>JAGVSL010000011.1:2590462-5180924 GCA_022494535.1 Himalopsyche phryganea | reverse complement strand
TAAATGCTCCTATAACGTACATTCGAAAATAATAATATATGGATTAGTAAAGAATATATGAATGTCAATCGAGTATGCAATATAATTATTGCGTCTAGACATATCAGGTTCATTAAAAGTTTTCAATAATGGATCGAAAAATATTTCATACAAAATGAAAATTACTTACATAACTTTATTAAATAGAACACTTGCGATTAATGCACAAACATATTATTGTATATTATGTGTCAATCCATCAAAATGAAAAACTCAATTTTTCTTTGTATCAAAGAAATACATATTTTGCATTTTTAGGTAAACTTAATGCATAGTTAAAAACCTTTTTTTCGCATCGTTGAAACATAGAGTTCAAATGCTTTTCCGTGAAGCCTCATCAATGCCTTAGTATTGATCCATATTTCATCTGGTTTAAATTTCAACGGTTATTTTTTCAAAACTTTTTATCTCGAAACATTGTTTTTAGCTGATTTTCTTAGAAAAACCGAACGCTGTTGTGTGTAACTGAAAGATAATAATGACCGAAGTTTCAACAATTCTTTTTTTTCAGATTTTATTTTCACCAAAGTAGAGTTAAGTCAGCCAATCAGTATAAACGAAAATTTAAAAGGGTTTACTTTGTCATATTGGTTTACATGTTAATATGTCATCTATTTTTATAACATGACACAAAATATGTATGAATAATATTTTAGAGATAATTTTATAAAAGTGTTCAGATTGAATTGTGTCAGCTTACAATGAATTCAACTTATTCTTGAATAATATACGCTTATCTCAGGATTTCTCTGAAAAAAATAATTATGGTTGCAGAATTCATGTATCATCCAATAGCGTAGTAATTCAGTATCAGCTTGCTGTAAAATTAGCATATTGCTTATCAAGTCTGATAAATTTCTATCCATTCATTGTAGCTCAAACCCTATCAGAGAATCGGTGAAATCAAATGTTGAAATAATTTTACATTCCACATACTTTTGATAACTATAAATTATAGGAACTCTTTATTATTTGAACAAGGTTTTAAAAATACAATCTGAGTATTTAATAAGATTTTTTTAAAAACTTGACTCTTACTTGTGAAGTGATCAGTTCCATTTCTTATTACAAGTTATTTATCATTAACAGACAATGTTTGTGATAAAAATACTATTTTAATAGCAATATTCGTTTCATGGTTTGTTATAAGCACCATAGGAAAAAATGCAATAATGTACGACAAAGTCTTCCTGTTGACCATTGTAAGGACAAAAAAACTTTCAATTACAGCAGAAAGTACGTTTGACTACGATAAAATCTACCTTCAAATATATAACTATCGATCGGTATACTACTATTGACTAGTTAACCATCCCTGAGTTACTTGATACAATGGAAACAGGTTGCGCCAAGTGGTAGATGTAAGTAATTAACGGAACTCTTGACATATACATGACAGGTGTGTAATTATTGTCAGATGTTATCTATCCATTCCATCAGACATGATATGTCCTAACACTACTTCATGTGTAAAGATTGTTTTTTTCTGTTTATCGTCCGTTTTCTGATAAAACGATTCGTCGTGTCTTGAGATATGTATAAAAAAAATGTTCTTTATTTCACGGTTTATTAATTGAAATATAAATTGTCTTAAAAAATTAGAAAACTGACAACTCCATTCACATATATTATTGCTCAACAGCTATAAGGTGTATGATATTTACAAAATATATTGTTTAATTGATAAATAAATAACTAGTAATAAACATTAATTTCCTCAAAGCTAGTACTTACTATTTTTATCAGAATATAATAATGTCAGTTTATTATTTTCCAGGAAATAACAACTTGTAGGATATATTTATAAGAGAACAATAGGTTATGTTTTATTTATTCTGTCTCTTGAATTATGTTTCAATGGAACAAGAAACTAATGTATTATTTCCTAGAAACCTTTTTTGAGAAACTAACCAAAATAACTTTTCATAAACATATTTAATTTAACATTATAATATGAACTTGCGACCGGCTTACATTCTAAAAAGTTAATAATTGGTGAAAGTTAATAAAACAAACTTTTAATTATACTTCTTTGAAATATCTTAGAACTCGTTTATTGATTTTCTTCATATAACAAGTGCTCGGAATTTGATAGCATCACAATTTTTTATTGCATTAAATTTAGTATCGAAAACAGATTTCTATACCCATCACGTCGGTGACAAAATAAACGTTGTAATTTTCATGGGTCGTCAATCTTTTAGCAGTTTATTGACATTGATTAATAAGGGTGAAGTGAACCCTTAAGGTTGGACTTTCGCAAAATATGAAACCCTGATCAAGGTGATGGATTTGTCAGCTAGAAAAGCTTTCAAATTCATCACTTCTTCATTTTATCTATTCATGAAAAATTTTCAGTTCATGTTCAACAAAACAATGGATCGAATATTTTTAATTACGGGAACTACGCATTGAATAAAATTTACCACCTTTGTCGAATTCTACAATATGATTTATTTAAAATTTTATGAAATGTATGACAAGAGTGTTATTTCGTATTTAAATCCATTGTTTTTCATGTATCGACTGTGGAAAGGAAAAAGTACGTAACCCACACCAAAAAGCATTGTGTATAACTCACACAAAACGTGTTAATACACTATATTTATATATGAATATATATTATATTGACTGTAGAAAGGCAAATAGACTTATTCATTCGTCTTTTCAAAATATTTTTCGATAATCACAACGTATACAATTTGATACACGTTTATCTTTTGGGCATTACACAATATTTTTCATGTTTGGGTTAGGTTCTTTTTCCTTTCCACAATCGATATAATAATACTAGAACAATTTCGAACCAAAGAATTACTTCTAATCTATAACTAACTATAACTGGGAATTTTTATAATGCCTAAATATCACTTAAATTCTACTAGTGGTCTCAATACCCTAAATCAGGCCTGGGCAAACAGTGGTCCAAGGCGTATTTTTGTGCCATTCATTCCTCTCATTAGATTGTGGGTATATATATGAAATATTACTTTATGTTGAAATTCCTTTTTCATAATAGTAAATCATGTATATATATAAATATAGTATTTTATTTGTTGCCCGCCGTTAATTTTGAACTCTTAATACGGCGTTTCAGTCAAAACATCAGCCGAATTACTGTAAAGTTGATATTATAAAATCGTAAAACTTATTTTAAATTCCAACAAAAAAATACATTTGTTTGTTTCCTTTTCATCTCAGGTTTCTATTCAAATATTTTCTGTACTTCTTCTAGTTAACTTGTTTGCTGGACTAGTATATTTTGTAAACTAAATTTAGATAACCAAACAACCTGCGTGATACTAATGTTGTTTATTACATTGTTACCCATTTTTATTAGGTAACACAACTTTCAACTAACGGTTAGTAATCCAATTTGTTACAGTAACAACTTTTATTTTTTTCCCGTTCATATATACAATAATGGTTTTTATTTAAGGAGGTCTATTGATTAGGAATTAGCTGTTAAGAAGTTAGGTAAGTCATCCTCAAACTTTGCCGATTATTTTTTCATGAGAGCAAACCTTTTATTGTACTACTAGATTTCGCCTGTCTTGAGGCGTTGTGGAAATCTTTTAGAACCTGATTGAATATTTAATATATGAACATAATACTAAATAATAAAATTTTGTTTTTATCAAAGTTCTACTGGATGAAACTTTGTTTTTCAAAAAAAAAAATTATTGTGTCTTAAGTTAAGAACCAAAATATGGCATTTTGCCTTACTTTATATTTCAGATAAGCCTGTAACAAATATTGTGTATCATTTTACATTGACAGTTTTTTAATCATATCCATTACCAATATGGATTATTTGTAATTTAAGATAACAACTGAGGCTGCTTGATTTAATTTCAATATAAAATTTAAATTGTCGAAATTTTGCATATTTCCATGTATTCCGTCACTAACGACCCGGGTTCGATTCCTCAGTCGATTCAGTCAGTTTAATTCGATTCATCGTCAGTCAGTTCGAATTCATTCGTGTACTCAAATGCCTGAAGATGCCGAAAGGCGAAACCCGGGTCGTTAGTGACGAAATACATGGAAATGTACAATATTTCAACAATTCAAATTTGGATTATTTGTGTTCCCTACGAAACACAAGGACAAAGAGGTCAAAGTATTAAGGTATATTAATGGGTAATAGGTTTCAACAAAGACTAGTTGTCAGCTAATCGCGCTCTCTACATACTGTTTTAAGGTTCGATAAGGGTGTGAGTGGAGGGTTTATTAAAAATAATAAACCAAGAATCAAATAATTAATGCTCCCATTCGGGGATGCAAACTCTTGATACACACAGCACACTAAATATAATCTACTCGATTCATTGGGTACAAATAAAAAAGCTAGACGGGATTGTAAAGACAACTAACTTTATAATATTAATTTTGATGCGTCTGTATTTTGGCTTTATATTTTATTCTTTCATTATTACTTGGTTGGCTTTATCTTAACACCTTGGAAATTATTCATTGGCGTGCATCACGCATCTCTTAATCGCCTCTAATTACCTCCGTCTACAAACTTTGCGACGCAGATGAGCATCGTCAATCATTATTTGGAGATGCCTTCCTTCATTAAAAGATTACTTTTACGTCCTAAAGTATAGATAATAATCTTCCAACTTATAAAATATCCAGTGGTAGACTACATCCTGTTTTTTTTATTTATTGCTTTCTATGTATATAATAGTTGTGAATGGACATTATTTTTAATAAAAGGCGTTTAAAAACACTCAAACTAAATACTCCAGTAATTTTGACTATTATGGTTTGATATTGTAAACTACAGATAGTATTTATTATATTAGTTCATGAAGCAAAGATGGTTGAACATAACTGTTGACAAAAATTAAGTGTTTTTTAACTTGAACTGATGGTTATTCAGCACGTCCTTTTTAAGAGAGTATATATATAGATAGATGGGCGGCTAACTAATCTCCCGTTTTAAGAATCAGGTAGGAGAGGGGGGTGAAAATGAATGATTGCATATATATTAAAATCCATGCAACCATTTAAACCAGGGAAGAACGAAAATCTACTCTACTACCGCAACTGCCAAATAATTTTAAAGCATTAATTTTATTTAATTAACATTAAAATACATATAAATATATTTCAACTGTAAATAGCTGAAAGCGATTAATTATGTACAGTGTTAATAATAAGACTAGCAAAATAAATAATAAAAGAAATAATAAACCTTTCATCGCCATCATTAGATGAGCTAATGACCTTTTTGACGACAGATATTGCTAACTTTTTTAGTAAATAAAGATACTATGTATACCTTAAATATTATTCTTAAACTAATTTTGTTAATAAATTAATATCAATTCATGTACAAGTATTTTAAATTTTTTCATGTTGTATGTCATTCTAAATAACTTTTATTGAATTTTTATTTAATATTTCTTTCACGACGTTCTTAAAAAATTAAAGACTTCAAGATGTGTAACACGAGCGCCACTGAGAACAAACTACATCCAAGAATAGACAGATTAAGGCATTATCTTTTTTACGAATAATGAGCTAATTTTTTTTCGAAAGTTATTATAAATATTCTTTAATTTTAAAAATTACAAAATTCGAAAATCGATCTTTTACCTTTTTTTAATAGTCAATACTCAAAATAGCAATCAATTATCGTATTAATAAAAAAACACTATTTCGTGCAAACTATTAATATCCAAAATTAATATGAACGTTACGATATTGTTGAATCAAAATGGCTCTTTGTTGTAGCACTTATTAGATGTTTACTATTTATCACTTATTTTTCAAAACATACTATAAGATATTGACAGTGGATTCTTGATGGAACGAAAATATACAATTCGAATCGTTCAAATTTTGTACACGTTAGTGACAAAACTTATAGAAGTGTAAAAAAATACTATTCAAATTTGGAATACAGATTTAATTTAAAAATAAAATAATATCGTTATAGATCGTTAGAAATAAGTTGAGGAATATTAAATACCCGAGTTTTTTATCATACGTACTGACAGCTCAAAAGTTTATTCATTAAATTTACTTTGGTTTATACAATATGTAGTGTCTGTTGGTGCTCGATGCGCCATAAAATTGAACCCATGAGTGATGCATTATAGTTATCAAAATCAAAATTTTGATTTCATGCATCTATATAATATATTCCACAAAATTCTTTATTGTTGTCACTTATTGTACCAACGGGACTGAATATTAATATTTTTTTCCTTGCAATCGCATTTAATAACTGCTTTTATATCACAATATTGATTTGTCAGTAGTGTAACAAACTACATCCATGAAAAATGTATTTAAATCAATTAGAATATATTTCCACAGCTGAGGTTTTTTGCCACTTGTGCTGATTTTAGATAGATCAAATATTGTATTAAGTTTTTGCAATCTTATATTTAAATATACGGCTTGAACGTTTACGAATTTCCTCTTTATGTTTCTTTTTTCATTCGCCCGCTCAACTTTTGATAACGAGAAAAAGATATTCGAAAGAGAAAACTAAATGTCGTCCATGTTTGAGAGGACGGTATTTAATGTTAATATGCACTAGTGTAAAATAGATCTACTTTCATTTGGAAATGAGAAAGTATAAAGATGATACTTTTTAAAACAATTTTTTATATCTGTCACAATTTTGAATTCATTCATTATTAAAATAATCTAATTTTGTTTGGCACACCTTCCTATTCACTCTAAAAGAAAGATAACACCTGAAAAACATGCAACTCTCACACTTAAAATTAAATTAAAATCGTTTTTAAATGTATACTGAAAATATGTAACGCCAATTCCAATGGATAGCTAATTTATGGATAGGCTAGATCAGTGATGCACAAACCGCAACCTGTGGGTTTTTATTTATTTTTTTAAATTAAAATGATGTAACTATTATTATAAACAATAAACGCATATCTCTTCTAGTATACTTGCTAACACTAGAAAATGGATAAACTGGCCCTCCTTTCAAAAATTTTGTCCACCAATGGGCTAAATAGAGGCGGGCATAAAAAATAGGTCTTTAAAGAATTTTTTGAGAAAAAAATACATCTTTATCTTTTTTTCTTTGAATTCATAATTTTAGGGAATAATTTTATTCATGTAATAACATAATATATTTATATAGATCGCCGTTGCCGATAAAAACAGTTCTACTCGTTTGTGCAATCGGGTCATACATTTATTTTTCAAATGATTTACTATATTTTATCGCAATACAATAATTCAATAACTGACATTTCAGTTTCATTCATTTTGTAATAATCGATACGAAATATTAAATATGTAGTGTATGAGTAGCTATAGAGCTTTTTGCGTTCATAAATGCACAATTCATAATAATATCTAGTATGTAAGTCTTATTGCTACACAGAGTTAATACTAAGCGGCTACATGTCCAAAATAATATGAATTGGGCGCAATACCTCATCCCTTTAATCCATTCAAGCCTTCTTGTTTCACCAACACTCGCGCTCGGCTGTGGTAACAGATGGTGTTACCGGTTTTCCCAAATTGGGGAAATTGATTTAATCAATAATCATTTTATCCTGTCTTAAAGCCTTTTCGGGGTTGCGGTAAAATGAAGGCTTTGTTTGCAATTATGTTGAGATATTTTAAATAACCGTAGCTAGAAATCAATATTGCTGTCTACTCAGAATCCGTTAACTCCACGATTAATTTCAAAAAACTATTCAAATTACAAGTTTCTATGATAATTTATTATTAAATTTGCTTCAATAAATTCAAATACAATCTGTTTAAATACATCTGATTTATCTTTTATAGAGAGAAATCATTTTGGAAGATAAACAATAAAATTGGTTTATTTGTTTCATATTTGGCTAATATGTTACGATGGTCAGTATGAATTCACAACATGTAAATTAAATGAACACGTTTTTTCTCACTTGTATATGTATTTATATGTTCAACTCAGAATTAAGTCATTGAGAAGTTAAGTGGGCCAGGTGATATTTTCGTAAAAAATGGTACGTTTTGGTATTCTACATGTAATGAAGTATCATAAAAATTAGTGAACTAAATAGCTATAGGCTTCAAGAGTATGTGTAGATAATTTAAATAAAATTTTTAATAAACAAATTTCACCATTTCATCACTTGGCATACTTGACATCTTGAGAGCACAATCAATATCTTTTTGGACAATACCATAATTACGTTATATCGGTAACTATTGCTTACTACGGTATTACATTTAATTTTTTTAACCATATCGGCTCCCGATTTTATACTCCTGATGGAGGTTATCTCAACAGATATTGTTTTACGAGAACTGCTTGTTACTCAGTCTTTCAACAGAACCAGGATAGAAGCATCGGGCTCTGGCTAGCTCTCCACCCCCTCCTCCTCGTTTTTAAGGATCGGATAAGCTAGTTGAGATTTAGACATCACATAAATCCTTAATTTAGAATGAAAATTAATAAAGTTATCAAAAATCAATTTGTTACTGGGGCGTAAGCCAGCGGGCACCGCAACCTAAACAAACGACTTTGACCTCGTATACTGGTCCTAATATTGTTTTATAAATATGATATTAATTTAATCAAAATATTGCTTCTCAGTGCTACAAAAATAAGGTATTACAGACAATGTTTTGTACAATATATATATTATATTATATACATACTAGAAGTCTGCACGGGCCTGGGCCTGGCCCGTCCCGCGGGCCGGGTTTGGACGGGTAGAGTCAATTAATATTCGGGCTCGGGCCGGGCCCGGGTAAGAGATTTGTTCTTCAGAAAAATATTTCGAACTATGTTCTGATCGTGAGTACTCTTGATAACTAAATACTGTTGATAACAAAAAGGCAATAAATAAAATAATTTATTACGTTTCGAATAGCATTGGACACAATAGATTCTTTTATTTGATAAGTATGGAGACATCATTTTATATTTTGGTAACCTGAAACTGAGCTCATAAAATTGTTATTATCCGTGAAACAATGCTTTGTTCTCATAATCATCACCGATAGTAAATTTAAATAGTCCGTAAATGAATAAAGTGTGAAATTATTCAGTATCTGCTTTGTATTCGTTTTAGATAGTCGACTGATCCTTCTGCCGAAAAATTCATTATAAAAAATACAAAAGATTCGTTAAAAATGAGTTTCAACGTTATAAGGAAAATGTTGGAAAGTGGTGACTGTGGTGATGTGTGGAAATCATTCCATGAAGTATTAGATTTTTTTTACATGTGAAAAAGTTGGGTAGGTACGTTAATCAATTTTATGCTACTGTATTTTCTTTTAAATCGAGCTTTTTTCGGGCCGAGATATATACATTTAGGCTTCGGGTCGGGCTCGGGTAACAAGTGTGGTATTAAGACTCGGGCTCGGGCCGGGTCGGATCTGAGGTAAACGGGCTCGGGCCGGGTAATTTTATCAAATTTTGACCCTTACAGACCTCTAATATGAAAACTAATTTGATATGACAGAAAAAATATATGAATTTTTGATTTATTTATGAAATTCTAATGATTCTGTTTTTACTTGTAAGACTTAATTGTTATTTTTCGAAAATTATTTAACGATAAACACACACAATATAGAAATAATATAAAAAATCTGATTCAAACATTTAGTTTTTTGTTCATTGATTAGATTCACTTAAAACCTATTCATCATGTATATCAAAATTGATCGATTTTTAAAAGTAACATCTTTATAATATCTACCTAACTTTAATAACTGTGTCCTAATTTTCGGATATACTTAAAAATATATCAAATTCCTTAATTTAAGTACGTAAAAATATGAATTTTATGTTATGAAAAAAAAACAAATTTGAAAAATTATTTAAACATCGGTACGGTCAATCTGGGTAAATTTCGTCCAGTTCTCAGGGTTTTTTTATTTTTATGGTTCACCATCGCATTTATGTGTGGTATTGTTCGAAATAAAAATAAACTAATATCTTAAGTTGAAATTTAATTAACGTAAATAGATTTATTGTTATAATTGATATATAAATAAGTAAGGTGGGCCGAAGTTTGCATCCAAATCAGGTAACTTTGGCCCACGATACAAATAATCACTGTATTTACTATAAATTCAGTGATTTTAAAGTCTTAGCAACTTTTCTGTATGCTTTCATATATTTTGTACATAATTGACTAAGCCAATTTATTTCAATAAAAGTATTTAAATTCTGTACTATCATTCCATGCAGACAGCTTACAAATTCAACAATAAAACAAAATTTATTGCACATTAATTCATATTCTTACCACCAGAGGCTACTCAATACATTTGCTTAACTAAAAGAAATCATATGGCATTATAACAGCACCTTTTTTCGTGTAGTTGGCCAATCTTAGACCGTTGGGAAAACTTGCCCCAATTGATGGTACTAGTTATCTGAGTGAATAATCATTTTTACAGTGAACATGTGAAAAATAAAACCACCTCAAAAAAAAAATATATTCATTATCCATATTTTTTTGATATCGTAAAATTGAATTTCACCAACAATGCTCTATAAATAATATTAAACATTTTATTTACAATAATTTACCAATTAATTTTTACTCTGTTGTAAATATGTATACAAAAGATGCTTTATAAAACGTCATCAAATACAGATTCAGCATTGTATATAACATCTCAAATCTGAAATATTTTAATATTTGTTTGCTCGTAATATCGTGCAAATTAGGGATTGTAATACTGGTATAACCAAATCCTAGATCCCGGTATTTCAATTTTTTTTTTCAAAACCAAAATACCGGTTATTTACAAACAACATAGACTTTGACACACCCTGGTTTTTCTTAAGTATAAGTGTCATTAGTGTCCCGAACTGAAATCGGCCTGCGGCAAAGAGCAATAATTCGCAGAATACGCTCTTTCTTGTTGCCAGGCATTTAAGAAGCCCCTAGGCTTCGGCCGCTGGACGAGTCCATTTTTACGGAAAAGGGTAGCTCCAACTTTGCACGGAGTTTTTTTTGAATTTTTGTAGACAGTGGATGACGAGCTGCCGAGTCGGACGAACGAGGTCTCGTCGCGACGAAAGTGATGTGACGATGTGAACTGTTTGTTTGTTTTTGTGTTTTGATTTGCGTTGGATTTAATTTAAATTCGTTGTGTCATTTGTATTAAAACTTAAAGTAAATTCAGTTGCTAAGTAAATGTAAATGTAGAATCTATTTTATGTGTTAAGATTTATATATTTGTGTAATGTTAAACCACTGCATCTTTAATGGATAATAAATAAGTTTTTAACCGGATCTGAAATGGTGTTTGTCTGAGATCAGCCCTTCCAGGACTACGGATAACCAGCCGCTCGCCTCTCTTCGATCCGGGGTCTTCTCATTTTTGTCGCCCAACTTAGTGGCCATTGATGGTTTGTGACACCTCAGGATTCACCCCCTGAGGACTCATGCTCTGAAGATGCAGTGGCTTTGAACTGTGGTTCATGGCGCCCAACCGAATTTTAACGTAACTTCGAGAATTTCAAATCGCCGAACGCACACTAAGAATCCGGACCCTGCCCTGAAGGTGGACTTCAAGATCGGGACCAGACAACCAGTCAGCTTCCCGGCGTCTTACTATGAAACCCCAGCTTCAAAGGCGAAACTGGCGGGAGTCGTCGGTGAAAGGTGCCTGGCCTCTGTTACTTTTCACGAAGCCCTACTTCTCGACTGGCCGCTCTTGACGTCGTTCGCGCTGACCTAGGAGGCCTGCTGGGCCTGTTGTGTTTTCAACCAGTGAGGCCTACCGTGGCTGTTTGTTTGCAATCCGCGAGGCCCGCTGTGCCTGTTAGAGTTGCAACCTGTGAGGCCTGCTGTGTTTGTTTTGTTGTCAACGAGTGACGCCTACTGTGGCTGTTTGTTTGCAATCCGTGATGCCCGCTGTGCCTGCTATATTTGCAACCTGTGAGGCCTGCTGTGCCTGTTTTGTCTTCAACGAGTGAGGCCTACTGTGGCTGGTAGATTTGCGACCCGGGAGGCCGTTTTGCCTGCCATGCTGCCTGTAAAGACGAGAAGACGCTAACACACCTGCCCTGCCGAGCGAGGATGCTGCGGATGCCTTCTCGGGAGAAGATGAGGCCGTCTGCCTGTGAAGAGGAGATGCTGCCGACACACCTGCCCCGCCGAGCGAGGACGCTGCGGATGCCTTCCTGGGATAGGAACAGGACGCCTGTTGGCGTAGGAAAATTTGCACCACCGCCCGTTGTGATGCCGATCGCGACATGACCTGTGTTGTGGCCTCGTGTGTGACGACCGACGCGCTGCCACGCGTGTGTTTTTAAGACTTGATTTTTTTGTGTTCTTTATTGTATATTGTATCTTGTTTTTGTGTGATTATTGCTACGCTGTCCGAACTCAGTTCATGGACACTAGAAGTATGGGGGTTTGACACACCCTGGTTTTTCTTAAGTATAAGTGTCATTAGTGTCCCGAACTGAAATCGGCCTGCGGCAAAGAGCAATAATTCGCAGAATACGCTCTTTCTTGTTGCCAGGCATTTAAGAAGCCCCTAGGCTTCGGCCGCTGGACGAGTCCATTTTTACGGAAAAGGGTAGCTCCAACTTTGCACGGAGTTTTTTTTGAATTTTTGTAGACAGTGGATGACGAGCTGCCGAGTCGGACGAACGAGGTCTCGTCGCGACGAAAGTGATGTGACGATGTGAACTGTTTGTTTGTTTTTGTGTTTTGATTTGCGTTGGATTTAATTTAAATTCGTTGTGTCATTTGTATTAAAACTTAAAGTAAATTCAGTTGCTAAGTAAATGTAAATGTAGAATCTATTTTATGTGTTAAGATTTATATATTTGTGTAATGTTAAACCACTGCATCTTTAATGGATAATAAATAAGTTTTTAACCGGATCTGAAATGGTGTTTGTCTGAGATCAGCCCTTCCAGGACTACGGATAACCAGCCGCTCGCCTCTCTTCGATCCGGGGTCTTCTCATTTTATAGATAATTTTTGCTATAACGGGACTTCTAATTGTATTCAATCCTCTATAATAATGAAGATGTTAATATAAAAGAAAGAAGATTGACGGAAAAAAAATATTGAAGAGACTCCAGGAGGAACTGTTCATAAATTGGAGAAATAAATCGGTTTTGGCTGAGCAATTTGGAAATTAGTATGGCGATCATTTTTTATTGTACTTTTTCAAGCATTGAACCAACATCTTTGTATCCATTCTATTGCACACCAATAGAATCTCCCAGATGAGGGCATCTCGATTCTGTTGACAAGTCAGGAATTGATTCAGTTTTGGCTAAGGTATTCATTTATAACAGACATTTTAATTTTATGATGATTTTTAATCGTTTACCTATACCTGTGTGCCACACATATTAATATGACTTTGCGACGAATCAATAAATTTTCAATCTGATAATATTCGTGATAAACATCTGTTTCAAATAATTATTTAATAACTATTTGTACAACAATCGGTGTATCTGAAAGGGCGTTTTTTGTAACGTGACCTTTTTGCCCGAAGGTCCGATCAATATTGATTTAAGGTCATATTTTAATTCAAAAAATATTTAAGGTATTTATGAAAAGTAACCTTTTATCCTTATAGTCTAAATTTTTTTTTTAATCCGGCTTTAATATGAAAAAAAATACCGATATTGCCTTTCCCATCGACCGTAATATTTTTTGCCGGTATATATTTTCGTAATACAATTGTTTTTTTTTTGTTTGATCGTTATTGCGTTATGGAAGACGGCGGAAAACAGCGGCTGCAAACACATAACCGGTGGAGGTGGATATCATTAATGATACTTTCAATTCATACGAAATACCAGAATTGTAATCTCAATTCCGGATTATATTTGATAAAAAAGTATTATTATTTCTTCCTTAAATGTATTTTTTTCCATTTTTTATACATTTTTTTTAATATCGGGCATTAAAGTTGACATCCAATGCGCTAAATATTTTTAAAATAGAAAAATCATACGTGATAAACTCCATGAGAATTTTTAAAGTCACTCATGTACAAGATCACAAATTTAAATTTTAAGAAAATAAATTTCATATTGACCTTGCTGGGATTTAAACGAGAACCCACCTGAATACTAGTTCAAAGCTCTTACCAGTATACCACAGAGACCGACAATACTTGAATATGTATAATATACTCACACACTTATATATTATTTGGATTCTCGGATAAGGATTGAGCAGGATTACTGAAGGTGGTATTAGAAGCCTCGGCTTTACCTTCACATTAAATATGTATTATTGAATCCCAGTGTACTCTTCTTCTTAAATATGTATTCGTATGTGGATATCGTTTAAGGTTATCGTTCTCTACTTTAATACAAACATGTAAATATTATTCTCAAACTGAATATAAATCTCCTCTTGTAATGTTTATATTTATAATAAATATTTATATCTGAGAAAGTACAATGTTTTATGTACACGCTTTCTTATATCTGAACAGCAAAATTCATGTTTATAAATTTATTTTTATTCTTAAAAATTGCAAATAAGTATTACTCTATGTATAATCAAAAACTTCATAAAAAGCTTACACAAAATAGTGTATCGGAAATCTGTCTCATTAATTTTCAATACGGCACAGAAAATATGTATTTTTCAATTTAGGACATATGATGCATCTTCATAGAAATTGCTTAGTGAGAACTGGTTGCAAACCAATCACTCAATTTACCTTAATAAAAACATTAAACAAAAAAGAAGAGGATTAACACACAAATCCATTTCGATTGAAAAATCACTGTACGACGATTTCCAATTGAAGATTCTTGCCCTTTACTGTGCATACCAGGGTAAGTAAGCTTCTTTGTATTATCCAACTGGTAAAGGTGCCGGCTTATCGATCATTTTCATATTTATCATTGAGTATAAGTTTGATTTCGATGAAAACAGCTTTATTTATTCTGAATAGTTTTTCTGAGTCCAAATTTTATGTTTGAAATAATAAAAGTATGTTTACTTCCAAGTTACTTCAATTTTGAATGGCAAAATAACTCGTTGCATTTCGTATAATTCCAACAATTTTTTGAGAAAGATATTTCACTTCAAGACAAATGCATTTTTAGATTATATATTATATTCAGTATGTTTCCACTTTTACTTGCCAATCGATCAGACAATGTATGAATATCTTGGCGTCTTTTCAATGCATTCGTATTAATAGGATGCAGGGCTAACAAAAAGTTGTATTTGTTTAATAATATCAAACATATCCAAATAGTATTTTTTGTTTAATTCTGATCGTAAATTGAAACTTAAATCAGTATTTGCCAATTTTGTGCACTGAAGCGACAATATACGATTTTATTTTTTTCTTTTGAACTTTCGTGGCAGGATTGACATTGCATGCTCTCAATCAGATGAAAGCTGGCTGGTAATGCTCTTCCATAAGTCTCGACCTCGGGTCGCCTTTACTGCTGACTATGAGATATCTTCATTCGAACTCGGAACATTTATTCACTATTGTTAGGAAATTTTATGGTCAAAGTGAAAATGCATAACAATGTTCCATTTTTCTCTTCTTATTCTAAAAGCTAAAGAGTTTTTCTGTCGTAATACAAAACATCATTTTGCCTAAGGAAAATCATCAATATCTTTAGTAAAATATACTCTTAATATTAAATATTAATTATACACAAATAACGTGTTAAATACATACATAATATTAATGTATGCCATATTTAATCTGTGTCATTTTTCAATCCATTGTCCGCTTCCAATGAGGAGCGTGTGGACTCTTAATGGATGTATCTCAACAGAAGATTTTCTACGATAACTGCTTATTACTCAGTTGCTCAACTTCGAATTGATAAGGAATATAAGGGTAGAGTTAGGACAGGATTATTGGTTAGCTAATCCTTCTCGCTGCGTTTTGTTTTGAGGATCGGATGGGTGTGAGGGAAATATACTGTACACTTTATGAAAGTTTTAAAATACTTACTCAAGATATTTATTATGTCATGAACCATATATTCTGTTGATGGTGCTTCTTTAACTTCCTGACTTTTCAGGATATCAAAAGACATCACAAACATCCATTCCTACGAACATAAATCGATTTAAAATTTAATTTATGAAACTGTTTGTACTGGGATTTGAACCCGATACATCCGTAACTGAAGCCAACGTCGTTAACGCCACATGAAAAATTCTCTACATACAATATATATTTGTTACTTTTCATTATTTCACATAATATATTTATATGTTCTAATAAGCACAATCGACTGTCTTACAATCATTTATCTTTAAACACATTCTTTTGCGATGCTCTAATAGGAGTCCATAATGTTTCATATTGAAAATGAACATGATTAAAAAATATATTCATAATTTATTATCCAGATAATAATGACTTCGCTGTTCTTAGTTAACTTAACCTCTGCATTAAGATTCTGAGACATATTGCGTTTTTTTTATTACAGTAACATTATAAATTAGGTGAGCGCTACCTTGTAGCCGAGTGGTCAACGCTCTTGGTCGTTCTTGCTACAGTTTTTACGGACTTAAGCCCCATATGGAAATATTTCATAAATTGATAGTTCAATCTAATTACGAATTTGTATTTAATGGCTTGAATGTCTGTGATGTTAATATTTCCTCCCACCAATCTATTTTTAAAATGCCCTATGGTACTACGTTGTACCCATCACCCGCTACGGCTTCACAATCTTACAGAGTGTATTCCGCAGCGTAACAACGTTATGGGTGTTTCAAATGTTTTCTAGGAATGTCCGAGGACAAATTTCTCAAGTTGCATGCACTCTAGTGTGCAAGAGGAGAAAAGGAAAAACAAGGGGTTTAATGTCTTAAGGAATTGGGTTCTGATCGCTTTCAATAGGACGCCGTAAACTCTTTAAATGCCTTGTAATTTGTCAGAGATGCAACCATGTTGGCATACCTGACGGGGCCGACAGATCCGACTGATAGTCGTATCGTCTTGAGCAATTTTTCCCGTTCGTTGTCCATGTCTGGAAATTCCCAAAGGATGTGATTAGCATCCTGGATCATATTACCACATTTATATAGTGGACTATCTAACAACCGGCCAAACTGGAAGAGCTTGGCAGCGAAGTGACAGAAATCAGGAGTCAAAACTTTGGTTATCTCCATTCGCCACTTTATTTTCGGAGAAAAATTATAAGTATGCCTGCCTGCCCATAGAATTATCCCATCGATTCTGCCATATCCACATTGCAGCATTCATTGCTATACCCATTCAGAAACTTTTATCGTGGAAGTTCCCATGCGGATAGTGGGAGACGTTTGTTTATTAAGTCCAACACCACCCTTGAGGAGGATAGCTTCAGTTTCATGGGAGCGAACGACAGCTTATTGGTGATACCCCAAGTTGAAATGGATGAAAGCGCCTCTTTTGCTGCCTCTTAGGCTGCGCGACTATTCGCACTTACCAGGAGTAAGGCATCATCTGCGTAGGTAAAAATGTTGCAGTCAGGTGGAAGAGAGATCGATAGAAAATCGTCGAATAAAATATTCCATAACACATGGCCAAGAAGGTAGCCCTGTGGACAGCCCATTGTGGTGTTCCGTTTCAATATAGTTTGACCAGTTTCATAAAAAACCGATCTGCCATTGAAGTAGCTTTGGATTAGAGCATATATATTTCCAGGGATTACTCTCAGTCTACGTTTCAGCAGAATAAGTGGCCAAGAAGCACTGTCAGAAGCTCCATCAATATCCAAAAATATCCCCAGAACACCACTAATCTATTCTCAAAAATGTTGCTCTATGATTATAATATACTCCAAGTGGAGGCTGACATGGTGGAAACAAAATCTTGTATGGTTAAATTATAAGCTGAAATATTTTTGATATATTTTTATAAACGTGGTTGAAAACTTACGAATCACAGTATAAATATGCTCTTGTCACTAAAAGAAGGTATATCGTTTGCATCGTCACCTATGTGTATTATTATATATGCCAGCCTGAATTTCACAGCCTCAGGCATTGAGAGAAGTGGGAAAATCGCTAAACGCGAGTCTGAAATGGGACAGGAATAAATGTAAATCCGCGAGAGCGTGGTATTAAACATCGACACAACACTTCTATCATCTTAAAGTCAGTTGTTAACAACTTTCTACCATACACATTTATAAACAAATTATGTAGTATAAAAATGTACAAAAAACACCATTGTAACAGTGACCATTATTTTTGATGACTTACTAGTCAATGTAAATTTTAATAAAAATTATTTGACGAAGAATGTTTCTAAATGGGTTATAAATAATTGCACTTTGTGTTAGATAAAATTCACTTGGTACACTTGAACTTTTATTTCGATAGTTTGCACTTTGGATAAGATAGTATTAACTAAGTACACACAAACTTTGATTTTAATAGTTTCCACTTAGTCACGGATTCTTTTCACAAAGTGAGTTAAGTTGTAGTAGGTTATGTTAGGGTTGGTCTGGTTTGGCTTGTGTAATTTATTCTAATGCGTGGAGCAAAGACAATATAGGCGGCCTAATATAAGGTAGAAGAATAAGTGACATTTCATTACAGCTTCGTGCAACTATCGATTTCAAAGTTTGAGTATTTATATTGAGTGAAAACTATTTTATCCATATGAAAATATTTTTTCGTAAGCGTAATATATTAAAATATATTTTATTATGTGGAATATCTTTATTTTTAGTAAAAGAATTTGTTTTTTGTGGAATGTATTTGTTATAAGTGAAAACAATTTTTATGAAAGTGAATATGATCTAAACAAAAGTACATTTAATTGTAATCCTTTCTAAATCAACCGTTGAATATTCTTTTTCAGATTGGCAGAAGTTACAAATATGTGTAGAGTTAAGACAACTGCCATAAGACGAAGCATTAGCTTGGGATTTGATCCCTGGACTACTGAAAAGAAGTACAGATTGTCATCACTTATTACTTTTTTATCCTTAATGTACACTGTCACATTAATAAAGTAAAGCTCACATATACCTTTCTGCTGTGACTAATATTATGCATTGATTGTTTTGAATTAAATTTCCATCCTATCCTAAGAGCGGGAGAGCGAAAGCAATTGGCTAACCATTTGTCTTGCTTTAACTCTGTCTTAGTCTTTCCGAAAAAAAAAAGGTTCAAGAGTCCATATGTTCCACATTAAGAGTAAGTTTGGCGTCAAATATATATGCTTTTATGGACATTCAAAGTATTTCTTCGTCCTTGCTTTTTTTTAAACAAATTTAATATCTTGAAACACTTCTAATTTTTTCTCGAATATAATAATCTATAATATGTTATTATTATCATTTAATACCAAGCACATATATTATTGTTGGTGCTGCACATTCGTTTGATGATAGTAGGACAATCTATCGATGGGAAAAATATATAGATTATGGAGTCTAGCGAAGATCTTTTACCTTTTTTTCCTATAAAGGAATTGAATTCGTTGACCTTTTTTATATTGGCGGATTATAAGTACAAAAGAATTGTATTTTTTCCAATATAAAACAGAATCAGACTTGCAAGCGTGGCTGCCTTATATTTATTACTTACTTTACGGTGTCTACGTATCCAAATAAAACACTCTAAATGAAAATTAATACAGCAGTGGTATATACCAATTTATCACAAATTCTTAATAACTGGCTACAAAGTTTTGTCTAGACGTAATTTCTAAATTATTATTTTTTCAATAAAAAATAATGGGTGAATTCGTTTCTAAAAATAATTATTAATAGATGGTCAACAAACTTCAAACTACACATTTAACAATTTTACTGCCAATCGTTTATTAAATCGCAAACCTACGACTCTGTACACTGTAATAGCATATATTATAATTTTTCTAATAAATGTTCTATTGTATATCTTATTATTATAAAATGTCTAATATTTTTTAAACAAGGCAAAATTTAATCCGTTTCTCGTTTCAAATGAGAAGTTTACAAAAAGGTTGAGTATTGTTTTATAATTTTAGACTTGGTTCTACAATTCGCCGAATTTTTTATTTAACTTCGAAAAAAATATGCTATCAACAACTTTATCTAAAATTCTCTTGTATGAAAACATATGAAAAAATTTGCAAACTTATAATCTTGCCCTTCCCTGTGTTTCCTGAAATTCGAATCATTGCTTGTCAAAAAATTTCTTGGGTTAAATTTATTTTTTTAATAATATTAAGTAAATTAATAACACACTAACATTTTTTTAATATTTTTGGTTGTCCATAAATCTCAAAAAAAAACTACACCCCAATTATAGTAATTCGTAATGAAAATAATATGTTCACTTCACAAAAATACATGACTTAAAACTATGTTTATATAATATACATTTTTTGCTGATAAAATTTCTTAATAAAAAAATATTACTTACCATATGACATATCATCGTAAGATTGGTTCCCCGAATATTAGTTTTGACAAAATTAATATATCGAAGAAGTTAATTTTTCTGCCCAACTCCCAATCAGTAATTACGAAAAGATTGTATTCGCCATAAATAATGATACATTTTAAAAAACTTCCATCTCCAGATTTTGTTTGAATGTTTTTTTCTTCCATGCTAGTAGTATAAAAATATTGCTTTATTTTTCAGATTATCATAAGATTTTATAACTTTTTTAATTCAGAAATTAATAGGTAACACACATGTCATGTCATGTATGACTAGGCTTAATTTATTGTATGCATAACGATACGAAATTGATCGGAAATAGGAAGACATCCAGAATGACATTCTGCGAAAAGATAGTAAAGTGCTAACGAACAGGACAAATTGCAGGAACAACGGAGAATAGTTTGTAGTATGTTTATTCATTCAAGCGTTAAGAGTAAAACCAAAGAAGCCAACAACCGCTTTTTCCGCATGTTGACGAGATAAACTACCAGTGTATAAGTATTGGGTTGTTTCACACCTAATGAATTTTAAATCATTTTGGTCATTTATTGAACATCCTTACAAATCTCCGTTGAAGAAGAACTATAGGAGTAATCATGCAAATGGGTCAATCTTTGAATTATTTATAAAAAAAAAATGTAATAATTACATCAAAGCGTACTCATTAATTGAACTAGCATTTACTTAGTAAAACTTCATTATAATTAGGTAAAAATGTAGAATCTAGTTCTACAAAAATTATAGAATACAGTTGATAGGTATTTTGGCTTCAAGCCATTGTCATAGTTCTGACAATGAAAATTTATGTTCATCAACATGCACTCTAACAGGACACAAGGTATTCCGACTAGGAACTCCAACTCGAATATTCGAATATTTAATGTCCGAAGACCGACCTTTTTTAACTATTCAATATTCGAACTGGTTATATACTATTCGTAATAATTAATAATGAGATATTTTACAAAATCGACCAAAGATCCCATCACAATTTTTACTGATTTACTGAACAGTAAAGAACACCCCAGGTATTTTTTTTATCTTCACCCAACACGGGTGCTTGAATTTTTTTATTATAAATCATTATACTTGAGTTTGACGAATGATTTGGGGCTAAAAACCCCCTTTACACATACCGTAATTTCAGTAGTTGAAGAAATACTGTTGGAGTAATCAAACATAGCTGCAAATTTTAAATATTGTAATATAATGGAAGGGTATTGGAATATGTATTCATATTGTTTCTATTTGGGAGTTTACAGACGTGGGAAAATATCTTATCCATATATCAAAATATTATATGTATATCAGTAATTTTAAATTTGAATAAATGTGATTTTTATTATAAATGAGCTCGTTTTCTTACAAATTTGAATGTTATATTTAATAATAATTTTAGTATATATAATGTTATGTTATTAATTATTCAAAACAAATTTTTAATATTATTTTCATACTTCAGAAACAATTCAAATATTCGAATATATTTTACTATTTGATATCCGAATAGTTGATAATGACGAATAGTTGAATCCTTACTTCCAACCAAAGTGACGCCGTGATTTAAAATCAAGTAAACGTGATTTTATAGTAATTAAAAATAGCATTTTTTGAATATCCATTTTTGTAACATATGCTTATTTTATTTCTCATGGCATGGATAGTATCTAGGAAAGTATCAGAATACTTATTGGATTCAACAGAGAGGGAAGAATATGTTAATATGATTAACAAAACCATACTGTGAAATAAACAGTCTCTTTTATCATCATCGAAAGAGAGTTGCTGTAACCTTTTCGGTGTGATAGAGAATAAGTTCGAAAAATCTTGCCATATTGACTATTTTACTTCGACAATTTAAACACGCTTAACGAACATGATAACGTGGAATTGAACAACTATCAATGTGATTTGAATACATGGAATACAAAAAAAAACATTTAATAAAGAATCACAGTTAAGATTCGTGGACCAAAAAGAAAACCCATTATGTCTTTACTTTTTAAAAAGGTTTATACGTGAGAGCTTGTTAACGAAATCTTAAAAGGTGATAACATGGGTGAGATGAGATGATTTGTTGAAAAACAAGTGAATTATGAAATATATTATTTTACTCACTGTTTTTTATACAGCCTTGTACCTTATATAATATAAATTTAAGACATAGTTTTAAGGTGTTAATTACATTGTATTTAAAAAAATAAAACACAATTCATTTTGTACTACTTCCACATATTTTATAATATTTAAATTTAATGTTAATAAAAATCTGGCATTACAACTAACAGTTAATGCGACAAATAATTTGAAAATTGGAAAGTCATTCAAGATAAACTCGATGAGAATTTTTATAAGTCACTCATGCCCAAGATCACAAATTTAAATCTGATATTGACCTAACTGAGACTTGAACAAGGACCCAAACGATCGCTACGGCAAAGCTCTTTCCACTAGACCACAGCGGTTGACAAATAACATCGATCAATCATCGCAAAATTTCATTCGATTCGTGATTTTTGCGATGAACGAAACCGGTCATGACCATGAAAAAAAAATCCTACTAGTAAAAACAAATTGTGTTTTTTTTAAGGCTTTATATAAAATCCCAAAACACACCCCGATTCCTCAAGATTATATTTGAAATATCCCAATAAATTAAAAATACCTTGGAATTACAATTCCTACATGTGAATAATATCCAAATATTAGATGGTAACCGTAATATTCTTGGTTGATTTGGAACCAAATTTTATAAAGCTGACGAATTCAATGGATTGTTTACGCCTTTTCTCTTCAATATTGTAATAGGATTTTACTTGAATTGCATATTATATTGTCGATATACCTACAATTTCTTTGCGGAAATCTTTTATTTGAAATAATCCTCTTTTTAAATTGCATCATTTCTCTTTCTTTCCTCTTTCGTATTCGGCGGTAAAGAATAAATTCTTAACATTTCAAATATTGTCATGTGTGAAGAAAGAAATAAGGGCACCCCACGCTCGAAAGAATCCCCATAAGAAGATTATATTTCTTAGTGATCTCAGAGAAAACGTACGTGCGTGAGTTGGCTGCCATCAAATCCCGTGACTTACGGGGTAATTTATATACATTCTTAGCATCGAGACGCTACACGAATAAATCAAAGCCTTAGTGATGGAAACAATGAACTGAAATGACAAAGGGAGAAGTCGTAAATTATTGTTTGCGTAATCTGGATAGGAAATACAAGACTCTAAATAAATCATTATCAACTTTTAACATTCGCTTTTCGTTTCGTTGTCAGTAATTAATGCCTCATCAAGTGTTGATTTTGCGTTTCACAAAACGGTAAATAACCTTTGTGTCCAATTCTTTGAATACCGAATGTTTAAAAGGAAAACTGCTGAGCAAACTGAAATAATTTACAGTCTGATGGTTTTTCAAGGCTATTTACTCTGATAATTTATTTGACATTTTTAATACTAACATTTATCTTTAAAACTGTATTCCAACTATTAATACACTATGTTTAAATTATAAAGTAAAAATTATTTTGTGTGTGCATCTCGAAAGTATAATTTTTAGTCAACACCTTTTATATAATTGGATATTGTTTTCAAAAACGTATTTTTCTTTTATATATCTTCTGTTAATTACAGGCATTGTTATTACTTTAAAATAATAATTCAATTAATCACAGTTTCTTACGAATTAAATGATATAGACTTTCATTTCTCTCATAACATACGCCAAATGTTCACGACAGACACTGGAAGACTGAATGAATTATTATTGGTAGACTTCTGTCTTATAAATCGACGGTGTTTTGAATAATTGACGTAACCTTCAAAATTTAAATTTAAATTGTTCAGGAGAGAGTAAAAAGAGTTTTTATTGAAAAAATTATACGGTGAGTTGCGTTATGAATCTTTGAAATGCACTCCCATAAATTATCATGTTTGCAGATACAGGATTATACGCAGGGAGTGTCTATATAATAGTGGCTTACATCCATTGGCTGGATCAGAATTTTTAAACCTAAAACCAATGTAAAATCATGTTTCCCTTGCAAATAGTGGTCAATTTTTTTTTTAAATCATTTGGCCGAGACCTTCTCTGTCATCTTTAAAATGAGGTCCAATAATTTTCTCATTTTCGAATTTTTGAGAGTTACATCAATTGGCAAAAACACCGTCGATATGTATATATGTAACATTAATACCTGAGAAGACCCCGGATCGAAGAGAGGCGAGCGGCTGGTTATCCAGAGTCCTGAAAGGGCTGTGATCTCAGACAAACACCATTTCAAATCCGGTTCAAAACTTATTTATTTTCCATCCAAAATGCAGTGGTTTACATTACACAAATATATAAATCCTAACACATAAAATTGATTCTACATTTACATTTACTTAGCAACTGAATTTACTTTAAGTTATAATACAAATGACACGACAAACGATTTTAAATTAAGTCCAATGCAAATCAAAAAAAAAACGAACAATTCACATCGTCACGTTACCTCCGCCGCGACGAGACCTCACTCGTCCGGCTCGACAGATCGTAATCGACTGTGTACAAATACAATTTAAAAAACTCTACCCCTTTCCGTCAAAATGGACTCGTCCAGCGGGCGTAACCGGCGGCTATTGAACGCATGGTAACAAGAAATGGCCGATTCTGCGAATTATTGTGTTGCCGCTGGGTGATTTCAGTTCTGGACACTAATGACGCTTATACTTAACAAAAACCAGGGTGTGTCATACCCTGTATCTATTTTTATCTATAATAATCAATGGAAAAAATAGAATAGTCTAGTGACAGTGACAATGCATTTTTTAAATATGTTGAATATTAAAGATGTCTTTAGTGAAAGAATAAAACACCTGAAATTATCATTAAAAACACTAATTTACAAAAGTTATTTAAAAAATACAACGCACTAGCTTTAGAAGTGTTTATTGAAAAACATACTTCGAAAAAGTCACTTATGTGTAAAAAAACATAAATGATAACGTTAATTAAACTTCAGAGAATTAGGCTGTTTTATCGAAAGACTTATACCTACATCAAAGTCTTCCTGGTACTAAAATGAACAAACGTACATATTTAATCCATTCTTGGAAAAAGTAATTTATTGTAAAGAACCAAACATTTTTTGAATACGTAAGCTTTTACCCATATCTCAAATAAAAAAGGTTATTATGTATCAGAATCAAAATTAATATTCCATACAAAAGAAACCGATAGGGATTAATCGAAGCGGCCGCAATAATCCCGAGCCACATTGGCTTACCCATTCACTGGTCAGTGAATAGAACAATTAATCTGAATATGGGTCTAAGAACTACGAGCATTACTTTTTTCCTTATTTAATTACGTCCTTTTCATTAAATATCTTTATTTATTCAATTGATAATAATTAAGCAGTCAAAAAGAAATAGTTATAATTTATGATAGTTTCAGTAATTCAATAAAACTCCACCATTTGATTGTGTAGTCAGTTAGTGGTATTTTTAACGATTTTTAATAAAACTTAATTTATTTGAATAGCGCAAACAAACGTAAATTGATTTTTGATATATAGAGTTTATTGAAGTGATCTTTTCAAACAATCAATCGTGCCTGGGTAGATTACAACTATAGATAGTAGTATAAGTTTAACAAACATCCAATTTAAATATAATAAATAACAAGTGATTGCTCACTTCTCCTTAAATCATTATGAGAAGCTTAGTTTAATTATTTCACGTAAAAAAATTTTTTTTTTTTAATATTAATTTAGTTTTTGTATTATTAGTTTTTGTTTAATGAATATATTTATTACAATTGGACAAAAATTTAGAAAAGGCAAAATTTCGACAATGACGTGATGCCGAAATACCATTAAATCAACTTTCATGAAGAATTATTGTGGATCGCAAAACGCCTACTCGACTTTTTTGACCACATCACCCGCAACCCTACCGACAATCTTGGAAAGCTCGTCATCACAGGTAATGTCGAAGGCAAAAGAGGACGCGGAAGGATCCCAACTCACCGAAGTGACCAGGAGGACGGGTGGCACTCAGAGCAGCGGAGTGCAAAAGCTAGTGGCGAAGGATCATCGAGGGATCACCCTCACCAGCGAGGATATGAACATGTTTCTACGAATTCATTGCTAATTTAATCAACTAATTAATATACGTAACCATACATTTAAGATGAATTTTGATTGGACTAAGTGCTTCAAAAGGACAAAGAAAATAAAAAATTAAACATATCAAATAATAATAATTACGGATACTACAATTAACGAAACTTTTTTTACAGCCATTTAGAAATGTGCCAAATTTTTAGGGGTAAACTTCTCAACGACACTCGAGCTCAATTCGAGGAGAAAAGAAACCACAAACAACCATGCCTAAGATCCCAATTTGAATTTTAAAAATCAAGATCTGATGTTGATTGACCTTGCCAGGACTTGAAAACGCGACCTTCAGATCGCTAAAAGGCTCTCTTACTGCTAAGTTACGTAGGCCATTTTTTACTATACGTTTGCGGTTATGTGTTGACAGATGATGGTTAAAATATGTGTGAGTATCGTACTGGAAAAATAATATTATTTAGAGAACTTTATTTTTTCGGGCTAAAAGGTTCTTTTGATATTTTTTATCTGACGCTTAATATAAAAAATATTATTGACGATTCATGTGCCAAACAACATTATGAATTCCTGAAGCTACCGCTGCCGATACACATCGCATGTCTACCTTCCCCGCCCCGTAATAGATTCCAGGAGGTGAGGTATTCCTTTGCGAACCCGCCATACAATCACGTTCACTCGTATTACGAAATCATCAATCATGCAATGCTCGCTCGGACTAAGCCCGGCCACCTTAGCTAGCTGGCATTACCTAACGGATTCGCCCAAATAGTAAACCCAAAATATGATGTATGGCCTCCTAGGCGACCGATCGCGCCACCGTTCTATTTCCTGCGGGACGCTGATTTTTTCGAAAGTTTTCTAATTAGTTTTTTCAAAAACTCAAGTCACATATTTCATATGAAACTAAACTTCCCTTTTATATTGAGTATACGGTGTACTATGAGTCCCTTACCAACATGGGCTAAGGAATGACATTATATTTTTAGAAACTTACGATTAATTCTGTTATCGTACATCAATTATTTACATACAGAAGACACGGATGAAAATAACATGCTTTTGTAAAAGGATTTGTACGTAACACTATAATTAATAGTATGATTATGTGATTCATTGCTATTTCAAGATGTTAGCCCAGCGGTAAAAGCTCAGTTTTATGATCAGTCGCTTACGTTACAAGTCTTGCAAAAGTCAATATAAAATGCTAGTTTTTTCATTTTAAACTCTAGGACATGAGTGTTTATTATTCTTTTTCGTTGTAAATATTTTTAAAAACACGTCTAATAATTACTATAATATTATTCAACAGGGCATGCCTTGTCTATTTAAAAACATCGCGCCTACGTATGTTTTATATAAGAAAACATTCGAAATATATGGAGTTTTGACTTATCATTTTCCTATAAACTAAGATAAATAACTAAGATAAAAAAAGATAAATAAACTTTATTCATTAAAAGTAAAGAATACTTTTGGTTTAAGTGATATGAAATAAAAACTACGTAAACAATAACATCCAGGTCGATATCAATATTGAATGAAATATGTGTTTTATTAGCTTTATAAAGTTTATACTTTATAAAGGCACTACCTACTGCAAAGAACGAATCAAAATTCAGCAATGTAAATCTTTTAAAGCTCTTCGTATCTTTCAATACAGAATGAAATCTCACTTTAATCGCAAATAAGGAAAACCTTACTCTATTGTACGTTTCAGTCCTCAGCATCTTTGTATTTTGCTTCGATTTTCAACACTAAGCTTAAAGCAACGTTTCCAACGGGACGATTTTAGAAATAATATTATAATAACAAAATATTTGACTAAAATACGTGTTGAGAAATTATAAACAACTTTAATTTCAACTCACTTTGCCAAATTGCATTTTCCTTGAAACAAATATTATTCAACATATTTCGACATAAAACCAAACCAGTAGTACCTACTTAGTAATTAACTGCCATCTCATAAAAGGTTCATTAGCTAAAATATTTCTTTAGTCCTGAAATAAAATGCCAAATTTGGTACTGATTACATAACCAAATTGCGTGAAGTTGTAGGGTATTTTTATACATAAACTGTAAATATATTACAGTTTGTTTTCATAGCATTTCGTTACATTACTTACATATTATCTATTTATAATGTATAATATAATGAGCGCGTGCCGCTCATTAATTCAGAAATTTGCAAACAAGTTTGAATAAGGATTTTCTATTCCTTTTTCTTCACCGTGTCCGATCCCATAGATGCTTCTTATGAAGCATTTCAGCAGAGATTTAACGAGAACTTGATGCTAGTAAGTCGTTTTACTTCTCATAAGAACAAAAAAATAGATTTATGAATTGACTATAACTTCTACAAATGCAGTGCATTTGAATGTACAATAAAACCATTAATCAATCTGTAAGAGTGTAAATTCTTGGACCTTAGCACTGGAACTATTCTATTTGGCTACACTCCGATAACTTTTACGTATTTATGTATATTTAAACACCAATAATACGGAATAAACAGAACAATTACATATTTATTATACTCAAAATATAATCAATTTTGTCAAATCATCGAATGTGGAAAAAGGAAATTCATATATTATAAAAACCACTCTAATAGAATTAAAATTCTATTGTATATATATAGATATATATATATATAAATTGAATCATATTAAAACGTCTCTGTTCGCCCTCAAATAGCAATTGATTTCTTTCTCCGCTTTTATACAAAAGAAAACCTCGTGAATTGACTCGAGCCTTAGGTGGTAAAAAGTAATAGATACCTGTGTTCATTGTGTACTATGAACGCAAGGCGTATTCTTGATTTAGAAAGAGGGATCCCCTTTGATGTTCAGGAAACAGCTAGCTCGAGCGCTCAAATCAAAAGAACACAGTACGATTTAAGTTAGTCTACTAGCTATCTATTATAGTTTGCTCTTATCGTGTGTTGTCGCAATTTTCCATACATTGAGCACGGACAATTAATTGCGCGTCCATCTGGTACATTATAACTATCGTCGTTTATTTTATATTGAGGGAATGTATTAAACGTAGTTTGAATCAATCAATGAGAAGGCTATTCAACGTAAAGTTCACTCAATCGTACTCTATTGAAAATAAATGAAGCAATCAAAACGTTAACGTGGAATACCGCCATATAGCACATTTTTGGAAAACGCCTTCCCAGATTCCATCGACAAGGGTTGCAATTAAACAATAAATTAATAACTAAATTCGATGGAAATTTGCATTGCATCTAAATTAAAACATTATGAGTACTAACTAACACCAACTGCAAGTGCTTACAACCCCGGATTTTCGAATGGATGGTTTGTGTAGTTTGTGTAGATAGTAGTGTGCAGTGTAACATCTTAAAAGAAGTTGTTTTTTCCAAAAAAGGGTTGTCATTCAGTTAATCAAGCTCTTTTTTTTTGGAAAACGTAAAGATAAAAGAATGGAACTAGAAAATCCCTAATCGCTATCTTTACGCACAGGCATCCATACTTTCGAGTACAAATTTATAAATCAATTGAAAAATGAATATTTAAAATGGTTCTGTTCAATAATTCGAAATCTTGACGACCGCAACCGAATAGAACTACTATTCAACAACAAACAGGACTGGCTTTGACGATGTTGTATTATTAAAAATATTAATATTAAATTTCTTTGAGAATATCGCATATTTTTTAATATTTGCCGTGTTGAATTAATGTGATTGGCTTAATAATTAAATTATTAAATTAATTCCCGGTTTACATAATAAACTTTAATCTATAAAGTTACTCAATAGTACAGATGAATCATAATACCACATCACACTCAAGAAAATATACCATATATTCTATAAATCGTTTATTTTCTATCCGAAAATAAACGAAATGTTGAGAATCTAATTCGAAACATTCATCTATCAAAACTAATTTATTCATATTTGATGTTGCGGTAGAAAACCACGTCCGGCAAACAAATCGGTTACCAGTTGGAGAAAATTTTCTTTGATTTTTGAATTGAATAAATGCTTACAATATCAGAGGCGTGCATTGTTTTGTGAAAATTCTAACTAAGTAAGTTGTATTCTTTCTTTGTTTACTTACAAATAAACACAATTTTCACAGACATTCTCATATTGATAATTTCATTTATTTATTGATTTATATGATTATTTCTTATTGTATTCTGTCTTAAAAAGTATTAGACGATGAATAATGATTTTTTTCCTTTTGCCATGAGTATAACATCTCATCAGGGGGTGAAGACATCGTTTTCTTTATCCTAACGGTAAAAGCTTCACTTAACAAACTGAAGTCTGAAGGTTCTGGGCTAAGTCTTCAAATTAAGATCAAAAATGTTTCTTTGGTGGTGTGAGCATAACTTTATTTTCATTCTTCTATTTACTTACTGAAATTAAATGTATCCTGTGAAACGGGCTCTCAGTTTAATTCAAGGTTGAAAACGATGCTTTTATATTTCTTTCCCACATATGCTCTACCAAAGATTCTATTGGCTTAACTTTCAATTCTTATCAGTAATAGCTCGTCGTGTGATTTTAAAATTTTAAATAAATTAGAATTGTTAACTTTATTTTCAGCTGGCTGTGTAAATAAGTAAGACACACGTTTCGCATACTTAAAAAGTGTCTTCAGACTTTATGCTAAAATGTCATGTTTGTGAATATATTGATAGTAATTCTTTATCTATATGATAAAGTACTAGTGTTATATTTTCTTTTACTGTTTGTAAAAAGTTACAAAAACTATTAACAATACTAATTACTCCCGTAGAGAGAGAGAGAAAATATAATAAGAAATAAATTTTACAGAACAGAGCCACCCGTCTTATATATCACTATATTATAATGTTATTTAATAAAATAATTCGTTGCTATTATATTAAGGCTATTATTTCTCCAATTATTAGTTATTGTGTAATTATAACATTTAGTAATCCACTGTAAGCTTTTGGGGAAAGCGCAATCATAAAAAAAATAATTATAACTGATAGTAAATAATAGCATTTTTATTATGAAATTAAAAAAAATAAATTAAAATATCTTTATTTTATAGGATCATTGTAACCAGCGTTACTTTATTACTTCCTGTAACTAACGTGACATTACATGGCAACAGTATGTTTACGATGAAAATATATTGACATTAGTATCATTAACTTTGCAGTCATGGTGTGCTTGGATTCTTAAGTAAATAAAAACCTATAAAGCGCATAGCACGCCTCGTATTGTCAATGTAAAAATTCTTCGAAGCACGCATGTCGCTCTCTTTAACGAATAGGCACATTTTCCAAACAGACTAAACAGATAAACTGAGAATCGATCAAACCGACACGTGACTTATTGTCGGCGTACATTTGCCTACAAGCGTCCCGAAGGACGGTGCGCCCTATGTGTACAAGGTACAAGGTTTTCCGAGAGATTTCCAGAAAAAAATGCGTAACCGCTACACAGTGGCGCGATCAAAATGAAGACGTCATCAGCATCGAGGATAAAGTCACCAAAACACTACATATAGAGTTTTTTTCATCATTATATTTTAATTGAATATTCTGAAAAACATTTCACAGATTACCGTTATAATCTAGTATGAAATATCAATGTTAATGATTTTATTAAGTCCTTAATAAACTTTTCCCATATATTATAGTGCTTTTACATTTGCTTCATCCGTTGGCCTATGTTTAAAAAATTAACATCAATATTTATCGAATTGACATAAGGTTTCTATGAAATATTGACAGAATAATTTAACTGAACAAGTGAACTGAAAGTGATTTATTTGACTACACAATAATTAATTCATTGAATAATTTTATGTCGTTTATGTCCTGACTGGCTTACGTAGCAAATTGGAAAATCAATTAGCTGAAAAATTTGCTTTCGATACATTCTTAATATTTATTTTAAAATCTGGGAAATTAAACAATTAAATTATTTTATTATGAAACGTTTTCAACGCATTTTTAAGAATTAAAATTATTCAGTACGAATTTGATTGCTTGGATGTTTTTATATGAAAAATAGTGATTTATTGTAGTCAAACGGATGATGGCTTTACATTTTTAGAGAAATAAAAGACTGTTTAAGAGAAAAGTTAACAGAGTAGGGTTTACATAATTTAAATAAAAATAGAACAAATAAGTTTCCTAATAAAAATAGAAGAGATCTTGAAATTATTATTCATTATAATTTTGAGTGTTATTGTTTACTGTCCCATCAAAACGGAAGATATTGATTCTTTGAATCGAATATTATCATATTGTTTCAATCGCTTTATAAATGACAGCAGTAAACACTTAAATTGTGAATACTTAATATTGTTATTATTGTGATCTGTCTGTTATCTGTGAGTATTATAATATGGATATTATTAAATGAAAACTGATTATGTTATTATTACGCATAATTAAATTTAAACGTGTTTCACACGAACAGAACTATTTGTATATTATATTTAGATATATATTATGGTGTAAATTAAAACAACTCTCTTTTCGCTGGTTTATAAAATAAAATTTAGAGTATCGATATTATTATATAAACATTGGTGCAATATAATATATTCAAAGAGAAGAAACTCCACCGCTTACAAATGTTTCTTGAAAATAGAGCTAATTTATGTGTCACTGGTTTTGATGCAGAATAGTTCGGATACGCTGACGAAATAAAACGTACGCGTTTATTTCACAAGGATTGACAAAAAAGAATTTATCACATAGTGTAATGATGTAATCGGCAATGTTAAAAGATTTGGTCAGTATCAATTTCATATCTCTTAATTTTTTTTGTTTTATATTAAAATTATTTCTGAGTTACAATATATCTTATTAATTGGGTTTATTTTAATGTAATGTTTCTAGTCCAAAGACAACGAAAAAGATGTATTTTACGGGGAGATAATGTATTTTCTTGTCTAGAGAATAACAATTTTAAATTGTATAAGATTTATTAAATATATTCAATTAACGAATTAGACTGTCATACAGCTGAGGAAGATTAGAAATTACTGTGCTGTTAAAAAGGTCATCTCAAGAACAAATAAAATCAACGTCCATTTTATTATTCTCGATCATTTTCATGCTCGTCGTTTTATTATAAAAGGCGCTCTGTGAAAACAGGGGCATCTCGTTAATTTCCTGAGATAATAGTTATCGACCGCCTCCCCCGAGTACTTGAGCACGACGAAAGCCAAGTTTGAATTTGGCGTAGAGGAGTGAGAAAGGTATCCTGGGACTTACGATGCTAAGACATTTCATTATCGGCTCGCGTGTGACACTTTTATTGGTGTAATCCATCGCACCGAGGGATCTCTCTTCTCGCTCTCACCCACTGTCCTGAATTGTAAGGGTACCGTAGGTGTGCGTACGCCAGGCGGATTCAACCGCGGCTACGTAATATTAATCGATTTAGATGTTCAAAAACAGTGCGAAAACTTAGACGCATACTAAAAACTGGTACAGTAAAAGCTAATCTCCAAACTCAATTAGGGACTAGGCAGTTAAAGCAATCTCTTAAAGTCTATAATTACTTGATGAACATTTTTGTTTGCTGCACTCCCACAATCAGTATTCTTAAAGAGTTTTTTCTTCACTGTTTCTCTTTTCAAAGCCTTTGGCTGACATATTCTGTATTTTATAGTAATTAGCTAGTATGCGTACGAGAAAAGAATATAAAGAAATGTGTGTAATGATAACTGGTTAAAAGCCAGTCGCTGAACCTATCATTTGAGGGTACAGATAGAAAGCTGGGTCCGTGATGCAGTGGTTAATCAATGCCATTGGCTTCGTTCATGAGGCTCATGGGCTTCAATCCCGATACGGACAGTTTCATTAATTGATTTTTCAACCGATTTATGGATTTCTGTTCGAAGAGAAGATGTGTGTGATATCTAAAATTTATTCTCACCCATCCCATCACAGAAACAGGGCGTATCGAGAGAGATTAGCTTACCACTAGGCCTAGCTCTATCTTTCTACTCTCATGGAAAAAGAAAGGTTGAGCAAATGAGTAGCAAGCAGTTTTTGTAGAAAAATTTTTGTTGAGATAACTCCATTGAAAAGCTACATGCTCCATATTGAGAGCGAACATGGTTTAAAAAAAAGATGGGAGATCGAGGGTTCCGAAAAACCAAGCAACAAGCATATCGCTCTTATAAGTATAGAAACCCCAGAAAGTATTGCTCTTATTGTAATCTTATTAACTATTTTAACAATTTCAGTACTAATCAGTTGTTAATAATTGAAATAATATTTATACATTTATAGAAAATAACACCAGAAATTATTCTTCACACATATTTTCTGAAGAAAACTAAACCAGATAGACCGATAGTTTTTCATAGCTGAATAGAGGCTTGCTAGGACCTATATTTGCAAAAAGCAGTCGTGGAAAGGTGGCGGGGATTAGGAATGGAAGCTCTAACGTGAAAGTGCTGTTTTTAGCGTAGCGCGTAGCACCTCAACTCTCGTAGCACATCTTCGTTTCTGACTTATTGTTTCCTTTCTACCTGGAACCGAAGCGAACGTGCGTGTTCAGGCGTCATATTGCATCACACATTTTTATTTTCGCAAAGAATTGATTTTTTTATATTTCGGCCAATAAAATAATAAAGCCGATTCACCAATAATGTCTCAATTTCACATATTTTACAGTTGGCTATACGTATATTCAGAATTTTTGTTTTCACTCTATTGGCCAAATTTTAAAAGAAATGATGAACATAAAATTAAATTCTGTTCGTTTCCATATACTATACTTTGAATTTGAAAGATGATGATTTATTATGATTGTAAATATTTGTTTTTATTAATGAGTTATAAATATCGATTAATTTTGGTTAAATAGAGTTACAGCTAATTTGTATGTAATAGAAACATACATATCACTATTACATAGGCCTTAGTATTTTTTGAGAAGGTCTAGAATTAAAATTAATATTGCATTTGAGACGTATTCCAATATTTTTTGAATTACAGAGGGCAGAATAAATAATTTATGGTCAGTATTTCTAACCTAACCTAACCTAACCTTTTATTCTGACAGTATAATAATTTTATTCAGACCATAAATCATTTTATTCAGAACATTCATATTTTTTTATTCTGAACGAAAGTTGACTAGAATTCTGACCATTTAATTTGTTGCCATTTTTTGCATTGAGGCTGCCACGTACAGCTGCTGATCCTCTTCTGTTATAAGAGCAAACCAGAAAGAGTACATTCGATTTGTGCAATACCTAAAGATGCCGAAAGTTTAGACCATTACTAACAAACCATAAATTTATAACATTGCAAACGCTTTACAATTCAATGCATTCGGGATATATTCTTAACATGACTGAAATTTTTCACTTACAAGAACACCAACTCTATATATTTTAATTAATTAAGCAATTTACTAAATACTGATAATATTATACGCCAGATTGTAGTGCTATCTTTCAATAATCACTCAATACATACAGATTGTGTTGCAATCACAGTGTTCTGCTGGGCGTTACAGACAGACAGATAAATCAAAACAAATATACTATCAACTTTTATAGTAAACCGTTTTTTAAAACATTAATGTGCTTGAAACCTTTTAAAATGAATAATAAAATAATTTTCATCGTGGCGAACGGAGAGTCTCATCAAAAAAGTTATCATCTCTCTTTTCGTCTGAAACTATGTGGAAATAGTATTTCAGTCAAATTAATAAATACCCTAAGAAATATTCATCATGAAATCTTCTTTAGACTCTTTTTATCTAACTTTATGTATGGCTCGGTGGTTTTATTAAAAAATAAATGATCACATTGGAGGAATTCTTTCGGTCTTTATGGTATTCACGATACTGTAAATTCTAAAGAACCCGAGGTTTTTTTTTCAAAAATAGTAGCTAGATAATATATATTATAGAATTTCATCCCAAGTTCTCATTCTCATGCATATTAAAATATGGCGGCAGTTTATACTTGCCTACTTCCTTGTGATTTATATACAAGAAATATATTTTCCATTAACATAATTTTCTTAGATTAAAATATCAGATAATATCTTCAAACAACTAAATAATCTAGGTTTATAAATGTATTCCAAATAACTTATTGTTCGGCTCAGGTGGACATTTAAAGCTATTAAAAAACAGTATCAGCTCTACTCAGCCAATGGGATTTTCTATATGAAACCGGTCCCGTTTATCTCATAAAATTCTTAGAATATTATGTTATGCACCGTTATCGTTGTCACTAACTCATGTATTATTGAACTATTCAAATAATAATTCAATTATTAATACTAAATTACAGAATTTAATTATTAATTTAGTAGAAAAATATATAGCGTACATATAAATAGCTTGTTTTAAATTTATTTTATTTGAGTCGTTCGTATGACGGTATATACATTATGAATGCAATTTTATAAATTGGGGTTAATCTCATAATCGTAATTCTTATTTACAGAGCAATACTCATACAACTACTCTGATAAGAAAATTTACACGTCTAAAAACCTTAATAAGGAGAAAAACTCTTATTTAATAAATTTATTGGCATCGCAAGACTATTTTTCTATGAATCATAATTATCATACAATCACCATAAATCACGCCGTTACGTTCAAGTCCACGCTTAATGTATCCATGATTTGTCAAAATGTTTGTCACCCTAGCTAATAATAATTGATCATTATTTAACTTACTTCACACATTTTAACAAAATGCTTTATTTTATATATTTATATGCATATTATTCAACGTAATTTCAATTGTTTCGAGTGACTCAAAATGTAATTAAATAAGCTGATTTATCCGATAAGCCTTAATATATGCAAGCTATTTGAGCAATACAATGGCTTGTTCTTCTCAAAACCTTGTTCTACCGAATACGATCTTAAATTTGAATCATGAAATACCTTCCTGCCACCGTTCTTCTTCCCATCAATTATTTCCTCCCGCACAAAGGGTGGTATCTGCACACTGATATCTACTATCTCCTAGCTCCTCTTTTTGCCACCCGCTCTCCTACGAATATCGTTGACTTCTCTGCCTTTATGTTGGCACACAGGGATGCGTCATCAATATTTTAATGAATAATTATTAAAACAATGAAAGTTTCCGGAACCGGGATGTGTAGACTTAACAATAATCATATGAAATTATTCATAATTAATATAGAATGCTTACAGAAGTTTGGAGATGTTTTATTAGAGTAATCATAGCTAAAGAAAGGACATGTCATAAAATAATTTTGGTCCTTAACGAAAATGTCTTTATAAATATCGTTTTGAATATTATTAATCATTGATGACATTATGAAGTTTAATGAAAAATATGGTAGAAAACGAACTGTTTCGCTGTCTGATGATTTTATGTGTTTCTATTGATCAGTTGAACACTTTCAACAAGCTAGATGAATTGTCTTTTAATGCTTTCTATAGATACTGTTAAGTATGTACAGTCCATAGTTTTTTCGATACATTATATTAACTTTGAAACATAGAACACTAATTTTACATTACAAGAAATGGAGTGAATGGATTAAAAATAACAGTTGGTAATAATAATTCAATACAAGCGTGGGCAAACTTTTTGGATGAAGCGCCACATAAGAAACTCAATATGAACTGCAGGCTGCAAATAGAATACTATTTTAAAGATTCATTATTAAAACTTCAATCATTATAAGATGGGTAAATCTCTAATAACCAAAAGTTATTGTGTGAAATAAATAGACGGCACAAAACTATCTCGCGAGCTAAGGCAGGTATTTAACAAAGTCATGAACACTAAGTATTTTTTTATCGAATTTAAAAAAGATTAAAAAATTTTAATTTCGTTCAAGAATTTTTACGGATGTCTGGATTACCATATAACATGTGATATTTGCACTTTTTTACCAAACCTAATTCTGACAATGATCCGTATATAAAACAATTAACTAAAACTATCGCTGTCTTAGCATGAAGAAAAAGGTTTAAATAACTAAATGTAATAACAATATCAATTCAATTATTGTGCTAGCCGTATGTCAATAAAATAAAAACAGTTTGTAGTATTAATATATATATTAAAGGGTTATAAATAATTTTACTTTGTGTTAGATAGTATTCACTTGCTATACTTGAACTTTTATTCGATAGTTTGCTCTTTGAATAAGATAGTATTAACTAAGTATACTCAAACTTTGATTTTAATAGTTTCCACTTTGCCACGGATTTTTTTGACAAAGTGAGTAAAGTTGTAGTAGGTTATGTTAAGGTTGGTCTGGTTTGGTTTGTATAATGTATTCTTATGCATGGAGCAAAGACAATATAGGCGGCCTAATATAGGGTAGAGTTGTGACAAGTATTTTGATTTCATTACAGCCTCATGCAACTATCGATTTCAAAGTTTGAGTATTTATATTGAGTGAAAACTATTTTATCTATGTGAAAATATTTTTTCGTAAGTGTAAAGTATTTATTCAATCTTAAAATATATTTTATTATGTGGGATCATTATATTTTTAGTGAAAGAATTTGTTTTTTGTGGAATGTATTTGTTATAAGTGAAAACTATTTTTATGAAAGTGAATATGATCTCAACAAAAGTGCATTTAATTGTAATCTTATATTAAATATGATAAAGACTGCTAATTTTGTCATATAATTTGGCTGTTACTTTGTGATAATTCACATTTAAAATTTATAACTTTATCATTCCATTGGGTGTTTAACTAAATTTGTCGATAACATGTTTCACTACTGTCAAGTACATATTTAGACTTACTTTATTTCATGATTTTGCAATATGACATATACATTGATTCCGTTATAATTCACCAATTATTTTTAAATCAATCCAAACATGTATTTTTAAATAATATATATAGTTACTGATGAAATATTAATGATTTCTGTTGCATTATAATAATTATGATAATTAACGTGTTCAACACAATTTTATTATTTTTCAGAAAGGTAAAACAATAAATTCAAGATTTTAAAATTAAAAATAGCATAATAGTAATATTATTTTAATTTTTAACTTTTAGAAATCATAAATAGAGATATTATTTTAATGCGTAGCTTTATACACGATTATTTTGTCTTACGGTAGCCCTTGTTTAATAGGACTTAGGAGAATAAGTTGTCAACACATCTGAGAACACAAACTGAATATGACAAGCCCGTGTTCAAAATTAGACAACAATTAACTGGTAGAGGCTTCACTCGCGATTCTAGCACAGCAGGTATACTCACTCATTTACTTTTTAACTTAAAATAATAAAATTAATATTGCATAACAAACTTTACAAATCTTTATTCCATTCTCAAAAATTGACTTGGCCGTCTCCTCTTTTTATGATATAAATTTAGTATTGATAAATTTAATTCTTATATAATATCTAAACATTCTAAACTATACCAATTAATTCGAGTCCATTCGTGCGCTCGAGTGCCTGAAGATCCCGAAAGGCGAAACCCGGGTCGTTAGTGACAAAATACATGGAAATGTACAAAATCTCAATAATTCAAATTTTATACCAATTACTTTTTTTATTAAAACTTTATTCTTTATACACTCAAAAAATCGTTCAAAAAAAGTACAAACTTTAAACACTTTAAAATTAAATATTGTCGAAAGATTCGGCATTTATTTTGTGAAATTTCAATTGTAAGATAAAATCCTATTTGATAATATTTTTTTCCCATATCCGCTTAAATTTTATAATATAATATATATTAATTAAATTTATTGTCTGCCTGTATTGTATACAGCCTGCAGTTATTTTATTATATTAAATTTTTCTTTGAAATTGTGTTATATATGTATTTAATTCTTATATATATATATATATATATATATATATATATATATATATATATAACCAAAATATTATATTATTATGCTTTTTTTCCCCGTGTTTTTTGTCACTGTTCTGATTTTTCCGGGTATCATAAAAATATATTTATAACTTTTTTTCGGTTTTTGATATTTAATACAGATATTTCGATTGTCAGTACCAGTATTACAAAAATATAAATGGACAAAAAAATACCTACGGCCAATTGTAATCGCAATACCGAACAAATAAATCAAAACTGATACTAAAATATAAGCATAAAATGCTGATTTCCATCAACTTTTTTTAGTTATTGATAATTCAATCTAATTAAAATATGTCATTAAAAAGCTTAGTTCATCTGTCAACCTTGATCGCATTTCCAAGAAACTAAGTTTTCTCAAATTCAACGCTTATTGGATAAACATTCATTAAATAATTTACACTAATTGCAGATATTTTCCAAGAATGTTTTTAAATTCAAAATATGTTTTTCAATTTCATTTAAATTTCGATTTTGCTTTACTTTGATGTTGAAATGCCTGTGTTTCAATATTGACAAATTACTCAAACTGTCACTGTATTTTTCTCGATAATTATTGCTAAAATGCGTATATGGTTGGAAGAATTAACAATATTTCAGATATAAATTCATATATTCAAAATGATCGTTACATGTATAGAGAAATCATTGCAACACGGAAGATTAAACAAAAATGCTTAATTTTTTCACATATTTTTAATTCAATGAATCGATAAAATATTTAATTTGGATTATTGAGATTTTATACACTTCCACTCGAACTGACTCGAGTCCATTCGTGTGCTCGAAAGCCTGAAGATGCCGAAAGGCGAAACCCGGGTCGTTAGTGACAAAATACATGGAAGTGTACAAAATCTCAATAATCCAAATTTGATATTGAAATTCCATCAAGCACCCTCAGTCGATGTCTTAAATTAAATAAAATATTTATTTTGATTGTGCATATCTTTTTTTTGTTCTGTACTGGAAAATTAATCCAACCCGACTCTTGAAAATTTTGTGTAATTATTTACACAGATTATATATTATTTATCGATGTTTGATTTCACATTCTATACAAATTATGATTTCTGGCCACTTTCGACAATGTAAAGGTTTGCCCACAAAATGATGAACATGGAAATATTTAAGTTTTTCCACTTACAATATCTAGTGGTTTAATTAACATTATTATTTATTCTATCGAGTGAAATACAAATATTACTTTTTCTATGCATATGGTTTTTTAAAAAATATTGGTTTTATGATGATATATTTAGATTTAACAGCAAGAAAATTCTCCTTCTTATGCATAATTTTTTTGTTTAGATTCATCAGAAAGAAACAAGTGATTAATCGCTCATATTTTATTTGATTGTTAATTATTTCCACTGACTACTTCACATTAAAAAACAAAATGACGAGGCAAGAGATAATCTTTTCGATCACTTTATAATTCTATTTTAATATTGGTATGTTTTCTACACAGACTTTTTATGAGGACTAATAAACATTAAGCTCACATAAAATTGTTTTCTCATGAATAGCTTTGCTTGAAATTTTTACGAATACAGAATTACTAAACAAAATCGGTTTTAATTTATAATAACAAATATTTCAATATGACAGTATTGTATCTTAAATATGAACATAAAAGTTCTTTTGCAGCAATATTAAGACGCTGGTTTTTCTTTCTGTTACACCACACACCACCGGTTAGTAATAAAACACATACTTACGGAAAAGTCTTCTATGAAGTATGTGGAACAAGAAATAAGTATGTCTTACGAGTTAAAACGAAAAGGAATTTCCAAAATGATGTTTCTCAAACATACTATCATTTATTGCAAAGATAACCCAATTTTATCTTACCACTTTTTCAGCAGTTATTAATTTTATTCGGTCAATAATATAAATGTTGATAATTTTTTACACGATTGTCAAAAAGATTAAAAAGCAATTCATTACAACGGAAATACAAGTTTTATCTTATATTTATAACACTCTTTTTCACGTTGTCAGTCAATTGTTTAGGCTTCCTTTTTCAAGATGATAGAATATAATAACGGGAATAAATGATGTTAGGAACACGGCGTGTTATCTCAGTAGTAGATTAAGGTGTACAAAAGAGGGAAGAGTCGATAAAATATTTTTTAAAACCATATCACTCGATACTTAAATAAGCGTATAAAAGTAAAGCCCAGTCAATGACAAATTATTTAGGAGTATTTAAAGAAGTTATCATGGGAGGTATGGCATAAAACCGAGATTTCTTCGGAGATTTAACTGTTTTTGTTGTTGAAAATTTAATCTCAGAGATTAAAATAAGCACAAGAGTTTGAAAAGCGGTTATATGAAAAGCTTAACATCAAACAACTTAGTGCAGCTTCATGTAATATCCCGTACAGCCACTTATTAACAAGTTCCTTGTCTAAAGTAACTAACATATACAATATAACATATACGTGTAGAAAAAAACTGTATAAATGCATCTGCATGAAGAAAAATATTCAGGTTACTCGATGGAAAAATATCTTATTCAATCTCTAACCATATATTAATATGGTATAAACGATTTGAATATTTTCTTTTGTGGTGTAAGCCGTCATTTATTCATGGTGGAAAATTTGTATTTTATAAACAAAAAAAAAACTTAAGCAGGATTTTCTCGATCAATAATGGATTTGTCAATTTTTCAACGCGTTTTCACTGAATACAAGAATTTCTTTACTAAAAGGGTAAGTGAAGAGATAAAATCAAATGGCATAACAGTTGGCTATTTAATAGGTGAAAGCAACTTAACAACATGCGTTAGTAAACAAAAATTGATAGGAAAATTTAATCTAGTTTTCCATTAGTGCCTAGTTATTAATAAGTAGTCTAGCTTATCATAAAAAGAAACATAATATTTCATGCTCCTTTTAGAAAATGAAGCTTCAGACTTTTAAGTTCCTCAGAACTTCCAGGTAAAATAAGCTGTTCGAAGTAAATGTGAACCAATTCGTAAGTAATAGATTGAAAGTATTAAGCTTAACACGATTCTTCTTTTTTGTGGTATTAAATTTGGCTATTTTACCCTATTTAGAGTTCTGCTAAATAAATAAAAGTTCAATTAACAAATGGTATATCTGAGCTCATAAATTTGTATATTCGAATATAATGAAACTGAAAATAAATGTTCTAGACATAGAATGCCAATATCTTAAAACTTAATGTGCTATTCTTCCATCGCCTCTCAATTATTTCATAAAAGTTTCACCTCTTCATATAATGAAGTGTAGGTTATAGTTAAATGGTTGATTTCTTACACTGATTCTCAACACAGACAAAAAGCAATCATTTTGAAATATAAGTCTACAAACACGAAAACTCATTTCTAATCAGGTTTTTATATGTAATCTTTAGGGTGGTATCGTTTTTGTAAATCCTTTAAGTCTATAAGTCGCTACCTTCCAATCCAGAAACACTGAAACATTCCATTCCAAAATGATGATGTCGGACTAAACCAAAAAGTAATTCCGTTTTCTTCTTTTCTACAACCATAATCAGATCATCGACGATGGAATATCAACTGACTTTTAACACTTACTTAATAAAGTATAATACTTTCAAATTTATGCTTCAATTATTATAGTACTGTAATGAATCTATACTTAAATAATTGTTATTACAAATTTAGAAATATTTTTACTATAGATATGTATTTATATAGAAGGGAAAAACCATTTTTATTTTTGAGGACTATTCTTCAACTTTTTTAGGGTTTATACAAAAGTAAAGAGCTAGTTGTTATAACGAATATCGTATAAATCTATTACTTCACGATTTTTAAACATATGACGAAGTGTTAATTAAAAAAGTTAAACTATCTACAAACTAATGTCACTAATTATGTCTTTTGTTTTCATTTGTTATGTAATATTTTATGCCGTATTATTTTAGAATCAGTTTTCTCAAACTAACGTGTATTATTTGCGCTAATAGATCTTTCATAACCACTCTAACCCACGCGTGAAAGTAAATCATACAACGCACTTATATTGACAATAGGCGCACAGTCTAATTTCGATCTCTTTGTGGACAGAAATGTATTTATTTACAACCGTCAAAGGAACATTCTTCTATTTTCAATCTCAGCGTTGCCATGAAATTCCGTATTTGGGGTTCTCGCAAGAAGGTATATATGGCGATTCTTGCGATAGCTATCTAGGTATACCTGTACCTGTATAATGACTACAATATATAATACTGTCACTTAAAATCTCCACTAAACTTTGAATGATATTTAAATATTCATATTATTCAATAATATCGCCAACTTAACCAGCGCAACTGTATTGAAAAGTATCTCAAACTGAATGTTTCGATTTTAAATATTCAATTTCATGAAAAAATCAACATGTCGTTGCGATTCTATTTCTACTCATACGAATGTATTCAACATTGCTTTCAGTGTTAAAAATCAACGATAATATCAAAGTAAATATTCCGTACTATAAATTGTATTAGTTATTTAATATGACGTAATCATAAAATGTTTAAAAAATAGGTTAAATCATACATGTTTTATGAAGTTTGAAAACAACAGCTTATAAAAATATTCTGTATTTAGACATTTCAAAATAAAATACTATTCTATCAACTGTATTCATTAAACCATTAAAAATTCAAATCGTAATGGAATTATTGGAATAAAAACTGGGTTTACTTGTAGTTTAGTCCGTTAATTTTGGAATAGCACAGCTATACCTATTCCACTCCACAATATACTTACAAAAAGAAACCTAGACTAAATCTGAAAAAAAATTACTATCAAATCGACTGTATACTGATAGAAGGCTGAAAACAGGTCATAAAAACAAGTTCTGATTTAATCGCATTTAAAGCTTTTTTAAAAGTACTTTCTCTCCCAAGTGTAATTGTGTCTGATTTTAGAAGATTTTTTGTCTTGTTATGTCTGATTGAAAGTTCAGTAGTTTAAAAGGGGAGTTAGCAATTGATTTCTCGGTTGACTAATTCGTTTACTTTATTTACACTAGTGGAATACAAAGGTTTACTTTTACATTACAATAATAAAATATATTATTTCAAAATGTCCAAATAAAACACAGAGGCGACAAATAAGAACAAACAATCGATTAATACAAGGTATTTGACTTCATCACTTTTAACTTTTTTCTGATTTTTCATATATTAGTAGAGGTATTTAATATTAATAATTTGTCATTACGGTAACTTCAGGGTCACGCGATTTATGTCACGTAAGCCATTTAATTACAAGGTTATGATTACATTATCGTTTAACTTGTTATTTCTTAAGTATTTTGACAGGTTTCAAGTGTTTTGATTTTGACATAAAATGAAGTTACTGAGAGCTGGGTACATAACAGTACATTATGAAGAATAACCTTTTCGGTATACAAATCAAAAGACTTGGTATCGATGAGTTATAATAGTCATATCATGCGTTTAACCAGAATAAAAAAATAGCAATATTACTTAATACTGTTTCTATTTCAAAGCCATTATATTATATCAGAAATAAAAAAATAGCAATATTACTTAATACTGTTTCTATTTCAAAGCCATTATATTATATCATTTGACTGCATGCGTTCTGTCAGCATGTTTTCATTTAAAACAGAAAACCATCAAAAACTCACTGAATGCGTTTTATCAGTATACCCTTGAAATGCACGTCTTATTTACTGTAAGTAAATAAATAGCTTACTGTATGCCATATTTTGATAGTTTGAACTTAAATATAAATGTATGTACATACTGTGTTTATCCGCCCAGTTTAAATTTAAGATATGGCAAGACCTGTTTGATGCGTTTGGGTATGTAGTCGATTAATCGTTTGTCTGCGCCCTACTAGTGATTATAGCAAAACGAGTGACAGACTTAGTAAGCGAAATGTTCGTCGCGCGGAAAAGAAAAGTATTTGAATAAGATACAATAAGAACAGACCGTATTATATTTGGGCTAGTAGGGGAGTTTCTATGTTTACGATACACAGGCCATATCTACGTCTATCCACTAATTAGTGATTTTCTTCATAAACTTTTGTGAAGGAATTTTGATACAAAACGATAGCCAAATGTATAAATTTGTAGTCGCTTGGTTGAGTGTTCCTTCCGTATTTAAATCGCATTAAAACACCATTGAAGCCTTCGCATTGTTTCTTAGTTAATTGAAAATTCAAAGACTTTAAGAAAGTTTCGCTTCCCCTGGCCTAGAAAATAATTATTCACGCCGTAACCTTGAAGCAGAATAACGTCAAACAGCAAATGGAGGTTGCTCTGTTAAGGAATCGCCCCCCTCCTTCTCACTTGGCAGAACTCCCTCCCGGTCGCCCTCCGGCATCTCAGCCATCGGTAATTTAATTACCATGCTGGGTTGAGCATTTCTAACGCAAACCCTCTTTTTCATTTTTTTTTGTTAAATTGGGTTTCGCTTGTGAGATTAAATTTTAAACATTTTGTGAAAACTGGCATCACGGTGATATATTCTTTGCATAAAAACCACGCTTACATCTCACGCCATCAATTCTTTTAAAGAGAGTACAATTTTCGACTTCATCTGCAAAATTTGTAGTCATCTTTTATTTATTCGGTTTGCGTAACATGTCACAGAGGGTGTAGTATGGATGCAATACAATATTATTTTATTTTTAATTATACGTTTCAATAGAATCTTTTCATTTATGTGTTTTAGAACAAAATAATATATCAGTGAATACGATCAATGAGTTATTAACACCTAAATGTATTAATAATATCCATGAGAAATCTTTTACATTATTTCAATACCCATTGTTCTTGTGCAGGTAAGTCGTTGCAATACGAATACAACCGACTATGGTGAATATTTCTGCACACTAAACTAAACAACGAGCATTTTTTAGATATCTGTTGGGTTATTGATTGAATTGGCAATTACTTAGTAGAACTCCATTACACTAGGATACAAATTTTATTTGTTAGTTGATAGCTATTTCGGCTTCACTGCATCGTCAGAATTAAGCTTAAACTTAATTTAGCTTAGCTATAATGTCTTTTAGAAGAGATAGACAATATTATGTCTTCTCATTTTTTTCTTAATCGTTACATTTATTTAAAATTAAAATATGGAACGTAGTTATCACGTTTTTGGAAAAATATCATGCATCGTATTATTAATTAATCGTTAAAGTAAATGCCTTGAAATTTTGTTGATTGTGCATAATTACATGAGCTTCTTATAATGGTTCAAGTAATGGTGATGAATTAATGTTTGTTTGGTCATTAAGGAGGCTATTGCCTTGATGATGTCTATTAATTTTCAGTTGCTCTAAGAAATTAAGCCGAAGGCTTTTATTACACAAATGTAGGCATCCCGGACATGAGTTAGAAGTTATGTTGTGTAATTTTTTTAAGGGTTTTTGGGTTACTTACCCAAAAAAAGCTGCTGTGGGGAAAGTAAAATATATTTTATCTGCTATTTTGAGTAGCTCTATTAATAGTAATAACGTATTGATGAGGAAATATAATCTCGAAAAATAGTTAAGCCGCATCAACTACAGTGGTTTGGTGATTAATGCTCTGGACTTTCTTATAACAAAGTTGTGTTAAAGTCTTCAACTGGATATCCACTCCTTGAAAAACTTTATAAGATCTATCTCCCGATAAACACTCCATTAATATTCAAAAGTATACGTTAGAAACGAGTATATTTCCGAAATAAAACTGAGCCGTTTCGTTAAGTTATTCGTCGTATGACCCGTGTATGATCTTTATGATCAATTTTACACCTTGGAAGGTTATTTTAGAAGTACTCTCCGTTTAGTAAACACATGTCCTCTCTTGAATCATATTTCCAGTGCCAACCAACTTTAAAATGTCTTCTTTGTTTATTCTGGCAATATAATCGAAGTATGATATAACAATAAAAAATATCCACTTTTCATTTCTGCATCACTCTCAGTAGAGTCGTAAAAATATCAGTTGCTTTTTGCAATTCAGGGTTTCCCAAACTATGTTCTGCGAAACGTGCATAGGTGTTCCGCGGAACTACGCGGAAGGACTAACTTTTGCATGAAAGAGAGTACATTGTTTTGGCTCAACTTCTCTAAGCTTGCAACTGATAAATATTGCTATAATTCTGATCAAAAAACAGCTTGAAAATACTTGAGTATTCAGAAGTTTCTGGGTGAATTTATCAGAAGAATATCCCATATCAAAACAATTTAAAATTTTCTTAGTATGCTGCAACGAAATCCAGGAACGGGGTCAACTCTACACTAAGAATGCAACTTTTTAATATCGTACCTGATATCAAGAATATTCGCAACTGAAGTACATACTCAAAATCATTAAAGCTATTAAGATTTATTTTTGCTTATATTTTTATGTGCTATATTGTAAAAATAATTATTTTAAAAAATAAAACAATTCATTTGTAGATCAGTTGATAATGCTCGTGATGAGCGAAACCGGTCCTGATCATTATAAATATGTGGAAGTAGTACAAATGAATTGTGTTTTATTTTTTAAAATATAATGTCTTTCCACCAAGAATTGACAGTTTAAATAATAAAAAAAAAAAATATTGTTTTAAAAAAATATTGATACCCACCCAACAAAGTACGCTATATATTCCATAAAAAAATTTGGTTCCATGACAGGAAAATTTTGGGAAACCCTGAAATAATTAATGCCTTTCATAATTAGAGAAAGTAAACTCATGTTTCATAAAAAATCATTATATTATATTAATGAGTTTTCGAATATAAAATGAATATGGACACTAAATATTCTTCACTGTTGGATGTATTTATGATGCTATACTAGTTTCGAATTTAAAAGCTTTCGCTCCACCCTAATGTCAGAGTAGACAGTACATTTATTCAGTGTTCGCGTTTTCATAGAAGATGCATTTATCATACTTTATTCGGATTGCAACATTTAGACAATGAACAATGCTCGTAACCAAATCCATGAAATACATACGCGCGTGCCCGATTAAGTTTTAGTCAAATTTACATATGGATTCACATGAAACCTAGACTGCAAGCACGCCCCACTTTTAAAGTATTCCTTTATCTTTTAGTGACATTTAAGCTTTATTGAATCCCACGCTCAAATATTCCTCACTAGCATATTTCCCTCATTCAGATAAGTCCTCATTTGAAAATATAATACCACTACTGGGAAAATTTTCTTTGGAAATTTACAGTTCTTGTACCAAAGCGAGCACTAAATATATTTAACTTGCTCATTTATAAGTAAAAAGAAAGCGCACACTTAACCATTTTATTCATGAAAGACTACATCTTGAATTTTGAATTTTCATAGTTTGTATTTTAACAAACAATAAAAATTGAGTCCATTTCGAATGTCAGTTATTGACTTGACAAGTTACAGTAAGCTCTTCATGCACACCAAAAACAATAACTGAATTTCTTAAGTATTAAATACTTGTGTTTACTGAATACCCACAATCAGTATACTTTGGGGACGTTTCTTAATTTTTCACGTTTTTAAGCCTTATTCTGGCAATATCTTTAGTAATACAGTATTTAGCTCTACAGTCATAGTTTATACAGAAACTATAAATAAAAATAGCCATGAAACTATAGGCAGATAAATATAGATAGAATAAAATTGATTGAAAATCAAAATCAAATTTGAATTTTTGAGTTTTTGTGTATTTAAAACTAACTTATTATAAGGTAAAAAAAACAACATATTTATTTAAAAAATAAAATACAGTTGATAGTTATTTAGGCGTTACGACATAGTCAATAGTGTGCTTCGAATATGTTACTAATAGTTCATAAGGTGGCGTGATGTGGAAATAAAGACTGCTAAATTTATTACATAATTCCTTTGGGACTCAATAGATTGCTTTGTTGTACCTTATTATAATAGGTTTCTACGAATTAAATGCCAATTCGTTCAATTAATATGCTTAAAATTTGATAAAATATAATGAATTACTCCACAAATAGTACTATATAAATTTGGAAAATATGTTTTTAGATTAATTTACCTTCAGTATAATTAATTCATTTTTATTTCAACACTAATAAATTCTTTTTCTGAAATCATCACATTTATGCTCAGTGCTTACCTAATTATTTTTCATATACAATTTTACGCTATTAAACACACAATATTCCTACCTCAGAATTAAAGTTTTATCATTAGACCTATATGAGTTTAAAACACGTATGACGTTTTGAAATTGACAACACTTATGTTACTTTAAATTAAATCTAATAATATCACTCGGGTTTTGCCGTTAAAATTATCTTGAAAGTTTTCATCGCCCGTTTTCTGGAATTCAACTCAATGAAACAGCATTATTTGTAGCACTTTTTGTCGGCAAAACGGTTCCACAAAATGGCGATGCGAAAAACTTTAGCATGTGCTCTCGCGGCAACGGCGTTTAAATTCTCATATAATCTCGAGTAATAATTTGGCAAATAGAAGTCGTAAAGTCATGGTTCGCCAGCACATAAACAAAAGCTCGGTTGAGGCTCTAGCAACGTTAATAGCTTCGACGTTGTATGGTTGAATGAGCTACCTCCATAAATGATTATTTTCAGTTTTTTTAAATTGGATAATTTTGTTCTTTGTGTCTCTGGATTCGTGCAAACGCATGAGGAGTAATTTGCTAGTTTTTCTTGATCGGTATTGCTTTACGGAAAGGTGAAATCAGTAGTTGATTACACAGGTGGTCACGGAAATAGAACGTACTGACTGATTCATGAAACTTATTCATTATAGTTTGCATTCTATATTTATACCTTTATGTGTATTCAGTAAGCATTTTTAATAACAGAATAAAAATTAACAAAAAAAACACTTATTCTCTCATATTCTTGTTCCAATGACCAATTATTGTTCCAGAGCTACTCTCAAAATATATGTGTGTGTAATTTAAGATACTTGAATTGTTGAAATTTTGTACATTTCCGTGTATTTCGTCAGTTCGAGTTCATTCGTGTATTAGAATGAATGAAGATACCGAAAGGCGAAACCCGGGTCGTTAGTGACGAAATATAAAGGATGTGCAAATCTCAACAACTCAAGTTTTTGAAATTCCATCAAGCACCCTCATTCAAAATTTTAAATTACGTATATTTATAGCTCTATGCAACGTACAATATCGAGGCTAGAGGCTAGAGGATGTGTGGGTTATTGTACTTTGACTTACTCACCCATTTCATCTGAGGTTATATTCCGGATTATTTCGGAATTTTTTTCTTCTATAGTAATAAACTTACAAACATATCAAAAAATATTAATATAAATATCGGCCAGCCCATCTTATTAAGCAGTGTATATGTATTGACAGTGTCTAACAGGCCAGCTGCAAGCTACAAGCCTGCATCAATCCATTTTTTTTACACTCTGTTAGCTTTAAAAGGAAATTTGCGGCACTGCTTAACTCACAAATATTTCCAACGACATTTTTGGGGATAATCCCCAAAAATGTAAATACAGTAGTAAAATAATATCAGTAGACTTATTACGATAGTCATTAGCATTATTTCGATGGTATGTTTCGTTCATTTTGATATTACAACACAGTTTGAAAGCCAAATAAGGACGAAAGTTATAATATGATACAGTTAATACTGCTAATGACAGAATGTATCCATTGTCAGAGACTGCGGTTGAACAACCACCAAAAAGTTGAAATTTAATATTGAAGTGTGATATTTATGATACTGTATTTTTCTTTACTACTTTTCTGTGTTAGCCATGATATATAAAACAAATACTTTTTCTCTCAGTCTCAATAGCTGAACTCGTATTTTAAGCCTTGCATTTATATTGTTAAAATTATCTGCAAGATTTTATACACTAAAACAGTGTTCGCCAACCAGTGCACTGGTATACAAGAAAATTATGGTGTTCAACGAAATATTTGCACTAACGTCACTCGAGCCAAAAAACTTATTTCAAAAATACACACTAATTAATTTGTTATCATTAAACAAGCATACGTATCATTTCATTAATATGTCGTTTTAATCATCATTATTTTATCAATGTTTGTAAAGTTTTTTTTTTAGTTGTAATTTTTAAATCTATTAAACATGATAAAAACAAAAAAATGCTTTGTATATTGTTTTTCACGCGAAGTTTTGGGTGGAGTTATTATTATCCTTTTGATAATTTATTCGCGATTCATTGCATTTCCCAACGCTCGAGCTCGAGACTATTTTCAATGTTAGCTACACGTACGAGTTCGTGTACCGATTGATATTCCCTCAAGATATCCGGAACTTATCTCAGTTCCTCAAATAATAATTGTGAATTCATGCAGCTCAGTGGAAACTGATAGAAATTCACTTCTTGGCTGTTTACTTAACTCATCGTCGTTTTGGTTACCGTTAAAGTTTTACTCAATGAAAAGTTTCGTTGCCAAGCAGCTCAGATTTTCTCACGGTAAATGCACTTCGAATATTTAATGAAAACAATAAAACAAAAATATAGTATTGTTACTTAATAACATCATCAGCTATTGCCTAACTATTTCTGAATTTATATGTCAGGGATTCTGTTACAATGCTTTTGTTTCTCTTTTTCTTCTTCACAAAACGTCATTACTTCTTTTCGCTAGCTTTATCAAATTTTATTTCTAGGATAATTTCAAATATTATTACTTGATGTTCCTTGAAGAAATTCTTAATAAATAATCATCAAACGAGTCAAAAAATCTTGCGTTACTATTGTGTGCTGTGCGTTTGTGTCAATATACCAAGTAAAGAATTTGGAATCGTGTAAAAACTTTGGTAGAAAGAGATCCTAATGCCTATGAGATCTTATTCAATGACTTAATGTCCAAGACGTTTGTGAGCTTAAAAGACTGACCAGAATAGAGAGGTGGATTTCAATGCCGTCACCATCCTTTTATAGACGATAGCATCAAAAGCAGAAGAATAATTATATAATGTGAGAATTGGAAAGCAATCCAATCGGATGCATTATATAATTGAGAAGCTTCGAACGAGTTAAAGAGTATTTTTGATTTTGTTTTTAAAGTTTCTTTATTTACTATAATATGCTTCATATATTACAATACAACTGGCAGACTTCAGCGTGAACTTCAAAACTTCAACGTAAGTTAACAACTTACAATGAACAAGATATATGTTTCACAAAGTCTGCCAGTTTCATTAAAAGTGTAATTATCCACTAGAAAATACGAAAGGCTGATGAAATGTTTTTAATTAAGCCAAAAGAAAAAATAAAGCCTAAAAGTGGAGCCTCCGCCGACGGCGCTGTAAAGTTATGAGGGATTCCGGTGCGACTATAAAGTTAAAGCCACAATACGCCGTGTGAAAGACCATAAAGTTTGGCACATTCAAATTGAAATGAGATGTAAAGTAGCATTGTCGACACCATCAAGTGGTTGGTAGATGTAAAAGCTCGGTAACATTTGTAACCTAATTACAAGATAATTCGAAACTGTGAAAGGTCCCAAAAACAAATTTCAGTTAAGTTTCAAAGTATATATACTTTTTGAGTCTGGTTGGCCCCCGCACGCTTTTGTATTGTTGCTCCATTATTTTATTTGTTGCCGTTCATTAAAACGAAGAGTTTTCCTTTCAGCTGTCAAAGAATTCGTGGAAGATAGCTTGGCTGCAAACTTTACTTATTTCAATTTGTAAAGTCGCCGCTTTAACTTTTTAAATTATTTATTAATACTGTTAAGTACAACATTAAATACACTTTAAACATCATTTAAGTCAAACCCGTGAAGTTTTAATTTAAACCTATGTTATAATACAAAGTTAATGGCTTCCCATAGCGCTTGCGATCAGTGCTAATCAAGTCTGCAGAAAATGACTGGTCTTTTAATTGCGAGCTATCTCTACATGATGGGCGAAAAATAAAACGTATAGAAAACAACAGTTTTAATTTAAATAGTATTTTATTTTATCTAAAGTGCGTTGAAACTCACGTGTCAGGATATTTCATTTGGATACTTCAACCTAAATTTTTTCAAACGACCCATATAATTAGACAGAAAACTGGATAGCCATTATGAAAAAATTAGGTGAGTAGAGAAATTATCTCATCACTACTTAATGTGTAGACATAGCGACACTTTCTTTTGAGCTGATTCCTTGACATACGATTAAATTTAATTATACTGGCCACAATAATATGCGCCGCAAGCAAACTTATTTTGTATCGAAACAATTTTTATCGTAATGCTAACTGGTGTATTTTAAGTATTTTCCATTTCTATTTCATTATCCAAGGGAGGCGTGACCCCGTAATCTCTCCCATTCGGCAATGTATGATAGAAAAGGTTGACTATTAATAATAATCTTGATAGTACTCTGAGTGCATTAAATATAATCAATAATATTTTAAATCATAATCAGATATATATATATATATATAGAACTCATAGGTACAAACCAGCTTACTAAATTAATATTGATTTGACTTGTAAAAATTTTCAAATATCCCAGATGTCGCAACTCTCACTTTTTCAACCACTGCCAAAGCAAAACCTGCTGTGGTATTTTTAATCAAATTTGTATACATATAATGAAATACTTATAGAAAATAGTATTAAATATTTAATACTATTTTCTAAAATCAAATTTGAGAAACAAATGAGATGAATCACGGATGAATAACATAATATAAATATACTTAACTTAAGTTGTGCGAATTTATATGTTATAAATTGTACTCAATGAGATAAAGACAAGCAGTCTATTCAGACGAATGATTCGTTTTATTTTTAATTCTAATGCAAGTTTCTTTCAATTTACTTCATTTCGAATGAATCCCAGGGGCCAGATTCCTTTACTCCGCCCGCTTATATTGATAAGGCAGTCTAATACAGCCGTGCCATTACAACGTCGGCATATTGTTAAGAATGCTCTACGACTTGGTATATCTTGATATATCGGCAGGACGGAATTCACATCTCGGTGATCTGTTACAGGATAAAACGGAATACGAATCTCGATGTGTTTGAATTTAAAGTTAATGTAGCGTGTGGTAAGGTCCCGATCAAAGCATACCTAGCTTCGGCAATCCTTCTTTTGACAGTGACGTCACCGAGATTTTCATTTCAGCATTTTCAAAATCCGATACAGCCGGAGGCAAGACTTTGTTCAAAGTTTCCGGCAATCACTACATTCATTTGTACTGGAAGTATGCCATGAATTTAATCACATTCTTGCACGATTTTTATGCCAGACACTTTCTTAAAAAACTGCCAGTAAACATTTGAACAGAAACCTTTTCATTACATTCTAATATTTTGGTCCAACAATAATTATTACATAAATAAATTTCAGAAATATTTCATTCATCAGGAACACCGGCGTTTTAGTCTAAATGTAGTGTTTTTTTTTAATACCAATTAATTTTTTTAAATAATATTTGGCACTACAGCAAATAACTGCTCATGTAGAGACTCTAGGAGAAAATATGTTATTAACAGCAGTGACGGACTGGCCATAGTGGGCCCCGCTGTATGTTAGGAGTCCTCCGTTAAATACATCATATTTTTTTTATTAAAATTATAAATAAACAGTAGATTATAGTCTAAAATAGGCACCCTTGATTTTTAGCGTGACGGAAATAGGAAAATTTTGTTATATTAGGGGGAGGGATAAATTTATTTTTGGATTTTTGGTGGGCTCATTGTCTTCTGGCAACAAATATTTTTATAGCCAGTCCGCCACAGGTTAACAGTATGACCCACTGCCTAAGATCTCTAATTGAAATTTAAAAATAAACGAAATATACTTTGGCGGTACTTAAACCTGGGACCATGTAATGAACTCTTAGCGCTAGACCACAAAGACCGACATTGTATTTAGATAGTTACTTTGCAATTATAATAGCAATTATAATAGAAAACCAATAAAATTATTATATAGCGTCATATAAAAATAGATAGTAATATTGTAATTGATATCTGTTTGGTTTTCGAAAATATCTCATTCAAGCTCATTTATATGTAATGTGAAAGCTTCTAAACAAAATATCATATTTTTTAGAGAATTCTTCACTCTCGCTTACCGTGTATCGAAACCTTCTGGGATTAAATTTATTTTTAGAAAGAAAAAAACATGTATTGGATTTCGCGTGGGTACGACACTGATTACCGAATACCTTAGCGCGTCTCGACAAGAGGCAGTCCTCGGGGAAATCTGAGATGGAACTCAAAGTCTTTAGTATAGAACTGCAACGCTTTATATGAAAAGAAATAATCGTCTAAAGCAGACTATTGTATTGTAATAAACGAGTGAATTTGTCATAAAAATTTGGAAGTGGTTTTTATCGTTTAAACCTTATTATGATATGGTATTAAAATCCAAGAAATTAAGAGCGATGTTTTTTTACTGTATCTATTCCATAAATGGGACCTTTGTATGTCATTTAAAATCGAAATATGGTCATTAATTTAAAAATGTTCACATGAAAAAAAAACACTGGGCGAAGACTAAAGTAAGTAAAGTAAGAAGTAAAAAGTCTTCATGAAAACCAGAAATTTAAAGACAAACTTGAAAATAATATATGGCTTCACCTTAACAAGTGTTTCATATAAATTGACTTTGTCATAGAAACATTCCTAATCGTTCTCAAGACGTGTAAAGTTTGAAGATAACCAGAAAAATAAATTTAAATTGTTTCAAATTTTAGCCTTAAGTGATTATGAAGCTATCATTCTCAAATCTAGCGTTATGCTTAAAAGCTAAGAAGTTTTCACTACTGTGGGAACATCTACAAATAAAGGAGCAACGACATCACAAATAAATGTATGCTGGCTTTGACAGGTAACTGAATATTCCAGATAAATCTTCTTCAGATTGTGTCGATGTATCGTTTTCTTCAACACTCTTTTAAGAAGATAAAGTATACATTTTAATTCAAATTACTGATAAATGTAAAGAAAAATGGTTACAGAAAATAGTTGCCAATTGTGTTTAAAACCGTCGTAATTCAAAAATTATCTCACTTCATAAAATAAGACCCTGGTCAGACCCCGACGGACAGGTTCAACGAACTTGCAAAATGAAGACAGCTAAGAAACTATGGACCTTATAACGTTATTTAATGTACGTCATATTTTGTTTAATGTTACTTATTTTATTTTCTCTTTTTCAATTACCATGTTTTTCCGGAAGTTTATCATACAGCCACCACTTGACCTTTACTGAAAACATTATCATTACTCACGTACTAAGATCTGACTATGCAACAGAATGTTTTTATTTTTCATTGCACTGGAATTCTGTTAATTAAAGCTTAAGCTAAATCTATTTTTTTATTATTACAGCTATTTACTTTATCGATATATACCTTCAATTTTCTTGTGGCTTTCCATACTCAACCTTAGTATGCCCTTGAAGGACAAAAGGTGTCCACTTATCATGAAATACTCTATATGCGATTTCAGTATAACTTTGTATATAAATCAAACTACATTTTAAATCATTATTTTATAAAAATATTGTATAAAATTTTCATCGTATTCAATAAATTTTGTTTAAATTTGAAAAATACAGTCCATTTTTGGGTTATGTAAAAATTAACGTAACAAATGTGAAGCTAGCTACTACTTTTTTTTAATTAATGTCACCAAGAAAATTCGCATGCCTCTCTATAATTTATTATATTAAGGTATCTGTGTATGTACTACATTTTAAATATCCAATTATCCAAGAAACTTTATGGAAATCATGAGCAAGACATCTGCATCCAGAAATCAGTTGACCGTATTGTTATTTTAACCTTAAGACATACTGTCGATTCAATTCAAATATGCAATCAATAAAATCACAATGATGAAAACTATCTCAATATAAGGTTTCTTTGTAAAACGGTCGGTGACTTTTTCCTTACCAGTGACAACAAATCGTTTTATTTTAACGTAACTTCAGACATCATTTTCCGACAGATTTGTTACTGAATGTTATATTTTGGCATTATAGAAGCTTCCTTTTAACCATTTCGCTTCCATCCAAATATTTTGACAGCTTGAAAAAGTACGCGCGAGCCTTTTAAAATTCAAATCATTTGGCATTAATCCATATGAAACATACTTCAGTAGAAGATGTTTTTCAATAAAAATGATGTTGATAAAACATATGGAGAGAATCCGGTTTGCCGAACGTATATATAGGATGTATTAATAAAAGTTTGTGCACGTTATACTGAAGCTATTTAAAAAAATTTAAAAAATAAGTTCGTCTTAAAATTTTATTTCTATATACGCGTTATCAACATAAATGTTTGGAATCTTTTAGAAACAGTTTTCAAATAACGGAAACAATCCGGTAAGGTTTTTCATTTTCAGGAATTCTTTCGTCCGGTGTACTTATCATTATTAATTTTTTTTGCAATGTATAATGCCGTTTGAATGATTTCAGCTTTCAAGTATAAGATGGTTTAAAAAATATTCCAATCAAACTAGATAGTAATACTCTATTGATATTTATAAAAGACTAGAGAGTACCCGACATGCGTTACAATGCCACTAAAAGAAAAAGTGTTTGTTTTTTTTTTAATTCTGATTATTGAAGTGCTTTTGAATACACAATATATTTTGTTTTCTATCTGGTACGTATACAAATAAATCAGAAGGTTTTGCGATGCATGCACAGGCCATATACAGCTGTCTATGTGAAAAGCATGGATTTCCCAAATTTAGTCCACACACTCGTAGCGATTTTCCTTGTGCTTTGTTGATGGTCATTGAAAATGCGAGCCGCGAGTTTGTATCCGACTGGTAAATCTGTCGGTATCACTGGGATGGGTGGTAACAGTAGATCTTCCCCTTTTTTTTTTTTTTAGATTTTGGATTTCAAAAATCAAATCAGAAACCTTCAAGGGTGTGCGTACAACAATTCCCCAAAGTGTCATTGAAATCTGATGAATGGTAAATGAACGCGTAAAAGAAAAACAAACAAACATTAATTTTGTTCGGTTTTTTGGTATTACACTATACATAGGAAGCTGTTGCACAATGCAATTAGTTGTCAATATTATAAAGTGAAACAAGGTCCAGAGTATGTATATTAAATACTTAATTTCATTATCTTAAGCTTACCATCAAGTTATTCAAATAACTCATTGATCAATTGGTTATTTTTATCTACACTACTTGTTGAATAGCCTACACAACTACTAATAATGGATTTAGGTAACTTATAATAGCCATTATAAAGTCATTAAACTTCTTTCTGTCTAATCAAAAACAAGTAACGTATCTTGGCTATGTAGATTTGATAATCTTACTTTGAGCTGTAGAAAAAAAAATTCAAATTGATTAATTAGTTATTTAGTTAAAATATTTCTTTCAATGAAACCATCGTAATCCAGATTTTTGCATCCTAAAACTATTTGTTATTTCAGCTTTCGTATTACACGCACACATTAGATTTTTATAAAATCATGTCATCAATAATTTACAACAAACAGTATTCAATAAAACAATAATGAAAAGATGTTTTTTTATTCAAAACATCACCTTGTATGAGTTGTGATTTTACGTGTGTGCACGTACCGATCGCGAATATGTAAAAATCAAACAGCGTCCCCTATTATTTGGCGAGCCACGTGTGAAGGCACAACCTGCGCGCGGAGTAACGGACCAGCTGATGTTCCCGAAAAATATACTTAATCCGTCTCTTTTGAAGCGAGTGTACAAGTCAAAATTTCGCCTAGTCATTCCAACAACTCACTCGCTTATTTACACACGGCTTATCCAAAAGCATGTAAACATGATACGCCCAAAATAAAGCGAACATAAATGCGTACGTCATCCTTATAGCCAAATATAACTTTTTCACCGAAGAACCAAATAAACAGAAATTTCTACATTTATATTATTTTAAAAATAAATTTTATTTCTTGGTAGAAAGATATTTATAAAAAGTAATATTTTAAGTTTTAAATGCATTCTTCCTTTTAGTCGTATTCCTCACGTGTGAGGGTCGTGACCTCGGTCCTCTTCTGCCTTCAACTTTTACCGTGACGACGAGCCTCACAATATTGCAGGTAGGCTTGCGGACAATGTGGCCCAAAAATCCGAGTAGGAATCTTGTACAAACGACCGAGAGTTTATCCTGTATTTGTAGCTCTTTCAGGATATATGAGTTTGTGCGCTTGGCCGTCCATGGTATATGTAGCATCATTCTCCAGCACCACATTTCATATGCGTCTAGTCATTTTTTGTCTTTCGCTTTTACAGTCCATGTCTCCACACCGTAAAGGCATATGGAGCGGACCAGAGATCGTACTAGATGCATTTTGGTATGTCTGATTATTTTCTTGCTTTTCCAGATTCTCTCCAGCGTAGACATTAAATGCATTAACAGGTATTAATTAATACCGCCCATTAAAACAAAATCGTTCCTAGCAAATCACTTGTAAAATAAATAGTAGATAACATATTTCACAATAGCATTTACGAAACCAACGTGTGACTGACTCTTAATGGCGTATATTTAACTGTAGGTATTAGAAGACAACTAATTGTAAATCAATCCTTAAGGATATATTCGTTTTTTTTAATCGGATCGGCGAGATGAAAACATCATTTCAGAAAAAAATCAATTATCGCAGTAACAAATCAATTACACCAGATTCTCTTCACACTATCTTCCAAGAAAACTTGATGGAAATCGGTTAATAACATATTAGAGAATCAGAAAGTTGAGCATTGAAATTTTTTTATTAAATTAATTTTATTCAAAATAAAACACCATAAAAAAACTTTGTTGTTATTTATTAAAAAAATAGTATTTATGCATAAATTAAAACAACCTTGCAGTTTTAGAAAACACAATGATGCTGCTTAAAGTAATAAAACCGTTTCTTCATTTTACTATGTAAAAGTATACTTTTTTTAAACTGTTTTTTTAAGGGTGGTTCTCGGAACGTGCAAAAATAGAATCGGGCATATAAAATCCATTCGGAAATTTGAACCCTTGAGCGAGCAATCGAATATCACGGAAGCCCTAGATCGTGACTATGCTTCCACAGTTATTATTTTATTACAATATATATTTGCTTGATTGATTATTACTATTAAAATTTACACGAATAAAATCAACATGGCGTGTTGTAAAGATCATGCAAATTAACAGATATAATAATATATGATTTTTGCTGGTAAATTACAAGACACTGCTCATCAAGCTGTTATAAAATAACACATAATCAGATTTAACAATTACAATGGATTGATAATCCAAATATAATTTTCTTTGGGTTTTATAATTGCGCATCTAATATAAAACGTGTTAATTCAATGAGCTTTTTTAAAGTTCTTGGTATTTATGAAATTTTATTGACAATTCAATCAGAACTCTTTTTCTTTTAGTAAAATTCTTTAGTAAAATTGAATTCAAATACCATTCTGTCATCTACTGTCAGGAATTTTATTACGCTCAACTTCAAATCTTGTGTCTTTACTATTAAGATATTCCCGGTGATCAATTAAAGTTTACATAATTATTTATTTACTGAATTAGCCATGCAATAATAGTGACGTTATTAACTATGGTGGAGTACCCCTGAGTTTGCAAAAGAGATTACAATGTGAATCATAAAGATCTCTTTTTAATTTTCCTAATGACTACTTCCTGAGCGGATATTATAAATTTACTGTAAAAGTGAACGTCTGTTTGTGTACAGTCGTTTTGTCTACAAAAAATCTGCGTACAGTTAAACAATAAAAAAAATAATTAACTGCTTTATCTCATATTATATAAAAAATGTGAACTTAAACCTTATTCTAAACCAACATATGAAAACTTTATTCGTGAAACTTCTTTTATAAAAAAAATTATGTGGAAAATATCCCACATGTAGGTGTCCTTTAAAAGATCAGAAAACTTCTATGAACCAACAAATGTATATTTGGTAATTATATATTAATATGATTAATACATATGAGTCGCTAAACATGCTCCTAGCGATATTTCAATAAATGAGTTTTTAATGTACGTATGTGCTCTATCGCTATCTAGATCAATATCTATCAATTTTTTCAGTTGCAAGTTTTGTTCAGTTCTGCAAGTTCAGTTGCAAAATTTCTTCTTATTTCGTCTCCTGTTTGAAATTCAAAATTTTTCCAAACATAAAAATGTATTTTTTTTACAGATCGCGATCTTCGTTTTACACGGTCGACAAGACAGCGTTAAAGAATATTTTACTTTTCATTATACACCAGAAGAAACTTAAACAAAACAACTTAAAACTATCATACTGCCCATAAGTTTTTCGTGATTTACTCATAACTCTTAAAACCTTCGGGAGCGTATTTAATGACTCAGCGACTCATTATAAATTCAAATCATTATTTACATTTTACAAAATACATAATGCCATGATTTTAACAACTATCAAACCTAATGCGCACTTTTTTAAGGGATCAAATAAGCCCTGATATCTAATATATATGTATTGCTGTTAAATTATAATAAATAGTGGCCAAAAAAATATTTATCTTTCTGCCTAAATTTAAATTGGTGCTATCGATGATAACGTTGAAAACATAACGAAAGCTTTTTTGTCATAAACCAACATTATACTAATTTCCTTTCGTAAGATACCTTTTATACCTAAAACCCGAAGATTTTTTCTTTTCAATTCAATTTCCTTTATTATCAATTCCCTTTCTTACGTTTCCTCTAAATAAATCGTAAATCAGCAGGACAAAGAAGGCCTCCGCACAAAAAAAACTACACCACACAGATAGGTAGGATTCAACAGTGCGTGCATACTTATATAATACTGAATACCTATGGCAGTTTCTGTCCATTTAAGTGTTACAATACTTGAATAAGTTGAGGATGGTGATTTAAATCATTTGATAAACATATGACTTTCGTTCATTATATTTCAGGATTATGTATAAACATTTTGTGTGTGATAAATATATTATTGTCAAAGATATCAATTACTTACTAAATAACAGACTATGTGATATTTTTGAGCGATGTATTATTATCGTATATCGCTCAAGGTTTGAAGGCAAACGTTAAAATATTGTTTTGCCTTCAAAGCATTGTTGCAAGAAACTCGCTCAACCATCAAAGGGCTTAAGATTCGGTGCAAGATGACGTCTCAAATGTAAACTTTTTCAATTCAACACAATGTTTATAATATCTATTTTATATCAATATTTCCCAAATCTCGGTCCGCGGACCGATGTTGGTCCGCAGAAATTGCCTGCAAATCCGCCAATATTTTCCTATTTCAGGAATGCGAAAACTCTAAACAAATAACTGTCAGTAAAATACAAGATTGAAAATCTGTCTTAAACAGTATTGGTACATTTTATCTTAAATTAACATTGCTTTCACGAAATTCCAGATAACTGACCGATTTCTGATTTATTCAATTTTCACGATAAATATACATTTGTGTTCGCAATAGCATTTTTATTTTATATGTGTGTATATTTCGTTATAACGTTAGATTTAAAAACTTATGAAAGAAACATTATTTCATAATTACGTTTTTATTTTTGTTGATTCAATTGGTATTTTCTTAATAGAATATCATTATAGTAATGTAAAAATAACAAGTTATTTAGTTCTACAAGAATTTTATCAGTTTTTTTATAGCTATTTCGGTTTAACTATAGTTCATGGGAACGCAACCTTTTTTACTCCATTCCCCCCTCTCACCAATGTTCAGAATATAATTCCTCTTTCCCCAAGATAATCTAGCTATAACTCAAAAGGTGCTTTCCAAATATTTATACATGTAATATTGAAAATCTTTAATAAACTGTAGCAATTTACCCCTGGATCTTTAACATTTTCCCCTAAGGTGGAATTCCCCATTGGTTGGGAGTCCCTTCTATAGTTCTGACAATGGCGTAAAACCAAAATAGCTGTCAACAATCTGATAAAATTCTCGTATAATTGAATACTTTTCTATGTCCAAAGATTGGGAAACTCTACTTTAAATAATTCATTATAATAATTAGATGTGTCTTTCCTTCGAATCTATTCCCAGCGTGTCAATATTTGATGAATATTTTTTTTTCGTTTTACGGAAATACGAATCTTAATACTTTCTAATCTAATAGCAATTGTACTTATGGTTCATAATGAATTTAGTAAAGGTTTTTATAATAAATATCATTCCGCAATTAGCAGCAAAACAATATTAAATTTATTTATTGGTGCAATGTAATATATAATAATATACACAAAATTACTGATATTTTGGTAATTCATTTTTTGCTGAATAACGTTGCTAATCGCTTTCGCAACGCCCGGTGAGGATAGGATGGGTGGACACTCAGACTACGAACAGATATTCATAAATCAATTGAAATATCAATTAATGAAAACTATTCGCACCGTGAATTGAACCTGAGACATCTGTAGCCGTAGCCCATGACGCTACCAACTGCACCACGGACGCCGACATAGATATAGTATTACTTTTTTCATCTTATCATGTAATATTGTTCTTTACTATAGAGTTTGGATTAATGATAAATTTTTCAATTAATGTAAAACGAAGAAATAATATAAACATTTTATTCCCACAGGGGAAATGTGTGGACATCTTTAATTTAAATACGTAGTACGTAAATGCATATAGTTTAAAATTTACATAGTCCATATGTTGCTACTGAATAATTTATATACGAATATTCATGCCCAGGGTGAAACGTTCGTGAACCTTATAAGTAATATACATATGGTAGGAAATAAATATAGTAGGAGGTTTTCCGGTAAGTGCAGCGCGTGTCTGGCCGCAACTGATTTATGGTGCCATATGCATTTTTAGCCGGCAAAGTTGCGGTAACTTGCATCGACACCCAGGACTCGCTTGCTCCAACGATGCGGTACACAAAAGAACTTACACATGCGACTTAACTATGCACTGCAGGGCGGAGCCCCTTCCTAAAATCCTTTGAAAAGACTTTCATTAACAATCATCGTTAATCGATAGAAATCGACGTTTTTTTGTAATGCACAATGTATCTTATTGAATTACAGGACCGTGTCTTTTAGTAGGAGCTGCTCTGCATCTAAATTATACAGGAGAAAATACATGTATTAATATGACTGTCACAAAAACGGTAAACAGTAACGATGTGAAATTTGCATATGTCATTTTGGTTGCCATTTCTAGGTCGACTGTGATATTTTCAACTTTTAACATTATTATTAATTAGTGGACCGTACCTCGTGTAACACTCACAAAAATAATTGTTGGTGTTACATGAGGTACGGTCCACGGTGATATTTTCAACATGATCTTGCACCAAAATACCGCCATAATAACACCAACGTCTGATAAATCTTAGCGCCCTCTATCCCTGAAGAAGCCGAGTTATATATTTAACCTATTCTCAAACTTTATTAACGTTTTCCTTACAAGAAACTTTTTAAACATCTCTTCTGTTTGAAGTGCGTTACACATTTACATTCTGTATCGTACGACATCTGTCTCATTTTCTACAAGGCAAAGGTAATGTATTAAAGACTTTAAGGTATAAACTTTCAATCATTGGAAGGCATTATATTTTAAAAAATTAAAAACAATTTGTTTTGTACTAATATCGGTTGATAATACTCGCGTTAATCTAAACCAATCCAGATCATTATAAAAAATATGAAAATAGTACAAAACAAATTGTGGCTTCATTTTTGTTTTTAAATGCATTAAACAATTTGGATTATTGAGATTTTGTACACTTCCATGTATTTTGTCACTAACGACCCGGGTTTCGCCTTTCGGCATCTTCAGGCATTGCCTGAAGATGCCGAAAGGCGAAACCCGGGTCGTTAGTGACAAAATACATGGAAGTGTACAAAATCTCAATAATCCAAATTTAATATTGAAATTCCATCAAGCACCCTCAGTCGATGTCTTAAATTATATGCATTAAATAATGTTTTTTATTTCAATTATTACACTATGAATTTGTATAGATACATATTCTCTTTTCAAAATTACTGACGCTGATTTTTAATCTACCATTCAAAATAATCTACTCAATTCTAAGAAACATATTATATCATCGTTTCCGTTGCTAAAATGTATATCTGCAAAGTCAACATTTTATAGGGGACCACAAAAACAGTCTATAAAACAACTTTATCAAAAAAAACAATAATAAAAAACACGTAATTGATATGAAATATACATAACCATAATAATTATGTAACTTTTATTTTTGTTTTAATGCAATAAAGTTATTTTCTAGACAGTTTCTACCGTTCCCTACAAAATTGTGATTTTGCAGACATACAATTTTGCAATGGAATCGACGATATAATCTATTTGCTTATACGTGGCTCCACCCTCAATTACAATGCATGTGCTGCAACATTTCATGCGAGAAGCCTATAGTTTACGGTACACTGGTAGTATAATAGAATACGTGTTATTTAGTAACCAAGGTGCAGAGTAGACTCTATGGTCTATCGTGTATTGAATACCTCTGCTGGCAATTGACAACTCTTGGAACTACGCCATTTTACGTCCACTGTTATAAATGACGTTTTACAATTTATTTGTTGAAAATAATTTGAATTGTTATATATGGCGTTCAAAAACTAAAATGACAAATAATCAAGTATAACAAGATTATAAAATAAGCATATTGGTACTTAAATATTTACCTGAAGTTAACGATATATAAACAAATCACAAGAGTTCGTATATTGCCAAAATTCGTCAAAAAGTATTATATTCAAATTAAGTCAGATTTTTTAACGTTTTCTTAAATACCAGGATTACAAAGCACAGTTTTACATTCACTAAATTATTCACCCAATATAAATCTGTAATATTTTTATAGATTTTCTAATTTTCAAGACAACAATGAGCTCTGTTTTGTGCGTTCTTGTCATTTTCAGAACTCAATCCCATTTTCAAAGAGCTATTGCATGTCATACGTTTTCAGAATTTCCCATATACCAGGATCAAAGGCATATCTTTGAGATATCCGGAAAATCACCCTTACCCAAATATGTCAAACTCTCGCAATTATTAGTTCTGTGCGAGTATTTTCCGACATGATCATTATTTGTAACCATGTTGAAATATTTTTGGACCTCTACAACTGTTTGCAGCAACAGTAAGTACATAATATGTTAAATTCGTATTATAAACTAGCGATTACCCGGCATGCGTTGCAATGCCACTCAAGAAAAAAAGTGTTTTAATTTTGTTTATTGAAGTGCTTCTGAATATACAATATTTTTTGTTTTCCGTCTGGTGCGTAAACGAATAAATCAGAAGGTTTTCCGACGCGGAGCAGGCCACATACGGCTGTCCATGTGAGAATTATGGAAATTCCAAATTTAGTTCACACACTTATAGCGATTTTCCCTGTGCTTTATTGATGGTCATTGCAAATGCAAGTCGCACTGGAAACTGCAGATATTTGAATTCTACTGGCATATCTATCGGAAACATTGGGATGTGTCGCAACAGTAGATCTTCTCCTTTAATTTTTTCATTTAAGACCGGCAATTAGAATTTAACAATTAACACCACTTGTTATGACACACATGAACTGAAATGTCGCTGTTTGTGTCTATTTGATTGTATTTTAATTTTATATATTTTAGATTTTGTTAGATATTTTGCACTTTGGGTTAGATAGTATTAACTTAGTACACTCAAACTTTAATTTTTATAGTTTCCACTTAGTCACGGATTCTTTTAACAAAGTGAATTAAGTTGTAGTAGGCTATGCTAGGGTTGGTCTGGTTTTGTTTGTGTTATCTAATCTAATGCGTGGAGCTAAGACGATATAGGCGGCCTAATATAGGGTAGAAGAATAAGTGACATTTCATTACAGCTTCACGCAACTATCAATTTTTAAGTGTGAGTATTTATATTGAGTGAAAACTATCCTATGTATGTGAAAATATTTTTTCGTAAGTGTAAAATATTTCCTGATTTTACTACGCCTATATCATTCGAGCAAGTGCAAACAATAACTTGACAAAGTTTTATCGGAATTGGATGAACGGTATGGCAGTGCATAAGATACGAATAAACTCATATTGATCTTTATATATTAGATTGTAACGATGACCTTTATAAATGGATTTACGTTATTTCCAGTTTTCCTTTAACATTACACATGCCATGAATAGGTAATTATTCCCTTTGTATTTTTCTTTAGAAAATTATTTCATGTAGTGCTCTTTTCCGACTAAATATATTTTTTCTTAGCCAATAGTCTTATTTTTTGATTCTTTATCGTTATTCTAAAAGTATATACTTACTTTTTTAATACTTGACTTTTGAATCGAAATGTGTAAAACTAATTTTCTCTTTCTTATAACTTTTCTTCTCAACGTGTACCACATTTTTTAATCGAATTGTTTTTCCAGCAAACGTTACATTTTAAAAACACGTTTTGTTTTTTATCAAATAAATTTAATATAACGTATCAATTCTTTATCAACCGTTAGTGTAGAAAAATATATTGTTACAGTTCATTTTTTAATCTAATATTATTAAGTGTCTGGTACTTATAAAAATAATTACGAGCATAACAGCTTTTGCATTTAATCTTCAGTTTTCGTCATGTTTAATTTGTAATAAAATGTTAATACATTTTTGTTGTTCTGTAAAGAATGTCACAAAAACTTCGTAAACTGAAAGAATTCAAAACAACGTAATGGTTTCTTAATTGCGCAATGAAAATACAGAGCTGAACATCTTAACGGCACATAAGTTTTATTAAAATGGATTACTCTATAACTTTCCTTCCTTGGCTTTATTTGAAATTTTGACTACAACTGGCATCTAACAGGAATTTTTCAAAGCCCATCTTCGGAACTCGGCATTCTACCCAGTGGCGTTATAAGAACCACATCATCTTGGTATTATCAAGATTTGAATAACACTTTATTGTATCCGTAATATATAATATAAACTTTTCATATCTTTTCTCCGCTCTTAATAAATTATTTAGATATAAGAATTGTTTCACATAGAAGAAAAGGGAAAAATCATATCTATCATATTATTAGAAATATGTGCGATTTTTAACACTGTACACTTATATTAGTTATACCGGATAAACTAATCAAGTGCGATGATATTATATCGACAAAATCTTTGATGGAAAACAAATCAAATACGTATTGAACACATTCTACCTTTTTAAACAATAAATAAACAATTCGGAGTTAAAAACAAACAATTTAACTGATTTAACTAATTGAAACTGTTATATTAAAATATTTTTTATCATATTATAAAAATAGGTACCTATAAAAAATGAATTGGCTTTCAATAAATTTACGTTTCTCAAAAACAATCACAAAATAATTTTTCAGCAGAGTCGATGGATTGTGAATTATTTTCTTTACCGCGTCCGCTTCCAATTTGGAGCATATCCACTACTAATAGGGATACTACAACAGCGGTTTTTCTATGATAACTGCTTGTTAATCAGTTGGTCAACCTGTTATTTTTGAAAAAAATAGGGATATAAGGAAAGGGCTAGGACAGAACTAGTGGTTAACTAATCGCTACTAGCTACGCCCCGTTTTTACAATCGGATGAGTGGGAGGGAAATATACCGTACACTTAATATTATTATATTATAATATTGTCCCGAACAGTCGTCAGACCATATGGTTATTTCTTCTATATCCTGACCCATTTCATTCATTATCTATTTAAATAAACAGGATGAAACTTCATTCATAAATATGTAATTGAATCAAAACTTACTTTTTTGTAATGATATTTCCTTGACTGCGGATGGATTGTCAGAATGTGCACGCTTTGCCATTTGTAAAATTTTGAATCGTCTCGAAGACATTATTGTATAAAAAATGAAAGTTTAATCAGGTTAATTTAGACAAAGACAGATTATATATGTCACTGCAACGGAAATAACAGTAGAAAGTAGTTATTATGATATTCCTTCTGTACGAAAAACGTCGAGCACCGTATATTTTGAGGTGATGAATAATGACGCACGAGCCACAGTGTGTCCATCGACACAAAATTATTACGAGGCAGAAGGATGCAAGTGGAGTTGCATCTAAATAGTTTATTTTTAAACTGATGCATTAGGATGCAACTCCACTTGCATCCTTCTGCTTCTATACTACATATAGCACTTGCATCTTTATATTACGGCTATCTTTTATATTATAGCAGATAGGACCTTCATCTCTCTGTTACTAATAAATAATGCATTTAACATTATGAATCCGTCAAAACCACATTTTCGCAAGAAGTGTAGTTGCATCCGTCTGCTTCTGAGGTACAGATATGTACTCGAGATTATTATGGCATGAACTTTATGTAGATGATGATTAATATTAAAGACAGGATAGCAATGGTTATATTATTGAATATAATAATCATGTAACTGTTTGTTTCAATTACCCATAGTTGTATTTTTTACGCTACACAGTTCAGTGTTCATTTAAAACGGCAACATACGCCGCTCACTTCGGGAAAATCAATTTCTGTTTTCCAATTAAAAGTCTATATTTGTTTTGAACTTTTAATTAAAGCATTTTTCAGAGACTCTTTTGGCGGCACGGCTTCTTTTGACACTCTTTGCTTAATTATTCAATATTTTTCTATAAGTTATTAATGAATATCAGAAAAAGAACAATACAAAAGATGAAAGCGAGTTTTTTTAATTTCTGATAATTTGTTATAGCAGATGCCTGTTTATTTTCGTCGAAATAAAAAAGTTTTAACTATTTACTGCTAGTATTAGTCAACATTATTTACATATACATTGTAAATTATTCTGTTTTTCCATGAGCAATTTTCATTAAAAAATTATTCATTTCTCATTAAAAATATCAATTCGAAGTAAAATCATAACTAGCGAGAAATTTTATACAGGTATGTTATGTAACAATACATATTAGTAGATTTGCATAAGTTAACAATGTTACAGTATGTCACTATTGGTTATACAAAATATTGACGATTCTTTCAATACTTATGCACGAAATTTTAACCAGCACATTGGTTTTATTTAGGATTTTAAGAATACAGTGATGCGCTTTGCAAAAAAATACAGATTCTACAATAACACAAATTTTAAACATGGTCGTACAAAATTTACAGATAGAAAAACGGGAGATGATAAAAATGCTTGTCATTTTTCCACGCGTTCATAAACACCACGAACAATGGCGTCCACCGATAACTAGTGCTCGGTCAGTTTGCTATCGACTCACATGTACAGATTAATTGTCACCGTTCACTTTTCGAAAGAGGGTGGAGTGGCAATTCAATCCTAGGATTTTTTCAACAAGAGTGAATAAAACACTGCATTCAAAGGACGTGCATATATCACGGGTGTCTCTGTTGGGTGACGCTTCGTTCATTTACGGATGCGTCATAATAGATTCCGCCATGTCGCCTTTCAAACGTTGTCTTCATGAACTACCTCCCTCCATCAACCAATCGTCGGTTAATATTGTACACATTTGAATTATATTAAGATTGGTTTGACATAAGTAAACATTATTCAATTTTGATGCTATCGTCATATTATAAAAATTGAGATGACTTGTATGGTTTTTCATTACAACTTATCCGAATAACTAATTTTGATAATCTCAATTTTTTTAGTAGTACACGAAAACACGAAAGAAAACAAAATAATAAATTATGTGACCATTTTTTTATAGACTCCTAATGGGACTTATCTAGACAGAAGTTGTTCTACTAGAACAGGTTGTTATTCAGTTACGTAACCTCTCTATTTTGAACAGAGTCAGGATAGGAGGATAATACTAGGGCAATACTAATGGTCAACTTATCGCTTTCTTTGCACCCCGTTTTTAGAATCAGATGGGTGGTAGGGAATTTAGACACCACAGAGATTCATTTCTTTAAACACAAATCAGCAAACGGCACCGCGACCGAAGACAACGACGTTGACCACTCGTCAACAAGCCCGGCGATATATAATACACCATTTATAATGCATAAAGGAAAACTTTGCATGGGAATCGTTAGCTGAGAATCGCTGATTATTTGAAATATAAGAATGTCTATGTCTATGCATTAGCTTGTAAACATAGTTTGATGTTAACATGAATTCTAAGCTACGTACATTTCAATCATCGATAAACAAAAACCTCGTTTGCGAGTACTGAATAAAATCTACTGAAATACACTTAACGTTATGGCTAAGTGGGGTTTATGGGTGTTTAATTCTCACTGAGCGCAACGTCGGGTTTATAACATAGCCTTTATCATAATACCCGTGGTGCTATACTATTTCGTGATGATACGATATGAGGGGTATCTTTTCATTGCACAAATAAGATTTTTATGCAATTTATCATTGTGGCCCTTCCTAATGACTTTCCATCAAATTAACCGTAATCAAGGTTCAGATATCGACCAGTCGTGTTTTTTCTTATTTCTTTTCCAATATTATTTACACCGACATTTTTCATGACAATACAATATGGACATGTTAAGAATATCCGTATTGCGTTGTCATGAAAAATGATTAGTATATCATATAACTAATGATAGATATGACTACGAAAATGAAAGCACATAACGAAAAATGTATGCGGATATGGTACATACTGTCAATTTAGTGATAAAAAAATGATTGAAACAGAAGTAAAGTAAAATGCTAGGTTCTTAAATTACATTATAAAAAATGTCAAATAAAAACTTGTGAGAGATGTACAATTCAAACAGTTATAGTGACATATTCGTGACAAAAATGCTATGAATATCATTTCAGTTAGAAGTCTTCACGGGCCCGGGTTTGGCCTGTGGGTCCCTACCCGACCCGGCCCGTGGTCCGGGTACGGGCCGGTAAAGACAATTCAGATTCGGGCTAGGGCTGGGCCCGGGTAAAGAATTTAATTTCAATAAAATATTTCTTACTATGTTCGGGTCATGAATCAGTCATAATACTATTCAAAACTTATTTTTTCCCCATGTGAACATCGTTGGAAATATTGTTTGAAAAGCATAAATGAATTTCTGTATTTAAAAAATCGGTCTTTTTTCGGGCTGAGGAAAATAAACCTGGGTTTGGGTTGGGGTCGGGTCGGGTAACAAAAGTGATATTGGGGCCGGTCTGAATATGACGGGTTTGGGCTGGGTAATTTTATAAAATTTCGGCCCGTGCAGACCTCTAATTTGAATATTCGCCTCAAAATTTACAATCTACCTTTCTTGTATTGCACATCGTATTATTTTTTTTATACTTCGATATTGATAACTTTCTACTGTCAGTCACCGAAAAAAAGCTTTACACTAGCCGCAGCTGCCACTGTTCCACAGTGACGTCAGTGACTGACGAATAATGGATGTGATTAATTTTGACAAATTGAAATGACATAGGTCTGACCGCCGATTCTCAACATGCCAAGATTCACCACCCACGAAAATTACTCGGAAGAGATGTCAGTTCAAACAAAGCCCACATGAAAGGTGAACCGATTGACACGTTTCATTTCCGTTTCTCGACCCTCGGTTCATTTGTTTCGCAAGGCGACGGGCAATCAGGGCCAAAGGCGGCTTGCCTCCCACCCCCGCCTGCGCCATTCGAAGCCAAACGAACCAATATGATTACATCAAAGGAGACAAATAATAAAGAAATCGGCCCGCCGTGGACACTGACCGAGACCCCGCCGGTCTCACAATAGGCCAACAGTAAGTGGCACTAATTGACCGAACTAAGCGACCCATAATTCTATAGGGTTGTTTATTTACCGTATTAAGATTCGTTTTTTAATTCAGAGGAAAGATTTTGTTCCACATTTTTGACTTTCTGAGGCAAGCAAGAGTAGAATTAAATATGTCAACAGTTTTTTTTTATATCATAATTATTCAATTTACGTTCATTCTTTGAAAAATGGTCTGTAGAATGATTTTAAGCCAAGTTGATTTATTATTAATCTAAATCGGACCTGTTTGTCAGTAAAGACAAAATTGCGTAATGAATCTAATTAAAACCTCCATATTCGTAAAAATTTCACTCTCAGTTCTCTTGACTAACGTGTTATAATGATATTAATAAACTACAAAATTAACATCATTTTCCTAGAGCAGTGATACACAGGCCACGGTCCGTGGGTCGCATGCGACTGAAAATCACATTTATTGCGACCTACTCTGAGACAATAGGGACAGACAATTGAACTTATCAAGGCTAGTTTTCAATATTGGACAGTTAACAGATCAATAAAATTTATTTCAATATCGAATTTGGTTAAAGTTCTTAAAAACGAAACAGATGTAGTCTATTCTTTTATGACTAGTAACCACAACCATCATAGATGACGAAATTGAAATACTGAATGTCTAAAGTACTTAATACGTCGTAACTGTATGTGCATTGGTTATACCGCGAACGCTTAAATAATGAGAAAATTTCATACCTACATGTGATATCTGATAATAATAAAACGTTTACAGAGCGGTCTGGGCTAGTACACAATAGATTGTTTTCCTGACACGCATTTAAGTGTTAATTCTTTATTTTTACGGTATAAATAAATAATTAAAAATTTCAAACGAATTAAAAAAATATTGGAACCAATCATCCATTTTTCTTACAAATGATAACATCAAAGGTTTCGAATTGCACTGTATTTTTGTAGAACCAATATATCGTGTACATCGAGGATATGTGTATAGTTCGATGATGTGCTAATTTGGAAGCTATGTGGAAACTAAGGTAAATGTAATAGTTGACGATGTACCAGTATTTGACCTTTTTCAATAAAAATGCCCAAAAATAAGAAACTTATACCGGGATTGCTCTAAATTTTAAAGTTCAAACAAGTTAAATTATCTTTTCTCGACTTGAGGAACTAACACATCACCATATATGTCATTGGTGGGCCAATTGAAAACAACACCTTATGTATTAAGTATTTTATTTTGAATTTCTTAAGAGAATTGTTGAATATATCAGTGAATGTAAGTATATACTGCTTGTTTCAACCAAGAATGGTCTTACAGGAAGCTCTTATGAAAGGTTGTCATGAAACCTTCTGATTAGGCATAGTCAACTACTGGAACATTCAATTTTTTAGATGGTCAACTACTTACACAAAAACATGATTGTTAAAAATCAAACACAATTTTTTTGTAACAAACCTTTTTCTAATTTTTGCCTTATCACATTAATTAAAACATTTGTTCCCTTATGAATACACTTGCTTTGTCATCATTCGGTCTAATGTTAAACGTTTTGAATTTGAATATTTTAAGAAAGTTTACTGGTATTTATACTAATCTTAACTATATGATAATCATGAAAATTACTACGTCCTAAATAAAAAGCTTAAATATAATAGACGCCTCGCAAGGAATTGAAATAGCACCCGTTAAGAACGCGATATTAATATCATGGGAATTTGCTTAAACGCCAGCGGCTATTGTGGCGCGGCGCGCGGGGGTATCCGGAGGGCGGCAGTCAGCCCATAATTTATATGGGGCAGGATATTAAAATTTTATTTGATTAATTTATCAATATATCAAGCGCACAATTGCACGAGCGCGGGCTACCATGTCCCATACTGGGCCAAAAGAAACGATGCGAGAGACCTCACGCGACCGTGATGTGCAACTAGGACAATATGAAAATTAACGAAGCAAAAAACACTTATAAGTACCTATGACTTAGAACTAACTTTATTCAAACAATGCCAGATCCGTGGTGCAGTGGTCAACTTCGTTCGGTTACAGATTCCACCGGTTCGAAACCTAATACGGACAGTTTCATAAATTATTTTTTCAATCGGTTTATGGATTTCTGTTCATGGCTGTTTGTGTTTTTTAAAATTCCCTCCCACCCATCCTAAAAACGGGCAGTAGCGAGAGTAATCAGCTTACCACTAGTGCTGTCCTCGCTCTATCTTCCTAAAGCCACTCTCTTCGAAAAATAGAGGTTGATCAACTGAGTAACAGTCTCGCAGAAAAAATCTTCTGAGACTCTTTCATCAAGGTTCCATATGATCTACATTGGGAGTGGACGTGGTTAAAATAACAATTAAGTTATCATAACTGTCTCTATGTATCTGTTGATCGTTAGCGCATTTTATTTAGTATAAACTGTGAAATATAAAATCTCTTTCACTGAAATATTCTAATAATTGTATCTTAGTTTACTTATTGTTTATGTTTATAAGTGTAAAATTGTGAGCCAATTAAAAAAACGAATTTTAAACAAGATGGCAGTACAAGAGATTTTTAAATTTTATTTTTATAAGTCTACATATGATTTTAATCATTATAATTTATGTACTGCCACATACCAATTTCTTGTACCAAGGTATTATGGGGTAAATTTTAAATCAAAAAACTTGATTTCTTACGTGATTAGCTTAGAAGTCAAACTTACGGATTTTCTGAAATATAAAGTGATTAGTGAACTTTAGTTTTATACTGACAAGCAGCGTTAAAAACTCACAAATAAGGTTCAAATTATCATGTAAATATTATATTTTAGATGTCACAAATTGATGACTAATCTGATTTTGACTTCAACGTTTTTATAATAACGCTTAAATTGGCATGTGGCGTTCTAAAATTAATTCCGAATAATTATTGTTTTTATTATCACACATTTCCTATCCGAAGCTTTTAAAATACGTAAAGAATACGTTTTATGGTTGGCGTGGAAACGGCACGTAAGTAAAAAAGAAAAACACTTAACAATAAATTAAACCGGTCGATATATCCTCACATCACAACCTCACATTTTCTCAGACGGTGGTGAAAGAGGAACACTATCATAAATATGAGAAAGCATAAAAGATATTGCATCGTAAATACTGACATAAGCTCAATATATTACATGTAAGATGTAAGACGTAGAAATTTTCGCTAAAAAAATTGCGGACGGATGTGTGTAATGACAAGTCTTGTAAGAAGGTTCTGAGCGATGAAAAAGCATGTTGGTAATGAAGATTATCTTCCATTCCATTTTCTTCTAGGCTTAAACGGCAACTGAAATGCAAATATCGCTAGATATATATACGCTGTCATACTGGCTCCTTTTAGCCATTTTTATTCTCAACACATGTAACAAGAAAATTGCTACTTCGTTTCACTATAAACAAAATTAAAAATATTTCCGTAAAAGAATGAGCTGATTTTTTTCTGATTATTTTTTTCTTTCCTGGATTTAATAGTGTGTACAATGATTCTCGTCTTAGGGGGTTGTGTCTTTAACGTGTGATATACAATATACAATATTAACTGTGTAAACTAGTCATGAATAATACAATTTTATTATCATATAGGGTTCGTTGTTGTCACCAAATCTCATTTTTAGTGATACAAACATTCATGATTTTATGCGTGTGCATAAAATTGTGTACGACTAAGATATAGAAAAAGTGTTTCTTTTATTTTCTTCCATATGTCAGGATGAAGTTGGGAAATTGGAACAAAATAAGATAGATATCTTTCGTCTAATCCTAAAAAAATGAGGAATGATATAGACAAATCTTTTAAGGAAGTAACCAAATTTCTCTAACTAAATTCAATACATTATGTATTATTATAGCAGTTAGGTACATTGGTGTCAAAATAATTTATTTATTTTTCCATGTCCACTCTGGAGCATATGGTATCCTAATGCAGGTATCTCAACAGATTTTTTCTATGAGAACTATTTGCTACTCAGTTGCTCAACCTATCTTTATCGAAGAATATGGATAGAAGGATAGAGCTACGACAGGACTAGTGGTTAGCTAACTCGCTACGCCCCGTGAGGATGGGATGGGTGGGCGAGGAGGGAGTTTTTAGACAACACAAACACTCAGATTACGAACATAAAATCCATAAATCGATTGAAATTTCACGTTATGACAACTGTCCGCACCGGGAATTGAACCCGTGACATCCGTAGCCGTAGCCCACGACGCTACCAACTGCGCCACGGACACCGGGGAGCCGAAATAATAAAATCATTGATAAGTTTTAAAGTTGATGTTTGAAACTTGTCATCACTAGCGCATCTACTCAAGTTAGAACTTTTCTTCCAACAATAACTCTCCCAACCTTGTCTTACTCTGGGTTGCGGTTTTCTATTTTGGCGCTCTAAGCTTACGACAATCCCATTGAAACAGTAAATTATTTGTCTGCCTCTTACGCCCTACCGGATTGCTAGACTTAAATTAGAATTTTTGGAGACGTATCTCTTGTCTTACGTTCAATCTTTCCGTCATGCATCAATTATTTTCTTGTACACTGTATTACATCGAAAAGATTATTGATGATAATCGTTAAAGTTTTTTTGTTTTATTCATATTGTTTATATATTAACACTTTTTACTGAATATATGAAAGTGTAATATGGAGAACTTTTTGTATGTATTTCAAAAATAATCCAGGATTTATATTTTCTCATTATTTCACCCAGTATTACTTTGTCTTGCTGTTTAAACATGTTTTTTTTTTAAATTGACTCCAAATTAATAAAGGCGCCATTTGTTAAAATTCAATAAGTAATTTTATTCTTGCTTTTTATGATTCAAAATAAATCGAAACAACATGGTTTTGTCTGGCGAATTAACAAGCCTCAATTATTATAGAAACGCAACTTTCCGAACTAACAGGATCTTTATCCAATGGTATACAGCTATAAAAACACCCACGTTATGATATATAGGGCATAACTTACATGTTCTTGCGTAGTTTTTATATAGACTTTTTATGTGGATGATAATACGGATGGCGAATTATGCGCATCTCATTCCGAATTATTATCAAAGTTTTTGTCCGCCATGTTTCGTCGCACTTCCGTTCTTTTATACGTTGACAAAACAGTGAAATAACGAATATAGAACGGCCCTAACTTTCACATAAAAGAAAATTTTATAACTGTACCTAGACTTACCAAGTAATTCTTCTTCATTATGTATTATGTCTTTAATCTAAGGCAACGCTACTTCTCTGATGTTTTACCAATATAATACAAAATATATTATGGGCACTCGTCGGCCTATGTGGTCTAGTGGTAATTGTTTGCCATAGCGATCAGGTGGGTTCTGGTTCAATTCCCGGCAAGGTCACAATCAATTTAGATTTTTACAATTTAAATCTCTGATCTTGGACATGAATGACTTCTAAAAATTCTCATCTAGTTGATCTCGTATGATGTTCTAATTTTCAAAATATTTGGCGCATCGGCTGTCAGCTGTAATGCCAGATATTTAAAAAAATAATTAAAATATATTAATGACACCCCCTTTACCCCAACATTCACTTTTCGACACAAAATATTTTACCTTCCTTCTCTAAATTGCGTCAAAATTTATAAGCCTCCCCCATCATCCTTATTTCAATAAGTTTTATTTTTAATCACCAGTCATATTTTGTAAAATTTTCATAATGTGAAAAACATCATTTATTATTAATTTTCACGAGAATTATCTAATTATTTAATTAATCAGGCCATCTTCAAATCTAGAATAACTAGAATATTTATCTATCTTATTACACAATTCTTGTGGAACTTAATATGCACTTTGCTATTTTTCACCGTGGTATAATGGGCTTCTACCAATTAAATACTGATTCGATCAATACCACCCGTTTATGCCTGATGTCACAAATCATCAAATTATATTAGACCTCCTCCTTCACTCAGAGTGGAGTAAAATTATAATTACTAACATAACACGTCACAAAATGCTCATGAACCTAAATGTCAGCTGAAAATAATAATCCGTAACGAGCTTTGTTATTTTGTAATTAATCTAATCAGGTGCAATAATATGAGGTTGAGTATTGAGCAAAGCAGACAGCGTTGTCATGGCCTAAAAATAGTATTGATATATTTAAAAGAGAAATGATCACTGAAAATTCCACAAACGTTAGTGTATTTGATAAAATTTATCTCACTTGTATGTTGAAAACGTCTCAGCTGTTTAATTATAACGTATAATACCATTTCTTTAACCGAATGCTATACAGCGTGGATTGGGTACCAGTGGCACCCAAAACGATGACTCGTAATTTTATTTCAAAAAATTACTTCTCCTTACGAGTAACTTAGGCACCATACTATATCAAAACTCTTTTATCTATTGCTATCATCAGACTTTACTAACTTAAGATTTTTCCGGAGAGAAACCTACTCGAAAATTGAGCATCACTAGAAAAGAGTCTATCGTTTCAATTTATTATGCATAACATAAGCTCATATCTCGGCTTATAATGGAACGGTGTTAGATCTGATGTCTCACTCAAAATCAAAAAATATAACGCAATTCGATTTCTGTTATTCTGCGGTTACCAAGAGTCAAGCGATATACTTCGAATTTGAATGGATTTTTGCTTAAACGTCAAACGGTTCACACTAAATTAGTACGTAGCTTTCAAAGTTACAAATAACTATATAAATATTAATATTTACAACAAAAAATACCCTTCAGAGTTCGTAAATAATTAATTTTTTTAAGTTGTAATTTGATAGTATTGTGGCTTTTATATAAGAACAAACCTTTAAAATATACTTTGAATTTGAACTGTTATTTTTTTTACATTTCCGTGTATTTCTTCACTAACGGACCGGGTGTCGCCTTTCGGCATCTTCAGGCATTCGAGCACACGAATGAACTCGAACTAACAAAACTTCAACAAATCAAATTTGATATTAAAATTCCATTAAGCACCCTCAGTTGATATCTTAAATTAGTTTTCATTAAAATTCAATACCATACAAAAAAATACTCAAGTTGTTTTGATCAATATTTGGCTATTTAACTAATAAGTTTATTTTAATTTTGGTGTTACAGTGCTAATTCGCTTAATACCGTACCATGCCTTATGTCAAAGTTTAATATGTTAAAGTTACCAAATTAATTTTAAATTATTAATGATAGCACAGTGTTTACCAACAAATATCGGCAAATTTAATTTTAAATTTTGAAAGGCTTTTTGCTTCCAGGCGACCGCCACTGCGGTTAAAATCATCTACCAAGTTTATACGTAACAGTGAGACGGCGGTTATCTCGGACTAGGCTTAGGATAGACTCGCCATATATTTCAAAGACAAATGTTCTCTTCAACGTTCTCCTCGAGGAACATTCGCATAAATCCTAGCCGCTTGTATTTTCCCTCGGCAACAACGACAAACCGCCCGCACTGCCCTTAACTTAACTCCCACTTGTACATACTTTTCAAGTCATAAACATTCTGAACAAAATAGAAATGATTCGGAAGGGATTTTTAGCAAAGTTTTGCAAGAAACCTCGCTTTGGGAAACTTATAGAAACATTTCCAAAATTATACACAAAGCTTGCTCAACTAACAATTTATTTAAGTCATTCATTACAACAACGTAATTATTCCTAAAGAGGCAAAAACATCTCTCCATAACTCTCGTGTATCACTGTTATGAATTAAGTAACTGAGAATTCAGACTAATGAAATCAGTCACAGAAATTATTATATAGGGCCAAAAGAGCGGTGTGAAAAATGTATGTAAGGTGGCAGTATAAAAATAGACAAGTATTCATAGTGGGTGGTTGTAACTCAACCATCTTTTTAATATAAAAACATTTATTTTTCAAATATTTTAATTTATATAATGATGAATTGCTATCGGGTTGTATTGGTTTTTAGCATATTATAGTGGTTTAAGAAACTTATAAATTAGTAATAGGGTAAAATATATAAGTATTTAGTTCCACAAAATTTTATTAGGTAGTTGATAGCTATTTCAGCTTAACGCTATCGTCAGAACCATGCTTAAATATATTCTAGCTTAGCTATATATACTGTTTATAAGAGATAGACAATACCTTATCATCTCACGTATTCCAACATCATAACATTAAAATATGTAATGTACTAATTATTTTTTTGGAAAAGGGGTTTACGTGGTATTATTAATTAATCGTTAAAGTAAATGTACTGAAATTTTATTGATTAGGCGTAATTACGTGAGTGTCTATCAATAAATTGTAAATTAGTGTTCATTATAAGTTACACGTTAATATCTCAACAATAAACAAATTGATAACCTTCAACCTTCAATGTTCAACTAAATGTGTATCTGACATTCGAATAAAAAATGGGGCTTATTAATATTGTATACAATTAAGTCACAGTTTTTATTAGTCGAACTATGTTTCAAACGTTTTAAAATCACATCTAGCTATTTCAATACGACTGATGGAAACATTAAAGCGATTACATTAATAGGTCGAGTGATATTTATTTTCCTTCCAACGAAGGTCGTTTGGAAGTTAGAGATGTAGACAATGTCTCTTTTTAGTATCGTTATTCTGCAGCTAACGACGCAAAGGGGTCCTTTCCATCAACGAATTCTCATTTTATGAGCTATTAATGGAAGAAACTTATTGAGAGAAATTCTAAAACTGTAAAGGATATTGGAACCGCATAATATTCTTAAGAAACATTATCATCAATTTTTTGTTTTCAGATTTAATATCGTATATTAGGCATTCAAATTGTAATCTTATTTTCAATAGGCTAACTGCAATTCCTCTCACGATTAATATTATTCTTATGTTTACAGGAAACATCAACTTCCGACTCCCCCCTCCCTTTGCATTTCGCTATATTCACCCTCTGTTTAGAGTAGATATTTACATATCTGCTTATTACATTTCTAAATTTTTTTTTAAATCCATATATACTTACATGGTTATCGTTTAAATTACAAGTGTGTCGTAGAATGGTAATGGTAGCATTATTCATTTTTCGGTAGAAACCTTTGATTATTGTTAAACCTTTTTAAAGAATTATTCCTCTAAGAAATTATCATGTATAAGAAAAACTAAGCTTCAGACCCATTTTCTAAAATAAATCATTTTGCGAATAGACAGAGGTACCTAGTAAAAAATATTTAGTTCAGGCATCGATAAATTCGCTGTGAATAGAATCGCTGAAAATTAGTAGTATTTTAAGGTTAAAATATGATGATCGTTGTAATCCTTTTCTTGAAATTATCTTTGACATTATACCTAAAATTTTCTTTGAATCTATTTATTACTAGTTTGCAATATTTTATGAGACTATTCTTCAACGAGTAAAATTCATTCCAATTTAGCATCATCTGCTAATGTTGCGTATTTCGCAAATGCCTACTAGCAATGCAGTAAGTATACCAGCTAGGCAAAAAAAAAATCATTTTACAGGACAGACCCAGGTGCCCGATAGTGTAAAGTTGCGACATTATTTTTATTGGGGAAAGGATACACCGACGCATAAACTAGACCAGTAAAAAGTGTCCTCGCTAGAAAGAATCCAGAGTCGAAATCTTCGCCCGACGTTCTTTTATCGAAGAGAAAATAACGTTTTATTGGCCTGCTCAAGTGGCTGTCGTTTGATTCAAGAAAATAAAATCGCTTCTTTAAATTTCTCTCCCCTAGGTCGTTGTTTTCTGAAACGCGTTCAATTTAGTTTAAAGCAGCTCTCTGTCCGGTAAATTAAAAAAAAACCTTATTTTATTCGAACTTAGTTGACTTGTTCGGAGTTTAAGAAGCAGAAGTGTTCAATTTGTTTTTATTTGTTAGCAAACATTCTTTCGCAATAATAAATTCGTCCCAAATACAATGACATAAGATGTCCCTGGATAGCTAAAATAATAATAATTTTTAACTTGGTAATACAATCAAAAACATTATACTTCTAAAGTATGTTAGAAATAGTACATACATGCATCTTTTTTAACTGTATTTAATTTTGACTGCCGTTTAATTGTCTGTTATTCTTTTTTACAATGTTTGCAACCAGTACTTCCCATTTATGATAAGGAAAGTTTAGTAATCCGGAAAAGAGTTAATTATTTCATTTTAGTATGGGTTGATAAAGCACTAAAAGGAATAAGGTATATAGATAACCCGAAAACCCCGCTTACGTAGTCAATTTTATGGAAAAGTTACAATGGTGAATCCATCTGATTCCCAACCCCAGTTTCTGTGATATGACAGTCGGGCAGCGTTTTCGAAAATGCTATCTCTGTAATAATGCTATATCTTTATCGGTAGCGTGTTAAAATTTCTATGGATGGATTGCATCCAAAATCGGTCACGTGCGAATTTTCTCGTGTTCATTGATGAAAGGCGCCCAAAACGGGAAGATTTATTCGGTCGATTCTGTTGGAGACATCTGAATGGCTCTAACAAGGTCGACCTACTATTATCATCCCTTCCCGCCACCTCGCGCACTGTTTGTGAAAAATAACCATTTATCATGCATACTCCAAAAAATTTGTATTTAAAAGCCAAGGAAAATGCCACGAGGGGAAACCCGCCAGACGTTTTTCGCAAAACTGCTTGCCGCCTTAATAATTGCCGACTCTGTAAAGCAATATTTTTTCAAATATCTTACTTTTTACGTCAATAATTGAATATTTTTATTATAATGTGGAAAATTATCATACATTTTTGGGTATTATATTTAAGTTTTTACTACAATTTTTAAAGCGTTTTGTTACAATTTTGTTTAACCTTCCCGTTTTCATGCTAAAAAATCCCTTCGGATCGCATGCAGTCACATTGCGTTACCGTGTGCAAAATTACAATTTCAAAGAGTGAAATATGGTTTTATGCAGTATTAAGTAATTATTTTATGTCTTATTTTGTGTGTGAAACATGAAATACTATGTGAAATTATCGAAAGACGCAAGAATCGAAATTCGTCACAGCAGAACAGGCTCGAGACGTGTTTCAGTGACGTTTGAAACAAAATGGCTGTTTACAGTACGGTCATGCACCTCGGATCGTTACTATACTATATTTAATACTATTCTATACTGTAATGTTGTCTTTTTCGATGGTAAATTTGACGAGGTTTTCAAATTATGATTAATTATACAAATAAGACGTAAACTATAATTTATTTTTAATGTTCAATTATATGTAGAGCTATTTTATTTACAAATAGCAAAATTTTCAATTTTTTGTATGACCTATTTCACAGTTAATTTAAAGGTTTAAAGGTCGAAGTAACGCAATGTTACACCATGAGTACGGGAGGGTTAATTCTTATGTTTTGAAATAATGTGTGTTAAGTTAGAAAAGCATTATAATACCACTCGTTTTATGAATGAAGATATGTGCTCCAAAATCTTCAATATTACAGAAACGATTTATCACAATTCTCCGATTAATTATTAGTTTATAATGCTCAGTTAACTGACTTCTTGTTGATTTGAACACCTAAATACCTATACTAATTTAAATATTATAAACCAACCTTGAACCATTTACATACATTTATTGAAAATACATATTATCAAAACCAATCCCAAACCGCCACTGCATTTATCGTTCCCGTATTGTAACTTCACCATTACTTCCCGCATAATGCGAACCTATGTGTCAGGAGGTGACAATATTGCTAATTGCAGAAATAAAATTTCAGAAATGCTTATCAGCTCGGGAAAAGTTTCAATTAACATTTAAGACTTCTGTTAATAGGTAATGTATATAAATTATGTGTTGGGGCTGTTAGGCCATTTTAGCATTAGAACGAGATATTAGATAATATTCCCATTTTATTGGTTATTCCTGTTATAGAAACAGTCCTTGCAATACAACATGCCTATGAAAATATCTAGTAATGAATTATATAAAATATTGTTGTTTGTATCATTATCACCATACATAAATATCATTCATTGCATAATTCAACATCAAATCGACGTACAGTTTTGAAGACATCGTAAATTTCATTATAAAAAACGGATTCTGGGACTTCTTTGAATGATGTCCAACCCTATCTCACAAGCGGCTGATAGTCCGTAATTCTATTAAGTGTATCTTTTATTTGGACACGACCACGAAGAAAATTTTTGTTTTCGAAATGTCGTGGAATCACTCTTATTCTGCATAATCCATTAACAAATAAGTCAATTAAACAGTGCAATGAAAAAATTTAATTAATTGTCGGAGAGGGTAGTATAGGAATATAAAAAAATCAAAGTGATACACAATTAAGACAGTTTATTAATTTGTTGTCTTTGTATTTTATAATTTCAAAAATGTTTTTATTTTCATTATTGTTTTTATTGTTGTTGTTTTCATTATTATTACTGTTACTGTACTGTTGTTATTATTGTGCAAATGTATGACGCATTGGCGTTAGCTGTAATACCATGCATTTTATTTTTTAAATTTACAAATAAATAAAAAATAAATTCAAAGCATTGATTACTGTTAATCCGCATAAACTGATTGACACTTAAAAACACCCAAATTTCATTAAATCGGTACGAAAATAAATAGGAAACGCTGTCCTGGAATGTTAAAAAAGCCAGTCGTTTTTTTATCGCATTTCGAATTCTTGTAAATATTTAAATGCATTCTAGTGTATACGCATGAATTTTTGATGTGTTAAAATGATTACTTTATTTTAATGTTGTTATAAAATGACCATCTTTTTTTACTCTGCGAACATGATTAAATTTTCTCGACTTTTACCTGTCATTTTTAAAAAATGATTTAGCATTTCACATTGTTTACCTTTTTATTGTGAGTACGTAATCAAATTTTGAATGTAAATTTTTGTTATTTCGGACATTTTTTGTTACGAAATAAAGGCTAATTCCGAAAAATATTATTTTATATTCGTACGTAATTTATTAAAATCATTTTTATATAAATAATATAAAAAAAACTGCATCACTTGGAAACGTATCTACCACTATCGCGATTTATTTTTCAAGATTATGCGATATGATTAAAAATATACAATATATTCTACCGATGACCGGGCAAGCAGGACTCGCCAATGGCATTAAAAACATAAGACATTTTTTTAATGATTCTTAAATTAACACACAATTCTTGGAATTAATTTCTTGCTTTAAATAAGAGGTGAAGTGAAGAATGGTGAAGAGTGGTGAATTGAAGAATGCTTATATATATATATATATATAAACATTAGTCCCCTCACAAGTATATATTATAGTTTGAAAAACAAGTTAAAAGAAACAAAGCGTACAGTGATATAAATATTTTGAATCTTTTAAATAAGTCACCAGTGATGGCGATCAGTATTAAATGTTTTGAACTAAAATACAAATTAATGTATGATAAATATTTAGTTACTAATAAACTCGGTAGGTACCTATGGTGTGTGTATTATAGGTGAGCTGGATCGATGTGTTGTAAAACATGTGATGTCACTTTGACAAACCAAATTTGTATTGTCACCAAAACACTGTTGTTAACATAGTAGATTAATCAATAATTAGTCAATAAGGCTTACAATTAAATGCACTTTTGTTTAGATCATATTCACTTTCATAAAAATAGTTTTCACTTATAGCAAATAAATTCCACAAAAAAAATTCTTTTACTAAAAATAAAGTGATCCCACATAATAAAATATATTTTAACATTGAATAAATACATTTCACTTACGAAAAAATATTTTCACATAGATAAAATAGTTTTCACTCAATATAAATACTCACACTTTGAAATCGATAGTTGTACGAGGCTGTAATGAAATGAAAATACTTGTCGCAACTCTACCCTATATTAGGCCGCCTATATTTTCTTTGCTCCACGCATTAGAATACATTACACAAACCAAACCAGACTAACCCTAACATAACCTACTACAACTTAACTCACTTTGTTAAAAGAATCCGTGACTAAGGGGAAACTATTAAAATCAATGTTTAAGTATACTAAGTTAATACTATCTAATCCAAAGTGCAAACTATCGAAATAAAAGTTCACGTGTACCAAGTGAATGTTATCTAACACAAAGTGCAATTATTTATAACACACAATGACGTCAACTATAAGCACACAATGACGTCAACTATGTCATTTTTATCCAGCTCGCCTATTATACTTCTTACACTGTGGTTGGTACCTTAAAAACGCCATACATTTGATACTATCTCTACTGCATTTATAATGCTATTCAAAATTCTCCATATCATCTTCCATACTATTGAAAATACTTAATTATTCTTTTGATACGAAAATGCTCAATACCACTAAATAATTATACAGTATATCATGGCAAAAGTATTTTTATTAGTTGTTATGTAGATTTTTTTAATGTATTGATACAAATGTCGGAGATAATATACATTATTATTATAACTATGAAATAATAGATAAAGGAACATAAAGTATAAAAATACAATTTCTTAAAACTATGATTTGTGATAATGGTGCACATATTAAAAACATATGATCTTTAATCTAGTTTTCTGTATGTGTAATTTTGTATTGATACTGAAATTTGTATTAGGAAGTAGAAATGAAATGTTATCTTATAAATTGTAAAGCATATCATACTATAAATCTTTCAAACTAACATGAAACGGTTATTTTAAATCTTAACATATCTGAATAGTTTTAGATATAATATACAATAGCAGGGCTTCGAGCTGGAACTGAACCGAAAATCGGAAAAAACCGTTGTTTTTGTCGGAACGAAAACCGGAACCGAACAGAAAAAAAATTGGTCTCTTCGGTCCGGTAACATGTGCAAACACGCACGTTAACAAGGAAATCATTCACGATCGTGACGCTTACGACATAATTCTCATAATTTACAAATTATTTTAAAAAATTGTGGCTACGGCAGTGCGGTGCAGCATAACCATTGGTTTCGTAGCATGGTGCCGGGCTATCATACAAGTACCATAAAATGTTCTAAATTATGGTAGAAAATAAAATTTTAATACAAATAAAAATATTTAAAATTAATCACTCGGAGCTGAACCGATAACCGAAAGCCGGAAAAACCGTTATTTTCTACAATAACGAAACCAGAACCTAACTGATATTTTTTTTCTACTTTCTACAAAAACCGAAACGAACAAAAGTAGCGGTTCGAAGCCCTGTACAATAGACCTTCGGATTAAAAAGGGATCAATTTAACAAACAAATTAATATACTTTAAACCAACATTGTAATTTGGTTAAACGATTTAACAATCAAAATATATGAATGCATTTAAAACCAATGTGAGGCTTGAGTCAGATCGAGACCACCAAATAAAAGCACATGTCTTCATTTTTTATTCAAATATTCCGAAATTTTCTGTTGGTATACAAAAACATTTGCAATCGAACTGTTATATTTTTAAACGATGTGCAGCTGTAAGAAGGTTGGTAAACACTGATTTAACAAAAATACAACTTGAAAAACAGGCTTACTATCTTACTTTTCGCCCTAACAAAAACAAATGTTGACATTATATTTCTATACATGTATGTTTACTTAAAATATTCTTCTATTTATTAATAAACTCATTTCTTCCCACCTCATTGAACAACATGATGACAATACCATAATTCTTTTCATATCACAGATATTATATACCATTATTAAATAACAAATTATTTATTTTGAAAAAACAAATAGATTAAGATAATAATTTTAAATTATTAATCGGGCAGTTCTGACCTAGTTATTTTATTATCTTTTTGAAATCAAAATGATTATTAAGATAAAACCATTTTTTACTGTAACGCCCAGATTAACACTTCATGAGTGGGCAGTTTCTTGAAATTTTGCAAAATTCAATTATTGTCTAAGAATTTTTTTTATCACATCATATTTCAATGTTTTTCTTTATATAGACCCCCCTTTAACTGCAAAATTTATGTATTGCATTAAAACGTAATTTAGATATAAGAGTTTTAACATAAAAAAATGTAATGCAATTTTCAACAATAAATTAAATGTGTTTAAAATGACAGTTTATACTAACGTGACCAGGAGAACTATATCCTTGATTGTTATTTATGCTTAAAAAAATGTTTACCAGATGCATGGAATTCAATCATTTTTTTAAATCGAGCATGGCCTTTATAAAACTAAGTGATGACATTTTTAAGTTGTTTTAACATTTTTTTAGTATAGATATTTCTAAATATCACTAACTTAATTTTAATTTTGAAACCACTGATAGCACGCAATCGATAAAAACGAAATTTTTACGACTTCCTGATTAGGTGTCAAGGTTTGCATTTGTTTTTTTTTTTTTATCTGGAAGCCATCTATTTTAAAATAACTTTGTCATCATTTCCTTAATCTACCTCAGAACTGTAGCAAAAATGGCTCTTAATCTAACTCTGGATAGTAGATCATTTGATTGTGAAAATTTTTTATACATTTAAATTAAGAAGACACTAGCAATTTAATTTTTGCCGAATGTTGAAAAATGGAAGGCACATCAAAAAAAAATACACTTTTCGTAAGTTATTTTTTAAATTTAACATTATCTATGAAAGAAACAAAATCAAAAACTTCATAATAAAAATTTATTTTCTAATTTGAGTTATTACAAAATACATATATTCCTAAAAAAAATAAGAGAAACTAAAAAATTTAAAAAAAAATCATTTTTAACTTTACTCATATGAAATACATTTGATGGAACACTTATTACAAGGTTAGAAACCAATGCCTTAGGCTATGAAATATATTTAGCATAAATCTTACTTAAAAGATCAAAATTATATACATATCTCATCAGCAATCAATAATGGGAGATGTTATAGGTAACTAATTTCTTTGATTAACAATAGAAAAACAACATGTATTATTTTTTAATTTATGTATTTTCGTGTACACAAATCACATGTATATATATGTATATTGTTATCAATAATAAAAAAAACTGAGTGCAGATCAAATGAGGATAAATCTATATAATGAAATGTTTTGTTGCTATGAATACAGAAAGTTGTTTCATCTGATTTGAATTTCGGAAAAATAAGAAATCCTTTTTATAAAATCTATATTTCATTGCCCACCTTGTCACCTTTACAATACAAATAAAAGTTTCTCAAATTTATTACATCCAATCAGAAAGTACAAAAAGGTTGCAAAATGACATTAATTTCATTTGAGACTGACATTGTCCATTTGTTAAAAGTTGACTCAAGTTTTATTAAATTTTTAATAGCTGTTATTTTGACTTTATATCCGATGGAGATATTTACAGTTTGATTGATCTGCACCAACACGGCAATAAGAAAACACATTCAGCATTTTGACAACTCTTTACCCCAGTTCTATCCTCTTGTTAGTTCAAAAAAGAAAATGTTAAATATTCTAAAAATTTGTCCAGCTTTTATTCTCACATGCCTTAAATCTGTACAAAATGTGATAGTGTTAACATAGTGAGACAGTGATGAAATTATAATGGTGTTGGAGCCAATTTATGAGTAATAAATAAAAACTCAGCTTGCTCTAAAAATTATGTGCACAATCAGTAAAATTCTTATATGGCTCTCAATTCTATAAAAAAGTAAGGATTATTTATAATACATTTCAGATTTACACATATTTATATTTAATTAATGATTACAGTTATTCCAAATGTGTAGCATTGAATCAAGTATTATGAGGTAAAATTTCTTTAGAAACATATCATACACCATAAATTATCTCAGCAACAAATAAATGGTTTTTCTTTATATTCGCAGACTATATTATAGAAATCAATTGAGTAAAACACATGTCATATTCCTTTTTACAATATTCTATCATGTTTTGAATTTTAATGCGACATTGAAAATGAAGTTCAATACAGTAACCACTGACTCAAGTGAAAGGATTAGTACTTTTTTTGTCTCACTATTGAATTTCAACCTGTTTCAAACTCTTAACATCAGCGGCATTTCTTTAAAACAAGCAAATCTGAGGTGACAAACTTTTCGCAAATAAATGTTTCGAAAACTAAGTTCAATATATCATTTAAAATCTCAAAGTATATTTTACAAAACAAAATATTCAATGTGCTATCCTACATTTTCTTGCAAACTCTGGAACGATTTCATGTAGCCACTCAGGTTCAATAACAGAGACGGCACTAATGTAATTTCTCTGCGTACTTATAAGCTCTGTATATAATAAGCATTGAGGTGGGGGAGAAAGTCCGTGAAGCACGGATGAAGGATGAATAGCAGCTGCCATTCCTGAAGCCGTCATGTAACGACCTCCGCCATTAGCTGTCGCCCCATTGCGTACCCATGCCGTATTAACAAACAACCCGGACACGAGACATTTTAAAATCTAAAAATCAATATAGAATAGTAAATCACTTGATCTTAAAAATATATATATATTTGACGCTACAGCTAGCCAAGGCACCAGATATTTAAGATATTATGGAATTAAAGTTACGCAAAATAATGTTTTTTATACCAAAATATTATATTCTTTGAATAAAAGTTACCTGTTCACTAGCCTGGCCACAAGATTGTCGTTGCATTTTATACTTTTTGCAAAGTTCTGACAGTTGCTCCCTTACATCCTTTGCATATGACAGATTACGATGATTAAGATAGTTATCACGGCACCATTGCTAAAAATATATACATATATCAAAGACGAATTGTTGATTCGAGGAATGTATTTAATATAATAAAAGTATTTATGACTTAATCAGAAATATTAAAAAAACTTATTACATATACAGTATAGATCAACAGTTTGGTGGACATAAATTCTATACACGTCATAGATATTTCCCTATATTTTTACACAATGCCTATTATAGACGCCCGTCATATTACCACCTGTACCATATTAAGTGCCATATTACCACCTCGAATGGAATATATAGTGTCCACCAAAGGGTTAAATAAGTATTCAAATGAGTCATAACAGAATTATATGGCCAAACCTTTGGCATAGGTGCATTACAGAAAGCCTTGTAGACATTAAGGATAGTAATATGGTCTCCCAGCGGCGATATAAATTTAACTTTTGCTCTAACTGCTTCCTCCCTTTTACTGACAGGACAATGGAAAATGCCGTCACTTGATAATAATGCCACCACACTTAATACCTGAAAAAAACAAGGTAATATTTTTATGAGTTAAGTTATATCTAAAAGACAGATAGTAAAATGACATGGAAGCATATATCCACAATTTTCCAGTCACAATAAAAAATAAACTAATCATTGTCTAATTACCTCTTCCAAACACCCGAATTCGTGTGCTCTTAAAATAACCTTCGCAAGCTTTGGATCTATTGGAAATACAGCCATTTTCTTTCCAACATTGGTCAATAAAGGAGATTCATTTCCAGTAACAGCACCTGGATAATAAAATATTATGACAATACAAAAAAAACTTTTTTTCTCATTCATATTTACACATTATCCAAGGGTGATAGAGTGAACTATACGTGACAGAAAATGACCAATAATTTGTTGCTACGAGAAGTTTATTCAAACATTTAATCTACTTTTTTTTTATTGAATTCCTGGTACATAACTTATGGTGACATTAATAACTGTGCTTTTCTAACCATGCTGTTTGTACCTTTTTTAGACGCTTTCTGTGATAATAACTTAAGTATCAATTCCTATAAGATAGTAGATATACTTTACCTAATGATAATTAGCGGACAACGAAAATGGTAAAAATACTCATGTATATAACCGCCACTCACTGGGAGGTATTAATACCTTTCCTGTACATAATGTGTTAAGATATACATAGTCACAAGTGAAAAAGACTAACCTAACTGCCGCAATAATTGCAAAGCTGCTTTCGAAGCTTCCTCCGGTGGTTTATTTATCAAATCAAATGTTGTGGGATCAACACCTAATGCTAACATTTGTAGAAGTGTCGGCGCCAGAGGACATCGTAATATGTCTGGTAAAGTATGAGGAGAAAGACTCTTAAGATGATCTGCTGTGTAGAGTCGATAGCAGTGACCCGGAGAATCCCGACCGGCCCTGCCTGCTCTCTGCCAACAGGCCGCTTGGGAACATGCCTCCACTCTCAAAAGTTCAGCACCAGATGCGGCACAATATCTCCTAAATTAACAATCATGTCATAACGTTAAATATTTAATAAACTTGACAAAATACTGATAAAATTCCATCAAAACTAGTTTCTATCAGTAACTACAGCATGGTTTTATTAATTGCTATGAATTTGTAGTAGTACTATAGTATTGCGTACTATTTAACTGTAGTACATCAATTACTATAAAAAGTTAAATTTCCAAACAATTAATTTGATTATTTATCCAGACACAAGTTACTATCTCACCGCGCTTTGACAACACCAGTATCAACAACACATTTTATATTGGGTATGGTGATCGAGGTCTCTGCTATATTTGTAGCCAATATTATTTTGCGAATGTTTGGGGGTGATGGACGCCACGCTTCCAACTGCTGTGCAGGAGGCAGCCCAGCAAATAATGGACATACACGAATTATACCACCCCCTATTTCCTAAAAAAACAATAAAAAAATCATAAATATTTATAAGAGGAAAAAAATAGCATGATGGTTTATCCCTAAACATAAAGCATGCTAATTCAACTACTTAAAACAACATACATATATGAATGTTATCTTATTATCAAACTCTAATAATACCAAATGTAAACAATGGAAATATGAATTGCAATAATTTCTGAATATCATGTCTGATAATTGAAAAAAATTTTCAAAAACCTTTTTGATAAAAATACGTTAATCTTTTGATTATCATAGAATTATAACTGATAATTAGTAACAGAATTTGAAATCCCATCATGCATAATGTTTTATTATTTGATCATACATATTAGTGGACCATATATGCAGTAAAGGTAGTGGAGGTCCCCTTTCCTTTATATGTTCACATACACAAGAATTAAACATTAACTTCTAAAAATATATTCACTCTACATATATTCAGGCTTATCCGGGATTTATCGTTTCCTATGCAACCCAGTGAAGTGAGGGTCTACTATTTAGTATAATTAATATTCAAATTGATGAACCCTGTTCATTTCCTCAAATTCAATCTACACAGCTCACACATTACCAATATAATTATTATTTATCATATGTATATATTTCTGAAGATTTCTAAAAAGTGACTTAACCCTTTTCTTGTGGGAAAATTTTGTCGTAAAATAGCAATTTTGACTTAACATATTTATGACTGGTTATTTATTATCATTGGATGAGATAATGAACTATTTTTTTAAAGCAAAAACACTTGACTTGTTCTTGTCTAGTTGAAAACAAGCGATGATGTGGTAGATATCGACAGATGCCCAACGCAGCACAAACTCGATTCGTTTGCCGCTGCGAAAGTAATAAAAACAAAGATTGAAAGTGGTATCTACTTGCCTTTGCTATTTGTCGTATGTTGTATGTTAAAGATTCAATTTCTTCTTGGCCTGTGAGAAACACTAAAATGTTATAGCTGAAAGAAAGACATTCAAGTTGCATGAAAAAATGAAGAAAATAATAGTGCGTGGTAAAATGACAGTAAGGCTAGTATAAATTTATTATTACAGAACTCCCCTAATAAATAACCCTAACTTTGCTGCCTTTTCCACAATCAATAAGATTGATTAATCATTTTACCATGCCAGGCCTTCAGCCAAGGTAACTAATGTTGTAGGCTGCAGAGTTCATGGGTTTAAATCCCAGTAACAGTTTCATAAATTGATTTTTCAATTGATTTATGGATTTGTGTTCAAAGGCATGGATGTCTGTTTAGTCTAAATTTTTACCACCCATTCAATCCTAAAAAGGTATGTAGCAAAAGGGATTAGCTTCTAAGTCCTGCCTTAGCCCCGTCCTTCAATTGTTACTCTCTCCGAATAAAAGAGGTTGAGCGACTGAGTAACACGCAGTTCTCATAGAAAAACTTCTGTTGAGATAAACTCCATTAGGAGTCCAGATGCTCTATATTAAGAGCAGACATGGTTACAAAAAAAAATATTGACAACAATGTGATCAGAATGCTTCTTAAAACACGGAAATTTTTAAGGTTAAATGCTAAAAACGGATAGATATGGTACATTAAAATATCTTTCAAACAAACCTAGCATATAAAGTGATGTCCACTTACTTTATCGGTGTCTCTTTATGGATTTGAAAAACAGTACATAATGCAGCTTGTTGATAATCATTTGGTTTATTTTTCACATGATATATTGTTACAGGATATGTTCTGCCTTCCAGATAAATTACAGGACAATTATCAAGATATGAACTAAAAACATCAACATCCATTGTTGCAGACATAACTATTACCTGAAAATACATCATTAATAATAGGTCTTACAATTAACAAATTTTGCTTGGAAGGTTTATACCTGTTGCGGCGAATGGTAATCTGATTGGACAGGTATTTCTACCCTTTTTGTATTATGTCTGTTATTGCTGAGTTAAGTAAAAACTATTTTATAACTTTTTTACTGTTTATAACTTTTAACTGTTTCCTTCACTTTAGATTGTAGAAGGCAATATTTTCTCCAAAACATACAGCCATGTTAACAGTTACATGTTTCTCATAAATATACCATTTTAATTTGTAATCAGTTAATAATGAAATTATAAATGTGAGAAAAGATAATATTAAAAATAAGTATTATTTCGCAAACATATCAGGAGTTTTTAACCTTTTCTTTGCAATCTAATCACTTTTGGGATATTTTGTTTACATCCCCAAAGCAGCAAAGGATTAAAAGTGGATTAAAAATACCTTTAAAGCCTTCATATTTTTAGCTTGTCTTTCTTTCTGAGATTGCTTAATGATTCCAAATAAAACATCAGTGCTAACAGTTCTTTCATGAGCTTCATCTAATATGATAACAGAATAGGCCAACAAAAGTGAATCTATCATGGCTTCTCGAAGTAACATGCCGTCAGTCATATATTTCACTTTGGTTCTTGGAGATGTCATATCTTCAAATCTCACTGTGTATCTGAAATACAATATTCAGACACTCGTGTTTATAAATTAGTAGGACTTGAACCAGGACCCAACTGATCTCTAGGGCAAACACTTTGAATTTTTGATCACAGGTATAGATGTCTGGGATGTCTAAATTGCCTCCCACCCATATAACTTTAAAAACGAAGCGTAGCAAGAGCGATTATCTAACCCTTAGTCCTGTGTTAGCCCCATCCTTTTTTCCTTACTCTCTCCGAAAAAGAGTTTGAGTGACTGAGTAGCAATCAGTTCTCATAGAACAAACTTCTGTTGAGATAATAAGCTCAATTATTATTAGGAATCCATGTTTCACGTAGGGATCAGACATGCTTACAAAAAAATATACATCACAAATTCATATTAATCTGAATTTAGGAATACATACCCCACCATATCTCCTAGTGATGTGTTCATTTCCTGGCATACTCGCATTGCTATAGTGATAGCGGCAACTCTTCTCGGTTGAGTTATACCAATCATTCCATTGCCTTCTAAACGAGCTTCATGAATTATTTGAGGTATTTGTGTAGTTTTACCACTACCTGTTTCTCCGATAATAATCATAGTGCTATTCTTACGGATTTCCTCAAGCAATCTATAAAGTTAAAAATTCTCCTATTTTTTCATTGGAAACATTTGACAATAATAAAAATATACTATTCTATTGCAGATATTGACTGATGGAAGGGAAGCACAGGTTGAGTCCAACGGCCAATTATCATCAATAACATTGATAATTGCATATATATAGTTGTACGAAATACAATCAAAGTGGCAACCAAACTAACAGTAAACAATATTAAACTGAACAAATGTGTTTTTTTGTGTATTAAAAATAAGGTATGCATACATAAATCATAGAATTTAATGCAAACCGTCCCCGCCTTACAATACTATTTCTTAGTGGTTTAATGAATCATAATTGCGATGATTATACCTCTTATAATATGTGAATAAAAATGTATACACACCTTTCACGAACTCCATAAACAGGTAACTTTTTCTTCTGTTCCTGTATGGATAGTGGTGCTGAATTACTGTTAGTAGTTTCATTTTGGCTCAATTTTGTATTAGAGCCTCCACCGTCAATTTTATCAATTATTTTCATCTTCTTCTTTGGAGTTATTTGAGAATTTTTATTTCTTTTTATATGAAACTTTCCTTTGAAGTTATTGTTGTTCAACGAGATATTGTATTTGGAATCCATTTTCATATAATGATATTTTTCTGGTTACACAAAGCATGACAATATAACAAGTGGATAATTATTATAAAACAATTATACATTTACCTGAAATCGTCTAAAGAATTACGCGACAGCGAAAATGTCAAACTAAACAGTATGTCAAACACACGTGCTACAAAAATAAAACTTATTCAGCTGTAAAATATTCAATATCTAAAAAAACTCCAAGTAACGAATGAAATATAAATTAACAATTATTTTTAGTCGGAATTGGTTAGGAAAATACTCCATTTTATCTTTTTTCGTCAGATATTTATATCCTTAATTTTACGTTTCTACAAATTAAACTAGTTGAAAATACCAACTTTCAATAATTTCATGGTTTCTGCAGTTTTCAAATCATCATACATAAAATAATGTGCACTAAAATAAATCAATTCCTCAACATGAATAGGAATAGGATCATGCCATTCTTCTGAAAAAAATTAGTTTTTAATTTTTATTTGTTCCTAAAAATTATATCTATGTCAAAGATGTGGCAATTTTAACTCGCTAATGTCATTGTTCAATATACTCAATAAATGAATAGGTTACTTGCTGTACAATAACATTGGGGGTTTAATATTCAAGTGGTTATAATATGCTGCGTATTTAAAAAAAACATATATTTGTATGTGATACCGATGCCAATATCTAAAAAACTACTGAATCTCAAATAATTGTGCAGCTTTTTTTTCAAATCCAAGTGAGTACACTCAATCTATTATGGGGAAATGTTTTAAATAACTTATCAGCAAAAACATCATACTTTCGGTGTGATTTCCTACGTTAACTTTATGCGAACGATTTTACAAATAAAATTATACAAATTGGTATCATTAAAAAAATAAAGTATATAAAAATAAATCAATTTCAACTTGGTTCTCTTATTACACGTGACTGAAAGCCGAAAACAATCTATCAATTTGTGTTGAGAACTAGTATGAAAGCTTCTTTTCCGAAATAAGTTAACAGTCTGGTATTTTAGTTACTATTTTTCCAGGTTTGCAAATTATATAATATTTTTCCTTCAGTGTCTGTTTAATCGGAAATGATAATAAATAATGTGACCCTCGATTATTACTGTTCATTCACCTTATGACATTGAACAGTATATCAAAGAAAAAATACATAATCGAATATTTATTCTTTTGTGAACAATTTAACAATACATGAATTTCAATATAGCTTTGAATTACATTTGAAAAATCAATAATCAATACACATAAGTTTCCAGAGCAGTATCTCTCAAAATCGTTACACAAAAATCTAAGAAAATAGAGAAACCTAAATTTTTCTTTTTTAACCATATCCGCTCCCTATGAGGAGCATATGGCCATCACGCGGTTCCTCCAAGCTTCTCTGTCCCCCGCCAGTCTCCTTGCTTCCTCCCAGGTCATCCCAGTTTCCTTCCAGGGCGACGGAATCCATCTGGTTGGTAGAAGAAACAGACAGGATTCAGGCTCCCCTGGGGCATCCGCAGCACGTGTCCAAAACAGGTCCATCATCGCTTTTTTATTTTGGACCTAATAAGAGGCTGACCCGTCCGCTCTCTTACCTCCGAGTTCCTGACAAAATCAAACCACCATACCTCTAGTATTCGCCGCAAGCATCTGTTTTCAAAGCACAATATACGATTACCCTGTACCTTGGTGAGGTGCCATGACTCTCAACCGTAAAGCAGCACTGTCAGAATGCATGCGTTGAATAAGTGGCCCTTGGTTCTGACCGAGTACAACCGTGAGTTCCAGACTTTCCGCATTGAGTTAAATGTTGCTCCAGCTATTCCTAATTGGATTGCGAGCTCTTTACGCGGATTGCCATCTCCCGTGATGTATACCCCCAAGTAACTGAAGCCGTCGACTCTTTCGATGTCTTGCCTCGCGCTCGTCAGAGGGTAGTCTGGGTCCAGACAGAAACTGTTGCAAAGCACATTGGTTTTACTCGCATTGACTTTGAGGTCAATGCGATACGAGCTGCTCTGCAGCCTGTCCATTGTTTCCTGAATACGCTCGACAGATTAGTCAAATATGACAGCGTCGTCAGCATCCTCAAGGTCGCTTAGCCTCAGATTGGGGGCAACGGTCACACCTCAGTCAGGTGGAATTGACTTCCTCAGGATGAAGTCGAAGATTATTATAAAGAGGAATGGAGTCAAAACACAGCCCTGTCTGACACCGGTTGAGACCGCAAACCATTCTGTGGTTACCTCGCCGATTCTAACACAGCATTCACTGCCATCGTGCATGCATTTGATGATGGCGATAATCTTGGTTGGGATTCCGTACTGGTTTAATGTGTGCCATAGGGAAGTCCAATGCGGACTATCAAAGGCCTACTCGTAATCCACGAAGCAACACGCCAGCGAGCTGTTGAATTCGTTGCTTTGCTGGAGAAGACATCTTAGATTATCCGCACAGGATCGGCCAGGTAAGAAACCGGCCCGGTTTTCTGTGGATACACATTACTGGAATCCTTATTCTCGCCAAGACTATCTGCGCCAAAACCTTTCCAGGCACGCTGAGCAGCGTTATGCCCCGGTAATTGTCACAGCAGAGTGGGTCACCTTTTTTGTGGATTGTGATGACCTCACTGTTGACCCAGTGGCTTGGACAACGCTCCTGCTCCCACACCTTACTGAGAAGTAGATGCAAGGGCTGCAAGGCCTCCAGGCTGTACTTAAGAAACTCTGGGTGTATACCGTCCACGCCCGGCGCCTTCCTATTCTTTAACCGCTGCACAGGTCAGGGATGTTTGGCGCTCGGGGGATATCTACAAGTGTGGCTTCGTTGGGTATGTCAAAAGGGTGACTTGACTCTATTGCCCCGCTGGGATTACGGATGGGCCCGGGGGTCGGTGATTGTCTACCGCAAATTTCGCGCATTCATTTCTGTACGCTGTCGCCTCTGCTGCTTCAATCTGGTACCAGAACTAAATAGTAAATTTAAAACACCATTTGCTAACGTCTTACAAACATTAATGAGATACAAGAAACAATAAAAGTACCTTTTATATTCACCATCATATTTATTTTCATTCAACTTGTCTCATTTTATTTTAATATAATGCTTCCAGAAAATTCCCAGTGGTATTCACAAGTTGTCAATATTCGCACAATGTGCAGACAGAGAGACATTATGTGCTGTGCGTTACATGCATACAAACATATAGATAAATCCTGACAAATATTACTAATATAATACTACATTTTTTTTTTAATTTGATAAGATTCAAACTCACTTAACAAATAAATTTTACTTCAGACGTAAATTCTTTCAAAAGAAAACAATCAAAATTTCACTATAAATATTATTCTTTTAAAATTAGGTCTTCCAGTATTTGATGCTCTAAGCTTTATGTGATAAGATAAGGTCTGATATAAAAATCTGTCAACTTCAGTTTATTTCGTTGGACATCATAATCATTTTATGCCTATTAAGTTTTGATTAATGTTATCTTATTATTTTATCATGGATCTTTGTTTATCAGATTTAGCATGCCATTATAAATTGCTGATGCAATGAAATTCTCATTTGAAACAGCACAACGGAACTGAAAGGTACAGTTGAATTAAAATTATTTATCATATCTATATGGGATAAAGCAATAATTAAAAAGTTGGTGTGGTTTTGTGACTTAAAAAATATTTTAATTGAATACTGGACAACTTTTTTTTAAATAATTATAACTCTAAATCATTCAAACTCAAAAATAAGATTCTAAAATTAGTGATTGTCGAATTTTTGATTGCGTATCATAATATAAATATACACCGCAAATATTATTTCCGCGATTTATAATATTAAAAAAAAATTGTTCCTAAGATTAGAAACAAAATATCGTCCATGAAAGGGTAATATGATATATATAGACCTACGCAATTTACATTAGTATAATATTGATGTCATGTTATCTATTATTCAGTGCTAGGATATTACCAACTATTGAAAAACACTTAGTTAGATAATAACTCAATGATATTCACAGTTATCTCACAACAAGTATAATTTTGAACAGTTATTTATTGTGAGAGATTTCATCACTTAATGATATAATTGTAATTATTATGATAAAATGCTTGTGTTTACAATATGTTCACTTGTTATTCTAGGTATAAGACAGAAATTTGTAATAATTAAACTGCTTACACATATTACTAATGAGTACCAGTGTTCTTTGATGACATTTGTCAATCAGGAAAACATAGATGTATGTCTTCAATAAAAGCGCTCATATCCTCACGTAGAACAGCCTAGTTGAGATCATCAAATGATTGGAATATTTCATCATCAAATGATTAAAATTTTGAAAGATACAATGTGACATAAAAGGAAAATATAACAAAATTGACAATATAAAATCAAAATTGATAACTTTGTTTTTTCCACTGGTGGTACTAGTTGTGACACATGTTTCGCCTCTTCGAAAAGCATCTGCAGACCACTTATTATTAAAAATGTATTTTCACAAAGTTATTGCTGAATCCATCAAAATTAAAATTGACATGTACTCTTTTTTTCAGCTAGAACAGGTCTTTCATAATAATAACTATGAATCACCTACGAAATCTGCATTATAAATACTGTAAGACCGTGAGATACTACTCAAAGGTTACTAATCCTGATGGTGAAAATCCTTTTTTAAAAACCTTTAGGCTTATCGGAAATGATTTAAACAAAATATCTTCAGATAAAACCCAATTCCACTATGAAGATGGCAATGGTGACATTGAAAATTTTCCGTCTCACGCTGATGTTGTCGTCATTGGGGGAGGTGCGATAGGATCATCAATTGCATATTGGCTAAAACAAAAGGCCGGAGAAGGCCTCAGTGTTGCTGTTGTAGAACAGGATCCAACTGTGAGTGATACTCAGTAGTAGCATTTTTGTCTAATAATTATTTCCTTTCCAGATTAATGTTATACTCATGTCAATTTCAGTACTCTAAAGCCTCTACCGTCCTATCAGTCGGTGGACTGCGACAGCAGTTTTCACTTCCAGAAAATATACAGATGTCCCAATATGCTGCAGAATTTTTCAGAACTATCAAAAAAAGATTAGGCAACGATATTGATGTAAATTTTACCCCGTCTGGATATTTGCTCTTAGCAACAGAGGAAACGGCACAACAACTGGAAATGAACCACAAATTACAAAAAAGATTCAATGTCAAAAATGAGTTATTGAGTTCAACTAAATTAAAAGAAAAGTTTCCTTGGCTGAACACAGATGGAATCGTAATGGGTATGTCAATAACATTTTTTATGCATATTATATAAATTCATTATCGATTTCAATTGTCTAACTATGTCATGTATGACACAAGAGATAACAATTAACCCCTGACGGTTGCTGACACTCTTATTTTTGTCAAGATCATGGGGAATAATATATTTATGTATACTTCACAAGTTCCATATTTTTTAATGAAATATGGTTAATTTTCATATTTATTTTAAATTATAATTAAATAGCTGTATACATTCATTATAACAATATTCATAGATTCGGCTATTATAAGCTGTTCGTTTATAGCGGGTGCTCATGTCATGAGACTAATGTTGTCATACTACTTTACCTGCCATGGCCGCCACAGAATCCAGTGTTATTGATTCGAATTATCAATTCTTTTTTGAGACTTGCCATCTTCATAGAACTGTCGAACATTGAGAATAACTGCCCGCACATTCTCACAATTCTTTTTCGAAATAGTTGACATTGCCTACTGTATTTATTTCCACACTATTATTGATAAAAACAACTTTCATGACACTCATGACCTTACGTTTGACATCTACAAGCCCTAGATTGACTGTTTTAGTTCCGACTTCTGCCGGCAGTCAAGCTATAATGGTAAATCTATAACACAAATTGAAACTTGTGTTGCATTATTCTAATTTTAGGCTGTCATGGATTGGAGAACGAAGGTTGGTTTGATCCATGGATGCTACTGACTGGATTTAAGAAAAAAGCATCACAATTGGGTGCGAATTATGTGAATGCTGAAGCCGTCGGCTTCAAATTTGAAGTACAGAGAGATATACTTATGGCAGGGTTGGAGCCAGGAACGTATGAAAAAATTAGATCTCTCTACGTAAAAACTCCAGATGGTAAAACTAGAGAAATTAAATTTGCTTTATGCGTACTGGCCGCTGGAGCTGCTTCCGGGAATGTTGCCAGATTAGCCAAAATAGGAGTAGGTAAAGGAATGCTCAGCATACCTTTACCAATTGAACCAAGGTTGGTAGATAACATAGCTTTGCAGATTATCAATAAATTTTGTTCACAACTAAGTTTTGATGGAAAGACATAATTTAGAAAAAATAACAAATACATATTCCACAATTTTTATTAAAACGACCCATTTTGCTGCTAGTGAGGAATTGAAAATGCTTACTCATTGAACTGAAGAGTCCTGTTCTAAATAAAAATAACATCAAAAACAAAAGACAGAGGAACTAGTGTAATTTATTATGAATATTCAGCAAATTTAATTAACGAGTTAACAATAAACAACCTTTTAATTTCATCGTACACTTCATTCTCATTTCAGAAAGAGGTTCGTCTATTGCTTTAGCAGCCAAGGTGAAAATCTGCCTGGAATCAATACTCCGATGACTTTCGACCCTTCTGGCACCTATTTTCGTAGAGAGGGTCTGGGAAACAATTTTATCGGAGGCAAAGCACCTTTGCTCTGCGATGAACCAGATTGTGGTGACTTAGAAGTGGACCATAACTTTTTCGAAAACCATGTTTGGCCTCATCTAGCAGAAAGAGTTCCAGCTTTTAATGGAGTCAAGGTAAATAAATAATTACACAAGCCAATATGGTTGTAACGACTTTTAAAAGAGATGTAATAACCTACAAAAATATATTATTATAATCTTAACTGACTACATAAATAATTTACTCATGTCATTATTACTCCTGAGTAAAACCAGTTTTATCATACTATGCACTGTAGTACAAAATTACGAAGGTAATATAATAATAATATATGTTTACCTTACACGTTGACTGTTGACAGAATCATTTTGTATGTTAATATGACGCGCATCCGTGTGGGCTGCAGTCAACGTGTTAAACTGGTCTTTCTCACTAGGTAATTACTCGGTAAATAAAGGCATTGCCAAATTTAAAGGGTACACTGTTTTTTTTACCAATTTATGGTAAAATACATTCACTTTGATCAATTTCAGAGTTCAGTGTACCATTCAGTTTGAAATTAATGAAAACCACTGCAAAAATAACTGAAACATTGTATTGTAAGGCTGGCTATGACGTATGCTCTAAACCTCAATAGGTATTTTCATTTCAAACAGCAAAATTAACGAGATCTCCTCAATTTATTACAATAAAGTCTTCTGATTCAAAACTACAGTACATGGAAGTTTAGAATGGTTTATAATACTGTTGAATCATAAATTACAGATATCCGGTCTTACACCTGATCCACAAAAACACCTGTAACCTATGGGAAACAAAACTTTCAGATCATTGTATAAAGAGTATGTTATGAAAATTTATCTGCTGTTTTGACACTGACTGTAAGCTAGAACTGAATGTCAACATTTGTTTTCCATTAAAATCATCCATTTTACCACTAGGAAATTACCCACCCATTTAGGTAGCATGATAAAAGAGCTCTGTCATCTAGATATGTAAACATTGCAGTAATTATAAATATAAATTATTCATACTATGTGATTAGATCTCTGGTGAAGCATACGCCTTGGGTATAGTGAGAGCCTCTAATAAAACATGTGAGGCCCAAACTTCTGAGGGATAAAATATCAAATCACTGCTCAAAGCATGAACTTTAACTTCGTATTAGGGGCTGTGCATATATGACTTCACACTCTAGGGGGGGGTCTGATATAATGTGACGTTTGGTGATTTGTGGTTAAAAAATAACCAAAATCGTCTGAAGTCATATATGGACGGCCCCTTACTATAACTTTGATTAATGTTATGCAAGAACAGGTGAATTCTTGAAAATTGGTTGCAACAGAAAAGAAATTTTATTATTTTATAAGCTTGCATGTTGTATTTTAATTTATTGTATATTGTATTTTACCATCATTTTTTCAACTCTATGAAAATTCAGAGAAGCTTTTGTTAAAAGTGTTATCTATCATGCCATGCGTGGATAACACTATTAACAAAAGATGTGAAGATGCTGAAAGGTAATACCCGGTTTGCTGATGACAAATCTTGCGAAAGTGTACATATAATCTAAAAGATTCAAATTATTTAAAATATTGTTTATTGACCTTGACATTATTTATGAACACCTCTTGTGCGTAAATGTCATTTGGGGTTCGAGAGGAAAATTTGAATCTGAAATTCGTACATAAATTCAATACCATGTCAGGTATATTGTGATTGTTGTCAAGTGTGAACTCGCTTTGTTATTCCTCTGTATTGGTTGTATTTTTATTGCTTTTTGTCTGGAGCTATTACTTTTAATTGTGTTGTTTAATTCATGCTGCGCAGAGTCCGGTATCACAGAAAAGAGAGCTGTTTAAGGTGAGTCCATGCTCATGGTATTCTATACTATTAAAATGCATCAATTCAAAATTACAAAAATTCATCTAATATGAAAAATATTTCTTTATCATATAAGCTGGTTAGGTATGCAATTACTAAAATAACACAACCATTGCTTAATCATTACGCATGGGTGAACACTATGATTCATGATTGCCGCAGTTTTGACACAATAATTATCGCGTTAGTGACTTTTGCTTGACAAAGACTCGACTGAATGAGAGTTAATAATAACATGAAATCACAGGTATTTGAAAAACGGTAAAAAAGTGAACTACATAGATTTTTGCTAATCAAGTAGGCTTAATTTTTCTATTTAATCACATTAAGATCTCAATTTAGGCAAAATAGGAGTTAATGAATTCTACTTGAACGCCTACGATTTACGGTTCCGTTAATGACAATGCAAAGCATCCATTGATTTAATTGGTTAATTCCCGCTCACTAAAGTCCCATTCAAATAAAGCCGCCGGATGTCAAACTGTATAAAAATTAAATAATTGTGATAAGTCGTCTCGTTTTCAGTTTTATTTTCAACTCTATTTCTGACCATCCTGTACATTCAGTAGATTTTGTTTTGTGATAATAACCTAAAGCAATCCTCATAAGATAGTTAAAGCGAAATATTAAACAAAAACAGCTGACATCAGGATAGTAGAAAATAAAATCATTATATTATCATAATGCTTTCAGAAACATTTCCACTTTTACAATCTAATCTACATATCTTTGTACTCATTATATATATTATTTTGTTTCCTTCTTTTTATTTGTCTGTCTATTTTTTTTATATATTAGTGTATGTTTTGTCTGCCTTTATCCGGATTTTTATTCTACGCCTAGTAACTAAATAATTTTCGAGTTTTCAAAGAATATTAGTGTACTACAGTTTCAGAAAATCTTTTTTCATAGGGGGTTTTAGTTACAAATCAGAAAAATTCATAATGTGACAAATGAGACAAAAATACATTCATTGTACACTGACCGAATCGGCGAGACGACATAACAGTCTGTATATGCTCAAAAATTGAGTCATCAACGGAAACATTATGACTTGACATCATAACAAGGCGACGCTTGTAGACTCAGTCTTTTTTACAATAGTGGTTGCAAATGAGTGGGATGACAAATGTTCAACAATAAATTGGATTAAAATTTATGACGAGGCAGTAATTGAATTTAATTGTGCATACTTCAGAACGGGATGACCGATGTTCGACAATTTTATCAATAATTGGGGTAATATTTCTGACGGGACCATAATATTTAACCGATAAATTGAGGAAAACAGTAGATCAAGGGACGATGAATGCGGGGTTATTGAGCATTGTTCGTACAGGTGTTTGGCCGGGACTATAAAAAATTAATGATGAATGCAAGAATGATAGATCGGGATTCCACTTTGATTTGAAATTAAACATAGATTCAATGTCAATGACTGAAATATTTTTTTGTAGTCTACCTTTTGATGTGCCAATATTTACAGCAACATAATGTTTAATTAAACTGTTCCTTACAAAAGAACTTGCATAGGTTTCTTACTGCAAATGAAGTCGCGACATATTCTTATTTTAATTTAACAACTCTTTTGGAACTTTTTTAATTTTGCAAAAATTCTTTGAAATTATTGAGTATATTGTCATTTTAGGTAAACAGTGCATGGGCTGGGTTTTATGAATTCAACACTTATGACGAAAATGGAATCATAGGTCCACATCCATATCATGGAAATCTATTCATTGCCAGCGGCTTCAGTGGACACGGTAACTATATTCCTAAATAGTCTCACTACAAAATAAATGTTTAAAAATATCAAATTTGGATTATTGAGATTTTTTACACTTCCATGTATTTTGTCACTAACGACCCGGGTTTCGCCTTTCGGCATCTTCAGGCATTCGAGCACACGAATGGACTCGAACTGAGTTTGATGTTCTCAGTTCGAGTCCATTCGTGTGCTCGAATGCCTGAAGATGCCGAAAGGCGAAACCCGAGTCGTTAGTGACAAAATACATGGAAGTGTACAAAATCTCAATAATCCAAATTTGATATTGAAATTCCATCAAGCACCCTCAGTCGATGTCTTAAATTATAGTTTAAAAATATGCCCGAAAACTATCTCTTCTTTCATTTTGAGTGAGAATAGAATACATCACTAAAAATATAGATATTATAGAATAGTTGCTTATTGATATCAGCAATTATCTCTCTGTTTTGCACATCAAATGTATTGACTATTACTGCGGCATTATCAGTACAATGTCTATTTTAAGTTGATAAGATTACTATATTGAAAAAGCATCTATTTATTTTATCCATTTTGCAGCCATTAAATTTAATGATTGAATTGCCATTTACTTGGTAGAACTCCATTATAATAAGCATAAAAATAACAAAGTATTTCGTCATTGTAATTTTACTATTTCAATTGATTTTCACTATCGAACTAATATATTCAAAACTTTCGGTGCTAAATTATTCACTTTCAAAATTTCATATAAGCTTCATTATTTCGAAAGATATTGAAACGTGTTGACTCTTTAAATGTTTTTCTTAGCAATTTACCCTAATTCTGCATTTGGCTGTTGATTAAGTTACACAAGATTTATAATATAGTCGATAGCTATCTCAGCTTCACAACATCGTCAGAACTATGCGTGAAGCTGAGATAGCTATCAACTATGTCTTATAAATCTTGTGGAACTTTAAACATTGCTATTTTTATCTTACTAAATGTACTATTGATCTATTTCAGGAATTCAACAAGCGCCAGCGGTAGGCAGAGCTATTTCAGAATTGATACTCGACAGCGAGTTCCGAACGATAGATTTGACAAGACTCGGCTTTGATAGAATCATTATGAATAAACCAATGTATGAAACAAACATATTTTAATAAAATTGCCATAAATACATTTATTTAAAAACATTATAACAGTATTCATTTAACTGACATGAACACGGTAAACCTCAAGTGTCATGTGTAATATATTATTTCAATAAATTACTATATCACACTTATATAAAACAAAAATAATCATACACTTATATATTAAATTCGATACATTTCAAACCACTGACAGTCTATTTAATAACCTGGGGTGAGGGACAACAACGGTGGAGTCTCAAGGTGTTAGCTTATTACAAGTAAATTATCAGTATGAAAGGTTTGATGACATGATTCTTTTCACTGAACTATTCGCTCGGTTATACTATTTAAATTGTCCCGGAGTTGCACCAAATAGGGCTCCTCCTTGTTTGGATGCAGCTCTAGATGGAGCGAATCCTAACAGCTTCTGTGTGTTCTGTCTGTAATGTGAACAAGAATTAACATGATTTTTAGGAACAGCTTTGCAAATCATAGTCAGTACACGTTTTAAACAGCTGCTACCATATATATCCATATCAGGTCGCAGCAGTACAAGAAATCAATAAAGGATATCAAATGATTCTTTTCTGTATTTATAAGTGAAAAGACTGAAGAAACTGAACATTCAATAATGTGTCATGACATTTGTTGGACATTTCATGATTGCAATAAATAAATGCATATTGCACTCATTGTATGCTTTCCATACTCTTCAAACAAAACATTTTAGTTTGTTAATACTTAGGACGATACACCATCTACATCGTATGGCCTGCTAGATATTGGTACCAGCACAATTATTATGACGATGGAGGATAGTTTTGTCAGTTAACTACCAAAATACATTCAAAGGAAATCTGATAAGTTGCGAACATATTTAAATCACAACCAGCACTTAATAAACATTAAATTGACTCACCTAATAGACATGGTGCACAGAATATAAAGGAAGATAAATGAACACTCGGTAAAATCATCGCCAGGTAAGTTTCGATGGCTCAATCCTTGGATCCAGGTTATTGGGGAGAACGGTAAACGAGCTACAACGCGGCCATCAAATCTAAAAAAGATATATTATCACATTCATAAGTGTTAAAATTCCAAGTTGGATTTAAAAAAATGACAGATAATTATATTTTGTCTTCAAAAAAATTATGATCACCTGTATTAGAAGTTTTATTTGACTGTAAAATTTTTAAGGACTGCTTGACACTTACTTCAATTTTTTAAAACTTAACGTTTTTGTGAAATTTACCACCTATTTGGTAATATGTAGTCAAATTTATCTAGTCAAAAGATATTTTAAGCTTTCTTGAAATTGAAACTCCTGTTCATTAATAAGCAGTCAATTTGATTCGACACAATACTCACAAGTGAAAAAAAAAGTCAAAGATAGCTAGATCACTAACCAAATAAATTATGTAGCTAAGTATTTCTTTATGGAGATAAAAAAAATGCCAACTTACATATTGTTAAACATGCTTAGTAGTGCTGTAAATGCAAAACCAATAGCAAACATAGATTTCATTTTCACAAGTGAAAGGTCACGGTTATTGTTTTTCAAGCGTTCCTCTTCTCGTTCAATCTTCTTTTTATGTTGCTTATCTAATGAGTCTCCGTGAGCTTCTTTTCGTCTCTCCACTGAAAAGAATAAATATTTTATGTGTAGCAACAAATCCTGTTGGAACCGTTTAACAGCCTTAGAAGCAATAGTGTGTTTATGGTAAATCGGCATTCTAGGAAAATGATATTTTACAACTGAGGATTGTTTCTATCTTCATAACATCTATTGATACAGAGAAATTAATATATAAACATATTTGGCATTACAGATAAGTACCAAGGTAAATTCAATTTGGTTTTTTAACCCATTCACTGCTACACTAATCACCTAGAAATTAGTGCCCTATCGATTACCACGTAGTTGCTAATTACCGACGACATGAGTCGCGTGTCGTTAGCACTGAGTGTATTAAATCACTTGAGATAAACTCAAAGGGAATTTTAACAGTCACTTGAGGGGAGAGGGCATCACAAACACCCGTGCCTGCAGTGGCGGATTACCCCATATGGCCTGAGTTGTACGCTTGCGGCCTCAAAACTAAATTATCATATCCCACATAATTTTAATTCAGTTTTCAGTATTTATTTTACATGGAATTTCAATAGTATGGCAACAATTTTCTTGTTGAATATAATGTTTTTTAATTTATGCTTTCATTGGAATGCCTTCAATATTAATGATTATATATTAGTGATTAAAAGAGATTACATTTACACATTTTTTTATTTTTATTTGAGTACATTAAGAATATGAAGATCGCAAATAAATTTTTACAACACTCTTATTTCAAAAAAACAGGGCCTCCAAATTATATTGGGCCATTTGTCACCCAAGTAGCTTGACAATGAAGAGAATATAATACTTTCACAATTGGAATTGGGATTCTTTTCGAGAAGGGGTAATTTCTTGATTGTAGGCAAAAAATATACTTACATCGTTTACTCTGACGTTCTACTTCAGATTTCAATTTTTGATATTTTTCAGTTCGATACACCATCACCCATGTTAGACCTGTAGAAAAATATTCCACATAATATATTATATTTATATAATTATGATGAAAATCTATTTAGCATTATTTTTTAAATATTCCATGCATTAAATGATTAAACAGTAAATGATTGAGCATGAAAAGGTCAGTCACACAACTTTGAAGTAAGTCTATCTTATTTACAATTTCAACAGGGCATTATTTCTGACAAAAGATGAAGCCATTTTAAGTCCTCAAGCTCCGATGTTATGATGACACATTTCCGAGAGCAAAGGTGGCTTGCAGTGCAGTTAAATATGACTGCTAAGTGATTATGTGCCATGTCTTAAGCGACAATACATAGTATTCATATGGGGTTCAGAACTTATTAATATATTGAGCTAAAAATTCCCCGGAAACCTTGGTACAATGAACGGTTATTACTAGAGATGTTGTTTTGAAACCATGGCCAAGCAATATATTAAAAATTTAACTGATGAAAAAGATTTTACTAAGGGTGAGATTCTCACACATTTTCATGAATGGTTATAAGCAAAATATTTGATAATTGACCTTCTCCCAGAAGTGCTGTGCAGATTGAGATAAAAACAATCAGGAGAGTATCGCTCCACATATTGGAAATTGTTAATTATCAAAATAATTGAAAGCCGAATCAGCGATATTTCGACGACGACGGCAGCAATTTTCGCTTTTGACGTCTTCTCATAGACAATATGAGATAATATACCTAAAAGTATAGTAGTCTATGATATACCTTCTGACTATATTATATTATCTATGCTTCTAACTGACTCGATGACTACCATAGACAATTTGCTTTTTTCACATTTATTAGTTAATGTGAATTATGAATAAATAATCCGACTAAGTTGAAATAATTCATTTTCGATCAAAATTGAAGAGGCCAAAAAATAAATCTTGAATGTGTTTCTATTGAATTTGCTTATAGAGATTCGATTTATTTATCGTCGATACCGTGAATAAGAACGCTTTTATGACATATTGGGTTAGGTACTGGGGTTATTTTGTCTACAAAGTACAATTCCGCTTACATATTAAAAGTTGTTTTGTTTATATGTCTACAACTTACTTTAAAATATTCAGGCAGAGAAAATATTTATTCATGACATTATTTTCAATAGTCAGTTGATCACGTTGAATGTGTTAAACATTTAGAATTTGTCGTAAGTTATTTTAAAACTCTACTTTTGTAAATGGTGCGTGTATATGCAGTTAGAGGTCTGCACGGGCCGAAATTTGATGAAGTTACCCGGTCCGAGCCCGTTCACTTTAGGCCCGACCCGGCCCGGGCCCGAGTCTTCATACCCCACTTGTTACCCGAACCCGACCCGAAGCCCAAATTTATATTTCTTGGCCCGAAAAAAACCCGATTTTTTTAAATTTATAAAAAAATCTTATTTTATATTTAACTGGTAAAAAAAAGCTTATAAACTTACCAAACATCTACTTTGGTGGTGGTTTTTGTTACTTCAAGTTGCTGTGTAAAAAATGGATAGAATCAACACTATCACTACTTAGGCTGGTTCCCCCATTCTTGAACCACCAAGCCAGCCACGCTAAAATTTCTTTCGCTGCTCGCACTAGTGGCAGGTACACAAAGTACACGTTTGGATACATTTGATAAACAATGAAAATCGTTCTTGTGATGTTTCCACCATTCCAATAATTTATATACATCCAGATTAGCTTGGCTGACGTCAAAATTTAGATATTTAACAATTTCGTCATCTTCGTTACTAGCCACATTAACTGAATCCTCAAATATACTAAAATCCATTATTGTTGGTCTCTTCATTGAATTATCTATCACGTCAATCAATCTTGTGAAAAGACCCGAATCGAAGAGATGCGAATGGTTGGTAATCAATGTCCTGGAAGGTCTGAGATCTCAAGCAAACACCATTTCAAATACGGTTCATCTCTTATTTATTTTAACGAAAATGCAGTGGTTTATAACACAAAAATATTACTGACATATAAAATTGAGTCAACATTTACATATATTTAACACATGAATTTATCTTTAAGTTATAATGCAATTGACACAATAACGAGTTCAAATTTAAATTAAGTCCAATTTCAGAACAAACAAAAACAATTTATAATTACATCCTTTCAGCTTCCCTACGTTCTATAAGTATATTTTCTATGGATTCATAATTAAAATCTACGGACGAAAACATTAATCCTACTGTTCCGACGAGTTTGACACTCTTGATGAACGGTAGTTTTTAAATGTTGGGCAAGACCCGTGTGTTTCAGATATTTTACAATATCTTTAGCTTCCGTTGTTAATATATATACATGTGAGATTTTTACTTCCATAAATTCTTTTTTAAAAGTATACCTAAGAATTGTGTTTATTAAATGGGAACAGCAATTCAGTCTGGTGTGTTGTTGAAGTGCACTCACAATACTTGTTCCTTGATCGGTGATAAAAATTAGCTTCGATAGAACATCCGTCTTAAACCTAATTCTAATAGTCTCCGAGTTAACTCTAATCTGATATTAATGCCTGTTTTGCGATCATCTGTGAATTCGTACGTGAACAGTACTTTACTCCAAAGCTTCCAATTCTCATCAATATAGTGCACGGTAAGGGCAGTGTATGATAAATGTTTATAATCATCAATTCACATGTCGGTTAATACATTACACTGTCGTAAGTCAATTAAAGACTGAATTATTGGGATTAGCGATTGGCGTAATTTATCCGCTTCTACTTTGGTATTGCGCAAAAATATAGTTGGATGTGGCAGCAAATCTTTAATATTTAAATTTCCATGGAGTGAACCTATTTTTATCAAAAGTAGTCACCACTTTTCAGCATTTTCTTAATATCGTTGAAACTCATTTTTAACGAATCTATTACTAATAAATTTTCTGGCACAATGAACTGTCAACTATCTCAAACCAATAGAAAGAATATATTGAATAATATTCACCTTTATTTTGTATTAACGAATATTACAATTCACTATCGGTCATTTCTAAATAAACAAAGCATTGTTTAACAAATTCGGTCGGCTGAAGCATTTTATAGGTTACTTGGCTTCACGTTACCGAAATATAAAAATAATACTGCCAAACGTGTAAAAAAAAGGATGTTATTGTTTCCAATGAAATTCAAAACGTAATAAATTATTTTCATTATTTCTTATCAGTTCAATTGCCGACAAGCTGACTCATGAACCGAACATAATCCGAAATATTTTTCTCAAGAATAAATTCCTTGCCTGGGCCCGGCCCGGGCCCCAGTCTCAATTGTCTCTACCCGCTCGAACCCAGCCCACGGGCCAAGCCCGGGCCCGTGCAGACCTCTAATACAGCTACCTACCTCAACTGTCGAAAATCCTCATTTATCTCCCAGAAATATAAAAGATACGATACATCATTTTTTACTCACTATTCCATTATACGTTAGTAATTAGAATATATAAACATATTTAAATAAATAGAGTTTTAAAGACTTTAAATACGCCAGGCGAAGTTGTACCACAAAGCAAAAGAAGTATTTTGGAGTTATTCCTCTTTGGGTAGGGCCATCAAAACATTTGAAAAGTCATATTTTTTTAATTTCAAGAAAAAATATTAATTTTTCCTATAATTTATTTTAGCTAGAAACAAAAGCTTGTAAGCCAGCAGTATTAAAGGAATTTATTTTAAATTTATGCTACAAATGTAGTGTAAATATTAAATCAAAGGAAATGGAATGTGAAATTTTGCCACACATTATTTCACTGGGGTTGTATGGTGATATAATTATTTGGTCATTTTTTTAAAATTTCAAGTTTCCTAGATACTTTTTTTATATTTCTCTATAGAATAACAAAAAATAAATTATAAAAAAAATAATAGTTTCATAAATTATTTTCTTACTTTATTAATGTGCAAGGTGCACAGGTGCAGGTATTAATGTGCACCTTATCTAAACATCTGAACATAGTTTATGTAAAACATTAATTAATTATATCACTTGCACAGCCCTAGGGCTTCCAATCCCGGGATCCGGGATCTCGAGCAATTAGTCAATCCCGTAATCCCGGGATTGACATAATACCAATACGGGGATTTTGGGATTCGCTATAAAATAGTAAAAAATAATTTATAGTAAAATGCAAATTCTTATTCTTATCTCCAATGAACTACAAAATATAAAATGCAAATTATTACCGACTTACTATACGAACAACGTTTCCAGCGGCTGAGTGTGTAGGTATGTTCGATTTATATATTTTAAACATAATTGATATATGTGTTTTCTTCTCTCTCACATTCCTATTCTGCGAGCGGACAGGAACAAACATTTTTTTTTTTTTTTTGCATCTAACAGTTCATCAATCATCTACAAAAAACAGTTGAACACTATTCTATTTTTAGAAGACTTTTGTCATTTAACTGTAACATTTCTTCAATTACTAATAAAATACAAAACAATCGAAAAAAATAAACGAGCAAGATTCTGCTTGCAAATACTTTTTGCATAATTTTGAAGATACCTAGGTACTTACTTATTTTACAAACATTTTTTGTGTGATTCCACGTGTTCACAATTATTATAATTTTGTATTATATTTTGTATTTATAATCTGCTACCTAGTTAATAAAAAAATCATTGTATTGGTACTAAGGTATTATGATCGTTATGCGTTTTTAGGAATATACCTACCTATCCTCCTATTTTGTATGAACTACAAATCCCTTTTCACTGGTTTTTATTTTTATTTCGTGTGAGGATTTTTATATTTTTTTTCCGTGGCTTCATTTACACGGTTTATTGTGGTACATAGTACCTACAATTTTTTTTGACAATGAATTTGAAAACCTCACTAGTTTTCAATCCCAGGATACCGGGATTGAAAAAAAGTCAATCCCAAAATCCCGTGATCAGAAAAGGGGTCCGGGATTGCATGCCCTACACTGCCCTAAGCTAAATTTTCAAAATGTATGCAATCGTCAGTGAACTATACACAGCTATGGTGTAGGGAATAGTGATTTTTGAAGTCTATCACCCCTGATCAGGTGCAATGTGGGCGTGACAAACACTCACCTGTATTTTGTAGGTAAAGGTATTTACACGTACGCAAGGCAGGTAGAGCTGTCATTATGTTTTGTTTTTGCGCTATGCCATAAAATTCATACATGTTGACCATAAAATACTAGGCATGAGTTTACAAACTTCCAATGGTACGGGACCTGATCCACTGCGGTCGTCAGGTGGAACAGAACACGATAATAATACAGTAGAAACACAAGCAACTAAACCCGTCAAAAGTAAATCGTGGGTTCAATTCGATGATGAAGTTTCCGGGTCGCAAAAACCGGCCGTCTTAAAAGCGGAAACAGTGCAAGTTAGTCTTGAGAAATCACCAGAAACTCCCATCGTAGTGGAACCAACCACACCACCCCAAAGAAATGTCAGCTTGGTAACCACAAGACAAGGATTTGGTATGTTGACTTTCAATATCCAACTATTATTCTTTCGATGATTCATAAATTCTTACTTTCTTAAAAATATTTTGCAAGATCGATGACAAAATAATCAATACAATTTTATAAAATCTATAATCTATACTGTCTGAATTTAATAATCATAATATATGGTTAGATTTTTAATAATTTTGATTTTTATTGATCTACAGGACTGAGTACCTGTAGTTGGTGGTTAAGTTACTGTTTTATTCTGTTGTCATAGTAATATCAATATTCATACATTACTACTTTTCCACCCAGTTTTCTTATATCTTTTATAAACCATTTTTACCTCATAATTTGTGCTTTATTTATTTTCAGTAAACGGAGACGTTGTAGTCACTCTTATCCCAGTCAATACCAAATGGCCATGGATAACACCTGCTCAATTTCGACCGGAATTAGTCCCAGAAGAGTTGATGGCGCAAGGACTCACTGTAAGATTTTTTTAAACTTAATTACAATGTCCAATCATATCGCATTCGCTCTATAGCAAGATATTAGATGTCTACCGGTCCATCTAAAAGTGAAATACTCCTTGTAAGAAAGTGAGGCAATAGCTTTTCAGACAAAGAGGAGTAATCATAGGATTTTTTTATGAAATGTCCACTCCCAATTTTGAACACATGGACTCCTAATAGAACATCTCAACAGAATTGTGTCTACGAGAATTGGTTGTTATTCAGTTGCTCACACTCTTTTCTTAGAGAGAGTAAAGATAGAAGGATGGGATAAGGACAGTACTAGTACTGTAATACCAATCACTATCTTCCGTCTTTAGTATTGGATAGGTGGGAAACATTCTAAACATTACAAACATCCATGCTTTCGAAAACAAATCCATAAATCAATTGAAAAATCAATCCATGAATGTTTCCGTTCTGGTAATCAAAACTGTAGACAGCAGCTGCAAGATTGTACATCCATACTTTTGTCGGTATTCAATTAAACGTCAAAAGAAAAAATAGTTATCGTAAATAAACGTACCCAATAATTGTATTAAAATAAAACTTTTGCAAAAATAAGTAATAAACATACTGACTATCAATAATTGAAAACATTTCACAGTGTTTGTTATTAATAAATGATAGATACAAATACATACTACGATGTTAAAGCAAACATATTTTTATATAAAATTGTTTTATATATGCTAAGTAAACAAACAGGTCTTAGATATGACCAATCCTCACAAAACAAGTAATGACACAAGATAACACTTCTTTATGACATCTTTGGTCTTCTGTACCATGCTCGTAACTCTAGAAACTGTCACTTTACAGGGGTTTGTAAAATCGATTTTTTTTAGAATGAAATTTCATGAAACCAAAAATCAAACTCTTTCCATCTGCATTCGTGTGTAATAAACAAGTTGTTATAACTGTTTAAATGAAATCAATAAAGTTTATTATTGATTACAAACTACAGGACGAAAATAGATTTCTTAAATGTCGTGTTTTCAAAATATATAACAAAAATACAAGTCGAAATTAAATCTCATTTCTGGTATTTTAAAGTTACAAGTTAGGCACTTTAGACGTTAAATATATATTTAATTAAAGAGATACTGTACATCTTATTCTTGTTGAATTTGTCAATTCAAATTTTCCCAAAAAACACCTACATTTTTACAAATTCAACATGAGTAAAACTATATATTTTTTGCGTTAAGAGAACATTGATCTTTGTTATTGATACCTACCAATGCATTAAAAAATCGACTATAAAGAGGCTTCTCTTAAATTATTTTCATTTTACTTGAACTTCTACCATTCATACACTCCCAGTTATTGGACTCATTTGTGATCAGAGCTAATGTTCATAATCTGACCAAATTATTAAACATTATATCATGTTTAAATATTTGAACAATTAGTCATGCAACATGTTTGCTTATCGCCATGAGTTTTATAATCAAGTCAACAGAGCTTCCACACTCATAGAAATACAATGCAAATATTTCAAAGCCAAGATGACACTCGTGACTAAAAATTATTATTTGAATTCAACAGAGTGTTTTATAATCTGTGAATATTATCATCATCAATAACTCATCGTTACAGATGAAATTCACATGACTTACAGAGATATTATTACTAGATCAATTGTTGTCTTTGAAGACCTGTGACATAGTATATGCTTCTTGCGAATATTTATTTGAATACTTTTTTCTCTAATATTTCAAATATTCTTTAAATAAATAAAACTGTTTAGGATTTGCCTTTATTGATCAACATTGCATACAACATATTTTCATTTCTAAATTCAATATTTTAAAAATAAAACACAGTTTGTTTTGTACTATTTCCGTATTTTTATAATGAGCGAAATTAAATAATAAAAATTTTCAAGAATTTCAAAACAGTAGTTGAAATCACTGAAATATAATTATATAAATAGATTATTTATGTATAATAGGATAATGACGCAAACATACTAAACTGTTTAAAATAAATGTTATTCATCATTAAATATTTCCAGGATTATAATTTTTTCAAAAATTACAATATATCTGCGTATATAATATGCGTGTCGTCATTAATTAGCAACTACTTGATAATCGATACGCCACTAACATCTAAGTGATTAGTGTAGCAGTGAATGGGTTAATTAAAAAAACATTGCGACATAGGTAATATAATAATTATTGATGAAATCAATATAGTAGTTATTTAATTTCATTGATGGAGAGGAGTACTCATAAAAATATTTTACATTTTTTACAGTTGACTGTGGAAGAATATGTACACGCAATGGAAATTTTAGTAAATGATGTCAGATTTACTCTGTACAATGTGTGTTACAAGAGGATTTTAGTTTGTTGGATTTTGCTATCGTTCATCGTCCTTATGTCATTACTGTTCTCTGGCCTCGTAGGTCTGTTGCTATTTTCACTCGGAGTAATATGGCTACTTTTAAACGCGGCTGCTATATTTATCTGTATGTGGTTAAAATTCGTATTAGCCAAAGGGCTAGAGAAATGTCTCGGTAGAGTCAATAAGCAACTAATGAAGCATAAACTACTGCTCGCTTTGGATGATAGAGGCAAAATATCATGCCATAAAGTGACTCTCTGCTTTATGTATTTCGATTATACACCATGCGTAACGCAGCTACAACACGTCATCGAAAGAGATGAAGGTGGAAGCATTCCTGCAGGATGGGAGCGAAGACTGGACGTTACTGTTAACGACATAATAATACAAGGCAGCCAAACGACCAGAGTGTCAAGTAAACAGGTAAATATAGATATTTTAATTAATAAAACAAAAAATAAAAGTAATCTAAAATGTTGAAAGTACCTGTATTTGGTTTCAAGTTAGTATATCATATTGATAAATTTCTGTATTTACTTTAGTAAAAATGCACTGAACATATAATGGTATTGATATTACTATCTAATGGCGTGCGTCATTATTCTATATAATACCTTCTAGGACAGCGATGGTGAACTTTTTTTGCAATTCGTTTAAATTGAATGTAAAATTTAATTTGAGTAATTAAATAATTTACACAATATGCTTTGTTGGACTCTGTGCTATGTAAAATAATGTTAAATTGGACTTCCTGAATATAGATTACATATTGCAAGAAGCTTGAAATAGTTAATAACGAAGAAATTCGTGTCACAGGTTTTCCATAGCTCTAGAAAGGTCATTTATTTTAATTAGATCAGAAATTATCAACAATACTGATTAATCATGGCATCTAAATAGGTAATCATTCTATTAATATGCTAGCAGCTCTGGGTTCAAATCCTGGCTGGATTAAAGATTTCATTATTTTTCAATCAATATACAAATTTAGATCCTGTCATGTGATCCAAGTGATGGTGTCAACATTTCCCCTCGATTTTTGAATGATATTTTACCGGAATATAATTATTATCGTAATACTTCCATCTTTTTTGTCAACAGAAATTTATTGCATACGATTTTTCTTGTATGGTAGCGATCTTTTCATAAACCCACAAACATTTATTTTTTTGTTAAAAATCATTTTTCTCATTGTTAGAATAATAATAATAAGAAATCGTTTACGAAGTATGGGAATTGATGTAATGGGCGGTTTGCATGTGCAGGGGTTAGCAGAGCACGCTTTTCTTCGCTACTTGCAGCGGTGGGGCAAAGATTTCCTTCGGCACCGTCTCGATTGGACTTTAGATGAAGACGGAGGGAATCCCGCGTCCCCTCGGCATCTCTCCCAAGCTTTGTGTCCGTGCCAATATATTGAGGAGCTCCTTAGGAACAAACCTCGCCGTGACCCCCGTGCCTGCTTCCCCCATTGCACCAATTGGCTCAAAAGGCGAGGCGTGGACTGATTGACTTGGCCGCTTACAGGACAGAGCTGTATGTTTATACTTACGATATATAGCCCGATGGGGCACCCGTTCCCTGCGAGGAAAGCAAAATGTCACTCCTCTGAATCCAGGACTTCACTGCATGCGCTTCTTATGTCCGTGTCAGTTTATCGATGAGCATCTGAAATGCAAGCTGCCAGGAGGAATTTTGAAGTTCTGTCCTACTGACCAAAACTTTTACATTGTCTAATAGTCACTAGAAAAGTGTCCGTCCAATTTGTACCTTATTGTTTTTACTAAATATTTATTGTTATATTTTCTATGTATGTATACAGATATAAAATTAAGGCCAGGCCATAACCTTTTAAATTATATTATATGAGAGTGAAGCACAATTAATATTTCATACGTACTTAATGAATCTAAATACATTCCGTCCAGAATTACAAGTTGTACTTATGATATTATATACTCGAGTAGTGTAAATAGTGATAATATAATATACAAATAAATATTTTTATTTAACTTTTTTCAGTTTTATTATTTATGTGTTTCGTCTTTTTCCAATTAAATTCTAACATAGATTATCATCGCCACTTACATCAGTTCCAAAAGTGTCGAGCAGTGGATCTTTTTATAATTTCCACACAGTTACGGATTGTCTTATTTGGTAAAGTGATCCAAGTATATACTGTGTCACTTACCAAATAAGACAATCCGTAACTGTGGTGACTTATTTGTCGGTCCGCAAAGAAAAGATTTTTAGTCTAGTATGCAATTGAAGGGCTTTTTGATAGAGCCCCATTTGTCAAAAAATGAGTGAAATTAACTAATAATGCAGATTTGTAGATGGCATTGGTGAACATATTTCTACATTCACAAATATTTGACAGAATATCAAATGTCCGGAATATAAGGATATGAAAAAACATTGATTCTGACAAGACACCATTTTTCAACATCAATTTAGCAATAAAAGCCCATTTGTAGTCGACGTCTGGGATTGTGTTGAAAAACTAAAATAATATTGTCATTCAAAATGGTGTCTGATCTGAATGATTGGTAAAAAAAAAACACTAACTGATAAAACAATTTCTTACATAAATTCGACATATTCAATTTCTATGAATGAAAAGTTTGTTTTGAGTAAAAATGTATTGTTGAAACTGAACGAAAAAAAGTGTATTCTATTTGAACTATGAACCCATGTTTTGTCAATTGCCAAGTCACACGCCTCAGCAAATCCACTTGACAATTTTCTTTACTGTTAAATTTTTGCCTGTGTTGGCTCTAAATAAAATAAAATCCCACAATTTAAAAAATTGACATGTCTGTTTTTTATGACAGGAATACAGTTTTGTTCCTGTAAGCACTAATAATAAAGACCTAAAGATCTCTTCTTTTAAACATGTATTTACTTATAATTTTAAATAATACTATTTCATGCCAACCAGACATTTTATAATATGCATATAGAAATAAGAGCATGTATCATATTTTATGTTGGGTGTTCTTACAGAACATTCATTTATTAAAGTAATATAAATACACGAATTTGAAAAATTATGTACACACAAAATATAATTTTTCCAATATCTATATCACAACTGATCACACATTATACATCAAATAAAAAAATAAAATGTATTGACTTAAGATATTTTTGTATGGAACTTGTAGAAATCAAGACATTTTTATACCAAAAGCAATCTGTTTACTGCTCAAAATCATACTTCTGATTGGATCATACAGAAAAGGGTAACATATTTCATTTAAGTGTGTTATTTTTTGAAGATTAACTACTTTTCATGGTAGCAAAACTAATTACAACATTGTAAATTATTTTTTATGCGCCAAGTCATTGATGCATGAACTCTATCTGATTTGTAGTCATAATTTATTATTCAGAAAAGCTCATTCTGAAAAGTCTACTAAATCTTTTCTTGTGATTCCTGAAGAAATATGCTCGACTATAGAAAGAAAAAAAAATATAATTATTATCCTTATTAACACCTTACAATTGAATTTGTAATAAAACCGCATGCATATTGAACTAAATAAACATTTATACAACAAATAATAATGCTCAAGGGAGATAGTTATCATATTTTTATTACCTTGACGTCTTTGTCAGATAACTGATCCATTTTATCAAAAATCACCCCATGTAAACCTAACGTCTTTAAGTTTTTAATAGTGTCTTTGTTATTGTTGTCGTTTCCCCAACAAAATATTATCAGACCAGCATCTAGGACCAGTTTAACCTGAAACAAAGTAGTCAATAAAAGATCAAAATATTCAAATAAAATTAATATCAAGGACTGTCTTACAGGATAAATTCTGTAACGACAAGGTTGCAAATCATAAATTGATCAAATTGCCTACCCCATATTTCAGCAGTAATACTTTGCGCCATAAGGTACATTTTACACGTAGTGGTTAATAATTTGGCTCACAATGTTCGGGTGAAACCTAGGCCTCGAAATGAAATTTTTCATCATCCAGACTATCAACTGACTATAAATGTATCTAAATATTGAATACAATTCGGTGATGTTTGAGCATAACCTGTTAACTACAAAATGTTGAATTTACAGGAGCGGTTTTAAACTTTGAAATGCCCCATGTTCGTTCACATAATATATTATTACAATATAACCATTGTCAAATGAAATACAGATGTCAGGCTATCTCACTAAATGAAAGAACAATGACCAAAAAACAATACAGAAAAACCGATATTAAAAAGTCACCTATATTATACAAGCATAGTCTGAAATGTAAATTTTCATTGTAGATATGGTTTTATCTTGTTAACCAGACACAATATCTTCGGATATTAACAATTATTACGCATCTACTACAACTAACATCATGTCAGCCTCCATGAATTGTAAGAGTAAGAGAGCTGCTGACAAGATTGATTTTTCAATTTAAAATTTTATATATTGAGCGTGGGTGATATCTTTTCTCCTTCAATTTACCTTATGTGATATACAGATATTTGGTGCATTAGCAATTAACAGTAACACCAAATATCTATTGTATGAAATTATTCTTTACCACAATCATGGAGATCTCTGTTAATAAACTTCATTATGTACCTGTGTTGGATCCCTAAGTAAATCTTCAGTGTGCACCACAACTCCAAGAAGATTTGCACTGGTTGCGTGATATATTGCAGCTGGTATTGAGTGACATCTTCTGTCCATGTAATCGGGGTAGCGAGATGTCACTCCGGTGGTCAAAAACATGACGGGATAGATGTTCTGCTTTAACCTTAATGCTGTACAAACATCTGGATTGAAGCAGGAAAATACAATTACCCTCGGAATCTTTGAGCCTAATACAATCTCAAGAATCTAAAACAGATAACGTTATGATAATCAAACGAAATGATAAAATAGTGAGGAAAAAATATATTTTCATGAATAATTCCAAGACTGATAAGTAAAAAAATCTATAAAGCAGATGTCTTAGTTTGTACAATGTAATTAATTATTATAAGATTTGACTCGAGTGTCATGTACTTTCATTCTGCAGTCTGAAAGTTCAAGAGCGAGATATTTGCATAAAGACATGTGAGATGCAGTGATTGGCATGTAAAAAATCTCATTTATACAACCCAAATGTGGACGAAATGCTTCAGAAAGGGACACATTGGAAGCTTACATGGTTGATGGTTTTGAATCAACATATAAATATTTTAATTATGTGTTCGATTGTTCAGAGTAGAATAATACCTTGTCAATAAATAGGTTCAGTTCAAAGGCATTGTCAAGTTCATATGTTCCATCATCTTTTTCCACAGTCCATTTGATTTCGACATTGAAACCGATGCAAGGATCAATTTTTTCGAAAACGTCTGCGAGGAGTGGAAAAGGTTGGTGCTCTGGTAGACGTTCATCGAAGAACCGCTGCTTATGGTTTCGACCTTCAGTAGTATGGAAAACCTTCAATAATTAAATAATGAGTAGAGGGCATCATTGAATTTAAAATGTAATTTATTCTTACATTATCAATAGTAAAGAAGTAATTGATTCAATTATCTTTTATTATCGAAAAAAGAATGATATTTTATTCTAGCTAATATGAATACTAAATTTATCATATCTAATGTCTATTATTTGAATTATCATATCAATCTAATCTTTTCTAGATATTTAAATGTATATTTGACATAAACATTATGATAAAGTTAATATTGTTGACTGTTAATCATCATGTGGAAACTTATAAGATATAATGAAAAATGTTTGTGCAGTTTCTCACTTGAGTTGATTTTACAATTTACCTTCAAAATCTTCAATTCTTCTTGCGTAAGATCTTTCATGGATATTTCAAGCATATCATTAAAATCAGTTTGCAGTTTATTCTTAGAAGCTATACAAATATGGAAATCGTGATACACCACAGGAATGAGATCTTTACTCAGCTGGACATCAAACTCAATTAAATCTGCTCCATGAGCAATGGCAGCATTGAATGAAGCAAATGTATTTTCGCGAATGATTGGAGGTCTAAAAAGAATTGACAATAATTAATATATTTTAAACGCACTTTCTAATATTTTGCATTCAAGAATCAATTATTACATATTCATCGGCCTCTGTGGTTTCGTGGTAAGAGTTTTGCGAGCAAGGTCAATATCAAATTTAGATTTTTTCAATTTAAATTTGTGTTCTTGGACATGAGTGAATATAGAATTTATCTTGTTTAATTTAAGCGTGAAACACAAAAACGTTGTTTACATATCATATGTGGACATATCGGTTTTTGCTTTTAGTTGTCTTAATTCTACTACTACGTTGGGCCTGTAAACATGCTTAATATTAAAGCAAATAAAATGTAATTACAGAAAAGTGTTGATTAATTGACAAAAATAATGTTCATCGAGACACGGAATTCCAAGGTTTACTGTATGTATTTTTCATAAATTTTACTTACTCATTTTCCTTGAAACTTGATCCCAGTCCACGATGCCCTATATTTAGGCCAGTCCATGAGTTACGCCAATGACTTAAATATGATTTTTCCAAAGTGCATTTTAATTTACTCATTGGATGCACTTTTATATACTCAATGGCTAAAGTACCAAACGGTGTGTGGTTTCGCTTGCTAATTATCGATTTCTCTATTCTTCCTTCAGATTTTTTTATGTCACTGGGTAAGATATGAGAATATGCAATATGAGATGGAGGATCATCATTTGGCGTTTGCGCAGTAGCGCTATAAAAATCCACTATATATGCCAGGTCTTCATAGTTTTCTGAAGTAGTATTTACTATCAAAATATCTCCTGAATTATAAACGGTACCAAACTCTTCTTGAGGTTTCATTTTGCTATCATTTTTTTCCAATTTTGCAAATTCTGTAACAGCACAAGTCGAGTAATCTTGTTCGCATGGATCAGTATTTATTGAGCCATCAGCAAGTAATAGCAAAGGTATCGGCGTTACCTTTATTTTCATTACACCGGTATCCGCTTTCGATTTGAATAGAACAGGCATATGTAAAAACTTTATTTGTATTAAAGACTGGGTGGTAAGCCACCCATTGTCAACTTTCTGTATTCCATTCAATTCACCAAATACATCATCTTGAGTGTTGGGCACCGATAACCCTTTTTTTATTATTCGAGGAATTGAATGAGTTTCCCAACGACGAACCATGACACGAACTGGATCTTGAGATAAAATACAGATGCAATAACGATACATGATATCCAAGTCTAGAGGTAATGTAACATTCGCATACCAGTAATTTGATTCAACTTCCTTTTCTAAAACTGTCACATTTTCACTGGACCAATTACCCATTTCAAGACAATTACCAGTAAGGCAAACAACTTCTGATTTGGTCAAGTTTGGAGCGTTCACTCGAAACTTCCAATCTCTAGTGGAGTCCATTGTCAGTTTACCGGTCAATCTGCTAGTATCGTTCGTCTTTAGTCCATTTGTTGCTGACCGCTCCATTCTCGATATTACTCTGACTCTTTTATAGATAATATAAGCGATATTTATATATTTTTTTAATCTACGAGACAATGAAATGCCACATAAAAAAATATTCTTTTGTATAGCATATCTAATCTATCTAAGTAAATTCAAAGATCATATCATCTATGTATGTTTTGTTGATAAATTTACCTATGTTCCAATAATATTGTGAAAGATATCATTGTTTCTACAAAAACACTAAAACCGCATCAGCTGACATTGACGTTTGAGTTCAGAAGTATGTCACAAGACAAGTAGTTCATAATCAAAACACGTAAACAGGCTTGTAGAACAGTAAAAGTCGTATCCATAGACTATAAATACTAGTGCCATTTTCCGAAATGATAGTAAACCATAAGTCCAAGGAATTGCCGAGTGCTGGTACTTAAAGTGTTGGTTAATAAAATTTTATTTTCGCCGAAATGTACAAGTTCTCAGAATATTCTGCTGTGAAAATGCAATAATGAATTTTCAATACTGAAATAGGAAATTGTCAGTCGAAAGACTAGGGCTTCCAAACCCGGTCAATAATTAGTCAATCCTGGGATTTTCTAAATTTAACAGATTAATAGCTCATGTTTTTTAATTGAATTTCACCTGGCGGCCCGACGATGTTGCAAAAAAATCGCAAAAAACTATCATTTCACAATAATTTGTAAACCAATTGAGATATCTTAACCAAATCTGATTTGATGGCTTCCATATGCTTCGCCAAAAAATCAATGCCGTTTGAGCTGAGGCTCTATATCTGTGGGTTGCGTACTTTTGTGTTGTAGTGAAAAAAACTTAAATCTACTAAAAGGTCTTTTTTTTAATTCTGATCTTCTTTTTCAAATTGTTTTCTTTGCTTTTAAGTTCAGATGTGTGAGAATTCAATTGAATGAACTCTTTAAATGAAAGTTACCTATATTTTAGAAAATCAAAAAAAAAATATATAATGGATAATAACAAATTCCACCTATTATTTATTGACTGATGGTAAATACACAATTGCAACTTGTGTTTACGTCATCGATAGATTTATATTGAATCTGAAGGTGCTGAAAGGTGAAATCCGGATAGTTAGAACGATTTAAACCATGGAAAAGTACACTATTCTCAAGAGTTTAGCTGTAAATAGACTATTTTACTTGAAACCATATTTTTTTGATGAAGAATTGGAAAAAAAAGGTTTTCCCACCCATACCTACTGTCTCTTTTGTGCTATATGTATGTCATCACTTACCTCTGTAAAATAAGATTTTCATCACATTTACACAGACGTCACAAATCGCTTAAATTCAAATGATGGCGCGTGACTTTCAAAAGTACTACATATAATGAATAAACAATAATAACATAGCCATTAAAATTTTAGATCCGTAATTATTGGTTTGTATATATTTTTGAATAAAACATTATCTTGCAATAAACGTTATTTCCTAAATAAAACATCTGAACATATTTTTCGATGTGGTGTGAGAACGTTATTTTAAATTCAAGAATATGGCGATCACTAAAAAGGTGAAGAAACTCTACTCTACACTGTAGACCAGCGGTCGCCAACCGATATCACACCAATTAAAAAAATCAATTTTCATATCGAATGAAATCAAATAATTTACACGCCACGTGTGCTCATTCAATAGTTACAATGGTTTCTGTTGATCCGATGTCTACATGGAAAAATACTACTAGAGTCTTCTGGACTTTGAAAAAATGATGGCTTAAAGCTTGGTTTATTTTCGACAAAGAGTACTTTCTTTAGGCATAACAACAAAAAAATTACTCTTATATTTTTTTTAATTAAGATTAATCCAAAAATTGTAAGAGCTATCTATTAAAAATAAAAACAAAAGACTAATATTAATTTACGCAATCAAAGGTTTTTCGAACTTTTGACAACAGGTTTGTTAGATATTTGTCATTTTGTATTATTTTCAAATTATTCTGCTTAGAATTAATACTTGTAGCAATACCAAAAACAGTCATTTAAATCAATACCTGTTTCGGTTTATCAATTTCAAATCAAAACTAACAAAAGAACCACAAGGGGTCGCCAACTTCGATCATAAAACTTTTTCGTTACAGATAATCACGAACGAGCAAAGTTAAACCAAAACGTTTGGTAAATATGAAAATAGATGATAATTTCAAAATTCACTATGGTTATAGAGATGAACCTAATTTTACTTTGCGATCGACCACAGCATCCTTAAGTCCACAGATTCTACTACAGAAGTTCTCAATAAGGCGCTCTCATATAAGTTATCTTGTCCCCATTGCAAATTAAAAAAAAGTCCATTTTAAAACAGTTAGTTTATATATATCATCATTTATTATATCAAATTTGGATTATTGAGATTTTGTACACTTCCATGTATTTTGTCACTAACGACCCGGGTTTCGCCTTTCGGCATCTTCAGGCATTCGAGCACACGAATGGACTCGAACTGAGAGACAGTAAACAGTGTCTAACGCTTATATAGAAGATACAAATGCGACAAATATCATTTACGAGGCAATACATTATACGTCTGAGAGCCACACCGATACCTGAGTTAAAATTTCGGAAATCGTCCTAATCCTTATTTTGTAAACACCATATTACCAGAGTGGCGATTGCCGAAGGCGAATTGCCGCCTTTCAACTTCCCTTAGAAATACCAGTGATTTCACAATTACAACAGTATTGTGGGTTTTGACGGGATGCAATTCGACGAATGGGTAAATATATACAATCATTCCACATTTAGTGAAATCTGTTAGGTGTTTCAACGTATCGGATATAATAGCGGAGAATTAGGAAGGTTCAGCTGCTCATTCAAGATTGGTAAGGAGTATAACTGGCCTCTATTAATTTCTAAAATTTCCTGATAAAATAATTTATGATCCCCCATGTTTTTATGCAACAGTTTAACCCCATCATCCGCATTAAACGTATGGTTCTCCATTAGCAAGTAGCAAGTAATAATGGCTATGAGGCGTCTCTTATAGATAGTCTTGTATCAAAAAAACAACGTAAATTAGCAGAAAAGATGCTATATTTCGGGAACTTGTCTAAAGACATAGACCGCCCTAGAATCTGGCATAGAATAAGTTATTTAGGTTGCACAAGCATTAAAATTTAAAAAACAACTCGCTGATAGTGTTAGACCGGCGTTCTATTGCAAAAACTCTCTAGGCAAATTACTTATTAACAATAAAGATAGAGTAAACTTTAAGAACAAATCTGGTATTTATAAATTACAATGCAATGATTGCCAACATTTCTATGTGGGTAAAACCACACGTACATTAGATATAAGGGTATCAGAACATTTAGCTGCCTTTAGATTAAAAAAAGAAACTTCGACATTCGCAAATCACTTGCTAATGGAGAACCATACGTTTAATGCGGATGATGGGGTTAAACTGTTGCATAAAAACATGGGGGATCATAAATTATTTTATAAGGAAATTTTAGAAATTAATAGAGGCCAGTTATACTCCTTACCAATCTTGAATGAGCAGCTGAACCTTCCTAATTCTCCGCTATTATATCCGATACGTTGAAACACCTAACAGATTTCACTAAATGTGGAATGATTGTATATATTTACCCATTCGTCGAATTGCATCCCGTCAAAACCCACAATACTGTTGTAATTGTGAAATCACTGGTATTTCTAAGGGAAGTTGAAAGGCGGCAATTCGCCTTCGGCAATCGCCACTCTGGTAATATGGTGTTTACAAAATAAGGATTAGGACGATTTCCGAAATTTTAACTCAGGTATCGGTGTGGCTCTCAGACGTATAATGTATTGCCTCGTAAATGATATTTGTCGCATTTGTATCTTCTATATAAGCGTTAGACACTGTTTACTGTCTCTCAGTTCGAGTCCATTCGTGTGCTCGAATGCCTGAAGATGCCGAAAGGCGAAACCCGGGTCGTTAGTGACAAAATACGTGGAAGTGTACAAAATCTCAATAATCCAAATTTAATATTGAAATTCCATCAAGCACCCTCAGTCGATGTCTTAAATTTATTATATCATCATAAAATTCAGATATATCATTGCCACTTTCTTTCATAAAAATTCGAATCTCATCCCTCAATTTCCAAAATCTTAATTAACAGTTTCCACGACTCAGCCATCGAATTTTAGCGTAAAAAAGTAGATCGCTGTGTTCAGATTCCAGTTCACGAATATATTCTTGAAACTGGCGAATGAATTATTTTTAATTGAATTAACTACCGTAACAACAACGGACATTACATGCGACATATTGAATACTTCGGCACATAGATTTTCAAGGTGCAGAAAGCAATGGCAAATGAACATTTCAAAATCATTTGAACCTTTTCCCGCGTCTTTTATGTATTCGAGAATTAAATTAACAGCTCATACATTTTTTCCATCTATTGATGGAGCCCCATCTGTAGTGATGCCTATGGACCAATTTAACACGATGTCAATAATATTTTATTAAACTTATTACATTATTAAAGAGACCTGGTATAATAACGAATAGAGGTTTAAGTTAATCAAATACTATGTAGGTATATCACGAATACTCTTATTTATATATAAAATTATTTTCATATGTGAATACAAATATTTTGCATTCAGACATTTCAGAAATCACTTAATTATATAGTAAAATAAACACTTACTTATCTTGTAATTATGTCGTATTAAAATGTTGTTTAAAATTATACATGTTTAGATATTACCTATATTATAATCATTTTATAAATTGAATTCATCTGAATATGAAGAACTTCAGCAGATCCACCTTTTGTTTTTAATTTTCACTTTTTACACTCCATTTATTGTCCATCTCTTTCTCACAAAAAGTATTTCCAAACATAATATTCATAGTAAATTGCGCGCTTTTTGTCGTCGAAAGTTTTTGTATTTCAAATTTTATTAAAGATGGTTTTAATGATTCAAAATTAACTTACAGTAACATGCAAAACATCACCACGCACGTGCACGTGTTCGAATAAAAAATGATTCCAACGGATAATGTCACACAAAACAATAAATCATCTGTTCCTGTCGATAGCTGATTCGAAATATGAGAGTAAGGGAGAGCACAAAACTATTATTCAACAAAATTAATTATGTGTACGTACATAAATCAAAATAAGTTACACCGGAAACGTTTTTTATTTGTATAGTCCATCGAGTAAGAATTGACAGTTAAAATATGAATTAATTTTTAATATTTTTTAGCTAATCCCGAAATCCCGGGATTCCTATTAATTCAATCCCGGGATTGATTAATTGCTCGGGATCCCGGGATTGGAAGCCCTAGTAAGTACCACGTTTGTGTACTTTATTATAAATGCCGCCCCTTGACTTGACCTGTAGCAATAATAACTCACTCTCGGAATTGATGGTATCTTATTGAAACAATTCTTTTTTAATTGAATATTAAAATATGCTATGCGATGCAGGGTTAAATGGATTATATGAAAATTAATATCAAAAGGTAATTTATCAAATATCTACCGCTTTAATCTATTGGGGAATGAATGCATTTGTGAGAAAAGGATAAATAGTTCCTAATTGTCTAATGATCCGAAATATTTTATTGAAAAATGAATTCCTTGTTCGGGCCCAACCTCCATTGCCATTACCTGTCCGCGTGCCATTGCAGTCCTGTGCAGATCTCTGCTACGTGTGTACATAAGCATGAGCGTATCATTTAAAATTTCTTTTCCCGTTACACAGCCAATCCATCGAAAATGCATTTTGTACTGCGTAATCTATCGTACGTTTTAGGGCATTATAACACGTAAATATAAGAAAATGCGTAATATTTCCTAGTAAACATAATATTGCTGTAAAATAATAAAACGGGACTCTGGGATGACCTGGGAGGAAACGAGGAGACTAGCGGGGGACTGAGAAGCTTGGAAGAACCGCGTGATGGCCATATGCTCCGAATAGGGTACAAGTATGGTATAAAAAATAAAAATAATGGTTTGTTTTAAAAAAATATGTCAAATGAAGAGAGTGTATGCAAGTCTATGCTTATTGATAATATATTCAGACAAGTAGGTAATGAGATAAAAATGGTACTAAATAAAAAAGGGAATGAGATAAATAATGGAAAGAAAAAGTAATATTCATAATAAAATCGTTCTTTTATTAAATGAGTAAGTAATGTACAAATTTATCAAGTATTCACATTCCAAAAAATATAAAAATATATAACGACGGTTTGTAACAAAATTTACAAATATTACATATTCAGTAATGAAAAAGTCTTTGTAAAGTACCTTTGAACTTATATCGCGGTTGCATAAATACCTATTAAACTAGTTATCACTTTTGAAAGGTAAGTATGACGACGATTTTTTTATTTACATATACTTCACAATAATATGGCAGTAATAGAAACACATGCATCCAAATAATAACTTTCTTTGACACTTAAAGCACACGCAATCTAATTACTATAAACCTAACAAAATTGAATGAATTATTTTACAAAATAGTAATACAATGGAAATTTTCGTATATTCAATAAGTACTGGTCCATTACTAAAACGTAAATGTTTTGCGACACTGAAAATTTCACATTGGTCAAATCAATCGGGACCGCAGGAACAATGTTCTTTCAATTACATGTCGATATAACTTCACTTCATAAAATTCTATTTTTATTGGAACTTTTCTTTTGGCAACAGTTCAGATCACACATATTTTTAAAATTGACCATTTGGCCCTACATGTAGGTACTGACATTTTTCTCCTAGTCTGCAGTATCCGCCTCTTTGGAAATAACAGCAGACTCTTGAATTTCCTCTGTTTGAGTTACCGCCTCGGGTCGGCCCGTTCCAATTATTGGGACCGTTGTTACGCCAGTGCGAGTTATTTGCTCTCGGGCCCGGGCCTCGAATATTGCCTCCTCTATTTGCATGAAGACCAATGAATGGACCGGTCGGTCCTCCTGGACCCGGTGGACCCATCGGCCTATTGGATATACCTTGGGAAGGGTGATTCATCTGAAAACCGGGAGGGAAGATAGGTCCGTTCATGTTATCCATGATTGGGAAATCACCTCCCATGGGACCCGGGAACATGGGGTTAGGCCCGTTTACAGGCCCTGGCCCACCCATGAACATGTCACGATTCATGTTCATGTTATCAGGCATCATCATATTGGGACCGTTCATGGGCCAATCGTTCTGCATAACTGGTCCTGGCTGAAATCCAGGCATGGAAAATTGAGGATTATTGAAACCCGGTCCAAATGGTGGGAGCGGTTGAAACAATGGGGTAATGGGAATTCCACTGTTCATCTGTACAGGTGCTAATTTAGGTTCTGGCCAAGGTGTGTTTTGAAAATCGTTCACACTGTCTGGGTTACCAGTCACATCTTCTAGTGGAATTACAATCGGATCAGTCGTGGGATGATGTTCTATATCAGGTTCAGATGCAGAATCCGGTATCGACAATTTATTGAAGTAGAGACACTGTAAAATCATTTTCTCTCGAGCCATTTGAATATCTTTTTCTTTACTATTTTTTCCATGATCAATAAAAATAACATCCATCGGTGTTAAGGGTCTCCATGACATTTTCTCTTCCATAATATCGTCATTGGGTAGATTTCTGGCTTTTTGAAACGATTCTCTTTCGTGAACTCGTTCCATATTTTTCATATCTGAAAACGTTTTTGTAACATTTACACGTTCTGTTTCATCTAATTCAAAGTACTGAATTTCTTCCAATTCGCTATCGCGCCATCGTAAAGATTTCTTTGGACCAATCTTTTTATGAACGCAGAGAACGCCTTTTAAACCGGTTGGCTCTATTTTCATTTCGACCTTAATTTCTTCAGACTTAATTAAATCAGTTAAATCTTCTTTAAATTCTTCACTCGGTTTATAATGCGTCGGTGATAATAGAGGGCTCTTCATTTCGACCGAATCTGTTTTTAGTTCAGTCTTTGGTTCACTTTTAATAATCACGATGGGAGTTGGTCCTACCGGTTGATCGGGGGGAGATTTCGCTTTATCATCCTCTTCGGTGTCCAAGGTGTCTTGATAAAATCTAAGAGGTGTAGGTTTCTTTTCTTCGGGAGTATATTCTGTAGCAGGTGCGGATTCTGCAGTGGGTGTAACCGGAGGCGAAATTTCATTATTTTGTATTTCTTTAGATCCGCTAAAACGTCGCTTTCTTTTCCGAGGTTCCTTTTTATTTGACGCTGACGCAGTAAGTGCATCCATAAACAGACCACTCTCCTGAAGAAGTGCAGCTGCAACAAAAAAGAAAAGCATGGTTAAAATCTGCCTGCTTATTTATGAATGAATCCTATATTATAACATAATCTGCATATCAGCAAAACTGAAATAAATATAACAATATTTAATGTAAAACGATATCGCTTGAGAACTCCTGAAACATTAAAATATTTTTAAAAATTAATTTATTTCTTCGTATCTTCTGCCGCGTCCGCCATCTTAAAACACGATTAATTCATTATACGAGACTCCATTGCAATAGTTTCATAAAACTGAAGATATAAAAAGGTAAAAACTCAAAAAAATGCTTCTAACAAATATTTGTTTTGAGGTACAACCGTCGAAGAGTTGGACTACATACAAATGAACCAACAATGCCAAGGAAACGTCATTCACATTTAATACCGCCTGCAAAGCAGGTGTATATAAGCACTATTGTATACAGCTCCCGTATTTACGATTATGAGTATGTTATTGAAAACAAAGTTTTTATCTCATCTTAAAAACGCATTACTCTGTAATTCAGTGTGTAACGTGTTTGAGTAGTTTAACATCTTCAGACTAAATGTATAGTAAAAATCCCTATAAAAAGTTGCAAAACAAATATGCTTTCTATTACATATAATATATTATATACAAACGTATAGTACAAATCTGGTTGATTTCGGAGGCGCATTGTTGAATCAATTGATTTATTTGTAACAATTTTTCAAGACCTCGACTCGTTTTTCAAATATATGTGTGAAATAAAAATAATTTTTGTACCCTTTTTATGCAGTGAAGTCTTATTTCCACGAATCATTGTATTGAATTCAAGTGTTCAATTATGGGTCAATTTTTATTAAGTCATTGCTTTAAATTTATTTAAAATATATTTTTAGCTACTACGGAATACTTCTATTACTTTTTGATTCATCTAATATTAATATGTTTTTAGTCAATACTATGACTATAAAGTTTTTAAATATATGCACAATATCGATCGAACGGGCATGTCCGGGCTAGGGCAGATATTATAATAAATTCGATATTATTTGGTGTCAGTATTTGTTTTAAACGATTATCTCGTATAAAACAAAGCTACGCCCCTGATAATTTTTTTATGCATTATTACTATATACATTGTACTAAATTAGTACGATGGCAAAATTTTAAACACCTAATTCATTGCTATTTTATCATAGCAGTTTATCCAAAAAAATATAAATATTCACTGGATGTGTTAAGGGCTTTTACTGCCATACTAAGAGTGTGTGAGCACTGTGATAGTATGTCTACACGAATTCTCGGTGGCCTAGTCATTAACTAGAAAAAAACATCGAGGTGATCGGAAAATAATCTATGCGTTATATTTGCAGACTTCTTTAGCTATGTACGAACCGCAACCATTGTGGAGCATATGGGCTTCCAATGAGGCATCTCACAGAAGATGTTTATTAAGAACTGTTGTATATCATTCGCACGACATCCCTTTCTAGAGAATGACGAAAGAAAGAAAGGACCAGTAATAAGCCGATCGATCGCCCTTCCTGTTATCTCGATATTATATTGTGACTTTTAGTTACGCCTTTCTGGACATATATTTATTTTATTTCTCTATGCCTCTACGGCGACAGTAGTGGAGTAATTAAAAAGAAGTACCGGAATGCTACTCCCTTAACAAAGAAAATATGTCGAAAAGATAAAAGGAATCACCTAAATTAATTAAGATGTAATTATTCAACGCGTATTTTTGTAATGAATTCTAAAGAAGTGTGCGGGTACGCGTTCCGGTCGTGGATAAAAGAACAGGCATGATATTCCCGCCCCTACTGCACCATTAGACAAGGCCGATATTTCCATGAGCTTCATCGGGTATAGCGAATCAATAACGCAATACTTCCACTTTTACTGAGATATCAAATAACGAGCGTGATGGATGGTAGGATAAAAATAATTAAGTATTCAGAATCAGTTTGTTGGTAGTTATTTCGGCTTTACGCCAAATCCTTGTCGAACTGAATATTTTGTCATTTCTACCCTAGATACTACCTATAGAGTTCTACCGAATAAATGCCAACTCAAACAAGTGATGGACGGTACGATTTTAGGAGACAATTTTTCATTCCGAGAGCAGATATTTTATTGAATCAAAATTTGCGTGGTCACAAAAATTAAAAATTTGCCGACAAGTCTAAGATTTATTTTTTTGTTACGAGAAAGTTTGAAGTACTTTCACAAATCTACTAGAAACATTGAGAAAAATCCCATTCTGCTCGATTTTCGAATTTTCTTTATGCGACACACTCAGATCGTTTAATATTTATTAAACATCGATTCAACCGCTTTTACACTGCTATGATACGTATCAACCCGATAAATACGTCATATCAAAATTACGAATATTTTTTATACTATCTTAAAATAAGTTGTGCCACTTAAAACGGCCTAATTCGCAAAAAATATATATTGTCGCAGTGTGCAATTGTGGTTTGTACCAATATTTATACAATATGTAACACAATACATACACACCAATCATAATATAAAACGCAAGTAATTTTTAAAAAGCGAAATTTGAGATATTCTGACTCAGTTCTGGTGACTTGTTATTTGCATCATATTTCCTTCCTTACTCACATTCTCTCATTCGAGTAGCAAAATGAATTATTTGCAAAACTAGCAGAAAATATTATATAATGATAGGTCAGCTTTGTATACTGTATAAAGTAAGTACTAACGTGTTGAGAAGAACTGACATTAAAACAAGAGCGCGAAGTAGGCTGATCATGTACAATTTAAGACATCGACTGAGGGTGCTTGATGGAATTTCAATATAAAATTTGAATTGTTGAGATTTTGTACATTTCCAAACAGGGATTAAGGTTATTCTCGGGATTTTTTGTGATTAATTCAGGTATCAGTGTGGGTCCTAAGCTTATAATATTTTGTCCTTTTTTTCATATTATATATAAACGTTAGACACTACTTACTGTACAAAATATCAACAATTCAAATTTGATCATGTACAGTTTGCTTGTCCACTTTTTAAAAGACCAAATGATATGGTGACATTGTGATCAGTGACGTAACTAGCGGGAGGTTACAGGCACACTGCGAGTTAAATGTGAACGATACGGACTTATAAGTGTAGTTATACAGAAAAACGCCCGTCAACATTTATTAAATTCAATATATCCTATCATGTGTTTCTAGTTTCTGTACAAAATAAGCCGGGATTGGGAAACAACCCCACAAATTATATGTAAATGTCACTGCTCACTTGACTACACTTAAAGTTACTTTTTCTGAGACAGTATTTCGTGTGGACTGGTGTATTTTTACATAAATCGCTGAATGAAGTGTATTTTTAGGAGATTACTGGGCGATATCCCAACACTTCCCTTTCAAGGGTGGGTAAAATGGGAAGGTTTCAAATCATCGCGAAAACCCGTGCCCGTATTCGTGAATCGATTAAAAATGAACACAATGCCAATTTTCAGTCGGGGGTTCAAATCATGGATCACAGAGCGTTGCGTTCCTGATTACTATTTAATTAAGTTACTGATTTAAATATTTTAATCAACATATTGGCCGGTCGGTGTCGAGTGAAGTACGCTTACTGTTGGCTTACGTATAGACGTAGTGGTTTGGGATCGGCACAAGTATTGCGCGAATATAGATTTCCAACGATCTCACATTAATATTTAACGGGCCTAGTACTAATGAGAGGCGAAACTCGGCGTTGCAATACTATGGTTACCAAAATAAATCCCGAAGAATTCTAAATTTTACTTTTTACGAAAATGATTCTTTACGTAATATATTGAACGAAGGATAAGAAGAAAACTTTCAAAATACGAGTATGAATAGGCCACTGAATATTTTTACAGGTATCCGATACCCGAGAGGTAGAAAATGCCGATTTACTAAGTATGTAAAACATCTTAATTTCTCATAATGATAATTTGCTATGTAGTTGAATATTATCTTTCGTAGTTATAGATACCCACTATGTGATTTTTTATTTCCTATATCACGTTTTTTCCCTCACAGCCATCCTAAAAACGAGGTGTGGCGAGAGCGATTTGCTAACTATTCTTGCTGTCCTAATCTTGTTCTCGTAACCTTAACAGTATATTATATAAATATTTTTTGTGGAGATAAACTCCATTACAAAATGGAAATGGTGTAAAAAAACAATTGCGATTGAAGCGTTTGTCTTCGAAATAAATACAAATATAACGAATTTTACTTTACGACAATTTTAAGCGTTCCATATGATCTAGTATCTATAATAATTACATATGTAGGTATATTCTAAATTTTTGACTCACATTGAATACGTCCGGGAAACTAGAGAATGCATTATTTTCTACGTACGCCCGGTTTTAGCTTTAAAATAATTACTGTCCTGTATCATCAGTAGCTTAGCTTTACGCGATACACAAATTACAACAATTAAGTCATGAATATTTACATCTGATATTCTATATAACTTTCGATTTCAATAATTTGACATATATGCGGACGTGGTTAAAGTTTTCTCTTGTTCCATAGTGACATCATAGTAAATCCGACGCTTGTAGTGCAACCGGTAAGGCGAGTCGAAAATCAGGGCCGTAGATAATACTAAACTTGAAAAAGGGGGATGTGTTGGGATAAAGAGTAATAAGTACATATTATTTTCCACACAAACAATGTCAATACCGTAATGAAAGTTATAGAAGCGAGATGGTAAATTTTTGTACATGACTTGGTCATCTGATAAGACGGAAGGGAGTGAAGGTCAAATATACGATTGGAAACAACTATTCTTAGGTAACCAAGTCCCAATTTAGTAATGTCACAGGAATAAATCGCAAGTTCATGAATATTAAAATCAGTTTGTTTTAAATATCTGGCATTAAAGCTAATAGCCAATGAGCCAAATACTTCACTCGAGATCAACTCGACATCACAAACACTCATGTCCAAGATCAAAACATTAAATTGAAAAAAAAACTCAATTTGATGTTGACCTTGCCGGGACTTGAATTCGGATCCACCTGATCGCTGGGCAATGCTCTTACGACTAGACCAGCGGCCGATCATATCAGAATCGTAATCGTAGTGCAAATAGTGTATATCTTGAGATTAATAGAAAAAATACGATAGATATAAAATATGAATAGCCATTTTTTACATTCGAGCTGATAATTATTTATATATACAGTAGACGTCCGATTATCCGGACTAAACCGGTGGGTAAAGGCGGCACAGATGAACGAAAAACACGAATATTCTGAATGAGTTTTTTCTTTTTAAAATACCAAATATTAGACATTTCTATAGCAGACAATTATATGAACATGTTTAATACTCATTATTTTTAAGAAAATCTGTGAATTTGGTTTAATTGCAGGAATACGAGGTGTACTTATAGAACGCGTCAACAAAAATGTGGGCGATTTTTTAAAATTAAATTCATGCACGGAAAATCCGCACACGAATAATCGAGAGTCTACTGTATATAGCAAACTAATGCTTTATCGCAATTGATCAATGTCCGACCTTATAAATATACAGAATAATTCTTTCATAAGCCATTGATTTTTTTGTTTGTTTTCTTGTCTTACGTGAATTTTGCATACATTACGCCACTGCCTAGTTAAATGATCAGTCGATAATGCTCGTGTTGAGCGAAACCGGTCCTGATCATTATAATCGCGTGAGAGTAGTACAAATTGAGTTTTATTTTAAAATATAAAGCCTTTTCACCAAGAATTAACAGTAAACGCCTTAATAGTGATTAGTTAAATGAGTTGACGCACGGAATAATTGTAGGAAAATTGACCTTTCATCTTCGTGATGCACCGAAATTTGTAATTTTTATGTTGCTTAGATACCGGGTGGCTTGGGATCGTGCAACTCCGGGTTTTCCAACCGTGTGCCCGTGAAGCTTTTTACGTGGGCCCATTACGAAAATAAGTAATTATATAAGGAATGTAACAGCGTGTCGTTGGTTACAGATGCCTCGGGTTCAAATCCCGGTATGGAAGGTTTCTAAAATTGATTTTCAATCGATTTCTGTTCATAGGCATGGATATTTGTGAGTCTAAAAAACTCCCTCCCACCCATCCGATCGTAAAATCGAGGCGTAGCGAGAGCGATTAGCTAACCACTAGGCCTATCCTTCTATCCCCTGGTTGAGCAACTGAGTAACAAGCAGTTCTCGTAGAAAACTTCTGTTAAAAGCTACCTCCATTAGTAGACCATATGTGCACATTGGGAGCGGGCATGGTAAAAACAAACAGCGTTTACTTTGATTTGCTTAATTTGGAAAATCGGCTTTCTCCCACCACTACGTTTTACAATCTCGAATGCGCCCGCGACAATAATATGATAGGGAGTTCATGGTGTAACTCTTTGCATCTATTTTGCTTTTAGCCGAAGATGACATGTTTTCAATATTAATTGTTCACAGGAGTTTTTCAAATTAGAGTTACATTTTTTTAAAAATTGGTAATATGCATTGAGCCCACATAATTCCCGTAAAATATCCGCCTGAATTGTGTGAAATTAAAATTATTCGCGAGATTTTTCAAGAATTATCGGCGGGCCGTGGGTTTGACGTACTTATTCCGAACAAGATTTTAAAATCTCCCCGAACAAATGTTACGCGCTAAGGGGGTATCTAACTAATATGAACGTACGAGCTACTTTTCACGAGATGAAATCAATCTCACTCATAATTGATAATTGAAATACAAGTAACACAGTCCGAAAACGCTTACTATGACGAGATGAAAATAATTCTTCTTAATCGTGTAATATCATTATAGCCCAAGCTCAAATTATGTATTCCCGGGAAGATAAAAATCAATCATCCCATTGCGATTGGATGAAGTCATTTCTAATAATCACAGTTATTTACTAATCCACCCTCCTCAACGCGATCACTAATACATTCAATTTTATTCGATAACCGAAAATGACTTTATGACAGAACTTATTTACGTAAGATTATACAAATATGTTAATCGCGGTATCGCGTGCATATTATACAACAGAAAGGTTTCAGTTTATTTAATGGATCTTGTAAATGAAATAATTATGTTATACCCATACTAGAAATAGACGAAAGCTTAATGAAACATCATCTTTTAATTGCAATGATTAAAACTGGACAAGCAAATTACATTACGAAGTCACTGAGCGAACTGTATATCTTTGAATGCAATAATAGTGCACGATACATGCGGTCACGTGAGGCTAGTGCTGGATTTCCCGTAAATATTGAAAATAATAATAATCGTAACTTTAAACGCACCCCATTTGTTTATGAGGATTGTGAGACGGTGTTCTAATAATTAACATTATTTTAATTTCGGGAAAATTCAAATTGATATGTCATAAATTCAATTTTAATTACATATACATTTCGAAAGCGCTTACTGAAACGTGTGCAAAGCTCCCTATTTTACTGACGCGTCTAGGGGCAATAGGTACCGTAAGTTAAAATTCTACATTGATATATATGGAGAGAGTGTATAATACAAAAAAATGTTTTTATATTAAATACAGCGTTTGAAATACGTAGCCTTTCAGTTACAGTTTATACAGACTCGACCCATTTTTGCGGCAATAACTAATGTATATCTAATATTATTTGAAGTCGTAGTCCGCTGCCCATTTTGAATTTTCAATGTGGCCCTGCAGCCAGTTTGCCTAGACCCAATATAAAGCATTTATTTAAAATGCTTTATATTGGGTCTTAATATCACTGCATTTATTAATGATAATCTTCAACGATAACGTTACACAGTGCATCTACGATCATAATTACATCACTGGTTGCCAAGATTATTATTAGTCTACTACAGAACGACAATAAATGATTCGATGGAATCAGCGAAAATTACGATTCAAGAATTTTTGGCTGACCAACTGTTGTGCGACGCACGCAGTCAGGGCCGACGCCAGGCGTTTTACCGCCCCGGATAAGATTGTATTGTCCAATACTAGTTAAAAACCATATGTTACTTATAGTACTTTTATTTAAACTATAACCCCAAGGGAGCCCTTTTTAAATGGTCGCTTAATGCGCCACTGCATGCAGTGTCCTACTTTTTGAGGACAATCCTAAATGGGATTTGTCGACTCTCGGTCAAAACAACCGATATTAAATTACTACGTTTTTCAGCATGCATGTTATTTAATAAATCTGATTATTTTTGATTTCTTTAGAAAGTGTTTCCGATTCAAACCAATCAACATGCCAGGCGATCTAGCCTTAGGCAAATTAGTAAGGCAAGCCCTTTAATTCAAGGTGTTAGTTGACAGCTTGTTCGCCGGTCTAGATTAGTGTACGAATTTATTCATCAATTAAAAACCGAGTAACGATAATGATTTCAAAATTGAATTCGCAATAATGTCGCATTCATTTAGATTAAAGCTAGAATGTTACATTTCCGTTAACTCGAAAGGCGAACAAGCGGTCTTCAATGTGTATTCTAACAGCATATCCAGTGACGAAACTAATCCGCAAGGTTTCAAATACTAGCTTAGTCAGAGAAATTCGCGACCTTAATTGAAATTCGGGAAAGACGAATTCCGATATTTTTCCATGCGCTATGATTTCGCTATTTTGTTTGTATAGCCTTCATTCAGTTAGAAATACGTATATGGACGGCTTTTGAATACATCTTTGTGTTGGATCAGAATAAATTGTTTATTATTATACGTTATACTGAACTTTATCTCATATTTAAAGGGATAAGATTCATTCTCTGATCTGAAATATTATTTCATATACCATCTTTTGAGTGTGTTCGGTTGTAACTTTATTTTAATTAAGATTTGAAATAATATATTATGCAATACATTGACTGAAATGTGCTAAATCGTAAAATCTGTCTAGTATGCATACTTGTCGCCGTAAGAGTTCTAATTATTTTTAATATCCACCACCAACTCATTGAATCACCTCATATAAATTTTTTTTATTATTTCATTGCCCATATTAGCTTTATAAGAAAGCTTTTTTTATAAATTGTTACTATATTATAAGAAATTCCACATTGAATAATATATTTAGACTAAACAATTGGTCTTCATCAATTATTTTTAAATGTCATTCAACCCAGAAATTATTTTAGAAGTCAAGTACTTGCACTAAGAACTTAAATGCGGTGCTTGTAAATAAATTATTTTCAGAAGCACCATACATTTCATGGTTGAGAAATTGAATGTTAGAAAAGAAATAATATTAAATTTCCAATCTTTTGATTTTTTGGAAGCTTTTTATCTAAAATTATTGAACTATTAGTAGGCTTTTTACTACAGTAGGGGAAAATTGGCTAGTTGAAACAAGGGCAAGTCATGTCATTTAAAATTGCCGCTGTTAAAGGTTCATATAAAATTCAAACATTATGTAACTGACGGTAGTCTATATTTTTGTGTGAATTTACAGCATAAAAAAGGTTTTCATATTTGTCATTGGCCGATAATCGACTATTGAAATTCTTCTTAGACAAAGGTAAGAATTACATATTAATGACTACTATTTTTTATATTTAGAAAATATCTCATTGCATTCTGTTCTTCGTAGATAAGTTACAGCGCATCATAACTTATATAATATGCATTACAGCATATACAAAAACTCGTATACTGTATACTTTAGTCTACTCCAAATTTAATTTATTCACTTGAACTATTCTAATTGACTTTTCCCTACCTATTTTTGAGTGTTCATTCTAAATCTATTTTATGTTAAATCTAATCTATGTTAAATTATGATTTGGAAATTGATTTGTTTTCCGCTAATGGAGGAAATCTTTTAATCAAAAAAATACATACGTAAGTATTAGTTTTTCAGACAATTCAAATTTTTTTTTATTTTTTGTGAAAATATGATTTTCGAAAACATACATCTCTGATCAATGCATATTATATAAGTTATTATATTTAATCCTTTAACTTCCTCAAAGGTTCAATTTTAGTAATATTTAAATTGAACTGGTTCATGACCAAGTATTACCAAAAGGGATTTGGTTGAAATGGCTAATTTACCAAATATTTTTTTAAATTTATCCAATAATAAAAAGACAGCTAGGATGTCTTATTGGAGTTCAAAAAGAAAACTAACGACACCATTACAAAAAAACTTTCGTTAAAATATTCTCTATAAATGTAGAAAATTATTTGGAATAATAATATAATATTCGATTATTAATTCCTTCCCTTCATCTCAGTGAATGTTTATTTGAAAATGCTCTTTGGTCTGTATTAATTTGTTAGAATCTCTTTTAATCGCTTTAGTGTCAAAGGAATATTTTAGTCTTCAATATCCAAAATTATCCATTTGACCCATTTATTAGATTGTTGATTTTCACCGCTATACTGTGTTGGCAAGGAGTCGAAAGGTATCAGCTCTTGTCAGAAGAATCCAGTTAGATTGCAGAAGTCCTCTTAAACTTGTGAACCTTGAAACACTGCCTCTAAAACCAAAACTTTCAAATACTTGGAAGGTATCTTTAATTGCTATGGAATCAATATTACACATATCCCTTACAGTAAATGATTATTCATAATTTATGAAATATATATTTCATTTTAATATCACAGCATTTAAAGTATCACAAGTTTTATATTTGTACAACTTACCAACCGCCATGGAATTAACTGACCATTTTTTAATAATGACTTAAGAACAGTAGAATATGCAAACGCGTACTCAATCGACCGATCTGAAAATAAGCAACAAATTAATATGAGTAACAATGTTTTCAATTCAATATTTTGATACTTACGCTTAGGTTTAGGTGGAATCAATTTGATAGCCCCCGGCTTTTCAATGTGCTCTACAACTTTAGGTTTTTTCTCAGGTGGTGAATCCATCGCCCGAATCGGTGAGGGTCTTTTAAGAGAAGACGGAATTAAAGCAGGCGGGGTAGACGGTTTTTTGATGGAACCCCTAATTAATGGAGGTTTAGCTTCTTCGTCCAAGCCGTGTGATCTAAATTTAGAATTAAACATTTTAACTGTCTTCGGCCTGTTGGGATCATTAGGGTTGCGGACTTCGATAGATATTGACGGCTTTTCTTTTTTTTCATCGTTCTTTTCATTACTACTTGATGCAACCTTTTTAGGTATTTTGCCTAATTTCATTACGGATGGAGTCTGTAATTTATTAAGTGTTTCTATATTTTTTTCAGCTTGCTGCTTGTCTTTATCCACGCTTTCTTTTTCCTTATCACTCTTTCTTTTGCTGTCATGGTATTTTTTTTGCCTATCGCTATCTTTACTGGATGATTTACTGGAGGATTTACTGGACGATTCTGTACTTTTAGACCTAGAGCTTTTAGAGCTACTGCTACTCCGTCCACTTGGATGCCTGTCACTCGAACTACTTTTGGAAGGATGTTTGGAAGAACTTTTACTAGATCTAGACCGGCTAGTGCTACTGCTACTGCTACTTCTATGTTTGTCATTTTCTTTTCGCTTGCTTTTATCAGTGTCCTTTTCTTTATTGGATACATCATTTTTTTCTTCTACACCTGATTGTTTCTTTTCACTACTATTACTTTTCTTATCACATTTATCCTCTACTTTTGAAACTACCTGTTTACCATCCTTAACTGAAATTTTAAGAACAGGTATCAATCCATTGTCTTTTTCATCAATATCATTTGGTGTCACTTCACTGGTTTTAACACTATCTATTGTCTCTGAATTTATTTGTTCTCCATCCGTACTGCCATTCTCATCTGAATCGACAACGGACGTTTCAATGCGAGAAATTCCTTCTCCCGATACCTGTGCGCAATCGACGAACTCAATTGATTCAGAATCACTCAGATGCATGTTGGCGTCAGCGAGTACCAACGGTGGGGCAGGTTCTCCCTTTACTAGTTTCAACCACTGTTCCACAACTTTGGCAGATAATTGCTGTACAACTAAAAAAAAAACTCAATGTTATTAGGTTACATAAACATTGGTGGCATATTAATTATTCATTATATATAGAGTTAAAGTGGTTTTTTGTGATATTTCAATGTAAGTGAAAAAGTATCTAAAATTTATTCTCGGTTATTACTTTTAAACGTTTTTGCTTTTTTTATTTTAAACAATTTATTTTGCGACACATGTGAGACTTTTCACTGTTAAACCTGATATACAATGTTTAGAAAAGGCTCTATTAAAATGAGTAGAATGTATATTATTTTTGACAGGACACATGAGGCCGAAACAAATGTAAATACATTGAAATATCAGGACCATGGGTTTTCACTAGGAAGAACGGATAACAGTTTACAGTATTAAATCCATTATGAAAATATAGCAACGTTAACTGGTATATGTGTAACATGCCGATATTACAGCCCAAATTCACTTTAGCCAAATATTTTCTAACAATCAAATCAAGATGTATTTTCAATTTCTAAAGAATAAACAGTCATGTATAAGCAATCGAGTAGCATTTTACTAACCTGGCTGACTGGCAACCTTGGAAAGTTCCTTCACTAATTTTGGACAATTATTTGTTTTCAGTCTTTCCACATCGACTGGACATAATAGTAAGAGTTTCAGTAATTCCCGTATCAAAGCCCAGTTTTCAGTACGGATGCTATCGGTGAGCCACAAATGGGTTAATGCCCATCCTCCTTCTCCCATAAATAATCCCAAGAGTACTGGGTCAGTGCATTTGAGTATTTGAATATAGATACACTTTGAAACAAGCTTCTTTGAAAACTTGTTCATGAGGCTAAAAACAATATTATTCATAAATAAACAAAGAATTTTTCAATTTACGTTTCCATAGATAAAATAATTATTTTTTACTGATGTCATGTAAAAAGACTTGGATTATTGAGTTCAAATTGATATCTTTGTTATTCAACTGGTTGCATAACCTAGTATTGTAAAGTCCAGGTTTGCAATGCTTCTAGACAATAAAGTTATCAATATCATTTAGATATTAAAATTAATTTCCACCAACTTAATTTAACTTTCATTTAGTTTGCTATGAATACAACATCAGAAGGAGAATACTACTATATTTTTAAATATTGGTAATTTCCACATAATCCATGCATTTCAAAATATTCAATGAGTCAACAGGAAAAATATGTATGGAACAACAAATTTAATTAGAACTAATTCTACATGTTTACAAACCATAAAATTATAACTGTTAAATGTGAATTTTGAATTATTATTCTATAATAACTAGCACAAGAAGAACTAGTTACCATATGAACAATTTAAAAATATTATTTGAGTTTTAAATTTAAGGGAAGTTTTCGTAGATACAGCATAAAAAATTATAGTATATTATTCAAGTTATAAGTTTTTTATCTAAGAAATGTGAACTTTTACCCATGGTTAATTCAATATCAAATGTCATTTCCTGCTTTACAAATATCTTTTAATTCCAGAAAAATAGCATCATTAAAATCTAGAACAACAATATTTTTAATGGAAAACTTGTTAACATAATATATTGTGAGCCATCACTATGTTGCGACTCAATATTTATTTCAATTACTTATAACAGATCAAATAAACTAACCCAACTAGTCGCTTTACTTCATGTATACTTTTGATACCACCATCTGGAGATAAGAGGACGCTTAAACATTTTAAGAGTTGAACCGGATCTATTCTTGGCTAGAACAAAAGAAACATTCACTAATTATAGAATAACTATTGAAAGAAAATTTTAATATGTCAATTAAATTTGAATTAAAGTGAAATTATCAAATTGTATGACATGGATTAAAACTGGAAAGGTTACACAACAGAACACTGACGTGATATTGATACACTAGATACATCATACACAACAGATTGTTAAATGATTATTTCAGATTATTTTAAGACCCCATCTTTATTTTTATCAAATCAATGATTTAATAATAATAAGTTCACTTGAGTTAAATTACACAAAAAAGTTTTCTACTCCTCGTTATCAGTTAGCAATGGTTTATTCACGATAGATATAGTCATTGGATTCATTGACTTGACTTGGATTCTGAAATTTCTCAATAGAGAAATCGGAATTTATATAAACAAGCATAGAACTTCACAATTTGTCTTATCATATAATTTTAAAAAAACACAATACCCTCAATATTCTGACATGAAGAAGTCAGATTGAGTCATTGGTTTGCCATCTTTAACTAGATAAATAAAAATCTTGTCAGTATAATCTTTCGAGTAAAGCAAGAGTAAAACAAAGGATATATGTAACACTACCAAGACAAGTGATATATAACTAAACTTAATGAACACGAAACATTAATCATGGGCTCTTTGAATGATCATCAACATTCGCTTAAAATCTATCCTAACCACAATATTTCTGCCACGACTGTCTGTCTTGTATAGGTCATTCAACATTGTTTTTAGGTAAAATAATGGTAAATATGCTTTACAGCAGTCTACTCTTTTTTTTGCTCGAAAATTTACTAAGAGCCGCTATCAGCAATGCACTTCTGCAGGAAATTTAATTACGAATAGGAAAATGTCAAACATCATACATTGGAATTTGGAAAACCGATAATTCATGAGAAACATAAATATAATGTCAGTATGAAAAAGTCACCATATCATGGTACAATCACATAAGTCAATATTGCAAGCAGAAGACAGTTTAACCTATCTGGTGACATATTTAAAAACAACTTTTTCCTTATTTTATTCAATTATCATTCCAACAGAAACGTCACATAAGTCACAGAACATTGATAGAAACAAAAATATTAAGACTACCTGATCACTTAAGTCTGACTTATGTATTTATTCCCCCTACACTGAAAGAACATTATTTAGTGTATATGAATAATTGTCATTAACTACAAATTTTGAGAGTATTTGGGTTGTTGGGCACACATGTGTAGTAAATAAAATGAGAAAATAAAAAATCGACTAACTAGACTTGTTCCCGCCGTCCACCAATATGAAATCGAACTTTTTAGAACAAACCATAGAGCAAATTTGAAATGGGACGACGAATTTTCGTTATAATTATTCGTATTTCGCATGATTTATTGGTTTCCTTGATTCCAATGTTTGATTTTTTCCACTTTCCTAAAGAATGGTTTGGTTTTTTGCACCATTAAGTAACTTTTAGGGCAGAAAAAGAGTAGCATTCGGGAGAGAGTAATAACTGTTTTTATCAAAAACATTATATGGTGAGAGGCATTATGAATCTTCGAAATGCACTCCTGTAAATTCTTGCTTGCAGATACGGGATTATACGTAGTGACTGTCGATATAATAGTGGGGGGGGGGGGAGGTTTCAGAAGTTTTAAACCTAAAACCAAAGTAAAATGATGTTTCTCTTCCAAGTGGTCAATTTATTTTTTTAATTTACGTCATTTGGCTGAGACCTGCCCTGTCGTCTTTAAGATGAGATCCAATCATTAACTCATTTTCGTATTTATTGAGGGTTCCATCAATTGGCCAAAACACCATCGATATTTAACTTCATTACTATCTAGATACCACTTTTAAGGTGTTAACTGTCAATTCTTGATGGAGACATTATATTTTAAAAAATAAAACACAATTCATTTGTACTACTTCCACATATTTATAATGATCAGGACCGGTTTCGCTCATCACGAGCATTATCGACTGAGCAAAAAAAAAATAATCTAGATACCGTTAACTGGGGTTATTTTGCCTGCCAAGAATAGTGCCGCCTAATAAAAAATATTTTGTTTATATCGCCTTAACTTATTTAACACCCGCGTAGACAAGATATTTGTTTATAAGTTTATTCAAATTCATTAGATGATCACATTGAACCATTTAAACATCTAGAATTTCTAGAAAAATATTGTAAAAATTTACTTTTTTGTGCATATGCAGATACCAATTACAAAAATAAAGTTTTACAATAACTTGCGAAAAATTCTAGATGCTTAAAAGGTTCAGTGTGATCAACTAATGATTTTGAATAATGTTATAAACAAAATATTTTTTATTGGGCGGCATTATACTTGGTAGGCGAAATAACCCCAGTTGACGATATATAACTTTTAAAGGTCATCAGTTAGAGATTGAGAAACATAATAAAAAGTGACATATTAGCACAAAGCCCGTATTCGGGGAAAATACATCGCTCCGCAACAGGCGCCAAGTAATGTAATGCGAACTTGATGTTGAAAAATTTTAAATCTGGCTACATAAAATTGACACCTTTCTGGGCACTGCACGAATGTTGATGAATATTCCGATATACTTATGTGTTCACATAATAGGAACTAAAGGGCCTGATTTCAAAATAATATGTTCAAATTACAAATAATTTTATGGTATTGCTAGGTATTTGCCAAGTATTATTGTATAAACATGTGAGCCTAGCTTAATTGCCAATAAAACAGATTTTATTTAACGGATAAGTTCATTAATTTTACTGGGTTAATTGAAACATGACTTTCATATATTTTCACTTATTCGGGATGCATGATCTTGGCGGCCGTAAAACACAATGGCGGAACATCCCAATAAGCGATCATGATTATTACCGCAATATGTGAATATTACTTTCGCATCAATGAATCATGATTGCATATCCCATGCGTATCTAACTAGAGTACAGAATTTACACTGATTGTGAGTTGAATATGATAGAACACTTATAAAATATGACTCACCATTTTGTTGGCCGCAGGGCGTGTCAGATGATCGCGAACATACGGTATATACGCATGATGCAAAAGCTCTCTTAAATGTTTGTAATACTATCCTACACGAAGTCAATGTCCATACAGTCAAAAATATTCACAATAGTCCTGAGATATAGCGCGTTATTTTAGTAAACTGACAAACTAAATTAAAATGGCGTTCAAGGTCATTTAGAAACACGCTATACGTCGGGAAAGGTTTTAGCTCTTAGCTTAACGCATAATAAATATAATTTCCAATCCTTAGTACATACGTTATTTATTAAATCTCAGTACAATAATGTAACAACCAAACACACATAGGCCAATAATTATTATTCCTGAAATTTAGAGGAAGACACTTCTTCTACTCCTAATACCTCAATAAACTAAATCACGACAAACTATGCAGTTGACATTGATTTGTTAGACTTTCAACCACATGGAACGGTTTGAGAATATAAGATTTATATGGATAATAGTGCTGGGGCTGCTCGATTCTTGTCTCGACAGCGGTCGGCGACGATTGAAAGGCGAATGGCGTCTTTCACTGATATAATAATAATGGCGTCGTTTGCCTTTCCTTTTCCTGTTATTTCCATGGTTAAAAAAATATTTACGACGAAATGTGGCAAGCGATTGAAACATGTTCAGTTCGAACGAATATAATAGAAAATTCTAGTTATTCATATTATGGTGTATTAATAATCTTCTAATCTTTAATAATTATTTATGTCTCCCATATCTACTATGCCGATCAATACAATGTAGGTATCGTTTTTATGTATGGGTTATGGCATATTTTTAATAGCTATATTTTTAATATAATAGGTAGGTACATATAATACTTTACTGCTTTATAAAGTAATTATGTTAGGCCATGCCTTAAATTATTCGTCGTCTAATATTTATTTAATATTATATTTTTAGCGTTAGTATTCATTGAAAATAAAATTTAATGCTTCCACTATCCATAAATTAAATTTGTTGAGACCCCACAATAAAATAAATTATAAAAAATATTTTCATAAAATCTAACAATAGCAATACTAGACTACACTTATTTCCATCAACATTGAACATAACCTGACATAACCTTTCAAATGTAATAGATGTTAAAACGTCATTAAACATGTATAGACTAAAGATAATTCATTTTCAAAGATTTTTCAAAAGAAACATTTGTTTTAAGGCTTGCGATATCAAATCTAATTTTAAAAACATATCTCTAGAACGTGAAAAAAGTATCTGTTTTAGATTTAGATCGTTTGATAACGAAAGGAAAAAAATTACAAATAAAGCAATTATATTATATGCATCAATATTCAGCTTGATTGGGCTCGAGAAGGAAGAAGCAAAAGAAAGTGATCTAATAACTACTATCAAAAGATCTGTACTGCTTATTCAAAGAGACGAACTGTTAAAGGCAAGTTATAATTTGATTATTCATATTAAACACTTACAGTTAACAGCTTGGATGGATGATAAAACACTTAATCCAAAGAATGTTAAAAAAACATTAATATATATAAAATCATATGTAGAAATACTAAAATAAAGAGAGTGCTTTTTACTCTGTCAAAGTCAATATTTTTATGTTACTCGATTTTGAACCGGAATGCTTTATATATTTTTTCCATGTCCGCTCCCAATGTGGAGCATATGGTCTCCTAATGGAGGTATCTCAACAGATTTTTTCTATGAGAACTGTTTGTTACTCAGTTGCTCAACCTCTCTTTATCTAAGAGAGTAGAGATAGAAGGATAGGGCTAGGACAGGACTAGTGGTTAGCTAATCGCTCACGTTACGCCCCGTGAGGATGGGATGGGTGGCTGAGGAGGGAGTTTTAGACGACACAAACACTCAGACTACGAACAGAAATCCATAAATCGATTGAAATATCAACTTATGAAAACTGTCCTCACCGGGAATTGAACCCGAGACATCCGTAGCCGTAGCCCACGACGCTATCAACTGCGCCACGGACGCCGACATGCTTTATATAATCGGTTAACAAAAAAATAATTCCGAATACCATAATAAAACATTCCCGTTTTTCTGTCAAATTGGTAAATTTGAGCAAACAATTTTAGTTACCAATATGAAAAGAATTCCATGAAGATTCACGAATAATCTTCTACTTTTAACCTTTCCCTACTCATTCTAAATAAATCCCTCCGGATCTCATTCCGTAACATCGCATTACCGACTGGGTTTTTTCATACAAACTCATTTATAAAGCGAAATGAAAATTCCAAAAACTGAAATATGGTTCTATATACTATATACAAATTGCTTTACGTCATATTTTTTGTGTAAAACCTGAAAAACATAAAATATAAAATTTTATTACCAACAAACATATTTGAAATTATTTAAGAAGAAACAAAAATTTTGAAATCTTCTAATACTATATTAAAATTAAATGATTCATAAAGTGTTGAAAATACTATATACAATCAGTGAATTTGTACACAGTACTATCAAAATAACTTTAATTAACACGGTTATATAAAATTGAGTGTTAAGATTTTTCAACACATTTTAATAGGTAGTTTTCTCACCGAAAGAATAGTAATCCCTATAGAGGTATAATATTTCGTTCCAAAAAAAATTGTATAAAATTTAACAACAATTAAATATAATTTCACAGATAATTAAACGTTTAAAGGCCAAAGTAACTCATTGTTACACCATGAATACGGAATGGTTAATCAACTAAAAAGTCTAAATCATTATAAACTGTTTTTTTCAGGCTGAACAAATGTTACATTTAGCGCTTCGAATGGCACAACAAACTCAGAATGAGCTGGCTATTACTTATGTTTATGATGTAATGGCTAATTTAGCTCTTCAACGAGGTGAACTGAAGAAAGCTGAGAAATTGTTTATCATTGTAATGCAAAGGCTTATTTCAAATGGGTTTCCAGAAGACAATATTAAGGTAAATTACACAAAAATATTTCTTTAAAAGTAATCGATACCCTAAACATTTCAATACATGTACATTTTTTTATTTGTCAGATAAAAGTAAACCAAAATAAATATAACATACATAGTATGTAGGAAAATAGATCTTTGTCTTCAGCGCACAACTCACAGAATGTTAGTTTTGTACTGTTTCAATATTTAGATAAAAATGAAAACTGCTGAAACAGAGAGGGACCAAAATACAGCATAATTCATAGAGAGAAATTTATGTTTTTGTCTTTCACAATTGAACTTGTTTCTGAAACAACATTAAATATTCTAAATGTTAATTATTGAAAACGAAGAGCTGTAAATAGTTACCTTAAAATCGTAGTAAAATACCTTTTTAATTTATAGATAGGAAAACTTTAAAATCGTACTTAATTAAATAGAAATATACCTAACTACTTATCTTTATGACATTCCTAATGTAGGCAAAGTAACCTAATAACAAAATTCAATTTTGTTTACTACATTGTCCGGTGACTTATGTACTGTCGAAACCAATCAAATTTAACAAAATAAATAAATGCTTAAATTATTCCCAAGATATCAATAAGATACATCATAGATTATTAGAAGATTATCTCATATAGTTTTTTAGATACAACATAAAGTTTGGAGAAATCACTCTCCAATCTGGATTTTCGAAGTTCACTAAAATGGCGCAAAACTGATATGAAATGAGGTTAGACACAGTTTGCAGTATTAAGTGGTTCCAGCGTAGAACCCTTTGTAATATCATACATGAATCATTAATATACACATCAAAATAAGTACTTTGTGAGCAGTTTAATAAAAATAAAATGGACTAGGCAAAAACACCCATTGGTAGGCAGAGTAACCCCATTTGACGGTACAACTAACGCAGGTAATTCATATTTAAAAAATATGTATTCCACGTACATGTAAAGAAAAAGAATGGGCATTGTTATGATTCTTCCCTATTGTCATCATTTATCAAATTATGTATTTTTTTAGAACATACATATTAGTATGAAACTAGCAAGGATATGTCATCTTAAAGGAGATAATGAAAGAGCGGCCATTGGTTATAGATGGAGTATAGAAAAATTAGAAAAAGCTGCCAAGACTCATTCCCAAAATGAGCTTATGTTACTCACGCAAGCCAAAGATTGGTATGTTGTCAATCATATTGTTTTCAGTATTCAAGAAATGCTACCAATTTTCATTTGAAATAATCATTAATGGAACGATTTATCGAAATAAACAATTAAAATAATTTAAGACATCGACTGAGGGTGCTTGATAGAATTTCAATATCAAAACTAATTAAATAACAAATAAAAAAATACCGTGTCGTTACTGACAAAAAACATGGAAATGTACAAATCTCAACAATTCAAATTTGAAATAAACAATTATTTGAACAGGCATTACTTTTTATACTATTCTTTATTTGTTCGCGAATTGATTAAAGACCTTTATTTTAATAGCAATAATACGCATTTTTAACTATTTTGATGGATGTAGTTAATGCCGGGGCTTTAGCTGAGGGGTCAACTTTGGTTATGGTGTGCATGGGTTCGAATCCCTGGACAGTTTCATAAGTTGATTTATGGAATTGTGTTGAAAGGCATGGATGTCTAAAATCCCTCCCACCCATCCGATACTAAAAATGAAGCGTAGCAGAAGTGAGTAGCTAACCACTAGTCCTTTCCTAACCTTCTATCCTTACTCTCTTTGAGGAGCTGTACGATAAGTAGTTCTTGTCAAAAAAACTTTTATTGTGATAAGCTTCATTAGGAGTTCATATGCTCTAGCGAACATTGATAAAAAAAAGTTAAACGAGGCAATTAGACAACCTAACTTCAAAATAAACAGACAATGACGATAGCACTTATCTAGAACGTCTAACAAATATTGTTTTATTTTGGCGACAATTCTTTAAAATTATATTGATATAATATTTTTTGAATACATTTCATAGGTACGCCCGATTATTAATAGATGAAAAGAAATACAAGGAAGCTTTAGTATATTTGGAAGGATCCCGTGAAGTAATATCTGATTTGAAAGATCAAGATACCGAGCACATTGTCATGTTATTAAATGATATGGCTACAGTAAGCGAAATGGTAAGAATATATGTATATTTTTAAATTTAAGATAAATGCTTGATGGAATTTCAATATCAAATTCAAATTTTGTACACTTCTATAAGTTTTGACACTGACGACTCTTGGATGAACTCAAACTGACAGTTAATAAATCATTTTTATCGTTTATATACATATATGCATATATAACAAGAATTAAGAAAAAATATTGTAACTTAGTCTACCATCTATATTGATAGTGATCTGAATTAAATTTAAAATCAATTAATGATATTTTTTAAACAGTTTTATGCTCCTCTGAAAAATTTAGATTTTGCAGATGTACAATTTTGCAATGGAAATGACGATAAGTCACTAATGAAGAGATGCCGTCAGAACTGTTCTATTGCGGTTAATTAATTTTTAACGGTTAATTAGTTCTATCTTACTCTCTTGATATTTTATTATATCTTTAACTACTTCCCGGCGAATTTTTCAAATTAATCAAAAAATCTATTTATTTTACCATTAATTTAAAGCTTGTCATCAATTAATCGCAAAAAAATCCTTCATTCACCCGCGTTTTTTTGATGATTATTTTCAGGATATGCTTATTAGTACTACAGGTTATTTATCAAATATAGTTCCAAGTACATGTGGTTCTATTTTGAATCTCATTTTAGTGAAATCGTGGTAATGAAAAAAAAAAAAAAATTTCGCTATCTGGTGGCATATGGGATTTCAGTTCGCTAGCCTTTTTTGGGGGTGTCAATTATTGGGAGATATGACAAGTGGATGCAATAAAAAATCAATATGGAATCCGATACAACATTTACTAATCGAAGGCTTTTGTCAAACTTTGAAGAGTTTAGCTTTCATTATTGTTGTAATAAATGAAATTCCTGTTATGCATTGGAAGCAAGTATTTTTTGCATTTATAACTGAAATGGTGAAATTTTATTTTATTTCGTCATCAACATCATGTTTATCCCAAGTGGTGGCTTATCATGCGTATTTGCGTGAACGTCTGGTATGTGGTTAATGTTGAAGGCACAATATGAAAAGTTTGAAACAGTTATAATTATTGTGAATACTAATTTTTGTTTCACCTTTGAAAAGAATTACTGTGACTTCTAGATGGATAATTTTATTTGTTTTCAGATGGAAGATTATGTTAAATCAGAAGAATACTTGGTGCAGGCAATCAGTATTAGTAAAGATATTCCAGAAATATATGATATTGGAACAATTCATGTGAATTTAGGAAGAATAAACATAAGGAAGGGGTTATACGATATTGCTAGGAAGAATTGTGGTTTAGGTTTGAAATTAGGGCGTCAACGAAAAAATGAAGAAACTATTGACCAAGCTAAATCATGCCTAAAAGATATACAAAAAAATGCATAATAGAATTTGTGTATTTAACCTTTTCAATGATTAATTTATCAAAACTATATTTCATTTCATTACCATCGAATATTTTAATGTAATATTTTGTTTTTAGGGATAAATCTCTCATTATGAATGATTGATTTTCAAATTTAAATATTTCATAAAACATCGATGCATAAAATCTGCAATCAACTCAGGTCATGCCATACCTGCAAGCGTGAGCTTCAGGGGTACTGCTACAAGTTCTACTCTAATGTTTCACTTTTAAGGTGTTAACCGTCAATTCTTGGTGGAAAGACATTATATTTAAAAAAATAAAACACAATTCAAGAAGTAGTACAAATGAATTGTTTTATTTTTTAAAATCTAATGTTTCAAAATTACAGTCTGAATAGTATTGAACCTTTGGAAACTGACAACTTTGATACTGCCTTATAGCAGCAGAAGTATTGAAAGAAATAAGCAATATGAGAGGTCAGATCATGTTGTATAAAACAGCGATTGGATTTCCCGAAATGTTGCTTAACGCTTCCGGAGGGTTTTAATCCGCCTGCCTGGCTACAATGATGAACAAACAATAGTTGAAAATAATAATGATCTTTGAAAAAACTGAGACCATACAGTAAAAAGATAATAAAGTAATTTCATATGTACTGATTATCCTTTGTTTTTTTTCATCCTAGCACCTTATTCTTAGTCTAACCTATCCGGTCATCAAATTAAGCAGTGCTGTAGAGGAGGATTTATTGGGTTTTGCGCTGTATACGCTATGCTATTTTCGTAAAAGTAGCGTATGCCCTGCGGTGCAACCAAAATATTATAACGATCTGATAAAAATGAAATGCTTCATCGGTAATTACATTGTAAATGTCCATTTTGGCTTATGGCTTTAATTTGATCGGTAATATTATCACGGATCTACGAGCATCTTTGCAAATTTCCGTGTCAAATCTTATCTACCAATCCATCAATTTGAATCAAGGAAATACATCCTTGTGCAAATTAGTGTGGACAAAGCATTTTTTTCACACTGCTAAAGATTTACTCCATATTTTTTAATGGCATCACTATTAGAAGCTTACAATGACATACTATCTTGAAATCGTGCACATGGGTGTATTGTTGGCAAAGTAAAATACAAATTTTAGAGTGTTTCGACTTTCTGATGTTACATATGAGATTTTTGTTAATTTCTTCAGTTTTTAATGACAGTTAAGATGTGTATAAGTAATGGATATCTCAATAGAAGTCTGTTCTAAGGTTACAAAACTGTCTGAACATACTCAAATGATTGTAAGGTATATAGCAGAAGAGTTTGGCATTTCTAAAAGTGCAGTGAATAAGTTGATCAAACTCCATATAAAAACTGGTTCAATTTTACCTCACATTAGAGGTCTACACGGGCCCAGGTTTGATCTGTGGGCCTCTACCCGGCCCGGCCCATGGACTGGTTTCAGGTGGGCAGAGACAATTGACATTTGGGCTCGGGGCAGGCCCGGGTAAGGGATTTGTTCTTCTGAAAAATATTTCGGACTATGCTCGGAGCATGAATTAACAACTATTGAAATATTAACTATTGATAATTGAATACTGTGGATAACAAAACGGCAATAACTAAAATACTTTATTAAGTTTTGAATATCATTAGAAACAATCAAGGCATCATTTTACATTTTAGGTACTTGAAACTGAGCTCATAAAATTGTGTGTTATTAATGTGAAGGAAACAATGCTTTGTTTATTTAAGGATCACCGATAGTACGTTAAAATAGTTCGTACGTAAATAAAGTGTGATATTATTCAGTATATGCTTTCTATTGGTTTTAGATAGTTGACAGTTTCTTGTGTTAAAAAAATGCAACATATTCGTTAAAAACTAGTTTCAACGATATAAAGAAAAAGTTGAAAAGTCGTGACTGTGGTGTTGTGTGGAAATCATTTCATGAAATAATAGATTTTTTTGTGGAAAAAGTTGGAAAGTTAAATGTCAATCAATTTTATGCTACTGTAATTTTTGTTATAAAATTGGGTTTTTTTCGGGCTGAGAAATATAAATTTAGGCTTAGGGTCGGGTTCGGTTGAGAAAGTGTGGTATTAAGACTCGTGCTCAGGCTGGGTCGGGCCGGGTAATTTATCAATTTTCAGCCTGTGCAGACCTCTACCTCGCATAGAGGAAAAATGTGACCAAAAAAGATAAACTACCAAGAAAGACGATACCCTATTGTTAAGGAACAGTAAAATAAGCCCCAAGAAGACCAGCAACGACTTACAGAAAGAGCTAGTTATTGCTAGAACAACTGTACATGCCTCAACAGTGCGGTCTCGTCTGCTAGAAGTCAGGCGAAAGGCTCGGAAACCCATTAAGAAACGACTCTTGACTGCTGTGATGTGGAAGAAGAGGACGATTTGGGCACAGAAATACAAACGATGGACACAAGATGACTGAAAAAAGGTGTTATTTGCGGACAAAAACCATTTCTTAGTTCAGGGTATGCTTCACTGTTTGGTTTGCCGGTCCGATGGTGAACCACTTTTAAAAGCCCACATTCTGCAGTCAATCAAACACCTTGTGAAGCAAATTTTTTGCGGCTGCGTCTCCTTTTTTGGTTCAGAATCATTGGTATCTATAACAGGGATGATAAATAGCGAAATACGTAAAGATTTTACAAGATCAAATGATCCCTGAACTTTCAAGGATAAATTTGAAAAACACGACTTTTCAACAAGACTGCACTGTGCGATGCGTCCAAAATTGTGAAAAAGTACTTCGCTGACAAAAGTGTAACCGTTTGGATTATGTTATAATAAAATAATGTTTTATTAAAGATTTAATTTGTTGACCAGTCTTTGTTTTACTAATTCCATAAAATTAAAATAATTTAAATTTGTTGTAAAATAATTTAACTCAGAAATATGCGAGTATAAATACTGAGTAAATATAGGGTATACGATACAGCATAATGAATGCGTTACCTTATTTATACCTTCTGAAAATTACGAATACAACACTGGTTTTAAGGTAAATATTTCAGCTAATTTTTTAATGCTGGGGTAACAAAAAAGTAATATATATTGTAAAAAGCTTGACGTGAATTTTTTGAAACTAAAAAGGTAAAAATATCAAAGTATTTAGTTCTACAGGAATATACTGAGTTTTGATAATTATTGAAGGAAACCAACAATGAAGAAATGTAGAAGACTGGGTCTGAGAGCAAGTAAATATAGTTTTGAACATGAGAAGAAATGAATTATTACTGTAATAGTGCTCATAAACCACCCACACTAACAATGGTGGATGGCGACGTCTTCACCGTATAGAAATAGTACTTTTCACTTTCAGTTATTCTATATAGATTCCACATCAATTGAATCACAATATTAATTTAAAAGACAAATTCATGCAAAAAATACAGATATCAATATTACCAAAACCATTAATAATTCTATTATAATGTAAATAATTTTGCATGTCAAAGTTCACATAGACTTAATTTTTTGAAAACCTGACAACTTCAACGTTAACGTTCAATTGGGAGTAAATTGTTTGTGATTGTTCTAGTGGGGATTTGATTAAATGAAATTAATTCTAAGACTGTATTATAAATTATTGTTTGTGACAACCCTAATTTATAAAGGATCCCTAAAAACATACTAGCCATGTTTTAATGTAGTCTTGCATAGGAATCTTTTTGTTGAGAATCGTAACATTTAAATCCATTAATCACGTAAGCAACCTGTAGTTCTTGCTTTTTCCGTATTTAGAAATTTCCTAGCGTATAGGACAGAAATATACGTACTACTCATAGCTGGTAAAGGGTTAAATATTACAGTTACATTTTTCAAACAATGTTTGGTCGCAATAAATAGGATATTATTGGCGCTCCTGGTGCTTCGTGGAAATTTAAGAACATTCACGTTACAAAGTTATTTCTCTCTGAGACTACTATATGTTGATTTTAAGTTTTTTTTATTGAAATAAATTTGTGTTAACAATACCTTTCCTGAAAACGCTTCCAGTAGTAAGATTGTGAATATGTATTAATTTTGTAAATCCCAGAAAGCATCTAAGACAGTACTTTATTTCATGATTTTTTGATACGAAATGCGACTTTCTAGGATGGGATATACATTTAATTGGTATCGGACTCACCAATAAAAAACATTATTTATTTTTCGTATAGCTAAGGGTTTATGTGATTCTGGATGATTTCTCATTTTAACACAGAAATTCATGTCGTGTTGATAGCTTTCCTCTTTTTTTTTACGATATTCCTGAAATAGTGAAAGGATAAGCCTTAGAGAAGTCTCCCACTCTGTTCACGTTACTCTGCCATTCCTACAATATGGTGTGAAGCTGGGGGCATTGAACTACTTTTGGCTATGCTGTCCACATTCTCTGGGGACACCTTTTTTTCCGTTTCCCCAATTTTATAAGTTGGAAGCATGGCAAACCTCAAAACAGGTGAAAAGTGATTTAGGATTTACAGAAGTTTTTTATGAGATTACGGTCTATTGGCTGAAGTAGAGGTATATCATTAGGAGGTAAACTCAATGCTCGTGGCACGAAAATTTCGTCGTACGGTGCCTTATTGTATTTTATAAAGTTTACCTTCCAATGGAAGAACGAAACAAACTGTTGTAAAATGTATTAACATAGATGTATCGAATACTTAAATCATATATATAGAAAAATAATCAATTAAGAATTATATTACCCAGATTTATTCCTGAAAATTGAAAAGCGGTATTGACTCCTTCACCAACGGAATTTTTACAACTGACGTCAGTTTTTGCCACTCGATAATAAAATTGTTACTAAAAGGCAATCTATGCAATATTTTTCGCTGACGCTTGTGAACCACTGATCGTAGTAAGGTATGTATTAAATTTTCTATATATATATATTTTTTTATAATAATTTAATATAATAACCGTTTTTAATCGTTAAAAAGATTCGAAGCTTTTGGTCAAAGATTATTTATTGAAACATTTTCTAATAAATCAGCATTAATAAATTGAGCAACATATATTTTTTAATTAAAATTTAATTTTCTATAATATTCTTTTTATTGCAACACAGATTAATCACATCAAATATTGCTTATGGTTTACCGAGCAAATCGCAGCTGTATTATTGTAGTGTCAGTGGATACAATTTTGTTTATCAAATAGTATTGGTCTTTTACATCACCTTATCAAAAGTACGTATTAATTCAATCATCAATATTAATCATTAAATATTAAGTATTTCGCCAAAATTATTCTGATATTTATTGATCCAGGTTAGGTAATAACAAAAAAAGATTTTTATTATAAAGACAATTTTGACCCATATTATTTAACAAGATAACAAAGAAGCTGGTGATAAACGGTTTTGTTAAATTCGAGTATGCATATGAAATCATATCGTAAGTGAGTCACCATTGGATAATTTTTTGTACCATGGGATATGCGAACACGATAAGACGGTTAATCGGAAACCGTAGAAATACTACCTACCTCACCAATATTTTTTATTTGTAACATTCGTCACCTATCTATTAATTTATGTTAAAAAACAGCTAAGCATGGTTAATATGATTCTGAAACGTATATTTTTTTGTTGATTGTGGTTTCTATTATTTTTGGTCACAAGATCGTGACGTGATGTTTATGATTAGTATTCGATACCTAGGTCAAAGTTGATAAACAGTTGACAATTAATAATATTTACTCCGGTCAGTGGCGTATCGCTTTCAGTAAATCTGTTGCTATTAAACAAATGCATTAAACTGGCTTCCAACCGGTTCCTAACCAATTGAGTGATTTCTGGAGGATTGATTATCTCTCAAGTTAGTACTCAATGTCTCGGTGTTTTGATAACATAGGTATACACTGAAACCCCTGTTTGTCGTTTTTTTTAACATGTCATGATGAGAACACGCATCGCTTACATAAAAATATTCAACTCATACCCACTCTCCCAATGTGTCTACCTGAGTATTTAAGCTAAATGTCTATTAGTAGGGACAAGGCCTAAAAATGATATTTTTCTCAATTTAGTTTTGTTTCAAAAGTATAAGGAAATAACAAAAAATCCTACAATTTCAATTATCTTTACTTTACGCACCGTGTTTTACTCGGGCTCCACACGCCCGAGTAAAACACGGTGCGTAAAGATAGTTGAAATTGTAGGATTTTTCATTATTCCCTTATACTTTTGAAAAAAAAACCAAATATTTATATTTGTCAGGTTGATTTTTCTGTTCAATATGAAAATCGCCATGATTCTGACGTTTGTGGACGAATATGCGACATGCCATCGTAAAACCTATATTCCAACGTTTCCTTTCGTGATTCACGAATATTTTCTATAGGTACATAAAAGATTATTCTACTCTAAAACATATGGTTTTGTTTGGTTTTCGGAGAAAAATATCATTTTTAGGCCTTGTCCCTACTAATAGACATTTACCGTATTGAAAGCTAAAATTGAGTGGTAATTTTTGTATATGTGTTTAGATGAAATGCATTAAATTTTATGGAAAAGAAAGTATAGGTTGCAAGATAATTTTTTAAATCGTTCATAATGTTGTTAATCTCGATTTATTATGTTTTTTATTTTGGTGTAAAATTTGGGAATGCGACTGCGATCAATCATAAATCTGTGTTAAATCTAATTTTGTCTTTATTTAGTGCTAGCACATTTTGGGTCAAAAAGCTTGAAATAAAAATATATAGAGTGTTGAGCATTAAACGCATGCCCATCTATACATAGACTAAATCAAGCTATGAAAAAAAGACTGGTCCCTCAACACACTCTTGGTTGATAAAGCTTTCTACTAAATTTATTCTTTAACAACGTTTTATGGGCTGGCACATGCTAATCAGATGCTTTTGTATCCACAGAGACATGATTTAGAATCCCTTGATTAAAAGATTATCGGTGCTGTGTGCAAAGAATTTAGCTACCAAAAATAGTTATTCCTGGCAATGTCAAATACCAAATGATGGTTTTTAAATGTATATCGACTGTGGAAAGGAAAAAGGACGTAATCCACACCAAAAAATATTGTGTATTACTCACATAAAACGTGCTAATACACTATATATATATATATACACATATAATATATCGACTCTAGAAAGGCAAAAGGACTTGTCCCTCTGTTTTTTCAAAATATTTTTTTTTCAATAATCACTATACAATTTAATACTCTTTTTGTTTGGGCTATTCCTAATATTTTTTGTGTGTGGGTTACGTCATTTTTCCTTTCCACAGTTGATATGTAATTTAAGACCTGAGGTGGTGTTGATTCAATCATTGTTTATCTCAATTGTATTTTTTTTCAAATTATCTGGTATTCTTTTTTATTGTGATGATTAAAAAATATTTAAATTTTGACTTAAAAATGCTAATTTATAAATTTGTTCATTTCACCGAATTTATTTGAGTACATTTGATGTTTTCTTATTGTCAGAATAGTTTCTTTGTTCAAATTTATCATAGTAATAATATATTATTCACATACGATCTTGGGCGGTTCAATAAACTATTTATCGATTATTCACTCTATATAAATTAACAAATGTTATTCACAATGCATGTATTGACTTTGATCCCTAGTAATCAGTGATAAAGTGACCCAAATATAATAGGCATGTGCCTCGTGATCTGAAATTATTTTTAATTTATAAATTACTATAAAATTCAGTATATAAAATATAGACTCATTTTAGATTGTATTGAATCTGTACTTTTCTAGTAACTGTGATGGTAAATCCACATTTTGTGAGTTTGAATTGGTTGCATATATTATACATATGCTTTTTTCTATTCTTTCACTAAGATTGGGTGTCGTAGGGATACTTGAAATATTCAGGAATATCTCAAAACTATTTTATTTTTAACTGTGCTCTATTTTAGATATAAAAAATGGAGAGATCACAGGATGATACAGAGGATAGGTTGCCTGTTCTTTCTGATGCCTCATTGCAAGATGAAGAATATAAGAACTGCTGTTCCAGTGTCCTATGCAATCCGAGACACTCATACAACAGATTCATTGCTTTGGTGTTTATGTGTTTTATTGGTTTTGGTTTGTATATTTGATTATTTTGAAACTGCAAATAAAAATATGACACTAACTATATTGGGTGTAATTAATGTAAGGCATCCCTACTCTCTTTGAAAAAAAGAGAGAGTTGCTCAAGCAACTGAGTAACAAGCAGTTTTCATAGAAAATTGTCTTGAGATACCTCCGTTAGAAGGCCATATGCTCCAAGTTCGGAGCGAACATCGAATAAAAAATAGAAAAAAAGCTTTAGATGGTATTAAACTCAATGGACTTGGAGAGAAACAATACTATTTTTGAAATAAGAAACTAGTCTATTAACATTTACCATAAACTTTCTGAAAGTATATTTTCAAACATCGTACTGGCTATACCAATTTTCTAATTTTTATCTGTGCAACACAATTGCTTTGTAATTGACGGAAAGTAAATTTTTTTCCTTCTGTTTTTTCAATTAATGTGAATATAACTAATGAGGCATCTTTCAGGGTCATATTTCTGCTATGATAATCCGGGAGCATTGCAAGACAATTTCAAGGAAGATTTGCAAATTAGCACAACACAATTTGTGATGCTTTACTCTATTTATTCATGGCCGAATGTTATCCTTTGCTTCATCGGTGGTTTTTTAATAGACAGGTGAATATTCAATTCCATACCATTAAGAACACACATTTTATTTTTTGGTTCGTCACATTTTAATTTCTCACTTAATTCTTGTAGGGTTTTTGGAATACGATTAGGCACAATTTTATACATGATTGTGCTATTAACTGGAGCATTAATATTTGCATTTGGTGGATATTTCAAAGCATTTTGGTTGATGGTTATTGGACGATTTGTTTTTGGGTAAGTAATTTTTTTATTGGTATTTCTGACTTGCAGTATTTGCAAACTATCTCTTTATTCATGATATTAAAATTCACGTCAAAATTAAATTCAAGAACATAATTTTGTAGCACATTAATTTTCTATCACTCACATGAAAGTTGTTCTTTGAGCAGTAATGTTTGATGAAAACGCAGAACTTTTCTACAATCTTTTTATAAAACAGATAGATCCCCAGTAATTTGAACACTCGGCACACTACAAAAATGTATAATTAGCAGAAAATCACACCACAATGACATTGCTCTAGTTTTGGTGGTTAATCATAATAAATGATCACACCAAACTCAAAGCTGTTATATTATACTACAGGCTCAAATTAAGTATGTATCTAAAGATAAAATCGACACACATTCAAATTTGAATTTTTTGAAATGGACTCGAAATGACGTGCATTCGTGCGCTCGAATGCCTGAAGATGCCGAAAGGCGAAACCCTGGTCGTTTAGTGACAATACATGGAAGTGTACAAAATCTCAATAATTCAAATTTGATATTGAAATTCCATCAAGCACCCTCAGTCGATGTCTTAAATTATATTAATACACATTCAATTTATATTCAAAAAGTTTTTGATTCTCTGAAATATACTTTTATTAAAGAAGAATCGTATTATTTAAACATTGGCTTGAAATTAAAAAATTCTTGCGATTTTACATGTTTAATGTTATCCTTACCATAAGTTACCACATAAACACTACAATAAAACATCTTAAATTATATTCTTCTTACAATGGCTGAATTTTTCAATACATTAAAAAATATCAACATTATTTCATTGTGGTCAAAAGCTGATTTTGTTCAGCGTAAACTCTTATTATGTATTTTAAGAAAATTCTGGATTCGAAATAGAGTTAATTGAATGAGCAACCGTGAATGTTACATGGACAGTGTTTTCTATGTGTACCATCAATTTGAGCGGTGTTTTTATTAAGACATTATTGTCTATAATAGAGTGATCTAATTAACAGGGATCGTATTAATTAGTCTATACTTTTATGTGAATTTCATTAATCTGTAAGATAGATCGACATACAGTGGGATGATTGATTTCTCCATTAATTTGTTTGATTAATGGTAAACTTTGTAAAAAAGCATTTTGCATTATTACAATTTTCAGACAAAAAATTTTTACATGTATTATTTCTCATATGTGAAGGTAAAAATAATTGGACAGTATTTAAAAATAAAGATGTTATACAGGATTGGTGGAGAGTCATTAGCAGTTGCTCAAAATAATTATGCTGTCCGCTGGTTCAAAGGAAAGGAGTTGAATATGGTGTTTGGGTTACAACTTTCATTCGCTAGAGTTGGAAGCACAATCAACTTCGCCGTGATGGAGCCATTATATAAATATGTAGGACACTATTATTCAGGTTCTGAGCGCACAGGGATTGTCCTTTTCATAGGTAAAGTTATGAATGTTATTGAAAAAAGATATTTAAATAATCAAGATAAAATATATTTTGAATTTTGTTGATGGTTAACTGAAATTATATTTATTTTCAGCTTCACTAACTTGCGTTCTGTCTTTGATATGTGGTCTGATTTTGGGATGGATGGATAAAAGAGCAGACCGAATTTTAACCCAGAACGATGTTCACAAACAAGAGGAGCCTGTAAAACTTTCTGCAGTCAAAGATTTTACTGGATCATTTTGGCTAGTTACTGTAATTTGTGTCGCTTATTATGTAGCAATATTTCCATTTGTTGCTTTGGGAAAGTAAGTGTGTTTTGAAATTTCTTAAGTTGTGTTTAAATATTTGCAGAATAGTATCCATGTCTAAATTTACTATCAAATTTTATGCTTATCTGAACCTTATTCCCTGTTCTTTTCAGAATATTTTTTGAGAGAAAGTATGGCTATAGTCCAGAAGACGCAAATGTTGTTAATTCTATCATCTATATTTTATCTGCTGCAGCGAGTCCTATTCTTGGTTTTTTGATCGACAAAACTGGAAGGAATATTTATTGGGTCATTACAAGTATCTGTATAACTATTGGTGCACATTCAATCCTTACATTCACTTTTTGGAATCCATATGTGGGCATGGTGAGCAAGTGTTTTATAAGTGTTATTATTTTTAAATTAATAATTTAAAAAATATCTGGCATTACAAATAACAGCCAATACGTCAAATATTTTGAAATCAGTAAACCATACGAGATAAACTTGATGAGAATTTTTATAAGCCACTCGAGACCAATTCGAGGAGAAGTAACATCACAAATACTCATATCTAAGATCACAAATCTAAATTTGATATTGACTTTGCCGAAACGTAAATCCAGACCCACTTGATCGCTAGGGTAAAGCTCTCACCACTAGACCACACAGGCCAATATCGCAATAAATTTGCACATTAATATATATGTGGAAAATAATAATTCCTTGTACAAATAAATGTCGTTAATAAATACCCGTTAAACAAAGGTAAATAAAAATGCATACATGTCTACATGGGCCCGGCCATGGGCCATGCTCGAGCGGGTTAAGACAATTCAAATTCGGGCTCGGGTAAGGAATTTAATTTTCAGAAAAATATTTCAGACTACGTTCGGGGCATGAGTCAGCCATAAGGCAATACTATTCATAACTTAAATAATTTATTTCACATGTCTTATGAATTTCGCTGGAAATATGGAAACCTAACCTAAAATTTTTATATTGAAAAAAATCAGGCCATTTTCGGGCTGAGAAAACTAAATCTGGGTTCAGGTAACAAGTGTGATATTGAGGCTCGAGCCGTGTTGGGCCTGAAGATGTCGGGCTCGGATCAGGTAACTTAAAATTTCTTCAGGTATTGAGGAGTATGTTTTTCATGGATGTTAAAATATATACTGGTTGAGATAAGACCTGAATGTATAAAATTCCCTAAAAAATTTCTTGTTCTATTGTAATGTGTAAAGAAATTTTTTAATTCAAATAGGTCAACTCGGATCTGTGTGTATTTAGATTTCATGTTAGTTGATGAATTGGTGAAAAATATTAATACAAAATGTGATTATTTTATCATATTATCTGGTAACATAACAGTAGAACAGGCATGGGCAAACTTTTTGACTGAAGGGCCATATTAAAAATTCAGCAAATTAAGTTATATTTTAAATATACAATATTTATTATATTTTAAAAAAATAAACCACAATTCATTTGTACTACTTCCACATATTTATAATGATGAGGACCGGTTTCGCTCATCACGAGCATTATCAACTGATGTTCAATGCTCGTGATAAGCGAAACCGGTCCCGATCATTATAAATATGTGGAAGTAGTACAAATGAATTGTGTTTTATTTTTTAAAATATAATGTCTTTCCACCAAGAATTGACAGTTAACACCTTAAAAGTCATTATTTATTATCATGGAAAAGGAATTTTTACATAAAAAAGAAGTCAACAAACAATTTATTAACCGCATGCAGCCCGTATTTTGCCCAGGCCAGCAGTAGAACAAAACTTTCAAAATAACTTCATTTGAATCCTGATGTGTTAAGATGTACTGCTTGAAATCAAGTGTAATTTTAAGGTTTTCATTTTCTTGAAACTGCAAGCATTAAATTTCATTTTAAGCAAAAAAATATTGGATAGATAATGTATACTTCTCTCTGCTTATTTTCAGTGTACTTTGGGACTGGCATATTCAATGTTAGCTAGTGGACTATGGCCACTAGTCTCTCTTATGATCCCAGAAAATCAGCTGGGATCTGCATATGGAATGTAAGCTATTTAACATTGACATCATTATTTAATAGTAAAACTTAGCTCAAACCAAGTTATATCTCACAATACTGTGATTAATTAATTACTATGCATTGAAGTTTTTATATTGGGGTTTTATACTTATACTAATGTAGTTTTATTAAATGAAAAGCTGTTTAAGTTGTCACTTACATTTGAAATTGATGTATTACATATAAACATTAATTTTTAATGGATTTAGACATTTTTCGTCTGTTGGAGGTAATTTTCAAAAACTTTCTGGCAACAATTTAAGCTTCATATTCCATTTAAATTATTCTGGAGGTTTTTTACCATCACATATATAAATGTTTCCATAAATCAGCTGCATTAAGAATTGTAATAAATAACTAATGTAAAAATCACTTTTAACAATATATTTTTAATTTCAGTTGTCAATCTATACAAAATTTGGGTCTCGCAATTGTCTCAATTATATCTGGTATAATCGTGGATAACGGCGGTTACTTTATGTTGGAAATGTTCTTCCTTGGATGCTTATTTAGTAAGACATCAATTTATAATAATTTGTACATTTACCGAAATATTTGAAGGTATCTTATGAATTTTCTGCACAGATGATCTACATGTCTTCCTAATAAATTAAATGTTTTACATCATATTGATAAAAAATAACTAAAAATAATATGTTGAAAGTCATCTCTATTATTTCTTTTTAGTTGCCCTTATATCAGCTGTTTCCATATGCTTACTTGACTCAGCCAATAAAGGTATTCTGAATTTGACTCCTGCAGAACGACAGAAACATGCGTAAGTGTAAAATGTTTTATTTTTTAGGCACAACCTAATCTTTAACCACTTGCACTTTGAATAAATTCTTCAGTAACAAACCTTCTTTATACTATTTAATTTATTTTGTATAATAAATATTGTTTGCTGGACACGCTTGGTAAATACGACCTTGAGTGTTCTTCGTGATTTCAGTGCAAGGGGTCAATCAAAAATCCTCTTCAACAATTGTTTCTTTAACCCATACAATTGTTTATGTGGCTGAAGGAAAAATTAAAATTTCTTGATCTACAATACAATAGGTAATATTGCATGGATGTGGCCTCGTATATAATGCGCCATTCACGTAAAAAGATCCTAGAAGTCCAAGTTTCGCTTGATTGTGTTAGTTTACCAACAAGACGCTGAATAATTTTATTGCATTCATTATTTACAATATTTTAAAGTACTGTGCCCAGAATTTTGAGCAATTCTGAAATGGCAATATTAAAAATGCAATTTTCTATTTTTCAGTGATGACAAAAAGAATGCCATATTACAGTCAGATTCCATTGCCAACTACTCGTACGATAGAAATGATGAACCAGGTTCTGCAACTTCTCAGCGCATAAGAACAAAGTATTTAGCAAAGATTGGGACACACAATGATTCGGAACCTTTATTGCATTGAGAATAATTAGTGCATATTAGCAATAATTATAATTGTTGAATATAACTTTAAGATCTGTCATTTTACTCGTATTTTAATATTATTTTATGATGATGGCCGTTTATTTGTATTCTTTATTTTTCACTCATGGAAGATATACACATTGAATAAACCAGAAGGGGAACCAAAGAATGTTTTTTTTATAAAATTACAAATAATATTGAAACTTTGACAGGGTCGCAATTGAATGCAGCCAAAATGTGTAAAATTTTCTTTAAAATAATTTAATCATCACTGGATAAAGTTAATCTATGTAAAAGAGGTCAGAGTGAAAATACATTCTGTTTAATTTTTGGTTCAAACACCTTCTATTACCAAAAATGAGTCATTATTCTTATTGAACTAAAACTAACAAGTCTGTCATGTATAATCGTATTTTCTGGTTGGAACGTCAGATGTAATTTTCTTTTCTCTGCATTTATTCCAATGCCAGGTTACTTACTAGAGGTCTGCGTAGGCCGGTTCAGCCCGTGTCCAAGTCTTAATACCTCACTTACTCAACCCAGGTTTATTTTATGGGCTGCGAAAAAAAACTTGATTTTTTTTATAATTAACAATAAAAGATGATTTTTTATAATGCTGGTTATTTTTTGTTTGTTTTTAACATATTTTTAAGAAATCAATTTTACTAATAAGTAATTAATTTTCTGGTACAATGAATCAACCATCTAAAACCAACGGAAAGCGGATCTGGAATAATATTCAAACTTTATTTTTATGTATGGACGAATAATATTATTCTCAGTCATTCATAGATAAAGAAAGCATCGTTTCAGATTTAGGTTCAATTAACTTATTCGATTTTATGAGCTTCTCAGCTTCAAGTTCTTGAAAATTTTTTGTATAATATTTTTACAACAATAGATGATACTGTTTTGAACTATATTCATAACAAATGTGAGATAAATTATTCAACTTATTTTTTTTTTTTATGAATAGTATTGTGGTATGGCTGACTTTGATAGGATGGGGTTCGAAATATTTTTCTGAAAAATAAATTCCTTCCCGGACCTGAATTTCAATAATTGTCATTACTCACCTGAGCCCGTGCAGACCTCTACAGGTTACCTACAGTGTAAAAAAATATACTTTTTGATTATTCCCACTGTCGCTAACGTACACATTGATTTGTGATGACTTTTTGCATAAAATACGATTCTAACTCCACAGCTCTGGTTCGGAACATAGTTAGCAGTGTTGGCTATCATCATTTATTTGCTCAATGATTTTTAACATGCTAATTTATAAGGATAAAAATATTATTTTAAGCTTTTGACATTCACTAACTAAATCCAAAATTCTGTGATATTTTTAAGTCATTAAGTAAGTAATAAAGCTTTGTGTTATCAGTGCTGAGTATTTGTCTAAAAAATAAAATAAAAAATCCACTGTAACTTCCGTTGCGTATACTTCAGTACATATATTTCATATCGAGCAGTTGTTTTAAATGTATGTATTTATAGTAATTAAAATATTGTATTACAAACTTAGTCTTAAGATTGACAATATATTGTTTAACATTAATTGGAAAGTATTTTTATACAATTGGTACTTATATATTGAATGTAAAATTTACAAGGTAAAAATTGATTGATGCTGTTTTTAAAAGGATTGTATGTAAATATCCCCGTTAATTACCCTACTGAGGTTGCAATGTAATGATTTATACTATCCATGGCCAGCAGGTGAAGTGGTATATATCAAGACAATTCCAAAAGTATGGATGTGTCTTCGATTTCAGTTCTAAAGGAAAATAAATTAACACAAACAAAAAATTATGCCTCATCAACTTCACTTTGGTATATGTATAAATATGTAAAGCTTGATGCTAAAGATTTCTCCTGTAAAATAACACGTTTCCTTCTGGTCATAGGCATATAAAAATAATTACGACACAATAATGATCAAAACTGGAAAAAAGCAATTTTCCTCGTGTCGTAACTATGCATTTAAAAATATTAATCCACTTATGTATGAGTAATGAACATTTTCACTGCCATGAGTGCAATCTATGTTTTTTTTTATTCATGTTTTCTGCTGTTTATTTTCCCACTGAATAAGTTGTGGAATTTTATTTTGTTTACTTAAGAATAATATTGACAATATAAATATTCATATTTGATATTTTTATGAGAAACTCTTGTTTATATGAAATGAGCAAGTTTTTAAAATAAAAATTACTTTTGAAACAAGTTTATTATTTTAATTATGTTTGCAAAATTACATAGTTTAAAATATATACTTTCTAATTCTACTCAAATTACATGTTGGCAAAGAATAAATTTCCATGACTGCAGTTAGTGTTGTATTAATAAAGTAAACATTTAAATATTAATCAAAATAATCTTCAATATCAATATCCGGATTCAGTATGTCGTCGCCGTAAGATGACAGATCAAGTTGATTCAGTATTAAATTTTCACATGTTTCTTCAAGTCCGGTTTCTCCTATCAGAATTGCACCTTGTAGTTTGTCATCCACTAAAACGAACTTGATATATTCCATATTCGGAGTAGACCTAATTAAGATTTCATAATTTGAACCGAACCCTTGACCATTAAATTTACCTAAAAGCACAACTTGATAGCCAAACAGTTTAGTGGTATGAGTAAATAGTTCAAAACAGAAATCTTGCATAATTTCTTCATTTTGAAGTGATGCAGTCATACTTTTGGCAGCCATTGCACCCATCTGATGCGCCTGTGTCCATAAACGCATTTGAAACCAGTGTTGAGCTAGTGGCCAATCAGAAAAGCACGCATCGCCTGCAGCGAAAATTTTAGGAATCGATGTTTCCATCTTCCAATCAACTGCTAAACCTCCATCAGGGCCACGTTTTAGTTGTTTGTCACATTTGACATTGAAAAACGGTATTACTCCAGTGGCCGACACGATTAAATCACATTCCATGACTTGTCCATTGGAAAGTTCCACATTCAATGGCCACTCTCCCGATACACTATTTTTGATATTTGTAACATGCGTTTCATAAATAATCTTCAATGAGGAAACTCCGGCAGATCCTTTGATAGTTTTATCTTTCAGCCAATCAGGCCCTAAGGCTGCAGCCGTCTCTGATGAGGGTTCAAGTTGACGTCCTAAAGTTTCTTCACAATACAGTAACCGTTTGACGGTTGTTCTTGGATTATCTGTATTTTTATTTATCGATCTATTGCTTGCTTGGAAAAATTCGGATGCACCGGGATCAACGAAAGTTGATGAAATATGTTTATCTTTTATAACCCAGACAATTTCAATATCTTTAGTGGCGTGGACGAGCTCGGAAGCGATTCCTCCATTGCCGACAATCAGAATTCTTCTAGATTCACCAATTTTCTCTTGATAATTTTTTACAGAATCTGTGTCTCTTATGCCGATGACATTCAAATTATTTTCAGCCTGGGGTAAGATATTGGGCTCACCCCCAGTACAGATGCAAAGATATTGATAATTTATTACTTTACTCTTTTCAGTGATAACTTTAGAAATTGAGCTGTTTATTTCAATTACTTTATCATAGACTATTTCAAGATTATGATGTTTTGATTTAAGATTTTCCGCATTGCCTTCAGTAACATTGTACGTGTATAAAGTTTTACTCAGAGGTGTTATATCTGTGACGCTTTTGATTAAAGGGGATGCAGTAATTAAAATAACTTTTTCATTAGGAGCCAGTAAACCTAAATGTTCCACACAGGTGACTCCAGCAATACCACCTCCTATTACCAGAAATGTTGAGTAAGCCATTATTCTTACTGAGCTACCGAGCTTGGCATGTACTCTGAATAATCGTATTCTCTGATCGGAACATCAAATGTAATGCGACCTTGATCTCTTGCACGTTCAATAGCTACAAGCAATTCTTTGTGTTTTCTCTGACAAATGTTTGTTTTGTTGGTTTCTAATATCTGAAACATAAAAAAATCAGTTGGCATATGCAATACAAACAGATAACTGAAATCAAATTAAAATTATAAGCACAGTTAGTAATTGCAAAACATCAAATCATTGCCGTTGTAACCCAATCACATATCAATAAAATAAAGCTTGAACAAGAAGCAAAAAAAAACTTTATGGGATTTATGTCAACTTTTGTAAAGCATACATTCGAAAATAATTTATTTCGATACGATCAATATTACATACAGGGAGGGCTTTTTTCGCCATGTAATGCGGTGGAACGGCATTCCTGCACCTTTTTTCACGGTATTTTTAATGCAAGAAATTAGACGAAACAATTTTCATGCTTACATATAATTCGTTGTCAAAATTAACTTTACATTTCCTAAACAAAAAAAAAATATTTTTTGTGTGCTTTATTGCATAGGAGTAGCAGTATTAAATTTTATTTAAATGATATTTGTATATAATTTCCTTTAGCAAAAAGCTTGACAACAAGTGAGTTCGGGCACCTTTTTTTTCTAAGAAAAAGCTGTGCATACAAGTTAGCATAAATCACAAAATCTATACATATATTTAATTAAATTATGACATACTATTAAGGATATTGATAAGTTGTATTTCAATATCAAGAGATTTATCTTATTGGTTTAGTTGTCATGGTTTGAATAACATTTAAATAAAGTAGCCGGAATGAGGTAAGAGTGACTCATAATGGTGATGAAATTTATGGATTATAAAAATTTCAGTAAATATAGATAGATACCTGGATTTAGAAATGTGTCTTCCTTTACATGTCAACAGTAACATTCCGCTGGGGAACATAATTATTTTTCATATGACTACTACACTAATTCAACAAAAGACATAATAATAATGAAATGTCACTCACTCGACAATAAAAATATGTAACAAATACATACTGATGATAAATGGGTTTATGTTATCATGCATCATAAATACCTGTCCAGTGTGCTCCGAAATGAACTGCTTCAACAATGAGACGTTGGTTTCGTGTAAAACTAGGAATTCATCTCTGCATATGGGACAAGGGTTTCCAGTTTTAATAATGCCACTTTTTATACACGATTTTCGAGTCTTTCTTGGAGCAAAAGCACCTTTGTGGTTTCGTCGGTATTGCTTCCAAACTGGATTGTCTCCGTATGTTTCTTTGTAAGCGTTGCTTGACAAATACCTGATGCTAGTATCAACAGGAATAATTGTCCTTCGATCCTTAGCTGGGTCAACTGTCGGTTCAGATGCTTCTTCTTGTGTTTCGCTATTTGTGCTACAGTTCCGCAAGGGAGCAATTGATAGACTGGATAATTTCATAAGCATACATTCATGGTTAATATTTACGAGCTTACTGGCAAATTTAAGCATTGACATGATTTGAAAAGAATTTCAGACAGCTGCAGACTCGAAAGTATTTTCAATTTCACTAAAGAATCGCGAATTTAATCACCGCTTAAACTGACAGTACATAACCTACAAGAAATTGTCTATGAAAAGATGATGAAACATTATGCCATCTATGATTATTAATTTATATTTTATGCACACATTCATATGACATGTAGGGTAAGGGGACCTATTATCGTGAAATCATTAAAAAACATTTTAAATGGCTCCTGTAAAATTTGTTAGCTGTGGGTTACGTTTTTTTTCCTTTCCAATTTCGATATATTATTCTCGTTGAAGGCTTGTCTATGTTCTATTACATTTGTTTATGGCATTCATTTGAATATTTGAAATTATTTGACGTTGAAGTTTAATTGACAAGTAGATTTGCCGGGTCATTTTCATATTCTTTTCTGAGCTCTTCGACAATAATTATTGAAGGTGTGTAGTCGATTTCAATTGTGATTTTTTATGTGGGATTAAGGAAGCGTTATGGAAAATAGACAAACGCCACTAACCAAAAGAACACGCATTGACAAAAATAGTGAACAAAGCAGGACAAGAAATGAGGGCTATACTCCTGCGAAAAGGGGATTATTTGACTCGAGGGCTGCATTAAAAACACCTCAAAAAGGAGAATCAACTCCTTTAATGAAAGGAAGTAATCGTTTTAATCATGATGTGTCTAGATCAGCACAAACAGTGCACACGCCTACTAGATTAAAAATGTCAGATAATCATGAATTCGGTAAAATATGCGTTGCCGTAAGATTTTGTCCCACGGCGAGCAAGGAGAATTCGTGCGAAAACAATTGTTTACCATTTACGTTAAGCCATAAGAGTATAATCGTAAAACATGGTTTAACATGTGACACATCATCTGGAATATCTTCAACATATACGTATGACAATGTTTTCTGGTCTTCGCAAGATAGTCTTTACACATATTCTAGTCAAAAGTGTATCTTCAATGAACTGGCTATGCCTTTACTCGAAGCTGCTCTTCAGGGCTATAATGCTTGTTTGTTTGCTTATGGACAAACGGGCTCCGGAAAAACTTACAGTATGATGGGAAGTAATAATCTTCTAAATGGGGAAGATGTTGGTATAATACCCAGGTTTTGTGATGAATTATTTCGAAAAACTCAAAGCCAGCAGTCTAAAATATTAGTCAATTTAAGCTACTATGAAATTTACAATGAAAAAATTCATGATTTATTGAGTTCATCGAGTGATAAAGAAAATAAGACATTTTTGAAAGTGAGAGAACACCCCATTACTGGACCATATGTTGAAAATCTCAGTTCACACCGTGTCGATACATTAAGTAATTTGAATTCATTGCTAGTACTCGGAAACAGCAGAAGAGCAATTGGATCTACATTTTACAATGATCGTTCATCCCGCTCACATACCATTTTAGAAATAGTACTTTCATTGAGTACAGGGGCTCCAACGGTTCATTCAAAAATTAGTCTCGTTGACTTAGCAGGAAGTGAACGCATTGCCCATTGTCAAGTTAGCGATGAACGCTTTAAAGAAGGACTCAGTATAAATAAATCTCTTCTTACCTTAGGAAAAGTTATATCCTCCCTATCGGATATGAAAAGAGCGGTCTTTATACCATATAGAGAGTCGGTATTAACTTGGCTACTGAAAGTAAGTAATATTACTTTAAATTCAACCTGTCACCGTTATACACCTTTAAATCTAAGAGTCATGCTTAAAGCCATACCAAATTTCAGCTTATGTAATATTTTAAAGTAAACAAAATAAGAATCCATTTGAATTTGATCGTTGAAAATATTTCGAAGCTTTTACGATTTTTTGTTGCACATTTATTATTTTATGACTCCTTGTTCTTATTTCATGAATGTTTGATTTTTTTCAAATTAATGTGTCAATTAATTGTAGGAATCCTTAGGAGGTAATTCTCGTACGGTTATGCTTGCCACCGTATCACCCAGTCCTGGTGCTATTGAAGAAACTATGGCGACACTGCGATATGCATGTCAGGCTCGGCATATATTAAATAAAGTTGCTATCAATGAAGATCCCCAAATGAAAATAATACGAGAGTTGAAAGAGGAGGTATGTAGCCGTTAATATGAACTAATATGAATTATTGGAGGACATCTATTTTTTCTTCTGTTCTGAATAAAATAGATGAATAGTCCTTTCAACGTCAGTTTTTTTATGTGACAAGTGTACGAAACACTTTCTACTGTATATTTTGAGAAGCGTGTCACGCGAGAATTTCTTTAAATGAAAGACAAAGAAGACACTTGCAGAAATACAAGTTTGTCACAATTTTTGGTGACTCGGTAATTATTCAATGAGATATAGTCATTATTAATTTCAATCATAGAACTCTTGTTATATTGATATAATTTAAGACATCGACTGAGGGTGCTTGATGGAATTTCAATATCAAATTTGGATTATTGAGATTTTGTACACTTCCATGTATTTTGTCACTAACGACCCGGGTTTCACCTTTCGGCATCTTCAGGCATTCGAGCACACGAATGGACTCGAACCATTCGAGTCCATTCGTGTGCTCGAATGCCTGAAGATGCCGAAAGGCGAAGCCCGGGTCGTTAGTGACAAAATACATGGAAGTGTACAAAATCTCAATAATCCAAATTTAATCTTGTTATATTGGTTTAAAACAAGCTGGTTTATATTAACTAAATTTAGGTAATGAGACTTGTGGATTGGGAAAGAATTTTCTTTTTCACACCGAGAAAATTAAAAGTATGGAAATAATTAAATAAAAAATTTCAATTACAATAGATCAAACATATGAATGAAGTATTTTTTCCGAATACAGTAACAGTGACGGTTCAAATCAATAGTTATTGTATGGGGAGTATTCTGACTTCAGAGGGACTTGTAGAAAAGTATGAATTAATATTCTTATAATTAGTATCTAATAATAATACGATGGAGACACATATTCCACATTTTATTTGAAGTAATAAATTTCCGGCCGGTGTCCGTGGCTCAGTTGGTAGCGTCGTGGGCTACGGCTACGGATGTCTCGGGTTCAATTCCCGGTGCAGACAGTTTTTATAAATTGATATTTCAATCGATTTATGTATTTCTGTTCGTAGTCTGAGTGTTTGTATTGTCTAAAAACTACCTCCTCATCCACCCATCCGATCCTCACAGGGCGTAGCGAGAGCTAGTCCTGTCCTAGCCCTATCCTTCTATCCCTACTCTCTTCAGTAAAGAGAGGTTGAGCAACTGAGTAACAAACAGTTCTCATAGAAAAATTCTGTTGAGATACCTCCATTAGGAAACCATATGCTCCGCGTTGGGAGCGGACATGGAAAAAATAATTATTTTAACACTTACGTTATAAATTTTCTCTGATGTAATTTTATCTCTCCCTTTGCTTTAAATAATTTCATTTCATTTCCAGATTGAAAGGCTGAAGTATCTTAAAGAAGATTATGTAAACAATGGTCAGTCAAATTGTAACAGTAAAACCTATGGAAATACCCCAGAAGAAAAAAGCAAATTCAAGCAGTACAATCTGACTCATATTGAAATAAAGCAAAAGGCTGTAGAGGACCAGTTGAAGATCGAGTTATCAAGGCTCGGGATGAATTTAGAAGTCGCCGAGAAACGATGCGATGAGCTGGAATCAGAAAAAGTGGCGCTTATTTCTAAGCTTAAAAATGACAATGTCATTACTTATAAGAGTAATTTTTTTGAAAATTTAAATTCATTGTTGAATGAATCAGTTGAAGAAGCATCCCCGATTTTTCATAGTGTACATAATGATAATGATAGTCAATTGTTTTCACATCTAGAACACATCAATGTTTCTTTGAAAGTGTTACAGGAATTAATATCGTCGAGAAACGCAAATGACAGTATTTGCATGGAGAGAGCTAGGAAGGTTTTATTGAATATGCAAAAAGACTACCAAGAATTGCATGAAATATTGGTTGTCAATTCAATTTGAGTGGCTGAAAGAAGAGTAACATTATTTGGTGATACTATATAAATTCATTGTCAAATAAATATCAGTGCTTAAATTTTCAGATTCTTACGTCTATTTAGTATCATAAACTAGTGTATTGAAAATCCCCGGAATTTTGAAATGGCGGGAAAAACCCATAAAAATACGGAAAATTGGGATTTAACTGTTAAATATGATATTTTTCATTGTTTCTTCAACATATTGAGTCCAGGTGCACATATACATAATATGTGTTTAACACCAAGCTTAACTTCATACATAAAAACAGGAGGTTTCCGTAAATATTTTGTGTTGGCTTCAAGTATTCATAGATGTCATACGTGATCCGATATTGCGTAAAGTTTCTTACCTCCGTCTATATCACAAAACTAATAACTCATCATAACCTAAAATTTGGGGATACAATGTGTGCATACGTCAAAAATGCCATGATTTTCAAATAAGTGTCACCGAATGTTAAAAATGATATACAGTTATCAATAATATTAAAATTGCTTTTTCTCAATTTTCCCATGCGAGCTTATTCCCGGGTTTAAACCCAGTCTTTCCCCGGTCTCGCATCACTAATCATGGCACAAGATTTGACAAGAAAGCATTCTGTGGACTTATTTTGAATGTTTTAAAATGCCTATTTAGCATGCCAAAACAATAGACATGGATTTCTTGAAAGTTTATTGCCAAATAATTTTACTCTGACTTATTGAACTATTTAGTGAATAGTTTACCTGCTATTTATAAATAGCAGAATTTTTAATTTAAATAAGGCTTTGTTAAATTCAGAATATTATGTCAAATTCAATAGAAGTAGTTATTTCGCAGCCATATGCATTTCAAACTCTTCAGTTCATTGATATTGGTTTCATGACAATTGAAATATAAATAATCCCGTTTTCTTTTGGCTGTGTTTTAAAGAATCTACATAAAAACTTTATCTTAGAGAATAGCATTGCCTCCCTGTCCAAAATACTCAAAAAGTGCAAAAGTTTGACAAAAACATTTATTTTGGGTACTTGCTGCCTCAAGCTAAATAGTAGTTTGATGAATTCTAGCAACTTATAAGTTTATTTCTCAGTTTGTTTTAAATGTTTAGTGTAACCATAATTTTTTTTGACAATATTTTCTTAACTGCCTTTAAGACAATCACCTAATATCTCTATTAGAGAGTTTAAGGATGTATGGCGGCTAAAGTTGGAAAGACTGAAGTACAAGTATTAAAAATGATCTGTTGTCAATCAAAAATAAGTATATTTATTTCTGTTCTCTAAAGTAGTAGTAGATTTGTATTTTATTTATCATATTACCTGCCTTTGCAATAATAATTGTTTTCTGATAAAATTTCCAACAATTACATTATGTTTACCAACAATTTTAATGTCGAATTATAAATGTCCATTGAACTACAAATTAATTTTGGATTATATTATTGAATCAATAATGTACAAGAGTATATAAAATAATTTTGTATTAATGTATGCTTAGCATCTTTATGTCTTTTTTAACCTTGCCAAATCTATTAATTTTTTACTAGCTATATCATGCCTGTGTTGTTTAAATTATTAAGGGGACATCAAATGCTCATTTTATTGTTACCATAAGTTAATACTCATGATAGATTATCAGACTTGCTGCAGTACTTGATAATAAATGATAATATTACCAAGAAAATGTTTGCTATGAATCATTTCAATATTACATCAATTGGGGGAGTACAGTGCATCACTCACCCATCTGATCATCTTTTAGTGATTTCACAAATTGGCTGAAAAACTGTAAAAATGGCTTTTCTAAATTGCAATGAAATTTTGGATTATGTCCTGTGGCATAACTCTTCTCAGCACCCCAGCAGAAAACTTGTTAACAATGGCATGCTGAACCATACTAATAGCAGGAGTGAATTTCCACAGCAATTTATGTTTCTCATATGTAGCGTGAATATGCAAGTATTTAATGTCATAATAATCATATTTTATAATTTTAATCATGAATTGATGTTCCAGGTGAATATTCAAATCTTTTTATAATTAGATAATTAGACAGTCTTTTTCTTCTTCTTTCCATATTCACTCCATATGTGGAGCATATGGCTACCACGTGGCGTCTCCATGATTCTCTGTCACCCGCCAATCGCTTCCTCCCATGACATGCCAGAGTCCCTCAGTTCTGCCGAGTACATCCTATGGGTAGTACCGGATGACTTTTTAATTGTACTGTGACAATTCCAATTGATACATACAATAAAAAGAATAAATATACAGTACGAGCCATGTTTTATTTATGAGTTTTCCATTTACTACTGTATTAAATTCATTTGGAAAACAGCATTCATTGCTTTTTATATTGCAACACCAGATTTGCAAATAATTTAATTCTTAAATAATAATCACTGTATTAGTCCAAATATAATGGAACATGTTTATTTGGAGCGGGACAAAATTAAATACACAATAAAAGTTGTGATTTCAAATTATCTAGCGATCATGATGTTGTAGTTCATATTGTATATTCTTCAAATACCTTAATATATTTGAGTGTTAGTCAATCTTTTCTTTCACACTGATAATATTTTGTATCACTTATTTTGCTATAATCTAAAGATGAGTACAAAAAAACAATAAATCCAAATGACAATTAGAACACAACTGTAGGCCTTCACTTTAACCAAACGTGCCAGACAGGACTTGTTTTAATTGGAATATGACATGTGACACAGTAAATAGATGTCTATAATTTTTTTCAATAGACCTCAAATATAGTACCAAAGCTTTTCACAAAAAAATATTGCTTTATATTAGGGCTAATACCTAATAATAATATAGTTAACGAGTTCCTGTTGATGAGACAATTTGTTAAAGAATAACAATCAGAATTTGGAAAATGTTGATATTCATGCATTGTAGAGGGAATCAGCATTTTTGCGATTACAAATATTTGGGTCGACGGAAGTACATACACCTAGAAGTGTACCACTTAACATCATTTGCAACAAAAAAAATATTTTATACATAATATTTACTAACCCATAAATATTTAGGAAATATTTTCCTTTTTATATTGATATTGATGAATGAGTTTTTACTTGTTGAACTTTATTATTATCCTTTTGGATCATAAGGTACCTAAATCGCCTTTTACTTGGTTGATTTTTTATGTAATTGTTATGGATTTTAACTGTTTATTGTAGGCACTGCTTTATAGTCAGTCACCAAATTACTTGATTTGACATTGATGATTAAAAAAAGAAGCCCCGGAATGAACATTCTTTATTCTTATCAGTAGGTACTTATGTTTTTTTGTAGAAAGTTTTTTTGACTTGTCATTTATTATCTCGCCAGTTAATGTGGTTACCATTATATTTATATATCACATATTTTTGTGTATTTGTGCTTATTTTATTAATATTTATTTGTAATTATGATGAAATAAATTGTATAGAAAAATGTTTTGTTTCATTAGATGTTTGCAGTTCAACCAAATAGTAATCGAATATCACGTGTCCTCATAAACAGAAGCGTAACTATGTAGTGAGAGTCCTGTTATCTTCCGTCATATAGATAGTATTTAAATCAATTAAGCTGTTGGTGAAAAGACATTATATTTCAAAAATAAAACACAATTTGTACTACTTCAACATGTTTATAATGATCAGGACCGGTTTCGCTCATCGCAAGCACTATCAACTGATAAAAATACAATTTATTAATGAAATTAAAATTTTTGGATACAATTTATTAATTACATCTGGCTTTTATCAGCGAAAAATTTTCTCGTAAATCGAAAAAAAACCGAAATAAATATCAGTTTATGGTTCGGGTCCCTGCTCGTTAGAGACAATATCGTCGTTTGTATTTAAATTTTGTTTTTTTTTCGTAATATTTCAGATAGTGAGCATTTATATTTTCTTTGAATAAAATTTGAATCGCTAAAATTTGGTACACTTCTATAACGTTTGTCACTAGCGACCCGTGTTTCAACTTTTGGCACCTTCAGGCATTCAGGTGCGCAGATGAGCTCAAACTGACATTGTGTCTATATGGCGCAAGGAGGATTCATATTTACATACAATGAATGTAGCATACGCATTCACTATACCATGTATCTGCTATATGTTAAGATTGCCGTGAATGCGGCAACAATATATTAAATAATGTTTGGCCTTCCGTGTGTTCCACGTTAAATGTATGTAGTTGCGAATACTACATAATCCCGGTCTTAAATACAGAGTGTAGTACAATAGTTTTTTATTATGAGCTATTACTTATTGTAAAGCTAATTTTTCTCATTAGTATTCTTAAAATTTCTATAATATGGTGGGTTTTGAGTATAATGACCTGAAATTGATAATGAGTATTTATAGTGAAGTGATGGGAATAACAATATAATATTACACTTTCGGTGGAAGCCGGTTTTATAGTTTACCTCTTTAATTTAATTAACTTCCCTTTTTTCCTTCAGTCGGTCCAGTAGTCGAGAAGTCAACCTTATTGGATTGTCTCACTTAGTTGCTGTTTCAATAGTTCGAATTCCCAGATTTGTATCTAAAGGCATAGATGCCTGTGATTTTTTCATCCCCTCCCAGCCACCCTTTATTCAATTCTGTAATTGCGGTGTAGTGCAGTGGTGTAATGGAGTACATTTTTTCGCACAAGATAATTATTCGTTCGTAAGGACCATCAAGGGTAAGCTCCTCATCTTTTTTTTATGTAGCACTACACCCAGCGGCGTAGCTGGAGGCCGTGCCGCCCGGGACCGTCCTTGAGTTTGTCCTCCCCTCACTTTTTCTCCAAAAATTTCGTAACTGTCACAACGTAAAGAATTGCGAAGATTTTTAAGTAAAAATATAATTTCTTGAAAAATATGTACAATATTTTTACAATCCCGGCAAATTTTATATTTGATATTAATATCGAAACATAAAGTTATTTATATAGAATACGTAATAGATACATATTGTACACAAAACGAATTAAAAATTGCAAATTAATTTAGAACAAGATATTTAGCAAATTTTACTAACATAAGAATTCACAATAAAAACAATAAAGAAAATTATAGCAAATTTATATTTCCTCGCTTTGCTATTAGCAAAATCTTCAGCACAATTATCAAAATCTATTTTATCTGTCAGTTGGTGGTCTATTGAAAGTATTGCAAAAATTTTAAATCCCAAATTGCTCACTGTCAATATTAAATAGTTTATTAATTTCAACTTCAGAAAACTTCTTAGCTAGCAACACAGTTGCGTGGATAAAATTATATTTTTGAATATATTGCAAAAGTTCAATCTTCGCCATCCTTTCACACACCTGTTTCATTATGTGAAACAGGATCATAGTTTTGAATTCTTCCCGACCATCATCATAATGATCTTAATTTAAATGACACTCGTATTTTTCACTCAATTGATGGAATAAGGAAACCATTTTTCTCAGCAAAATTATTAAGCTGTTGAAATCTCAGAGTTATTTTATGAATTACTGTCCAGTGAAGAAAAAATTTCTCTACCCAATTCAGCTTCAAATGATAATTCAGCATTTTGTGATAATTCACCAGACCAAAAATGTCTTCTTTCTCTCTCGACATTGGCGCTTCATGATAATCTTTAGAGACACAAATTAGGCGGAAGAAAACATGGTGAATGCAATATAGCTTGCATGATTATGTGAATGTAAAAAAAGTACTTATTTTTACCGCCGAAATTTTCGTGCGAAATTACCCCATAATGTGCCGTCCAGGGCTAGTACTGTACCATTTATGTTGTAACAATATAAGTCTTTACTACTCAATCTGTTATAAAATATAATATCGCGTACCTACGAAATTATTTTATGATAACCACGGTGTTTATGCTAATAATGCCTTTGTCGGTCATTGCCATATAATTATTGTAAAATTTAGGTTTATTATTTTTTTAAATCTTTTTTATCGTTTTAATCATTTTTATAAATTTACTATTTAAGCCCATTATGGCATAATTGATAAAAATCAATATAATGTCTAATGTCGTGAGCCTTGAAAAAAGCTGAGACTTCAGAATCCCTGGTTGATATGCCATACTTCGTGTAATCAGTTATCGTTATGAAAATAATTAAGACGTTGAATATAATCGATGGCAAATTAGTAAATGTTCATTGTTTGTTGTATATAAGCGGTAGAAACAAATGGCTTACCGTTAGTTCGAGTACATCCGTGTTCTATAAGGTTTGAAGATGTCTAAAAGCAAAACACAGGTCACGAGCGATACAAATTTTGGTAAGTTATTTATCTAAAAAAATATGTTTATTATCTTTTAAAATAAAGCATTTAGTTGTTTATAAAAACTATACAACACAATATTCGTGCCCCTTGTATTTAGGTGAGAAAATAACTGATGGCAGATACTTAAAAGGTGCCCCGACTCTTAAACCAGTCGTACTTCGCCTTCAACTATTATTTGATGAAGAGAGTGGAATCGGCACAATGGAAGCGACTAGTGGTGGCACTTAGCTAGAGTGCTGCTACTTGTTGCCGGCGATGGAGATCGGTTTCCATAGAAACGGCATACGTATGTCTCCACCGTATGCCTCCCATTTTCTCATCCCAAAATTCGTACTCTTCGTTCACCCATATTCCGCCCATGCCGTCAGATGTTGTAAACTATTAGTAATTCTGATAAAATAAATACCAACAATCCCCACATGTATAAGTAGGATTATCTATCGTTTATTTAGAATATACTCAATATATTTTTTTAAATCTATATGAATCAAAGTTAGTTAAAATTAGTGTAATAATAACGCACAATTTTCACTTATTTTGCCCATGGAAAACATCTTCAAACCCGGGAAGTGGCAAGAACAAAATTAAAACATCGACGGACGGCAATACCACTTAAAATTTGGAGCCAATCAATGAGTCTAGGATACATCACGGATGATTGCATGCATAATAATTGATAGTGTTATTTCAAGATGCTTGATTTTTTAATGGCTGGCTTTCACTGCGCGCAAGGGTTGTCTTTCTATTTCTGCATTAGCACTTCAATATAAATTGTTACGAAACTTGACGTAACAAGCTACCCTATACGTGTAATTCAGCATTCTGACAGGATACCAGTAGCCAATATGGGCAAGAAGGTTGAGATGAAAAGATTATGTACCTCTAACATCAAACAAGTAGGTTCCTTAGATGCATATAAATTATTTAATTTAATATGAATACAATATTTATTTGTGTTTGACCTGATTGAGATTTTCAGCCTGGAATATTAATATGTTCGCCAGCTACTAAACCAACATTTGAAACATTTCATTCCATTGATTGAATTGATATTAACTTGGGAGAACTCCTTTATATAGGGTAAAATATAGCAAGATATTAAGTTTCATATAAGTATATTTTCGATGGATCCGGCGGTAACTTTGAAAATTTAATCTTCATATAAAATTAAACCAACCAGTGGAATAACAAAGTTATTAATTTTAATTTTATATTAGTCATATAAGTAAATAGTTCTGATGATGGCCTGATGAAAATTTCTTGGCACTTTTCGAATCGTATCCAATTATTTCATGTTATTTGTTTATATTAAAATGAGATCACTATAATTATATTTTTTACTTACACAGCTTAGAGGTGCAAGTAAATAAATGTATTAATTTTATTCCAATTGGGATGTGTAGGATTTGGATTTTAATGTAATGGTTAAATAACGAAAATAATATAAAACAGGATCGCGAACGTCAGATTGAAGTAATTTCCTTTAGGGAGTTGAAAGGAGAATAGGATTTAGTGCTTCGGACGGGTCTTTACCGACTTTCCGCCATTTCCATCAACTTCATCCTGACAAGCGTAGGCGCTTCGAGTATTAAATCAAAGCTATATTCTTTTTTTATCGGATCGCATTACGTATAATGTAAGGATTACACCTTGGAGCAATGATTGTTCGGGCTTGCTTTTTTTTTTATTCTCGGATATTCAATACCGATTTTTAAATTATAAGGTTGATGGAGAATGGCAGTGATTATCATTTTCTCAAGTTGTTGTGATATAATATAGACAAAAATTTAATAAATATATCAGGAAAAGATCACCGTTCCATTTGTTTTACTCTGTCAACGGGATATTACGTTGAATTTTAATATTATTAAGATTAAATGTCTCTTATTTTACTAACGTTTGAAACAATTTAAAATAAATTGACTTTTAAATAATATTTGATTAATGAATCTTACTTACAGATTTTTCTTTGAATTAATAAATAAATACTCTCTTTCTATATTAAGTATTATACCGATGTAATTATTTATGAATTGTTTTGTTTTTATGTGGACGAGATGATATTTATATTATCAGAAGATTTAATTCTATCATTATAACATTGAATGAGGTACAAGTTCCAATTTTATTGAGACCTTTCAGGATCGGTTTCACATATAGATAGAACAATTTTAACCGAACATGTTTATAAAATATGTTATCACACTTTTTGATAAATATAATGTTAAAATACTTATTTTTCAGTGGAGAACGTCACAACGTTTTTCAAAATAATAAATAGCTATCTAGTACACGAAGAAAGTTAATTTTTAAACAATTTTGATAATTAGGTCACCACATTTGAATACGTATGAATGAGTTTCGATAAATTATTTAAATTGTTGTCTTTAATTGTTATAGTTTATTTATTAATCAAGAAAGCTATACGTATATAGAATAAAATCGATTAGGACTTATAATTCTCTATCAGATAGTTTGTCTATGATACATAGAGAACCTAAATATTCATTATTACGATGAATAGAAATTCTCAATGGAATATTGTATAATAACTACACAGCCAAGTTGGGTTTATTGAGATATGTACTTACTTAGGGTGATATATATTATATGAATTAAAAATTTCCCGTCACTGGACCTGTGTGTGAGTAGGAAAGCTTCAAGTAATTAATTGCTCGTGACGTTAACGTGGGGTGGCTTTGATCAGAAAATCAGTAGCGCAACATTTATAAAATTAATTTCACGGCAAAAAAGGAGTTCAAAGAAGTTACTACGAAAATTATGTAAGAACATATATAATTCTTTGGGACTTTCTTTATACAGTGGACGCCGGATAATGTAATCACAGACAAGGTTATTTAAACGCCGGTTATTAATATCGTTACATTCGTAGTATTTTAATCAAATTTCGGCCCGTGTTATCAATTCAGATCATTATTGTGATAAAAACTGTTACCGAGAAGGGGGGTTTCATTAAATAAATGGTTGAATTCTGCTTTTGAATACCTTGACGAACAGCTGAAACGAACGAAAATATATGAATGACAGATGAAACAGGTGAATCTGAAAATTGGGTAGATATAGATGTTGAAGTGTAAAGAAATATATGAAGAAGTTACTGATGAGAACTCAAATTAAAAATCTGTGTTTCTATTTTCCATTTTTTAACTTCTGCTTAATATTATTAATTGTTTTCAAAAGTTATAGGTCCCTTAGTGATAATAATGAGCGGCTCTACTGTATTAGACATTAGGAGTAAAAATGATCTTGTCTGTTAGATCGAGATACAACAATCGACAGCTTGTAACAACTTATACTTATGACATTGTCTGTAGTCAGAATTTCATCTGGCCAACGAACATTATTACGTTTTTTTCTATGGATTTAATTTTATATTATTACGCTTTACCGTGTTAAAAAATTACTATGGAACTTTTCTATTTATCGTGGATTCCTTTCGCATGTATTTATGACGAATTTAATGATTGTTTTGCACTTTCATATGGTTAAAAATAATGCTAGCAAAATATATATTTATCAATGTAAGAGGATTTTATTATTTTTAGTAATCAGATTTTTTGGTTTTAAAATTATAAAAAATCATATTAGCAACCCCTACGAAATATTTAACAAGTTGTAATTCAGTATCTTATCTAATAAGCATTCACAAATGATTTGGCCTAGTCACGACAAATATGAATACTATACACAGTATGGTAATAAACAATCACATATTTCAATCAATATTGTTCATATACAATCGTTTTACTTGCCATAGTCATAAATATGCGTACATCAATAGCATTTTGAACAAACTTACCTAGTTTTAATCACATCACAAAAATATATAGTCTAAACTCTGGCCTTCCTCCAACAGAATGAGAAATTCATTGGGTGTAGGTATTCTTAATGAATAAAAGGAAAAAAAAACATGATTTGTTTTGTACTACTTCCACATTTTTATAATGATCAGAACCGGTCTCACTCATTGCGAGTTTAATCAACTGACAAAACAAATTGTGTTTTATTTTTAAAATACAATGTCTTTCCAACAATTATTGATAGTTAACAGATAAAAAGTGAAAAAAAAAACAAGAAATATATTACTGACATAACTTAGGATATTGGGCATTAACGTTAGGCATTAAAACAATATGTTCATTAAAAAAATCCTTAAAAATAAGTGAAGCATCGTTTTACACTGTGATCGCTGGAACAATATCTATTATTTTGAAATGTTGGATTCGCTGACGTCGTTTTCTCTTCAAAGCGAAACGAAAGCAAGAGAAAATGTTCTGTTAACAAGTTAAAGATAATTTGACAAAGGATATGCCACGCCAAAGGTTAAACCAGTTACAGTTTTCACTCTATGAGCTTTTATAATGAATGTCTAAGCCTAAAGTTTTAGATCGATAAGTAAATGAAATGATTAGATATGAAAAATGAAGTGAAAAATTCATATTTAATGTAAACAACACTGACTTGTTTATATTCGTTTAAGAAGTATCATCAGACTAATTAAATCTATATATTGATTTTAATTACTAAATAAATGAGTGTATCAATTATGTAATTTGAAATAAGTGCCTACGATTATTATTTTCAGCTTTAAATACAAAGTTATGGATCAATTTGACATGCACAATCATCGGTATATAAATGATTGTTTTTAGTTTTGGAGTACGTGTCAAAAAGCATTTTGAAAGGATTTATTTTTGTGATGAGTAAATTTTCATAATTGTTAATATTTGAAAATGTGTGAAAACGAAGAATATTTTTATTTGTAGCTTTAGAAAACAATTGACAAAATTACGAAATACGCCTTTACATATATTGTTTTGGAAATTGACATGAGCGCGATAGATTGAAATAAATAGTTAGTTTATCTTCTTAGTTTCATTCCTGTTTTTGTGTTGCAGAAAAACCTACTGGTAGATATAAATTCAAATCTATTAAAGCCACACCAGTAGCTATATTTTTACATGTTGCAGATTAGAATGTGATGAAATGTATGTTACATATTTTGTAAAATAGAAAAAGAATATTAATTATAGGATTCAATTCAAAATGAAATTCGAAACTTGATAATTGATTTGTTTTCATCTTTTGTTGTGTAAAATTATTGTTATATCCAAAGTTGATAAATGACGGAGACATAAGTATTGGCTGTGAAAAAATTATTTAATGCACGGGTAGGTAAGAAATGTAGGTATTTATGAAAATAAATATAATAATGCTGTACCGACTCAATAAATATAACATTCTGATAAAAAATCCACCGGTATATCTGATAAAAAATAAATCTAAATTTTTGCTGGTCAACTATTCATAATGCGTATGAAAACAGATGGAATGTATTAAAGGTTAGCCATAATATAAAAAAAAGTCGAAAGTTAGTTAAATTACTATTATAGGCATGCATAAAATAATTAAATGTTTCTATAGTTCAATTAGGATTAAGGGAATTGAGTTCATAATTCATTCATGTCTTAAATTAAGGAATAGAACGAATTTATTTTTGAATTCTTTTGATCGCAGATATGTCACCACTAACCGTACAAGATTTATATCACTGAGCAGTTTATTTTTACATAATGAAATAATGATAATTATGTGTACGTTATTGGTAACTGGTTATTTAGAGAACATGCGTAATAGCCACCCAACGGCTGTATTGGAAAAGTTATTTTATTGTTGTTTTATAACAAATTAAAAAAATACATTTTGTCGTATTATCAAAATATTTGCAGTATTTACGCACACAAAATACCTCCTCCACTTGACTATCGCAATCTAGGTCAGTTTAACAGTTACTTTTCAAGAAACCAATGGCCACTACCTTAAGTGTTCAGAATTCAGAAGGCTGCCGCATTTCCATACATTACAATAGATACCGTACTGGATCTAAAAAAAGAAAGAAGGAAAATACCGCAAATGAATTAACAATATATCACTTTGGTGCGAAGTAGTTGAGATTAGATGTGGTGATTTCCCGGAATGTTTGGATCTCAAGATTTAATGTTTTCTTGGATTCTCATGTTTAAATATGTTGAATTTTCTAGAAATTTACTGCAAACTGAAATTACAACAAAAGATAATCTGTCAGATTTTTATTTTGCACCGGACTTGTCTGAGAATTATTTTGATGATGATTTATTTTTTATTTTTAAAGTTTTAATAAAATATCTGGCATTACCTTTCTTTTTTTTAGTTCTTACCACTAGAACACAGAGGCCGAGAGACATATTATTCATTCTAAAAAATATGTTACTTACACACTAAAAAAATGTAAATGAGCCGACAAAATATTAGAATACATAAATATACTAACTATTTCTAACAATGATACTATCAAAATTGAATTGCTGAGATTTTGTACATTTACATGTATTTAGTCACAAACCACCCAAGTTTCGCTTTTCGACATCTACAGGCATTCGAGCACACGAATGAACTCGTACTGACAATCGAGTCAGAACCTGTCAACAATTCAAATTTGATATTAAAATTCCATCAGGCATCCTCAGTCGATATCTTAAAATGATACTATCGATAAACAAGTGAAGGAATTAGTAGAGTATACATGTACATCTCATCGAAAATTATTATTTTCTTGAATCTCGAGATTCCCATACACACATAAACTCGAGAAACAAGAATTCAAAATTGTTGAGTATAATATATTATATTCATCACCAATCACCATACATTATTCTGTATACACAGTGAAGGTCACTGCGTTTTGTGATTATGAAAGATATGGCAGTATTACCATTACATAAGCGACTTAAAATTAAATTTATTATCAAAGAAGATAAGTATCACAACACTGATTTTATTTGTTGTGTAAGAAGTACAAAAAAGTATAGAGAAGGAATGGTACTTTTTCATATTTTACGTATAGCATCTCTCTTAGGGTAATAATACATATCTAAAATATGAGTATTACATGCTAAAAAGAATAAACAATAAATAAATATAGAAAGATCAAAATAAATTATCTATTAAAAATTGGCCATAGATTATAAAAATAACTGATCTTTTTCATTTTACGAAATGGAATAAATATGAAATTTTTCACTCTTCGTCGCCGATGATAATAAGGATAATAATAATTTTATTTAAACTATTTGAAAAGATTAATGAAATAGTTGGGTTAAACAACGCCATTAAATCGTGCAAATAATGAAATTGTTTCGATGTGAATATTTTAATGAGGAGATCTGAACCACCCAGTTAAGGAATATTGTTGACATAGTTATGATATTTTAGGTTTTTATAATTTCTAATGAATTGATATTATGTTTTTGATATGCGTTTGAAAATAAATTCATAGCAATATCTAAGATATCATTACCAGATGGGGTTTACCATTTGTGTCTTCTTTCCTTAAGGAAATAATAATAGCATTAATTAATTTATCAACTGTCAGGTTTTAATTTTAAATTCTTCGTGGACAGGTCTAATATTTATAAAAAATATAACACATTTATTTTGCATTGATTCTACAATTTTATATAATGATCTGGGCCAGTTTCGTTCAACGTTAGAATTTTCAACTGATTCAAGTTTTCGATTGCGAGGAGTAGAGTTAAATGTGTTTTTTCAGTGAAATAGAAAATTAATAATTGGTTATCTAACACAGAGGTCGGTAACCAGTGGTAACCGCTAAAATTTTGGTGGTCCGTAAAGTTATTACAGTAACATAATTATTGGAGCCATGAATGACATGCTGCTTTAAACTTATTTCAAATACACAGCAACAAATAAGTATCACTCTAAATCTTTTTTATGATTAAAAATATCCAAATACGTTTTCGATCCGTTTAATGACCATTTTTTATGAATAATATTATGGTACTTCTACTACAATTTAAATTGTGAGTTTAGTGGGCTGTGGTGTTGAAAGGTTGGCAGCCCCTGAATACATATTACCAACTGTCTGTATTACTTACTCATTTGAGAAGCATGCTCAGGCTGATTGCATTGAACATATTTTTTTACTAAATTGCCACCGAATCTATTGAAAATATATTCTTCTCAATGTGTAATTAAAATTACATTGGAATTTTCAATATCTTTTTTATGGCAATGATAATTAATCTGTAAAAATATATTGAAGGAATTGAAATTAATGTAGGAACCTAATGTTACTTCAAAGGGAAGGGAATTTATTGAGGTTAAGTTGAATACGATTGTAATAAAAGAATACGTTTGACATTTCAAATCCACGTGAATTAAAACATTATCGCCAATTTTCATTACAATCTCTTGGGATCGCGGCTTAAATAATCTTCATTCGTATTGATAAAAGGTTCTTTTATCTCCGATTTTTCCTGTTTCAGTAGATATATTATATTATTGTTTACCAGAGTTTTAAGAATTTTTATCGTTTGCCTTATTTTATATTGAGCCGATATGCCCGTTTGACTAAAGAACTAATGATGATCACAAATAAACAAACACGTATGATAATATAAAATAATGCATTATTTTATTCGTTTCTTACGAAGATAATATAAAATACGAATTTAATGAGAAAAACTTTAGCATGAAAACAACAAAATGGTCGATAAAAAAAATAACAAATGTTTTGTTCTGTTATGTCTAGTGATACAGCGTGAAGATATATAATAATACATACTTCTTACAATAGCATAATGCAGTAATAGCAATAATTGAAATTGGTTTTGCTAATTTTACTATATTTTCACTATAATCGAGTTATTTTAATCAAGTTAATGTCAATTCAATCAAAGAAGGTTTTCATATCTGCAAAATGTTCACGAGTGAAAGAATATTGAGAGATTCTTTTAAAAGAATTATCATCGACAGGCTGTCGAGTAGTAACAAGGCGGTATATTTAGGGGTCTCACGCCCCATCTTCAGACGATAGTGGTTGTTTAACAGTTCTCTAGCTTGGGTCAAACAGCAAAACGAAATTATTAATTCCATGATAAAAATATATCAATCAACGACATGACACATTATCCTGTTTCTTAAAATTATGTGATGATGTGAGATTTTTGAGATTTTTGAGACTATCTAAGTTAAGGATGAGAAATTAAAAAAATATTAATTTTAAAATGGATTTGCATGACGCTATCGATAATCACTGTTTTATAAATGTCTTTGCTTTTGTAAAGTGTGTTAAATGAAATAATGTTATTATTGATAATGTATATTGAAAATCGTGCAATTAAATTATATGAGATATACTTAATATTTTTATATTAAACTAGTATTTATTGCCCAGTTTGTGGTGTAAGCTGAAAATTGAAAATATCACCGTGGACCGTATCTCATGTAATACCCACAAAATACAGTCCATCAATTGAAAGAAATGTTGACCTAGAAATGGCATCCAGAATGACATGTGCTAATTTCACGTCGCTACTATTTACCTTTTGGAAAGAGTTCTTGTGATGACAGACAGATTGCTACATGTAATTTCCGATATATAGAATAAGATAATATAAATATATAAACTATATCTCAGATTTAAATTTATGTTCTATAATACATCGGATAAACGTATTTGTAGCATTCTAGGTCATTATATATGTACTTAATGTGTTGCAATAAATAATGAATAAAAAATATCATTAAAAATAAACTAAGAAACAAACTTTGAATCGAATCAAATGTAAATATTACATTTTTATGTTTTGTCAGATTTTTTCGAGACAACACTTTTTACGATGAATAATAAGTTCAAATTTTTTACGTGAAATTGTAAATTTTGCGCTCGATGATAAGTCAAATATTTGAATTATGTATAAATGTTATACATTGTAACGATTTCGGATTTACGAGAGTTCTCTACAATTGTTTTATTATTCTACAGAAGAAAAAGGTCGAACAAGGATATGTTATTTGATGATTTTGAATTTTTATGTTTAAAGAGTGCCTTATATTATGAGGAGGTTCTGATATTACATTATTTAAAAAAATAGAATCGATTACACTGAAACTGATAATAATAATAAATACAAAGTTTTATGCATTGTAAAAAAAGTTTATACATGAAGTTAAAGTTGATGTAAATGCGCAAATATGACTTATTAACGTAAGGAGCAATGCTGAATGCTCATTGCTGAATATCACCCAAATGATTCATATATATGAAAGCCCTTGCAATTGGTGTCACATATGAGCGATGCCAAGGACCCCTTTTAGGGAAAAAATGTATAAAAGTATCCGCCACGCAGATAAAGCAAGGTTAATTGCATCAGCAATTTATATTTTTAGGTCAAAACATTAAATAATAAATTAGTTAATCATTAATTAAATACCCTACTCATTAAAACAATACTTGCGTAATTGTACATACTGGTGGTCTATAAATAAAACAAAAAATAATCACGGTTCTCGTGCAAATTCAATGTAATGGCGAATAAATTAGAAATCAATATTTCCTGAGAGCGTGCCATTTTTCGGTTATTCGCAGTCGGTCAGCGAAGCGGGATTTGGTCTTATGCGACCTTTCTCGGTGGACACCGTCCTTGTCGAGTACCCCTGTCGGTACTGCGGGGCACTCTGCGGGCGCTGGAGGGGCTACAGCTCGTATAAAGCACCCCGACGTCGCTATACGCTTCATATTCAATCGTAAAATTGACGACCGTCGTGACTCTCCGCTAGTCAGATTCAAACATCGTGCTGTAGTGACAGTTTTATTGTACAAGTGTCGCACTCGACTGAGTGATTGATTTTTAACGAATATCGGTGAACTGTGAAAGCAATAACAACATGTATGTAGATTTTCAAAATATTTAAAAAAAATAATATATATTCCGCAATCAACGTTTTCTTTTCCAGTGAAATAATGAATTGTTATTAACAAATTGAAAGTTATATTAGTAAATGCATAGCGTGCATAAAAATATATTTGATGTATTTTGTATTATCATGGAATAATTCGATAATTTGGGGCCATAAAGAGAACCTACAAAAATACTATAAAATTCGTGATGATCGAAAAACATTCTATTTTTGAATATTTACGAATATATTGTATTTTTGTGTTGGCAGCTTATAGAAATAAATGTTTCTTAGAAAAAATCGCATAAAAATGTAATATCGTACGGTATTTTGTTTTCTTATTTAAATACTAAGTAATTTCAATATAATTAATGTGTTATTGATATTATTTACTTACATTCTACTATCACTTATCGAGGTAACCTATGTTTAAGTAAAAATATGTCATTATTAAGTATCGAATTAACAAGTCATGTTATGAGCTAAAAAGAAATAGATAAAGACGGGCAGTGATTTATCAATCGTGTTTGCAATATATTATCTAATGTGATAAAAGTTAAAAGATTTACAATATACCCATGCAGTGATAATAGTTATCTTTTTGCTATTGATTTTACATGTTTCGTAAATGATAGCCCTTACTAATCACTTTGTAATTCTGGTACTAACCAAGATATGTATACCTATATTTTTAAAAATGGGATGAAACACATCCCACTACCTACTCATTTACGGCCCACTTAATTGACCGAGTCATCATATTTAAAGCGATCTTCAATAAATTGGTACACGTTTTATAAAATCAATGCACCCAAATTGAAGAGTACATCAAACTCTCACGAGGAGGGCGCCAGCATCCATTCAGGATCATTATTTATATTGACCCGATGCTTTTACAGATTATGTTTGTTATAACAATATTAATTGTTATGAGTAATAATTCATATACTTATTTGAATGTGTCCGTTATGATTTTATTAATACATAGCTGATAGGGACATAATTATTTTTTACTTACTCGTATTTTAAAGTAATTGTCAAATTTGTTAAAGATTAATTAATACTTTTAAGGTGTTAACTGTCAATTCTTGGTGGAAAGACATGTTTTAAAAAATAAAACACAATTCATTTGTACTACTGCCACATATTTATAATGATCAGGACCGGTTTCGCTCATCACGAGCATTATCAACTGATCAGTTGATAATGCACGAGCATGATAATGCTCGTGGTGAGCGAAACCGGTCCTGATCATTATAAATATGTGGAAGTAGTACAAATGAATTGTGTTTTATTAAAAAATAAAAAAGATTAATTATTAATCTTTTAGAAAACATAAAACCGTCTTTAAATTGATTAACCCTAATCATTTTAGTTGTTTGTTTGATGTTGGAGGTAAAGGTTAGATGTTACAAATAAAAGACAACAAAATTTTTTTTTATAATAATAAAGACCTTTTGCTGAAATGATATACATGTATTTCTAAGAATGCAGATAAACTGGATTTTCAAGTCCGTGGGTAACAGCTGTTCGTGGACATATTTGTTAGTTCACTGGTACACTGATCAAGGAAAAGTAATGTTTCCATGAAAATATTCACATGCGTAAAATGAGGAATTTACCGGAGGGAATCCCAAAAAATAATGCGGTTGCCGTCGGACTGCAACCAATGTGCTTCTGACGTATTATAAATAAACGAGTTAGCACCAAAAATTTCACAATTCATTAGACGTTCAGCAGGTGTTTGTTGTGTCGTTTGTTATCAGTTTATAAATTCGTATATTACGAAGATAGATCGAGAGCAATTAAGGAAAGAGGTACACCGGTAGGTTGCTTATATTCTTTTACAAATGTAGCATTAAATCTAGGTATATAGTTTTATTAAATATTATATTAAACAATAACTTACAATAACTTCGTATTATAAAGCTCTAAACGATTGACAATTTACAAAAATTACCAGTTTTAGCTATCTTAATGATTATTGAATTAAAATTAACTTTAGAAAAAGATTAGGAACAGAATAATTGTTTTAAGATACATTTTAGCATTGTACTTTACCTACACTAGATGATACACCAAATTACTGTATTTGTAGCTTTGTATAGTTTGTTTTTTTAATTTAATTTGATGAACCTCTTTCTTGGAAATGCTTACTATACGGGTGTTGTTGTAGATACAACATGTTTGCGAATTAATAATATTGGTCAAGTCAAGATGTATTAGATACGTCATGTAAACACGATCACAAGTTGTTATTTATTACAATCAAGTACTGATCACATATTAACCAACAGTCTAAATGAAAGAGCCCCAAAATACAAAAAAAATTGATAGATATATAATGTGCACTTCGGGAAAAACAATATTCATTCAACGAAATTCACTCACGAGTTCAAGGTTGTATTAATTAATCCTCTAAAATGTTGTATTTCGATAATCCACCTAATACTTAAGCGACAGGTTTTAGTAATGAATATTTTTATAATTATAACATGTCGAAGCACGACATCCATCTGAATTTAGTATGTTTTTTTCATATAACTACAATATTGGCGTTCTTGATAAAAGTATATCATATCGAATCCTGCTCTTCGTCGTTGGCATGGTTTTGGCAGCTTCGATTATTCGCCATTATGGATTCACATCAGGGAAAGATTTCATTCGATGGTATTCGGTGTTTATTTCAGATATGGCAATATTATCCGTTAGTCTTCTTGTTTCTGAATTTAACTGGTAAATCTGCGTTCGGTTGCTTCGGATTCATGTTTTTTCCCCTCAGATCAGAGTCGATTCGACTTGTTCAGTCGATCGGTATTTCTTCTGACACCAATTTGAATGGAAATTATTCCCTGTGCTGCGAGTTGTTTTTCGCTTTGGATACATTACTGAGCCATCTAAATCATTTTTAATAAAAGCTTTTTTGATTCCGTATAGCTATGTAATCTGAATATCATTTTGTGGGAATTTTCTATTTCGGGGTTTTATCTGTCTTCGGTATTTGTCAAAAATCCCGAAGAGTAGGTATGCATATAATAAAACGAAATCCTACCCTTAATTGTGTTTGCATTCCAAGTGATATTCAGTGGTAGCACAATGTTACTCCATTATATCGTAGATTATCCGTTTTTTCTTATGGATTTTTAAGATATGTTAATTTGTAAGACTATATAATATAGGATTATTATACCCTCTTCAGTTTTATTTTGACCATTTATTTATATTATTTGGCTTGTCAGGAATACCGTCACACCATTAGCGGCATTTCATTTACTATGATTTTTTAATATTTTACATATTTGAATATTTTCGAATGCGTTTAGGTTTTTATTAACTTTAATAGCGTTTTCCGACAAAATAATACAAAGAGAATTCAAAGTAATGCCAGATACAAAATTAAATGCATGGGAGTTATCGTTGTTTTATTTCGATTCAACATTACTGAAATTTTATAAAGAAATGTAAAACGGCATTTAACTTTTTACACGCAATTAAAAGTGCATCTTTTTGTTTGATGTCGACACTTTATTTGAAATTACTTAGTATTACTTTTAATGAGAATATTGTAATATTTCACAATTTATCACGACACTCATTGTTTCTCATGTTTTATTTGATATTTTCAGAAACAATGGAGGTGCCAGAATTCACTTTGTTCGCCAAGGAGATGGTGGACTACATAGGAAACTACTTGGAAAATATTCGTGAAAGGTAAATAGATCTTTTAATGTTTGACAATCAGTGTTTACTTGATATATCATTTAAACATATTTTTAATGCGCCTAGTAAAACAAAGGCTAAGCCACTTGATAATATATAATGAAGTAATGATGATTGTGTCTTTTGTCAAGTATAAAATCGTTGTAAAAACGAATTTACCAATTATTGATTGTGGCCTGGTTTGTCAGTAGCGCGCGCCTTGTAAAAATCAAAATTCCTGCTCCCCTAGTAATCTAAAAAAAAATGCTCCAAGTAATATTATACTCTATTACTGCTAAAAAAATATGGGCATTATCGATGACACATAGCGATAAGTGCAATTTTCCGTTTCGAGCCATACTGATAGCAGTCAAACTTATTTTATTCGATTGAAAGTTTCGATTTACCAATACATTTATTGAATTTTAAACAATACATATGAACATCGTTATGTCGATAAAGTATTTATGTTATCAATTATAATTGTGATATAATGCACTTTCTCTTTCATTTTAAACGAAATAATGTATTACTAGCTTCATTTTACATTATTGCCAAGGTGATATGATTATAAAAGTCTAGAATGAAAGTGTATCCATTCATTACCAATGGCCTGTTATGTGTGTCAATCTGTTAAAAGTTTGACTTTGAATTTGGCTTACAACTGAACCAATTGAATGACTCATGATGAAACTAGTGCATGGTCAAGAAATATGTGACATACACAACAATTGAGAAGTTAATTAGTGAATTCGACCACTAAATAGTTAACATTTAGGTAATATTTGACAGGTGATTGACATTGGACATTGGAGATAAATTATTTATTAATTTATTTAAATAAATGTTTATTAGTAAATGAGTAACAAAACTTTTGAAACCTTGGGAGTAATAATTCAAAATATAATTTGATACAACGGTAATTTAACTAATCAATTTCATTGCACTAACATAGTTAATTAAAATTCACATTATATTTAATATGTGTGTTTGGTATTTTATGTAACAAACAGAACTTTGATTTTTAGTAAGGTAAAGAATTTTTTATTGTGATAATTCAATACTATGTAGGTTTAAATTATTTCCCTCTTTTAAATTCCCAGAAATATTTGTTTTCGTATTAATTTTTGATCCATTTATGGTGTCTGTGTAAACATTATTTTTTTTTTGCTTCCCGTTTTTTTGTAGAAACATGTTAGGAATAGTATTGGTGCTTTGTATATTTAAAGGTTATTTAATAAGCTGGTATTTGATTTAAATTATGTAAGTCGGCGTAAACCGGTCTTTTAACGTCATAACAAATTCGTAGATATTTGCACACGATCTACATAATTGTTATTATCGAAAAGGTATTTCAAAGAAAAATGAATTTTACTGTTATTCTGCTTTTTATGTTACTTATATTTAAAATATATTATATACTACATGGAATTGAAGGTTTAACATAGCTTCATAGGAAAAATAATATCCAAAAAGTATCGAAAGACTTTTATTATTCATCAGAAAAGCTTTAAGATTTTTTTATCATGTGCTCAATTTTCATTATTATCAAGTTTTTAACGTGGTAAATAATACTATAAATAAACATAAATACATATCTTATGATAGCGAAGGAATTCCTTTCTCCTGGTCAAATTACACCATTTGGTTACAAGGTTGCAAGTTAAAAGTCTGTTGCCACTATCAGTGGTACACTTCGTTCTTAAACAAATAAAAGGCACAATGCATTACTTGATCATAGAAGTAAATGATCAAATTAAATGACAATTGAAATAAGAGCTGGGTGAAACCATAGACCTAGAATCAAACAAAATTCTTAAAAAAGGAATAAGATTTTCAAATACGAATTCAAATGTTCGTAGCATTAAATTGTCAGTTTGAAAAACAATTGAATGTGTTGAGCCAGAAGATGTTATATACACCTACGACGTAATTTGTATATCTTATTGTATTTTAATATGACATTTAAATTTTAATGGAAGCGACAAAATTTAATAAGAATCACACACAATGAAATGATAAAATGCTTAGAAATGAATGTTTTCGTAATACATCGGGATTTCAGACTCAAATATATTGGTGGCAGTGACCTATATAGTTTTATGACCCAGTTCCGTTTTCAGACAGAATATTTTTAGTTTCTCTCACATTCATATAATTATTGTTTGTTTTGATCTCAAAAAGAAATAAATTGTTTTCAAAAACTCTTTTATATAGTTTTTTTTTATTCTGCAACAGGTTTTTTTATTGTTAAATATTAAAACAAATCTTTGGTATGTAGATTTTTTATTGAACTACGTAGGCTGCGGGCTACTTTCAATTTTAGGGTATAATTTAAGTTTTTTTGGACGCCTATGCACATGATTTAACAAGTGCACTGTAAAAAACGGTAGTCGTAAATTATAATCAAACTTGCATCATCAATAAAGCAAAAAAAAGTATTCTAGTTGCCGACACTGAGCCTTGTTATTAGAAATAAATCTGTGCCTTTTACGCTATGGTAGTTCATCGTTCGTAGTATTTAACTAAAATCATTTTGAATTTATTAATAACTGAGCTGTTATTATTGCGGCATGTTCGTATTTTATATATTTTATTTTAAAACGTATTAAATTTCAAAACAACAAGAATTAGTGAAGTAAATGAGAACAAAAATTCAAATATAAAATAATACATATCCTTCCAAGGAAGAAGATTATAATGTAGAGGTTCAGTAATATGTCACATGAAATATGTATTTTTTTAAATCATAAAAATAATGATAAATACATTATTTTGGAGAAGATTGAATTTATAGTTCTCTCGAGTTTATTCCCGAATCACATTACTATTATTAACCCTTTCCCTGCGGAAATATTTTATTGCAAAATGACTACCCTTATATTTATGATCCTTAGTTGAGATGTTGAATTCGTTGGTATCCTCCACTTCATTCCATAGTCGATTTGTTTGGGCATGATGCCCACCATACACGGATTAACAATATAATTAAGAGTTTATCTACACTAATTATTCTTTAATATCCATATTTTTAGAAGTCGTCAAATAGGTAGTCATGATAATTTTGATCGAATTGTAAAACAGAATGTAAAAGTCCTTGAACTATTTGATAATGTTAAAGCTTGTATGGTTATAATAATGACATACAACATAATATTGAAAGTTTGATATAATAGTTTCCTTGGACTAACTATTTATACACTTTGTTTTGTCGTAATATCCATGTACGAGATTACGTACTAGGCCAGCGGTTAGTAACTTTATCAAAAATAAGATTTAAATCAGAGAAAAATTTGCAATGCAGCATGAGCTATATTTGTTTAGATACAATTTACAGAATATATTTCATCAATATATTTTAATTAGATGTTAAGCATTATTTAGATAAGTAAATGACTACTTTTAATTGTGAATATTTGAAAAATTTAAACTTTAGATCATTTTTGGCAATTGAATATTTTATGTTGCTATTTTATAAAACATAAATAGTTTATAAAATATAAAAATGAAGTGTATACAAATACGAAATAATATGACCTTGATTCCTACGGCTATTATGTTTTTATAAAAATCCTTCGATTTAAACACTATAATATATGCGATGCAACGGTGGTTTGTTGGTGACCGCTGCCTTAAATAAACATTACTAAGTTGTAGGCAATTAATAAATCAATTTGAAATATATTGTTATGGCTGTAGTCTTATAATAGATAGAGGGATATGAAAGTGTCGAGGCATTGAGCTAGCCACGATAACACAGTATCCTGTATGTGAAACCGCAATTCCCATTTATTATTTGTTACACCTGAAGCGATTAAAACCGAGCAAACTGATTAATATACTAAACGAGAGAAACTTATGTCAGACATTTTATTATTCTGTTTCCTAATTTTATTGATTCTGAGTAATTGGTTAGCAAAAGCATTTTAATGTAACGAACTAGTTCAAATTTACAGTATTTTATTGAATTGGATGTCGCATAGAAATAATATGAGAAAAATCATGTAAGAATACCAAAAAACAGGTAACCAATTAATCAATACTAATTTAGACAAGATGAGATTTTTTATTTGACTTGAATTGATGTTATTGGTATCCCTCATTTCAGCTCAAAATCAATACCCTTTTGAGTGAAAGATATGATGGAAGTGTGAGGTTGTCTAGCACAGTGTTCCCCAACCTTTTTACACCTACGGACCGCTAAAAAAAGGAAAAATAAAATGCGGACCACTAATACTGAAATAAAAATGGTTTTTTCATATAATATTTTTTTAATTTTATATTGTGAGAGATGAACATAACTATAACAAACAAATAAACATATGAAATTCTTGGAAATATATGTAGGTAGGGTTTTGCACCTGGGTTCACTATCCAAGAGCAAATATGTCTGTTCTCCCTGAGTGTACCTGAGAAGATTTATGACTGTCGATTTTGATAAAACCAGCGACCATCGTGTCGCATCATCCTACCAATTATTATTATTTAACAATAACTAAAAATACAAGGCACCTGACGAAGTCTCAAAAAAACCGTATACTGAGCTTCGAGAATAGATGCTCGCGTCGGATATTGGGGGTGAAGTGGTTTGACATCGTGAGGAATTCGGAGATTAGGGAACGGACCGGGCAAAACCCTGTCACATCGGCGGTTATGGACAGAAGTTGCAACCGTCTGGGTCACGTGCTCCGGATGCCTCCGGGAAGCCTCAATCCTGCTTGCCTCTTCTTCCAACCTGTGGGATATCGGCGTTCTGGAAGACCATCGGATACTATCCATAGGATGTACTCGGTGGAGCTGAGAGACTCTGGCATGTCATGAGAGGAAGCAAAGCGATTGGCGGGTGACAGGGATTCATGGTAGCCATATGCTCCACATAGGGAGCGAATATGGGAGAAGAAGAAAAATACAAGTAAACGGTTGGTAGATAGTCCACTATGCAAAAGTGGCAATATGATCCAGGATGCTGATCACATCCTTTGGGAATGTCCAGACATGAACAATGAACGGGAAAAATTGCTCAAGACGATACGACATCAGTTGGATCTGTCGGCCCCGTCGGTCATGCCGACTTGGTTGCATCTCTGACAAATTACAAGACATTAAAAGAGTTTACGGGGTCCTATGGAAAGCGATTGGAACGCAATTCCTTAACACATTAAACCCCTTGTTTTACCTTTTCTTTTTTTTTTAACACTTATTTTAAACATAACCTCTTGCACACTAGAGTGCATGCAACCAAGTCTTGAGGAATTTCTCCTCGGACATTCCTGGCTAACATTTGAAACACGCATATCGTTGTTACGCTGCGGAATACACTCTGTAAGAGTGTGAAGTCAAAGTGGGTGGTGGTGGGTACTACGTTGAGTACCCAAGGGCATTAAAAAAAATATAAAAATACAAGTAAACGTGTAGGCGAAAAAATCCTATATTTAATATTTTTGCATGGCGAATTTCTTGAAATTTGGCATACTGTTCGCGGTCCGGCGGAAAGTCTGGCACTAAGCGGTGGACCTGGTTGGAGAACACTGGTCTAGCACAAACAACGTATTGAGAAATTATGTGGAAATCTCGTTTTAAGTATGAGTATCTAGACGTTGATTTTCCTTTTACAATTTGTTTGCTCCCGATTACTAGATATTTACAATATGATAAGCAATTTTAAAATCCTTGGCCGTTGAGATTATCCCACCGTAATTTGTAGAGATTGTGTTTTAAATAATCTTTAAAAAAACCTGACCTAACTTTATGTAAATTGATTGACCAAAGGGTTGTCCTACATGTCGATAAAAATGTATTTAAATCCTTCACTATAATTATATTTCATAAGAAAAAAATAGTATTATATTGACCGATTCAAGAAAGGAACTAAAATTATAATGACAAGAGGAAAACGTACGTGTATCAGAGGTAATTATAATTGTTGAGAAATACCCTAGGGCATTTCCATCGAGTTACCTTGCTCTCGATTTCTGAGACACGAGGACATTGACAAATCATGATTATTCAATGTCAGCTAAAATACCAGTTTTAATTAAAAATACCATCGCTGTTTAAAAGAAAAAGTTTAAAAAAATCTGTAGAGCAATACGATTAAATTTATTCGCTGATATACAAATCATATATTATTATAAATATAATTATTATATTAAGGTTACGATTAAGCAAAACGTTTAAGAACGTTTTTGGGGACAAAATGAAAGTCGAAAGAGTTGACAAGGCAACGCATTACCATGGATTTATTAAGGATGAAAAGTTTAAGTACGTAATATATTCATACCAAAATATTAACACTTAATGTTCAAAAATAAATGGTAACTATGTAATTAAGACTATGCAAAATTTCTTTGCGAAACAATTTTCATAAACGGAAATTTATATTTCGCACGTGAAGCTAATGATACTATGTGGTACTTGCGTTAATATCAATTTCAATTTAAGTCAATTTTAATGAAGAAAGTATTATTTTTATGGAAAGTTGGGATTTGTTTTCGAAAATATAAATGATGATTCTTTGATTTTTATGAATTAACCACTATTTATTCTTAGTTCTTTTAGAGACATTTATTATAATGAAAGCTGATTGAATTTATTTTTTATCTTGCTAACCGAATTTTATTTTTACGCGGATCTTGTCCATTATTTTAAAGTATATTCTCTTTGTGATCTAGACGTGTCCTTCCTGAAGTGGAGCCAGGATACTTACGCCCCCTGATACCAGAAACAGCTCCAGAAGTACCAGACTCATGGCAAGATGTGATGGCTGATCTTGAACGTGTCATCATGCCCGGAGTCACCCATTGGCATTCTCCTCGGTTCCATGCATACTTCCCAACTGGCAACAGTTACCCAGCTATCGTAGCTGATATGCTCAGCGGAGCTATTGCCTGTATTGGATTCACATGGGTAAGAAATAGTTGCCATAATTAATACGTATATGTTTCTATATATTCGCTGACAATGGATATACTATGTTAACATTTTGAACTCGATAACGCCACGTAAGTACAGAATATTAACAGTGTCACTGAGATAATTGCTGAATAATTTAGACGTGGCACCCTCGAATGCAAAGGGTTTAAAAGTAAAAGTTAGATTATTACAATTAATAAAAACATATGATTTAAATAAGTATAAAACGATAGCATTCGAGTTGTAAGAGAAAAGTAAACGATGCCTCCATGGCGGCCGTTCGAGTTGGTGTAAAGATATTTGGAATTACAGTAAAATATCAATGCGCTCGATAATTTTGAATTTAAAAATCATTTGAGATAATCTCAAGAATCACTCATAATAAATAAATGAAAATACATCACCGACACCATCCCAGAGTCCTAGATCTCAAATGCTAAATTATCATGAACATAATAGAACTTGAATCCGGAACCTTCTTGTTAATTGGAACTTTTACAATAGCTTCTAATGGTAGAAGATAGTACAATCAAAATATTGTAAAATCAGCTTTGACATGCGAATGCAATAGAATCAGGTTGCTAAAATTTCCATTGAATAGGAAACATATTATAATAGTCTCTTTTATAATAAATCGTATTCCATCGTTTTTGTTGTATGCACCTCAAATGAGAATGAAAGTCAAAGATGTACAGTGTGTGTCTTTGTACTGACAGTTCTTCATATCAAATAAAAATGTCAAATAATAAAAAATACTGACGAATATAATACAAAGTCAACTTTGGTTAAGTCATTGTTCTTGAGTGGCATACTAGTTGGCCCCTTGTACATAATAATATTCCCATTCACGCAAGACAAGCCTGAGGCGATATTTTCGTTGCGTAAAAGAGATTTTATTAATATCCGGTTCTTGACTCTTGTTAGTGACAGAAAATCCTTGGTAAGCATAGGATAATATTTGTCTATTCCAACACGGTATAACATTTGTATAACTGGTACATCGTAAAAAGAGAAGTGATATAATTATTAACATATTTTTTTTGAAAGAGTAGTTAAGTGTGGACATATTTTATAAATATACCCACTATTAATGTAGAACACATGGACGAATTATGGAGCATCTTAAGAAAAATGCTTTTAAAGCGAACTGATTGTGAACCAGCCATTGAACCTTTTTTAGGGTTTAGAAAATTGCTAGTTATTAGCCAGCATTCTTTACGTTCCGTTTTCAGGACCAAACACAGGTGGATAGGAATCAATAAAAGCGTCACAGTTATCCATATCACATATCCATAAATCAATTAAAACGAAAGCCCAACTACTCGGCCACGGGAACGAGCGTTTGCTCAATTTTAAGTACTATTTACTTATTTTTCATAATAATTGAGTTTGTAAGATTAAAGTAAAATGTGTCATTGCTAATTCGATATTATAGATTTGTCAGGAATCAGTCATGAAAGGTTAGGTTAAAAACAGTGCCATTTTTAATTCGTTATCGAGAGGATTAAGATTGATTTTTAAGATACGTACCATATACTTCAGAATTGGGACAAAAATAATTATACCCAATATCAAGGTTTTCGTTAATGTTCTATGAAAAAACATGATACATTTAAAAATAGTAATAAAATAAAATGTAGTCGATTGTAAATAAAACGAATAATTTATCATTGTGCTTGAATTATTTTGTTAGATAAATTTATCCTTAAATGGTTTATAAAATCTAACAAAAGGTTATAAAAATAAACCCTTTTACTGTCTGCATTTTTTGTTGGAACAGCGAATAAACTTCATTGTTATATTGTTATTATTTTTACATTGGTTAACAAATTTATTGAAGGCGAGCGGTTATTTTGTCAGTAACTAATAAAATTTCTCGATTACAAAATATTTTAGTATTTGATCAATTAATTAGTTTAATTTATTAATGAGACTTCTAGAAGTTAATTAAGGGCTACAAATAATTTATTCTCGTTACAAATTCGCATATATGGAAATTTACTTTGAAAAAAAAAACAACATTTCCTACCTTATAAAATTGAAGATATCCGTGATGAATGTCTATATATAGATGTTAAAAATATAGATTTATTATTTCTTACATAAGGTTTATAACTGTGATTTGTAGGATCAGTTAATAAAATCTTAAAAGGTTTGGAAATTGGAGGTATAATTTTTGAAAATACATAGTGTATTAAGATGTCATAAAGCTTTTATTTGTTAGATGTAAAACAGTGAATGCCAAAAGGCATTTGTCGATTTTTGTTCAACGCTGCAATAATGAATTAATGTTTTTCTTAGATCGCAAGTCCTGCATGTACAGAGTTGGAAGTAGTTATGCTCGACTGGCTGGGCAAGATGCTGGACCTACCATCTGAGTTCCTGGCTTGTTCAGGAGGAAAAGGTGGTGGCGTTATTCAAGGAACTGCCAGCGAAGCTACTCTGGTGGCTCTTTTGGGCGCAAAAGCTAAAACTCTTTGCTCCGAAAAGGAAAAGAACCCGGCTTTAACCGACGACGACATCATTCCAAAGTTGGTCGGATATTGCTCAAGTAAGTATGGAATTTATAATATTTTTAACGATACATCAATCCTGAAGATGCTTATAAAATAACATACACACGCTTTGCACCATAAGTAAAATAGCAAAGTTATCAATTTTTATTGGACATAGTGTTTGACAGCACAGAAAGAATGCTCATCTGAATTTAAAGTGTAAAATGATTCGACCTAGATTCAATTATAATCAAATTACGTATCAATTTCATATTGAGCCCTGTGCAAAATTTGATTATTTTTCCGGCGCTGAAAATCGGCAGACGTTGTCGACGTCGAACGAGATTCGAGCGTCAATTTAATGCAATGACAGCGTGCCGCTAATGAACTTTACTCTGCTAGAATATGACAAGGGTTGAAATATGACAGACAGTCTGAAAATGCATTTATAATTTTGAAAATGCAAAGAAAATTGTATTTTTAATGTTTTTTTTTACTAAATATCAATATTTCGAATATATAAGATGAATATTTAATTATCTATGGGTTTCTTTTATTTAACCTTAACACATGCTCGAGATTGGAATACATCAATTCAAAAATAATATGGAATACATATTTGGCCATAGGAATAGCTTGCCGAGTAAAATATTGTATTAATTTGCTTCCATAGACAAGACTAAAGCAAAACAACGTTAATAATAAATCATGCGTTGTGTATTTGATTCTGTTTACTTCTGGTCGAAATTTTCATTATCATGGAAATCAAAAAAAAGATTTCAATTTTTAAGAAAACAGTTATTCTTCGAAAGCCAGACTGACAAGAATATTTTTCATTGATTCGTCAATCCCACATACATTTAAGACTATGGACTTCCTTAATTAGGGATTTCAGTCCTGAAAATCTCGATATTTTACATTATAAATCCCAAAATTTTCAAAGCAAACAATTACAAAAAGATTTATGTCGAACACACACGTTATGCCGAGATATTTATAATGTATTATTTTATGGATTGATCAAATAGCACTATATAACGTGTGCCTTTCAGCTCGTTCAGTTTTCAGTCTTCTTTGGTAATTTTCTTCATGCACTTATGCCTCCTGTTTTCCCCAAGTTCTTTTCTTTCTTTCCAGGCTCGATAGTTAATTTATTTATTCTAATATCGGCACATCCAAAAGTAATCCTAATTCTCTAAAGAGAAAACAATAGTCATTTCATTTTTAATGTGGTTCCTCTAGTGTTTTCGATTTTCCTCGTATATGTTATTTCAAGCAGAAACCGTAGGCTACGTGTTGCGAGTTGTGATTTCATAATGCAAGTCGCCCCGCCTCGCTCGAGAGATCACTTTGTTTGATATTCCTACATTGCTGTAATTGCTTCATGTTCACGTTTGGCAGCAATTGCCCATACTCACTATGTCACAACTGATGAAATTATTGTTATTTTGCTATCGAACTAGTAAAAACAAAGAAACTCGACAGCCTGGTGGACATGGCCTTGTAGTGATTATTTGTTTATGAAATCGAATAAAATATATTTTATTATACCTCTTTTTTCAAACGTGAATATTTGAGGGACATTCACTTGAAATCACTCAGATTTATTTTAAAAACGATTTTGTCCAATTATCACACAGAACCGTTTATACAATTTTTTGATTTCACAAATACTTTGATACTAGCAATTGTTTTTAGAAATGACATATTTTTTAAAGAAATAAAAATATGTAAGTGCATTTAATGTTTCGTGATTCATCTTCTAGCATCGTAACAAAATAATTCAATGTGGCAATTGATTTTGATATTTCCAATCTGTGGAAAAGAAAATAACAAAGAGTGTGGCTCTGAGACGTATAATATTTTACCTCGTAAATAATATTTGTCGTATTTATATTTTCTTTATAAACGTTAGACACTGTTTACTGTCTGTCAGTTCGAGTCCATTCGTGTGCTCGAATGCCTGAAGATGCCGAAAGGCGAAACCCAGGCCGTTAGTGACAAAATACATGGAAGTGTACAAAATCTCAATAATCCAAAATTAAATACTAGAGGCTTATGAATATTGACTCCATCCCAACTCCACGTAATGTTTTGCAAACAGTCCTAGACGAGAAATACTACCACACTGTCCATATTATCCTAAATGGTTGTTCAGTTATCCTTTTGTAATAAATTTAACTCATCTATTCACAATTTCACATGAAACTGTGATGTGCGATCGATTTCATTGTGATACTCAAAAAAATTTTTAAATTTTTATCGAATTAAAGCTGAAATAATATTAATTTTACCGAAACTATATAATTTCAGTTTAAAAGTCCACAATATTTCCTACATTTCTCATTCCGCAAGATCGATATTTTTAAGACATCTTTGAAATATTATGTGACATGATATTAACATTAATTATGTCCATAGAACAGGCCCATTCATCCGTAGAGCGCGCTGGTTTACTTGGTGGCATCAAACTCCGTCTTCTTGAAACTGACGAGAAAAATAAATTGAGAGGAGATACTCTTCAGAAAGCTATTCAAGAGGATAGGGCTGCTGGTTTCATCCCATTTTACGTAAGATATGATCGTAATATTTTTCTGTAATCTGATCGATTGTCAGTTAATTAAGACTTGTCTAATGAGTAATAAAAAATAACAAACTGTTGTGTACTATAATAGAATAAATCTAGCTCGCTAGGATTTCAAAAACGTTTAATTAAATTTACGTATTCCTTCAAATAGATTTTCAATAACCTTATGCTACAAAAAGCAGATAGGGTTCCAGTAGCGTATTTAAACGGTGACCTATTATTTTATTTTAATAAATAAGTTATTATAAAATAAAACCACATATTTCACAATATTTCGAAAACTATATCAAACACAGAAAAGCATAAAACTACCATTTTTTTCACTTCACCAACAAAATTTAACAGATATGTAGGAATGTCGAAACAACTCGAAAGAGACGTTTATTTTAAGCTTTTTGTATTCTTCCAGGATTTTTAAGACAACAAATTATTTAGTCAGTAACTAATTCCATAAATAGTCAGTAGCTTATTCGATAAAAGGTCTGTAAGAAATAATAAATAATTAAATTTAGAAACTGACCATTTGTTATAAATTACAGACTGTTTATTTTATCAATTGATCATTTGTTATTTCTTGCTAACCAATAATGCAAGTCGATTTTTAGTGCTCCCGACTCCCGACTAGGATTCTTAATGACATTCTATCCACATAGTGTAGAATTTGAAAAGAGCTTATCTTATGATTTACAGGTTGTTGGAACTCTTGGAACTACATGCTCTTGCGCATTCGATCCTTTGGATGAGTTGGGTGCTGTCGCTAACCGCGAAGGGCTCTGGCTTCATGTTGATGCAGCGTACGCTGGATCTGCGTTCATTTGCCCAGAGTACCGTTATCTCATGAAAGGAATCGAGACTGCCGACTCATTCAACTTCAACCCGCATAAGTGGATGCTCGTCAACTTCGATTGCTCAGCTATGTGGCTGAAGGATCCCAGTTGGGTGGTTAACGCCTTCAATGTAGATCCTCTGTACTTGAAACATGACATGCAAGGATCCGCCCCAGACTATCGTCACTGGCAAATCCCATTAGGTAGGAGATTCCGCTCCCTGAAGCTTTGGTTCGTTCTGAGGTTGTATGGTATCGCTAACCTTCAAAAGCATATTAGAAAACAAATTGGTCTTGCTCATACATTCGAGGAGTGTTGCCGTGCCGATGAACGTTTCGAAGTAATCGAAGAAGTGCTAATGGGTCTAGTATGCTTCAGGCTTAAAGGTCCCAACGACGCAAACGAAGCACTCCACAAGAAAATTAACGCACGCGGAATCATCCATCTGGTTCCTTCTAAAATCAAGGAAACCTATTTCTTACGTATGGCTGTTTGCTCAAGGTTTAGCGAACAGGAGGACATTGAAAGCTCGTGGAAAGAAGTTGCTGCAAGCGCGGATGAACTGATCGCCGAAGGAAAGATTAACGCTGTAAAATAAATCTGCCTACACGGTTATACCTAGAATTAATAATCTTATTTATTTGTTTTTGTCCCATGATGTGCTTTCGTCAAAATTTTATGGATTTGTTTAAAATATATTGCGTTTGCACTATAGTTTAAAAAAAATAATAATCGACAAAATGCTATTTGTGTCTGACAAAAAATATATTTATTAGTCTATCTTTGTATGTTGGTGAAATTATTCACTTAAGTGTTTTCTTCGTTGCTACTAGACGAAGTATTGATTCCTTAACTTGTGATTTTTATGATTAGCCTGTTAATGTATATAAATGAATATCATTTTTTTTATTTTTTTATAAATTCATGTTTTTTATTCTGGGACTAGATGTCACTAAAAAATTTGCTTAAAATGAAACATTATTGTTATATGATAATACATTATACTTTTTTGATGAGCTGAATTCCGTAAAATATAATAAATTGCTTAAAATAATTATCAGCCATGTAGGTATTATATATACAAAAACATTAAATGTTTTTCTTGTTAAATAAAATAAATTCGAAATGGGGGGATCAATAAAATTGTTAAAAATAAAATTTATTGTATTTATTAAAACTATTTCGATAAAGCTATTTATAAAAATAGTTGCTGTTAAGTGGTATTACTCGAAAATTTAAATTATTGTATGTTGAACTATATTTACTCAATAAATATTAAATAAAAAAACTGTTTTCAATTACCTTTCTTCTAGCAATGAATGTGTAATCGCTGTCTTATAATTATATACACAAATATTATATTGACTGTGAACAGAGCATAATTATTTTTATAAATTATACTTTTACTTAAAAACAGTTTTATGCAAACAAACAAAATGAAAAACGTATGGCATTTCAAGCATTTGGCAAACATCAAAGTCAAATTACTCAAAACTAGTTTTTGCCAGTTAGTGTCTTCTTCCAAAACAACGACGATATGTTATTTATAGTAACGTCAAATATTTTTACAATATATCGTATAATATAGTGACATCTAGTACAAAAAGTTAAAGCTTTTTGGTTATTATTCGTGTACTAAGATGTTTTTGACAAGAGATGTCAGCAATCAGACGATGCTTCAATAGTCATATTTTTAGAAAAATATGGAATTATCTAATTTTGCGATTTGAAATAATCTAGGCAACATTATAAAAGGCTTTCTTGTTGAGTTATATTACATTGAAAAATATATAATAGATCCCTGTATAAAGTTGATTGAAAATGTTCAGATTTCAATACAGCGACAACTTTACTATCGATGTAGATGTTTTAAAATTCTAGTAAGCTAGAATCTACCAATTACGTAAGCTAGATTTTATTAACTTAGTACCTACTCGAATGTTTGTACAAAGAATCATCTAATAATAAATAGATGTCACTATCTCAAAATTTGAAACATTAATAATATGTGATAATATTGCAACCATATATAAAAAAACACTAGTCCTTTACATAAGAAATAAAAATTCTTTCATTTTTCGTATAAATCTATCTTTGCAATCAATAAGCGAGTAAGCGCAGGTTGAAAAATCATATCAATACGTTCAACGACGACATAATTTCATTTAAAATGTCATATGTCCTCGAGCATATTGTTGTTAATTTTGTATTCGTATTATTTTTCTTTTATCATTTTTAACCATTTTTCCAATAGGCATTCCATTTTGTCAAACAACTTGGGTTTTGGATCAATTGAAATATATCTTTTTTTGAAGAGATGCTCATATTTTCAGTTTCAGCATACAGATAATATTCAAAACATTAACAACATGAAATTGATTCTTTGGAACGTATTTCAACGTTTCAAAAATGAAAGATTTTGTTACTAAAATGTAACGTACGTCACTATGACTGTAAGAGTCGTTTATGTTGAAAATAAAAGATGCCATAAATTACGATACAAATTTGCTTCAATTAAAGTAACTCTATATAATAATTTACTTGAATAATACTTATATGCAGGTCATTTTTTCTGGAAAAGTAAGAAGAAAGGGTGGTTCATGTGGTATAATAAAGCTAAATTTAGTTTAGTTTTATTTTTTTATTTACAAACACTAAAAAATATAATCTTAGATACGATGATAAATCAATACTAATTATAGTCTATATTTTGTCAATACTCAATATCACAAATATATTCACGATATTTTGTCGTTTAATGTATACATGTAATTTTTATTATATATATATATATATATAATTCTAAGAAAATAACTGTTTAAGTTCTCATAAATATATAACACAGAACCGGTTTTATCGATCATGGATTAACACCACTTATTAAAGTCATATTTGAACAATACCAAGCTATGATTTTAGATTAACTGAATATCAATATTTAAGCTGAAACTTATAATGGCATGCTATAAATAAAATAGTATTTGAGACTTACTTAATAACAATAAAAAAATCACTTAGATTTCTCATCTATGCTAGTAGCAATACCAAAGCTATTTATGGAACTTATTTTGTCAGTTATGTCTACAGTATCTGAAATAGTAGGTAAAAGAGCATCATTTGTGATATCCAAAACCGTCGTTGCTTGACTTTGAATTTCTTTCCAGGCGAAATCAACATCAGGAGATTCACAAAATCTGCTGCACACCACGAACCGGATTAAATACTTGCTTTTGTACGAACACGAAACTACAAATATATTCTTTCGCTCCATTAGTCGGTCGTGAAGAGATTTTGTCAGACAGTTGTCCCCTTTGATTCGGAAGCATACAAGTCCCATCATGACCTCCGTTACGATTTCAAATCTGCTATCAGCGAGCACGTATGCTTTAAATTGTTCTGCCAGTGACACTTGATGCCTAATATGGGTTCTGATACCACTTGCGCCGTACAGTTTCAGTACCGCCCAAAGTTTAATAGATCGGAAACGACGTCCAAGAGGAATCTGCCAATGTCTGTAATCGGGTATGCTTTCTGATCGATTGTCTTTTAAATAAGCTCTTTGCACATCAAACGCGTCGATCAAGTATGAAGAATCTTTGACCCACATTGCTGAGCAATCGGAGTTAATCAACATCCATTTATGAGGGTTAAAATTGAAGGAATCAGCATACTGAACACCGCTCATAAGATATCTGTATTCTGGGCAAATGAATGCTGTTCCAGCGTATGCTGCATCGATGTGCAACCAAATACCTTCCCTTTGACATATTGGACCGATTTCATCCAAGCAATCGAAAGCGCACGTTCCTGTTGTTCCGAGAGTAGCGACCACGTAGCACGGAATGAATCCGTTAGCTTTATCTTCAGCGATAGCCTTTTCCAGAGTGTCACCGCGAAGTCTACAACGGTCGTCTGAGGGTAGAAGTCGCATCGGAACTGTTCCAATAATCCCAGCTTTTTCCACTGAGGAATTTGAGTCTTCTGATGAATAAGATACGAACCTTGATCTTGTGGTAGCCACATCGATATTCGGGTCATTCTTTTTAAGACGATTGACGAGTCTTTCTTTCGCAGCCATCAGTGCGACAAGTGTGCTTTCACTAGCGGACCCCTGTAAAAAATTAAGGATTTTGTTTTCAGCTATAAATACATCTCGCTGAAAAAAACTATTACATCTAACTACCCAATCAATCACCGAAATTGTCAATTTAAGATTCTAAAGGATTTACGAGTCATGTCTTATTTTCTTATTTAATTATTTTTATAACCACGCAAACCTGTTTATTCTTCTGCTTAGAAGGAGGCAAAGCAACCAACTTTAATAAATGGTGATATTGAACTTGAAAATATTATCCATATTACGTAATGGAATAATGTAGGTAGGCGAGTAATTTTTTTACACATTTTTTAAGATGTTTCGTGAAATTGAGCGAACATTCTTTTTGAAAAGGAAGGTGCAATAATTCATCGTTCGTATGTATACAAAAGTTTGTTTTCTCTTTAGAAAAAATCTCGTGGAAAACAAATTAACGTCATAAGCTAATATATACTGTGGAAATATACTATCACAATATAATTTGCCATCGAACGTCGTAAAACAACATTTTATTTATTATCAAGTATTATTTTTGAAATGAACATTTTGTATATTTTCGATAGATTCGGCGCTAACTTTGTGAAAATATCTTTTTAATATAAAATTGAAGTTGATAATTTTGTCATTCCACTGCCCAGTCTAAAGATGCTTCTTAAAGAAGCGAAACGGGCGTCATATTTAGTAACACAGCCAGGGGAATAACAAAGCCATCTAGTTTAATTTATATCGAATATATTGCAATGCAATCAATAATTTGGCGCACTAGTAAATTTATAATTATCGACGTTTACAATATGATGTACCTGAATAACGCCTCCGCCTGGTCCTTCAGAAGAATTAAGAAAATCATTTGGTAAATTTAATAACTTCCCCAGCCAGTTCATCATCTCAACTTCCAACTCTGTGCACGCGGGACTCGAAAGCTGTCGAAAATATCAGAAACGTTAATCAACACATAAATTTATTTAATCGTGTTCTAATATTAATTCTGAAAAATTATCATATATTTTCAAGGGAAAGCGAAATAAGCGATAAAATTTCGATTTCGTTTCATGGCGGCTTGCAAACACGTTTGGTTTTTTAATTTAACTTCCTCATGGCTTAAAAACATATGCGTGCTTCGATCTGATATAATATGTGTAATTCTCAATAAATCTTCTGTTTTGTAATTATTTTTCTTACACAACATTACATAGACGTTGTGCTTATTTCATTTTGTATCAACGAACCTTTCGAGCGGCTGGAATTTAGCCTCCGGCAAGATTCTTTCATTGAACGAAAGCAAAAGAAAGTTATGAAGTACTTGCAGTTAATGGAGATGATAATGGATTGGTTAATCAGTGTCCAGGGATTCTGAATCTGCGATACCTCATTTCTACGACAACTTTTAAGTTAACATGTTCGTAGCTTTATCTATGTAACATACTATCTATGTAAAAGAAATAGAATACAATTTGGGTAACTTAATATTTTGTAGAAATAGACGCCAATTCAACCACCAAAATACAAAATGCTTGCTAATGAAACAAACCTGAACTGTTTCACAAAGAAGGATTTCCGTTAAAAATGAATATTTACGTCTAAAATAGATAATTAAAAATGTATGTATTCCGATTTTTGTCTAAAACTCTTCGACGTAAAAATTATTATAATGAAGTTGTTCTTTTTATTACATTGAATTGCCATTGGATATCTAAAATTTCACTTCTTAAAAATCCAATAATTAGATTTGGAAATATTCAATTTATCTTACAATAAATAGAGTTGGCAATGTTAGCATTATAATTTTGTCAATCCTATATTCATAATTTACAATCCAATTGAACCCATACAATTGGATTAAACATATTGTAAATACAGTTATTTTAATGATATGACTACATTAAAAACATCGATGTTCTGTACAATCATTTTCAATCGATTAAAATAAAAAAATACCGATTCATTTCTATTTTGGTCCTCACTGCAGGTTCATAGGAAATAATTAGATAACGTTGTAATTTAGTAGAGAATGGATAGTAACGAAAAAAAGCTAATGAGAACGTGCGATTTTTGAAATTATTATTTTATTGGGTTGTATTTCATAATTCATTAGCTATTATTTATAACGGTTTTATATTTTTGATATTTTTAAAACTCATATTAAGCTCGTGTAGGTGTGAAAAGAAAAAATGAATCATAATTGTGTTATGTCATAATTTTCCTTACTGGCAATACTACGAACGCGGACCTAAGATTAGAAGTTCGCGTCTATATAATTATTGACCTTAATTATTATTACTCGAAGCGTTTGCATGCATATCTTTTATTCGTATTACATCTTCTTCAAAATAAAAACTGCTATAAGAGGAAGTGAAAGATCAAAATATGTTGAGTCATGATTTGTTTACGTTTTTTAATGTAGTTTTGATTGACCGCAAATTATATCTTACAAAATCGATTGACGATAGGCCCAATAAAATTTCGTCATACCAAAGAAATTTTTTAAATATTTTTTACTACGTGCTACTGAAATGTATCTGAGGAAATGTTAGGTAAAGCAATAAAATTAGAAATTTTAAATCTTGAAAAACGTAATTGTGATTAGACTGTGGATATTTTAAAAGTGATTTGTAAGTAATCTTACCCAACTGAATCCAACACATCCAAGTCCTGCACTCAGCATTTCTCCTACAATACCAGGATAACTATTTCCTGTTGGATAAAATGCGTGAAATTGGGGAGAATGCCAGTGGGTCATCTGAAAAAGGAACGCATTTTGGTTATGGTGTTTATAATAAATATTGATTTGAATGAAAAATGGCTTAGATCTTAACTACTTACTCTGTTGTAAATATTAACTTCGACTGCACGTAACCCGTTTGACATACGTCACCACGGAACGTTTGTTTGTAATGCCATGGTTAGCCATAATGTTTTCTTATTATTGTATGATATTAATTAGGATTTCCTAGTTTCTCACTGAGATAGATGCTACTCTGTTAATATAGACCTTTTCCCAGTTGCTTGAATTCGGCTGAGAATGTTTTTGTTACTGTTATGTCGTGTTCTAAGTAAAGGCAGCTATCGATTACATAAACAACGAAACTTAAGGATACGTAAAAATCGTTTTGCATAATAGATTAAAATGAATATATTTATCTTGTTTAGTAGTCGACGTATTTAGTCACACAAATTAAACAGGTGGAATGATTTTCAAAACAGTATGCGAAGTATTTTTTTTTTAGTTTTTTTAAAGTAAGTATAAGACTGTAAAAGTTTTCAATATTTTTGTTTTAAATCTATCGCATTTCAGTTTATGTTGAAAACCTACAATGTTACATTATTATACACGATTTATATTTTTATCTGTCTATTTTAACAGTCTACCGGAGAGTTTCGATCCACTAAAAAATTAATGTATTATTTTCATACCCAAATTGTGTGGTTTGGAAATATATTGAGATTATATTATAAAACCAATCAACAGTATTTTGAAGAATTTAAGAAACATTATTTTATAAATATTTTTTCTACATAATGAAGAAGGTATATTAAATAGTGATTATAAAATGAAATTGAAAAAACTGTTCTTCTTAAAATGGATAATTCTAATTCTTACAAAAACACCGTGTGTTTAAGAAAAAACGTAACCAACCATTTCATAAAGATTCATCAAAAACAAGGTCACTTAAAAACGCCAACAGTCCACTTATATTTGAGTAAGATATTACCCCAGGCATAACGACTCGATCCATATCTTTGAGAAAGTCCTGCCAAGGTTCTGGTTCCTCTGGGGCTTCTGAAGGAATAAGCTCTCGCAGATATCCTGGTTGTACTGACGGCAGCACTGGGCTGTAGATAGAAAAAAATATTATCTGTAAATAGATTTATTAATTTATACGGTTCTTATTACTGTGAACTAATCGTAACATAATTTTGTGAATGATGTTTAAAAATTTCATGTCTAGGAAATGTTATATTGTCTTATATACCTGTTCATGAAATGATTTATTTACTGTATATATAAATATATATATCTAAATATGTTCACTTGACACTTAAGATGAATAAAAAAAAGTAAACAAAAAAATCATTTACAATGTGAGATATTTTTAATTTATATTTTACAGTCGACTGTGTATTACACAAAAATTTAATTTTCAGTGAACGGTGTTACGGTGTTACGGTGATTGATTATTTCACTATTATAAAAATAATTATTATGATGTATTCAACTAACAAAGACGGTTTTTAATATTTTGAATAATGTAATTTTAGCATTATTTAGGAAGGTTTTCAAAACGTTAGTGTTGTATAAATAATTATAATTTAAGAAAACTTATGTACATACTGCTGCCTCAAGTTTTCCAGGTATTCTATGATGTAATCCACTGTGGCCTTCCCAAATTCACGAAACTGCTCGCTGTCCATTTTGATGAAGGGTTTAATCACTGAAAGGTTTGGATGTATAATGAGAATAAAGGTAACCTAGCACGACGCGAGCTCAAGAGCGAGTGGCCCCCAATATCAATACATCGCGTTATATCTTCTCACTTTCACATAACTTTCACGTAACGTCTTTAGGATATATTATATTAATCATTATTTACTATTATTACGAGACGTTTTTTCTCTCTTTTGAAGTAGGCTGCATGCCGTCACTGTTAAGGTCTCGGCTTAGATAAATTAATTGTTCAGGTTATACAATACGCGATCTACTTGCTGTTTACGTCTTGTTGCATCATACAATATTATGAATGCATTATATACTTGCATCAAACAGGAATCATGGGTATGTGACATTGGCATAACAAATAGACCCAGCCGTAAGGTGTTTGAGTCTTCTATTGTAGCGGTCGCCAACCTTTCGATGACCAATAAACTCACAATTTTGAATCGCGTGGTCCAGGTACAGATATAATTGTATTAAATAATGATCGTATATTTTACACTATTAAAGTGTTAACTGTACATTTTGGGTGGGAGGGATTATATTTAAAAAAAATGTTAAAAATATATCACGCTCATGATGGGAGGGGGAATCCATTTATTATAATGTGTTGATTTTAGAAGAAGAGAAAAGGGTTTTTAGTGACTCCACAAAACCAACAAAATGTAACATCATTTTTTAAAATGATAAATTAATCCGTAAAACCATCACGTGGAGGGGTTGGAGGGTTTAAGCTACTACGATATTTAGACAGAAGTGTTAAAATCACAGTATATCCAAAATTTTGTCATTTATGGATGAAGGGAGCCCTTATATTTGTATCTGTATTTTAACTTGTTATTTGAATGTTATTGGATATTATTTATTAATAGTTCAATATTTTTTATTAATGTATTCTTTTACTAAGTAATAAGAGTAAACTTTGAAATGTATGAACCGAAAACAAGTATTCTAATATTTGAATTGAAAAGGACCTCGATGGAAAGTTTTCAGTGCCTCCAAAATTAGCATTGTGGCTAATGGGGATAATTAATATATTTAAATTTAATGAGATGTTTGTTGTTGTTTGTCTTCAGTTAAGGAATGGGGTAGTTACAAATAGAGAAGGGGCAAAGTAGCATAATAGATTTTTCATAACCATGTTAAAGCAATTAGAGAGTTGTTTGCCAATGAAACGTTGAAACAATATACTTACGATTGTTTGTGTATTATAGTAGCTATATAATTAAAAATTGGTTAGTTGTAAGGCGATTCTTTTAATTTGTTAAGCATGATATTGCCACAAAGCAAGAATGTAAAATACTTCGAAAAAAATCCTGATTCATTTCGCCCATCCAGTATAAATCAAACATAACTGCAAATTCATAGTTTTGAGAAAATCGCATTTGAAGTTTTTGATACATATAAAATACTCTTTTCAGATCAAATGTCTCAGGTATGAAGATATTTTTTTCGTTTCCACAATAAAATATTGTGTTTCAAACTGATTTCAACAAAAATATTTCAATATTTCGCGACAGGTGTTGTTTTTTTAATTGTAAATATTTTAAATTTGTTAAATATACTAAGCATCAAAAATAAATAGGAGTGACTAGCAGTACTGACGTTTTTACACTACTATTATATGAATCCTATGGAAATTTTTGCATATAAAACAGGAAATCACAATTTTAGCACTAATGGTTGTTTTATACTGTAGGGGCGATTTTCGCGTTGATGAGTTAAAATGTTGAATAAAATTGATCTACATTTAAAACAATTTGTTTTAAATGGGTACTTTTTTTTGTAAGAGTAATTGTTTAATCATAAAGTAGTTTTAATTGGGATATTTATTTATTTCCTTTTCCTAATTTTAAGATGAAAATACACTAGTAAATATTAAATACAGTGTGTTAATTAGAATTAACGGCTTTGAACTTTTTTTCGTATTTCAGGTGTAATCTTGGCAAGCGAAATATGAGTTGTCTGTATTGTAATAAAAAAATAATTTTCCATAACTGGATTGCATGTTTGATAAGGCAATGTACAAATTTAACATAGGTTTATTAGCAAAGCTTTGTTCCTTTCTTTACGTCTAAATTCAGTTTTCGATAGATCCTGCCCTATACGATATAATACTATGTTTTTCTCATAGACTCGTGTAATTCTAAGTGATAAAAAAAATACTTTCTCTTTGATCTTCAACAACGTTTGATATATGATCATGCTGATGTATCAATGCCCAATTACACATTTTTAATTAAATAACAGTGTTGAATAATGATCATCTAAATACTTTGATTATTATGATATGCATCTAGGGTCATTTCGCCAGTGGTCAACCAGTTAAGCGACAGGTGTACTTTCAAAAAGGATTTTGAATCAATGAATGATAAATATATATTTTTTCGCTGTTATTCCATTAAATAGGGATTAAGTAATATAACCAACTAAAAATAAAATCATTAATATTGTACCAAACGTAAAATAATAGAAGTTTAAAAAAATACCAATTCTCCCAGTGGTTGGCCCCCAAAATCCAATGGTCGGCCTTTCATTGCCCAGTGTTCAGCCATCACTATGAAACTTCATGAATATCACGAAATAATTGACTGGTAACAGACAAAACAATAAAAAAACATAATGATGCAAAATATGACAATATAAAATATATTTTGTTAGCGATCCCCATACAAGATGAATTTGTCGAAACTTGCGAAGTAAAAATGTGCTTTTTTAATTACGTATTGCATCATATAGGTCAGCATAGTGCAGATATACATTGGCAAGTGGCAAGACTACCTACACCATTAAAAAATCTGTTTTTTTTAATGTATTCACTATTATTTAAGTTTTAAGCTCAAAAGGCCGACTACTGGCGACGACCGAATTTAGGAACACTTGCCCAATCCAGCTTTTTCGGCGCATGCAAAAACTGATTGCATTTCGGTTCATAATTAATTGACTAGATGTATGCATTCATTTTTAACACGGAAACTAATAATCACATGTCAGTCACAGAAATTTTGATTTTACGAACCGGCGCGCAGATTCGGTCCGGTTCGGTTGAATTCGAGCCGTGTCAGAATACAGTGGTACCAATAGGTAAATGATAATTTACAATTGCTTTATTAAACTTGCTAAGATTTATTACTTCTGACAATAAACATTTACTATATTTGTAAATATATTTTTTAAAGAATTTGTAAGAATTTGGCTACATATTTTATTTTGTTTTCGAAATCATGGTTCTTCGGTATCTCTGTTTTGAATACAATGATGTCGCGTGATCTTACTCATCTTTGCTAAGCCGTTCCTGTCCTACATACAAAGATGAAATAAAAATATCAAAAAGCAAGATAAATAATTTAATAAATTGGTAAATCAATACTTAGGGATAATTTCCGATTAAAATATGTAATTTTTTTCCAAATTATTCTGTTGATAAATGTACAATGCCATCTGTGTATCGATTAGTTGTGTTTGATAATTAAAGGAGGCAATACTTGCAATAAAAGTAGAAATAGAAAGATATAGATGTCACTAAATCTACGTTTATGGTATAATAATATGAATACACCCAAGTATCAAACCATACCATTTCCATTATATATAAAAAGATGTCACTTACGGCGGGGATTTTGTACTCTAAAATATTTTTATTTTTACAGGGGAGTAATAAGTGGGCTACGATTTATTATTGTTTGTTATTGTGTAGTATTTTACTGTTTCCCTAAAATAGAAAAGTGGCCGAGGGGTTTCAACCTGCTCATCTTAAAAAGCTGGTGGAAATAATTTAATCAAAAATACCCATAGTGATTCTATTCTTTCCAATCGGATGTGAACTGTAAGAGTGGACGTGTGTCTAATATTCATTAAAATAAAACACATTTTCTTTTGTGTTTGAAACATGGAGTAAAGTCGAGTTCTATCAAATGATAATAAATCGCTGAATACATTTTGATCAGTTACAATATTGTGCGCGAACGTAAGCGTGGAACATTATTGTATTCACGATGGAGCAGGGATGGAAACCTATTCGTAATAATTATTATTGTGAACGAATAACTTAACATAGTTGAGCAAGAAAAATCTTAGGGAATTAAATAAAAATTAAAAAAAATATTGCTGGCTTAAAACTGGAGGTCTTCAAACTATGGCAAGCGAACACGACCAATCCGGCCCGCCAAAGTTTATTTTAATTACACTGTACAATGTAAATAAATCATAAAAAATAATAATCAGATGTTTTTATTGTGGAAATTATCAGCAGAGACTTCTAATGCTCATCAGTTAATGTGGATCTGTAAAGATTTCTTGTATATTTCATTTTAGAGAATGTTATTTCACACATAAAAGTAATGCCGAAAGCGGAAAAGAAGCCATGAGAAAATTTATGCAACTGATCAAACTGTGTGAGTTGAACACTCTCCGGCTAGTTCCAATAAGAAAATTTGCGTTTAATTCAAAACTACAGTGTGGTGTTATGATGAGCTAGCTAGACTGAAAAGTTTGGAGAACCCTGGGTTAGAAGATTGGTAAAAATCTTCTGACGACCTAGTTATAAAATAAATGGAATTTCATCTTCCAAGGAAATGTTTTTGTTTTATTTGTAATTCAATTTCTGTATATCAGTGGAGTTTTGATATTATTATTACGTTACAATGTGCATTGAAAATATGTATTCGACGGATCTCAAATGGATCGGCGATCGATGCGGTGGTTGGTCGTAGTATTAAAAAAAACATTAAACGAAAAACAATGGCGTATTTTTTGTCTCCTTTGACTTAACTAATATTTTATTGGCAATTATGGCGTTATCAGTATAGATTAAATTGAGCTGTCATGTATTTTGATTTGAACAGCCTTGATTTTGACTTTTATTATTTATTGTACTTAACCCCTTATCTACAAAATTTGCATGATTATTTTTTTATCTAGCATATCTAGATACACACTTTTTGTTGTTGTAATGGCAACCTTTACAAAAAGCGAAACTAATGCCCATACCCATACATCTATGGCGTGATGGCAGAAGTTGATGTCAGTCTTGCCTTATTTTACACGATAAAAACTATAAACTTCGAATATGATATGTTCACAGCGTTTCAAACTTTTTACAGAAAGTGTGAGTAGCCAGATGTTGCCAACTTATAGTAGTAAACATGATTCTGTATTCGTGTGATGTCAAACAATGATATGTAACCTAACATTTTTTTGGTTTCTCATCCTTTTTAATAAATTGATATATTTTTTCAAATGAAATATCTTTTTAATGCATAATGAATGGCTGACGTATCAAATTTTGCCACCATATACGGAGGAATGTTTTTTATAAAACTCAATAATAAACCCAAAATGACAAACAACGAACATATCAACTTCAGCCATCACGGCACAGAAATAATTGTGTGTTCTTTGTTCATGAAAAATATTTTGTATACGGAAGGCGGTTATGAATTGAAAAAAATATCGAATTAAAATCATATATTTATTTACATACATACATTTTACAACAAATAAACCAACAATTTGTCACAATAACATGCATAGATTCGTTGTCCAATCATTTTTATACACTACTTTGGTGTAAATTGGTAATAATTATTGTACTTTAATGGCTGTACGAGACGCCATTCATTTGTATAATTTCCAATAAGTAGTGTATACATATTTTTATATAATTTGATGAACGGTTGGTACGTAAATTGCTGGTCGTATCTGATCATTATATAGATCAAAAATGGAAGTAAATAAAATATATTTTATCATTGAAAAATATTAGAATAACACAATATCAAAGTATCAAAAACAATAACATAGTTAAAATGTTTACAAACACACAAACATCTTATTAAAAAAAACTGTGAGCAGTCCAAAATATAAATTACATCTATGACAAAACATTTTTCAACCGAAATACTATTTATCAACAGAATATAAATATAATATGATGATTAATTTTATAGCATTTTTGAATATCTAATCTCGTATTATCAAATTTTAATTTGCTTGAACTATAAATGTGTTTTTTACTAGTACACCACACAAATTATTTAATATAATATGCATTTTATTTAATAATATCACATTATGTATAATGTTATGTCCCATTAACTTATTATTGCGTTTTTTATCTACTTGGTTTTTTCTTCAATATTGATTCTACTGATTTCATTGATTGAGTTGAATTTATCGGAGTCCAGTTTCTCAGAAATAGCTTCTGACATTATCAAAGGGTTATTTGAGTTCAAAACAACAGTGGTCTGTGACTTAATCTCATCCCAGGCGAATTCAATATCATTCTGTCTTGCAAATCGACTGCAGATTGCAAACCGAATGACTAAGGAACCTTTGGATGAGCAAGAAATGAGGAAAATATTTTTTCTTTCCATGATTTTATCAATTAGTGCTTTCGACAGACTGTCGTCGCCTTTGATTTTAAAACAAACTAACCCCATGCATGACGATAGTATTTCAAATCTGTCATCTTCCCTTACGAGAGATTCGAATTTCTTTGCTAAAGTAATATGCGTTCGAATATACTCTCGGATTCCATTAACCCCGTATATTCGAATGACAGCCCACAATTTTAAGGCTCGGAATCGGCGTCCGAGCGGAATCTGCCAGTGTCTATAATCAGGAATCTCGCTCGACTGATTATCTTTCAAATATGATCGCTGCACATCGAACGCGTTTGTGAGTTGTCTAGAGTCTTTCACCCAGAAAGCAGAGCAATCGAAATTAACCAACATCCATTTGTGTGGATTGAAGTTGAATGAATCAGCGAAATGTATTCCTTTCATGTAATGTCTATATTCTGGGCAGACAAAGGCGCTTCCGGCGTATGCGGCATCAATGTGCAACCAGGCTCCATACTTTTGACATACCGGACCGATCTCTTCCAAATCATCGAATGCGCAGGAGCCTGTGGTTCCAAGAGTAGCTACGACATAGCACGGGATCAATCCCTTTTCTACGTCTTCAGCCATAGCGCGCGCCACGGTTTCGCCTCGTAATCTACGACCTTCGTCAGTCGGAAGCAGGCGCATTGGAACCGATGCTAGCAGACCAGCCTTTTCAATCGAAGAGTTTGATTCTTCCGAAGAGTATGCGATTAACTTTGTTTTGATAATGTTGGGGTCTAGTGAGGGATCCGCTTTTGTCATTTTCTCGATCATTACGTCTTTAGCTGCTAGCAGAGCAATGAGAGTACTTTCGCTAGCTGTGCCCTATAAAAAATGTACATTCATCATTTAACATTATAATGACAGTTGTTAAAATTACTAATTAAATAATTAAACATCTTAAATAATCTTCAGTATCTTACTGTATTATATTTTATTTCAAATTAAAGTTACTAAAGTGCATTAAAGATATAAAATAAAATTATATATCGCAGTTGTAACATTGATCGAAATAATATTTTAGTGTTAGTTAAATCATTTCAACGCTGAAAAAATACTCTCGACTTCAGAACAGGGGTTTCAAAAATACGGCTCGGCAGCACTTCCAATACGGCCCGCGACAGCGGGTCGGACATGCCTGGTATCCGGCCCGTCTTGGTTTTTTTCACCAAGATAAGTAGTACCAAAAGCGGAAAAAAAGCCATTAGCAAATTTATGCAACTGATCAACCAAATTTTTTGTCGAGAGGACTTAATATGAGTGTATAAATCATACAGAAGCTGGGTTTTTCCTTGTCGGCTATTGGCTATCTCTGTCACAATGAAATATCCTTGACACTTGACTTTAAGTACCAATTGAAATTTGCGCGTAACTCAAAACTACAGTATGTTGGTATGATCTGCTAGATAGGTCTTGGGCCTTGGAACTTAATGGAGGAGTTAGTGTGGCTCTTAGGCTAAAAAGTTTTTGAGACCCCTGCTCTAAAACACTACCTTTTTTTTATTCGTGGAGGTGATTTTGAATGAAATAAATTATTCATAATACAACCAAGGTATTTTTTTATTGACATAATCAAATTATTCCGCACCTGAAAGCTATGTTTAGTCATCACTAAATTATGTCATTTTTATTGACCTAATATAGTAATTTAAAATAATATAATGTCATATAATTTACCTGAATAACTCCGCCACCAGGTCCTTCGGAAGAGTTCAAGAATTCTTTGGGAAGATCGAGCATTTTTCCGAGCCAGTTCATCATTTCGACTTCAAGTTCAGTGCAAGCTGGACTGGAGAGCTAATGGGAATATGAAACAAATTAAAAATTGTAAATACTGTTGTAAAAAATGTATGAAAACGTAACTTTAACTTGTTAACGGATGAGACCACGCGAAAAGTAGAAAATGCTACAATTATTTGTTGCATAACGACAATCATAATAACTACGAATGGATAAAATATCTGATTTAATCCTATTGATCTCGCGTGATTTTGATTACGCGACTAGGAATTTTAATGTTAAAAAGTTATCGAAGTAGCATTGTAATTCCATAACGAGTAAATCGTAATTTTCTAAAGATACCGATAAATATTTTGACGTAGAAAACAAAATTGTTTATAATAAATATTATTGTAAGACGATTTTAAAAAGAAAAGCAACACACTTCTAATACGACTAGATTTTTGACGTAATAGGGTGGGTGTTCCTAAAGTTAGCCGTCGCCAGTAGTCGACCTTTTAAGCTTAAAACTTAAATAATAGTGGATACATTTAAAAAAAACAGTTTTTTATTAATTCGCGTATATAGTATTGCCACTTTCCAATGTGTATTTGCAGTATACTGACCTATATGATGCAATACGCAATTAAAAAAAGCATATTTTTACTTCGCAAGTTTCGACAAATTCATCTTGTATAGGGATCGCTAACAAAATATACTTTATATTGTCATGCTTTGCATCATTATGTTTTTTATTGTTCTGTCTACTATCAGTAAATTATTTCGCGATATTCATGAAGTTTCATAGTGATGGCCGAACACTGGGCAACGAAATGTCGACCATTGGAGTTTGGGGCCGACCACTGGGAGAATTGGCATTTTTTGTAAACTTCTATTATTTTATGATTGGTGCAATATTTCATTTTTAGTTAGTTACATTTCTTTAATCCCTGTTTAATGGAATAACAGCGAAAAAAATATGTGTTTATCATTCATTGACTCAAAATCCCTTTTGAAACCTGTCTCTTAACTGTCGCTTAACTGGCCGACGACTGGCGAAATTACCCTAATTGGTTTGAATTGCATTGTTTTTTTCTCTCAAATATATTCTTCCTTCTGTTAAGAAGGAAGAATATTTGCAGAATTTATGATTAAATGAAGACAGCTTAATGGCTCATATTGTAAGGAAATATATATGATAATGTCTTGTAGAAAACCAAAATTACCAAATCTTTCAGATAACAGAACTAAAATAAAAGGTAACTACCATAAATGTATAATTGGTATTATACAAATATCGATAACAGACCTGTCATATCTGTAATTATAACTGAAAAACAACTTGTAGAAATAAGATGATGAATATGACGATATTGTTTATGAACTTAATATATTTTTTGTATGTGTTAAATTATGTAAAAGATGCCTTTACAATGATTTTTTGATGAGTTAACACCATTACTTTGTTAACACTTAAAAAAATAAAACTCACCCAGCTGAATCCAATGCAGCCAAATCCAGCGCTAAGCATTTCACCAACAATCCCAGGGTAGCTGTTTGCTGATGGGTAAAATGCGAAAAACTTAGGGGAATGCCAATGAGTCATCTGTATATTAAAGAAATAAAAAAAAAAACAATTTTTATAAGTAATTATAATAATCTAATTGTAGGAATTTGTCGGAATAGCAAAATTTTTAATTGGTTAATAATAAAAATAAATATTGATATAATCGAATCAGTATTATTTACCAAATTATACAATTTATTTATTCATAAAAAAAAATATTATTTATATATAGAGAAGGTTATGGTATGCGTCACTGATAATAGATTGATTACTTTTGAAACAGTTTTTAAATGAATTCTATTGAGTGTAAAATTTACATTTTACTTTACTATGTAATGAAACTTATTGAATAAAATTTTAATAAATTTAACCATTTTAAAGATGCTATTATACTGAGCAAATTTTTGTTATTCGTGACACGTGTTCCTCTTGTTACAGAACTGGAATAACAAATTTTGATTTCAAAACAAACTTTCCTCCAAATACATCGTCCACTTAAAATTTCTCAGAAAAAAAAATATAAAAATTATGGGCGGCTAGAATTGTTATAATATATTGTTTTACAGCAAATTATTTCCGTTAGTAATTAATACATGATAGGTATTTTATTACTATATTTACGATTTGTGACGAATCATTATAAACATAACTATACTAATTGCACTTTCACATGTGCTAATCGCACCAACAGGTTGAAGTGTTGTATCAAAGGTCATGTTACTTTCCAATACTTAATAAATATTGACCAGGTATACATAACATGAATCTGCGAATAGAAAAAAAATAATGACTAGTTTATATTTTTTCTTCATTAAAATTAATTTGCGAAGACACGCTGTTATGATTGATGTTAATCAATTACCTACGTTTTGAAAATATTGCAGGTTTTATTATTAAGGATGGTAATCAAGCAATGAGCAATCGACCATATCATTGTTTGACTAAAACGCTCGAAAAGATTTCCCTAGAATAATCTACAATATAAAAACAAAAAATATATGCATTAATCTGTATGTCAGAAGAAGAACTCCTCTCAAACAGTGAACAGTAGCGATGTAAAATTTGCACATGTCATTCTGGCTGCCATTTCTAGGTAAACTGTCTTTTTTCAAATTCAAACTTTCAACTTTTAACATTATTATTATTGATGGACTTTATTTTGGCACAACGTACGGTCCACATAATATATTAAACTTCCAACATTAGCTTACACAGAAATAACGCCATAATTGCGCCAACGTCTAAATGTTATTGCCCTTTATCCCGGGCGAAGCTGGGTAATAAATACTATTGATTTATAAATAAAAGCAGCGAATGTCCACTTGACTAATTGCAGGTAAAACCAGTTTTCAAAAATGGAAAATATAGTACGAGTATAATCCAATATATTTTCTTAAATATATATTCTATAAAAAGTATTACAAAATAAACTTTTTATTTCACTCACCCCAGGCATGATGACTCTATCGACGTCTTTAAGATATTCTTGCCATGGTTCAGGATCTTCTGGAGCTTCTGAGGGAATCATTTCTTTCAAATATCCAGGTTTTATAGATGGCAATACAGGTCTAAACATAATGAAGATGATAGTTAATTTCCAAATTCTTTATTAAGAAGAATTTTTACAAAGGTCTTATTCCAAATAGACCATTATCATTTCTGGATTATTTCATATTGACAAACTAGAATCCCTTGCAGTTTAAATCTTTATAAGGTATTTAATTATAATTTCTAAGCTTAGTAAATTTTTCAGTTATTAGTTATAAAAAAATAACTTATTTTGAAGTACGATGGGAATACAAAGAAAAAACACTCTTCAAATATGATCGGTATTTTAGGGGTTACAGTTCTGCACTCGAAGATGATAATATGCAACGATAAGTTTTTTTTTTATAATTTAAGACATCAACTGAGGGTGCTTGATGGAATTTCAATATCAAATTTGCATTCGTGCCCTCGAATGCCTGAAGATGCCGAAAGGCGAAACCCGGGTCGTTAGTGACAAAATACATGGAAGTGTACAAAATCTCAATAATCCAAATTTGCAACGATAAGCATAAAATATCATTTGCAAATCATACCATATCGGTATGTAACGGATAAAAACTTGTTTTTTATAAAATGTCAAGTTTAATATACGTTTGATTTATATATTATATAAAATAATGTTGTAATTGTGTATGAAATAATGTAATAATTATTGATATACATAATAAGATTTATTATAATTTAAAATATTTGTTGAGGAATTTATTTATTTTTCTGTTTACATACCGATCTCTAATGTTTTCTAGGTAATCAGCAATATAATCCACAGCAGCTTTACCGAATTCCCGGAACTGTTCCCCGTCCATTTTAAGATGTTAAATGATATATATCAACAACAAAAAACCACAATTGTTTTTACGAATCACGTTAATTTCTCGCGAAACCACCGTTAGTACTAAAATCAGACGTTGTTATCTGTTTGACACTTAACTTTCTGTTTCGCGTGACCGATTGTAAAAAGTAATAATTTGATTATCTGTTCTCACATCCTCCTCACTTAGTCAAGAGTCGAGAAATGATTTGTTTCATGGTTAAGACGTATTTATATGTAAGCGAATCTGACGTAGATGATTAGTTAGCCTTCTTACATGCGACCATCCATGACGACCGGGTACTTAAGTTGCTAACCACCTCCCATTATTTTTCTAGGCTGATAAAATCCTTCCGTATGATATGCTTATAGATATTATGTAATAAGGTTTTTTTGAGGATTGGACCGACCTCAGTCAGTGTTAAGGTTGTTTCTGTGAACAAATAGTCAAACCGCTTTGTTTGGCTCGAAGTTTTTCTTTTTATGTTCATAGTTTATTCGCCAAGGCGATGATAAAATAAGACTATTTTGTACAATAAAAAAAGAGTTTGGTATTTATTGATGTCTTTCTGTTTAAACAGGTGAGTAGCGTAATAAAAATTGCAAAAATAGTTAACTTATATTTTATTGAAAATATAATTTTCGGACGACATTGTGGTATCATTGGTGGTCATTTTCCAACGCTTCGAAACCTTTGCAGGTTAGATTGACTTCGGTTGTTTTCGAAGAATGATATAATGTTTCATTGTCAATAATTACTAAAAATCAAAACATGATGACTTCAGAAAATAATATTTTAATAGTTATTTATTAATTAAATTTATTAAATAATAAAATTAATGACATAGTAGATAGCACAACTAACGAAATAAGAATAGGTATTCATAAATTGTGCATAGGTAATAATTTGCGTAAAACATTTTTCATAGAATTTTGTGGATTAATAAATTATCAGTAATTAAACTAACAACCGATTTTTATCATATCAAATAATTCAACATCACCAACGGGCTCAACCAATAAAGCCCTCACAGTATTTTGCAGGAGCGTGATCTACTATGTTATTTACTAATAATTAATTTCTATTAAGACTTTTATACTTTTTTATGATTTCTAAGCTATTCATTTTCAATCGATAATTCTTCATGTTCGTAATTCACTCTCATGCAAAATATTGAGATAACAATTCAAACGCAAATAATTGTATTAAATATTAAGAGTTTCATGTTTGCGATTTGGCAGAAAGTCAGCTTGGTAAATTCGTACATCTTGATGTGCATCTTAAATCGTCTGGCCAATCCACTAAACACGACATCGACAGGATTCTTCGAAATCTGCAAAAATGATAGCGTTCTGAGTAAATTATTATAAAACGATGTTTCAAAATTTTATATGATAAATATGACAAGTCAGAAAAAGTTTTCAGTCGACGCAAGCACTGTGCAATAGTTAAAGAATATGACGGCATTCGATCTTTCAACGTTCTTGGCCGTGCTTACACCTTGCACTCCAGAATCTTTAATTGTTATCACATAGACTCTTGTTACAAAAAGTCAAAGGTTCGACAAGTTTAAAAGATATCTGAACCGTGGATGGAATTGTATGTGACACGTATCATGAAGCGTTCCTGGCATTGGGCTCACTCGAGAATGACAATCGATGGAAAGCAATATAAATAATTCGGATTCTTCATCGAAAATTCAGACACTGTTTGCAGTAATCTTTTCATTTTGTAAACCATTCAACCCACAAGCAAATCGGGAGAACAATAAAGACTTAATGTCTGAAGATATATTATTTTGAATATCTCGCATCGAGATAATCCTGACACTACTTTGAAATATACCGATGGCATCTACAACGAGCCACTCATCAAGCTTAAGCACATTATTGGAAAATCTTTATCGAATATTGACATGGTAAGTCCTTCACGACAGCATCCTTGTAACAGAGTCGTGAAATGCTGCGAGAATGAGCGTATGACTCTGATCAAATGTTTTATTTTGTGGCACCATCACAAGACTGATGGGGTTCCACAAGAAGGTGGGATAATTTTATGTTTTATTATAGCTATTTTCAACTTTAAACATTATTATAAATTGATCGAGTATATTTTGTGGGTGTTACAAGAGATTCGGTCCACCGTGATATTTTTAAATTTTAACTAAATTAAAACATTAGCTAGCAAAGTCTAAATGATTTGATATAAGCGTACTCCATTTGGGCGAAGTTGGGTAAAAAATACTAGTTAGATAAATAAATTCTATTCGAATACGTCAATATAATAAAACGATAACAAGGTGCCTAAAAAGTTGTAAGTAAAATGGTGGTTTGCCGATGACTTGTAATTTTAATAAAATAAATATCTATGTATCTACTACCACATTATGTAAAAATAATATTAATTATATCAAACGTAAAAAAACTGGGATAAAAAGTTTCCAAACATATAGAAAAAATTATGGCCTATATAATACTATTGTATGTTTAGGAATACATCCGCGTTACATTTTTTATTAACAAATATCTACTCGCAGAATTCTAATCGAGATTGTGCATGTCAAATTATTATTTGGGGCCTTGATCTTCGCGCACTAAACTGGAATATTGTTATATTCAATCTGGACAATATGGACATAACGTGTAAACAATATGAATAAAATGTTAATATAAATATCGTGGTATAATAGATATATAACATTTTTTCAATCATATCTGGCCTCAATGTGAAACATCTCAACGAAAGTTGTTTTTACGAGAACTGGTTTTTGTTCAGTCACTCAATCTCTCTTTTTCGCGGAGAAAGGATATAAGAGTAGTGCTAGAAAACTAGTTAGCTAATCATTCTCACTAAGCCACCGCGGCGCTCCGTATTTAAGAATTGGATGGGAGTGAAGGGAATGCAAACTTCACATGAATCCATACATTGGAACGCACATACAAAAATTGATTGAAAAGTCAATTGTCTGAAATCATCCGTGCTGGGTCTTGAATTTGTGGACACTCAAGAACGTTCACCACTCACCTACAAGACTGGCATAATTAAATAATTATCTAACTATAATAATTATACAATTGTTTTTATTGCAGATTATGTAACGTAATTGAATAGGTGATATATATAATTTTTATAGGTGCAGTATGTACTAAGATTATTAAAATTTGTTTGATCTGAATAAAATCGACATAAATGGGGATTTATATGTTTACTTCATTATACTGAATAGTGTGAAAGTGCTTTTGGAAACATGCTATTACAAGTAAAGATTTTTCAGAGAATTACTAAAATTTATTTGGTATCGGTTGGGATGCGTATTTTAATGGGCAGGTACTATAATACTATATAGCAGACAATACATGGATCAATCTGTCTGTGTGTCTGTCTGTCAACTATTTTGAACATCTAACATTATTGGACTATATAGATAAATGGATAGGTGAATATTAACAAAATTTTCGAAACCTCGAACGTAAAACTACTAAATTTGATATTTATAATCTATATGTAGGCATATATTATAACTTAGTCACTCTTGGAAAGAGCAATTTTCTATATTATCCCACTCCAAAAACATAGCTTGTAGGACTGACTTGAAATAGGAAATGAGAAAAACATTTCGGATTGTGTTTAAAAAACAGGTTCTCTTAGCTAGCAGTTTTTCATTAAATGTGAAATATTATCTATTTCTAGTTGTTTTTATCATGTCTTTCTATCCAGTATTATACATAATTACAAAACTTACAATCTACATTAAAACCCTTACTTTGAAAGTATTCCATTAAGGCAAGGCTGTGCTTCAGTCCATAAATTTCATATTTGGAGAGAAGTAAATACAGGCGCTAAAAATGGATATTGTTTAAAACTGGAATCTTATTATCTTTGTTGATTCGTATTAAACAGTAAGTTATTGCAATGTTTATTTCTATACATTACAATGACTCTTTTAGGTTTCACAATTTGTAATGTTTTTATATATGCCAAGGTATTTATGATACAGTAGAAAACTATTATAATGACATTTGTGAGTTTAATTTTTGAATTTTTCAAGAGTGATAATATTAAAATTCATTGCTTTGTCCCAGGGGTCGTGGCAGATAAATGATACCCTTGCGAATTGACATTTTTATCGAGATGTCGAGTTCAGGCGTGAGAAAGTCACCCCGCTTGTAATATTGCAACTAAATTGTAATACTTCCACTTTCACAGTGCTACATCAAACAATGGAGATGCAGTCGAAAGTTTGTATAACAGTGCTAAAAGAATGCATCACAAGTTACATCGAAAAATAATTATTATAATAAGACATCAATCAATTTAGTAAGAAGAATTACATATGCGAAATTAATTTGGTTTACATAAACTTTAGATTTTGAGTTTGTGGCTTCATTTGGATTTGACGTAATGCCGCTGATTTCATGCATCAAATTGCTAAAAACTAATTTTTAATCAACCCATATTGAATATAGCAAAGTATGTAGATCCAAAAAAGTATTTAATATAGCTAATAGGTATTTCAGCATCACGCCTTGGTGGCGTAGTATTTAATATTTTTTTTCGAAATGAAATACTTTGCTATTTATTTTTTACTATAATGGAGTTCTACCAAGTAAATTTGAATTTAATCAACGAAACAGTTTGATTAAATATCTATGATTATGGTGATTACGATATCAATCCTCAATTTAATCGATTAGCACATCTTTTTACTTTAGATAATATTAATTTTTGGCATTTCCAATTGACGTCGAATCCTTGGCTCACTTTGACGATATATATGTGCAAGCTTAATTAAACTTACCTTACAATAACAAAATTATATATGGGAATCTTCCCTAGTATAGTAACATATATATCAAATGTAAATATAATATACATATACATTATAAACCTGTAATCACAATTATAATATGAACTATTGTATCACGTATTAATCTTTTTTATTATTTACAAACCATTCTTTAAAAAATGCCATAAAAATCATTTTTTTTCCCCATTAGTATACTAAAATGTAAATGCAGCAATATGATTCAGGATGCTAATCATATTTTTTGGGAATTTACAGACATGGACAACGAACGGGAAAAGATGCTCAAGACGATACAACTATCAGTTGGCCCTGTCAACCCTGTCGGTCATGCCGACTTGATTCCATCTTTGACAAATTCCAAGGCATTCAAAGAGTTCACAGAGTCATATGAAAAGTGAATGGAACTAATAGATTCCTAAAAGCTCTTATATATATTTTTTTATTACTATTATTTATTACTTAAGTTCATGCACCCTAGAGTGTATGCAACCAAGTCTTGAGGAATTCCTCCTCGGATATTTCATTTAGAAAACGATTAACGTACCCAAGGGAACAAATAATATAAAAAAAGAAAACTGGTTACGTGCTATTTTTTTTATCTTGTAAACATCATCAATTGACCTAATTCGATTGAACTAAATATCCGGAAAACGATATTATTGGGATGTTTTTGATGATAACGTGTAAGTATCAAGATTATAATTATCACCTAGATACATATCACATTAAATATTTATTTTATCATGTATATTGTAAAACACACGTAAGACTTTTTTAATGTGTTTACTGTATACGGTCTGTGATAAAAGTAGAAAGTTTCATGAAAACATTGATAATATTTAAAATTATAAATTAAAACTTGTGATGCGAGATTGAATAACTTTTTTTTAAGATAAATCTTTTGAAATAATCCAATTGATTCACAGTTCACATGCTTTTATGTTTAGAAAAAAAACACAGTAAAATGTGAACGATGACAAATTTAATACTATTTGGTGTTACTGTTGGTTAAATAATATGACATGAGTAAAAAAAAAGTCATTTTCATATCAAAATGAGAGTAAATATGAGATAATTTTCGATTAAGGAGCAAACATTAAATTATCTAATGATTGAACCGTAATAAAATGGATTAAATGCCGATCTTATAAGAAATATTTTGGCCTGCTTATCTGCAGATCTGATGTAACATATTCAAAGTAATCATTCAAAGTTAGGGATGGGAAGGAGAGCTATTCTCAGCGGTAATACAATTAGGCGCGACATGAACACATTGAACACCATCCCTGCCCACTTTCAGTGGAATAACGGGGCGGGAGAGCCCCCTGGGTCTCGTATTCGCAACCCTCACGGTACTGACAATCCGAGCTTTACAGCGGTTATTGTTTTTACTGGCTATGGAAATGAATTTTGAACGCATCTTAAATCTTCATCTGTTAATTTAATAATAAAACTATTATGTTCACTTTTTGCACTAGAATCGTTGAATACAACCGTTTCTGACAGTCGAAACACTCGATAACTTATTGATAAAAACCATTCAAAAATATTGCGTTATTAATCACGTCGTAGTGAAAGACAAACGAATAACTTTTGTGCTTTTCTAATCGATATACGAATTTTAGATGAGATGCTGAAAGTGCAGAAGAATGTTAACTTATATCGTGGATAGAATTGCCTATCATTGTAAAACTAAGCTGATTACCATGAGCTACCTCAACCTCAACCTCTCTTTTTTCGAAGGCAGTAGGGATGGAATGATATGGCTAGGACAAGACTAAGATGGTAAGCTAATCGCTCTCGCTACGCCCCGCGAAGATCGGATGGGTGAGAGGGAGAACTCAGACTACGAATAGAAATCTATAAATTGGTTGAAAGAATAGTTTACGTACAGTATTTTAAAAACAAAACAAAATTTGCCCTGTAATATTTTCACATTTTACATAGCGATCATTATAAAATATATTGTTTATAAATAAATAATATCTTTTTAAGAATATTTCAGTTCAATCGAATTAAAATTCAATTAAAAAGATTTTTTTCTAAATTTTATAATTTATAGGGTAATGAACTCTGTACCTACTACCACTCGTTACAGCTTCACACTTTTCTTACAGGGTGTATCCCACAGCGTAACTAGATTAATCGTGTTTCCCAAAATAATTATTCGTTAATAAGTCCCATTTTCTAGTGAATTAATATAATTGATTTTTTTTTTTAATCTCAGTTTATTTATTTCATTAATTAACGAAAATATCATTATTTTCAGATACGAACACACCATACAAAAATGAAGTATTTGACTCAATAAGGTCATGGTCAAAACCCATACATAATTTTAATATAAAACATAACATTAAAATTAAAAACAATAAATTAAAGCATACCTCAATTACTTTTCATAATAAACGTAGAATTATCTTTTTTTAAATTGAGATCACATGATTTCTAAGACAATCTTTCTTAGAATAGAATAATTTTGGAATTTTAGAATTCCCAAAATGTAACTTCGATTGAATTAATATAAATCATAATAAAAATGCTTTTAAATATTATTCAACAATATTGTTGTTTACAATACTTTTTAGAATGCACTCAACAACTGATAACGTAACAATTCTTTTTTTAGTAGGACATTTAAGATATCAATTGCTCTAGAATTTGAATTTAATGAATTTATTATGCGTGTTGTTCAACTGTCTCAAAAAACGAAAAGAAATGACAACTTTTAGATTATTTTTGGTGAGAAATAAATTATTGATAAACTGAGCAATTGCTCGTCTAGGAGTTCGTATCTTGTGGTATGTTTTATTTTTAATATTTAATTTAAAAACATTTTATTATATACACGGAGTTCATTAACCTACTACTGTCAATAGGTTCACGCTTATTAAAACATTGCGTCGAAACAAATGCAAATGGATTTTTTGTTTAATTTCATAAACGCGACGTAAAAATGAATTACTTATTTTATCATTTTGAATATCTCAGTACATGAAACCTATAAATATTTTTTCTGCTAGTATTATTTTTGTTTTATTCAATTTGATAATATATTTCGAACTGACTCGATCTACATAAACTTTTGAATGAAAAGTCGATATGGGTATTAGCATCTAAAGATAGCATTTTACACCTACCGAACAATCGACAACTACATCTACCCAATGAATTCTTGATCTCCACCTTAGGTTTTATTTTTAAACTAGCGTAACGCCCGTCATATATGACGGTATTAAAATTGAACTACTGAATGTCTACAGTAGCTAATAATAAATAAATGTATGTGTGCTGTGTGTGTTCAATCGTAATGCTTAAAGAACTTCATGGCAAAAACATTTTTGCATTCCAATTTTTATCCAATATGGGTATATGTTCCTTACAAATGCGTTGTCGCAAATTGGAATAAAATTTTGAATGGAAACATTTAGTTGAAAAAATGTTTGCAAAGTTAATATTCATTTTTTATTATAATCAGAATAAAATTGATTAAAAAAAATACATAATCAAAATGTAAACCTATATGTGATGATAATAAAACGCCTACAGGCCGGTTTGGGCTATTATTTATTAGATAGCAAACATAACTGAAGTAATATCTTATTTAAATTAAGTTTTCCTTGTAAGTTAAAAGGAAATGTCCCCACATCAACTTAATTCTTAATCAAAGGATTATGTTGAATTTAATATGCCAGTGTCTTTTTAATATTGTTTATAAAGAAAAGGTTATGATACAGATCAAGTTGAGTTTTTATATATTTCCGACAGCATTCATACTAACTTTATCACACCCACCTGAATATTTTGATTGCTAAATGAGGTTTTTGCCGTTAAATTACAGAGGTCGACTGTCTGACTATCCATGGTTGTGTTATTTTTAGACAAATAATATCAAGCTGTATTAATCGATGATTTCGGGTTTTAGCAATAATATCCAGGTGGCGAACAACAAGAGATTGGGTAGAACTTGGTTGCCCTCGATCTCAACGATGTGTATATACTATACATTACGATATATTATACTTTTTACTATTCTACATTATGTCCTATATCAGCGGCCGGCAAACTTTTTGGCTCACGGACCACTAAATTCATAACTTTAATCTAGCGGACTACTAACGGGACTTTTGTGATGATTATGTATTGGGAAAAAGTGATAAAAGAAGGCATAAAATGCATATTATTCGTTAAATAAAACTGTTAATTATAATAAAATTATAAAAGCTTTATTAATCAAACAAAAGTTGTTACAACAAAGCAAATAGCTTAAATACAATATATAGACTTTTAGCTTTTAGCATTAAACATTTCTAATGTGATGGATGTTCCGCTTCTTTTCACAAATTATGGGCTTGATAAATTTGAATCTAAAATAAAAAAGAGAAGAAATTTAGACAAGTCATACTCCAATAAATGATAAATAAAAGAAAATAAATACATGGCTAAGATTTAAGATCATAAATGTCTTAAAAAATACACCAAATAAAATGAAAATAAGCACACTCCACCTTCATAATCCACCTAATGTATTGAAGTAATTTTATATTGAACTCAACATATCCGTAAGCTGCACTTTTATCACACCAACTGAAGTATTATGTCATGTGATACGCTTGAACATGTTATGAGATTCAGACGATATTTGTCTGAGTTGGTTTCCTGTGGATTAGAAAAACCAAATAATTTCAGATTTCGCGTTTATCGCGGACCACCACTTTGGCTACCGCTGTCCTATATGACATATTTTATGCATACTTCGTATGATTGTTGTTATTCTAAGACGTTGCAATAACATTCTCAGTTAATTACTACTATAATAAAAATTTACAATAGTACTGGTCATTAGTTGTATTGATCATGATGGCATTATTGGCGAAATAAAAATATGTAGAGGGGTTCATTTCCAATTTACGATAATGCTGCTAAAAATTGTGATAATTCTAATATCGACCTCAGATAAATAAATGAGAAAAAAATGCTTCAATGCATTTACCTATGTGTACAATTTAATTGAAGCAGAATTTTTTAATTTAAGAATAAACAAATGGAATAAATGACGATCGAAATGCGATGTTTCAATTGAAAACAATAAAAGTTTGATAATAAAGGTCAAAATGATGAAATTAAAATTGATAACTTAGTTATAACACTGATTGCTTTGATATGCGTCACTAGTGATGCGAGGCCCGGAAAAAAAAACAATTTTTACCCGGGTAAAAACCCGGAAAATTGAGAAAAAATGCGAAAAAATCATTATTATATTAATGATAACTGTATAATCATTTGAAGAATTTAGTAACGTTTATTTAAAAAGCACTCAATTCACTCTTAAAAAACATTCTATTGATTATGATGTGTTATTAGAACGATTATAATTAATATAAATACTATTAAAAATTAATGTGTTGGGTTTCAACATTTTTTAGAATTTTAAATTACACTGCGCAACAAAAAAGAAATAAATTGATTATTTATCACAATCAGTTAAATTATTGCAGCCCGCCATTGACATTTCGTCAGCTGAGTACTTGATTGTTCTAACAGCAATTCCATAACATTTTACTATAGGATTTTTGATACTTTGTACTTTCATGATTTATCATTCCCGTTACCTCTAATTTTCGGAAAAAAATTAAAATCCAATATTATTAACAAATTTATTTATTCAAGACAAATAATCATACGGAAAAATTAAATTTAGAATTAGGAAATTGTTGATAGAAGAAAAATCATAAGTCTGACAGGGTTTGTATTATAATATTTTAATATGTTTTTTGCAGCTTATACATGTAAAGACTTTAAAACAAAAAATAAACAAAAAGTCAATTGGGTCCAAGAAAATCAATACTTTATGTTGAGTTTTGAAAAGCGATGAATTCTGAATTTTGAAATACTTATATTTGGGTAACAAGTAAAACAGTGTCATTTGGAGCGCTGAAAATTCAAGAATAATAAAACAATTTAAGAGCAATCAGTGCACCAGCAAAAAGTAAATTTTGGTTGATGCTTTTAACTTGAATATATTATTAAGCCGTTTTGCTTAAAGATGATTGGCATGCTAGAATTTTTGCTAAACTGAAACGTGCTACATAATTAAAAACACTATTTGCAAAAAAAATAGTATTATATGATGCACCTGTGCGCGTTTTGTGTATATTTGATTTATTTCGTTTTTTTCTGGCCATTTATGTCTAGGAATGCTTTGAACTGCTAGGTTTATAAAAAAATATACACATATCTTAATATCTTTGTAACAGCTGGTAAATATTATTGCAGACTGCACGACCAACACTGGCAAAATCGTGTGACCATAGGAGGCGCGGTTTGTAACTTGCATAGAAATCTTTAACGGATCACGATGTGATGAGTCTAAATCTAATTTTAAACGTTAAATTTTGAAAAATCCAAAGAATAAAATGTTTTCGAATGGAGATTTTTAGTTCATGATTGATTCATCAAACTTCTGAATAGGGAAAGTCTAAATATATGCAATAACAAAAAATATGAGAAATAATTTTTTCACTGACATTCAGCCTCCTTTTCTGAATGGCCGGCATGAACTTGAACTCATAAACATTATTTTTGGGGAGCACTATATTTTAAGGGCACACAAAATTTAAAAAATGTGGCTAGGAAAATCTCGTGTACTTAATCTAAGTACAAACACTAATTTATTCCAAATAAATAATATTATATGGCATTAATTTTCTTAACAAAGCAATCATCAAACGTTTATCAGTTGTGTTACATACGTATATATATTTATATATATCGGTAGGCGGAGCATAGCACTCAGACAAATTAATCGTACAGGACCAGGGGAAGAAATGGCTTCGCGAATGGAGGGGAAGATCGCCGGAAAGGCGTCGCACGTGGACGTCCACGCATGCGCAGGAATCCCGTTTTTTACATCATTGCTTCACTTTTCCAAGCGCCGCGACGTTGCTTCTCACGAACTCCAACTAAACTATTCCCGCACAAAAGAAAATTTTCTGATTGGGACAGTACAAGCTCGGAAAAGCTAAAAAATAATTACTATCATTTAAAACGTTAATGAGGTTTATATACCGAAAATTAATAAAAGAAAAGCTTTTATGTGTAAACCTAAATAATGATATGTTGACAATTTAGACTGCATTTAAATAAATAACACTGTTAACATTATATACTTTGATGAAATCAGTTAAAATTTACTGGCAAGTAGTAAAATAATTTATAAAACAATAACAATTAATATGTTAAAGTGTAATTGTGGACATTTTATATTACTGTTATAGTTTTTTTTTTTAATATGAAGATTACTTATTTAAGTGTAATCGGTCTCGTTTAATGTAAAGAATATCGAGATTTTAAATGTTCAAGAATATAATAAATTACAATTGGAAAATATAAGCAAAATAATGCATATCGATTTTGCGGATATTTTTGCTAAAAAGTGAATAATAAGTCGTAATCATTTTGGAAGCGGCATATTCAACCACGGGGACGGAAGTTATCGGCGGGATATACCGGTACAGGGAAGAGTGCAGCGGCGGAGGGTGCGGGGGATGCGCGGGAGGTGCAGGAATGGGAGGTTGCGCGGGAGCCTGCACCTCTCCCCTCACCCCACGTATCCTGCCGCCTCTGCCACCACCGCCTCCGCCACCCATCCCTGCTGAGCATCCAGACCCTGATCTACTCTTGGCTCTTCTGGCAAGAAACAAAACTCTAGAAGGTAAGGTGGTAGATTCTAATACTTAGTCATTGCAATGTTTGCTATTTTTATGTACGTAAAAAAACTAACTAAGTGTGTCTCGTTATTTTTAATAATTTAATGCCCTACTGAGAGGACAATTTACGACTATCATATCGTCGTTGTTCTGGAAGAAGACACTAACTGAACAATACTAGTTTTGAGTAATTGGACTTTGAAGTTTGTGAAATGTTTGAAATTCTGTACCTTTTCATTTTGTTTGTTTGTACAAAAGCATAATTTATAAAAATAAGTGTGTTCTTTCATACGGTAGAGTTTGAAATAAGGATCATTTTAGTATAACTAAAGCAATATGTCATTTTTCGATTTAGTATTTTCTTCCAGAACAGCGACGATATATTTAAAGACATTGAGAAAATAGAAAATAGCACCCACCCATAAAAAAGTTATTTTATGTGTGTTGAGTTTTTTTTTTTTTTCGTAAATTAATTAAATGTGTATTTGTGTAAATTTTTCCAGTAAGTTTCACTTCATTTGCTCAAAGGTTTTTCAGAAAATTTATAATGAATAATTTCCCGACTGCGTATATATGTTTGAGTAACTGGTATTTTTTTTTCTGTTGTGTGCTTCAACACTCTACGGATAATATTAGTAGTAGATACAACACCAATTGGTGGAAAGACTATTTATATATTTTTCTACACGATCATGACCGGTTTCGCGCAGCCTGTTGATTGACCTGTATGAAACGATACTAATAAAAGATATGAAAGTAGTTATGATAAAAATGTTGGCAGCCTTGAAATGTAAAAGTTAATAATCATATTTATTAAAAATGACTAAATTATAGATGGAAAATATAATAAAAAAAAAATCAAATCTGTATACCATTGAAAGAAATTGAGTAATGAAGAATATACGTAAAAAAAATTAAGAAGTTTTCAACAATAAAGTTCTATAATTATAAAGAAGTGAAATATTATTTCAGTAGGAAGTAAAAGCAATACTTTTTAAATAAATATTACAAAAAAGACAGCCGACAAAATTTTCGCACGGTATTGATTTAATTTCATCAAATGTTTTCTAAAAATCTTCGCAAGCCGACATTGAAAAATTGACCAAATGTCGCAGATCATAAAACAAATGAAAATTTAAAAAATGACCGTAGTGAATTTGAAAACAATGACTGGGTATTTTTGTGTTAATAGCCAGCCTGTTTAGTATTAAATAATATGGTTTCGCACTATATTCAAGGAAGTTTTTGGTCTATAGAGCGCTGAAATAGACCGTAACCAAAATGCATCTCCGTCAGCCGAAGGCTGTGTTAATGTTTTAGCCGCCTACTAATTTTCACTTGAATATTTACAGTCTGCAATTGCGGTAAATTTATATTCGTCGTCCCAGAAGCAAAAGGGCAATTGTGCGAAAATAGAATTTTTAGGAAAACTCATTTTAAGTGGGTTAAGAGTGAAAAAAACCTTTAGAGCGTATTAATTAGTATTGCGAAATGAAATCACAGGTGAATTATAACTCAAATATTGAAATTCAGTTTTTAATTTTGGATTTTTATGAGGTTTTAAGTCACATTTAAGTAAAAATTTCACACAATTTTAATTTAATTCACTTACAATGGTTCATTTTTTAAAAATCATATAAAATATACTTAATATTTTCTATGGATTTGGCGGTAACTTTGTGGAAGTTCATTTTTAATATAAAATTAAATTTGATAACTTAGTTATTCCACTTGGTTTATCACTAACGTGACGCGTTTCGTCACTTTAAGAAGCATCTTCAGACTAACCGTATCGCAAAGTTATTTATTTCTAAGGCAAACAATGATTCTAATTCATACATTAAAATATAGCATGGGGGTGGGTTTTATTCCATTCTACTGAACTTGAGGAGGAGGTAAGACATAAACCATTTACAAATTAATTACTGGTACTTGGAGGTGAAAAACCCAAGGAAAATAAATTTAATAATGGTGAGCCGCCTGTTCTGTTTAAAATGTTATTTACTAATTCTCCATTACTGTTAATGGTTTTATTAATTTCTATACGAAATAGACTTAAAGTGGTATATCGGTGCCAACTTATAATACTTAAGTTAAAATAAAATTATTTTGCCATACATGAATTGAAGATTAGACTACAAATACACAGGATACCTTTTTTCTTTTTTCAATTGTGGTTTTGAAGGTTTTGTTTGAGAAATGTCCTTTTGCCTAACATGTAGAGAAAAATATTACGAAAAAAACTGCATTCATAGCTCCAAGCCGCAAAAATGTCACAAGTGCTTTTGCTTTTACGACATAATAATTATCTTAATAAAGAGGCTGAAATAGTTTTTATTCAATACATACACCCATTCCTAGTTTTTTCAAGTGATTTTGATCTAACGCAGATTTAGAAAATGAAAAAAACCTGTATTACTTTATCGTGCTTTTTTTGAATAACGCAGATAGTCATCAACAATGTTGATTCAGCTTAACATCTATTAAATGGTAATTTAATATTAACAGGAACATTCTTCTTCCTCAAGATACTTATTTATGGGGTTTATCTGATTGATATATCGATTATTAATGTAAAAAAATACTTTTGATATATTGATGAAATAATTGTACTATTTCTATAAGATAAGATACGTTTGTATGGCATAATCTGTTTGATAAACTAGTTTCATTTGGTATATTAATTAGGGTTTTATCGCCTAAAAAATTTTATCGTATGTATATACGTATTAAGGATATTTTTGATAGATATAATATATTTTGTCTACTACCGTACAATTGTTGAATAGTCATCAGGAATCAAGTTGATTTTAAAATTCTCAATCACAAAGTTGGAACACTTATATCTTCTTTTTTAAATTTGGATTATTGAGATTTTGTATACTTCCATGTATTTTGTCACTAACGACCCGGGTTTCGCCTTTCGGCATCTTCAGGCATTCGAGCTCACGAATGGACTCGAACTGACAGACAGTAAACAGTGTCTAACGTTTATATAGAAGATACAAATACGACAAATATTATTTACGAGGTAAAACATTATACGTCTGAGAGCCACACTGATACCTGAGTTAACATTTCGAGAATTGCCTTAATCCTTATTTTGTAAACAACACATTAGCAGAGTGGCGAATTGCCGCTTTCCAACTTCTTTCAGAATTACCAGTGATTTTACAATTATAATAGCATTGTGGGTTTCGACGGGATGCAATTCGACGAAAGGGTAAATATATACAATCATTCCACATTAAGTGACATCTGTTAGGTGTTTCAACGTATAGGATATAATAACGGAGAATTAGGAAGGTTCAGCAGCTCATTCAAAATTGGCAAGGAATTTAACTGGGCTCTATTAATTTCCAAAATTTCTTGATAAAATAATTTATGATCCCCCATGTTTTTATGCAACAGTTTAACCCCATCATCCGCATTAAACGTATGGTTCTCCATTAGCAAGTGATTTGCGAATGTCGAAGTTTCTTTTTTAATCTAAAGGCAGCTAAATGTTCTGATACCCTTATATCTAATGTACGTGTGGTTTTACCCACATAGAAATGTTGGCAACACTGCATTGTAATTTATAAATACCAGATTTGTTCTTAAAGTGGACTCTATCTTTATTGGTAATAGTCGATGGATGTCTTAAATTATACTTATATCTTCAGTGATTCTAAGCACGTACATAATGATATGGACTTGTTTTTTCTTATCTTATGCAAATGACTTTTTTTTTTTTTTTCATGAAAATACGAAAAAAATATTGTTGATAAAACTCATTGATAATTAGATATGCTATATGTATTTGTTTCTGGAGGCAATCTATCATATTTTATTTCAATGTACTCCAAAAAGGCTTACAATATCCCAACTGATTTGTTTTAATGTATATATATATATATATATATTTTTCCATGTCCGCTCCCAATGTGGAGCATATGGTCTCCTAATGGAGGTATCTTGATAGAATTTTTTCTACGAGAACTGCTTGTCACTCAGTTGCTCAACCTCTCTTTTATTTTTCGAAGAGAGTAGGGATAGACGGATAGGGCTATGACAGGACTAGTGGTTAGCTAATCGCTCTCGTTACGCCCCGTGAGGATGGGATTGGTGATGGGAGGGAGGACTCAGACTACTAACAGAAATCCATAAATCGATTGAAAGATCAATCTATGAAAACCGTCCGCACCGGGAATTGAACCCGAGACATCCGTAACCGTAGCCAGCAACGAAACCAACTGCGCCACGGACGCCGATTTTTCTTTAATCAAATAATATTTTTCTGATGCATATTTTGATGAGTTTTTTTATAATTCCACATGCATATTTTATTTAATATGTCTATTCTTATGTATACAAAGTGTATCAAACACAGAATTTAAAAGAAATACGGGAATAATTTATCTCAAAATATTGATAACTATATTTTCGTCTAAAATATCATCGCACTATAAAGTTTATCTCAGACAGTATTTTCCTCGCTTCTATATGATCTGTGAAAATTTCATGGAAATAGCAAAAATTATGGGAGCATTGTTTTCCGTTTCTAAGAGTTCATCCTAAAATATTTGATCATAATTGAGTATGATTTATAATTTAAGTTGAAGTTTCGAAATAGGTGTAATCAGTGGTCTACTGCTATGGGTTCGCACCACATCTGTAGACCCGGTTGCTGAAATAATTTTGCTTCGGAGAGTTGATATTTAAAATACAGATTTTTTTAATTATCCTAATTCCGCGATTGAATTTTTACACGATCACAGTATACTTAATCCAATATGAATAAAGAAAAAACTTACGGCCGCTAATATTAAGATTCTAAATGAAATTATGATGTTCAAAATAAATGTAAATGATTTAAAAGATTACATCGATAATGTTTTAAGAGATAAACGCGATGAACTTTCTGAAACGGCCAGAAAAGCTAAGAATATTATTGAAATTCACAATTACAATTGCAATAATTTCTGCAGAGACGGAACGAAGATATTCGTTGATGAACACTATTTTTTCAGAAAAAAAGCAAATTTAATTAATCGACATACATCAGATTTAATGACCTTTTTTATTTCAGTTGATAATGCTCGTGATGAGCGAAACCGGTCCTGATAATTATAGACATGTGGGAGTTATTCAAATGAATTGTGTTTTATTTTTTAAAATATAATGTCTTTCCACCAAGAATTGACAGTTAACACCTTAAAAAAAGACTATTAATTTCGTAGGTTTACCACCGACTTTATGGAATTCCATACCATTCGTTAAACCATGGCTCAGAAGTCACCTTCACACAGCAGATAGACGAATAAGACCCGTCACGGCTAAAGTTTCGAATGAAAATCGAAACACTATTTGGGATGAATTTATGTAATGTTTAAATTGTGTAATGTAAATAAATAATGTTGTAATGTACGATAATTATTTTAGTTTAATTTAAAAACATTCCTTTTTAAATTAAAAAAAATGTATAAAATTGGGGCTTGATGTTTATCAAGGTATGAGCCGGTTGATAGAATTTTCACACATCGTCGGGTATAATTATTAGAAAAACGTGATGTGCCATTCAATTATCTATGAAACATATTGACGTTGTATTGATGATTATATCGAAAATTTATGCACCGGAAAATATTATAGCTACCATCGATATTGGGTGCATTTAATCTGAATTAAAAAATGTTTATTAATAGATTTCACGCCCGATGTATAAATTGAACACTTATAGGCGGCGTGTGCAATCGGTCAAGTATAAGATAAATATGCTATAGATATCGATGGTAGATATGAAATCAATGACGTTTATGACGTCCTAAATATAAAATCAAATGAAAATACACTATCAAAGTTTACAATAAGTGCCGTCTTGTAATACCTGACTGACTGATATCGCAAGATTTTCAGATAATCGATAAAGCAATTCATCACTGATTCATTTATAGTTTGACAGTAATTGTGGTGAGATCAGTCTACTAAATATTGTAATAACAAATAGTTCGAGTGCGGAATTCGTCGTATTGTGTTATAACCTCAAAAAATCAAGAAAAACTTTAACAGTTTAGTTCGCATTGTTAAATAAATGCTATTAATTTCAGTAATAGAAAATAGCTTGAAAGTGATTTTCTTCGTGGAGTAAACGTATGAGAAAATAACAAATACAAATGAAATTGTTAAGGATGCATAGTGGATCTCTTGTTACAATGTTGATGGAGGACGATGGTATGTTTATTTTAGATTATAGCTATTTGAAAAATTAAACTGGTGTTACGATATCAGCAACTGGGAATGTAACATATAATATTATTGAAATCGATGAAAAAAACATGATGTATTTAGTATAAACTTTGTGAATATTATTAATGAAAATTTCATCAATGTAACGTTTATGTTGTTTTAACTATAAACTGATTATAATGACAACTTAAAAGAATACATTCTACCTAGAATATTAAACAAATCATCAATTAGGAGAGTATAAAACGTAAGTAAATTATGGTGAGTTTTCTATGAGATTAATTAAATTGCCCGTTTCCCACAAAATAGTTTTTGCAAGACTTATGAGGTTAGTCATAAAAATCAAGATAATTGGGAAATTGTATTTTTTTTATTTTTCAGAATACGATTCAACCAATAAGATTCGTAGAGACTTTACTTCATTTTCGGTATTCGATTATTTTGAGCATTATACTCTAGTCTGTTGGTATTATGCTGTTGTGTGTGTATTTACATAATTTTACAGTATTGATGAATGAATAATATCAAAAAAGTAAATTTGAAGAGTTGTAATAGTGTTTTCTTGTATTTGAAAATATGTCAGAAAATACCTAATATATTGCAGAGAAAAAAGTAAGACGTTTCATATAGTCATACCAGTTTTTTTTGCAATAAACATCCTTTATCTAGTGAAATTTATAGTGCTAGGGGTTGACGATTCTTCTCCTCGAATAAAATATATGTTTCAGTAAGGGCGAATGTAAAACGATATTGCAGTTTTATGAACATTGTATATATGATAGGATTTAAATACGTTTATGAAAAAAAATTAAAATAAACATAGAGAAAACAATGAATTTACTTTATCGAAGATTTAACAGCTATTTAAAATTACTATGCATATAAAGGAACATTGTAGATGTATAATACAAAAAGAAAAATACGTATATAGAAGACGTATTAAAATATGTTAAGAGATAAACATAAAATCGTCTTGATTCTGATATAAAAAGTAATCTTACAAATCCGAGTTTGAATGAAATTTTGATGTGCTCAATCACATGGAAATTTAATATTTTGTTGTTAACTTATCGCTAAAATGATAGAAGTTTTAACATAAAAAATAATAATTTTCTACTTTACTAAATGTTGAATTTCTCCGTATTTTTAATAGAGTTTCAGCTTAAATGTTCATTTGTTTTTTCAAACGCTAGGGCTTGAATCAACAAATTTTGTTGTTAATAACTCAAAACACGAATTAGCGGTTTTTGTCATAACGACGATGACTTTTCTTTATTATATAATTTATTTGAAATATAAAAATATAACCAGTGTCAATATTTTATCGCTCGTTAACAGTGACTGACATATTTTAAAATACTTTATTACTTAAATGTATAAAAATACCCGGTGCTCTTTATAATTATTTTTCAGTAGGATGAGCTAGAAAGCTTCCGTTTAATCACTTAAAAAAGATTTCGGCAATTTTGACGTAGAAACGAAACACAATATGAAATCAGAGTACTTGAGAATAGATTAGATAATAATTATTTTAAACAAAGCGATAAGCTTTGATAAGTTTATATTTCCGTTTGGCTACTTGATTTATGAAATATGATGATTTTGTTTAGCAATTGGATGGCCGTTTTGTTATTTTTACCATACATTTGAGGATCGGTAAACGGTTGTCGGGGCACGTGTAATACCGTGTGCACAGTTTTCAAACGCGTGGCATCAAAAAATACACGATACATAAAGTATATAAGAACTTACTAACAATCCGGATTTTTAGATTATAGTAAAAAAAATGGATTCGGCAACCATTATTATATAAAGTCGACTCAATTTTGTAAATTTCATATATATTATTTAAACTGTTTTTTTACCATGTACGCTCCCAATATAGAGCAAATGAACTCATGGAGATCTTTTTGTTACTCAGTGAACCAACTTTTCTTTTTCAAAGAGATTTGGGGATCGAAGGATAGGGCTAGAACAGGACTAGTAGTTAGATAATAGCATTCGCTACATCCTGTTTTTAGAAGGAAATTTTAGGCATTACAAACATCCTTATGAAACTATCCGTATTGGGATTCGAGCCCGTGAGCACCATAGCCGAAGCCAACGACATTGACCACTGCATTTAGCACCCGGATATTTTAACTTTTATTATCGACGAAATAATGTTATCAATAAAATTATTCAAACAAAATCCATAGCTTTGTTAGAGCTCCATTGGTGAACGACTTATCTACTGAACTATAGCAGATTTAAATTGCCGGAGGTAAAAAAGCTGTCAAATAATCTGTATTCTTCTACATTAATATAAAAATATATTTATCGAGTTATCTTAACTTAATCTTTATCGATAATCAAACAAAACTTTTAATTTAGTTAAAAATATAGTTTTTATTCATATTGCGGGCATGTGTTAACTTACAGGAGATCTCCGCCACTCTTCCTCACTCACGGCACACTGCGTGAAATTTCGCGGCACACCGCGAGACAAAATGGGTAATTTTCATAAACAGAATTTATGTTTATTGTTTTTATATTTCGTGATTATAAAAAAGATGGCATTATTTCAATTAATAACCAAAAACTCTTTTACATAAATTAAGTGGCTCTTAACTTTTTCGAGGTGAAAAAAAATAAAAATAAAAAAAAAAGAAATTACAGATAAAAAAAAAATTGATAATAGCTGTAACTAAAAATATTAAGTAAGCTGGACTACGTATAAAAAATAAATTATAGACGTCAATTGAGCTTATCGGGTTTTGCTGAATTCAGTAATATCATGTATATTATGTGATATTGCTTATTTCTTCGTTCATATTTTGCACACACGTTGGTTGGTTGGTTTTTTTTTTGATAATAAAAAGTGTTTCATCACCTCAAAAAGGTTACGAACCACCTAACTAGGTTTAAAAGTGTTTAATTGGTTATATTTTAAAAAAATGCTAGTTATTTGAAATTTATGAAATAAAAAAAAATGTAAATTCTGTTTATGAAATTACATATTTGGGTTCGCGGTGTGCCGTGGATGAGAAAAGGTTACGGAGCATTGCTATAGAAGATAAATATGTCATCATTAGAACAGGCAAATCTTTTTTTCCTCACGGACTGGTACGCCACACCACTGCTGAGAATAGTACAAAAAATATGTATTGTGATTATTATGGATCCATAAACAATTCTTGATGTAGTCAAACCTTCTGTGTAATAATAGGTACAATAGAAATATGAAGGGGCTAAATGGAAACAAAATATGCTTTAATCCGTGGAAGATCTCGTACACGCGATCGCCGAAAACAATAATCAGGCTTCTGCGGCACGTGTTTCTCTGAAACTAGAGATGAGCTACGCCCACAGAGCCCCAAAAGCTTTCTAAATTATAGGACGCGAGCCTGCGGTCTTTTGTCGATCAAGCAATGTTAATATTATGTTTTATTGTTTTCATATGTGCTTTTTACATTTGGGTGTGTGAGTGTGGGAAATTTTCTAATGAATGGATATACGGAAGTAGTTATAATACAATAAATACAGATATTTTGCAATGGCGACTATTTTTAGATAATTCATTATAAATATAAAATAAAATTTCGTTTTTTTGCCAGTTATGCTTATGACTTATACAATAAGAATCAACAATACATGGCAAATTGATAGTTTTCATGTAACGGAATATTTGCTTCTGACACTGCCATGTAAACGTATATAAATTGTATGCAAGTGTTTATCGCAACTACTTTAAAATATACTCATACATTATTTTTGAAAATAAACATTCACAAGTGCCTGCTTACTGATATGGGTAGTATTTTTTTCATTTGTACATATTATAGTAATATTTAAGGACTGAAATAAGGTTCATTTTAGAGGTCAATGAGATACCTACAATAATTTAGTAGATAAATATTTACATCAATTTTATATCAGCCGTTCCATATACTTGGACATTAAATAAGGTCATATAAATTGTAAGTAAGTTTTATCTATACACAATAATATAACATAATAGAAGGCTGGTAAATTATACATAATATCCAAATACTTGTATGAGTTTAGTTTTTGTACAACACATTGAAAAAACATCCGTCAAGCGTGATCGGATTATTTTGAAATGAGATCATTCTTTAGAAGCTTGAAACCTTTTTCAAACACATAATTTTGTAGGCGCATACGACGAATCAAAACAACAATAACTCTATAATTTAAGACATCGACTGAGGGTGCTTGATGGAATTTCAATATTAAATTTGGATTATTGAGATTTTGTACACTTCCATGTATTTTGTCACTAACGACCCGGGTTTCGCCTTTCGGCATCTTCAGGCATTCGAGCACACGAATGGACTCGAACAAAATGTGCTCGAATGCCTGAAGATGCCGAAAGACGAAACCCGGGTCGTTAGTGACAAAATACATGGAAGTGTACAAAATCTCAATAATCCAAATTTAACAATAACTCTTCTAAAAAGAGAAGGCGAAAAACCCACAGGTTGCTCTAAGACACGTCTTATAAATGACAATTGTGTCACTAAATAAAATTTGTGACTGTTTAGCATAACTATAAATATTAACACGCAGTTCCGGAGCCGTGTTCTCACGTGGCAAGCTAATCGTGCGTTGAATCCCGAAAAAGTGTTTCCATGTGATGTTCTAGCCTTTCAAATACTGACATAGTTTGTGGTAATTTGCAGTTAGAAAAACAACATGACAACCACAATAGCAGATACTCAAATCATTCTTCAGCAATAATTTAATTAGTATTTTCGTCAAAAATGGTGACAAAATTTTACCGACAGAATATTTATCTTTACTTATTGGATGGGTCCACTTGGCTTTCGGAAGACCACACGATAGTGCAGTCACCGAGAACGCCTCGAATTGGAACCTAGCATAAGCCACCAAGCAGGGTATATAAATAATTGAATATATTCTTTGATATTAATTGTAAAGTCAGAAAATAAATGAGTCCTGTAGAACCTACAAGGTGGGTGACAAACAAAATATGGTGTAAGACTCGCTACATGTGCAAACATTGTCATATGGCTGTCCTACAATGTGAATACTGGCAAAAATATCATATAAAATAGAATTATCACGATGTTCAAACAATCATAAATAAAACTTTTTATTTGACTAAATGTCATCTAAGTACTTTCAAAGGCCTTTAAGAAATCCAATTCTTCAAAAATAAGCCAGGTATTGGTTACAGTTTCAACTATGTTGGACCAAGGCTTATAGTCACTATGCAAATGGAAATTGATTAAATTAAAATTAAAACAAATAAATAATACAGTGTACAATGTATCCTCTCGTTTTGCATCCTCTATTTGTACGATACTATAAGTTAAGTTAAAATAATTCTAATGGGTTAGTTGTGTACCATACAAATATAGAAAAAGGTTTTTTTTTCAAATTAAAAGCGACAAATATAACGTTTAATGATTAAATATGGCAACACAATATTTATTTATAACTATGACTTGCAAAAATAGCGTTATTGGTTACATACCAAATTACACTCTCGTTTTTTGAGAATTGATTTTATAAGTGCCGACTTACATCATTTATGAAGAAGATAATGTAAAGATTTATCAAGATTATGTGGATGTAAAAAGAAATAGTGATTTTTCGTTATCAGGAATCACTTGTGGAGTTCTAACGGCCTTCTGTAAATATTTGTTTATCGATACCTATGCATTCTGGATACCAAACTGATTGTATAGATTTACGATTAGATATAAAAATAAAATTATCATTATGTGGCATCATTGAAGGTGTGTTAACAACAACGATTCTTCGTTTTAAGTAAATTTGTAACGTACGCATAGATTTCTAAGTCGACTTGTTGATTATTTTGATAAGGTAAACAGTAGCTATAATATGTATTTAGTTCTTCAAGAATTATCAAAAAGCCATCGACAATATTCGATAATCCTTTTAGATCGAAATACATTGCTATTTCTTAACATACTACAATAAATACATTGTAAAAGTCAATTGAATCTTTTATTTATTTTGAAACGTGATGAGCTCAAATTACTGTACATGAAGATTATCGTTTAAGTTTCTTCATACTTTAATTCTTTGGTTAATACTTCAAATTTCAGAATTATTAAAACCAAATCCACTACCAAAACAAACGTGCTCCACATATTATATATGTATGCGAAAAGAGTGTGGGATAGAACGTGAGAAGAGAGGAATGAAAAAATTGTATATATTCATGTTTTTTATACTAATCTATATTTTTATGAAAAAATCGATATATATACTAGCCTGAGCATTGACCAATGGCATAAAAAAGTGTTAAAAGAGTTTGTTTTTCACTATCTTTTTTTTCAGAATCTTTTAATGTTATTTTTAAAAACTATATTTGATTCCAACATAAAGCGTCATATATTCTATATACTAATTTAGTCCCCCGTTTTTTATTATTCACTTTTCTATGTAAACAGTTTCACTTATCATGTATAACCGTCGATCTTTTTCTGAATAAAACTGGTTTTTCTCAATAGTTTTTTTCATATCGGAATGTTCATCAAAAATTAGAATTATGTTTCCGCAGCGTAAATATTCTGAATATATTATATTTGAATATTGTCGCTTAAATATAAAAATAAAACAGGTAAATAAACAAACGTTTCTCAGAACAATTTTCACACCATCGATTTTATTTACAAGGAAAAATAATTGAGCTAGCCCTTTTTCTAATGGACTGGCTTCAATTATCGAGTTAGTAACGGAAATAGCCTTCAATAGTCACGTGGCGCTAGCGTTCCGTACGAAAGCTCTTAAAATTTGTGTCCACTGACAATTCGCTCATGATATCAACATTTTATACTGTGTGGGTGAAAACAACTTAAGCTTAATTTAAATTGCCGTTTTTTTTAATCTTTAAATTTCAAATAATTCAATCTAATATAATATTTAAATGCACGTATCATCTTATTTCTGTTCCCGTAGCCGCGTGTTCAACTTTCTCGAGCTTCTGTTTTACTCAGTTGCTTAGCCAATGACTCAAAAAACCCGAATAGACACGTTATTGCATTGATTTATTAATTTTAATGTAAAGGAATTGATTTCTATTATACTTTCTTTCTTTCCCATTCACACTATTTCCGTTCTTGAAAACGTGACGTAGTGAGAGCGATAATCTATTTATTGATCATTTTCGTTTTCCATCATTAACACCTCCAAGACGCCAAATTTTACGACTGATCTACAGTCAGTTAGTTTAAAAAAATCTATTGACTTACTTGATTTGGAGTTTATATCCTCTACATTGCGAGGGGATGTAGAAAAATGTATCATTTACTTACCTGAGTTTTGTTGTTTTTCTTAGTTTTGTAAATTATGTATTATAAATATAATATTATCATATTATTCATTATGGTAGTGAAGTACTTTCAGATTGAGCCTTAAACAAATATAAAAGTAACAAAGTTTTGGTAGCTCATTTAAAATAGTTATGAAAATTAACAGATTTTGTAATAAAACAATCTTATTATAAAAATATCATTTTTTAATAGGCAAATTTGGTAAATAATACGTCATATACTTTCTTGTATGAACTGTTAATAGTGTATGAAAAGCTGTAGACGTTGTAATGATAGTTTGGGGTGAATTGTTTGTAACTGGAACTCTTTCACCCAAACGCTTCAGAAAAGCGGCCAACTTTCGGACACGTGGCGACACGTGAACTAGTGATTGTGGTTTCCGTATAATAAGTTCCACGTTGCACCACGTGTAAACATGATGGGCTTTTATTAAACGTCAATGACAATAAGATGTGCACAATTTAATTTTTTTTACTAAATAAGTCATACAGAACTACGATCTATTTCATTGAAAACCTTTCACTAGGGAAGTAATGATAAAAAAAAACGCTTAGAATTTAATTTTGGTTGGGTGTCATAACTTTAAAACATGTAGTCACTTTATGTGCCGCATATGTACTGCTAATGAAACATCTCAAAAAAAGTTTGTTCAAAGAAAATTGGTTATTATCTCAATTCAGAACGCATAAGAGCAGAAGTTCTAGAAGTTAGTCAATCCCTTTGTCTAAAATTCCGTCTACAGGATCGGATAGAAGGCGTGTGGGAAATAACAAAATCATTACATACTTTTTGATACTATTCCATTTCAAAAATCCACGATTGAATTTTTCAATTCGGAGTTTTGAGCCTTTGTACCAGTTGACTAAAATTTTATTACCAGCGTGATTATATATTATAAAGATTGATTAAATCCGAACTTGAACCCTTGGTCGTGAAAATAAGCAGGTAAAACTCACTATATATGAGAGTTCATAGAGCGGCGTTAACTTTAGTCGAACAAGTTTCTGGTCACTGAATATGAAAATTATTTTGTTCAACTATCATAGTTAACGTCACGCTTTCGGTGCTTGTAAATAAGAGTATCAATAGTAAAAACAGACAATCTGTCCGGTGATCACGCTGCAGAGGAATATAAATGTGTCTAGAGAGGCATGTAAATTAAAGCACGGCTGCAGATAATACAGATGATGTCCTTCGTGTGATCAGATTTCTTTTATATCACATGACTCCATCCAGTTCAATTCCCAGTTTGCTCAACAATAGCAATTAAAAAGGCACACAAATAAACAGCCGGTGGCTGTGCTGAGTAGTTTTATGTAACCATGTCCCGTGATCCGGCTGGGAGCAGTACAATAAAATATATTGTAATATTTGGTTTTTGCTTCATTTCGTTTGTACTACTTTGCAATTTTAAAGACCCACTGAGTAATATTTTAATTAAAATACTTGCGTTCAAATAAACAACATGGTTTCACAAACAAGGTGAAGTTTCGTCGAGAAGATACTCTTGTAAAATTAATTTAAAAAGTTTTGTCAATAAGTGTGATCGTGTACAAATGTTGTATACGATGCAGCAAATAATTTTCAAAATATATTATCAAATCAAAACGAATATCACAGTCAATCAAAATGCATTTTACCCTCTGTGTTTTTTGCTGTTGTAATTTGGAGAGGGCTTCAAAAAAATAACAATGACTTCCTGCCACCATGATGACTCGCCCTAATATTTCATAATCATTGCAACAAAGGGAGCCTTTTCATGCAACCGGGGGGTGTGAACACAATTTAAAATATTTATACATATCCGGCGGACGCCCGATTTGTTTATAATTTCAATTAACGTAATAAGATAATGTTCTGTGTAAAAAAAACCACAATTGCTACCGATTTTTTTTTAAAAACAAACTTCCACTTAATTTTAATAATATCTGATGTCTGTATAATAATAATATAAGATATCTGTGCGGTCTCACTTCTCATAGGAGCAGATATGTCTTGAAGTGGGACACTATTTAGTTTTTATTTTTTAATGCACTTAGCATACAACATATCATTTCGGATAGAACATAGATATTTGAATCATTCATAAAATATATTTGTTATTTTTCTCTTTTAACCTTTTATCTTGATAGATAGAATTCCTATGCGTCATAGTTCATAGGTTGTATTTTTTCCGTCTTTCGAAAACGAGCTTAATTTCACTTAGAAAACTCAAAAAAGGTGTGTGATATAAAATGTTTAATATTATAAACATAATAAAAATACCCCTTTAGATTTTTTTATTTGAAATATAATATTTTGCCTTACAACTGATTATACCCAAGGCGCCGGAGAGATACTCAAGATCTCTGATGTTGAATTGAAAAAATCTCACACTCTGTCGGGACTCGAACCCACAACTTGATTGTTAGGATAAAGCTGTTAGTCCTACCTAAACATAGAGGCTGAAAATTTTGATATACATATATGTTTTCAATTTAACATAATATTTTGGTTTGTATAGCCTTTTTTTGGTGTATGATTTTATGAAAATATTTATAGAAGGCTAATTCCAAATCCATTCATAAAAATCAAAATTGTTTAAAATAATGAACAAAAGAATGATTAGTTACCAAATAGAATAATTCTTGAATGTTGCTTCAGCGTTTTAAATTTAAACTTTTTGTTGGAGCTTTATTGTCATATTATGCATTGACTAACAATATATGCGACACACATAGTCAACATATTGAATTCTTTAACAATCTACTATTTATCGATTTATGTTACGGTAACCTTTAATTTCAATGAAAGTATTGTTTCGTTTTAGGATTATTTAAATATACGAAAAGTCTTGTGAAAGATAGTAGTCCGGGTGTAAACATTTTGATGACGCACAAGTCATAAATTAAATGTCTACCTCAATAAAATTCTTGGACACGCGGGATCCCCGGTTAGATTTTACAAAAAAGTAATAGGGGAAGCTTTCAACGACCCCTGTTTTGTAATAGTGGTAATATGGATTCGGTAATGAACAGATCGCATCTATTGTTTTTACGGAGGACCGTAATGATAGCTGGATAATTTGCTCCGAGTCATATCTATAACAGCTGCGTTGGGCGTGGTTTTGCTTCAAATTATATGGTTTAGATGAGTCAAGCCTTTTGTTGTACTTTTATACGAGAAACACACTGCATGAACCATTTGTATTCATTCGTTAATAAATATTCGATATGAAAATAATCAGCGATTCACTGAACTGTTTAAGCGACGGATGAAAACTATGATTAAAAATATTTTTAGATAACAGAATTGGGCAATATCTTCCAAAATACTTAATGCTATTAACAGACTAAATGGTCCGTGTAAGTCACCAAGGTGGGGGTAATAATATCAACTTAATAATTTGAGATGAAGGAGGAAGTGAGATTTTACAAATCCATCTAACTTTAAACTCATTTTTAATCAGAATACAATATTTCGTGAGAAAATAACGACATAGAGATTTTAAATGAGGGAGGGGGGTTAAAATGTAATTAATCAATTAAGGAGGTAAAAGGCTTTGTGACGAAATATGAGGTTAGAAGTCAAAAGTAAAAAGAAAAAAAACATGTTTTTGACAACTACTTTATTCGTAATTAAATGACGAGACAAAAATAGTATATTTTAGTATTACGGCATTTGTAATATGGCAACTCTGGGCACGGGGTACTATATTTTCCATCGGTGTGCGGTGGCTGTATCTCTGTCTATCGCACAGCCACACTTGTCTATAAGCAAATAGGATACAAGAGCATGCGCCTGCATGTACTTGTATCTCACTTCGACCCTTCACTTTACATGTGATTGACCGAGAAAGAGAAAAACTCAAGGATGGTGTTCTATAGTGATATTTAACAGTTATCGACAATAAACCCGTCATTGAGCATATGTTGATGTCTTGGGACGGTTTCAATAGCACCTTACACATTTTACTAAACAAAAATTATCGATCGATAAAATTGTGATAACTTTTAGATACGATATATATAATTATATATAATATTGCTTATCTATATTTTTAATCAAAAATCTAAATCTTCATTTGCTTAACTATCTTAATAATCATTGTACTTGTTTTCCATGCCATAGCATCTGTGAATCATCCTTGTGCGGGAAACGTCGTATATTTTTATTTCTATGACTTCTTATGAAAAATTAAATTAAAGGCATAGAGATATCTAATTTTCCTTCTCTTTCACATTTATTTATAACAGCTTGTTTATATTATATTCCTAAATCAAGAATTTGTTTATACACCAAACATACAAGAAGAAATATCAAAATCGATATTGATTGTAATTTTAAATATGTCGCATATAAAAAGAATACTACTGATAATATAATCTGATAGTAGATATTTCGTATATACTTCTGCGTCATATTTTATTCTCACATTGTAACGTTTAACCAACGCAAATTATGCGATAATGAGAACTATAATCAGGTGAATGATTATTACATCAGCTAGCTGAATCTAATTACATACGATTCATCTTCAAAATGATATCTTTATGAAAGAGTCAGGTCAGTGCCATCTTATAAGGACTATAGCAAATTATTTAAGACGTTTATCTTATACGAAGACACAAAATGTTAATATTACAGACTAAAATATTGATATACCAATTATTAAATTTGGATTATTGAGATTTTGTACACTTCCATGTATTTTGTCACTAACGACCCGGGTTTCACCTTTCGCCTTTCGGCATCTTCAGGCATTCGAGTACACGAATGGACTCGAACTGACAGACAGTAATTTTTTTTTTCCTACCTTTTCTTTCCTATTGAAACTATTATGTGGAGTCCGCGAAGCTAACTCCTAGTTTCCTAGCTAAAGTTAGTGCTAGGGTGGGTACAGACAAGGTTTTTATATCCCTTTCCCGCATGTAAGCTAGCTAAGTACTGCTATCTAAAACGATTCTGTCAGCTGAAGGCTTTTTGTGTGGGGAAAACACTTAAGAAAAACCCCTTACGAGAATGATTGTCTTTGAATCATTTAAAAAGTTCAGTTCTTACCAGGAATTGCTCGTAATGTCAGCGTAAGCTTGAAGAGCTTACTATTCTTATTTTAGACATGCCACCATTACCAGTGATTTTACAATTATAATAGCATTGTGGGATCGCATTCGTCGAATTGCATCCCGTCGAAACCCACAATGCTATTATAATTGTAAAATCACTAGTAATTCTAAAAGTAGTTGGAAAGCGGCAATTCGCCACTCTGTTAATGTGTTGTTTACAAAATAAGGATTAAGGCGATTCTTGAAATGTTAACTCAGGTATCAGTGTGGCTCTCAGACGTATAATATTTTACCTCGTAAATAATATTTGTCGTATTTGTATCTTCTATATAAACGTTAGACACTGTTTACTGTCTGTCAGTTCGAGTCCATTCGTGAGCTCGAATGCCTGAAGATGCCGAAAGGCGAAACCCGGGTCGTTAGTGACAAAATACATGGAAGTGTACAAAATCTCAATAATCCAAATTTGATATTGAAATTCCATCAAGCACCCTCAGTCGATGTTTTAAATTACATCAATTATTGTTTTGTAGTTTAGCTGTATAGTTTATATATTTCCTACATTAAAATTCTACAGAAACGGAATATTATAAAACAACTCTTGGGTGGCTTACTAATTATTTAATTATTACTATTTAGTTATTAATTATTATTATTAATTTATGATATTAATTGTGCTTTTTTATTGTGTTGAACGGACTTTATTCTAATGTTCCCTCTACTTTTTCTTTAACATGTGCGCAAAATTTTCTAGTTAGTGTTTTGGAATTTTTGACAGTCTGAATCGTAATGCATAAGTACTTTTTACTTGTTGTCAGAGCTGTGTCTGTGTTAAGTATTTATGACTACTCATAAATTTTTGCTATTTTAGGATAAGTATAAAACATTGACAACTGTCATCATTAAATAAGAAAATATATATATCACATTGGTATAATCAATATCAAATACTTTTTGATAACGCTTACACTTAATTCATTTTAACATTTGAATCTGATCCATTACAGGTAAGAAAAGAAATCCCAAATGACAAATTGATGTATTTCAAATGAATTGTAGAATAACACAGTCTAACACAAAAGGGATGAAATACGTATTCTCCAGAAGTATGCATATATGAAAGATTTTTGTGCTTCAGAAAATAGAGCATTTAATTTTGATATAAATACAAAACTAGTAGTGTGACATAGAAGATGAAATAAATTCACATTAATATAAATTGCAGTGTTAACCCCTATTACTGGCTTTTAAATAAAAACGACATGTTATTTATAAGCTTCGATGGCTGATTAAAAAACCTTCAAAGCAGCGTCATAGGCTATCTAAAGACATCTACAAGTGAAGTGTCTACACTTGTTATTGTATTTATTCATACCATCATGTGGACAGTTGGATTGAATGCGTTTATTCGTTTGTTGTTAGTCAGCAAAGCGTGTTGTGGAGTGGACCATTAGAGAACCCCATCCCTTGGTTCAGTCGGCACAGTTTCATCTGCCACGCAGCGGGGGGCGCCGCCCATCTGTCGGGACTCCCCTGCAACCCCCCGATCCACCAGCGACCACCCTTGTTACCAAAACACCCAGCGTGAACGATAATTATTTATTATTGGATGTTATGATATGGCTATCTGTTTCCGGGTGGATTTTGATGCCGGAAAGTCATCTCTGGCTCTTCATTATTATCAGTCATCGCCAATCTCTTTCAGCCATGTCCGCTCTCAATGTTTAGCATATGAACTTATAATGGAGCATCACAACATAAGTTGTATAACGAGAACCTCTTATTTTCGGAGAGGTTAAGCGATATGTTTTCCCTACATCCCGTTTTTTAGGTTCAGTTTTCATGTGAAGGAATGTAAACATCCTTCGAAAAAAATCCATGACACAATAAAAAAATCTATTTATGAAACTGTCTGTATGGGGATTCGTATCCGTGGACATCAATATGATTAAAACCAAAGAGCGTTGACCACTTGATTAAAGGAACAGCACTGTCATCAACGCATGGATATGCATACCACATATCTTTTAAAAATGGTCGTTGGTGGATTACCTCAAAATTGGCATGTGTCACTGGATTTGTTCTAATGAATCTTGTTATTATTTTAATTTTGAAAAACATACACCTTACCGACTATTGACCTCAAAACTATATGGGTGAAATAACAGAGGCTTAACTACACTAATGCATGTTTTGAGTTAGTTAAGTTCGGTTTTGATAATTCCATAATCATTGGTACCGGTTGTAAAAAACTCATTTCGAATATATATCCGTTTACAAGATACTGTATATATTTATTTAGTATCAGGTTAACAATCATTATAGCACATTTGAACCATGTTTTTGTAGATAAGCCATCGTGATCGATATGGTATCATGGTATAATTTGAAATGCAATTGGAAAATTGGAAAGGTCAATTGAAAATTATTATCAGGAGCTCGCGATCGACGATTTGGCGACTGCTCTAGATGATATATTATAACCGCAAACTCGTCGTTGGATAACTGCATTTGCAGTAAATATTAATGGTGGAACCGATGACACATAATATTATTTGCACTAATAAAAAAGATACTTATAAATAAAAAGCGACACCAAATTTGTGAAATATTATATTTACCAATGCTTTATAAACTAAAAGTTTTTATGATAATAAGGAAATTTTATAATTATTCTGAAAAAGCGATTCGGCATTTAACTAATTATTGATTGCAGTCGTAACAACTGCACTTTTTGTTAAAATATATGTAGTAAATTATTGCATTTAAGCGGCTGTTATGAATTTAATAATGCTAATAATATATAAAAATTAAGTTAACAGTTATATTTGTGATCCCTGCTGTGCAGTGTAAAATTATTAAACATATTCGGTCAGTTACGCCAAAGTATTCTTAGAGCCTAGAGTTTTGCCCGTGTCTACTATATTGTATTTTAACGTATGAGCTTTTTGTCTCTGACACTAGCTTGTTGTTGATAATTATGAATGCCTATAATGAAATTGCAAAATAATGTATTTTCAAAACAATTTAATATTTGGTACACCGGTTCAAGCAACAAAATCCACATTTTTTAAATTATTAGTTTAAATTTTTACATTATTTGGACAAGTGTTTTTTGGAAATTCAGAATGCGAACCACGAACTGAGGATTTTCAATAACTTTATTAGCCGAAAATATTAGACGGCGGTAAGGGCACTCAACCATTTATTACAATTCCAAATATTTGTTTGTTTACATTAATATGGCTCCGCGGGTATAGAGTGAAGGTGAGGGGATGCCCCGCCGCGCCCGTCCCTCAGGATTCGCATTACAAATATTGTGTTTCCGTAGCTAGCGATATACGCTGTACAGCGTCACGGGGGTTCAAACTGCCAGTGTTTTCAAAATTATTTAGCTAAATATTTATTTTTAACATTATTTTAATTAAAGTTTAATATCATTAACATTATAATCTCGGCTTTCAAACGTATATGCTCGGCAGTATATTCTTAGATAACATATTTAATTTTATTTCAATATTATTATGATCGTACCTTTAAACTTTGCGGCACGCATTTCAGAATGTCTTTGTTAAAAATATATATAATGTTCTATAGATGTATACCTCGGTTAAGACAAAATCCACGTTTTCCTGTTAGCATTTTTATTTATTCGTTTCTCAGCACCTTGCCACTCTTAGAATTGTTTGAGACGTACGAAAAAATATGCATACCTTTGTGATTACTTGCTTACGTTCGAAAATAGCTTTATAGCTTTTAAAATATAAACTTTTAACAAAAAATAAATTTGCACATCAAAATTTTTCAATTTATAATTAAGAAATATTTCCATATATAAAAATCGGCGTAGTTGGTAGCGTCGTTGGCTACGGTTACGGATGTCTCGGGCTCAATTGATTTATGGATTTCTGTTCATAGTCTGAGTGTTTGTGTTGTCTAAAAAAACTCCCTCCCACCCATCCGATTCTCACGGGGCACAGCGAGAGCGATTAGCTAACCATTAGTCCTGTCCTAGCTCTGTATTTTAATTCCTACTCTCTTCGAAGAAAGAGAGGTTGAGCAACTGAGTAACAAGCAGTTCTTATAGAAAAATTCTGTTGAGATACCTCCATTAGAAGACCATATTTTCCACGTTGGAAGCAAGCAGACATGGAAAAAAAAGAAATATTTGTTTTATTTTATGACCCAAATAAAATCGGAGATTTCATATTTGCATATATTGTTAACGGGATGGTTTGAGTTTTAAATGAAAAATTTGAAACAGCATTGGCGATCAAACGAACGGTTCGAGTACAGCGATGGTTGAATGAATTTATTTGCCCAGCCTTTGTTCGATGAAAATCGGTGCGGTAGAAATCATCATGCAAAAGTTATGGAATACATAATTCAGATTGAAGGTTGCCAAAGTACCGGGTGAATAGTTTTACCGGTGACGGGTAAAAACCCGTTACAAAATACGATACTCACTAAAATTTTTAAGATTGTTTTTTTTGTGTAGTAAAAGTAAACTAATCTAGATATACAATATTCAGGTTTTTTCATGTTTATTTGTTACCAAAACAAAAAATTGTCTAATAAATAGACTTAAACAAATAATAACCTTGATATAAGTATGAGATAGGCAAGTGCTAATACATTTTTTTATCAATTAAGTAATATAATTTAAGATAATTTAAGACATCGACTGAGGGTGACAAAATACATGGAAGTATACAAAACCTCAATAATCCAAATTTGAAAATTAAGTATGCATTTTGCATCTTAAAAAATATGTAGAAAATAACCAGTCCACACACAAAACAAAAAGACTTAAGTTATAGAGCCCAAACAAACTTTTTAATTTTAAGTCTCATTTATGGGGAATTTTCAAAATAATAGTATTATAGATATTATTAAAAACATTACTGTGTTACACGTTAGAGGTATTTTATTTTTTTAAATAAAACAAATATAGTGCATTGCCTATTTTTTGTTACATTAAATTGTTTTATTATTTTATTAATAATGGCCATTTTTATCGTGAGTGTGAATTGTGAGTTTCTCTTTGCATTAACTTCATACTTATATCTTTTCTGTGCACTTTCGTGTTGTATGTGTACACTTAGGCCAGAATGAAGATATAATTTCGACTACACAATATGAATTATGAATACCAACAATTGTCAGATGCAATTTACCATATCAATTTATTTAATGAAAACACCTAAAGCTGTTCAATCAATTTGCCTCTTTAATACCGGGAGCAGAAAATCCCGGTGTGTAGCGTATGTCTCCCTAGCTCTTTCGTATTATGATTACCGATGCAGGTGCGGAGTTATTTTGACTGTAGTCTCCTCTCTAACCACCCCCAGAGACCTGCCGATGCAATACTGCCTCTTATTATTTAATGCAGAACAAACTCTCGCTTGACTGGATCGAAGCGAGTCTTCAAACAGTATACAGGATTTTATCAAAGCTTTAATAAAGGGATTAATAACTGCACACCGCCGGTGGCTAATTATTTTTTTCTCCTTAAATAAATAATATTACATCAACCTTTCATTTCATATATAAGAGATTTTCATATTGATAGAAATTTTTTTTGAATAATTTACTGAAAACACTTTTGGGATGCGAGAACCTTCTTGTGGATTTTCAGAGATCGTATCACACTGTCCTTAAATTTTATAAAAATATTATATAAAACTTCACTACTTTCAATCCAGGAAGTCAAACAAAATATTTTACAGCATAATTATATCAGTTAAATTGATTGATAATATTTATTTCATATCAAAGTCAAGAACTAATCAAACAATTTCTGTCTAGTTTCGCAGTATTTATTACTCTATCACTATACAATATTAAATTTATGTTTCAATTAAACCCTCAAGGTAAACATTAATGATAGGTAGGTAATGATTATTATCAAACATTGTAAATAACAATAAAAAAATATTACATGAATTTTTTAATCTAGCAATAATTATAACTCGTGTATTTCGTAATAAAAACGAAGAAAAATAAGATTAATAAAAAATATTGTTTGGATCTCGTATCATCAGTCATTGGCACTTTATCGTGTTATGCAATTGAGTTGGAATTGTTTGCACGCAAATGTGTTGGCGGTAGCGTGATTTGAAATATTTATGAAGTAGGCAGCTAGCCTCTGGCAAAACGGGCTTTTATTTGTATATACACCTGATTTTATACATTTTCAGAATACAGATATTAAATTTTAATAGTGTGTATTTAGAAAATAATGTACATAAAAGGGAATTTATTTAAAATTACTATGCGTTAATGATTAATACTTTTATGAAAAAATACGTCCTTTTTGATAGAGAATAAATTTAGTTTAATTGCGTGATTTTTAACCTACAAAACTTTTATTATCGATTCCATATATAACTTCTATTTAGTGGAATAAAATTTATTAAGTTATCTCATTATTTTTAACTTTTTGAAAGTATTTAATAATAATTTTAATTGTGAAATTAACGTTAAAAATACTTCAAGTTCAATATATGCGTTACATATATTTTTTTAAATCGACTTCCGAAACAGAAAAGCAGTAACTCACTTATGATCATTTTGCAGGATAGCGAAATACATATTTGAAAAATTATCGATTAAAAATGAATACCTTAGGATTTATAGAAATTAATTAAAGCTTTAAGCGGAAATTTTTATTTGTAAATAACATTTAGTTTTACCCTTTTGCAAAATTATCAAAAGTGAGTTACTGTTTTGCTCGTTGGTGCGTCGATATATTGAAAATAGTGTTTTTTTAGACATTAAAAATATTTCAGAAATTTAACCCTTTTTCTTCTTATCAGGCTGATGTTTTCTTATAGATACCATATTATTATGCTCATTAATATTGAATATATTTTGTTGATTTAGGTTATTTTCTCACAGAAAGTCATACTATGATATATTTGGTAACTATAACACGAAGTGAATATAAATTGTTTTGAATATTCTTACGTTTTGAAAGCTGCACACAAAATGGAAGAGTGTACAAACAGTGCATAATAAAAAGAACGCAAGGCAACGTGATAAAGCGGCAGCATTCTACAAAGAGCAGTATTTGTCGGAATAAAATTCATATTTTACTGTCGGAGAAATGCAAATGAAAATACTGTTTTAAGGAAACAACTTTGTCTGCTGAAACCGTAGGAGAATTTGTCTACAAAACATTTAGTTTGTGTCAGGATGAGTTTTATGAAAAAGACATAATATGTAGGTACCTACATCCCATTTAGTTATTTTATATTTAAAACAGAACACGTTGGCCTCTGTGGTGTAGTGGCTAGAGCTGTACCCTAGCGAGCAGTTGGGTCTGGGCTCAAGCACCAGTAAACGTAATATCAAATTTAAATATTTGATATCTTGCGGTTTGATATTTGTTTTACTCGAGTTGATCACGAATGATTTTTAAAATTCTTATACAGTATATCGTATTTATATATTAGTAGCCAAACATACTTATCTAATATATTCGAAAAGAAACGAAGCTTTTACAATAATTTACGAATTCCGAATCCAAATTTAAATGAAAGGCATTAGAATTATAAATATGGTTTCAAAGACATTTCAATAACTTTTTACACCCTCTCAGATACTAGATACGATGAGTAGAAAATTATATATGTTTAATTTATAAATGTCATCAGTTCTGTACAGAGAATATACATTTTAACGCCGCATATCAATCTTTTTAAAAATAAACATATTCACGTAAAAGATTTTGATTGCGTTGTAATAGGATAAAAACTGTTGAATACGTAATAGCCCGTTCATTATTTCTCGATATTCAGATTTTACTGTCTACCTTGGCTTAATCTTGGAGAATAGTATAGTATTCTATGGTCACATAGTTTGTGTGCTTACAAGCAATCTTGTTTTATCTTGATTAAAATGTCAAAATCATTTCCTTATATTCTCCATTATTTGATGCGCGTATCAAACAAAAAAGTTCAATAATGACTTATATTTTCCTTTATTGATACTTTTAAGATTGATTCGTAAGGTATACTTTTTATCTCGTAAATATTTATTGTGTTAAGCACAAATATTTGTAATTTATTGGTCCATTTATCTATAATAATAACAAAAATATACGTATAATATTTATAATTGATAATATTACTTTAGTAAATGCATTTTCATTCAAGTTTAGATAGGGTCATTATTAATAAAATCAATCCGACTCCATTGAACGAGTTGACTTTGTTAGAATAATTGATTCTACCGTCATGCCATATGGCACGGGGAACCATTTGTACAAAACTATTCATTGATTTGAATGCCCCAGAAATCGTATTCATTGTTTTCTTTCAAGTCAGATTAAAAATTGGCCAACGAAAATTGATAACATCCTTCCTATACCTGAATATAGTTTACAATTTATGAAATTTATAGTTATTCAAAATTTTAATAAGTAATGATTGTTTGTCCAATAATTTGATATGAATTTCGGAATCGAAAAATTCTGAAGTTAACATAGTTATTTAAGTGTTCTTGGCCTTGTTAAATGCATTCATATTGAACGAAAAGCGAGGTTGTAATCATAAAATTTATTACATGCAGTAATATAATATCTACGTTGCACATTATGTGGAAATATTACATTCAAACTTACCTTCAGACGTGATTGAAAATTGTATGAAAATGAAAGAAATAAGCTGTAGAATTTTCAAATGGAAATTCATGAATATTATGAAAGGAAAGTATATGTATTTTGAGAGGTGGATACGTACAGCAGAATTGGCATGTTAAACATTGAAAGACAAATGCACATGTAGCATTTGAATCATATTGTAAAATTTTGAAGTAAAAAAAAAAACAGAAAAAATGCTGAGATGAGAAAATGATTTGCAAACGCGTTATTCCACTGACCATAAATTGTTCTTGAAAATAAAGGTTATGTTTAGATTAAACATTTAACAACGATATGAATAGTACAGTTGCATATTGAAGTAGTTAAATAATGTATTGTATTAGTAATAAAGTAATTTTAAATTGACCACGGTAAATATGTAGCTTTTAGGTGTCAGTAAGTTTAGTATATTACATTGAAATTTCGTACTGTTAACTATTGCTGTCGGTAGTGTTTGTATTTAAATAAAATCAACGGCTTTTAGCGTTTTATTTTTGTGAATACACTAGTTAATGAAAGTGTTTACATTTTTTTTTCATGATAAAAACACGAAACGCTCGTAAAAAGTTAGACAGTCAGTCACCTGTGGTATTGAAAAGACCTTGCACGCTTCATCACCCGCCGCCTCTGTCTGCTGTTCATTTCCTACTTCCTCCTACTTCTTTTGTTGAAGGGGATTCTATTCATAAAACCAACCTGCTTGAAAAATTTTCATGACGTCGCAGTAGAAAAACATGTAAATGGAATTTCGTGAAAAACTGGAATGTTTATGTAAGTGCGGAATGCGGCCTATAATAAAATTGCTGCCAATACAATTGTTAAGAATTATGTAAACATAAAGAAGTTATGAATTACTGTGACGAAAATGAATTATAATATTCGCATTTTTACCACAAACATCTAATAAACAAACGAGTAGTTAAATAATTACGACGGGTTTCTATAAACCCGTGATGACTATTCATAACATTTTGTCATTATCATTGTACCTACTATTTGTTACTCATTAAGAAACAGTATTTATTATATATATCACAATTAGCTGATACCACTTGTTTAAGTTTCAATATTACATTTAAATCAATAACATTTTGAATGATTCGAGCGATCCGCATTTCATCTATCGGAAAATAATAACATTGATTTATTTAAACTGATTTTATCGATATCATTTGAATGATTCCAATATTAAAACATTCAAGGAAAAATAAAAATATTATCATGACATAGCGATTAATATGAATTGTATCTGAGTTTTCAAAGATATAAGTGTAGCAAATAATAAATCGCACGCAAAATTTAAGACAATCGTATCATAAATAGACATATTCTAAACTTCAGTATAATTTCGGTAAGTATTAAAGGGTAAGTCTTTTATTTTACTTGCAGAAAACTTCCGCAGACTCAATGAAGACGGGTCAAAACTTTCAGTTATCGTATTAAATCCTGAGCTCCATAATTTCGGTTCTACTCAACATTGTTTAAGTTAAGTTCGCCCGTTAAAACTTAAGAGGCCATTACGATGTATATTTGATGCTGGAAAGAATCTCAGCTTCGGGTGATGCTATGTAGTCTGTAATGGCCGACCTAGCCGGGAGCACTTCTCCCCAGCCGCCTACCTTGCTCGATTTATGCGCATGTGCACAGGTGTGCCGCCGCCCTTATTTTTCAATACCGCTTCTGCTATCAAAAGCTTCTGTATGATACTGCTGAATATTTTTTTAAGCTTCATATAAGCCCCTAGAGATACATAATGCTCTTGGATTGAATGGATAATTAATTACATGATATAAACGTCGTATATTTTTAGTAGTGGATATAAGCTCCGGTAAGCTTGGGAATGTGTACGATTTTATGATATGAATAGAAATACACATAACTATTTTACCGAAATTATAACTCCACAAATTATTTTGACAGTAGGAAATATTATGTAAGTACAGTTATATTTAATAATTTTTTCACCACATAATAAAAAATTGGCACTTATTTTGATATTAATTATTAAACATTTTATAAATATAATAAAAAATACATTTAAATTGTTAATGCGCCAGATGTGAGTTGATAAAAATCATAATGAGAACTTAGTTCGATTTTTTCTAGATGACAGTCATCACAAGCACTCTAGCTTTAAACCGAAAAACTTTTCATTTGATCTTCATCATGTCAGTTCTGTCAACCCTGAAACCTTCTGATAGCCAAGCGAAGTTTACCGCTAGGTTGGTGGTCAAAAGAATAAGCATTGATCAATGAAAGTAGATGCGCATATTAATAATATACAAATAAGTTCAGAATAAGAAAATTGGTTATGTTTTAGCAGATGATGTTTATTGCTGCAAGCTATATTGAAGAAAAAATAGTATAAATATTAGTTTATAATTGGACACGGTTGAATATATCTTGTTAATGTTTTCCATATTTACAAATAATTAGACCAAATAAAATACACATTCTTTTGTTTGGAAAGCTAAAGCTTATTTTGTCGACAAGTACTTCTTAATGTAATAAACTTTTATGATATTTTAAAACAAAATTTTCTTGTTACTGTATCAATAAAAGCAATATTTAAAATTTATAGTTAATGAATGACAGTAAAAACTTATTAACTACTGACATTTCAGCATATGTTTTTTGAGAATCACACATTTATTTTGTTGAAAAGATTATGATTTTTTTACATTAGTAGTCAAGTCGTTTAAAATGCATAGCAAGGGATTTACCTTCATTCTCTATTCGTACTTTTAATTTGATTCTGTATCTTTCATCCTACGCTTGTCAAGGGATTAAAAAAATCTCCAAGATTTTTTGAATTATTTGAAATAATATTCTTGTCATTTCATTGGCAAAGAAAGATTTTTCGGAGAATTTTGTGTGTGAGATAAATATATGAAAGGCATAGAAAAATGTATCAGGAAGTTTTAAATGAAAAATGGCGGGTGTGTTCAATAGGAAAAGCTTCCAATATTTCTTCATGTCAGTACAACAGTACAATAAAGTCCTCAATGGAAAAGTTTTTGTCCCCTTCTGCTTAGGTGGTCTGTATTTCAAAGGCTTTTATCGAGAGATGTGACACTTGAAAAGTTAAAATAATGGCAGGCTCGCGTTGTATACTTCTGAATATATCAAAATCATATTTTTTACGATATGAAGAATCAAACAATTTGTTGTTAAATATCACCACCCTACAACAACTAGTTTAATTTCAAGTAAACATTATGTATTTGACCTCTCTTTTTGTCTAAAGAGCTTATACTATATAAAATAAACTATATAAAATAAATTTCAGCTTACTTACTTAAAATGTCTGAATACTTTGAAATAATACTTTTGCTATTAATACACAATAAATTTGTACAAATGGAATGTACACCTTTGATGAATGAACAATTCCGTTGAATAATAAAAATAGTTCAATAATCTCTGATTCAACAGTAATATTTATAATTTCAACGCTTACACATGTTTTGAAAATTGTATTCTCAATTCTCAATTTTTCATTCTCAGAATGCCAAAGACGAAAGAGAATCTTATAAAATAAAAATCCTCTTTGATAATACGGCACGAGGAAGCCCTAGGATTCACATAGTAGAATACCTCTGGGTGATTGCGTGGGGGGATGAGGAGGTCTGGGGTGTGAGAAAGGGTGGCAAGTAATCAAGTAGAGTGGTACCTCACGCACCCTCTGGGGGTAGCTAGTGGAAAACGCACCGATCACTGCTTTCCGTCTTATGTATTTTACTTTATATACCTACACGATCGTTTACCTATATAGATTTGAACAAACGGAAAGAAATAATGATTAATAACTTCAAGATACAGTTTTTTGACACTGGCTTTGTTTTTGAAAAGCTTTATAAGATTGTATAATAGTTATTCCTTTCAGTTATTTATAGCGTATAGTTTGATTCGTTATGTTTGATGGTAGAAATAACAAAAGTAGCAACAGTTTTTGATTATAATAAATTGTTTAAAAGTTTATTATATAATTTGAAATACCAACAAATCTACACAACACAAAATTTGAAATCACGTAACCTTATTATATAAATAACATGTCAAAATAATATTATTAGTACCATATTAATAATTAAGAATTCATTATATAATATATTAATCGACAAGTTTTTTACAAGATACTTCAAATATGTTGAAATAATACAAGAAGTCACTTACTCAAGCTTTCTTTTCAAATAGGTTAACACTTCTATACAGAATGATTGATTTAATAGCAGATTAGAAGTTAGGTAATCGTTCTTTCTATGCCCTTTTTTTTACGATAGAATATGGAGTGAGGACACGGATGAAAATATAAACATCAATATTTTTGGGTACAGACTCGTTTTGAGCCTTTGACTGTAAAATAGATTATGATGAAAGCTGTAGAGTCTGAAGCTGTGATCGGAAACTTTTTTATTAAGCAGGCATTAATATGGTTTTGCTTTCTTTAAAAAGGGCACCTAATTTTCCTGAACGAGAGAGTTAGAAACCTTAGGTAAAATAAGGCACACTTATTTATTCGAAACACATTCAAATCAAATAATTCAAACACATAACGGGCTACGGCTATTTAAAAGAATTTGTTAGTGGGGGCAACCATAAATATATCAGAGTTCCCGGAGCTCCATATTGCTAACTAGAATCTTACAACCATATTAAGACACCGAAGTACTATAGTAAAAAAACAAGTGTATTTCTTTATTTCCGACAATATTGTTCGTTTCGATGCTAAGCATATCAAGTCATCTAAATGAAATATTTAACTTTTATATCTGAATGCTAAAGTTTTCACTTTTATAAGAAGAAATACGTATTTCAAAAAATACGAATAGAAAAACTTTGCTCTTGGTGTTTCTTTCTTAAATATTAACTTGGATGTATTTAATGACAGGCAATTAAAAAATGTATTGGCATTTGGAATCGTAATAAAATGTAATAAAACAACTCCCACATTATGAATATTTCAATCGGAATTCACCCTTAATTTGAATACATTTAAGTGAATCGACATTAAAATCAATTGAGCACCCTTCAGCATTATACAGTGTGCTCCGGATACTTGGCCGCTAATGTATTAAATCAACTCTTTTAGGATTTATTTGGTATATTAGGGTGGAATGACAAACACGGCACCCTCTGTTTGGTACTGCGACAAGTAAGGGTTTATTCCGGTCTGCCAACCTGCTATCTTGACTCAATTCATAAATCCCTATGCTGAATGGAACGCTTTGTGAATGCAAAAGTGTTCTGGAAAATCCGACCACTTTGAGCAGAACGTGACATTTTAGAAAGAGGTCAGTATATTCATCTGAGTTAAGGTACTTATTGATACGAAATGATTTCAGAACGCGTGAAGGATTATTGCACCTAAGTTGAAAGCTGTATGCAATCTGTTAGATTAAATTATCATTGTCAGGCCCAAATGAGACAATACAACATACATACGTACACTTAGCTATATATATATTATATAAAATCTACTTAGCTAATAATGTCACTATGAGTCAATAGTTATAATTTCAATTATTTGGAATTTATTTATGACAATTCAAACAACATATGGTATTACAGCTGACACCAATGTGCCATGCAAAGCTTAATTTTGCAAATTTACTTGATACAAATTAAAATGTACCAAATGTCCACAAAGTATTGGTCAATTCTTGCAACTAGCGTCTCATATGATCAATGTGAAAGACAATAAAAATATCCTGGGAATCATTTGCTTTTGAAAAATTGCGGAGTAGATGTAAATTAGGATATTTGAAGACATGGTTAGAATGACATTGATGTGTTCAACACACCTTGTAGTTCTCTATAGATCTTATATAGGTTAGCCATTTATAGGTGACCTTACAATATACAAACAAAATTAGGACAAGAAATATACCAGGTAAAATGACATGGTACTTTATCGATTAGGGCTATTGTCGGCATGAACATTACATGTCGAAAGTCTCGAGTTTTCTGAAGTCCGAGTCTTGAGATCCAGCTGTCAAGATTTCGACTAACGCCAAGGCCTTTGTAGATAATTTCTTTCAAACATGATTATATCGACGATGTTTTGGCTAATTGATATAACCCACAACATTGGAATTGTGCAAGAGAGAGTAAAAACTGTTTATCAAAAATATTATATGGTGCGTTATGAATCTTTGAAATGCACCTTGTAAATTCTCATGTTTGCAGATACGGGATTATACGTAGGGAGTGCCGATGTAATAGTGGCTTATATTAAGTGGCCTGGTCAGAATTTTTACACCTAAAACCAATGTAAAATGATGTTTCCCTTCCTGAAAGTGGTCAATTTATTTTTCTAATTAACATCATTTGGCCGAGACCTGCTCTGTCGTCTTTAAAATGAAATCCAATCAATTACATCAATTGGCGGAATCAACGTCGATTATGTTTTACTTCAAATATTTGAAATCTTGTTGATTCTTCGTGTGATTTTTTGGAAATACGTCACCAAGAATTGCCACATTAAAATGCACTGCAATGGAAATAAATACGCAAACGATTAATGTGTATCATGACCCTTTCATTGCCTCTTCCTAACTTTACACGATATGCTGGGGATTACCGTGACCATCGCGCATTTTGTCAGCATGTGGGGACCGTGTCGTTGCATTAGCTCCCTGACTCCCTCAATTCAATTCATTACCCCTCTCGTGTCAAGGCAGACTTTCATTTTTATCCAACACCGCGACTGTGTCATTTGCGTTACCAACTCATCCCTCTAATGTCGCGAAATACATCCATCATGGTGTAACACTTTACCCATGCATGATCAGACCACTTGTTCAAGCGATTTGCCGTAAGGTCATCGGCATTTTACGCTTTCGCAGTAAAAAGGTTTCGCCATATGGCGCATTGACAGCCAAAATGTCAACACGCGAGTAAGTCATTGTTTGTGATGAGAGATGTTTTATTTCCCGCTGTGATCAAATGTTTGGCAGAATGCTTTAACAAACTCTACGTATTATACCTTTCATTAAATTTGTTTTTTGTTATTTTGATATACATGAATCCTTAACTGTAATGTTTAATTCTTTTCAACTACTAACATTTAAAGGATGTTTTATATTTTTGACATGATATGACCAAACAATACTGTACTTTGACAACATTTACTTAGATGATATAAAAATTGTGATACTATGAATAATTATTAAAACCGTTTTATGGACTCTTTTATCAAAAAAACATTTATGTTAAAAACAGGAGTTCTTAAATATACAAGTGAATATTTGTTAATGTATTTTAACCAACTGACCTATCTGTTAAATGATGTGGAACCAGAAGATTAATCTCACAACATAAAAAGTTTAGAGTTTTGTAGTAGTATTTAAATACATTAAACGAATTTTATATCGGATATTGTATGGTTTTTAAACCATATCTGCTACCAATGTGGATCATATGACGTCGTAATGGAAATATCTCAATAAAAGTTTTTATAAGACAACTGCTTGTTACTCAGTTGCCAACATCTCCTTTTCGAAGACAGTAGGGATAGAAAGATAGGGCTAGTACAATACTGATGGTTGGCTAATCGCTACGCCCCGATATTATATATACCACATCATAATAATAAAGCGAATAACCTTATTTTTGAGAACAGTCTTGCAACGTTTGACCTTACGGTCACCTCTGACGCGTGGCTATTGCGCAACTCAACCTTTCTCCACTTAAGAAAATGATAAAATTATATATCGCACCTGGGTGCATAATTGATCCTTTCTAGAGTATGATTCTTTCATCCTTCTGGAGCCGTTGCTTAAAAAGTTAGAAGCTGCATTCAACCGAATGTTATTTTCAATCTATAGATGAGTTTATAATAACATTATATATTATGAAACTATCGAATTCTTTTTTTTTTCGATTAACTTGTTTATATCCCACCGAAGACTATATCACCTCAATGATACATATTTATAATGAACAGCAAGACAATAAATAATATTAGAATAATTAGTGAGTAAATAATTGAAGTCATCAAATTACAGTTAACTTAAATATACAAAAAATGTGTAATTATTTATGGACTGAATTATGAGGTGCAGGGAAGGGACCTTTTTCTCCAAAAGAAGTCACGAAGTTTGCGAATTGACAGAAGTTTTCTGTATACGAAACTAGATTTGGATTCCAATAGGATAAAAACAGGATATCTCTTTCAATATACACAATTGGGCAATTCCAAAGAATATGCTTTGAATCTTGATTTATACCATCACATCAACAATTTGGGTCTGTTTTAATTTTGAACTATCGAATTCCAACAATCTTTCTTAAAATCAACATAATTAAATGAGAATATTTTTTTAAGAGAAATAATCGAAAATTAAAGAAAATATCGTTCTTCATTGTAAAAATTCTTTATCGAAATGGTAAGGTTTCATGTAAATATTAATCGGTTATTAACACACGTATAAATTAATACAAATTAAAAACTGTAAAGATAATAACCAGTTATAACTGGACCTGACTATATTATATAATAAACAGAAATATACATAAGTGACAGTACTATCAAAAAACCTTTTTCTGAATATCAAAAACTTTTTTACGTTGGTGATAATATTTATTATTCACATATATTTTAGCCTTAAGAGTAAGTTAATATAAAATGAACTGTGTTTTTAATTTTTTATATTTTTTGTAATTTATGTTGATATCATAAACCGATTAAATCAATATTTATTTCTAATATTGAAATCACGGTTGATGTTTCGTTACCCAGAATTTATATGTTAGCTGTCTTATTTATGAAAGTAGTATCATACCTTTTAAATTACAATAAATACTTTGTCTTTTAATTGTACTTCAATAAATTTTTCCTTTTTAACATTTCAAAAAATTCAACTTGCAATTGTAGTTTTTTTGTCCTGTTAACAAATCGTCACCTTGGGTAAACAAGGTTTTGTCTGAAAAAACGAAAACTGTTCAGGAGAAGCAATTTAAGATTTCAGAAAATGTAACTTTCTTTATGAAATACACTTATGCATCCACATATGTGAATGAAAGAGACAACCACTTTAGAGACTGCAATTTCCTTCACGCAGTATTTCTAATTATGTATGCAGATGGAACCTTGATGCACTGTACAATGTGTATGTTTTTAAGATAGAGCATTTTTCTAATTTGAATTTTGATGGATCTACGAACAGTTGTAAGGTTTTTTTTTAAATTCAGATAGAACCGTATTTTGAATGCGAATAAAACTGCATTAAAAAGTGATTTTGTGAAAAAACAGCAGATGGAACCATGTTTACCCAAGGCGACGAAATATCTATAAACAAACTTTATTTTGCAAAATGTTGCTAAGGTCATTTGAGTCTGCACCATAATAATATCTAAGTGTGGACATTTAAGGAGCTTTGGAGAATTTTATGTGTGCTGGTAGTCGGGAGTAGGAGCAAGTGAGCTGCTAGAATGGTGCCATTGCCTGTTAATCCAAGCTAAAGACCGGGGGGTTAAGTGCTGCCTACCTATAAACCCTATGCCACCCTTATGAATAAATTACCGCTCCATACCGCATCGACTATTTGCGCGCACATTCATACAATGTTAATGGATTGCGGCAGAATAGGGTAAAAAGATGTTAAATTTAAACGGTTTGTATAAATTTGGCGATAAGAACATTTGGAATAGCCTAAAAATGTATAATGTGCGAATATTATATCATTAAAAACTTACAATTACTTGAACATAAAGATTTTTCTAAAATATTGATGCTCCTATATTTCTCATTTTAGATTTTTAAATTTACATTACACTAATCAGAACGCATATTGAAATTTACACATATTTCAGTTTGAATATCTCCGTAAAAGCAAGATATCGAAACTATAATCATAAATTTATAACAAATAATTAACAGTGAATTATTATGTCGTATCTAATTAACGGGAATAAAATGTTTGGTTTATATTTTCAATACCGTATTGAACAAAAAAGTCTGAAAGTTATCTTTGAAAAATTGTTGGTAATTTTTAAATAACCATTTGACTTTGATAAAAAAGTAAATATCATCCCTTTATTAGGAGGGGTAAAAAGTTTTATTGATTAATACTTTTGAAATAGGGAGTACAAAGCCATGCAAGGCAGACTTGAAGGGTGGAGTAGTAAAGAGGTTCTCATTTCAATAATTCCTCCAATTTTTTATTTATTCCTAATGAAATTTTTCTTTGTTAAATTGATTCATTTGCAAGCACTAAAATACTTAAATAAATTAAAGGATTTTTTAGTAAAAATAATTATTTTCTTCTATTTAGTAAATGATGTGTGTACTTTTCTTCTAACAATATATCTAGGATGATGATTAGATTTATTCAAAAATTTTCTGGGATGCAATACATTTCGGGTCCTTTGTGATTTATTTGAATTTTCTCCTTAGTAATCTAATGTTTAAATTTTTTTATAACAAGTTTTGAAATAATACTGTACGATACTGAGAAAACTGAAAATAAAATAATCATACAATTGATTGAATTTAATCGAATTCTAGTGATTCAACGATGGGAAGTCATACCATTTCTATATTACTGTTATCAATATAATTTTGGAAATCGGCTAGTGACTTTACAATTTTTTTAATGAATTTGGAGATTATTTTGTGGGAATTCTTTTTGTATAGAAACATTAATAAAATTTCGAATAAGTTGAGAACCATAGACAGGCGAAGAGTAGTAGCGGCAGTCAAAAAATGCAAAACTTAGTTAGCCGGTTGTATTATTGAATCGGGTAGTTTTTTCGGTTGGTTTGCCCATCTATGGGAAGCTGGGTGGATGAGTTTGAGCCCAGTTAGATGAATGCAATTATCACGGCGTATTTACAGCAATCTGTTGCCATCATCGACCAGGATGGGGTGAAAACGATACTTGTGAGATATCGCTTTATTGTTTTTTCTCGCACCATTTTTTATATGTTGCTGTTTGTTATACGTTTGACTTTCATGAAGGGATATAATGTTGTTTATTAATCACTCTAATTTAGGGTGAGGCCTTGTATTGTCTTTTTAGAGTTGAGAAATTCTTTATTTCAGGATAAAAATCGAAGACGCTGCAAAGTCCATCACTGTAAGACTGCTCTCTGGAGCATTCGTTTCGATCAAAATTATACTCTGATGCAATTTTCCCTTCGCCAGTAATAGACATGAATCATTACGATTCTTTTTAATTTTTACAATAAATGCAATATTGTCGTCGAATCCTTTACGGGCAAATTTGGTTTTTAACAATTGCTTAAATTTTACGTTAACATTTCTCGGCATTTTCGACAAACCAATCTAAAGTGAAGAATTGAAAAGCGAATCTATCGGAGATATTATTTCACGTTAAAAGAAGTGAATTGTATGCAATTAAATCTAATATATTCTCACACAAAATATTCGTGTTGGTCAAGAAGCATCTTGTATCATTGTAGCATCTCCCCGATAACACGGTAGATAGGGAGCGAGCTATCTAGAAGCTAGCTATCGGAGCTACCACACTCATACAAAATCAGAAGATACACATGCTGCGCAGTAGTACTTTAACGTGTAATCAAGGAACAGTCGTAAACTTCAATGAAAAATGAGCTGTCGGCGATCGTGTTATCGGAGGGTCTACTGTATATGTATCATATTGTTTAGTATTACAAGTCTCTAAAAATGTTCTATAAATCCGTCAAGCAGTAAAATTTGTAGAATTTTATGACATAACTGCATTTAGTATACTAGTGACTTCCAAGGTGAGAAATCTTTTCTTGGCAAATTTTTTTCATTTCATTGTTCAATTAAACTTGTTAATTTGTAATTTAATTCACTTAAGATATACATGGCATATTAACACATTATCGCTGTATTATACTTACTGTTATTGTGTATGGGAACCGGCATTTTACATGATATTGTATTTTATTTAAATATATTGGATATTATATATCACTGTCACTGAGTGGCTAAACACGCTCCCGAAAGTTTTTAAAGTTTTGAGTAAATCACGAAAACCTGTTATAGCCAGTATAATAGTTTTACGTACAATTTAAGTTATTTTGTGTCTTCCAGTGTATAAGGAAAAGTAAAATATTCTTTCACGCTGTCGTTTTTTGGAGCGAGTAGACCGTTTAAAAACGAGGATAGATCGAGATCGTGTAAAAAACGACATTTTTGAGTTGCAAAAACAGAGGACGAAATAAGAAAAAAGTTTAGACTTGCAACTAGATAAATTGATAGATCTATCGATAGAGCATATCGTACATTAAAAAATTATTTTATTGCAAGATTTTCAGGAGCGTGTTTAGTGACTCAGCGACTTATATACTGCATTGAATTTAATTAATAATTTATTGCAATAAATTTTATCAAATACGCTTAATTCATTTTTTTAAACTAACGAAATTGTAGTTCTATTTTATTACTCGATTGAATATGACTTTTAAGATAACCATTTAGATAAAATTTCGAATTTACGATAAATGAAATTAGTTTCATTGAATTCGTCTTTTGACAAACGCCACAATTATTCGAATAAATGTCGGAACGCTCCCAGGATGTTATAAGTGTATGCAACTAGAGTCAATGGAAAATGGCACTCGATATTACAATAATAGCGCGGCAGAGGAGCGATGGGAAATAGGTTGTGCATTGTCCATTCATCGGTGTCACATCACAAGGTGGCCAAGGTGAACTGTCACACGTCACTTACCATCCCATTATGAACATTTCAATTGATTAGGATCAATTTTAAATCAGAAATTGATGTCACTGGATGATCAACATTTTTCAGGGAATTTATTGATTATTACACATTTATTTAAAAACGGCTATAATTGAAATATTTACGTCGTGACTACAAAAACAAAGTGTCAAGATTCATTTGCAAAAGCAGAGGTCAAGTGGAAACATTGGCTAACAATCTTCGTACTATCAAAAAGGATATGACAACGGTATTGCATCAATTGATTTTTCAGTAGATTTTAGAGGCTAAAGACAAATGATCTCAAATGGAATAAGACGATAATACTATTAATTTTGTAGTATATATCGATGGCACAGTTCCATAGGACGATACGTCAATAATTTGATGTTAAGTTAGCCATTATATTCGACCACCACTCTTCTACCGTTCCACAAAAGTACAACTTGTAAAATGTTCAGATTATCTCACAAAAGGCAGATATTTGCATATGGAACTCGGCAAAAATTAAATAATTTCTCAGTTCCATATACCTACATATCGTATTACGAAAATATATTAATGAATCGTGGCGTTCCATAAAGAAACAACCTTTAATACTAAATCACAACCTATTTGAATAAAAGCCATTAATTTTTACAAGTCAGTTTAGTTGAGTCAAAAATTTGACCAGCCATATCTCAAAACTACCAATTTCTAGTTGTACCACTATGGATCTAGGCCATCGATCTATTTGTTATCACAATAAGTCTTGATAATTGATAACATTACACTGCTGGAGTTGCTGGACGTCTTTCCAGTTGTGTTCCTTGCGGCATTTCTTCTAAACAGAATCTTTTTTCTTGTGAACGATTTGTCCTGTTTATTACCATTTGTGTGTTTAAGCGTTAAGAACAATATCTCCTACTTTATTTTTTTTTCAATCCATTATTTTGCTGACTGCAAAGCAAACAACCCTTCTACCTTTATTGCATATTTTACATAATAGTTTATGGACTTATTATATTTGAATGTCAGAGCTCATGGATCTTTTATCTCAGTCGTTTGCTGACAACACATATTAAAGCTTCACTTTTTGCTTAGGTAAAAGAGTAATAAGTCTTTGTAATTTATTTAAATAAATCTAAGTATATAAGGGTATGGATTAATGATAATAAAAATTAAGATATTGGGGACATTATAAACAATATATTCATGTTAAAACACACGCCCTCTAAGCGATTAAAGCCAAGCGCATTCTAAAATCAATCATGCAGCACAATTGGATAATTTGATTAGAGTGCACAATTTGATTTTGGCGTCGGGGTGCGTCGGCCGCTTGGCACTACGAGCGAGCGCCGCGACGCTACGTTTGGACCAGGATCCATCGCATCTATTATTCAAGAGGACTACGAGCCCTCTCCCGCTTCAATATTCACCAGCTACAACACCTAATCGCTCACCAACCTCTCTCTCAGACTGAGGAATCTTCTCCAGAGATTATCTGTCGCATGTTTCTAGACACTGACACCATACTGCATTATTATTACATGCGGTATTATTAAATCTACAAAAGTAGTATTTATCATTGTTTAATATAAAAGCTTTGGAGTTTTAGATATTACATAAAAATATGATTGATATCATATCAATATGAATGGATTAAGAATGATTAAGAATTTTTCTGAAATTATCAATCGTGTGGTAGAGAAATATATCACACGGTGCTACGATCGTTGTATATAAGTAAAAATATGGCTTTCACTATCACCAATAAAAATTACAAATTTGTTGAAATTTTAATATATATTTGATTCCCACACGGATTGCCTTCCCATTATTCCACTATTCAATATAATTTCATTTTGTGAATTTTTAATTGTGCGTAATAGTATAAAATTGTAAAAAGTCTTTCCATTTAACCTTAATCCGTGACACACAATTTGATAAAAATCATATTCATTACTGACTCATCAGTGGATATAAATACACCATAATAAGGGGATATGTAATATAATGCAAAAATTCAATAATGTGACTTTGATAAATAAATAGATAGATATATTTTTTTATTTAAATGTGGAAAAAATCTTACAAATTTTCAAGGTTAAAAGAAACACAGTTTTCCAAATATGAAATCCTTGTATAAATTACTAAAATGCCGATAAATGGCGTCAATGTAGGACAAAAAAATTACTGTATTATTTCACATATATACACTTACAATATTATATACAATCTAAAGATACAAGATTAAAAAACACTTTACATTTTGCAGATTCTCAGTGATTTCATGTATATTTCAGTAATAAACACTAGTAAATGATGAATATTATCAGCTTGCATTTCATGACAATAACTAAAAGATGTTCTAAATGGTCATATAAAACGTTTTCTCAACTAAACCCTCCTAAAAACCAGACGCAGTAAAATATGGCCCAAGTTTGGGTAATAAATCGTTGTTTTACCTTCAGCAAGTTGATCTAATTTGCGCAGATTTTTTTCCAAGGATTTGGGAGAGTCCACGCGTGTATTTAGTGCTGGATAAGGGACAATAACTCTTTGTAATTCAGAAAAAGGTTATATCTGGTTGGTTGAGAGTTGATGTTATTATCTAAGTTCATCGTTTCCTGCCACTCTCAATGTTTTATTTTGAGTCAAAAATCATGTTCATATAACACAAGGACACAGTATTTCAAAGATGTTTTGACAGTTTAGTTTGCATAATAATCCCTTATCAAAGATGATATATTATTGACATTTTTAATGAGCATTATAGATCGTGAACTTAATACCAATTTTATTTCTCACTTTTATTCAGAAATAATACATTTAATAATTAAAATAATAAGAAATAATCTTTTCCTGGTACAATGTATGTGTGCAAACTTTTTTCTAATCCATGTCAAATTTTTTTCAAAAATTAGCAGCTATTCAGTCTCTCAACCCTTCTTTTTCAGTGATAGTAAGGATAGAGGAATACTCAAATAATCGTTGTTACTAAGTCCTATTTTTTATGATCGGATTCGTTTGAAGGAAAGTAAACATCACTGACATCCTCTCATTTAACGCAAATCTACAAATTTAATGAAAAATCAATTTATGCCATTGACCTTACGAGTATTATAGTTCAGGGACACTGAAACCGAATAGGACGAACGCCCAAGAGCGTTGACCAGTCGGTTACAGATTTAGAATACTTTAATACATGTTAATTGCTGCTGAGATATTCCGATCAACCATTTAAGTGGTAAGAGCTGTACTCTAGCGATCAGATGAGTCTTAGTGCTAGTCCAAGTACAGAATTGTGTAACCTGGAAATATAGAGATTCGGTAGTAAAAACAGATTCAAATACTTATTACGTGAAACATGTACGACTAAAATAAAAAGCGGAAGAATTTTTTAATTTTATTGAAACAGAAATGACCTTAACGTTTTCATATAATTTAACACGCGTTAACTTAATAAAATACAAAAAAATAGTAATACTTTTTTTATGTTCATATATAAATGTTAATCAACTCAAGTAGTTAATAATGTATCTGATTATCGATGACGTGATATATTAGATGTATGCTTGTTTCGCCAAATAGTCGGGCTTGGTCGACTTTCCGATAATAAATCAAGTGGGCGGCCATTACACCCCTTAACCACCCCCGGACGCCACACGAGGATAGATAATGGCAATGCGATAACCACGGCATTGTTCTACAGTAAAGTCAGACCAATTATGTAAAACAGGGGAGTTTGCAGTCGGACGCGGTCAATTTGTCGGTATGCGCAGCTCAATAATAAGTAGAAGCCGAAATCTTTATTTACGAAACGATTTTCGTTGACTTTAGAAAACTTAATTTATTTTACTTTTAAAAATGAATAAAGCTTGATTAGTTAATCAAAACTAAAGCATTGTATATTGGTATCACAATTTTAGCTCATATAAAAGTCATGGAGGTACAGAAGGTAATGCCCAACAGTATAACATTTTGCAAAAAGTTATCACAATGAATCTATTGTGATGGATTGTTAGTTTGTCTAAAATCATATGAAAAAATAATTAAATTCGCAAGTAAAATTGGTCATTCATAAATTTCTAAATAATGATATATTTGAATCTCCCGTAAGCGATAGAAGGTTATGTTTATTATTATGGAAATTAAATTTGATTCGTCTTCTATATTTTATTTTTGTTATTATCTCTACCAGAATTGAAACGACAACAAAATTCCAAGGTGAATCGAACATTCTCAACAACAAAAAAATCAAGCAAAAACAAAGCGTTTCGTGGTATTTTTTAAACGTCTTTTATAAATATAGTCAACAGCTGTGGCCCAACGTTTGGGCCCCGATACAAACCAGAATATATCTAGAACGAAGTTTAAGAAAACCAAACGTCAGTTACTAAATTATTCGCTGGAGTTTTTCCGAAAAGATATCATGATTGGTCTTTTGAAAGATATTCAATTTGCAATCTATTTAACGCCCTTGAGAAGTAATTTGTGAACATCAATAAGTTTTGTTTATCTTCCGGTTTTAAGTCCATGCTGCTAACTTGCAACATTGAAAAATTGAAATCGGAAAAAAAATAATTATTATTAAAATTACGATTTATATCACACTGGGAAGTTAGCATACGTACAAATTATGCTCTGCTTCGATTTTTAGAATATGTACAGGTGTTGCCACGCGTACAACAAATTGGTGACATGCGGCAATATTTTCGATGCGCAGGACTGCGATCCCCAGCCAAGATAAAAATATAATTAGAGCTATTCAATTATTCATAGAATATTTGATCAACTAATGGAGTTTTTACAATTGTTTATCGAACTTGTATATATTATTTTACTTATGAATACGTAAGTAATCGATTTTTTATTACTTATCGGCTTAAATTAGTATGAATTTTTTTGCACAGAAAATTTTCGTAGGTTATTTTGAAACAAACTTTTATACAAGGTTCGTATTGACCATTATTATTGAAAAATAAAATGTAACCGTCGATATTTATTGACTGTTTTTGACAGTACGTCATAGTAGAATTGGTTTGAACCAAGTCCCAAAATACAGTTTTGAGAAAAACGCGTTTGAAAGTTTGAATACATGTAATACTAACAGTTTATGTTTGATACGTTTGTATTCAAATTCATGTGATATGTTAAGTGTTTCAATATTTTTTATTTTTTTTATAATTTAATGCAATTTGTTATATAATCCTTCATTTTGGACTTGGCTTAAACAAATTCTCTATATTTCGGAAATTATTCGAACCAAGTCAAGAAGATCTGACTTGATTCAAACCAATTTTCAGAATTTCTTGCATATATACTTTCGACCAAAACAATTGCAAATTAGTAACAATAGATTGTACTATTTGGAGACTGATGCTTTATTTTTAATCTAATATGGTATACAGGTTAGATAAAAAACCAGCTTATTTGCATCATTCAAATTTTGTACGTCCACGTTTAAATTTTTTCACTGACGACATGGGTTCCGCCTTTTGGCATCTTCAGGCATTTGAGTAAACAGATTAACTGACAGGTCAATTCGAAAGGCGAAACCCCGGTCGTTAGTGACAAAACGTATAGAAATATACAACATCCAAATGATTCAAACTTGATATTGAAAGTCCTTCAAGCACTCTCATTCGATATCTTAAATTAATTAATTATTTAACTGAACAAGTATTGATAAAACTAAGTACATTAATAAATTAGGTGGTCATTAAACGTATAGTAGTAAAAAGTTTGGTCATTTAATGGCATATATTTAAACATCGATATAATGTCCTTTTTCTTTGTTGAATCCATCTAAGCAATTCTTTTCTCAGGAATTGCAGCTATCCGTGGAAAATCTGGAACTTCTTCGGGAATCTTTGAGTATTGGAGTTTCCAGTAATATTTTTTTTATGCTTGTTTTCACAGTCGTAAGATCTGATGAAAAGCTTTTCTTGTAGCCTATGTGAACCGGAAAATTCGATCTGATTATAATGTTTAGTGTAGGGCATTTTCTAATAATTGTAAGTCACTTGACATTTAAATATCTCAAAAATCTCCAGTTTTCAATTGCGTAACGACTAACTCTTTCAATGCTATTGTGAAATGTCTTATTAGTGAATCGTGGCTGAATATTTCACAGTAGCGTGATTTTTTTTTTCAATCATACTATGGTACGCATCCATCTCCTATATTATATAATTTAAGACATCGACTGAGGGTGCTTGATGGAATTTCAATATTAAATTTAGATTATTGAGATTTTGTACACTTCCATGTATTTTGTCACTAACGACCCGGGTTTCGCCTTTCGGCACGTGTGCTCGAATGCCTGAAGATGCCGAAAGGCGAAGCCCGGGTCGTTAGTGACAAAATACATGGAAGTGTACAAAATCTCAATAATCCAAATTCATCTCCTATATATTGCCATAGGCTGGTTCGGAATATTTTTTTTCAGTTGATTCTGTTTCAGGGTGTCCCTTTTAAAAGCCTAGTTATACGACATAATGTTATTTTCATTTTGAGGTACACATGAATCCAACTACAAGATTATCTTTGTTATGCGAATATTAGAATCAACGATAGTTTTCAATACGAAGGGTTTTCATGCCATATGGCACACTAAGTGTTATTATTTAGTGACGAATGTCCAGTCAAATTGTATGTTTTCATTTTGCTCGTGTAAAAAATTTGATACATTACTCTTCGGCAGCGCAAACTCATTTTTTAGATCGAATGAAACGATTGCGGGAGAACTTTTATCCGAACTTGACTTAACGTGATCTCTGTCAGAATCTCGCTGGTCTTTACACTCATTTTTTTCCTATTATGAGTTTAAATAAATTCTATCTATTTTCATCAATATTATCAATATTTCGACAATAATATTTGAGGTTTCAAAATTTCAAATGCTAGAATGTCTACCAAAATATTTAAATAGCAGCACAACAGTAAGAATATAAATTAAAATGTAACATACCTTTCATATGAGTCTATTTCCACAAGTGAACGTCGATTCAAAACACCATTATTCATTTTACCAACAAAAGAACACTCTTAACTGTTAATCGTATTTGAATTTTGTGAAATTTCTAGTAGAGTTGAAAGTATTGGTTTGTACCAAGTACGTTTAATACTGGCTTCTGATTGGTCAGTGACTTGATTCAAACCAATACTTTAAAAAATAAAATTTTTGCACTTGTTTCAAACATTGACTGCTTATATTTCAATAAATACTCAATATTTAATTACAAAAGTAATTGACTTGGTTCATTCCTATGCCAGGATTCTGAATATGGGTCTAACTCGAATTTGGCATGAATGGATTTGATTCAAACCAATTCCACTATGACGAGTAGTTTGATCGACAAGGTAAATAGTCTTACTAATGAAACATAATGTTATAATCGAGGAGTGAGACAAAATTAAAAAAACTTGTATTGTATCGTTAATTTGCTAATAATATGCGGCTACAAGTAGAACATTTTTGAGGTATTGTATACATCACTCTCAAAGTGGAGGGATATGATCTCATATAAAAGGTATTTTTGCTAATAATTGAACGCTGGAATCAGTTTTTAGTTTTTTTCATACTGATGTCTGAACGAAATAAATTAATATATTTAAATCCTTCTGCTAATAAATTAATGGTATATTATCCATATTACGATATCAAAAAATGTTCCTTTCTGTAACCGGGTTGTTATACTCGACTAGGAAGTCGAATGTTAACTCCTAACCAGATTTTCATCCAAATGAATAGGTGTCTATGATGCTTTCATAATTTCCCAATAACTTTATTTGATTTTGAAAACGACGTGTAGCGAGGGCGATTAGTTTTCTAATACTATTTTCTATTCTTTTAGATAAAATTAATTATGTCTATTATTATTTTGTATCAATTTCAAGTTATGTAATTATAAAATAATGTATTACTGCTGTCTTGGTTTTTAGTGCAAATAAAATAAATAAATATTCAATTTGTTTCCAGTTTATATTAAATTTTGATGTAGATCTTGTAAAATCGAACTTTGTGGCAATGCGTTCACATCATCAGAATCGCGAGTATTCCACCAGTAAGCGGAGGGTGAGTGAAGCCAAGTCATAGCAGGCAGACAGGGCTAGGCAGGGTGAAAACCGAACTGGGAAGCGCACGCGCGGCGCTCGACACCACGCCAAGTGCGGGGCTTCGGCGCGTGAGCGGACCCGGCGCCAGCTGCTTCACAGATGGCGAGCCCTGTCGACTCATCCCGCCTAATATAATTCAGCTGAATCGACTTTTTGAGCTTTTATAAAATTACTCATCTCATTGCCTCACTAAACGAACAACCATGTTACTTGCTTCATTATAAGATTTTAAATGTATATATTTAACAAACTGTCTCGACATGGTTGATATAATATAACTTATTTCAATATTATACTAATACAATTATCTAAAGCCATAAACAAGGTTAATTTTATGATCCGAAAATCTCTATTAGCAATTGATGTTACCCTCATAAAATATGAAAATGAGACAGAGAAGGCCAAATTATGTAAATTACAAAAATAAACTTGACAACTTTCTGGAAGCGAAACATAATTTTCTGACCCGGTCCTTTGATGTAAGCCACTATTATATCAACACTCCCTACGTATAATACCGTATCTGCAAACGTGAGAGTTAACAGGAGCTCATTTTAAAGATTCATAACGCGACTCACCATATAATGTATTCGATAAAAATAGTTTTAACTCTCTCCTGAACAATTTTAATTGTTACATTACAGAGAGAGAATATGAGGGCTAAGCTACAGGTTGATAGATAAATTAAGAAAAATATAAATCATATTGTAATATTTAGAACCTCCCCTAACCAATCTTAGAGGCTGATTCATGTAACTAAATTGTACGCTGCATGTACGTAGCATTATTTTGTTGTTCATTGATCATAAGTTTGATTTTGCTTATATTCCGTAATTTTATAAATAACATTCCGATATGTAGTGAAGTGTAAATAATTATTTACTAAAAAATGCTACAATAGTTACCAGTTACCACTAAAAGCAGTTGAGCTATTACGTTAAGTCATCATTGTTTTTAGCATTGGCGGTACAGAATAACTATTGACAGAAATGGCAAAGATAAAACGCCAGAATTTGATTAATAAAGCACTGTACATATTTTGAGTACTTTACGTTGGCAATAATTGTATACAACACCAGGTCATTATCCCACCAATGCACCAATGACCCATGGGTCATTGGTGCATTGGTAATATATTACAAGTTATACATAGCAATATATAAATGGTGGTAATTGAGTGACAACTTTTTATATATATCTTATAAATTCAAATATTTATAATCTAATGTTTACCCTAATTTTAATTTTAATTATTTGCATATTTCTTAGAATTATTTTGGTTATTAAAATTAGTAAAATAATCAAATGCTTCACTAGGTTTTTTTAGTATTAATATTACGAAGCATAATTTATTTATCATAATAATCAAAAAGACATATCCATACTAGTTTGTAGATTTTTTCATTCAAGCAAATTTATAAAAATAAGAAACCAAAAACATCGGGCACCTGATCCCATTTAGGTACTATGAGTAAAAAAACATAAATAATAATACAATACTCGATTCTAAAAATAAAATAAAGAAAAAAGTACGATTTGTCATTATTTTTATACAATAAACCATTTGCCTTTTTTCAATAGTTAAATGCATTCGACCGTGCATAAACTTGACCATGATACTTGAACAGCTAAATTCTGTTGATTTTTTTTTACCCGGAACAAGAGATGTTTATTTGGTTGATTTGTTAAATCAAGACTACCAACTTATAAACATCTATCTATACAGTCATTCAAAGATTATTTATGTTTTTTGTTGTTGTTTTAAACTGTAATCGATTAATTATTCATTCATTTATTAGTAGTAGTGTTATCGGCTATATAAATAAAATAATTTATATGTTTGTTTTTCATTCTATTGTATATAACGATTTAATGAATACATCAAATTAATAATCTATTGTAATAATTATAATTATTTTATTTGTTTATTATTAAATATTAAAATGTAAAATTGGCAATTTCTAAACATATTATAAAATAAACTCACTAGAAAAAAAGTCATTGATGAAATGTATTACATCTAAAAACTTTTGAGAACAATGGAGCAATGTTTATATGATTATCAAATGATGACTAAACTAATTAATTTCATAAATGTAAATTGATATAATTTTATATTATAAACAGGTTATTAATGTTATTTCAAAAAAGGTCATGTAGCGTATGTGAAGCTCTTGGGGTATTCATTCTATTTCGCTATTGTAGTGTTCAAGGGCTCGAATCCCAGTAAATACGCATTCATAAATTAAAATTTCAACCGATTTATGGATTTGTCTGCAAATACACAGATGTATGTGCTGTCTACAAACCTTTATACCCATCCGATCCTAAATACGGGCCGTAAAGGTTTCCTAAATACTATTCGACATGATAGATATGAATGAAGAGAATATTCATAGAAACGTTTATTTGATACCGATTAATTCTTTTCTTGCGATTACCATTACTATTATAGACCGAAATTGTTTTCAAATATCTTTATTTAGAGTTCCATCAATGTAGGTAAATTTGCCTATCGGTCTAAGATTGGCCCACTACATGAAACAAGGTGTTGTTATAATACCATGATGCCATGATAATGTCAAATGAATATTTTTTTGTTATGAAAATGTATTTAGTAGCCCCTGGTGGTAAAAATATGAGTTAATATCCAACATAATTTGTTTCATTGTTGAATTTGTAAGCTGTCAGGTTGGAATGATAAAACACAATTAAAAACTTTTCTTGAAATTAGTTGAATTTGCCATATTTTCAATTTGTATTACTAATCTGTAAACCAAATGCTGTATATATAAAGAAAAGTTGTTAAGACTTTAAAATCACCAGATTTATAATAATTACAGTGATTATTTGTATCGTGGGCCAAAGTTACCCGACTTGAAAGAAAATGTTGCCCACCTTGTTTTATCTATCTTTAAATATATTTCAATTATAACAATACATCTATTTATGCTGATTAAATTTCATCTTAAGACATTAGTTCATTTCTATTTATTGTATAACAATACCACGCAATGAAATGGCGAACCATAAAAATACAAAAACTTTCAGAACTGGACCAAAGTTACTCAGATTGACTGTAATTATTACATCGTATTTTATGTATTTAATTTATGTATTCGATCTGTAATACTATTCACAAACAATGGTTTAGTCAGTAAGCTATTATATTGGAGCCTTGAAAGTGTTGATTGAATATAATCCAATTTACAAAAAAATGTTAACAATCTAAAAATGCAAATTTACAATTGAACAATTCTATATATACTAACTATACTACATCGAAAAATGTGTAGTTACTGTTTCAGTATAAAATAAATAATATATCTGAGCAGCATCCAAAAGTATGTCGCGTGATATTGATTACCATATTATGTTTTGAATAGGTTGATAAGTAATGTAACTAAAACATCTTTTTCATCACGCTCGACGTGGCCTCGTCGTTACTACATTTGAAATCATTGTCTGCGATAATTATATCGATTGTACGTCATCTGTTCGACGTAATTGAATATAAAAACGGCATTTTTTGCTGTGGAAATATGTTTATATTTAGGTCTTATCGGTAGTTTAATTATAATTACCGTAACAAGGTAAATAATTAACCTCATTATTGCAGAGGGATAACACGATTTTGTATCACGTATTTACTACTTGCAGTACTAAGCAATGTTATTTACCTATATATGAAATAAATAATTTAAAATTATTTCAATGGTGTCAATGCTCGATGGAAAGATTTAATCAATAAAAAAATAAAACATGATTTGTAGTAATTATTCTATAATTTAAAAATATTATATTATCATGACTGAATAAGCTTAGTAAGAGAGCATTTTAAACTGAATGTTGTGGTTTGGTGTTGAACTACCCGATATACAATTTAAAAATTATTAAATATGAGGAAAAAAATATTTCCATAAAACAAATAAATAAACCATTCTTTTACATTAAATTTAAAATATCAGAAAATATTTAACAAATTAAAGTTGGTGTAGAGCAGTACTTCCCAAACTTACAATGTCCATGGAACCCTTCTTTAGGCAAAAACCTGACCAATAACCTCCCAATTAAAATAACTCAACGTAACTGCATAATAGAAAAATTATAAATTTAATTTTGATGTCTCGCATGGTACCTAACTGGTGATGTAAAAATAAAATGTAAATAAAACATTTAGATATTTAAAGTATGATGAGGTTCATAGCTGCACTAAATCACGTTTTACTAAAAAGGAAGACGGTAAAGCAATCAAGAGCCTCTGTACACTGTAAAGTGACCGATAATGTAGGATATAAAATTGGTATCTGTTTTTGTGGTATCCTTGTTCAAACATTGGTTTCCGCTCCTCATTTGTGGATACTTCAATAGACTGCTCCTGTATTAGTATGGATTCATCTTAATTGGTGGGTTTGCTTTCAAAAAGATCCAACACCCAAAAAATTGCTACCAATTTATTTATTTCAAGTTTCGTAATAACGAAAATGCGTCACAAATGTTTTTTATATTAAATCTTTCGCGGATCCCGCGACGTTGTCCATGCACCTCCGAATTATTTTTAATTTGCCACTGACCCCCTCAGGGGTCACAAGGACTCGTGGGGGTCCGTAGAAACCACTAGTGTAGAGGGTCCACTAAAAGTAACCATTTCGACTCTTTCTTTGTGAGCCTGATTAGGATTAGGTATATTCTAAGTTGTAAACAGACTTGGTTTAGAAAAATAAGAATATGTGTTTACGATCTTAGAGAAAAACTGGAGAAAATAAAATTGTCTTAATTAAAATGTTTTCCTACGTTTTTAAAGAAAACATAAAACTTTTAATCATAAAAAGTTTTCATTCATATTGTTAACAATAGACCGTTTATAATTTATTTACTCGTGTTTTAAAACAATTATTAAAAGTCGTTAATACAAAACAATGGTCCAGTAGCGACAAAGGCGATTCGACACGCAGACATAAATTCGTAAAACATGGCCTGCTTTATGCTTGTTAGTAATGATATTTGATTTTTGAGAGGTATAATAAAAAGTTTAAGAAAACCATGTGATAAATAAAACTAATTCATAACCAAAGAAATAAATACATATTTAGTGAAAATAACTCGTTTAATAACACTTCATATTATTATTGTTGTTGATTCTGTAATTTGGGTGAATGTAACATTATTAAATATAATTATAACACCATAAATTCATTATTATTTTCTACTTTAAAAGTGAATTCATGTAAAAAAAAAATCTCCGACTCTTTCTGGCAAAAAGATGTATTAATGTTTTATTTGCTGCACCTTCATGAAATTAACATAAACTATCCACCCGTATCCAAATTAAATATTTCAATATTAAATAATCTTTTGAAACTGTTAGCTTCATGGATATGTATTAATATATTTCTTAGGGGCTAAATATAATATAAGACAACATTATTATGAATTTTATGTAATACTAGTGAGTACCCGGCATGCGTTGCAATGCTACTCAAAGAAAGAAAGAGTTTGTGTTTTAATTCTGTTTATTGAAGTGCTTTTGGATTAGAGGAGTACACGGGCTGAAATTTCATAAAATTACCCGGTCCTAGCCGGCTATCTTCAGTCCGAGTCGCAATATCACACTTGTTATTCGAACCAGACTCGAAGCCCAGATTTATTTTTCTCAGTCCGAAAATAGTCCGATTTTTTAAAATATAGTTTCATTTATACTTTTCAAACAATAAATGTCATTGTTTCCATATTTCCGTATTTTTTATTTTTCCGTCTGGTTAAGAGATGTCGCTTGTTGTACGTATTTGATACTTTTTTTTAGATTTTTTTTTTCATAAACCTTCATAGGTGTGCGTCAACAACTCACCAAAGTGTCATCAACATCGGATAAATGGTAAAGGAACGCATAGAGGACTAACAAACAAACAAAAATTCATTTATATATATTCATTTATATCTATATATTTAGATATTAGTTTTCTTGGGTCAGTAAAGACACTTAAAAGAGCATAATAAGAGTGTCAACATAGAACACATTTCCCTCATTATCGTAAAAATCGTGTTATGAGATATTTACAACAATACATTTATTTTTCTGAAGTTCTATCTATCGTTTAGAGTTTACAAAACATACACAAATTCATTTATATACAAATTATCTTTTTCCTTTCTAGGAGTAACTAATTAATCATGGCCGTGCTATGAGGAGTAAGTTTTTTTGACATAAAAATTTGATGAATGATGCAATATCGATGTTTTATTATTTCGGAAAAAGTAGAATTCGGCAGTTTCTAAGGTCAAACCTATTTTCAAATGATGAAATAATATACCCAGAAGTCCACAGATGACATTGTAAATACTTTTTCAAGCTTAAATCACACACACAACCACATATTACCTTACTGACGTACAAGTACGTCCATACTCCCAGAAAGGCTAAAAACCCTAAAGCCAATGCTAAAAATTAATATGAAAATTAAGTAAAATAAAAAAGTGTTTTGAATTAGAATCCTATAGCAAGATTCACAAAATGCACTCATTGCTCAACATTGTTATTATCACTGTACGGTATTTTATCATTGTAGTGTTTATCTGAATTCGAATGATCCACATGTATTTCAAACCTATTTATTCCAGAATTGAATTTGCGATTTTTTTCCAAGAGCAACAACGATTTATTGTATTTGAATTCGCATTTTTAAAAATCGTTTCTAGCAAAGACATTTTTTAACACCATATGTTTAGTTTTGGTTTGTAGCAAATATTGTACAACGAACAACCTTATATTGAATTCATCTAAATGATGCATACATACTCAATATCATAAAACGTTTTTTCAATAAACTTTTGGCAATCGTCAATCATGATTAAGACAGTAAAAAATGAATCAGACTAGTTGTTTTTTTAGCGAATTTAATATTTAAGGCGGTGGTCCTTAAACTTTCAAAACGTCGGAATCCGATGCTGGAAAATTTATAAATTATAGCTGACATTTATAATATATACTACTCTAGTATTTATTATCCGGATTCACCTACGATAGAGAGCGCTAACATTTAGACTTTGACGTTATTTTGGTGCAAGTTAATGTTGAATGTTGAAAATATCAACGAAGACAGTATCTCATGCAATACCTACAAAATATAATTCATTAATTAGTAATGTTAAAAGTTGAAAAATGAAAAATTCAAATAGTACAATTGACCTAGAAATAGCAATTAGAATGACATACTCAAATTTCACGTCACTACGTTCCGTTTGGGAGGAGTTCTTGTGACAGACAGACAGATTTATGCATGTATTTTCTGCTACAAATTATATTGTAGTATAGACAACTCACTACACATTTTATTTGATATCACTACAAAATACTGTTTAATATTGGCAGTTAAAACTAAATTTGAATTGATGAAATTTCGTACGTTTCCATGTATTTCGTCAGTAACGACCCGTGTTTCGCCTTTCGGCATCTTCAGGAATTCGAGCACACGAATGAACTCGAACTGACTCGAAATCGAACTCGAAATGAGCAGTTATAACTGTTAAAACACCTAGAAAGTACTACAATATTTATGTGTCACGCATAGTCATGGAATTACTTTTAATTAATTTGTTGCGTATCTTTGTTAACCAGAATTCTGATGTTCACACAGTTTGAATATTGTTCTTAAAAGATGCATAATAAGTGATGTATTTTTTTACTACACCAATAACACATTTTTTAATGAACTAATATTTCAAATCATTTTAATTATAAACAATGTACCATGTACCTTTTGGTAGTTTTTTGCTTGTTATTTCAATGTTGAATCTGTAGAATATCGGGACAAAAAATACTAATGGAAAGATTAAGATACACCTAGATGAAAATACATTGTAAAGCATAGTTCTAAATATAATATGTATAATAACTAACTAAAGATATTTTTTTCTAACGACCATATCGTACTTAACCTATATTCAGTTTACCTATTCATTAAAAACACCAAGGAAGATTTTTATCGTGTGATCATTGTGGCTATAAACAAATCGAATATTTTTACGGATATCGTGCATGAAATCGTTTTATTATATGTTCTATTGATATACAAACTGTATTAATTTAAATATTTAAGGCAAAGAATATATGGACAATTTCATAAATTGATTAATGTTGTTCTGTTCAAAGGCATGAATGTTTGTGATGTCTAAAACACCCTCCCACTGGGCAATTAGCTAACTAATAATCCTGTCCTATACCTATACTTATATTGCTACACTCTTAGAAAAAGAGACGTTAAGCAACTTAGTAACAAGCAGTTCTCGAAGAAAAGGTAGCCGGTGTATGGTTTTATATAAATCGAGTATAGAAAACTACTGAACTATTTACATTGTTACTCTCTTCTAAAAAGAGAGGTTGAGCAACTGAGTAACAAACAGTAATCGAAAAAAACTTCTGTTAAGATAGCTCCATTAATAGGGCGTTATGTAGTCCACATTGGGGGCAGGAATGGTTAAAATATACATATTGTTTGTACTACTTCCACATGTTTATAATGATCAGGACCGGTTTCGCTCATCACGGGCATTATCAACTGATGCTCGTGATCTTACCGAAACCGGTCTTGATAATTATTCATGTGGAAGTAGTACAAACAAATTGTGCTTTATTTTTAAAATATAATACCTTTTCACCAAGAATTCACAGTTAACACCTTAAAAGTGATAAATATATATATATATAACCCTAGAAAAATGAAGTAGGTATATATTATATAAATAGCGAATTAGAAAAAAATGCAAATTCTGTAATTGAATTATTCCTTCACTGAAAACCAAAATGGTACATTTTATTTATTCTTGGATGTATGCCGGATGCCTGAGTTTATCATTTATTTTATAAATTCCCGTGTCGTTCCCAATTCGGTCACGTTCTAAGAAAACGTGTTTTCTTCTCCTCCATAATGTTCGAGATTCATTCGAGACTTTAGCAATGAAAATGCATTTTAACGATAGACCGTCCTTCAAGAATGGTTAAAACCAGGGATGTCGAGGATGCAGCACGTACTTTCCCAAGAACAAATGGCAGGCAGGCGCTTGCGCCTTGCACGAAGGAGATATACCGAGGCGGATATTAAGCACGAAATACGTCCGTGAACGTCGTCGATATTTTTTGCCTGCTGTACTATAATAGCGTCCATTTCAACAATAAATAGAATTTAAAATATTACCGACTTAATATTTGTGAAACAGTTTATTGTGGAAATATTGATTATTTGGATTCACTACGTTAACCATTTAAAGGTAGAACTTTATTTTAAACTTTTATTATTAATTATTATCAATATACAACAAGTTAATAATACTAATTGCTTTTACTTTACGTCGTATATCAAGTTTATTATCTGCAAATCCATTTTTACATCAGTATTATGAAAAAATATTCATTTACTAGCGTAGTTGGTTTTTCTGCGTCTTATTAAGAAGTACCCTATGATAAATAGAAATTTTCGAACCTGTAGCTGAGTTGTAAATTTTTTGGGCTATCGACCTATTTGGTTATGTTGTTCGCAGACTCGAATTCTCTTTTTGAGAATCTGATTTTTCAATCAATTTATTATTTGTGTTCGAAAGTGTGTGTCTCAGCCGATGTCAATAGGTGTAGCGAAAGCAATTAGCTAACTACTAGTTCGTTCTTCCTTTAATTCTTACTCAATCCAAAAAGGGAGAGGTTGAACGACTGAATAGCAACAGCTTGTATTTATTGCGTTAGTAAATATTTCAATTCTTGGTCAATAAGAAATAATAAATGATCATTAACTAATTTGATGAAAGGTCAGTATACACGTGGTCAGATAATAAAAAAACGGTCAGTTTTTTTGATTAACTTTTAATTCATTTTTAATTTACCCCGAAAAAAGCCCGTTTTTTTAAAATATAGTAATTCATTTAAAACAGTACTTGTCATTGTTTGAAAATTGTCCACATATCCAACAATATTCATAATTCATGTGAAATAAATTATTTAAGTTATAAAAGGTACTACCTTATGGCTGTCCGAATATAGCCCGAAATATTTTTCTGAAAATTTGATTCCCGGGCCCGACCCGAGCCCGAATATGAGCTGTCTTTACCCGCCCGAAGCCATCCAGACCGCGGGCTAAGCCCGGGCCCGTGCAGACCTCTAATAAGAATTAACCCAACATCTATTTGATAGTAATTATTCGTATTTTAAACATATTCAGTATATGTCAATATCATTTCATATGCACTTTACACAATCCAAATCCAGATTATCTTTTATATGTAGCATGTGATCACGAAGCCATTAAAATCTTATTTTGCTCTTTTCTCCCTCCTGAGAGCTTATTGTGTCCTTGTTTACCGCCCTCAAGCCACGCGCCGCCCGTGCGTCCACACTAATTGAAGTGCTTTTGTGAAATTACTGTTATTATTTGTAACGAGACTTGTGCCATATAACGGACATGTAATTCTTTATCTGATAAACGGAGAGCGTTGTATGCTTTTGTGATTAAAAATATCGAGTCAAAGTGTGCTTTGTCCAAGACACAAAAGGGACACATCGGTCGATGTGTTTACACGCAAATGAGTATTCACAAGTGATGCATTTGTCCAAAGCATATATTTATAAGTGGAAGGTGGATTTTTTTATACAAATCGCTTATAGAAAACATTAAAAATAAATTATTCCTGTACGGAAACCGGTAGCGGGAACCATTAGCTAACCACAAATCCTGTCCTATACTATCCTTAATCTCCCCGAAAAAGAGAGTGGCAGAGAAACATTGTATCGAGAAGTTCTCGTAGAACATAATCTGTAGAGATAAGCCCCAGCGGAGCGGGTATCGTCCAAATAAAATATTTTTAGAAAAACTTTTATGGAACTTTTTTACGTGTGTTTTGGAGATAGATGCACAAGACAAAAGCATTATAAAAATAAACTATTGTATGCGAAATTGTCTATGTGCGCAATCGTCACTATTTAACTTTGTTACTGAGCGCACCTGGCGTTGTGCAGTTGTCATTGCGCATAAGCTGTGTAGCTGTGTGCTTCAAATAGCTATTGAAACAACTTAAACTATTGAATGTGAGAATGCTTTAAAGGCAGCCATGGATGGGAATATCCATATATCCTTAAATAGCTAAGCCTCAATAATATCCTATTAAATTCATAGAATATAATAGTATATTTTTAAAAAATCAGCTCTAAAAATTGATCAACTTTCAAACTTGGTTCTAATGAATTTTTAATATTTTTTCTATTTATACCAACTTGATTGGATAACTATAAATGCATTCAATTGTTATAAGTAAAACTTAAAATTACATCTTTTTATTAATTTTCATGATAAAGTAAAATATAATATATATTTCCTGATGTTAGCAATATTTTTATTTCATCGATTTTTTATTATTTTACGCAACGCTTTGCAGCTATAAATCATTATAATTTTATTACCGTATTGTGCAGTTTTATTACTTTCTCGTATGTGACTAAATATCAACATTGGCAAATGGTGCGATTTGCATTTATTGATTTTGATACATGCCGAATATTCGGATGGCATAAAAATATGTTTATTTGTAAATTCTTTTGAAAGACTTTACGAACGATCATGTTACATGACTTACAGCGTACAGAATTATACGAATAATGACATTATGTATATACATTGCATTTTTCGTTTCGAAAATCTTGTAAAAAAAGGTATGTAACCATTTCTGATCCTATTGTTAATAATATAGTATCCTAAAGGATTATTTCACAAGAAATGGTTTGAAGAGAACTGACAGTCACTCAAACTGTTTTTCGGAAGCGAAATTATTGGATAATGAAAGGACACGTGGTTGCTATTATAAATCACAATGCCTACGTGCGTTTTCAATATCAGATGGAGATGGGTGGAAAAGAATGAAAACCTGCCATACAAGTATTTGAGTACAAATCCATAAGACGATCGAAAAATCGATGCGAAAATGTTGCTATTCGAGTCGAGTTTCTTATTTTTTTAAAAACAGTTCCAAATTAATAAATTCTGCAGCGTATTTTTATCGAGGGGCAAGACATATAAAATTGTTTTTTGCATAAAACCTTTGTTGCATTTATTAAAAGCTTTTTGGTCTTTCTTTCTTAACGTTTCTCTGGGTGACTAAACTTATGACGATTTATTTGGCTTAATCAGTCATGCAAGTATCTAAACTCGGAGCTCTAAGCTGTAGAGTAAAGTAACGAATTCCACTACTCTAATCTAAATTGTTGAGATTTTGTACATCTCCATGTATTTCATCGCCAACGACCAGGGTTTTTACCGGGATTTCGTTACTAACGACCGAGTAACCAAATTTTTCAGTGTGAATATACAGATTTGAACAAGTAAGTACTCTTCTTAACCGGTTATATGCCGGGAGGTTTTAGTATGTCAGTATCTAATGACAAAATACATGGAAATGTACAAAATCTCAACAATTCAAATTTGATATTGAAATTCCGTCAAGCTCCCCTAGTCGATATCTTAAATTATCCACTACACCTAGTATGTTACGAATCTATTTTCATTTTCTCATCTCGACTTTCGTTAATTTATGGTTGTGGTCCTGCTAGAAGTTGGTCGTGGATGACTGAATACACTGAACGAATTTATTTTCTTATCTTTAGATCAAAGAGAATTTAATAAAGCATCTATGCATTCCAATGGTCAATAAGTTCAAGTGATTGTAAGTAAAAAACGAACCCATTCATAAAGTATCTACAAGGCAAACAGCAGCAGCCCGCAGGCTATATGTGGTCAGACCAGGCTTGGGAAATTAGTCAATTATTGGCCATTACGATTCGTTCGGAATCGGATCGTTTTGTTTTCCGCCGCTCATTTTGCCGAATGTAGGTTATAGTTATGAATTAAGATTACAAAAGAGTGTTTATTAAATACGCCTTCATATAATAAAAAATAATACATGGAATGCGAATCGGAATTGTTGGTCACGAATCATAATAAATCTTGTCATTTATAGCGTATATCAGGATGGTGGTTGCAAAAATGGAATATATTATTTTTCGATTTATTATCGTTCGCCAACTACAACTAGTGAGTCGCGATTCCATGGTGTTTTAATATGAAAACGTTCGTTTGAACTGCTCATCTGATTCGTGATTCGTGTCGCAACTCTCGTTCACTTCAATTCGTTCGTTCGCAAATGGCGCATCTCTAGTCCCGACGATTATTTTTATGAGGCTCATTGGTCTCGTTTAAATTATTGGTTATCAGAAAGTCAATTATTTTTAATGTTTATGATGTAAATATACAATGTATACCTAAAATAGTATAGCATTTACGACCCCCTGTACATTTTGAGTTCTAGAGTTGACGTGATTGTTTAGGTAAAAAGTTTGCTTAGACCTGGTCTAAACAGTAATATAAAAAAATATTAGTGTGATCCATAGTGCAAAGTTGTATAAGAAAGACGAAAATATCTTACAAGAGTGATGTAGCAAATTTAAATGAAACATTGTTCACGTAATAATAATATGCATAAAATATAAAATTCAGTTTTTAAATTAATATTAGAATACCTTTATACTTACAGTATGGCTTATCTGCCTGTATGCATTAACATAAGAAAATTCTCGGTAAGAAAATTCGCTACGATTTATATCATATTCATTTAAGTTTGTCTGCGCCAACAGAATAAATACATTCGAAAAACTCAAGAAAACATTATAAGCGTACATATGAAAATTGTTACATACTAGAAGAGCTTATCGCAAAATGTAAAGCTCCAGGCACTCGCCATTGTGTGTAGTATCGTAGAGGGGTCTTTAAAAGCTCTATGCGTAGGCGGGGCGTCGAATTTTCTATCGTCCAATGAAAAAGCGACGGCGGCAACATGTCCGACCGTGGGGGCTGATAAGGCGTCCGTAGGCGGGGGGCGCCGCAACGCAGTTGGGGACGCGCACGCGTCGCGATAACTACGTTGTCTGCACGTCCGAAAATATTTCAAATTTCCATGACAGACGTCAGATAAGTTCTTTGTTGTGAAAAGTCGAGCTGCATTACTCCTAGCACAAACGATCAAATTAAATACCATAATACGTAATATTGCTATTCTAATGCCAAGTCTGTTTAATTAGGGTTTCCATAATGTTCGAATGTAATTTAGAGCGGTTGAACTGTGTTTTTGTGAAAATGTCGTGCAATATGTTGTGATTTCCACTTAATATTAGTAATAATCAAACATTTTTTAACAAATTTTGTGTAATTGGATATAATGATGTCTGCTTTGACGATGTTTCGTGGAGAAACTCTTCCATCCGCCGCAGATTTACGAGTACCACCTATCCAGCTGGAACATTTACCTGAAGTTTTTATCTGTAAGAATAATTTAACTAGAATGAATTTCTAGTATATCGTAATCAATTGCTTACTATACCGATGGTTTACATTATATTTATATCATACTTATGTTTATCTATCGCCACCTATTTGATAAAATAAAATAAATACGAACATATTGATAGTGACAGTATTAATTCAAAAATGTATTAGAATAAATATATTATCACTGATTATATGGTACGTTAGAAGTATTACATCTGCAAATCACACTATATTATTCATTTATCTTAATGTCATTTTATTAATGATTGTATTAATTTATTTAGTTTCTCTTCTCTCTTTTTTACAGCTAGCATACCAAAATGCGGTGGATGCCAGGAACTCATATTAGACAGATTCATTCTGAAAGTGTTGGAACGCACCTGGCACGCAAAATGCTTGCAGTGTTCTGAATGTCGTGTTCAACTTTCTGATAAATGTTTCGCAAGAAATGGGCAACTCTACTGTAAAGATGACTTTTTTAAGTAAGTAGGATCTGTATTATTTCCCAAATAAATATGTAAATTGATAGCAAGACATATGTAGTGAAATGAATCCACAAAATTAATTGTCATATTTTATAGAAATATTAAATACGTTTTTTGTTTTTGTGTTATTGTGAAAGAATAAATTTAACAAAATATTTAGCATGCTTTTTAAAGCACATATTATTGACTTCATTCTTTTCGGTTGCACACAATAAGTTATTTGTGAGTTATCAAATTAAAAAAGAAATAAAAAATTGTTGAATGATTGCAGTTTATCTCATGCATATTTCAAATAAAATTATTATTGCCCATCACATAATTGATGGAACTAATCTCACAATTTATTTCTACAAAGGATTAACGGTCAACTGTATTAATATTATTGATTATTGATCTTTTTCTTCATAGAAGTTTTTTTCTTTTTATAGCAAGCATTTTTTATCAGTTCAAGACGTAATGGTAAATGATTCTAAACTCACACTGATGAAATTACGTTATGGTATATAATATAGTAAATAATGATCTCAAATTGATATAACTATCATTTCTTTCATGAATTTTACGAACTTGAATGCATTTGCATTTTTGGGTAGTCATGTCTCATGTCTAATGTCGCAAAGAGACAAATAAATAGCGGTTAGATAGTCAATTTTTAGCTTACTTCACCGATTCCAGCCAATACTTTTACTGTACTATAGGTGTGCGTGCAATGATATTGTTTACACATACCCAAATTTTATTGAAATACGAATACTATTAAACCGTATAACAAACAAATCTCCAATGAACAGATATGTAAAACTATTGACACAATTAAAACTTTAGTATTGTATGTTTTATTGACATTTTTCTGGTTAAGCCACTTCACTGCTCACGTGCTCAATTGTATATATTTTAATTGAAGGCAAATATGTCCAATTGGTTTGTGAATATCATGCAAAATAAATAAAGAATTGTTTGTCGCGCGCTGTGGGTGCAGGCGATTCGGCAGCAAGTGCGCGGGCTGCGCGCAGGGAATCCCCCCGACACAGGTCGTGCGTCGCGCGCAAGACCACGTCTACCATCTTCCCTGCTTCTCGTGCGTCGTATGCTCCAGGCAACTCAACACGGGGGATGAATTCTATCTCATGGAGGACAGGAAACTCGTTTGTAAGACTGACTATGAAGCCGCCAGAGCGAAAGGTAAGGATTGAAACACTCAAGAAATTAATTAAATATTCACCCAAGGCTTTCAATAAATAAAAAGATTGAAAGTTGAAAATATTTCATTCACGCCGTGGATGAGCTTTAGAAGTATTTTTTCAAATTTACATTTTGATACATTGGTATGGTAGTCACCCCATGAAATTGTATCCAAAAGTAAAGATGTCTGAAATATTTTCATTCCTTACTTCTCTAATCAATGTTAGAGAATGGCAGAGAGATGAACACATTATCAGTTTTCTCCGTATCTCATCATTTTATTCTCACTCTTTATCAATAGGGAGGTTGAGTGACTTACTACTAACCTAAAATAGTTTACCAACTGTATAATATTCCAATTTAAATTATTGAAAATTTAATTGTTTAACATTCATATCAAAATATTGATGAGACCTGTCTAAGAAGTACTAAAGCGCTGTCCGGCCCTATTACACCACTACTTTAATAGGCGTTGATTGATTGTTACTATTTAATTACGAATTCGGGATTTGGATACCTGTGCCTGGCTAAACAAAAAAGTATCGTACTTACGTATTATCATATTATCTAATAGTTGAAAAATTAACTAGTAATTGTGTCACATAGTCAATGTTTTGTTTCTTTACCCTCGAAAGATTTAAGAAGAAATCCATCAATCCATGTGATTGTTTTTTAATCTTTAACAGTATTAAGACTTTGCTTTATCAAATTTGATTAGAATCGACACGTGTCATAATAATTAATAATGATACATGATAAAATATAACGACGAATATAGATAACATTCCACATACGTATGAAGACATGAGTAGTAAAATTAAATACCAAAGTCACTCACAATTCATGTACGCACATAAACTTATAAGTCATTCTGATTTGTTGTTTATATTTTAGTACATACAAACTAAAACGAGAAAAAATCATGATTCATATATAATAGATTGGGCACCATAAAGATAATAACAGACAAAATTCGTAAATAAATTGAATTAATACACCGCATAAAGGAAGAATTTAGTTATTTTAAATAAACACTGTTGAATATTTTTGTTTAACTTAGCTGGTACGATTTGAAATATTCATAAACAAGATTTGCACCCAGGAAATGCACCCAGGAAATGAATATCTATGATGTTTTAATTCCTCCCTTATGCGATTGTGAAATCGGAACGAATTATAGATTGAAGATATTCCGAATCTCGTCCTTATTTAATTAACTTTGTTGAAGAGTGAACTTGAAGAAATTACCTAAAAACAGTTAAATAAATTTTCGGTTGAGATAACACTACATATTAACGGCATTGAAAGCAGATATGGTTACAAAAAATATAAAAACATAATATATTTTATTATATAATTGAATGTTTTGAAACAAAATTAGAGTAGCAGTATATTATAAAAATATATTCAGTTTAATTTAAACCATATAATCACAGGTGATGGATCAAATAACGCTTTGTGTTTAGATATCTGTCATTTACGATCTTTTTATTATTAATAAAATGAAAAGTTAAAATAATAATTTTAAAGTGCTTTTTTATTGCACGTTTACGATTGCAATATTGTGCAATAAAGTTTAATCGGCGTGATTTCATAAAAAAAAATAGTCTTTACTATCTACAATTATAATTGAAATCGTCATGAGATTAGTTTATCTGTGGAAATTGATATTGTAAAAACGATACGGTCTATGTAACAGGTGAAGGTCTTGCCCTCTTGTGTTGTAAATCAGTGATGCTAATGCACCGTCAACTTAGGTCTAATTTCCTGAGAAAAATTACGAGATTAGCCATACAAATTATATTAAAATGATTTTTATTATATGTTTCTGTTTATAATAAAATGACGCAACTAGGTTTTTTGCTTTTAAAGTCATATATAAAATCTCTACTCACTATTTACCAATGAAACTATTACTATGGTGCATTTGGTGGCCATTTATATGTGTTTTCTGGGCAACAAAACAAATTTGGATTGTAAAAAAAGAGTTAGCAATAATGTATCTTGTATCATTCTCACTTATTCTTTTGAGTTTCTATATTATAATATTATTATCGACTGTGCAAAAGAAAAAGGACGTAATCCACACTCAAAAAATATTCAGTATAGTCCAAACAAAACGTGTATAAAATCGTATGCATTGTGATTATTGAAAAACGAATATTTTGAAAAGACCGAAGGATAAGTCTTTTTGCCTTTCAACAGTAAATATTTTATAGATTTATCTATAGATATAGTGTATTAGCGGGTTTTGTGTGAACTATACACAATATTTTTTGGTGTGGGTTACATCCTTTTTCCTTTCCACGTCGTCGTAGTTCTGGCAATAAACGCTAAATTAATAAAGTTAATCGATGTTGGGTATTTGTGTGCTAATCACAAACAACATAACAGTGTCTTTGTAGTTTAATAAAATATATATTTATGTTCAACATTAAAATTCTAGGTGTTTGATCTAATTGTCTAAATCATTAACATGTAGTAGGCAATAAATAAATAAAAATAATTATTATCCATTTTTCAATATTAGTTTGTTTATAATAGCGTTAATCTCATTCTCTACGAGACTTTATATACTTCTTTCTTTGTATGTTTATATATTTACTTTCCGACAAAATGCACAAATTTTCATCATCTAGATATTATCTAGATGATGAAAATTTATGCATTTTGCCAGACGATAAAGATTAAAAATAAGAAAATATCGCTCGAATTGACATGTGGTATTATGTGAGTTTTGCTACCCTAAAAAATTCATTTATGTTATAAGTTATAAGGCATAATTTTTGCATTTTTAATTCATTATAATGATGACTTATGTTTGTAAAAATAAAACACATTTTTTTGTTGTTGTTCTAGATTTTTATGTAATGATCAGGACTGGTTTTACTGATTAGTTGAAAATGTTCGTGGTTTTGATGATTACAAAAAAATGTGTTTTAATTTTATAAATATGATGCCTTTCCATGAAGAGTGACAGCTAACACTAAAAAAAGATTTTCCAAAATGATGATTTTAGAATTCTTTTTATAATTTATTCAGACACCTCTTTGCAGCTAAATATTAAATAAATTAATGGAACATGTTACTATGACTTATCCATAGACAAAATAATTTAAAAAATTTGATGCAAATAGCGTCCCTCTAAAGGCTGCATTAATGTTATCCCAAAGGTGTGTACATGCTAGATGGGGGCTCGTTGGACGGAGACTCTCCAAACAAGAGGCCCAGAACCACTATCACCGCGAAGCAGTTAGAGACGCTGAAAAGCGCCTACAACAATAGTCCGAAACCAGCCAGACATGTTAGGGAGCAACTTTCTCAGGACACTGGCTTGGATATGCGGGTGGTGCAAGTCTGGTTCCAGAACAGGTGAGCTTACGTTCAAATCATATTATTATTTCAAATACACTGACATGATTACGTTAAGTGCTATATTAAAGCAGTCTACCAAGCCAAGTTACATAAAAAAATTGTTTTATATTCTGTCATCAAAGAAAATGAGCAGTAAATGGCAAAAGGCGTGATCTAAGAAATGAAATATTAAGGGTGATTTTAACAATAGAACTTTTTCGCAAATTTTAATTATTTGCTTATCAATGTGAGTTGTTGTGAAGTAATTAAAACAATTTTATGGAAAAAAAGCTAAGGCTTTAATAAACACATCTTATGTTTCATTGTTCAGAATGTGTTAAGAGGTTATTTGAATTTTTACTTATGAATGTGAATAAATTTTAAGTGAAAACAAAAGTGATTTTAGAAAATAGTATAATAATTGAATATCTCCTTAGCCTAAATTATTCCTTAATTTTGTAATCAGTAAAAGTCAAAAGATAATGTTTCACAGTAATTCAAGCCAGGGAATTATGAATTACTATTGTTTATTTTTATTAATGTGAAAACTTATTTCGTTCTAAAATCTTTTCAACTGCATACAAGTATGAATTGAAAAGCGATGATTTTAAATAATCTGGAAGAAAAGTTATTTCGTATTATTTATAATTTAATTGACTAGCTGTTTATTAGCATTCGTTCTAAAAATTTCCATCTTCTAGTTGAAATTAATTATATCCAGCGTCTAGAGTTCTATAGTATTTTTCCAGACGCACCTCGTTGAAGATTGCAAAATTGGAAAGTCTTTTTTATTGAAATTGATGTAAGAAGTAAGACGCGTCGCGACGGCGCCAAATTATCTTAAATTAGTTCGGAAAGTATTTCAACGAATGCAGGAAAACAGACGGAAATTTCCGATTCGTTTTGGTTATCCCGTAAATTTAGTTAAGTAAAAGGTACAATCTAGAGAAAAATACTTTGGAGCAAATCGCTTGCAACACTTGTTGATATTAAAGTAATAGATATTTTCTAACAATATTTTTTGCAATCGAAATATATAAATCGTTTCATATAATCGGTGCTCCGTGTTTATCGAAAGTATTTCACATGTATTAAGTAATCAAACTAGATAAAAAAATGGGTTAGAAGGAATTACATCCTTATTGACCTTTGAAGTGAACATCCTTCACAGATGCTGAATTTAAACCACATAAACCTATTTATATTATAATAGACTTTTTCGTTTAAAAAAAAATTAAATTGTTATAAACGTTTGTAATAAACGTTCTAGGTGCTCATAATTATTAAAATACTTTAAAAATAATGATTCAAAATAGTCTATTATACAAGCATACACCAAACATTAATACAGATGAAGCCGATTAAGGTGTTTTAAGTTTACCAAATTTTTCGTGAAAATTTAAATAATGCATTCCACTATTAACTCATGTTTCATATTGATTTTAATTTAGATATGAAATTGTTACGGAAGTTTTAACCGTAGTTTTATAATAAAACCTAATATATCATTTTCCTAATGCACATACATTTATATATACGGCACAATATCGTCGTTAAATATATGATAGAATATATGCGTGAGAGTGTATCTGTTGGGGTAGGAAGAAGCCTGTTATATTCTACCTCTACTCTTTATTACACACCGATTCTACAAAGTTGATTGCAGGTCTACCGTTTATTTAAATGAACAATAATATGTTGATATTGTTTAATGCTAAAAAGTAGGTAATAATTATGTGGAAATAAAAGCTTCTAAGATATTGTGAAATTTGTTGATTCTGTGAAAAAGCATACCAGGAATAAAGTTGTTTGTTTGGGTTGATTTATAGCTCAACGTTTGTGAGTTATCATTTACGTTACGTTGAACGCAATAAAAGCAGACGGAAGAAATGAAATGGGGAGGTTTTATCGGGTACCAAACCAAACCGAAATGACAAAATGGCGGATCATATTGATTTTCCTCGGTAAAGGCGCGTTTATTCTCAGAGGCAGGGTTATAAAAATACGTTATACGATTGATTGTGTTTGTGATATATTATCAAAAAAAGAATAAGCAAAGCATAAATAATAAAAAAAACACTTTCGAGAAAATAGTTTAGTATTTTGTTTAACACTATTAAAATATTTTACGAATCGAATTCATTATTACGTATAACTTTTAGATTTACGAATAATTTCGCTGACGATAATATTATCTTCTCGCGTGTATTTATGACATTTTAATTTTAATGGAACTTATGGTAAAACATATTAATATTAAGTATGAAATGGCGTTACTATGGGATGCTTTCGCCTGGAAAGTAGTAAATAGAAAAGTCAAAAAAAACATTTAATATTCTTCATCTAGGTTTCAATATCAGTTGCACGTACAAACTTTAAAAAGTTATCGTTGGTTGAACACCATCATAAGAGACCCCTCACCAACCTCAAAATATTATATAGTATGTATTCAAAATTGTAGTTAAAAAATCTTCAACTTTTACAAGATAGAAATGATTTTCCAACTTTCTGGTGAAGTAATCAAATAAATAAATACAGGATATTTTTGGAAAATTTAATAGTCAACTCTCCACTACGCACTTTACGGGAGTGGTTTTTTTAAAAAAGTAGTATAAACTCTTATTTGAGAAAGAGGAACTAGTTTGGTAAAATTGAATCTATTATAAACAAGAAGGAAAAATAAATGTACGTTTTCAATGAAATTATTATTTCTTTTCATTTCAGACGAGCGAAAGAGAAGAGACTGAAAAAGGATGCTGGAAGAACTCGGTGGAGTCAATATTTCCGGTCAATGAAAGGTGGATCATCGCCAAGACATGACAAGCTATTGGACAAAGATGAGCTCAAGGTCGATTTAGACAGCTATAGTCATCATGGTGAGTAATATCAACTTTAGGCACGACCAGTAGAGTTTAGTGAGACAAATCTCATTGTTTCAAGAAGTAATTTAACGAAATTCAACACATTAAATATTTTAAAATATAGTGCTTTTCCACGAAGTGACAGTTAACACCTTAAAAGGGACATTCAATTAAAATTAATTGTATCATTATTATGTCAATATATCGTTTTAAAACTAACGGTTTTGATGATTTTCAAAATTAAACAGTTGTTTATTTAATATTTTTGTTTTTAAGAAGGTAAATAAAGTATGTATTCTAATTATCAAATTTATTGATGTTATAATATCACAAAACTATGGTTCGTTCAAATACAAAAGAAATCAACATATTGTTTAACGCAAACAGAATATGAACATATGTGTATTCTCCGATATTAAACATATTTATGGTTTCACTTTTAAGGTGTTAACTGTCAGTTCTTGGTGGAGACATTATTTTCAAAAAAAATAAAACACAATTCATTTGTATTACTTCCACATATTTATAATGATCAGGACCGGTTTCGCTCGTCACGAGCATTATCAACTGATAAAAAAATAAAAAACAATTACATGAATATGGATTGTAAATTATCTGTAAAAATATTATAAACTACAATGATGAATATCTATAATAATTTATGTCCTTTATCATCTTTTAAATGAGTAAAATCGACCACTTTAATATATAATACAATCGAGAGGAATACTAAAATATGTATTGTTTGATTTCCAACTCTTGGTAAAACTGAAGATATGTTACTGTACTTGACACAGTAATTTAACATTAACAGCTTAACACTAATGTTCTCTTTATCGGACGTATGCATTGGTTTTATTGTTAATGCTAAGTTTCGTTTTTATCGTAATGTGATCCAATTCACGTTTTTATGAATTTCACTTCTATTTCATCGCGAAAATTTTATTGATTTTCAGATCTAAGTAACGATAGTTACAGTACGGTTCACATGGGATTAGAAGATGGTGCATCACCTCACACCCGAAGCTATCTTGCCGCCGCTACCCCACCTTATCTAGCTGAGCATTCTTCTCCCTTACCTCTCGGATCTCATCCATATCCTTACAATGAGCAAATTGTGTACACTTCAATTGGTGAGAAATATTTTATTACTTATTAATATGATTCCAAAAATTGTTGTTTATCTTTTTCTGTCAGTGGTACTGTTAATGTATCTTACATTATTGTCTCATAGTGATTATAATAAATTGTACCACGGCGTCTTCTCAAAATATAAACTTTGTTAGTTCTAGGTTTGCCTAAAAAATACCCACTATTTATGCATGTATATTATAAATGATACGTCATTTTGATAACTAAGTTTGAAGAAACATACATAACTTGTTTCTGCACTGGCTTGCACATATAGACGAAATAAAATAATAACAAGCTGATCACTTTTGCCCCCCCCTTGAAAAAAAAGCTGAAATAACGTTCTTGCGTATATATTTATATATATATACATGTATATAAGGTATAGAACAAGTCTTCTTTGTACTTCAATAAAACATTAAAAAAATAATGCCTGAAGATGCCGAAAGACAAAACCCGGATCGTTAGTGATAAAATACATGGAAATGTACAAAATCTCAACAATTCAAACTTGATATTTCAATTTCATCAAGCACCCTCAGTCGACGTCTGAAATTATAAAAAAAAAGTTTCATTTGCTTATTTAAAAAACAGAACTTCATTTTCAGAAATCTGCTGTTAAATTTTTATGGAAGATATTATAAAAATAATCTTTTTTGTAGTCAATGCTTTTATTACTAATCTAAACTAATAGGTTTATGAATTGAAGCTATTAGGTAAATTTTGTTTATGGATTCTAGTCGCGAGCGTACATAATGTATTGAAAGGTAAAATCTATTATCGGTATTGTGTTTCATCGATAACAATGTTTCGTGTATTTATAGGTCACGCTGCTGGCGGCGCCCACGGTACGATGGGCGGTGGTTCTGACCTCAGCAGCGGCTCCAGCCCTCCTCACTACCCCGACTTCCCGCCCTCACCTGACTCTTGGCTGGGCGAGGCACCTGTGCCAAGATACTGACACCGTCCCGGGCCGCATGTGCCCCCTGCCTATTATAGATAGTGCATAAGCGTCCCCTCAACTATCATCTGAATTTATATAAAAAGCTCTCAATAAAATGAGATCATCCAAATAAAATATGTGGAAATAATGACTCACAATCTCGAAAACGACTGTCAAATCGAATCTTTAATATTAAATACAAATAATAATATTTCCGAAACATAAAACGAAAATTCAAGGCAGATTTACTAAAGTGTGTTATTGGTTACAGTTAACCCTGATTTTCTATTTAAATGTTAATAATATCTTCACTTTTGTTTCAATTCAAAAATGATAGTTATATTTATTTTCAAAATTGTTTATCAGAAAGTTAAAGTGCATATATATATGAACAGTTTTCACCACTATTATCGATAACAAACTGAATTTTAACTTCTCACTTAACAGATCAAATATATTTTATGAAAACTCGAACAAAATATACCTAAAGAAGTTTAAGAATATCTTTCAAATTTATGCTTTTATGTTTTATTTTGAAAACATTACCAAAAAGTAATAAAGTTATGAATAATTGTGAGAAAATATAAATACAAGAAAAATATTAGTTAAAGTAATTATTAATTAATGATCATTACATATTTCATGTAAGTGATATATTGTTTAATTGATCAACACAAAAAATTGAAATAAATGATTTATTTTGGTCAAAAATAAATCGTCATTTTTTGAAAGAGTTTCATAAATTTAATTCACATTATACATACAAAGAAGTGTCTTCAGAATAGGAAGATAGTAATGCTTATTAAAAATTTGAGTGTTTAAATATAACAGTACAAAAGGGCCGTGGCCCGTAATTGGGTTTCGTAAAAATGCGAACAGTATTTCCGTCTTGGTAAAAATGTGAAATTTTAAATCCTATGGAATATATTCATTAAAATAGTAGGTTTCGTTACAAATATGTTTGAATAGGATACTTTACCGTCATGATAATTCCATGTTTTCAAATGTTGTGCTTGTCATTTGGATGTATGTAAATATATTTAAAAATTGTATTAGTGCATAAAAACCAAAGATTTAATAGCAACTATCTATAAAAAAAGTGCACGGTCTCTGAAATATATACTTAAAAATTTTTATCCTGGATGTTGATTGGTTTCATATTTAATTCCACACTAAATCGTCGTCTTGAAATAAAACAAATGTGAATACGTTTTAATGGTATTTATTTTGGTGGACCGTGTGTTATATCCATGCACAGTGTTGCATTAAATGTTCTCACTGTATTTTTATTTATATGTTAGAAACCAAGTCGATTTTAAAATGAAAATATTGACATAATATACCTTGAAACAAATCTAGTCGTCTAAATAAAGTACTTTCAAGTCTAAATAATATATATTTTATTTACAATATTTACACACAATTAATTAATCTGTCTTTTTTAAAGTTCGGTTGTAGCCACTCCCCAATATTGTTGCATCCTTCCGTCTTGGTCGAGAGAATCCTGTGCACCGCGCTCCTGAATCACGGCAAAATCGTATTCTAAATTGTAAGGCATCAAGCGTTGCAATGATCCGAAATAAGCAGCGTGTGGACCTCCGTTTAGTTGCGATCGACCAGAACCAAACCGTGTCTCAGGTCTAGTCGACACAGGGTTATAAGATCTGGCGCTTCCAAAGTGTCGCGAAAGAAGTGGTGGTTGTGGAGGTGGAGGAGGAATTGCAAGTTGCGGGCTACTGTTAGACAGATTTCTTAGGTTACGTAGATTGGCATTCGGATTTCTTGTGAAACCTTTTGAGAGCGTATTTAATTCTTTGTCGAATAAAAGCTGCGTGTTTTGTTCTAGCATGTACTCCCAGCATTTAAATTGCTCTTCTGAGACGGCAGAATCAGTATCTTCCCGTTCGTTTTCTCTTTGCTCTTCAATCCGTGCTCTAATAGCCTTCGCTACCCCTCTGCAACTTCTACGCTCACTCGCCATTTTTCGCATGCCATTTTCTTGCATAACTAATGGCGGCGGGGGCGCTCTCGGAATAGCTTTGGCCGTGCTTAAGTAGTGGTTCAAATTGTTACGATTTCCGTTCGTTTGCCTTTCAGTTCCTGATTGGGAAGATCTTATAGTAGCTGTTTCGTTTGTCTGATCACTTTGACCGCTAGGAGATGATCTATCACTTCCGTGAGGCTTATTGGGCGTTTGATTTAAAGCGTGACAACAATTGTTTTGGTATTCGCAACAGCATCCGACCTGACATACTGCCGTGGAAGTTGGATTTGCAAGAGCTTTACTTTTTTTAATCGTATGTCTGAGCTCTCTCATAAGTAGATCGACGTCTGATCCTGGACCGTTAAATCTCAAAATCATTATTGATAAATTTTCCTCTGCTCCATATCCTTGAGCTAAGTCTTGTAACCGTTTTGCCGCAAGAATGACGTTTTTCTCTGCTCTCACTTCATCAATTGCCGAATGAACATCGATAACGTCCCAAAGTTTTTTGTTGGCCATGATTAAAAATTCATCTGACTCCTGTAATACAACTTGAATCATTTCAGGGTTCGGTACTACGTGCGGAAATCGTTCGGCGTGGCCTACGCGTTGATTAGGGTGCTGTGGAGTCAATGTGATAGGTCCGGAAGGACGAGCAAGTACTGCAGTCGCTTCTCCGACACTTGCTACTCTTAGGATGTAACGTCTCGGACTAGGAGCGAATCCCAATTCAATTTGATTCTTTGCTCTTGAAATATGACAGAGCGTAACGCAGGCGCCACTTCTTTGGCCTCTCTCTTTCAATTCCCTGTGAGCTGATAAAATACTATATTTCATATATTCGTTTGCGGTTTCTTTTACAGCTCTTTCCTCCAACAATATTCTTGGTAAAGATTTTGCTAGTATATTTGGTATCTCGTTATCATTTCCGCCATCGAATAATCCAAACAGTCCTTCAATATTACAGAATGCAGGCAGTCTTAGTTGTGAAACACAGAGTAACGATCTATTTCCAGGCGTTTCAGAAAATCCAACTTTCCAAGGTGGCTCTAAGCATGCATCGCCACCTTCATAATGAGGCCACGGCTGCGAAGGGAGAGTGGGCCTATTTTGACCGGACACATCCACAAGGCTCATGGGTCTTTGCGATCGGTACATATGAAATTGTTTAGGATCAACTCTCAACTTTATGTTACACGAGAGGTCTAAAAATTGTAATTGTTTTGGTACTAATGAAACCAGATTTATAACATCCAACTCATTATGTGCCAAATCTAATACTTTCAATGAAGAATTGTATGCAAATGTGGGCGTACTCTGTAATCTATTTGAATGTATTCGCAATACTTTGAGATGCTGCAGACCCGCCAGATTATTTGGTAAATGTTGAATATTATTTCCTGACAGAACGAACTCTTCCAATTCTGACCATGCAGCGATACAATGTTCTGGTAAAATTGTCAAGCAGTTATATGCGATGTGTAAAACCCGTAAACAGTGAAAACTCCTCAGAGTTTCCATGACATTATCGTTTAAGCAATTAGCTGTTAAATATAATTTTTCCATTTCTAAAGGCTCTACAACGTCAGGTAGCTGTGTTAATCGGTTATTAGAGAGATTCAAAGACTTCAATTGATCACAAGCGGCGAAAAAATTGGCAGGTAATGAATGCAAGCAATTGTTTTGGAGAAACAGTTCTTGTAAAGGAATACGGAGTCTAGGAACAGAAGGCAAAGAATGTAATTTGTTATATCCTAAACGAAGAGTATGCAAAGAGCTTAGTTCACTGCAAAATAGGTGTTCTGGAAGACTTGTAAGTTGATTATGATTGGCAAATAAAACCCTCATTTCATGACAGCTGGTTATCCACTCAGGGAGGGTTGTAAAGTTGTTGTGTGAGACGTCCATGTGCTGAAGTCTGGACGGTATGGGTTTCACTCTCATCTTATCAATCTCTGTAAAGATATAACACAAGTAAGACGAAATGACATCAACATTATATTATTATAGATATTTACTTCTATATTTATAAATTATTTATTTCTATATACTGGTATCCTAACTTTAAATTATTTTGTAATTAACTTACTATTATTATCAGCAACTAGCGAAGTAAGTGACCGGCCATTGAGAGATATTTCTAGAAGCTGATTTTTTGTACATTGCACTACCTCTAAATTTCCAAGTGCACTCAAATCCAATTTTTCTATACTGTTTTCACTGACATCAAGTTGCGTAAGATTCTGGAATAATCAATAGCTTTGTTTATATATTTATGCGATATATCTTTGAAAATGTGTATGGAACTAAGTTATGATTTAAAGTATACAAATTGAGTAAAATTACAAGAACAGCATTTAATATTTTCAGTAAATTTTAAATTGGCAATTAAACACTTATCTAAATATAAAAAAACACGACGATAATTACCCCATAGTTTCCAAGAATTATGCTGCCTTTGAGTTGGTTGTCCCTAAGATTGACTCTGCTGAGTGGACGAACATCTTCAGTGCCAAGGTTGTTACCAGGAAAAGCTCCATTATGTCCGATATGGTTTTTGTTGCTGTCCACTCTGGCAGCATGTATATCCTTAAAATAGAGAAATTTAATTATAATGTCATATCAAACTTTTAACTCGCCTTGAAAATTTTTCAAGTGAATTTTTATTTGTGGTGTATTCAAAATTTTACCATACACCAATTTCTACTTATACATATACAACTCTGGGCCCAATATGCCCTTATTATCATTTCAATATATATATAAATATGGAAATTTTGGTATATTTAATATTTAAAATGTTTAAATGGCAGAGTTAACATCATAGTAAACTGGTTATTTGGTGAAAAATATTTTTTTCAGTAATATTAATTATGCAATATTTTAACTAATGGGTACAATCAGGGCATGTGGGAATTTTCGTGCGGCCAATAAATTTATTTCAGTGTAAAAAAGTATTTTTATGAAATGAGAGTACATATTATTATACATATATAAACGACGAGTATATATTATTTATACATACTACATATTTGTTCTTGTCTTTTTGCAGTAAAATCTTTAATTTCTTCATCAAAATGGACCAATTCCGCTTTCTATTGTAATAGTAGTCAGATATGTAAATCGGTCTTGGCTTATCGGTGATCATTTGCCTTAGTTTCAATAGCCAAAAACTTTACAACTGTGAATGTATATCCATTTCATTTTCACGCGTTTTATTTCACAGTCAAATATGTTATTAGAAACTTCGGTTAAAATATTTTGAAATGAGGGAATATTTTACGCTGAAAATATCCTGTATAACTCCAGTCAACTACCAAAAAGTTGATTTTAATTTTACATATACTATACATACACAGACGACAATATAATATATGTATTGATTACAGAAAAATTTCCTATCAACTTTCTATGAAAACGAAGTGTTCTAAAATGCGGGCTCTAGTTTCGAGAAACTCGTTGAAATCGCCCCACCATGTTTGTACTAAAGTCATGTTAAATATAATTTTAAAAAAAGTTAATTTTTTACCAGTAATCCGATGGTTCTCATATCTTTTGTCAGAAAATCAGGCAAGCATTGAAGGTTATTACGTGAAACTTCCAGACTTCTCAGCGATAAAAGCTCTTGAAGACTTTCTGGCAGGAATGAAAGTTCATTCCCGTCGAGCTTCAGCTCCTCCAAACTATAAACAAAAAAACTCATCATTAAAATTCACTTATATCTGCTGTAATGCATTATGAAAAATACAATGAATCCAAATAAGTCAAAGAGCAGGATAATTTGCTCATTTCTATATGAGTTCAATTAGATATAAATATAATAGTTAAAGAATTTCATTAGTATTTGATCACTTCCACCTTCATCTTCATATAAAAACAATAATTGACGTTACGAATAATTTGAAGTATTAGTTATTATTTGTTAGTTAAAACAAGTATTTTAGAAAAAAAGAAAACATATTTAGTATAGCGTTGATTTAAAAAATGTAAGAATGAAATAAAAAATCAAATTGGAAGCTTTAAAAAAACCACTGTTTGATTGAAAAAAAATGGTTTTTACATTGTCACATATTATTCTATTTAAATAAATTACCACCAAGTCACCGCTGAACTAAGGTCACATTTGATATAACATTACCTGCTGTAAAAAACATCAACGGAGTGCATTCTGATGGTAAACAAAACAATACAACAACTAATCAACACGTGGAAGTTAGTTAATTATAATTTTCACGAATTATACTTTTATGGCTACATATTAACACAACATGAAAACCTTAATGCGGTAAAATTAAATCACTTATGCAACGCGAAGGTATTTTATTCGAAAACGAAAGTAGAAGGTACTTTAAGGCAGCGTACAAAGCGAAAAGCAATGGAAGTCGCTAACTAACAATGGAAGCGACTTAGAAGATGGATCGTTGGTGTTGCAATGGGTTGGTGAAACGGTCAGTGGGCATGCGGGCCGAGCGTTGGCCAACACCTCGGCCGATAGTCATCAAATATACCACTCCCAAGTTGCCAACTGACATTGGCGTGCAGGAGAGGATAATGAATTTGATAAAATCACCCATCAAATTTAGCCTTCTTTCAATCGAACTAACTAACTTAAATACCACACTGTCTTCGTTCACACTTGATATTTAAAATGTCTTAAAACAATATTCCAAACATTTATGTTACATTTCTGCGTTAAACATAATACCCAATTTATTATATTTACATAAACGATGAGTTTATTTATAAATGAGAATAGATTTTACGAAGATGTTGATATACTAAGTTAAATAAATGGCATTACAGTTAATTGCAAACGCGCCTAATATTTTTCAATCGCATAAAGAAATTTCATTGAGAATTCTGACAAAGTCACTCAGATCAACTCAAAGAAATAAAACACCGCAAATACCCATGTCTAAGATGAATCGGAATATTTTGTATTGATCTTGCTAGTACTTGAACCCGGAAGCTTCTGATCGCTAAGCAGAGATAAAAGCAATCCATTAACTCCAAAAATATAAGAATAGGAATACTTCGCTTAATAAACAACCCATTCTACTATGTGATTAATTTATTACGTGAAGATTAAATTTATTATACCATAGTTAACACACGCAGATTTATGTTTCAGTGTATGTCCTTTTAAATATTAAATATAAACAATTTATTTTATATGTATGTGGTCGAATATATTCAACCAATTGATTCATCAATTAAAATTTTTGCTACTTACATACATATTTAGATATATAATTTAAAAAATACTTGTTTTATTTTAAGAATGCTGTATCAAAAGAATAATTATAATATAACCACTGAATACAGATGCGTTTTATGTAATGCAGAACTATAGAGGTTATCTAATAACTAGCTTGGATAAAAAAAGACTTATTGACATACACATTTAAGAAAAAAACATAATTGGGTGATGGCTTAGAAATAATAAGAATAATGAGGTATCATAAAAATAGACATGCATGCCAATTTGTATGTGGACGCAGAAACTTTTGGCAATATACCCCACTGACCAGAATGCCACTGGCGTAAGAAAATATGTTTTTCCCTTTCAAATGCGAGGAGGAAACGCAAGATGGGCGATTGGTTTTTACCAAGGACCCGTCAATTGCAATGGATGTAAGACCTAAAGAGAGATTAGATTTTGCCGTCGTAGATAGATAGCCTTTGTCGACGATTGTTTACATTCTCTCAGTGGAGTAATTTTGGCGCGTAATGTTGTTTTAAAATGTGAATTCATTATATCAAAATATTACAATTAGCATTTATTATGAAATAGATACAGTTATTTAATGACTGTTATGGTTTATTATATGTAACTCTATAGTAACGCGCATCTATCGAAACTTTATTTTTATTTTGCTGGTTTTTAACTCAATTTAATTATTACATGGGTGTCAAAATATGTTTTATTTTTCCTAATAATCGCAACACACCAGAACAGTTTTAATTTTTGTTTTGATAATGAGTTTAAATTTTGTATTATTTCTATTCAATAAAGCGAAGTTTCACCACTTATTATTCATGTTCATATTATGTTTTTATGATATTGGAATTTATAAATTCTATTCTATATAAAAATGTGAGCTTAACTTTGATTTTATGTAAAAAAAATTTGGATCCATGAATTTGTCTAAATACATAGATTTCTGTTGTTTTATTTATACCATCATTATTATCTTACCATATATTTCAAAATGAAGGGTTGAGCGACTGACTTAAAACAATAGTCAACACTAGACACAAATAAAACATATTTACACAATAAAAAAATTAAAAATGTAACGCAATCAAGAGTTAGATATTCCTCAAAATCTGGCAATAAGCATAAAATACATTATCCCGTTGTCAAAAGATCCCTTCATGTTACGGATTCAATTTTTTTTTTTAATATCGTGACTGGTTTTGTTTAGTTAGTGAGCATTTTCAATTGATAACTAGACGACTTTTACTAACTCAAATGTTAAAATAAAACTTCTGGAATATGTACTACAATACATACATAAATGTTTTATTATACCTCTGAATGCGTTTCAAACAAGGATTTAAAGTAAAAAATATTAAATGTTTAAAATATAAACATTAAAAAATATATTTCTTAAGAAATTTAAAACGATTTTCGTACTCTTAATCGTTGGTAGAAATACATCAAAAGATAAAGTGAAAAAAGGTTTATGTACACACATATATTCCATAATTTTATTTTAAAAAATTGAGGTCAAGTGCTGATCAGTTGATTGACTAAAATGCTCCCCAGCTGAGCGCAGACGGTTCTGTTTTTTTTATTTTTATGATGTCTTATGCACTTTTATTTACTATATTCTTGGATTTACTAAACAATATAATTTTACTATTGAAAAAAGGTTAATAACGATGAATTAAATGGTGAAATATGCGTGAACGTATTTCAGCATGAGTGGAGAGACTCATTCGTCAGTTAGTAGTTGTTATAGGCAAAATTTATTCGCACAATTTTATCAATTCCGCATCTACAGTAATAGTTTAAACAATTTATTGTAACGGGAAGATAAAATTTACAATCATTTAGATCGAATCAATTTTAAAAAGACGTTATCAATACATATATACCCTATTATTGATAACGAAAGTTGTGTCTGTCTGGAACGAATCGGAAAACTTCGAATATTTAAGATCATTGTCTTTAGGATTAAAAGACATTTTTGGAAATGAATTTCTAAATGATTCATGATTAGAGTAATTGAAACACTATCACAAAATTATTGTAATAAATAACTGTTATTTAATAAACAGAATACCCTTGAATGTCAAATTTAGTTTTATTTATCATTATTAGTAGTAATATAATGAGGCTCAATTTATCACGTACACCATCTGCGAACAGAAAATATATGGGTTTCTAATGGGCCAAATCAACAGAATTTTTTCAACTAGTTGTTATCCATTCGCTCAGGCTATATTCGAGGAGGGCTCGTAAAAAATAATGGTGTTAGAAAAAGACATTCAAAACCGGATAGGAAGTGCCATTAAAAACTAATCTATTGAAGAATCAATGAGTGACTACACGGGAGCTCGAACCGTAAACTAGACAATCGAGTGGGACGAAAGCCCAAGACAATTTGACCAATTACCAAATAATATGATTTTAAAACAGTTCACACAACCGTAAGTAATGTAAAGTGTTTTTTGTGCTACAGGATATTTAGGAAACTACTATTGCTGACTTAAAGAAATGTGTAACTGTCAATAAATCAAATAAAGGAATGCGATGGATGATTTCAATGAGTTTCTAAAACTAAATTGATTTACTAAAAGATAATTACATATACTATAATAGTATGATATCATTACGATCGGTTAACTGTTCATATTAATTTACCGTTTGCAATACAGAATATATTAGCGATTCACTCACATTGACCAAGATAAATATCACATCACAATTACTAGAGTTTTCACTGATTCACAGCAACAAATACAAATAAATCATTACTATTTACTGATTATCATCAATAATTAATTAACACTTTTTTTATTTGACTTAAGCTTGGTTAAATCACGCCACCGGATAAACTATACGATGTCCGATTAAACAATTACAGCGGGGTAGTAAAATTCGAGAATGTAACAACTGAGGTCAAAGGATATAAATAAAAGAGAAAATCAGTATGCAGTGAATATTATATGGGAAAATATTCTTGAGATATTGTAGTCCGTCAAGAGGCTCTATTATTGTGACGTCGATCGCAATGGAGGCGCCCTGGCGAGTCGAGATCGACGCCCCCACTTGAGTTACATTTCCGCCGGACACTGCCCACACACTTGCACATCTTTGCTATACGACTTTTGCCTTCGTACAGTCAAATACCGTATGATCGGTACTACAGTTTTATTTATTAGTTTTATTTGTAATTAAAAATAAATGGAGTAAAGATTTTCGTAGAATAATCGGCAATAATTAATAAAATGATGATACAATGAATAAATTTACATCAGAGCAAGACCATCGAACCAACATTCATGAAATAATCGTTTGTAAGGATACACATGCAGATGCATTTATAAGTCTGAATTCTTAAAAACAGGCACACTCGAGATTACCAATCAACCTGTCCTTTTAATTTATTTTGTCAAATTCTCCAACCAGTACTCTCATTAATATTTATTGATCGTTTCATCTATAACTATAACTCGGTAAACAATAATTATCTGTCGTATGTGAGCCGACAAATTTTGTAAGTATTGATAAAAAAAAAACACAGAAATTTATGTCCGTGGCTACCAATTCTGAAACTGGTTGAAAAAAAGCTGTATGGAACTGTAGATTGGAGGATTTGAAATCCAGATTGCCAAACGGATAGAAAAGACAAAATCCCTAGACCGTTATCCATCGGCTACTTTGTTAGTTCATTTCATTATATCCTCAAATTTATTGTTTCTTGAACTATTCCGAGGAAGTAGGTCTTAAACGTTATTTCAAATGCAATGGCTTTCGACATTATTTTATTGACAAAAAATAAATCGAATGTAGACCACTATTTTAAATGTTTTGACTGTACGGCGATTCCGTTTCGGTAAAGTAAAATGTAATAAAAACAACGATACAATTAAAAAAAACACAATTCCATCATACATAATAACTACACTATTAAGAAATTTGAGTCTCGAGCACGAGCCATATTTTTAAATCTCATTTGCAATTTCGTCTCCATTGTTATATTGGAGAATCCGCTTGCAAAATTATTTTGTAAAATTAGCCAATATTTTTACGAATATTTTAGTTTTTCATTCAAGAGTAAAATAAAACCTCGCTTGTGAAGATCATATAGAAAACTTTATTGATGAACCGTGAACATTATTCATTCAATAATTTTCTTTTCGAATATAAAATATTGCAAACTGTATGTAACACAATTTTCTGTCAATAAAAAATTTTGTAACAAAAAGTAAATAAATTAATAACAGGTGTATTGCCAGGATAACGTACCTAGCATTTTTTTGTGTTATTCAAAATCGTTTGATGAGAATTACCCTCAAAAATATTAATCTTTTGTTCCATAGTGTTTCAAAATTTGCATTGTTCATGTATGATTATATTGAGTGAATAGTAGAAATAATACAGTTGTTCAAAACCGATTGCATTTGAATGATTTTTAAGTTGAAATCTTACAAAAATTATATCAGTTTATGCCATCGCATGGTTGATAATAATGATAATTATTAAAATTATTGTAACTAATATGATATATCAATATATTTCGTAAAAGTCTACCCATTTCAGATACACATACAATCACCATATCTGCGTTAAATAAGGCATAAATAATTTATTGGAATAGTATTGTGCATGCTTATATTGTATCCCTAATGAAAAAACTCATATAACCTTTCTGAGCTGCAGAAATGGAACTGTTCAGAGTAGATTGCGGTTTAATAATCCCATTCATTGTGGAGGTATAAGTTTCTAAAAAGTATAATCTATTGTCACTATTGATTTTTAGGGCACACTTAATGTGGCTAAATATATATGGTAGTCAACACAGTAATCATTTTTCTTAGGGAGGAAACAACCTAACATAAATAACGTCATTTATTTATAGGTTATGTATGTTTTGAACTGTAAACCAACCTTGTGATGTTTTTAAAACATACTATTGAATGTCATGTGATGGAAAATTCTTGTGACAAATCAAAACTTAAAAAAGCCTATTAAAGAAAACCAAAGATCGAATACATTATTTCAATCCATTAACAGATAGAGTTTATTTTACAATTTTGATTTATTATTAGAGGTCAGTTTTTATATGTACAATTGAAAACAGTTCTAAAGCAATGCACTATTAACTAATTACCTTCTGCCTGTTACGCAAAACGGATGAGAGCAAAATTAAAACTTACCGTCTGAAGTATTTTGTTAGTTTAGGAAAACGACGCGTTGGTAAAGCCACTGAGGATAGCTGTTATCTATTCATAGTTTAATCAATCTAAATATTTTGTGAAACGTCAGATAATATCTCAGTTCCTTTTCGCATTTAGCAATAATTCTTCTGAGCATTACTAGAAGGTATTTAATGGCTAGATTTTAATAGATGCATTATGGAATGAATGACTAAGGCCAAAGTCTGTGAGACTAAAGCGGCTGATACTTTATGAACCTCGGTACGGGTCAGGAAAACTAATAAAATGTTTGTCATATTTCTAGCAAAAGAAAATATCTTTGTGTCTTACTTATTTAAATTATCTCATTAATCTAGTGGGATAGTGTTACTATATAAGACATCTCGGGTGTTTAAATACAAGCATAAGTTTAGCACCATTATCTATGTGCATTTACGAATCGAAAATCTGATTATTAAAAATCAGTACCACATTTTTTACAAAAAGAGAGTAAATTGTTAAGTGAAACAAGTAGCATTGGTGCTAGCATGTCCTCAAAAAGTCATATCGCATAAATGGACTTAGAGAAAAATTTCTATACAACAACTCACGTCATAAAAAAGATCATCAACCTGTCAACACTTCTTTATTTATGGTTGTACTTTTTTAACGCATTTTTTATTAATTAACTCGTTGGTTAATCAAATATTGTATTTAATAAATCACGTATCTTATTACCAGTAAACTGCATCTAGAATTAAACACATCGATATTGAATACGTAAATGTTATGAGTCAGTAATTATCATCGAACGAGTAGTGTCTTTTTACGATAGCAATAAACAAGTATTAGGATGTGATATATGGAAGAAGAACCAGGCACGTTGGTACACGGTACGATTAGATGAGTATGTTTATTCCTCAGACGAAGGGAAGCGTGCCTCGGTCCGGTAGCGGAGCATGACGAAAGTGGCGGCGGAAATGATTACAGTCCAAGTAAAGAGGCACGAGCTCACAAAACAGCGTCACTCTCCACCAAGCACCACACCATTTGCTACGACGACCACAAAACCATTCTCACTATTAATACTAACGACTTAAAATATTATCAAATTACAGTGCGGATAAGGTACATTTATGAACATATATTATCTGAAAGAGGTCCCAAGGCACAGTAGTGAAAATGAGGTACTCAAATCACTCGAATCGGCTTACGGAGAAGTTTTTTTTAATCTTTAAAATAACTAATACCAAGATCTCTCCGTGTCAAGGAAATTTGTCGTTGATAATAGATCGCAGACACTTCATCGTACGACCAACTGAAGCTAGTAACATTTTTTACGCCAAAGTAGATTTAGTTTAAAAAGGACAGTTCTCATATTTATATATATATATATATATATATATATATATATATAATATGAGGTATATTGTTATAATATCGTGGATGAAAAGTCTCAGTGTGAATGATAATGGTGCGGAGTGTAGGTTTGAAGTAATGTCCGACGTAGTGTGGTTAAACGAAAACTTGAAGAAATTATTTTTTTATTTTTTAATGAAGATTTCATATTTGAATGTAGATTTCGTAATTTGAATTATTAATTCTATATTGTAACATTATCCATATGCAACTTAATACTTATCCATCTTCTCCTCATTGGAGCTAACAAAGTGAAGAAAAAGACGAGAACAAGATATTATAGGCAGCATGTGTAATACTTCTAAAGATTTATTTTTGAAACATTAAAGGATTGACGTAAAATCATACAAGGGGAAACATAATCGATTAGAAAACCTAAATATCATATTATTAGTGTTCAATTACGTCGATAATTCAAAAATGGGGTGATTTTGTTATAACGAAATGGGTTATTCAAATTCAAGTGATAATTTGAAATCTATCATCTGTTAAAATAGTAACACAATAATTATTATTTTTTAGGATAATATTTTCGACAAAAAAATATTCAGCAAAAGCTCAATATAAACATAAAGGGGTTCAAAACGGTAACCAATTTATTTTGCATTTAAAATCAAACAGCATTTATTTTATAAATAGAAAAAAAAATATTTTGTTATCTACAAATTGCTGCACTGCTTAACGGCTGATGCATTTCATATAAAAAAAATACTAAGTACCTAATAAAACTATTTTTTTAGACGCAGACAATTTATTAATAATGTCAGTTAATTTACTGGTACATAGTTCTTTGTATTATTGTTTCAGGCCTCAGAGAGCCCTAATTTGTTTTGTTTCAGAAAGAATGACTCACAAAACTATGTTTTTGTGAGAATGATTTTGAATTAGGTTTTTTAATGGAAAATTTTACTCAATAGTAAAATCGTAGGAAAACAAACAATGACTGTAAATATTACACATGTATACAACATAATTTCTGAAATTAGTTATGGTTTTAACTACATGTAAATGTCTTAAAATAAAATATACGAAAAAAAACATTTATACGGGAGAGATACTGAAACAAATGAAACTATGGGTAATTAATTAAATTCATATACATTTTACTAAATACCAATGTAGTTATGTTAATCAATGAACATATTATCGAGATACAGGATACCTACATATGAAAGTATCAAAATTAATAAATAATATTTTAAAATAAAAATTCTATATCTAATGGCAAATAATTTTTACAGCAGAAGAATTGTATTATCCACAACAAAATGGTTGTATTTTCTGTTACAAATGAATGGGTTAAACAATTAATCTATAATATTGAATAAAACGTGGACAATCACTCTGAATAAGGATAGATAGATGCGCTCGAATCAATCAATGCAATTTTTTAGTCAGGAAGCCGAAATATGCTGACTGTATGGTAGATGTTTTATCAAATAAAATTATTTGTTAATTTTTATCCTCGTATATCAACGGTGTTTATGACAATCGATGTAACTCTCAAAAGATACGAAAATAAGTTAATAATTGGATCTTATTTTAAAGACGACAGAGCAGGTCTCGGCCAAATGATTTAAATTAGAAAAATAAATTGACCACTTTTTGGATTATCATTTTTCATTGGTTTTAGGTTAAAAATTCTGACTCGGCCATTATTATATCGACACTCCTTAAGTGTAATTCTGTATTTGCAAACATGAGAATTTACAGGAGTGCATTTCAAAGATTCATAACACAACTCACCATGTAATGTTTTTGATAAAAACAGTTTTTAGTATCCCCTGAACCATTTAAATTTTGAGGCTTACATCAATTGGCCAAAACACCGTTGATATACGAGGATAAAAATTAACAAATAATTTTATTTGATAAAACATCTACCATACAGTCAGCATATTTCGGCTTCCTGACTAAAAAATTGCATTGATTGATTCGAGCGCATCTATCTATCCTTATTCAGAGTGATTGTCCACGTCTTATAACGATTATGGCAAATGTAAAATTGGTAAACTAATAAGAATTTCATGGTTATGACTTACTTTTGTATTACACATATATCTTCAGGAAGACATTTGATATAGTTGTCAGCCAAGTTGAGGATTTTCAGCTGTTTCATTTGGAAGAATACTTCGGGAAATTTCGTGAATCCATTGGCATTAAGTTGAATAGATCGCAGATTTTTAAGAGACGCAAGGGATTCAAGGTTCGCTCTATGGAGAACATTTTCACCGGCAAGTAATTCTTCCAAGCTATGATGAAGGAGAGAATCGTCTGGAAGTTGCTGAAAACCAGCATTTGTGATATCCAATATTTGGGTGTAGGATTTTTTTTGAGTCGCCTGCGAAAAAAAGGGTGTGTAATTTTTAGTCATAATTTAAACATAATCTTATTTACAACAATTGTGTTTTTGGGGCTTCATATTAACATATTTAAATGATTTAATATAATTAAGATGGTATACAAATAATGGGTATAATCAGTCCTGTAGTCATAATCTTCACAGATTGTATACGGTAACATACTATTTGTGCGATATCGTATACCATATATTTACACCCATACTTATACCCTATAATACAATTTCGTATTCCACGTACTAAAAATGAAAAAAAAGTTAAATCAAAATTTACAATGTGTAAATATTATTGAAAAGTTTGATTTAACTTTAATGTATACACTATTTCTTCGAATTGCAAAGGGTCTACGGTGTATACCCTCAACTACAGCACTGGGCACATATTACAGGCAAGTCATCAAAATGTATGGTGCGTATGGTATAATATACTAACATCATAATATATATAACATGATGGCTTAGTACGGAATTCGTAGTCAAAAGTCTAATAATGTATAAAATTTATTCTTCTAAAATACCTCAATATGACTGAATGCAATAATTTTAGTTCCACCGTTATTTATTATTATGAAAACTACCAAACCTCGTCAATTTCCAAGATGGGCTCAAGTGAATCTTGCTCCAAGCCAGATATGACGCTGAGGTCGTCAGACTCTAGGAAAGTCACACGCGACTTCATCTTCAGACGCTCAATATGTACCGTACAAATGGATATTAACATCACTGGATTTCACTATCGTAATATCATAATTCCACTAATTTTATTGAATCTTTCAAACAAAAAAATCACAGATTTTGAAGCACCAAAAAATGATGAACACATATCTTTGAGATAGCTTGAATTTAAAATTTGTCTATTGATTAGTTTCACCGCATATTTAAATTTCGAAAGATGAAAATTTCGTCCAGTTAGCACAATAATAAATTAGCATACAATGACGACCACTTTGAATACTTCCTATTCTTCATTTGAAAAAGATTTTTCATAGATAAACTGATTTCACGCAAGAATTAATCATAACATCACTTCAATAAAACAGGCTGGCCAATACCGTCTCAATCACTTTTACTTTTTTCTCATAGAAGTTATTAACCCCGTCCGATAGATCTTCATAATCACTTTATATAATAATGATGTCACAACGTTAATTCATTTATTACTTATGATATTTAGTGGAAATTCTTCGAAATTCACTTCTCTTATTGCAACACTAAAATACGATTCGATTTTTGAATAGATTCAACTGTCAAAATTGATCACTAAATAATCGACAACGAAATATAGTATAACGTTTTGATCTGAGTAACTTCTGAGATCTTATCTAAGGCCGTTTATTTTTTTAGTAAAGCTATACGGAATCAGTTGAAGGTTCTAGCAAGAGACTATGAAGGTGAATGTCGCATAGCGAATTCCCAACTGAAGAAAATCATGATTGTGTGACAAATATACAGCGGTGTCACTCACCGCGTGCAATTTTTATATAAAAAATAGTCATCTTCAACTGTAATTTTATTTACGTGTGGTGTCGTCAATCAAATAATTTGCCATTGTTACATTGTGCCCGACACACTGCCTCGCTTTTGTGATTTTTCTATTATGATTGATTATAAAGCTTTTGTTATGTTTCCTCTTGAACACAAAACTAGTAATCTAATTTCAAACATATTAGTAACAGTAATGAAATACTATCTGTAGCCAATAATATGGTGAAAATACGTTTTTTTCCAAATTAAAATTAAATTTCTATGGTAAAATCAGTAACAACCATTAAACCTTAGCGAAGCGTAAATATAATATAATCAAATCACGCATATTATAATATCTACTCCACATTTTATTTGCACGTTAGGACCGGCTTCTTTTTTATCAATAAGCAGTCTTAAATGATTTGAGATTAGAAATGTATAATAAGATATGAAACATATAAAAACCACTAGTGGCGTGCTGGCCACACAAGTCTGGTTGCCCGATAGCAAGAGGGCCCCGATGTATATTAGGGGCCTTCAGTAAGATTAAATAACTATTTAACTGTTTCATATTACATGTTTAAAAATATACAAGATAAAGCACTTTGGGTATTTTATCAATAAAAATAAATATGTTTTCTTCATTATACACAATGAACTAATTCCTCATTATGATTGCATACTCATTCTCTATGTCAATATTTTTAGAGCCAATCCGCCACTGAAAACTACTGAAAACTAAATAGTGGTTTTTAAGGTAGTTACGTTACATTGGCTCAAACGGCAAGAAAAATATTAATGGATGCAAACGCCTATATTTTACAGTAGATTGACAGCGGCTGGTGATATAATGAAATTTGATTATTATGCATATTTTTAATTTTATACATAAACAATTGCACTTTAGGTGATGAAAGCAATGCGTATATAAAATAATGTTTAATACCCGATCGCGAAGAAATTAGATAAAATGTTAAATAATTTACCAACATTAAACATTAGTAAATGTCAGTGGCCTTTTTTCTTTGTACACATTTCTGTGTCAAATTTTCGTGTGTGCTTTAATCAAATCACCATAAAAAGCTTTAAAAAACAAAAAATCTTCCGATTATTCTTAGTTGGCGATGCCTTCAACCTAGATATTATCAGTTTCCGTTATCCAAGGGAGAAATACACTATTACGAAAATATATGTCAACGTATTTGATGGAATCGTGAAAAATGTACTGTATTTGAATATTATAAAGACAACAAGCGTTAACAGTCAGTTACTTGATCAGTTGAATGAATGCTGGAACTGAATGAATTTATATTGACGTCATTAAGATATTATAAAAAATGCTCTATGCTCCAGATACTGCTAAATCATCAATCTAATACCGTTTAAAATGATCATCATCAGTATTCAGAAGCCGATATTCATCCATCATCTCATAAATAATCAAAAAAATATTAAGTAATTGAGGGAGTTCCATGGGCAATATTACTATTGTATTTGTCTTTGGAGGGTATTATTAATGAAATAAAATATTTGTTTGTTATTGTACTTTGAGCCCGGTCCTCATGAATTGCAGTTCCTTGACATATAATTACATTTAAAACAAAATCATTTTTGTTATAAGCAACTGGTCTGCATTTCTGGAATATAAACCATATATAGTTTTTTTTTCATTATATCTCAAAATGTCTCTTCACCAAGGATCAACTGTAAAAAATATTAAGAAACACTTCGTATGATCGTGAATGCATTTTTCTTTATTAACGAAGCATTAAATTTGGTAGCATTTTTATGAACTATGGAAGTTTATTTTCAGTAAGTATTTATTTATATAATAATTTTGTGTATGCGTTCATCCTTATAAAAATTTAATTTACAAAAATTTCATTCCGATGAAATTAACTATTTTTCATTAAACACTGCAACATTTTAAGTACTAACACTAATAATTCGTATCTTTGAATTCTAATAAATAAGACGTGTTAAAAGAAAACTATTGTTTTTTAAAAATTAAACACAATTTGTTTGTACTACTTCCACGTGTTTATAATGATCAGAACCGGTTTCGCTCATCACGAGCATTATCAACTGACAAAAATACAATCAAAACAGGGCTATTTACATAAAATTGAGTGTTAATAATCACAGGGTATATAAAACAGCTGATTCATGAACTAAGATAATAAGTTACAGATCATCAAACAAATTATGTATGAACGAAATTAAATAGTCTACAATTAAAATGTTAAGGACCTCTTAAAAATCAATAAATACAAATCTGAAATCAAAAATAAAGCTACGTTCAAAGTCCATTAACTGAGAAAAATTTTAAATTAAAAAATACTCTTTCAATATTATTATGTTTTTATCCATCAGAAATAGTAACAAAATAATTTTCAATATGTTTTGCAAACCAAACACTTTATGTAATATTTACCGTAAGCGTTATTTATTTCTACGGACTAGTCCGAATATATTTAAAAATGTAATTTTATCGTAATGAATTAATATGATTATAATGTTTAGACGGTTATAGAAGTTTGTAATGTAAAAATTATTGTATGATAGAATAGCATTATCAAATTTTAACACTTTCACCTGCATCGATAAGTTTGCCTTGATAACTCTTAGATATCCATGAAATTTCCCATTGAACAGCGCATTCCCATAAATCCAAAATTTTATTATTTCTCCCCGATTGACAAACTGCATATAGAAAACTTTTAATTGCACTTTAAGTGTAACTATGTATTATTTTGTTTATAAAATTAATTTTAAAAAATAAAACATAATTTAAAAAATAAGTTACATGAAAAATAATCAGTAAGTAAACATTACTTAGTGATTTACTAAAAAATGAATATTCGTATTTCAAAGGTTACTGAAATTTGAATTCAATGTTATGTACAACTTTAGTATCCTTTTAAATTTTTTCCAGAGAAATAATGATTCGATCAAACATTTTGGATAAATTATCCAACTCGCAACAAAAATATAAAGCGGAGACCCTAGCGGAATCTTTCTAAGGCTCCACTATAATAAAAAAAAAATCTCCGCTGATCACAGATGTCGTGCGATGCTTTTATTTTTATTTTTGTAATAATGATTGAAAAATTAATATTCCTTAAAAATTCTAAAAAAATGAATTAAAATTGATTTCAACACACTACGAATTACGTGTCATAAGCAGGGACCCGAACCGAAACCGAAGCGAAAACCTAAAAAAACCGTTATTTTTGCCGGAATTAAAACCGAAACCGAACCGATATTTATTTCGGTTTTTTTCGATTTGCCAGAAAGTTTTGATAAAAGCCAGATTTAATCAATGAATTGTATTTTTATTAGTTGGTAATGCTCGCAATGAACAAAACCGCTCCTGATCATTATAAACAAGTTGAAGTAGTACGCACGAATTGTGTTTTATATTTAAAATATACTGCCTTTCCACCAAAAACTGACAGTTACCACCTTAAAAGCAGGCCTGGTAAAAAGTTGGCAAGCCTAGAGAAAGTCAAAGTATGAATAAAAAAAATCTATTTTGTCTCCAAATTAATTACATCAGAACCTACCCTCTATTCCGCACTGCACCAGCGGCAAGCTGCACACGCTAGGAAATATTATCCTTTGACATTGTAATTATAGACGTGATCATAGCGCAAAGCCGTTTAAAAAGAGGTGTGGACGGTGTGTGTGTATTTATATTAACTTGCTAAAACTTAAATACGAGCTGAACCGAAACCGAAAACCGGAACTGAACCGATATTTTTTTTACCGAACCGGAACGAAAGCCGGAACAAAAAAACTAGCAGTTCGGGTTTAAGTAATAAAGCTTGGTCATTAGTAATATATACTAGACATGCACATCGCTAAAAAAATCTTAATTTATCGACTATATTTGCATTTTGTTTATGTATTAATTTAAGAAAAACATATTTTTATATCAGTCTTTATGAAAAATATAAAGCATTTCAATGTCACTTGGATTCTGGTTAACGAAGTGATCTTTTAAACATCGCATCATCAGTAAAATACGGTCGTAAGTCTGAATTTGTCATTCTGAAGGAGACACATTAAAAGTTTTCAAACAAATGTTGTAAATACAAAAGAAGTCTGGAAGCATAAACTTTTCCTTTCTTTTTATGGAAAAACATGACCTCTTTACAACTGTAATGTTACTTTTCTTTGAAATAAATAAAAACCGGCATATTTTTACTATCGATGTCACCAATTTTTGAAATGTGATCAATTGAATTAAGTGCTTTTTCTGATTTCTATTATAATGGTAGTTAAGTGGTGATGATCCTTCATACACCGCTACGTGATCAACGATTCAAAAATTTTAATGGACACTTTTAAATTGCTTTTTTGCGATGTGGTTACGGATTCGTATCCAAAGGGATGCACCCAAAGTATTCAATAGTGAAAACAGGGCGACTGGCTTGTAACCAGTTCTAGTAAAGTATCTTATGTTGTAAGTTCATGGTATTTCAGTTATGTATATTAAGGCTCACCTTTTTCTGGTCAGAATTTTCGGTCATAATTTTTGATACATTGGTCAGAATTTATATCAAATTGTTATAATGTATCGGTCAGAATTACAAAGGGCAGAATAAATAATTTATGGTCAGTATCAATTGAAGTAAACTTTTTTCAAGGTTTTTTGTTTAATCAGTTTAAAAGAAGCAAGGTGTACCATATTTTAATAAGAAATTGATGCACCCGCTTATACGCGTTAATTAAATCATTATTCATGTAAAAAAAACTTCATCCTTTTTTGAAAGGAGATATTTCTTGATCGTTTTCACTTAATTTTCTGTAATGAATATTTGAATCTATTTTTTTTAGTAAAACACAGTAGTAGTTTATGAGAAGACAAACGTATTGCCGCCATGTATTATGCAGCTTCTAGCTATGCCACCGATAGAATAATTACTGTTTAATACTTATAACTCACTTCTTTGATCCATGCAAACCAAAGGTTTCTTTCCCAATAGTGATCAAATCCCAGAAAGACATGACGATCGCGGGGCGGGACTCCTATTGGTGAAGGGATGTGTGGTGGTGTCACTCTCAAAACTAGTCGACTTGATCGAGGGCCTCGTAATTCTACTTCTCCTCCTGATATGTCTAGGACTTCTGGAGGACCGTCAAGGTATCCTGAAAATGATTTAAAAAAATACATTTGAGAGTTGTCATAATAATGTGATTTATTTGAAATATTTTCAATGCACATATATTATACTAATAATTAATAAAAAGTAATTATTACTTTTTGGTGATTAATATCGAGAGGGTCGAAGATGCTAATGTTTGTAAGGAGTTCCTTTAGTTCTTTGGTCCCATTAAACATGTGGATATTGATGAAGTCAAATATATATATTACATTAGTGGACATATTATGAAATTATTCAATTAAAACATTATGAATATGAGGCATTTAAATATTTAAAAAACGTGCTCTAAAGAAAACATTCAAATATGGTGTGTATACCATCATACTGTGTTATACTAAATTTGAAATTTAGTTATTTTAGACGCCTTCATTAAACGACTTTACACGATTTTGAGTATTTTTGACCGCCTCTCCACTCACATTGTCAAAAAATCTTTTACCTCGCTGAACGATTCATTGAACTCATCCCCCCTCTAATAAGCCGGCAATATTTGTATACATATTAATATGAGGAAGATTTTGACAGTACATAAATACAATTTAAGATATCGACTGAGAGTGCTAGATGGAATTTCAATATCAAATTTGAATTGTTGAGATTTTGTAAATTTCCATGTATTTCGAAACCAGTGACGGAATACATGGAAATGTACAGCATTTCAACAATTCAAATTTATATATAAATTCGTCTATATTTATGTTTCGATGGAATACATTCAACAGACATTTTGAGAAGAATATAAATTTAAGGAAACAAAATTCTATTTTGTGCGTACAATTCAGCAATTGTTATTGAAGTTTTTCGTGTAGATTCATTAAGGAATATTTTCTTGTTATTTCATTGGTTTGAGAATGAGTGTTTTCTTTTATCTTCAATCTTAGAAAAGATTCCCAACCGCTCTGTTAGCACACAATGAAATGAAATTAAAATCGCTGCAGTCAACAGTGGAGATTAATCAAATAACCACATAATTAAAACATGCGGTTTAATTATGCAATAATACAAAAAAATAAGTTTTGTTTCCAATGCTCTAATAAATATTTAAAATTACATTAAGATTTTTGAGATAATTTAATTACCTGGATAAAGAAGAAGTTTCGAATCCACAATAGATACCGGCCGGCGTTTCCAATTAGGAAAAACTAGGCCTTTAAGTACTTGCAAAGGAGCAGACCTAGGAGCGATCGGCAGCCGAGGAGGAGGGGGTGCTGGACCTCCATGTAATCTCATTAAAAATCGTAAGTCAGGGTCAATTCCTAACCTTGATCTCCGCGAAAGGTCGTGAAACCCAACTTTAATCAAAAATTCGTCTTGTAGTTTTAACGGACACTCATCTTCTGCAAGCCTTCTAGATAGTCCACCCCCGTATTGCACCCAAATTGTCAGATTCAACGATAATGATAACTTTTTTGCGACAGCTTTAATATTACTATCACGCTTTAGGTAAAGTAACTGGTTTTTCATATCAGCAAAAGGCTCCGGTCCAGAATATATCCTAACCCAACCCAATTGCTGATATTCGAGCTGAGTATCTTTTAAATTTTCTTCATCGTCTTCTTGCTTTGCTATGTACTGTCGATTTAAACCTCTCGTTGACGCTAATCTTCTAAATGTAGATTTTCTTCTTGGTAATTCTGGAATTGCATTTGGCAACGGCTGTTCTTTCATCACAGCACTGCATATTTGTAACGATGTGCTGCAAACCATTTTTGCGAATAAATTGCATTATTTGATACAAAAAAAATATATCAATCAATTTTTGATCGAGTTATTCATTGAACCATCGAAACTTTTTAGAACACTTGTTTCTAACCACGGTGTTTTCTTCTTTTATGTTTGTATTCATTTTATCACCAGAGAATAAATATTAAATATCCATCAAATAATATATTCGAATCACAATTGAAATTAATTTGGTAATCCACTATTTTTTTTTTTAATTTACATCCTCATCTAATGCACAAAACTCCCTATTACAAAGATGATTCACAAATTGTTTTTAAAAACTTGGATTCACTTGTTTAATTCTCGATGAAATGGAAATCATGCGAGTTGTATGACTGACGTAAGAGTTGCAACTAAAACCAAACAATGGACGCGAAGAAGAGGTGTTTTAAAAATTCCCATGAATTGAGCCGCACGGCGCTTTTTTGATTGTAAACACGTTATAAGCCACGTGATATTAATTGAATTCTAAAATATTAAAATGTAATTAAAATAGCATAATTTTTGAGAAATTACATACATTCATACAAAGAGGGAAATTCTTTCTTTCACTTTTTAAAAATGATGCATCACCATACGAAATGACAGCGAGAATAATATTAATGTAATTACAACGTTATGAGAAATAATTTCACTTTCATTTGGTTTGACTTTATGTGTGTGGGTTTGCCTTTAGTTTCCCGGTTAAGCTCATGCGAAAACTTAAATAAAAACTACAATTAGATATCGTTAGATCGTCATATATATATTATTTCAAAATGTGTAATCACAAAATACATATAAATATACAATAAAATTAGCAGTAAAGTTAGTGTTCGAAATCAAAAGAAAACACAATTTATGAAGAAGTCATAAGCACACATTTATATTTCCTTTCAAGTATGTTACCATATTGTATTTCAAAGTTGATGTGCTTACCTCGGTACTTAATACATAATTTAAGATTCATTGCCTTTCAATATTCAAATAATTGCATAATTATTTCAGAAAATACTTTTCATTATACTTTTCAGCTAAAATTGTTTTCTGTTACAAAGAACGAATAGGGATCGTGAACCATTACAATATACACCAGCTCGATAGTAATTTTACGATTGAAGGTTGCTCAAATATCAAAAACGGTCCATTCGTTTATGATCTCATAGTAAATAATTTGTTATTCTTCTTCATCTAACTGATGTAAAATGATACCGTGAGTCGTAATAAATGTTTTTAAAAAGGATATAGGTATGCATTTATAATAAAACACGTTTTTAAATGGTTAATCTTATATTTGTAATAATTGAATGAAATTAAAAGAAATTATATCGTTCGAAGTGAACAAATATTTTCTTTTCACAACATTCACAAAAAAAACTTTTTTTTTACATAAACTTTATCTGTTTCTTTCTCAAATTAAGAATACTTTTTTTATTTATAAAAGTATCTTGACTTCAAAGAGGTGATGTGATATAATTGTTTAAAGACTTTTATACGACTTAGAATTGACATTATAATAATACATAAAATAATATAGAATGAAGTCAATTTGACACATTTAAATCGTTAAATTTCTTGATAGAGTCTGTTTAATGTAGAACACATTAAAATTGTATGAGAAAAGAGCATTGCACTTCGTTATGTGGAATAAAATGTGTGGTATGTAATGTGTTACCAGAGAATAGCACTCCGGCTATAAAGTTGTCGGACATCGGCCGTCGTCGTCGTCGATCCGAAACCAACGTGAGTGGAATAACATGAGGGCAGATTCTCCTGTCCAGCCCTGTCCTGCTTTACCAAGTGGCATCACAAGAGACAGGTGTGCCGTGGTTGGGATTGTTTACTTTTTACAGGTGAGGTGATCGCTGCCTTGCTCGCAGGGAGACCTTTTATCAAAGGCGTAGAAAGAACTTCGCGTTATTTTTAAACGTTACTCTCAATTCTTCACTAAGTTTAAAATTTAATCGTGAAAATAGTTCAACCAATTTTTAATTCGTGAGATACGCTCCTTCGAATTTGACGACTATCACTCATCGTAACCCGAAAACCTCGAATAACGACCATTCGCACTTTGAATCTGTCCAGGCTTGTGTTTTATTACACTATTTTTCATTTTTCAAATGCTTTGATTTCTGATTTTGATGTTTTTTTATGGAATTCGTCTTAAAACGTAATTTTCACATGACATTTTAAAATACCCACTATGTTCAGTTTACGTCTAGCTTAGTCTATAACCTACTAGCTGCCCAATTCTGCTATTTATGGGATCACGGGATATCACTTCGTACACCTGTTCTTATGTTATTGCTGGACTGAAGATCACCGCCAGGTGACTAGAAGCAGACTAATATAGGGGAAAGTACAATGGAGATCATTTATAATACCGAAAGCTATATTACAGTGCACATGCTGTACGTGATTATTACAAATATATATATATATATAAATATAGCACGAAATATCCATTACGATTTCAATATATGAATCTATATCATTAGTGTTATTGATCCATTTCACTCATGGTTATACAAATTTTAAAAAATCCCATAATCAATTTTGAAATAGTATTTTCTTTGTCTGTTGGGAGAATTTACTGTAGGTATGCAATTAGTTGAAAAATTGAAGTGTTCGAAAGGTGATACTTTATAAATTTTAAATCGAAGAGTTGGCAAAAAGAAACATTCACAAAGTCTTCAATTAATTAAAAATTACATTACCAGTTTCAAAAAATTTACCATGCACGCCACTATTAATACCTACACCGGATATACTCGCCTCGGTGAAGGGAGCGAGGAGTCAACTAGGACCCTCCTTCTTTCTCTCAACTTCCGCTGGCCTTCGGCGGCATTTCTCATACATCCAACAAAAGTTTGTTTCTCAAAACGTTCCATAACTTCAATAGCTTGTAATATCTTGTATAATGTAATACATGTGCGATTATACTATTGCGTTGGTTTTTTATATGTTGCGTGACGGAAAAGTGTTACATGCAGCATATGTCTTAATATCGAACATTGCACAACGATAATAACATAATTTAGAAATTTTCCTAGATACAAAATTGAGAGTTATATATTCCAGTGATGTTATTTCGTATTTCAGTTTGAAATATATATTTAGGAATTTATTCGCTCCTACTGCTCGTGAAAACCTTCTGAATCTACCATACAAGAGTTTATACGCAATACAAAACACTCACTAGCAAGCCAGTTTGAAGTTTTTTTGTACAGCTTCCTCGTAACATAGGAGTAATTATTTATTTTTCTTTTTTTATCACAATTGTTCTCTATTTTAATTGAAGTTCCGTTAAGCTCTGCAATTGGCCAATATACTGTGTACGTCTATGTAGAGCGTTATTACAATTTGGAAGATGAACGTAAAATAAAAAAAAACGTATAACAAGGGAGTAGTGGAACCAAAACACTGCTAAAATTTAACATTTGTGTACTTGTAAGTTAGTTCCCTAATGTAATTATGCTTATCAATCACATAAGTAATCTAAATGTGAATAACAAAATAACGTATTTAAGCTACAAGGGGATACGCAAACTTTGTGTACCAACAAGATTCTTTGTCACATCAATTTTGACATTATAATATTTTGAGAATAGCTGGTTTTAAAAAATGTTAATATCCTTTGAATTGTTCGTATTATTTCGTAGTCTTTATATTCTATGTATACCCTTTATTCACCTGTGGCATATAAAAAACATACAAACAGGTTCGTTCACCTGTTGCTGTCTAGTGGATTTTTACGTTAATATTTAGTTATTTGCCAATCCTAATATACATATAGGGCGTGCAGTCATTTGGAACCGTGCGTAATGTTTTGCGTCCGTTTTTACAAATACAGTAAAATATTTGTCAAAAATGAATGATATCCAATAGCCATCTGACACCTTATATTCACAAATAAAAAAAATAATTTCGCTGAGATTTGTATCATGGAAAATCTCAAAACTCAAAGCAACTTAATCATGCAACATAGGTACACATTTACTAAAAACTCTTGCATGCATATAGATAATATATTTTAATTTATATCACACTTATTTTTTGATTTTTTTCATCTTGGTTGACATTTTAATCCTCACTGCAGAAAATAGTCTTCATCTTCTTTTGAGCAACCGAACACAGTAATTGGATGCAGTAACGATAAATAAAAATACTGAAGGCTTAAATTTGTTTAAAAAGATCTGATTCCAATATATTCTGTCGCTGCGTCATCGATTATGAGATTAACAAATTGCACAGCAACAGATTAATAGCAAAGTAAAACAAAAAAAGTATTTATTTATTACTAAATAGGGTCTTATTCCAGGTAATATCTGCTGCCATTATGGTTTATTATTTATATTATAACATACCTAATGATATCACGAAAGGTTCTGACGTACAGCCAAAAATCAGACTTTTGCTATTTGTAATTATATCGCTCAGCCTCTGTTTTCAGATAGAGAGGGTATGGATAGAAATATCTAAGATATAGGTTATCACTCACCCTTTATACCGTTTTAATGTCGGATACGGTTTGGGTAAGAAGTGATGAAAATAATACAAACATCCATGACTTTGGATACAACTACAAAGACCGAATAAATGAAAGTGTGAGTTTGGATATTCGAATCCTTGACTTTGAAAATCTTAGATTCTGATTCCTAATGGGTTTTCACTTGACTATAGTAATTTTAAAACTCGGCCAGGTCTTGAAACAAGTACTCATTCAGTTCTTAAATTAAAAAAATCCGTATTTGCTCTCAAATACACATTTAGGAAAGTCAAAATAGGCCATTAATGAATATTAAGGTAAAAAAGTAATTACGAAAATGTTCATTATCTTCAAACAATGACCAAAGAGTTTCGTTTCTTACCTTTTTCTTAAAATATTCAAGGAGACTTCAGTTTTTTGTTTATCGAGGCGTATCTTTAGCTGAACAAGATACGATGATGTATATTAAGGATATGCATAGAAAATTCTTATTGCGGATGTTAGCAATCAGCTAGTAAACGGTAAACCAACGATTAAACAAAATTACGTACATATCAATGCGTAAGTACCAGCATAAGTTAATTATATTTAACACTAAATACAAATGGATTTATGGGAATACGGTAAACCGATGGACAGCCCCGTATTCATATTACAGTTTAATGATTAGTATGGAAATTTTATTTATGACGGAGAGAAGTTATGAAGCATCAGTAATAGCGACATATATTATTGAGAAAATAATTAATCTTAATTAAATAACATTTCTAGTCGTATTATTGATTAATTCAGCAGTAGTTCATAAAACTATTACATATCTATTACACTAATCTTATGTTGTATTTGTTTTTTTATATAAGTTCTCAATTTTTTTATAATATACTAGTGAGTAACCGGCATACGTTGCAATGTCACTCAAAGAAAGAAAATGTTTGTGTTTTAATTCTGTTTATTGAAATGCTTTTGGATTAGAGGTATGCACGGGTCGAAAATTTATAACGTCTTCCCCGACATCTTCAGGCCTAATATCACACTTGTTACCAGAACCGAACCCGAAAACCAGATATGTTGATTTTTAGCTCAAAAAAAGCCCGCTTTTTTCAATATAAAAATTTATTTATACTTTTCAAACAATATATCTTATTGTTACCATATTTCCACCGAAATTCATTACACATGTGAAATAAATTATTTCAGTTATGAATTTCAGGGTCACTCGTGACCTGAACATAGTCCGAAATATTTTTCTGAAAATTAAATACCTGTAGTATAAAGTCTGCAAGGACCAAGCCCGGGTCGGTGCAGACCTCTATTTTGGATACACAATAATTCTCATTGTGCGTACACGAATAAATCAGCAGCTCTTTCCGAGATGTGACTATACGTATGTATTTGATTCTTTTTTTTAGATTTAATTATTTTTTTTAGAAACCTTCACGAGTGTGCTTACAACAACTCCCCAAAGTTTCATCTAAATCAGATTAATGGTAAAAGAACGCATATAGGATAAACAAACATGCATTCATTTATCTGTATATATAGATTATAATATGCTTAGGTTATATCAAATAGTCTAGTATTATGAAGGATTAATATGAAGTAATAAAATATAATATTCATTTTTAACAAGATGACCGTTATTTAAAAAGACAGTAGAAAAATCTTTGTATAAACAATTTCGACAAATATTTGACGTGAAGAGTATATTAATTTGTCTCAATTCATCTGTATATATGTAACCCAGTTCTTTTTCTCTTTGTCTCTCTGCGCATCGTTCGCATCAAGCACATTGAGCTAATTCTTACAGGTGGCAGTGCCACCTGGCAAAAATTTGTAGCTAAATAATAATAATTTAAATTTTCTTGTGACAAAGCTATACACAATACATGCTTTTGACACATGTTGCAACCTTATTGAAATATTTTAAAAATTTCTACTAAATACGGTCGTTTTTAGCGATACGTATACGAATTTAAAAGTTCACTAAAATGGTAATTGAATCATGTAAACTGCGGCGTTTACATTCTAATCTGCTTAAAGTTATTTAAATTCCATTCACGGCGTTTCGATATCAAGAAGTAACCGAATGTCCAGGGTCAATACTCTTAAAAAGTTCAAAAAGAATCCATTACAGATTGTATATCTGCAAATATAGATATCTTTTCTTTTTTTTTGATATTGAATACATAATACTCAATCATTTCTATTTTTTATAATCAATGATGAATTACAAGAAAAGATATCTTTTAATGTTTGAATAACGATATTTTGTAACTTTTCCAGAAAATATTGTTACAAACATACACACAAGTTGTAAATAATTCAAATACCAAATTGTAGTTCATTTCAGCACTACTATAGTATTACCAACATTACTTGGCCGCCGCCGAATTTGGAGCTAGAATTGTCAGTCTAGAATAAATTCTTCCAATTGCCGTTTTATGCAATATATATATCTCGTCTACTTTTAATTACCATTGTTAAAATATCAGTTATGGAATTTATTTAAATTTAAGTTCTTGTTGAGAATGGTAGCATTCCTAACGCGACGGTGGCACCCTCACTTGCGGTCAAGTTAAATTGGTACATCTATAGTTTGTATTACTAATTGCTTATGTCAATTTAAGTTGTTGCCGTCATGTATACTGTTTGTTCTAATGGTTGATATTATTATAATGTTGTCGAGATATAGTGCAAATCTCGTAACTCCTAAAATAGAGTTAAGATAAAAATGCACCGTAGAAGCTTCAGTTTTATAATTCATCTACATTGTTTTTAATATTTGTTTTCATTCTTAAGCTTGCAAAAATATAATTAGCATAATATGATTATTTAAAATATACGAAATACGCGTTAACGTAATATTTTTTTTTCACCTCTTTTAAAAATGTTATCTGTGGATTAGAAAGCTTTGTATTCTAGGTTTACATACGGTATACTGTTAGTTAAACCTCGCTGCATCTTGCTTGAGTACCAATACCTACAAGTAAAATTTTAATGTCGTCTTTTCCCTAGATCTCAAAAGTATTTGCTTTCCTTAAATTATACTTCGTTTTCATCTACCTAAATAAATTTCACGTATGTGCGTAGTTATAGCAAAAAAAACGTTTTGGTAGACATACTAGTTTTGAGTAAATCAATGGTTAAGAAATTAATCTATTGTTCAAATATCGAGGAAATATTAATTTATTACCAATGGATTCAATTTCAAAATTTTGTTTTATAATACGAATTAATTTTAATTTTTCATTTATTCATGCTTTTCGGCATAGTTGGTTTTTAATTTTAATATCGTTAGGTGTTTTGCGAGACGACAGAGGCTAAAGAAGATAGCTAAAAGCAATCTGAAAATTTTCTCACTCGACAATGTTTCATGTAAAACCAGTATTCATTAATTTCAATAAACTAATCATATATAATAGTACATAATATTATACAATAGAAGTACTCGATGATGCCCCAACATACGGATCTATGAATCTTTAAATCTCTTATTTATATTTATTTTAATATAATTATGCAAATAAAACAATCCTTATATATATAAAAGATTTTATTAAAATGAATTTATCGACGAAATTACATTTGGAAGTTAACAGTTTGTTGACAAAACAATAAAACATATACATTAGTAATACTCTTTCTTACACAATAATCAATGGCACAACTAAATTAATTATCTACCTTATTATTAAATACATTCTATGCCATCACTTCTGAGGCAATCCACAACTCGTCTTTTTGCTATTAATTGAAGAATAATATTTTTTATAGCTGCATAGAAATAAAGCAATAACCATAAATATTGCATAAAATGATTGTTACTTTTAAGCGAATATAGGAATCTTAATAATATTACGACATACATAATGCAACTGAATAATTGACTAACAATAATAATTATTACTTATATTAAATTGTGGTCAACGCCATTCGTGAATCTGATTTTTGCAATTGCACGTGGCTCTGCAGTACTTCTGTCGCACCTGGCCCTGTTGAGTATTTGTTCCACACAGCCATCCTCGGCTGGCCTTCATCAGCTCCTTGCAGTTGTTCCATTGATCGGCGTAAGGGCATCCATTGGTACAAAGCTTTCCAAGTTTACACGATTTCGGGCAGAGCGCGCATTGCTTTCCTCGCCGGTAGGGGCGCCCCAGTTTGTGGTTCCAATTTCCACTAAATATCAAAGATGTATTATATTATTTAACATCATGAAAACAACACTCTAGACATGCTTTTCTCTGTTGTCTTTTTAAACTAATGTTAAAACATTTTTTTAATTGGATGAAATCAAACGCATTCCATCGTATAAGTCAATCAAGAGATTGTGAAAAAAGCGAGCATTATGTATGTTATACATTATAAAATATTGTTCAACTCATTTTCATTTAGTTAACTCATGCTTGCTTTAATATAATGTTACACCAATCGACTGTTTATGCTAATATTTAATGTTTATTAAATACTTTCGTGATTGTAATCATTGTATCTTCAAAGTCGACCAATGGTTTTAAGTGCTGATCAAAAACACAGCGAAAAACTACAACTATGTCAGAGATGGATTATATTTGTTTTAAATCATAAGTTGAAAAAACATATAATATTCTCTTAGTCTAACGTTATCGCCGCATTGATGTCTTGCGATATTTCCTTGAAACTAAAAAATCTGTATTTAATCTGTGAGTGCTTTCTGTAATGCAACAACTGATTTTCTTTGAAATTTCTGCATTATAGTTCGAGTACAAACAAATAGATGGCACTGTTGATATATTATATGATAATGACCAATTGATTTTTTTTTTAATATAAAAACAAACTGTAGAAATTTAAAATAATGATTCTATTATATGTTAATTTATAACTAAATATACATTTGAAATACTCATGATGCTGTGAAATTATAAATTATTGTAAAATAAAACAATGTAGTTAAGAAATTAGCCATTTTTAAAACTAAAAATTATATATGTAAAAATCTAACAGGTAAATTGGGTGGATTCCTACGACAACGGTTTTCTAAACATTAAATTTAACACACATTTAAGTGTTTAATTTTTTTATATTTTCTGAAAATATCCATATACCTACTGGAGAAAAACTAAGTTTTATATTACATGTACTCGTGACATTTGTATTATCCGTTCGACGGCGTATGCATTTTACAACTCGATACATTTTTAAGGATTTCTAAACGTTATTAAAAATAATCTACAACTATAATAACAAAATTATTGTACTACTCTTCGGCCGCAACGTTTCGTTAAAATAATACTCGACCGAAACAAAAATCTAGTTTTTTAATAGCGATAATTTACCATTTTAATCATAATATTTTCATCAGTATGTGTCACTAATTAGTAGTTAATCCTTTGTATACAGTGTCATAATATAGAATATGTTAGGAAAAATCAATAACATAATGCCACACAGACAATGGAAATGTATCAGACGGTGATAACTGAGTTATCAAAAAACATAGGAATAAAATTATGTATTAATGACTAATTGAGTTGGTCAATTCGATAATTTGGTTAGCGGTTTTCCTTTAATTTCAAATGCATCGGATATCACTGTGTCTAATGAACTTTCCTCATAATTTTGGATTTCTGTGTTTCTATGCATACTTACATTGGGCAGTAGTTACAGACGTAGTTGTAGAAAGGTTTTCCTCTTGACCCACCGCTAGGGCACTTAGTAAATCCACAGCCAACTTCATGAGTTGTCGCCCAAACCATTTGCGTATAATGTCCTACGACAGATAGTTGGTTATTGGGTGATCCATACGCGAAGTTGTGGTATTCTAAATACCACGACTTGATAGCGAAGAACCTGAAGAAAAATCAGTAAAAGTTTTCGTCATTTTGAATTTTATTGTGATACGAATGTGCTTATGGGCTGCTTATATACAGAATAATATTGCACCTATCCAACAAAACGTGGGAAGTAATTATATGTTTCGATCAATATCCTTACCGTTTCCGACACACTTTTATAAAAGCCAATTACCATTATGTAAGAGTATAGGTGAGCTGGATAAAAGGTGACAGTCTACATTTTAGTATTTGCTGACGTCATTACGTGCTTATCAAATTACAATGTATTGTGTTTACAACAGTGTTTTGGTGAAAATAAAAATTTAATTCGTCAAAGTGACGTCACATATAATACAAAAAAAACGACCATGCTCACCTATACTATTTACACCTTGGCCAATTACCATTTAACTCGCACATGCATTAATAATAAGGAGAACAAAACAAATTAAAAATCCATTTGCAGAATATTATTTTAATTGTAAACGTGATAAAATTCATGACAGAGTGTTCTTTAAAGTCAACATCTTGTTATATTAAATTCATTATACTGAGTGTGTGTTTTGTTGTTCAGAGAAATTAACGTATGTAGAGATATTATATAATCAAATACTCTGAATGCTTGTTAACGTTCAACTTTTCGTAAAACAAATTGCACGCCTAGGAATATTTTTTAGACAAATCCGAGAATTAATATTGTAATGCATAAAAGAATCTGGCAGTATTCAGGGAAGCAGAGAATGAGTGATATACCAGGAGACTATGGAGACTATATGTGAGCTGATGAAAGAACATACCTTTAAATTATCATTTAATTATTTTTATTACTAGACTACGTAATTTCTAAAAAGGTAATTTTCCCAAGATTTACTTAGCGCTTCAACAGCTTGTTGAGGTTATAAAACGGAAGAATAATTTCTCTACCGATGTCACATACATCTATCGTTCTGAAACTATTTTTTATAATGTTTTACTTTATGCTGTTAATAATTATAATATAGTGAGACCGACACCGTGATAGTCGGACCACGGAAATAAATTGAAAAATAAATTGCTTTTACCAAGGTGGTTGAATATCATTAATTCTCATTCGTAAAATTAAAGACACTCCTGAAAAGTTTGAAATATTTTTCTTGTAATGATTTGACGTTTTTGCCAATATAAATATTCATCTGTCAATATCTATTACAACGTCCATTTGGTGTCCCATTCTACTCATCGAAATGTTGATTTGGTTTTATATGAACTGATTCTAATGTTGTGAAATCAATATCATACAATGTGTCGACTATAATAGGACAATTAAGTTTGTAGGAACTGTCTCCATATTCAATTTGGACACACAAGACAGTGTGGACACACTACTTTTGATGGAAGGTAATGGCAAACATACGGCTTCTGTAACATTGTGTATTATTTATTATTTCTAACCTAATATGAATCGCTACTTTTCACGATTGCACTGATTGTTGTATAACCTATCCTTAATTTACTATTCATAACAATTGTAATTTCAGTTTGTTTGTGTAAATAAATGTTCTTTTCTTTTACTCCTACAACTTCTTGATTACTAAAACAGTGGTTTTGACTAAATGTACAACACAACACTCATTAGAGCCATAAATATGACTCGAATGTTCGAAAAACTCCGTGAAAAAGCTTTTGTAGTTCATACAAAATAGGAAGATATGTACTCTAGGTAGGTATGTTCCTAAAAATGCATAAAAGAACATAATACCTAGTTATAAGATGACTTTATTTATACACAATCAAAATATAAAATAATACAAAGTAATAATAATTAGGAACACTTGCAATCGCACAAAAAAATGTTTACTTATTTTTGAAATATGTATCTCTAATTCGATTTTTTAGATGCTGAGATTGTATGCGGTTTGATGGACTCGAATAAATTTAACATGATGTCAATTATATTTTATTAAATTTATTACATTTACACAGAAAAGAGTTTTGTAAATACAAAGAGACCTGGTGTAATAACGAATAGAGGTTTAAGTTAATCAAATACTAGTTAGGTATATCAAAAATACTCTTATTTATATGTAAAATTATTTTAATGTGTGTACACAAATATTTTGCATTCAGACATTTTAGAATTCACTTAGTTATGTAGTAAAATAAACACTTACTTATATTGTAATTATGTCGTATTAAAATGTAGTTTAAAATTATAAACGCTTAGATATTATATTATATTCATTTTATAAATTGAATTCATCTGAACATGAAGACCTTCAGCAGATCCACTTTTTGTTTTTAATTCTCACTTTTTACACTCCATTTATTGTCCATCTATTTCTCGCAAAAAGTATTTCCAAACAAAATATTCGTAGTAGATTGCGCGCTTATTGTCTTCGAAAGTTTTTGTATTTCAAATTTTATTAAATGTCAAATTACAGTACAATGACAAAAATCACCACGTCTACGTGCAGGTGTCAAAAATGATTCCAACGGATAATGTCGCAAAAAAATAATAAATTATCTGTTCCTGTCTATAGCTCATTCAAAATATGAGAGTAAGGGAGAGCACAAAACAAATATTAATTATGTATACCTATGTATAGTAAAAAATGATGTACTTACACAAATCAAAATATGTTACACCGGAAACGTCTTTTATTTCTATAGTCCATCGGGATAGAATTTACAGTTTTTAATTTTTGATATTTTTCAGCGAATCCCAAAATCCTGGGATTAAATTAATATAAGTCCCAGGATTTACGGGATTACGGGATTGATTAATTTCACGGGATCCCCGGATTGGAAGCCCTATTTGCCACCCATATACGGTCCTGGCACTGATAGAATATTTCTGATGATTTATAATGTATATTAAAAGATTATAAAATGTATGTCCTATCATTAATAAATAAGCTAAGAAGTTATTATAAACAACTTCTAATAAGACGGGGTAAAGCAGTTGGTATTTAGAACCATTCATGATATGAAAGTCTGCATTATCGACAACTAAGAACAAAGGAGGTGCAATTTACCTTTCGAGATTATAAATTTTCTATTTTCTCTACATAAATTTAAATCAATTTTATTTAAAACAAACTTTTTAAAATCAAAGTGATAGATGTGTTCTGGTGATCAAATCAAACAAGTTTAAATTTGGTCTATTCCATGTTAAAGGAAAATTATGAAGAAGAACAATACTAATATTAAAGTTTTGTCTTTACTATTAGATTTGATTCTGTATTGTGATATTAGAAATGGTCTTCAACCACTTTCCTACATCGTTAGGTCAACATTGAAATGTAAAGCAATATAACAAACAAGCGTATATCATATTGCTAGTGACAAAACAATGTATATTATTAATTGAGCCAAATTTGTGATTGAGACAATGTAACTAAGCAAAGTCAAATACGGTGCGTCCTGTACAAATGAATGCTATTAAAATTATGTAACTGAACACAAGTAAAAGCTATACAACGTATAGTTTTCTTATCCTATAGTTAAAAGTTGTCACGCGTATTTCTTCGCCAAATTTTCTTTGATATTAAACAAATGAGATATTTCGACTTTACTTCTATCCTTAATATTATACGTGATAAAATATTTATATGAAATACATTTGCGTCGGTTTCAAATTAAATCCTTACTTTCGAACATCTTTTATGTAACTTGATTTTAATAAAAATAATCATTTATCTATAAATACGACACTTTAAATCTAGTATCACGATTCCGTTAATTTTGAATAGATATTAAACCACATAACAAACACACCCATTTTTACTGCATGTATTGCAATAACTTGTTTACTATCAACTTATCTGTCAAATGTGCTGTCATTGATGAATAATAAAACATCTTTTACTGGGGCTAATAAAATATACCGCTCTTTTGCTAGAACTTGTCATAAACTATTTTAAGAAAAAACTTTTATGGCTTATAGATTTCTTTATATACATACCATTAAGGTGTAGCGAAACTCTGGAACTTGGGTGACAGTTATAACTATTTATGATAATAAAATAAGTTATTGAGCTTTACATGTATATTAGCATAATTTCAACTGTCCAGTTCACTAGATTTTTAATGTGTCAGTTTTACTTATAATCCTATATCTCTAACCATTCGCTGTAAATGGTGCAAAGGATTTAAGTGGTGCGTTAAAATGGTGATACATTATATCGTCGCTGTTCTGGAAGAAAAAACTAAATCGAAAAAATGACATATTGAAATAGTTGTACCAAAATTTCAATCTCTACCGTATGACCGAACACACATATTTCTATAAATAACAATTTTACTTAAAAACAGTTTTGTACAACAAACAAAATGAAAAACGTATGGGATTTCAAGCATTTGGCCAACTTCAAAGTCCAAGTACTCAAAACTAGTATTTTCCAGTTAGTGTCTTCCTCCGGAACAACGACGATATGGGTTCATTAACTTACTCCTACTTAAAAAAAAGCGTCATACTTTATTTAGGAATCTATATCAAAATTTAAAAAATACTTGATTTTATTTTTAATTACGTCGACATTTTACTGTTTTCCCTTTTATCAGTAGATAAAAAGTTATCAAATGGAGACCTTGTTATTGTTTTTAAATATTTATACATTTTCCAAATAAATACTGTTGTTCCTTACAAGTAAACTGAGCCGTTCTTAAAATTCTGTTGGAAGTTTCAATAACCTCTTTCTGTAATTTCAATAAATGCCCCTTTCATAGAATCTTCACCATGACTCTCTACCTTAAGCATGTATATTCTTATATCAATTAAGCCATTCTACCGTTGCGTTTACATACATAATTATTAAATTAAGATTTAATATACCATGGAACCTGGTGAGTGGAGACGAAAATGTTCTGGCCGCAAGTTCCATACTCTTCTACGAATCTGCCTTTTGGTGGATCGTGCACCAGCTTTTGGCAACGATCTGCCCAAATTTGAGCGGCATTTGCTGCGCCTTTGTGCCATTTCTGAAAAATATAATTAAAGTTTATATTTTACACGTCATGTTTTCAGGGCTCCAATAAAACACAGTTTCTAAATACAAGTCCGACATATTATGTACTGTCAACCAAACAGTGTAATCATTTTTCATTTAAATAAGGTGTCCGACACTGTCCACTAATTCAATATTCTATTTATTCAATCGTGCTATGTTTAATACTTCCGTCGTAAAGCGAATAGTTGTGAATAAATATTTTTTCAAAAAAAATAAATAATGCCATTTTTTAGTCATTAGATCAATTTATGGAAGTTTTCTACCATGGAGAATATGAGCCCTAGGACAGATAGAAAAATGAGGTTATAAACGGAATCTTTGTTAGTACTAGCACATGATAAATAAATCACAGGCGTCCAGTCGATATCGCTGAATACTGGATACACATTCATAAATCGATTCAAAAATCATTTTTTAAAAGTGTCACATCTAGAAATTAGATCATTTACATAAGGCGAAAGCTTTATATTTTTAGCATTTAGCTTAGGACTTTTAAATCAATTAACAAACAAAAATATCCGTGTATGCCAGCACGAAATTTCAGTGGACCAGTATCGGTCTACAAACTATCACTTAATTATGTATCATTTTTGGTATGGCGAAATATGAATATATTTCAATACACTCTAAGCAGGAAATGGAAGCCTTATTATGAGGATACTGACAAGAAATTAGATTGACAAATCACAACTTTATCAAGGATTTCATGTTGATATTCGATATTATTTGGAAGCGTCTTTTGAGACGATTTTCATTTTAGAATAATATCCATTTTACTCGCAGTGGAAAATTTTATTTTTTATAAAGTACGGCCACACAAGGAACAAGCATTAATTTCAATTAAAGATGTATTCATTTGAAGTTTTATTACTACTTACCGACACATAATTGGCATAAAAAGTTACCGATGTATGAAAGTAAATAATTCATAATTTTGTATCTAGTCTCTATTAACGCACTTGATTCAAATAATTGATCATCGAGTTTGGAGATGACAGAACACAATACAATAATGTCAGCATCTCGTAACGCCAATATGACAATAACAGGACCAGACTGCCTATTAATATAATCAATTTGTGGGTCGGCTAATAAAATGTGACAAAATTAATATAAAAAGGTGCGAGCAATGTTTACAATTAATCGTTTAATGCCGGTCCTGTAGCCTAGTGATAAACGCCTTGACTTTCCGCCTACTCGGTATTGCGTTCATGGGCATGAAACCCCATATAAGCAAATTCATGTGAACAAAGGCATGGACAGGTATTTTTTTGTGGAAATAAAAACTAAGGCATCTAATTATTTGCTCAGTAACTAATTCCATCAATCGTCAGTAAGAAATAATGAATATTCAGTTAATAATTTCTAAAAAAAAAAAAAAATCCCGGCCGTCGCACACCTATTTTTGTCGGCGTCCGTGGCGCAGTTGGTTTCGTCGCTGGCTACGGTTACGGATGTCTCGGGTTCAATTCCCGGTGCGGACGGTTTTCATAGATTGATCTTACAATCGATTTATGGATTTCTATTCGTAGTCTGAGTCCTCCCTCCCACCAATCCCATCCTCACAGGGGGTGTAACGAGAGCGATTAGCTAACCACTAGTCCTGTCATAGCCCTATCCTTCTATCCCTACTCTCTTCGTAAAAAAAAAGAAGAAAAGAGAGGTTGAGCAACTGAGTGACAAGCAGTTCTCGTAGAAAAAATTCTGTCAAGATACCTCCATTAGGAGACCATATGCTCCACATTGGGAGCGGACATGAAAAAAAAAAAAAAAAAAAAAAAGGTTAGGTTTAATTAAAAACGGACCGCTTTTTACAAGTATCTAACCGTTTAAGTTAGTTAATAACTGACTGTTTTATAGAAATTACTGACCGTTTATTTTATTAGCTGACCATGTTTATACTGACCATTTATTGAATAAGTTACTGACAATTTTGATTAATTACTGACCAAAAATTTAAATAAACGTATGCCAAAAACTAAAGTATAGGAATATTTTATTGCTATCGCAAAATATAATAAGCATACACATCATTTTTAAGCAAGTTTTATTCTGAAGTCTTTCTCTAAAACGATATTTTTTAATTAATAATTATCCATTGATAAGCCATTCAGTTGCTCTGAATTGTACCAAGTAAATACATTGACTATTTATATCGACGACATGAACTTTTATGATGTTTTTTTGTACATTAAATTAACCATGAAAACGGGACATAAAGAGAGCGAATAATTAACTAGTCTTTTCCTAGCCCCATCGTCAGATTCTTATCTTCTTTGAAAAGAGAGGTTGATCACTTACAATCATTTTTCAATGAAAGTTTTATGTTATTTGCATATTGAAACCATTGGCTTAAAAAGTATTAGTTTACTGAAGATTTGAAATTGAATTGATAATTTAGAAACCAAATAAAAATTTTATTCCAAACAGAGCGAATACAGGTTGAATGTTAATGGTTTTTTTTTAATTAATCGTTGTTGTTTTTTGCTGAAATACAATTATTGCTAGTGTTAAAATTAATTCTAAAAACGGCCCTGTTTACACGATCTTACATGTCGAATAATGAGGTAACCCAGTTCTTGATTAATATTTTATGGAAGTGCGAATGTGGATTTTATTCATATACTGACAACGTATTCAATGTGAGCATGATTTATTTATTCAACGAGTGTGGCATAAAAGTTACATCAAACGGCGCCATGCTACTTGCTAGTATTTTATTTACAACATATTCCGGTAAAAAAAATGTATATTTTATGCAAAAAAACCCTAGAAATTAATTACAATTGTTTACTTGAAAAATATGGTATATATTTATTGCTAGTATTAAAGATTCCATTGACTGCATTTAATCATAACTTCAAGGACAATAAAGTTAACGTGTATACTGTCCATTCAGATAAATAGATGGTTAATTTGAGACTCATCGTCTGTACTCATATCTGAGTTCTTAATTTATTTAAAAGTGTTGGTATCTGTCAATCAAATAAATTGCATGGTCCAAATATTGCCGTTTCATGCTTTTTTTTATATTTCTATCACAAATACATTTAAATAGTTACACCATGAGATGTTACAAGCATATAGACTGTTGAAAGGAAAAAGGACGTAACCCACACCAAAAAATATTGTGTATAACTCACACAAAGCGTGCTAATACACTATATTGTTATATACACATATAATATATCAACTGTAGAAAGGCAAAATTACTTATCGCTTCGTCTTTTCAAAATTTTTTTTTTCGATAATTACAATGTATACACGTTTTGTTTGGGTTATGCACAATATTTTTTGTGCGTGGGATACGTCCTTTTTCCTTTCCACAGTCGATATGTATAATATAAAAGGACGTATCCCTTCGTCTTTTCAAAATATTTTTTTTTGATAATCACAATGTATACAATTTAATAGACGTTTTGTGTGGGCTATAGACAATATTTTTTGTTTGTACGTCCTTTTTCCTTTCCACAGTCGATATGCATGTATATGATTATATTTATTATATATGTAGAAAAAATTGTGTTTTCAGTTTTTTTATACCGATCAGGTACTATAAAACATTTGACATTTTAAATGAAATAAAAAATTTTTTACATCAGAGTTTGTAAACTAGATTCACATACAGTCATTTTCCAGTGCTTATTTTTATAAATTATATTTGAATTTCTGTTAGGGAAACTTTCGGAAGTCCACAAACTCCATCTTTACAGGAGAGCATACTTTGAACTTTTACTTATGTACTGTGAATCTGTCTATGATATTACAGTTTGATTTTTGAAAAATGTTTTAAGTTTTTATTGATGTAGATTTTTAACAAATTAAAAATATTTAGAAAAATAATAAGTTTTACCCAACGTCAGCTCCCTAAAGGAAACACTTAGACTGCTAAATTAATAATTTCAATTTAACAGAATTTTTTTACAACGAGAAATAAATTGCTTTGAGTCATGAATTGTTCCTTTTAGGGAGGTAATCAGACACTAAATGTAAATATTTTTAATTTAATTGTAACCAATAAAATTTCTTCGTGTATAAATACGATATCATAGAAGTGTCGTTTTCATATTTGTTAGACATATGGTTGATTGATTAATCATGTTCATACCACATATATTTAAAAGTATACCCGTGTCAATAATGATCGTAATTTATTTTACGTAAGGTTCTTTCATGTGTATGAAACTTGAATATTTTTCAAACAACCACGTGGGTGCAAAATTGATTACAAAAATATGCGTATCTCGTATCCAGACACATTAAAATGTACATGTATACAATACAGAATTAGCTTTAACGAACCTTTTGAGATATTTCGTTTTCAAGGTAACCATTTAAATGATTATAAACATCCGATTTATAGACTAATACAATAAAGAAAAAAGTTTGCAGGAGCTTGTCCAAATTATAATTACGATAATGGATATCTTATTGCCAATTTTTTGATGCTTACTTAAAGTTCTTGAAAATCTCTCAGCCATTTAATGTTTCTTATAACAGAACACTAGCCAATATTCCCAAATAAAATTAAAATTAGAACAATAGATAATTGTATATATTGGAAAAATCAATTACAAAACGTACAGGAAATTCTGACTTCTTTGTGGCTACAACAAAATAATAAAATGTGCTCTTCAAGGGTACAAAATTTTCAAGATAAATCATCAAGCAGAAGTTGTTTTATTATATTTGTTTAAAGTAAAAATACTTACCATTGAAAGCATATTCTCTGCAGGAGGCTGGACTTTCGTTCTGAAGAAATTGTGATAGAGTACAATTTTTTTTATCACTTTTGAGCTTCTCGGTATAAGAGCTTTGTAGGGTATCTTATCTCCGTAAACACGAGGTTCTATCAAAATAAATATAGGTCATATAAAAAACAATTCATTCAATATATAAGTATTTCTTATGTTTTATACTTACAGTTAATTTATAGGTTTAAAACTGACAAAAATGTAGCAGCAGCTGCTAATTTCTTTAAATAAATTTTAAGAGAATCCATAATAGTTAATAGTGTTCTAATACGAATAGCTCCATTGTCTTCAATTTATCTCCCTCTGTCTCCCTTATTCAATGCTTAGTAATAAATCATTTCCTTAGCCACGTCTGATCACCGGTAAACTTCTCACCATATTCTAATACTTTCAACAACTAAGGGATTATAATAAATGGAGATTAATTTAGCCTGAGAATGCTTTTCCGAGAAGCGAAACACATGACACGTGACACTAAGTTTCACAACACTTTTTATTTGAATACCTCTATAGATATGGTAAAAACGCTAGCGTTTACACATATATGTATTGCAATAATTATCTCGGTCGATCTTAACAAAGAAGTGACAACTTGGGAAAAATGTAGCAAATTAAAGGATTCATAAATGAGGTCGATGGTTTTATAAATTTACATGCCACGCCACAGAAAAAATGTAAATTAAATTATTGATAAGTACATACTATTAAGGAATAAAACTTACTCCGGTCATATCTCCAGTTCTTTTGAATACTGTATGTCGAGATAATGGCTGACATCAAGACCAATACGAGGAGTGGTGAAAATTTCATCATTTTCTCAAGAAAGGTGATCGCTGAAAATTTTAAAATACATAATTTGATTTATTACTTTTAAAATATTTATGTGTATATCGTAGGGCTGAGAATTCGCTTAAATTCTATTGCTAACCAAACAGTCCAACACCAACTCCAGTTTTCATAATTTAAAAAAACCCAATTGCATGTTTTCCATATAATACTTTATCCCATTGCATGGTATATACACTGTGATGAACAAGATGTTTTTTAAATTCTCATTTCCCACTGAAGAGCTTTATAATACGGAATATGTTTAACTAATGTTTGGGAAACTGTCACAATTTTACATGATCTTAAGATTTTCTTGAAAAAACCTTACAAGACTGAGAATTTTTATGTGAATCTTTAACCTATTACTAAATGGAATTGTATACAAATTTTCTAAATGAGATAAATTACAATTTATAAATTATATAATATATTTTAATACACTGCACCTATTTCTGTCCATATTGTTGACATATATAAGTATATACCTGTCTAAATAGTTCACATAAACTAAAATCATATTTGTACCTATGTAATAAAAAGTGAATTAAGATTCTTTTCCAAGAAACAATCATAAATCACTCGAGTATGAAGGAATGGTAATGAAATCAGATCTATTGTCTGTGAATCATAAATAGGCCAAATAAGTCATCTAAACAATGCATCCTTGACCTTACGACATCAAAATTTAATAATACATCTTTTATGATTTAGTTGTATTTAGATCACATATGAATATTACAACTAATAATAAATCATATTATAAGATTGATTTCATTGATTATTTTTCTATACATTTATTTATCTTTTGCATCGATACACTTTTTTCTTTCAACTTTAAGTGAGAAATTAAATCATCTGCAAATGTAAAAGAGTACAATGTTTTGGCATTTATCAAAAAAAATCTTGTAAAATAAAGTGGACATCGTTACCGAGACTTGAGCACGAACCCCTATGGGGCTTAAATGAATTGCATTCGGATACAACTCTCTATAATTTATATGCGTACATTAAATTTACGTACCACGAATTATACGTGCTTAGGTACGACGCTAATTATTTTTGGCTTATAAATAATTTCACTTTGTGCGAGATAGTATTCACTTGGTACACTTCAACTTTTATTTCGATAGTTTGCACTTTGGATTAGATAGTATTAACTTAGTCCACTCAAACTTTCATTTTAATAGTTTCCACTTAGTCACAGATTCTTTTAACAAAGTGAGTTAAGTTGTAGTAGGTCATATTAGGGTTGGTCTGGTTTAGTTTGTGTAATGTATTCTAATGCGTGGAGCAAAAACAATATAAGCAAGTAGTAAAGAATAAGCGACATTTAATTACAGTTTCGTGGAACTATCGATTTCAAAGTGTGAGTATTTATATTGAATGAAAACTATTTTCTCTATGTGAAAATACTTTTTCGTAAGTGTAATATATTTCTTCAATGTTAAAATATATTTTATTATGTGGGGTCACTTTATTTTTAGTGAAAGAATTTATTCTTTGTGGAATGTATTTGTTATAAGTGAAGTCTATTTTTATGAAAGTGAATATGATCTAAACAGAAGTGCATTTAATTATAAGCCATTATTTTTATCGGCCTACTTTGGATATTGATACTGTACAAATAATACAACAGCTTCGGTTTTCAATTTTCTTACTAAATAATAGATTGCTTTATATTATCATACTAAACGTTTGATATAATGAATGGGAAAATGTATAAATGTTTTTAAATAAAATATTATGTTGATATAAATATTTTCTCGCGAGACTTGATTTGGGGCAGTGAGTCTAATAAACATATAAATTTGATCAACATTTCATTATACATCTAATACCAGTTTTTTCTAAGAAAAAACGTGTCCAGATATCAAAAGCAATGCGGTTTCTAATAATAATATACAAACTAAAATAACGGTTTTATTAAACTAGATGTCGAACACTCCGTGAGCCATCTGATTAAATATGTTTATATATTTTTTTCCTTACTAATAATTCGATATTTTTTAGTTGTCTTCATTTTTTCGGCTCATAAGTGCCTACTCGAGAACTTTAGTAACAAGATGTATGTCACGAAATTGTTCAAAATTATATTGAACTCTGCACAAACTTTAATGGAATATAAAATAATTTTCACCGATGATTATGTACTTTTAAAAAAATCAAACGATCCATAATCATGAAGCTCTTTTTGAAACCCATTATAAACTTTAAGGTACTCATTTAGTATTGCGGTATGACCTAAAGATCATATTATATTTAGTTATAACAACAACAACAAAAAACCAAAAATAAACCAGTCATAACGTATTACTATGGATGATTTGCGTAAAATGTAGTACCTAAACTTTGAGCAGGCAAAATAAATTTACAATTATAAGATTATATATAAATAAGACACCGATTTTAAGTGTGGTCTAAGATTCGAAACGACTTTATATCGTTAAAAATTCTTAAAAATTTTAAGCACATATTTTCAATTTAAAAGAACACTCATTGAAATTAATCAGTTCTGAATATTTAAATGAAAAAAAATGTTTTATGCTGCATTCCCTTGATTAATTGGTGTTTGATATTTTTGGTTTATAAGTTTATTTCCACAAAATGATGTTGAACATTGCCTTATGATCATCCATTGCTTAATAGTATACTTTATTAAGCTTTTTTAATATAGCTATCAAATAAATATCATCATATATACATATAAAAATGTTTGTTTGATTGTTTGTCTCCTATGCGTTCCTTTACCATTAATCCGATTTCGATCAAATTTTGGTGAGTTGTGTGCACAGCTGTGAAGGTTTCTGAAGAAAAAAATTAAAATCCAAAAAAAATCTAAAAAAAGAATCAAATACATGCAACTCGGAAAAACCTTCTGATTTATTCGTGTACGCACCAGGGGAAACAAAAAATATTGCATATCTAAAATAGAGGTCTGCACCGACTTGGGCTTGGGCCGCCGGCCACTACCGGCCACTAGACTCGGGCGGGTAAAGACGATTCAGATTCAGGCTTGGGCCGGGCCCGGGTAAGGAATTCAAATTTAAGAAAAATATTTCGTACTATGTTCGGGTCATGAGTCAGCCATAAGGCAATAGTATTCATAACTTAAATAATTCGTATTACATGTGCTATGAATATCGTTGGAAATAATATCACATATTGTTTGAAAAGCATAAATGAATTACTATATTAAAAATAAATCGGGCTTTTTTCGGGCTGAAAAAAACAAATCTGGGTTTGGGATAACAAGTGTGATATTGAGACACCAGCTTGGACAGGGCCGGGCCTGAAGATGACGGGATCAGACCGGGTAATTTTATGAAATTTCAACCCATGCAGACCTCTAATCCAAAAGCACTTCAAAAAACAAAAGTAAAACACAAACACTCTCTTTCTTTGAGTGGCATTGCAACGCACGACGGGTACTCACTAGTCTGATATAAAACCCTTTGTTGATATATATTGTGATAGTTTAGGTGTGAGTTGCATACCCGCTAAGTAACAATAAACCGGTCCAGGTATGTAAATGAAATCTGGAAAATTTTCCATATATTATGTGTTTCTTATTGTCATTCCACCAAGAATGAGCATTATTCTTTAAATATATTAAAAACTTCTTAATACTTTTAATTTTTTGTACTCAAGACGTTTTCCCTTCATACAATATTATGTATTTAATAAAAACATTAAATACTCTTTATACCATGAAGAGCAGATATTTCATTCATTTCTGTTTTTTCCATTGAGTCAATAATTGAGTGTTTAAATCAATCGAAATTTCCACCGTCAATATTCAACCAAAATTGGGTAGGTAGTCGTTATTTTTTATGAACATAGTAAATGCAGAAATTTCGTTTCTGGCGATTTTGTAATGGATGCTGCATCAACTCTAATTAGCTGACAAACTTGTTCCGAGAAACTTTAATCATCAATGCAACGTGTGTTTACAGTTAATTTAGCCAAAAAATGTAACAGGTCAAAATGAAAATTAAAATAACATGCCACTGATGAAGAAGTGTGGTGTCATCGACCCTTCAGAAATGATTACATGGCAGGAACCCTATATTTACGGACCAATCTGTGTTCGCATTTCCGAAGAAATTTGACGTGCGTTTAAATTTTTGCACGTTCAAGATTTCGGCATTATAACTCATTGATATGAAATTAACAATGTTTGTATACACGGGTGACATATCATAAGACATTGTAATATTTGGAATGCCTATTATATTTAAATTTATTTATTATTGTTGGTATTAACAGTATTTGTATTTTATAAAAAGAAATATGGTAATATATTAATTAAATATTGATGGATCAATTCATTTAAAATTAGTCATAAATTTAGTCGTGCTTGCTAATTTATAATAGTATCTACTTGTTAGGCGTATCTCTCAGTAAAAGACTGAAGCGGCGTAAATAGAGAGTAGTGCAACTTTAAAGTCTGAGCCGCTCCACAATAAGAGTCAATTTTACAATAAAGATAAGTTTTATTTATGCAGTGTTAAATTATTACGATTTTACCGATGGTTGCTTTTGACTATTAATGGAAATTATTAAAAAAATACAACAAAACAACTTTTTGGCTAAATAGCCAAATTCAAAATGCACGGCGGGCCGCAAGTAAAATACAATTTCTAGATTAAAATTATTTTCTATCGTAAAAAGAGAATTTCAAAATAAAAAATGAGTGATTCTCTACTTATAAACAATTTATTGACTGCATAGTGGGCCGCACACAAATACGTGTAATGCCGCATGTGGCCCTCGGGCCTTAGTTTTTACAGGCTTTGTCTAAATGACAAACCAATGTTGAGGAAATAGATTTTTCTATCGACACAAAATTAACACATTATGCAATAAAAACTGTGTAACAAATTGTATTGCTTAATCACTCCAATTCAATGACTGGCTTCAATATGGGACTATTTTATCTATGGTTTATATCAATAAAACGATAAGTGATACAAGTATAATCTAAAAGTATGCTTAGTCGAATTAAATAGCTTAATATTGTTCCAAATTACAGTAGAAGTCAAAACAGAAGAATGATAAAGCAAGTAATAATAAATTAGTTTTATTATGTGTGTGTGTGTATAAAAAGGAGACCACCTAAATGTGTGAGTTTTAATTTTTTTATTGTTTACTGGCCGTATGTAGTTGATTTCTAACAAATTATTTTTAAATTAAGTGGGTGAAAAGTAGTTCTTTATTGCATGACTTAACTAATTTTAAGTAAAGATATGCGAATATGGCCTAGTAATCCAGTTAGTCGGTGATCTTAGAGAAATGACAAATAAAAACTGAGATCTTTGTCTTGATAATGATTTATCAACGTATTAAATTTCTACCATGATGCAATACAATTCAAACTCATTATCATATTTATATTTTATCATTATTTCGCAAAAAAGCCTAATTGGGTATTTGCATTAACGGGAATGCTAGAACAAAGATTTTACATGGTTATTATAGCAGAATTACTAGTTTTATTAACACCCTTTGCGCGTTTGGTTAATTAATTCTTGATCTTTTTTTGAGATACTGCATATGAAAACCAATTTCTACGGAAATAACTAGATATAATTTAGATTTTTTTTTAAATTACGACAGCATAAGCCGTTTCCGTCTACCTAGGGGCTGGAGAAAAAGAGTTCGTAACCAAATAACACACAAAATGCTAAAAACTCGCCTCTAATAATTTACATTCATTCTACGTCATATATTATCAGTGTTTAATTTAAAATCCCCCATTTCCTTTGCATTATTATTGAGCTATCATATACGTGGCCAAAATGAAAAGAAATAAATGTCGCAAATGCATTATTTTAAACGAAAACTACATATTTTAATCGTCAAAGATAGTCAGCTTTAGCCTATTTTTTACATATTGATATCTTAATCTGCAAACCGACAAACCCCATTTGGAAACAAAATCAAGACATAGAAAATACATAATAATTTAGCCAACAAGCTAAAGTTAACAATACTTTTATTATTATAGTAACGAAGCGTATTTTATGAAATGTTAATTTTCTGCTGGTTTGCAGGTTAAGCAGTCGATATATAGAAAATGAAATTTTCGAATATATCGTTTTCTGTAACTGTGTATTATTTTGTTCTCCTGAATAGCAGAAGCAAAATCATACCACTTCTCCTGTCTACTTTAACTTTTTATGAACTTCGATGGTTTAATTGGATTTTTTCAAATACTATCTCTTTAAAAGCCCGTTATGATACATCACATTATACAAATTATCTCAATTTTCAGTTAAAATAAAATATACGTTTGATATATGTACTGTGAGTGATATTTATTGCGCTACAGAAAGAATTGTGAATTTAAGAAAGAATGTATCATGTTATCACGCGATAACTAAGGACCGAAGTGCTCAAATTTCAACATACATAAATCAACAGTACCTACAATATATATATATATATGTACATGTAAGTTGAATACAATGTTATCAATGCATTATTTTCATGAGTCCTGTGTATGGTTTGCAGCAAAATTGAATTAATTTTAATTTCAAGAAATTATTTTAAAAAATCTCGAAGAACACCCCACTCCGTTATCACTTTTCATATTTGTAAGAAATATTGTGTGAGAAATTGTTTGTTTAGCTTTAAAACTTAGAATTCATCACTGTTGTTTTAATTTCGCATAATAAAAATTATTTGTAACTAAATATATCACCGTAAGAATAACACTAATCATTCACGTTCAGACAAAAAGTTGTGTTTTTAGTTATGTTTACATAAATTATTCTTTTTTTAAGTCCTATCTGAATTAAAATATATCAAAAGTTTACATTAATACAAAGTTATATGTCTTAGGTGCCGTTTAATAGTTTTTTTTAAATTTGAATCGTATAAATACATTGCACATTCATGCATAACAAATTTTTAATTGTATGTAATACTTACACACTTATAACTAATATTTGTAATGTTTATTTACCAGAAAGACGGCTATATAAGATTTATTAATACATTGTAATTCGAAATATTTTTCTTAAAACTATTAAAAATAAAACACTTAAATCAAAAGAATGCTTTTATACAATTATAATTAAATATTTTGAAAATGTAAAGAAGTGTTTGAGGAAGATAAATAACTATCGAGTTAATTGAATAATTCCAGTGGTAAAAAAGAAATATATATGTTCGAAGTTTTAAGATAAATTATAAATTTATTAGCGGAAATGAGTACATGAAGATTTTTCACATAACTAACTACTTAATTTGTACTATCTCCACCGTGGTACTTCTTAATTTGCGTAGAATAATTATATTTATTGATATATCATCGTCTTAGAATGTAAAGATGGTAACTCCACAAATTACAACGTAATGAATGTATTCCACGTTTTCTATAAGAACTTCTAAATTTTCATCGATTTCATAATCGAGCAATATTTAGTCAGTAACATGAAAAATAATTTACGACAAAGCGAGCTTTAGGATAAATAAAATTATTTATCAAGAGAATATATGAATAAAAATAAACATCGAAACATTGAATATAAATCTTATTTTGGCAATTTCCGTATTTAAAGAGCTTTTTGATATGGGCCGATGATATTATATAAATAATGATTAATATTAAATATTTTAGAAATAATGAAAACGTACCAGTATTGAAATAAAATTATCTTCAAAATCTCTTCATCCGTTGTCCTTTCAATAAAAATTCCACTAACTTACAACGATAAGGGATATTCACATGTAACTTTTCACCACAATTTTTTATTCGTAATAATTTAAATACTTAAAAAATATTAGATTTGACGCCACCTCATTTTTCGATGTTTCAAGTTTGACGGCTTCGACAACTCTCCATAGCCGGCCTCAATTCGTCTTTACGTCGACTCGCTCATCGCATTGCGACCAACAAAGTACGTTCCCATGTGGGGAAATTATATCCAAATCTCGGGAAAACTTTGTCTAGGGTTTTTTTCATAAGAGTAATAATGAGGCGCGTAGTAAATGACAGTGAGAAATTAATGGTAAAATTATTTCGAGGTTATAATAAAAATATTCTCGCGTGGTTAATTATGAGTTCAATATAATGTGTCCATATCTGTACCCGATTATCGTGTTAATCTTCATATCTAGCAGATATGGTCAGAATAATCTACCGCGACCTGTTAAATCAACAACAATAATTATCGATTAAAAGGTTTATTTCGTGAAAAAATAATCAGTATAGTAAAATCTGGATCATTGATATTGCATTTCTGATGTACAAATTGCGCGAGGAGGTATCAACTGTTTAAAATAAACAATAAATACTTTGCCTGCAGCGCATATAGGCTTTTTTTAAATCCTCCGCATTCACATATACAAAGTGTATGCACGAAATATAAAATTCGTTTAACTCAGGGCTACTCAACCCTGAGACCACTGGCAAGTAGTTTATAACAAAAAAACAAATTTACATAAATTTATTTAAATAATATTGAATTTGAAATACTATTAATACTGAAGTTGCTTTGTAGCTGTAGGGTGATTTTTCTTCTAAGGTTTCTTCTTAGATGATTCCGTGTATAAATTTAATTAAAAGTAATATTAAGTAACGGTTTATAACAATAAAAAAAATATAGCTCATAATACTTCAATAAATTTCAAGCTAGCATGTTCTTCAAATACACCCACGACCACAATAAGTTGAGAGCACCTGGTCTAGCCTCTTCGACTCACTCATACGATATTTGCAGTGCCGGCGTTATGCCTAGACGCAGCAGACGAATACCTGTAACGGCAAATGTAGAAGGGCACCATCGCGGTTCCAATAAATATGGTAAATACAAAAACTTTTATACCTAGGGAGGAAAATACAATCTTGCGTGGGGTGCGAAAAGTCTGACGCCGGCCCTGTATATTTATTACATTTACATATCTATACATTCTAACGTTATATCATAACATGTGTTATTATCAAATGATGCAAAAAAAATCCAGGTATTTTTTAATTATCATTAACTATGTACTAAAATAGTTCGAATACAAGAATTTGGGTAAACCGCGGTTTTTGTAAACAATGGATTTTCTAGGTCGATTTTTTGACGCGTCTTTTGCGGTTCAGCGGTTTCAGTATTTTCCTTTAAATTCTCAGGATTCTGTAGGAAAACGTCAAATTGTGATTTTTTGTTACTAATCATATACCAAAAACATTTATGAAAATAATAGCCACCACTTATTATATTTACATGGTACTCGTTGTAAATTTTGAAGCTTTACTTGGTCATTTACGTTGTGTCCATTTTTCAGATTAAATATTATTATTAATACTTCAATTATTCCTTTTTGATGAAGAATAAAAAGATGCGTAAACTCAATATGTTCGAAGTAGTCAGTTTAAGTAGTGGTGATTTTCAATTATTGAGAAAGAGTAAAAAAATCTTTATTATCAACTGATGAATGTACCGAGCAAAAAATGCCTAGAATGGATTTTCTTAATTTTTTAAAACGTAAATTCATAATATATGGATACAGTTTTTTTCTACAGTTAACACATGACCTTACTACCATTATTTTTGTGTAGTATAAATAATAGAGCCCATATGCGGAAAAACGGCGTTAGTCTTTATTTAGTTTTTTTTTTGTCAATACTTTTATCCAGTAAAAGATATTTTGATCAATAAACCGTGTTCTCAATAAAGTTACTCAAACCGTCTTCATTCATTAAAGATACATATTTTCGATAAACCGTATCTCCCCAACCGCTATTATCTCTGAACAATGCTTTTAGGACAACGCTGTTTTTCCGCATATGGGCTCAATTGATATTGACAATTAAATTATAAAATCAGGTGTGATTTTTTGGAACCCAGATGGGTTCAGTTTTATTTTATTTGATGGGCTCCATTTTACAAACAAACTCTCGGTTTACACTATTCTGGATTTCACGGCGTTTGTGATGAAACAAGCTTAGGGGTAGAATATGTTTTACGTTTTAACAATGAAATGCTTATTTTATATGTAAATGATTACAAATCATTATCATTTTGCTTATGGTTTAAAAAAATATATTAAATTTCACCGATTTCAAGTTTCTACGATTCAGTTTCTTTTTAATCATATTTTATTCATGCATGCATACGCATACATGCAACATTGCTAATATCACAATATTTCATTCGGTGTAAGATTGTAACACTCATGCATCTGTTCAATTTCCAGGCAGAGGTTTATTACAGGAAGTTAATGATATTTAACATTTAAACAGAATTAAATACTGTCATTGTTAAAAAAAATCAAATCGCAATCTGTTATAAAATATATTATATACGAAGGAAACCCAGATTGAAATGAACTAAAAACAAGACCAGATTTGTACATACGTATTGTCCTGAAACCCCTCTGTATTTTTAATGGAATTTCCATCAAATTTTCAGCAAAAACTGACTTGCCCCCAGAGAGATTTGAACTCTCGACCCCTGGTTTACAAGACCAGTGCTCTAACCCCTGAGCTATGGAGGCATGCCTGGCAGTGCCAACACATAATACATTCAAGAATCTTGGGTGAAAGTTTTCATTGATTAAAGAAAACTATATCCACTTTAAATGTACATGATTAACTATCTATCTCTTTTAACCAAAGTTATTAAAATCGGTGGAAACAAAAGGACTATAGCAATACGGTAAAAATATCAAAATGTCGGATCCGTCGTGCAGTGGTCAACGTCGTCGATCACTGCAAATAATTATCATGAACGGTTTTGCTAATCGCGAGCATTATCAACTGATAAAATATAAATCTTAACAAGGCTATTCATATAAAATACAGTTAACACTTCAAAAGTGTTTGTTGCTTACAATCTTTCTGGTTTCTGGCAATGGGCGCTGAGTCTCAAATTTTATTTTTGAGGACATCGATGTTGAAAATTTTGTGGTCAATCAAATATCTACGACCGGCGTGCATTGGATGTTTCTTTCTATCCATCACACGGCCTCACTACCGTCATACGCTAGTAGGATAAAAAATATGCCCTTGTCTCACTTTTTTCTTAAATATCGTAAAAATAATAACTTTTTAACAATACATTTGAATCAAGTTATAAAATTTAAATTTATTTACTTATTTTATTATATAATTGAAAATATACTTATATCTAATGTTACTTAATTTAGTGAATACTTTTTTACCAACTATATACTTTTAGAAAATGGTAAGACAGCCAATTGAGCAATCCTGAATGTTACATTATCATTACTTTATGTGCGTAAAAATGTAAATAAAAATGAAAGTAACAAAAAATTAGGTGACAGTGCTTATTTCCTTGCCCTGCTGCGATATATTTTACCAACTTTACAAGTCATCTTACCTCCCGAGTCAAAATCAGTTGATCCCTGATGAATTCAAAATAAATTGACACGCCCTTGATCATTTTCTAGATCTGGTTGTGACTGGAGACCATGTTATAGTTTCAAATTAACCATGTAGCACAATATTTTATAATATATCTAGTGTGTATAGAAGAATGAAGAGACTCATTACAATGAAAACAAACTTCTGATGGAAAACCTTTATTTTCAAAACTTTTTTCCAGTGAATAATTCTAATGCATCTTATTTATTAAAAATTCACAAAATCAAATTCTCTGACCATACGGAGTGTAAGAATAAGAGTTTCGTCATCTTTGTTCCATTGAGCATTCGACAAGTCTGGATTTACTGAATGCGGAAGAGGTAATTCAAGTTTATGGATAAAACCTTTCAACATAACATCAGTCTTGGATACGGTCAATTCCATGTTGCTGAACACCTCCCCTGGTAAATTGACAGTAAGAATAATGTCTTCACAACTAGCGGTTCCAGGGGTTTTAGCACCAATTTGCAAAAAAATATCTTCAGTGCCTACAGCTTGTCTGTACTTTATGTCAAATACTGGTTGTAATCTGCTATCAGGGGTTAATTGAGATAATTCATCCATCGCTTGCTCTTCGTACTCTTCAATAGTCTTAGCCGTATTGATTTCTTTTTGACCTGACGCTATTTTTCTTCTTGGATTTTCATTCTTTTCTGATGAACTTGTTGCTAAAAATAATATAGAACACAAACTTATAAATAGATTCTTCATCAATATTAAGTTGAATATTCAATCCTACTTATACTTAATGATATGCAATGGTTATTTATTTTATTCAGAAAACTGTTTTCAAAATAATAAATAAGATTTTCTAAATTCATTCTATAGGTATAATACAGCAGGAATCATAGCATATATTTTTTTAATGTTATATTTGCGAATGTGCATTGATAACAAAATTGATTAGAAGGGTTTTTTTGGTTTTATTACCATTTGAAACATCATTTGATTTATCACTAACTTCCAGCGGCTTCAACAAATCAGCAAGTTTCTTTATATCAAATCCATCGAAATCCATTTTTAAGCATAGTACATTAATATAGACCTTTTACATTTAACTCTTCACTATTGATCAAAACCACAATGCAGGAAGTAAAATAATAACATAAATATTACCATGGTTACCTCGATCATGATTGTATATATTATTTGACTATGGCAACATTATATTTATTTACGAAATTCCTGAGTATTGTAGGTGAATCAGAACTATTAATTGAACATATTAGATGTATTACAAAAGTGCACTTTCTTAGTCTAACTCAGCGTTTCTTAACCTTTTTCAGCCTTGCCTCCCTCCCAAAATTAGGGTAAAAGTTTTAGTTCTAAAACCCAAAACGAAATATTTGAAATAACGACTTAATACAAAATAAAAACGAAATAGTGTATTTTTAAGAACATTTAGTTTTATTAATGTGAACCTAAGCTTTGGATAAGTTTTGAGATTTCATCAAACTTAGTATGAACTGTTTCTAGTACTACTGGTAACACACAGTATACACTCAGCTTTTGAACCTATCAACGTGTTCTTTGTCAAATAAAATATGTTATTATCTCGATAATATTGTTTTATTGGGAATGTTTTAAACATTAAACACAAACTGTTTATACTTCTTCCACATGTTTATAATGATCAGGGACGGTTTCGCTCATCATGAGCATTATCAACTGATAATAATACAACCATCACAGGGCTATTTATGTAAAATTGAATGTTAACAATTACAAGGTATATAAAACAGTTAGTTCATGAACTAAGACAAGAGTTTACAGGTAATCAAACATGTATATGTAAACGAAAATAAATAGTTTACAATTAAAATGTTAAGGACCTATAACTAATCTGAAATCAAAAATAAAACTACATTAAAAATCCATTAACCGAACAAATTTGAATGTGTTTAACTAATGCTTATAATTAATATTTATTAATGGTTGATTAATTTCTTTTCAAAGTTTCTCAATCTGCTATTTTTCTTAATGAATATTTAGGCATTAGTACAACACATTCAAATCGGCTCAGCTAATGGATTTTTTACATAGCTTTATTTTTGATTTCAGATAACTATTCATTGATTTGTAAGAGGTCCTTAACATTTTGATTGTAGACTATTTAATTTCATTTATATTGTTTGATTATCTGTAAACTCTTGTCTTAGTTGATGAACGAACTGTTTTATATACCTTGTAATTGTATCAAATAGCATGGTCAATTAATGATTACGTTATAGTTTTAGTAATTTCTAAGCTAATAAATGTCAATCAACGATCATGAATAAAAATCGAAGTGAAATTTAAAACTTCAATAATATTCTTAAAATTGACAATATTAACTTAGTGTATGCACAAAAAAACCTAACGTTTTTTTTTACTAACAATATATTGTTTGTTTTGAATGCATCTGAAAATTTATGACTTATCTGACTTCAAGCCCCGTCCTGATTCGTTTTTGCAGCGACTCAAATTGTCACTGAATTCTGTTTTCATTGGCTTTTCTCATTAAGTTCACTACTTTCCAAATATATTGAAAATCTTTAATAAACGGCAGGAATTCCCCCTTAGAACTCTCAAATTCACCAATAGGGGGGAATTCCCCACTGGTTCAGAGCACCAGAAATAGCCTATTTGTTGCAGTGGTTAGTAAAATAAGACCAATCTATGTAAGTGACTATCAAAAGGAAAAGAATTCCGCTTTTTAAAATGGTTGAAATTGTAGTCAGTTTATGGTAAAGTCAGATTTAGTAGATTTTTTAATGGCGCACAACTCTATCACAGGCAAAGCATATATTGCTATTTCTGCTGTTTTGAATTTTTGACTTTGGAATAACACATGCGGCAGCAAAATGAGTGACAAAAACAATCATAAAAATGGGTGGATAGCAAAAAAGAAATAAAAGATTTCAATTGTAGATGTTTCATGTAGCGTTTATTATTTTTTTCTTTTTTAAATAATGTGAAAGTAAAAGTATAATATTATTTCGAACACACTCATTACAAGATAATTTACAAATATATCAATTCTCATGAGTCAACCGGTATATATTCCTGTATATACATGTACGTACAATCACAAGTAACATTTCATCTCTTTAAAACTTAAATTTGTATTATTTACATTGACTACGAGCGCGTGGCTCCGACGAGACAAAAACAACCCCGACACGGGGAGGACTAAAAACCTTACAGGCACAAAATGCACTTTTTACATCCGCACACGTCTATCGCATAAAAAACGGTTAAATACAGCGCCGACGGGCGAAGGCCGCGGCAAATTTTAATATATTTTTTGATCCTTCACGTCGCTATAAAATCGGAATAGTATTTTAAGATTCGGAAAACGTCTGGCGCCATCGCCTACCCTAAAAATAAATTTATAATAAAAACATAACTTACAAATTATCAACCGACACTGGTGTCACATAAATAAGCAAAAATTATTATAATTTGTGACCCGGTCGACCTTCCGACAGTCCCACCGGACAGGCCAGACACTAGCGAAATAAACGCCAACGCACGGGGCACTATTTGTCGTCGGCATCCGGGGGTGCAGTGCTGAAGTCCAGCTGGTAGCAACCGGCGCGGGTCATATCTTCGATCGACGGCTCGACGCATTCATGCCCCGAGTGACCCGACGTCCCACAGTTGAAGCAAGACTTAGGAGGGGCATACGCAGGCACCGAGGCAGCATATTGTGCGCCGTAAGCCGCCTCTCCGTTCGACGGGAAGGGGGCGTAACCCTGCCTGTATGGGGAGAAGGCAGCGGGGAAGGCGGATCGAGGATAGTGCACCACGTATGAATAGTGTGGCGAGGGGGAGGGTGAAGGAGGATGTCGAGGACGCAAGGGAGCTGTGGCAGGAGGGGCGGAGGGTGCGGGAGTGTCAGCCGGCGACCGACTCTCCGTGCTGCTGCCGGAATCACTACCTGAAGAGTGGGCGGAGTGAGAGTGAGCGTGTCTTCGGTGAGCTGAGACTGAGTTGTAGGGGGCCCCGCCCCTGCCACTCCGCGGGGCCCGTCGCATTCCATTCTGTTTTTCCACGGGATGCAACTGAATAAAATTTTTCATTTGAAGATCAATATCGTTAGGCTTCCTCTCTTCTTCTGAATTATTTCTCTGAAATCATAGTAAACATATAAATGAGAAATGTTACTCGTATTGAAGAAAAATACATTTTTAAAAATAGGTTGATTAACCCCTCACCTACAGATTCACCGAATCTGATAAATATATACATACATAACAATTTTTTACAAGATGCTTGCTAGAAAAATTGGTTGGCTTTGCATTATCCTTATGATATATGAAGCGTTCCAAAGTAAAAACCGACATCTCCACTTTGCAATGTTAGCAGTAAACTGTTTTTGTGTTTCACTGTATTTCCAATTAAGAACAATATGCATATTTTTATTATCCAGTCAAACATCATTACATATAATGAAATGAGTTATAATAAACATATATTTTTTGTTAGATTTTGACAAAGTATGGTCTTATCGTTTATTCCTTTTAGACGCCTCATATTGTCACAAGCTTAAAACTTTTTTATATTCTCTTTCATAGAAAATCAATTAAGAAAAAAAATAATGGGATGAAGTGCAATCATCCCTGAGGGGTTGAAATACAAAAATTAAACCACCTGCTGTGCTCATCATCTGAGCCCAAGGAGTTTAAGACATGACGCGCTATAACATCCTTCTTCCGAAAATATGCAAATACAATATAAGATCAACCATGTAAAGCAAATCTGTTTTTGTTAAATATTTTTCTTTGACTTTCTACATCTATCTCTCCCTTTTGATTCCAAATGTATACAGGAAATGCACGAAAAGGTTTTGGAAATTCAATTATTTTGATGTTTAGATAACAGAAAGTATTCTTAAAAAAATGTATTTTTAATCTTGTCTTTACTGAAATACAAGAGATGTAAGGCAAAGTGATGTCATCAGTAATCAAAATCAAATAGAAAACACTTGGCCAAAACTGTGAGACGATATCTACAAAAGGGGTAATAAAGCTTTTATAAAAAAATTTACTCCTCTTTGTGATGTCGTAATATGACATTTCTATAATAATTATTTTATTAATATGTGAGTGACTGCAGTAAGCATGAAAACAATAAAAAAAAGTAAATAGTATATACCTCATTAATAGCTAGATTATTAAAAGATGAGATTATGTGGTGATGATGGTGATCGTGAGCCAGAGAGAGCGGCAGAGGCAGCGGAGGGGTGGAGTCTTGAGACGGTCTCCGGACAGATCTCATTCCAGGCTGAAGAGGATGATTGTGCGATTGAGTCTGCGACTGCGGCAACACTCGGATGTTCGGCGAACCCGACCGGCTGTCACACGGAGACGACGGCTGTGACATTAAGGGCGAGGGTGGAGGGGGATAACTTAACACCTAAAAAAAAAAGTCATTACTGATATGAAAAAAGTAAATATCACACATCAACGATATCGGTTAGCCAAACATGTTTTATTCAAAGATAATATTTTTTTGTTATGTAATCACTATGAAAAAATAAGTTTCGACTCGTATTTAACTGCATATTTGCAAATGACAAATGTTTTTAATGAACCTCAATAGTACTTGAGATGTACTTATGAAACATGATATTTTGAAATAAGATAAATATTAAATTTAGCATTAATGAAACAATATATAATTTTAGCAGAAGAGATATCACTGTTTTTTCTTTCTACATACATCATACCTAATTATGTTTTCTTATTTTATTTTACTATGGTATTATGTTATTTCTAATGTATTTTTTTCGTCCTAAAAGATATTATATATTTCGGAATACATTAGTGGACCAACATAGTGGAAAATGAAAATCAGATTCGGAAACTATCAGACAATAATGTTTTAGTCTTTGATTCTAACAAAGATGTTATTTCCATAAGCTGTGGTTATCATTTGCTCGGAAAATAGTAGTACTAACTTTTTAAACGGTAACATTGTGGATTTTAACACTCTCTGTGTTTTCTTATTCAACATCAATGGTAATCTAGTGTGTACGGTAGTTTTCACAAAATCCATCATCTTTTCGTCAGTCTCAACAATATTTTTACTTGGATCAAACAAAATAAAACCACAAAAACAAACATTTATTCAATGAAATTTCATGGGACATTTTGTGATAATTTTTTATGAAGCCATGAAATATGCAGTCACAATGAGAACTTATTGTTACAACACGGATTAAAAAAATATTTAAAATCAAACTATTACGGTGATGCAATACCAGGGCACACAATTTATATCGCTTCGATGTCAATAAAATTTCCCCTTTAGCAGTGGCAATAATAATGCAGCAACATTTCAAAAAGAAGATTATTTTACTAGTACTAATATTTTATGTTACAATAAGGTAGAAAATAATAAAGTATTTTATATGTATCACAAGAATTACATAATATTAATGATAGCTATTTTGGTGTCACATCACCAAAACTAAATATTTTTCTATTTTAAATCTTACTACAATGGAGTTCTAACATATTTCAATCATTAGCAGATTGCCAAAGTACGTGAAGGATATGTTGATTAAAGCAGTATTTAAATGTGTGCATCACTTAATTTGTTATAAATGATGCACCTTTTCAAGGTGAGTTTAATGAGATGTTTTAAAAATTTTAATATTTATAAAAAATTTGTATGTGTTCACTAAAATGATGTTATCCAAATTCATATTTAGATAAAACCAAACATTGCAAAACTATTAATGTGGCATATAGAAAAGTGTCGATGAGATAACGTTAGACAAATAATCGAAATATTTACATCAATGGGTTGATTCAGTGACGTCATCATATGCCCCCCAGGCCAATGACTTTGTCCCATTCCTACAAATTCGCTTATGTTATATGGTTGAAGTGGAATTACTGGGGGCAGCGGTAAGACACCATCGGGTATCAGGGGATAAATTGGTTCATTTGATGGCGTCATAGGAGAATTTACTAATCCCACGATAGGGTTTACTAATTCATTTCCTTGTTCAGTGACTATTGGGGGACCCTAAAATGAAAAGAAAAAATATAAAACCATATTTAAAACATCAATAATAATGTCTTACACAAAACATATTTGAGATAAAATATCAGTTCAAGTAGCCTTGGATACAGTACCTACATTATTAAGGGCATTGGCTAAATAACCAGTTAATTTCATTTTAACCAGTTTAGTTAATTAATATTTGAATCAAAACATAATTAAAGTTGAAAATATAGCAGTAGCATTGATGAGCGACATTTGCAGGTAGGTGTCGGGACATAAATATTAATATGTTGCATGATTTTAGAAGACTTAATAATAATAAAAAAAATGTGTGAATTCTTTCCTCACTTTAAAGTGGTTTTTTGTAATTAATCAATCAACCATGCCCTATTAATAGATGTGTTAGAATAAATACAATAATTAAATGACCACATTAAATACCAATGGCATATAAATAATAATTCTCAATTGTCATTGACCAAATATAATAAAAATATATCAGTTTTATTCAAGGACAAAATGAAAGCAAGCATTGGAGAAACATTTATATTTAGGATTGTAATGAATGTTATCAGCATTTATATGTAATTGGAATATCATTTGTATTACTATATCAGACCCAAGATTTATTTATAACAAAAAATATTGTGTATCAATATATTTTGTCAAGTTTCTTTAATTGCCTGATAAAATACAACTAAATGATAAATTACTGATAACAATATTGGACTAGATGGGTGAATTCTTGCAAATTGCAATTATAAATATGTTATTGAATGAAAACGAGAAACTGCTATTTAATTAAAATATTTTAAATATTATGTTTGAGTCATTAAATTTTCAATAATCATGATCAGTAAATTTCAAATGCATTCATAAAATAATGATGTACAAAACTATTTTACGATATTATAATACAAAAATATGAAATTTGGATTTAAGTAAAATTCAACAAATATTAAAAATCATATTTCCCGAAGAGTACTTGCTTCTACATTCGGCTTCTAGCATACACTTCAACATAAGCTTCTAGAGCCAAATTCAGATGAATATATTTTTATTGCTGAAGACAAGGCAATTATGCATTTACGGTATGACTATAGTAAATTAATACGACTTCATAAACCCGAATAAGGGGATTTATTTCCCAAATATTGTTTCTTCGGTTACAGAATATTATGGATTTTCCCAATACGTCAAATAAAGGTATGAAAAAAACTTGACCGTCTACAAAAAGAATATGTAAGTGTCAAAAACAACTGAGTACAACAACTACACAGTACATCTTATGCAGTAACTACATCATATTTTCTACATGAAAAGATGAAGACAGAATTTCAAATGTAGTTAAAGCTATAGTGCATTCATTGTTATCGATGCGTTGGTCAAACCACCATTGTCATTATATTGCATAAGAAATATTTCTTTGCAAATAAATTTATGATAATGATGAATTTATCAATGAACTAAAGTTTACGTACAAAAAGCAGGTAAAACCCATCAAGTTTGTCAGGGAACCATCCCAAATTGTAAATACACCGCTGGTTTTCACACAATGCATTGCATGGTTAGATACCTAGTAAAAACAAAGCAGTAACTAACTCAATTGTAGCCATTTTTCAGAAGCTTATTTATTTTCAATCAATAATTTTTCAAGTATTCATTTCACTTGCAAGCAAAATGACCTAAAGTGAGCTACATTGGAGGTATCGAACTGTGTTCTTTTTTTGCAGTTTTCCAAATTTAGAAAATACAATGACACTATAACTTTTGACTACGAGCGGTCAAATAAAACTTTCTTAGATTTTATATTGTCCCACTGCTAATATAGGAGTTGCCTTATAATCGGGTTTATAGTAGGTACTTCATAATTGAATCAACACTTCAAAAATATTACTTCTTCCACATTCAAAAATATTTGGGACATGACAATGAATAATAATTAATTAATATTTAAAAGTTATACGTATGAATATGAATGAATAAGTCATTGAGTAAATTTTTGTACAAAATGTTAATTTATATTAAGGAAATCCCTGAGGAAACATTACATAATACATAAACATTGCTCTATTTATTATACTTTGTTATTATACATTTAAAGTATAAACAAGATAGATACACATGCTTGGTGTTTATTTACTAATAATAACTTGTCAGCAATTACTAATTACTAACAATATAGATTAAAAGTGCATACAGCATGCTGTTTAAAATGAGTCATTCATAAAATTGATAAATATGGGAGTCCCCTGAATAACAGAGTGCATGAGTAATTATTACACTTTTTGAATAGTGATTCCGATAAATACATTTCATTGAAACTGAAAGTAGATATCTACCTAGGATCTGTTAGCTTCCAGATTAATAGGGATAATTTTAATTCAAATTCAATGTGTAAATACTATTGTAGTAATATATAAACAATCCTGCAAATATATATGATAAAATTCAACATAAATTGGAGAAAATTGTGTAGCATTGCCATGTTTATTTTTTTCGTTTAGTATTTTGTTTCAATTATTTATTAAAAAAAAAAATTGGCAAAAGATGTTTTGTTATTATGCACTAGCAGTGAAAGTTTGTACTTTCTATCAATCTTGTTATTTAATAATTGAAAGTATGATTAAAGCAGACTTGTATTGTTCTTGTTTATCGTAAAATCTAACCGAACTTATTAAGTTTTGATATCACAGCCCATCATCACATCCAAAGCTAAGAGTATAAATCTATACAAAAAAAAACACAACCCCAATATCAGTAACAAAGCCTGATAGAGCAATGACCTTGTAAATCGGTTTGTTACCTATGTTAATCTAATCATGTAGATTGATATTGTGGAGTTTTCTGGTAAACAATTGTCAAGAATCCAGATGACAATTGGTAAATATGATCAACGTTGTATGATGCGAGTAAATGATTAAAACGAGATAATCGCAACGCATCTTCAGACAAAGAAAGCGATAGACAAATAAATAGTACTCATACTTTAACATGTATTAAAAGTACATTGATGAAGTTGACATGAATGGTAATACACTTCAGAGTTTAAATAATTAATTATTATTTACCTGTACAGGGGTGGTTTTCACATATACTACAGAATTTAAGTGATTTATTCCTGAAACACTTGGAGGAGGGACGGAGAGGTTTGGCGTTACATTTCCATGCAAGAGGCAGTTGCTCCCTGAAGGTGTAGTGTTCACAGGAACTGAAGGTGGAATAATGCGATTTCTAGGACCTTCAATTTTTAGCCTATCTAAGATCTCGCCAAAATGTGAATGTTGATCAAAAGTAAATGCTGGATGATGTAGAGCCATGGTGTACAGCAATAGCAGTTCTTCTAGGGGATCACCATATATTCCAAGTAAACCGGACTGTTCTAGGCCAACCATCACATTGTACAATGTGGATGCACATGCATAATTACACGACCGAAGAAGTGAAACATATAATGCCATTTTTCGGCGTGTACGGTGGTTTGTATTCGCACCCCCAATGTCAGTGGCCAGATCTGTGGGGTTATTTGCTCTGAGTTCAGCTCCACGTAACTCCTGAAAATCACGCTTGCCAAGCTCCTCTAGATATGTGCCGATAAACCGCAGTTCAAATGGGAGGCACATATTTAATAGACTACACATTGCATCGATACGTTTATAGCTCTCTAACTCTTTAAACCATGATACCACGTCCTCTTTGCAAACCATTTCCAGAACACATTGAAACTTCAGGGTGAAAGTCTATATAATATCCTCCTGTTCAATATGAGAGGTTTTTTATTAAAAACCTTGGACTTCCAACATGAGATGCCTGGACAATACACGTTTTTAAAATATTTTTAATAAACATCAGTAAATGAACGACTTGAGACTAACCAGTGACTGTTTAACAGTATTGGTTAAGCAACTACGGGCTACGCTAGTTTACTAGACAGGCTGCATATGGCCGTCAGTCGTTTTCTGCCAGTTGAAGGCTATAGACAATATTAGTATTAACGAAGATTTCAAAATAATAATATCATTTTAGGTAGGTAAAGTTATTGCATTCTAAATGATGAGGAGCCGGATTCATAATAAAAATACATTGCAAAAGTGGCACTAGATCCTTTGACAAGTAAGCATATGTTATAATATTCTATTAAATACCAGAGTTTCCCCAAGTTTTTCTCAAGTAGAACACTTTACAAATTAACCACTTGAATCCCAAGCGGACACCGGTTTCCATGAAATTTTAAAAATTCATTACAAAGTATTCCAATATAATTTTATTTGGAGTAAGGTGAATATACATAGTGACATCTATGTAGAGCTAATATGAATTTAAAAAAATATGAAATTCCACATAGTGCCACATAGCTGCGACAAGGGCTGCCACATGGAACACATTATCACCTTGGTTTATTACGGTCGCCTCAAATTCATTGGGATGTCGGCCAAAATATATATATTTTTTACATTTATTCCAAGAACTCAGATTTTGTTTTTCAATTCTCATTAGATGCATTTGTTAATTTGTTTCGAAACTTATCGCGAACGCGAAAACTTTAAATCGTACTTAATTAAATAAAAATATATCTAACTACATATCTTTTTGACATTCCTAATGTAGGCAAAGTAACCCCATAACAAAATTCAATTTCGTTTACTACATTGTCCGGTGACTTATGTACTGTCAAAACCAATCAAATTTAACTAAATAAATGCTTAAATTTTTCCCAAGATATCAATAAGATACGTGATAGATTATTAAAAGTTTATCTCATACCGTTTTTTAGATACAACGTAAAGTTTAGAGAAATCACTCTCCAATCTGGATTTTCTAAATTCACAAAAATGGCGCAAAACTGATGTGAAATGACATTACACAGTTTGCAGTATTAAGTGGTTCCAGCGTAGAACCCTTTGTAATATCATACATGAATCATTGATATACACATCAAAATAAGTACTTTGTGAGCAGTTTTCAATAGGCAGAGTAACCCCATTTGACGGAAATTTATTTTACAAAAAATATGTTTATAAAAATGATAAAAAAGTATAGTATTTTGTGTTGCGCCAACCCTGAAATTCTTTGAAAAATCTTACAATTTTCAATTGAAAACTGGAAAAAACGCTTCACCACCCATCAATATCTAAGTAAAAAATGTAAAAAAAATATAATTAATATTCCACAATTTTTGGGTGGCTCTGAAATATATGCGGTACATGAAAAACACTAGCTGATTATTTTTATGAGCGAGATGGTGATTTTGTAAGGTTGGTAGATATAAATAAATAGACTCTATGTCAGGCACAAAATTTGAAAAAGTACTTCCTGGCCCCACTCCGGCAAAAAATAAATTATTTTCTTTGGAAAGCTTTATTTAACCTTATTTTAACAACATACAGAATTAAAAAATATAATGAGATAAAATTCTAAAAATACTCACATGGATAAAACTAATTTATTAAGATATTGTGGCACAAGTCTTGCAAATTGTGTGTTTAAATAAACACGTGCAAGTGATAAAAAATCATCCATCGCATAGTGGTCTAGGTTTAAAAAGTAGTGAAATTAATTCATTATCTCCATTATTATAAAGGTGCGAATATGAAATAAACTGTATTTTAATTTTATTTCAATGCTACATTAGATAGTAGATTTTTATAAAAATACGAATGAGCGCAAATACGCTTAATTCCCGCTCCAATCCATTGAGTCGGAATTCTAATCCAATCCATACAAACGACATGGTATATAAAGTTTCTTCTACAAAAAATAATAAGATCAATTTTTTAAATCTAGATTCTATATATGTAAATGTTTCCTTAATTTATTAACAACAAAAACTGGAAATTGAACTGAATTATTTGTTCATGAATTTCGTCACTCACAAAATATTAATAGACATTCTTAATTTTATCAGTTTTTGATAAAGATAAGAGCTGAATTCATCTTGTTTTTTTGTCGAATTGCTTTTACCAAATTGAATGCATTTCTACTAATCGGAGTGTCTGTACTTATCCCCTTACAGGCAGCGAATGAAATTAAAAAATGCGTTGTTGTATTGGAATTGTATCAGAAAATTTTAATAGTAAACATTTTGTCTGTAAACCATTTGTCGCGCAAACATTTTGTCTTTAGATCATTTGTGGTGGAATCATAATTATCGTGGGTAGAATATAGCGATGTAGAGCAGTGGTTCTCACGGAAAACTTCTTCGTGGCTGCATAGTGAACAACAGTGCTCTTATGGAAATGTCTCATGGCCGCACCAAATTTTTCAATCGTGATTTAAAATATTAGGTCGATGCATTTATTAAAAAAAGGGACTGACTACCTGCTTGAATTTTTTTTAACCATAAACTATTACGAAGCAGAAGTTTGTGTCGCAGGCAGAAAATTTTTATGTATTAATATAATTTCTTTAAACATATGTACTATATTTTTAAAATCCTGTCATTTACAAATGTTATATTTTATATCAATATTAATAGTCCTGCAGGTTTTTTTTTCAAATATATCTAAAAATGTATGAGTCATTAGATTTTTACACTTTCATCCTTCTGAATGATTGTATATAGATAATTTCTTCTATCCATTTTAACTCGGGGATTGTATAAAATTCCCTTAAAAATTAGACAAATGAAGAATAACGTAATATACAGATGCTTCCATAATTATCTAAAAAAAACAGAAGATAATCACTGTTACATTTTAAGTATTTAAAAAATCGCTCGTCAATGATAATTACACGATTGCAAAATGAACAGCGTTGGTTATCGTAAAACAAACCGAATAACTTAAGCATTGCAGGACAAACTAATCCGATGGGATTAGCGTTATTAATTTTATGTGAAAAAAGATCCCTATTTTTTAAAATATTCATTCATTACAAAAGTGTTTTTGAGCCGCATAGGTAGGCAATACGAATAAACATATGTGTATATTTTATATTACCTACTCATTTTTTTAATATCAATATTTATTAATATAGAACCGGTTGATGGCCAGAGAAAATTCCTCTGGTGGCCGCACATGAGAACCACTGATGTAGAGGTTGTTATGTTATATTTCATATTTTACAATATAGGTAAATTATAGGTATATTAATATGTTTTAAGCATAAATTATTATTATAAGTAAAAACATACAAGATTATTTTTGAAATTTATAAAATCATTGTTTCTTGTAAGAACAAACTTTGTTTATTTTGATAATAATTATGTTGACATTTTTTTTGGCTATCTTACTATTTATGGTAGGTATGTATCCCTGATGATGTAAATAGTCTATGCCCAGTTACTCGGCATTTTCTGACGTGAGTTGTAACTAATTGTCATTCGTATTGAAAATATTGGAAAGATTGACTGAAGGAGATCATTATGGGTGGCACGGATGTAATTCAAGATGTGGAGATGAAGAATGTGGAGAGTCCAGCAGCTGGGAGTGATGTAGATCCGGCGGATACTAAGCGGAACGCTGATGTATTGTGCGTTCAAGAACTCCGAGATCATGCCAGGCAGATAGACAAAGCGGTAAGCTCTAAAGAACCCAGATTCATCTTAAGAGTATTGCGATCATTGCCGAATACCAGAAGGAAACTCAATGGAATCGTCCTTCGCGGACTCATAGTGCAGTTGTATCCCGCCGGAGCGGATAAAGATGCCCTGTTGTCATTCGTTGAAGAAATTCCCATCGGTGGAACAGAAACAGAGGTACCTAGGGTACGCAGCGCTGTGAAGGCTCCAGTCCCCGAAGCAGATGCGTATGTTCATCTTCTTATTCTCTTGAGGTTGATAGATAACACCAAACTGGATGAAGCGACACTGTGTTCTCAGCAACTAATGACTAAGATCACTGCTCAAAATCGACGAAGCCTGGATTTGGTTGCTGCGAAGTGCTATTTTTATCACTCGAGGGTTGCTGAACTGACAAACAAGTTGGACAGTATAAGAGGTTTTCTGCATATTAGATATCGCACATCCTCTCTTCGCAACGATTTTGAAGGGCAAGCAGTCTTAATTAACTGCCTGTTGCGCAATTACCTTCATTATTCTTTGTATGATCAGGCTGATAAATTAGTTAGTAAATCAGTTTATCCAGAAAGTGCCAGTAACAATGAATGGGCTCGATTTTTGTATTATTTGGGTCGCATCAAGGCAGCTCGATTGGAATACAGTGAAGCTCACAAGCACCTCGTTCAGGCGATGAGAAAAGCTCCTCAGACTGCTGCTGTTGGGTTCAGGCAAACCGTGCAGAAGCTGGCTATTGTTGTCGAGTTACTGTTGGGAGATATTCCGGAGCGTCAAATATTTAGACAGGCCGCACTGCGTAGAGCTTTGGCCCCCTATTTCCAACTCACGCAGGCAGTGAGAATGGGAAATCTTCAACGGTTCGGAGAGGTTTTGGAAAACTTTGGTCCTCAATTTAGGGGAGATCATACATTTACTCTTATCCTGCGACTTCGTCACAATGTCATTAAGACTGCTATCCGATCAATTGGATTATCTTATTCCCGCATATCACCGCAGGATATTGCTCGAAAGCTTGGATTAGATTCAGCCGAAGATGCCGAGTTTATTGTTGCTAAAGCTATTCGAGATGGTGTTATAGAGGCTACCCTTGATCCCGAACGCGGTTATATGAGCAGCAAAGAGAGCTCAGATATTTATTGTACTCGAGAACCTCAACTCGCTTTCCACCAAAGAATCTCTTTTTGCTTAGATCTTCATAAGCAAAGTGTTAAAGCCATGCGATATCCTCCGAAAGCGTACGGTAAAGACTTAGAAAGCGCTGAAGAGAGAAGAGAAAGAGAGCAACAGGATCTGGAGTTGGCGAAAGAAATGGCTGAAGAAGATGATGATGGCTTTCCTTAGACATAAGTGTAGGAGTTATTCCTATTAATATTATAAATTGTCTCGGTTGTAGTCTTCATCTTTTTGAATAATCAATTATAACCTTATTTTTCATTTGTGTAACTTCAATAATTTTTACTGTGAAAATTGAATAAAAAACGAAACATTATTGTGATTAATATGACAATGACTTTTTTACTGATACCGTTTTCCCATTTTTTACAGTAATGTTGTGCATATTTTTATTAGAAAATTAATAAAAGTTAAGATAATCGTAATATTTTTCTGTGCTGCACAAAAGAGCCCTATAAATTTTAAAAATTTAAATCAAATGTATATTGGTTAAAATTATATTTTAGTTATACATTTATGGTTTGTCACAAACCAATTCTGTAATCGGTGACCTTATCTTTTTTAGTACACCTTTTATGTTATTACACTCTAACTTTAGTTCACATAGATTTTAGAAAGAATTATGTCAAAAAGAGGCACTAAATTAGATAAACAAACACGGAACTCTTCATCTACCAGCTGTAATAGCTCTTCTTATTTTTATTTTATCTCCATGTGCGCTGATAAATGAATATCCCATCGGTAGTAGACATTTAATTACTGTAGTAGCCGAACGAGGATATTGACTCCAAAATGAAATCTAAAATGCTGACAACTCTAGCTTAGTAAATGTGGCTTGGTGTACAGCAGTGGCGTGTCGTCCATACATGCGGTAGATGCTTTGCATGCCTTACAATTCGGAAATGAAAAGGCTTTCTTTTCTCATCTTTGTAAAACTATTAAATTATAATTTTACGTAATTATCAAACAAAACTGCTTCAAAGTTCCACATTTATAAAGTAAATTCAGAAAGCGTGCGCGTCCTGATCGGCATTTATCTGCGTTCTATTCAACTGTGACCGCTCGATAAATGTACGGCATGCATGCTTTAAGACGTTTACTTTACACGCCCATGTGCAGTAATGAAAAATCCGATTTGCGCTATGGATCGCACATGACAGTTAGTATGCGGATGCATGTGTTTGGATTTTAGCATCTCACTGTTGGTATTGTGACTCGGATTGTCAGATAAATCGTGTTTAATTTGTCGCTACCCTCAACATGGATTAACAACAAAGAAAATAAAGGGGATTTAATAATACATTAGCGGAATATTAGAGGCTGTAGAGGATTTGAAATTAAGAAGGATTAAACAAGATAAATTCTACATATTTTCCTTCCTCACAGAATGCCTTCCTTCGTAAGTTACCGCACGCTACTAGTGTGAACCGTCAAATCTTGCAAAAGGGTTTATGACCCGACCTACCAGTACATTTGATAAGCAAGAGATGAAAAATATTAAGAAAATGATTTCTTATGTCCTCTGCATTTTTGAAAAAATTTCAAATTTGTTTTAAGTTATTTGCGTCTACGGCTCAGAAGCAATCAAGCTGTGAGTTTTTAACTTTTTTCGATTAAGTTCGAACTTGTCTGCGAAAGATTTCAATTTTCCTGATAGTTGTGAGACACACACCTGAAACTTCTCGTGGCACACAGTTTGGCAGACACTACTCTTGCATAATATTATAACACACTATTGTTGAATGCATAAAATAACATTTTTTTATTCTCATTGATCTCATGTGCTTTAAAACAATCAAAATATCTGGCAACTTGACTGTAGCTGTAATGCCGAATATTTCTTAAAAAAATAAATAAAAAACATTTGGATTTTTGCAGGCATGAAAGTCTGCGATGTGAACATTTTTAACTTTGGAGCCATCCAATCAAGACATGGTGGTTATTAGAAAATTATTATTGTCTGTGGGCTTTGTTGATTTTTGTCTTCTTCACCTGAGGCACACAAAGGCCATGAACTGGCAACAATGTGTTAATATAATCCCATCAGAAATTAATTTAATAGCAGTGTATATACTCAGTGTTAATACACTCATCCCTCTATTCACGTGGTTTGAATCTAACGCAGTTATACAGAAATGCTTTTGTTGATGGATAACTCACCTATTCATCCACATGACATTCGACATGCCGTTGTTAAATTTTTATCAACCAATGAATAATTAATAAGTATTCTTCATCAAATGAACCAACAATTTAAAATATTTCTAGTGATAAAGATAGGGACTTTCAATATATGAGCAAAGTGACAACAAAATGGATACAGATTTGGCCTACAAAGAACAAGACTTGAATTACTCTCACAAGGCTTCACATTATTCTTGACTTAAACTTTCTCTAATTAGGGTGTTACTAAAACGCTGGTCAGATTATCTATGTTGTATTCTGCTACCAACACTAAATTAAATCTTGAAGAATACGATTTGGGTATTAAGAACTGTACATCGCCTTAACGATTTTCTTAGAGGACTTTGATAAGACTGTATTCTATATAATTTGTCAGTGTGGACTGTTAGTGCGAGGTGAATTTTGGTGATGTGCTCCTTTGCCAGTTTCTCCACAAAGCAAGCTGAGATAGAGATGGAAGATCTTCCAGATGTTGGCGCTGCAAGCCTATGCCAGAGATCGTTCCGAAACATTTATTTTCAACCTTAAGCTTGGTGTCGGAAGTATTGACAGACCACATTTTATTACTAAATTTGGCGATAACCTTTGTTGAGAAGAGAAAATATTCATATTGACGGAATATACTTACACTCTAAAAATAAATGCATTTTTATTGATTCTGTCATAATATTTTGAACATTGTTGAATTGAAACAGATTTTCTAGGAGAATACTTAAATATTCTGTGAAATGGAGGAGTATTCGAAACCTAGAAATCTTTTGCCAAGTAATCAGAATTACTGTATGTTTATCGGTATTCTAACACAATATTTCTAAGCAGAAAACGCTTGAAATGTCCTGTATGTTTGTGACCTTTAATGTTATTTAGTTCTTCATTATCATTATATTTCATTGTGTTTCACTACTAGAGAATTGGTAGGTTTAGAAATAGTCAGCTATACAATTAACATTATTTGCTTTTATTTTCATTATACTTAGATGTATACAGCTAGATAATCACAGTTCAAATAAAAAAATACAAACATTAAAACACTAAATAAAAAGAATATGGTGAAAATCTTTTACAAGAAGCACATGTTCTCATGGAAGTAAAAATAAGTTGTATTAACTTAATAATAAAAATTATCATCAGTTTGAATATAATTGATTGACTCGCATCATAATTTCGTTAGATTATGAACCCTCATCCTGGCAAATTAATAATACATGAAAAAATTGTAAATGTGACAATTTAGTTGTATTCAATATTTTTATAAAAAAAAGTTTGTCTTACTTTTTTCACTTAAAATGTTGGCAGTGTCAAATATAAATAATGTAATAAATTATTTAATGTTAACTACCACTTTACTTTCCTAATAAAATATTGAGGTTTTTATTTACTAAATTCAATCTCAAACAAACATCACATATATTACTATAATTTTACAGTAATAAATTTGACATTGTACAAAATCATCTGACTCGGGTGCAACAATTCACTTAGTCTAGGAGGTGTGTTCTACTACATGTAAGAATCCAAATCTTAAACGGTAATTATTATAATATATACTAGTATGTATTAAAATGTGTTGATAAAATTGTGTGGAAATCAAGTTAATACACACATCCACTTGATTATGATCAGTCATTTCTTTAAACATTCTAATGTTATCATTCACTCAAAAGGAATAAAACAATAGAAACACGTAATCTCTTTTTTTAATAATTACAACTTTACATTAATTTTATTCTTACATATACAGAAATATCAATACGTAGATCATTGTTTCATAGTCTATAATAAATATTCCGAGTGCCATCTATCAGTGTATTCGATTATTCATAAATAATTGAATAGGTGCAAACACTTACAATCTACAAGTATTACCTATAATTTACCTAGAATAGTTGGCACTGGCTCTCGCAAACACAAACAAAAAATGATTATCAAATGACTGGCTTGTCAAAACATCTCGCATTCAGATATCCTCATTCATTCTAGAGAGCGAACCACACTTGACCAGAATAAGAAGGTCTCGTGAGTGCAATACACACATTGTTAAACATCTATATACATAGCTACACGTTTACCTACAATGTTGTGATCTTACAGATAATGAGATTTTTTCTGAGAGCCTTTTAATATATTGTACTGCAATATATTAAGATATCAGCATTGAAACAATGTTTGTGTACGATGGGATATATCAAAATATCGAGGGGAAAATTAATATTACCTAGTGAAATTATTATTGAATGACAAAATGCACCCGATGTCTTGCAGTCTTAAATGCTAAGTTTTTTATACTGGCCTATCGCACGAGTACAAAGCGAAACCCATGATTTGTAGTTATGCATAATAGTGGAAAACATTACCTATTATACGCAATTATATTTTTAAATCTTTATTACAATTGAAATTTTTCAATGCCCTTTGATAATACGTTGAAATGTTATATATATACAAATGGCTTGATTATAATAATAAAAGGAAGTTTAGCAGATGCTTATTTGGTTGATGAAAACTTTTACAAAAGTTTGTGACTTTTTTACTGGTCCTCTTCATGCTCCGTTTCTTGATGTGGACCGTACATGTCGGCGAGCTTGTCAAAGCGAGGACCCCAAGCGCCTAAGTAATCGTATTCTTGCTGTTCATCATCTGTGCCTATATATAAGAGAATTGTATTTAGAGACACACTTTAAGAAAGCATTATGTAAATATGTAATTATATGCTCTTTCTTATCTGACAAACTTTGTTTATGTAGAATTAACAACCATTCGTTTGATAATTATTGAGGAGCCTAGTGTGGTAAAAAGATTTCCAAAAAATTAGAAACCATCGAATTCTTTAAGAGTGTTACGTGACTATAATATTTCTGTTAAAGAAAAGATCAAAATTATTTACCAGATGCAAGAGAACTTAGTGAACCAGCAGTACTTCCGCCACCTTCATAAGCGTAATTGCGCAAATCATCAAAAGGTGGAGCATTTGGATCGCTGTCTGCTCTCTTCTTATGCTCTTCAATGAACATGCCGACGTTAGGTTCTTGACCGACGCCTAGCATCGGGACTGAAAAATTATAATATGCATTGAAATAATCATAAATAAAAGTTTTTTCTGATTTTAATGTATTCTTGACAGAACTCCCAGTTTATCGAAATAATGTTAAAAAAAAAAATAATCAGCTGATGATAATTATTAGTTTTTCAAAGTAATATTTTTCAAAAATAGTGATATTAGGAGCATTTATATTTACATGGTATCTTTGTCGGGGGATGATCAGGCAGAGGTCCTCCAATAGGTATTTGTAGCGGTGTAATGTCAAAAGCAGTCATATCATCTTCGCCACCTCCTTCATCGTCATAATTAATAATATTCTCACGGACGTCATCATCAGGTCCTGGATACTTTATGTGAGCTTCACGTCTGCGATTGTATACCACGAACACGAGTACTAGAACTGGAAATTATCAAAAACTGTTCAGTCTCTTGTAATTTTTTAGTAAGTAAAAATGTTGTCCACCATTGTTAAGTGAGAGTGAAATGGTTCATAATGACATATATGAAAGAAAAAAATTTTAAATATTTTTTTTACAACCATTCAAACATGTAAGTAATTCAAGAAATCTAAGTAACTAAGATTTAAAAAATGCTTCATTTGTTTAAAGCAATGCTTGTCATACTATGCTACTAAATTTTTACTGCAGAGGACGGAAAGGGTGCCAGTGGCGTATTTAAACAGAGGTCTATTATTTTTTTTCAATAAATTCATTCATCTCAACCAAAATGCACCACTCATTTTTTATAACTAGATATGATTTGTAGTGAACTTTTCAAATAATAAATTAAGAATGAAAATCATTCAGCCACCCTTATGTATCGAGTATTGACTCAATTAATTTGGTCATATTGTTAACATGCTTTGAGCTGGCAGTAGACATACTAAACAAATGTTTCAACTGAAAAAGATTGAAATGTGAAACATTGATGTAGTGGTTGGATTTTGTACCTTGCTATCTAGCAATTTAAGTATAATTGAAAAACAGCAACACAGAGACTAAAAATCGAAGGCAATCGAATTTATATATTGTAATATTATAAATGAATGCTTTAGATAAAACTACCCCACCACATTTCTAGATAAAATGTGATCAATATATTTTAATTTTCAATTTTTTAAATTAATTTTATCAGAGTAGTTGAAGTTGTCAAATAAATATGATAACTGGCGATTTTTTTATTTTGCAAATACTACTGCGACAGATTTGCTCAATGTAAATAGGTGGTAAAAATCTGAACTCACTTATTTCGTGTTGTATAATTTATTCTAATGGATGGTAATCTAACATGCAAAACTAAATTTAAGAGTGCAATAGCAAAATTATTATACTTACAAATACATAACTTAAACATTTAAAGTACTGATACATAAAAATGACAGTGGCTCACCAACACATCTAAACGATAAATGTAGTAATAATTTTTGTATCGATAAACCACTATGTGCTATATTCTCTGGCGATTTGGTTTTGTTTGTAAGAAACCGTGAAATAAATATTTTTGCTTTACTGATTTCTTGAGAGGAATCTATCGAAATTGCGTTGGTAATATAGCATTCCATACTTAAATATTGGTTTCTAAAAACAATAATTTAAGTTCATATTTGAGCCATATTTTATGTCTCGTCAATTTTTTTCAAGTTTGTATATTTTTTTGTTGGATTGAATTTTAATGTTTTTCTTACGATACCTAATTTGCCTATAAAACTCTTTTTTTTGTGATTTGGAAGTTTAAATATTTTAATTGGATGAATATTTGCACATGACATAGTTTGTTGCCTGATAAAGGAGTTAAAAGCCATCGCTTAAGATGTATTAATGTTCTTTTCATTTTGAGAAATTCATAATTAATATAGTAAAACAAGGTATTGTTTCAATATATACATTTAAAAGATGATCTCTCCCATAAAGTTCAATAATAAAAATAGTATATGTAAATGATTAAAAATTATAATGAAAAATATACTAACCCAATAAAATGAAAAAGCAAACAATGATAGCAATGATGAAATCTCGAGAGGGTGTAATAATTCCAGATGCAAGTAATTCTAGTTCACAGTTGTGTCCTGTGTATCCTAGAGGACAGATGCACTCATATCGGATGGGAACGTTTCGATCGACGCACTTTCCTCCATTTTGACAAGGCCGCCATTCACATTCGTCTTCGTTGACGCAAGTATTTCCTGAACTTTTCAAACCGGCCGGGCATCTGTTTCAGTTGAATGGAATATCATTTATTTACACTTACCTGGTATAAATCCGTTCCCACACTGAGTTATCATGAAAGACGATGGCAACATACAACATATGTCGAATACTCGCAGTTTGAATTTTTACTACTCGAATTGTTAGATAAATAAATAAAAATATTCTATACATAATTAGTTGGTGAATATATTATAAAAGCATCCAATATAATAATTATGCATACATATAGTATTAGTAGTAAATAGTGTTATTATACAATAATTATGTTATAAAATACAGTACTAGTTAGTACCAAGTAGAATGAAGGTTATTTGGAGTCGAAATGTGGACAAACGATACTATGAATAATTAGTGAGGTTTATAGTAGTGCTAAAATGATAATGATTTGGTACAGATTCGTCTTCAGAATCATATGTAATAAATTCTATGTTTATTTCAGTAGAAAATGTCTCCAAGTAATGAGATTGATTATGCCATGTTCATGAATATAAAACAAAATTAAACATGATTTTAATAAAATTACATAATAGTATCTTAAAAATATTTTAAATCGACGATTATTTTGATTGTTTTACAATTATTATTGTGTTTTCATTTTAAGAATTTAGGTAAGAAAAACGCAGATGATTTGTAAAATGATATTATTTTCTATGTGAATGGTGCTTTAGAAATGATACAATAATCTAGAATAAGTGCCTAAGGTGATTTCTATAAAAGATAAAATGGAATGAAATGTGCAACATTCTAATACATCTAAGATGCATTTGATATTATTTTTTACATCTATGCATTTCAAAAGAGAATAAGTCCCTCGCTCACTGAGTATGATGAGTAGACAGACTAGAATAGCTGCCAGAGCACCCATGCTGAGTTTGAGCGTCTGGCCCTCCTGCACCAGTTCACAGTTCTCGCCCCAGAAGCCATCTGGGCAGATGCAGCGGTAGCGCAACCTAGGATCTTGATTAATACATGTACCTCCATTCAGACATGGCAGGTCCAAGCATTCATTTTTATCTGTGCAACCTTTTCCATCCGGTGCCATAATACGACCTTCTCCGCAACTACATAAATTATAGGTTATTGTATTAATATTGTATACATGTAGCATATTATAATATTAAAATAAATTGCACACATAAAATACATACTATTAACAACATGATATTTTTAGGAGGCTGATAAAGTTGCTATAAGGAAGAAAAAATATAATGGTTTAGATAATAAATATTTATAGGACGGGAAAACAATAATTCAAACAAAAAGTACACGTTGCCGATTTTCAAGAACAATTAATGTAAGGGGTAACAGAAAAATAACTCAGTGCGATAACAGGGATAACAATAATAGGAGTAATAGAAAATATACAAATTAATTCTTATGAAGGTATTATTACATTACTCGAATATTGATTAGGTAAAAAAAAGGTAAATGTATTAAATTATACAATTAATTCTACTTAATTATGGTAGGATTTTACTTATATCAGAGTTAAAAAACACTGATCTAAGAGATATTTTATTTCAGGGATTTATTTTAGAGAAAAAGTTTTCTTCTTTTTTGGTAAATGATTGGGTGATATCAAATCAGTGTTTTTTTAGCAAAATTTTTATACTAACTATCAAAAAGCATTAACCAAAATATTTAATTTTTAAATTAGAATTTTTGAAATTTTGTGCATTTTTATGTATTTCGTCATTAACGACCAGCGTTTCGCCTTTCGGCATCTTCAGGCATTCGAGTAAACGAATGAACTCAAACTGACAAACAAACTTGATATTGAAATTCCATCAAGCACTCACAGTCGATATCTTAAATTAACATATATTTAAAAAATATATTTTCTATTCATTTTTTTTGGTAAAACAGGGACTTGATCCCATTTTTTTAAATTTCAAATCACATGAAATGAGTACTAGGTGAATTAACCCTTCAGGTACGTATAGCTGAGATAGATTATCAGTTTCAGGGATTTTACGACACCAGTGATTGTCAAGACTTTTACTTGAAATTATTACTGTCAGACCAGTGTTTCGGAAGTTTTGAACACATTAGAAAAAGTATTGAATACATTTTATTTCACCATTTTAAATAATACTTAGACATATAGCTTTAATAAACATGATTTTTTATGGGATTGGAATGTGTCAAATTTAAAAAACTATCTTCAAATTACGTGTTTAAAAAAGAACGATAATTTTAACATTGAACGGTTTTTTTGGATAAAAACATACCATAAAAAGTATTCATAAATAAAGCTTCAATCTAACCTTTATAGAACTAAAGTTATTTGAATGAAATTGGTGAACTTTTGCTATTATAATAGGGCTATAAAACAGAGCATTATTTTTGCGATCCTTGCTAGTGGTTTTGATCCAAGTGCTGTGCACGAAAATACGAGCTTGAAGAGTTAAACAAACATAAGACACATCATAAAAACCATGCTCTAGATCGCAAAGTTTAAAAAGCAAAAACAACACTATGATATTAGACCAAGCAGACTTGTCATCAATGTGACTTTCCAGTAGAGTAACAAGAATAATTTTTCAGCTCTACCTGAATAATTATTTTAACATGATCGAATGATTGGCAGAGGCATTCCACATATAATATTTTTTTTATTAAACATAAACGTTTTTGTCAACACACAATTAATATGGTTAGTTGGTTGTGAAATTCAATTCCAGATGTGTTGGATAGAGTGTGACGATTTTTTCCAATTTGCTGATTTTTCCCGATAGCTAACGGAATGGTTATAGGTATTTGATAAAAATATGATAAATTTGGATACACTAATGTAAATGCCTTTCGATGGTTGATGTAGTATTTAATAACAAATAAAAGTCTTTATAGAGTACTTACGTGCATTCATATTCATTCCAAAGATCAACACACTCAAATGGATCTGGACAAATAACATTTATACATGGACTATTGGATGCGCATCCACGTTCCAAATTGCGCGCCATTGTCGCCTGTCCCCATTGAGTTCCGTTCATCGCGGGCGGTAATGGTAAATGCTTTCCTTCCAGTCTAATATCATCCAAGCAGCCTTTCTGAAAATCTGAGTAAACCTCAAATGTTCGTACTCCGGTATATTCTGCTTTTCCACCGGCGTAGACACCTTCTTGCTTATCGACTAACAACCACTGATGTCCTTCAAAGCTGAAAGTTTCATTGAAGCGCCTGCCTTCTCCTCCGTCCAGTTCTAAAGTTGCAGCACTACCGTGGCGACTCACTTTAGCGACATGCCATTGTCCGTCGTCAACACCGACTGCACTTAGCCACACATCACGTTCTTCAGTACGAAGAGAATTGAGGTTATATCGGAAATGCAATCGGGCCTCTTTTACTTCCAAGATACCGTACTCTCGATTATGCTGGTCACTAACACGGAAAAGCTCACCATGTGGCTCCCTGGTTCTGAAACGGAGTTGAATTTGTGTACTAAATCTGTCAGGTTCAAAACTTAGAGCAAATTTGACATAACTTTGAGGCCTAAATGTGGTAGGAATCGTGGGTGAAGCACAAGCCGCACCGGTCCATCCGGGTCTACACTGGCAGCGAGCTTCTGAAAAGCTTCCTACACATGTACCATGTTCCCAACAGCGGGCAGTGTTTTCACCTTGATTGCAAACTTCTTCAGTTTGAGGACATCCGGCAACTGAGTTTCTCGATAAACCAGGATGGGCCAAATCGTACAACTTGCTATTATGAACTAAATTCTTTAAGCAACCATCGAATCCTTTCCCGACTGGCATATATTGCCAATGGTAATGAGTTGGATCAAACTGTTCAACGTATAAGCCGCCCAGTTGAAGCGGAGCATTTACGTTAAGATATTCATTGAATGGAGGAATAGTGCCGCGTGCTTGACAGCTGGAATCGTCAAATTCTGGAGGTGTACCATCTTCCAGCTCTTGAATATCTGCTGATTTGCAGTAGTCCACAATCATTCTAACATTTTCTGTATCCCAAAATATGTCCAATCGATGCCATTCGCCGTCATCCAAACTCTTCTTTGTCTTAACTCTCAACTCTAGCGTACCAGATCCAAAATCAATAAGCAATCTTGGATATCCTCTTTCCAATTCTACTGAAATGAAATCGGACACCATTACTTCATCTGCCTCAGGTGGAACTATTGGACCATTGTACAGTAAAATGCCTTCAGATTTTCTTGTGATGAATTCGAAACTGAGATGAGAGTTATCACACATTTCCAGTGACGGATACCAGGCCCAACCGTTTCCTCGGAAACTGCGAGAAGTTTGTTGACATCTCGGTCCACTGTAACCAGCAGGACAAGAGCACGACAAGCCATATTTTCCTTCAATACAACGACCTCCATTATAACACGGATTCGTACGACACGATTCCATTTTTGTGAAATTCCTCGCACCGCATGTACATTCCGCGAGGACATCTACTCGCACTCCGACTAATGCTGTTCTGTTGGCGTTCACCATATATGGAAGATTGCTTATATCTAAAACATTTGTACACGATCCTTCGCACATTTGGTTTTCATAAAGGCATTCATCGATACCGACCATGGTGATATTAATCGCAACATCTCTTTCGATCTCTTCTCTATGCATAAGTACGATACCATTAAGTCTGACAGGCTTGTAATAGGGAGATCCGTGAGCTGCAAATCTTATATCTGTGATGGGAGGATGTTTTCTTCTCAGTTGAACACTAAACACGTCGACATTTTCCTTATCTGTATTCAAGAGGTCAGCTAATTTATCTCTGAATCTATCCGCTTTGCTGCGAGTCAGACTACCCGTCCTGTAATTCCAAACTCTTATGAAGTCTTCATCAGTGATTCCAGCAATTCTAATTGAACCGGAATTAATAACTGCATCGTGAGGTATCTCTCTTACTGTAACTGTGACATTGGCTATTACATCAGTTTGAGTGTGTTTTCGGTCATACACTTTGAATTTCAAGTGATATTTACCATCTTTGGTACCTTGTTTCATCTGTATCATTCCTGTTTCCTCATTGAGCTTAAACCGAGGATGTTCAGCACCTTCCCAATAGAATTTCTTATCAGGAAGATCCCAATCGTCCAAGTCGTAGACGTACACTCTTCCAATTTCAGTATCTGGAGCCTGTCCTTGATAATTGTAAGCAAATATTTCTTTTGAGCCCGGTTGCATTTTATTGTCATTCACATCACCAATTACTACAGTCAAAGTACTCGTGCCTGTCATAGCAGGATTTCCGTGATCTTTAATAATAATGGGAATCAAGTATTCCTTTTGCTGTTCTCGATCAAACGATCGGAGCGATGCTACGATTGCCATGCCATCACCATTCGCACCTTTCTGATCTTGCTCAACTTTGAAAGACGCTCTGATGATATCATCCGCTCCAGGATCCAAGCGGAATTGGAATGGTGGCCCGTTGCTTTTAGACCTGTCATCGTCGTCAGTTGCCAAAATTTCTACAACCTTTCGCGGCGGAACATGTTCCGGTAAGACAGGTCTATAATCTTTAAGGAATGTGGGAGCATTATCATTTATATCTTGCACAATTACAGTGAGTGTAGCGGTGGCAGTCTTCGGCGGCACTCCGTCATCAATAGCCAGTATTTTAACTTGATGTCGAGGAGTTTCTTCTCGATCCAATGAACGCTGTATACTAACGGTACCTTCTTGATTGATTGAAAACTGACGTTTCCTATCTGAAGACCTATCGATGGCATAGGACACTTTACTCTTACCCCCTTGATCAGGATCTGTTGCTTTAAATGTTTCCAAACTCTTTCCAACTTCTGCATTTTCATAGACAGATACTTCAATATTCGGTCTTTCAAATTGGGGCTTGTTATCATTGATGTCTCTCAGCTTGACCACAACCCAAGAGTATGCAACGTGATATTTGTCATTGTCGTTATCTTCGCCTTTGTCATTAACTTGTATCCTAAATCTAAATCCGTTGCTTTGAAGTTGATCCTCATAATCCAAAGGTTGGACGATTTTAAGTGATCCGGTGCCATCATTATTTCGGACCATGGTAAATTTATCAGCACCATATCCACTGTTTTCAATGACTTTATATTGGAATTTATTTGTTTCGTCTTCATCGTGAACTGTTACAGTTAAAATAGGCATTTCAGGTAAATTAGTACCATCTGTTTCATCAACTTCAGTGAACCATTCATCTTTGGTGAACTGGGGTGGCATATCGTTTATGTCTTTTACTCGTATAGAAGCCGTCCCCGTGCCTTTGAGCCCCCCGCCATCCATTGCGACGACTTGTATAGAATAATCAGGAGTTCTTTCCCTATCTAAGCAACACACAGCCGTTTTTATAACTCCCGTATCTGATTCTATTTCGAAAATTGGAGAGCCGGTTTCTTCTTCGATAACGTTTTTTTCGATGGAATAAACCAGTCGAGCATTAGTGCCTTCGGAAGGATCATCATAATCAACAGCCGTCATTGTCATGACAACCATGCCAGCAGTGCCATTTTCAGTTACATTTCCGAAGTATACACCTTGGGGGAATATTGGAGCATTGTCGTTGATATCTTTAAGATTGACTTGAACATCAGCATATCCTACGAGTCCTTCTCCACCTTCATCCTGGGCGAAAACTGTAAATCGCCATTGAGGCCGCCCATTTGGTTGATCACGATCCAAAGGCTGTAAAATAAAAGAACATTGTATATGAGTTATAAATAATTCCACTTTGTGTTAGATAGTATTCACTTGCTACACTTCAACTTTGATTTCGATAGTTTGCACTTTGGATTAGATAGTATTGTGATAGTATATAAGTGAGTTCAGTTGTAGTTGGTTATGTTAGGGTTGGCCTGGTTTGATTTGTGTAATGTATTCCAATGCGTGGAGCAAAGAAAATATAGGTGGCCTAATATAGAGTAGAAGAATAAGTAACATTTCATTACAGCTCCATGCAACTATCGATTTCAAAGTGTGAGTATTTATATTGAGTGAAATCTATTTTATCTAGGTATGTGAAAATATTTTTTCGTAAGTGTAATATATTTCTTCAATGTTAAAATATATTTTATTATGTGGGATCTCTTTATTTTTAGTGAAAGAATTTGTTTTTTCTGGAATGTATTTGTTATAAGTGAAAACTATTTTTTATGAGAGTAAATATGATATAAGCAAAAGTGCATTTTATTATAAGCCATTGTTTATTACGAATTCAAACAACAATAAATTTTGTTACGCTCAATAAAATTGACATATTTTTTTTATTGTGAAATTGCTGTCTACAAATATCAGTTCAATTATTACTTTTGAACGCATTTTCCATAGATCTGATATAAAATAGTCAATTCATTTTTTGCCAGGACGGTTTCGGTAAATATAAAATAATTGAAAAAAATCCATAGTAACTGGAGTAAACTGTTAATTATACCTTCAGAACGAATATTTCTCCTGTTGTCCTGTTGATATCAAATTTACTATTTGCTGGGTTGTCAGGATCAATGCCTTGACCGGTCAAGAAATAAACAATATTTTGAGGACGGTCTTTATCACCATCAGTTGCTGTAACCTGTATAATAAAAGATAGATTATTGTAAACTGTTTGAAAGATTCATATGTGCATATTCATAAAAAATGATTGATATCTGAATGTGCATTTGATGATGCATGTCTGTAGAAGTGAACACTCACTAAAAATGAATTAATTACTAATAAATAGTTTACTATTTATTAGCTTCTTACTCGTAGGAATAAATCACTTAAAAAATCTTCTTTGTATTTATAATGCGTAAGAAAAAGACAGTTAGCCACAGAAGTAATATTTGTGGAAACATTTAAAATATTTTTTTTTAAAAACCATATCTGCTCCCAATGTAGAGGTATGGCCTTTGTAGTTTTTGCAACAAGAACTGTTGTTACTCAATTGTTATAGGTATAGAAAGGGCTAGGACAAGACTAGTGGTTATCTAGTCGCTATTGCTACACCCCGTTTTTAGTATCGGATGGGTGTGAGGGGATTTTAAAAATCACAAATATCCATGTCTTTGAACAGAAATTCATAAATTAATTTATGAATTTGACTGTGCTGGGATTCGATCCCGGTTACTCTGGTTAGTAAAATTTCAAAGCAATTTAATATGGTTGTAGTCGCTGTATTTTCCTTATAGTACAGATATATGCAGTAAAGTACCGAAGATATTTCAGAAGTGAGTCCATTACAAAATTTGGTATATTTTATGCAAAGGTTATATTTGGTATTTTCTACTTATGTATGTATTAAGAATACAAAATGCATTGAATTCAAACAATGATAAAGAAGTTAACAGTTAAACAAAATGAGAAAACTTGTTGGCGTTTTCTGCTTACTACGACATTGATTTAAAAATTAATTGATATAAAAAATTTACTGAGAAAATAAACAAAACATGCATTACGTATACTGTTGGCAAAGTTAAGCCTATTTACCTACAAGGACAAGCTATAGAATTCAGGCTGAGCTTTCGAAGCAAAGATGTAATGTTTCAATGATTGTAGAAAAAAAGAAAACAATTCGTAACATAACAAAAACATATTTTTTAGATTGTTATCATGCATTTAAAAATGAAGTTGTGAAACAAGCAGGAGATAACTGTAATATGAAAACCTCTCATTTTGGTGGTATACATTGTACAAATGATTTTTTTTTATATTTACTTACTAAATAAAAAACCAAATTAAATGTAATATTTATGTGTACTTGTTTGAATATTTAAAAATAATACTCTTGGGACTATTGAATTAAAATCAATATCATGAAATCAAAATTCATTTTAATCATGCAATAAAATTAGCAATGAAAAAAGTGGAAACATAATAAATGAAAACTTTTTGTTACCTGAAATGATCTGTTTTTATAGCTTGTAAAACAAGAGATTATGTTGTTCTCATAAATATTACTTTTTAATAAAATTGTCATTAAACATCAAGAATTTGTACTTTCTGATGAAACTACAACTACGTTAGTTTGTTACGTTTTTACGCATGCTTTTTTAAATAAGTAAATTGTATATAATTAAAATTAATATTTTATTAAAAAAAGGATGTAAAAAATAAAGAAAGTGGAAACTAAAGGTAGGTATGTTTGTTAATTATTGTAATATAAATACAATATTCGATAAAACGAGAATAAATATTTCTCAAAGTGACATAAATGAAATTAATGAGAATCGATCAATATTAACGAACGATAAAAATAAAATTTTCAGCAGGACATTGACATTATAATTATCACCGCTTACTGCCATACTTTTGAGAAATATAGTTAAATTTACAATATTTATATGTATTTGGTTACGTGATTATTTGTGTAATTAATTGATCTTCAGCATTAAAAAAAATGTGTATAGATGTAAATTTTATGATTTTTTAAATTGTAATACGAATCAATGAATGTGCTGTCTATTGTAGTAAAGAATACCCGGATTCCAACCGAACAGCGAAATCAACAATTTAATGTTCCGAGAATTTTTTAATAAAAAACTTGATTTAAGACCTGCGTTGATTATAATAAAGAATGAAGTCTGGGAAGCTCTTCTTGCACCAATGTAGGTGGAGGCTTAAATATTCTAAATTAATATATGTTTCAATTTGTAATATGAATTTGTTTACGTCATTTTACATATCGCTTTATGTGCTTAATATGCAAACCGGTTTATTCCACTTGAGCACATTTGTCAGGTTATAGAAAAAACTTAATAATTTAATCATCAAGCAGAATGTGGAAAAAGTAAGGTGCATTTTGGAATTCTTAAATTCCACCTCATGGTTAAATTATAAAGTTTTCTCGGTGTTTTGAAAAATTTACCCAAGTAGTGTTAGCCGATTTTCAGATTAAGAAATCAAAATGTAATTAAAGAAAATGCCTATTTGTTTAAAAATATAGTAAAAGAAGATAACTTTTAACACGTTTTTTGTTGATAGTAGCTCTCAATGAATCAATGAATAAACCGGTGTTATTTAATAACAACTATTTGCCAACCCAATGCGCCCAGTGAGCCCAACCACTTCAAATTTAGAGAATTTAGAATAAAAAGCTTAATTTAAGACCTGCATAAGACTATATGGGTGCGGTCCGGGAAGTTCTTCTTGCACCAATGTAGTGTAGATGGGTCGTTCAAAGACTGGGGGCAGATCGTTGACGTCGTTGATGTGAATGATAACCTTCGTGGAATTCTCGTTCAAGCTGTCCGACGCCACAAGTGTTAGCTCGTACTGGCGTAACACAAGACAGAGGTGGCTCAATATACAATTGTTTAAAAACCAATATTTGCAACAGTCCTCTGAACTGAGAGCAAACACTATTACGATGCAACCGAATGGAAACGTTTCAATCTTGTTCGATTGTGTTTGCCTATTCTAGATCGTCAGGGAGTAAAACAGAATGGGGAAACACTATAGCAAAATAAATAAAATAATAATGGGATAAAAATGTAAAACAAAATAAATAGAAATAATGTATATCGAAAACGCAGAATCAACAGGAAAAAAAACTGAAATAGGAAATGAAAACATAAAATAATATATACGCGAATATTTACTATAATAGAATATTCATACAGGTTCACACAGAGTTATATAAAATGGTGCATTGTGCAAAAAAAAAAAAAATGGAGCAAAAGGCAACATTACAATAAAAAATAATGTATATATAGCATTTATTCATTGCGCCTTAAAATGCATGTACCGGTGACAAATTAATTTTATTTCTGTTGTTTTGTGATAAATATTTAATAGTGGAAACCATTTAATCAATCAACATCTTTACTTTAATTTGAAACGAAACTCGTCCACTTGCGAAGCCTTAGAGGCGCTTATGTTGATTAATGCTTGTTCTCATTCGCATTTATAACCATTTGATGTCGATTGTAATTCATAAGGCGATGTCGCGAATACTAAACGACGAAACAAATTATCGCAGCGCGGATTTTTGGGTAATTCATCAGACGAAAGGCGAAAGCTGTAAAGCCGCTTCGGAAACATCCAGCAAAATATTATATGATTCCCTGGCAAGAACAAGTCGCATTTATCATTTTGGCGAACTTTCGGCGAATACAAATCATGCGCCCGAAGCGCCGAAGAAAGAAGTTGCCCCTTACCCCGCGGGGCCATGCTTCAAAACAATCGGAAGCTATCTTTTCCCTCCTCCCGTTTTCACCGAAGTGCAAATAGGGTGAGACGCCATGTGGACACTACCAAAAAGCTCGATAGAGAAGCCTCACGTTAGAAAAACTTTTCACGAAAACTTAACTTTCAACGGTAAGTATTCATATAATTAATTTTCATGTCTCCAAAAATGTTCTATAATATTATAATGAATTTATGTTATTATCTTCAACGGCTAGGCGTATCACCTCTGGTAATATTTATTTTCACCCTACGACTAGTATGTAACATGAATATTACACTTTAATTTACGAAAATATTAACGAAAGTTATATAACCTAGAAGGGAAAATTTTGATTTCGTAAGGCAATTTTATGAGCTTTTTGAAGTACATTCTCAACATGGTTTCCATATGTATGAGAATCAAATATATTAAGTAACTACTTTAAATATAATAATAATACAAAATGACTAATTGTAACAACAATGAATACATAAATATCCGAAATAAAAATGCTGCAGCCTAAAAGCAAAATGATAGAAGCTACAGAAATAAAACATTTGCTGGTGTCGTGTTTTGATTGACCTGAAGAACTCGTTTGGGAAGGTTTCGATCGTCCTCTTCGGTGATCTGGGTGCGGTAGGTTGGGCGCTCGAAAACAGGCGGATTATCGTTGACATCTTTCACGTGAATTACGACCGTCGTATAATTTTCCTTCAGGTTGTCCGATGCTGCCAGCCGAAGCTCGTACTGTGAAGTACATTCACACACCCCTCAATGATTATCACACAATAGTAGGAAAGAAATTTATTTTCAGGAGTACATTATTAACCACATTGAGTTATTGACATGAATAAATAGAATACATTTTCCCTTCCTGTGACGCTTTAATGATAAAAATAAATAAACAAACTTGACAGATTCGACCAAAGGAATTATTGCATTATTACAAGAAATAAAACATCAACCGAGCTTAAATTACGAAACTAATATGGTTCTTATAATATGTTGCACCATTTTCATTTTATGGTTTAATATAACTTTATAAGTGTATTATCTTACGTAATTGGTATGAAGTTTACTTATATATATTAAAAAAGTTAGCTGCCATAAGTTTACAAATTACTAAGTATGTATACCAGTTGAAGTTTAAATTTAATTTACCTTCAATGGGTTTCTCTAAAGAGTTCACATCTTTTAAGCCTATTTTTTTTACAAATACTTCATAAACAGAATAGGTTAGACATTTTTGCAGTCAATGGGTAGTAAGTATCATCGGATTAAAATGTTGATCATTGTGTAAGCTTACTTAAAGAATCAAGAATCTTTTTCAATTAATCAGAAAGTTGATAATCTCTTTCCACAAAATAACGCAATACAAAACTGTCTTAAGGTTTTGTTGAAAACAATGATCGAAAAAGTGTTTTTTTTATTAATACCGGGATTAAAACAAAGATTAGCTTAGCAAAAAATCTTTATTGGATCATTTTGAGAAAAACTTTCGTGTTGACTTTTAAAATAAATTTGATTAAGCAAGGTTAGAGAGTGAACTTTCTTCATGTTTTTTTGTATGAATCACCGGGGACTAATTCAAATTGTTATCTACGCAGGGAAATCATTTTCCAATGTAATAATTACGCCTATATAATACTTAAATCACCGAATACAATGAAATGAAATATTAGCTAACTGGGGGGCTAGGTTAAAAATGAAGTTTCTTTAGAACGAAGCATAATGTGAAAGAGATATAAAAAGGAACAAGATTTCATAAATTGTATTTTATTATGTAGGTGTTTTATTTCATGGACCGGAAGCTTGATAAAAGGTAAGGTCAGACTCAAACTGAAAATTTGCGAGACATTATTTGTATAGCTGTTAATTTATTATAGCTTCACGGAAAATATGCCTTTTTTCTACTGAAAATTTAGATGACAAAAAGAGGTAAACTCAGAGTTGAGACACTACTTGCATTATTGCATTTATCGAAAAAAAAACGTTTTTATTGTGACTGATAAAAAGTGTCATATGTGGTACAAAGTAAATCCGTTTGATCGTGAATAAGAATTCATACTATTATAAAACATGTAGAAAGAGATTTATTATTCTAACGATCATGAAGTAACTGAAATATGTGACAAAGTAGCATATTTACAAGACTTTAGAGATACCGATAAAAAAATTGGAGGATACAACGTCAATTCAAGTCATCGGGGATTTCAGTAAGGACAGCTAGTCAGCTGAAAGAAGAATGTAATAAGGATGCGATGGAAGAATAAATTATTAATCACTAAATGGCATTGATGTCTTTCAAAACTTTCAAGTGTTAACCAACATAAAGTATATTATAAAATTATTTAAAATCGTTAGAATAATAAAAGGCTCGCATTTTTCTGGTCAGAGTTTTAATTCAGTTTCGGTCATAATTTTTAATACTTAGGTCAGAAATTATATTTAATTGGTCAGAGTTTATATTAAATGGTCGTAATGTATCGGTCAGAATTACAGAGGGCAGAATAAATAATTTATAGTCAATATTTATAATCTATCCTTTTATTCTGACGGTATAATAATTTTATTCAGACCATCAATAATTTTATTCTGATATTTAATGATATTTAATGATATTTTTAATTTAACAGTAAGGATCATCCATCACCATTATAAGTTCGAATTATCGGGAAATGGAGCTGTTTTACTATACTTTTATTAAAAATGTTTTTATTAATATTAAATAATCCATGGAAAATTAAATTTCAAAATAAGCAAACAATTGAATGTAACTAAAATAAAATTGTATTTTCTATGATTCAGAAGTAGTGACGGCGAGATAGTTTTGAATTAATATCACACCCGATGTACGAGTTAAGGCAGACAGCTTCTAAAGTGCATATCCGTAAATCAAAATAACGTGCAGCATTTCACGGGGGAATCCAGTATATCGAGAGGAATTGTTGGCGCACACATATTGACTTGGAAATTAGCCGCACTAGAAGATTCTCTTTGTTCCACCGTATTGGCTTGAACTAATAAGAGAGGAAAAATACGTACAGCGCCATATGCCCCTCGTGAAACACTGACGGCAATAAAGTACTTATTTAAGAAGCTGGGAGAAAAGTGAGAAATTTAATGAAAATATCAGTATTATCACAAATACGTTGAAATATTTATCAATAAATTTAAGAAAGGAATGTGTGAATACATCATTTTTTTCCATGTCCACTCCCAATGTGGAGCATATGATCTCCTAATGGAGGTATCTTAACAGACTTTTTCTACGAGAACTGCTTGTTACTCAGTTGCTCAACCTCTCTTTTTTTCCAAAGAGAGTAGGGATAGAAAGATAGGGATATGAGAGAACTAGTGGTTAGCTAATCGCTCTCGCTACGCCCCGTAAGGATGGGATAGGGGGGAGGGAGGGAGGACTCAGACTACGAACAGAAATCCATAAATCGATTGAAAGATCAATCTATGAAAACCGTCCGCACCGGGAATCGAACCCGAGACATCCGTAACCGTAACCAGCGACGCTACCAACTGCGCCACGGACGCCGACAAATACATCACAAGAATACATCATTGGAAAAAAAATTGTTTTGTGATGTTTTAAATTGATTTAAATAATAATTAATTTATTAGTTTATTAGATATTTCGAATTTTGAGACTTGATTTTTCGAAACGATTCGAATGATAATTTGTTTGGATGGATGGTAACATCCTGATATAGCAACACAGTGATAGATTGCGATTTTTTCCATTTTTAATAAGATATGGGAAAAACACGTTATTTCAAAAAAAGTTGTGTATTGAGTTAATTGTATCACAATATTCTTTAATCAAGCTCTGTCACCTAACAATCATGTAGAAGCATCGTGTGATTGTTGTGCTGGTATTGTTTAACAGTTATTATTTTTATGTTATATGTGTAACTGCATTGATAAACAAATATTCAACACTTATTTACAAAAAATAGCCGCCGAAATATTTATAATGTTAAATGATACTCGTTAAATAATAGTTTGGTATATTATTAACAAGTTTTCATGTTTTTCAGGTTACAAAATAAACATGTGATACTGTTTCCTTTTAAAATATTGTTGTGAGAATAAAACCATTGATAGCATTAATAATTGAAATGGTAGAAAAGATACACTAAGATCAAATGAAAATAATGTAACTTTACATATTCAAATGGACTTAAAAGGGATTACCTTGAGATATAAAAAGAATTTTCCTGCAAAAGCGACACGAAAAAAAAATCCAATAAGGATTTTTATCGGCCTCGTAGAGATTATAAGATTATACTGACCTAAAATGAAGGTAATTACGAGTCATTAGGTTGCATTAAAAAGCATCGCAGTTTCAGGAAATTCAAGCTTAATTATGCAAAAAGCTTTCAGACAATATTCCTTGGAACTTTCTTTCTGGATATACAGTGTAGTTACTTTGAATTTTTGTACATGAATACCCACCTAAAATTATTATAGAATAAATTGGTAACTACTGTAATTTTAATAACAATGTGCCAAGTTGGGGGAACTGGCAAATAAACATTGAGTTTGTAAATCCAAGACGAACTCAGACTAATATAAACTTCTTAAATAAATGGAAACTATCTCTGCTTTGCTTGAATAAATATTGGCGTGCAGTTTATGTTTGAATTTCCAACTGGTGTATTTAAAATGCCATAATACCACATAGGCCGTTTCTATTTTTAAGTTAAATGCCGTTTTGCGTTTCTAATTAAATCCTTGGTTGTTGTTTAATAATGAAACAAATGATACCTAATAAGTTTATTCACACTGCTTACATAATTTTGACTTGTAAAATATTCAGCATACTGGCATATGTCTGGCATAGACGTCTTTCGAGTTCAAATTTCGTAGTTACATAAAATGAAACTTTAAATGTGTGATTAGAAATGAAATAGGTTTATTATAAGATACTTAACTAGTTGCTCGGTTTCCAATCGAATAGAGAGTGGAGTATATTTAATCATACAATCGATGTTCAATTGTTTGTAATTTTTTACAGTGTTCTCAACGTATTTCATTTATTTACATGTGGCTATAAAATGTCTGGTATATAAAATTTTCAAGAATTCAAAGAAAAATAAATAATACAACCAGATTTATCATTAGTATGTCGTCATGATACTATAATCATAAGAATTTTAATAATGTCAAATGGTTAGAAAATGCATAGTAAATAAACAGAAAAATTTGGGAACAAATCTTTGCAAGTTTACCTATTCTAATAAGGGAAATAAAAATCAGAATTATTAAAATCTTGAAGGGTTTTTTACAAAAACGTAACTGACTGAACTAGACATAAAAATTCTGAGTGGAAATATATAAATTTATGTCTTTGTAAAGAGAACATAAATTAACAATAAGTAATTGAAAAATAAACCGATTGCCGTGGCGCTGTTTGCACAAATTAAATCGTTAAGTACTTAGGCACCTACTTATGCGCTGAAAAATATTCCAAGGAAAATATAATAAACATTGATTATAAAATTCAAATGAAACCCCAGGAATAAGGAGCTTAATAATTTAAATCGATGGGCGGCAGAGAGCTTTTAATTGTTAGTACGCTGCGAGAAAATTTCAGAAAGATAAAAAATAATTACACCGTTGGCTGCTTTGAAGGATTTTTTTTACTATCGCTTCGGAAGAGATGTCGTTATGGATTGGTAGAATTATGATATTTGAAAGAGATTTCAGGTAATGTTCAAAGTATTTTACAAATAGTTGTTTTTTTTTAAATGGGATACTTTATTTTTCAATGTTTTTCAATTTTGAGCATTTTTAATAAATATGATGTTTAATGGACAAGATTTATGTGTATGGCAATCATTACAAGTATCAAATAAGAATTTGTCAATACGAGATTTTTTAACGGTGACAAATTTTCCGGATTGGCGTCAAGGTTTTGTCGATGCCATGATGCAACTTATTGCATAATCTTAGAATTGATATCACAATGAAAAGAATAATATTGTCGTTGACGATGTTTCATTTTTTTTGAAGTTTATTTACATTCATTTATTACTCTGCCATTGTTACATTTATAATTCTTATTAGCGATCAATTGAAATCTATTGTCCCTGAATAGTGAAATTTTTTAGGTACTTTGTTTTGTCGTAGTAAGCAGTACTAAATTCAAAAATTGAATTGTTGTTTTATTTGATACCTAAATTAAAATTAAAATGGTTGAAAGTGATAAAGTGAATAAAGTAAACACGTTTCATAAAAATTTAATATAAGAAGACGTTGATATAGACATATTGAGTGCATTTAAAAGCTTAAGTAGACATCTGGTAAATGAAGTCAGTATTTAACTAATCAAAGTCCTAGGGTTTGAAGATCGGCGGCGATGTCAGATTAAGTAAGAAACATGCGCGGTAATAAACTCAATCCGTAGTTTGCTACCGAAACTCTCACTAAGTAAGAAGTTTTAAAATTAATTAAAATTTAGTATTTCATCTACTTCGGTTTTGATAAGAGCCATAACATCGCTGTGCAAGGAAAAGGCTCTCCTTCTTCCGGATCCCGACGACATTAAAATGAAACATTGCGTACATTAAGGAATCATGCCAAACTTTTTAAAAGCTCTATTGAACTTTTCATTTGTGTATTTTTGTTTATTTCAAAAATTTACGAAAATTACTGGCACAATATGGCCTTTCCTTTGTTGCATGCCTTTTGACGTCGTTTGAAAAGAAAAAGCCATTTTATGGGATAATAAAAACCTATGTGTCAAGTGTAGTATAATTCTAAATTATTATCTATAAAACAACTTGATGGCTTCACTATGATAAAAATGTTTTCTTGCCGATACGATCGACGACAGATTCTGAAAATATCAAGAAAACTAAATTGACTTTTTTGGCTAGTATCGTAGCCGGGTGGTCAAATGCTGTTGGGCTTCGGTTCACTCGGGTTCGTGATAACGCATTCGGTATTCGAATTGCTGAATGGGAACATTCATGCATTACATTTCCAATAAATTTATGGATTTGTACCTAAAGACATAGCTGTTAGTAAAGTTATCACTCTTTTACAACAATAATCGATCCAGAAAAGCAGAGTGAACAGAGCAGAGTTTAGACTGACCACATCTCGTTCGACAAATTCTGATGAGGTGTTCAATTAGGGCTCCATATGTACTTTAAAATAATTATAATACATTTATAAACATACTATAGATAAGTGCATACTGACTATATAATCGTTGTTCTGGAGAAGATACTAACTGAAAAATACTAGTTTTGAGTAAATAAATGAACATTGAAGTTTTTTAAATTTTTGACATGCTTTACCTCTTTCATTTCGTTTGTTTGTACAAAACTGTTTCAAAGTAAAAGCATAGTTTATAAAAATAATTCTGTTCTTCCATACGGTAGAGTTCGAAATAAGGAACATTTTGGTATAGCTAAGTTAATATGTAATTTATTTGATTTAATGTTTTCTTCCAGAACAGCGACGATAATATTTAACAACATCGGTGGGCTATATGAAATATAAATAAAAAGTTTTCATATGTTGTACATCAACATTTCAGATAAATTTAATAATTCATGGGATGTAGATGATTCAGACAAAGCGTGATATGACAGCTCAATAGCTGTATCCCGAATTCATCAAAAAATATACTACCGCTAGATACAGAAACAATATAATGTTATGACAACACTGTTCTTTTTTGTTGATCTAATATAAAACACAATGAATACACGATAATAATACGAAGTATCATATTATTAACGTCTATGCCAAACAATGATAAAACACTCCATAAAACGAATAAAATAATAAAAACGGTTATGCGCGTAAAAAAGAATTACTGCTAAACATGAGAGTGTACACAAAAACTTTTTACGGCACAAGTCTTCCCTCATTTCGTATTTATTGCTGGAAAATCTTACGTTTTCGTTTCTTCAAAGATAAAACATTCCTCGACATGTTTTATTGCGAACACTAAAATACAAATACCTCATTAATAACATCAACACGAAAGAACTTTCCATTTTATGATCAAAACTGTCCGTCAACAGGTTTTGATCATTATTCTATTACGGAACATTTCGAAAATCTCACGGGCATTTACAATAATATGTGCATACGATTTTAATGATATAAAAAATAGTTGATTATATTTTGTGCAGGTAGTAAGCATCGCAATTACAGTTTTAATTATTAAAAAATTCTCATACTGAAATCAAAGGCTAATAATTAAATTTTCCAATGGCTTAGAGTTATCTTATGTTTCGACAATATCTATGCATTTAGAAATATTTTATTGTAAGAAACTAAGTATCATTGTAATGAAGAATCATGCTAAGTTTTAATATCTAATATAAAATTCAGCTGAGTGGTAAGTTAAAAAATATATAGAATAATTAATTGCAAGAATTTTTTTTTGTAAACGTTAGTTAAATACATAATTTGTAATGTTAATAATGAAATACTCCGCAATAAATATAGATTCAATTTCGCAGATCTATGAACATAACCTATATTGTTAATTTAACCAAAACATGTGTATATTTCAGCAACGTATATATCGTCGTTAAATTGTTAGAAGTCGGCATATCTATATTATACTATCTTCATTAAAATTATTAGGCAAATAAGTTTGGCAAACGGAAACTAGTAAACGAACCAAACAGTACATGCTAAAATTACAAACCTGGGTCGTTATAGAAATAAACTGAATTTTCCTGACAAAATACAAGTTATACGACGGGAGAGCTAATCAGAATTAGAGTGGCGTTATGACATATGAAGAGGTAGACCAGTCTTGCTAACGCGCTTGGTTCAGATAGGTCTCCAATTCATTAATAATATGGCAAAGAAGTGAAAATCCCGATAATATGACTGTAAAATCAGTGACTTCAATTAAATATAAAATGAAACTGAAAGCGATTCGACTTAGTCTTCACTAAATACCCTACGATTAATATTAATAACTTTGTTATCCCTCGTAAGTCACTTTATTGAAAAGAATTTTCAGATCATAACACGTAACCTATAAGTCTAATACATATTGCAGTGGTGGATTAATAGTTGCACAATATAATTTGAAGGCCCTGTTTTTCGTACAATAAAAAACTTGATTTGCATATTGCGTATTTAAAAAAAATGTCTATTTGTAATATCTTCTCATCACAAATATCTTGTTATTATTGTCGAAGGCGTTCCATTGAAAGCACAGATTGAAAAATATTATTTACATAAGTTATTTTGAGCCCCCTGAGATTTTGAGGCCCTAAGCGCGCGCCTGATGGACTTATGAGGTAATCCGCCACTGATGTATTGATTTTTTTATCGATGGCATAATGTAAATCTACTGTGACTTTTTATAACATTACATAAAGCTAAAAATCTGAATATACTTTTATTGTAACATCATATATTAAAATTGTTCTTTTCTTCCAAGTATAATAATCTATGTTTATTGTCTTAAAATACGTCCAGTACACATTATAAATGTTTAATAATTCATATTATCTTAAATATACCCAGATACCGTTTTGCACAGATTTTCATAATATACGGGCTATTCTTTTATTTGGGAAACAAAAATAATTATGGTTGTATCTTTTTGTTAAAATTGCTAGAGATACGGGAATCAAATAGTTTTCAAATAACGGGGATGAAAATTTGTATTCGAGTACGATATTCAAAATTAATTATCACAAAGTTACTACCGTATTCATTGAAAATATTGATTATTCTATGTTAGAAGCACAATAAACATTCTTACTTAAAATGCTTTTTCATAAATGTCTAATACTGTGATAAGATCTTCATTTTAAAGCTATAAAACTTGCTTCTATATTTCTAGACGAGCGTCATGTTTTTATGATGTTCGATTAATGCAGTCTATGGAAAAGCGCTGTACTATCGATAAAATAGGGTTCTAACAGTTGGGTCAAAAGGTTTACAAATTGTTTACTGATTTACACAGTATGGAGTAAGTATTAAGTTTCCGCAGTAGCAGCGTACGGCCTGGCCTCATATATCATCACGGATGGCTCTCTGTCTGAACAGCCTTCGCCGGGAAACTCAGGATTATCAGAGTAATAATTTCAAGTTCCGCTCTGTTATTGTACACCTCTAACGGGCGCGGCGTGATTACGGTATGTTATATGCGGAAACCACACACGAGAAGGTGTTTGAATTAATGAAAGGTGTTTAAAAAAGTACAAATTATCATAATTGGCAACGGTACATTTATTATGTCCATTCAAAAGTAATCGGGTAATCGGAATAAGTAAAATAATATTTATATAGAGACGAATTTACATTATTTATTTTTATACGGTCATTTCCTTATATTTAGTACAATACAGTTGTAAAGATTTCTACTAAAATATCTAGAAAATCTATTCAAAATATTAACAATACTTTGGTTATCACTTACAAGTTGGTTGCCCCACCTCCAGCTGTTCGTGTATACAGCGGCTGTTTCACGGCCGCTTTCCATAACTTATTAACGATTAAGAAAAAAACGAATTTACTCGTCATATTCTTGGCCCGATGCAAAGCTGCACGGGACTTATTTTTTAACCACGCACTATTGTGCTTAAGAAAAGAAAAGATAGAAAGAAAAAAAAAGAAAATGTTACTTGCTCAGCCACTTAGTTTAAGCGATATTAAGTATCATGTGTATCTGTGTGAATCTGCAGTAGCGCTAGAGCTTAATCCACTCCGCGTTGAATATAAAGAGGAATCGAGAGTACCCCGCTCCCCATATGATGTGAATAGTTTTAACTGCCAACTGTTCATTTAAAATTATTATACAATAATTATTTTAAGCCTTTTGGTTGAATTGTTCATTGACCTAACTCTGTAAAACCAGTTGAAATCATAATGTAAAATTGTTTAATTATCAAAATTAATGTCATGATTGTTTTCATACGAATATAGTGCGCAAAGGACTAGCTATTTAAATCAAACATTTCCCCTAAAATTAAAGTTCTTACAAGTGTCAGTCGTTATTTTTGCCAGTTGAATGTTTTCCAATTGTGTTTTCTGGATAAGATTAAGTATTTTACGATATCACAGACATACATAAATGAGCTTGTATGGTGAAATAAATAAAAAATAGTCTTACACTAAATCCTGGAAAAGTATAATTATCATGCCTTAGGGGCGAAAATTGCGAGCAAAAGCGCATAGTATTCCAAGCGAGAGATATGATGCCGTTTAGCTCTTTACCTACCAGTAAAAGCAACAAGATTCGCAGAAATTTGATGAACGGTACAGCATAAGCGTTAAGAGAGCTTAGCTGTATAATATTCCTACAAAATTAACACCGGTTTGAATGAATTTAACTGTTGTTTTATGTTTTAAGTTCATAGAAAAAATAGCATCAATTTGAGTAATCGACATAATACTTGCACAGCTATAATTTGGTGATGCTCGTTAATACACGTAGATGTACAATATATTTTGATGATGATGATTTAATTCATAGATTTCCTTACAAACTGTAGTCAAATTGTTAATGAAGTTTTTCCTTGCTTTTTGATACAACAATTAAAGAAAAAATGGATGATTTACAGCTGTCAATCATGATAATACATTAGAACATACATTAATACATTCAGTCAAAAACATATTTGTATAATGGGATCGTTATGTTTTGTTAACCTAAGATAAATTATATTACATTTAGTTTCATGTACTGTAGTCTGTAGATACGTTTGATAGATAAAATGTGATTGTTTAGCAGTACCAATTTCTTCCCACATTAAATAATTACTATAACTCTTGCAAAACACTTGCGCAGAATTATACATTTTGATAAGAGCCTTCAATATATTATACTCTGCACTATTACACATTGCTATCCATAAGCCTTTATGCTCGTTTTATAATGGTCATTTGGTACATTGCAATTATTTATGTGTGTCACGAATTGCACAAAACTTTGCCAAAGTTTTCAGATGAGAAATCATTTCCGGCAAATGAAATATCGTACAAATTAGCATAAAAAACACTCCTTATACATTTCACCAAAGTTTGGCGAGCCCATATGTATAATTATTCATAAGAAGTAAATCAGAAAATATTTGGATCGTAAAAGTGTCACAGTCCAAGAACGGGATATTAAGTAGTTTGATAAGTGGCTCAATCGAAGAGCTGTAAGAATGCTGTGATGTAAGAATAATAGTGGGAAATTTGCCTCCAGAAAAATTCCCGAGAGCCTGAAATGAAAAAAACTAGAATTGTTAGAATTTTGTAGCAAGGGCGGGTCATTGTTGGCCGCGATAACTGGGCTGTGACTGAATGTGACGTATGAAGCTGAAATGTAAGAGAATTGATTAATGGCGGCGCTAAAATCATTCTTCGGTCGCGAGAACAAAGTCAAACGACATTTTGAGATTATTAATAACCGGGAGACTGAAATCCAACCTTTTTCGCACTGTAAAAAAATAGTTACAAAGAAGTCGAAACTTTTTATGCATGTTTTTTATGTTTCAATGAACGTAATATCAATAAATTAAGTGTGATTTATGATAATTCAATGATTCGTAGAAAGATACAAATTTACAATAATTTTGTTTCACGAAGTATGATGAATGTAAAATATGAAATAGTATTCTACTGAAAACTTTGACTCCCATTGAACGAAATATCACAAAACTTTACCAATTGAGTGACGGCTATCAATAGTATTATTTATATACAAGAAAATCAATTGTATAACATGAATACGTTAGTTTTTGAATTTTTTTCTGTAAATTATTTTAAAACTGGGTATGTATAATATATAAAATATTATAACTCCTAAATAATTATAAAAATGGATTCAAATTGGAATTTAAAAAGTATCGAATAATATTCTCAATTCATTTTCAATTAATGTGTGATAGTGATTTACTTTTTAACAGTTTATTACAAGAAACAAATAATTTTTGAAGGTGTAATATTTTTAATCCTCGCAATCGATAGTACTGCAAGATATAAAATAAATTCTAAAATTACTATTCCAAGTTTGAAACCAATATCGTAATATATTTATTTAATTCATATTTCATATGAAATTGACACTTCTTTAGTCCAATGTGACGGTATTAATTTGTTAAATGTAACAACTGCCACTTCATTTCAACACTGCTATTGGCAAGATTCTTTACACAGCCATTTTTCAAATATCGATATAATGAACAAACACAGTAATATATTTTACGTAAGAAATGTAATATTTTTAACATGTATATAACGCTATTGATATCAGTGACTCAATTGCTGTTATTTTTATTCTACGAAAGTATGAATTGAGTTCAGAATAGAGATGTCGTGAGTACATAAGAGAATTTCTCGTAAATTCCTTGATGTAGCTATGTTAGAGTATTATCTGGCGAATTACCGAAATTCCAGTTCAGGTCAATGAGATGTCACACAAAGTGAGTATGTATTTTTTATGCGAGAATTCATTAGCTTACCCTCTTTCTTGTCTCATAATCGAGTGCTCCGGCGACGTATATGGCGCCGGTCATATTCTTGACGGCGAAGGCTCCCCCTATGTTACCGCTCGTGATCTCATATCGAATACGCGAGGCTGAAACAAAAAGACAGATTGTTATTGTAGTTTTTTTTCCTTATTTAACGACTGAATGATTGACGAGAATAAACAAAAACAATTAAATGTCCAATACGCGGTAAAATCAAACGTGCCCTTGCAAATGTTTTTGTTGAGGTATATTGTGAAACTTTATATAGCGCTCAATGATGTGAGTACAACGCTCTGACACATTATCATTTTTTTTAAAACCATATCCGCTCCCTATTCGGAGCATATGGAAATCACGCAGTTCCTCCAAGCTTCTCTGCCCCCCGCCAGGCTCCTCGCCTCCTCCCAGGTCATCCCAGCGTCCCGTAGCTCCGCCGAATACATCCTATGGATGGTCATCAGCGGCCTTCCAGGGCGACGGAATCCACCTGGTTGGTAAAAGAGACAGGCAGGATTCAGGCTCCCCTGGGGCATCCGTAGCACGTGTCCAAGCCAGGTTCATCGTCGCTTTTTTTATTTTGGACGTAATAAGAGGCTGCTCCGTCCGCTCTCTTACCTCCGAGTTCCTGACAAAATCAAACCACCGTACCCCTAGTATTCGCCGCAAACATCTGTTTTCAAAGCACAGTATACGGTTACCCTGTGCCTTGGTGAGGTGCCATGACTCGCAACCGTAAAGCAACACTGCCAGGATGCATGCGTAGAATAAGTGGCACTTGGTTCTGACCGAGTACAACCGTGAGTCCCAGACTTTCCGCATTGAGTTAAAAGTTGCTCCAGCTATCCCTAATCGGATTGAGAGCGCTTTACGCGGATTGCCATCTCCCGTGATGTGTACCCCCAAGTACCTAAAGCCGTCGACTCTCTCGATGTCTTGCCCCGCGCTCGTCAGAGGGTAGTATGGGTCTGGACAGAAACTGTTGCAGAGCACATTGGTTTTACTCGCATTGACTTTCAGACCAATGCGATACGAGTTGCTCTGCAGCCTGTCCATTGTTTCCTGAATACCCTCAACAGGTTTGTCAAATATGACAGGGTCGTCAGCATACTCGAGGTCGCATAGCCTCAGATTGGGGGCAACGGCTAAACCTCGGTCGGGTGGAATTGACTTCCTCATTATCATTTATATATATTATTATATTATTTCGTTTACATATAACTCAAACAATGAAAAACGAATGGCGGGAAGGATTTAACTGTTTACCAGGCAGGAACGACTTCTTATATTACTGTTTATATTTACATTTGAGAGGCCCGAACGAGAAGAATTACTCGCCTTACTTACAAAATTATTTTCTATGAAATTGTTGTTATTTGGTACGTCTTTTTAAGTTTCCAAAAATTGTTAACTACTTAGTACGTTCAATAAACAGTTCAAGAATATAAACTGAGTGGCCGTCAAATTCATCTAAGAAAACATGCACTTTGTTCAATAACAATAATTAAACTGGAACAAGTTTTTGTATTATACAACCAAAAATAGTGCATAGTAGAGTGATATGGCTTTATTGATTTCTTTGTTGCTACTCCGAATTAATCTGCATCTCGTACTTCAAATTCACATAATAGATTTATTAAAAAAATACATTATTGGTGAAATTGCAATTTACTGGAGTGGAGGAACCTACTAGAGCCGTTAACATTTAAGCAGTGATTGCATCAGCTTTGCGAACGATAAATAATACATGTTCGGTCACGTAAAAGATTGTTTTTCATTAAATTCATTTTGAAAAGCTCAGCAAAAAATATATTGTACATACTTAAATTTACCTAATAAATGTTTAAAGCTGACATCACAAAGGTTGCCATGGCAAAGTCGTATGATTAAAATACTCTTTGAGTCTATAAAAAGGGGTTATAGAATTTGAGACTCACAGCAAAATAAATGCGATCTGTCTGGCTAACCGAACAGCCATTTTGGAGTCAAAGTCGAGTTGATTAAGCAAAGATTTGAGGGACCAAATGTCATGAAAGCTTCTGTGAACAGTAAGCACGAGAGCTAGGCTAATATCTCTCATGTTCATACCGACTTCGAAATGAGTTCACTCGGTATGTAATACAGTTCGACCGAATAATTTAATTTAGCATATATGTCTGCTATTCACTAACATTATTTCATCTATTTTAGCTAGAGTGCCTATAAAATCTGCGAGTTGAATGGGAGCAATTAAAAACGTACTAAAGATAATAATTAGACTATGAATGTAAATTAGTCTCCTAAATAATGACAGAGATTCAGAGCATTGTTGATGTATTATTTTGAATTTCACAAAACGCTTTGAATAATAAATTATAATGCATGAAAATTAATGAAATTTGTACGCGAATAAAATAATAGTTACAATAATCGTAGTAATAAAGGTTATTATTTTTAATTTATCGCTGGGAAAACAAACATTTTTAAATTGGATTTTTAAAGGTATAACTTTATGACTGTGATCGCAGTATTGAGATTCATTACAGTGGGTAAATAATACAAAACGACATATGGATTAAAAACAGAATAATTTATGCGACGATTTAAAAATAAATTACAATGAAAGTATGTATCTAGACTTGCGCAACAATAAAGCTCACAACTAAATTATTCAAATGAAATGAATTAATGAACAAGTTGGTAAATTACTTCAGGTTAAATGGAGTAATTCAGTTGAGTAAGTAGTTTGTAAACTAAAATGTTTTGTGTTAAGACAAATAAATAAATAATACAATCAAAATAGCATCATTGAATCAAACATTGAATAAGCCAATTTTACGGCGCAAAATTATCAGCGAACGAAAGATGATTGATAAAAGCTGGATTAACGTAATATATAAGCCTACTTTTAAGCAGACTGGAAAAGAGTTGCAAATGTATATATCATATTCATATATTTCAATTTGTAAAGAAATATTGTGAATTTCCACGCATAACGCAGGTAAATACAATGATAAATGGCTAGAATTTTCATTCTCCAATTTACAAAGTAATTCTAAAAAGTCTCAGTGCAGACTTAGTTATAACTATATATTTACGTTTGACATTACTTAACATTGATGGTATTTAATAAGTCTCAGGCAAATATTTTTTTTAACCTAGAGACCACTTTCACTCACTTGAAAACGTTTACATTAAAAATGTTACCTCAAAAGCGTCTCAAATCTCACGATTGAAAAAAACGTATTTCGCCAGATCAATGAATTATTATGAATAAAAATAAACAGTAAACTCTAAAACATTCATTATTTACCATATTTATTCAACCTAATCATGGTTTCTTTTATACAGTTCTTTAAAATCAACAAGAGTAATATGAATAATTTCTCTGTAAATAATGTTTCAAGTAAGACGGGTGAGTGAGTACTAGGGTGGACCCTAATAGTTTTATTTATGGTGTGATTTTCTTCCGTAACAAAGTTATTGTTCATGCGGATATCTTTCTCTAATGATCATCGGTAAAATCCCCTTTGTAAACCTTAATTTTATAGTGGTCTCGGTAAATAAAGTAAATGCATAAACTTAACATGTAGATTTTTTAACGATATGTAATAGGTCATAAATTTAACTAACATTTTCACTATTGATATTTACCTTTAGGCAACGATATACGACATTTCATCGGTTGATAGTGCTCGTGATGAGCGAACCCAGTCCTGATCATTATAAACATATGTACAGACAAATTGTGTTTTATTTTCGAAAGCAGATATACGAAATGATTTTTGATTGATATTTCAAAATTATTCGTATTTTTTCCCTGGTATACGATAATATTTCAAACACATAACGCTACTGATATAGAATTCCAAAGGATTCCTTCAAATGTAGGTTTTTCCTTTTTTTAATAAAACAAAATTTGTTCTGTACTACTTCCACATTTCTATAATGATCAGGACCGGTTTCTCTCATCAAATAATGTTTTATTTTTAAAAATATAATGCCTTTCCACCAATAATTGACAGTTAACACCTTAAAAGTACAAGTGTTTCTATTGAGCGATGGTTGCATGTTTGTCCTTAAGCCTGCATATCGAAATGCGGAAATAAAGCTGGTAAGAGTGAATACCCCACAGTTATATTATTAATACTTAATTTTTTTAAATATGTATCATTTACAACTGTGATACTGTGGTATTTTAGAAAAGTGGATACAACTATTTTTGTTTCTTTGAAAATGAGGGTTCATTTTACTCAGTTCAAATATAATTTGCTATGAATAATTTGTTTTGGAGAATATATATATATATTTTTTCCATTCAAAGTTGGCCGGTTAAGTAAATAGGTATTACTGACACATTTATAGTAAAAAGCGAAATGGGTAATGGAAATGTTACACGAGACTTTATATGCAAAAGCATTACAAACATTTGAATACGTAATGATTTTCTTTGAAAATAGCAAGCGTCTAGTACTACAAACATAATTTTCTCTGTAAAAGGTACAGGAGAGTTCTCAAAGAAAGTAAGCAAACACAATAAAAAGCTAGCGCTAATTAAAACGAAGGGCATATTCCTTAATATGAAAATGTTGTGTTCACGAAAAATTTATTTGATAATCAAAAAATAATGGCACGTAGAAATGAATGTGGCAAGAAGCAAACACGAACGAAAATTTCCAGAAACTGTTCGGACGATATTAACTAGTATAATTGGTAAATTCAAGATTTATTCAAACAGGATAGAGAAGGTTTTGGTTTAGTGTCGATTATTATCACGGTGAAAGATAAAATAGTTGATCATATTATTTAATCAAAGCACGAAATAAAGCTTTTCGAGGTGAGCATACCCTAATACTATAAGGATAAGCTAAATTTTATCGAGGGTCGAATCTGGGATACTTCCATAGATCAGATATTTGTAATTACACTACCACGAATTTAATAAAAAAAATCGTTAGAACAATATTATATTATTGATATTGTAATATTGTTATGTTGACGCCTAAAAATATTTAATTTTAATTATATGCGTATGTTTAAATTAGTATGTGATAATTAAATTTGGATTATTGAGATTTTGTACACTTCCATGTATTTTGTCACTAACGACCCGGGTTTCGCCTTTCGGCATCTTCAGGCATTCGAGCACACGAATGGACTCGAACTCAGTTCGAACATGGAAGTGTACATGGAAGTGTACAAAATCTCAATAATCCAAATTTAATATTGAAATTCCATCAAGCACCCTCAGTCGATGTCTTAAATTATAGTATGTGATACTTAAATTATTTTATAGAAGATGACAAAAGAAGTTTTAATTGGTTTAATTAATATTCATTGAATAGAAAGTCACTATAAATATACATGGCTGATGCGATATTGACCATTTTAAATAAGTTATCTTAACTAGCAATATGCGTCGTCAGATTTCAAGGAAATGAAATTGGAGACAATTGATGCAATTCATTGAGTTTTAAACGCTAAAGCAATTCATAATTTAATCATGAAACAATCAATCAAATAGATAAAGTATAATCAATAACGTCAACTTTCATTTACCATACATATACAATCTTAAACGTAGATAAGTATTTATCAAAGTAAATGGTAATTCTGTAGTAATTACTTATTACCTTTACTAGTTCACAATATTTTATACAAAAACTTGATACTAGTTATATCCATTTGATTGAATTTGCATAATCTTATTTTATAATGCCCCATACCGCTCTGTAGACGTTTTATTATTATCACATATCACATGTAGATATGAAATTTTCTCATGACTAAGCGTTCGCGGTATATAATAAAATAAAATGTTATGCAATGCACACACAGTTCCAATGTACCAGCTACTTTAGACATTCAGTATTTCTATTTCAATACCGCCACCTATGACGGGTACGGTTATACTAGTTTAATAATAAATTGCTTTAGCGTTTAAAGTTCAATGAAATTCAATGTATACGATTTAGCACATATTACATATATATGGTTGTAAAAGAAATATTTAAATTTGTCAATATGAGAATTTTTTAAGTATACAGATTTAGCATGGTTTGTATGAAAGACTTATCGAAGTATTGATGATTATTAATAAAACGATTTTTGGCGCACACTGTACGCTTAGATTTGTAATCACTTTGTATGTAAATGCTGACACACAATAAAGTACAGCATTTGTACTTTTGTATGGGTATTGTAAAATTTTCATACGAATAAACGCTTTCCGAATTAACTTGCTCTCCGCTCCGCCCCCGCACTGAAATGTAATTGTTTCATCGGTTAATTGCATTACAGTATAATGTGTGTGTAATTCACAGATGAATCTTGCGTTATGCAGCAAGCAATACTTTCAGCGAAATAATTTGGCGCAGTTAAACAATTTACTAAAATGCGAGAGATACGACGTGAAAATCCAGCACTCAAAGAGCGGTCAATACCGAAAGCTTGTTGAGTTGTACATTAAAACTGGAATAAATCTGATTAAAACTAATTTATAAGTGTGTTTAAGTTTTGAACTTGTCAAATACAGAAAGTATAAGCAAGATAAAGAATACAACTTTTAAATTAATAGGAACAAATATTAATTATTCGCGGTCGGTAAAATTTTGGATTTTAATCCGCGGACAAGCTCAAGAGACCTTTATTTTCGAAATTAATTATTTAACAGCATGGCAAGGCCATTCGAAAAATATTGCATATCTTTAGTCAAGAATGTGAATTTCTTTTCACTAAAATGTAATTAATTTATTCCTAGTAAGTACTCTATTAGAATTTCTTAATGCTTATGCACATCTGTATTTGTATCTAATAATAGGTAGCTATATTCAACTTCTTATGTCACAAATAATGAATTTAATAGGGTAAAATATCAAAGTATTTAGTTGTACAAAATTTTATTATGTAGTTGATAGCTATTTCGGCTTAACGCCATCGTCAGAACCATACTTAAACTTATTTTAGATTAGCTATATATACTGTTTAGAAGAGATACTACATAAAACATAAAAGACTACATATTTACGTATGTATTAAATTCAATTAGCGGCGTTTTAATTTTACATTGAGTATTTTTTACGATAAGACATTTTCAATCTAGACTGTCGAAATTAATAACTCAATAGTTGTGGGCTATCCATCGATCAGGTAATATTTAATTTATACACTTCTCTCAATGAAAATGTTGGTCGAATTAGTTAGATATTCGTTCACATTATTAATCATTGGTTCAGACGCAGTTAAAATTTCTTTATTTGCATTGCAGGCAAGAAGTATACGATACTCCTGCTGAGCTGTTGCAATGGTAAATTGATTTTCTTATATCAACGAAGTTATTCTGCGGTCATCAATTTAAATTGTGTATTCTAATAATCGTTGTTTCTTACTTTGTACAATTTACGAATAAATAAAACACTCATTAAATAATTACCGTACATCTCTTTATAATAAAGATAAAAATAATTGAAATAAATAATGTGAATATTTCGCATAAATAAAAATGAGCCTTTGTGCAAGTTTATAAATACATGTATTATTTTTTCATTGAAAAAATAATTCATAAGATGGCGATACACACTGCCTACGGTTGGGAAAGTTATGTCCCTCAGTCGATTTACTTTGTAGCAAAAACACCCGGCGTGTTAACACAATGCATAGTTTTCCTTTTCGCGAAAGGCCTAACCATTTATTTTGGGTCTCTTTTCATGTAATGGAATATATCAAACTATAAAAGATGGGAAGAGATTATTTTATGATGCGTTTCTCAATATATTATTATAAATATTCAATTAATTTGATTGGTATTTTTACTGTTTTTGATTTCGTTATAGGTACCTACCATATCAGCCTGAATATAACGCGACCTATAAATGTGAAATATAACGTAAAAGTTACATAATTAAAATATACTGTAATTTTCTTTTTTAACCGAGTGTTGAAAATTTTGTTGATTGTATCAGATACTTGCTTTGCTATAATCATGAGAAAACGTGCATAAAATGACTAATCTAAATGGCGACAAGAAGTCAACTGCGGGCCGTTATTTTACCCAAACGCGCCAAATGGGTTTTAATGTAAATGGAATATGAGTTTGAGTCGCATGTGAGTTGCATATGCATACTAAAATACGTCTTGTTAAATAGTTATAAAAACATGAAATGGTTTTAGGTTTGGTTTAAACATTATAAAGATGCTCAAAAAATACGAAACATCGATGAATTGAAAAATATAATGTTATAATTCAAACGTGTGGTAGACGAAAAAGAGTAAAAGATCTATGGAGAATTAAGTTGAAGGATAGTATATTAAAAATAATTATTTAGAAGTTCTAATGCCAAAATAAAAATTCTGGATGTGTTAAAATAAAAGTTATAGTTCATAGCACTTGCGCTACCAAGTATGAGATATGTTCAATGCCAGTAGGATAGAAATCGTATTAGAGGCCAGTTCGTAACGAGTAACAGATCGGATATAACGGCCATTTCCGTTCAGCATTTTACGCCAATAATACCAATAAGTCACTGGCGAGTGGACTTAGGGATAAAAACATTTTCATGTAATGTACATATTGTATGTTCCAGAAGCAATCGATTGTAAAATAAACACTACAATTATAATTCACATTCCATGATTTTACGACTGAACTGCGGATCCGTCACAAAATTTTGACATAAAATAAAGATTGACATCTTACAGATTCTTATTAAACTTTTAATGAATATGATAAATATACGTTCTGGTATTGCATAAATGACAGTATATTATATCAGCAGTTAAGAGTTTTTTTTACATTAGCTGTTCAATCCCTAAGGGTTCTTTTATTTTGGAAAATATACGCCACGATAGAGTATATTATTTATTTCGCCTTGTGCAAATTACTATTGACTAATATATATGAATAAAATTTGACAGATGAAAATGCAAGTCAACTGAATTTATATGCATTTTACACAATAACATCCTACCTACGAAATACACTTGGAAATGAAAATTTCCTCTTTCGACATTTTTCTCATGCTAATGGTATATTATTATACTGCGTTTACATACAATATTATAATTATCATTTAGATTGAGATATTGCAATTGGCTGTATGGGTAGCTGATATTATTAGTATTATATCTGCTTAAAAATAAACATGTGTTTTCTACAATACCTTTAGTTTATAATATGTACAACCATTATTCGTGGGGCCCGTATAATATTTAATATTAATTTCGAAAAGTAAGCTCCCAGATTTGTTATTTTATTGTATCTATTTAAACATAGATAATATCAATTCGTATAACATAAAAGAATCATTCAACAACATGGAAAAATATAGCAGCAAAATTTTATTTATCTAAAATTCATTATGTGTTAAAAAGTATATTACATATAAGTATCTAGATTTCGATAAATGAAGCCCCGAATAAAAAAATGTATGCAGTATGTATTATATTATATAACGATTGTGGAAATATTTTATTGTGATGATGTATAATAATACATATATACTGAACATCCAAAAGAGAAAATATATTTTTTGCATATAAAATATAATGGTTTTTCTAGCATTCGTTGAAAATAAGGCTGAATATATTTATGCGATACTTGACACATAAAACTCCCCCAGGGCTTAACGATAATACCGCTCTAGTACATATATGCGGAGACGATTCAAAATCAATAATAAAAAACACATCAAATGACTGGACGAAGGAAATTGATTACCCTTTGGTTTGATATATCACATCGATGGCACTGTGTTGACGTTAGTCTGACATGTAAACAAAAAAAGATCATGTCGGACAAATTATCCGCCATTGTTTTTTTGCGCATTTTTACGTCCGATGTCAGAACGTTTTCTGAATATGTTACGAACATTATAAGACTTTGCTGGTGCGGGAATAACGTTGCTGTCGAACCCTCATCTAATCTATATCTTGCTCCATTTTGCTACAAACTCGCCAGATGTCAGTCAAAGCTGGGCGCACTACCAGCCCATATTCAGATATTAAAAATCATCAATAACACGCCACAAAATAAATGCTTGACAAGGAGTATAGTGATGTGATCGCAACAAAATTATCGACCATTTTAACATCATAAGGGATTTGTTAAATAAACTCTCAGTAACTTGAAAACCCTTCGAGTCAATTAACGTCATCACAATTTTGTAAAATTATTTATTCTTCCTTTCATTTTGCTATGATCATATTGGAATACATATCACTACGTAAGATTACCTAAGTAAACGATGTTAATTAAGTCGCACATCATAAAAGTTTAAAACACATTTCTGAAATAAATGTCAAAAAAATATGACGTAATAATTTTATGTCGATTGCCAGATTCTATATAATATGGAAGTGTATTTGATATTGCGCAATATTATCCTTGATTTGGTTATATAAAAGTGTGTATAATAAATTGCAGTATTCTGTGAAGTTGTATTTAAATACAATTTGAAAGAGAAGAATTAGGGTCGAATCTACATAAAGAGGAAAAAGTTCGGTAGAATATAAAATACATTGGTGACCAAAAAAAGCCTATATCGATTTTTGGACCAGGTAGGAAGAAGAATAGATTGGAGGGCGAGCAGGGAATGCCGGACGCTAATGTACACACGATTTAAGAGAGATGAGGGTTAAGTAAACACGACACAACATTTAATTATTTCGAAAGTACCTGGTACAAGAAAAAAGATCTTTTTTCTTTTCCTTTTCTTTGGTGGCAAAAGAATATCGAATAAAATAATCCACTGGTGTTCCCTTTTAAAATTCCTGTTCAGATATTCAAAGCATTGCTCGAAGGCACATTTGTATATTGAAATTATTATTCATTTATAATTGTTTTTTGTCGTAGCAACGCCGAGGATTACTTTTCACGGATAGATAAAGTCAATTGTATTTTGTTTGACAAGAATTTCAATATATCAAGAGACGGTGGAGCGTCAAATATATAATGATTTTAATTAATTTGCAGTCTTAAAATCCACATTTTGAATGTATCTGCATGTTCGCCCCATTTCCTCCGGTAACACAATAAACACATAATTTATATTTTTCATTTAACTTTTGCGAAATTATTTTTGGGCTTTATTGTGATTAAAGAGCAACGTTTCGTCAAATTTTAGGTCCACGTAATGTTTTTTATTTCACACATTTTTTTATTACGACGCTGAAAATGAGATCTACAATGGGTTTGATGCGTCTTTCCAAGACAGTAATTTTATGAATACTAACCGTGAAGCCATCTGACTCAATAATTGATTATTATTATTTTATTCACTCTAACATTAATTCTCGTTGTAAAGTCGCACTTTTAATGGCATTTACCTTCACACATACTACAATAACTAGTCTAAATTAATAATATTGTAATTTATTGACATCATCACGAAGACACAATTTATGTCGTTCTAGCATAAACAAAATATTGGTTATACTTTATTCTGCCATAATTTTATCAAATATTGAAAAGTAATTGCTCTCGAGCAACGAAAAATATCTAGTTAAAGGATTAAAAAGTTTTTTAAATGTCAGTTTTCTTGTTTTGTATTTTTGCGAGTTTTATAATACAAAATAGCTCGTTATGCGACTTTTGTGCGATGGTGGGGATAAATTATTAATATCGAGTTACATATATAAATATTATAATACACATACATTGGTTTATATAAGCGCATTATTATCCCGCACAATACGGAATGATTAAATAATTCAATTTTCTAGTATCACATAATACACTAAAAATAAGCACATTGTATTTTATATTGAAAGGCAATAAAAGTAAAACTCACTTCTCATACAAAGCCCTATGTATCCGGAGAGCGAAAAGGGGAAATCTTCAACTTGTGGTTACGGAAACTATTGCTGATTGAGACTATTCAAGTGTTGAAAGGTGTGCTCGATTGGAAATACCTTTATCATTGCTGACAGCTCTGGTTTATATAGTCTATATATTATATACAACAGAAGACGTTGAATTATTGAAGTCAATTTAAAATATGGACATATATTAAATGATTAACCCATTGAGAACTAGCATCAATTTTATAGCATATCGCGTGTTTTTAAAATAATTTATATGTACTAGAAAAATGTAAACACTCAAATATAAAATAGCCAGACTAGAAGCCGAATGGTAAACGCTCTTACTATTTCATTTTAACCTACGTGGTTAATAGTTTGAATGGTTTTGTTGATCTATTTATGGATGTGTATTTAAATACATGGATATCTGTGACGTTTTCATTCCTTCACAGTATTCTCATTTATTCATTCCCAGAGAGCGCTTTCTAGTTCTTTTCTAATCCCATCTTTCTATCCTTTGCTACTATGAAAGATATTAAGCGACTGAATTACTACCAGTTGCCTTAAACAACTTCTTTTGAGATACTTTATTGGGAGTCGGTTAGCTTAACATCGGAAGAACATATGTGCACTTTTATTTATTTAAATTATTCAATTATAATAATGAAAATTAAATGCGAAATAATATAATAAATATTTAATCTGATATCCATGCAAAATATTATTCTAATACCATATATTTTTTTACGTTTCTATAAAATAAGTAATGTTGTATTTCTTATGATTGCTTATTCATCGAACTGATAATGTATAGCGAAAATAATACAGAATATTTTCCAACAAATAGAACTTTTAAAACAGATGAATAATTTCACCACGATTAATCGGATGGAATAAATAGTCATCTATAGAAATCAAGTAAAGACGTGGCTGTACTGAGTTGCATCCTATTGTATTTTGATTTATTATTGTGTAACTATTTTATAAAGGTAAATAGCATATTTCATTGTGTATATTGTAAAAATAAAAAAAATGGAAAAAAGCTTAACAATTTATAAATAGGTACAAAACAGTCAGATAAACGATGACATAATAGGGGGCGTTACGCTCATTGTGTAAAATAATAATTCTGTTCTATTATCAAATACAAAACGTACTTTAAAGTGAACGAAAGCTGCGACTCCGGAAAGGATTTCGTACCTCACCCCGAAGCTTTAGTTCGGACAATAAAATTTGAATTACCGCCTAGGGGTCGGAGGCCAAAGAAGGCGAGGCTCAAGGAAGTATAAAACATAACACGGACTTTTGGGAGGTGGGACACTCTGGAACTTGCCGCTCGAACGGGCTTATCTGCTAGAAATATTAAGCCCACTGAGTCGGAACATTAAAAATCAGCCTTAGTGAGAAATTTTCAATTATTTGCTGCTTCCACAGGTAACTTGTTATACTTACAAATTGTGACCTGAATATTATTGCGAATTGTCCACCCATATATTTGTAAAACCAGTGTAAGTGGAAATGTAAATTCAATATGGTTTTTCATCGTTAATAAAAATACTTCCTCTTTAAAATGAATTGAAAAAATGAGCATTCAATTAGTAGACCGCCATTTCAATTAATCATGCCTTTCAAGCTTACCAATAAGTTCAAGGTGTATGTACTGGCAGCCAATTTCAACGTTAATTTTTCATGAAATATTTGATAGGTATCTAAATTACTCGATGAGCAGGTCTCGCTTGATTTAATTTTTTAAAATATCTCGAATCGATAAACAGCTGTTATCAAGTTGTTTTTTACAATCAAAGAATTAAACAGATAATTTGGAAATATTAAACTGATTTTTTTTTAATAATCTTCGTGTAGCATAGGAAACCACTTTAAAAAAAAATAAACGAAACAAAATTCACGTATCAAAACTAGCCAGATGATGTGTGAACACTAAAAATTTTAACGAATCGAATTTATAGCTATATATTTTTAATTATTGTAGATGACGATATCTATAATAAATGAAAAAACAATAGTTATTATTTGACTGCTGATTAGCTTGGAATATTAAAGTAATGACTAATTATGTAAATAAATACTAAAAGAATCAAAGAATAACCCAATAAGAATCGGGTATAAGAAGGGCTTTTCAGTTTTCAATAAGTTTGAGTTTTGCCTTCAATTTAAATGACATAGTGTAACTAGGGAAAGCTTCTTATTTCATGTGGAAAAAAATATAATAGATACATGTGTAAGATAATTTAAGTGTTAGACCGGCCTTCTATTGCAAGAATTCGTTAGGCAAATTACGTATTAACAATAAATAAAGAATCCACTTTAAGAACAAAATTGGCATTTATAAATTACAGTGTAGTGATTGCCAACACTTCTATGTGGGTAAAACCACACGTATATTACATATAAGAGTATCAGCACATTTAGCAGCGTTTAGACTAAAAAATGAAGGGGTTAAAATGTTGCATCAGAACATGGGGGATTATAAATTATTCTATTAAGAAATTTTGGAAATCAATAGAGCCCAGTAAAATTCCTTACCAATTTTGAACGAACAATTGAATCTTCCAAATTCCCCTCTATTGTACCCTTTACGTGAGATGAGTTCGTAAAAAATAAACATGAATAAACAATCAAAATTAAACATAAATCAACAATCAAAGTAATGAATTTACCATATTAATAAATCGGTCCATGGTCACCCTGAAGGATCCCATTAGTTAAAATTGGATGGGTAGTTTTTCGAATTGCATTTAAAAACCCCCCTCTGTTCACTCGAAAGGTGGTGACTAGTCCAGATGTTAATTTCTTAGACACAGGGATAAGATTTGTCCTATTTTATTTTGTATGTAATCGTTATAACCTGTTTATTTGTGTTAGTTCGAGTTCACTCGAATGCTCGTGTGCTCGAATGCCTGAAGATGACGAAAGGCGAAACCAGGGTCGTTAGTGACAAAATACATGGAAATGTACAAAATCTCAACAATTCAAAATTGATATTAAAAATCCACCAAACACCTACAGTCGATGTCTTAAATTTTATCAAAATTGGAAACATGTGTTTGTGAGGCATCAATGCGAAGACCTTAATTACTTTTGAAAATTTTTATTCAGGTAAGTTTTATAAAATTGATTAATTTCATTTTTACGTGGAGCGTGACAGCAGATTTTTGAATTAAAATAAACGTGGGACATAAAGAAGACAAACTCTTTTTACTATAAAAAGTATCAACAGTCATCTTCTGTGTTAAAAACGCAAATGCGAAAAGTTTTCAAAATTGCAAAACTCAGGCAAATGCGAAAACGCGCCAACGCCACACGAAATGGGTCAAAACAGGAAACAGAAACACAAAGAGATGTAGATTGCAGAATGTAAACACAAAATACATGCAACTATTTGGGACGTAATGTTTCAAAATCCATGCGAAAACAAAAGCGGCGTCTAATTGAAAAAAAAGAAAATTTTTGGCGCATGGTTCCTGAAAATGTTTTAACGCTATTTAGACAACGAAACAATTTAAAATATACATTTTTCAAATTACCCAAATGAAAGCGAATATTTAAAAAAGACAATTCTATTTCATATTTAGCTCAAATGAATGCGGAACAAATGGTCAATGTTAAATATAAAATACAAACTTAGCACTAGTAATTACAAATTCTCTTGTAGTATAATATATTTTTTTCCACGTCCATTTTTTATGTGGCGCATATGGACTCCTAATGGAGCTTATCACAACAGATGTTTTTCTAGAAGAACTGTTTGTGACTTAGTTGCTCAAACTCTTTTTCGAAGAGTAATCGCTCTCGCTATGCCCCCCCTTTTTAAAATCGGATGGGTGGAGGGAATTTTAGGCATCACAGACATCCTGCCTTCGAACAGAAATAACTGTTCGGATTAGAATTCGAACCTCTGACTACCGCAACCGAAGCCAATGACGTTGTCCGGGAAGTAATAATTAATTAATTTAAAGTTTTAATTTCAATTGGTCTTGTAGTGAGTGGTTGAACGGGCTTAAGTTTAAGCTAAATTTCATAAATTGATTTTTTAATCCATTTAAGGATTTTCGTTCGCAGGCATGTTTGCCGGTGATATTTTAATTCCCTTCCATCTTTCTGGTGCTCATTAGGAGTCCACATGTTCAATATTAGGAGTGGATATAGTTTCAAGAAAAACTTTTAATTTATGTTCGCTCATTATTTCGGTATAGGGAATTCATGTTTGAGAAATAGACCTATTTGTGCCTTCTGGTTTCAGTAATTACCCAATATATGAATTTGTATTATCCTTAATGACACGAAATGTATTAGAATAAATGGACTGAACTCATTGTCATGATAAATGTACATTATTAATTTAAACATCGTTACGTATATACGAAACGTTTCTCTTGTAAACAGTCCTCACGGTTTGAGTAAAAGCAACGCTTTTTACTATGTTGACATCGAAGCCTGTATCATGTAAGCACCGAGTGTTACAGCGAAACTTTATAAAGAATCAAAGAAAAGCTCAAGTTTCAACAGCCCATCGGAAGGTTGGAAGTAAATAATAAAAAGAAATGTTAACTTTTGCACTTAAGCTTGGCACACTGCTGTTATTGTTGGTTGGTTGCCATTATCTTGTTTTTTTAAGCTGGACTTACAAAATTGTCTAAAATTTTTAAGACCCAGCGAATAAATTTAATCGAAAAGATCGAAGTTTTGTAATGGAACGTCACGAATGGTAGCAAAATTTTAACGGTAAACATTAGATTTAAATACTTTCAGAAATATGGAAGAATTTCTTGGATTCAATAGCAGTTTATATGGTTTCAACATAATATTATCATAAGTCAAACTAGCGTCAACACTAAAGTTATTAATTTGTTATGCAACCTCGTTTCTCTAAATATATAGTGATAATATTTTTTGTGATATTTGGGATTTATTACATACATGTAATGTAAAAAGTCGGGAGTGGGCAGAAAGCCACTAAATACTTTTTTTATTATTAAAAGTGATGTTTTGTGTTTTTCGTTTTTATTATGAAAATCATAATTTTTAAATATCAATAAGGCGATGATTATTTACAAATATTTTGTTGCTTCAATAATATATGTGAGCATAACTATATATTTTTCTGATTTTATTGGAATCCTACTAAGTTGAAAATTTTTTGATTTGTTTTTACGCGGGTAAGTAATTTACATAGTTCGTGATTTTCTTCATGACTTCATTCATAGACGATATAGTTTGTATAATTCATAGATTGTTCCGGATTAACTAAAATGATTATTATGAAACTCTGACGTAGACAATACGTGATATTTGTATAATTCTTAGAATATTTGATAAGTAGACACGCGTAAATTCTATGCCACGTCACATTATTTGATATCAAAATTCCTTTAACACCCGATAAACCTTAAGATTTATATTGGCACGTGATTTAATTGATTAAATGGTAATAAAGGGTGGATCAACGGTCCTTTTCTAGATTATACGATCCGCTGAAATCACAGTCGCTCTCTCGAGAGGCAACACATGTATGGAGGCATGCTTTATGAATAAAACAAATGGCAGTGAGATAAATTTGGCGACCGTTTTATTTTCGGCATCACCACGACGACCCGACGTTAAAATACATCCGATGTTGAAGCTGCACCCCTGACAAAACGACCTCCGATAAACGGCTTCGGAAAAAAACTCCCCATTTTTTCCGACCGACCCGGCGGAGATGACGTCACAGAGCTACCAATAGTTCACAAATTTCAACTTTGCGAGAGCCCAGTCAATTTTGCAAGATAAACGACCTGACGAACGGGTAACATAAGTGCCGGCTTAATGATTTTTAATGCAGAAAATACTGAGAGAAAATCGGTAGGCGGTCGCCGACAAATTGAAACCATAATTTTCCATAACGAGCGCTCGACTTGTGTCGAGGACTAATTTGACAAAACGCGTTCTGGTCGTGAAATATTTTTCAATGCTCATTTATCAAGTAGACACAAACAAAGCAATTTTACCACTCCGATGGAAAAAAAATCATCACCAGTCGAGTTGCTGTCTTAATTACGAATATTTCAACTGAGAAAATACCATCAGTAATGGGGAATAGGTTATAAATTAAAATACACAATTGATTGCACAGTAAAAGGCAGCTGTTTTTCATTAAGAGTCAATGTAATGATAAAAGAGAAAATTATTTTTTTGTTACTTTCTAATGACACTTCAAGGCAATTAGTGAATTTTCCGTATTCAAAGGGGAGCCAGCCATGCTGTATGAGCTTAAATGAAAAATAAAATATTTTTTTTTCGAGATGGTATGTTATGATGTACAGTTCGAAAGCTATGGACTGCAGAATGTTCATGTGTAAGTAAATATTTACAGCTGTTACAGAATCAAATATTATTAGTTTAATTATGTACCGATGGATTTAAAAATATATGTTAGTTCCTTTCGCAAGCAACATCATCATCAATCGAAAGAATCAAAAAATTTGAAAAAAATACTTATGTTGATTAAATACAGCTAAGAATGTGTATTTTGCTTTTAACGGTTAGCTGCTTTCCCTTAAGCAGGCAGAGGCGCTTTACGTGGTAGTGGCCATAAAGTATATCCATGAGTCTAGTTTAATTAAAGAGGTAAACAAAATATTGCCTAGGCTCACACACAAAAGTGAAAGATGCGTTTAGAGTATGTTGGTTAAGCAAAACGGGCTGGATCCAAACTGGGCGCTTCATCGTCTTACATTTCATCCCTGAGTTATGAGACAGTACGCCCCGAGCTTTTTACCGTGTTTTCCTTACAAGACACGTACGGTATAAATCTTAACCGGCGATGTCTACCGCTGGGCGGCGGGTTAGTCCTAACTCCATCCGCTTTGGTATATCACCACCCGGTTCACCTTGGCCCCTGCCCGTGCCGGTTCTTCTCACCACCCGCCGATCTGTCCGCCCTCAATTTGGGGTACCACCACTGTCGTTCGGATAAAAAAATTCGCTACAGGCGAATGTAATAAAGAATCTACAATAAATTACCGAGCGAATGACGTTCGATTCGATACTGTTTTTGATTTATAAAACGGAAGTCGCTTCGTATTCCCGCTCTGATTAAAGTCGGCCATTGGGATACAGCGCTTTTCACGCGTCGGAAATGTCGCGCAACGCAAATGTGAGTGATTAGGGGCTATTTCGCATTTCAACCGTATTTTGAATAAATCTTAGATAAAGCAAGACATGCGTACATGATATTGTTATATCAAAATTGACTGAAACTAATAGTTCTCATTTATGGAAGATGTTTTTCTCTCTGATATATGATATCCCAAATATTATACAACATTAATATTAGTTTTATTGGAAAAAGTGGCAGATTTACCCTAAAATAAAACTGTTATCGACGATGTCCATTCACCAACGTTACTTTTCAAAAATATGGCAAGCAATAATTTCAAAAACTTTTAGTTTTCAACAATTATTTATGTTCGCGTAAGTGTAAACGATAATGTGAGAAAGGAACTAACCGTTGAAAACATTACCTTGATTCGAATGTATAAATATTAGTTGAAAAATTATCTTTTATTAAATGAGAATTTGCTGGGATTAGAATCGATGCTGTGAAAATAATTAATTACATTTTGAATGCGTATAATAAAGCATACTTTGTCTATAAAATGAAATCATCCCAACGTTATGAATAAAATTACGGTTAATGGTTTCAGATGATAAATGATTATTTAAGAATTCATTGAAAATGCAGATTTGTAGACAGCTTTGTCTTAAAAGCGGGAAATAGAGTACACCAACATAAGCTTTTGAGTCTTCAACAAACCTCGAAAGCGAGCAAAATGTTCTTATTCGATAAAACAATCTGCAATTGTATAGACGAAGCGGTGTTAAGTTGTTGATTACATTAATTCACTTAACCTACAAGAGAAACATTTATCACTGGTCTAGACGTATCCAGACAAATAACCTTGCACTGTTCTTAGAATACATATCTTTCAAATACAATTTAATCAAAATTTATACGTGACTAATCAAATAATAAAATGAAATAAAGTATCACACGAAATTATTTTTTTAATAAGCGTAACCTCTTCACTTGATTGCGTGTTTAAATAAAGATTTATCGGTAAAGGAAGTTGTCAAAGGTAGCATGCAGTTGCCATAAATATTTAGCTGATTGTTGTCTGGCTACGTATTTAAAAATGTGACTTCTTGAAATTATCTTTGAAATTTCATTATCTTGAAAAAGAAAGTCTATCGAAAATTTTCCATGGATTGGGCGGTAACTTTGCGGAGACTCATTTACAATATAAAATTAAAATTGATAATTTAGTTATTCCACTGGCTGTGTTACTAAGCTTTTGTGTTTTTTGGTGCTTCAGATGCTTCTGAAAGAAGCAAAACGCGTAACATTTAGTAACACAGCCAGTGGAATAACTATGTTATCAATTTTAATTTATATTAAGGTATATCGACTTAATTTTTAAATGGATTTTTTTTATTATTTCACAAAAGACGAATAGTTTTTATAAGTAACGGTGGAGTGAGAAAAATTGGTCCTGAAACCAACATTAAAAATTAACAGATAGTCAGTACTGATAATCTTGATTCATTTGGATTAGACACTTTCACTCTACCTGTACTTAAATTGAATGCGTGGTAAGCAAACGATTGATACTGTTATACTTCATACGATATTATGGTAGAAATTATGTCTCATTAGTACATTTCCCAATGGGTATGTTATTGCATGGTTGAACTCTATATTTAGCATAATAAAAATAAAGGCTATTTTAAATATCGAAATTTAGGGCGTGCTTAAAAATGAGAGATAAAAGGCTCCAAGTAATTTGAGGTATTCTCTTTCCATTGTTGGGTGCGATTTACGAATTGCAAAATGGAAACGATTTACCGCACATTAAATGAAAACATTCCACGGCGGGGATGAACACAGGACACCCCATGTATTCCGACGGATTTTGCGCTCCAAAAATCGTCTGTATAGATGTACCCAAATATATTCTGTCATCCCTTTAATCCTTGGACGATATTTTAATTACTGACATTGTGTCAAATTGATATGCCGGCTTCCATTATCGGAAAACTATTTCAATTTGATATACTTTAACTGTAATTTAATGCTTCAACTGTTATAGAACGAAATAAAATATACAATTATGTTTATATCATATAAGTTTGTTTTGCCGCCAAAACTTTGTTAAAATTTGTCAAAATATGAAAATATGAATTATGTATATGTATGTTAAAATATCTTCTTTTTAAGTATTTATTGCATTTTTTCATAATTTTATCAGGAGCGGTTTAACAAAGCTGTGTAACTAGATGTTGTTATTTCCTCGGTTGCAACACTTAGTGTAGCATCCGGTGGAATAACAGAATTATCAATTCCAATAAAAAACGAATTTCCACAAGGTTACCGAAGAATCCATTAAAAACAAAAATTTGTTCATGAATACTTAAAATAGTTCATTGGTAAGTTTTTAAATTTGCAGTTTCCGCGATAAAATAAATATATTATCAATCGTAAAAAGTACGATTATAAAAAATTTTATTCGGAAGAGAAATTTATTCGCGTATGAGTGAAAGTATTTTTTCCATTAATTACGATGAATAAAAGAAAAATCGTATTGGAGTTAAAATGTAGTCCAAAGAAAAAAACTAGGAAACAGATCCAGATGATGATTGATGGGTTCATAATGCGTGGAAGATTATTGTTCTAAAAAACATTTTTGTGATATTATAAGATGGCACTAATGCGTACATAACTTGTTGTTTTTTTCTTTCAGAGTTCGCCAATTATTTATATTTAATGAAGTGGAATATTTTTATCGCAGTGTATTTTGCTGAAACTTTATACCTATGTAAATATAGTCAATTTTAAATCATACAATTAATTTATGAAGAAGGATTTTAAAAATAAATAACTAGATTTTCATAACTATTGATCGCACATATTTCTAAAGTGAAATTTGAAACATGCGAAATCGCCATTCATGTACTTAACTTATTCTAATTATTTCGATCGAGATCTGTCAAACGTTGATATTTTGTCGAATTATTAGATAATCTTAATCTATTAATTTAGTTTGTAATTAGTATTTTTAGTAGAGAATCTTCAAATATTTGATATCACACAACAATTCATCTAATTAATGGTTATGAAATGTGATCGTTATCATTTGTAACGTGTAGTAAAAAAGTTCAATACTGTTTTTTAAACCAATAATTATGTCACATAAATATTTTTAAACAACCGATCTCGAATATTTCCACCGGAACGTAAATAGGGTAAAAGTTTTTTTATAAAAGATCAAGCAATAAATTCAAATTTGTTCCAAAGTCGCTTTTGCTTTGTGCAAAAGCATTACTTCTGATGTATATTACATGCTGCAATGCAATATCTGTGTGTAAAACGGCTTATGAAAATATGTAACATTCAATTGCTTTAAGTATTAAATTGAACTCACATCATACAACTTCAGTTATTGGTAAATCAAAATGATATTACTATGTATTGCATAGAAGTTTAATATATTTTTTTGATGAAAATAGTAAGGTTATGAATTAATTAAACATGTATTATAGATATTTAATAGCCCTTAACATGATATCATATTTTATTATTCTTAAAAAGGTGCTCGTAATGTGGAAGATGTCAACAGAAATTATTGAGCAAAGAAAAGTTATGAAAATCGATTGAGACGACAAGTTTCCATTCAAGGCTTTGAATTATCGATCACACAATCGAGAAAGGCGAGAACCTAACAGCTCCATTGACTACTCGGCTAGTAAAATTCATGCGAAAGCAAAAAATAAAGGAAAAACGTCCGAAAGAAGATTTCAAATGTCTTATACTTTGGGTAGCATTTATTGCTTTTTGTCGGGTCACTTGGCAAGCAAAGAAGTTCGTCACTATACTGAAAGCTGTAACTGTAAAAAAATAACGTATTGCGGCAATATTGACGGACAGAAGTCAACACACGTATTCGAAATCGTTTCCAACAGCATGCGAAGTCGGCAGCAGTTATCTGCCCAAAGCGGTAGAGTTGGTTCTTTCCGGACCCAACCGACCGAACGTCGAAACAAGATTACTTCGGAGACGGAGGAAACAATCCTACTGGAGCGATGCGATGCGAGCCCGGGCTTATCGTAAACATTTATTAGGTCGGCGTTTGATTTCTACCAAAAACTGTATAAATAAATCCCACGCGTCTGGAAATATTGAATTTTTCAGATAAAAAACTGCGGAAGAGTAAGAGCGGGGGGGAAAATATATCTCACGTTCTATTCAATTATTTTTATGAATGACGTTCCGTGCGTGGGGTATCGGAAAGATTTACGGGTCGCTGCAAATATGAAACTTACTCCTAGTTCTGAAGTGTATTATTGGATTAAGTTTGCTTCATTTTACAAAGGCTAAAATCTTTCTTAAATATAACTGTGATACACATTTTTTCAAAAATAAAACCCAATTTTTTTGGTACTACTTCCACATTTTATAATCATCGTGGCCAGTTTCGCTCATCGCAAACATTATAGACTGATCATCAGTTGATAATGCTCATAATGATTGTTGTGACTAAGTGCGATGCGTGTCATGACTACATACATATTTTAAAAATAAAAGGTGATTCTTTATATACAATTACCACATTTTTATAAATATCAGAACCGGTTAAAAATGCCTTATCATCAAGAGTTGACTCTTTAAATTTGATAAATACTTTAAAAAAATAGATTAGAAGCTCAAATACCCTGATAAAACGAATTTGAGAAATATGAAAATGACTAATACACCGGAAAAGTGATTATTTTTCAAAATACATTTCTAAGTTCGTAAAGAAATATTTTTGCAGTGCGATACAAAAGATTCTGTTTCTAATTTCTGATTTTGACTATATAAGATAGATACTAAATAGTTTATATTCATTTATGTAGAACAACTTATTTATTCATATTATATATATAGAAAGTGTGGTTAAGACATTTCAGTTTAATCAAAATATAATAAACGAATAATAAAAAATGAATATTTAGTATAATTATATTGCTTTCTAAGAATTATGAAATATTATTTATGCATTTTTACATTTAATATATAACCATATATTTATTGGTATTTTCACGATTAAAAAAAAAGGTCTGTATTTATTGGGTCAGTAATTAATTCGATAAATATAAATGGTTGGTATACACGTGGTCAGTTAATAAAATAAACGATCAGTAATTTATATAAAATAGTCAGTTATTAGTTGAAACCTAATTTATTAATTTATCTTTTTGACTTAGTTAACCTAACCTTCCTTTAATATTTATTGATCGTATCTTTAATATTTACTTACCATTTTTATTTTTCTACTGACCGTTTTATGCATTTGTTACTGACCGTTTCTTTAATATTTACTGACCGTTAATTGAACTAGATACTGACAAAATAATTAGTTGCTTTAAAAAAACACATTAAGAAATGATTTTTATATGAAGATTAAAATTAAAATATATCAAAAGTTGTAAATCAAATTTATAATTAGTACAGAAGTCGTTTATGAAATATGTATACGTAAAAGAACAAATCAACACTTTCTGAAAATTAGTTCCTTTTTTCGCTTCCTTCGAAATGGAAATAATACAAAATATGCAGACCTATGTAATCTTAATGCGGGATATTTTAATTATTAGACCAAAATGACACTCGACTTGAAGACATCGTTTGCAATTCTTTTGAATTTGAAGTCAGTAATGAATGAATAGTATTGGGTTAAAGCCTGCCAAAAAGTACGTGATTTATTACAAGACCCCTTTAGTCTTACAAAAAAGGTCAACGAAGAAATAATTCTTTTTAAAAACGGTGCAATTATTTATAGAAGGCAGTGTTGACAAAAAAGAGGGTCAAATATCAATTCAATTTATTGTATTCATCAACGTAACCGATGAATGTATAACCGGCGTTTAAATTTATAAATAGATATTCGATATTTACTTTTTAAATATTTTGTAATCAACTCATAATATTGGGTATAATTTATAAGTGTTTTCTGTATCCTATCTGACAGGAATAGAAATAACTAATTTTCGATAGATTTGACTGTAAAATTTCAGAAATTAATTGTTAATAATTAAAATTGGTAACATTGTTATTTAACTGGTTACTCTACTCTATTGTTTCAATCACTAACGAGGAAAATTTGATGGTCCTCAGATCAACAATTTATTTTAATTTATCAGATAAATGCTTCAAACTAAAATGCATTGAATCAAACAATAAAACATAAATTATTTTTAAGAGACGCCCACTCTAAATGTAGAGCACATGAAGCATCTTATGATAAATTATTTAAAACGAATACTGGTTGTTATTAAATCATTCAAGCTTTCTCATCGGAAAGGACAATAATATAAGGGTGAGTTAGAGACGGATTAGAATATAGCTAATCGTTCTGTATACTCTCTGTTTTCAGATCAGATAGTAGGTGAGAAAAAAAGGAATAAAATCATTAAAGCCATAAATGAATTAACATCCAAACACAAAAAACGTTGACAGCTCGTCTACTGGAACGGGATTGAAAATTACGTACTCACAAACTCTAACTGTTAATTATGTTTTTTAAAAAGAAAATATTTTTACGATCATCTCAAAACTTTGATACTGTAGTTTAACCCATAAAGTTGCCGAAGTTGATCTTCAAAGCGGTCCTCGAAAAGAAACTAGAAGTTTATCAACGTTTATTACGGATAATATTTATTTACGTGAAAGATTAGGGAATACAGCTGCTAAATGTTTTGTCGATGAATATTTATATAAAGATTCTTTGTATCAACTTTTAATGGAACAGAGTGTTGAAAAGGTGAATATATTGAGTTTATACATGCCAGAAATATTGCAACGATAATTTTCGGTAGAAACTAATGAAACGCGAACTTAGACTAACTCACGCCTCTAACGGATAAAATAATACAGTGCAACGCTTTGACGGCTTGCTGTTGGCTTAAAATCATAAACTAAAAAAGTTTTCTGATAGCTGGCGAAGTGCTGTATACAACAACAACGCCCGAACGCCTCGAACCCGCGCAGGGAGGTAGCTTTATCGTAATGGACTTTCCACATAAAATCACTGTTGGGCACACTCGCTCAATCCTTCTCTCTTGTATGCTCTCGAAACACCAGTCGTATTTTAAACTAGGAATGCGCTGCACAGGCTTTACTTAAATCGCTGAGTCTGCCCGATTTTTCGTCACTCGAATTGAATTAATTTAAAAGTATTTCACAAAATATATAATTTATAAGAAATATAACAATACAGATAGACATGTAAATTCTTGAAGCTATATAAAACATTTAAATCTGTTACAACTTATAAACTTCATTATAAATAATATAATTTATTTTCTGTAAATGCCTACACAAATAAATTCCAGCTTACTATCAATTAAATGAGTTGTTGTATCCAGAACAAATCGAAGAAAATACCAAGCCTGGGACAAATAATAATGGGAAATTTGCCTCTCATTCAAAATTAAAAACTACTATTAGAACAAAATACTATAAAAAATATCATGATTTAAAATACGGAAAATTGAGATCTCAAAAATTTGGAGGGTTGTGGCAGGTGCTTTTGTTGTCCTGCGGGACTGTGTTTAATTAATTTTGACTTCAAATGTGAATAACATAGCCTTATTATGACAACTAATTACAAAAAAACCAGATCACTTATTACGAATACTCGTATTTAAAAAGTTTTGTTCGGTGTATATAAATAGATGTTGTATTTTTGGTGTTGACAACTCATGTTTGTTTTGTATTGGATAAGTAAACTTTTTATCCGTTGAATTCTAATCTTAATTCAATAGTATCGGCATCGGATCTAAACATTTTGATTTAATGACGACCGAAGACAAGAGCTCTCAAAGTCTGAGTAGGTAATCTTTTCTGTTTTATTGTTATTAGTCTTTCATCGGATCGTGTCAAGTAGTGTGCCACTCTGGCGTTGGCGGGGTTTTATCGCCAATAGTTTGTAGTACCTGCAAATAAACTTAGATTAAGAGAATAAAACTAAACAAACCCTTTAAGAGGTCACTTTCATTATTTCTAGTGTGATGAACGTTAATAAAGAGATATATAGAGAATAAGTAACAGTGTAAAATAAATGAAGACAATCCGAAAATACACTATAACAATTGATACGGGGTTAATTAAATAATGTTGGTTTTGGTATTTTTTTACTGAGTATAGCAGTATGAAAAGTTGCATACGCGGAGAGACAAAGCGAACAAACTGATTGATTTGATAGCAGACAATAGTTTTGGACTAAATTACTTACGCCGAATCATTGAAGTTTGATAAATATAAATATGTAAAATAAAGTTATCCAGTGGTGTCCTAGAAACAGTGTATGAAAATAACTGTATACGTAATAGTGTATTGATTTTATGAATTGATGTGATTGAAGAAATGACGAGATTGGTGGGTTACCGTTTTATTATTAACCGTGTTATTACTTGGCGTTTAATGCCAACAAGCTATTCAATTTGGAAAAACATCATGGCTTGAACATTTTATTTCATACTGCTACGAATAAGCATTTCAAGAATTCAACAATTCTAATTCAAATCTAAACAATTAAAATTTCGTATTAGCATTGGCAACAAATGAAGGTTTTTTTTAAACTGGCAGCGATTTGATAGCTGATAGCTGATTTGTGCTCAGTTTTGTTTTCCATTTCACCAGGAACAGGCCGCTTGACCATCGTGTGCGTCGCAACTTCGGTGAATGGGTCAAAACAAAAATTTCACAGGTCCATTCCACGAAATTATGCACTAATTTCGCGGAACGGATCTGTGAATTGGCCACCGAGATCATGTGATTTAACACCTTTTCTGTGGGGGTATGTATAAAATCGCAAGTCTACTTCGATAAATCAGCAACGCTTAATGACCTTGAATCCAACATTCGCCGAGTTATCGCCGATATACGGCCGAAGCTGCTTCAGAAAATGCTTGAAAATTGGACTTCAAGATTGCGCTTTCTTTGAGCCAGCACACATGCTGGAAATCATTTTTAAAAGGTAATGTCATTTAATTAAATTTTCAATAATCCAATATAATGAGTATAACCACGATGATTATATGTTTTATACAATTTTAAAGTTCCATACCTCTAAAAAAACACCTTTATCAATATATTATGGATAATGTTCGCGATGAGCGATACCGATCCCAATCATTATGAAGATGTGGAAGTAGTACAAAATAAAATATCTTTTTTAATATATGGATAATTGCGCCATTATATCAAAGTAAAATGCTTCAAGAATAATTGATGATCAATAAATTAGTTAATTGTCTCAAGTAAATGATTTATAGTGAACAATTATAATTGAATAATATTTACAGGCTGCCAATGTAGTACCTCAATGTCAATTAAAACCGTTTCTAGCTTTGTATGATAATTAGCGGTTCTATACGAAATATGATAAATCAATAAAGGCATTGTAATATTTTACGAATTAAAGTCAAAGTCAGAAGCCATCGCGCTTTATTTAATCAGTTACGGAAGTTCATAATAGGATCAATTGGATGACTGGAAACAAGAAATAGGCATTTGTAACCTATGTGAATTACGATTCTCATGTCGTATATATTGATTCGCTTGGAAACTACGGTTATGTCACATATACGGTCCCTTATATGCTTTATGACATGAAAATGGTTTTCGTTTATTAAAGCATACTATATAAAGATAGGATCTACTATATTTATATTGTGTAAACAGTAAAATCAAAGTTACGTTTTTTGAGAGACGGGCAATAATGTAATAAATATTGAATGATTTTTTAAAGATAAATACATATAAATATTGTATTTAAACCCTTTGTTACCTGAACATAGAAAAAAACATTTTTTCCTAGTTTTTCTCAGTAAATCGTGTCTCTTGCGTCTTAAAAGCTATAGCTGATTTTTTTTAAATTTTGCGGAAAACCGTTATTGGTGAAAATTTCCTGGTACTAATAAGTAACGTCAAGAATCAGAAGGGAAAAAATCATGCTCTTTTCATCAGTAGGTCACAATTACATTATATATTTTTAAATCAACAATCATACGACTTAAAAATAAGTTATGAATTGCAAAATTTTAAATAATACAAATATTATAACCTCGTTTCATGGTCAATGTTTTATCTTTCGAAGTATCCAGATTTTTACAGGAAAAATTTTTTTGACCGCTCAATTACTACTCACTGCCGTGGTGGTATTTTGTCGAACTAAAAATTGCGCTGCTGCCAATACAGATGATTAAAACTCTATTTTATAATTCCGTCTTTCAGTTTTTTTTTTGAGAAAGATCATTTGAAAAAATTGTACTAAATCATGCTTAGTGGTTTAAAACGGAACAATTATATGTAACACTGGAAAAACTGTGTACTTAATTAAAAGGGGACTGTAAAATTATACGCTAATATGGCGAGAAAACGTAAAATTTGTATCGTTGTCCTAGAATTTTACTGTAATATGACGGAATTTTATTTAAAGCACTTGACAATGTCATCAGGATGTTTGCTTGTTTGAATATTCGAATGTAAATAATGTCATTTTAAGATTTTGTAAAAAGGACTGCATACAAATGTTGACTTGTATTGCGCGGAGAGAAAATATTATCCGTTCCAAATGATATTCAAATACATACTGCAAGTTGTGCTTATACATTTTTGATATTTTACATAGTCAACGAGAAATATTACTACTGCCCTGGGCGCAAAAATAAATGTGTATCCACTGTCGTAGCAAAGCTTTACAAAGCTCTCATTACATTCTCCAGAAGGGTTAGCAAATTCATTATAATATATTATGTTACATAAACATTATTAGAGCCAACCTTAAAAGGTTTTATAGCTCACATTATAAAAGGAATACAGTATTTAATATATGAGAATTCCATTCCATTATATAAAGATAACACGAATAGAAGCGTAAATTTTACCATTAGAATGTTTCTCCAATGCTTTGATAAGAAATAAAAAAACTACGCATATTTCGCAGCAGAATGTTTTATATACAGCGATATAAAACAACGGCTTGTCTCAGAGTTTGCAAGGAAGAGAGAGTCCACGAAACAACTCGTTAGAATGATTGTGATGCATCCGTACTCTAAAAGAAATAATGGTTCGAGTTGTTTCTCACAAATTATATAGCTCGACACGTTCACGACAATGACTTGGTTGACCACATTTAATGAATAATCTATGAAGAAATCACAATCACATGGCGAGACATACTGACTTATCATCGTTCCAATGCAGGTAATCTATAAATAAATTGGCGTGACTAAATCAAGACCTTTCAAAAAAAAAATGTCCAGCTATTCTCAAATCAGGAACGGGCGGGCTAGTTAAAGAAAACTCTTCAAGTTTAATACTAAGAGTTGAACAATTTTGTTTCCTGATCACCCATAATTACTATTTGAAAGGGTTTTTCTTTAAAGTTCCTGCGTTCAAACTTCAGCTGACAGAATCTTTATTAATTCAGTACTTAATTAGAATATATGCGGTAAAGGGGTAAAAGACATCGTCTGTACCTACCTTACAAATAAAAATAGGCAGGAAACTGACAGCACGGTCTACATAACTACAGCAGGGTCCACATAGTCTCAGTAGGTAAATATAGGTAGGAAAAAAATTTATCAAGTTTTAGTGACAAATTATTTTTATATAAGTTTTCTATAGCTCATAAGAATAATGTTAGTTTGCACACAATCATAATGATAAAAAGTATGTTTTCTTCAGAATTTATTTTTTCGAATACCTGCTAGTATAATTGTTATATATGTAATAACACTACTATATATATAAAGATAGATACGGTTATTTTCAAAACAGTTTTATTTCGCAACAAAGAGGCGTACCAATGATGTGACAACATAATGTATCGAACTCTTGAAAAGGAAAATTTGTTTTGTCTTCGAGAGCATACCAGATAACATTTCTAGTGCTTCCGTGAAAACAAAGAGGAAACAAAGCTCACTGATATATATGAATAAATAAAAACGGAGCTTTCATTTTACTAAACTTGTTTTCCATTTTTATTTGATTGATAAACAGCTTTCGAAAAGATGTTGCTGTGAATATATTTTCAAAAACAATGCTTCATTGTATTATGTTTGTCATGTATAAATACATCATATTTTAAATTGAAAATTTAATTTAGGTATGAATCAAAAGCACGTTCCTACAAGTATTACTTAATGTTTGAATAGAAACAAGCGAGAATATTATACAATATGGGTATAGAGACATCTGTATTAAATTCATTTTAAATGTGCTCATATTTATAATAAAGTGATACTTCCGATGCGCTGTTTGGTTTTCTTTGAGTGACAAAATAATATTAAAAGTTAAATAAAATATTCTGATTATAAGATTGTCACTTTATGCTAATTAGAATTTCAATCAATGTACCAAAATATAAACTGCAGTTGTATTATTACTGTAATACTAAATTTTAATGTTTGTTGAATTTGGGTACATCAAGTGAAAACTCCATTTTAATATGAGAACAAGCTACGGGAGAAGCTTTTGTATCGGTAATGCATATAAAAATAAACAAAATATTAAATATAATATTTAACAAACAAGTGGTTAGACTCGTAAGCAATTCATTCGTTCATTTTATACGTTTCCAACAACTCCATAAGCAAGCAATTGTCCTCATTTTAGCAACCGTTTTTAACAAATAGTTTACTTATTTATAAATACGCATGGAAGCAGACAATGGAAGTAATGTATTATCAATATTGCGATCATAATCAGATTTAATATTAAAAAATATAATTATAATACATATATATTTATTTAGTTGAACGTGTACTGATTTGGTATTTTTATTCAATAATTATAAAAAAGTATATTTTAGTGTATATGCTTAGAAAATTATAATTCTAACAATAATCCAAATTTGATATTGAAATTCCATCAAGCACCCTCAGTCGATGTCTTAAATTACTTAAATTATGCTTAAGGTGATTAAGTAGACTTTTATGTCTTTTTCCGAAAATCGTTAATCGTTTTCCGTCGCCTGAAAATATGAATCGTCGAAATAAATATTTTTTCTTTTGATAACACTAGTTATTTCATTAAATTACATTTAAATAGTGAGTAAGCGCTATTATAATCGGTAAATAATTAAATAAAACACTTTTTGACGTGTGATAAATGTCCAAAGGTAATATTTTATAAAATTATTTACCGATTATAATAGCGCCTATCCACTATTTACATATAATTAAAATAAATATCGAACGTAGTTTTGAGGCAGATGACAGACACTGACTTAATCACAATGGAAGGTTAGAAAAACATATCCCCGAAAAATGATTACTATATATTAATCTTATTATTTTTTTGAGATTTTTCTGTTAAAAGACGTATATAATAGAATTTATTTTTTTTAAATTTATTTAAAAAAAAAACAAATTCATTTAAATTTTACATTAAATATCAGTCAGAAAAAGTACGAGAAAACGTATGTGTACTTGTTTTTTATAGAATCGTTATATTCAATAAATTGCAAATTCCGTCACGACAATTTTTTTTAAAATACTTTGTTTTACGATTTTGTCTCAGAAATCGAATCTAAATAACCTACAATAAACCCTAATCTAGTCACGGTGTAAAGCAAATAAAAGCATTTCTGAAAAACAGGTGTCGACTCTTTGCTAGACAGGCTTAAAAACTTTACTATTTTCATTTAAACAAAAATGCAGTAGAGTAAACAGATACTTTGTACAGATAGTAAAATTATCAAAACATTTTTTTTTATTTCCACTTTCATATTTTTTAGGCGACGAAACACGATTAACGATTTGCGCGAAACGACAGAAAAACCTGCTTAATCGCCTTAATAGATTAATTAATCAAGTATATTTCTCATTTTCTGAAGCTCTGTATTCTAATTGCCACATATGAATTTAGTGTAGTAGACATTCACTATACGAAATACGTGTTATTTGTTTGTTTAGCATATATGAAAGCACTTAACGGAAAAAAAGCAATACTGTCCGTCCATTCCTCGCGCTTACAGCCCAACGGGTAAAACATCGTTAAAAATGCAGCATTTTATTAAAACGGCTGAATTTTGACGATGAAAGCAGAACAATAGAGACAGTTGGCGCTTTTCGGACAAAAGGTTACGAAATAATGAAGATACGCCTTTGCCTGACCGAGGGGAGTATTCATCGAGGCTCAACGCCACTCTCAGCAAGCAAGACGATATTAATCTTGAAAGTCGTCACGAGTGATGACATCGCGTCGCCGCCTACGACTTATTCACCCTCGGCTCGTTAATCAGAGTGACGATCCGTTAATAAAAATGAATCATAATGGCAACTTACAGTAATTTAAAGAGCTCCACCCGATGGTTAACGACATTTGGAGTTATTCGGAGATAGGGTATCAACACTTACTTACACATTCGAAAGCAAACGCATTGTACGATAAGTTGTGTTTATTTAATTAAATAATATACTGACTGAAACACGTGGAGAAAAAAGAAGACATACAGTATTATCATTTAGGTTGTAGTTTATAATGAGTAAGTAAGCAAACATTTAAATAAGTATATAAAAAAAACTCCAATATACCCATACGCAGAAAAATCTTAATATTGTTCTATTATGAACCATTGATCGATGCTAAATATTGTCAATTATATTTTAAGTCCTATATGCACTCATAGTGTTATAATAAAATGGCATGTTATGGTATAGGAATATTTTCTACGGCAATTTTTGAAGAAGGGTTGAATTAATTCTATTTTTAATCACATTTTTTTAGATTGCAATTTAAACATGGTATTAAAATGTCATAAAATAATAAGGTTTTGCTTAAAAGCAACGAGACTACAGATTAATTAAACCATCGTGAGAATGAAGTGATGTTAGCCTAGCATAATAATTACATCCAACATAAACTTCTTCCGGTGACTTGAAAGGCAAAACAAAAACGTAATTAAATACTGGGGGTATATGCTCCAGGCACCACCTTGCGTCACCTCGATAATGGCTTGGCGTCCTCGGTATTTCGCATCGAATGAGTACCTACTGGCAGCGTCTGCGTCACAGGGCGTCGAACAGTGAACGAGGCGTCGCGGAAGCCAGGACGAAACCGCAGGGGCGTAACACGCGAGGATGGTTTGCAGATAATTAAATAGCATCGTGCAAACCATCGCGGGATGTTGGAAATGGCGTCGGTAACTGTGCGTACATGCGCGCGTCGACATTACTAATTCGAACACCTGCCGGATTCGTTCGCTCGCGTGAAACCTATTTCGACAAGATGCTTCATATGCGAATGAAACTTTTTAAATTTTGAGAGTCTCTCGGAAAGTGTCAGCTGAACTGAGCAAACATTTGATCATATGGCGAAATCACTCTAATTTAATTAAATTCATGCGATATGATGGGTATCCAGCTCATTCAGAGAGTGGTTTTAAAGTTTTGTCCCGGTCGATTTGTTACTTGATCCGGTGATCCGGCTTTCTATTTGATTGAATTATGTATTTTTGAATAATATCCTGTATTCTATATGTACATATCATGTTTATAAAGAATAACCAAATTCAAAGTACACATTCAACTGTAATATTTAATAGGCGTATTCAACGATGGAAAAACAAATTTGAAATTAGAAAGTAATGTTTTCCTGAAGTTTTTTATTTCCAAGAATAAACACCAAAGCTATCTCGACACGTCTCTAATTAATTTTTCATCATGCTTATGCAAAATCATTGATTGAAATTTGGAAGCATTCTAATAATTATACTTTAAGGAATTAAAAAAAAAATCGTTCAAAGTTTGAAGGCACAGTGACACACGTTTCAAAATAATTATTCTACAAACTTTATAAAAATACCACCGAAGCCTTCAAATAAGTTTGTAATTGTAGAATTTTTGTAGTATGAGTAAATGTAAAAAGTTTCCTTCTTCCGGTACAGAATTTATTTTAATAGAATCATTCATCAGTAAAATATTGACAAAATGACTGGATTCTTGATAAACGATTCCTTGATTTATTTATTAATCAGTATCTAATTCATTAATATGCATGCTAAATTTTGCACTTAATAACAACACTCGTCATAGGGAAAGCATAATGGGTGGCAAGCTTTTGGTCTATATCCAATATCGGTATCTTTATCGGAATGATGTTAACTCCATTTTTATTAATGGTTATATTACAAAACACGTGCATGATTATTCCATTTCTCATTATATTTTATAGTTATGCAAACCTGTTTACAGTGCATCAGGTAAAAGTGATATCTTTTCCGCAACGTACATTAACAAGGTAAAGGTATCTAATATCTCCCCTATGGATGGCATTTTGTTATTGAGAAACTTTAGAGTAACGTCACCTTGCTAGTAACATATCAGAGACTAAATTATATCTTTATAAAGACGTAATTGAAAAATTTCATACTATTTTATCGTTGTGTGTATATTAAATATTGATAAAGTGTTTTCCATAATGGTTAGAATGAAATTGTGAAATGAATTTACATATAAAACGAAAGGCGATTTCATTAAAACTTGAGTGTCTGGTTGAAATTATCGAGTTTCAAACATTTTATTCAAATGGGTTACCGTTATTACTTACTATTGATAGAAAAAGGAGTGGTCAATTTTTAAAATCCGTTTTTGAATGTATGCAAATAATCGAAGAGAAAATCGGTGCGCATTCAGTGTTTTACTACACCGAATAAAGTTGTTAGGCGGCGTCCAGCCATTGCAAACGTACCGATGACCATTCGAGGGGCATGAATATTCATGTGGCACTCGGAACTCGTCAGTTACTTCGTCGCGATTCGATGAAATTGAACCGCTTCCATGTGGGAAGCGGGCAGCAAAATTTATACCACTCGATGTTCGGTCACTCTGATAATTGAGTGACGTCCTATTTTGTTAATTTAATAAGAATTACAAAAACTTTTGCATTGGAAATGTATTACAGTTCAAATAAATAAATTTTAAACAATTAAATGTGTAGCCGATATAACGGTTGTCGTAATTGATAAAAATCGAATTTATTAAAATGCAATTCTTATCTATTAAATATGATTTTTTCAGATAAACCTGCAATTTTGGTTAGAAGCCAATGTTAATTTGGAATCACTATATAATAATAAGCATACTATTATGTGTTTAACTGTCACACTTAGTGCAATTAGAGAAAACGAGTTTTTATTGAATTAGAATTCCTAACTTTTTCTTGTGTTTTGTGAAAAAATTGTGAAGGAATGCCTTATATTGTTTAAAGTAAAACACAATTTGTTTGTACTACTTTCACATGTTTATCAGGATAGGTTTCACCCAAAACGAGCATTGTCGACTGGAATGCCTTATTATGTACCCATGAAGTTCGTTCATTTTTCGGAATTTCACATATGGGAAGTAAAGTAGAAACCGTTGTATAATGTACATAATATAATATAATATGGCGAACTATTTATAGAATACTGATTTCGCAAACTAAAACTTTGTTAACAATATAGCTATTGTCTGACAATATAATCTACAACAATATTTCAATGATCACTTTATTTGCATGATTAATAGCTGTTGTTGTGAGCTTTTTTTTATATAAAGCCAACAAGGCCTAACTACTTAGGCAAACTAAGCTAACTTCTATGTATCTAGCCGATATAAGTTTTCCGTCGTCACTCAGTCGTCACTGACAACGAGATATTTACTCTTATATTTCCCACATCGTGCTTTGTCACTACCTCTAATCCACTCCGACATTCGCAAAATAATAATCCACTATTCGGATTGCGGAGACGAGAATACTATAATTTGATCAGTGATATATATGTTTGATTATGTTATTACAAATGTCATTATTGGTCCCAATTTATACCAAAGTGAACCATTGGCTTATGATTTACGACATAACAAACAAAACTGTAAAGTTTTGATTAGTTATTTAATTAAATGTTACGTTAATTTTTGGCCATGAATTTATGTAAGCAACTCTTTTTTTAAAAATTTATTTCTCCTGAAAAATGAAATGTTCCAAAATTGTGATGCTTCACAAGATTGACTGTTTAATGACATGAAAAAAATAAAATTATCTTTCATGTCAGGCTAATATCGAATGCTAATATATTGTGTAGAATGCATCGGCAATAATATATATATTGTGGATGAATTTTCTTGAAAGGTATATGTATAGTCGCAAAAATCTTTTAATTGGAAACCGAGTAAAAAAGTGATAGACGCTTGATCGCAAAAATCTTTTAAATTGCAAAATTCATATTATCTGTAATAATTTTTTTGTACGTTATTTCAGATAAATTATTGTATATTTTTAGTATATTCCTGTCAATTCTTATGACTTATTAGTTGGCCGTGTAGGTACATGATCGATCAAAGCATGTTACATTCTTTTCGATGCTAATTAATAAACATATCAAATTTCACATCGTTAAAATGTTTAAATATTACGTACACCTATTATAATCTATCGTTTCCGCCTTAGAAAACGTCAAAAGACCTTGTTTTACGTTAGGTATACGAACAAATTTCATTTCAAAGCTTTATCTTCTGAAAAAACTCATTACTTGTAATTTTAACACCGATATCAAAAATCGTACAAAAATAATTGTATATTACGGAAAAACCAACTTTAAAAAATATAATCATTTAAGTAGTTATCTAGCGCATTCTTCGTCCAATAGTAATAATTATTATTACAGCAATTGTGCCATTTATTTTAATTTTATCAAATTTAAACAAATGTCTAACACCGATTAACTGAAATAAAATTTCCGACTATAACTAAATTAAATTAATTATAAGTCAAGGAACCTTTCTATTATAAATAGTTTCATTTTAACGTGGTTATATAAGCTGTTTCCGAAAAAATCAAAATAAATCTAAAACAAAGTTCCACCACATGAAATGATTGTTGTCATGTTGAATTAAAATAATAAGAATTAAGTGTATTGAGAACTATAATTAATAACAAAAAAGGTATTGCTGTAGAACCAATTATGTGTCTGCAAGCTTTGTGACAAAGCAACCAATATAGCAACGTTGCGCGCGATTTATATCTCATATATCAGCATAATATACGGGAAAATGCCACATTTCATATCCCCTAAGTTGATGGTGCTAAAATTGAAACTTTGGCAATATTGACTGAAACGCCACCGAACTTTTGATGTATTTCCCGCTCCGTGTGGAATAATCTAAGCTCTTATATTGAAAAATGGATCAACGCGTGTGATGCTTAGTTTTTTGGAGTGTTATGAAAAAAACTTTCAAAGTAAACATAACGATACGAAACGACGTCTATTTTAATAGAATACGCATAAGAAAATAATTACTATGAAAAAATACTCGTAAAATATTCTTTTTATTTTTAAGATATAAGTTTTTTGAGATATAAATTGTCACCATAGTGAAAAGTTGACATATCAAGCACATTGTGTTCTATTTTTTATAAAATAATATGTCTTTCACTCAAAAAGGACTTAAGAATTATAAAGTGAGATCGATAATAAAAATGTAAAACTAAAACTAGAATTAGAAATACATGATTTCCCATAAAAAAAATAACAGTTTATGCATTCAGATGGTTATTCCTATTTACAGGAATTTTTGAAAACTAAAATCGCTCTCCTGCAAAATGATAAATTACGACTGTATTTTACTAGATGTGTGATTTAATTAAAGCGCAACGGTATGATGTTTATCTTGTCATTGTTTAGATACCAGGCTTGAATATCAGTTTGTATTACTAATGTACTGTATTAATTAATGATAGAATAATTTTTGATACAAGTTTGTTTATTTGTTACGAGTATCAGTCCTTTCCATAATATCTGCAAAGAATAATTTATTAAATTTGGATTATTGAGATTTTGTACACTTCCATGTATTTTGTCACGAACGACCCGGGTTTCGCCTTTCGGCATCTTCAGGCATTCGAGCGCACGAATGGACTCGAACTGACATACAGTAAACAGGGTCTAACGTTTATATAGAAGATACAAATACGACAAATATTATTTACAAAATAAAATATTATACGTCTAGGATCCACACTGATACCTGAGTTAACATTTCGAGAATCGCCCTAATCCTTATTTTGTAAACAACATATCAATAGAGTGGCGAATTGCCGTTTTCCAACTACTATTGGAATTACCAGTGATTTTACATTGGGTTTGACGGTGGGTTTCGACGGGATGCAATTCGACGAAAGGATAAGTATATACAATCATTCCACATTAAGTGACATCTGTTAGGTGTTTCAACGCAACGGAGAATTTGGGAGGTTCAGCTGTTCGTTCAGAATTGGCGAGGAATTTAACTGGGCTCTATTTTAATTAATTTAACTTTTAATTATTAATAGGTTCCATCATGTATGAAAAAATACTGTAGAATGATGGTGTGCGTGTATACAGTAAGTATTAAGAGTGGACATATTCGATATTTACACTAAAATTTCCAAGAGAACACAGTTAAGAAAAAAAGTATTGAACTAAAACGGTTACGTTTGTTTTATTCGCTTTGCTTTACAATGTTAAAAAAGTTTTGTCTGGTGTGAAAATATCTCTTTTCTTCAGCGATACAATGCTTTTCATAAATACATAAAAATGGACAACGTAAAAAAAAGTGTACAGTTACTTGAAGGTTAAGATTTATTTTGAATTTAATAAGTATGAAAGATATTTTTGGGGTGTTATTTATGGTTGAACTTAGCAAAGTTTTTAAGCCAAGATCTTATTGGCTCACAGTATGAACATGAAGAATCTACACCATGTATGCTTTTGACACTTTTGGAATATATATTTACATGCTTGATCTGTGGTAGATCTCCATAAATGGTCGAACTGATTTGCAAATAAAGTGCGATTTAATGTTTATGCGACGTACAAAAAAAAGTACAAGGAATTGGGTAATCTGGAAAGTTATATTGTTAATATTTTCTGAGGATTCAGAGGTAACTTTGTGGAAATTCATTTATAATATAAAATTAAAATTGGCAACTTAGTTATTCTACTGACTTTATTACAAACGTAACGCGTTTCGTTTACTGTTAGGCTGAATATGCTTCTTAAAGAAGTGAAACGCGTTACGTTAGTAACAAAGACAGTGGAATAACTAAGTTATCAATTTTAATTTTATGTTAGTAATATTGTTGTTTGAATCGAAGAAGTCATTTTCAATAAAAAATCAATATATTGATTATTAATAAACAATATAATTTACGTTGTATGTTATGACACATCTACACCTTTCTCACAAATTTTTAGCATCTCTCTCGTAAAACTCTGATGGTTTTGAATCAAAATATTCGACAAGTTCACTCTTCACCTTCTTGGAATTCATAAAAGATTTTATCTATCTGATAAGATGGTTATCCGGTGTCACAAGATCCGGAGAATATGGCGGTTTCATCCTAACGACTTAGTTTTGTCTTTCGTGATTTTGAACACACACGAACGCGCGTTATCGTGCTGTAGGAACAAGATCAATTCATGAGGCGTCCATTTGCCTTATCTCCACACCTTACCAATGTTATCATGTGTTCATTTTTGTCTTTCATGATTTTGAGCACACACGAACGCGAGTTATCGTGCTGTAGGAACACGCCCAATTCATGGGGCCTCCATTTGCTTATCTCCACATCTTACCAATTTTTTCATGTTGAACTTGACCGGGAGTATCCAAAATTGACACCGATTTCCTGAATAGTTGCAGTTGGATTTGCTTCAACTTCGCAAGTGAAAATTTCTTTATCCCCGACTTTTGGTCTTCCACTTTTGGGACTATTTTCGAGGTCAAAGCTTCCCCATTGAAACTTCCACTTCCGACATATTCGAACTTCCAAAACATTGCCTAGTACATCCCATTTTTTTAGTTGCGACGGTTGCATCAAGAAGTGGTAAAGCATAATTGCAAATAAATACTACACTCAGAATAAATTCCTCATTCAAAAATGGAGGTAAAAAAGAGAAGTGTTAAAATATGTTTTTTTTGTAGATTGTATAGGTATAACCAATATAACACTAAACTCGTGATTAACAGTGTACGAATACACGACCGAAGGTAGAAAACAATCATCATTAACAAAACAAGACTTTTCGGATCACCAATATATAAATTAAACTGAGGCAATAAACACCGAATAAAATGATTTGAGATATCTATTTAAGTTGGTGATTTCATTATTATTAATTTTTAACATTTTCCCATTTCGAATAAAACGATAAATATCAAAGTTTGAATTAAGTGAATTAAAAAAAATTATTACCGTGTTCTGGCTAGGAATACAGGAATTCTAAATGAGTTATATTAATTAAAGAAGTATTGATTAAAATAAATCAATTAGTACATATGCAAAGCTAAAAATTTAATTTCAATAATATAATCTTTAAAATTATCGGTAAAAACAAACAAAAAGCGTGGAAGTTATTATCTATTAAATCAACAAAACTAAAAACAAGTAAACTTTTAAATTTGGATTATTGAGATTTTGTACACTTCCATGTATTTTGTCACTAACTTAGTTAAGTTAAGTCAGTGACAAAATACATGGAAGTGTACAAAATCTCAATAATCCCAATTTGATATTGAAATTCCATCAAGCACCCTCAGTCGATGTCTTAAATTATAAAAAGTAAACTATTAATTATTAATGGAATAACATTGTTTGTTATAACGAAAAAACACGTACAGCCATTAAAAATTATTTACAATTAAAGATAAATTAAGCTTAGCTACTGAGAAGTTGAAACTTATACAAAAGCAACTAAAACTTGTCACAATATCATTTAAAGTGGCGAAAAAACAATTGATAATCTACATATTTAAAGTTTTTAGTGTAGGGAAGTAAAATAAGGTAAAATATCATGACGAAATAGAAGAAACAAGCAATTGAACGAATATTAGGAAATATACATCTAATAATAGAGTCGAGTAATTATAAATGGTATGAATTACAGATTGAGTGAACATTATTGAAACCGATGAAATGATTTAAATAAATATTTTTAACGACTATTTGCGAAATACTTAATTCTCTGCAAAGCTGTCAGTGGCACGATCAAAAATAGAAAGAAGGATATCGGCTCTCTCCTAAGCGATGCCACGACTTCTAGATTGATTTTTACTAGAGCTCTATACCTGAATTTATGATGTCATTTATTATATCCACGTTCCATTAAATGCATTTTATAAAACTTCCACTTTTGAAAAATCACGTTTGCTTTGACATCTGGAACAGAGATTACTTTCGACCACAATTTTACTTTTATTGACTCCATAAGAGTTATTTATCTATAAATATATCTTTTCCTCACATATGTGGTAGTTAAAATTTATCGCATTATTTACTGCTATGTCTGAAAATCTGAAGTATTTTTATTTTTCGATCACTAAGAAGTTTATATATATTTTCCTCGTTTTGGTAAAAAATAAAAACCGTATCTTTGATATTATTTCGCACAGAAAATGTATTTTTACTTCATATAATAAAAATAGTCCGCATTCAAGAGGTAGTAATTAATAAATACGAGTTCTGTGGAAAAACGTAACTGATACACTAAAATACCTTCGCAGTTTACGTCTTAATTTATTTTTTGTATTAAGATGTAAAAATGAAACATTAAATAAATTTATATGATGCGATACCAGATTTTTCAGGAAATAATTTCATTAGATTACTTTTATACAACCTTTTGTGTGTTAATTTGTTTTCAATGGTATATTGAAAACGAATAACTATCCATTAATTAACCACATAATTCTTGAATTTGAGTTTAGATTAAATAGCTTAGATTTGAGATATTTTTTGCATTGGTTAACTGTAAAGAAAGGTGAAAGAAATTGGTGTAAGAAGGTAGCTGTTAAAGGAAATTTGGAAATACATATGTTGTAATACATACAATTTAACATAAATGAAATAATACGACAGTCCATTTGACATTCATTAAGCAGTCTATTATTCAAGGTTTATCGCTGATTTTGTCTTCATCTTTAGACAACGTAATGATGAGCCGGACAACCCTTGCAACTGTCGTTTCATGTGACCGACGCGAAGAACAAACTAAAGAAAAAATATGTAATGGTTTCGGCCTCGTAGATAACAAAAATGCATATATTACACAGGGAGAGAGGCAATATGGTGAAGTCAAAGTTGTTAGAACATGTGTGAGGCGGGATCGCAATACAAGCGAAGGTGTCGACGTCAATTGTAACGAGTAGCGACCGAAAGTGACCGGATGGGAGAATATCACCCTCTCGAGAGCGGTAATCTGTTTCCGCATCGTCACGTCCGGCCGGCGCAAGGGACAAGATTGAAAAACTAGCCTGTCAGAATTTCAAGCGTAGGGATTCCCCGGGCGTGTTCTAGGCCAAACGTATTATTATTTAATTGTGGCACTAATAAATGTTCGCTCGTAACAATGACAAACGGTGTGCCCGGAGGATATCACTTAAACTCTTAGATTTTTACGGATTACAAATAAATTAATTTAGGGCTTTTTTGCCTTGATCATTTTAAGCTCAGTGCGCTATTCTGTAATTTATGAGGTAATAAAAACACAGCGAAAAATTGACGGTTTTTATTAAAAAAAAGACATTTTATGTAACGTTACTAAAACATATTTTCTGTTATTAACAAAATTTCGTGCTAAGAACTATATTTAAAATAATATTCTTCACTACTTATGATATATATAAACTTTTTGAAGTAATGTAAGAAAGATTTTATTTAAAGGAGTGTCATTCCTTTATGAAAAACACTTATGTTATTGCCACGAAATAATTTAGGAAAGTTTTGAAGTAAGATTAAATTAGTAAGTCACAGAGCGATCAAAAGACACGCATAAAAATATCTTAACTTTAGAGTGCTTGAAAACCAACATAAATAATATAACATTAAGTGGTCTCTGAAAATGAAATAATTTAAGTATCACATATAAGCACTCGCTTTTTGAAAATTTATGCTTTTATGTAGACAAGGTATGTAATGTTATTGTTATGAATAATTTTATATCAAGGAGATTAATGAAAACAACCTAAATGAGTAATCTCTAATCTCTATTCATATCATTTGTTCGATCATCGATGATGGTAAACACAGATAGAAAAGGGTTTCGCTGGCAATAGCTCTAAACGTGTAGCGATATTGCGCTTATCTGAATACTTTTACTAGGAAAATTCTGACCACTTTTGATGCGTATTTATTAACTGCAGAAAACAATGCATGAATAACAGATGAAACCAATGCGTAATGTATTTGAAGGAAAAATCATCGAATAAATTAGTTTAGAATAACAACAAAAGAAACAATGAACATACATTTATATTCCACTGAATATGTATATCTCAATTCAATGGATTTTCAGCTGGACAATCCTTGTAACTGGTGTTTCATATGACTGACGCAAATATGATTTTTTTATATGATTAATGTTATCTATTATTATTTTGCAAAAAAATAAATAAATGAAGAAAATAATATAATTGGTATAGCGCAATAAATTTTGTTAACATCTGATATTTATGCGTAAAAAGGATTCCCCTACGTATATTTATTACATAGTATTACATATTTAACAAATGTATTGCCAATTTGATGAAAACTTGTCAGCTAGAAATGTAATACAAAATCTGTAAAATGAGCAATACCATCATGTCACAAGAGCTTATAATTATAAAGCTTCAAGGAGAGTACTTGTAACGCTAAAGATAGTATATACCTCAGTTTTATATAGTTGGTAAAGGGTTGAGTTATTACGGAACCTCACACTCTTGTGTTAGCCCATCCCCATGCGGCGGCGTTATGAAAATTTGCATTTAAATTAGTTTGATATGTGAACTAGGCCATTTACAAACCTATGAATAAACAAGTATCCGCACATTATTGAACTCAACCATCCATCCAACTTGAGGTATCCTCGTTGTATCGAAGTTATGTTTATGTTACGAATTGACTATTGCCTCAAAAGGTGCTGCGATCTTATAACAATACAACTTCTAGTACAATTGAGTGAGATAAATTTATGTCGTGTTCAACAACAAAAGAGATACAACGCAAAGTGGTTGATCTTGTATTGTATTCTCGTGACGTTTATAACTGAATGTAAAATATCACTTCATTAAACCGGCCACATGCGACATGCCCCCTTCTACACTGTAGCGATTTGAAGGGAAGGGCTGGTTATGTACATAGTGATACAAGGGATGTAGAAGTTTGTGGAATTGTTTGCAACGTAAGCCTATTACCTACGCCATTAAAGCCGACCCGCTTTGATTAATGAATTACGTAATGGAATGCAGAACCTATTTTATCTCCAGATTCGGTACCGGCTGGCTACATTCGTATCCGTTACTTGATAAATAGGTTTAAGAAGTTTGGAATCCAACTAGATATTTTGATTCCTCATTAGTCATTAGTTATCTGTTGGCAATTGAGAAACAGTATTTTGACAGGCGGAAAATCACTGAAACTCAAGATCAGGTGAAAAATATCGTATCAGATGAGAATAATAGCAAGTGAATACACGTAAAATAATTATATTATACGTCTTGGAAATTTCGGAATAACTATTAATTATCGGGTACGTAAACGTATTTTACAAAATAAATAGATTTCCATTTAAATTAGATAAACGTAGACGTTTCAGCAAACAATACGAATAGAAGTTATACTGAAACAACGATTTGAAATAGATTATTAGGAGATTTTTCAAAGAGTGATGAATAGTGAAATGAATAAGTTATTTTACAGACAACCGCTGTGTTACTGCGCATATTTTAAGAACCCTTATAAATGTACTATTAATACCTAATATAATTTATAACGCGTATAAAAATGGTAGTAAAATAATCATAATTAAGTGTGGCTTAGAACACTAACTTAACGTACGTTTTATGCAATGTAATTTAAAGCTTTATATCATAAGTTTAGCAGTAAAACTGTTGGTCTGACGATTAAAAACTTGCGAACTACTAATAAAATCAATCCAAATTATTGTTGTGCTTAACTTGATGATTCAAATATGGAAATTGTGGTACAGCGCAGTAATCTGTATATTTAATTATGTTAGCAGTGCATGAATATTCAAATTAATAAATGCAGTACATCTTTAATTTCTGCGCCAGTCGTATAAGATCATTTAGTTAGATATTGACACACTTACGAAGGTTGCGTAGTCAAAAGAAACCCTATTTATTCATGTCTTTGCTAAGCTCTATTTGTCTTTGCAAAATGAGTTGCCTAGTAATCATGGAATCGCTTTTGATGGTCTCCATACGATCTTTAGACCTATCGGGTCATTGTTTGTGACGTCACTTCTGATACCACCATATCAACTGTTTTATTTATGTATATAACTTAAAAAGTGTAAGCACATACCGTGAGTAAATTTCAAGTTTCATTTTTAGAGTAGTATACTTTAAGAAATAGTATGTTTTTTTAGTATCTTTGCAATAAAAAGCTAACATGTCGTAGGAATGTAATGCTATGTTAAGGAATGCATTAAAGCAGAGGCGACTTGTTCCAGGCCAGGCGAGGCGGCATCCACACGGCCTCATGCATATGCGATTGCCCCAGGCCAGGTTGGGCCACTTCTGTTTATTTCCTCTAGTCTGGGACTTTATAAGAAAACGGTGGGAGCATGCAAATGAGCAAAGGCGACACAGAGACTTCACTCCGATATAATTGAGATTAAATTGAAACAGGAAGTTTGGGTAACTTGTACACACAGTTGAAAGGTAACTGATCATAGTTGAATGGTAAATCTATTTGAGGCTATAAGCACATACAATCGGATATCATTTTACGATGTTTAAAAAAGGATATATTGTTAATTTAGTGCTCTGAGTGGTCAATTTTATTGGATTTTCATCTACAGTTAAGGGTTCCAAAACCGAAATCAAAAACTTTTATTGGCCATTTTTTAAATCAATTTATAGACAATTCATGGATCACTTTTAAGGTTTTAACTGTCAATTCTTGGTGGAAAGGCATTATATTTTAAAAATAAAACACAATTTTTCAGTACTAATTCCAAATATTTAAATATAATTATCCTTCCTTACGAATTTGATTTCCAGCTTGCTGTTGCCGTTTTAGAGGGATCACAAAACAATGTATCCACAATAGATTTTGGACGTATTTATTTGCAACTCCCTGTATATAAATTACGTTACCTTAGAGGTCACGAATGGTCAGTTCTAGTCCATTCGTGAGCTCGAATGCCTGAAGATGCCGAAAGGCGAAACCCGGGTCGTTAGTGACAAAATACATGGAAGTGTACAAAATCTCAATAATCCAAATTTGATATTGAAATTCCATCAAGAACCCTCAGTCGATGTCTTAACTTATAATATAAGTGGTTTAACGATTAGTCGGTCAACTTCCTTATCTTTATTGGGGGTTATTATTAAAAAGTGTAAATAATTAAAATCATATATAACATCTGACAGTTAATTTGGCAACGTGCTTTTGTTTTGTTTATTGCCATGAAAAACATAAAATGAAACACAAATGACCAATAATACTATTCATAAATTCTGTATTATTTTCCTTTTAAATAGAATTAATAATCAAAATAACGTTTATATGTATGCCTTTATAGTAAAAATTATAAATTAACCATATAAGAATTATTAAGGAAGTATGTTTCATTCAAAAGTAAGTTTGTGCGGAGAGTTACATGGGCAACAAAGAACTTTATTGTGCCGCGTACCGCAGTGTATTTCCAAGTGCCAAAATAATTTTAAACATTTCCGGCATAGCGGCGCTTTATTTTAGTAAATTTGATATCAGGCAAAGGTGGAAATAGTTTCAAAAGATCTGCCGTCGAAGCGGGGTATAAATTAATTTGCCAATTTGCCATTACGTTAATACAGCGGCATGTAGTTGCCTGCTATTTGGTACAGTCTTTCCTTCAAGCAATTATGAAACTTGGCAGCGATGCTACTTGCAAGGTAAAACATACGGCCACTGTGTCTGCGACAGAAATACCCAACCAGCTCACATTACATCACGATAGTATTTTTAAAAGAAAAAATCTATTTATCGATCACAAAAACAACTTTAATTATTTCGCTCTGCCATCCACGACAGCAACATACTATATTTAATTCCAATTCAAATATATAATAAATTGATACTATGAAATTTCAATTCATTTAAAACTTCATGTTTATAATTATGCAGGCATTCAAATTAACAAGTTTGGTTTAATGTGATCATGCTGCGGTGGTCACAGGTCAGAATCCCGGTAAGATAAGTTTTCTAAATTGATTTTTTAATTGATTTACGTTCGGAGTTATACATGTCTGTATCTAAATAACCTCCCAACCATTCGAGTCCTACGATATTGGATCACTAGTCTCGTCCTCGCCGTCCCAATCTATTCTTACTTTCTCCGAAAAAAGACAAGTTGGTTGACTGGGTGAATAGAAGTTTCCCATAACAATTTCTGTTAAGATAATTTCCATTAGGAGTCTACATGCTTAAGGTAGAGAGCGGACATGGTTACATAAAAGCTGTGGTCTTGGACAGTTGTTCAACGTTTTAATCACCATAAAAATTATTACAAAAGAATAGATTCTATTAATTGTAATAGAAATTTTACGAAAAATATATTTCAGTTGTGTACAAATATATTCATACCGTGAGTTTTCAACTAAAGATATACAAGATATATTCTTCGAAATGCGACCAAATGCGCAATCACATACATTATTATATCGTATATAATTCATAATTATAACAATTTAAATACCAATGATAAATTGAAAATAAACTCTAATTTTGCAAATGTTTCGCACTTAGTAGCACTGGTCAACGACTAAGTCTTTTCGTATTTAATATAAAATATGAAAACTCACCAGTTACTTCATATATTCCAGGAAAAACTAACATAGAGCTCAGAAAGAATAAAAGTTATCCTTTTATAAATTGAATATTCTAAGGTACTTTAAAAGTTATAATTTTCACGATTAGTATGTGCCAGATATTAAAAAACACGTGCTGCGACTGGAGTTTCAGATTTTAGATTGTCATATAAAAAAATATTTAAACTCTTTGCAAGCTTTCTGACCCGGCTTTTAGTGATAATAAGTTAAATAAAGCCCCGCGTGCGAGCGTAAAATTTGTCATAAATTGAATAGTTCACATACTGGTGGAGCGTCCTACGAATATTTTTATTTTAACCATGTATTTCGACGCTCTGCTCTGCTGGACTGTGAATTGATATTAAACTCTTATTTTTGTCAATCAGTTTTAATGGGGGATAAAATCAACACATAAATACAACACAGTGTTTCTGCATGTCATTCTAAATTTGTTCTAAAGTTTTCATTAGTTGTAGAAATATGATTCGTAGTTATGTTTTCAGTGTGCTCAGAACTAGTAAACATACAACCTAACTTTTACCCAAATAAAAGTTTTCTCACAACACGTATGCTTATTGTTGATGTAGCAAAGAAAAAGTTTTTTTTCTGATTTTCCCTCGGGTAAAATAAAGGGTCACATTATGTTAGAGATCGGCATATATCCTCATCATTGCGGTATAAGAAAGTTTAAAGAATATGTTATGTGTTGTGTGCAAAGAGTAGATATGTTTTTGGAGTAAGTATATTTTACAAATTTAATTGTATCTTATCTCAACAAATTTACAACTGCCGCTATTTTGGAAGAAGTAAATAAATTTCATGACCAGCGTTAGTCGTTTTGGTATTTATTTTTCAGATGCTACGATTTGATCAGCTTTCGAAAAAAATAAATTGTTTTACATTTATTACATAATTCACTTAGCGAACAGATATTTTTAACGCAATCGATTTACAATTTAACTTTATTGGGGTCGTTGAAAAATAATTCTCGAGTTATAGCTACTGAATGTAATATTAAATGTATATTATTATACTTTTAATAAAACTAAGATCGTATGCTAAAATCACAGTCAGTATTTTTTGTATGATACGATCGATTTAAGCTTTTATTGAAAGGGACGTTTAGCCGTGGAATTTTTGTTTAATTCCATGCGGTAGAATTTGTAAAGCTGAAAGTAGTGACTGCGGTAAAACATTGGGTAGTAAATAAATAGCAGGCTACGAAAAAACTTTGCGTAGCTCTACGCCAACGAGAGCATTATGGAAAGAAGCTACGAGAAAAAGTCTGACGTTTTATATTATAGTAGAGTGCGTATTGGCTATACAGCTGAAAGCGCCTGACCTATCAGAATAAATTTAAGGTACTCGAATGCCAGACCAATATATATCTAAAATAATATATCAGCGGATAAAAACAAAAAAGATATAAATGGACCCATAATCGATATTGGCATATTTTCCCGATCGCATTAACGCAGGATTGTAAATGTTTTTATAGTTGCAATTTACCGCGATACAATCATGATTATGAAGACTTAAGGAATACTCGGAAGAAATACTAATTATTAAACAATGAAACAGTCAAGGTAGTGTAAAAATAATGCAATATGCAATATTAAACGTTGAACATTCATATTTTTTAACACGTTAATTGTAAACATGATATTCTTGATTTACTTGAATCAATTCTTGGTGGAGAGACATTATATTAATCAAATTATACAACTTTTGTCGTACTTAAACTACTATAAAATTTTACAAAATGATCGGTATCGGTATTGTTTCAGCCATATAAATTCTATTAAATTTTACAATTGACTGATTATTTCAGGTCAAGTCTTAATTCTTAAAATATTACAAAATATGTTTTAGTATTATACCATAGTGAATATATCGTCGATGTTCTAGAAGAAAACACTAAATCAAAAAAATTACATTTTGAGTTAGTTGTGTTAAAATCTTCCTTATTTCAAATTCTACCGTATGAAAGAACACACTTATTTTTATAATTACACATTTACTTTAAAACAGTTATGTGCAAACAAACAACATGAAAAAAGGATAGCATTTCAAACATTTGACAAACTTCAATGTCCATTTACTTTTCCAAGTATTTTTCAGTTAGTTTCTTCTTCTAGAACAGTGATAATATTGTGTGTTTATAAAGAGTGGAATAGCAAAGTTAATAATTTTAATTTTAAATAAAAAATGTTTTGCGTTGATTGCTCATTAGTGGGAAAAAATACAAAGGTATGGAATATCATCCCACACACATAAAAAAAAACCCGGTACAAAAATTACGATTTCAAAAATAAGAAATGGTGTCGAATTAATTAAAAAAATCGTAATGTCAGTTCGATGAATTAATTAATCCGTTAATACTCGAAAAGCATGAAATTATGGAAATGTTTCCATGAACTACGTGTTGCTTATTTCTACGTTTATTTTCTTTGGTGTAATTACCAAACCATTTCTGATATTATAGACTTGGTATGATAGATTAAGTCAAAGAAAGTTTTGACAAGAAAATAACTAATCAAAAAATATGTCTTGGACGATGATAATTTACAAAAATAGTGTACCTGCGTCTTGAACAAATATTTGTTATTTATTTATAATGCTGAAAAAGAATAAGTATTAGAGAAATAATATAAAATCTAATTTAAAATTTAAATCTTTTATCAAATTTGAGTTATTGAGATTTTGTACACTTTCATGTATTTTGTCACTAACGGCCCGGGATTCGCCTTTCGGCATCTTCAGGCATTCGAGCGCACGAATGGACTCGAACTGACATGCATTCGTGCGCTCGAATGCCTGAAGAGGCCGAAAGGCGAAACCCGGGTCGTTAATGACAAAATAAATGGAAGTGTACAAAATCTCAATAACTCAAATTTGATATTGAAGTTCCATTAAGCACCCTCAGTCGATGTCTTAAATTATAAATCTTTTATATTTAAAATATAATTACTTAATAAAAACACTTACGCGCTGTACGTATAAAAAATTAAGTATGTTATTTTGTGTGCTATATTAGTAATTAAAAAAATATTACCATTCGTGGACAAACATTTATTTAAATCAGATAAATATGATTCGAATATCTGTGAATAAAGAAAACTATTTAAAACTAGGGCGAAACGAAAACGAACGTGTAATTAGCTTGTGGCAAAACTTGTAGAATATATATTTAAAATAATTATTTTCATTGTATCTTTTAATGGCATTCCATAAATATTAGATACATACTCAGATTTGGATGGAATGAAAGACGTTTCTATGAGTAGGAGACCATTTAATTAAATAGTTTTACGCTAGTAATCAGATGGGTCTGGGTTCAAGTCCTGGCAAGGTCAATATCAATTTTTGATTTTCTCAATTTAAATTTAAAATCTAAGACATGTGTGTATGTGATGTCATATCTCCTTGAGTCGATCTTGAGTGACTTAAAAATCTCATTGAGTTTATTCTATGTAATATAAAATTGGCAATTATAAGCACTAATGCCGAATACTTTTTAGCATTAAAGCTAGAAAATTTTATTTAATTTATTTTTCTTCAATCTAGAAAGGCCGCATTCAAAATAAAGCTTCTAAAAAGCTACGAGTTCCCCACCTCTAGACAAAACAATACAAATTGAATGCAACAATTTATTCAAGCATTATACAAAATATTTACTACCGTTTGTTCTTGTTAGACTTATATACACGTCGGAGAGTTAAAAGCTTTTTCATTACATTAAGTACATTCCAAATAGAAATAAAAATAATAATTTAAATTGATTATTAACGTACAAGTCAATTAAATAGGTTTGCCTTTCAAGTTGAAGATATTAGCCAAAATTGTTGTTGGAAGTTTTGGTGGTGATATGATGATTACTCAAATGAGAGGTACTTCAATGGTGTGAATATAAGTTAGAGACATTCAACAAAGCGTTCAACAATTTGCGAGAGATTCATAATTAATACGTTATACGAAGGTTCTTGGATCTGCACCTCAGGGAATACTGAAGCGCACAAAGTATTTTGCTGTACTACATTGTAACAAAGACTTAGCTATTAACTTCTCTCTTTAGCTCGCATGCCTAAGCGCGAAACCTAAACTTTCAAGTTTACATTCTCAGATTTCTTACAAAGCGTTCTTAAAGTTGACTCAAACATTGCTTAGGGCAAATAAGGGCCAGCTTTGAAACTAATAATTACAAATACTAAAAAGATACAGTCATATTATACGTGATAGCAGAAATAGTTTTTTTAATGATGACTTTTAATGTAAAGTTACTATCTTCAGATCCAGCTGGGTTACGTGTTTTACAACAGTTCTATGAATTTTCTAGTAATAAAAACTTGTTCAATTTATTTCTCTGTAACACTTCATTTTGCTTCAATGTAATGTAATACCTGTTTGAAATGGCCTTAATAAAATTCATGAGAAAAACTGTCAAACTTTTCTTATATACACAAAACGGAAAAGTATTTTTTTCGAACTTATTCAAATAATATTAGATGCATACTTTTTAATATTTATCTTCACGTTAATGACTTTCATTGAAAATTTTGATGGTGAATCATCAATGTTTACATTTTGAATATTCCCATAAGTTTCACCGTTTATGATGTGTTACCATTTGTGGTGGGATAAATATTGATTCATTTGAAATATTGTAACATGATATATTTAATAGCATGACGATATCGAAAAACAAAACTTAAAATAAAAATCTTAAATCAATGTATCAATTAAGAAACATTATTTTTATATTTTAAGTAAAATAGTAAAGGGGAGAATCGTCTACTAAATTAGTTACCCGCTACAAGAAAAACATCCTTTGTCTGTATTAAAATATAATTGAAATAATTATAACAATAACATTTCATTTCAACACTTCAGTGTGTGTATATATAGCAAGTGTATTCATTAGGTGGAGTCTAAAATGAAATCAATTTTGCTGTAGCACTTGTAAACCAAATAATTTGCGAAAATTTTCCAGGTAGAGTGTTTTGTTTCCCATGGGACTATTAGCTTAACGAACATAATTCGATTGTAACTTACCTAAGAACTCTCGAAAAATAAGAGTTTTCGTGTACTTGGCATACCGCCTTTGAAAAACTTTAGTGAATGAATACATAAATGCAAGCTTCTGCGATCATATAGCTTGGTCGAATAACTGATAATTCAAAGCATGTTAAGTATTTATCCAATCTATTGATGCATAGAAAAAAGAATTTAGTATATCTTCCATACTGAATTAGTAATATTTTCATTATTTTAATGTACTTCGGCATCAGTAAATTTTTTTTTGAAATGAAGTTAAATGAATTTTTATTTGACGATAACGCTGAAAATAATTTATTAATGTCAATGTATAATAATTTAAGACATCGACTGAGGGTGCTTGATGGAATTTTAATACCAAATTTGAATTATTGAGATTTTGTACACTTCCATGTATTTTGTCACTAACGACCCGGGCTTCGCTTTTCGGCATCTTCAGGCATTCGTGCGCTCGTAAGGCGAAACCCGGGTCGTTAGTGACAAAATACATGAGTGTGTACAAAATCTCAATAATTCAAAATGTATAATGTTTATAATATAGTTTAATGTTAATTCTATGTAAAATGGAATTATAAATGGTAGTAAAAAATTGCACCCAATATTATTAAAGAACGGTAAAGGTGTTGATTCGCTGTTGGGCATAGACTGATCCAAATAATAAATTAATCGAGGATTTTATATGAATATGGATTATTTTATATCAGTTGAAAATGTTGAGTGAAAAGCGACAACGTTTCCTTATTTTTAATTAAAATTTATGGACCATGTAGTATAGACGTATTTTATAAAATGTTATTAATAGATAAATGACAATATAACCGTATCTATAGAATTGTTAGAAACGTAATGTAAACTATAAGATATTATTGGAGAAGAACAAAAGATACAAATGTATTATACGGGTCTACAATAGTAAAATAAATCATTTTGAAATATGTAGGAAATTGAGAATTTCGATGAGTAGTCACCGTCAGTTTGAACAAAATATTAAAAATACGGGTTATAGTTAGCAAAAAAGGTTTAAATGGTTAATATTCTAACAATAGTCATGTGCAGAATACATTGAATAATAGAACGAACCTGAATGATGCTATCGCATACATCAACAATGCTTGTGAAAATAATATATTATTGAGAGTGGCAGGCAGCATAAGTGTTTAAAGAAAATGGTTTTAAGTAACGTGTGCATGTTGGCCTTAGTGAGTATACCTACGTGAAGTCTCTAGTACGGCATTAAACGAGTAAAAGAGGTACACTGACCACTAAAGTGGAAAAATAGGTTTTTATAATGGATCTGGATTGTCTACATGAACCGTTGGGGGATTTAAAAGCTTTTACGCTTCTAGTGCCTTGCTTGTATCGGCCAGAGGCTTATTTTCAGTTTTGATATCTTTGCAAAAATTCGTTTAGAAAGAGCAGCCCACAAAGACATCGAAGAAAAAGGTCAAATATTAACCGCCAAATTACTTTGGATGGAAATTGTTTGTACGCAAATCAAAGACAAACGTAGTATATTGTATTACATTTCTGATATATGTTATTAAGCTTGATTATCAAAGTAATTGAATCACTGAATACTAAAATTTTTTCGTTTACTATACATATTATTTAATATGATACCAAAAATGTCAAATACAATTGGTATAATGTTAATTAATGGAATAACCATTCAAATAAACAATTACTTGCGAGGCATACAATTAAATGCACTTTTGTTGAGATCATATTTTATTCACTTTCATAAAAAAATAGTTTTCACTTATAACAAATACATTCCACAAAAAACAAATTCTTTCACTAAAAATAAAGTGATCCCACGTAAAAAATTATATTTCAACATTGAAGAAATATATCACACTTACGAAAAAATATTTGCACGTCGATAAAATAGTTTTCACTCAATATAAATACTCACACTTTGAAATCGATAGCTGCACGAAGCTGTAATGAAATTTCACATATTCTTCTACCTTATATAAGGACGCCTATAGTGCCTTTGGTTCACGCATTAGAATGCATTACATAAACCAAACCAGACCAACCCTAACACAACCTACTACAACTTAACTCACTTTATTAAAAGAATCCGTGACTAAGTGGAAACAATTAAAATCATAGTTTGAGTGTACTAAGTGAATACTATCGAACAAAAAGTGCAATTATTTATAACCCTTATTAATATATATTATTAACTTAAACATATAAATATTATTAACTTAAAAATGACTGATATTAAAGTTCATTATGAATTCCCGCACTAAATTATTTGTGATAGTAAAATTTGATGACAGAATGAATATGAAAATGCTTTTAAATAAACTAAAAACGTGTCAAATTAGTAACTTTACAAATGGAACAACCAATGATCATTTTTGTATTAAGAATTAATTTCCTGCAAGGATGTTTAATTCTCAGGCTTTTTTAAGCAATATGACAAGCTTGCATGTAGAAGAATTAAAGTTAATCGTAACTCTCGTCCGAAAATATTATTTTATTAAAAACTAGTTGAAGAAATATGTTAAAGAATGTGTAAATACTTGTTTTTAAGTACACTGTCAACAACAAACAACTTGTATGAAATAGGAAAAAAAGGCATAAAATTTGCGATGCACCACCGTTAAGGGAAAGTTTACAACATAGGTGTGTGGTAAATATAAAAAAAATCATTAGGGCATGCGGCAAAAATTACAATTTTTAACACCGGTCGTCCTCAGTAAAAAGAAACGAGAAAGGACCAAAATTATAGCGTCAACCAAAGCAAATCCTCATGAATAGTTAAGGCGTGGTTAGGCAACGAACCATCCTCTTGCTAATATACACGGCTCTTTGCCAACGTTACACGGAATAAAGGTAGGCAGTGAAATTCGCCGAGCCAGATTTTTAATACGGTAAAGCTATCACCAGGGAAAATTGTTTTTTTTCGTATGCAATAGTCATTTGTAAAAAAATCTTAGGAAATGTCTTCAGACCTTTACCGAAATAACGTGGTTCTGTTCCATAATAAAAAGGTGGACAATATTTTCATGGCAATAATTACTATTCATGAGAAAAAAATTGATATTTGAAAAATTCGTTTTATAATCTGAGTAGATGGAATGGAAATTTAACATGTATCTACGAGATATAAATATATAATTAAAATTGATAGCTTTGTTATTTTACTGGTTGCGTTACTAATTTTGACACGTGTTTAGCCTCTTTAACTAACTGATCCGGACAATTAGTCCGGAAATGCTTATCAATGAGGTGAAACACGTGTGACAACTAAAAACACAATCAGCGGATAGACAGTGACCAATTTTAATTTCGTCGGCGTCTGTGGCTCTGTTGGTAGCGTCGCTGGCTACAGTTACGGATGTCTCGGGTTCAATTCCCGGTGCGGACGGTTTTCATAGATTGACCTTTCAATCTATTTATGGATTTCTTTTCGTAGTCAGAGTCCTCCCTCCTACCCATCCCATCCTCACGGGGCGTAGCGAGAGCGATTAACTAACTACTAGTCCTGTCCTAGACCTATCCTTCTATCCCTACTCTCTTCAAAAAAGGAGAGGTTGAACAACTGAGTAACAAGCAGTTCTCGTTTGAAATTTCTGTTAAGATACCTCCATTAGGATACCATATGCTCCACATTGGGAGCGGACATGGATTTTTTTTTTTAATTTTGAATTAAAAATGAATGTTCACAAAAGTTATCGCCAAATCCACTGAGTGCTGATATTATGTCGTATGCTCAGCTATTGAGATTAATTTAAAAAAGTGATTAAGAAGGCAGCGTTGGCGCTTATTAAAGTGTAACGTTGAAATACATACAAACGATTCGCTAGCCAACCAAGTCTTTAAAAATACGTTTTTACCAAACGAAAACAGTTATTCAAGCATATTTTTTTTAGGTAACATCATGACCGTTATGAGATAACATCACCACTTGTGTATGTGAAAATGAAGTGCGCAAAATGAATATAAATGTGCGAGATAATATATTTATGTAGTTGATTAATATAGTTGGTATGTTATTGTGATTTCTTGGAAGTGTAATGAAAGCGTTTCATAGAAATATTCATTATTTTCTTCGGCTCCTTGTTTTGTTTGTTCCCCGAAGAGCACGCAAGTAAGACAAGAGCACGCCATTGGGTACAATCTATACTAATCAGCTGTGTCTGATTCTGAAACACGCCTACAGCGAATAGATTGCCTTCAAGATATCTCTACTCGCACAGAATAATCACAGAAAAGATTAAAGTACATCGCTTAAAACATACTTGTTACAATAATAAATTGAGCATGTGAAAAGAAGAGAATCTCACGTATATCATAATTACACGACTTTTATGAATTGTATTATTCTTTTGCCACAAGAAAGCAAAAAAATTATTTGATAACGTAATTTTACGTTTCAGCAATTTATTTATTATAATATGCTAGTATAACCGTATCCGTCATGGATGACGGTATTGAAATTGAAATACTAAAAGTCTAAAGTAGCTAGTATGTCAGAACTGCGTGTCCATTGCATAACACTTCATTTCATTGATAATAATAAGTGTTCGGTTAGAGTCAACGCACGACGGCGGGGCGGGTGCGGTGCTCAAAACCGAAATGCATAGCATTTTGTCGCAATGTCCGTAGTTAATGCGCAGGGACTGGAAGTTTGCGCGTCTTGTCATGAGCGGTTTTGCATTTCAGTTTCAACCGCCGCGCCCTCCCCGCCCCGAGCACTAAAACTTCTACAGAGTTCTCTTGGCTATTATATATAAGAAAAGTGTGGTTTCAGGTGGTGGCTTATGGTTATTATAATTATTGAAAAATCCCTCTATGATTCTATGAAATACACTTTGGAAGCGTACAATGGAAAAAAATAGTGAAAACTAAATAAAAAAATAATTAGAAAACGTACCATACTCCGTAATAGTTCGTTTTGGCTCTTAATTGAAAGCAGAATAATGAAAAACAATTTTATGTAATTGTGTATAATAATAATCATCTAGAATTTTATTTTTGTTTGATTGTTTCTTGACAAAAAATATTTCTATATATTAAAAGTAATTAATTGTTATCATGCAGGACAATTTTTACTGTGTAAATTTTTCAGATATTGCATTTTTTTTTCTGTTTTAATATATTTTTAAAAATAATAAAAACGCCAAAATGAAATTCTTTACTTTACCTCTACCTTTCAATATGTCTGCTTCAAACTTATTTTTAATTAAAATAGAACGAAAGTGAATTATCTACGTTTGTAGAATAAAACAACTAGCTAAGACCACATTCTTTTCAACGACAAAACGAGTGATTTTTCTACGAGAGAGATCCAGCGGACGCAGCTGTTAACATATTTAATTTTCCTTATACATTTTTTAAAACATTCTTGGCAGAATTTTCGAACTGCCTGAGGAAGTAAAACTAAATTAAAACCTCATCTTACAAACTTAGTCAAGTCAAAGTGGAGACATGTCTTCAGTAACGATCCAAATTCAAAGTGAATGTTTGTATATCTTTATTTAAACAACCGACCGTAAAACTTTTCATGGTGTCTGAAATGAGCTTTTAAAAACTGTCCGAAGAAAATTTTCCCAGGACAAGATAACTACAACACGTTGGTGCAAACTGCAAGCTTTTACAAACATAAATGAGAAAAGCGTGATTTGTTTGATCACGATTTCACGGTTCGTACAAAGATGCCATTTCCTGTTTCAATGTTGCTTGGTAACTTTGCCGTTTAGCTTTGGCTTTTAACGTAAGTAAGTACAAAATGTCGAGTGTGTACACTAAACAAATTGGTGAGGAAAAACTAGATACATTAAATATTTTTTCTTTCTTGACAAGAGAGTAAGAACGAATGGTTAGCAATACTTACGTGGGAAACTTCTCTTTTTTAACTATTGGACAATTGACGTAACATTATTGAATGTTGAAATGAAAGAGATTCGTAAGCTAACTGTAAATCAATAAAAACTCTGTGAAAAAATAAATTACATATACCTCTTAGTACTACCATTTCACAAAATATCAAAAATGACATTTACATGGCATTAACCCTTCCGTGTTCATGGTGTAACAATGAGTTACTTCAGCTTTTAAACATTTAAATTATCTGTGAATTAAGTTATACAAAATATTGAAACTTTTTTTGTAAATAATAAATAATTTCAAAATATAATTAAAGATACATTACAGTTTACTTCTTCTTTGTATAATTAATCACAATTTGAACACCTCGTCAATTTTACCATCGAAAAATACAAAAATAGTACAGTAACAAGCAAAGATGCATGACCGTACCGAATGAAACCGTTTTGTTTCAAACGGGACCGAGACACGTCTCGAGTTTGTTCTGCTATGAAAAGTTTCGATTCTAGCGTCTTCCAATAATTTCACATAGTTTGATATGTATTTCATGTTTTACACACAAAATATGATGTAAAATAAAGTCCCACACGGTAACGAAATGTGACTGCATGAGATCTGAATGGATTTTTTAGCTTGAAAAGAGCAAGGTTAAATACTAAATTTTCTATCATATCTTTGACAAATACTAGAAAGAATTATTACTGTAGACTTGTGAAAAAATGCGACTAATAGAATTAATTCTCAAGAGTTGTAACAAAACAATGAGGAAATTTTACGAATTGAAGAAAATGATGATTTCGAAACGCGTAGTGATTGCCAATAAGGTGTCATCTCAAAATAACTCATTTACAATACAATTCGTGAACGCCTTGCAGCATTCATAAACATTTAATTTTCGACTGACATATAATAATAATAGCGAGCTGTTGAACCAAGGCTGACGATGTAAAGAATAAAAAAAAACAAAAATCAAATAATGATAAATATTTAAAAAAAAAATCGAAATATCATTAAAATACGAAGGTTTTGATATTGGAAAAGTAATGTGCATTATGAATGATAAAAAATGAATAAAAAAATTGTCATTTCGAAACCGTAATAACACGACGAGAGTAAATTTTTATTGTAAGGACTAAATATAGTTTCGTTGGAAAACTTGTACGAAAGTAACTGACAGTGATATTTCTATATTGATAAGGCAAGATGTAATAATCATTTATTGTGGGATTACTGTAATCGGACTATCCCAGGGCAATATAAGTCTGGGAGGCCACCAGCTAAATCGATACTCGTCGTGCTTCAGGTCCGCAGACGGCGTCGGCCAAGTAACCGGAAAATCTCATATTAGACGGAGTTCTGAAGAGTTCCCGTCTTTATATTGTCCTCTTTCAAAAGAGATCCATCAAGCCGAGAGTGCCGTGCTCAAGATTTTATTACGTGCCTTAAAGGATCGTAAAATTGTCCGATATAACATGCGATATAAAAATTCCCGCCCGCACGTGAATATTCTACGTTGACTGATGCGCGGCGCTAAACGAAATTTCATATCTACTCATATTGGCGAAAGTTCGGTTTAAATTACTGTTTAGCAATCGCTCAGAAGGAAGAATGGAAAAAAAGTATATGCTTACAGTAAAAATCATATTCTATATCATGCACACACATCGCACATAATTGCATTTATAATGTTCAAGGGTAAAGTTCTTAAATGGTGGATCGTGAATGATGCTTCGGGGAATCATGTGACACCAAAGTATGTGTAAATAAATCAATTCTGATAAAAAAAGCTTGTAACATTTACTTAAAACATGATTTTTGAAAAATGCTTGCATTTTAAGTGAAAATTTTCTCAAGTTATATAAAGTTGAACCTTAAACTAATGTTGTAAGAATTATTTTTGTTACTTGAAACTATTCTTAAAAAAAAGATCACGAGTCACGATAGGTTGAAAACTTCTGTGTAATGTTTATTGATTAACACGTTCACTGCGTATGAAATATGTAATAGAGAGTACCTGAAAATTCGCAATATTTTGCGAATTTTTGAATCGCTGTAACTTAAAAATTATTAATAATTTAATCAACCAAAACTAATTTATATCTTCACTTCCCCATAACACGTGCCACTGACGTGTGACGTGTCTTATCCAGATGACATGATATGAGCAACATTTACAGGGGAGCCGTGTCCGACGCACTGGACGTGTTAATGAAGGCACTCGCACAATATATTTTTGAGAAGAATTAGTAAATAATTTTTTTTCTTAACGGACCATAAACGTAAAAAATATCGTAAAATTTTTCCGAGTCACTTTATGACTTATTATGTTTACATGATTTTCGATTTTATTGGAAGCTATTTAACCAAAGACGAAAATATATTTGAATTTTATTGGAGTAGAACTTAATTAGGAATATGATTAACTGAGTTTTAGTTCGAGAAGTATTATCAAGGTGAAGCTATTACCAAGTATTGGTGCAATATAGAAAACAAATCTCAAGTAGGAAGTGATATAGTCAGTTGGCACCAAAGAAAAATGAAGATAATATTTTATTCCAAAAAGTTATTCCCGAAAAAAGCACTTATAAGCATCGATGTGTTCAATTGGAATTGACATTGAGTGGAAAGTTTTGCAAAATGGAGACGGGAAAACTTTTCATATTCTTGAAACGAAAAATAAATTAACAGTCACCAAAAAATCCGAAACGGATATTGAGAAAATGATAAAATAACGAATGACGTTTGATTGAGTTGACAAGAACATGAGTAAGTTAACCTGGAAGATTTCTAAAAGATTACATGGAAACGATTTTAATACAGAGATGATTCAAATAGAATCTTAGCATATTAGATTAAAAATTTATATGCACAATGGATGCCAACGAACTACTGTAAACTATGTTAATATTTTGATGAAATTTATAGAGAAGATAATTATGATTATAATATATGTACAAACCATTGTATAAGATGAATCAGCAAATGAAATAATAGTCATTAAATAAAGACTCCATTGAATTTTTGAATCATTCGTGCAAGTTCTAGCCGTCTGTTACTATTTTGAGAATGTGAAGCAAAGATCGTATGTATTTCAAATGAAATTTATCACCATGAATTGGCTGGTTCAATATAAACTCGCGACATTTTTATTTGCAATCAAGATAGATTTGAACGAAAACTAGATTGACGATATTCAAACGCATTACTTTTTTGCTTTCTCAGATAAACTCGTTTTTTTTCAACTACTAAAACGGAATGCGTCCTTTGTTAAATTTGGAATTATTTTAACGGCTTCAATAAAGAATGATTTATGAAAATATATGGCATAAAGTAGATAAGTGTTTTCGTATAAAAAATCAATCGTGCGATAAAAAGCTATACAAATAAATAAACTATATTTATAAATTGAAATCGTTTAAGAAAACTTATATTTCAGTTTTATTTAGGGAACATTTCGATATAAAATATAGAATTTTTTATTATATATATATACATAAATTATAGGAATCAAATAATAGTGAAAAAGAAAATTAACAAATATAAGATTCTTTTTTTTTCTATGTCCGCTCCCAATGTGGAGCATATGGTCTCCTAATGGAGGTATCTTAACAGAATTTTTCTTTGAGAACTGTTTGTTACTCAGTTGCTTAACTTCTCTTTTTTCGCAGAGAGTAGGGATAGAAGGATAGGGCTAAGACAGGACTAGTGGTTAGCTAATTGCTCTCACTACACCCCGTGAGTATTGGATGGGTGGAAGGGAGGACTCAGAATACGAACAGAAATCCATAAATCGATTGAAAGATCAATTTATAAAAACCGTCCGCACCGGGAATTGAAAGCTAGATATCCGTAACAACGCCACCAACTGCGCCACAGACGCCGACGAAAGAAAAGATTCTTAATATTGTCAACTCGGCGGCTGTTCACATTGTAGTAAATATTTAACTTTCAATAAAATGAAATATTTCATTTTCGTTATACTAAAATTGTAACATATTTTTTGTTGACATCTACTAACAGATAAAGCAAATCATATAGATTATATGCAATATATTAATACATTATAATTTAAGACATCGACTGAGGGTGCTTGATGGAATTTCAATATCAAATTTGGATTATTGAGATTTTGTACACTTCCATGTATTTTGTCACTAACGACCCGGGTTTCGCCTTTCGGCATCTTCAGGCATTCGAGCACACGAATGGACTCGAACTGAGAGACAGTAAACAGTGTCTAACGTTTATATAGAAGATACAAATGCGACACATATTATTTACGAGGTAAGATATTATACGTCTGAGAGCCACACTGATACCTGAGTTAAAATTTCGGAAATCGTCTTAATCCTTATTTTGTAAACACCATATTAACAGAGTGGCGAATTGCAAAATGACAAAATTGACAAAATACATGAAAGTGTACAAAATCTCAATAATCCAAATTAATACATTAAATGATGTTTTGTCTTCACCATCGAACTGACAATATCTTAATATGACAAAAACAAACGTAAATTACAGAATATTCAACTTTGTATACATTTAAATGTTTGTTTTTATAGTACGTTACTCTGGCACTAATTGGGGCACAAATAAACTATTTTTTATAAACGTTTAAATAATTTTAAGGCTGGAATTATTTGGGAGATACAGTATTATAGCCATTATAAAAACTATTTTTATCATTGAAAAAATGGACAGTGAAGTCGAGTTATCTCTCTGTAAGTTTCAATATACTACTATAGAATGTCCAAGAAAAATAATTATATTTAATCTTGACTCCGATAAGATTTATGGCAGTGTTAAAAAAACTATCTTCAGAGCAAAGAAATGCACTATCATTCTCTCTTGATACGGAAGTAGATAAAAACGAAAGATAGTTCGAAGCTCTTTTGATATGGGTGAAAAGCTAACCCAATTACGAGCGTCTGACGCCTACCTCATCCACTGTAACGCCTCTTTCACGAGTAAGTTATTAATAACAGGATAATTACAACTATTGTCTCGGCAATACTAATGTTGGAAGCCCTCCATGTTTTCGACACCGAAGGAAAAGCTGCGAGATCAAATTTTCCCCCCAAGAAAGTTGAAATCAAATCAGTCGCGTAATTTATTATACAAGTTGCGAAAGCATAGAAAGAGCATTGAATTAAAGTGGCGTAGTTGTGTAAGAAAATTTTCTAAAGAAAAATACGACTTTGGATTTATGCCGTGCATAAATTAAGAATAAGGAACGTGAATTTTTACCCAAAGAAACAAGAATGGAAAAAAACGCATGTAATTTATCCAGAAAATGTTAAAACCATGTTGGATTACAGTGTTCAAGAGACGAAATTATACGATTACAACATTTTTCCTGTATAAATATAGTATTTTTTTATATTTCTTATTAAAAGAATTGATATTATGAATTTATGAAAAAATATGGTGATGTTTATTTTGAAAAAAAAAAAAAAGGATTTTTTTTTATTGATTGCATTGGCATTTACTTTACTTAAATTTTACTGATTATGCGTAATTTCAATGTATTTATTTTAACGACTAATTGATAACACCACGTAAGCTCCTTTTCTAAAAACAATTTTCTAAATTCAATTGGTACCTTGAATGATTTCATTTTATATAAACATTGTGATGTTTGGATACGTAAGATGACATGATACTATCTATCTCTTCTAAACAGTATATATAGCTAAGCAAAAATAAGTTTATGTATAGTTCTGAGGATGGCGTAAAGCCGAAATAGCTATCAACTACCTGATACAAATTTGTAAAACTAAATACTTTGTTATTTTATCCTATTTTGAATTATTTGTGATTTCATTTAAATTATGAAAATCTGGTCACCATCCTTCGTTATAAGATCGCAAAAAAGATGATGCGTAAAAGAATATAGTAACATTATTATGATTTGTTTTAAGTACGAATATATTATCTTTTGCGTAGACGCTTGCAGAATTAGTTTAAAAATGCTGACAATGCTATCAAAGATAGTGTATGTTAATTTATATATATTGAGGCATAACAAAAGCAGCCTACGATTACCAATTAACTAGATTCGCAGGCGGCCTGACTTTTGCAATTAAATATAATTTGATTGAAAAACCTCCATGGGATTAAATGAGATTGTATTAAAACAGTATATTTTGCATATTAATACAGCTCTATAATAATTGAATGTAGCTTTAAAACTATTATTCATTTGAAATATCTGCTTATTTTGTCTGAAAATTATAGTAACAAATCAATCCGTAAGGGATTAAATGAAAACATATGATAAATTCGGTCATACATTACATACGTGGATGAAATATTTTATTATGAAAATATGTCTTTATATTTCAAAGCTATTCTAGTTCCAAATTCGGTAATACTATTTAGGTATGTTAGTGACTCATATGATGAACATATTAAAAATTTTCCGTCACTTTTGAGTATTTTTAAAGTAGTTTTCTTGGTTATTTTATTTAGTATTTATAAACTTAAAACGTTCGTGATGATTATTAATTGATTTCATAATATTGTACTATGCAGAAATTAATAGTTTTGCTCTCAAAAAGTGAGCGTGTGTTTGTTGTGCATTGGACAATGAAACACGTTAAAGCCATTTCAAAAAGTAAGTAGAAACGAACGACAATAATAATTACAGATGCCTTTGTAGTGCAAAGAGAATAAAATTAAATTTCGTCTTTCGAACAGTTTATTTATTTGTTATATAATATTCAACAATAAATAAAATATTTTTGCTTGAAACGATTCGGTGGAGCGCCAGCAAGTCTCTGATGCGAGGAGGAAAAAATAAAATGTGAATAAGCTGGCTGGATGCAATCTAGCTATATGGATAGACACACCCCGCTGAATTGTGTATAGAGGCAATGCAAGTGAATCAACCCACCGTTCGGTCGTATGTCATTTGTACCGGGATGGGGGAGGTTTCCGGATCCGATATATAGGTTGTTTTACCAAAGAATTCTACTTCCATTTATTTTGCTTGTGTCAGCAGGTAGCAAGATTTATATTGATACTACTAACTGATAAAAATAATTTCTTTGATCTATACTTACGAAGCAGTTTTTTTATAACTATTTATATCTGTGCTCACTGTTTAATATTAAAAAGTTCATTCATATAAAGTATGGCATTGTGAAAAAATGTAAAAGAATAAGATTGTATAAGAGCATGTAAATGTCTAAGATAGACATAATTCATATTAATTCACCGCCTACTTTGTTATTGTCGTGAAATTTTTACCTTAAGTTATGTTTTGACATACATTATTAGATTTTGAACAACTACAGCGGTGTTTAAATCATATGAGCAAGCCTAAAAATCACGTTTTCGAGTTATTATCAAATATATAGCATTGAGTATTTTAGCATATTTAAAATTGTTTATTTGGTGAAACATTTTGATGAAAGACTGAATGATGAAGTGTTTTTTTTGTTAATTTCTTATAAATATTATTGAATGCTTTCACAAAGATTTTAAAATCTTGAAAGTATTTAATAAGTGAACCCTAAAAGTATTCTAATTTAATAAATTAAGTTTGTTAAAATGTCTTCCAAATGATTAGTCAAATATAACAAACAAGAGTGTATATTTAATGTACAACAAAAAAGAAGACGATCTTTTTGTAAAGATGTATTTTTGTATTATGTATTATGTAAATTATGATGCTAAATAAAAGCAAGAATATATTAAAACGTCACAATTTTAATCGTGATGTAATAATGAATATTGAAAAATCGTCCTGTATAATGAAATTCACGGTTTATTTTGTGAATATTAAAACGTACAATACCACATAATTCCTGGAAAACAATTAAATTGCCAATAATTGATCGAACTGTACTCAGCATTTGGCAGAATAATGGAAATCCGAGGTAATCGGTTCTCTGGTAAAAGTGTGGAAACAAATAATCGAAAATGAAATAATAATTTTTGCCAGAGCGATCAAACAGGAATTGATTACTGGAAAACAATAAACTCTTGCAATGCAGTAAATAATTGACAACTAAAAATGATTTAGTAACTCATTTATATTCACCAAACAGAAATAGTCGAATAAATTAGCAGTACCGTATTTTTTGGACACTTTGTTTATAAACTTCTTTTATTTTATACAACACAAAAAACCATGAAATATCGTGCAGCCTTAAAGAATGTGTTTATTTTTTGAGTAGTAATTTATGGCGAACAAGAAGAATATCCTTTAGCTTGAACCCTTGAACACAGAAAGAGAGAGAGAGTATACCCTTTTTGGAAATAAGTTGATATTTTTCGTAACAAAAGTAAATGTTTGAGTAAGAAACAAATTATAAATCCAAAAAAAAAACGTAAAAAATAGGGTCCTGTCCACTCCAAAGCAGCGATCAAATGAACTTGATGTTGATGAATGGCCAAACTCATTAGCGTTAACTTAAGGACCATTCAGCAGTTTGTTCTCTTGGCGGACACTTCTCGCTCTTCTCATAAAGAGGTGCGTGTCCTTACTTTCAGAGCCAAACTCGAGTTTAAATGTGAATTATTTTCACTGGAATAAGAGAAAGATTGATTCAACTATGAATCCAGGTAACATGTATGTCACTTTTAAGGTGTTAACTGTCAATTCTTGGTGGAAAGACATTATTATTTAAAAAAATAAAAAACAATTCATTTGTACTACTTCCACATATTTATAATGATCAGGGCCGGTTTCGCTCATCACGAGCATTATCAACTGATAGAAATGCAAACATAACAGGCTTATTTATATAAAATTGAGTGTAAAAATGAAGGTATAGAACCATCAGTTTTATATACCTTCATTATTGCTTATTGAATTAGTAATGTCATTAAAATTTTTTGCTCAGTTAACGGACTTTTAATGTAGCTATATTTTTGATTTTAGATTAGTATTTATTGATTTTTTATTTGATTTATGTATAATTTGTTTGCTAATCAGTATTTTCTTGTCTTAGTTCATGGACCATCAGTTTTATATACGTTCATTTTTACACTCAATTTTATATAAATAAGCCTATTATGTTTGTATTTTTATCAGTTGATAATGCTTGTGATGAGCGAAACCGGCCCTGATCATTAATAATAAAATCACAAATAATATAACTCAATATAACTCAGTAGACGTTAGTACTAGGCCACGGTGTTCGCCTAATCAACATAAAGTTAAAGTAGGCAACTAATTATTTGTTCAGTAAGAAATAATAAACGCTCAGTTAATAATTATATTTGGTCAGTATATAATTGCCAAATAAATAAAGTTTTGGTTAGGTTTAATTTAATAACTGACAATTTTATATTAACTACTGACCGTTTATTTTATTAACTGACTACGTGTATACTGATCGTTTATCGAATTACTTAATCGAATTATTTACTGACCTTTTTGATTAATTACTGACCCAATAAATACAGGCCATTGACAAAGCTTTCTAAAATATTTTGTCATCGTTTTCATGCAACTTGATAACTGCACAGGGTCTCAATCTATATGCGGATATCGAGGATTTTTTTACGCTACTAGATTATGTAAATTTACCACAATTTATTCTGCCAAAATATTGTGTGATATATTTAGTTTGGCAGCGTTGTGTTTGGGTTATAAAAATATGCTACTTTTGTTAACACTTTCACACTAAAATTCCAGCCCTGTTCTGAATAGCTATTTCTCGGTCCAACGCAGGAACGTAAAGCGATTCATTATGATGAACCTTCATACGTCGTAGGAGGGGTTTATTGCCTCAATTTGCATCGCGTCACTTGTTGTTGCTTGCGTCCCCGCCATACCTCGATTATACTGCCCAAAAAATAGACTGTATCTTGCGAGAAAATGCGACAACACGATGTAATCATAAAACGAGGAAGTATTTGGAAAAAGGCGAAATAGACAAGAAAATATTTTCGCATCATAGCGTTTCGTCATCACAAATTAAATAATATAAAGAATTTCATATTTAGGGTGTGAGCAATTTTCTTCAAAAATATAAAACGAATATCGTTCTACTGTCAAGTGCTAACAGAAACTTTGACATAAATATTTTAGTCTACTTCGTAATTTAAGAATTCAATACAAGATGAATTTAATAATATTATAATAAAAAATCACGCATTTGGAGACGTAAGTATTAAAAATGAAACTCTTTAAAATGAAATGTCAACTGAAAAATGATAAATTTCAATATCTTCAAGACTCACGATGAATACAAATTATATTGACTCACTCGTACTTACTAGAAATAATTCGTGCATTAAAAAGGCTTTTAAAATGTCGACAAGCGAATATAATGCAAAAATGTTTCATAGAATACAATGGTAGAATGAAAATATTTCAGCCCGAATTATTACAAAAAAAAAAAGAAAAATACATACAGATAATGTTATACATATATACGTATCGTGTACAAGGCTCTAGAATTGAAAATAAAATGAAACGTTTATAAAACGCAATTTTCTAAAGAAAAAAATGATATATATATATACATATAGAATTCAGTATGATCTGTCAGTTAGTCGATGCATTAAACTTTAAGCAAAAAAATAATATAGTTACGAATAAATATAACAGCGATTTTTTATTGTAATGGATGTACATTTTCAGAGTATCTGAAGTTTTTTTGTAAAATTCAAGATACAAGTAAATGAATGCAACTTTCCAACTTTGAAAGATCCCCCACCCTTGATATAAATATACAACGCAATTTGTGAACAGATGTAATTATAATTTGCAAAATTTCAGCACAATGTTTATTCTGAGCAATGAAATTTTGAGTATTTATTAAAACGTAATTAAATTAAAATCTAAAATATATAAGTGAATTGAAATAGTCAATACATGTTTATAAAACAGTATTATTTATGAATTAAAATTCCTACTGATATATAAGTAGTTTTATTAATGTCAAATAGGGGTTCATTCCATGACCTAAATCGGTGATATTACTATGAAATCCACGATTTTCATAAATCACACTGGTTTCAATCAATGGAGTTGTGAAATTTAACGCTACAAGAAATACAGGATACCGATAAAAAATTAATTGCTACGACAATCATAATGCCTGCGATTAAAACGGTAAGTTACGAATAAATCACTGAAATGGCTATTCCGTGTACAAAATACAAAGTCAGCATTATGGAATTTAATAGAAACGAAATTATGTGAAAATTGATTATCGAACCCAAGATGCGAATTAACGACCCGGATCAATCAAATTATTCCGCCAATTATAATGATGTATTAAATTTTGAATTGCTGCAAAATAACCACTAAGGAAATTGGAACGTACTAAAATATGTAAAGCCTTAAAGCGAAAGAGGAGTTGTGTCATGGAAATGATAAATTTTTCTCTATTTTATTCGACAGCCTCATTAGCATAAATATTTTTTGTAGGTTCAGGCTTACGTCAACATAAAACCATTATGGCTGTTGTGTGAAAGAATATATTTTTATAACAAAATCAATCAGTGGTTTCTTTAGTCATTTTTTCTAATAGCTTGTTAACTTAACCGGTATTTTCCTTTTTTAAATTGAAAAAAAAAACAAAGGCTAATTTACAATAATGCTTAGAACATATTATAAAAAGTATCTATCTAAAGAATTTATTAAAGTTTGTTTTAATCACAAAAATTTGAAATATCGATCGAGTACTGAAGAAGTATATTATTTTATATGAGTAAAAACATACATTAATTGCACACCGCAAATAAAAAAAATGATTTGTGAAAGATATCCCCTTAATAAGGTTGAAATTTTATTTATGTGTTAATTTATTTACTTTTTGACAATATAAGACTTTTTTGTAACATAAAATATAAAAGTATTTAGTTCTACATTTTTTTATTACTTAGTTGATAGCTATTTAGTTCTGGCGATGGCGTTTAGCCGAAATAGCTATCAACTAACTGATAAAAATTTTGAAGAACTAAATGCTTTGATATTATATCCTATTAAAATATAAAATTCAAAAAAACTGTTGCATTGCTGAATATTCTCATAAGACTTGAGTTTGAGATAAAGTAACGATAAAATAAAAAGTTATTTTTATTGAAAGGCCGATATAAAAGTTCTATCGAATATTTTAAAATTTGGGGTTAAGGCATGTAAAGAATTTTACAAAACTGAATACAGTAATTCGAATGTACGTATAGCTAACGTGTTTCAGAGAGTACAATGGACATTGGCAAAGGAACAGAGCCAGTTACGGGCATGACGAAGCTGTGAGGCGGTATAACAATTGCAATCTTTTTGAATTCGTTCGATTGGAACTATTTATGCCTCCGAATTCTTCGCAACATATCGAACAATTGGAGCATTTTTGAAATTCAAATCAAAGACTGAAAATTGTGCCAATTGTCTGCCTTTTTTTTTGAATAGTATTAAATTCACACATGACGAAATATTTAATATTTTCTTTATATGTCCCTACTACGCTAGGATTTATATTTCTTACGCTACGTACTTAAAAGTAGAGAAATAAAATAATTATGACAACGTAGGCTAATAGCACGAACCATTCTTTTTTTTTAGAATAATGTTACAAATATTTTAAAATTTATAGCATACTAATAATATGATATTTGTATGAATATTATTATATGATAATTCTTCAATTTAATAACAGTCAAAGAAAGTTTACGGGTATCTAAAAAATCATATTAAAAACATAAAAGTTAAATTTTAAAAATTGGGAGTCAATTCCGATACAATTAGTAATTGTTATTATATATCCGATGTTAATAAAAACGATATCCTGAAGTAAAAATTAAGTTTTTAGCCAAGGGTAAATATCGTGATTGAAAATGAAATCCGAAAAGCATTCATTTGAGAAATATTTTAATGAAACTCTTAACAAGCCAATCCGAATGCATAGTATTTCGATTGAAAATCGTCAGCAAACATCTGATATTCAGTATTTGAAAGAAAATGAGTAATACACAATTCGTCAAATTATCAAATATCTTGTACTATTGACCATTATCGGTTTGTAAAAAATGGTTTATGATATGCTTAAAACTATATTCAATTTATTCTACTTTGGAGGATGTACAATGAATTCATTTAAACGCTGTTAAAGAAAGAAGCTACTTTTAACGAATTTGTTGCACTTATTTAATATTTTTGTCACATGATCAAGATCGAATTAGCCAACCTCGTGTGAATTTTCTTACCAACTTATTGCCATATATTAAATACTATTTATTAAGACAAAAAACAGCAACATAAAGCTAATCGGAATTTTCAAGTGATCTTATGGTATCAGAACGATCAATTGAAAATGCTCACTAGATGAGCAATACACCGGCCATCTTTGTTACATAATAAAAAAAATGGAACATACCAAGTTTTTTTCATCAAACTATTAAAAATTAGCACTAAATTTAACTACTTTTAAGACACAGAAAGGCGTTTTACAGTTGAGTCTTTTGCAGAAAAAAAACTTCAATACAATTATTACGAAAAATAGTTACAGAAAAGAGAAAGTTATATTTGTTACACGTGTCGTTTTGTTCCTCGGAAGTGTTTCGATTCAACTTAAGTGACAGAAATCGATGAATTCTGTTTACAAATAAAATATTCAAGACGTATAGGAATTTTAGAAAATAATTTTATTACGGAGAAATTAAAAAATAACTTGCCTTTGTAACAGAAAAATAATTGCCTTTTAATCTAATCGAGATGTTCGCCGAGTATGTACTTCAGGCTTTTGAGTCGAAAATAACTGCTTATCTTCATTTTGGTGATTTTTTGAGGGTAATCTTTTTTAAAGTGATCTTTTTCCGGAATGTTTCCAAGACGAACTGTCGTAAAGCCGATTGTAATGAAAAATCTATGAAGTCAACCTTCCGCAGTCAAGTAATGAATTGGAAATCTCGCGGTAATAGCACGTTCAATTAAAGTCTTTAAAGTTTTCATCTAAAGCTGAATTTAATAAGATGTTCAATTTAGTGGAAATTTACTGAAATCAACAGATGATAGTGCATTGTTCTCACGGAAAATTAAGTCCACGGATGAGATGTAATTTTAATGCATGTTAACATTTGGCATTAACATTAAGATTCTGGTTTTTAAATTGGATTATTATAGAAATTACATCCGTGTTTTTAACGTTTTCTACTTGTGTGACGATATATGAAAAATGTATAGTAAAAACGTTCAACAAGACCATAAAAAATATTTTCCCCACTTTGTTTTTAAAAAACGTTTTAAAATTTTCACTTTATAATTAGCAAAACTAGTAACCGTCTGCATAGTCGGGAATCACAATAATTATTAGTGTTGAAGTTACGATCGTTCTAATTGATTATGTCTAGAGATACACTTTGTACTACAGTGTACCATTTTGAATTGTCAACATAATATGTGGGTGTAGTATTATACTTGACTCTATGACGTATGTCTCAAAGCTATTGAAACGTGAACATATTATTCTCACTTAACAACTATCTCAATTCTGAAATACTTTTCTAATGGGATTTCTTGTACATATGTCCTGTCGTTTATAATACGTCTGCTGCGAGACTGCGCATGGTATGTTGGATTGAAAAAATTGAGCACAATTCATAGAAAATAAAATGGCTTCACTTACATTCATCGTGATCTTTGGCGGTGACGGTGAGTACGGTGTGCTGAATGTCTTCATTCTCGTCGACTTCCGCCTCGTAGAGCGCCTTGTCGAAGTACGGCGGGTTGTCGTTCTTATCGGCGATTCCGATGCGGATGAATTTAGTCACTGTAAAAAAAACAAACAGTCAAATAAAACATCGGCTTAAAAAGTTAGGAAGGCATTCAACAAAAGCTTCTTTGAAGAGGAACGATCGTCTGTTAGAGAATATCTTGACAGAATCTTGGGAAAATTGTAAATACGATTTTGTCAAAAAATAAAAGGAACAAACAATTTGCAAGTGTTTAGTTCTTACTGATATTTCGCACAGATTCGAAACAAGTAGAAACTATTGAAGTTATATATTTTTTAAAGAATAAAACCTATTGGATATTAAAATGAATTAGTTTAAGTTGAAAATAAGACGCAATTATAGGAATATATAGTTTACAATTTAATTTTTGATTACGATTAATATACTACATGTTCGGAAATAGTTTTTGAATACTGGTACAGTATGTTAATTACAAATTACTGTATTTTGAAAATTAGAATTAAAGCTGTGCGTATTGTATGATAAGTTTAATAATAAAAACTGAAACATAATTATATCTATGCGGGTAAATATTATAATGTAACAAAAAGAAATTAAATGAATACATCAATCATTTCACGAGCGAAACGTGTTAAATGAGCGTAATGAATAAATGATTCTAGTGAGTACTAGAGTTATTTGAGTATTCAAATTTAACATGAGCATTTGTAAACCTAAATGTTCACATTTCATAGTATTTACATTTGCAGTTAGTTGATTAAAATCCTGGAAGCAAACATGATAGCCTTTTACATAATTCATCTAGGTAGGCCATGTTTTTGTACCGGAATACCATTTGTAAATGGTGGGGATACAAAAAATAGCACATCTTCAAAGAAACGATTTGAGAGCAACAGAAAAATCTAAATACCTTCTTATATACTTTTGTTAAAAAAAATTTAATATTTTTTAGGTTTTTAAAATTAATTCATGCAATACTAATTTCCTTAAAAAACGTATTTTTTATTTGTTTTGTTAAATGAAAAATACCAAGTGAACGAGTTTTTCACGAATATTTAAATGTAAGAACTCGTTCGCGTAAACATTTATTAAAATGAAATATAATGTCGAAGTTAATTTTCAACTGAATATAAAAAAGAAAATTATTGTACGATGATTATGTTTTCGAAAAATCGCTGTATTGCAAAAAAGGTGTCTGTATAAAAATAGTGAAAAGTGTATTATTTAATTTATTATTGTCTACCGTAATCGCTCAATACTAAGAAAGGAAAAACAAATTTTAGATAGAATTTTTTGCGAGTTTTAAAATTAATTAAAAATTTTCATTTACTTAAAATGTCCGTTTTTGTCCCAAAGACGAGGCCGTTTATTACACATTGACGTTTTCGCTATCCTTATGGGGTGGTGACTTCACCTCAGCTAGAAATACATCATTCCTGTCTCCAAAGACTTAACGATAAATCCAATCTTTTTTTGGTAAAATTATCCGTTTTAAAGGTTTAAGCATAATTAAGCGCCTTTAATTAAAATGTGTTTTTTTCCTCTTTTGGCCAACACATAGAAATATTTAAATACTTTATGGCATTTCGGGAATCATTTTTTATACTCCTAGCATAAAATATCACTTACGAGTAAAATAAAATTTTAGAATGAACTTACATACTATTACAATAAATTCATAGATTTATATCCATGGACGTCTGTGATGTTTTTATACCTTCACACTTACGCAGTATTTATTCCTGAAAACAGCATGTTGAACAAACTATGAACTAACTACCAGTGTTTCCTAAGATCGCCTATTTCTTATTACTTCTTCTGAAGCGACATGTTTAACGACTGACCTGCAATCAGTACTTGTCAAACATAATATTGGTAACGGATTAAGTAAAAATGGAGGTTAGGGAGGATTTAGACAAAACATATATTACACTTAGTTAAAATGTCAGTTTACACGTAAGATGCAACGTGATTATTTTCAAGAAGAACTCGATTTCAGAAAGACTATAATTAAATCATTTCAATGCCGATTCAATCAATAATTTGAGAGCCATAAATAATTAACTTATTATAATATATACCATACTTCATTATATTGGTATCGTAAAAATAAAACGTAAAATATTATAGAAAACTCTGCAGTGTAAACACACGAGAAATCTTTACTTTTTAGTTACAGATATTTTCAAAGAACCCTTGTAACGACGCGGTGGTGCTTTTTCTTGAGACTTTGTTGCTGAAGGAGAATTAGCAACAAAGCTATCGGGCGAGCAGCATCATTAGTATCAAAGGAGGCACTGCGAAAACAACTTTTGAAATCTGCCAGACATATTGATGTAGAAGTCATTGAATATTACATATATTTATTGTATAGAATCATACCACAATAATTATTAGAAAATATTTTTATATATGCAGTATGTAAGATGTAACAATATATTTTTTTAAATATTTTTAATTTAACGTAGTGATTTAAAAGACGAAGACGGTTAATAGAAAATTAAATGTGAAATTTTTATATTTGCAAAGTGATATTTTAATCTATTTTTCAATATTTTCGGAGAAAGCCTTGCACTAACGATATATGGTATTGAAAACTATCTGAAGCAGTATGACGTAAAAAAATGTCAGTAGTTCTTACTACTCAAATATCAATGCTACAATAATGTTGGCTGAAGTGTTACGTATTAATTACAGCATGGCCAACAGATAACTGCTTTAGAGGAACTTTAATAATATTTCATCACGGAATCGTAATAATAATTTATTAAACTCCATTGAAATGTAGCAGGAATACGCCTCCAAACATTATTGAAGTACGCAAACCAACGAATTGTAAAACGGTTCTCTCTGAATATAGGTTAATGCTTCGCAAATGGTTGGCATTTATCCCTACCAACTTAAAACTGACAATGACTATGCCGGACGGTACTCCTAATCTGAAATAAATTACATCTCGTAGGCAAATTGCAAAAATATAAAAGTCCGCGTAGCATATGTACTTACAAGCAAAGTATGTGCACGTCAGAGATAAAGCCTTCTTTTTACCTCTTAAAACAACGGCTTGTCGCAGAGTTTGCGATAGTGGAGATATGATAAGGGCCTTTGCGTGGCGTATTACTTTTCGCTTGAGGGCAGTGCGTGAAGTTATACCCATTTGTTGATGATTTTTTTATTTGGTTAAAATAACATTTCTAAAACTATGGGTGATGTACAAAAAGATTTACCGCCTTTATAGCTGAATCTCTGCTTGGCATGTAACTCTTTGAATTAAAATGTATACATGTATGCATACTTTTCAGATAATAGAAAAAAAGAAATTTAATACTGGTTTTATTTTTTTCTGCAGAAAAAAACGTGTTTGACAAATAATTTATGAACAGGACGTGACTGAACTTCGAACAAAATTGTAACAGCATTTAGTTTGGCGATTTATTTTTTGTCATTACGTTTTCGATCGATTAACTTTAGATTTATTGATGAAGATATTCGTTAGTAGTAACAAATGTTATTTAGATTAAAATTATAAACACATTCTCAGCAATGCAAAGTTTTGATTTGACAATCGAATTATTAATTAATTTAAATAATTTAGTCTGCCATGCGTATATTTCGAAAAAATTAAAAAAACTACCAAGAAATGTGTTCTCGATATATAGATCTTTATCGCACGCTCCCTATTCAATATGCACAATTATGTGCACGCCAGTAAGTTTTTTTATTGTTACGTTATTCCAATATCCTAGGGGCTTTTTAAAATAAATTTGCTGTGAAATTCTGCGAGAAAATTGAAAGGGATCATTGTGATACTAGATATTTTTCTGGAAGAAAAAATGTGAACGTTCCACCTCACTCTACCGAAATGAAGAGAACTGATGGGTTACTCACGTTGGATAACCGAAAACTTTATACAAACCGATTGAGCGAGTGATGTTATAAGTGATTTGGGAGAAGCGTGATTCCATCCAGGATTCGTTTTCATACGGAGCGTTTCGATTTAGATTTTTTTCCAGATCTTTTCTACATTGTGTTATTAAAGTGAGGATAATACTTCATTTAAATAAAATCATTTGAATGCGTATTAGATAAGAACCACTTTTCACAAGACAAATATCCAGTTATGTAATCAGGTAAAAATAAATTTACATTATTATTTCTTATATATTTATATATGAACGAAATATATCGACGGAGTTACAGGAAATTTTGAGCAGTAACTAGTTTCTGTCAGCGTACATTATATATTAACAATTTGAACGAATATAGCTTAAATGTTTTTGAGAAATCTGAAAGCTTGAAATAGTGCAAATAAATCCTTTGTGGTTTAAGTAAAAGATTTTAAAATTACTTCTTACCTTTTACTAGATTGGTGCTAATATTAAATAAAAAAAACGAGAACCTTTTAAGAAAATGTAATTAAGAAAACAGCTAAAAAGAAATCTTTTTTCCAAGTTGTTCTATAAATACTTTTTATGTGTTCGTAGATTTCGGACAACTAAACAAACTTTCGAGGGCGCCTTATTAACAAACATCCCGGCAAGTAGAAGGGCGTAAATTTTCTTAGACGGTGTTTAAACGGTCGGTTTGTAAGAAATACATTTCTTGAGTAACGCTAAGTAGGAGGACCTAATTTGTTGGAGATAACGACGTCTGTTTTTCACAGTCGGCGACGCCAGGCTAAAGGTTAAGGGGAGAAACGGCGTCGGATTCGACGACGACCTGCGCCACAATTGCTGGTGATAAATGATTCAAACTGATCTTTGCCCCTGCGAAATTCGATAGAATGCAGCCTGCATTATTAAAGCTTAACATTTGTTTTTACAAATTATCTACGAAACTATTATTTATTTCCATAAAAAAGGTTAAATAATGAAAATGTATATTAAGAAATGATTTATTATTCAAATGAAAAATATTTTGAAGCAAACGTTGTTTGATTGATGATAAAGACTTAATTAATTTTAGTATTTTCGACTGAGGGTGTTGATGAAACATCGATTAATTATTTGAATGAAATTTTATCATACAAACGCATTTATTTCTATATGAAGAGTACTAATTATATAAACTGATAAAGATTATTTATATCTGCTGGATAATAATTGATAAAATATACATAAGAACGAACAACACGATTTTTGTTGAAAGAATATGAGGATACATATCTCTATTGCACATTAGAAAGACAGTATGGTTTGAAAAACAATAGAACTGTAATCGGACGAACTCAAAAAGCAATATGCCATTAAGATAAAAATAATAATTGAAATATTTTTCTGTATTACGCTTCTTTAAATCAATCGAACTAAACTTTAGTATTAAGTTTATATTTTTAAACAAAGGTGAGAAACCTAGAATCAATGTGGAAGACGTACGTGCATTCAAGTCTAGACGGTAGGTTGTAAAATGCGCCCAGGGAACAGTAAGTGTGATAAAACAATTTGTGTGTAGCTTTATAACGCTTTGAAAATACAAGCTACCTAGCAAAAATACGGACGTGTGATAATTTAACATTCCATTTTACTGAGACAGAACGCAAAAGTATAGTTCGATGTTTATTTTCTATCTTAAGGTGACGAAACGTGACGCTTTGTGCTTGAATATGCCCAATTGCGAAGTAAAATAGTCAGTGAATACTAAAACTATAAGCCTGGTTGAGCCGATTACCTGCTTGAGAGTATCACATACAATGCACTCAGTTGAAAGTTTCAGGATTAAAGCTCTTTTACTATATTTAACTAAAAACATCTGTTAATTCAGTAATAAAGTGTTGAATACATGCATTGAAAATGCGCTTCAAAAAGTAATTACGGCAAAAGTCTTAAATACTTACTAATCGCGCCATGGAAACCCGCTTGAATTTTAATTCTTCGTTCTAGTATTCTTTTTCTTTGGATAATAATGAATACAGTTATGTTTAAATGGTTTAATTACGGGTTTTATTTGTTCATAAAATGAATGTTATGGACACATTTTTGCAATAAGTCTTAAATTGCATTTTTGTGGTCGTTATGCCATCATACGATTTAATGAAAACATATATAAAATAAATATTTCCTTTTATATACCCATGAATACCATTATCAATTATCGAGTAACGGTTGGGTTATAACATACTTTTTATTTTCATATTTCAAAAATAATATATAAACTGTAATTGGGTGGCATTTTCATTTTTCAAGATCGATTTAATGAATAAAAATCCTTTCAGCTTGTTCAATTATTTACGATTATGTGCATTGTAATCAAAATTTCAATAACTTACGGTTACGCAGTTTTTATACGAAAGAAAAATCTGAACAATATAATCCAGAATTAATTTGAAAAGTTGTTAAACTGAAAATCTGTTACGATTGCTGACTATAAGCCGATGTATAGAATATCCTACCTGATCGTGCTCGATAACTGTATCAGCAACGTAAGGGCGAAACCACAAAAGGGACCAAACTAAAATAAAGTTCTGATTTCAGGCAATTATCCCAATACTTTTTCGATTAGCCAGTTAGGCGGGGTATCAAATTCATTGATAAACGTGATACGAAGCACTCATGGCAGTTTCTCTATGAGCCCGATAAACGCAAAAGTTTATCAAGTTGATGGAACACTTAGTGCAAAATATGGAAACGGACTTTGTATAATATATTATGTGGGTCATTTCTACCATACATTTGAGCAGAGTTGGCGGTCGCAACAATAGAACGCAGAGTGTGGACGCAAACAATAGGCGAGCCTCGGACCCAAAGAAACTTACGCCCACTTGACGCCGGCGTCGAGTGCCGGCGAATAACGGCCACAAACGATGCCTCCTATATACCACTCGCTTTAATAAGGGAAAACCAAACACCTGACTTAACAATCACGGCCATAAAATTCTGACAGCGAACATTGTTTTTGGCAAGCTGCACACAATTGCTGTAGACTTCACCTCTGGATGAGGTTTTGAATGAAATTTGTGGGATGTACAATGTGGTTAAAATCGCTAACAAGAAATTATATTTAGAACAAGTGTTTGCTGTTGTTATATTCTCTGTTTTAATTATTTCAAAATAAATGACACACATTTAAAAATGATTATAAATTTGATATTTGAATAACAATATTAATTAATGTTTTCATTATAATTAAACGCGGTAAAAAAGATTTTTTCGATATTAATAAATTTGTGACGAAAACAATTTTAAATTTTGCTGAATAAAATTATCATATTTTTACGGTCCCTTAAAAAAATTAGCACAATAAATGAATAGTTTAGATTTTTTTGGCAAAAAATAATGAATATCAATTTAAAGTATGTCATTAAAATGAAATGTAATAATATGATAAGATATGACGAATTACTTAAATCTACACTTGGTGGCAATATACCTGTATATTTGAAAAAAAAATATGAGAACTGACAATGGAGATCCAATAATGAATTTTTTATAATTATGATGGATTGGTATAATAAAAAATTACATAAACGAAAATAGAAAATACCAGTTCTTAAAAAATTAAGTTTTGTGAGGGTTTATTTATTATTGGTGGTAAGACTAAGTCATGAAGATTGGAAAGAAATTATTCAAGGAAAATGTGTTTTTGGATAAATTATCGATAGGAATATTATGGTTACATTCAACCAAAAATACTGACATAACAAATAATGACATTTTTATTTACATACCAGTGGTATTTAAATAGTTTTTGCATTCAGAAGGTTATTAATAATTTAATGACATAGGTAAAGTTAAGTGACGTCATGAAACCATTTAAAAATGAGATTTGTTTTTGGTTCGTGAGTTTTGTATCATGAAAGGGCTATGATGTTATTATAAAGTTCTTACCTAAATATGTACTATTGGTTAAAACCCAAAAGATCTTAAGAGGGTCGACCATCACCACTGTGGTCTATGCCCATCAACTGAGCTTTCATCACAAGTAATCATTTCAATGTTTATAAACACCCACTTCTAAAAGCCTTCGAAACGTTTCACATGTATCAAACCACACACATTAATGAAATTAATTTATCAAGTATACACCGAATCATTCAGACTAATAAGCAAACAGGAAATTGTATTTTATAATTCTGAAAACACAACACTCAGAAACTGTTTAATTAAATAGCGATTTTGAGAATATCGACACGCAAACTTACAATCAAGAAAGTGTCACGATAATAAACAAGTTTACTTGACGAGATAAAATGACAAAGTTAGCGAAAAAATAAGAAACTTTTTCGGATGGATTTCCGGGACGGGAATAACACTACGATAAATCACGGCGACTTTGTGCGGCGTTCGGTGGGCGGCTGAGGTGACGGGCCGCCAAGCGCCTTGTGACCGAGGGCGGCAAATAGCGGCGCGATTACGCGCAAGCGCCGCCCTCCAAGCCCTTCCACGCTTTGAATTTTCCTACGGAGGGCTGCGCGACCAGTCGGAAACCAAAATCGCTATCAATTTGAAATTTCAATTAAGATTTCGGTTGTATTTGGTAATCTTCGAGATTGTATTTTAAATCATTATTCGCTTGGAGCGATACACAATTAGTCATTTAAATTTAAATTGTTAACACAGCCGTGATAATTTCAATACATTTATTAACATATTAAAATTGAAAACGATAGCCATCGCACGCCAATAAAGTATAAGAAAATAAAAAAAACATGTTGCATTTTAATTACCGTGGCCTAGTGATAAAGATCTATTGCGTCCTTAAAAATAACTTTCTTAGAATGTTCTGATTGATCACCGGGTAATGATAATTATCGTGTAGATGCATTCAATTTATAAAAGTGTTTTCGAAATCACGATTTTATCATGTAATCAAGAGCGATTTCGCTGATCCCGAACAATTTTAACTTATGTACAATTTCCAAATGGACATTTTCACTAAATTTAAATTTCATAACAGTAAATGAGATATTTTCATCCTTTCCTATCCAATACTAAAGCACCGGATATTCACCACAAGAATCATTACAGTCATAATTGATTAGGAATAAAAACATGCTTAATTTAATAAACATTTAAAGGAATGTGTGGGAAAAAAACGAAAATAATATACAGAAGTTGCTACGGCTATTTTTGAATCGTAATAGTATTCTCTATCTTGACATATTGAAATATATGAATGCAATTTGCAACAAAATATAAGAAAAGTATACATGTTTTTATTATCTTGTATGGAAACTTGAACAATTCCCACACCAGGGCTCCAGGGTAACTCTGTTCTCCCCACACAATCGACAAGCCAGACTTGACAAGGATTTATCGATACATATTAATTTCGTATTCATATCGACAGGCATATTTATAAAAGGAGAACGGCTTCCACAGTCCGCCACATATTTTATAAAATTTCATTTCAAGTGTGACGGTAGATTAGACGAGGCTTATAACTTTGAAAATAGCAAGTATGATATTGCCAGGAAAAACCATTTTTTTTTATTGTATCGAATATTAATTATTTATATTTATCTCTTTTATAAGTAATTGAAATCGAAGACTTCAAAAATACAGTTAGATTTAATAAGTTGGAGGTGAAAGATTATGATAAAAATCAAAGCAGGTTATTTTGACTTCCACATTGAATGGCTCTTATGCGTTAATGTGTAAAACTGGGTAGCATACAAATATAAAAATTAACTCAAATGGTAGAAAATAAAAAAACAGTATCGTCAAATTAAATGATCGGATAGTAAATGACAATGAAAAATAGTCGCTGGCGCATTATCATGTACTAATTTAATTGAAATTAAAGCAAATTGAATAAGTACATTAAATTAATTCAACCAATTTAGATAAATACCATCACCGAATTCAGTTTGTATAGACGTCGTATTATATGTAAGAAAATCTTCGTTTGAATATTAATGCTTTAAAATTCTTGAATTTATTGGCAATTTTGTAAGAGAGACCTTTCAAATGTATTTTGAATACACGCATACATATATGATGAGTTATTTCTTTGAGCTTAGAGGTTTCGCAACCACCATATTGATGGATTCTCGATGTTGTAGGGATTTTCGACTACGTGTTTATCGTCCATGTTGACGTTTTGAATTATTAACAAGTCTACTGTTGGTAGAAGAAACTAAGGCACATTCTATCCACTGCCAAATCCAAAAAGTCAACAAAATGTTTGATCAGTGTATATAAAATAAATCAACGTACACTACAGGATAATATTATATTACTATTCAAATGAAGGCGTTGACGAAAGCAACATTGTGCATAATGCAACGGTCCCTGACTGAATGTATATACATACATATTTAAAAACCATATCCCTTCCCTACTCGGTAAAAATGGCCACCACACGATGTATTTAAGATTCTTTGTCACCGTAGCTCCGCCGAGTAAATTCTTCCAGGGTGACGAAATCCGTCTGGTTGGTAGAAGCGACAGCCAGTATTCAGGTTCCTCTGGAGCATCCAAAGCAGCACTGTCATAATGCATTCGTTGAATAGTTGGCCGTGAGTTCCTGACTTTCCGTTGAAAGTTCCTCCAGCTATCGCATTTATATAAATATCCCAGAATATGTTTTATGTGATTAAAGTCTGTGATCACTTTTAAGGTGTTCACTGTCAATTTTTGGTGGAAAGACATTATATTTCCACATGTTTATAACATGTGTAGAAACAAATTGTGTTTTATAAAAAAAAACAAAGTTTGTGATGTTTTTATCCAACGTCATCCACCTCATATCTGATCTTGAAAATGGGTCGTAGATTAAGCGATTAGCAACTAGTAGTTTCTCGTTAAAAAAAGTGTTAGAACTCGTATGCTCACTTATATACAGGTGGTTAATAATATCTGAATTGTCAATGCGCCATATATTTTTTTTTAAACAGCTTGGAGTAAATTGATGAGAAAAAACATTACAAAATTTAATATTGTCCTTACCAAGAATTGATCTCGGAAATTATTGATGGCAAATCGGAGGTTTTTAAAACTATATTATGGCCTAAAATGGTTATACTGTTGTCGATGAAACAAGATGTTTAAATAGGTAGTTAGCATTTGCTAGCATACTTAAATGTGTTTTTAATTAAATTTCTGTTCTTCATTTTAAGCATTGGCTAGTTTATTAAAAATACTAAAAATAATATTAGTAGTATTATATTTTATCTGTTAACGAAAATAATTTAACTACTAGGAACTACAAAAATGAGATTTCAATTTCAAGAACAGAACAAATAAAAAAGCCGAATCTGTGTTCTAAGAGAATTCTAATTCCTTAATTATTTTAAGGATACTCAGAGCGTTAATGTTGAAAAGAAAGTATTTTCTGCAATTCGAGAAGAAATTAAAAATGTTTTTTTTTCCGTAAGAGTGTTGAAAAATAAAAGATAAAAATTATTCATTTCAGTAGACACGAGAACTAAATTGACAAATGAAAGAGAGATTAAATGAAAATCCCTGGAAAATCCCATTATATCTGGCTAAAGTTATCAGAGGCAGGTCGAAGTAGCTTCGCGAAATCTTTTTAATGCGATGAACGAACTACCTCTGGGGATAAATCATTACAAGTTGATATATGTATACATGTAATAATTCAAGGCAAAGGTTTTATAACGAGTTCAATAATAGGATATATTTTTTATAGCACTGAATTTGATATAACATTATCAATATTTTTTAAATTAATTGGAATGTTTTTTTACGCCAAATAAAATTTGATCTGCTCACATACATAATCCTAATTCAGGTTGAATAATCACTTTGATGGTGTTTAATACCAATTTTTTATATGTTCCATAATATTTATTAAATCAGAGCACAAATTATAATTGATAACTTTATTAATTCAACTTGTTGTACACCGATGACATTTAAAAAAAAAAAATGATAAAAAGTATTTAAATGTGTTTTGTTACATTCAAAATATTATTTTATTATTTTCAAAAGATTTGCCGTTAACTATGTGGAAACTCACAACATGTAATCGATTTTGATATTACATTGAAAACGAATTTCCACAAAAAACCGCTAAATTCATCGAAAATTAAAAATCACTTTCTGACTGTTAATAAATAGTTACGATGGTAGTTTTAAAATATTTATTCCAAGTGTGTGAGTTCTGCCTTTGCCAATAAATCAATAAACAATTTATATAGTTCATATTGTGTTAAAAACATCCATTCAAAAAAAAATAGACGTATAAGAAATATCGTCACCGTTTTTGATATCTTTTTAAAATTTGTCTTCTAACAGTGAATATCAAGTTAATTTTACCTGACGTAAACGTTAAATTTCGCTCCAAAAAGCCAGAGGAATTTATCAAAGTAGTATAGAACAGAAAATATCGTTAGATATGCTACATAGAGTGGACTGTATACTAATCTAGTTGAATGATCTTCGCCAATGGCTTTGTTGTGTGCTCGAGAAGCTTCCGCGGTCGTAGGCCACTTGTCACAAGGCTTTCATGGAAGGCCTTTTCTGGAATTAGCTACCAGAGCGGGTTGGCGACAAAGCCATTTCACTATAGACGAAAACACAAAGTTCTCAGAAGATAAATACAGACCATCGGATAAAATGTATTAATGGTAATATTATGAAACAAAAGAATTTCCTTTGCATAGGATTAACGAAGAAACATACCAGATGTACAAAAATACTAAGCGAACATTTTTCATAGGTTGTCTATTAAATTATGCTTTAGAGACGGAAGTTTATTTTCATACAGTGTGATTGAACAAACATGTGTTTCCTGGTAATTCAAAACAAAGTGAATAGTTTATTAAATGCTGACGTATACATACACAGATGATTCTCATTATAAAAGGATATTCTTTGTGGATACTAATGTTCATGTTCAAAAAATATTGATTACCTACTTTGTCAACACCACCTTTTGTGTTAATATGAGTAACACGTAGCCAATAAAAAGAGTTATATGCTATGAAGAGAAAAAAGTGGTGCGCACAAAGTAATCATATTTTTATGTTACTAATGGTATCATCTTTGGCAAAAACCCTGCTCTTCAAATGAAATGTGTATGAAACAAGTGTCACTATGTTAAATTATTTTTTATTATTATTAGAGAAAAGATGATAAATTTAGCATGTCGCTGTAATATTTATGGAAAATTCATTGAACACAGCCTGTTTTACTACAGTTATTCATAAGAAAGGAAATACAAAGTTATGTTTGACATTTACAAAAACATATAAAGTTGATAAATTCAAATAAGTTTCATTTAAAACTATATAGACAAAAAAAGATTTTGAAAAATACACGAAGAGGATGGCATGGAAAAGGTCTCAGAAAAACGTTATTTGGGCTTTCGGGTAATCATAAAAAATATAAAACTATGAAATTTTTCAATACACATAATAGCTTTTCTCAAAGATAAAATATTTAAGCATTTATTACATCGAGAAAATGTTAAAGAACTGCTGAAGTTCAGCATAGTAAAAGTGTTAGACAATTTGAATAATTTCAATGTTAATAGTTTGTACAATAATGACCCATGTTATCGTAAACTTCCAAGATCATTAATTTGATTCGTCAAGTAAACTTAGCTAAGAGAAAACTTAATCGAGCTGTCGTCGCAAATTACCCACCGGACGCCGGGGAATTTGACCAAAACTCTAAATGCGCAAGTGTCCGAACTATGAGGGAAGAGGGCCACAAGCCGAGATCATTGAGATGCAAATTTATCTGGCTGTATTTACAGCGCCACTACGGACGAGGTGCGCACCATGAGAAACCGGTGACATCATTGCATCGGAGATTCGTCTATGAATGTGTAATGAGACTGCATCGGAATTACGAAGAAAACGCTAGCGGAAAATCGACTATTCGCCAAGAATCAAGAAGTAAGATCCGAGTTAAAGAAAATTAGTCAGTGTTTTGGTTTATATTGATAAAACCGTAAGGCTTACAAAATATTAACAATTTCAATAAATTATTGCTTGACACTATTGTTCTGGTAAATTTAATGATTGAATATTATGGTATAATAAATTTGTGGTATTTTAATACAATTATAAATAGAAAGTTTAGTATCAAAAGTTTGTACTACGTAATAATATCCGGAGCTTGAATGAAATGAAATTGATATTTCAAGATAAGAAACTGTACTAGCGGAATGCATGTATGTATTATTTATTCAATAGTAAAAGTAAATAGAACATAGAACCGGTATAAATTGCAACTCGAGTAAAATTTATTTAATTTTGTCAATAAATAGACTAGGTCAAATTTGACTAGGTGGAGGTAAGAATGCTATGCGGCTTTTTACCGCCAAGCTGCGACAATTGCTGTGTTTTCAGTGTTGGCACTTATATTTAATTTTATAAAACAATTGACTTACGATTACATTCAAAATAAGTCGTAACTGTAACGGCCATATAAGATTTCACAATTGTAACTTGATAGGTAGTGTCTAAAATATAATAAGAAGCCATGTGATGTTAACGGAGCATGTACGAAAATTTCACAGTAAAAAAAAATTGTTCGCAAAATTACCCCTTTTTTCAGAACGTGTCACGGAGGTATTAGGAGTGTTTGTCAATGAACGAAGGACACGAAATGAGATTCTAGAATTATAACAGCATCAAAATTCTGTTCGTGAACAGTAAACAAGTGCAACGAGACTAGAATTAATATGTAACAAGTACGTATCATAAATTTTCATCTCTGTAGAGTGGCATTCAAAAATTATATTAAAAGTTTTACAAAATTTAATGACATCAAGCAAAATAATGGGATTGAAAGAAACTTTTTTTTGAAATGTAATATTTTAAATATCTATACCGTATGTATTTTTATTTTAAATTTATTTGACAACAAGGGTAGTCATCCCATTAAGTACTGGCTCAATTGTGATTTTTAATAAAAACTAACAAATTGATATACATATTATCATTGACAAATATCATCAAATATTATCAAATATCATCAAATATTATCAAATATCATCAAATATTATCAAATAACTGGAATAAGACAACATCGTACTATTTACGGCTTCTGTAGAACAGTAGTAAGAAATCCGCTTTGTAGGTGGATAATTCGGTAACGATACTAAGATTAACTTAAAAATAGTTAAAACCGAGTCTTGACATGGGCTTTCGTCTTTTAAAGAATTATATATATATATATATTTATTAATAATTAAAAACAAAATATATTACCGACTGAAATAATGTTTTGTGTGACAGTTTTGCGTCAACAACGTTTCAATTATCATGTCCATGAAATCATTCATTTCTAAAAATTGTAGATTGAATAGCATTCAAATATATACGTCCTTAAGACAGCCGTCACACAATGTTTATATTATGAGTGATTTTTACATCGTTATGCTAAGACAATCTCAAAACTCGAGACATCAAGGTTAACCTTGACGAAGGTACATAAATTCAACTAGGATCTATTAAAATATCTACAAAAGTGTGTATTCTCACAAGAATACGTCGGAGAAAGATTTTTTTTGTGAGAGGATTTTCCGCTCCCGTTGCTGGGTTGTCAATTGGTCTCCGATCCTTTGCCCAAAATGTCCGTCCGTTGTTTTCTCAACCCTAACCGGTTGACCTACATCCATCAGGTTTTTTTAAGTGGTATTTTTCATATGCCGATCCCTAGCCTCCGAAGCTTTTAGAAGCTTTATGAAAAATTTGTATTACAAGTGAATTAATAAGAAGTAATTTCGAAATTAACAGTAAAAGCTTGAACGAATATTTTATGAATTGAACTGTTTGAAAGTTTTAAGAGAAATAAAATGAAAACTTTCCTTGCGGATGTTTCAACATATTTTAAATAATCTTCCGTATTTTTGTTTTTTTCGTAGGAAACCTGTTTTATTATTCTAGACTAGGATACTATGGAATAAGCAGAATTAATGTATCGGCGTATTAACTTCGATGTCAGATATAACCGATCAATATAGTGTAAAGTCTTTTCTATTTTTTTTTAAACCATATCCGCTCCCTATTCGGAGCATATGGCCATCACGCGGTTTCTCTAAGCTTCTCTGTCTCCCGGCTTTTCTATGGATTCGGCAGTAACTTTGTGGAAGTTCATTTTTAATATAAAATTAAATTAAAAATTGATAACTTAGTTATTCCAATTGGATTATCACTAACGTGACGCGTTTCGCCTCTTTAAGAAGCATCTTCAGACTAACCGCATCGTAAGGTTATTTACTTCTAAAGTATAACCTTACGATACGTTATATTATATTAGTGTAAAGTCTGTTTCACCTCCACGAATGCTTTGCATCGTACGTGTTTATGACTAAAAACAAACATTGTTGTTAATAAAAATTACTGTATTCAATTAAAAATAATTATTAGAAAGAAACACAGGAAGCGATTGACAAAATTTAGTCATAGAAAAATATTATGCTGAATTTTCGATAAGCATCGTTGAATACAGAAAGTGCAATTTGCAACAATATGATATCGATTTTGGTGGAAGCATGGGTTCTTTTTTGATATGGCTTTACGTGTCAGCAAGTATTGCGAGCGGAATTACTTTTGTATTAGTAACGTAAAGAAGATTCTAAATCTTTCGGTCTTTTTGGGTATTGTGTTACCTGTAATTAAAAAACTTGAAATATTAAATCTTTTATAAAAAAAGTTCTTTTTTAATTACTTTTATTTTGAGGAGCACAATTAAAATTTTTAATTACAGTAATTTTGAAAATAGGGCTGGTGTCGTGAATATTGGTAACGCACCGAAACACAAAATGGTTTAGTTTAAAGTTTGATGAAATAAGGCTGTAGAAGTTTTAAAGTATCGTACAGAAGGCGAAGACAAACTGCAAAACCCCGGAGACCAATAAAAGGTATTTTTTTTTAAATCCGTTAAAATTACAAGCGGGGCACGGCCGCCATTATGGCAGGGCCGGATTAATATTTCAAAAGAATCGGCGTGCGGAAGGCGGCAGCGGGCACACCGATGTAAGGCTCTCCCGCGATAAAACAAAAAAACCACGTCGAATAAAACATTCGTGTGGCGAAAAATTCTCATATTATACGGCATCTCCACTTTGAACAATTATTATCTTTTTGTTTTACCAATGAAAATTTTGCACAGTCACGCTTGTAATGGATTATAATATCGTATTGTTTATATACATATTTCCATATTGGTGTATAAATTTCGACACTAAAATCGTCATCTGTAAAAAACTTAATAAATATGTTACATAATATGGATAAATTTTATACATCATCGGTATATTCTTCCAGTTATCTAGTAGTAGATATGAAATAAATAAACATAGCGATGAGTAGGCGTATTCATTTACATGCATTATACTTTATGTTATTCATCTTTATATAAAGTACCCTTTTTGAAGAATTTCACATCGTTTTTTTAATGTGTAATTTTTTTACGTTGACACATATTTAGATTTTTTTGAAAAAAAATATTGAAAGTATTGTTTACCTTAAATTGAGTGCAAGTGTTTACCTGATTTTTTACCTTGCTCTATTTATCCGGAATGTTATTAAGCACGTTCTTCTTGCGATAACACTTCACGTGTAAGGTTGGGAGTGCCTTGCTTTAAGTCGTAAATTTAGGCCTACTTTAAATAGAGCTTTAGTAGAAGACAAGCCGGCTATTTCATGATACAATGAAAAATGATTTTGAAAGTGAAAAACTGAGCACTTAATTACGGAAACAAGCCAGGGGATATAAACAACGTTTGAATTGTTTAATCAAATTTCAATTTTAACAACGGTTAATAAATACTTAAGAAGAAAATATATGTATTATTATAAAAAGCGTGTATATAATAAATAAATTTCGTTAATAAATCCATTTTTACATTCAGACATAGAACTTTTGAATAATTTTAAAACAAATGAGCCGTAGTTTTTTAGTTCACCATCTTCAGAACTATTCGATCTATTCAAATGAACCGACTATCGGTCGTATTCTTCTTCCATATTTGCTTTCTATGTGGAGCATATGGCTACCACGCGGTATCTCCATGAATCCCTGTCACCCGCCAATCGCTTTGTTTCCTCCCATAAAATGCCAGAGTCTTTCAGTTTCGCCGAGTACATCCTATGGATAGTACCCGATGGTCTTCCAGGATGCCGGAGTCCTACGGAATGTCTTACATATATAACACAAATTGAAGGAGTCAAATGCACAATTTCATAACTAATTTTCTCATATGATTTTATAAATTAATTTAATTGATATTACTCTAATAAAATTGTTGGTGCATCTGATTCCGGATACATGACGTAGCTGAGTGTGTAGCTCTTTGGTCTTTGCCGTAGTAGGCTGCTCAGTAAATGGTTCAAATCGGTGAATGAATACATTTCAAATTTATTTTTATATGTATGAGTCGAGATTTTTTTTTAAATATACACCAGAAATTTACTTAATAGACATTATCAATGTATATCTGGCATAAAAAATTGCAGCGTGGACAAAAGCGAGATAAAAAACGATGTAGTAATAATTTTTTCCTGCACGTAAACAAGGGAAGGTCCTGTTCTGACAATAATTTATATGAAACAAATGCTGTCAACCGCCAAATGAACATACGCACGCGTAAAATGCATAATACGGCATAGTCGTAAATACCACTCATGCGAAATATGAAAAAACGCTCTTACATTTATTTCACTAAAATAAACGTTTGAGATAAACCACAAGCGGGTGTTTGTTCAGACCAGAAAAAAATGATTATACAGATATGTTTAATCACAGTACAACTCTACGAACGGTGATAAATAGTTTTTAAGCTTGAAAATACGTATGAGGCATCTATTTATCTCATGGAAAATAAATTGTAAAAATGGATTCTATACAGTCATTTAAAATAAAACATTTCTAAAAAGAACCGTAGACCTACTTCGAGTTAAATAGAGAAATACAGATTTTGTATAGGTATTATTGAAATGAGTCGTATCTGTTTATCATGCCTATTTATATTATACATTATATTGTATTTTGCTTTTGATTTTGAAGTACCGCTCTGAGAATTTAGTGGAAGTTTTAGTTAGATATAGGGACTGTTTAAAATATTGACATTTGATAAACTGAACCGATTAAAGATCTAGAGCGAATTTATTGCAGTGATCATCTTAAAGAAGGTGCAAAGCTTTTAATCATTCTAAGCGATAGCACAAATTATTAACGCTTATATGAATTTTCTGACTATTCGTATCGCTAAAGTCTTTTTAAAAAAATATTTTGTTTTAGATTACACTTAGATTAGCACACATTTAGCTATGGATGTATAATATTTATATTTTAAAAGAGGAATATCATATACTATGTTGGAATAATTTACAGTTGTATTAGGAAGATTTTTTGAATATCGTCTGGGCACGTGCTGGTTTTTTTTATACTTTAGTATTTCTATTATTAAGTATTATAAAAAAAACATGTGTATCATAAAATATACATAAGTAAAATATATTAATAAGTGAATAAAAAAATGATAATCATTGTATATTCGAAGGAATTAAAGATTAAAATTATATTTTGAAATTGTTTTAAAAATAGTTTGCTTAAATGTATATTGATAAGAATACACATGTTCACAATAGATTAACTCTATTTAACTATTTAAGCTAACAGTATTTTCGACTAAATACTTTTTTTCTAAGCAAAGAAAACATAATAAATCTAAAAAGATCACATGTAATAAAATGTTTGATGAGATATTTTTATAAATTTTAATCAATTTTACGTATTAAATTGTACAGGAGTACTTGAATTTTAGATAACTTTTCATAAATCAACTAAATTATTAAGCTGTATGTATGGTAAATAAAAATATTCATCGTCATAGTTTCACAAGCTATTATTTTCGGGTATAAATGTTTTAGTAACTTTATAAAATTGATTGACTTTATAAAAAGATCGCTTTCTCCAACGAATAAACCGGCAGTGAATTTAGAAAATCAAATAAAGAACTGCCAAGGGACACTATTATTTATCTCTGTAAGTTTATTCCAAATGCTAGGGAAATTTCTTTTTCATGATGCGCGCTTGTAAGAATACGGTCCCTGAGATCATCGTTTTGCTGTTTGAGAAAGTGAGAATATATGATAGCTCTTTATATTCATAAACTACAACAATCTGTATTATATTATAATCTAACTCACCCAAACAAGTGTTTATTGAACAACAAAAAGTGAAATAGTTTTGTGATGTTTCCATTTTTTTATCGTTGCGTAAAAAATATTCCATAAAAGAAAAATTTAAATTAATGAATGAATATAATTTCAATAACGTAGACACACAGCAATACAAGTTACTATGTTGGAGTGATATGAGTCCGTGAGCCGCTGAAAACGCTGCTGGCGATTTTTCAATAAAGTAAGTTTTTAATGTTCGTATGTGCTCTATCGATTTTTTCAATTGCAAGTCTTCCTGTTTCGTCTTCTGTTCGAAATTTAAAAAAAATCCAGACATAAAAATGTCGTTTTTTACACGATCACAATCCTGGTTTTACACGGTCGAGGCACTTTGAAAAAAAGATAGTGTAAAAGAGTATTTTACTTTTCCTTATAAACCGGAAGACACAAAATAACTTAAATAATAATATACTTAAAACTGTCATACTAGCCGTAACAGTTTTTCGTGATTTACTTAAAACTCTTAAAACCTTCGGGAGCGTGCTTAGTGATTCAGCGACTCGTATATTGTTCATCAATCCAATTTTATGAAAAGTGGAGTCATTAATAAATGCATACCTAATTTGGATTATTGAGATTTTGTACACTTCCATGTATTTTGTCACTAACGACCCGGGTTTCGCCTTTCGGCATCTTCAGGCATTCGTGCTCACGAATGCCTGAAGATGCTGAAAGGCGAAACCTGGGTCGTTAGTGACAAAATACATGGAAGTGTACAAAATCTCAATAATCCAAATTTTATATTGAAATTCCATCAAGCACCCTCAGTCGATGTCTTAAATTAAATGCAGATCTATTTACGAGGTATTGAGAAAAGATTCGTTAGAATTTGAATGCTATTGAAGCAAAAACATTAAGAGTTTTTGATTTTATTAATTTAAGAAACTGTATTGCAATATATATACAGTTATATTATAATACTTGACTCTTATAGAAAATACAGAAAAAAGCAAATAACATTTGCAATGGAATTTGCTTGCCACAAAAATAATTGATTATCACTTCAGTACGAAAATAAAACAGCACAAAGATGAGAATTCGTATGATTTATTTCATTCGAGTGTCGTCGCGGCTAAAGAAAATTATCATTTGTATAAAAAGCCGCCGGAAAAGACTGGTTATTTGTGTACGAACTCAGTTGTGCGTCGCAACAGTGCGCGTGCGCACTGCGTCTCTCCATATTCCTCACCAGGGGTCCAAGCGACAGGATACAGTTATCTTCTGTGTGTTTATTCTCTTGGCAAACAGACGAGAAAATGATAAGGCGCAATATGTACCTGTTATCCCTTGGAGAGAGAACCGGAAAGAATGTTAAATGAGGGCACACAGTGACGCGATCTTTTGGGTAGACTCCCTATCACTCTACGGGTATTATGAAAATACAGACTAGCCACATGCAAAGTCAAGTCATCAAAAGGCATAATATCTTAGTGAAGACGAGCAGAAACGTGACGATTGAGGTCGCGACCATAGTCATGAAAAATAAATAAAATGTTGAAAAAATAACCAAAAAAATTGTTTGTACTTCCAATTTGATAATAATATAATCTTAATATTTAAATGTATCCCAACAGTTAACAAATTAAAACTACTATCTTAATCAAAATTGTACTAAACGTTTTGTATTATTTGTCTAGATAAAATATATTGTTTAACAATATCAATTTATTAGATATATATTATAATACATTTATTACATATGATTTATGCATATTTAGAGCTAATTTTTATAATAATAGATAGTATCACAATTTCCATTACCGACACTAACAAGAGCTTCAATCATAGATGGCGCAATATATAAATGTCATTTAAATTACTAAGTCGGTGAATAAAAAATTAATCTTATGCGTTATTAATCGTCAACTGTAAAAAAAAAAATTGATATATTTATAATGTTCATTATAAATAAAACAGTGTACATATAACAGTGATAACTGTTTTTATAATCAAAATAATTCAAACAACCTTCTGAAAATTCTTATCTCAATAAATATAGAGGTAACTATGATTTTCACAATGGAACATGCTATTCAATCATGTTTGTTACACAAAAAAGTTGATGTGGGTTAAAATTGGTTACATTAATACTGATAAGCTTGTCATTTCAATTGTATGTAGAAAAATTATGACTGAACCAGTGGAATTATTATAGAAGAAAAATGATCTTACAATTTGTAGAAGATAAGTAATTTCATATTAAAACCATAAATATTCCATTCAGTTAGAGTTTTGAAAATAATATATCACTATTTGAATATGAAAACTACAATTTCAATAAAATTTTTAGGACATAATATATGAATGGTATTCGATAAAATAAAAAGGTTTTTCAAAGTCCAAACCTTTCGTCCAACTATGCGATTCTAAAGATCTATTAATGCCACAATAACTGCTTTGAAAACGAGTGTTTTCTTGAGAGTATTCCCGCAGTTTTGAGTTGCCTCTCAGACAAATATATCGCGCCGAAGTTGGCACCATAGAATGCCTGAACGCACGCCGCCAAATAAAGAACTTGTGCAAAATACGACCGACATAACCGTTTTGAAATTCTCCTACGATTTGCGTGGCAGCATTTCCACAGACAAACTACTGGAGTACTTCGAGCAAAAGGTGAAGCAAATAAATAAATTGCCTTTGAAGTATTTACTGACTTTAAATATGCTTTAAAGTGGACGGAAATTAAAATGTTTTATAGAAGCACAGAAAAACTTCTATAAATTGATGAATTTAAAATGTTTAAAAGAAACCAATCGTTTAAATAACATTTATTGGTAAAGTTTTAACATTTAAGAGATTAAATATTTTTTTCTAAAACCATGTTCACTCCCAATGATCCTCCACATGACTTCCGAATGGATGTAACTCAGTTGCTCAGCCTCTCTTTTTCGAAGAGAGAAAGATAGGGCTAAGACAGGAATAGTAGGAAGCTAATTAATTGCTATTGCTATGCCCTGTTTTTAAAATTAGATGGGTGGGAGGGAATTTTAGACATGAAAAACATCCATGACTTCGAACAGGAATCGATTGAAAAATCAATTGTCCGTAATGGGATTCGAACTATTTGACCATTGCACCATGATCCCGACAACAATTGAACAATAACATTGATCTTATAAAAAACCTTTTAATTTGTTTAGCCAATGTGAGGAATGAAAAACTACGCTAGATAATTGAATCAAAACTTCTAGAATCGATTTCATTTCACATCCATTTTACTGTTATGTAAGTTTGATACATATTTTTGAACAAAATCACATACAACATAATAACCTTATTGTAGGATGTATTTATTTTACGGTTACGATTAGGTATAATAAAAATGCTTTCAAACAATAATTTAATATAAAATAATGAGTCACATTACTTAACATCATAACATTAATGTCAACTAGTCAAGAAATAAAACTGGAATCCAAATAACAATTCGACGAAAAATGATAATTCTATAGAAAAAAATATCCAATATTTTTCGGTTTCTTAGAAAGTTTCGTTAAAATGTTCATTCATACGTAAAAATGAGTACCTTCAATAAATAATGATTAGATCGTGATTGCGTTGTGGGTATTTTGAATGGAACTAATTGAGATGATAAAAACTACGTTTATTGCGTCCAATTCATAAAATATTTCTCTTTTGTACTTTTGTTAAGCTTGTAATCTCTTAGGTCTTAGAGGATCCAGCTATGAAGATTAAGTCTCAAGCAAAACGCTATTTCAACATAACATTAAGTTTATTCTATCATTTAAATTTGCAATGCTCGCACTATCCTTTTCAGAGCTCAATACTATATAATTTATACGTATAACATAAAATAATATACGAACGTTACCAGTACACAGTACACTTATAATACAAATATTATTTCCTTGTATTTGTTCCATGTAACAAACTTTGATTAAACAAATAAAAATTCTTCCACAAATTCATGACCTGAAATCGACATCTCGTAACAGAAATTCGACATTTTATATAGGCTAGTTAAAAGTATCGATCAATTTCGCAGTGAAAAATTATACCTTAATATATCGGATCCTTGCTGAGAATAAAAAAATGACGATAAGAGTTTTTGATGTAAGACCAGCGAGTTTTTGAATGAAAAACATTATTTTTATTATCTGCGATCGTGAAATAAATCAGTTTCACATGACGTCCGTTACTGAATGTTTTGGATTGGTTTGAAACGATCGATTCGGTAGTTACTTTATGGGAATAAATTTCAAATGTAAAATTAAGGTAGACAACATTTTGTGGTCGCGGTGGAATAACAAAGTACATAACGTGGCTCCCACGGTAAAAATACTTATCAGAGAAAAATAGGAAATTAAGTTTTGAACGCAGTTGTATAAAAACAATATTCTACGTCATCTGACAAAAATATGTGAATGGGAGACCAATAGAAAGCTCTAATTTGAATATTTAAAAACACTTATCAGTTTTTATCTTTCCATTATGTTCTCTTTTAGGAATTATAGAATTTTTAAAGTGATGGTAAGATAAATAACGACTTCTCCTCCATTGTTTTATGGAAACACACAAAAAATATGTATTATTAACAAAAATATAGCATCTTGCATTGAAGAATAGAAAATACTCTGAAAAGTGGTTTTGCCGTGGAAGTAACGATAAGCGTTTTTAATTTATATTGAGTTTGAACATGTTTTTGCATGCTTAAGAGAATCATTTTTAAAGTGAAGAAAAAATGTTGTAAAAAATATTGAAATTGGTATTTTTTTGTTGAGAGTAACACACTTAACACTATAAAATTAATCAATCAAGTAAAATAATATTCACAATCAGTGTGATGGTCTTAAAATAAAACTTCTAAGTACATTCTGTTGAGTGTTACGGTATGTATTTGAACCTGTTATGCTTTGCATGCAAATGTAATTGAAAATTAGTTTCACATATGCAAAATTATGCCATTAGATGGGTCTGGTATGAAATTTGAGTATCCTTTGCCCGTCCTGAGACTTATGCAAATTTTAGACCTCCATACGTCACCACCTGCAAATAAGGTAATATCAGCATACGGAATAAATATGATTTAAATTCGCACTCGTAAAATTTTAGTTATTAATCCATTTGGTAAAATATGATGGAATAAGAGTAAATTCACAACCTACATAAATTATGAAGCCAAAGCATTAATAAATTTTATTAAAATTTACCTTGCAAACAAGTGTTATATTAATGATAAATAAAAATATGATCAAAGTTTATCTTGCAAGTCACACATATTATATTGATGATATTCGTGAATTTATGTTATATTTTACGCGACGGGAATATATAAAAATAAAACGAATAATAAAGATTATTTTAGCTGTTGTAGACAACGAGTCAAATAATAAACAAAGAAAGCATATAATTTAAATACTAAATATATACTAGAGTCGTGGTGTAAATGTCTCTTTTATTTGAATGTATAAAACAAATAAAATTGACTGATGCAAAATTTCAGTGTTATTATACCGACATTTTTTCTATATTTTTTGCATACATAGTTGTTCTTTGATAATAAATGTTAACCAGCAAACCAACCGGAAAACAACTACACCAAATTCTATTTTTACACGGATTCAAAATAACACGGTCCAAGAAAAAGAATCGATAATTTTTTTAAATTGTTTTTTTCACATAAACACGGTTTTAAGCCAAAGAAAAAAAAACACATATTGTAATGAATTTTGTGTAACATGTGCAATTCCAGCGTAATTTAAAAATGATTAACACACGTTACGAAGAATCATATAAATAACTTAGAAAAATGAAATCACAGCACAATCATCGGATAACGAAATTTTTATTTAAAATCAACGAAGCAGAATATGGAAATTTTATTCAAGATACACTTGTACGTAACTTACCATTAGACATTTCCAGTGACAAGTGATTTTTTGCCTCAAAACAAAAAAAAAACGGGCGCATTTATTATCTAGTATTGATATTGATTGACTAAATAATTATGTTATATGATAAAAAATAACGTAAACATATAGTTTTAAATAATATCTAATAAGAAAAATTGACGTTTTTTATTGTATATTATTAATTAGAACCTTTCTACCATTTTTATATGAACACCTTATCTTTTTTTGCACGGTAGTCTATGGAACGTATCCCAAACGAATGCAAAGAGAGAATTTGGTGTATTTTAAAAAACTGAAAAAAGTTTCGAAAGGATTCAAAGTCAAATGTGAAAAACTTATTAAGGATAAATTCATTTTGAAATATTTGTATATTTTACTAGAAGGAAACATGCTAATCAACAAGTCCCCATATTAAAATACATTATTATGTAAAGTCATAAGTTTAAGGATTCATAGGAAATATTATTGAATTTATCTGTAGATTACAATCAATGATATAGATTAACACCATTAGGGTAAAATGTCTCTATGAGAAACGAAAATAATTATTGTAGATTGACGATATTACAATAAAACGATTAAGCGTAAAGCGCCGGTAATATATTCGTTTAACAAACGGGTGACCCCTCTGTTTGCTCGGGGTCACTGGAACAACAAATGAAAAGCGTCATAGTGAAAATGGTGGGACGATGTTGTGGGGGAGAAGTCAAGGAGAGCATTGACAATCGGCCGATTGGTATGCGGATCACAATATTCACTGCCGCAGTAACATCCCGAGCACCTGCGGCAAGGCAGCGTGACCAACTCCTTCCACTTTGATTCAGTAGCCACCCTAAAGTTGTATGGCAGCAGGGTCAAAATAACGCGATAGGAAAAAAGTTTACTAAGTCATTGATCTGTCGTATAAATCATTCATTCTTGAGGGCACAATCTATAAAAAATAAGTTAGAATATACGCCTGCAATGATAGTATCAATTATTGATACATGACGACAATTTTAAAGATGTATGTTTTTATCTTATATTTATTTTATCACGAAACTATTTAATTCTTAGTTCGATATTGCTAAAGTTACTTAAAGGTATGTAATTAATTTATGGTTATAATCTTATTAGAAAAAAGACGCATCAAGACGTTTTCAAATACTTCTGCCGAGTGTAATGGTCCAGTATGGTCAAAGAATGATTAGATGAGTTAAAATTATACTATTTGAACAAAATGGTATTTTGTAAAGACAATCTTATTTGAAATAAAAAAATTAAAAGGAAATACACATTACACGCGCGACGTATTTTCTAACCGCTTTTAAAGAAAGTAAAAACATTTTCTGAATGTAATCTTTTCAAATATTTCTAATACGAAGTTTCAGCGTACATTGTATTGTGATATATCGATAGCTTAAATATTATTATGGCGAATTTCTTTTAAAATTGAAACTGGGAATGCACTGGATTTTTCTCACCAGCCATGGAATAATTCCTGCAATCGAAAACGGACATGATTTTCACCTTAACCATTTAGCCTAGAAACACAATAAACATATTATATGATTCGCATATTTGAAAAAAAAAAATTAAAAAACGTCATAATTTACCATGTTGATAAAAAATTTCATTCTACAATTCAACACACATCGTGCACAATTTATTTGGATTTCGATTTCATTAGGTGTAAATTCAAAGTATTTTGTCATTTGTATAAGATAAGCGAGAATATTTTATTGAATGAAACAAAGCCCAACACTAGCCCAGTATATAATAACATAATATCGCCAGTAGCTTTGTAAACAACGGCAAAGTATCTGAATAAATTTTGAAAAAATGTGGTATTTGCAATTCGAAATTTGTATTTGAAATAGGTTTATATAATATTTTCCTGGGTGACTCTAGCCTCATTGTTCAGTTTTTTTTTTCAGTACTCAAATAATTATTTGAACAATAAAAAAACTTAGCAAACTCCATTGTAATAAGGCTAACATATCGAAGTATTTAATTCTACAAGAATTCACGTCGAGCTAAATAGTTTGATATTATTACATTATTTAAAACAAAATGTTCATAAATACATACATACAGTTTATGAATAGTAACTGAGGCATGTTTGTGATATTATGAATAAACGTTAATATTATAATAACATACAAAGATTGCTTTTTAATTATTTTACATAAGATATACAAATGTTTCTAATCCATAAAGCTACTATTAGTTGTTCAAAATATGAAATTCATTAAAACCGTCTTTGGAGGTAAACGATACATCGCCGGAAATTAGTAACGGGTTTCCGATGAACAAGGCAGACGATACCGCGTGTGAGCTGGGAAATTTTGAACTTTCCCGCCGTCCGGAGCTCTGTAAGCATCTTTTGACATGCTCAAATTAAAACAGAGTGCTGTGGGAATGTAATTAAAAAAGAGAAGAAAGCGGATTCCAACTAGGCGATGTTATGAATTTACAGTGCTGGCCATCACGGGCGGCCGAAAAAACAAAATAAAATACCGGGGCACATTTGCATTTATAATGAGACCTTTTAAAAAATACAGTGGTATTTTCGCGGGCGGCTGGCAAATGGAAAACGAAAAGATGTAAGCCAGCGGGAGACGGCCGGGTGAAATTATTACTTCGGGATTACAGATACTCGGTAGTGGCTCAGTCAAATAGATAGCGGAGTTACACTATAACCGTGTGAAGCTGTAAAACAAAATACATTATTTCCGTTTGTTGCCAATAAACAAATGTCTTTTTTATTGTAACATAATGCCGGACAGTAAATTGGGATTATTCTGTCCTTATTGAGGTAAACACTGCCACCATAAATTAAAATTTCAAAATGTAGTTCCTTTTTTAAATACAAAACACGTTCAAGCGATTCAGTAATAACGTGTTGATTAAGTGAAGTAATTAAAAAATATTGGAATTCAATGTAAGTAAAGAATAGTGAGAGGAAATAGACAGAAAATTCATTCTTGTCTTAAATTTTGGCGTGTTGCTGGAAGTTTTTTAAAACATTTATTTGCATGCGATTAAATATTATTAATAATCATTTTTATATTAAAATTTTAAAATTTTCACATATAACATTTAGAAAGATAAAGTATAAATCATATTGAACGATTGATATACAATGTATACTAAAAAGAAGATTGACGATTTTTATGAAAAAAATGACAAAGAAAAATATTTTTATCCATAATTCAAATTGTATCATGTTTTCTCAAAATGAAATTATAACGGATTAAAAACTCGAGAGCAGTTTATTTTTAAACAATGATGTAACGTAGTACCTAATCAAAAAAGGTTGGATCCGGAAATTTACTATTTAAGTTAATTTATAAAAGGTTGCGTAATTAATAAGAAAATGAGCATTAAAAATTCGAATGAAAAATCTTAAAAAAAATGATTTTATGGTTAGCAACAAAAACTCACCCTGAGAATATAAGGAGGGTAATCAATTAATATTTTTATTTATTTGTTGAAATAAAAAAAATATTTTTCAAATAACAGTTGGATATTTTTTTCCAAAAAAATAAGTGAAGTTAATTTAAGTTAGCTGGAAAATTTTTATTATATTTTCATAAAAAAATTAACTTTCAAACGAATGAAAAAAATTATACTTCTTTTATGAAAACATTTTTGAATGAGATTAATCATGAAAAAAAAATTGTCGATGATATCACGACAGGATAAATGCTAGATAAATCTTTATCAAAACTATTGTTAATTGATGGTACGATTTTGTTAATTTAAAACAAAATTTAAGATATTGACTGAGGGTGCGTATTGGGATTTCAATATTAAATCTGAATTGTTGAAATTTTGTACATTTCTATGTTTGTCGTCACTAATAATCCGGGTAGGCAACTTCAGGCATTCGTGTACTCGAATGTTTGAAAATACCGAAAGGCGAAACCCGGGTCGTTGGTGGCGAAATAAATGGCAATGTACAAAATTCAACAATTCAAATTTAAAACAAAACTTTTGATAAATTCAATTTGAATTACTATTTATGGCTAAAACCGTATAATTCCTTCATTTTTGGATACTAAATATCTACAGCGATATTTTATGTTGAATAATATTTTCATATTTATAAAGGGTTTCGTTGAATAGGTTCTAGATTGGAAAAATCCTTTACATGCGTCCCCTAAAAAGCTTCTGCAGCATTCTTAAAGCGTATATTAAAGAAATAAAACATGCGGTCAGAGAGCGAGGAACCATATAAAATCATCCCCTGCATGTTTTTATTTTGTAAACACATTTGAAATATTTTCTTTGAATTTTTTTAATAAATATGACAAAATTATTGTAGCTTAATTCTCGTGCATATATTAAAATACATTTATAACTAATAGACAATTACTATCAAGATTTACTCAAGTCACCTCGACTTTCGGACAGACTTGGTGATTACAAATCGTCACATAACAATCAATTACTGCGACGCCATAAAGAGACAAAGTAGATTTTAACTATGACAGTTTTAAGATACAATACAGTATTTTTTTTTCAAATAATTTTCTGCGAATAAATACCAAGTAATTGCTCCTAAGACATTCGTTGAAATTAATCGGAAGAGCTGATGTGTGCGAGATACGTCGAGTATAATGAACTGTAACTTTGTGGCGGGTGAAAAGAGTATTGAATAACTTAAGAAGACAGATATTTGAATAGTCGAATTTAGTATAAATAAGTTATTTAATAAATAATTTTAACAAGTTCATTGTTGCTATGAGGCACTAAAATAGTTTACAAAATTTACAATATTTAAAAAAATACAGCGAATTTATAAATATTTATTTTTTATTGAATATCACTTATCTATCACGGCAGCTATTATTAAAAAGTAATTTTTTATGTTTTATAAAAAAATATTAGATAAATGAAAATGGAATTATTAAAAAAATTAACAGTGAAATGAAATTTACATAAGCACAGAGTGACTAAAATTTTCTTACTTGTTATATAAGGTGATCAATCTAATTTAATTTATGAAGCAATTCTGAGGTTGGTATAGGATATATTAGATTCTCTTAAAGTTTGCGGATATATACAGTGTATGAGGCATAGGTGTCAGAAACAATAGTTTGGTAAGATTGCAGATAGTACTCAAGTAAAATAATATTATCCGAGATCAGTTCATATATCATTAACAGCTTTACACAATATACTGAGATGGTGTTGGATAAGAGTTACCGTTTCAATTAGTTCGTGATTTTCATATCGAATCAAAAGAGTGATTGCATATAAATTAACAATGATTTAATAACCATATCGACTGCGTAATCTGCAAATCGGCTAACTCCAATTTTCAGGGCATGAAAAAAATAATTTAACCACCAAGCGTGGTTGGTTCTTTTATTTGTAAGTGAAAAAGTAGCCAAGTGTATTTTTGGGATTGTTAAATTATAAAAAGAATGAATGCTCTGAAAAATTTGCCCAAGTGCAATTAGCCGGTTTGTCAGTTAAGAAGTTGATATTGAATTGATCGTAGTTATGTTTTTATTAGAAACTCGCCGTAGGGTCAATGGGTTGATAAAATTCATGTTGAATGCTTTGAACTTATTGAATAAATAAATGGTAATGCTGGCAATCTAACTTACCAATACTCTTCAGTCGACAGTATAAACTGCTTGTTTTATTTCTCCCCACTGTACGAACTAAAGTAAGCTCTAACCACACCGTAACACCTTACGGCCACTTTATTGTACAACCGATAAAAATCACCAACTGTCTGGTGGGCAAACTTACCTAGCAAAGTGTGGCTTGGTGCAATTGAGCGCATTTGGCGCTGATACCGGATTGGCCATTCATTCAGCCGTCGCTGGCGTCGCAAAAAAGCTTTCGAAGTGTTGCGGACCGCACCGGCTCGGTCGGCGGGGACTGGCAGTTCGCCTCTTTTTCGGGGTGCGCCGAGATTAACGAGTCACCCGTTGTTGACCGCAAATTAAGCGAGAACGTGCCGGCCGACGCGGAAAGGTGCTCCTCGCAACTGCCGCCGATGTTTGTACACTGTCTTTTCAATTAAATTATTTTGATGCTCCCTTAACACGCTGATTGGATATTTGACCAGAAGAAGAAATTACAATTTTCCAATTAATTATTTTGAGGGTGTGACATCGTGCCCGAATTCACCGCACCGCTGGAATTGAAGCAATTTATTACTAGCTTCGAATTCCTTTGTTAAAACCACGAAACTTAATTATAATTGGATGACACTTGATTACTATTTTGTAGGTTAATATGATATCCTAAGCATACACATGTATTGCTTTGAGAAATACGAGAAATATTGTTGCTGTAAGAATGCTTTTTGTTTGTTACGAGACTATTTTAGTCTCAACTAAGCTGGTAAATTCACGACTCAAATTCATTACAGTTTTTCGGTATACTACCAATGAAACAGTATTGTATAAAACATCGATTTACTGCTCTCGCGCTTTAAAAAGGGGAACAGTGTATTGAAAAACAACTGCCGACTAACAATAAAACGAAATAAGAATTGCTGGATTTGAATTACAATGCAAATAAATAATAATCAGAATCGTTGAATACCCAGGAAAGTCTTTTTATTAACAAGAAATATGTTTAAGGAAAAATGTTGTAAACATAAATGTTTTCAATATCATTGATCAAGAAAAAAATGAGAGTGGGGTGACAAGTTTTCATTTTTATGGCAGAAAAATATTTACCATCTAAAAGAAATTTAATAAGTGGTTATATAATGATTCAACTAAACGTGTAGTGAAAGAAACATCAACAAGACAAAATTCGTCGAAAAACACAACTTTGTTAACAAATAAAAATAAATCCCTAAACTGTAGAAAAAAAATTCAATTCCTTTATTCTTTTGTCGGTAAGTTATCGGACAGTGTTTTCCGGATTATTTGTGATAAATTTTCTAAGGTTGGCACATGGTTTGAAGTTTGCGCATGACTTCCTTATACCTTTGATATTCTTGATTAGACAAATTTCACGATACTCATAAATCTAAAGGCATATGAAATGTCTGTGTTGTTTTTGTTTATCAGTATGTACCTGATTAGTTGACTAAAAATAAATTATTTAATTTGATCAAGAGTGTCTGGAAAAAAAAATAAGATGAAATGGATAGTAAACAAAAACCTGCCCTGTAGTAGAGTATTAAAAACATGCGTTAAAGCAACAGATAAAAATGATCATTTTTCTTGCTGTAACCTCACCAGCAGCTAAAAATGAAATTTATTTTGTTTTTTCTTGTCTCTGAGATAATTTCTTTTATCGCTTAACCATGTTATGGAAAAGGTATTTCTTAAAACGAATTTATTTTCAAATCTTGATCTCAAAAAACCATTTTCCTTTTGTTACATAATCATTTAAGTAATTATAATTTGTTTTTGTATATATAACACGAAAGAGAGAGAAATAAAATAAATTATATACTTAGCTACGGAATGAAATAGTGACAACGTCAGATACACAAAAGGTTGTAAGTTCATCTAAATTTGATAAGGGTATAACTTAGGTCATGAAAAATAACTGCTCAGTTTTATTTAAGTTGTTACCTGATATCATATTGTAATAATGATAACATTACGTCTACAACTTTCTACACAAATTCTGAATATGATTTATTGTTAAAATTGACAGGCCTCTTGTTTAGTATTGAAAAAATATGATTTAAATATGGAAATTATAGCTATTAGCTTAACGATGGGCAGTGGTAATTTAAATAAAATGCAATTTTTGACAAGAAGTAAGAAAGTTAGCTATATTTTAAAAGATCTCCAATTTTTATTCAGAAAATTGACATAAAAGAGTTATTCAATCGTTTGGCCACCTATCCATTATTGTTTAAATCTGTTTTCTTTTTGTACTAACATTATATTGATAATTAGTTCACTATTAGTAGTAATCAGCCGATATTTAAAATTTTTTGTAGAATCAATCTCCATAAGTCACTGAAAAACTATTAAGCTTAAGGAACGCTGGTCTAATGTATTTCATATGGTGCACTAATGAGTGTAAACATGGGAACATTGCGCTTCGAAGCACTTAAACACCATACACGTTTGATTGCCTGAATTCGTTTCACGCGACAGCGCCTTAATCCACTTTTATATGCCGACACATATTCAGAAAACGACACTTAGAATACTATTCTGTTACTAAGCGTCTACTGGTGTTATCAATAATTATTGAATACAATAACGAATGTAATGCTGTTACGGATATTCAACCGAATCTGTTGAAAATATTCAAAATTAATATAAAATTAATATTGGTAACTTTGTTATTCCACTGGCTTTGTGACTCACGTGACGCGTTTCACCTCTTTAAAGAACATCTTCAGACTACCTATGATAAGCAATGATTATAATTCTTAAATTAAAAATGAAGGGTAGGGCGAGTTTGTTTCATTCTACTGGACGTGAGAAGGGGGTAAGACATAAACAATGATACTAATAATTACAAAATTAATTACTAGTGTTTGGAGGTGAAAGTCACGAGTGATGTCCCAAGTGATGTCTAAGCCCCTGAAAGTAAAAATGGATCAATGCATGAAAAGATCATCGAGAGTTAATGAGTATTCTATAATGTATTTTTTGCAATGAGAGCCTCGATGGTTTATACTCAGTTACGGCAACCGGGCAAGTGTGTTTTAATAAAAAACACAGTTCATAAAAATTAGGAAGAAAGGAGTACAAGAAAGAGATGATGAACATATCTGTAGACATACATGACCGCAAGTTCAACGGTAAACTATTTAGGCTGGCCATGTTGGTTGAAAGGTCGGATTGCAATTGGGAACACAACCATCAAGACGCTACGCTAATCACGTTTTGTGGGACTGCCCCGTGATGAATGCCGAACGAGCAGAGCTGTTTGCTGTGGTCCGTCTTCATACGGACCCAATAGGCCACACTGACTTGATATCAACCAAGGCCAATTTTGAGGCATTCGATAAATTTGCAACATGATATGGGGAGCGGGATATTCTCAATTAATCTTTAGATTCAACGCGGAGTAGATTAAATTCTAACGCTACGGTGGATTCTCAGTATGCGGATACACGGGATACTTAATATCGCCTAAACTAAGTGACCGAGCAAGTAACATTTTCTTTTTTTTCTTTTCTTAACAACGATAGTGCGTGATTAAAACATCGATCCCGTACAGCTCTGGATCGAGCCAAGAACATGATGAGTAAATTCGTTTCTTTTCTCGATCGTTATTGCGTTATGGAAGGCAGCCGTGAAACAGCGGCTGCATACATGTAACGGCTGGAGGTGGGGCAACCAGCTTGTTACATATATTTATAATTACATCAATTCTAATAAAATCAGATATCTCTACATACGTAATAAATATAGACATATAACCGAATATAATATATAGTTTTTATTTATGAATTTTCGCTTTTGAATTCCTGATATATTTAATATTTTACCTATTCAGTATTTGACGAAGCAAAATACAAAGAAACAATATTTCGTTTATTAGAATATCCGGTGGGACAGAATTGAATTTTAAATATTTATATCCCGAATTTCAATTGGTATATTGAATCCCAATGTTTCGCAAAAGCTTACCATATTGATTACTTCCGCAGGCTTAATATCAAGGCTTTATAACTGAAACAGGATATCATCGAATATTCATTTTCAATTGGCGAATCAATCGTTGCAATAAAATAGACATATACCTGCGACCAATTTAAATGATTTTATAATGAGGCTGGAAATGTCAAATATTGAATTCAGTGGCTCAAATGGAGAGATTAAATTTATAATTTGTTTTTCACTTACTATTGGAATGTATAGTAGGTAAATTACAATACTTTATGCATGTACGTAATGAATAATAATGATTATCTTTGCAGATTTAATCGTGCGTTTTAAATGAGATATTGCAATATCAACCATTTTAAATAAATTTATAACAACATTGAGTAAATAAATTCAATTAAATTATATTTAGTACTTGCCAGAATATATAGTCCTGGTTACTAAAATGGTGTTAACTGTCAAAACTTAGTGTAAAAGACATTAAGTTTATTACAAAAAAATATTGTCTGTTTACTGATATATACTGGTGCACGAATAAGTGTCTCTAATATTCTATTGGTCTCATTGTTTAGTGGATATACATTTCCATATTATTTGTATGGATTGCTGACATTCATTTAGAGCAGTGCTCAACAATGTTTTCTCATCTACGGCACACCTAAGTGCGCCAATTTTGCGGCACGCCACAAGCAAAAATATGTAAATTTACATTTATTATATATGTTTGATGAATTAAAATAGCAACTAACATTATTTTTTCAATATTAACCAACCTAACCCTAGGTAAGTTGTTCTTAATCATTTCGGAATGATGGACCACTTTTGATCGCTGATTGTTTGTAATAATTCCTCTGGTAAGATTTTAACTATTAATCTTTCCAGAACACTGATACAATAATTATTCCACTGAATGACATATCTATTGAAAAAATTGTCAGCTGCTCGGAAAATTTTCTAATCAATCCAAAGCGAACTAGAAGCATTTCGCAAAATGGAACAACGAAATGGTTGTAATTTTTCTCTGGACGCATCGGTGTGCTTTGGTACAACGGTAGCGGAGCATTGATTTAGTGTAAGAAAACATAACTGTAAAATAACTTTTCAAAAACTAAAGCAAAACGTGCAGCTTTAATAAGCATTAAAGATGATGTAAAGCAACGCCAAATAATATCAACGAAATAAGACGCCAACGACAGTTTCAAGAGACGATGGAAAGATAAGTGCTGATGAGAAATAAACTTCGAAGACATTACAACTACGGTTATCTATATTTCGAATACATATACCTAAATTAAAATATGTTTGTCGTCACAATATGAGTAACTTTTACCAAATATGATATAGATATGTTAGTATAAACATTCAGGAATCAAAAGAAAAGTTTTTTTTGAATATTACATGAAAACAAAACGAATCAACCTTCTGTAACACGGCTGTTGCTGCCGAAAAAAACATGGCATTGCTGCCAATATAACGTGATACACATATCTGATATGTATGTGAGGTCTATATTGGCTGATAGGATTTTGGAAAGGATTCCAATAAAACACTCTTGGTATAAAGGGTTATTTATGGGGCATCGTGACTGAACAATATGCAACAAATTACGACGAGATATATGTTGTCATCTGTACGTCTGAGGGATTAAAGTTGTTTCCAAAAAATGTTACGACATATATGTATATCGGAAACAGGATTATAAATATGCATAAAATATCAGATAATTTATTTTCATTAAATGCTATTTTAAAATGAACTTCACAGATAAATTACTTACCTTAATTAAAAATCTGTCAAAATCACATCAGTAAAGTTGATCGTCATATACTTAGTTTAATTAATTCAATCTTTAATCGATGTCACGTTTCATTAGCCATGCTGTTGATTATTGTTGTTCTACAAATATATCAAAAATTGACGTAGTACTTTTGTGATTATTTATACAAAAATTCATTAATTGTTTTATTTAACGTTGCTAAAAAAATTTGAAATTGAGTATAAATATTGATTCTTTAAAATTAATCGATTTATGATCGTTTTCAAGAGGTAATTGACACTTATTGTAATTTAAATCTACAGTTACTATTTATAACATCAAAGGTTATGTTACTTTTTATCTAATTGACCAGCCAAGTGATTTCGCTTATTATATTCATATTTCCTGACCCATTTACAGTAACTTAATAAAACGTCAAAGATAGTTCATTTCTTTACTATTTTTATATAGTATTTTAAACATCATTAATCTGAGACTATTTCCCAGTGACTCATTATTTGTAAAGAATTGTATTGCATATCGCTTGATAATTGTAGCATCATTAGTATATAAATAATTTTGTGTTTTTTGTGTTAGTCGAAATACAAGCTAGCTAAACGAAACTTAAGGGTTATTAAAATGAAAGTGTGGAATAGTTTTTTTTTCATTATTTAATGTTATGCAGTTTCCTCGAGGATTTGCAGTAATATTACATATTTAATATAATTAAACGCTGATCGACAGACAACAATAAAATATGTTCACAGTATTCACTTAAGTTTGATCCCTGTACCCGCAACATGACAAATCTCTGAAATACAAGAGACGATATAGTGAGTGTCGCCGCTTGGGATTTTCGCCTTTCGCTTTTCACAATGGCAAAGTGTTTGTTATAAGCTATTACGTCAAGCAGGTTTGCGTTTTGAATGCGAAGCCATAAAGCCGGGATAGGCGCGGAATATACGGTCGCGGCAGGCGAATAACGCACGTCGACAAAATGGATGGGGAATACGATTGTGAGGCTTAACGTATAGACAGGTATTTGAGAGAGAAGAAAAGAAGGCATTCGAAAATGGAACTATTCCTTATTTTTCTTCGGAGGACGATTTAATAAAATTACTCGTTCGATACCAGGCTTAAAATGGTACGATGTCTTTTGTTATTGCTAGCCCAATTCAAAAGTTAAAGTGAGGGAATCTTTGAATATAGACATAAAAAGATGATCTTTATTGCGCTATATTGTAGAGAAAAGATTTTGGCATATTGTTTTGAACTCTGATAGACGGCCAAACGTTTGTACAATATATTTTTTTTCATTTTAATATTTTCAGTGAATTCTTATCTTTATTCTGCATTTGTTTAAAGCCGTTATTAATTGAGCATAATATGATAACAACCATTAATTCACATTATTTTTTCAGTAAAATTCTCGTTGAGAAACTTAAATAAGTACTGTCTTTATTATTGAAACTATTATTTTGGTTACCGTGTTTTCACTAGCTCATTGAGGGTTGCAGTAAAATATTATAAAATCATATGAAATAAATACGGTGTCTTCCCAAAATAAATGTTTTAAAAACTCTTGATATGAAGAAACTCGAAAAAAGATTATAGTAATTTTAAAGAAAAGACCATGTAGTAAAATTAATGTAACTGTGGATTTTATGTATAAAGATGCAATCTTTTTTTGATGTTTAATACAATTATTTAAACATTGACTCAAAGTAAAGATAATTATTGAAATGAAAGAAATAAAACTAAATATCATGTGGCACCGGTTAAATTAAAAACAATATAAACATATTGACAAACTTGGTAGGTTAAATAATGTTATACAGGGAAGATAGTTGATATTTTAAATGCAACATTGAAACTGAATTGAATTTCTGGGGGTTATAATTTGGAATTAAAGTTGCGATACATATTCTCAAAGATGTCAATAATGAAAAGACAGCGCGTGTTTTGAGACTTTAATACGTCGCAGAGCCCAAAAGAGAAAACATTTTGCGTTTATTCACGAGAGCAATCATTCCGATCAGAGGGCCACCGTTGTTCCGCAAGGGAAAACACAACATCCAGTCAATATGGCGGAGCATCTACACAGGACCCGGAATGCTTTTCTCATTATGTCTACGAAAAAGGCATTTGCCTATTTCTCACGGAACGGAAACCCGAAAAAAATCGGGCTAATGTTTGGAGTATTTCGTGATCAAACAATAATATTCCGTACTTTTGAATTTGCATGTAAAAGGAAACCTCTGTTTGACAATAAAATTTGAAAGGAACCGTAATAATTTGTTTTTTTATGTATTTTACTTTAAATTAAATAAAGCGATAACGTTATGGTTCGAGAAAATTATTTTAAACTCACAATCTAACACAAATTTGCAATGCTAGAATCTGTACGTAATAAATAAAAAAATACATTTGAATAAAAAAAACTGTGATTCTGAATACGGGCCTTGGGATTGAATGAACGACGGACCGTTTGAATATATTGATGTTTATATAAATATTTATATTAAAAATAAAAATAAAATACAGTATGTTTTATATTACTTCCATATGTTTAACGTAAAATATAATGCCTTTCCACCGTGAATTAACAATTAACACCTCAAAAGTGATTTATATATATTATTTATATTATAAAAATTACTTATTGACCCTATGCATACGTAAGACATGCGTAATTAAATGCGGAATAATTTTAGTACCCAAAGTGACAATATTTATTCAATTAATTAAAGTTATTCTATAGTAAATTTTTATTAAACGAAACAATCGATTGGAATAATGTGCAATCAAAATGCTTGAAACTCCAATAACATCGTTTGTAAATGGAAAACGTGTTAAGAGTAACAACTGCCGACACAAGTGTTGCACTCAATGAAAAATATAAACATGCTAGTGAGTGTCATTGGGGTCTACTTTTTATTGTTATGGCGCTCTAGAAGCCATCGGTGTTGCAAAGAAAAGGCTATTGGAGAGACGATGTAATGGCTAGTTATATTTTTACTATCTAGATAAATTGGACGAACTGTAAAAAAACATCGCATTTATACGGCGAGCATCTGATTTCTATTGAAGTAAAAATCGCTCCTCCGATAAAACAAAATACGTTTTTGTTTTATATTGTCAAAGACAAAGCAACAAAACTGACGTGTTTAGAATATATATTGAAAACAAGCAACATCTGTTTGAATTTTGTGAACACGCTTGATTAGGATGTAAACATTCTAAATGATAATTCTATTTATTGTGTATGAACACGGTAAATTAATATTGTTAATTTATCAAGCTTCGTCTCTTGCTGCTTCATTAATATAAGGTTTATAACAAAATTGCATTATGTATCTTAATAATGTGCCATTTGCAATACATCACCGTCACCATGGAGATTTATTTAATTACGGAGACTTGTACATACCCCTGCGCTGCCGTGAATTTTTCCTGGTATGATGAGTTCAAGATTGATTAATTGTTTAACAAAATGTAAAAAAGAGCCTTGAGAATTACCAATAATTACGATTAATGTAAATGTTTACGCTACATTAGGCCAAGGTGTAGCATACATTAGGTAATAAAGTTATTAATATTAATTCTATAATGAAAACATTATCTCACTAAGTAGCCACCGAATCCATCAAAAATTCTACCAACCTAATACGGTTCAATAATTGTAAACAATTCTGATTATAGAAATTGTCTTACAGCATTTTTCTTTCCTCAAATGCTAAGTGTAAAAAAATGACTTCTTCCATAACACTGACGATACGATAAATATATTTTTCTATTGCTTTTTATCAGGCCGTTTTATCTTATATATGCGTGAGACACATCAAAACAAGTAGTTGTGAGCTGTAAAGACAGTATCGTAGCGTCTTTTTGACGCATGATAATAACAATATGTCAAGGAAGTTTCATTCTTCAGAGTTTCGAGACATATTCATGAAAGTACTTAGGTTTGCCGGGGGCTTACTTCGTTTTTACACAAGAATGGAAATATCGAACGTGAAACATCCGCTGGAAAAATCTGAAAGTAAACACTCGAGGATTGTGCTCTGTTATCCATCTTCTCATGGTAAAATACTAACTCAAATAGAGCGCACGCTTCTGACGAGTATTTGCATGCTGTCATGGCATAATCGCTTGTTAGTGTCTTGAGACGTGGATGTAATTTAATGATTCCCGTCTATATGTGAATGAATGAAAGCATTGGAAAATTTAAGGGGATCAGAGGGTGGCGTATTTAAAGCGAGATTTCAATGTTTGTATATCAAGATCAGCGCATCTCTACGATATAGCATTGAAATGGCAAATCAGGATATATTAATGGCGTCGTTAAATTTAATATAACGTACACCTTACTTTATGAGGCACATAAAAAAAGTATGACGGTATATTTCCTGTATGTCGAATAAATAACATGTTTTTATTAAGAACGTTATCTTTGTATGAGATGGAATCAATTCATTTAATTAATATTGTTTTCTGAACTAGAATTTATTTGCGACCTTCATCTCTAAAAGTTGCTCTAAACTATTAAACAGACAATTTCTATTAGAAGGTTTATGAAAGATTGTCAATAATAAAGAGTCTTATCATTATATTTAATGGATTAAAACACGCTGTAAAGGTCTTAGAACGAATTTGCTGTACAAAGTATTGGGTGTTTTCTATCACGTTAAAAATAGTACTGATCTTACAATTATATGGAATAATTTGAATATAATATTGATATACCTTTACAAACAAAGAGATTCTTGATCTATATCCATAATTAATTTATACTGTTATTATTTGCTACTGAATATTAAACCACTGTAGTTTTGCAATATAGTTAAAATAAAACCTTTGCAAAAACTAAAATCATTAATCTGAGTCTTTTTATATAGTGTTATTTCCATTTTTAGAGTATGAGTGTATTTTATTCATTAAATAAAAACGATAAATATGAATAAAATTTATTGCCATTAAGGCTAACAATAATTTATGACACTGAGCAGACAGACGGGGCGCATAAATAAATATAAGCGTTTCTCGTGCCGAGCTATATTTTCAATAGAATCTTTATAAGGGTAGACTTCGCAGAGAATATATGCGAACAATAAATATGTACAAAGATTACGGGGTGATATATCGCGTAGGCTGCACTCTGTAAAATCCTAAGCTGCCTTCCGCCCGCAAGTAAATACAGCCTGATCCTGTGACACAATAAACTGGTACGCCGAGAAACGATGTGAGCCATTAGCAAACTCAAATCTGAACTTGGCGTAGATACAAGCCAACCAGTGGCGTGTATTACTATCCTTACGAGTTGCCATTTCATTGTCTCTGATATGGACTAAATGGAAGCAGATGGTACTGATTACAAGTAAGTGTGAAACCATAATTGAGGAGGAATGTTATCTTTAAATTCTATGATTCTAACAAAGTATTAAGTGAGATCTTGTAATAGGTTGATAACTTTAAGAATTTTAGCTAATGTATTTTTAACATCATTAAAAACATCAGGCTATGAGAACAATAAAACTAGCAATGTCGTATAATAAATACTGGTATTGAAAATTCTATGCGAATTTATAACAACGAATACAAACTAGAAACCTTATTTCTTTTTGTAATGCGTTAAAACATATCTTAAACAATTTGCAACTAATATGAAGATATTGTCAATTAAAGTGATAAAATATGTATATTAATAAAAAGTTCACTTATGTTGTGAAAGTGTGACTATCTGTAAATCAATCTTGCCAATGGTAATGATTCTGAGAATTACATTACAATACTTCAACAACACTGGTTCTTTTATCAATGTGTTGTGTGTAGATAGGACTAAATTCAGCCACGTTATGAACATCGTACTCAGTTTTATTAATGCTAATTTTCGGATAATAACAAATTGGAATTAATTAAAATCATTTCTTTCAATTTCTGCATGTAAATAAAATGTTTTACATACGATCTCAAAATAAAAGTTTTACCCAGTTGAAATGATTCATCAGTTTTGAATCACTTTAACACACCTTGCACGCCATAGGTATCTTCACTTACATTGCTTTAAAAGCTTTACTAGGGTGGAAAAATAGTATGAACTTTTTATTTCAAACATTTCGCAAGCGGGCCGTCTCAGTACCGGCTACTACAAGCTTTTGCGAACTTTACGAACAAAGAACGCTGGCGTGTTTATATGTTTTCAGAGCTTTCTCGATTATCCTGTGTGCATTATGTATGCTAAATATAGACTAAAAAATAAGAGGAAATGAACTGTGAAAACACTGCATAAATAATAATAATATATCCGCCAACGCGACCAAGATTGATTGATTGGACTTCTCCACAAGTTCATTCCAATGAATGCGAAATGTATTCTATTATTGGAATGTTTTTTCAATCTTATCGTAGTATAAAATGGTGGATATTTTTTTAGGCATTTGTTGATTATTTGTATAATAACACTGATTTGAGAATTCTTCTCAATTAATATTTAAGCCAAATGAACTATACGTACCATTCACTATTTTACGTTATGTCCATACCAACTTCAAACAATGATTAATACTTGTTTAATATGTATATAAGAGTGTCATCGTGCGTGAAGGGTAAATTTTTTTATAAATCGGGCCCGTTTTCAGTCTGTGCATATCTCTACACATAATATTTAACTCACATATAAACTACGCGTCAAGCATACTATTCAGAGTATTCAGTTAACTTTAAATAAATGATAAAAAAAATATTGCTCCACTCAACAAAGATTAGTGAAAAAAAATAGGGATATTTATTCTGAATTGAGAATATAAAGAGGACACAATTCATTTGCACTACTTCCACATATTTATAATGATCAGGACCGGTTTCGCTCATCACGAGCATTATCAACTGATAAAAATACAAACATAACAGGTTTATTTATATAAAATTGAGTGTAAAAATGAAGGTATATAAAACTGATGGTTCATGAACTAAGACAAGAAAATACTGATTAGCAAACAAATTATACATAAATCAAATAAAAGAGTTTACAATTAAAATGTTATGGACCTCTTGCAAATCAAAGTTTTATATACCTTCATTTTTACACTCAATTTTATATAAATAAGCCTGTTATGTTTGTATTTTTATCAATTGATAATGCTCGTGATGAGCGAAACCGGTACTGATCAATATAAATATGTGGAAGTAGTACAAATGAATTGTGTTTTATTTTTTATTCTTTCCACCAAGAATTGACAGTTAACACCTTAAAAGTGAATATAAAGAGGGTTGGTTAATTATAATAACCTTTGTTTTAAAATTAAAAAAAAACAATTTGTTTTGTACTACTTCCGCATGTTTATAATGATCAGGACAGATTTCAGTTGATAGTCCTCGCGATGAGTAAAATTGATCCCGACCATCATAGATTAGTGTTGTATATTTTAAAAATATAATGCCTGTCCATTACTTTCCATTACGAATTAACAGTTAACCTCTTAAAAGTGATTATAAAACACCTTTTTACTTATCGATGCCGTCGGCAGTTGCTGTTTGCTAAGTGGAATAACAAGGTTTTCAATTTTAATTTTATTCTTTACTATGCGATTGATAAAAATTCATTCTATTCAGCACAGCTCTAAGTAATAATTAGGCGTCTGGTATGTTACTTGATTAATAAATTAGAAGCAAACAAACGCGTTTCGCACAGGTTTCGAAGTGGCTGATAGAAAACTGTCATGTCATAAACTTGGCATGTAATTTGCGATATTGAGTGAAGCAACTTTAGCGCTGGTGCATAGCTAGAGAAGTGCACCCCCAGTTATGGAGAGGGCGGGTATTGAGACATACAATAACGGAAAATTATCTGTACTGCTATAATAATAAGCTTATATATATTACATAATTGATGCAACACTATTAGCAACCAAGATAGTTAAGTGTTAAATTATAGGTGCAGTGATAAAAATCATTCGAATTTTCGACAATTTTATTCAGCAAAGTGTTTTATATCAACAATTGGTATCGTTACATACCATACATATAATCGTTTTGTTAAGGCTTTCTTCCTATTCGTTTGGGGTATATACGGGTTTTGGTTCACTTAAAGCAGATTTCATAAAATGATTGTTAATCGATTTATGGATTTGTTTTGAAATAAATGACATCTGGGCTTTGTGAGTGATTAAGTAACTTTGTACTAGAACTTTCTTGGCCACATCTTACTTTCTTTACTGTCTCTAAACAAGAAAAGTTGAGGTCTTGTATACCAACCTGTTTTCGTAAAATAAAATCTTCTGAGAAGACCCATTTGGAGTCAACATGCTCTTCATGAGAACAGATGTAATTTGAAAAAAAATAAACTCAAATAATTAAATATTTGTTTTATATCTACCTATGAAGAAAAATGAAGTCTCTCATAAAGGAAGAATGATGAAAATGTGCATCCAAGACTCGTAATATTTTCATTTTTTAAATAAATTTTTGTTGTATGGCGGAAACGTAGACTGCCTCCCATGATACCCCACTTTGCATTTAATCGCGGTAACTAACTTTTTTTCTTCCTAGCAAAAATAAAACAAAAAACTTGTCTGCATTTTATAAGCTGCATGGAAAAAGTGGAAGTTTTTGTGAACAAAAAATCCTTAACTAGAGATTTTGTTAGGTATTTGTTGGATATTATTAGGTATTTAAATAATACTCTAAATTGAAATCCATGCCATCAAATTATAAGAGTTATATTTTTTTTCACCTGGGATACTTATATGTACATAGATTAGAATGATATATGTATTGCGTTAAAATTAAATGGGCACGGCATAATAATGCAATAGCTAGATTTTTAAAGATCTTGGTGTATTACATAAAATATGAACAGATATAAATGAACCAATTTAACTTGGCCGCTAGTGAGGGCGCCACCGTCGCGTTAAGAATATTATAAATTTCAAAACTGATATTTAAGCGACGGTTATTAAAAGTAGACATGGATTAGCGAAAGATATATTTTTTTGCATGAAATGGCAATTGGGGAAATTTATTCTAGACTGACTATTGTAGTTCCAAATTCGGCGGCGGCCATGTAATGCTGTTAATACTATAGTACAAGTAAAAGTAATTGCATCAAATATCTGACGTATAAAATGGTTATGGCAAAAATTGAATGAATTTGTGTTTGTTTTTAAGAAAACCAATAAATTCATAAATATTTTAAGTAAATATAAGTCGAGCTCACAACATAACATTTGGATTTCTAGGAAAAATAAATTGCTTCCTTGTAATTTACTTAAACATGAGAAGGTTATTTACTTCATCTGTGGGAACGGTACAATGAAACCAGCTTAAGACAAAAACAAGATTTGTTCTTACTAAAACTCAAGAGTTGTTTTTCGAATCAATCCTTCAGTTGTAATTTGCGAAAGTAAAATTCACCTTGATGAGTTGAAAACTTTCTATAAATAGGTTTTATTCAATTCCTGTGTTCGAATTTGTTGATTCTTTACAATTTCTTGGTATGGAATTTAATAAATGAAAATAATTTCTACAATTTATTTATGATTTTTGATATCAAGATAAAGGTTGTAATTTCCCTTCATTAAGGATACTGTAAAATCCAATGTCAGACTTCTGAAAAATATGGAATATTTTAATGAAAAATGAGTGTTGAATAATTTATTGCTAACTTAAACAAAAATAGCGGAAAATTTAAGTACTGTAACGTTGTTAGTTGAATAAAACTCAGGCCGATGAATAGCAATAATTATATTTTTTTTTCATGTCCGCTCTCAATGTGGAGTATATGGTCTCTCCTAATGGAGGTATCTTAACAGAATTTTTCTATGAGAACTGCTTGTTACTCAGTTGCTCAACTTTTCTTTTTTTGAGTTTTAGACATCACAAACACTCAGACTACGAACAGAAATCCATAAATTGATTGAGAGATCAATTTATGAAAACATTCAGCACCGGGAATTGAACCCGAGACAACCGTAATCGACGCTACGAACTGCGCCACGGACACCGACAAAAATAATTATTTAAAATAAACCTGTAGTTCGTCATCTCTTGCGATACTGTCTTTTTTTTATTAAAATAGAGATTCATCAATTTAAACAACTTATGATGTTTGCCGTGAGAAGACTCAATTTTGTTTTGTGAGAAGTATTTTAGAGGTGATAGTTAAATCTTTATATACACTTCAAATGTCACAAAATATAATGGTTTTGCTACAATAATTGCTACTGTAGACAAACTGACACGTACAAGTTTAGAGTACACGATTTACAAGACAGCGAGTGTCCTAAATGGTCCTTATCAAACTGACCTGATAGTCAGAGCTAATTCAATTCGCTGACGGGGCGCTTTTGGCGTGATTCAGACAGATGGAAACGACGAGGGCTTTACTCTGACAGACTGTCAGCAGACGAATGATCGGTCAGAAAGATAATAGATATGAGAGTAACAAGAATTTTTAATTAAAGATCTGTATATTTTTCGAATACATAATTTTGTTAATTCTAACTTTAGATGCTGGTTTTTTATGTAATTTGCCTGAATAATAATTCGATAACTCAGTTCCAAAGTGTAACAAGTCAAATGTTTGTAGTTTTGAGTTAAGTAAGATGAAATGCTTAGAGTATCGATATCTACTATCTGTGGTTATTTTAGAATAACAGTGGTTATTGTAAGTTTTGATCCAAACTGTAACAAATTCGAAACTCATGTAAAAACCTCTGAAAACTTGTATCATTGAATAAGAAAAAAAGTGTGCTAGTAATATTATAAGGATGAATGTATTTTTTAGATAATCCTAGAATTTCGTTTAAATCTACAAAAATTTGATGTATAGTAGAAGATTAAGCCTGTCAAAATCATGTTACTTAATTACTTCAGAACTATGCTTCTTAGTTAGACTTTGACACTGAGGTATCGATATTATTATCTCAGATAAACAGATTGTTATGTTTATTTATTATGACATTATATTAGTGCAATTTTATATGAAAACAGCTTCCTAGATTGGGGTTCCTTCAGATTAAAGTGCTCACTACTTAAAGAAATGATGAAAAATCAACATATAGAATAATAACTTAAGCCGTGTTTTTAATATATATATTAATGTGTTATATTATTGGTGTACTGTAATAATATAGACGAGTGGTAACGTTTTAAGGCTTCCTTATTATTCAGGTTTCTGTTCAATTGTTTGGTTGTCCTATGGCACACTATTAGACATTGTTTTTTTTTTAAACGATTTTTATCCAAAGACATGGATGTGTGTAATATTTAGATCTTTTCTCACACATCCTATCTGGTCCTAAAAACTGGCTGTACAGAAAGCCATAAGCTATAGTCTCTACTACCTGACATTGTTTCCTTACGATATATGGGAGGTTGAGTAACGAACTTACAATCAGATACGGATAAAAAAATTATGCTAAAAATCGATTGAAAATAAAATGAGTTGTACTTCTCGTGATATTTTATGACAATATGGCAAAAAAACTCAAAAGCGATAGAGAAATTTAAATCTCTTCATTTATAGGGTCGGCTTATTGTTGTGGATTTATCTTCATTGTTTTGTTCATTATACATGTTGTAAGAGGCTCACTTACTTAAAAGCTCATCGTCTTTTGAATTATTAGAAAATTATTTATTGGAATTTTTCGCCGAAGCATTAAAAAATATTACAGGTTTTTAGCTTATTCCTTAAGGAGATAGAAATAAATTGTGCTCGAATTTATATAAGAGCATAACAAAATTGATGAGATAGAGCTTAAAAAAACCCCGTATGAATTTTACATAAGATAAGAGCGAATTCCATACGCTAGGGTTGATACCCGATCGAAAATACCCCCGTAGTGATTTATTCGGAAAGTGTGACTCCCGTCATTTATCTAAATCTATCGATGCTATCTACATAAGTCTTCGGAGAGCTACGCTTGCAAAGATGGTGATCGATCAGCTCTCCGAGATGCCGTTATAGATAGTACATCTGCATGTGATAGGTAATTGTCCCGTTTAACGGAAAGGTTCTTGAAGTAAATTTTCTCAGTGAGCCGGAGGCGCCCGATAGTAAAGTGCAACTCCGAAGGAAACCAACCGAAACTTGCATGGAAACTTCAGCACTTAAGAGAGTTATTTTCGATTATACCCGATGCACGGTAAGTGAATAATTATAGCCTGTGTGGGGGAGGGAAGGCGTCATGGGATTCCAATGCTCAAAGCGCATCTCTGGCGGTAATTGAATGCAGTGGTGTCATCCGTACTACTTGCAATGATAAAGGACCGCACCGACAAAGTTGGGAAATTTGACTTGATATGAATATCAGAAATAAATTTACAATTCTCGAATGAATACATTAAACATGTGACGGATTATATAAGAAAATTCGCGAAATATATAAGTCGTAAAACTACATTGAAATATGCTTGTAAAAAATATGTGTCGATCTTTTACGATAGGGTATTAAAAATATAGGGAAGTCTTAAGGAATAAAAATATTGAACACTAAAAAATTTGGCAATAAAATATTTCTTTTGTTGGAGGCGGAGAGTTATTGAATATACTATAAAACAGGAATTTCGTTTTAGTAAAAACGTGCTCAATTTCAACTTGATTTGAGATCCGTCAATAAATAATATATGTAGTATATATTTAGTGGTAGCGGTATTTTATTATTGTAATTTATATATGGAGCTGACTATAGACTGAGAGACAACATACCTTGTGCGGAAGGTGATTGACTTCTAGAATACAACAAATCGTAGGGCAGGGTGTAGTTAAATATCTTCATATATATACATATAATTTACGCAGTGCAAGCTTTAATTGCAATATGCTACTCGAAGTGAGTCTGTTTTCGGAGAATACTACCTGATGCTTACAGAGTATAGAGTGACAAGTAGATAAATTTCTTTGTTAATTAATGAAGCATTATCATTCCCAGATGATTCAGAAAATAAATAATATTAACTGGGTTCAAGACTAGATATAACCAGACGTAATTCGTTCCACGAAAATCCTGCAGTATTTCAATGATAGAATGAAACGTCATGTTTGTCATAAAATTTACTGTTAAACCAAAATGTAAAATAAAAACTTGGTTATAAAACTTTGATAGTAAATGTAACGAAAAGAAAAGTAATGAAAAATAGAATTTACTCTCTCCGTTTGAAGCATGATTCTTTTTTTTGTGGATAATTGTTCAATTCAACATATATTTCTTAACGACATCATATATATTAAAATTAACATATTGCATATTTATAATTTAAGACATCGACTGAGGGTGCTTGATGGAATTTCAATATTAAATTTGGATTATTGAGATTTTGTACACTCGCTGTACACACAAACAACTCGCTGATAACTCTCTAGGCAAATTACTTATTAACAATAAAGATAGAGTAAACATTAAGAACAAATCTGGTATTTATAAATTACAATGCAATGATTGCCAACATTTCTATGTGGGTAAAACCACACGTACATTAGATATAAGGGTATCAGAACATTTAGCTGCCTTTAGATTAAAAAAAGAAACTTCGACATTCGCAAATCACTTGCTAATGGAGAACCATACGTTTAATGCGGATGATGGGGTTAAACTGTTGCATAAAAACATGGGGGATCATAAATTATTTTATCAGGAAATTTTAGAAATTAATAGAGGCCAGTTATACTCCTTACCAATCTTGAATGAGCAGCTGAACCTTCCTAATTCTCCGCTATTATATCCGATACGTTGAAACACCTAACAGATTTCACTAAATGTGGAATGATTGTATATATTTACCCATTCGTCGAATTACATCCCGTCAAAACCCACAATACTATTATAATTGTAAAATCACTGGTATTTCTAAAAGAAGTTGAAAAGCGGCAATTCGCCTTCGGCAATCGCCACTCTGGTAATATGGTGTTTACAAAATAAGGATTAGGACGATTCCCGAAATTTTAACTCAGGTATCGGTGTGGCTCTCAGACGTATAATGTATTGCCTCGTAAATGATATTTGTCGCATTTGTATCTTCTATATAAGCGTTAGACACTGTTTACTGTCTCTCAGTTCGAGTCCATTCGTGTGCTCGAATGCCTGAAGATGCCGAAAGGCGAAACCCGGGTCGTTAGTGACAAAATACATGGAAGTGTACAAAATCTCAATAATCCAAATTTAATATTGCATATTTATTGTGTAATTAAATAAATTAAATATGTTGAATTTATTAAAATATGTAGTAATCATATAAGTCAGTACTATTTTCTAAGTGATTTTACATTCAAGCAGAAAATAAACCGATAAAATAAAAAGCAATATCTGTGTTGTTCTCGAAACTGCTGGATCAAACAAAATAAAATAACGACAGTAGAGATTCCAACGAACTGAAAACCGATTGAAAATCTCTTAGCCGTGTGGCTTTTTCACAAAAGTTCCCCATATAAATCCACTACGATGAGACAAGCATAAAAGTTAACCACCAAAACGAGAGGTGACACTTTAGAACTTTGCACCACCGAGTCAAGTGGGAGATAAATTTGAATAGATGACGTTTAAGAGAAACGTTCGCTGGTGATTAAGTTATTAAACGTCGCTCGTAAAGGGTCAACCGACAATTCATTAGTACTCTATGTTTGCTATTCACAACTTCCAAAGATTGTAGGTAAATTTGTTGCTAATAGCCAAAATAATAAAATAAATGTACGACTAAGACATTTGTAATGTTGATCTTGCAGACTGGACATATTTACATATATTTAGAGAAACATACTTAGATTAATAAGAAAATTTTGGTTTTCTGCACATCCTTGACATCGGTACATCGGTGAGAAATTTTAAGAAATGATAATAAAAGCTATTCACTTTTAAAGTGTTAACTGTCAATTAACCAGTGAACTAGTGTGTGATTGTTTTTAAATGGTTCACTATTTTTTCCTTATAATGTTCCCAATCCACTATTCGCTTAATACATCAGTAATATCATTAACAATGTTTGCTCAGCTAATGGACTTTTAATGTAGCTATATTTGTGATTTTAGATTAGTATTTATTGATTTGTAAGAGGTCCAGAACATTTTAATTGTAGACTATTGTATTTGATTTATGTATAATTTGTTTGCTTATCAGTAATTTCTTGTCTTAGTTCATGAGCCATCAGTTTTATATACTTTAATTTTTACACTCAATTTTATATAAATAGGCCTGTTATTATTGTATTTTAATCAGTTGATAATGCTCGTGATGAGCGAAACCGGTCCTGATCATTATAAATATGTGGAATGAATTGTGTTTTATTTTTTAAAATATAATAAAAGCTATGCGTAGTATATTTTTCATAACTATTCATTTAAAAATACCGGTTTTATGTCTATAGTGAGCACTCAATAATAAAAAAATCTCACTGGCTGATATTTGTTTGTATACAGTTTAAAAAAATAAAATCTTATATTTTAAAAGATTACGAATGCAAGCCAAGAGTTTATCTCAACCGATTTGAATAGCTGTTTGAGTATGATAAAACAATTTTTACTATAACTATTATTTGAACCAATAGAAACAACAGTATTTTGAGCTGTCTTAGTTAATATAAAATGGATTGTTTAACATTCTGATAACATATTGATGTGGTAAAAAATATTCAAATTGAGAGGTGCGCGTAGTAAATAATTAATTATTTGAATCTTACTTGACTTTGTAGACTTACATTATAAACGATTTAATAAGTTGTAAAACAATAATAAGCATGAGTAAGTAGATTTATATGTTATATACAACTTATTCCATCAAAATGAACCTGTTTTAAATATGAATATTACATTATGAAAGCTCTTGTCATTATCATTGAATCAACAACTAAACCTTAAATACCATTTACCATTTTAATAGACGATTTAAGACTTATTTAGGTGAGCATTCATGCATTAAATATATGAAGCATTCTTCACTGGAGAACTCCCATGTGTCAGAATACATGAAGGGTTCAAGTAACTATTCAAATGTACAAGCGCCTTTAGGGTAGAGCAAGGCACTTGAGGAAAAATCCCAAAGGATTCCCTGGGAGATGAAGAAACATGAACGAGGCACGGGCCAAATGTTAATTTTGCCATGGTTTTGGTAAGGGACGAGGCGCAAAGTTTATCTTTGTTTAGCATACAGTAAAACATTGTGGTCGAAACGTGTGAAACAACCTTCGAATACAACGAGAACCGCTGTGTGCAGCTGAACATAATATAATATTTAGCTAATTTTGTAATTTATCTTGTGAAAGTACAAATAACTAAAGCGTGAAGCCTGGTATATGACATTCGAAATATACCACAATACGAATATGTACTATCTAAGATGCTAAGTCAATCTTTATGAATCTAATGTTATATGTACCGTGTGTGTTTGTCGATATCGAAGTCAATGCACTTGTGCTTTTGTTCTCCAAGGGTTCGAGTCCCAAAATGGATACAGTATTCTATTGATTTTTCAATCGTTTTAAAAATATGTATAGTAATAAATGTTTGTCTATGAATACCTCCTCAACAGCTCCTTGATCATGAGAGCAGTGCGCAGACAGAGCAATTAGCTAACTACTACAGCTTTCCTAGTTCCGTCTTTATTTTCTCCGAAGAGAAAAGTTGAACGACTTAAAAATATCTTTTTCTTAATAAACTTTTGTTGGGAGAATTCATCAGCATATATGATGCAATTTGCAAGTGAAAGCCTGAAGAATGAATTATGCAATTTGAGTCACTTTAAACGGTACGTTTTTTATAATCATTTTTAACTGTATAGAATGTTCATTTAAAATACAATGTCATACAATGTAAATAGTATATCGAAATGTTAAATATGTACAATAAACAAAATTGAATAACCTACAATTCAACTATTTAATTTCGTTGATGTATAATTGGTATGATTGTTTGTAAATTCTTGCTATAGTTCTTGAACCAATTACTTGGTATAAATTTTAGTTATTAATAGTCAATTTCTTATAATTTTTTTTTCATGTCCACTCCCAATGTGGAGCATATGGTATCCTAATGGAGGTATCTTAACAGGATTTTTCTACGAAAACTGCTTGTTACTCAGTTGCTCATCCTCTCTTTTTTCGAAGGGAGTAGGGATAAAAGGATAGGGCTAGGACAGGACTGGTAGTTAGCTAATCGCTCTCGCTACCGCTACGCCCCGTTGGGATGGCATGGGTGGGAGGGAGGACTCAGACTACTTAACAGAGATCCATAAATCGGTTGAAGGGTCAATCTATGAAAACCGTCGGCACCGGGAATTGAACCCAAGATATCCGTAACCGTAGCCAGCGACGCTACCAACTGCCACGGACCCCGACAACTTATAAATAGCTTTGTTAAAATTTACATTCTATCAGTTGATAATGCTCGCAAAGCGCGGTATTGATCATTATAAAAATGTTTTTGTTTTTAAAATATAATACCTTTCCACCAAGAATTTACAGTTAACATCTTAAAAGTGATTAATAAATACAAAGTGACTAATTCAGCCAACTCTTGTTAAGTAATATGTAAGAAAGCATTTTTCACCATCTGTAAGCGTCAATTGCTACTGAAAGATAGTTTTTCAAATTTTATAGATATAAATAAAACACGTGTACGTCTTATGAAATTAACTTATTCATCAATCTAAAGGCCGTTATTTTTTGCTTAAAAAGAAAAAAGGACAAGCACAACTACACACAAGTATAGAATGAAAGGCTGGGTAAGAAAAATGTTTTGTAGGAGGATAATATATTATAAGAAGGTAAATTAGTTATAAAGAAATTTACAAATAAAATGAAGATTTCAAAGGGAAAGTAAACTCATATAATAATTTTAAAATATGTAATGATATAAATTTTGCACAGTATAATATATTCATTAGAATCGTTTAGCCTTATCTAGTCAGAATTTTGAACTCATACAAAAGTATATCAAACGGAGAAATGTCTGTAGTTGTGACTGTTTCGATAGCCAGTCTTGTAGCTGAGTGGTTAATGTCTTGGGCGTTCGTAATATTCGTGTTCATGAGCTCGTAATCCCGTACGGACATTTTTATATACTGATTTTTTTCATCGATTTATCGATTTCTGTTTTAAGGTGTAAACATTTGTAAAGTTTATATTAAGAGAGTGATTAATCTCTATTACTCCTATTTTAGACCTATCCTTCTTGCCTCACCCAATTCGAAAAACAGTTTCTTTTAAAGTGTTGACTGTCAATTCTTCATGAAAAAACTTAGTAAAAATCTACCTAATTAAACAATGTCGGTTGCAATTGCGAACATATTAGTAAATTCACAGTAAATTTTTCAAAATTATTTATTTAAAATAAACTATGTCTACTTATTTTATTAATACTCTTATATTTGGTACACATGTACAAACTAATCATGACGTTTACTATAAAAAAAAATACACATATTTATAAAAAACGGTTTCGCTTATTGCGGCATTGTCAACTGATATTATTGGACTGGATAGATTTGCAAACAAACGATCGTGTGTTTGAAAATAACTATTAGTTTAAAAACTAAAATCCAAATCCATGTTTTAAACAATGACCATCGAGATTACTGAACGATTATAATATTTGACACAATCTGTGGGTTTCTAGCGTTTACACACAAAAATAACAAGGTAAATGGAGTATAAATCACGAAAATCTGAGTATGCAATATTACTTTAACAAGGTCAACATAATTAATTGAGGGTCGGGTGTACATAGACTTTGATATTTTTGAGTTTTCTGTTTGAGTATGAAGCGTACGGACTATTGGGCACACAGCATGCTATGTAAATAGGCCGTCAGTGAATAAATAACCTACTACTACGTGCCTAAGAATAATATTTGGAGCAGAAAACGATTAAACATTTTGATGGTGTGTCTGCCTCACTGAAGCTTTTCAAGACAAGCGAGTAATTTTATGCATTGCTTACGATAATTAAGCTAAAAACTTTCTAATTTTTAAAAAAAATATTAAATGTTTGATGAAAGTTTAAGAGTGATTTACTGTTATCATTATTTATCGCTAAATTATTTAAAAACTACAGACGGTTATAACTATACGGCAGAAAAATAAGTGGTATAGTATCAAAACTCGTTATCATCAACATATGCAAAAAAAGAATAATTATTAATGCAGCATTGTTGTTCGTGTTCACACCTACCATTTAAATGACAAAATATCTTTTATAAATCTTCAAACTCCTATTTGAAATAAATGTGAAAATGTTGTTTATTTTCAAAATTCATATTCTCTAATGCCTTACAATTTTCTAAACTAAAAATCTCCATTTCAGCCAATGAGAGAGCAGGCTTGTACTACCAAGGTCACCAGTGTTTGTTTACATATCATGGTGTAAGGCATTTGTAACTGTAGACCAAAAAAGGTTTTTTTTAATTTACCAAAAATAAGAATTGAATTCTGAGTTATGAAACTAGAGTCTTCTAATGACCAGTAGATAAACAATAATAATGAAGATTTTAATGCATATTATATATCGAGAGTTAAAGGTAATATTTAATTGAATAGTCACTCTAGATATTATATGATTCGAACTATCAATCTTCAGTTGTCTTATAACCTATAATAAATTGTTAAGCCTCTTAATACAGTAATCACATTCGTCTATTGGTAAATACAATTCACGTGATATCAAGTATGTCTTAAAGATTCACTTTTTAAATAAATTAATCACGGTTAAGTTATCTATTTACAGCCCATAGATTTATATGTATGAAAATGAGAATCAGTTTAAGATCACCATTAACAATCGATAAAGCCAAGTATTTGTGAGATTCATGGATTATTTAAATCAATAAAGTATTGATTATATTGGCATTTACATGGTATACATCATTGCAATACAGTACAATTACAGTATTGTGTAAGATAATTCAAAATAAAACTGTAATAATTATATGTGATTATATGTACATTTATGTTTATCAGAGTAACATAAAAAAATTCTAATAAATTTAACTGCCATCTATCGTTCAATTATTAAACATTTTAGTTATCGTAGGTGATTTATTCATTTTTATGACTGAAACGATCATGGTTTATGCTGCGTAAATATTATCAAGTGGTTAGTTTTCAAAATGTGTATGCTTTCAATTAAAACTATGATCAACAACCCTTGTTTGTGTTTATAAATATCGTAATAGAAGACATTTTATATAAAGTTTAATGAATTTTTGCTTCGTAAAGTAGCAGAAACTTTTAAATGCCGAGCAACGAAAATATAAATTCGCGCACATAAACAATTGACAATGCATTCGCAAACTCCCGATAAACTCAAAACTTGTACGATGTATTTTCAGCAAAATTCTCTTAGATGTAAATTATCGATAACATCGTTTCCAAAGTATTTCATATATTTCAGTATTTTCAGTTTATTTTATATACGGTACAAGAGACAATATTTCACTTTACCAAATTGTACCCGTCATAGTAATCTTTCAAAATATGTGAAAATAATGAGTATTTTAATATGATATATTACTGTTTAAGTACAAGGGCATTATTTTGGTCCCATAATCACCGTTAGTGGCTTAATTTCCAAAGTATAAGTGATCTCGGCCCAAGCAAGCGAAAGATGTTGAATATTTATTTTTCTAACTTTGATAGAAAACGACACAAATAGAAGATACTTAAATACTTACGATCTATTGTAGGATTTAAAATATTTATTTATAAATGACTGTGTAACTAAAATAAGTGACGACATTTTTCAATTTTAAATGTAAAGTGATTTTTTTTTAAAGTAAAGCACAATTTGTTTGTACTACTTCCACATCTGTATAATGATCAGCATCGGTAGTACAAGCAAATTATCTTTTATTTAATTTAAGACATCGACTGAGGGTGCTTGATGGAACTTCAATATCAAATTTGGATTTTTTGCTTTCTCAGATAAACTCGTTTTTTTTCAACTACTAAAACGGAATGCGTCCTTTGTTAAATTTGGAATTATTTTAACGGCTTCAATAAAGAATGATTTATGAAAATATATGGCATAAAGTAGATAAGTGTTTTCGTATAAAAAATCAATCGTGCGATAAAAAGCTATACAAATAAATAAACTATATTTATAAATTGAAATCGTTTAAGAAAACTTATATTTCAGTTTTATTTAGGGAACATTTCGATATAAAATATAGAATTTTATTATATATATATATATATATATACATAAATTATAGGAATCAAATAATAGTGAAAAAGAAAATTAACAAATATAAGATTCTTTTTTTTTCTATGTCCGCTCCTAATGTGGAGCATATGGTCTCCTAATAAAGGTATCTTAACAGAATTTTTCTATGAGAACTGCTTGTTACTCAGTTGCTTAACTTCTCTTTTTTCGCAGAGAGTAGGGATAGAAGGATAGGGCTAAGACAGGACTAGTGCTTAGCTAATTGCTCTCACTACACCCCGTGAGTATTGGATGGGTGGAAGGGAGGATTCAGAATACGAACAGAAATCCATAAATCGATTGAAAGATCAATTTATGAAAACCGTCCGCACCGGGAATTGAAAGCTAGATATCCGTAACAACGCCACCAACTGCGCCACAGACGCCGACGAAAGAAAAGATTCTTAATATTGTCAACTCGGCGGCTGTTCCCATTGTAGTAAATATTTAACTTTCAATAAAATGAAATATTTCATTTTCGTTATACTAAAATTGTAACATATTTTTTGTTGACATCTACTAACAGATAAAGCAAATCATATAGATTATATGCAATATATTAATACATTATAATTTAGGACATTGACTGAGGGTGCTTGATGGAATTTCAATATCAAATTTGGATTATTGAGATTTTGTACACTTCCATGTATTTTGTCACTAATGACCCGGGTTTCGCCTTTCGGCATCTTCAGGCATTCGAGCACACGAATGGACTCGAACTGTCAGTTCGAGTCCATTCGTGTGCTCCTTAAAAGGGTAATCGTGTACACCTTAAAAGGGTAAAATCAAATATTTATTCGTAAGAAGAAAATGCCGGCGGGACATAAATTATTTTTTATAATGCGATTAAAAACAGTCACCATTTGAACTGGTTGACACACTCAAATTAAGTCTCGGTTGAAGATTTAGTACGAGTAGATTCGGTTGGATAATCCTTTCCAGTTAAAGCAAATGCAACCTCACAAGAGACCAAAGGTGGTTTAAAAGTAAAATTTACTGCGGTGAAAGCTCAAATGATTGGTGGTGCAATTTATCCGGTCGTAAAAAGCTCTTGAATTCACAACTGCATCTGCGTTCAAAGCGATATATGAGAGAGTGTAGACTCTACGCTTTCTCAAACAACTTTACGCCGTAGAGCCGATACGCGAGCAGCAGCGGCAGGCGTCTTTTACAATTTCCAGAACGTAACACGATTCGTTTTATCATGCCAGGCATCCAGTCATTCCCTGTATACTACATTTCAACTTCTTGATAATGGTCCAAAAGATTAATATTTACAACCCATCAACATTCATATATGCAAATAAATATTTACAACCTTTTACGGCGAAACGAAATTCGTAAAAAGATCCCCACGACATTCGACATTTTTAGTAAGATATTTATATTTTTTACGAGGAAACTATTTCGAGTAGCATAAAGTATTAATAGCTTCTAAAATGTTTATAATATTATTTCCATTACATTATCATTATATTCTATAAATTTTCACTAGCTCGATTAATATTTATGTGATAGTTAATAATATAATGATCAATTTATAACAATTGTAAGACATTTTATTTAGGAGTCGATATATAATGTATGCCCGTTTAGAGTCAGCGGCAATCACGTTCTACTGGTCACCCATTGAATCATTAAAACTAAGCTTGTACAAACAATGTTGAAATAATCATTGACATGTTAAAATTCCGGTTAGAATATAGAGATATTATTATAAATCACATGTGATTATCTACTGTCATACATAAAACAGAAGTCATGAATGCCTTTCTTGACGACATTATTTAACCTTTTCCGGTCGCCGTGGTCGACACAGGCTGTGTCACTTGAACTTGGTCATGTATTGAGCATTTTTAAAGCTAATTGATCGCTTTAAAAGGATTATTCTGTTTTTAAATATCATATTGTTATCTTTTTACACTTTATTTTGTGTCTAGAGCTTGTAATTTACATATTTTCATGTAAAATAATCGAGATATGGACGACATGGAAAAAGTACGACACATAAACGTATAATGCAGTTTAAAAAAACGAAATAAATTTTACTTCAATGAATTTATAAGAACGATTTTTTATCAATATGTATAATGAGCTGTATTCATTTATATCTTTTATAGTTGTTTAATTAGAATCAAACATTACAGTTGACTACCGTTATTAATTTCAGCTGCAGTCTCATCTAGCACACAAAGACATGACATTACCTGATGTAGATGACCGAAAAAAACGTGTTAAATTTGACTCTTGACGTGTTAAAATACACGACTGTATTTTTCAACCTGGGCCTTCGAATGAGTGATCTATTATTAAAATTAATAATAATCATGACCAAGTGCTTATCCGACCCTAACAAAGAGTAAAAGAGACAAGTCTAGAATTTTGTAATTTGACAAAAAAGATAAAAGTCTCTTATGGAAAGAGCTCATTAAAATATAAAAACGCAAAAGCGACGTCTTTTGTAGTAAAAATATTTTTGACAAAACGCCAAGAATTCATCTTTGTTTCTTTGTTAGCACGCCCCCTGTTTTGTTACAAGCGCCAAACGAAATTATAATCAACATCGCAATAGACACAATAGCCCCAGCACTGTTGTACTTAATCGTTGTAAAAAATCGCCTCTTAAGTAGAAAGTAGTTTGTATGTTTTTCTAACATTAATTTTGAGCAAGCTATTCCAAGATAAGTATCTGCCAGGACAAAAATTGCGTGATGGAGGATTGCCTAGTACAGAGTTGCAAGACTAAGAATCTCGGTATATTTTTGAGAAATACAAATTATGTTATTTAAAAAAATAAACTGTTTTACCAATAATAGCAGTTCAGATTTCCCTCAACTTAAGTGGGGTACTTGACCCCACTGACTGACTATTTGGATGTAATTTTCTTTGGATGTTTCATGCTGTAAAAGATTTGTGTTTGCTTTTGTAACACAAGTATTTATTTACGTGATATATTAATATGAATAAATTATAGAAAGTAAGAAGTAATTGTGAAGAACTAATTTAATTTAATTGATCAATTTTAACTTAAGACATCGTTATTGACAAAATGCATGGAAATATACAAAATCTCAACAATTCAAGTGTTTGTTAATTCTTCATGAAATTGTATTATGTTTGAAAAAACAATTTAATTTTTAATATATCAGGACCTGATGCAAATAAAATAGTAGAAAGATGCATATGGTTGAGTTACTTTTTTCTATCTAATATTTGTAACTGTTTTATCAAGCTTATTATAAATAAATTTTCCCAATAACCCTCTCTCAATTCATTTCAAAATGTTTGATTGGCAATTTATAACTAATTTGACATGCAATTTTAATGGTATTGTAGAGTGCTATTCTATGTATTTATAGTACTTTCTGAATTTATCTATTACTTTAGAATAATATACATGAATGCGAGTTCGAGTATCGATGTATGCAACACGTCGGGTATCATAAAACGTTATTAAGCCATGACTGGACTCTCTTAGAGATTGTTAGATCGTTTTGGATAAAGGACGTCTGTATTGGATGTGTAATCAGTGTTGCGATTCACCGATTTCCAATTAACGGAAACACTAATGGGCAAATATCAGCGGTACACGATGAACAAGATAAAACCGGAAGCATCGGGATAGGCCGGTAGTAGGGAACCAGGGACATACCCGGCAATGCTTAGCCATAATATGCGATACCCGGGAGAATGAATACTATAGTAATCACATGAAGTACGCATATCTAAAATTGGGTCAATACATTTACTGTTTGTTACAAGAGAATTGTTTATTGCTTGCTTTGTGTGTATGACTAATCATATATGCTTAATGGGGATATTAAATGTTTACTGCAAAACTAAGCGATTTTAACATGAACGTAAAGGTTAAACATAGTAAAATACACTATTTTAAGCACACAATTGATGCCTACATTTAAATACCAAAGTACTTACCCTTGTTATCATAGCATGGCAAAGTAATTAAATCTCTTTAGTGCCCATAAATAAAGACCGATTTACTAACAAGTTTATCAACAAAATAACGCCTAGTAAAATAGAATATTTACATACACAAGGGATGCTATTAATACTAGTTTACGAATTTTAGTTAGCATTATAAATAACTATCATTTGATAAAATAACTCTACACATTTTCTAAACAATCATTTTAAACTAATGACATTTATAAACAAGAAATGGCAAGCTTAGAAGTTTGATTAATCTTGGAAAGTTTATTTTAAAAGTTGTTTGATATCACATGACGGAAAGTTATTACACTGGAACGTTTTAACGAAAGCCAGAAAAATTTATCTGGCACTGTTCACGGAAAGTAAAAAAAAATGGCTACTCGGCGAGAAGCCGAAATATGTCACCGGGTTTATTCAATTTTGAACCAAAAAACATACCCCGCGGGTTTTTACTCGGCCAACCCAGAGGAAAACTTTATTTTTCGTTCGAGTCATAACAAAGCCCACAGATATGATTGAAACATTTTTTGCGGCTTTATTATGGGTAAATTTACAATCGACTTGTGGACGCTTTCAACATTATATCATAAATAAAGAAGTAAAAAAGCTTTGACGTAGGTTCAGGGTATATCAAGACACTCTATTATTAAAGCTTAAAAACTTACTTCAATATAAACACAACCTAAAAAGAGACCGTAAATATTATTTTCATTATAATATTATTACCTTCTAACATAAAAGCTATGAAATAAGCCTTCGAACATTGAGATAACAAGCCCCTAATTATTTATAAAATAATAAATTCAATGCGATGAACCGGAATAGAAAGACATAGTTACAATGGGAAGTGACTCCACGAAACATTAATTGGATGACAGTTCTTTATAAGGATAGGTATATTATTTGTCGGCATCTATTTTACCAAATTGTTTGTTGATATTAATTTTGAACCTTTAAAATGTAGAATTTGTTGTTTTATCAGGGATCTAATAAAAGACTATATTTGATTTAAATAATGCTATTAGCGAAATTTAACAAAAAACGTAATGAAATTTAACAAGAAACGGCTGGTGGAAATCTTTATTGCGACAACATATGCAAGGCTGAAAAAAATCGTAAAGCCCAAAACGCCTTTGCGAAAAAGCACTTTATTTCTCAAATTTCCGGAGTGCAATTTCTGTATATATTATATGAGAAAGCGTTTCCCTTCACATAAGCGTAAGTTTCCATTTATTTTATTCACCATTCATGGGAACTAAAAAGATTTGCATTTAATTTATTTCCTTAAGGCAAGAAGTTAGGTAAAATTATATTCCCACCTTTACGTTTTGTTTGTAGCTAGTCTGCAACTTCAATTGTTATGAAGAGATTAAACTATTATTATTGGTTGAGACTACTATGTACACATTATAAATTTCAATAATATTCTTTGGTAATATTTTACATCGTAAACTTAAACTGTGTGACGCAACTAACTAAACTATTCAATTTATGTCACAAGACACAAGTAAGAATTACAAACAAGGCAACCGTAATGGTTTTGCGCATCCTAACACTAGCTGCTATATGCTATCAGCAATCAATCCTATTCACTAATTCCGAATGCTATATATATTAGCATAACGATCTGTGCGATTATCGGTGCAATGCAATCATATTATGAAACAGATAACAGATTAGTTTTCATTAAAATTTATTTGTAACTAAAAGTATGTAAAGGATTTTAAATATTATTATATTTCTATTAAATCATAAAATATTACATATAAATTTACAAATTATAAATTACATAAAAAAAACATACAAACATGAAATAATTTTAACTAATTCTTCTACCAAAAACTAGTTAAAACGAAAAAAGACGTTGAAACAATTTAATTGATTACCATGATCATAAACAACATTTTCTATTTTACATAGTAATAAATATCGTCGTTGTTCTGGAAGAAGACACTAACTAAAAATACTAGTTTTGAGTAATTGGGCTTTGAAGTTTGTTAAATGCTTTTTTATTTTGTTTGTACAAAACTGTTTTTAAGTAAAGGTATAATTTATAAAAATAACTGTGTTTTTTCATGCGGTAGAATTTGAGATATGGAACATTTTGGTATAAATAACTCAATATTTCATTTTTTCAATTTAGTGTTATATAAATATCTAATTGTTACATAACAGCGAAAAAAAGTTTTATGTTTTACCCGTTCATGTAAAGTTGTGACTAGGCTGACGATATTAAATTGCTAGGTAGTTATTTGTATAATGAATGATTTTGAGGTAATTTATCAGTCACTATTTAAAGAAAGGCTATACGTACATTGACTGTATGTCACGCAGTTCTTTGTTATATTTTTGGAGACTGTTTTATTTGGTTGTTTATTAGTAGGTATAATGAAATCTCACTGGTTTTTTTTTCGTATTACATTTTGTCGACTGTGTATATTCAGTAGCACAGATTTAGACCGATGTTATATAAAAGGGAAGCTATAGACGTAAAAACTGTTCTTACCCTAAGGGATGGAGAGAAAAAACTTATTTCCAGTTTCATTTGAAGGAAAACTTCCAAAATGATATTAATAAAACGGAAAATACCTTATGAAATTGCTTCATTGTTTGCAAGTATGAAAAAAACTTACCCCAGTGGGATGCGGTAGTGAAAATTCTTGCTCTCATATGATATGTAGTATGCGATATCTGTTCAGTGCCGCACTGAGCAAATAAGCAAACTGTCACAAAAACTGAGACCGAACCTGTTAAAAATGTAGACCGCCACCCTCTTGGGGGGCATTCTCGGGGTAAATGGCTCCGGGGCGCAGGCCGAGTAGCAAACCTGGAGCGTCCAGCCACACTTGATGCATTGTAAACTTACCTGAAACAAAATAAAAGGATCTGTGAGTGGGGTAAAATGGTACAACGTGTTTGTATCTGGCAGGAATAGTAGAGCGCGTATAGGATGAAAAGAAAAGTGAAAAAATACGTACTACAAAAATAAAAAGTGCTGAATGTGCCAAGCTCTTCACGAAATATCTATCAAAACACAAATCTGCATATTTCGGGGATCTCATGCTGTGTCCAGTAATGTGTGTGTTTCTGGCATTATAAAAATTATATAATTTGTCACAACAAAAACGCAATAGAGATAATTTTTCTATATACTATTTCCGCAAGTTAATGATGTAATATGTAAGAATGTTTTGATGATCCCTTCGTGTCTTCGTAAATTTTGAAGTATACACGAAATTATGGGGAACTTGTTTAGTATTTGTTCTTTTAAATCTTATGTTTTATATTATTTGATGAAAAGTTATTTTAAATTAACCGTAAATTATTCTTTTTTTTTTTTTTTAATAAAACACAACTTGTTTGCACTATTTCCACATGTTTATAATGATCAGGACAGATTTCGCTCATCACGAGCATTATCAACTGATCTTGGTCATTATAAACACGTGGAATTAGTACAAATTGTGTTTTATTTTTTAAAATGTAATGCCTTTTCACCAAGAATTGACAGTGTACACCTTAAAAGTTAATAAATTATTCATTAAAAGTATTCTTTACTAATGTTTTTGATCTTCGGCGAATAATGCTGCATGGGGCCTTTCCCAATTATTGATTATTAGAATTACGGCTCAGTTATACGATACCAAGTATATCAAGTTTATCATCAAATTGTGGAGTAAATGATATCCATCCAAATATTAACTCTTTGCACTCGAGTGCTGCCAAGGAGGCGGCATTGGAAGTTTATCGTATTACTCGATTGTCGCCGTTATGGCGGCATGTCAATAAAGTGTTTTTTTTTTTTTTTAATATTTTCAGATATTTTTTATTGCAATTTCAATGAAGTTAGAATGAATAATAATATGTTATTACATTTATCTGAGAAAGAAGTCGCTAAATGAAGACGGCGCGTGGAACATGTGCTTTTATCTGAATCTTTCGGTGCAAGCAATATTTTTTTGCCACATAGGGTAATAAATCTTATTTATTGAACACGCTAGTGATTGGATGGTGAACAGTATTATGCATGATCTGAAGTGTATTTATTTATTTTCCAAATTAGTACTCGCTTTTATTTCTTGAAAAATCAAGGGCGTTTCGTATAGTTTACAGTTTTATATTTGAATAGATTGTCTTCGTTGACAATACTTACTAGTATATTATACGGATTCAGAAGCTAACAAATCTAATGTGAAGTACTTTAATGAGTCTTATGAAAATTACTACGGATAGATTTATTATTTACGTTTGAAGTTTGTGAAATTATTGGTTGACCAATTAGTAGGAGATTTTTGGCAAGGTGGATCTCAAAGGCGAACTTCAACTGTTTCTACAGAAGACCGACATACAGATAAGTTACATGTCCTGTGTTCTATGTTCAAATAGAAAAATCACAGGTGGTAGATCGGAAAAAACTATTTTGCGAGACCCACATCAATAAGCCAGGACTACATAAAGGAGATTGCTTTGTGAAATACCACACAATGAAGAGTTACAACTAATATTAAAATAAGTGCAGTATATTCATTATAAATCTATTTTATGGAAATAATAACAAAACATTTTTCTTTGTTTTTTTGTTTACATCAATTATTGTTTTGTATTTAAATATATTTTTCACCAAAAAACGTCTCGAGTGGGCGGTAGGTACATGCGAAAAAAGGCTCGAGTGGTAAAGGTTTTAAAGCTATCACGAAATTAACAAATGAAGTTATTATCTAGGTAGACACTTACCACCGGAAATTTCGAAAATATCAAAGTGTATAGTTTAAGAATTTGGTAATAAAATAATTGGAAAAAAATACTTTTTATCTGTTTTTACTCATGTGTTGGGAAATCGTAGGTAATCGAGTAGACATAGGATAACTTATATGTACTTCGTAGATTATGCAGATTTTTTTTGAATTTCGTTACTAAAGCTGTAATAATGAGTCGTGAAAAATTAACAATGTTGCATAATTAAATACATTTGTGAAAATATTAAATTTCAGCAAGACCTTTTTATAGTTATAATTTCAAGAGCATTCGCGAATAAAGATAATTTATTCGAAGTGGCAAAAGATGGCGCTGAAAACTCACGTCTCCGTGTACAAGCATTAAATAACGAAAAGTTTTCGTCACGTCGTTACTATATCTCTTAAACACATTTGGCAATCGTAATAATTATAAAATGAAATTATTTTTATTTCAAACAATGTATAAAATTAATTATTATATATATTACATGAGTTACTTTTACTATAAAAAACCGAGAATAAATTTAATAAGTTTAATTTACTTTGGAATCTAAAGTTTAGATAGAGGTGTAGTTATCTACATGGAAAAACTAAGGTAAAGGTTGAATTAAAATAAAATCTAAAACTTGAACTTCCATGAGGCTATGTCATGAAGATAACAAGGTTATCGGAAGAACCGTTAATAATCCGCTGGAGAGTTTGCTTGTGCCTTGAAATATTATAAAATAACGATGTAAAAATGGTAATATTAGTACCATATATCGCCTGTCAAATAATCGTAGCGTTGTGATCATAGAGGTTTCAACAAGGCACGACGAAGAGCAATTTATCTATGTCGCAGCGATTCTTTTTTCAAAACGTGACCAAAACTTTACCAACAGAATTGAAAAAGATAACTTCAAGCATTTTTGAATAATGAAGCCATTATAAGTTTAAAAAAAATATAGTTTTTAAGCTAAAAGACCAGTATTTTTTAAATCATTCAAAATAAATAATAACCAATTATAAATGTTACATGCTTTAGTAAATTTAATTACAATAAAGTGGAACCTAAAAATAAATTGACTGAAAGTTAATTGAATTCAATATTTCTTAAACTAATATTCAAATAAATTTATATTTGATATATTGATAGCAACAGTTTTTGAAAAATCCCAGATGTCAACTTTCCGTAATAACAACGCCATCTTTCGGTTTCAGTTTAAAGATTCTACAGGATTTTCCGGGAAAACGGTGGTGAACAACGCTAAATTTTCAATTTGAAAAATAAAATACTAAGCGAGGACGCAAACAAAAAGTGTTTTTAGACTTAATATATTAATAGGGAAGAAAATTCTGAATTATCACATTCGAATTAATATTGCTAAACATAAAATTCGACCATGGGTATTTTTTATCATAACATTTTTAATTGACTATTTTAAAAAAAATATTATACGATATTCATTTCGGCATTTTATGAGTTAATGTATATTGAATTAAACATTCGTACAAAGCCATAATGCTTGTAAAGTACAAACTCTGATATAAACGTACTGTGGAATTTCATAGGCATTTGTGAAGTAATAGAGACTGTCAGCTGCAGAATACAATTGGTAGATGGCAGTATCTAACCACACAGTGGTTTTGTGGTTTGGAAACCCACCCCTAAATATTCTACTGACATCTGGCAGTGAAAGCTCAAACCACATAACATGCAGCGTTGATGCGCTGGAAAAAATAAGTGTACGTGGAAAATATTGCATAACGCTTCATGTCGAAACTATGAGGAAAATCATCTTGAAATCAAGTTTCAATATGTATTCATATTTATTTAAAATTTTTCACAGAAAACTAAATTCCGTTTTTTTTTTAATGTATAGGTACATATCGAAAAATGAAAACTATGATACGAAGATATACGAACGATACATGTTTCCTTGAAGTACAAACATGATAAATGTTTTTCGTCTAGCACACTCGGGCAAAATTAAATAAAAAGATGCGCTATAAAACGTAAAAGGTTTTACTGCAGTGGAAAATATTTGTGAAAATGAATTATTTGCATGCGAAGTAATTGCATTCCAGAAACACGACTAGAGCGGAGACAAAAACAAAAAACTTTTCTTCGAAAACTAAAATCTGCGAGATTAAATAAACTTTTAAAAATGTTGAATTAAGAGTGCGATGTAATTTCGCAAACTAAGTAGGAAAAAAATTACTTAATTTATAAGCTTAATTTATTTTTTAATTCGATGTGAAGGAATCAACTGATCTGAAATGTTATTCTTTCAAAAACAATCTTTTATTCATGCTTTGATTTGAAGGCACGAAGGCAAAAAGCTCAGTTCCGTTTTCAATTTTAGAAGGTATGAACAAACTGATAAATGTGAATCTACTTTTTAAATCCATTAAAATATAAATATTATATACTATAATTAAAAACATATTAACTGTTAATAGCTATTTATAATTTTGTCTCACACCATTGTCAGAACCATTTACTTGTATTTAGGTTGGACGCAAAAATAAAAATGCTGATTTAATAAGCATGCTTCACATATTTAGATGGATTTTAATGGTCTTAAAGCTTTTCAATATAGAAAATAGATAAGATGTCTTAAGATGTAATTTACGTTGAATATAATTTTTCTAATACAAAACTCTAGCTCAAATCGCCAATTTTCTTTTATTAATAAAAACAGACGATATCAAGGTTTTGTTTATATTCAATATGCGAAGTGTTAATAGTACATTTATAAAAAAACCACTGTATTCAGAAGCCCTAATAATAGACACCGTTGTTCGAGACGTTATTGATAAAATGAGAAAATGGTTTCATTAATTTAAATAACGTTTTCGTAGAATGAAATATTTTAATGATAGATTTCAACAATCGAGGTACAATCGAACTTCGTTGTTTGCAATACTTAACAATACTATTATATTTCGAATAATAGAAGATTTGATCATAGGTTACACTCGTGTAATTCTCTTTGAATGTATTTGAGTGTTCTATTAAGTATAGGCATTTCGTGTGCCACATATATTATATCATATGAATAAATTCAGCTATTCATATGTAAGTAGTAATGGAAGATATATAATGTATTATGAAATGACATGACAAAAAAAACACTTAAAAACATTGATATAATGTTCCTAGTACTTTTATCAGTTGAAATCAGTTTTTTCGTTTTGTATGTTATAATGTTTTTGGACCAAATATTGACAAAACCATATTAATTTATTAATATTTTACAATTTTTTAAAATGGTGCGACGAAGGATTAATACAAACCAATAAAATTGTAATACAATTAACTGTGGATTTTGTTTTATTTTTTTGAATATGTGTATAAAGAATACTCACAAAAAATGCTTTTAAGGATTACTAATGAGCCGCATTTATATGATTATACTTTAATTTTTCTGGCTTATATATAATATAAAATGAACAAATCGCCTTTATTTTCAGTGATTTGTATGTATATTTTGAAAAAAAATGCGTAAAAATAAAGAAGTATTAAGGTCGGTGAAAACTTATTTAAAATACAATAAGATTTTCATTATCGTTGTAAAAAAACAAAAACAGGGTTGTGCGCTCGCTATATTGCTCGTACAAGCAAAAAAGAATAAAACTCGCGGGAAAAACTCCAGATGCATGGAAAGAGCGTCGACAGCATGCAGATTTACGAGTTTTGAATAGTTTTCCACTCTCAGATTATCATATTACACGAAGTTTCCAACTTTATGAGTGCCTAAAACTCGCTAAGTTTCTCGCCTTCAAATAAGTACTAGCTGGGGAAGCCGCCCAAAAGTGTTTCGGTCGTAGATAGTTTGCCGAGCGTGAACATTTCAAGAAGAAACTGTAAAATGCATCTAATTTGAAACGATAATTTACAGCTAAAACGAGTGGAATATCTAACGTTGAAATTTACGCCCGTCAATGTGCAGTATTCTTCCACAGTGAAAAATCAAATAATACAATGGAATCGAATATTTTATCGTCACGCTGTTGAAATGTAATACGTATTTACTTATTCCAAATATTAAGTTCAATCGTTTGACTTTGAACGAAATCGAAAACGTAGCACATAAGAGTTTGATTCAAGAAGTCAAATCCATTTGGTTGTCAATGAAAATAAATTTTATTTTGAATTCAAATATACAATATGTATATCCCACTATAAATTAATGAAATAATTCAAAAATGGCATCGATAATCAATTAGGTAGCAAGATAATGATGTACTTAAAATTACAGCGTATAGGATTTCACTTATTTTCATTTTAATCGTTGAAGTCTTAGTGGAAAGAAATTATAAGAGTATACAATTGAGAATGTACAAATAATAGTTTACTTACGATGCCTTTAATTTTAAGCTAGTTGACTAATTTGTTTTGTAGGCGCTAATGAGATGAGTGTACTTTCGAATTAAGGTATTAAAATTTTAATTCTCTATTTTTTCATCTATATTGATAAAAGATGGGCTTATCTGCAGACCAAAAGTGTGAACTTGTGATGAAATTATTAATTGACAACGGTACTAAAAATAGTTCATTTAATTAGCAATGATAAAATAATTTATGTATTTTATACAGTAGAAAAATAGTCTGTGTATAACAATACCTTAGATATAATTGTGTCAGTTGTATGGAAAAATACCTTGGTACCATGATGTTCAATCAGTTAAATTTGTACTGTTTGGTCCGATCTATCGCAAATACTTCAAATACGAATAAACAGTACAAAGCACATCACTTGGAATACTTGGGTTGCAATCACAGTTTGTACTTTGATTGGGATGTATCTCTAACCAAAGCATTGACAAGATTCGGAGAGACCACACTTGACCCTTAAATTCAGAATACGTGAAATTCAAGATAGAAAAAGTATATATGTAGAAATCTAGACCTTAAAATATTTTCTGCTATGAATATAAAAATAAACAAAGTGATTTATTAACATATTGTATCCAAACGTGTAGTAAGTTGAGTTGTAGAGTGTTTTATTAGCAATTATAATTGTTCTTTTAGTCGTTTGATTTTGTTGACAATCATAGATTGAATTAAAATTTACTTGATATAACTTCATTTTTATAAGTTACCCACAAAATAACAATGCTTTTTTTCTTCAAGAATTGATGAATAGGTTTCATACACATTTTTTATTAATGTGTACGAGTAGTCTTTTATTGTATATTTTATCTAATCACGTTGCAAAATTTTTAGCCTAAACATTGTGTTCATGTTTTCTTATTATTTGTCCGACTCTTTTGACGATTTTTTGTGCTAAGTCGTTTTCGACATAAAAATAAAACTGATAAATATAACACAATGAGTGGACCCAAAATGTGCCTTGACGATGATTAATAAGTGACTAAGACTAGTGTTAGTAAATTAAAATTCCTTGTCTTTTAAGCAATTATATTACGTATTCCATTTAATGAAAATAGAATAAGCTAAAAACATAATAACATGTTTCAATATTAAACTTACTAAAGGTATCTTTCCAGTGGGTTTCGAGATGAGACGAAATCAAGTCAATACTACAGAAACTAGACATTTACCTGAACAAATTGTAATATAGATTAATTTTCGATTCTACAATGGTAAATAAGAGGAAACTAAATATTTAATCTTGCCTTCCAAGAAATGTTTTGAAAACTTTTGTCTACATATTTGGTACGTGGTAGTAAGATTGTATATTTGAGCGAAATGCATAAATACCAGCAGCTTAAGTTGAAATAGGAAAATATACGCATGCTGTAGTGAAACATATTCCTTCAGAATTCAAATATACTACGTTTCCAAAAACTATTATCCCTTCAATCACGAGCTACGACCCAATTGTTTCAGCGATATGGGTATTCCCCAAGAGTCTACAAATAGCGTGAATCAATCGCTCACGCCAAATTAAATATTGATGAAATGTTTGACAACAATCCCCGGGGATATAGATTGTAGGTTTCGTTTAGCAACTGTTTTTCATAGGTATTCGGACAATCCGGGGCCGAAAGTTGCCAAAATAAATCGAAAACCAATTCCAATAATTATATTTAACATTCAGATTTCATTAATAAAAAATACGAAACAATTTTAACCATTAAAAGCATCGTTACTTATTATTATTTCTCTTCAAAAACCTTAATTCAACTAAGCCGTCGTGAGAAGGTATATTACTACAATAGTCGACCAATGAAAATTTTTATTACTTGTTACATATACTTACATATTATCATGAAATTAACTCAAAAATGTTCCAATAATTCCAAAAAAGGGTATGAAATAATATGTAACGCTGATTAAACAATTAAAGATTGGTTGGTTCTTTGGATCAAATCGCACATTTACATAGGGGTTGTAGATTTAAAATTATCGTTTAATAATTATACATGAAGCAATGGCTTGGATGCAAAATTCTCAGTTAGAGCGTAGTGTCATGGCAAACGAGAGACACTGACTTAATCAAAATGGAAGGTAATACGAACATGATTTTATGATACTATATATTACTCTTATAATTTTTTTGAGATTTTTTTGTTAAAAGACGTATATAATAGAATTTCTTGTTGCTCTATTTTTTTTTTAAAATATATTCAGTATAATTATACACTAAATATCAGTCAGAAAAAATGCGAAAAAACGAACTTGTTGGTTTTCAAAAATCTTTATAGAATCGTTATATTCAATAAATCACTTTAGTAAAATTACTTTGTTATACGATTTTGTCTCAGACATCAAATCTCGATAACCTACAATAAGCCCTAGTCTAGTCACGGCGTAAAGCAAATAAAAGCATTTCTGAAAAACAGGTGTCAACTCTTTGCTAGACAGGCCTGAAAACATTACTATTTTTATTTAAATAAAAGTGCAATAGCTTAAACAAATACGTTAAGAGTGCAATTATTAAAAAAAACAAAATTATTTCAACGTTTCATATTTTTTAGGTGACGGAAAACGATTAACGATTTTCGCGAAATGACAGGAAAACCTACTAATTTCTCTTACAGATACCTCTATTAGTGGTACATGCAGTCCAAATTGGGAGCGGACAAGGTTTTTTTCAATGATTTTTCTTTATGTCTTTTGGAAAAATCAAATGTACATCAATATATCAAAAATTTACATCAATATATCAATTTCGTCAAAATAAATATTCGAAGAACTAATTGCATTTAGTTTTCTGTCAAAAAACTGATCTGTAAATATAATATGTCATATTATTGAATGTTTTTTAATATAGCATTTTGAGTACCTATGGGTAGTGGAGTATTTACATTATTTGGTTTCAAAATAGCAGGGGTGAAAGCCCCAGGGTAAATTGTCATGGGTCTGCATTGATCTGGGTAGTTTGTTCCCGGAAGCTCAGTGTAATAACGACTAGTGTAAAAGCGACTAAACGGATTCACTACCAATTGTTATGCAAAAATTCGATACGCTATTACTGACTATTACCATTTATTCACGGCGTGTATTTAGAAATTGAATGTCTACACTGAAATAATAAACTCAAATACAACACAATGAGCATGTTAGAGTGATTTTGTTTCTAAATAAATGAAATAGATTTACATTCCTGCTGGATAATTTCTGAAATAAACATAAATTATTCAGGAGGTGAATGTTTTGGTAAACGAAACTGTTTTTGTCTGTCTATACATTCTCGATTTTGATGTATTGTATTGTTTGACAAAATAATTACTGTTTATTTTCATTTTGAATCGTAAACTACTTGTGACGATACGTTTATTGTCCCACAATAATTGTATAGAAGAAGAATTAAAATAAACCCTAAATGATCCCCTCCTAGTATCCTCCATTTACTCTTTCCAAAAATAAATGTTGGGCGAATGACTAAAAACCAAATATCGTTAAACAAGCTATGCTGATGACGCATGCCTTGAGGGTATCATGGTATGTTTCGGAGAATTATCTTATTGTTTACAAATCAAAAATAGTTTTTTTATACATTAATGTCGATAATTTTAAACTGTATTTTATAAGTAACTCGTGAGTACCCGGCATGCGTTAAAATGCCACTCAAAGAAAGAAAATGTTTGTGTTTTAATTCTGTTTATTGAAGTGCTTCTGTTGTTGGATACACAATATTTTTTGTTTTCCGTCTGGTGCCTACACGAATGAATGAGAAGGTTTTTTCGAGATGTCGTTGTTTATATGTATTTGATTCTTTTTTAAATTTTATATTTTTATTTTTTTCTTCAAAAACCTTCACGGGTGTGTACACAACAACTAATCAAAGTTTAATTTTTTAATTTAACTAATGAGCGGTATTCTAAAAAGTTTGTCTGTTTTCTCAAATCGATTGACTACAGTATTACGGTTAAGTGAAAGTATATGTTAACAAGATTCGTGATAAATAAATCATAACTCGTTTAGATACTTGGTAATAAATGGACGGATAAAATGGCTGCTTAATTTTTTTTTGTTGAAATGACAAAAAAAAACTATAATTTACCGATTTCAATCGCATGTCTCGTTTTGTATGAATTACTAGATTTATAATGTATAAGATGACCATATGTCTATATATCGTCATTATAGCATCAACCAGTAAATAAATGGTATTAAGACATACCCCTGTTCTTACAAACGAAAATTTTTCAGAAATTTGGGTAAACGCTTTCAATGTTAACATTCTTTAAAAGAATGCTCCCTTTTCACGAAAGAAAATATTCGAAATCCAATCATTTTTGGTTGCATAAAGCTTCATGTCTCTGATAAGGTTTCGGCAATGTTTGTAGCATCAGCTTTCTCGTATAAGTTTAGCAACGAATAGAGTAATTTTATTTTACCTGCGATGTTTTGACTACCAAATGCCGTTTGCCCACGGCTGTTTATTTCTGTATGTTTTGCGAAAATCTGAATACATTTAGGCTACACGCTTTAAGTATAAGTATGCACGAGTTTTTTTTCAATATATTGTAACTGACAATAATTAATGCAAGAGGACATAAATTATGTGATATCGAAAATGTTCATCGTGGTAGATACAAGTTTCACTGATCTTTCCTATTCGTTCTTCTTTAATTTTGGATTTGACCGTTTTTATACCAATTGGATTTGACTGCTTTCGAAAAACATGTCTGAGTATTTATTTACATTTAATACGTAGTTTGTATTCACTTTTTCATGCTATTGTACGTGGTTTAACAAAAAGCATTCAAAGAAATGATCATTTTTGATATAGAAAAAATATTATTGTCTTGAATTTTTCACGAGTTATTGTTGGATTTGTTCAAGTATGTTGAAATCTTTGTTGTAAAGAGTATCATATGGGTTGGACCAAATATGATACCAAACTGAAAATTATATATCACTATCTGCTACTAATATAATGGTGCTTTCTATAATGTGTTATTGATCGAATGAGTTAATACATTGGTCTAGATTTACTATTCTGAAAGAATAATCAGCACATCTTATGTTTTTTTTTTGATTCGATCGTTGACTTTTAATGCATGACTAATGATATTGTCGGCGTCCGTGGCGCAGTTGGTTTCGTCGCTGGCTACGGTTACGGATGTCTTGGGTTCAATTCCCGGTGCGGATGGTTTTCATAGATTGATCTTTCAATCGATTTATGGATTTCTGTTCGTAGTCTGAGTCCTCCCTCCCACCAATCCCATCCTCACGGGGCGTAACGAGAGCGATTAGCTAACCACTAGTCCTGTCATAGCCCTATCCTTCTATCCCTACTCTCTTCGAAAAAGAAAAGAGAGGTTGAGCAACTGAGTGACAAGCAGTTCTCGTAGAAAAAATTCTGTCAAGATACCTCCATTAGGAGACCATATGCTCCACATTGGGAGCGGATATGAAAAAAAAAATGATATCACAACAGACAAATACTTTAATATAATATTACAACTTTAACAGCGATTGCCGAAACAGATACGCGAAGAATATAATTTACGACACACACGATCCAAAATAAGATTCCAATACCACTATCAACAGCAACCTCCAGAATATTTCGATACAACTGTTTCACTATAATGTTTTGAAACAGAAAAACATAATAAAACATCGGAGTCAATACCACGCCTTATTTTCCACTGTGCAAATATGTTATCTATACAAGCAGTTCTGCTTCTTAGTTCTTGGCTATTGTCCAAAGGATCTTTTGTTATTTTTACAATACGCTTTGTTTTAAAGACTGAAGGTGTAAGAGAGCGTACTAAAAAGGCAAGGCAATGTTTGAAAACAGGTAAATAAGCTTGGATTGTAGTTCACATCACATATAAAAGCTTGTATGTTTTGTTATGAGGTAATAGCTGGGGTAAATGGACAATAATAGTTTAGTTCATACAGAAAACCTACCTTAAGTTTTTAAATTCAATACAAAAGTAAAAACATTAGCGAATATAATTTAAGACATCGACTGAGGGTGCTTGATGGAATTTCAACATCAAATTTGAATTATTGAGATTTTGTTTAAGACATGGAAATATACAAAATCTCAATAATTCACATTAGTGAATGTTTTGTGCAATGAAGAATAAAGTGAAAGTAATTATTAACACAACCATATCCACTTGGATATTATTTGAATTTATCGTTAAGTTTAGAAAAAACGTTTATAATATTAATATTGGATTTTAATGATTTTGAATACCTTCAAACTAGTTAGTTGGAGTAGAATTGACAGACTTTGATTTGTACTATAATGTGTAGAAAGATTGGTTTGATGTAAAAAAAAATGTAATATCAATTTATCAACAAATTGAATATTTTTCCGGAACAATAATGGATCAATCTTTCTATATTTAATAAACTATTTAATCGTTGATCTAGCTCAATTTCTTATTTTCAAAGGATATATTGACAAATTATTGTTCTTAACACATACGTTTTCGATCATAAAATTCGCCATGATCGCGATACGTAAAAGGTAAGATACCATTTGAACCACACTGTATTTAAATAATGACTTACCGATAATAAGCCTTAGCAGGTTGGCCGCCAGGAGACTGAGGTCCGGTGAGTGCCCCATGGGTGCCACGTCACGTCCCATCCACTACCCTTGCAGCTTCATCACACGCACACACCCCCATCTTATTAAAGAGAGCTTTTTAAAAGCTTAGGCACCCGTTCCGTTATGTAAATTTCTCGTTATTTTAAAAGAACTTGTCCACACTTTGACGTTTTTGCTCATTCATTAGCTTGCGTAATACATGGTGTAGAGTTATGTATTAAAATGTATACTTTACCGCAACGTATTAAGTAGCACTTAATATAATTGGGGATGTTGTCTATGTAAGAGAGAATGCACTGTACACGCAAGGATGTGTATCTTAATATGTTAAAATATATAAATATAATAATCAAACACTATTTATTAATCAGATTTTTTATTTTTACTATTAGATAACTGTCTATCGGGCAGCTGTGATAATTCATATTATAAAAAAATACAGTGCTAAGTGATGAACATCAAACCATCGAAAGAAATATTACTTTTAATGTGTTGACTGTCAATTCTTGATATTGTCTAGTATGCTCGCGATGAGCGAAACCGGTCATATATTCATGTGGAATTAGTACAAAACTAATTATATTATTAAAAAAAAGAAAAATATTCGTTCAAGACACATTTTATGCAATATTTAACTCTACGGCGCGGGAATTTTATAATATATTTTAATTGGACTGAACATATATATATTATTTGGTTTATTTGATAATAAAAGTATATGAATTTGAATTGAAATGTAGATGTCGAGCAGAAAATTGTATTTAGTCGCCAAAGCCCTATGACATAGATAATGGAAAATAAATAGCTAATTTTACTTGATGTTTTTTTTTAAATCTAAATTGAGAAATCTTATCATATTGAATGTTTCCCGTGTTATCTAAAAGAATTTTTTGAAAGTATTTTGTCTAGACAAGAATATACTGCTTCAATTGTATTTGATATTTAAAATCGTTTGCATATAAATGAAAAATAGATAATAAGATAAAAAAGTATAGTACATATTTCCGCCTGAATTATAAAATTTAGTTGATAAGTGTTTCGGCACCACGCTATCGATTGAATTTTTCTTATAACTATATTTCATAATTCCCGTAGAACGACACGACTTGTTATTTTTATCCATATTATGATGGTGTTCTACCAATTAAATGCCAATTCAACCAAGAAACAAATTATTGATTGAATTGACATTAACTTGGTAGAACTACACTACAATAGGATAGATTATCAAAGTTTTAGTTTTACAAAATTGTATTAGTTAGTTGATAGCTATTTCGGCTTAACGCCACCGTCAGAACTAGTTCTGATTTCAACTAACTAATAAATTTGGATTATTGAGATTTTGTACACTTCCATATATTTTGTCACTAACGACCCGGGTTTCGCCTTTCGGCATCTTCAGGCATTCGAGTACACGAATGGACTCGAACTGAGTCCATTCAGTACGAGTCAGTTCGAGTCCATTCGTGTACTCGAATGCCTGAAGATGCCGAAAGGCGAAACCCGGGTCGTTAGTGACAAAATACATGCAAGTGTACAAAATCTCAATAATCCAAATTTAATATTGAAATTCCATCAAGCACCCTCAGTCGATGTCTTAAATTATAACTAATAAATGTTGTAGAACTGTATACTTATTTTATCCTATTAAGAAACAAATTTTAGAACAAATAAAGAAATGAAATTATGTTATTATATTGAATGTGATACAAAAATATGTTATTGTATTTAAATCTTTACTAAATAAAGATTAAAACATTAGTTTAACTATATTAGGGTGATGCCAAAGATTACATTATAGACCAAAGAAAATAATTTGTAACGCAAATTTTCCCAAGACAAGATTATGTTTGTAATATTTTCTGGTTGACAATTTATAGCGCAGCGACAACTAATTAATATGTAAATTTTAGTTAGCCTTGTTTATCTTTGCATAATTAAGAAAGTTCTTTTTACGCGAGCTTCCGCCCGTTAAATAAGTCAGTAAATAATATTTCCGGAAACTCAAGTTAAGAAACTCGCATTTTAATCATAATTTACCGCTAGAAACCAACAAATGAGAATACCAGTTACCGATAAATCACAAAAAGAGACATTTTGACTCAGCTACATAACTAATGAAAGATTTCCCCTCGCCCTTACCACTGTATCGTGAGTTTATGAGTACGTTAACAAGGCGATCGGAAGCCTATACTCATTGTATGTGTTGGGCCGTGAGGAAAAGCTGACATAAGCCAGACCCGAGTCCCTGCTTGAATTTCTAAGTAGATGAAAAGCAGACTAAGCTTCGAATATAAAAAAAAGTTCATTAGTAACGTATGGATACTACATCGGTATATTATACAAACGCTTGTTTTAAAGTTCTTTAAAAGAATGACAGATAGGAAATGTTTTTACACCTGCCTACAAGAATTTTGATATATTATTTAAATATTTCCAGTCAAAGCCAATAATTTTCGTAACTAATGGGTGCAAAAAAACACATCACATTTGGTGAAATAAAATAATATTGTTTTCAAGCTTTAAAGGCGTGCCTAATTACATAAACAAACTCAATTTTTAAATTAATAGAGAAATATATTCAATTTTCAAGAGGAAGTGTTTAGTTATTGAGTTTGTTGTACTTTAAAAAACTCATTAGTGTTTTGATTCATCTCTCGATGGCGTGATGCCAAATTATCAAGTAAATGCAAATTCAATCAACTTTTTCAATTTACCAATTCAATTAAATTTTTAGTCTGTAATTGAAGACGAGAGATTCCTTGAATGGTTGAAAAATATAATGTGTTAATAAAAGAAACAATTTTAAAACAAATTGTATGATATAATATGAGCAGAAAACGTTTCGTTGAGCGACTAAGCACATTCAACAGAATACGTAATGTAAGATGATAACATGCACCCGGATTAAAAAAATGACTTTAGTAGTCAAAAGAGTCAGGAAGAATTGTGCATTGATATCAAATAAATTTATTTTCTCAATATTCGGCATACTTACGAGTATCAATGAGAGATATTTAAAATATACTAATGTGGATTCTGGCACGAATACGTATTCCGAATGGAAGAAAACATCTCTGGTTATCTTCGCATTGTTATTTATTTTTATATGATACATAATTTATCATCGATGCCGAACTCATGCAGGCTTCAAAAGCATATAATAATGAAATTTTCATTTAATATTGCATTAATAAATCTTGTCGCCTAACATGCAACACGAACTGGGTCAACAATAATGCTAAGATATTCTCATAATTTATAATCATGCCATGAAATACAAATTAAATTAAAAGTACGGACATAAAATATTGCCAAGAGACAACAATTTATCAGTGCGAAATCTATAAGCTACTTTCTTTGCGCTGCCAAATTTTAGCATTTTTTTAATAACGTTTAGAAACAAACGAACAAGACGGAAGACCTGAATAAATTCATGTTCGTTGTATTCTTTATCTCTAAGTCGAGCAGGGTACTGTCATCTGTTTTACCAAAACGAGAAGGAGAGCGTCCGATAAGGCAAATATATTTATCGTAGTTCCGAAAAGGGGCAGTGTCTTTGTTTTTATGCGGAAAAAGCTTTTGTGTGTTGAAAATAAATTCATTGAGCTTTGCCGTATTCACTTTTAATGTCACTAAGGTTTCATAAAAAAGCGGTAAAATATGGTCGTTAAGATTGACTGGAAACAATGAATAAATTATTACAGGAAAATAGCTATTTTTATTGCACACAATTTTTAGTGGATATTCATATTTATGAAAGGATAAACAATGAAACTGCTGTTTCCAAAAATATCTTGTATCTTAAATTACGATCAAAAACGTTTTTTTATTGGATGCAATAAAATATTACAATTTCGGTACATTTTTCGATTGTTGCAAAAAAAATTAAATAATTATATGGTTTCGTCCTTTCTGTTAGCAAATTGTACATCACTCTCACAGCCGAGTGGTAAAGACTCTTATGTCTTTGTATACTCGGTTGCTCAGTAAAGGATTTTGCCATTAAACATTTTAAAATCAATATACTGATATGCTGAATAAAGCCAGTTATGGTTATTATTTGACATATGATCTGTATGTTAAACGAGATTTATTTTATCCTTAAAATGATATTTAAATATACTAGTCAAAAAAGAACATCATGTTTTACTCAACACTAGAAAATTAAAAAGCGATTTATGGTTTACTTTAACAGATAGTCAGTTATATATAAAAATCGACCGGCAAACATAAATTAACGGTCATTGAGTAATTATGTTTTGTCTTTAGCATGGTTAAGTAAGGCCGCTAATACACATATTTAATTAACTTAATAATAAACTGAGTGATCTATGACCTTCTAATGGAGGTATCTATAAAGAAGTTGTTTGACAACAGCTGATCGTTAGAGTATGTATAGGAAGATATAGCCAACACAGGACTAGTGGTTAACTTATCGCACTCACTTCATCTTATATATAATAGCCCAGACCGCTTTGTAGACGTTTTATTTTTATCACATATCACATGTAGGTATGACATTTTCTCGTGACGTAAGAGTTCGCGTTGTATATAAAATAAAATGTTATGCAATCTACACACAGTTCCGACATACTAGCTACTTTAGATATTCTGTATTTTTATTTTAATACCGTCATCTATGACGGGCACGGTTTTCCTTGTTATATAATATTTTCCCCAAAAAATATGGTCAGGCTAAATAAAAGAAATTTGACCAATAGATATTTTCATCTTTGATTATATTGATTGAACTTCGGTTAAGGGGCTATATTTTCAGAAGCAGAGATTGTTTCAAATTGTATGAATGTACTTATTTCTATCGATAATTAATATTTCTCGTGGATATTATGTCCTAAGCAAAATATTGTTACGCCATTTTTAATGATGTCGTTAGATATTTAATTATGCCCTTTTATGCTTTGTTGTTTTCGATGCAGAACGTATTTTTTCTTACCTTTGTTTTGTTATTGTTTACATAAAAGAATAAATATACATATAAATTTAAAATGAGTAAAGTTATCTTTGTTTTAAAACTTAATTTGCTGACTGAAAATGCACACAGTAAAGTTGGAGCCAAAGAATTAAACCATAATTGAAAACGAACGTTTTCTTATGTACGCAGACGTGAATAATGAAACATTAGCGGGATAAAGGCACTGCACTTAATTGCAACATGGCAAGTGTTTTGAGTCTTTGTTCAGCTCTAACCATCTAGACACTTACCTACTTTAAAGCTCCCATTTTTACAACTTACTTAGTGCAGACGGATGAAATCTTGAAAATCGGCACTAAGCAGGGAAATTATTCTTGATTATTCCATCTCTGTTATTTCTATCACTTGGTAAAGGACTCGACAACCTTTTTTGCGAAAATAATTTCTATGGTTAATAAGCAGAAGTAAATTTTGAAGCATTACATAATTTTTTATAAGCGTATAAATAGATAAAACATTTTCACCATCGATTATGATTTGAAATTAAGCTTCAGCGAATAGTTGAAAATATTGATAAATTGAGGGGTGTGGTTCAAAAAGCTGCTAACCTATCATGAGACAGTTCTATAACAATCACAGTTAAAGTTTGTTTTCATGATTGAAAATAAACTACGAAAACAATTAAGGTTTTGTTTCTGATTTACAAACTTCAAGTGTTTTCATGTATTATTGTTTATTAGAAGTTTATTAAAAAGAAAAAGTTTATTAAAAAAAAATCCGATCCTCATGGGGCGTAGCGAGAGCGATTAGCTAACCACTAGTCCTCTCGTAGCCCTATCCTTCTATCCGTACTTTCTTAAAAAAAAGAGATGTTGAGCAACTGAGTAACAAGCAGTTCTCATAGAAAAATTCTGTTGAGATCCCTCCATTAGGAAGCCATATGCTCCACTTTGGGAGGGGACATGGATTGGCATACAAATCTAAACTTACCAAGACAACTTTTTGAAAAATTTCAATAATTAAATGTTAAATTATTGGTAGGTATAAGACTAAAAATCGAATAAACTGTTAATTGACCACATTATGAGTTTCAATCTTTTCGATACTTTTATTATTTTTAAATTTGTACATCTATTTCAAATTATCATCACATGCTTCTAGTTGATAATGTTTTTTAGCGTTACAGTTAATTTGCGTCGTTTCAAATTAAAGAAGATTTTAATATTCCGTACAAAAAAAGTAATTCATTCATTAGAAAGCGAAAGATCGATGACTGAAGTTAAAGTATAAATATATTATATATTCCATGAAATGCATGAAATTACAGCTTTTTTAAAATAAAATGTTTTTTGAATTTAAAATTATAAAATGCGTGTAAAGTTAAATGTATTGGGAAAAAAAATTCAGCTCTGTTTATTTTTGTAGATTGTAATAATGTAAAATATTCTAGACTAATGCATGAAGTGTATTTATTCTTTCTGTATCAAAACCTGCACAGTGTTTAGTGCAGTAACTGATACACGAAAGGGTGTTTGATTGATGAGCATAATGCAGAAACCGTTATACACTATAACGGCTTAATGTAGTGTATGTGCTCTTTGTTGACTGAAAACGTTGTCTTATATGTATTTATTTGTGTAATAAATTTGATATTATATTTATGAAAATACTATTTATTGACTTCTTACCGAGAATAAATTTTAAATCATTCCAAAGATTTGGATATTCAAAATAATATCATTAAGTACAGTTTTTGAAATCTTTCGAAAATATTTAAACACGGAAAAAGTAGATATGCACAGAATTTTAGAATGGTTGAATGTTGAATAATCAAGGTCTTTAGTTCGCTGTTAAACTCGAGCTGATAACCAGCGAACTGTTTATATTACTTTTAAAATTGTGGTTTAAGTTGATTATACTATAAAATGCAATAATGGCAAGTTCAACTAAAGACAAGATAACTATAAAAACTAAAACGGATTATATAATATTTAAACGTCATTTTTATAAGATTTCAAATAATGAATACATTTTTACTGTACATATGTCCTACTGTTTTTAAGTAACGCAACAATTTATAGCCTTCTCACATAGTGCATTTGGAAGACATTACTTAACTGATGACTTTGTAAAGGAATAAATTAATCCTTAAAAGAGTTTTCTATATTGTTACCAAGTCTGTATTTTAGAGGTCTGCACGGGCCAAAACTTGATAAAATTACCCAGTCTATGCCCGTTTCGTTCAGACCCGGCCCTCTGAATATCCACTTTATTTATGTACGAACAAAAAATAAAACTATCGCTTATTCGTAAATAAAGAAAGCATTGTTTCAGATTTGGCTTTGATTAGCTCATAGAAATCTTGGACATATTACGTATATACGGATTTGATAATTAATTATACCCTGAGAAATAATAATGTCATGCGAGTTAAGATATAGATACATACATCAAATTTAATCTCTATAGCAAGACGGAGTAGAATAATACTAAATATGTAGATATTAGCTCGACTCATATTTTTTATAAAATGTGGTATTCGAGTGTTAAACAAATATACAACGATTATATTACCGACTGAATTTACAATATGAACATAGTATTCGTCAAATATTATATCAATATTAATAGTGTCTACTGATATTGTTTCAAATATACCATAAAACAGTCATAACGACTATTGGTATTATAAACTAGCCATGTTAAATTGCCAGATACATATATAATGGCAAACAGCAATTTGCATAATGAATTGCAAAGCGTAATGAATGTGTTCAGAATCAACTGCCAAAGCACGGATTCAAACCCCAGACAAACATAAGTTAATTGATGATGTTTAAGCATCGAGCAGATAATATAAACCATAGGTTTTATTTAATGTTATTTTTTATTTCTCGGAATATGCAATACGTTAACATTTTTGTGTGTTTCTATTCTAAGGTGAAGCTTAGAATTATTAATTATAGCTAAGCGAATAAATTCCTAAGACCCAATTTTCAAAATATGGAGAGCAGAAGAATTGGTTAGTAGCCTATTGCTAAACGCTCTAATTTCATATAGTGATATACGCAATTCAAAAAATTAGTATGAATAGTTCTACTGGAAGAATGTCGAAAATCACTATCAGAATTCAATCAATACAATGATTGATTAGAAAACCTTTTTCTTATTTTCCATAAATGTTGCCGAGTGCAACGCAGTAATGCTGCGCAAAAGTTCGGCTCTACGATAAAAAGTTGGTATTATTTTTTTTATTTGATCACATTACCATGTCTTAACTTTGGCCTTTTATTTTTATTATCTATATCAAAATGAATAAGACGACAATGTAAATACTCCAGCAGGAGTCCATATGTGAAATTTTTGAAAGGATATGTGAGATCACGAACAATAAAACCTAATCTAGCCTGACAAAGAGTTATGCCTAATAGTTAGTAACAAAAAAAATATGAAATATGTGCATTTGTCTTGCAATGTAATATCGGTTAGTTTATAAAACCCAAGGAGTAAAATTTATAACCAATAAAAAAGTGTACATAAAATAAAATTGCACTAAGTAATATAGATTTTATAACCGCATATTTTAACCATATAAATACTAAAGTGGATTTCATTCCATAAAAAACACGTCAATTCACAAAAATGTTCTCTCACTTAAATTTATGAAAAAAGAAGTAACATAAAAATGCACGGAGTTCTAAACTCTTATCTTTTACTTCATAATGAATTCATAAAATAAGAATTTTTTGATTTTTTTCAAGGAGGCTTATCACCATTGCGGAAAAAAAGGAAAATTACGCTGAAGAGGTTGTTCATAAAATGTTTTTCACCTTTATTTTCATTACCTTTATAAATCACGACCCGGCCCGTACTTACGAAAAGATCATTATCGGTTTATGAAAAGTTTACGACCGGGGAAACGCAGCTAAGAAAAAAGAAAGCTTCAAATGAAAATGAAGCAACTAGTAAGCGAAGCGATGCGATTTTTTTGTCTTCTTAAAAAGATCTGCAGTAAAAGCTTTTAAGACAGTATTAACGTTCGTAATGTTCTTAAGTAAAGAAATGAACAGTTCTTCAGTTACATTAATACTGAAATAAAAAAAAACACTTAATTAGGGTTTGTTTATGGCGTAGTTCTTATTTGCTAATAAAGTAAAATAACACTTGCTACATCAGATATTGACGATTAAAAATAGAGTTATTAAATAATTCAATAAAACATGATTCTATGAGAGCAAATATCATGATGCCACTTTTAAGGTGTTAACTGTCAATTCTTGGTGGAAAGACATACTATTTTTGAAATATAATAAAATGTATTTGTACAACATTCACGTGTGTATAATGATCTGGATCGGTTTTGCTCATTATAGACATGTGAAAGTATAGTATTACCAACATTTCTTGGCTGCCGTCGAATTTAAAACTAGAATTATCAGTCTAGAATATATTTCTCCGATTGCCATATTATGCAAAATAAATATCATGTCTACTTTTAATAACCGTCGCTAAAATATTAGTTTTGGAATTCATTGAAATTTCAGTTCTGGTTGAGTATGGCAACGTTCCTAACGTGACGGTGGTACCCTCATTAGCGGCCAAGTTAAATTGTTAAATCTATAGTATAAAACAAATTGTGTTTTATTTAAAAAAACCATGATGTCATATAAGTACCTACTAATCATGCTTTTGTTACTGCATATCGAAAGAAGGTAAGGAGGAAGAGTATTTTAAATAATATTATATATATCAGATATAGCATTTGATATTTTAAAAACAAATTACAGAATATTATTTTCTATGAATTCATACTATTTTTTAAAGATATATGATACCACTGTAGAAACAATGTTACCGGTAATATTAATTAATTGTCTCTTCTTTGAAATTGCAGATTCAGAATGAAATAGAATTACACATACTATGCCAACTAAGGAAAAATAATTGATTTAAATGCGTCTAACATACTTGTTAAAATTGAACTACCTACCATTCACGTGCTTCTAGCAACGCAAGAGTGAATGGCAAGAATGAAATGAAAAAAGTGTTTATCCTTTTATTGAAATAATCAAAATACTATTGAAAAGTAACAAATAATTATTAAGAAAAGAAGCACAAAAACATCTCGGTGAATGGGTAGACATCGCATAGAATCAGAGAGTCCGCTTATGTCTTGGCTAACAATTCCATAAAAAAACTTAATATCATTATTCTGATACAGAGCGACAAACAAACATTAAAGTTTCCAACAGGAAACAGACATAGAACCAATAGACAAAGTATCAGTTTCTTGGTATTTTTTCTAATCTGTTTCGGAGAAAATGAATGAAAATATTTTTTCAACAAGAAGCTAATTTTAATTGTAAAAGATTATTACTGCTTTATAAAACAATTTAAAACCGTAAAAACCGCTATTAATTAGAGAAATGTTTTTTAACAAATATAAAGCTACGATTATGTGTGATATTACGAAAGTGGAAAGAATTTTTCAAATAGCTGAGATAAAATATTAATACAGAATGTACACACAACAGTTTTTTTTTTGTTCATTTTGTACGGTGTTAACCTATTTATTTATCAAGGAAAGTGTTCATGAAAAGAACTTTCAATAATTTTAAGCTTATTGCATAATATAAGACTGAATTAAAACAATTTGGTTACTCTTGCACGCATCTTCTGAGAAGATACCGGCTCGGTCTCAGAAGATGGTCGTATCTTAATTGGGAAGAAGGTTTTGGTAACGAAAATGCCCTTAACTCGTCAGAAAAAAAGAGGTCTTAACGGACTGAAGACCTTTTGCGGAAACGATTCTGGCCACGTAACCCTTATATGTGGAATAATTAAGGAGAAGCTTTTCTATTTCTATGAACTTCTTAAAAGCTCTCAACTGAACGTGACTTGTCTGTGAATAAATATACCACATAAGATATTAAAATTGCAGAGTTATTACATTCATATGATAATTCGTGACAACTTCCAAATAAACGATTGACGTACGGCACGTTTTTTAGTATAAAATAGTATGTATACAACATCAGTTACGGTCAATCTGGGTAACTTTGGCCCAGTTCTCATGATTTTTGTATTTTTATGTTTCACCATTGCTATGTAGAACAAATACCGCACGTAAAAATGTACTAATGTCTTAAGATGAAATTTAATCAACATACATCGATTTATTGTTATAATTGATACATACATATAGATGAAACAAGGTGGGCCAAAGTTTGCATTCAAATCGAGTAACTTTGGTTCACGATACAAATAATCACTATAATTCTACTATAAATAATAATATTATAAATTCAGTGATTTAAAAGTTTTGGCAACTTTTCTTTATGCTTTCGTATATGCTGTACATAATTGAGATAAGAAAAAACATACAGCATTTGGTTTACAGATTAGTAATACAAATTGAAAATACTGCTTATCCAATTTATTTCAAAAAAACTTTTTAAATTGTGTTTTATCTTTCATGATGACAGCTTACAAGTTCAACAATAGAACAAAATATGGTGCACATTATTTCATATTTTTACCACCAGGGGTTACTTAATACCGTTGCTTAACTAAAACATTTTCATATAGCATTAGTATTATCATGGTATAATAACAACATGATGACAAACGTTTTTCTATGTAGTGGGCCAATCTTAGAACGATGGGCAAACTTACCCAAATTGATGGTAGAATAAATTAAAATAAATAAAATAATAAGTTTTTTTTATAACATGGAATATACTATGAGAGGTAATGTTTTCCAAGTATCGTAATCTGCATTGAGTGATTTAAAAAATGTATATTAATTTAAAAAGAAGCTAGATGATAATCAAACTCTTATATTAAATTATTAACATGCAATATATGAAAAAATAGGCGTTTAGTTCTATTTATAAATATTTTTTATGACAAGCAGCCTGTCTTATTGTTTTTTGTGGGAAAAATAAAATGTGATTTATTTTTACTAATAACAGCATTCAAGTAATTGATTGCTTCTTTATTATATGTTTTTATAAAAGAATTAAGTAGCATTAAGACTAATAAATACGAAAATTGGAGAGATAAATAAAACACCTGAAGAAGTAATGGAAAAAAATTGATATCTGTACCCGACGCCGACACTATGTTACTGTGACACTATCGTAAGGTGAATAATTGCTTTATAAAAGATAATAGAATCGGAAACTGGCAGGAGGTAAGGGCGGAGGAGATTCCAATTATTAAAGTCTAGGTGAGAAAAATTGCAAAGAAAACGTTCGAGTCGCAGGCATTCCTGTTCGACCCGGCGACTCCAACAATGCCCGGTCGCATTTCTCTCTAAGAAGAGCGAGCAACTATGCCCAACTCAATAAAAGCCTTTTGGCTATTTCGTGAACAATTTCCCAATAACACCACAGTCGTTCGTGCGCGCGGTCCGGTAGATATTTTTACAGATTTATAACAAAAAAATGACCAAATGATAGAAGAAATTGTATTAGATGGGTCATGATCATTCCTTTTTACATGGTAAAACCAAATGAAAATATTTTGTGGGAAAACATTGGTTAACGATAAGTAAATTTAAAAAATCATCGAATCATAGTGCATATAAATGTGCATTTAAGTTGAACTGGCATTTATGAACTCATGTTTATTATAAACTATTTTCAATGGTGCAGTGGTCAAAGTCGTTGGCTTCGGTTACGGGTCTCACCGGTTTGAATCCCGGTACAGACAGATTCATAAATTGATTTTCAATTGGTGCATGGTTTCTATTCGAAGGTATGCATGTTTGGGATGTTTAAAATTCCCTCCCACCCACTCGATTCTAAAAATTAGGGTGTAGCGATAGCAATTAATTAGCCTAACACAAGTTCTACCCCTATAATTTTATTCCTACTCTCTTAGGAAAAGAAATGTTAATCAACTGAGTAACAAAAAGTTCTTGTATAAAATGTTTTGTTAAGATATCTCCATTAGAAGATTATATGCTCATTGGGAGCGGACGCGATTTTAAAAAAATCCAATAATATTTATTAAGAATCATTTAAAATTTATAAACATTAAATAAAGTAAGCGACAACGAGGGTATAATTTAAAAAAATAAGAAATTATTACATGTATTGAGATATGAAAGTGTATGAAGATTTAAAAAGTAGCATATTGTGTGGGTGATAACAAAATTTACTTCGAAAAACAAGGCAGATAACCACGTTGTCAGGATTGATGAGAATATATGCGTTTTTTTGTAAATGAGTATAAATGGATTGTGTATTTTTAAAAATTTGAAAGCATTTAAATGCCAGTGTACCACCAGACCGTAAATTTTTTTTTATTTGAACGGATCGTTGACAGACGGCGTGAAAAAAGTGGCCCATTGTTTTCACTAACTGGAAAATAGTAGGTCAGCATCCAGGTTTGACACATTTGAATCGTGAAAGCCGGGGTGTGTGATTTATTCGTTTGACATATCGCAACTAACAGAGAACAACACAAAGCGGCTACAATAACGGTCGCACGTGATCGGTTTGTCACTTTTTATGATTGGTCTACAAGAAAAACTATATTGAAACACCAAACCGAAACAAATTCATTTCACAACACATCGATACAATAAAAGGATTTTCCACTTTAAATTTGAGATTTAAACGGCATATTTTCTATGGATTCGGCGGTAACTTTGTGGAAGTTCATTTTTATTATAAAATTAAATTAAAAATTTTGAAATAGAATTAAATACCATAAAGCAAATTGCCTTCAATAACGGTTATAGCACCGAGTTAGTTAATAATATATTTAAACGAAAACAATCAAATAAATTAATACTAGATTATCTTTATAAAGACCAAATACATGATAAAACTTTTAGCTGGCGTAGAATCATTTATTTTGGAGAGACATCATTAAAAATGTCAAAGCTGTTGCCGGATAACTTACATGCAGCTTTTTATACAGTTAACAACTTAGGTAAAATCTTATTGAACAATAAAGATAGCATAGAATCATTGTCACAGTGCGGAATATACCGCATCTCTTGTGAAGATTGTCATGCTTCCTATATAGGACAGACAGGTAGAAACTTTAATATTAGAGTTAAAGAACATATCAGATGTCTCAAAAGTAATAATTTTTCAGAGTTTGCGAATCATTTAATTGAAAATGATCATACTTTTAATAAAAATTAGAAATACTCCATCGTGTAAATAAAAAAGGTATTAAAATGAATAGCTTAGAATTTTTAGAAATTAATAAAACCATTAACAGTAATGGAGAATTAGTAAATAACATTTTAAACAGAACAGGCGGCTCGCCATTATTAAATTTATTCCCTTTGGGTTTTTCCCATCCAGGTGCCAGTAATTGATTTGTTTATAGTGTAACAATGTCTATAGTTTACCCCCTTCCACACGTCCAGTATAATGTAATAAAACCCACCCCCACCCTTTGAAGAATAAAATCATCGTTTACCTTAGAAGTAAATAACCTTGCGATACGGATAGTCTGAAGATGCTTCTTAAAGAAGCGAAACGCGTCACGTTAGTGATAAACCAAGTGGAATAACTAAGTTATTAATTTTTAATTTAATTCTATATTAAACGACATAATTCCTTAACACTATTATATGATACCAGCATGACAAAAATTAGTGATAGGTACAATTGAAAATACTTTACTGAAATATAAATATTCTCGAATGCTTAATATTGCCATCTCGTTTGGGTTTCCAGCTGTATTGATTTTGTTACCCACATAACAAAGAAAATAAATTATGTAAAAATTTATCGAATCGATTTAATTTACGAATGATTTTAATAATTTCTAAATAAAGCGGCATAGTAAAGAATAGGCACAATAAATATTTACTTATAAGTATGTTTTTATGGATTGTTTTGAGTAAATTAATTATTTTGAACTATTTTTTAATTATCAGTAAATAACAAACAATTGGTAACGAGTTTATGCGAATAATTTCTGATACATACCTATAGATACAATACATATGTAACCACTCTATAAATAAAGCAAAAAGAATCACGTGTACATTAAAGACTTTGCAATAACATAATAACGTTTACACGCTCTTCTATAAAGTTGCCGCTGGTGGAGTTACGTGATTTACATTCTAGGTAGTCGATATTTATATGGGGATGTGCCTTATATCGTCAGCGCTCATACCCTTGTAGCACAGTCATAAATTTTATGATTTTCTTTGCCGAATACATAATAATAAGTTGGACTACCATTACTGTTTACGATTATGACCCTATACTGAACCGGCTTAGTCTTTAAATAAATTAATATAGTATGTAAGTCTCGAGCTCGATTAATTTCGCAGACTATGCATATTGTGGCGTGCGGGCTTTGCATAATAGGTTGAAGTTGGTGACGGGCCGATGATAGGGCGGATGCTCCAAGATTCATGGGCGGCAAAGCATGAGTAGGCGCCGTGAGGGGACATTTGTCAAGCGTCTGGGCGACCGCGATAAAGGTAAGGGCGCCCCGTCCGCCGATAGGTGCGAGAACCTCCGGCCACTAGAATTACATCGTTGATTTATGTTGGCGATAGTGGCGAACAACGTTAGGCCCAGGGCTACCAATACACTAAGACTATAGTCGAATATTTCAACTAATACGTGAGGATTGTAGCAATTGATCACCGAAGCAAACAATCTACTAGTCATTAAAATATGTCAAGTATAACATAACTTTAAATAAATGTTGATATGACCCGGAAAAATGTATGGACATTCAATTAACAACAGTTCAATTTTTATTTTTTTGAAGATGAAGTTACTTTAATGATCATAACCGGTTTAAGTCAGCTTGAAATGAAATCTCAAATTCACTTCGAAACTATCACAATGAACGAAAAAAAGTGTACTTAATTTGTTGACATTTAAGGTATTTCAACACAGATTTGATAAAATTTGGATTATTGAGATTTTGTACACTTACATGTATTTTGTCACTAACGACCCGGGTTTCGCCTTTCGGGATCTTCAGGCATTCGAGCACACGAATGGACTCGAACTGACTTCGTGTGCTCGAATGCCTGAAGATGCCGAAAGGCGAAACCCGGGTCGTTAGTGACAAAATACATGGAAGTGTACAAAATCTCAATAATCCAAATTTGATATTGAAATTCCATCAAGCACCCTCAGTCGACGTTTTAAATTACAGATTTGATAGTCAAACTCATTCAATTTTTTAATATAGTTATTAAACTCTTTAAAAAAGAATTTCAAGATGGAATTTATAATGTTGCTATTTCAGCATGCCATATGTTTCGCTCCTTTAAAAAGCATCATCAAACAAAATGTACCGTAAAAATCACGCGAGTATTAATTATTGAACGAACTAGAAAAATAACGGATTGGGTAGATGAGAACCAGGTATTCATTACCTTATTCAATTACATATTAGAATTTAAAAATTTGAATACAATTATAGTTTTGTTAATAATTTCAATATAACGTGAGTAGGGAAAGAAAAATGGTTTTAAATATGACGGTATATAATTAGATGTAAATTAAAATAGATTTTCATTGTTTTCTTCCTAGAAGTAGTTATTGGAAATAATGCATGTCCGCCCTGGGAGGAAAAACGCGAAGAAATTGTGAGGTCGCGGGGTGGCGTTTCTCTCCGCTGCATACCAATTGAAAGCGCAAATTGGAAACTAGATTGTCTTTTATGTATTCTTTCAATAGTAAGAGACATTGTTTGCATTCCCAGGAAAGTATCCACGAAAATTGTTTCTGATGCTCTCAATAAAAAGACTGTTTTTCATGATTGACGATATCCACGTCGGATGTTCATTATGCAGTATGAAGGGATATTTTGCATAGTGGTGTTAGTATTTTTAGCCTTATCATAAAATATTATTGTTACATAGTATAAATCTACACGATTTTGAAAGGAGCAAATGCCATAACTGTGCATTTTAAAGTTGATTGTAAGATTTTAATTATAATGAATCATCAATAAAAAATTGAATATTAATAGCTTACGTTAACACTATAGAACATATACCAACAAATGTTATTATTCCGATAGAGGATTGCCAGTATATATTAATAGTAAAACACAAATAATTGCAGAAATTTAATCATATGTAAGTTTACAAGATATTACGCACTGAGGGCGTGTATAAAAAGAAAACGTCGAAAACAGTATTCTTGTATCGATTGAATTTTTATTCTGTAATAGTAGATGATCCGATGAAAAGCTGAGCAAAATTTTATACGTACAAAACTACAAAATTATTATGGTCATATTATTTATAAGTAAATATATTCTTTTTTACTAAACATCACGCAATGTCATATCCGATAACTTTATCTAAAATCATTGTGAACTATAATTTTAATGCTTTTATTCGATCATGCCAGGATTATAGCCTGGAACTGTGGATCACGTTGCCGAGCTTTAATTGCAAGGCTTCACAGATTTACAATTGTAAATCTTTATGTTTCAGTAAAATTGAATGAAGTTGGTAGCGGAGTTGGCTACGGTTACAGTTTTCATAAATTGATCTTTCAATTGATTTATGGAGTGTTTTTGATTTCTAAAAAACTCCGATCCTCACGGGGAATAGCGAGAGTGATTAGCTAACCACTAGTCCTGTCCTAGCCCTATCCTTATATCCCTACTTTCTTCGATAAAAGATAATTTTAATAAATTATTAAGAACAAATTTGTACTGCTTAACTGCAAACAAGCTTACTCAACATGATTTTCAGTTATAATTTCGATATAACAATCGAGCCAAATTTAATACTTAGTTACGTATTTTAATTTGTAAGAACAAAGTGTATTTTTGGAATTGTTTTCCAAATTTCCTTGATTGTTGAATTATTAATTTTGATTAGGTATTTTCTCCCTCGTGTTTTTTTTCCCAAAGGAAGGAAGCTGGTATGCGGATTAAGCAGTTGATATATCTTTTTGTCATGGACATGCAAAAAACGATATTCATATTTTAGAAAACAAATTTAATTTTTCGGATATCTATACCAAAATTTCACCCGTAAACTACGACATAAAGACGTTGATAAAACTTGTCCCAGTCTGTAAGGGTTGGCTGCATTAATACCGTGAGGTATTCGCGAAAAGGCTGACGCACGTGAGTAATTGAACAGGCGACCGTCTGAACCGAACAAAGGAATGCAATAAGACATTTGAGCTGTCATTCGGTGGGAGTTTTTCCTAACGGAACACGGTGTCGGGAAAACTTCAAGTCAGTCTGTGACAGATGACTGAGCCGAGTGAAGGGCGGGGTAAGAGGTGTTTCGTTAGACCAAATGACATGACGTCGCTAAATCAGACATTGGGTTATTGGTAAAACTGCTTTTGCGAAATCCAATTTGTTTTCTTTTTTTGTATTGGAAATTTGACACAGTTTAAATTGCTTTCCTTGCAAATTACTACATGTTTCTTGTCTAAGAAGAACATTTCATGCCATTATTTGTTGAATTATTGATATTGAAATAAAACGGGTACTTCAATATATCACACATCATTACGTTACATATTTTATAAAGATGATATAAATATCGTAAAAAATAGAGTATTTAAATTACAGGTACAATAACTAAGCGAAATTATTCAATCTTTTGAAAGTCTTGACCTTACGCATTGATAATAAAATTTGTGTCACTTAACTTTATGTACGGATTTAAACATATCTAGTATACATTACGCCAAAGTGTTTTGGTCCAGTTGAAAGAAACGTCAGTTACATGAAGTCTTGGAAGTGTTCTAATTATATATATGTGTTTATACAAAATAATTATTTTAAATTATAGATGGGTTTGTTTTAAGTGAAACGTTAAAATCCATAAAATTTTTATTGGACATGAGGTAGAATAAGAATTGGTTTCGGAAGGAAAAGCGATATGATTCATGTTTTCGAGACTTTGAGAACGGATAATTATGCTATGTCTGTATTGGAATACATAAAAAAAATAACTTATCTTCACAATATGTAGCAAAGATACTTATGGTCTCTCACGGTTCACGTCGCTTGAAGCAAAAAGTGAAAACTTGACCTCTTCTAGTTTAATGCAAGGATGATGGACGGTAAAAGTGCTTTCTAGTAGATTTATGAAATATCTTTAAAATATTACGAAACACTTGCTTAACGATGAAGCGAATAAGGCAAAAATAAATAAATAACGGAGACTAATCAAAAAATTTGATGAAGTGAATTAAATATTATTACGAAATATCTATAACGTAAGTAGTATAAGAAAGTACACACATGTTATATTGAAATATATTTAGATTGAGTTTTAACTTTTTAAGCGGTATTTAAAATTCAATTCATGCTGAAAAGAGTTAATCAATATATTTGACGAATTTAAAAAATAAGGAATTTATACTGCCCTCTTTACGATGGTGTTTTTTGAAGACATCGAAGGAATATTATTATTCACATGATTCAAATTCAAAAATCATATCAGGCGGGTTTGTATGGTGATTTTTCCATTTCACTTCGCTGCGCATAAAATTTGGATGAAATATTTTTAAAGATTTTTATGAAAAAGACAATTTGTATTGAAATCGAAACAGTTCATGTCACATCTGCATTGGCGTATTTTTTAGAAGTATTCTAGAAAATCTGGTGTCAGCGATAGCAATTACTGGGTAGCGTATAAATTAATGCTATTTTTCTATGTCATCGTCTGACTATCATACCATTAATCATTGTGAATAATATATAAAAATATACAAGACATGCTGTTAAATATTCGACAGAGAGTCAATAATATATTATCGAAATGAAAAAAGACATTGATATGTAAACACAATGCAATTTCATTAAAGTGTAAAGATGAAAGTGAAGTGAAACTGGCGGTAAATTTGACTGAAGTTCATTATTAATTTCATATTTACCATGTTCATTATGACTCACTTAAATTGATGTTTATTCATGAAAAATCAAGACAACATTTTTTCAAATTTATCGCGTTTCTTTCTGTAGTATACTACTTAAATTTTTTTTTTCATCAGTTAATAATTCTCGTGATGCGCGAAACCGGTCCTAATCATTATAAATATGTGGAAGTAATACAAATGAATTGTGTTTCATTCTTTTAAAATATAATGTCTTTCCACCAAGAATTGATAGTTAACACCTTAAAAGTACTTAAATTTTGGTTAATATTCAAGTCATTTAAAATATTATTTATAGTGATAAAATAATGTTTCCAGCATGGTTTGACGATGGATTCCAAAGAATTATAAAAAATAAATATCAAAAAAGAAAATTTGGGTAATATTTTTATCAAACTGAACAAAGACATCCAAAAGTGACTGGATGAAAAAGGTTCATGTGATATCGTTTACAGTGCTTATCCAGTTCTCACAATAAAATGAGGGAAATGAAGGTCCATCGCCATTATACAAACAAGGCCGGTAAAAAGGTCTTGGATATGTAAACCTCGCAAAAATCGCACACTTCCTACGCTTCCCACATCTTCATTTCTTCTGTGCGGACAACAGTAACCGAACATTCGTCGTCGTAGATCCAACAAAAGGATAAATAAATAAATCTGAGCTACGTTATTTGTATTCGAAACTATATTCTGGACATGTTTATTATCGTATGCAAACATTATAGCCTATATTCAAAGCATTAAAAAAGTTTTCGTACAGTTTGCTGAAATTAAATACGAAATATTATTTCATGTGATTTTATTTGGTGAAATATGACTATCATATCCTAATGCATTCAACAAAAAAATCCTTCTGTTATAACATAAGATTTTAGAAATTAAAATTATTTCAGCAGTAAATATGGAATCTTCCATTCTTTCCCATTCGAAAACAATACCACATGTCAGCAATATCCAATGAATTATCTAATATATAAAAATCAATATGGGTTTGTTCGTATCTTATGCACAGCCATACCGTTCATCCGATTCCGATAAAACTTCGTCAAGTTATTGCTTGCACTTGCGCAAAAGATAGTAGTACAATCAGGCCTGGCCCAGCCGGAGCCCGACTCTCAACTTTTTTAATTTTTAACTTACACTAGGTCTTATTATGTATAAAAATCAATCTCACAATCCAGATATATCTAAATAAAATCTAAAATAACGAATCGAATTCATAAAAACAGATAAATCTCGGAAAACCTTCTTATTAATTCGTGTACGCACTACTGTCTAGTAAACACAAAATATTGTGTTTCCAAAAGCATTTCAATAATCAGAATTAAAAAATAAACACTTACTATCTTTTAGTGACATTGTAACGCATGCCGGGTACTCACTAGTATATTATATTAAGCCAGGTTAAATAACTGATTTGACTAATGATTGTTAACGCAATGTAAGAATTCTAATTGTTTTATTATATTAGAATAGATTAAGACAAATGAAGTTTTAAGGCATTTTTATGCATTTGGATTCGTAGTTAAATAATATTACACGATAATTTGACCGACGAATCACTATCCTCTTATCTTGAATATAAAATAATGAAATTAGTTGATTAAGTGTAAGCTATATTTTTTTTCATGATTGTAGAACACCGATTAAAAATTCACACGTGGTTATAACTTTTCAGTCATTAATAAGTGAATAGGGGCAAATGTATACCAAGGGATGTCCAAATCAATTTTGTGATAATTGTTAACCATAGTTTTTAAGCACTACTATTCTCAGCGGTGATTGAAAGAGGTCAAGTTTGATTATAATTTCTAATCGATGATACTTGATAATTTACTGTTTTTTATTAATCAGAGGAAAGAGTGATTGGATAATATCTTACATAGTTTTGAAGACAATGATGATTTGTGATGTTAACAATTAAAAAATAAATAAATGTTCTAATGTTATTGCAAAAAATGTTATATTATTTCATGAATGAAAAACAAAATAATTATATGTATATCTACATTTTTACATCTAGATTTATACTTGGCATGAACTGGCAGGAGATAATAATATCGAAATCCTGACACCACTGACTCCTTTCACGCGAACAGTCCATGTTATTTTATAAATTGTCGCATTTTTTACACAACAAAACGTTCGCTGGTCCGCGAGATTTTTCCTGATGACGTCGCATATTACGCACATGTACACGAGAATTCCAAGGGTTGTTTACTGAAAAGGAAAATAGGGACATAAAGCGAAGAGAAGCGAAAGAATCCACTTTATGGGTGAAATTCGAGACTTTTCTGAGTGTTTACTACGTTCGGTGTACTTTTTTCTAAAATTATGAGTTCTATTTTATTGAAAAAAATAAATAACAATAGTGCTCGGCAATTCGTTTTCCATAATATTCCAAATGGAACGAATCGTTTCACAGTTCCTTATTATATGGAATGATAAGGCAATGAATCCTTAAGTAGTGCACTTATAAATGTTGTGACTTGTTTTTGCAGTTTCAACAAGCTTTCCGAATATTTATTATATTGTACAATGTTTTAATATTAAAATGAAGCAATACATATCAAATATTCAAATAGACTGGCAGTGTTTTGACAAAAAATCGTTTATTGTCAAAAATATCAAAAAACACATGGATATGTCTCCTAGGAATATTTAACTCGTAGGAGGTAGCGTTTAATCGAGCGTAAACAGTTTTGATAAGGAAAATAGCTTAAAACGGAGGCATAGTTCAGTGTGACTATTTTTATGTGAATACATCACGGTGCCAAATTTTGTACCATTAGGATTGTAAATATGTACCTAAGAGTTATTATATAACGAAAACTTATGCTAAAGAGTGTTTGATTTGATATTATTTAAATAATAAACATAAAAAATTAATAAAAATGAGAAATTCGTGTATTATGAAGTCAAAAAATATCGAATTTACATGAATATTGCCGAGATATAGTATTTTTTGTCCTGAAATACAAATAAAATAAGCGCGATGGAAAAAAATGAAATTGATATTATTAAGATATTTTGTAATATATTTGAATAATTTTACAGAAATAAATTGATTGTATTTAGCCTTTTTTGACATATTTTATGATATTAGGAATGGTTAACGGGTATAAGCTATTTATTTATGATTTTTTGTACCTTATAATAAAAATATATAACAGCAAAAGTATGTGAGTGTAAAAGTTCATTTGGTGGTTGGAAGAGATTCTGTGAAAACGATATTTCACAACGGAAAATTGCATATGAAGCATGGAAGACTTTTCAGTTTGTGGATAAATCGGAGGCATCCATTAGGGGCATATTTCAGCCGGCCCTGCAACTGACACTAAAATCTTCTTTCACATTCCACACGATATATTTTAAGCTGCATAAAGTAAGTATTTCACTATCGAACCATGTTCAGTTGTTGAAAGTGAGCTTCGTCACTTTCCAGGAAGTTGTTCTTGTAAAATGCATATAACAAATAAGAAAATGATTTTAGATAAATTCAAACGGAAGAGAGAGTTTACCTTTTTAGTTATTATATATGCTTTGAAAGAAAAAAATAACAGTGTTTGCTTAACTTTTGTAATAGCAGTAGTGTGAAATCGAACATATTTACCAGACGGAGTGGTAAGCGTTCAAAAACCTTCAAATAATTACAAATTTAAAATTTACCAAGAGCATAGACAGAAAAAAAATATTAATGTCAAAAAAAACATAATCAAACAATGGAATTTTTTTAAATTATTATTAAACTTTTAAATAATTTAAGACATCGACTGAGGGTGCTTGATGGAATTTCAATATTAAATTTGGATTATTGAGATTTTGTACACTTCCATGTATTTTGTCACTAACGACCCGTTCCTCAGTTCGAGTCCATTCGTGTGCTCGAATGCCTGAAGATGCCGAAAGGCGAAACCCGGGTCGTTAGTGACAAAATACATGGAAGTGTACAAAATCTCAATAATCCAAATTTAATTTTAAATAATTAGTTTTATTTCATTTGGTTATTAAGTATTTCAAATATATTTGACATGTCTGTAATATAGAATAAATTTCTTGAAATAATGTTCAAAAGTCATTCCTATATAATATAACAAATATGGCACAGACCGTATTGCAAATACTGAAGAAATATGTTGGCACAATCTTCATAAATATTTTTTTTACATTTTCCACTGATTTTTCTTAGATACCGAATAAGCAATGAAAGATAATGTAAAAAAATAACACCGGAAAAATTCCGCGGAAGACTGTTGACATAATCAAGTCCATTCGTATTCCAATCGCGATCTGAGTTCGCTATCGCCACCTGCCCTCTTCAGATTGAAGTTGCGCCAGTGTTTTTAATAACCCAGAAAAAGCCGCGGGCGAATAGCTGGCTACGGTTACGTAGAGGCGCTACGCCACGCCGTAGAGTCCGAGGAACGGTTATATCCGGCGGTGCCCCTGGCGGTCAGCCAGACAATTAGTGCGGCCCGACTATATGGATGTACTTAAGAATTTTCATTTAACCAGAGTGCTCTTTTTGACGCGTACTTTATAAACTGGACGCAGGGAGTGCGCCTAGATAGTGGCGACATTGTTCAAAAATAAGCGAAGCTCATTTGCGACGGCAATTTGGGATATAATAGTTATAAAAATAAACTATTATAATCTCACTTATACTTTGACAGAAATATTTTGATAAAAAATGCGTTTTTATTACTGAATATAATTTTGCGTGAAAAATCGACTATGGTACCCATAATAAAATACCATCATGTCAAAGATTTGATACTTTACAAATTATTAAGATTCGAATAAAATTAATTTGTAATAATAACTCTTTAATAAAATTTAAAATAATATGATTGTATGGATAAAGAATGTGAAAGATCTGTGGTCTAAGCACTGAACATACAAGCTATAATGATATATTTTAATTTACGCTTCAGTTTATTTAAAATGTAGAAGTGAATCAATATTGTTATAATGAATCAAACAGGCCTGTTAACAAAGAAAATATAGTTTACAATCAAAATGAATATAAGAATTTCTTTAAAAAATTAAATAAGTTTAGGTTTCAATTAAACAAAAAATATGGCATGTTGTTGATATGTTTGAGAAGTGTGAAGGAGTTTGGTGCTGTTTATCATGTATTCTAAATATATTTTATTTGCGTATATTTTACATTTGACAAATGTCCAAAGTTGTAAAGTTTCGTATCATTTTGGATTCCAGGCTTGTTTTTACGGGCCGTAGAAAACAAAACGACTATCCGAGATCGAAGTAAAAATTCATGGAGCGCGTATTATGGATTCAGTGTGTAAAAAAAACTCTTGTATCGAAAGTCCCAACGAAATGAAAGTGTGGTAAAGTAAAAAGCCGATTTGGAGCCGTAACTTTAAGGTAAACAAAAAAGTTTGGCGATTGAGCGAAACTTTGTCGAGCGTTTGGGTTACAAAAAGTTATCTCGTTAGTTGCAGTGATGAGTATAAACTTTGTCGGGATTCTTCGAGAACAGTTATTTTATTATTATAATTTGACTTCAGATTTGAGCAGACTTGTATTGTTCTTTATGAATAGTCTTTGAAGATGAATAAAGACTGACTCAGAATAATGTCATTTACCGTAATGTAAGGATCTTTATTCTAACTTCTGTCAAATGTTTTTTCCAATAAAATTTATTCTACAATAAATATTCAATGCTTGCTCAATGTTTAAGTAGTTTAAAAAATGGAAGTTCAATTTTATCAATCCATATTTTCTGAAAGTTTATGAATATAATGAGACATTGATAGGTCCAGTTGTAAATTTTTCTCATTAATTCTGTACTCAGAATAAAATTTGTTGAAATCGATAAAAAATCCAAAAGCAAACATGGCTTGTAAAATAAATTTATATCGAAAAGGCATTGAACAGTGTAGTGTACTCTGCTACTCTGTTTTTACTCATAGTGACGTAATTATAGAGAAACAATTTTTGTACAATTAATTTCCCCAAAGAATTTTTAGGAATTTACACACACAAACATTTGAATATTGTGCAAATAAACTGTTACATTATTTAATGCATTTCTGTGATAAAAGATAATATTGTAGAGAAAGGCAACGCTGCAAGAGAAATAGAACTGTTATAAAACGCAATTTTCTATCTAACAGCGGATGGAAACTTCTTTAAGCCACCTGCGTTTATGAAAAACGATAGTATAGTCATTTTATTTAATAATAACGCTTTCTCTACCAAGTCTCTTTACTTATTCAGATGAAATAATGTACTAAAATGTTTCATTTTCTAAAATCATTAAATACATTGATATTAAAACGACTTTTAAAAGAAAAAAAAATGTAACAAATGTGAGACATCATTTTTTAATAAAGCCATACCAATACGGCATATATTGATAACTTGTTTCTAGGAAATTTATTCAACAATTTAATAAATTTTAAGTGTATCCAACCACTTTTAAGGTGCTAACTATCAATTCTTGGTGGAAAGGTATTATATTTTAAAAAATAAAAACACAATTTTATAATGATTTGGACCGGTTTCGCTCATAACGAGCATTATCAACTGATGATGTGAATACAATTATTAGGATGTACTTTAAATGTTAAAACTGCAAATAATACTTATAAATAAACAAATACGCTGATATTAATAATACAAAATATATTATTATTTGAAAGCATTCAAACATACATTCGGACAAATTGAAATTAATTATACAGTTAACATTATATTAATGGCATTTGATAATTAAAGTCGTGCACGTTTACTATATGTGTACGTAATAAATATTAATTAAACAAACTCCACATGGGATGTAGAGAGAAAATCCGTACAGTTTCGAACATTTTCTTTGCTCTAGTGATATTGCAATCACGACTAATGGTTCGGAAAATGGTCTGATTACCGTTTGCAGTTTACTCTCAGAAGTTAGATTGGCAAAATAGTGGGAGCTGTCTAGTTACCTGAAAAGATAACAGTGATCATTTAGCAGTATTTGAAACCAAGTTGGCTTACGTGAAACCGGTCTATACAACCTAATTTTACGTTCCATCGGGACTTGGGAATTAGAAGCGTACCAATAATACGATTATTAGAAATACGATTCATAAATAAGGTACAAAACATTGATAAAAGGTAATCTTACGTATTTTTTTATAATCGTGCAACCGAGTGTAAAAATTCAATACCTTGCTCTTATTTAGCTATCCCGAAAATAGAATATGATTTTTTCATCTTGACAAATGCATTTTCATAATATATTACATTGCGCAATTTAATCTTATTAATCCTTTAACTTATTTTTAGAAAATATCGTATAAAATACAAAAGTATAATTCAATGAGTGTATTGGAAAATTGTGAAGAGATTTTTCAGTTTTAATCAATTTAAAAGCTGAGAAATACTGTTTATTGTATAAAACACTGTATAAAACATAGATTATATGAAGTTTTCAACTAAAGTAACGACACATAGATAGGGCCAAATTGATATATAAATATGTTTCGTCACATTATATGCTTAGTATTACCACAATTTAAATTATGTATAAGATGTTTCCAACTTTCTTTTGAGTTGTAACTTAGTCTCTAGTAACTTTGATAAAATAATCATTGAGTTTATCTTACGTGTTTTGTTTTTTTTGCCCATCGGTAATAATTTTGTTCATGTAATAATTTAAAAATAAATTCAAAGTGTAATAATTAATAACTTTATAATAAGCTGTTTAAATAGTAATACATTCTATGTAAAATTAACGACATAATTTGTGAGACTACCAGTGTAATAGTAAGAACATTAATAAAGTAAAATAAATCTTCTATACACTTCTCAGCCAGAAACTAGTACTAAGATGTCTAGTAAGATTTATTACTGCGACCATTTAAAATACTCAATGAAAACCCATTTCACATTCAAATGTCATTAAACACAATGCGGGAATATCAATTCGGCTTAAAACACTTTTTGTCAATTCTATTTGGTGAATAAATTGCATTGGGCAACATTGAAAAAGTAATTGAATAGGGCAGTACTAGAGAGCGTTTGCCATTAAGGTCGGTAATACCGATGGATTTCATTTACCTAATGCTTTTTACATTCGCCGTGTAAACGTATCGGGGAGAGCGTGCGTGCAACTTGCACACGATTCCCCTCAAGAGCGCATAAACGACGAGTTTGATTCGTTTATACAAAGTGCATGCTGCTGCATTACTGACGTTTTAAAGCAGTATTATATTTTAGCGTAGGGTGACTGCTATAATAATTGGACACTTCAACTTTAAACGTCCAAAATAAGAGTAGTGTTAAATAATGGTGTGAAGGAGACAAATATATCTAGGCTGTCTATCTTTATGTAACTGCAGCTTTAATTATCTACTACTAGATGACAATACTGAGAAAATTTCATTCGTATGTGATGTCAGGTCAAAATCGTGAAAAAACGTGTTTGTGTCAGTAGACCCTTTAAGAAACAGTGATATTTTAGTGACATTTACTTTTTAAAAGTTTAGCAAATTTCGCAACGGAACGTCTCAAAGCGTGAGAGACTACAAGCTGTTAACATTCATTGAGATTTAAATCGTGGTACAACAACTAACCTAAAAAGTAAATGTGTCCAATTACTATGTTTTTCCATATTTTTCAGTCTAATACAAATATCTAAGAAAATATTTTGTTTTTATTACTGTTGTGTTCATTTTCTTGAAGCTAATTAAATTCCTCATCTCTACATATCTTACATAATTATTTTTTTTGACTTATACACTGTTAAAGGAAAGTACTTCCTTAAGTGTCCAATTACTATAGCAGTCACCCTAATTTACGAATGTAAATGAATGAGAAAAGCAATATTATAAAATTCATCTTCAGTTTCATTTATAAACATAACCTTATCAACTCATCCTACAAAGAGAACTCATTTACGAGTTCAAGTTTATCGGTCATCTTGTTATAATACCAAACTGCAGACTCAAGCCACAAAAATAACGACGTACAATAATGTTTTTTGTAGCAAAATTTATGAATTGAATTGCATTAACCAGGTTTCAGGGATTAAACTGTTCGTAAGTTACGTGGCTGGTATTTTTAATATTTTTGCATAACTTTACAGGTTTAGCAGTTTCTTTAACAGAATAATTGAGATATGATCTGATGTTATAATAGATTCTGGTAATCTTTTGGAAAAATATGAATATTGTATTTTTCACATATAATCAACAAATTTTAATACTATCTATGAATATCTAATACATAAACAAAATGATTTCGTTTCGAAACTATCCTCTGTGGGTGATAAAATTTCCAATTCAACTCTAAAAATACATAGGCCGCCTTGATAAGTCGTATGTGAGATTTGATAAAGCCCAATCGTGTAAGGCTCAAAATGAGGTAGTAAAACAAAAGTTAAAGACAAGACAAGATTGTTTATAGAACATTTGTACCTGCTAACATATTATCTAATTGAAATATGTGATTCTAATAACTCCGTAGTTGAAATAATTAATTCTCGTAGAAACTGTTTCGTAGTTTATGCTCTTGAATGCTCAATAAACTCATCCATAATGAGTTATTACACATGGCTGTCAAAACATTACAAATTAGGTAGATTTACATAAAGTTTGATAAAGTTGTGTTAATGTATTTGAATGCTTTGAACGTAATGCTGTATTCAATTGAGATTACTTCTGCTTGAGTTCATTTTTGTAAAAGTTATTTATGAGACTTGATATAAATGAAAATTCCTAAAATGAGAAGGGTTATACTTGGAAATAATGGTCAACATTGCGCGCTTATTCTTGTATTAGTCAAGTGAATACTTGACGACAATTTTAAGTCAAAAATAAAACTTCTCGCTAAAATAAAATAAATTCATGGAAATATTAATGAATTTAGCTGGATTCGTATGATAATGGTGGTATTATATATCACCTTACATCTGATATTGTTTTATATTAACTGGTTATTCTATTGTCACTACCAAAGTGAATCACAATCATTAGGTGTTAATTGAGATGGTAAACATGGGGTTAAAAAATATAAGAAATGTTGACTAGTCGATACCTCAAGCTCTATTTTTCGAATCAATTAGGTTGAATGTAAAATTCAGACAAATTAATGCATTTGGATCTATAAATTTATTAAAAAGTCACTGTGTGTATGTGTCTAAAGGAGGATTCGAACTCTAGGATATGCATTCAATATGTGAAGAGGACTACTGCCAGGAAACAGCTTGTGGATTTTTTTCTTCTCTAAAATGTATTCTTTTATATTTCAATCTCATGTCAAACATGTTCACACCCAATGTGGAGTATATGGACTCCTAACGGAGGTATATCAATAGAAGTTTTCCTACGACGACTGTGTGTTCCTCAGATACTCAACCTCGCTTTTCCGAAGAGAGTAGTGACATAAGGATATGGCTGGACCAAACCTAGTGGTTAAGTAATCACTTTCGCTACACCCCATTTTTACGATCGGATGGGTGGGATGGAATCCTAGTCATTACAAACATCCATGCCTACGAACAGAAATTCATAAATCGACTGAAAAATCAATTTATGAAACTGTCAAGTACCGGGATTTGAAGCAGAGATATCCGTAGCCAAAGCCAACGATGTTTACCACTGCACCACGGACCCGACAATCCATATATATATTAGTGGATAATAATATAGACATAAAATATAAATGATTTAAAAAGTTATTGATGTCACGTTTTCGCATCAGGGTTCTCAATGTGTATGCACAACTTCAACATCTGCTTGGGACTAAAAAGTTTTCGTTTTAACAACAACTAAAAGTTGGCAGACGTTATTATACGTAAAAGTATATAAAATACATTTAGAACGTTATGCGCGGAATAAATAGTTGCATCGTAAAAAATAGTTGATAATGGATAGTGTAAATGAGAGTAAACAGTATAATAAAGGCAAAAATAGTGCGCCTATTACAGTTTGGCGGGTGGTCCGGTGAAAAAATAAAACTTAACGATATGAAAACTTCGATGACCTAGCAGCCGACGCGTGGTCTAATGCGATTTACCATCGAATAAAGCAGATATAAAATAAAAAAAGGAAAATACGCACTGTATATCTCTACTTTCAGTCTATGCAGTATATTTACTACGATAAACGTGGGAAAGTGTATGGGAAGCAATCCAATCTGCGGTCCGGAAGGACCTTTCAGACGGCTACCGAAATTAGATGAACTTCGCTTCCGCTAACTTATACTGTAAAATATTTAATAATAGGCTACTTTCTTGGCGTAAACCCCTATCTGTAATCTAGTGCCGCCTATAAGGTTAGGCTTCTTGTAAGGAGGTTGTGATGTATATTTATGAATGTATCCAGGGTGGAAGTAGTCTATTATACGCGATGTATGTTAGAACGATTGGAACATAAAAATAAAAAGAGTAATCGATGCCAAATAGTAAGGTGAAGGGTACATATGTAGTGACCCGATTAAACGATAACCTACTAAAGGAAAAGTTTGAAGAACTGTTTTATATTTTATTCAAGGATAATACTACATAGTTATATATGGTGTATTTTATATGTTTGAAGAATGTACTTAAGTACTTTACATATAAAAATCAAATATATTTGTTCTTAAATAACCTCGTTTTTCTCGGCGTATTAATACGTATCAAATATTTTTGTATTAAGTATTCTAAAAAAATAGAGGTCCGATATATTATATAAACGCTTTAAATAAATGACATTTTATCTTCAAGCCCATCTTCCAAATGCGTACATGATGCCACCAAATGACCATATTTAAAGATTTTTTCTCAGACGCTCTTTTTTACAAATGAACATTTTTTGGTATTATTTGTTTTACTCGTAAAATATAAACTAATTTTTGAGATTATTTTTAAATCTCTGATCTGAAGAACCACAGGGCTAATATTTCATGTTTTAAATATGTTTATTGCCATAATGAAGCCATTGTTCTATTGCTGATAGTGTTTTAAGTTATAAACAATTTATATATTTGTAACTAAATCACTAACTAAACTTGATTGAAACGTAAATTCTAAAAAAGGAACTAAAACTATTCGTTCGAATAAAAGGTAAATTTTGTACAGAATGATTAAGACAGGCATTTCGTTTTCTCAAACTGTATGAATGGCATTATGGATTCCGGTCGCGAATCTCTGCCTTTCTTGGTAAGCAAACGACAAGGATCAGAGTGCGCGGTTTGCACAACAAACAACAAGCAAGACTCGACCCTCAGTCGGGAGAGTGAGCGAGCTCTATTTGTATCGAAAAGAACGTAAAAGTTGTGAACAAACATTTTCAGAGTCCTTGCCTCTTGACTATGAAAACTAATGTCATGTGAGGGTGGGCAGTCGGAGATACAGGAAAACTAAAAAGTACAGATTGAACAAAATTCAGCAGACAATGTTTGCTTATGTTTAAATAATCTGTATGGTACGTGTGGCACATCAAAAAAAGTATTCATGCATTGTATTTGGTGATACTATAATATATATACAGTTTTATTTATTACTAGTGAGTACTCGGCATGCGGCGCAATGCTACTCAAAGAAAGAAAGGGTTTGTCTTTTAATTCTGTTTATTGAATTCTTTTCGATTAGAGGTCTGCGCGGGCCGAAATATCATTAAATTACCCGGTTTGAGCACGTCACTTGTTACCCGAACCCGACTCGAAACCTAGATTTATTTTTCTCAGTCTAAAAAAGCCCAATTTTTTTTAATATAGTAATTCATTTATACTTTCAAACAGTATATGTCATTTATAATTTAAGACATCGTCAGTTCGAGTACATTCGTGTGCTCGAATGCCTGAAGACGCCGAAAGGCGAAACCCGGGTCGTTAGTGACAAAATACACGGAAGTGTACAAAATCTCAATAATCCAAATTTAATATATGTTATTGTTTCCATATTTCCAACGATATTCATAGCACATGTGAAAAAAATTATTTGAGTTATGAAATACTGCAGCCTTATGGCTGACTCATGACCCAAACATAGCACGAAATATTTTTCTTAAATTTGGATTCCTTTCCCGGGCCCGGTCTAAGCCTGAATCTGAATTGTCTTTACCCACCCGAGCCCGTGCAGCTCTATTAACACGAATAAATCAGAATGTTTTCGAGATGTGACTGGTTGTACGTATTTGATTCATTATTTTAGATTCTTAATTTTTTTCTTCAGAAACCTTTGCGGATGTGTGCACTACAACTTACAAAAGTTCCATCGAAATCGAATGAATGGTAAAAGAACACATAGAGGACAAACAGACAAACAAACATCGATTCATTTTTAAACATATGGATAATGTTTAAAATGAATATAAAACCGTTATGAAAAATAAAACATTGCTATTTACTTGGCAGAGCTTCATTAAAATTGGTTTACAACAGCAATATTTTTACCTGATTTACCTGATTGCTATTTCCTAAAATATTTATTTTTTGAAACTCTTGAATTTAGTTAATTCTATTATTTTAGACTTTCAATTTAAACGTACAACAACCATGCGTATGGGTAATAAAATTTGAATTTCTGAACGCTTATCCCATATCCGAGCAATGGTGGTGCATTTTAAATAATCGTTTATTTAGAAGATTAGTATGCCATTTTAAATTTAATTTGAATGTAGAGTTGTAAAAAATTATTTTCGTAGAGGAAACGTGTTACCCGTGGATCAGGTAATGAAAATTGATTAAAAGCAATTCTAACTACACGTGGCATTTGTCGACAGTTGAAATTCTACCAAACTTACAGTGCGAAGAAGGGAATTTTCCAAATCGAGTGGAGTTCCTTTGCGAAGGAAAACTTTTCCATTGACAAGTCAGCATCGAGCATTACTTTGTATGTTATTAAATATTTCTTCCAGAGAATGCTACTTGGATGAAAACTTTCATTCAGTTTATCACTTTGAAAGTTTAGCACCCTCAAAGTATTTACAGTTCCCAAGTTTCGGATATAAGAAATCAGTAGGCGAAGAAATTATTTTCATTATAACAACAGTGTACTGGCATACTATCATGTTGTATTGAAGGACTAGTACTCAAATGGTCTTAGATTTTAAATATAGCAAATAAAATATTGATATTAATAATACAACAAATTGAATAACGACATAATTTATATTGCATGGCAATTCGTGAATTTCGTGGTTACTTATGGAAATTCATTTTCAATAGAAAATTATATAAGACTATAATTATACGTGAAATATTATACATCGCATATCAATTCTTATGATTGATATTAAATGATAAAATTTCTAGTCAATTTTAAGATTGCCACTCATGTATTTGAGCTAATTCCATATACAATTAAATATTGTTGGTTATATACACTGAAAATCTTTCGTAAAAACATAGTGAAGGATTTTTATTTATGCAACAATTATGATCGTTTTTTTTATATTGGATTAACCTTACCTATAAATAGTGTAAATATAAAAATGAAATTCAATTTTAAATTTGGTTGAATCAGCATTTACTTGGTAGAACTCCATTATAATAGGCTTAGATATCGAAGTATTTAGTTCAATGAAATTTTAATAGGTAGTTGATAGCTATTTCGGCTTAACGCCATCTTCAGAACTATAATTTAACTTATTTTAGCTTGGCTATATGTACTGTTTAAAAGAGATATACAATATTGTGTCATCTCACGTATTCAAATATAATATTGTTTATTTAAAATTATATTATTCAAGGTTCTAATTGTGTTTTTGGAAAAGGAGCTTATGTGTTGTTATTATTTTATCATTATAATAGATGCATTGAAATTTTGTAATTATGTCTAATTACATGAGGTTCTTGTAATGGTTTAAGTAAAGGTGATGAATTAATGTTTGTTTCGTCATTAAGGAGATTATTGTCTTGATTATTTGTATTAAATTCCAGTTGTTTTAAAACATTTAATCTGAGGCTTTTATCACACAAAAGTAGATATACCGGGGATGAATTAGAAGTTATGTTTACGAAGAAAGAATTACACAACATAACTTCATCTGTTTGTAAACTTCTTTTGGTTGTAGAGATGCATGACAATGAAGTTTTGTAATATATTTATAAGAAGACGAAGATTTTGATAAAGTCTTACGATGAATACGAATATATCAAATTGTGAGAGCGTTATTATACATCTGTTTTATATAAACTTCAAGGTCTAAATTATTTAATAAAGATCAGCAGCACACGCTGAATAAAGTTGTATGACAAACATCCCAAATAAATGGTAAATAAAAAGCTTTTGCTTAAATATTTAATCAAATTTGCCTGACGATTCTTTTGTTTCCCTTTTAATTAAAATAAATACTGAAAGAATGATTGTGCACGATTTTATATCGTGGAATACGCTATCAATATAAAAATCTGACCGGTTGAAATCATTTCGTAGACGATGCTAAAAATAAATCGAGCTAATAATTCTAATTCTATATAATAAATAATCTGCGAGCATTATGAGATGAAGCAAGTAATGGAACGACGGTATTTTTTGAAACGGATCATTCATTAAGAATAATACACAGAAATAAGTATGAACATTACTGCCATTTAGATGTAAAAAAATTCTACATGGCATACAGTAGCGCGCTTAATTACGTAGATATAAGACGAACATATAATCATTATTATTTAAGACTACGATAATCATTTTTATCTTATTATTTCATTACAAGCACTGTAAAAAAAGTGGGCGATTACGGATAGCTAAGTATTTAACGTATTTAGTATTTTTATTAATATACGTCTTGAAACTCTAAAACATTGCTTATGGTAATTATCAATGTTTTGGTATTTTAACTGTACGCATTTAGACACATTTATATGCGAAATATAAGTACAACTTTACCGCAATGTCATGAAATACGATTCTGTAAAAACCAAAAAGAGCTTTTGTGCGGTAAAACAAAAACCAATTGAAGCAACCAATAACAGGTATTTCATTTCATAATGTAATGAGCAGTGCGAGGAACTAATTTTTGAGAAAATTTTATCGTACCGAAAACTAAATTTAAAAAAAGTCCGCGGGATAGCAGAAGGAATATTAAAACCATATATGTATGTGTATTAAGTGCTCTTTAACAATGATCCTTTTCCAAACCGTAAACATTAATAAAACGGGTACAAAGTAGCTGTTGAGTCCATACAATATAATTGGTTAGTTCATAATGCATTTCAGTGATTTTTGGTTCGTTTGTTGGCCCCCTAAACACGTCATTCGTTCGACATTATTGACGATAAAAGATTAAAGGTAATTATTGTAAATAGTCTATGACTCACAACGTATGAGAAAAGGTAGTGAAAATAAATTCGTTAAAAAATCGGAAGATATCTTCATGGCATTGGAAAGTTAATAAGCTCGACTTGTGGGTGCCCCCGCAAGTTAAGCTGACAACTTACAGTTGCATAAAGTTTTCCTTCCCAAGGACAAAATCCTAATCTGCTTATTCTTCCAATAAACTGCCCTGATTTTACTACATCTGATTTATATTTGTTCCGGTTGCTCCCTCAAAAAAAAAAAAACCGACCACAAAATTAAGTCAAATCTCTAGGTTCTTTCTTCGAATCAAAGCACAAGTAATTTTATAAAACTAGAATTCAAAAATTGATTGAACGTTGAACAGTATTATAAAAAGTCATTTGAAACTAACGGAAGTATGCATTAAATTTAAAATAAAAGAATTATTTACTAATTTTTTTCATTTTTACTATCTTCACTGACACTAATTCTAATAATATATCTTAAATTTTAGCAATAAAACGATTTTTAAAAAAAGAAGTGCTCTTTTGAGTGCTCCACTGTGCTCCGTTTACAGGGCAAAGAGCATAACAAGGGAGGAAGGAAATCCAGTTGAATCCTCGAGGGTCTGACAAAGCAGGGCCGCGAGCCTGGCCAGCCTAATTGAGATCAATGACTCCGGTCGAGAGCACTTAATTTGCTTTGCCGCGCAACGTAGCTGGTTATATTATTATTGTACCTGAAGACCGAGTTCTTCGGTCACTAAAGAAATTTCATCTCGATTTCAGTACTTAATGTTCATTGGCATTTATTGGAAAAGTTTACTTTGATAAATACGGGTACATAGAAGTTATAGGTATACTTATCGAGTTATCAGTGCAAAACAGCTGTGATTATAGTAAGTATAAAAAAGGTATTGTGTTAATATTAAATATAAATTTGTATAGTTTCACAATTGGTAACAATATTGGTGATATGGAGAAATTCGTTATTCCAAAAAAATCGTCCTAAAATCGCTATCTTTTTTTGTATTGAGATCGATATTTTCATTTTTTAAGTAATGGCCGAGTATTTTCAAATATAAAAAAATGCAACAAGTATGCTTAGAAGTTTTTAATAAACATGTAAATCTAAAATGGGAAGCATGAAAACAATTTTCGTTTATGTTTTTTAGCAAATAACTTCGTGTCGTGTTGACACATTCGCTTTTAAAGTTTTTTTTTTCATTTTAGGATTGTAATACTATTGGCGACAATCTATTATGCAAAGATGTGAAACAGTGAATTTATTTGAGACCAAATGATTGTGTTATTTAAGGATTAATTTAAATTAAGAATCCGTTTTATTTAATATGGACTAATTAAGGATATTTTATTGTGGGCTTAGCATATATGCAATATAAGTTTCTCCGATATTCAGACATGCTAAAGTTAGTTAGCTGGTATTTTTATAAAATTTCGAACATCAGGGAGAGCTCAATTCCAGCTTTCTGATGAAATGCAAGGCTTGGATTCAATTCCAGCTATTTACAATGGCAGCAAGTGAAAATAACCGTGAATTTTCCAAGCGGAAACTTTGGATTGAAAAACTTTAAGCGCTTTGAAAAGTGAAAAAACCTCTACCAAAATGTGACATTTAAAAAGTTCATATCCATCTCAAGACCGTTGAAGATTTTTTTAATATAAAAAAAATATAGGTCTGCAAACTATAGGTAATCTGATTTAAGTTAGAGGTCAAGCGTAGCCTACGCCACGTTCAAAAGATTTAATCCGGCAAAATGTGTAATTAGATTTATGATTTATATTTTTTGTGACTGTCTGGAAACGCTAAGTAGTTGTATGTAAGTATTTACTTTCAACCAACTTTACTTTACTTAATGTTTACATAACACTACTAAAATATTTTATAAATAAAAACTTAATAAATAATCAATATATAAAATTAAAAGCCAAGATAAAAGTTGTAAATTTAATTAAAGAATTATAAAAAAAACTGTGTGACTAATGCTCAAAACGTCATTTAATTTTCGTAAATCCACTTCAATTTCCTCTATCGCAAAAAAATCAGACCAACGGTATCACACAGAAATAGATAAAATTGGTTTTATTTCGGTGGGAATCTACGTGCCTTTTTTCATTTCCTCCGGTAGAGAATTTAAACGAGCGATCGTTCAATTTGAAATGAGTTATTCAGTGATTTATAGACGTAAATTTTGTTTATGTATACATGGCAAAGTGGGTGAATACCTCCCTATTTTATTCCTCTCCACAGATCCTGGCCTCCCCACACGTTAACAGGGCCCACTCGGAGATGATTGATTGCCAGTATTACCGCAAGGTTGCATTAGTTGTCGTACCGATATGAGCTTGCGAGAGCTCTTTGAGTGTTTTCCAACTTTTATTTCAAAAGTCCTCAATATGAGTATTAAAACGTATTCATTATTGATTATAACATCGCCAACTTTGATCGTAGTTTCATTTTACATTCTTATGAGCACTAAGTATTTAAATGTGAGGGATTTTACAAAGCATAGCTAATTAGATATAATTATATTATAAATACGATACTCATTTGGATATTGTAAGCATCTTTTCGTGCCAATTGATATGATTATGACACCAGGTTCAATTAATTAACACACTTTGAAATCATAATTATTATAAAACGCATATCGGTTTTAGAGCGATTATATTTATATATTTTGTTAAAATAATAAATTCTCAGTGTAACTATTCTTTCAAGGAATAAAATAAGTGATTTTTTTAAGTAATACATCATAACAATTAATGTGCCAACAATATTGATATGAATTAAGTTTATATAAAATATTACAAAATTAATCAAATATTTCATGATGCTTCCTCAACTAACTTAAGAACTAAAAGAATGCCATATTTTCACTACACTTTGAAAGTGATAAATTAGAAATTATTAGTAAAGTTTCATATGGATTTAGGAAATAATCTGTTGGATCTCTTATCGTTACTAACTCAGTAAATAATATAAATGTGTATAAAACTTATATTTGATATATTATAGATCATCTAAGCTAGCTGATCTATAGATCATAGAAAGTTCCCTGTATAGTGTATATATGATGTATTATGGAGGAATGCAATATTGAAAAGTTGAGAATCTCGAATTTTTGCTATTTGCTAAGCGTGGAAAAACTCAACCCGTGAATCAGATCCGAAAGAGGATTGAGGTCTTTTCGCGGTGCTCTAATGCCGTAAATCGTTCTATGAGTTTAATCTAGGGTAGAAAAAAGGCATTTACCTGAGCAGACGGATTATGGAAAGGTTTTTTTTCACTTTGTGTAATTCGAATTAGATAGCATTTGCCTTTCAAATTCTTCAACCAGCCGCCTGAGGCTTTGAAACAATTTCATTTTTACTGCTTAGACCGAATCATTTTAAGCCGAATTTTAATAAAAAATACTGAAGTGAGATATGTTAATGACAGTATTTTGCATCATTGCTATTACTATTATATAAAAATATTATTCCACTAAACCTTTAATATATATCGGGAAGTCGTCCTTGGTATGCTACATATAACCTTTATGCTGGAATGCTAAATGCATTAAATATAGTTTCATAATTATGAAAGCCAATTTGCATTAATTTTCATTTTAGATATTTACGTTGTATAATATGATTGCAAAATTTGTGAAAATAAATTAAAAATATCATTACTATCGTAAAGCATAACAATAACTAAATTAAATTAAGTGATGCACAATTATGACAAATAAGTACAAATAATATATTAATGTATAGTTAATGCAGTAAATGTTTTGTATTAGTTGTGTAGTAATATTAAAAATATGTCTGAAAGTAAAATAAAATCATTACATTTACCTACACTAATTAGCATTTAATTACTCGAAGTTTTGGAGTAGATTAGAACTTAATTTTATTAAGAAATTTCTTGACAAACAGCAATAAGTTTAAGGAAATCATCATATTTTTTGATTCGATCTGCTTAAAGGCACCTAAAACATTTTTTAAAAAATCTGTTTAAAATTTTTATAAATAAAAAAATTTAATAAATATGAGTTATTATAAATACTAATTATAAGAAATTGGCTGCATATGATTTATAAATATCTGTTTAATAATCAATATAGGTATAATGAAAACAAGTAAACAGCATTAAATATACTATGGCCTTTATAAAATTATGGTATAAGGACGAAAGTAAATTGGTTCATATTTAATGTTTTTTTATTAATTTTATGTCAATACGAATCGATATTTCAGCCTCTTAAAAATATGTTCCTTAGTAATATTTTCATTGCAGTTAATTACGAGCGTCTAAGATAATATTATAAACAAGAACGAAGCATCAATCACTTTGAGTATTTGAAAAAAAACTCATCCAATCCTTCGTGTCAAGAACAAAGCAACTCGAGTAGTTAACCCATAAGCTGTCTTAATCGATTACAGCGTTATGTTTACAAACTTAAGTTCATGAAAGTTAATGAAGCGCCTGAAAAAGTTTGCAATGTTAATTAACAAAAAGTTTTTAACAAATAATTTTGATTGGTGAAAATGTTTATCTTTGGGATAATAAATAATAAAAGATGAAATATTTATCTCTCAAATTAAATTTTGTGTTCAATAATAAATTGAATTTTGAGAATCATCTTAATTATTAAAATGTTAATGTTTATGTTAATGTATTAGAAAAATATTTTTTTTTAATCTCAAAATGCGAAGTATAAAATAATAATTTCTTTATAAAAATAAATATATCTCGTAAAACAAAATGGTATAATACTTAAAATAAGTAATATAATAGTTACCCGAGAAAAATTATCATGAATCACTGTAATCCTTAAAGCGTGTAGATATTTTATTTAAAGTATTATTTAAAGTATCATTGGTATTTCAATGTTTATTTATGTTGAATTTGATAAATGATAATTTAGATGAAAGATTTTATTTTTCGTAAATATAAGTTTATTATTATAATTAAAAGAACCAAACGTCTTGAGAGCATAATAAAACGAATAGAACTATTTTATATTAATCTTGAGACATTATTAGAGAAAAAAAAAATATACATTGCTGTTTTGATCACCTGTGGTACCCTAGCTTTGGATCTCACTTTAAATACTATTGCTGATCCAGATTGATATTTGGGAATGATTATTGTATTCTTAATCAAATCTGATTCCTGTTAACGAAATATTATCTTTTAACAGTATATATTAAGTATTTATTAAGAAATGTTTACTTGATTGTTAGTCTATTCTCTTAATCCCACGAAAGCTATTTTGTTAATAATAAATAATAAACAGGAAATGCTTTGGGAAATTCATCGTAAAAATACTTAATGGGTGGAACGCATATACTACCAACAAAGGGGTATTAATGTATAAAAAACCCTTTGTACACATAATCATTATTCGAAAGCCTCTTAGATGAGCATAGAAAAGTGTGCGGAAACAATGCCATTACATGGTAAGAAGGGATGGAAAATAAACTCACTAACAAGAAAAATGTGGCTCCATTAGCCATTAACTTACTACAACACGCCTGTTAAGGTGTAATTTCGGCACTCGGTATCAACTCTTAAGAAATAAAATAGTGCTAGAATATAGACACGTCTTGCTGTGGAAAACAAATAAAAATACTTATGAATGAAAAGCAACATACCAAGATCAGTCAAACATGATTTTTATTACAATAATAAAATGAAAGTTATCATAGTAAAATAATAATATAGCGAACATAAAAAATCATTCTATTGTATTTAATACTGTAAAGAAAAGTACCAAAAACGATATGTTAACAACTATTTCTCACTGTATCTCGTCTTTCTACTTATATCCTGCATGATATGACGACCGGCGGAATAAAAACTTGACCTATTGTTGAAGTCGTTTTTTGGAAATCCATGTTATGGCTTTAAATATGTTGCTAGGAGATGCGTTTTATAAACATCATAAGGTTTTTGCCGTAGATGAAACCATCTCCATCTACTCTCCATGGAAAGCAATATTTTAAACATTTTTTTCGTAAAAGTATAATGAGGAAGATTCGTTAAAACGTTTTTTAAATAAAATGATTTGAAGAAAATTTTATCAACACCTTTGATTGATCGAACTGAAGTATTTTAAAAATAATGTTTTCATACTGTCTGGTGTATGTCAGTATTTTATATTTTAAAACGTATTAAAGTATTACACTAACGTATTTAACATTTATGCGTACAGTTTAATTAGTGTAGTATAAAAATTATTGCAAGATTAATTTCATAGACCGATAGGTACTTTGTGAGGGCTATTATATGAAGTATGAATGAAAAAATATTGTAGAAACAGAAAATCGCTGCATCAATCTGCAGCGATTGCTTTATGAAAGCGCCATGAAAACTTTTCAAGACTTTACATTGATTTAAGCATTGAATAAAAAATATTATTCTTTCGTACAGTGGCGTCGAATGGAAGGCGGTCATTAAGTCTGCCAGTTTGCCCACAGATGGTGCACATTTCGACGCGTACGAAGAAAACTTTCACGACAAACGGTTATTACCAGACTTGCAGCAATGAAATTGATGATTAATTGGTACAAAGTTAAAAAACAACATTGAATGCTTTCTGGATATTAAAAAAGATGCCTCAAAATACAAATGGTTTGTACTCAAAAATAAATTGTGATTCAGGACATTTTTATGGAAACGGAGAAAATATTTTGATAATAAATCATGAAAAACTTTACCTTAATAGATGAAATATATTGTATTGTGTACTCGATACTATTATAAACTTTATACTAAAATGGAATTGGTTTAATATCCATATAAACGATACTAACGAAAGTTTTTTTACAATTTTTTATGAAGTATATGTATAATATTAATAATTTGGGTTTTCCAGAATCATAAATATCACTATGCATAGTTCAATATTTCGAAAAAAAGTATATTAATTTAACTGAGAATTTATTGGATTGGTATTTCTAAACTTCTTTGGTGTTTTCTTAGACAAAAAAACTTACATATTTTAGTTTTAATAATATATTATAAATTTTACACTCGTTATAAGACTTTTTCACAATAATGGTTATTTACATAACAGGGAAGATAACGTGTTTAATAATATATATTAAAAAAGAAAGTTATTTCAAATATTTCGTATTTATTTATTGAATAAATGTTTATTTGCAGCATTAGACTTGACTAATATACGTAACGAGTACCGACCATACATAGAGATGTGATTGGTCATTTGAAAATAATTTGATCAATGCACATACACTCGTCAAAGGACTATGCACTGACCTGACAAACCAGATCATATATCACAAAATGTCATGTAAATTCTCGTCGACTGATATGTTAAGATTGGTTTAAAAACGCATTTTGTATTGAGATAGCATATAAGAGAAATCTTATAATACGTAGTGTCAATAATTCATAAATGGTAATTGATTCATCTGCTGTTTATTATTTGTGATTAATTACATGAATTACATAATCAAGAAATAATTTATTCGTGTGTAATTAATGCTTAAATTATGATACAACAGTAGTTTAATAGAATTGTTGAAGTATCACAGGTAAATAATCTTTTTATAAGATTGTGTTTAATAAGTAAGGTTTATTAAGTCTAAAGTAAATAGCTAAAACTTCAGATGGGGAGCTTTCTTGCATTAAAGTCTATTTAAGGCTTTCATCTTAGACAAATACATAGGAAAGCATGACTGATGTTTGTTTGTACTTTATTTCCATTATTGTTATTGTTGTTTGTCATCTAGAGTCAGTTCTTCACTCTGTGCTTACTCGTCGAATGGCTAAAGTTATTTGTACATAGGTTGTTTACCCATGTCGACTTCATTAAGTAGAAGAACAAAGTTTTGATAGCTGTGTGTTTAAACGAGCTTCTAAGTATGCAAACGTGAGAAAAGTGTGTGAAATAATACTTACTCCTTACGATACGACGTTAGTTTTTATAGATGTATACGTTTCTTACATTTAATGTAATATAAATACATATATCTATACTTATCAGATGTGAATTTTCTTTTGAAGATGATTTTTACAAAAATCTTGAGAATATATTCAAACATACGATTTAACTGGATATTTGATATATAAATACCTAACAACGTAATAAATCCAATTAAATTTATGGAATATGTTAACGCACGAAATAATCATAAAATATTTATGTTTAACATTGTTATACGTATTTTCTCTTTTAATAAAGAATACATTTATAATAATATAATGGTTCACAGAAAATGATTAAAGATAAGTTTTAAATTTCTATTTGCTATGAATTCGACGCTAACTTTGTGTAAATTCATTTTTAATATAAAATTAAAATTGATAACTTTGTTATTCCACTGGCTTTATCACTAAATAAGCTTGCGTTATGGCCGGTGGAATAACAAAGTTATCAATTTTAAATTTATATCCAAATTTCTAATTTAAAAATCCTTGTGAATCCTATGTTTTACTAATCACTTTTACTTTACATTTTACTTTACAATTATAGTGATGCAAAAATAACTAAAAAAGCAGTGTATTAACATTGAAAAAGGACATGCAATATAACACAAGAAAGATGATGTCAGATATAGAACACAAAAAGCCAAATTAGACAAGGATTGAGCGTATTGTGAAAATCATACAGATAGCAAGAAGAACAAGAAAAATATATGAATATAATATATTGGGTAATATAATACATACGTTTGAAACGAATGGCACGTGCAAGGAACATTATTTTAGTAATGTAATTTTTCGATACCATTATATCAAATCTTATTTTTTTAGTGAAATGTCAAAAAGTTTCAATGAAATAAATATTTTTTTCTTCTCACTGTTACCTTCAAAAGCTATGTTGATTTCATAGAAGATTGAAAGAAGCAGAGAGTAAACATTATAAGTACGTTTTGGGTGTATAATTTATCAAGGAAAAATAAATTCATTTGGGTGTATTGGTTAGGTAAGGAAAAGGGTGGCTTTAGTCGTGGGCTCTTTATTTACATTAAAGTTGAATCATATTTTCTCAATATAGATAATCATTTTCAAGCATGAATTGTGTGGTGATAAGATTGAGAAGCCAAATAACGATTGGTTTAAAGTAATGCGCGTGCCTTGTGAGAAATTTGAAAATGTTTACATTGTCAACAGAAGAAAAATATTTTTTAAAATATTTATTTGGAACAATTTATTATTTTAATTAAATCAACTTAACTAATACAATTCTCAATCGATTCGGCCGTTTTGATCAACCTGTACTCGTTGAAATAGTGATAATTATGGAGTACATAAGGTATGTAAAATAAATTAATAATTCTCACACTGTATAGAAAATTAATAAATATTGACAACAAAAATAATGAAAAGTAATCAAACGAAATTCAATCAGAAAGCTTGTTTTCACAACGCACGCCCTAAAGCAAAATTTATTCCACTATCACACAAAAAATATTATTAATAAAATGATTCATTACTTTGTTAAATAAAAAAGCTTCCTATTTTTATTGAAAAAACTCAATGCAATTAGTTTCAGGTAAACAAAAATTTTCCGCATTGTATAGAGAGTTTGTGAGAGAGCTTTCGTCTCAGTGTTACTCTGGACAACCAAGGGTATTCATGCTATCGGATACAAATTATATGGAATTAACGGAACTGATAAAACGGAAGCCATAGACCCTTCGGCCACTGTGACTGGCATAGTCATAAATTGAAACTATACATATAAATCAGTTTCATCTAGGTTTATCTTTCTCCTTCAGTAAAGGTTACATTACTGACATTTTTTTTTTGAAAGATACGATATTACAGCCGATGCGCACAAATATATTTAAATTGGAAAAGTAACTCGAGAAGATGAGAGATCCCTGTCCAACATCACAAACCCCCATGTCAAACACCAAAATTCTCAATTTGGTATTGATCAAAACGGGGCTTGAATCTGGACGCACGTGATTGCAAGGGTAAAGCTCTTACCATTAGACTACAGAGGTCAACTTTTTGTGATGCTGTATTTAAATTCATCTGTATTTGACACTTTTTTATCATCCGCTGTTTTGTTATAATACTTATTAAATTAATTTTCTGCTATTTATGTTTTATCCGTTATTTCAATGTTCGAAAATAAATATAATAAACAATTATCAAATTCGATACGGTTTTAATGTTTGGTTGAATAAAACAAGCTCATTGTATTTTCTTTGTAATCAGGTTTATGATTCCATACTCATAATAATTCCAAGAGATAATATTGCGCACGGTGGAAATAATGTGTGTGCAATATAACAGTGTATGTAAATTAAATAATGATAAGGCACGTTCCGCAAATGGGTATAAAATATGAGAATGTTCATTTCGTTCAGTGACGAAGAGAAATAACGCAGAGCTACCCTGTCACATCGATACACCAAACTGTATAAATTCCATGTCCCTGTGACACTCGCGAAATAGTTTTTATCTACGGCAATAAGTCACAGATGTGATAAATGCGGCGAGCTTGCAAAAATGCATGGTCATATTTTGCAATATAATTTTAACTCTGAAATGTGGCACACAGAGCATTTGTCAAAGAAAATATATGGATATAACTGAATAACCGACTCTAATATCATTTTTAGTGATATATGAATATTGATAATATTGCTATGTGATTGGAACGCAATTCCTTAACACATACACTTATTTTAAAAATAACCTCCTGCACACTAGAGTGCATGCAACCAAGCCTTGAGTAATTTCTCCTCGGACATTCCTGGCAAACATTTGAAACACGCATAATGTAGTTACGCTGCGGAATACACTCTGTAAGAGTGTGAAGCCGTAATGGGTGGTGGTGGGTACGTCGTTGAGTACCCTAGGGCATTAAAAAAAATATATCGCTTTTGTGGGTATTATTATATATTAAAGGATTATTTAATATTTCAAAATATTGCTGCATGAAAGATGATACGACGGATTTTTCATGGTAAATATAATATTATGTTAAAATTTAATTTATAATGAAAACGTCAAATCCAATGCATGACAGAGATATGTTGACAGCAAAAAATTAAATATTATTATTCCAAAAGGCAAGTTCGTAATTGTGAAGTTGAAATTTTTTTGATTGACACTTCTACAAACTGCAAATATATCTACATATGAGTATATTTTGATCATACAATGGCATAAATAAATATACATCTAATTATAGATATTATATACAACCCATTTTCGAGTGATATTTATTGTCGATTACAAAATATCAAAAAGGTGTCAAACTGGTTAGAATGTAACGCTTAAAACAAGTAGTTTTCATTCTGGATTGTTAGATTTTTTAATATTAATTTTTAGTCTGCTGATAATTTGTTATACAACTATTTTACCTCTTTTAAGGGTGAAGTAGAATGACATGGGTGTTAAATTCGTGGTAGTAAGCTATTCTCTATGTCAATTATAATATATAATATCTGTTTAACAAGCGTAGGAATGTCTGAAACATCCATTTTGTTAATGTTGAGTTTACTATCTTGTTTGAAAATTAAAATTAATATAAAAATCGTATCTATCCGCAGAACAAAAACTTTTTAACGGTAAAGTGACACGTCATAAAATTCTTGACCAAACCTGATGACTATGTATAATTTTAGCTCTCTACGTCCTTCCATCTAACAGAAGGCAATACCATTAAAAAACAAATATCATTCTAGAAGATCGCTATTAAATGCAGCTTAATGATATTGATTTCATTTATTCTTCATGATCGGTAATGTAGTTAGTTAGACGATTTAACGTAATGTACAATATATAAAAAATGGAATGAATACATGTTTTAAGATTTGCCGATAACGTTCCATTAGCGTTACTCTTGAGACGTGTATTGAGCTTATTGATTCCCGTCATAGTCTATTAAATTCCAAATGAATATTGCTATTTTATACTAGACTTACACCATCTAGGTGACATAGGACAAATACGAGCTATTTATCAGCCGGCGTTGATCAAGTGAAACTTTTAAAACGAATCGGCGTAATATTGCTAAACCAATCTTGGTGTAAATCCAATAATTCAGTTTCAAGAGAGCGATCAGGAGCAAATGAGAAAATGGCCCAGCATTTCATTACGAGAACTAGAATGATAGCCATTGTCTTAAAGTAAATGTGAATTCATAAATATAAGTCTTCCCTTCGAGTCGGTAAAAAAAATATACGACCTTTCTTTGTGAGATGTCCCTTCAGACATAACTCGATGCGGTGAGGAGGGAATGAAAAATGAATATGTGTCCTGGTTTATGTATACAAACATAAAAAAATGAATAAGCCACGCGTTATATCCTGATAATAAATAAAGAGTCATATTTTCAGATAAAAAAATACGCGTCCACTATTACTGACAGCGAGATATAAAAATATTAATCAACACGCGTTCAAATAAAAATTAAAAAAGTTATAAAACTTTCGTTATTGTCGGTTATTATTTTTTTTGTACAGCGATAAATGTTATAAATATAATTCTTTTTAGATTCTATTTCCGAATCTAATGCAATGGCATAACATTTTCCTATTAAAAAAGAAAACAAAATTAATAAATTATTTTACAATTTCATTTTTTAACCGTTGTCTAAGTCGAGCATATACATTTTTAAAGTAGTATTTTGTTTCTGCTTGTAAGCTTGCTGACATCGTAAACAAACAAATAATAAAATATCGAATTAACCGTTTAAAATTTTTGAGTCTAAATTAATAATACACTAAAATAAACAAGCAGTACAATTTTCTTTTCAATACATATTAATAAAAATGACTTTTTCATGTCTGCATCTGGATATATGGGGGAAAAATTGTTTGATATTTTTTCCCCCACTTTTAACTCGAAATTTTGATTGATAGCTCAAGAGATGAAATTGAGCTAGATAATATCTGTATTCTGTCAAAATATAAAGTGACAATCAATTCTTGATGTGTTTGCTCGTCAGTATCAAATCACAAAGAAAACAGATTTTTAGTTTTTCATGTTTAAAAAAACCTTCTGAAATTTATTCTAGCATCTGTCACAATGAATGAAAACAAGAAACCCGACCAGGAAGCTCGACGCCCGGAAGCATTCTACAGTATGTTTGCCCTATTATATTTTTTTGTCGAATAGCAAGTTTGAAATTTGACATTAGTGAAATACCTACATGCTGAAATAATTCTCCGTTATTAAATAGTGTATAATGTCTGGTTGATTTATGGAATTATCTTTGTACTTACAACTGTAAAATAAGCGAAAATTTCAATTAAAACCTTTTTGCAGACAGATCATAATTTTTAATGAAACGAAACTTTTTCGAAAATCTTTCTTCTCATATATGTATTTTGAAATGACAAAGACGTAAAATACTGATTACTATCATTCAGTAAATACTCTAAATAAAACATATACAATAATACATTGTAATTGCCACGCGTTAGAACAATTTATTATATCGAAAAAAAATGTCGAATAATGCTTTCAAATATAACAAGATACATTAATTATTTTATTAAACCGATTTGCGGTTTTCGTTACTTTTCTAAATATTTTGTTTAATAATGTTCGTTGGCTAATATTTATGTAATCAAATTACTCGAATTTTGCGATTAAGCCACTGACAGGTTTTGCGGTAACGACTGTAATATAGTTATTATAATTTTAAAAATTACACACAGTTTTCGTAATAATTCAATTTTTATAATGATCAGGAGCGGTTTCGATTATCACGTTCATTTTTGGATGAGCGAAACCGGTTCTGATCATTGAAAAATGTGAAAGTAGTACGAAAAAAATTGTGTTTTGTTTACAAATTATAATGACTTTCCACCAAGAATTGACAGTAACACCTTAAAAGTTATAATATTGAAAAAAAAAACAAATCACGCACTTAAAAACGCGGATAAGAAGAATAGTAAAAGCGTTTTAAAGTTTGTAATTTAGGAACGGACAGTTTTCAGTTTAAACGTTTTAGATTTTTGGATTAAAACTTTTAAATATATACTATAAAATGAATGCATGATACAACAAAATCCTTAATGTGTCTACTAACTATTAGGTGTTAACAAGGGTATGCAAAGTTTTAATTACAATTCTAGAAATTACTAATCTATGGTACTAATCTATGGTACTAATCATCATTAGTATATGCTTTTGAATACATATTGAATGTTTGCTCTAATCATTACGGCTCATCGCAATATATTATTAGTAATGAAGAAATGTTATTAGTTATTGTTAAAGTAGTTAAAGTGATATAATACTATAATAATTAACGGCTAACTTTTTCTAAACGCTAATGATAGAACAATTTAGAGATATCAGTTTAGGTTTTTAAAGAATTGATAAAAAGTATATTAGGTTATTCCAATGAAAACTGTGACGCTTTATAATAGACTTCTATAATCCTTTGTTCAAATACCAGATTGAAAAAATTCTAATTTAGGTATAAAAATCGTTATAGCGGAATACTCATTACATAAAAGTTTATTTTGCGACTAACGTAGTGTTGCTAAGAAATGATGTTTAAGTGATGAGATTAAAATGTTGTTTTTTTCTGAAATAAAAAAATGTATTGTATGTTGTTATTAGATCTGTAGCGTTTCTATTTTTGTTATTATTATCCATATACTTAAAAAATATATAGAAAACAAATTATATTATCTGTTGTTCTGCATGAAGATTAAATCTAATCTTTAAGTGGTACGCAATAAAAATGAAACGATTTATTTTGTTTGTAAACAAGATAAATTAAACAAAAGTGAAATAAAAATGTAAATTAAAAGTTTGCGTAATTTAGATAACACATCTTTGTTTTAAAATTTAAAATGTCTGCTGTAAAGGACTAATGAGTTTGTTTTTTATAAACCGTGAAATAATTTGTGGCCCGTAAAGAGAAACATCAGGAATGAAAGCGGACGTGATATGGAGAAACGTATCCCATTCAGAGTGAAGCAAATATATATATAAAAACAATATTATTTATTTTGTTGCCGAATGGCGGGCACGTAAGTGACACATATGCAAATAAGTTATTTTTCTCCTAAATGGCAATACACGTAGACTTCTCTCCCACGCTCTGGCTATGAATTAGAAGCGATTGTCCGCTTGAAGCGAGGTTCGTGTTGGGCCGACAAGGGAATCATTTTCACAGGGTTGCTGTATTCTAAAAATACAACCCTATCAATATGTAGGTAGGTACTCTTTTCAATCGATTTTATAACAAATGTGTGATTTAAACGAGAAAATTTACAATTTTTTTGCAACATCAACGAAACAAAGACCACGTTAAAAAAATTGGAATACCAATAAAAATATAAGTCAAGCATATTAGATACCATTTAAATGTAAACTAGCATTGGAAATTAATTATTTTATTTATGGCTGCTTTAAATAAAGCTTCGCTGCTTTAGTAATGCTTTAAAAAAGTAATTGAATTGAAATGAATACTGCCTTAAATTCTTAATAATAAGTTCATAATAATAATCTTCAAAACTATACTTAATATCTACATATTTAAATTTCGACAACATAAACATTTTATTTCTGGGATAGTTCAGATGGTGGCGTGATGCAGAAAAAGTAAAATATTTAACATAATTGATTATTAAAGAAATTTGAAACGACCATTTTTTTAATCAATTAATCAATCAGAATGCTGTGTTTACTCAAAAAAACAACTAATGATGTGAACTTGCAAGTAACTTATTTTATTTATACAGACAATATTTATATAGCATGGTTCTTATTATACAATATATATATGATATCTATATTATATAGCATAATTTGCATGTTTGTGTCAATTACCAACTTATAACGAAGAAGTAAAATTTTAAAAACAAAATCTTATTCGAATTAACAATGAATGAAAAAAAATCTATTAACATATCATTTGAGATACAATAAGCATTGGACGCTTGTGGCAACACGTTTTTGTTGGAGATTAGTTTAAATATCGTCGACTTGAATAAGCGATCTAGTCGACAAACGTTATAAATTCATTTGATAAATTTCGTTGAGTTCATCATTTGCCCTATTTTCTGTTGTACGAAAACATTCCAGCTTTGGATTGTACGCGGTATGACGCCACCATCAATCTCTCTATGCTAATTCAACCCCGAGGGCTCTGCCGGTCAGCTGTACGTGTTTGGTTATGCATAATCCACCCTTTTGGACTTGTTGTTAGCCTACTGAGTGTGTAGGTCCTGAACTTGTTAACATGACTGAAACAGTTTGTTTTCATAAAGCAAAATTTAAATCTAGTACTTGGAAGACTCTAATTATAACTCTTGTAATGAATTCTCTAATAATTAATAAATCATGAAAATATTTTATTCGTGTGGGTACTTTCTTTATAGATAATAAACTTTCATTACAAAATATGCTTGAACTGTAAGAGAAATTATAAACCACAAATGTTATTAGAATAAAATTTTGTTTTGGTATTCAAAAATAAACATTTGAAGGTAACTGTATGATTTTATTATATTAGATAAGAAGCCGTTATTAATATCAGTAGTTAATAATATCATGATATTCTAAATATTTTTGTAGATTTTGAGATTTTGTAAAATAATATGTCGAATAATGATTTACTCAAAAGAAAAAGTATTTTATTTCGTTTCAACCGGTGTATAAACTAAATATTTTTGAAATGTTATTAAATTTTAATTTTAAATAATATTTTAAATTTATGTAGAAATCAATTCCAAGAATTTTTATGCTTTTAGAATTCGTATATTTTTTGCAAATTTGTGAAGGGCATGTATAATATATGTATTTTTCTAATATTATATTCCAACAAGTCATCTTAAGATAGTACAAAATGTGTGGTGTTCAATATTTTCCATATGTTACTCGAGTCCGGCGCAGAAAAAGTTTATGGAGCGTGATCTATTAAAAGGAAAGCAATGCATCAAAAAGATTTGAAATGTGAATAGAAATGTAAAAAGGTACAAAAGAAAAATGATCTTTCAGTAACAAAGCCAGTGAGATAATTACAAAATTATCTCTGAAAGAAGGCTTTTGGATTCATATAAAGATAACACTAAGTACGTATTATTATATACTGAAAAGGTGTAATTAGAATGTGAAGCTTTTAGTATAATGGATAGTGTCGCTTAAAGAAACTTTTTCTATTAACAAAAAAATAGCTAAGTTAAAATTTTGGAACGAAAACTTTATTATTTTTTGAAAATATATTTTAAAATTAAAAATACATTTAAAATCTAGGGAAAATATTGTAGTAGGGACAAATAATTAATTCTTTTATTTCTGATGCATAATGATTATGACGTTGATATGTTCCATCGAGTTTAGAGATTAAAAAAATTTTTGTTACCATTGCAATGTGTCTGCACGTAGTATTATTAATGACGTGACAAGAAAATTTAGTGTAAACCATCGCAAAACAAAGTGAACTGTATCGCAAAATATTGAACGCAGATTTTTTCAAGCATACAAATTGAAGCCATTTTAAAGGACAATAGACAAACCATTTTTAATATAATTTTTAGTAGAAGTCGTACAAATATCATAAAAAACACAACACAAAGATGAATTGAATTACTCATTCCATGATTCCAATGTTCGGTTGAAAATGCTCAGTCAGTCACTGAGCAAAGCCGGTATTTATAAAATTATTAAATTTAGAAATAAGAACTATAATTGTCAGTTCAAGTTCATCCATGCATTTGAAACTCTGAGGATGTTAATGACCAAACTAGTTGAAGAGTACACAATTTTAATCATTTGAATTTGATATAGAAATCCCATCAAGGCGATGTCTTAAATTAAGACAAATTGTGTTTATATTTTACAAATAATACATTTCAAATTTTAGATAAAAAAAAAAAAAGTCTATTAGTGAAATTCTTATCGGCAATTTGGAAACAACAAAAATATCAATATTATTAGACTGCCAAGTGTTTTAATCGACGAATATCTTTAAATCCGTACTTATTTAATGATAAACTAAAGTTAATTTATTCGCAAGTAAATTGCTTATCTCAGCAAATCGCCGAAAACAGTACTATTTACTATGTAAATCGAATCAATTGAAAATTCTGTTATTGCTTAAATCGAAGCTTTTTGTCACAATCCCAATCAGTGAGAATCTTCAAAAGCTACACTGAAGGCTTGAATATATATGGCATGGAAATTACTGTAGATACCTTATTTGCTGAGTGAAATTAGAATAAAAGGTGGTATTTGATTCAACATCTCCATATATATAATATGTATGGACATGAAACATCTGTAATTCTACTCCAAAGACTGATTTCTCTTACTTGATAACGAACATTTTATCATGTGTAATATTGAATAAACTCTCATCAGAGCCATTTATGTCACGAACATATCAGTCATACAAGTTACAAATCAAATTTACTTTTTTCTGATTTTGACAGGATATAAACGTATGGCATTTCGAATGCCAAAAGCCATGTATCATTGAATAATCTTATTTTTTGACACTTGCATATATTTCTGGTATCAACAAAAAGTGATTTCATATGATATAAATTGAAAATTTCAGCATGACTTGTATGGATGTTATACGTGCTGAACTATCTATGTATTTATCATATGAACTATCATACCTATCAATATGAATTTTAATATATTTATTGAATTCTTTCATACAATTAGATATGAATAGTATATAATCATAAAAGTAGAAAATCGTGAAATTGATATTTCCTTCATTACAATATAACAGCCGGTCAAGACATTTTAAACCTATTCTCAATCAACAATTCTTTATTGGCGGAATTATATTATATTTATAAACTTAAAATACAATTTTTATAATGATTACACAATTTTACCAAATGAGCAGAGCCGGTACTTTTTATTTCTATCCCACCTGTATTGTAATTTCAAATATTTTTTAATTCTAGTTTTTTACCATTACATAAAAATTTGAATAAATTACTAGTTTAAGTCTATTTCTTAAACTATTTGAATCAATCAATCAGATGTATTTTTGTTTGGTAAACCACTTTCATTTAATTATTTCTATCGAAAATCCTAAAATTCATATCATTATTATGATATTTTTGAGGGTACTTCAAATGGTATTTTTTCAGCAGTACAAAATGGCGTGTCAAAACTAATCCTGATAATTACATACGATAAATTGTATTTTCTTTTATCAATGTAAAGTATATATGCAAAAAATAATTTAACGTAGTTAAAACCTATTTTGTTAAATTCCATACAAATATTTAAGAAAATTGAGGAAACATATAAAATGAAAAATAATATATTTATATATCAAATAAAAAAATCTTGAATGGCAACGGGATAACCGTTGAACATTAATCACATGTAAATGTAACCAATGTTGAAAGTTTTTCACAAAATAAATAATAAATAAAACGGAACTCAATTTACGAAAAGAATATGTATAAACAATCCATACCATAGTTTTAACTTGCTGGAAATACATCCATTTTACTATCAAACGGCAATTAAATTAAATTTGTCTCGATCAAAGTCTCATCACAATTTTCACTAAACACTTATCCCTTAGGTAATAATTATTACGATTCACGTACTGGAGCAATTACCGAAATCACTGTGAAGGATTTTATCTGAAACGATCACAATCTATACCGCACGGGAATATGATCAAAATTGCAAGCCTTTCTAGTCGAAAAACAATTTCACCAGTTGTTACATTTTTTGAACAAAGCAAACATCGGAATGTCTTTGGCCGACAGCTTTTTGATTGATTGGTTCAAGAATTGTCTAAAGCTTAGCTGTTTTTAAAGAATATCCGTGAATAAAAATAAATGAAAAAAAAGACATTTTCATAAGTCATATAAATAAGTAAAAGATTGATGTAATTCTTTTTATCAATCTAAAGTAGCTATCACAAAATGTGAATAAATCTGTTAAGTGTGCAAATGATCAATGAATTATTTCTATTAAACTAGACGACAATAAATAAATTTTACAATGAATTAATTTACTGATTCTTGAATCCATATTATTAAAATCAGTCTAAAAAAGTAACTTGAGAAAGTTGCTGATTTATATGTTAAATTATCACTAGTAAAATAATATCACTGTCCAAGACTGACAGAAAGAATTGTATGGTAGATTTTAATAAATCTATGAATTAACTGAAATATTTTATTTATTATATTGCGTAATAAATATCTGAGAAAGAATCCAAGAAGACTGAAGGGGTATTAAGCAGCACACAAAATAAAAATATAATTTATTTTCAAAAACAATATATGAAAAGTCGAATATATTTGAAAGGAATACATAGGATATTAATCTGTTATTTATTATGACAGTTTGTAAGAACCACTTTCACTAAACGGATTGCCTACAAGTCGAAACGCAAATATAAATAAGAGAGCACGTGTGTGATGGGCGTAGGATTTGTATGGGCTCGAGTCTTTGAGGGTAGAAATCTTTGCGAAGTATCGCGGCGAGCCGCGCAGGTCGGAGGCTGGCGCGGCACTGATGGACGCCGAGCAGCTCGACCCCGCCGCCCGTCGCTTCGACGCCGACGCTCGCATCGATGCCTTCGCGAGGCTTTCACAATGTTTACTAAATACACTCATAATGTGGGTTACTTAAAATCATTTCAGAATTTGATTGACAACAATAAACTCAAAATGATATAGAATATTAGACAAAAAAATTGTAATAAATACAAACGAGTTTAGAAATATCTGTTTTATATAAACACTAGTGGAAACGCCCGTCATATATGGCGGTATTGAAATTGAAATACTGAATATCTAAAGTAGCTATTCTTTAGTTTCCATACTGACGGGCTGATTGTAGTTTGTTTGCTTCAGAGCTTGCGTCACGTCGGAACTGTTTGTATTGTTTATATAGACTGCGGAAGCTTAGGTCATTAGAAAATTTCATACCTACATATAATATGTGATAATAATAAAACATCTACATCTACGCCTTCATACTGGTCTGGGCTATTATATATAAGATAGTTGAAATTTTTTATCCACTCAGATAAGCCGTTGGTGAAATATTTAAAAAAATTCTATTATAAAGTACAACAAATTGTGTCTATTTTTTATAAATATAATGTATTTCCATTGAGAATTCATAAAAATCATGTGAATACTTAATAATTGATAGAAAAAACTAAATATTCGAGTATACAATAAATAGTATTCACATTCAATAAAGAATGTTTACAGTTACTGGGTATCTTTAAGAAATATATGCGTGTATTAAAATATTCTGAGTAGTTAGCTCAGCTCACGGCATAATTATGTGTCTATATTGAGAAGTAAAATACAATTAGATCAAATTGACCTTAACTTATTGAGCATTGTATTGGATTTGCCATAGTAAGTACTAAATCAATTGAAAAGTTAATTTCCTGAAGTTTTATCAAATACATTGACTATGATATAATTTAAGACATCGACTGAGGGTGCTTGATGGAATTTCAATATCAAATTTGGATTATTGAGATTTTGTACACTTCCATGTATTTTGTCACTAACGACCCGGGTTTCGCCTTTCGGCATCTTCAGGCATTCGAGCACACGAATGGACTCGAACTGAGAGACAGTAAACAGTGTCTAACGTTTATATAGAAGATACAAATGCGACAAATATTATTTACGAGGTAAGATATTATACGTCCGAGAGCCACACTGATACCTGAGTTAAAATTTCGGGAATCTCCCTAATCCTTATTTTGTAAACACCATATTAACAGAGTAGCGAATTGCCGCTTTTCAACTTCTTTTAGAAATACCAGTGATTTTACAATTATAATAGTATTGTGGGTTTTGACGGGATGTAATTCGACGAATGGGTAAATATATATGGGTTCCAAAATATTATAGTCATAAACCAACGAAGTAATATATTATATACATAAAAAGTACAATGTCTATTTGTAAAATTGTCAAAAGAGCGTATTTTAATGATCGTATAAAATAAAATATTAATGTGAATTAAAGCTACGCTATGCGTCACGTTCGGTGGATTACTTATCGAAAGCACAACATATTTTGCTTCGCGAGTCAAAATTTTATGACGTATTTTCGTAAGTACCCATTGATATTTTGATATTCAGTCGTTTCATCATCACTTACAATATCACGCTAAAATGAAACATGGGACGTCGACAGGTTTTTACTTTGTTTTCAAGAAAATACTGCGCGATTCGTATTTTGTGACATTTTTCTTAGCATGAATCTAAATATAGTCTTTTTAATCTAAAAAAATCCTTCTGAATTTTTACAAAGAAAAAATGCAATGCTCAAAGGAAAAAAAGCTTTAAGAAAGAAGTTTTTTTTGAAATTGGCGATCATAAATATTTTTCAAACAGGTTATTGGATTTAGAAGGTAACTTGGAAGGGTGCTGGATTCATATTTAACAGGAATTATTATTATTAATACGTTTTAACTTTTTTCTGTAAATTTTTGCGGGTTATACTTTTGATTTCTATTTATTCATTTGTCTAAGGTAAATGGCAAAAAAAAATATTCGAACTTTATTGATAAATAAATGTTGTAAATGTTTAGTTATGTATAGTAGTGCAGGAAATGATGTTGGGCTTGTCATTGGCAAAAAAAATTTTACCTTGTAGGTTTGTTTATGAAAACATTATATAGCTCTTATGTTAGACAAAAACAAAGAAGAGTTATTGCAGTATAAAAGCAATGAAGGCATTCGTAAAACAATAAATAAACAACATACTTTGGTTTTCGAAGCAAAGTTTCAAATTTATAAATTATTTAGTAACAAATCCGTATTTCAGTTGTTCTGAAAAGAGATCAAAAAGGCTATAAAGATAATGACAGAAACGACTGGAATGGAGCCAAAGTTTCAAGATACGATGAATACGCAAAAAAACAATAAGATTAAATAAGTTGTGTACTAAATAGTCTAAAAATAACACAAGATACTATTCTTCCGTTATACTGACACGTATAATATTACATGAAATCAAGGAATTTCACTTTGGCTGTCTTCAGGACAATTTGTGAATACGTAAACATATTAAAGATAACATGTTCACTTTTGAGGGTTTTTTTTTCCCATGTCCGCTCCCAATGTGGAGCATATGGTCTCCTAATGGAGGTATCTTAACAGACTTTTTCTACGAGAACTGCTTGTTACTCAGTTGCTCAACCTCTCTTTTTTTTTCAAAGAGAGTAGGGATAGAAGGATAGGGCTATGAGAGAACTAGTGGTTAGCTAATCGCTCTCGCTACGCCCCGTGAGGATGGGATGAGTGGGAGGGAGGGAGGACTCAGACTACGAACAGAAATCCATAAATCGACTGAAATATCAATCTATGAAAACCATCCGCACCGGGAATCGAACCCGAGACATCCGTAACCGTAGCCAGCGACGCTACCAACTGCGCCACGGACGCCGACAAGGGTAGTAATTTTAATTATTGTAAGCAAATAAAAACATAGGGTTTTTGTCAAGAGTTACAATTATTAATTAACATAAACTTTATGGAATTTATCTTCTATTTTTTATCGCAATGTCGGAACTTTACATCATTAAAAAAATTAATAAGGATAACAAATCTGCGAAATTCGCTGTATCTTTCAGGCCTAATTGGAGTATTGACAGTATATAAAAATTTACTTAAAAAAATAAGTTTAATGAAATTATTTCTTTAGATAGCAAGTTGGTTGCCCTATTTCTACTTGTTATGTGTATGCAGCCGCTGTTACACGGCCACCTTCCATCACGCAAAACGATCAAGAAAAGAAACTACTCTAAAGAATTTATTCTTCATGTTCTTGACTCGATGCAGAGCTGGATGGGTTACTTAAAATGCATTTCTTTTAACCACGCAATATTATGCTTAAGAATAGAAAAGATGGAGAGAAAAAAAAGGAAAATTTCGCTTGCTAAGCCACTTTGTTTAAGCGATATTAAGTATCATGTATACTGAGAATCCATCGTAGGGCAAGAGTTTAATCTAGCGCTACGGCGTGTTGAATCTAAAGAGGGATCGAAAATTTCCCGCTCCCTATATGATGTTGTAAATTTATCGAATGCCTCAAAGTTGGCCTTGGTTGATATCAAGTCTAGGCAACTGAAAAGATCTACAAATATAGTATTCCAATATTGGAAGGGTTTAAACATCTCAAACTTCATAACTAACAACAGAATGCTTCAAAATAACATTGCCGTAACCTGATGATATAAAAATTAGAAAGAAAGGTTAGTATGTTGTATAGTATAAAAGTAATTCTTCTCTTCTTTGCATTAAAGATATTTAAGACAGCTGAGAGATTTTTTGATAGAGATTAAGTATTAAAGGTAGTAAATTATTTTCCAAGGGAATTCTTTTAAGTGAGACAGCAAATTTTCTGCACGAACGCTTCTGAATATTTCGTCATCCTAGCCCCTCGCGCTTTTCTGTTCCGGTTATCACAACTAGCGACACCTTACCTAAACTGTTCAGGAAATTGAAAATCTTATGGAGACGCTTTCGTAATGCACAATCGTAAAACTAGCGAAACGTATAACTGGGGAATCGCAAAAATACATTATGGAAAGCGCCGCGTTATTAGTGGATGAAACCGTGTTCAAGGTGTTGGTGTGAAATTCTCGTAGAATTCTGACGTTTGCCATTCTATTCCAATTCCAAACTTACATAACTCGACCTCTCTTCACTAAAGCTTAAATTTTCTCAACTAATGAGCGCATTCAATGAACAGTCATTAAAAATAAACTAAAAAGATTTTTTCCGTAAAAATAGTTAGAACAAAAACGTTTTTTGTCAGTTTACTTTTCATTTAAATGCGAACGGTTCTCACCTTAATGAGAATAATCTACCAGATCATATTGGATACGACGGTTTTTTTTATAAGCAATGTAAAATATCGGTTACATTATTATCTTTTTTCAATTAAATTTAAGGAAAACAACAAAATATTCTTTTCAATGCATTTTATAAATTCATATTGGCCATCTAGTCTATATGCAAAGTCATGCATTGATACCAATAAAATATAATTTGCGTGTGACGTCACAATCTATACAGAATCGAGGAAATCAACAGGATTTAAAATTAGATTTGAGTTGGTGCTCACTATTTTCTAATTATTTTCACGTTAAAATTTAAATCTTCCATACAAAATTTATTTCAAAATGTTATAAATGTAAAAAAGCGTAACGCTAATAAAAAACAAACACGACGTAATTCAGATTCTAATACTTATATATATTTTTTTAACATGATTAAAAAATTTTTATAAAATGAAAAAAAGGTTTAAAATTATAAACAATATGTATTTCTTTGTAATTACGTAAAACGAATACGACGAAAAGTTGGAAAAAAAAAATTTAGTTTGTGTACAGTTTGGGATTAGGTATGAGTATATATGTATGGATAGCAAATTATAGGTTAATGTTACGTGTGAGATGTAATTATATGTATAAAGAGATGTTTTATCTTAGAATTTCTCAGTTGAATTAACCGAAATATTACAAAATCTGTTAACAAAATACAGCGGCTATTAAGCATCCAAACATAATTTGTCAGAGCAAACTTGACAGCGTTCCTTGGTTTAACAGATTTAGGCAACCTAAGTGCTGGCATTATATATTTCGTAACATTCCACGTGTTGTCCCCTTAAAGTGGGTGAATTGCCCAGAAAAGGGCGATACTGAGTTGGTACATACAAGTTAGTAGTTTCGATGTCGAATTACAGTAAACCACCTTTGTTTATCACTCTGAATTTATTTCAATAATTACGCAGACTGAACTTTACGAAACTACAATTAATAAGTTAGTCTGTCATTTACATATAAAGTGATTTAAGCAGCAACCTAAAGTCGGAAATTATTATTGAAATAGATTTATTTCAAAGGGTTACAATTATTATGATTGGCAACGGTTAATGCGCACCTTTTCAAATATTCAAACTTACATGACTTCAGTTATTTATTTTAATCATTGGTGAATTGCGTAGGAGTCGTAAATGTGTAAACATGGAGATATTTAAACATTATAAGTAGAATGGTTTTATAAATGTAAAAACGAATATAATGTACATATGACATATTTTAATTATGTTGATTAAGTTTGAGACCCCATATACCTAGTTTGTGTATTTTATAAAAAGATCTCTGCTTACTGAAACATCTTTTTGAAAATCTTGTGACGCACCGTATTGTGTCAAGTATTATTATGAGCATTCAGTTTTATTATGACTACATACAGTCGGAGCGGCGTGGAAGCAACCGAGTTATAAAAAGCGTACCTGGCAATACCAGCTCCTTTAACGTCTTCAACGTTCAAATGGTTTCCTTTCTTACCTGAAAAAAAAACGAAAAGAAACGTTATATTTTATATAATTAAGTATTGTATTGAAACAGAGAATTAGGCTGAAATATAAAGAATAATTCAACTACTATTTTGACAACAGTAAACGGTTAAAATAATCAAGGTCTGTTCAGTAGAAGATAAGAACAACTCTCTTCTTATAAAAGATTCAACCAGTTGCCTTGTGTTAAGACATCTCGTTATTAACGAATATGTTAATTTATCAGTATGTCAACCAGAACAGACAAGCGCCCAATGAATATTCATACTGCTAAGACACAACTCAACTGGGCAAATTGAGACAAGATTGTTAAAAGCTAACGTAAATTATGTGGCAAATATTTTTAAGGGAAAATCTCAACGTATTCAAGAGAAGATGACTAAATTTTGTAATCTCATTATTATATTAACTCTTTAGTTAATACAAACTTCACAACAATTACTACAACGAAAACATCTGAATTAATTGTATGATTTGGTTAAAAATACTAAATGTTTAGAATACTTTTAGTATCACTAAGTTTTGTCCCATAAATCATTCGATATGGATAAAAGTTTACTTCCTGTTTTCGTATTGGCGGTGCTGCATTTTTTTAATCGTAGATATGCCATAATCTCATGAGAAATTCTTTACAAATGTCAAAGTAATATGGCTGGATAAATTTGCCTTATAAATTGTTTTCAGTTTTATTTTATTTACGTAATTATTACATACTATGAATAGTTTGGATTTTTTGTGTAGATATTTGTAGGTTCTGTTTATAATTTATTACGATTGCATGATAAAACTAATAAATTATATACAAATTTAATCTAGGGAGGTACATTAAATAAAAAAGTACGACAAGAGATGAAGGAAAATCGAGTTGTGTTATATTGGAAATAGTTTTAATTCAAAATTTCCTGTTCTTGATTCTTGGCAACTATTTTGAGGAAACGATGGGATATCTTTTAGAAACTTATTTAAGAGATAAATCTTTTTCATTCTAAAAAGCGCTTATTATGTGAGAGTAATGTTCTAATAGCTTTATCAATTCCTTTTTCGAGAATAGATTAAATAAAAAGAAATCCAGGATAAATTCTGTAAAAATCTTTATACTTCGTTGATTTATTTGCGCTTGGGCGTTTTCTATACTTACTTAGAGCTATGCAATGAGCTGAGCAAAAAATAAAACCTAAAAGAAAACGGAAAGCTTGCTCGTAAACTGAGAGACTAAAATATTACTAGCGATACCGTTTGCTCTAAATACTAAATGCATATTTTGAAGTATGAATGAGTCTAAGGTATAACGGTGTATGTTTAATTAAGTCTGAGAAAATTGCGAAAGAAATGATTTATCCATTAAAATATCAACGGATGTAATACTTAGATTATAAGTTAGTCTTGAATTAATTTTGAAAATTACGACTTTTTACAAAAAAGATTGCGTTTTTATATAAAAAAATAAGAAAGCGATTGTCAAAAATTTGATAGGAAAATATTTAAAAAAATTGTCATGCAAAATTACGGCAGTTTGAACATTGAACATTTTTTTTACTTTTTTATAATACTAAGTGCCTTGCAATAATGGTTTTGTAGTCCTTTGAAATATGAAAATTTGTTTTTTATATCTATGTGTACAAGAAAAAAAACACAAGTAGAAAAATGAAATAAAAAAGTAATTAGTTTTATTTTTTTGAATAAAAAAAGTTTTTATATAAAGCCTCTACCTCCTACCTGCAAATGTATATAGCAGGGTTTATCCAAGTGATGTAATAGAAAATAATCCTATGTGGTTTTATAGTGTAACCTTGTTTGAATTGGATTTATGATATTGATTTATTTGCCTATGTGATGACGTGAAAATGCGGTGAGTTAATTGTTTACTTTAATTAACAGTCTCCACTCTGTAAAGAGGTGGAAAGATTACGATGTTTAAATAGCTATTGCTTTATTTTTAAACAAAACGAGTGTTTTCACCTTTTGTTAGGCATTCCAGAATTTAATCAAAATTATCGATAAATCTCAAAAAGCTTAAAGTGTAAAATAGAATTTATTCAAGGTGTGTAATACTGTGATTAACAAAATCAACCTTGCTTTCCCTTCAGTAAATGTTCCGATTCAAACTTTACTCATTACTTAGTTCAATAGAGTTGGTACGTTAGCTAAGTGAACAGGAGAGTAGGTACTGTACGAACTAATTCATTTCCCTACATAGAAGACTGAGCACACCTTGACATAACAAGCCTATCAAGCAAAGATTGAAATCTCACAGCGAAAGTCGTAATACGTAAACGTTGAAGTATGATTTAAAACGTCTTAAAATAAATATGAAATAAACGACTACGCAGTACTAAAAGTAAAATGCATTATTTTCACGTGCACAGCTTGGATTAATAAAAATTGTAAGAATTTACAGAAGTTTTAATACTGGTGCCACTGGTGCCCTAGTCAATAGATAGAATGAATAGATTTTCAGCAACTGAAGCGAAAATTTCAAATAATAATGAAAACGGAACTAGTCTTTGAAATGAAATAAAGTGAATAACTTTAAAGAAAGAAATGCTTGGAAATGTATTGCTATATACAAATGCTTAGAACTTGGGAAGTATATTTTGTACAAACGTTACTGGTAATAAGGTAACATAATAAAAAATTTACTGTTATTTAGTGATTTAATATAATTTCACAGTCTTATAATTTTCGTGAAATACAATTGAAAATACAAACGATAAAATTCATTGAAACATGATACACAGAATTATTTATTTTTGAATAAAATTAATATTTTGATAATATGATATATATGCTTAGTTTAACTTTTGATCTTTAAATAAATATGTTTATATCTAGAGAAATTCATCGGTGTAAGAGTAAAAAAAAATGAAAACCTAGATAGAAACAACTTACGTACATATGTAAACAGTTTCAAAGCTTTGAAATCCCTGTTATTTTTGTTTTAAAAAGCTTTAAAAAATTAAGCGACTAGTAGATTTTACGCCCGGTTGAAATTTTGCATACCAATTATTTCTACTCTCTGACTTTTTACTATGTGAATATTTTGATATGGGACAGTCTAGCCTTTTACATAATTTTACAAAAACTCCAATGTAATCACTTAAATAACGAGCGGTTACATTTTAACGATTACAAATCGTAATATAGTTTTAAGCGTATAAGCCATTTTCGGGTAACATTTTTACCCACGCAAATAATATCAACACTCGACAAATATTGAATTTAAAATAGAGCGAACAACCCTTAAGTCTTAATATATAATTGATAAGTCTGAGTAAAACATAATTCATAAACATTTTTATTTATGAATACTCAGCTTATGTCATAATATATGACTAAAATACATCGAGCCAAATATTTATTTTGAAAGTGCAGTATGACGGCATATGATTACAAATAGTATAATAATTTATATGTTTTTAGTATTACATCAAGTTGGACGTAAAGGTTGTGACAACCGAAGCGCCTAGCGATGTTCTCGTTATTTGAGTTACTAAAACACTTTTTACGTTTTGTACTACTTACATATTTTTATAATGATTAGGACCAGTTCCGCTCATAATGTGAGTGTGACACAAGTGTTAAATAAAGTGAAAAGAAAATGTATAGGCAGATAATTTTGAGTCAGTATCAACTTGGATGCCTGAAATTAAAATCACCTCTCTGTGGTTTCACCTATATTCGGGATGTTCGTGATTTATGAATATTGATTGAATAGATTTTCGTATTCTCAAAACGTGATTTGATTTATTTATTTGATCGCGTTATGTACAAGTTAAGCAGTTGAAACTATTCTAGAAACTTCATTAGTGTTCGTCTCACGTTATTGGTGAGGGGCGGAAATTGAAACCACGCATCTCAGCGTGTCGACTGCGCAAAAGCTGACCGGAAACAAACATGAGCAACTTTTCTGCCGGGCCAGCCTTTAAAAAAAATATTCAGGTACTTCACCTACAAATTTAAAACACTTAACTAAAAATTCGTGAAACACTCTAAATGTTAATAATATTTATTTCATTCAGCTTACGGGGAATGATTACTGAAATAAAATATAAGGTGAAATATAGCAAGTATTTAGTTACATAATAATACGATGTTAAAATAGCTTTCATCTATATTAAATTTTACTTGTGGCACCTCGTACTTAACCATATGTTGATTCAATCAATCTATTAAATATAGCGTAATAAGGAAAAAATAACAAATTATTTAGTACCAAAAGAATCTTATCAAAATGTGTATGGCTATAGCGGCTTCACGCTATTGATTGAAATATGTTTGAAATTAGTTTAGCTTGGTAAACGCCGATTTAGTCAATATAAAAATAGCATGTTTATAAATGAAGTGTTATTTGTAGTTATTTTATTTATTTATATAGTACCCTTTTTGAATTTAAAATATCGAGTGAGGGCTTTATTACAACTTAAATATCAAATTTTACGAATAGAAATTGAATATCATATTGTATTGAAATAGATTTGAAAAATTTATAGTAAAGAGAAAATTAGAGAAGAAAATGATAGCATAACTTATGTGCTATTGAAATTTTCAAAAACATATAGCGATTATACATTGTGTAGCTTTAGATGTAATAACACTTTTTATACTATATATTTAAAAAAAATACTTCTATCAAAGGCGATAGTTATTTAGTTTGAAAACATTCGTGCTTCATGATTTATTTAAGAAAACAAATAATCAATCAATAAAATTTATTACCGAATTATTATTTATTATTAATAAGCGTAAATCCATAAAAATATTGAACTAATATCGGTATTACTGTAACTGAATTTTGACAGGCTTTGCTACGCTATATTCAATAGCCATTCAAGTCATATTTCTGTTACTGAACTGAGTGGTTATGTCATACGATTCTTGGTAATAATATAGCCATGTCGTGCACATTCAACAATGTCTTCACTCGTGGGAGGATCACAAATGCACATACAGATTAACGCCACACAGATCCGGTGCAAAGAGAGTTTCGAGCGTTCATTTCATCAAACAACGGCCGGGCTTGCGGCGTTCACGTATGCGGCAATGGATGCCAGGATCATGGAGACGCAAGTGTTTTGGTACCGCATCAGAACATTGTTTTGCGTTTTCATAATGCAACTGCTTGACAATAGGACTGATGCTTTTGGAAATGAGATAACATTTAATTAGTACGCGAGTTTATTTATATGTAAAATGAAAATTGATAACTTTTGATATTCCCCTTGTCATTTGGCTATTCATTAAGGGAAAAACATACTTTTTAATTTTATATTGAACATGTATTTGCACTCATTCATATACAAATGCATCAAAAGTATTTGCATGATACCATGAGGTTATCCTAATTTTATACGAACAATATTCTTTGTTGTTACTTTGTTATATTTATAGCAAATACGAAAACCATGGATTAGAAGCTTACTGCTAAGATAAAAATAAAATATACTGTAATGTATATTTTAATAATATAATCTTGTTAATACATTTATAAATACATAAGAAAGATAAGGCTATGAATTGATCAAAGCGATTAATGGAAATAGTAAAATATAACAAAATGTTAAGCGATTTCATAATGCTTGCATGTTTTTTTATTATTAAGTTCTAAATTCATTCGTGAAACCTTCTATTTTTCCAATAACATGACTAAATCATGCTGAATTCATTCCGTGTGATTACTAAAATTAGAATGTTTATCTAATAGATGACTTTGTTGTAGATAAATAAAATCTGTGTAAAACCTCACAATACATAATATAATATCTAATCGATAGTAGAAAAACAGCAGTTCAAAAGGTCACCTTTCGCCGTTGGTGGACTTTTCTTTTTTACTTATCACATTCATTCTAATAATATTATCGGTTTCGCCGACAGTTTGAAAAAGTAGGGTCTGGGTGAGGTCTATAGCTCGATCTCGCGTTTAGCCGTACGTAAAATGAGCTCACTCTACCAAGGGTCGTGGGACAAGGAAGACTACTTTTGGCAAGAAGCTATGGGGGAGGTCAACGTAAGTGACGCTTATAGTCACCGGCCAAAACTTTGCCAAACATTGTTATAAGTTCGCTCGTAAGTTTGGCCAAGATGACGGGGGCGGCGTACAGTGTACGGAATAACCTGCCCTGCAGTTGGACAACATGTCTCATCGGATTACGGATTAGTTTGCATTTGCATCTTATAATACTTGATTAAATTATCTTAATATTCTATTAACAACGCTTAAAACAAAAAAAAAATATTATGTATTTTTAAAAAGATGATCATCTATAAGGCTCGGGCTTCCATGGTTTGAAAGATCAACGGTTTCGATTTCCTATAAACGTTAAAAACGTCGATATTCATTAAATAAATTGGGTTATTGAATATTTCTTTAATCGAATTGAGGCCTAGTTTTTGAAATATGTTTGCAAAATACACTTAATACTTATATTTTTTGATATAACTCAGTGTGAAGCAAAAGCTTCATTTATAACCACCTTAACTTAATGAATCGTAATTTTTATCTATGAAGCAGCTGTTGATTCTATTCCGAAAATAATCATTATCGGGTTTGTGTGTCATCATTCATCGATCACAGAGAGGGAAATACACAAAATTAAAAGAACTAATTACTTTGTGGTGAGACTTTTACAATTCATTTCATTTCGAGGGGCTTCTCAAAAAAGCGGATCGCGTTTCTTACACAACGAATAGAATGGAAAAGTTATCAATTTTAAATTGTTTGATATGATAAAAATAGTTTCAATTAGAAATAAAGCTTCTCCCATTACCGGATTCATTAAAGCTATAATTAGAAGCAGTCTCTTGTAGAAATATTATTTATCCAATACATATAGTATTTGTATATTAAAATCATAGAAAAGTATCAAGATTTTCATAGTTTCATGTAGATGCTAAAAAAATCTAGCTGTATGTACTTTAAGATAATATTATAAGCTTCATGAACAATCCTATGGGATTATACAATCTCAAGTACACAACGTGGTCTATATTCTGAAAGCCGCACCAATGCCGCACTATTCTACACATTAGTAAGCTTGAGATTTCGAAGTGTAGACATTGAATACATCCGCAATAAGGCCGTAAATAATGAGGCATAGAGATTAGATGTTTCACATGTGGTGAAGAAATAAGGCTAAAACGCCAAAGAGTGGTCTTAAATACGGAACAAAATGTTACTGCCTTATTTTTTATGTTCGTATGTACAGATGCGGCAAACTATTACGCAACCGCGATACAGTTCTCAAATTTATTACAGAACAGAATCGGAGATGTAACAATATTTGTATTTCTTCTATACATCTTTATTATGTTAATATTTAACATAACCAACTTATACAGGAAAGATGTCAGTGGTAAAATAGCTTTTCATCACAAAAGTATCATAAAAATCACTCTAATACGTTAAGTGAGTAGACAGAATCAATCAAACTTAACAATAACTTGAAAGAATAAAATAGAATTCAAGGTAATTATTTACCCAAAATGGTTGACTACTGAAATCATTGTCGTTTGACAGATTGTCTAATAACAACAGTTAAGGTAGCTGTGGTTATTAAAACGCATTAAAATAAAGGTAATAAAGATAAAAAGAGTAAATAAAAAAAATATTACGTTCAGCGTAAAGGCACATATTAAAAATTAATACCTAGGCACTGTTAGTAAGTAAGTAAGATTGCTGGAATAAAATTAGTTATAAGAAATAGATTTTCAATAACGAGATAAGACTTTCATTGTTCATGGAACTGAAGATATTGTATAATTATTTATAGGGCAATACAATGTAGTTCATAATTTTTCAACGGAGTATTATATTTTATGATATACAAGAAAAACGTTTGTTGATAATTTTTAAGACTTAATTCGTAATTTAATAGTCCATTGAAGGTTTTTATAATCTGATGTCAGATCACATTTTATATATCTCATATTGCAGACACAACTTCTTAAGTGGGTATTCATAATTAATATCTAGTTATGATAAATCTTTTCTTGATATTTTGGATCATTGACCCTAGTTTGAAATTGGTCTAAGAGTTAAAATGTATCCAAGTTATTCGTATTTTGAGTAATAAGAAGTTTGGAATATTTATAAGAGAATGTATTTTATGGTTTTTTGGCATGTTTCAGAATAATACAGGAATGCTGCTCGCATATTCAATATACTTAATATCGAAGATAATACAATATTATCAACATCCTTTTAGCTCTTCCTTGCATCTGTGTATATGTACATATTTATGAATATAGGGTGTATCTGATGTCATATTGTACATATTATTTTATATAATACAGTATTATATTTTTAGTAAACAAAAAATATTAGATAAAATAAAAGTACTATTATAAAACAAGTCATTGAATGGTAATCATGGTGTTGGAATGGCTAAATACAAAGTATTACTACAAATAAAGTTCAACTTTAAATACCATCAATTAAGGTAAGTTTGACCATCGGACTAAGATTGGCCAACTACATGAACATGGTGCTGTTATAATACCATGATAATACTCATATGAATAGGAATATTTTTTAGTTTAGAAAAGGTATTGAGTAGCTTCTGTTTAACCTAATTTGTTTTATTGTTGAATTTGTAATCTGTCAGCATGGAATGATAAAACACACTTTAAAAACGTTTCTTGAAATAAATTTGGTTACCCATATTTTCAATGTGTATTATTAATCTGTAAGCCAAATGCTGTATATTTTTTTCCTTCTCAATTATGTAGAGAATATATAAAAGTATAAAGGAAAGTTACAAAGACTTTAAAATCACTGAATTTATAGTAATTACAGTGATTTTTTTTATCATGAGCCAAAGTTACCCGATTTGGATGCAAACTTTAGCCCACCTTGTTTTAAATCTTTTCATGTTTAATAAATTTCATCTTAGACATCAGTAATGCAACAATACAAAAATGCGACGGCTAACCACAAAAAAATAAAAACCCTCAGAACTGGGTCAAAGTTACCCAGATTGATCTGCATACATATTTGACAATTGTGCCACATAATGAGGAATGTTATCAGTTAGTAAAGGAGAATTTTGAAGTAACGAATAATGAACTGATTGATTACTAGTTGAAAAATCTACACCGAGACCGGGTTTGAGCATGTGTCAACAAATTATGTGGATAAAAGCTTAATATTTAATTTATTTTTTATAATAATACAAAAACAGAAGTGAATATTAAAAAATATGGTAAAACTGCTTATAGTTATTTTACTAAATAATAATATATGAAATTTTTAGTTATAAAGAAGACCAAAATAATGCACTTTTTTTTCAGAATGTGATGATATAAAAATCAAGAATGAGGATACGGACAAAGAAGAATTCGAATAATGTAACCCAGTCGGTAATAACTCTCAAATTTGCTCAACTTTTTTATGTTTCATACAAAATAAAAAAAAGTCTTCTGCCTAATGAACACTTTATTGAATTCATTTATGTGAACTAAAATAGGCCGGGAGGTTTATTTAATACCAAAAATTTTGGTGCAAATTTACACGTTCGTGGTTTTTATATTTTGAAATTTAGCTACCATCGTATCTAAATAAGTGTAATACATTATATTATATAAGTAACGTTTTCACTTTTATCACATTAGTTTAAAAAAACAAATATGCAGATCTAAGATATATCATGGCTTGATAAAAATTTGTTGAATTATATTTGTTGAGTAAAAGGTCTTATGTTGATCAAGACTATAAGAAAACGTAATAAAAAGTATCATCTTACATATAATACCACTCTTACCGCTCTGTAGACGTTTTATTATTATCACATTAAAAATGTTCTCATGACATAAGCATTCGCGGTATAAACAATGCTCACACAGTTCCAACGTACTAGCTACTTTAGACATTCAGTATTTTAATTTCAATATCGTCGTCTATGGCGGATACAGGTAAAAGTTTTTAATAAAAGCCTTACGGCTATTTTTTATGACATTTTCGATGGATTTGACGAAAGGTTTAGGGAAGTAACTTTAGGTACATTTAATTTTATATGAAAATTTTAGTTTAAATTTTTTATATTTTTTGTATAAGCTGTTTTAAGCAAATAGTTTTGATGAGTTTGCGTCAAACATTATTATGATTAAAGTCATACGTATAAAATTTGTACAGTCATGAAATATGTAAGCCCATTGAATATTTAAATTAAAAAAAACTATGGAAAGAAATTATAGGTTTATTTAATAAAAGTACTACGTAATCACGTATGTTAAAGTGATTTAATTTATCAATGCGTGAAAACTTTTCATGACTAATAAAAGATTCCTATCCACCCTGTGTTATAATATTTAGATTTCATATTCCATATAGTGGGGGTCTTGTAAAGAGCCCGCCAGTCTCCATTATCATACATTGCGTACATAGCTGCCATATTATCATGTCTGATAAAACAGGCGAACATCTCAATAAGTTCATAAAATAAAGAATAGATCCATATCTCCAGAAATTTACAAAGGATGCAGTCTTATAGGAGTACAAAAATCAGATGTGCTTACCACAATAAAAATATGTATATAATTTAATTTTCATGAAAAAACAAGCAGTCGAGATTTTTTATTACATAGTTTCAGTGAGTATGTGATAATGCTTGATGTTAGAATGGTAATGGAATGTGTGATGAGGTAATCATAGCATTTTTATGTACAAAATAAAGTTACAATACATAAATCAAAATTTAAACTATTTAAAAAAAATGTACAGTTTCAAAGGCTTTGTTATTAACGACCTGAGTTTCGCCTTTCAGTGTCTTCAATAATTCAAATACATAGATAAACCATAAACAGAAACAAAAATTGAACGTTTTCTATGGATTGGGCCGTAATTTTGTGGAAGTTCATTTTTTATATAAAGTTGAACGATTCAAATGTGTATTGTAGTTCCATCAAGCAACCACAGTGTTTGATTTTTAATTATTGTTAGAAAAACAAGTATTTTTTGTGATTTTATCAATACTTTCAATACAGGGCTTAAAAACACTCGCAAGTCAAAAAACTAAAATTACTCTCTTGGTTCTGTCTTCTACTGAAAAAATAGTATTTCAATGTGATTTGAAATTATTGTTTTTTCGGTAAGAAAAATAGCTGGACAATGTCATATTAATTATCAAAATGAGATACTAATTGAAAATTATCAATCTTCAATTGAAACCGGTTCTGATCATAAAATAAAATTGTGTTTATCCATATGGACTTCCTAATGAAACATCTTGTCACAAATTTTATGAAACAAAAATTGGTTGTACATTTTTCCTGTAATTTGTATATTTGGACACGGTTAAAGAAAGAGAAATAGTTAACTAATCATTCTCTGAACACTTCATTTTTCATGGTCGGTTAGAGGTTATTGAAATATTACATAAATCTTTGTATTTTAGATGATAGCGATTGAAACCCTTGACAACGCAGCCAAATATAACTAAAGCTTAAGGGTTGACGACTCGGTTTGTGCTAGTCGTATTATAATATATTATACTTATATATAAATAACTATAATGGATTCCAGCGGATAAAGCTTCAAATCAATGCACGATTGTATTATTAATGTATTTAAATCGGATTTGCTGCAGAATTTAAGCAACACTGTAATCATTTCACAGTTGGTTGGCACGAATATATTTTACGATCGATTTGCACTGTGTACAGTAGCAGTACTAGTGGTGCTGTGTGTGTTGTACCAAGCCATCACTACAATTAGCGCACCCATCAATATTTACGACCAATTACCCACCATAATGAGGTGACATCACAAACTATCCTGACAGGCACAGATGACCGTCTACGGCAACGTCCAGAGAGCCGGCCAACCGCCGCAAGAAACGGCTACCAACTTATGAATTCCCAGATATACCGCTTAGCCCGACTTGCGTATAATAATAATCGTGGTTAGCGACTGGTTTGAGATTTAGCCTTCCAAAACTTTGGTCAATCTCTATTTTGACTGGCATAAGTTGTGTTAGATAAAACAATATATTTATTAAAATTATCGTTTTGAGAATGTATGTGTACACGAGATACATAATATACTTCAATATTAAGCAAATCCTTGAAACATATATGGATAGTGGAATTTATTAAAGTACGTTAGTAAGTTAAGTTAATGACCATTTTCTGCGAAATATGACGGAAACGAGGGAACCATAAAAATAACATTATAGAACGTATATTATAATAATATGAATAGTTCAGAAGAATTTTTACAAATTGATTTGAGAACAATGCTCATTCATGCTCATTCCGAAGATTTATAAACCGAAATGTTAATATTATAAACAAACTTTCATGAATATCAACCAAGAACTTTTTGATAGATAAGCATAGTAATTACTTAGTTACAAGAAGGACCGATTAATAATATGTTTGGAAGATCCTTTGCACTAACTTTAATAGGAAAGTAAACGCGAAAGTAAAAGTATTACAAAACATCATATTTTAAAAATAAAACACAAATAGTAAAAAAAAAATGTGTTTTATTTTTAGAATTAAAACCATAAAAATAAGATACCGTTTTTAGTAATTAATTTATATTATTGATTTAACCACTTTTCGAAATAAAATATAAGTAAAATTATTCTTCATTAGTTAGTTAGCAGTTGTCTTCAGACTACGGCTTGCGAGCACCATCAATCTGGTCGTGCCAAAAGCGAAAAAAAAACCACAAGCAAATTGATACCACTGATTAACCAATTTTTTTGTCGAAAGGACTTATGAGTGTATAAATCAGGAAGAAGCTGGTTTTCTCCTTGTCGGCTATCGGCTATCTCCGCCGCAATGAAACGTCCTTGACATATTCCCGTAAGTACCAACCAAAATATGCACGTTATTCAACACTAAAGTACGTTGGTATGATGACCTAGCTAAGTCTTGGCCCTTGGGACTTAGTGTAAGAGTCAGTGTGGTCCTTAGGCTACTAAATTTGTAGACCCCTGGTTTGGAGAAATGAACGTATTGAGTAACTAAGATAGAGTTTTGTTTTTTAGATATTTTTCTTAATTGAATCTTTATGCTGCATACATATTATATTGATTTTTTACTGTTCTGTTTTACTTCATTCTGTAAAATTGCTTTTTTGTTTTATCTACTGTCGAAATTTTATGCTGTAATGATATGTATTGTCTTCTCCCTTTTACAATAAATATATTATACATTAAACTGTCTAAAAGAATTGAATCACCAAGGTAATATATAATATGGCATTCACGTAGATTTAATCGAAGATCCTACAAAACAAATATAAAAATAGGTTTCAGATATTTATATCATCGCTATAAACATAAACATCCGTGAACCCCCTTATCTTCTTACTGCCACTGGAAAGTAATCCCCGTTATCGTAAACTCCAGTATAATTGACTGTCACAGCTAGCTAGACTAACTTACTGACTGCTGGTGATAATAATACACCTAAGTGACAAACTCTGATATTTATTGTATGGAGTTTTTTTGAAGAATTCTATTACATGTTATATTGTGTGCTTTTGGTAAATTTTCCCACTGTTATCGAATTATTTCACTGGTAACTACTAACTTATAAAAAAACAACACTGAATAGCTGCTTTGTATAAGATTACAATAATTCGACATGGATAAATCTGCAATTTACTGTAAGAATACATGAAATATCATAAATAAAGTTCTGAGTCATTAATTTATCAATCTATTGAAAAATTAGTTTTTGTGATTCTCTCTCACACTGCCGATCTTAAAAACGGGGCGTAGCGAGAGCGATTATCTTGACCAATTGTTACGCCTTAACTCCATCATCATTTTCTACTAAAAAAGGGAGTTTAAGCAATTGAGTAACGAACAGTTCTCGTTGGAAAAATTCCATTGAGATAACCTCTATTAGTAAACAATCGATACGTATGCTGGAGAAAACTGCTTTACGTCGCTAATCAACATCGATTAAAAAGACGTAGTACGATTTCCGATATTGTAAACGAAGACTTTTTAAAATTTAAAACGCACTAAACGTTGTGATTTCATAATATTATATTTTTCTTAACGATGTTAAATGACCATATCATTGACTGAATTTCATCTATATTTATTAATTTTTTTGCAATAATTTTAATCCCACCAAATCAGAGAGATTCATTTTTAAATGAAATTTTAATGGTACTATTTTAGAGTATCTAGTTCAATGGATAACATTATTTTCATTGACTCGCTTTGAGTACGGAAAGGTCGGAATTATTGTTTCTAAGGCATCGTGAGATTTGAAAACATTAAAGTACCACAAATATTCATACACCACATGCAAAAACTGCCATACTTGTATTTGTAAAGTAGTAAAAAAGTTCTTAATTATGATTACATAAGAGATTTGTTGAAAAGGGGACTAAGTGAAATTTATTACCGTCATATCTATTTACTTTTATATGACCCTAAACGCTAAAGTAGCTTATATTTTGTTTAACATTTTGCCGTATTTTGAATGTTTTATTTGTTATAAATGGCCATTATCGCACAGTGTAGGGAATTAAACATGTATAAGGTCGACCGTTCTCCAATAAACCCAATTGTCATTTTTTCGCAATTTATTAAAAATGATTTCTTTTATTCTTGTTCAGCAATAAAACGTTGATGATACAAAATCTCTTTAAAAGTCAGTATTAAAAAAAAAATCATCTTTTTCACGATTTAAAATGGTGCAAGAATGTGACAATAAGTAATTAAAAACAGGTTGTTTTTTTGTTTGTTATTAAAAATAAGAAGGATATTATATTATTTTAATATAACTTACAATGATCGGAAAATTATGTATAAGAATTTAAATTCATGTTATTTTTTTACAATAATAATTTCTTAATATTTAATGTGTGTAGAGATATATTTCAAAGTATTTTGGCAGGCTGGGGACATCTAATTTATCATTGGATAGCGGAAGTGTTTGCGTTAATAACAGTAATGAAGTAAAATAAGTTTCTCAAATAATAACCAACATCAAATAAAATTCACGTCAATGTCCGTGTTTGGTCATTAGAAAAGACACTGTAAAAAGCTGAGAGTTGGCCGTTCATTAAATCGACAAAATGAAAAGTCAGCGATTTCAGAGAAATACTGTCTGGCCCAATAAAATAATATCCGTAGAATGAATTTTCCGTTTTAAAAAGTAGCGTAAAGACAATTAAGAAAATGTTGGCAGGTCTCCAGGATGTCCTGACTGCTGTCACATAAATGTCTTTTTGAAATTGATATTATCTTAGAATAAAACATGTTTCCAATAACTTTACACTTTTGTAAAAGCTAATAATCGGAAAAGCAATTTATACGTAATTATAAAAAATAAATTATATGTTTTTAAGCTAAATTGGTTGTCTTATTTTTAATACAATATTGATAATTATATCAGTGTCACTTAATAACACAGCAAACAGGATTAAAATAGAGCAGCAAATAATTCATAGTAATTTTTAATAAAAGGAGTCAACCTCAAAGCATTCGAAGGTTATCGAAATATAGATATAGTAGATATCATATATTAACAATAATTCACTTGTTTCTCTTCGTTCACAGATTTTTTTATACAGTCCATATAAATGGAACTTGGAGTCTTATTTCATAATTGCTATATATTTTTTTAATTATAGATACATTTTTTGAGAAGAAAAAATACTTAAATAAAAAAAAATCATTTAAAATTACGTAACTATATAAATATTATTAAGCACGAATGAAAACCAAAATATATCGTTCATTTATAGAATTTTTATTTACTGAAGGAACTAATTGTATAATTCCTCTCAAAAGTCACGAAAGAAAAAAAACAATACACAAAAATTACTATTTAGTAAAGTTTTAAGGTATCAAACTTTAAATATATGGTAGGTATATTCACAGGTTTGGATTGGTGTAAATAATGATTAAATTTTAACAAATATTTGATGTCGACTCCGTTATATCAGTATCTTTCGCTAACATTCTTCTATTAAATAAGATACGAAGCCAAAGAGACATTTAATAGCAAAACGAGACCTTTCTCATCGAGTTCAAAATTACATTTGACGGGAGAAATGACACGGGAAATTGAAGTTCAATCAGGATATACATGTAAGGAAGTAGGAACTACGGCAAGAGCTAGGTTTTCATATGACTCACTGGAGGGGTAATAACTAAATTGACTTGCGGAGTTTCCTATCAAAATGTCTAAGCGGTGATTGGCATTAACTATGGATTATCGTATTTTATCAGATATTTCATTGATATTATAATTATAAAATCATACATCATATGATTCGACGGTTATTTTGTGGAAATATCGTGACTTTTATATCTTATCTACATATATTTCAAAAACCTATTAATTTAACAATATTATCGTCATACATTTCTAAACACAGATATGCTTTCAGCTTGCTATCGATTCCACAATTGATAGCAAACTAAAGCATAACAATGAAATAAAGCAATTCTTCAATTTTGAAAAATATCGTAGCTACTTATAATTCTTTTGTATAATTCATGACACTGACAAATAATATTTTTTTTATCCCATGAGTGTTAAATAAAAAATCTTTTGTTACCAACCATACGAAAAATAACACTTAACGTAAGGATGTCTTTTTTATATTTTGTCAAAGAAATGGAAATTTTTTCGTAAGCAAAATTTTTACTAACCATCACTCCGTGTAATTTGATTTATTTATGCTTTGTCAGGTCGTAAATGAAGCAGGGGTTTTCGTTTGCATAAGGAATTACTTTCTTAGCTACAGAAAATCAACAATAAAATTCAATTTGCATACATCTAAATGAATCATAGATTCATTGAATATTGCTTGTTGATTGTGTTACTCACTTTCAGGAACACGTAGGGATGAATTAAGTTTTTTTTTCAATTCTGTATCGGTAGGAGAATAGTAAACAATAGTTTGATAACTAAGCATAGGAAATAAGAATGTTTCTAAGTTAGTGTCTATTTCCTTGGTCAGGCAAGTGTAAGAAATAAACTTTGCTTCATAAAGTAGAATACGAGTAGTTTAGGTCAGCCAATTTACTCAAAGAAAGCCAATTTCCACCAATTACAATGCGTACGCTGCTATTGCGTCTCTTCAAAGTAGTCTTCGAGTTTAGGTTCAACTACTTCAATTACAAAGGCAATTTATTCTCATCTTGTTACATCAGAGATGTAAGCCCAAAAGGATTTGTTTCTAATTTATATTTCGTGTTCGAATGAAAAAAAACTCGATATTATTTCGAACAAGTCCCAACACTTACTTTAAGATGCCCATCTACCTTTATAATATTTGGAAAAGATAATTTTGTGGAAGATGCCTAAACAATAATGAAATAGGCTAGTTTAATAAGTAATGCAGCTCGTCAACTTCCATTTAAATACATAACAAAAAAGATATTTTCGATTAGAAAAGACATCGCTATGGAAAAATATCTCCTAGTGATAGAAGACCAATAATAATGAATATAATTACATGAATACATACAAAATATAAAAACAGTGAAAAAATCGCGGTTAGAAATTAATCAGAAATTAGTACTAGTCTTTCTTGTTTAAATTCTTTTTTTTATTCACCTAGTGGAGATTATTTATGAATAATTATTAAAAAATGACTATATTTTGAATAAATTGGTGTTGTATATTTTTGCGCTCAATTATGTTGAATGTAAAAATGAATAGTTCTTATAAAAACAAATAGAAACTTAATAAAATACAAGTAATGAGTGCATGTCATCTTTTATAAAATTTAAATTTTAACTTTTTTTGTTTTTTTTTTTAAATTATTTGGCATCAGTGAATTTCTGCGATTTTTGAAAACGGTATTTTTGAAGAGAATTTTTATTTCAAAGATTTCGTGTGTTTTACAGACGTACAACAGGGAAAAGGGAAAATTAGGCTATAAATAACTTAAAGAGTGTGACAACATTATGCAATGTATAAATACTTGAAACGTATTATTTATTAATAATGTAAAGAAAACGCTTGAAATTAATAACATAAGTGAATTCGGATGATATTTAAAAAATATTATAGCAGTTATGCGTCGTTTTTTATCTTCAATTGATAAAATACGTATTGGTGTATATTTTTCAATAAAAAAACGACCTGCTATCTGAGTCAATAAAAAGTAACCCCTACGGTAAGTGCATACTTTACTACAAGTTATAAATTTTTATAGTTCAAGTGAATACGAAGAAAGACCCATCAATTTCATGAAAGTCATTCTGGAATTATCCAGCGTCCTGTAACGTCAAGATTTTTAATGCGATAGCAGGAGTCAAACGGTGTTTGAAGTATAAATTCGGAATATTTCACACACATTTTGTAAGCAATATTTTTACTGCCGACTGCTAGGCAGTGGCACTTAAAAGAGACTGTAATATCATTTAATCTAATAAAGAAATGACAAATAATATGCATTGTGAAGGTAAATATTTCGCAATATTTCACAGGTTGCAATATAATAAATTAAATCTTATAACCAGGTACTTGCTGTGTGCGTATGAAGTGTACACATACATACGAGATGTGTTATATTGTATTTTTATTAAAAAACTTTAAATCCAAGAGAAAGATTGAGTACAACGAAGATTACTCTGAAATTTATCGAAATTAATTATATTTACAGTCTAGAGTTTGCTTAAAATTAATAAGCTTTTTGAGAAGCACTAAAAATCAATTAGTATAATCTAATGTCATGATTAAAAAGGTTGATATTCAAAAGACACATGATATATTATTTTACAAATAATTGAATAAAGAATCAGTATCATATTTTTGCCGGGTTTGAAGCTGAAGGGTAAATTCTCGGTGGACACTTTTAAAATTCTATATGATTGGTTGACTATGACGTTTTCATTCCTTCCCACCAATTTCGAAAAGATAGCGATACACCAGCTAATAGTTCATTCGTAAATTTCTAAAAGGTCAGGGTAAGTAACCGGTGCTTGTTGAAATGATCAGTTAAGTATTCGTATTGGTGACTTAGTGTCACCGATACAAATGTTGGTTGTCTAGACTTTGTATGATATTTCTTGTTTGGTTTATTTAGAAAATAGTTTAGCCATTTATTTAGTTCTGACGATGGTATGAAGCTGAAATAGCTTTCAAAAATATGCTATAATGATATTAATTAAAAATAGTAAATATTAAGTATTGCATACTGTTCTCAGTTCTTTTTGGACATTTCGATTTCGATTTCAATACTAAGACATCAATATGCTTTACATTTGGAGCGGATATTGTTATAACTAGGAAAATCTTTATTTTTCAATAAACTTCAATAATTGGTTGAGAGAATTTGCGATACAGTGTTGATTTTTTCTCTCTAATGTTTACAAAGTATCGCTGAAAGGTTGAATGAATAAAAGGCCGATAATTTCAGTGAAAACAATATGGGCAGGTGATTATCGTCAGATGGCTCCATTCAAGTATAAAGAAACTGACCAAGATTAATTTGTTTCTAGATTAAATTAAAGACTTCCGGTTCAGCGTTTATTCCGGTCTGTAATGGTCAATAGAAACATTACGGGAAACCTTTGTTCTTTTGGACCGCCATTATGTGTAAAGATCTTGTGAGGACGGTTCGCTGGTTCTATAAAATCCTTTGCAGGATATCTATCTTTTTTTTTGTTTTTGTTTTATTAAACTTCATGTTGTTATTCACTTACAAATGATTCTCTTATAAAGAAGAAAACACTATAAACCCAAATTCTAACGATGTTACTTCGTTTGAAATAATTATATAAAATATACACTATATATAATATTGTTCATAAAATACATCAATCATCAAAATTTTGTACTTAAGAAAATACTTATCAAGATTCAATAAACCGTATATCAAAGATATCAAAAATCTGATCAAAATCTTTGTAAATTAAACTAAATGAATAGAAACGCTCGAAAAAGTACATCAACAAGAACTTTGAAAAACAATGTTGGCACTAGTTATATACATACATATGCCATATCATTTATTTTATTTTAAAATTTCAAAGCCCGTTAGTAAAATAAACGATGTTTTAATATTTTTGAGTACGATACAAATTAGTTTTATTAATACGCCATCACGAGCAATTTAGTTTACTTTATATCTGTCTATGCAGATTTAACTTGTTTATATATACTAAATAAAATGATTAACATTTGCTCAGTTTGTGAAAACATAAAATTGAAAATAAATATTTTAGCACAAAGTTAAAAAGCAAATACAAAAAAATGGCGTAAAACCTACTGTAATTTGGATAAATCCAGTACTGGCAACGTTAAATATGGAGGCAGTTCAAAAATCTCTGAATTTACTTTGTCACGTAACTTTAATGAAAGCTCGGTGCGTGCATTTCACGTGGCGGAATGAGGTATGAGGAATGTTTCAAAGCCTGACCAAATGGGAGAGAGTTGGCGAGTGAGCGGAATATATTAAAACTTTTAAAGCCTACGAAAAATACAAGAAAAATACCCAGTTGATAAATGCATCATAAATAAATTGAGTAGTAACTTAAAATTATTAAATGTTAATACTATTTCTGCAAATATGCTATTTCCAGAAAGACTATCGATGAAAATGATCATTATTCACTTTTGAAAAACTACAAAATTTTTTTAAGCTTACAAGATTTCTACTTTAAAAAGCGTGAAAAAAAACGAAAATACAATATCATGTTTGAAAATTTCTTTCCATGTAGTAAACATACGGAAATTGATTTATGACCATTTTTGATTTAGGTACAACATAATATCCGTTCTCAGATGAATAATATTATCAAACACAAGAATTATTTGACAGCCGTCATTAGAAAAATCAATTCAAAATATTCCTTTGCATTCTGAATGAATTCTTCACAGCAGAGTTTATTTAGCGACACCCGATTTTCTTTTGTGGAGAAACGTTTCTTAGGTTTTGTTAACATTCAAATTGAAGTCAGCTTTCCCTCAGAGACTATGCGAGGATTAAGATGAATATCGCGGAAGGCTTACCCTTTCTGTGGGTATTGTATAAAAATACCGTTTTAATCATAATCGTTATGAGCGGACACTCTAAACAAAAATATTTCCAATGCAAACAATCACTTCTCAGCCTTTAAAAATAAATGAAAGGATGTATTAAGTCTTTCATACTTTCATAAAAAATCAGTTCGAAGCGTAAGTTTGATGAATGTTTTTCTTAAATTATATCACATAATGTATCTATAAAATAACTTACCGATCACCTCCTACATTTTTCTTATTGGATTTCGTAAAAGGGACATACCTGTAATAAAAGAAAAAAATATAAATACTTTATTTTACCTCAGTTATACAACACTAAAATAGTGTAAGCTTTCAATTATAAATTAAAATTTATTTTTTAATTAAATACAATTTAGTTCTTTTTCCACAATAATGTACTGAAATCAGCTTCATTTCAAATCAATTCTAATTATGTAATATGATTGTGGAAAAATGATTGGTACATAAGTTATTAAGACTAGGTACACAACATGATAAGAATATTGTGTTTTTAGAATTCAGAAACGGTATAAATAAATTTACGTTCCATCAGAACTCAATTTAATGCGCTACAATCAATTGGTAAATCAAGTTTGCGTTTAGGGCTTCCAATCCCGGGATGTCGGGATTCACTGTAAATACTAAAAAATAATTCATATATCAAATTATACCTTTCTCACAAACTATAACATATACCTCGGTTTGTTCATGTACATAGTTTTTTTGTAGTATCTCTCCTTCTCATATTTCGTAACTAATTTCATAACTAATTTATTTCGTTTTTTTTTCATAAATATTTTTTTTTGTGAACGACTGACTGATTTTGATCGACAAAAAAAACTATTCTATCGCCCGAGAAAAATATTTACTCATATATACATTCCAATTGAAACAATAATTGACACAAATCAAATTTTAAATGCGCACTTTATCATATGAAAATTCACTTAATGACCAATCTGGGATCCCGGGATTGAGAAATTCTGAATCCTGAAATCCCGGGATCGTAAAAAGGGCGAACCCTTTTTACGGAGGATTGGATGCTCTTTTCGCATTCAAGAGATAAACTTTTGAATAATAAATATCCAAGATAGTATAAAATCTCTGTCAAATGCCACTATATGTTTCTCTTAATACATTTGAAACTAGGTGATCAATCTATATTGGACTGAGAAAAAGCAAATATTGAGGATCGTCTCGCTATAAATATATAGGGTGTATTTATTTTGGCAGTTACATTCCGATTTGGCGCTGCAAATCAACCACACAGAGTGACATCGCTCAAGGGACAACTCGAACTAGTAATGCAATAAACTAGCAGAGAAATTGAGCTCGATTGACGACCCAGTAAACAGGCGTCGAAAGATATTTTACTATATTGAATTAGCTAGAGTCAAATACGATTTGAACAAGTCCAGATGAAAAAAAGGTAGATAGATTTAGTTTTAAAACGGCAAGTAAATATAATTTAAAAGTATTTCGGAAGGATTTTTGGGGAAATTCATTTTTTAAATTACAATTGATTTGTGAAATTTGTTGTTACACTAGTGGTGTACTGGACATTTATGTATGCTATATGCGGAGATAATATTTGTTGTTTATAGCCTTATTATCAAGCAGAAATATATTTAGCCATGTTCACTTGCATTGCGCAACTTATTGTGAATGTTTGTCAGTTGCTGTACGGTTCAGGTTAGATGAGGAAGCTTGGCAACGGAATCCATCTAACGCTTAAGGTTTATCTCTAACTCCATCATATTTTAGAATACGAATAGGTAAATAATATGTATAATATTATCGTTGAGGTAGTGGTTTTACGTTTGTTATCATTCAATTTTCACTTTTGGCGATCCATTTGCTTTGGTAACTTCAAGCATTAATTACAATATTTTATAGTGATCAATTATATTATTTTAAGTTATGATGATATTGTATAATATTTAACAGAATTATTAGAATAACAAATTATTTAAGCTTTGCCAAGTATCTTTTTTTGAATCTTATTATACATTTTTTCACAAAATTATATAATAAAATGTGTATAGTAAAATGACAGTTCACTTTTTTCGCTAAAAATACTAATAAAAAAAAAACAATATGTGTTTGGGGTTTTAAAGCGAGACTCTGCTCGTGTTGTAGCGTCACGCCTCGCTGGACCAATTATGCTACAATTTGATTCAATTTGATACGAAACAAAGGCCGAAAAACATATTGGGATGAAAACAAACATGCCAGCCGACAAGTGGTAGAGAGAAATTGGTGCCGGAAGTGAAACGATGGTTTCCGGTTGAAAGGGTCGAATCAGACATCCATGGAAAATCGATGGAGGTCAACTTTGCAATCGCCCCAATCAAAACATTTTATTAAGTTTGATTACATATTTGGCCACTTTAATAATGATTTAAGAAAAAACTTTAATGCTTTATAATGATATTGTATATTTTTAAATGACATATTTTTATTGTTCTTTGTAAATTGTAAATATATTAAGTAATTTTAGTATTTCAAATTGATAAAAAAATGATCAGATATATGAAAGTACATGTTACTGAATTTCAATTCATATAAACACAAAAGTGAAATAAAGCACTAAGTCACACGGCATTTGATTCATCATAGGCGATGATTGTAAATCAAATTTTCAACTTTGTAAATCATTTTTTTGCGTTTATAGGGAAACAATTATTTTATTGAGTATTTTTCCTGAACTGAAAATCTACCGAAACATGTGCCGATCGGAACAGTACAAAACAAAAATACTACTATTCTAATTATAACCTAAGTTACTAAACAATGACAATGATGGAACAATATTTTTCCATTAACTGTATCGCGTAATTACCTAATACAATTAAAATCTGTAAATTCAAGCGTTGAAATGTGATGAGAGCTTATTCATTTTGCATTACATGTTTTGTAAGCAAAATTTCGACAATTAATATACCGGCTAAACAAGGAAATTTGAAATAAACGACACTATTTATGTTTATGCGTGACACTGTGTGACCATCCGGTGCTCTACTGATGTTGACGTGTTCATCATCCAGTCCAATTGTCCGCTAAATGATCTAATAAAAGTCCTCCCTAAATTAAGCTGGGAACAAAATTCAGGAGGAAATATTATTTTGTACGAATTTTAAACACAATGGAACAATTTTCGACATATTTTTGCTGCAGTACGTGAACGTAATATTTATTTTGGCGAAGAAATCACTGTGTACAATGACGTAAATGATTTTTTTTAAATCATACCAAGCCAAGTCGGACTTTTTTAGATTTTTTGACTGGAATAAACAGCATCTCTTATTCATTATAATTAAAATACATTATTAATGATATTTTTATTGAGTTTTCAATATTTTTTTTCCATGTCCGCTCCCAATGTGGAGAATATGGTCTCCTAGTGGAGGTATCTTAACAGAATTTTTCTACGAGAACTGCTTGTTACTCAGTTGCTCAACCTCTCTTTTTTCGAAGAGAGTAGGGATAGAAGGATAGGGCTAGAACAGGACTAGTGGTTAGCTAATCGCTCTCGCTACGCCCCGTGAGAATGGGATGGGTCGGAGGGAGGCCTCAGACTACGAACAGAAATTCATAAATCGATTGAAAAGTCAATCTATGAAAACCGTCCGCACCGGGAATCGAACCCGAGACATCCGTAACCGTAGCCAGCGACGCTACCAACTAAGATAAAGTATTTAAAGAATTTTGCCACCTTACAATAATTTTCTCCAACTTTTTGTATGAGAAGTTGTGTGATTTTTTTATATGTAAAGTTTACATGTGACTTTTTTTGTATTTTATTTGTACCTATTTGTATGTGAACTTTGATAGAAATACATTTTCTATATCTTTCTGTTACTTTTTTTTATGTGAACTTTAATGGGATTATTTTATATGTCATTATTTTTATTTGAATTTTTCTGTGATTTTTGTATGTAACGTTTTCTGTCCTTTTTTGTATGTGACCTTTTTTAGAAATAAATTTTCTATAATATTCAGGAAAAGATACGTATATGCATTTTATTTAACTCTTTCACTTATAATAAAACCGCTGACACAATACAGAAACGATCTTATTTGTATACAAATGTTCCTCCGTTGTTTGTACAAATAGATATATGAAATAAACAGTATCATAAAACGGTAAGCGCACTACCCTGGGTATTATTTTAGTCTTCTGACCCTTTGCTACTTTCAAGAATTCCGAATTATGGATTGTTGATAACAAACATACCTCTTTCCTATCCTACCACTTGATGAACACATGTCTTACCGCGTGCTAATAATAAGCTATATAAATTTCTCGATACAATTTATTAACAACTCAACACTTTCAAACAAAGATAGAATGCAACAGATGAATCATTCGTCGTCGGACGTTTTGAGTTTCTGAAAATTATTATTTGACGTTATTGAAAGTTAAAAATCTGATTTTAACATTTTTTCAAGCTGAAAAACTCATGAAACAATGGGAAGTATTTTAAATGTGAAACTTTTTCTACTCTGTATCGGCTTTTTTCCTATAACCTATATATTTATATATCAGTCCCAAAACCGAGTAGTAACAGTCTAAAACTCTGGTACTACAAGTCATATAAGATTATATTCCTCGAATAGTATTGATTTAGTCATGCTCTTCATCTACCCTACCCCATCCCAAAAATGGGATGTAAGCGATTAGCGAAGCGATAAGCGATGTAAGCGATAAGCGAAGATTAAATAAGTCCTTATCCATTACTATAACCCATCGTTCTATCCTTCGACTCTTTGGTTGGGCGATGGATTTACAAACATTTCTTGGTAAACATATTATGTTGAAATACTTCATTGAGTGTCAATATATTACACATTAGTTGTGGTAATCAAAATTATATTCTCGATTTAATATAATGCTCTTGAGTTGGATTCTAGCCTTCGAATGGTTATTTGGAAAGCAAGCTGGGATAATTTATTTAAAAAATATTTTTTATGTAAATGAAAATTTTTTACACATCTATGTATTTTGTCATTAGTATACGAAGTATAATATGTTGCATGTGGGAAACAATCACACTGATCAAATTAAAAGTATAGGCATATAAGTTTGCTTTTAAAATATTAAATGTATTTGTCATAAGTAATGCTATAATTTTCTCAAGATAGTGTGCAAGAAACACGGTATTCTAACAGTCAAGACAAATTTACAACTTCCTAAGAAATTAATGTTATATTTGTGCGGTATACACGATGCATTGAATTTATGGAAATGCTAGTCACGAATTGCGTCAAACGAAAGCACTGTAAAACTTAGAAAACACATATTTTGAGATGATATTTAATTGTTATGCTCAAGTTGAACTATTGCTAACCGTAAACTGGCAACATATTCCCAGAAGCCTTCGCTAACAATCCTCCAGAACTGCAAAACGTTAATTGCGTGGAACAGTGCTGCATGTTAGGAGATGCGACTTGCGGTGTTCTCAAAAACACTACCCGTGCTAAGACAACGAGACTGCACTTTTTCGCAATCAATATTTATAAAATGTTATATTTAATACATGTATGTACTTATATTTTCCCTCATTCTTAAAATATAAACGAACGATACTAAGGGTTAGTTAGCCATTATTAAAATTCATTGACGAACAGAATATATTATAGTAACTACTTGGTGAATAAATACTAAAATGTTTGGTGACGTTAATCAATTATTTTGTTTTGTCACTTGGACCTTATCGGTGAATCTTAGGCTTCCATTTATTTTTTCGTATGTTATAATATGCAATTTCAAATACTGAAGTTGTGATCAGTTGCTTCTAGCAATCATTAAAAAGCGCTTTAGAATGCTGTGAAATTTCAATGTAAATTTGAGTACGTGGTGATGGGGACAATGACGTTGTTGGAGTTGATGTCAGCAACTGTCATCATGTCTATAAGAGTACCAAAAAATGTTTTTCATAATACTGTATTACTGATTAATTTATATGCGAATAAATGATACATATTGAGGAGATTTGCATATCTACATAGTTAATGTAGGTAAACGTAGATAGAAAATGAGTTAAGAATATACGATAAATAATTAAGTGATACGTTAATTTTTTTCTATTACGATTCATTAAATATGAATCAAAATATTCGTATTTCAAAAAACCTAAAATAATATAAATCATAAAGTGTACTTGATAGATAATGCTTGTAGAGCAACTATTAAACTAATATGAAATATCCTAAAACGTCGTTGCCAAATTAAATGATTGTCGAATCTATACTCTGTTCACATCATAAAAATTAATACTACATAATGAAAAAACTACTTATTATTTAAATTTGGATTATTGAGATTTTGTACACTTCCATGTATTTTGTCACTAACGACCCGGGTTTCGCCTTTCGGCATCTTCAGGCATTCGAGCACACGAATGGACTCGAACTGAGAGACAGTAAACATTGTCTAACGCTTATATAGAAGATACAAATGCGACAAATATCATTTACAAGGCAATACATTATACGTATGAGAGCCACACCGATACCTGAGTTAAAATTTCGGAAATCGCCCTAATCCTTATTTTGTAAACACCATATTAACAGAGTGGCGATTGCCGAAGGCGTTGCCGCTTTTCAACTTCTTTTAGAAATACCAGTGATTTTACAATTATAATAGTATTGTGGGTTTTGACGGGATGTAATTCGACAAATGGGTAAATATACACAATCATTCCACATTTAGTGACATCTGTTAGGTGTTTCAACGTATCGGATATAATAGCGAAGAATTAGGAAGGTTCAGCTGCTCATTCAATATCGGTAAGGAATTTAACTGGGCTCTATTAATTTCCAAAATTTCTTGATAAAATAATTTATGATCCCCCATGTTTTTATGCAACAGTTTAACCCCATCATCCGCATTAAACGTATGGTTCTCCATTAGCAAGTGATTTGCGAATGTCGAAGTTTCTTTTTTTAATCTAAAGGCAGCTAAATGTTCTGATACCCTTATATCTAATGTACGTGTGGTTTTACCCACATAGAAATGTTGGCAATCATTGCATTGTAATTTATAAATACCAGATTTGTTCTTAAAGTTTACTCTATCTTTATTGTTAATAAGTAATTTGCCTAGAGAGTTTTTGCAATTTAGGTTGCACAAGCTTTAAAATTAAAAAACAACTCGCTGATAGTGTTAGACCGGCGTTCTATTGCAAAAACTCTCTAGGCAAATTACTTATTAACAATAAAGATAGAGTAAACTTTAAGAACAAATCTGGTATTTATAAATTACAATGCAATGATTGCCAACATTTCTATGTGGGTAAAACCACACGTACATTAGATATAAGGGTATCAGAACATTTAGCTGCCTTTAGATAAAAAAAAGAAACTTCGACATTCGCAAATCACTTGCTAATGGAGAACCATACGTTTAATGCGGATGATGGGGTTAAACTGTTGCATAAAAACATGGGGGATCATAAATTATTTTATCAAGAAATTTTGGAAATTAATAGAGCCCAGTTAAATTCCTTACCGATATTGAATGAGCAGCTGAACCTTCCTAATTCTCCGCTATTATATCCGATACGTTGAAACACCTAACAGGTGTCACTAAATGTGGAATGATTGTGTATATTTACCCATTCGTCGAATTACATCCCGTCAAAACCCACAATACTATTATAATTGTAAAATCACTGGTATTTCTAAAAGAAGTTGAAAAGCGGCAATTCGCCACTCTGTTAATATGGTGTTTACAAAATAAGGATTAGGGCGATTTCCGAAATTTTAACTCAGGTATCGGTGTGGCTCTCATACGTATAATGTATTGCCTCGTAAATGATATTTGTCGCATTTGTATCTTCTATATAAGCGTTAGACACTGTTTACTGTCTCTCAGTTCGAGTCCATTCGTGTGCTCGAATGCCTGAAGATGCCGAAAGGCGAAACCCGGGTCGTTAGTGACAAAATACATGGAAGTGTACAAAATCTCAATAATCCAAATTTAATATTGAAATTCCATCAAGCACCCTCAGTCGATGTCTTAAATTATACTTATTATTTTTTGTAATTTTACATTCACTTATTTGCAATACAAAAACCGCAATCTTTTCTGTTTTTATTAACAAAGCGTGAGATACAAAACGCTACCAAGAAAGCAGTGTCTAATGAATTGAAACGCTACGTTATTTAAAAATGTGGAAAAAAGCTTTGTCGGACCCTTAGGGATGTTTGTTATTTACCAAATGGGCGTCTGGAGCTGGGCGAAACAATTAACCGAGGGGTGGTTGGGATTTCCCTCACCTGGTGATGCCGCCCTTCGTCATGCTACTTTTCCGCCTATTCTAGCACTGAGAACATTGCAGTGAATCAAGTGGTAGGTTGTTTCGAGCCTAAATACACCCAGACATGTGTAAGTATTTAATTCTACCTGCTTAAGCATGTGCTCTGGATAAGCCCGCGCTCTTAAAAAGGCTTTGTAAATGTTATTTTATTGTGATGCTGACGAAAACATACAAAATCGCGGGTTTGTTTAATTTAATATTCAAAGAACTATCCTATATCACCACTTATATAAATTTCTTTAATTAAATAAACAGAATTCAGACGCTCGTGTACGATCATGTTTATTTTAGTGAGAATAAAATAGCAAAACTTACAAATACAACACAATTAATTATGAATTGTTTTAGTCCATATTATTTCAGTAACAGCATGATTAGCATAGTTTACGATATATAATTTATACCAAATATATACATAATTCTATCAACGTTGAGTTTTGCTTTAATTTTGGATTGATTATAAATCATTTTAATATATATTTATCAAGCAATCACAAATTCTCTACATTTAAAACTATTTCCTGCCCTTCCTTTAATAAAACTGAATCGTATATAGCAAGACAAGAATGCTTTCAAAATTTAACGTTATATGTATGAAAAAACGATTTCAAATCAGATCGAACGAAATGATGTTCGGCTAATTTCGTAAACTTATAAGAAACTAAACTATTCAGACGATGAAAACGTTGCAAAACTGTTAATATCGTAACCTGGTCTAGAAAGTTTTAATTTTTGTCATCTCACAGACGAAACGTCAATACTTATATTTGTATTAACGTATATTTATACAAGATGGTTTGAACTTTGGATTTATTTAACGTGAATATTTGTAATTAATTTCACATTCATTTCATATAAAAGACATTCGCTCAAAAAAATATTCCAGGTGTGCCGTGTATTTCAGTTAAATTTGAATTAAGAACTGGCAGTAGTTGAACTGTAAATGTTTTATTAGACAAACTATACAACATCAAAGTGAATTCCTAGTTGCATGTATATTTTACTGCAAAATGTAAACTTATGAGACTTCTCTACGGTTACATGTTTTGTGTAGGATTCAAGCTTAAGTGTGCGAAGGTAGATTGATGCATAAGCTGTCACGGTAGATCACGTAGAAATACGGTAGAAATCCCAGCTCATTTTGCGGAATGAATGAAGTTACAGGAAGTAAGGACAGAGGGAACATTTTGAAAGGAATGTTTCATGAAACGCAAGAAGTGTTGTATCTTTTCATGCCACTCTATCATTTCGTGAAATATTCTGAGAAAGTTCGGCAGCAGTAAGATAAAATAGATTATATTTATTTTAGATAGAATTAAATCTCAAGGTTATTTTTCGTTACCAACGACGAACTTATATTTTATATGAGATTATTGTATCACAACATTTTGATTAATGATCGGTTTGAGTTGATAATGGACATTTGACTTATATTTATTATTCAAAGAGCTGCCATCATTAAATTAATTTAAATGAAAACATATCTAGTGTTCTTAGAAAATTTAAGAAAGTATTTCAAGTCTGTATTTCTTGTTGATTCTGATTTGAAGAATATGCAGTTATGTGAAGTTATAAAAATACAGCGAATAGCACTTATTTTATTTATATTACAGAATTATTTTCTGGGGTAGAAAATGCAAACTAAATGAGCGAAAATATGTTTGTTCGTTGTGTTTTTATTGTTCCTTACAATGTATTTCCATTGCGGATTAACAGCAATCAATATAAAATTTATTTATTATTATTATCAGTCATTACAAAATATAGACTTAGATAATATTAAATTCAGATAACATTCAATTAAAACTTATTTCCTTGAAAGAAAAATTCCCTTTGGATGTCAATAATTTGCAGACAACGATAGAAATAAGAGTGTGCGATATAACGTGAAAAGGCAACGGTTGTGTTTCAATTCGATACCAAGAAAATTTTCTAGACAATGCGAGCAGTAGGACGGGCGGGCGCCTTTTCACGCCGCTATTGTGTATCGGGAATGGAAGAGAAGTTGCTCGGGCTCTTGTGTGCCCATTATATATATGTATCTCGTTGCGAAATTCGCCATGGAAATTCTACAGCCATTGCAGCGATGCTAAAGTTTTCTGCGAATGCACAAAATGTACAACATGCAGCAAAACGAGGACGTGACACAAATATTTTCATATTTTGAAACCGGCGAAAAACACTCACATACCTTTATTAAATTTAAACAAATATGTTTGGTGCTGTACGTATTCAATTACACAATATTTTGAACACCTTAAAAGTGATCAATTACACAAGTTAACACTTTTTTAAGATTCAGTTTGTTGATTTAATATTGCAACTATTAATCATGATAAAAAGAAACAATGTTTTATATTTTATTTGCCAAATGCCAATTTCACACCAGTTCAATATGTGTGACGACTAAAATCAATTTTTCTTATAATATGAATGAAATTCAAAAACATAAAGCAATACATACTTGAAGTATCGTTACAAAATGATATTCAATACATTGAGATAAAAAAACGAAGAAAATGTTTGACTTTTTTATTTAAATCGCAATTGATTTTATAATGATCAAGAAAGAAATATCCAGCTTCATATAACGAATTATTTAGGAAAGGATTACTAAAACAGTAATACAAACCGACAGAGGAACTGATTGAGGGTTATTTACAATAATATAAATTAGCTATAGTTGTTCGGTGTAAGCGTGGAGTCATTTTTAAAAGTTTAAAAGTAAATATAATATTCAACGTCTATCTACAATATTTAGTCACTATAATAATATTTAATAATAGCCTATTTCCCACACCAAAGCCTGTTATCGTGAAATCATTTTATCGTGGTTACATGGAAATAGAAACGTGTTTTAGTATAAATATCTTCTATGAACATGGCTTCCTGAGAATTATTGAAATTAATGCTACCAGATTAAAATTTAATCAAATGATCACCACATATATGATTATCGTGATTTTTATACACATTAATACGTCTGATTAATAATTAATAGATTGCGTTATTTCCATTAGTTGGTGTTTTATTACGAGTAAAGGAGTCATAATGAAAGCATTAAGCATTACAGAGATCGTAAAAGCATTGAATTTCATGGGAATTTTACTTTGAGTTTATTACTTATAAAAACATGATTCATTCTTTTTAATGAAAATATACTACAGTATTCAGTTATCCGAGATTGTTTGTGGAGATAGCGATGTGTAATCCTAATTCGTTCCGTGCTTATTAACCAAACACTATCTCTTCAAAGATTATCAAGTAGGTTGCATCATATAAATGATTATTAATTACGAAATTGCGTATCAATTTTAAGATGATTTCTGTGTTCTTGTGGACATACAAATCATGTCGCTATCGTTTAATATATGAAATAATCATACTCCTGGTGAATAAAGTAAGTAAAAAACAATTGAAATTAATAATAAATGAAAGCTTTGTCTAGGTATTCCGTGTGCTTTTGAAAACGTTGCATTTTCTATGAAACAAAACTTCTGAAAAAGAAAGTGTGCACTTATAGAGATACCAGAAACTGGAACAAAACTAACGAGATGGTACGGCTAGATACCAAGTCATCTTTTGCAGAGCTCTAACCTCTTCACGACATCTTCAGAACCAATTTTCGAACTGTATTATTAGCGCAGCTACGGTGTTTCAGCGGAAAACAAATACAATATTCCTTGTATCTCACTTTACTTACTGTACATAACGACAACACAGGGTGTTAAAAAATACAGTATATTCAACAATTTAATTTTATAATATAAATATAACATACTTTAAATGAAACCGTCATCAAATTTAAATTTTCCGAATTTTGTACATTTCCAGACGTTTTGTTACTTGCGACCCCGGTTTCGATTTTCGGCAATTTTAAGCATTCGATTACACGGATGAACTTGAACTTGAATTGACAGGTGTTTAATAGTTTATATATTAGATGAATTAAAAAATATTAACACTGATTATAGGAAATATATTGATATTTGAATAAATTTTAATATTGATTTTATAATAATGAAATATTTTAAAATTCCATCAAGTTCCCTTAGTCAATATCTTTAATTAAAAAAAAAAGCTCTGAAATTTTTTTTTTTATTTGAAATTCAAATTTTGAGTGACATGGTATTGAATTTGTTTTGTTTATGCATGTATTATATTGCATTCATCATTGCGTTGTTAAAATAGTATATAACTGTATATTAGTTTACAAAAAAGTGATATTCTTTGAATCCAGTCAAAGGCAATTGTAGCCGGCGTAGTTTCTTTATCGAGAGTTACTCACTCCACCCTTCATTTTTGAGCTTCTTTAAGAAAATGATTCTTTAAGAAGAAGACAAAATCTGTCGAGGTTATTTAGGAAACAATAGACAAGCTGCAGAGCAACTCGAATCACATTGGCCTCAAAGTCAATGCGAGTAAAACCAATGTGCTCTGCAACAGTTTCTGTCCGGACCCAGACTACCCTCTGACGACCGTGGGGAAAGACATCGAGAGAGTCGACGGCTTCAGGTACTTGGGGGTACACATCACGGGAGATGGCGATCCACGTAAAGAGCTCGCAACCCGATTAGGGATAACTGGAGCAACTTTTAACTCATTGCGGAAACTCTGGGAATCATGGTTGTACTCGGTCAGAACCAAGTGCCACTTATTCAACGCATGCATTTTGACGGTGCTGTTTTACGGTTGCGAGTCATGGCAACTCACCAAGGCACAGATTAACCGTATACTGTGCTTTGAAAACAGATGCTTTCGGCAAATACTAGGAGTGAGGTGGTTTGATTTTGTCAGGAACTCAGAGGTAAGAGAGCGGACGGAACAGCCCCTTATTACGTCAAAAATAAAAAGGCGACGATGTACTTGGCTTGGACACGTGCTACGGATGCGCCAAGGGAGCCTGGTTTCTGTCTGTCTCTTCTACCAACCAGAAAGATTCCGTCGCCCTGGAAGGTCGCTGATGACCATATATAGGATATATTCGGTGGAGCTACGGGATGCAAGGATAATCTGGGAGGAAACGAGGAGACTGGCAGATGATAGAGAAGCTTGGAGGAACCGCATGATGGCCATACGTTCCGAATAGGGAGTGGATTTGGTTGAAAAAAAAAGAAGGTTATTATTAAAGAAGAAAAGCGTGTGTCACATTTAATAACACAGCCAGTGGAGTAATAAGTTATCAATTTAAATTTTATGTTAAACTGTATTGTATGATATCCGGAAAAAAAACAACACAGGTTAAAATAAAACGTATTATATTTTTGCAGGAATAATGCAGAAACACAATTTCAATTCATAAATAATTATGTAAATTCATAAGAGTATGTATTTTATTTTGTCACTCTGTTGTTTTGTCATGTTCTATGTTGTCACCGAACCGTTTCGTATATAATGCAATTTAAAAGCAATAGAATTTCAGAATAGCCTTAAAGTAAACTCTAACATATATATAAATGTGGTGAAATTGCGCTAGTTAGTGATAATACACGGAAGAAAAATGAATGATTTGGCTTTTACAAATAGTCATTGTAGTGGTAATGTAAAAGGAAACAATCTAGGTATACGCTTGCTGACGTGACGCGATACGAGACTTGGGGAGTCAATAAAATGCACATTCGCGAATAATAATTTGAATTCCTTATACCCTAGAGTAGAGAGTAGCATAAAGGTTCTACCAGATGTGTGCGCACCGATAAAAAGCTGGAAGCTTTTTCCGGCTACAGTCGGACTCAAAGCTTTCAGATTCGAAAACTTTTACAGGAATATTTAATTAAAAATAAATTGTTCGGCGGCGTAGTGTAGATCAGGAGTTAGCGAATTGAGAAAAATACAAAGCTTTTAAAAAACGAAAGCTGTGACCTATATTCGGTAAAAGTCTACTAAAAACCATTATATAAAGTATTTTCATTTGTGTGGGAGAGTAAAAATACTCTTATCTATCTTTTATATGACGTTTAAATAAAAGCTTTCTTAGAAAAACTAGAGGTATTATTTTTATTACTCAATACCAAAGAAAAACAGAAAGCCTTCAATAGTAACAATTTATAGTTATATCTATAAGCACAATATTCGCTACATTTCTATTTTTTTTTATCTTGAAATGAATTTCATACTTTTTATAGTACACTTAATCATGTATTATTTTTCGATATTTTAAATATTTTATAAAGCATGGTAAATGGGTGAAAAAGTGTAAGCATAATTAAAAAAAATTATATTATCGTAAAAAAGTATATCCAATTTATAGATTTTAATAATTGATGTAAACAAGTGGGCTGGAATTACCATAATTGTTTTCTTAATTTGTGTATAAAATACATTTACAGTCAAACGCATAATTCCATGAAAATCCGTAGGATAATTTACCGGTGAACGAATTCTCTAACTGATTCACATTAAAGGCTTGTTCGTCCACATGGATGAATTAATTAACATCAAGCAGAATCCTGTAAGCGGCATACAGATAAGATCTAATGGGTTCTGGGCACCATTTATCACTCGATATTTTCCACTAAATAAATTTAAAAATTACAAACAATGTTAAAAAACAAACAAAAAAGTATGAACGAATTGCAGAATGACAATTATTGTGGTCCAAATTTGATTTTATAACGTCTAACGGCAATTATAATATAAAAAATAGCACCAATGAAAAAACCGCACCGTTTAAATAAAGTATTTTAAAAACACCAACATAAAATAAATAAGTTGATATTCCACTTGTTCCTTTTCTTATTTAATTTTAAGATTTAACAATTTATAAAATAATTTTGAAAACGTACATGCCCTTGTTAAATCTCTTAGTTACTATGCACAACTGATAAAAAAATATATATATATATATATATATTTATATGTATAGCAATGCTGTAACGATGGTATAATGAATAAACGTGTTACATATTAAGTTGCAAAGCATAACATTTCAATTTATAAAATAGTTCATCCGACATTACGGACTGCATAAGACCGAGCGCCGAAGCCTTTAAATTATGGACGCATTGAATAAAACCCGGCGAACTTAGGATTGGCGGACCGGCGTAGCAGCTTAGATCCGTAGAAGCGGGCTACGAGAATAGAAATTGATTCATGCAAGGGCACTTAGCTGGAGACGTATTTGAAATGTGCTCAGCAGACAGTTTATACTCATGAGAGGTGTAAAAATGTAGAGAAGACGATTTCCATTGAACATTCTGAGCACAGTGTTGCAATTCAAATCAAAACCAACCTAGACACAGACAGATAAAGAATTCTCGTAGTATTATACATATTGAAATATATTCAAATAATGAAACTCTCCCATTTAAAGCCTACTGAGTAGGACTAATTGAAGTTTATTTTAATTGAACTAATGAATAATTGACCCTGACTTGAACTTGGTCAAAGTAAAAGACAAGATTATTTTTTTTATTATTGTTTTGTTGAAACATGTGCTAAATTAAAATTTTGTCAATGAGAGTAAGCGTTTATTTCTTTCTTTTAAATTTAGTTGAGATAAAAAAATAACCTCTTTTTAATGTCTGTATTTTAAATAAAACGTAATTCATAAAAATAATGTTTTTATCTGTATGTGAGCTAGATATAAGAAAGGGATTGGAAAAGGCGTTATATTGTAGCATATTTATTATGCTAAAACATCTGAAGTAAATTTCTAAATGTGGGAAATATGTATTCTTTGTTTGTTTTATTAAGCGCTCTATAAATTGGCATTCAGGTCATAGGTTTATATATATTGCGGAAATGCTAACTCATAAAATCAACATTTTCCTTTGTTGGTTTAAATACGACGAGTAACGATACCGTTTGACGTATCGCTGGCTTAGACTGTAAATGTGCTAGCTCAGCATTGACCAAAAATGTCATAGAGGTCGTTGGCTTCAGTAGCATAATTTACAGGTTCAAATCCGAGTCCGAAAAGTTTCACTAATTGATTTTTCTAATTTAAGACATCGACTGAGACCATCAGTGTGGTTCTCAGACGTATAATATTTTACCTCGTAAATAATATTTGTCGTATTTGTATCTTCTATATAAACGTTAGACACTGTTTACTGTCTGTCAGTTCGATTCCATTCGTGTTCTCGAATGCCTGAAGATGCCGAAAGGCGAAACCCGGGTCGTTAGTGACAAAATAAATGGAAGTGTACAAAATCTCAATAATCCAAAATTGATTTTTCAATCATATCGAATTGTGTTTGTTCGAAGACATTGATGTTTAAATTTCTTCCCACCCGCCCATCTAATCCTAAAAACAGGGAGGAACGAGAACGATTAACTAAGTACTAGCACTATTGTAGTGCTTCCTTCATATCCTTACTCTCCTGAGCAATTGAGTAACAAACAGTTGTCGTAGAACAGCTTTTGTTGAGGTTAATTCCATTAGTAGTCAATTTACTTTACATTAGAAACTGACATGGTAATTAAATAAAACCCAATAAAAAGAATAATATATATTTTTTTTTGTTCCTCCCTACGCGTTAAAAGCAAAAAATGCTTTTAACGAGTAGACAGCTTTTCACTTTAAGCTAGATCCCAACAGCATATGACTTCATGTACATTAAAATTGATTTGACATTTTAATTTAGAAAAAAAATATTTTTTCTTAAAAGCGTTTTAATTCCGAATTTAATATAAACATCATTTCAAAGTAAAGCCATAAATAAGTGGGCATTAGAAAAAGTCTTACTGCCAGTCCAAGGTGGATAAGCCAAGCAATATAATTACTTATTATTATTGTGAAACCGAATTGCGCGTGTGAGTTTATATAACTCCGGGATGGGGTGGCTTAAAAGAGTCATACCTTTGGAATGAACAAATAACGCGAAAATAATACGCACCTACCTATTTAGTTTTCAATCTAATAATTCGTTTAAAGATGAGAAAACTTTTAATAAATATCCTATTGTAAAATTTGCAAAAAGTACACAGTTCAATAACACTATTTATATGCATTTTGTTTACTCAATAAATACTATTAACCGTGTTTAATACCAATCTGACTAACACCAAGTGGACTAGAATTTGAGTAAAATATACTTAACAAAGATTGTTTTTCAGTCGCTTATGCTTTCAGTGAAGACAGTGGATAGAAGGATTGGGTTAGTAAAAAACAAAATAAAAAACTGTTCAAAGTACCTGACAATTACTTTAATCAGTTTAAAAAAACCTGTATTTTATCAACGCTACGTGGTATGAATGATGACTATCAATAATACTAATTTTCGGTAGTTTAGTAATCAAAGAACAGATTGCAAACTGATCAACAATTAACTAGAACGTTAATTTCACTTTTCCCTGGGGACAATTTCTAGAAAGGCTTATTTTACGTGTCCAACGGCAGGGTGGAAACAAATAATATACCAGAAGCGGGTGTTAAATGATGATTTATTGAAGACCTACCCGCTATTTAAAGGCAACCCCGAGTAATTACTCAAGGTATTATAACAAAAGCCGGATCGAAAACCTTTAGTCTACTTTATGACTACCATAGTTGGTAAGTTTAGGTAATTGACGCAATGAAAGCGTCGCGGTTTTTGTCTTTCGTGCTGAACAAAAAACCGTAGATTATTCGGTCATTAAATTTTCAATTTATATGAATTAGCTCTGTTTTGTCAATAGTAGACTGAGACCAAAAACAAATTGACATTTAATTATAATTGTTTTACTCTAAGACGGATAATCGTTGAGAAATTTGTTTTGCAATTAAAATCGTAGGTAATAATCGGATTGTTTGAAATTTTTAATGTCTTTAAATACCTAATTTAAAATTATTATTGAATTGTACATTTTCATGGCAATTATAGTAGAAAATTTGCCTCATTGAATTAAAAATGCATTTATGTTTTGTATGCATCGTAAAAAAATGGTTGAGGATAATAAGACGAGGACTGATTAAACACGACAGTAGAAACGATAAAATACATTTTTTTTCTTGATATATTCATTTAACAATCTGCCTTCAACACTAATAGTGAATTAGTTATAATTTAATAAATATGTATATGTAATGATTTCTATATCGTAAGGCGAAGTACAATTAGATTATTTTCTCCGACGTGTTAAAGTGATATTCCAATAAATTGAATAAAGTGTCGGTTGATTGAAAACCGCACAAGCAATAAAAGAAGCCCTTGAAAATCCTACTCCTTTGAAGTGAATACTCTTTGAAAAACCGGGATTGACATTACGCAAGAGAAGACAAAAAAATCATTATATTGCATGCTTGTATAAGCGGAATAAGAATTTGAAAAAACAACAACCTATGGGAAAAGTGTGGTATTTTAAAAATTAGCATATTTCTCTTTTATTTAAAACTTTCCTTCATTTTGCGATAAATCCAGCCGTTTTACGGAAAAGAATATTATTCAGCAGTGATGTCAGGTTATTCTTTCTTATTTCAATAAAATATAATGTATTAATTCTCATGAGGTAGTAGTAGGTGTTTCAAATGAATTTCTCACGTACGGAAAGATTGTTGTGTCAACTGTTTTGGTAAAAGTAAACAAATTAGACATATGTTTGATGATAACATGAAGTCGTTCATGGCTAAGCATAAGCATAACTTATTCCGAAGCCAAATTTAGTTCTGGAGACTTTTTTTTGCCATTCAACATTTGTGATGTAGAACATGGGTGTGTACGCCTATTTTTCTCTAGTTAATCTTTAGTGGTTATGTTAAAAATATTTTTTTAAATAGTTTTTATCATAAAAATTGTATTCCAATATATCTGTTGCATTTAAAGCATGCTGCAATGTTCAATGCATTTTCGTTCAATCATAATATTGTATTTGAAAGTTGTCTCGCCTATCAATGTCAATATATGATTTGCATTTTGTAATGTTTTTATTGAATCTTAACTTTAATTTTAAAAATAAATAGGAAAATAATTATTCAGTCAATCATTATGATAAAACTCGTGAATTACACTTTTTAGAATTGCATACAAAAACGTTTATTCAAAGAGAAGTAAAAAAAAAGGTTGTTTTTTTGTATCATTTTAGAATAGATGAAAAAGAGATGCGCAAAAATGCTTGCAAGTAATTAAAACGGGAATCAAAGAGGGATGATTAAACGAACAATGGGGCTCCATTTGTCTGCAACAGGACGGGTCCACTGTCAACGAGTCGACTGGGAAGTCTACACTCAGAAACCGTAGTCCGATGCCTGAAGATTTTCAAGAGATAATGGACTTGAAACGGGAAGACGTCAAGTGGCTAAGCGTCTGATTGTCTCAGGCTGCAAAAATTGTTCCGGGAAGACAAAGAGGTCACCGCACTTATCAGCTTCAATGAATTCTCTTTTTCTCGTTTTATTTGTAACTTTTTCAGGGTGGAGTAAATTGTTCAATCTTTTTCAACAACGTTATAAATCAAATGATTACTAAGAGATTTTTCTCTTATCGTATAATAATTGATTTTATATTAAATTAAGCTTATTCTTCGGAACCACAACCGGTTTCAATCAACGTGATTAATTAGCTACCGAGCTGGATTGATTCGATTCCACTTATCAGATTAAAAATGTTACTTCCTTCGCCAAATCGTTCAGTTCGTATTAAATCTTATTGAATACGACTTTAAAGTTATAATATTGTGACTAGAATTATACACATTAAAAATAAAACAAAATTCGTTTTATACTACATCCTCATGTTAATAATGATCAGGACCGATTTATCTCATCACGGCCATTATCAATTGATAAAAATACAATCAAAACAGGGTTATTTATGTCAAATTGAATGTTAATAATCACAAGGTATATAAAACAGTTGGTTCATGAACTAAGATAAAAATTTACAGATCATCAAATAAATTATATATAAACGAAATTAAATAGTCTTCAGTCAAGCTGCTAAGAACCTCTTACAAATCAATAAATAACAACTTAAAGTTTATATTAAAATTGAAATACACAAAATCCATACATTTTTTATATAATACGAATACCTTGAAATAAGTTTAAGGTCAATCAATTGTCAGGAATTAAATCCGCGACCATTAAAAGGTTAAGCTATTTCTTAGCATTAGGTCAATCTGCTTTCATTCTATGAAGAATAATTGATACATATCTCTATATAAGTTAGAAAAAATATGTCTGTGTTATATATTGTGGGAAGATATTTTTTTATAAATTTAGGGTTCTTTTTTATTAAAGGTACACGAAATACATTAATTGAGACAAAAACAGTTAACGTCAAATTTATGGACGATTACAGAATCCGTGTTTAAGTGTACCGAAATAAATTATACAATAATTTGCAATAAAGGTATGAAAAAGGTTCAATTTCAGTTGTATTATACTAAATAAAGACGAGCATGGGATGTAATCCATGAACCTTTATACATATCAATAGTTCCGTTACCACTTAATTGTGTATATTATACAACGATATACGCATTATATCGGTTTGCTTGTTTTGATATTGTGCTATGAAGCGAATAGATAGAAATATTGTGTTTTGATTAATGGCGGATACCATTGTTATTTTATGGCAACAAATTGGCGCGCAAAATTGAATACACCGATCAAATCATCCATACTAAATATACAACCTAACAACAGGCGTATAAAATAACAAAGTAAACATGCTTTACTATAGTGGAATATATATAGTTTGGTACTGATGGCATTTAAAATAAATGTTAATTTTATACACGCTGTAAAAGGACACGCTCGCTTGATAAAATTTACGAAGTGTAATTTTTTATAAAATATTTTGTATTTATATAAATATATACACGTGTATAATAAACATAAGGACACTTTGATCCAATTTCAAAATATTCTTTAAAAATCACACAGAATACATTATTAATATAATAAAAATTTCTTATTTATAACAAAATACTTATATTCAAAATTAAAACTGTATTCTTTCACTACAGAAAGAATAAAACAAGAATGCTAAATTAATTATCCTTTCTTACAAGCAAAAGTTTTGTTAGGTTAACATAAAATTTTGAATATATACGTTATCCTTAATTTAAAAATACATTCATAAAAGCCATTGTCCCCGCGCAGCTTTATTACACTCTTAAATGTTTTTCTTAAGCGAAGATTATTATTGTAAATAGTTTTTCACGTAACTCTAAATGTTACTTAAGAGTTTCAAAAAGAGTTTCAACCTTTTCAACCTTCCCGTTTTCAGGCTAAAAAAATCCCATGCCGTCACATTTCGTTACCGTGTGAGTTTCGTCGTATAAACGCTTTTATAAAGTGAAATGACAATTTCAAAAACTGAAGTATAGTTTTATGTAGTATTGAGTAAATTTTTTACTTCATTTGCTGTGTGAAAAACCTGAAATATATATCAAACTATGCGAAAATATCGAAAGACGCAAGAATCTAAATTATTCATAGCAGAACAAGCTCGAGACGTGTCTCGGTGCCGTTTGAAATAAAACGGCTGCATACGGTACGTCATGCATCTCGGATTATCACTTTACTTTACTAATTGTTACTGTATTTTTCGATGGTAAAATTGACGAGGTTTTCAAATTATGATTAATTATACAAAGAAGACGTAAGTTTTAATGTATTTTTAATTATATGTAGAGCTATTTTATTTACAAATTGCGAAATTTTATATTTTTTGTATGACCCATTTCATGGATAATTTAAAGGTTTAAAAGACGAAGTAACTCATTGTTACATCATGAATACGGAAGGGTTGAATATGTATATAATTACAGTTTATATCATCAATTTAACCATTTTCGGTCAGTGTTGTCTTGATAAAATTACAAAATTACAATTTGCATTAGGAAATCTATGACATTTTACTGTCATTACGTCAATTTTCGGTAAGCATGTAAGCACTTAAACTAGTTGAAAATGCTCACTCGCTCACCTTAGCTGTTACTGGATTATCGGTATTGTGAGAAATTTAAAGATACTGTGTTTTACTTAATTTAAGACGTAAAATTGTATTTTATTGTAATAGAAGTAGATAATTATATATTGCAATGTGGTACTGGTTATGTCACCCGCTAGATGGAATAAACTCGAAAAAGTTACGAGATTTTTTCCTTGCCGTCACGGTTTAAATTCATAAGCAAGCAATCAGTGAAGCGTGGCGAGGGAGGACTATCAGTTGAACAAATTGTCTTGGCGTGTCAAGCGGCGCAGGAGTGGGTACGAGAGCGGACAGAGGCGAGGGTAAGGCGCGCCGCCGTAGAGGAGGGCTGCTGCCCATCAGAGCGTGAGATGACCCGCCGGTTTACTCCCGCAACAAAACAATTCACAGAAAACATTCATTTTCTTAAAGGAAAGCCGCACAATACGTGGCCGGCTTACATATACACGTATTTTGGGTGGTGCATATTGTAATCTATTAAAAAAAGTAAATTTTCTACTTGAAAGAATTCAGATGGGAATTGTTTCTTTTATATTGTTCTAAGTACTCTAAAAGGTACTTTTATTTTTATCAAATTAAGATACACAATTGCTTGTCCTATTCCTTAAATGATTTTTAATATTCATTGAAGCGGAGAAACTGTATTTAAAATTTATCCGCTCCCAGTGTAATGCATATGGACTCTTGATCTCAACCTTACTTTTACAGGATCCGTTGTTCAGTCGCTTAACTTCTCATTTTCAGAAAAAGATGGGCCTAAGAATGGTATGGTATGAGTGGTAAGGCTGAAAATTCGGCTACAATACAATACAAATATATAATTTAATATTTTAATTAAGTTATGTGACATAACTGAATACATTTTAAATTGCTTGAAATATATGACCAAAACTGACAGCCAATTCAGTTTATTGTCGGTAATAAATTATGACATATATACATAATTGGCAGAATGTTGCTGTTATGTGTATTGGGTACAATAAACCAATAATCTTTTAAGCAGTATACGATTCTACATAATTTACATGTTAGGCCGATGTGTGTAAGAGCCGTGAGAGTGGGGCACCAATGCGTAGCACTACGGTGAGCTTTATTCGTAGCCTCCACTGAGCTTTCGCTTTAGCTCAAATGCGTGTGGTTTAAGGAAACTTTTCAGCGAGGTTAAGAGGCGTGATATTAAGCGGATTATTCCCATAAACAAACCTGTGAAATAAATAATTTATTGTGCAAAAATTCTTCTGCTCAAAAGTCAATGGGCGCTTGGCGTTATTTTTTTGCGCGACACGTTTAATGTATTATTTATATTCAGATCAGGTATTTTTAAAAGCAAAAGTAAAATTTTGTTTTTAGTTATGGTGGATTTAATTTTTTTTGAACTGATAGCATTCTGGCAATATCCTCAGTTATTTATTATAATGTGGTACAAGTTGGTGGTCCCACCATCACCGCAGCCGTTTGTAATGTGGTTATTGACACTACAAACACATATATCTACAAACCAATGACACAAGTTTTTGTATTGTTTTTTTCTTATATGACTTTGTATGTAAATAATATTTTTTCCTCTATATTTTATTTTCTCAATTATTAAAAATGATTTATTATCAGAACTATTTTGTTATATTACATACTGTCGAAATGCATGGCGCATTAGTGTCAGCTCTAATGCCATGTACTGTAATATTTATTTACAAATAAATAAATAAATTCTATCGCACAATATTTTCTTATTGCATTTTGGAGTCAGTTAATATAATAAGCCACAAACTGTAAAATAAAAAAAGATGCTAGCTTAATTTGAAAGCACAAAAGATATGTCGTTCGAAACTAGATAACTACTTAAAGAGGAATCCCAGACGCATACTTACAACTAAATTTATTTAATAATACATATTTGGGTTGAAAATACAAATTCCTATTGTAGATTTTTTTTAACAATATTGAAATTTTGCTCGCCATTGATTTAAATAAAAAAAACAGTATAGTTATAGCTTGTTTTAATGGAGTTCCTTTTTTAATAGATACGATATCTTTCTTGAGTATAATAAATATTTTTTAATTTTCAACCCCATTATGTTATGTGTATTCAGGTGCTATTTCACGTTCGCCTTCCTTAACGCAATAACGATCAAGGAAAGTATCGAATTTATCTCACGTTAATCAGAAATACATGTAAATTTCTTTAAAATTGCATAATATGGTAGCAATTAGATGGCATTTAAAATTCTTCACAGCCATTGTCACGTTATGATTCGTAGGCATCTCTCTGACAGATTTAATGTTGGCGTTGAACCTACGGCGTCATCTTGGTTGACCTACTAATGTAATGCTATGCATTTCTGTTACCCTGGTCATAAAAATAACGATGAAATACACGATATACAAAAATGTACTCGTAAATCAGCAGATTATGATAATTCATAACTCTTTTTACTGTTGGAAAATTGAGAGAATGGTAATTAATTCATTTTTTTGTGTATAAATAAGCATGTTTTTTTCATCGTATATTGAATATTATACTTTGTAAACTTTGTAAATAAATCCATTTTTAATGGAGAGTTTACAAAAAATGATATTTGGATCAAGGATTTACTTTAACAACTTTTCACTGAATTTATTTAGGTTTGCGTATAAAATAGCCATTCCTGGATGTAAGCCAATTAAAGCTCATGTCATAACTCACTTGTGAATAAAAGTAGCAGCCGATTTAATTCCGTTATATTTAGTTTACTTCTTTTCTCTTTAATTTTAAGATGTTCCCACTCTTCTTTCAATAATTATGGTTTCATGTTGAATTAAATTAATCTTAAAAAAATATTAAAACATTGATTGAGATATCATTTTCAAAATTATTGCAAAAAAAATTGAAGATAATATATAAAAAATAATATGTGTATACGTTTGCCTTTGCCTATAATATATTTTGATCTTGTTTATTTATATTCAGTTATAAAACTATTTCTATTTAATTCATGTTATTAGGAGGATCACGTAAATTTGCGTGTAATTAATCACATGCAATTTGGGCCGTAAAAATTCAAATGTATCAAACAGTTTGCTGATGATTTGTTGTTTTTAATTGAAAAGCGTTTTATAAAGAGATTTAATGAAACCAATTTTGAATATAAATTGTTATGTCAACACTGAGCGGAATATAAAAAGCATTTCTCATTTATTTATCGCCAGTAATCAATTAGTGTTTTTTTTTTTTTTATATTTCCGATCATGTTAAAATAAATTTCACGCACGGACATTTTGTTCAGTAGTAGATAATAAAATACGGAGACTTATTAATAGATTCAGAGTATCCAGAGAGAATATTTATTAAATATAAAAATGTGTACTGGTTAATATCAATTGCACCGTTAGTGATTCGAATCTTATTACACATTGATTTGTGGACTTGTATTCATTTTCATCTACTTTATCTTATTCTTAACGTGGACTCGAGTGAGAGCAATTAAAAACTATCAGTCTTTTTCTAAGCCCACTCTAGATCCTTATCGTCTCTGAAATGAGAGGTTTATCGACTTAATAACAACCGATTCTTATGTTGAATTTGATAATATGCTATTGAAAAATCTTAGGAACCCAGAATCTTACAAGTATTTTCTACTCTTTGAGTCTTTTTGGAAGTCCGCGTATACTATCCATAGGAAGTAGTTGACATAGCTATGCGACGATGGCATGATTTTGGTGGTAAGAAAGACATATAGTCTTGCAAGCACTAAGTAGTGATGATATGAAAAGTGGAAATTGCTAAATGATAACTAGAGATATTACATAAATGATAATTATTGAGAATTTGAATCGAGTATTTGTGATAACAATGTGAAGATTCTTCAAAAATAATCAAGAAATTTTAGTTAATATAATAGATAACTTAATTATGATTATTAAATAGAAGCGTTTCATCTTTAATAATATGATTTTATTATGTGAAATAAAGTGAAATATTCCCTGACAAAAAGATGACGTAAAATATAGTACCATATACTGTTGTATTTCGTGGGGTATATCTTAGAAGAAACGGAGAAAGAACAGCCCACAGCAAAGCCGCAAAACAAAAAAAAAAAATAAGGCGACGGAATGTAATAAGGACATATTTCGCTTTGCTCTGGTTCTGCTTATAGCAAATACTTTTATTTTTCCTTGACGTCTAGTGAAATGTAAAGTAGCTTTTAAAGAAAATTGGCGGACAGATACACTTTGTTATCTTGATTCTATCAGAACGTTATAAAAACATGAGTTTATAATAATTCAATAAAATATTGTTATATGTTAAAGTTTTATTTATTTGATTTTAATGAGATCATTTTCAACACATTTTAATCAATTTTGGTTATAGATTGATTCCTAGTCGCTATATAATTAACCATCAAATTGGAATCGTAAAACTTTTGTTTTTGTATGATATGATAATCACTTTTAAGGTGTTAACTGTCAATTCTTGGTGGAAAGACATTGTATTTTAAAAAATAAAACACAATTCATTTGTACTACTTCTAGATATTTATAATGATCAGGACCGGTTTCGCTCATCACGAGCATTATCAACTGAACTTTTTTTTAAGATATGATAATCATTACTTTGATATTTTATCCTATTACTATGAAATATATTTTTTATTGAATATAATGGAGAAGTTAATAAATAATATCATGTTACAGATATATATATGTAAGTATATTGAGAAATAATTATCGTAATAAATAATTTCGACAAAAATATGTAAGTAGATAAAACTTATTCAAGTATAACTAATCCGATTATTTGAATTCGAAAGACCTTGCAGGCGATAAAAGCGTTTATATCTTCTATTCGGGATTTTCAATAGTACTATCGGATTATCAAAAGACCCTATTATTTACGCGATATATAACAATACAAGGTCTTTAGAAACAGCCCTTGCGACGGTGGAATTCTAGTCAATTATTAGCACGCAGTTAGGCAGCAAAGTTTAATGCAAACTTAAGCTCACGGTCTGCGTTGACACATCCAGCTTCCACTGATATACGATTGCTTCATAAATCTCTTTCAGTTGAGAGGATTTCAAAACCTATTCCTTCTGCGATATTCATACTCTAACCAACATCCCTTAGGAGAGTGCCAATAATCCACCACATTTAAAGGTTGAAGAAGAATGAATCATGTTTTTATAAACACAATGACAAGAAAAAACAACTTCGAAACAGACGAAACAAGGAAAGAAAAAACAATTTATTACATAGAGTGATACAAACAAAGAAAAGGAATTTTCAAATTTAAAACATAGATACATTTGAATAATTAAGAGATTAATTGACAGTTAGTAGTAAAGTAATAAATTACACAATGAGCGATATAACTGAAATGTAGACAACATAGGCGACTGTTATTGTTGTCATATATTTTGTGTGGTTGATATTCCCTGCAGGAATTTCATACAATTACATTTATTCAATTTAATACTCTTCACCTCTTACACCTTTAATATTAAGCACCCTCAGTCGATGTCTAATTATTAATACTCTTTACTTTTAATCCTTGATTGAAAGAGAGTATTATAAATAATGATAACACTATGTATATAACATCATACAATTGTATTTATCTTCGTTAGTTTACACTATTGACTTATGACCTAAATAAATACATACGAGACAAGAGCGAAAGATTGATATTAAATTTTAAAACAAAATTTAGTCTCAAAGCTTAAACTAATAAATCGATTTATCTATTTAAATGAAATCAAAGGCATAAGGCAAACTTTTATTCATGTATATACTAGAAATGTCATTGAGTCAACTGTACAAGTATTTTCTACATTAAGATCCATCATTGTTTAATAATAGATGATGTTAAAATATCACAGACAGGATAAATTCCTAAAAAACGGATTTCATCAAAATCATGAAGATAATAATCTTGTGTATTTATTATACATTATAAAATATCGAGATATAAACAGAAATTCAAGATAAATTACGGTCTACTTTCATTGAAAATATAACTTAAATCATTATGAACGTTTAAAAACAAGACATTAATTTAGTTAATAAATTACTTCATTGTAAGATGACAAGGCGCTGACAAAAAATGTAATAGGACATTTTTCATATTGGTGCCATACATATTATAATAAATTTTAATGAAAAGTTTTCCCATAAACATGAAATGCGTGAAAAAAGTTATGCTATTAGAAATTTATGAAACGAAAATTAAAATTTACGCTTTATTTGCGTACTCAAAAGAAACGATCTAACTTTAATAAAAAAAATAGAATTCTTACGAGATCGAGATCTTATCGCTGCTTGGCCTTTTGAATATTGATTATACCAATTATAAGATACTTTCCTTATTAAACAATGATTTAATATTCTACTAATGTCACGAATTCCAAAAATTTATGTACAGTATTATTGAAAACATTTGTTTTTGTTAATTATAATGACAATCTAAGGAAAAATGTAAAAAATATTTAATTATTTTTTCAATGGATTCGCGAATAACTTTGTGGGAATTCATTTTTAATATAAAAATAAAACAGATAACTTAGTTATTTCATTGGATTTTTTTAACCTTTATTTTTTATTTAAGATTTAGAATCATTGCTTACCTTCGAAATAAATAACCTTGCGATATTAATAGTTAGTCTGAAGATGCTTCTTAAAGAAGCGAAACACGTTACATTAGTAACAAAGCCAGTGGAATAAATAAGATAATGGAGTCGTCAATTTTAATTTTATAATATATAAAATATATTACTATTATAATGGCTATTTTTTTCCCTTCCTTCTGCCGATCCGATTCTAAATGCGGGTCGTAGCGAAAGCGATTAGTTAACCACTAGTCTTGTCTTAGCCCTATTCTTTTATCTCTGCTCTCTCCGAAAAAAATAGGTTGATCAAGTTGACATATGCTTCACATTGGAAGCGGATTAGGTAAAAAAAATAAAAATAATTCCCAATGCCAATATATTATATTCTTTAGAAATTTTGAAAATATATGTATACTATTAAAACCCACACCACGTTTAACCATTTATCGGAACGAGTTTCTTCGTCCATGTATTTTATTACAGTTTTTTTATGGTCGCAATGCTTGACCGGTAAGGTATTATTGATATATGAAAACTGTTACCAGCGATAAGGTAGTGTGAATAAATGGCGTACGCCCGCATTTCCGCATCCTGTCGGACGTTGGCCCAGCACAAAAAGAATGGTCGCGGTTCGTGGGAAAGCATTTGCGGACTCGACTCACAATAAAACCTCCAACACCAAGTGATACAATGAAAACAGCGCTTATCCCTTCAGCAGTGGCGTAATATATAGCCTTAAATAAGACGCTACAAATTATATTCCAGCTACAACAAAAATTATGTTATTTTATATCATGTAAGATGGAAATTTATTAATGTACGTAAGCAATATGATTAAACGTTCACCGTTATTACAACATTTATCATTGGTTTATTGTTTGATAAATATACAATTGAATTTTTTCATGAAAAATTTGACGATGAAAATTTAAAAAAATGTTTGTTTACATAATTTGTGTTGGATGTGATAAATTGTTAATATTTTTTTTAAACTGGATACTTTTAAAAATAAGTGGGTGCAATATTGAATATTAATGAGTCAATCAATTTATTATTGTGAACAGCTAGTTCGTTGCGAATGAGAATATGATTAAAATAGAATTATAGAGCTTTTGAATTTTATGGTATCTACAATATGCGACATATTTCATTTTCTTAAATATAAACGTATTTCTTGATAATACCAACATTTTTAAAACACTAGTTTTGTGTAAAATAGTTGATAGTATTGGCACTCATACATTAATTAAAGAATGTAAAAAATGTCTTGAAAATAATAAGAGTTGCGGTGCAATAAATGCTAGTGAGGCTGGATTATTTTTTCTTTCTTTTCTATTTATATTCGATATGAATAAATATTTTTTTATGAAGTAAATGTGGACTGATTTTTTAATTTTTTTTTTAATTTAGTATTTTTTTCAAGAAGTAAAGATTGAAAAATTTATATTTCGTATAAATAACATATTTGTTCAATATTTAACATTTGTCAGAATATGACAATCAAACGTTTTTAAGTTTACCTAATGACAATATTTGATAACTGTGTAGGCGTATTTTTATTAAACAGTCAATAAAAAACAAAATGAATGCAAAGAAAAGATAATATGTTTATTTTTGGGGTAATATAAAACGATTTTAATGATTATCTGATTACGATGAAACACACGTGCCATGTTTAGGTATTTTCCGAAATGATTATTTAACTTTGTTTAACTATAAACGACAGTAACTTATTATTATCAAGACCTCGTCCCACTTAGACAGAACTTGTAGAAAACTTACAAAGTTATCTCTGCAGATTGTTAAGATTTCGCAAGTGTGGCTGGGTATCGTTTTGATTTATCAAAACTTTTGACGACGTACCTATTCAATATTTTGTTCGACTGAATACAAAATATTTCCCTCGGTATAATTTAATACATTTATGTAACTTGGAGACGCAGATTCATGTGTATCAATGCTTTTATTTCGGTAACGAAGTTGAAACGATACTTTTAGCGATCGCTATGTGGAGGGAAATATCTGGCATACGGGATGTAAATTTCTAGCGAAAATATGTTATTACGTTCGGGACATGTGAGGAAATAAAACAAAGACATCTTTGTTACGCATCGGGGACAGGTACGGACTACATAAAAAGGACGTTTATTTGAAAGCAGATGCGAGCACGATGTCCGCTACGACGGATAGAATGGCCTACCATTATTTTATGAACAGACCTGAAAGCCTAAAAAATAACACAGAGCTTTTTATGAATACTTATGTTGAAACAGATTTCAAATCTTTTTAAAAACACGTGATGTAAAAAAACATTTTGTTATAAAATGATGTGTTAGTATTTCTGTTTATAATAATAAACGTAATAAAATACAATCATTATTTACTTGACAAATAGATTAATGCCATTCAAATATTTAATATTCGTATTACTTGCCATTATTAATTATAATACAAGTGGCTAATTGTGCTTAGCTGAATTTTTAGGTATCGTAGTTTGTACCGTGAAACCCTGAAATCTGTAATTATGTCCACAAACTAACGTTTTCCCACCCATTTTAGTGTGAATTTTAAAGTTCCGTTTAATTTTAAGCCATTTATTTTGGGGTAGTTTAATTGTATTATTTTCTGTTACCTAAAAATGCTGAAAATATTTTAACAGCGCCAAAACAAGTTATGGTCGGGATAGGTTATTTATTTTTAATAATCATATATCGAATTTGGATTATTGAGATTTTGTACACTTCCATGTACAATATCTCAATAATCCAAAGATGATATTGAAATTCCATCAAGCACCCTCAGTCGATGTCTTAAATTATATCATATATCGGTATAATGATTACGCTGTTTGGATATGGTGTGAATGCAAACTGTTTATTTTAAAGAAAACTTTCATTATTAAATAATAAACAATCCTGAGATAACTTCTTGACAAAACATACAAAATTTAAACGGTTCTAATTTGATGGGATAATCAATTATTGTAGTACTTTATACATGAATGAATTCATATATTTTTTTGGAAAAAAATATTATTATGAGAATCGTAATTGAAAAAATGTTGTATAAAGTATTTCAATTATTAAATAAGCAAAGAATTAAAATAAGCAACTTTATATGTATCCATCAATTCAAATTGATTTTCAAAACCTTTGTAAATCAGCATAATGCTGGTCAAAAATTAAGGAACCTCTTCTCCGGGAAGTCCGCAATACATAAACGTAAAGATTTCGTCAGACATTTACATAGAACGGGAGTTTCAAGCGCAGACGGCAGGCAAAATGCGACCATCAGCGAAGCCATTTCGTATGCGCCTTTACTAGGGGAAGCACGGATAGTCTGTGCATCGGGAAATCCAATGAATTATTCAATTAGGAGAATGAACCATTTCGCTCGACCATCTGACGCTATCTTGCATCTATCTATTCGATTGTATGGGAACAGTTCCCTTTAAAATGTTTAATGGTCGGTTTATAGGTAAGTAATGGTGGTAATCAAATGTATTAGATGCCGTCTAATAGTGGATGCATTGTTTGCTTTGATTAAATAATATTATATAATGGTAATGTATGTGCAATTATTTTCATGTAAAAAATTAAGTGTTTAATTTTAAAATACACCCTTTTCAACTCATAAATATTAATTACAACTACTAAAGTTACAAATAAACTTTATTAAAAATCATGTTTTACATTTGAAATTCTGTTTCGAATAATATTTAAGTACTATGCAATTTAAATTTAGTAAGGTTTCAAAAATAACATCCGATCAAAACTCATAAAATATTCTTTACCAATTATGTAGACATTTTGAAATGAATATTTCAAATAATAAAAAAAGAAAGGATCTTTCTTACGCCACATTTATCTCATGTATACACATTATGTATGTATGTGTCTCTTTCGTGTGTTCAAATTACTTAAAAAAATACCGCAATCAAAAGTTGCTTTGTTTACACTATAATATTTATAAGTATGCGCTTTTTAATAAGGCTTTATAAATTGCAGTATTACCTTAATGCGTGAAGTACAGTTTGATGTGGTGTAATGAAATTAAAATTTCACTGAATAGCTGTAATATACTTGGACATAGTTTATTTATACAAATTAATCAACCAGTTAAACGCCACAGAAAATCGTCATTGGGTATTTAAAATAGTATTTTAATACACATCAAAACATAAAGAAACATTTTCAACAAAGTAAAGAGGAGTAATGTCTGTCTTAACGAAATTATCGCATTTAATATGAGTCCTTAAAAACTACGTTTTGGTGTAAAAGTCAAATGACCATGAAATACTGTCGGAACCATCGTTTTACCCCAATATCACCGGACTTATATCGTAAAGAATAAGTATACGCTATGATTCCGCAAACACACACGAGTACGAAGAGAAATAAAGCGGGTCTATGTTTGAATGAACGTAAAAACTACAAGCTAGTACTTTTCTTACATCAAGGAAGCAGGAAATTAATTTAAAACGTGAACTTTGTATTTCATAGCACCGAAATTACTGACAACAGACCGCACGGAGGGAATTTAATAACTATTGTAAATTTCGCTGAGAAATAATGGTATTAAAAATGGTTGTAGATCAACATAAATGATGATTTGAATAGTTTAAGATGTAAGTGGCTTACGGATAAATAAAGTGTTTTTGTTTATTTATGATATGCGTAAAATATTGTAGTTGAAATAATATTTCTTGTTTTAAATATTTTGTGCAAAATAAAGTATGTACGTTTATCTGGAGTATTGAAAGGTAACATGGCTGTTTCAATAGTTAAATAAAGGTTGTGCTGTCTTATGTTTTCATAATTCTTTATGATAGATATTATAAGGTAAACAAATCATATAATAAAAAAGAGACAAATCGAATTCGGGCAAGCACGTCCTTGATGAATCAGAAACATCAAGTACTTATGTTAACAGTGATGAAAATACATACACATTTCTAATCGTGGTTATGTATTAAAGAGACATTTTGAAGCCGTCGATGATTTCGTTACAACAGAAATGCATTTTCTATGGATTCGGAGGTAACTTTGTGGAAGTTCATTTTTAATTTAAATTTTATATTAGAAATGTATTTATACAGTTTGGTCCGCCCTTACCAATTCATACATTGATTGAATTTTTATTTTAACTCTTTCGTTTTCGTGGAAAATAAAACTTTATTGACTCTTCGAAATAAATTGGTTTAAAAACTAATATCACGTATTTGTTATTTGAAAAAGAATTCCGCAACCTTTGACATGGATATCAACCGCATAGCAATAGTAGTTACGCCTTTGTTTTAGCTGTTTGGCTATTTTATTTTCACCTGGATTTATATATATATATATATATTTGAAAACATTGATTAACATAATAAACATTTGATATAAGCTTTAGTATAAATTCATGAAGTATATTGAAAATAAACTTTTTTAGAAAAGAGGATACACGTGTGAAGGTAAAAATGTATTAAATAAACTCAGGTCACAAAAACGACCGTTAACTCTTTCCGTTTACTGGTAGTGAACCAAAACATTAGCGAGTCGAGATAAGTGAGTAAGTTATATTGCAACCTAAATAAAAAAGACAAGGCAAACTGAGCTGAAAATAATGTTTATTAAGCACAAAACTTTTCAGAATATATAAATAATTCTTTCGTCTGCACCGAGAGAGACTGTTATCTTGCCGTTGGAAAAAAGAATACCAGACGCTCGTACCACCAATAACCTTATTTGTATTTCTCTTCCAAACTTTGAGAATGAAGAACTTCCAACTTTCTTGCCAGAGTTGTCGATCTTTTTTTATTCACAAATATAAAAATATGGCTCGTCTTAAATGTATAGTTAGTAAAGATTTATTTTTCGCTGCCGAGGTTCTAGATTTGTATTATCGGACGTGTTTATTATCTAATCAGAGCAGAAAATCACAGATGCTGTAAAAATTATGCTAAGACGTGAGTGGCCTATAAAGCATAGAAAGCAATTTATTTAGCCATGTAAAACTTTTTAAATTACTTTAACAATTCGTTAGTCATATACTAAATGAAGGTACGTTGTAAACTTTCATAATATAAGACCATTTACGACATTATTATCGAATTGAATTTCTGTCTTTCAATTAGTGTATTTGTATAGTTGGTAGTATATTTGTATTATCAAAAATACTAGTGTCATGATTTGTTAGGATGCTTGATGACAATCAGGATCTCTCGTGTAAGGCATATAAATTGCGGTATTCCACTATGTGGGTTGTGGTTTGAACTTCTCTACACTCGCAAATTGGGAATGGTTAGAATCTACTAAATGCATCATGTACGATGGCCTAGTATGTCCGAACCATATTCTATTCAGACTAACTCTAAGCCTACGTGAAAATTGACACCTTGGAAGCTCATCAAGTGCGATCAGTATTAATATAGTAATCGCAATCTTGGAGCCCCACCTCTTTTTCAAGTGCCGAATTACTCGGAATTGAATATGTGATATTTTCGGATTTTTGTATGAACATCGTATAAGAAAAGTCGAAATTAAATAGTTAAAAATTTGATTGTGGTGCCTTGACTACAAACCAAATTAAAAATATTTATTTAAGTCCAAATGTCTTTTGAGGATGGCTATATCTTCTGTATTATTTTTAAATATCATATTTTATGCTTACTGCTATAGTAGTCGACCGAGAATATTTTCATGCTTAAAGAAGAGTTGGCGTTTGCGAGAAAAATATTCTAACAAATTTTGAATAAAAGAATGCTGAATGGATTTTATTTTGAACTTATCTATCACAATATTAAATCTGTTTCAATAGAGGAAAAAAAGTACAAGTTATGCTTAAACAGTTAGATTTAATATTTAGTTATAAAATAAATGAAAAAACTTTGAGGAAGTATAAAGAAAAATTCTTAATTCACTGTATCATATATATTTAAAATATGTATAAATATAAGCTTGCTTTTATCCTATAAAGTAATATATCTTAACACTAAAACTACTTATAAACCTTAAATAAAAAGTCTTTTTTCCGGATAAATATTCAATTTAGATAGAACTGCTATTGGCACCTTTTTCGGCGATACAAAAAAGGTCAGGGATTCGCCTTTGTCAAAGACGTTTAAAAAAAACGATGTGTCCTTAGGGACGCGACCTCAGACACGATGGAAGGCGGATAATATATCCACAGTCCACGGAGCGATCGGGGATAACAAATGTGGGGCAGTACGCAAGACATGGTCCTCTAAACATAAATCATCACGCATATGAGACAACCTTAAGCCATTGCTACATCGTTTCGCAGCATGACAACGTTTCTACAACTAAGAGACAAGAACGTCGCGTGTAAGTGATTTGGATGAATTTCATTAAAAATTCAATTTCGTAAAACTCGGTACAACGGATTAATACAGGTGAAGTTGTGGCTTTAAAAGTCGAATGTTTGTTGTATGATAGTGATGAAGTTTACTTTTTGTTGAGCTGTCAAACTTGATGTTTCTGATGATAAACTATGGAATCGTACACATATATTGTTTCTTTTCTCAAATTGTAGAACCAACTGTCTTTTCCGTCGGATGTCAAAATTTCGCATGGACATCGCGAGTTCTAGATACTACTATTTTTTATGATTTTGTCTAAATTCGCTCGGTAAACATGCCAATTTGGACTCTTTTTGTACCCTTTTACACATTTCAAAATCAAAACTTACATATCTAAATCCCAAATTTTGTGACTTGTAATGTTTTTTTTTTACCATATCCGCTCCCAACTAACAAATAGTTAATAATATGGCCTCCTGATGGAGGATACAAATAGAAGTTTTTTCTATGAGAACTGCTTGTTAATCAGTTGTTTTACTTCTTTTTTTAAAAGATAGTAGAGATAGAAAGATAGGGCTAGGACAGGACTAGGACAGGACTATTGGTTAGCTAATCGCTGTTGCTACGCCCCGTTTTTGAGGGTGGGATGGCTGGGAGGGAGTTTTAGACATCACAAACATTCATGACTACAAACAGAAATCCATAAATCAATTGAAAGATCAATTTATGAAACTGTCCGCACCGTGACTTGAATTAATTATTTTCCGAAGATAACGAATACATATTTATGTGAATAAGCAAATCAAATTCACACCGATAGAGAATATCAAATCATCGGCCGATACGCGTTGACACTGATTCATCTGTGTGGCCAGGTGCATAAAATTGTTAATCAGCAGTGACTCTCGGACATTAACATGCATAACGTGCTTATTATATAAATTTTGACAATTCGCCGGAGAAATTGTTCGTTAAATATGAATATGAAGTCTATATCGAGGCTCGATACATCGAGGTGTAACTGTATAAAATAAAAGTACAAAACGCGTTTTGACGCCAAAATGATTTAGCTTCTACAAATCCCAGATTAAATAGGATTAAGTATTCGTATAGTAATCATACGATTTGACAAATTTAATTAATTGTTTCCTGGTATATAAATAAATACGCTAGCTGGAATATTATCCATTAATAATAATTGTTGCTGGCTCAGACATTAAGTCTTGTTTGAGTCGGCTCAAAAAATACAGTCGTCTCTAAATATATTTAAAAATAAAAGAATAAGGATTGACGTTTTCGTTTTCCTGTTTTGACAGTATTTTCTGCATTGGACTTTAATAATAAAGGTACATCAAATTAAAAGAAAATTAAGATTTAAAAATATCCAACTTCAGTCGTCCGTGGAAAACAATGATAATTTTGCTACGCAATTTAAACGGCAATATGCCTAAAAATATATAACAACTACAATGATTCTTAATAATAAGAATTATAAACATATTCATTTGCTGGATTCCCTGACGTCTTTTATAAGATCTGACGAATAACATAACACATTTTAATTATCTCCATATGTATATTTTATACAGCGTATTCCCTGGAAATACAATTAATATTCCAATTGTCAATGGTCATATAAAATAATTTTGAAACAGCTTTTCATCCATATTTAATTCAAAAGTATTTAGACCAACTGTTTATTGATGACAACAAATAAGGCAACTTAAATTAAATGATTTTAAAAGATGGCTATTTGTATCAAATAAATTGCGGAAGTAAAATTGAACACAACTATCGGTTTTCAATGACGGATAACATATGTGATAGATGACATGACTTTGATATATTAAAACGAGAAAACTGTTAACATTGCTTCCATACGAGTTCCTAAACGAGTAATTTGAGACTCTTTTGTAATTCAATATTGCTTTTATTTATTCAAAAACCTGGTAATAGTCAGTGTAATTTAAATACACAGTCATCAAAAAGACCATCTGGTTATTGAGCTTATTTGTACAAATTACAGTTTTGTTAATGATTTACTTGATACATGCTATGTATAAATTATTCAGGAGGTGTTTATTGAATGTTGTATAAATTTTGTTTCAGTGTTTTAAAGATTCGAATGACACCAACGTCTCATTTTAGTTGAACTAATCACATATTACACTGATGAGAATGTTAGATGAAGTATCGGTTTTTATTGTTAATGTATGACAATATGATTTTAAGTGTGTACTACATGGAAAGAAAAAAATGGGTGATAAGATAATAAAATACCCAGATTCTTTACCTGCGTGCAGTTTCAGTAACAAATCAATATGATATAATTTAAGACATCGACTGAGGGTGCTTGATGGAATTTCAATAACTCAAATTTGAAATCAATTTGAAATGATTACTTGCTACATGCCTGTTCTCAAAAATATCAGTGTTCTGTCAAATTCATAAATTATATAATTATTACCGATATTTTTATGTCAATGACACTTTCGTTAGACATGGGTTTGTGAGATGTCAAGGGGATACATTCGACCTGCATTTGATCGATTGCGGTCGCTGAGTGTAGTCAACACACAATAATTATAAATAAACAAGAATTTAGATATTGCTAATCAAACCAAAACAAGCGATTGAGTCATGGATTGTTTGCTCAATCACATTGTTTGTGTCTTATCAATGATATACACGAGTTGAAGATATAAGCCATATTGCGTCATATTAGTAATAATGGCTTAAAATTAATGCAAATAATATTGCAAATACCGCCCTGCCAACGTCCGCTCTCAATGTGGAGCATATGGCCTCCCTATGGAGGTATCTCAACAGATGTTTTTCTAAAAGAATTGCTTGATAGTCTACAACTCTTTTTCGAAAAGAGTAGGGATATAATGATATAGTTAGGATAGGACTAGTGTTTAGCTAATCGCTGTCGCTACGTCCCTTTTTGTATGTCAATTAGTCATAAAAAGATGGGAAAAGAAAAACAATGTATCTTTATAGGATGAAAAATATAGGTAGTATTATGTACCTATTTAAGGGCTTAGTGTAAGTGAACTAAAAAAATATAAATCTTAAGATGGTGGAGAATTTTTTTTTCTGTATCTAAGTGAGCTATATTTATTATTATTCGATTCAATGGGTTCATTCATAAAATACCCCAAACGCGTAAATAATAAAGGCTTGAAAGTTATAAGCCTTGAAATTATGTGAATAAATAAGTCCTAATTTAATGGTTAAAAATTTCACTTTTTCTTAACATGTTTTACTTATTTGAGGATAAAAATGATCACACACACACAGCTCATTTTTCTTTTAGATATTCCAGATGAAAATTTAAAAAAATATCTTATTTAATTTGGTCATGTATCGAATTTAACACTACAGTAACCCCAAATCTATTCATGTTTAAAAATGACGTCCTAGATCGATCGAAAGGAAGTGATTATTTGTTTTGTTAGTTGATATTCGTGTACTGGTTGAAAAACAAAATTCACTTTATCATAGGTAATGGTCAGTGTATTTATCAGTAAAAACAGTTTAGTGGCATAGACAACGTAATGTATGATGGCGTCTGTCAAATATAAGCACGTAAACCTCAGAGAAAAAATATTGTAGGAAAATGATATCTGTAAATGCTTTGGCGGGAAGTAATACGATTTTCGTATCATCGTACAAAGGGCAGGAGAGCCTTTTCATAACGGGCGCTTTGAATGATTTCACGTAGTCTGCCGCTACCGGATGTTCTAAAATATCGCAAACCCCAAAAAAATACAAATTCGTGACACTGTAGGAAGCTTTTTTTATATTATTCACCTACGTTATATAAAAATATATACATATGTAAAAATATAGCTGTAAATTTTTATTGCGATATTTTTACATTTACATTGCCGCAAATAATATAAATGTTTCAATAATAAAAATAATTAAATCAAATAGACAAAAGTCAATTAGTGAAACTTTAATATCATAACAATATATTTGGCATTACATACATCCTATACCAAATCACCAGGCATTTTATAATGTATGGAATACTACAAATTGTATCTTATATAATTAATGAATTAACAAATTAGGATTAAGCATTTAAAAAGAAACACAATGCTACTCTGCGATTGATGAGAGGCATTTTCATAAACTTCACGGAATGGATCAATAAAATTATTTTTGTTATTAAAAGACACTGAGCTATAGATCGGTAGTAATAACCTGGTGTTTTAAGCAATTGCAGGTTTGATTCTCAAGGATTGCTAATATAATACAAAGAAAAATCTTTCATGGTGGAAAAGCTTTATATTGTAAAAATAAAACGAAATTTGTTTTGTACTACTTCCACGAGTTTACATTGATCAGGACCTGTTTATCTCATCATCATCAATTATCAACTTATAATTGATAATGCTAGCGATGAGCTAAACCGGTCCTGATCGATATAAACATATGGAAGTAGTACTAAACAAATTATGTTTCATTCTTTCATTGCTTAATCTTACTGTCTTAATAATCTACGAAGTCAAACTGATGGACCAAGAAAATGTTCAAATTCAAGACTTTAATACTAAGAACACCAATTAAAATTTATAACAACAGTGTGTCAGGTAAAATTATGTCAGGAGAATTATTTAAAATAATACTTTCTCGGATTTATCTCAAACGATAACTGTGCTTAATTCAGAAGTATATTTCTATTGGTAATTATGAAACGCACTGTACAGACAGTCCAATAATCTGTCCGTACTAAGACTTATGCGAGGTACTTGCCCTCTCATCGTATCGATTTATAAGTTTTCAATACGTCGGAATTTGCCATTAGGCAGGCAGAGAAATACTTCGGCACATCTTGATTTACGAACGAAAATGAACCGAAGAGCACTCCTTTATATGTTTGTCAGAAAGCTGATTTGGTGTATTGTTCCTGATTGACTAAGCCTCATTCATAGCCTCCGAAATTCTTTGATGTTGTTATCAAAGCCAACAAACAAAAATAAAAGTATGCAAAAAAATGCTGCATACTAATTTAACTGTCAAAAACAAGTCTTCAGTTTGGTTATATTATTAGACTGACTTCCTTACAAGTCTTCAATTTATAAATAAGTTTTATCACGCTTAAAACTGAAGGCACTATTTTTAGTAAAGTTTAATGTTAGCATACTTAAAATACTTGTTTAAACAAACACGGAGAATATTATTTTTTTAATGATGACATTAAAAAACGGACAAAATTATAGCATTGAGAATTTTTTACCGGTACATTTTTTAATCAATTACTTTTGCGATAACCTATAACGTTTTTTGTGTTCTTTCATCATGTCGACTCAACAAGCCATCGATATAAGTATAGTATTAAACATATTGTAATACGCTGTATTGTATAATATAAAAGAGTAAAAATATTTTTTGTTCATTCACAAATTTTTTCAAGAAAAATTATCAAAAACAAATTTTTATTATATGGAATTAAATGAAGGGTATTGTTTACTGCCTTGCAGAATAATCATGTCAAAGAATGCAATAGGTATAGTATGCTATATTTTTAGATGTAACTTTGTTGGTTCAACTTGAAATTTAATTTGTATGTCAGTATACACAGTAGTGGATGAAAGAAAACTTTAATATATTAATAAAAACATCAGCCTCATTTGATATTCATTCACTTTCAATGCTAATCACGTCACCGTAAAACAAAACAACAATATTAAGTAGAGTAGATGTCTTCTTTCTCGCAGTTTTGACTCAACAATAGATGGATTATGTTGATGGCACATCTACGAGAATCTAACCTGACAAGCCGAAAGAGAAAACAAGTGGAAACTAGAGGAACTTGAATCAAACTCGGATTTGCAGTGTTTGTTTGCTTCTCCGAGGGTTTGAGGTTCGTGTCTTTGAATAAAGTTTTTGTTTTACGCAACTGCGGGTGGGTATCTCTAATTCCGCAAAATTACGAGTTAACGAAAGTCATCTTGATTAGAACAAGGCGTACACTTATTATTGTTAAGTTCAAAAAGTTAACGCTAAACCAATAATATGGTAATTGATTCAGTCAGTAACGCCAGGCTTAGAGCTCACAGAATAATGATTATTCAGTTATAAAGCATAAAACCCACACGCAACAAAGATTAAGAAATAATATCTATCGCTTTAAATACACTTTTATTTTGCAGAATAATATATAAGCATTTAAAGACTTAAGCAAATATTGAAAACTATTTTGGAAATTAATAGAGCCCAGTTAAATTCCTTGCCAATTTTGAATGAGCAGCTGAACCTTCCTAATTCTCCGCTATTATATCCTATACGTTGAAATACCTAACAGATGTCACTAAATGTGGAATGATTGTATATATTTACCCATTCGTCGAATTACATCCCGTCAAAACCCACAATACTATTATAATTGTAAAGTCACTGGTATTTCTAAAAGAAGTTGAAAAGCGGCAATTCGCCACTCTGTTAATATGGTGTTTACAAAATAAGGATTAGGACAATTCCCGAAATTTTAACTCAGGTATCAGTGTGGCTCTCAGACGTATAATATCTTACCTCGTAAATAATATTTGTACCTTCTATATAAACGTTAGACACTGTTTACTGTCTGTCAGTTCGAGTCCATTCGTGTGCTCGAATGCCTGAAGATGCCGAAAGGCGAAACCCGGGTCGTTAGTGACATAATACATGGAAGTGTACAAAATCTCAATAATCCAAATTTGATATTAAATAAATATACACATGAGTTGTTAAAATAAACATTATATAAAACGAAATCATAAACACTGTTTATGTTGTTTTGTATTTTCAATTACTATAAGCAAAATACGAAAGTTACTTAGAAATATTACAAAAAACACTTTTGTTTAATGAAAATGAAGCACCTTCAGGAAATTTTGAAAATGTTCATTTATCCTTTTGGCTTAAAATGAAACCTATAGATAAAAAAAAGAAACATTGCAGCTGACATTCATGAGCCAAGCATTGGAAAATTACAAAAACATCTAGCATAAGAACAAGAAATATTAGCCAAGTAATGTTAGTTGTACTATTCGTTCAAATTCAACACATATCATTAAAAAAAAGGACGTTTTGGGCGGATTTGAGATATTACTAAGTTAGTTTATTCATACGAGAAAACATATTCCTTTATAACACTAGAAACACGCATTTTCGAAATAAAAATAAAACTTGGATTCTTAATAGGTTTAAGATAAACCATCTCATAAACAGGTCTGATTTCCGCCCACTTTACACCGCCTTCACGTTTTCCGCCCTGTGTTTTACTAATGCCTCCAAATCTGCCGCCAGAGCACCAATAAATAAGCCTAAGCCTACAAAGTAGGGCGGTAGAGCAAACAGCCCCGGTATGAGTTTTTACTTGCTGCTCGTTATATCAATAAAACGTTATACGAATATACCTTATGTATCAAAAACTACTCCAAAAGCGCAATAGACATATGTTAGTTTATGTATGTAATGGAAAAAGTTTGTTTCCAATATAATTGATCAACCGAACTCAAATAAAACCATCATTTAGTTTTAACCAAACTTCAACAATAGTATTACAGACGAAAAAATATGTGGGCTTAAAATTAATAATTCACAAATTCAGAAACTATGTAGTATGTAATTCAAAGCTATTTTCTATGAAAAGTAACCGAGATTTCCTTTGTGTAAATTTATTCCTAGGCGATGAGGGAGTCTCCAAAGATTTTTAAAACAATATTTAGAAACTACTTCTAATGAAAAACTTTTACTGATTTCTATAAAATTCATTTTCAGCCCCGTTATTATTTACGCTAATTCATGTTTTAACCGAATGCCGATGCCGAAAGGAAAAACCCGGGTCGTTAGTGACGAAATACATGGAAATGTACAAAATTTCAACAATTCAAATTTGATGTTTTAACATTTTATTTTATTTTTGGTAATAGCTGCATTTATTATCGCTCAAAACCATCTATCCGAACACACTCAATATTTATATATTTTATATTTTAATATATCTTGGAAAATTATATTCAAGAAAAATTACGATACAGAATTAGTAATTTTTTGGATTAAAAAAATATATATATAAGTATATAAAATTTGGATTATTGAGATTTTGTACACTTCCATGTATTTTGTCACTAACGACCCGGGTTTCGCCTTTCGGCATCTTCAGGCATTCGAGCACACGAATGCCTGAAGATGCCGAAAGGCGAAACCCGGGTCGTTAGTGACAAAATACATGGAAGTGTACAAAATCTCAATAATCCAAATTTAATATTGAAATTCCATCAAGCACCCTCAGTCGATGTCTTAAATTATAAGTATATAAGTTCCTTATCCTTAATTTGCGCTTTAATTATTCAGATAATTTTATTTGGTGAAGATCTAGCAAGAAATTATAGCCTGAATCAATTAAATAAATTTCGTTTGTTCCATTTATATCATTTTCAACGTATATATGACACCCTAAAATATATCTTTCGCAGTATTATTGGTATCCCCGTGAGATTGAATTATTTGGTTTAACAGCACTGGAGATTTTATCTAGTAGCCGTACATCGCACAATTGAGTATGGGAGATCGTACTTGATACCACAATAATGCGTACGGCATACAATCACTAGGTCGCTACGCCTCTATTCTGTGCGCAGATCATATCTTCAAGATTATACAGATCTGCGCCATACATTAAGCTACCTGAAGGATGATGCTGATAGGTACTCAGCGAATTCTGAGAGGCTTTTAATGTACTAAGCTAATTATAGTCGTTACTGACTGTGTAATCATATTGGTAGTGTATGTATTATGAATTTTGTCTTTAGCCACCTTTAGTCACCACTAGTTAACAACAGAATAAACAAAATCATAAATTATTGCGTAAAAATAAAGTATGATGTGCTTTCTCATAAGCAAAGATTTGAAAGAGTCGGCGTACTAGCCTAAATCTTAAAATTAATTTCGCCGAAAACTTTTGCTAATACCTAACTAAGTACTTGACTAAATTTAATTAAATACTGTGATTTGGAGAACCTTTATATTGTTTTTTTTTAATAAATTCCGTATCCATTTCTCTGTTTAGTAGCTGCCGTCGTATAAAATATAGTTATCAAATCTATTAAATAGGCTTAATAATTTTTCGCGAATGACTCGCAAACTTGATAACTTAAATTGTTTACAATACTTGTTTTTGACTGCACAAAAAAAAGACAATTAAAGCTGTGTAATGAATTTTGAATGTCAAAAGTGTTTTATTCTTCCGTTAAATAAAAACTTTATTATATAAAGATGGAGAAACAATTTTAATTTTGCTAATGGTATGAATCTATAAATAATTTGAATTGATGACTAAAAAATGTCAAATTTCAAAAATTGTGATTGATGTTGAACACTGTTATAGTTGTGATTTGCAAAAAAAAACTATATTGGTCTAGATACTCTAGATGTAATTGAAAAAAAACTCGGTACATATGCATAGTTTGTTTTACGAATCGATTGCATATCCAAGAGAATTATTCACACAGATCTGAGTAGAACAGAAACAGTTTCAATTTTGAGCAAATCTCTTATTTATTGCACGTTTTTATTGACATTGATGATACAGGTCCGGTTTCAAGTAAATCCGGGGCCGCTAAACCACTGTGTGTTGGCCATTCATAAAAAGTTAATCGCAAAGTGATTCAAATCGACGTGTGTAGTGCACCCAACGTTGACTTTAGCTTAACGTTTCCCAAACATTCCAACGAAGAGTAAAATGATTAAAATAACCAATAAAATACTACAGTATCTATTATTACGAATATTTTCGGCAAGGGTAACGAACCATTTTCTTTCAGAAGGCCGCATTCATTTACCTTATAATCAAATAAGGCCGCATTTAAGTAACATACATAAAAATGTATGTTCACTATTTTGTAAATGAAGGAAAACAATGAAATTTATTTATTCATGTTTTTGTTTATTTCAGCCAAAAGGCCGCACTTGAGACCCTATAAGGACGTCTTCCTGCTCGTCACCCCAGCACTAGTGGAAAAAAAGTTATTAGAATTTCCAACAGATTCAACCACTCGAAAATATTCACTATGGATTGCTTTCTATGTACGAACCAATTTTTTGCAATTACCTGTCTATGTCGTAAATGAAGTTTATATCATTAGTTAAATTACAAATAAATCATCAGTTACTTTATTTCGTAGACGATAACCAAACAAAGAAAGATAATACGTGATGTACATTGCTTAAAACATTGTTATTGAAATTAATTATTTTTATGATTTTGAATTTTGTGGTTCACAATTCAAAATTAATTTTGAAAACAAATATATTACAATACTCTTGTAAATAACTCATAAATTTTGTATATAGTTTTAAGTACATATATACATCAATTAACAATTTGATCCATAGGAAAATACAAATATTTTTCAATTCTAATGTTATCATAAATCTGAAAAACAAATAGCTAGGAATGTTCTAGCATTACTAAATTTAAAAATTGACAACAGTCATCGGCTCTCAAAAGCTGTACTTTTGTCAGCAGCTTCATACCGTATGTAATTGAAAATTAAAATAAAAAAAAATCTTGCGCAAAAAATTTCAATGAATGAACAAACATTGTTAATATTAATAAGTTCGTGTACCATAATACCTTACCGGTTATCTGCATTGTATTTGGCCACTCTAAAAAGGTATGAATACACGAATCTCTTGCTCTGCAGCATTTTTTATACAAAAGAATAAAATCTTTCATTTATTTGAAAATTAAAACGTTTTCAAATATTAAGTTCTTTTGAATATATTTATTTGAAGTGACCCACCGATTGAGTGTGGTACTTAAAATACAAAATCGCACTGGTCCCCGTGGAAATTCACGGAGAATTAAACACATTTTTTGTTTAGGTATATTAAATACAGAGCTCCCACGACGCGCCCGTTCGTGAAGCCCGTGTTTAAACACACTTTTCGTTTTGCCGCATTTTTAATTAATCAATAAAATGTTCCATGTTTTGCCTTTGAGAGCACGCCATTGGAAATGAGTTTGTTTTGTTTTTGCGAAATACTGCGATGGTTTATTTCAAGTATTTTTTCCACTACGAAAATAGTTCAATTAAATATTTACTTAAATTTTACAAATCAGTAAAAAGAAAAGAAGTTTTTAATTAGTGCTTTGTAAGTACTTTTAAGATTTTCGAAGAATATCGAGATGAGAATATATATAATCCTACAGCTAGTTCATTTTTTCTTGCTGATTTAAAAATAACTGGATATTTAAAATTTGTACTATAACAACAAATAAAAACATTTTATTTATGATTTTACTATACGTATTTCTTTTAGTTGACGACCCAGCTCATTTATGTAAGAACAAAATGCTATGGACAACTTTGAGTGTGAAGAACATGGATTACTATTTTGTCGTCACACCTTTTATTTATATCGACTGTGGAAAGGAAAATGGACAAAATAGTGCGTATAACTCACAAAAAACCTGCTAATACACTATATCTATATATAAATATACAATTTATCGATTGTGGCCTTAATATTTTTTTTCGATAATCATAATGTACACAATTTAATACACGTTTAGGTTGGGCTATACACAATATTTATTGTCTATGAATTATGTCCTTTTTCCTTTCCAAAGTCGATATGTTATGGTATAATAACTAACTGTCATCTGATGTTATGTGTTGAGAAAACATGGGAAAATACTGTACTGATACATAAAATATCCTCGATTTCATGAATATTGTGCTCACTCTTAATACTGGAATCGAGTATATTTTAGCTATATCCAAAAATATGTTGTATTAATATTCTAGACACAGTTCATAAAAAATGCCAGTCGAAAAGAATAAGATAAATTCCTTACATTTCTATAATAAATTAATTTCAGTATTCACAAGAAGCGCGTTCAGGGAATAGAAAAGTTGGTGATCAACTTCTTTTTCGGTATTTTTCCTTTTCGAAAATCTATTGTGAATTGAAAGTTAAATTTATAATTTAAATGAAAAATTTTATTGGAATGAGTAATAAAGTACAATAATAAATCAACGATTTATATAAGCGTCCGCTTTTTAATGGATCACAGTGATATAGTGTATTATTTAAATTTAATTTGACTGATTTATTGAGCAAAATGTTTATTCAGAATAAAAGATTTTAACGCCATAATTTCGGCTAGACATTATTTCATTTGTCGAGATGACGCTTTAATCGTTATCGAAAATGTTTCTAAAGAATTAATAAAAACACTTGTATCTGCAAGAATTATTCATAAATTTATCTTGGAGAGGTGTCATCCATGAGCGCATTATCGTCTATGTTAGAGTATGAACGAAGATGAAATTATAGTTTTAACGATGGCATGATGTATATATATTTAAGTTATTAACAATATGTGAAAATTCTTTTAGAAATATGTTTTTTTCTACTATGTCTGCCCCTAATGTGGAGCATATGGACTCCAAATGGATATATCTGAAAAGACGATTTCTACGAGAGCTGCTTGTTACTCGGTTGCTCAGCCTTTTTTTTCGCAGAGAGTAGCGATAGAAGGACAGGGTTAGGACAGGACTAGTGGTTAGCGCAGTTTAGACATCAGAAATATTCATGCATACGAACATAAATCAACTTGAACCCGAGACATCTGTAACCGTAGCCAACGACATTGACCACTGCACCACAGACCCGACCCGAGAAGTTTATCGTAAAATGTAATTTACGTCACAGTTTTAAATGTTTTGCTTTAAAACTTGTTTTTAACGGTTATATACGTGGTTAAACATGTGTATCTTTTAATTTTATCGATGTCATAATATATAACTGTTGAGTTGACTGACATATTCAGTAGAATTTTGTTACCGGGATGTCAAAGTACACTAGCCTATAAATATTCATACGAAAAGTTTTGTTATTAAGAACTCGTAAAGCAAACTGCATTCTGGTTACTAGCAAAATTTTAATGAAAATTTATTTATTCGGAGCTTTGGCACGTTACGCTGCTTCGTCCGGCGACTGCAAACATCAGCGCATGCGTAAATTCGCGAGGAGGGCTTTATCAAAGAAATTTACATAATATTTATAATCGTCCATTGCGCTGTGATGGGTTATCTCAACTTTCATATTTAACTTGTAATTTTAATTAAATTACTCGTACGAAAGCTCACAATGCAAAACAAACAGGCAAACATTTACCCAGGAGTTTAATGTTTACCAAAATAACGTACCTCCGTATTAAAGATATTTATTTGATATACGATTATGTACATAAGTAATAACAATTTTCCTATACCATGAAAATGTAAAGCTCATTTCTACGCCTAGAAAATCATAAAGCAACAAACGTTTGACATATAACCTTACAGTAGAAAAAAATCTTACGACTTTTGAGACAGTGGCGTAAATAATTGAAGGTTGGAAATTACAAAGGTGTTTTGAACATAAAACAGAGAACATGACAAAAAACTATTTATTTAAAAAAATTCAAAAACATTAAAAGGTTAGTAAAATCCAGTAATTAATTATATTTACACAAAACATTGGAGAGACATTTAAAATTTGTATAGATATAAAAGTGATTAATACTTAGCATCTTTGTAATTTCTAGTTTTCAATTTTGTCTTCAGGCATTGAAATTATTATTTTACTTCGTACCTCCTCCCCAACCATCTCATAAGTTAGTTTTTTTTATTATTTTTTAATCATGTTTAAAATATAGCGTTTGAGTTCATATTGGTTATTCCGTAAGTCTTTTTTGATTTTTTTAACCATCACGTTATTTATATAATTTAACACATCAACTGAGGGTGCTTGATGGAATTTCAATATCAAATTTGGATTATTGACATTTTGTACACTTCCATGTACATCACGTTATTATTTTGTGTTAGATTCTTTTTGGATTATAATTGTAAGTTTGATGACGTAGTTTCATACAAATGGTTTCAATATAAGAAAATAGACATTCTTAGTTAATTGTATAAATTATCAGTGGACGTATTCTTTTGCACACAAATACTACGCACGATAAAAACAACTTCATTATGACACATTGTAATCTTTGAAAAGATAAATTATCTCCGACTTTGTTTCATCTTTATAATAATAAAATTACAGTGATCATGTATATTTTATTGCACATAATTCAATACTTTATTACCTCAATGGTAGTAAGAGGTGAACATTTACAACTCTCGGAGTTTCAGATTATAGGCTATAGTTTTAGCATTACCTTTCATGTCCAGCCTTTCTTTTTAGAAGTAAACTCACCCTAATTTAAACTTTTTATAACGTTACCAGTGTGTTTGGATTTCTTTTCTAGAATAAGAATTGTTAAAAGATTATGAGTATTAAAAAACCATTCGACAATCCATGTGCTGAGTATTTGTGTGCGGAGGAATCATCGACCCAAATTATCACGTTGTCATGGATACATTTTTAAAAATTTTGTTATTGGGCAACAGTTTGTGCGTACCGTTATAAGTAAGTTGATTAAATATTAAAATCGATAACTGAGTACGGTCATTTGGTGATTATGAAAGATAAAATTGTAACGATTTCAAAAATACACGAAATTACGGCAACTTAAAATTGATAACTACTTGAAAAAAATCATTTTCTCCCAAATATTATATAAAACGAAGATATAATTAGATTGTACTGAAATATATTATAGCTCTCGCTGTAAGGTACTGTTATTGGACAAGTTTCGTTGGGTTCTAATTATTTTTCGACGTAAAAATCGTTAGACCGAATAAGGTTTTATCTGATTAGCCAGAAAAAAGTAGCTTAATAATAATTACTTCGTAAGTTCATTCGATAAAAGTTTTTCAAGGTAGACAGATGGACTTGTAGAAGAAATTTTAAGATCATTTTATTTCTCATATATTTTTGTATTTTGAGAAATTTCAGACGAAAACAGGTGGGAAAGAAAACATGAAAATTTAATTAAGTACTAATTTCAATGATTGTTCATTTTTGAAATGTTTCATTTCAGAATTAATCGTATATGTATTATCATTTTACCAAATTTTATCTTTAACTTTTCTTTGAATAACGCCACTAAACTGTGTATTTGTATTGATACGAAAAAAATTAAGGCCATAGTCACCACGTTACTTCTAAAATACTGAAATTAAGATTTAAATATTACTTCTTATTAAATTGATGCTCATTTTAAATATTACATATTTTTCCATCAACAAAATCAAAGAAAAATCTCAAAATCTCAATGAAGTCGATTTCTACAATTTAAGACATCGACTGAGAGTGCTTATTTATTACACAGTCCACACAACTACGAAAACAATAATGTGGAAAAGTTATTATCGAAAACACATTATAAATCGATAATGTTCTTATTACATTTTTAGGAGCATTATAAGTTTAAACTGATAAAATATGTTTTGTAATTTTTTTTAAATATAATTGCAAAGACAAGAAAATACGAATGATCAGGCAATCACAATACTAAGACGTTAAAACAGACCATTGATTAATTAACAAATATTCCATCTTAGCTTCATCCTTTTATCGCTACTCATTTGGAAAAAAGATGTTGGGAGACAAAGAAACACGCAATTCTCGTACAAAAACTTTTGTTTAGATAAGATCTATTATGGGTCCATATGCTTCCAATTGACAGAGGATATTGTTACAAAAATTAATTATATATCTCTCGATTAACATGTGAAGTTTTTTCTTGAAAAACACTAGTAATTATAATGGAAGAATAGTTCTAAAATTACTCTTATTAATTTAGCGGAACAAGACATTGTGAAAATGAAGGTAGAGTTTTAATGTTTTGAACGGAACTCGCAATAATTGAAATAAGGTATCCTCGAATTAACGCACCAGGTTACATAAACGTTCGATATTGCAGTTCAATCACTTATTGTATTCGAGCGATGTCAAATAAATTGTATTTGTGGTCTACATTTTCAAAAAGTCTACTCCATTGCTAGGTTGTGGTCGCATGTATCAGGAACTCTGTATACAACCGTAGTTTAAAAAACACATAAAATATACAGTCTATCCACCTACAAACAACCCAACGCATAAAAGCACTGCAGTAGTAATGTATCTCCCATGTGAATAAATACAAATACCCGACAAGAAAGGACATTCCTATACGAAAAGCTATTTCAGCTTAGTGTTCTGTTCAGCGGCATAACTGGGTTATGTAGTTCTCACTTTGCATGGAGTGCGTTGTAGAGAATATGCTTTAGCCGACCCAGCCTTCCAAGATATTCAGTGAAAACCTTCTCACTTACGCTACTGTAGAGAAGAGAAATTATAGATACTTTAAAACTAATGCGAAGTAATACTATGTTTAGTTGCTAATGAAATTGAAAACGTTCTGCGAATTAACAATACTATTAATCATATTGAAGTCACAGTATGAAATGATTTAATACATTTACGACTTAATTATAAAGAGAAATAATAATTAGAAGATTGATATTAATACCATATTGAAAATGTATTTATTAACCGTTTGTTATAAAATATTATCATTATTTTGATGCGGGGGCTAGAAATAGCTTGAAAAAGATTTTTTTAATATTTACTCACCAATCTATAACATTCATGAGAAAATATTGATAAAAATAAATTTTCTCGTTTATTTAGTTTCTTTTGAATTTAATGTTAAAATTTTAAAATTCAAATTAACACTGCGTCGAATAAGCCAAATACATAATCTTCAATATTCGTACGTACAATAACATGAGAGAGATTGATTAATAATATCGACTTAGGTCATTTTAAATTTTAAATCGACTATTCTTAATTTATGAGAGAGGATTTGTCTTCGTATGCAAAAGCCTGTTATTTTTAAATTAACTATTAGTTTACGTCGGTTGATTTAATAATGTTAAGTAACCCGTCAACATGTTTTTTTGTCACATTACATTCCATTATCTAGTGTATGCAAATGAAATAGATTAACTCCATTGTGAATACGATAATCAAATCTTAATAACAATATGTCTAGAGAATAACCTGTTGGACGAAGCAGAGAGCTTTAAAAGTCCAAAGTCGAGTAGCTACAATCACTAAATTATCAAAATTTAAAACCCATCTCACAGATTAAAATTCGTAAAAAATATACGTATGAAAATGATAAGTAATTTTCTAAAGAACTAAAGCAAAAATTCATGTGTAAAAGAGAAATTATATAATACCTTTGTTATTTGAATAAGCCCTTCGTTGAAAAGTAAATATTCAATGACATAGTAACAAAGCAAAATGTGCTGAAACTTTACATAAGTGCATGTAACTAATCACAGGAGGTTTATTTATATTTAAAAGTCTTTGACCCTTCTTATATAAACATTTTTTATTATATCAGTTTAATAAATTTATGGTATTCGGCTATACATTATAATATATTTATATTTATATTGTGGAATGTTGTATATATATCAGCCTTGTGTATTAGAATAAAACTGATTTTATTGTATAACTGAGTCATTTATAAAAAAAAATAATCGTTGAGGCTATATATCGATAGGGAGTTTGATTTGATGTTCTCAGAGAGAACAAATTTATTTTCCTTTGTTTAAATATTATTGATTAAAATAGCGGATCAATACATAATTTTATCCACGAAATTGATACCGACAGTCAACACCTTAGAATTGATGAATCGCGTAAATAACGCTGCATTTATTATTTTATTTTGCGATAGCCGTTAAAGTGCTAGAGCACCACCCAATCGTCAAGTCTTGTAAGATATTGTTGAGTAAATCATAAATTATATTTCAAATCATATTTTACAACAAAAGGATTTTTTGACCAAATAATCATTATTAAACCTAATATTTTTCAATTAATTGAGATTTTTTCGATAAACATCTTATATATAATAACCCAGACCGCTCAGTATACGCTTTTTTTTATTATCACATATCACATGTAGGTATGAAATTATCTCATGGCCTAAACGTTCGCGGTTCGCAGTGTATAATGAAATAAAATTTTATGGAATGGACACACAGTTCCGACGTAATTCATGAAGTATTTCAATTTCAATACCGACGGTACGTATGACGGGTACGGTTAACTAGTATAATGTAAAATTATAAGTTACCGCCCATACCAGAGATATCATTGGAAAGCGGTTTCGCGTATGTATAAATTACGTTTTTACGGTATACAATAGAATTTCAGGAGATGATATAAGTCTTGCAAGATAATCCTTTCAATTCGTACGTCGGTACCATACTGAAAGTGAGATTAATAAAATGCTGGTAGAGCACCGATTCGATTACCTGCAGCACTCCGTCTGAGTGACGGTACGGTAATATTTAATGCTGAGCAGGTAAGTACCGATGCCGGCAACACAAACGCACAGACAATACCGTCGGGATGGTTTACGCTAAGATAATTGCATTTTACTGAACATGCATTGTCTGCCAGCGATAAAATGAAGAGGATATTTAACTATTTACCACAGTGTTATTTGCATAGCGCCATGGACTGCCCGCTGTTTTGTTGATGTAATTTATATTGAAATTATAATCAATATGAGCGGCATCACATTTCAATGATCAGTAAGGTTAAATTTGTTGCAAAATAAGTTTAAAAACGGAGCATTGTATTTATTATACAAATACTAATGATATATTGTTTTTCCGATTCAATGAAAACAGAAGTGGGCGGTAATACATTTTAAGTAGGGAATGGCTATGGATGTTTCAAATTTAGTGGATTGTACAAATTTCTACATTGTTTTAGAACTAAAAATGCATCATCATAAAAGGTAGATAAATCAATCATACTTATTATAGATGTACCAATTTAACTTGTCCGCAAGCGAGGGTGCCACCGTCACGTTAGGAATGTTGCCATACTCAACCAGAACTGAAATTTCATTAAATTCCGAAACTGATATTTTCGCGAGTGATATTAAAAGTAGACAAGATATTTATTTTGTATAAAATGGCAATTGGAGCAATTTATTCTAGACCGACAATTTTATTTCCAAATTCGGCGGCGGCCAAGTAATGTTGGTAATACTATAGAAGAGAATGAGATACTTCTGAATAGCTGGAATGTGAAAATTTTCGTAGAAAATATATTGCTCACGACCAAAATGTTAATTTCTCTTATTTGTAAATAATGAAAACATCTAAAGAAATGATTGTGAGTGTTTTAACATAGTATTTACAAGCACTCATAGTGGCGCACGCAAAGTTTTAGATCTTTAAAGTCATGGAATATATAAATGTAATTAAAAATTGCTGTAGCGAATTCCCTAGCTTTGGAAGAATTGAGTGAAGACAAACATTTTTTCATCAATTTTACTTAGCAAATATTATATAGTCGGGATACTCGCAATCAACATGTTGGCCCTACCCACTTGCTCTACATTTTCCACTAGTGGATAGTTTTGATCAATTTATTTGCAGATTGCGAAAAATGCTCTATAAAGGCTAAATGTTGGTCACTCAATTAATACTAATCTTTCTAGAGTAAGAATAGATAAACAATATAATTTAAGATTTCGACCGAGGGTACTTGATCGAATTTCAATATCACATTATGTACAATTCCATACGTTTTGTAACTAACAACCCGGGGTTTACATTTTCGACATCTTCAGGCATTCGAGTAGACGGATGAACTCGTCAGCTAGTGACAAAACGTACGGAAATGTAAAAAAAAAATGAATAGTTCAAACTAGATAAATAATACTCTCATACTAATAATAATGTGATTGACAAATGTTAATTTATCATGATTTGATAAAAACATGTCACAATATTATTGTGTGTGATATTCACAGTGTGTACTGTATTATAAGAAAACTTTCATCCGCCGCATATCTCGTCAAGCAAACTCCTGTTGCGCGAACTTAGTTTCCTTATTAAAATTAACAAACCGCTTGTGACGGGTCAACTGAGATTGCCATGACAAAGGGGTTGCTTTGGCAAACGTACGAAGAGCAAGCAAACCGTGCGAATATATTCCGACGAGCAGTGGATATTATTACTGTTAGGTATATTTGAACGGCACAAGGAAGCGTTTCCATTAATATTGTAATTATTATTATCATCGTAAATGGAAGTTTTACCCACGGCCAACAGACGCGAGGCTAACTTAACTTTCGTAAAAGTTGCGCTGCGTTCACTTCGGATGAAAATTTGCAACTCTAGAGCGATTATCAAAAGCTAGTTAATATGCACCATATATTGATATTATTTTTTCAACTTTAATTCATAGAAATGTACTCAAATTTGAATTATTGAGATTTTGTACATGTCCATGTATTTTGTCACAAAACGACCCGGGTTTCGCCTTTGGGCATCTTCAGGCATTCGATCACATGAGTGGACTCAAACTAACTTAAACAGACGGTTTATAACGATTATATACAAAATAAAATAGGACAAATCGTATCGCTGTGTCTAAGAAATTAATATCTGGACTAGTGACCACCTTACGACTGAACAGAGGGGTGAGGGGGGTTTTTTTTAAATGCAATTCTAAGAAATACCCAATTTAAAGTTTGGGTGACCATGAACCGATGTATTAATACGGGAAATTCTTTACTTTGATTGGTTATTCATGTTTTATTTTTTTACAGACTCAACTCACGTACAGGTTACAATAGAGGACAGTTTGAAAGATTCAGTTGTTCGTTCAAAATTGGTAAGAAATTTAACTGGGATATATTAATTTCCAAAATTTCTTGATAGAATAATTTATGATCCTCCATGTTTTGATGCAACATTTTAACCCCATCATCCGCATTGAACGTATGGTTCTCCAATAACAAGTGATTTGCAAATATTGATGTATCTTTTTTTAATCTAAACGCGGCTAAATGTTCTGATACTCTTATATGTAATGTACGTGTAGTTTTACCCACATAGAAGTGTTGGCAATTACTACATTGTAATTTATAAATGCCAGATTTGTTCTTAAAGTGGATTCTATCTTTACTGTTCATAAGTAATTTTCCTAACGAATCCCTGCAATAGAAGGCCGGTCTAACACGACAAGCGAGTTGTTTTTTTAACTTTAAGGCTAGTACAACCTAAATAACTAAATTTACTCCGTTGGTACTTGCTCAGAAATTCTGTATTCGAATCCTGAATGAGACTATGATATAAGTTAGAAAAAATTAACGTTGATTCAAAAGATTTGTGGTCTGTTTAACAATAAGAAGTGTACATTTAATTGATGCTACATTCCGTTTCATAAGCGTTGTACATATTTCGTAATCGAGCGGTACACTATTGGGGTTGCTACATAAATAAAATAAATAAATCCTGCAGAAAACTCAAGTACAGAATAAATTTGAAATACACTGGGCCAAGTCAGCAGGGAAGCTTCAACATCTTTTGATTATGAAAACATTATATAAATAAGTAAACCATTTGACGTAAAGTGGTCTTTCGTTACCTGCGGTTCGTAAAATAACGAAAATAACCTAGAATAAAATGACGTAGAAATGAAAATTTAAAATCGTTAAGGTAATGGTTCAATTTATATTTTATTCGGTAGAAAGTTAGAGATCGCTAGAGACAGATAATGAGCTAGTGGTGTTATTCCTAGACTGTGTAACTGTGCAACGTGGTGTGATTGAAACATATGACTTGACAAAGTGAGTTTACTTTACTTTGTACACGGAAACTCGTCGTTCTATAATTTTTTTTCTATATGCCTTCAAAATAACTTATTGATGATTCTATTCCGGAGAGACGTTTGAGTTTGAATTCAAAAGATCTAAATATTCTCAACAAAGCAAAAATTTATTTTGAAAATTTTATTGATATTTACTTAAAATATATCGGCGTCCGTGGCGCAGTTGGTAGCGTCGCTGGCTACGGTTACGGATGTCTCGGATTCAATGCCCGGTGCTAACGGTTTTCATAGATTGGTCTTTCAATCAATTTCTGGATCTCTGTTCGTAGTCTGAGTCCTCCCTCTCACCCATCCCATCCTCACGGGGCGTAGCGAGAGCGATTAGCTAACAACTAGTCCTGTCATAGGCCTGTCCTGCTATCGCTACTTTCTCAGAAAAAAGACAGGTTAAGCAACTGAGTAACAAGCAGCTCTCGTAGAAAAATTCTGTTAAGATATCTCCATTAGGAGAACATATGCGTCACATTGGGAGCGGAAATGGGAAAAAAAAGTAAAATATATGTTGTATAAAAAATTATAAAATAAATCAGCAATATAATAATTATGATCCTCACTACCTTTCTAGTACTGTTTAAAATTAATATTTACCATGCACGTTTTTTATCATTTAATAAAATTTCATATGCATACGTCAATATTGATTAAAATAAACTAAGCAACGCTTATAAATAGTGAAGGCACTGATGTTAGTTATTAAAATCGAGGTGTTTTCGCGGGACAGAGTGTGAAGTAAGTACGTTCGGAATATTCATAGATTACTCGGGTTAATGAAGTGTAAATGAGCGTGACGGGCCGTTAAAGACTCTCTACCCTATGTCTAATTAAATATAGACACAAATAACTTGAAACTTCAATATGAAACTAAATTATATCGACGGATAGCTTTGCAGGATTTACTACAATAATTTGCAGCAAGCATATATCGATTTTTAGAATGTTAATAAACTTGAATAAGAAATTCCATATTTATTCAAAAATATATTGTCTTTTTTATTTTTGAGAAAAAAATAATTGGACTGGTTTCAGTCAATAATTCTGACGGCAAAGTTATACAATTTTTTTATTATTATTATTATACATCAGTTTTTAGTTCACACAATTATCGTCAGTTTAAATCTAATTCAGAAATGAAAGTATGTTGTAGAAGAAATTATAAATCATTAATATCTTCTGATTTCAATTTATTTAACACTAGCATGCGTTGCAGTGCCACTCAAAGAAAGAAAGTGTTTGTATTTTTATTCTGTTTATTGAATTGAACTGCGTACACGAATAACTCAAAAGTTTTTTCCGGGGTGTCGCTGTTTGTACGTATTTGATTATTTTTTTAATATTTTTTTTCAGAAACCTTCACGGGTGTTTGCACAACAACTCACAAAAGTTTCATCGAAATTTGATGAATGGTAAAGGAACGCATACGGGACAAACAAATATTCATTCTTACTTACATCAATTTATTTTATTTTAATGTGAAGTCAAATAACTCAAACTTGCAAAAAATACTTATCCCAGAAGAACAAAAAAATATACCAGATACGACTTCGTTGTCACTGTGTTTTCTTTTTAATACACCGAATATATTTTAATTAATAAATACCAATTGAAAATTGAATAAAAATTAATATACATATGTGGTAAAAATATTATAAAATTATTGTTATTTATACAATTGGACAAAATAAACTTGTAGTCATCGTTACGATGGTATTCAGTTCGTAAAACCAATATGCGAACGATTGCTTGCAAAGAAAATACTAATAAAAACATCTCATCAGATATTCACAGAGCATATAATATAATATATGTCACATATAATAAAACAATATTGTGCGACCCGGGAGAAAAGTAAAAGGGCCATATAAATTCACGTACAACTTGATTGCAGTAGAATTATTGCATTCCATCTTTCGTGACTTGCATTAACAATTCTGTAGACTGTAGACGCATGGGGTTTGGCGCCTACTTGTTGCCTAGAAACTATTAGCCAGTCAATATGACCATCGAATTCAAATCGCTTAAATTTATTTTAATTATGTTTCTATATTTTGTACTTTAAAGTCTTCTTTAATAATACATATGGAGCATTGCTTATTTAAGACGTCACAATAAATCGTTCGCAAATTATTATTCTTACTGTTCAAAGTTATTCATGAAAAAAGGAAGATGGTTCTCGATAAAGGGAGACCCTAATGTAACTGGGCTTAATAAAAGTTTTGTTTGCATTAAAAATGTGCTCGATTAATATTTTTATCTTAGTGCACTATTTATTTTCTACATGAATACTTAAATAGTGAATTATCTTTGTAATGTTTTAATAGTCGAATTCATACTATCAAATCCGTTGAATGTTGCAAAAGCAGAATAGAAATATATTTTAAAAACACGTCGTAACAAAATATCCAAATCCGCGCTTCTAATTTCAATGGCAGATTTCGAAAATAAGAATTTAACCATCGTGTTGAATGTTCAAAATCAGTTCAATTGAAGTTAAAAATGTTGACTGAAAATCGCTTTTGATCTTCTCTACAAGCATAAAAATTTACTATATAAATTTATTATGTCTTATAATATCGTATCAACGATATTTTAAATTAAGAAATATATTAAGTAAAATACGTTAATCTTAAACTGTACTTTTAATTTAATTTAAGCTGTAGATACTGTAATATACTGGCAATTGTTTTTTAATTAATATTTACAGAGTTGAAACAAAATTAAAAATCTTTAACAGAAATGACGTTTTATTTAAAAGAAAATTGCAGACAAAGAAATGGCTCTTTCATTATTATACAAGATTAAATAAAAGCTGAAGGTCCGTCATGACTTTTTCCATTGTAAATTCGTTTACAAATAACCGTAAAACACGACGCTTGTCCAAAGGCAAACTTCTCGTTGAACCGCTTTATGAACGTCTGACAAATTGTGAAGACCGAAAAATCAACGACTTGCCACCTGAAATGGAGCTGTTGCAATTGAATTAAATTGTATGAAAGTTTTAAAATAAATCAGCGAAATTGCAGGGTGTTGCTGCACGTCCAACATCGGTGCAAACCGCGACCATAAAACCTATTTGCCGATTTTCACAACACACTAAAAGATTTTTTAATAAACAAACGACAGTGTAAAATGTGGTTTGATTTGCAAAATGCCTTTTGAATAGTTGACGCATTTTTTAGTTAAAACCTTTGATATATTATTGCATCAATGTAGGCTTAAATAATTTGTTATTAGATAATTACAATGGGATTATACTAACCTACTACTTGGCCACCGCCGAATTTGGAGCTAGAATTATTAGTCTAGAATGAATGTCTCCAATCGTCTTTCTATGCAAAACAAATATTTTGTCTACTTTTAATAACCGTCGCTAAAATATCAGTTTTGGAATTTATTGAAATTTCAGTTCTGGTTGAGTATGGCAACATTACTAACGTGACGGTGGCACCCCACAGCGGTCAACGTAAATTGGTACATCTATAGTAAACTCCACGACTTTGGGATATTGAAGTCACTATTTCATTGATATATTATTCAAAAAAATTATCATCATATTATAATAATCAGTTTATAAGTATGTTCTTTTAATCCGTGATGGAATAAGCAATTTTTGAAAGAATATTTTAAGTTTTTTTATATACAATAATAAATGAAAGTACATTTTATTGTCAATGTGACAAATATTTTTAAACATTTGGATAAACTCAAGACGAATTTCAATGAAGACTCAATCAATTCTGCAAGAAATTTCATTACAAAAATCCATTCCCAAGATCTCAAATGTTTGATTTAACAAAAATACATTTGAGCACGGAACCATCGCTTTGAGGTATTCTTATTATTGGGCTTACGAGGCCTGAATGTCTGAATATAATGTGGAATAATTTTGTATTATGCGTGGGTTTGCATTTCCGCAACTTAGTATACAATCATCAAATTGATATACAAAAACGTTTTGTATTACAATCTGTGTATTTATAAGTTTCCGCAAATAAATTTAGGGGCCGGATTTGAAATGTCACATCTGAGTGCTTAACCCTTTCAAATAATTTTCTACGTATTCATAAAAGATTATCTTTTCAAAACATTAACGTATTTGCAAAATTACCTAGATGTTACTTCTGCGTGTTTAAATTTCAAAACGCTTTTAGTAGTTAAATGAATTAAATAATTAGATAAATGGTTGCTTGTAGATACTGGTGCTAAAGTTATAAATATGCTGTTTTCAATTATACTGATTTATCATGGTTATTCAAACATTACTATGAGCTTTTGTTGGTTTTCTTTTAACGTGATGAGGACAATCTGACGTTTAAATAGATACTTGTGTACGTGTTGTTTTATGGATATAAATGCTTGCTATCATGAGTCTCTTAGTCACGTAAATTTACTCCTATCCCAGGGGCGGTGATACGTGAGAGGATTTCCCCTGACCACATTGAAAACGGGGGTTTTCAAAAACATTAGCCGTTTTAACAGTTAACCCGCATCGCATGTATACTAGTGAAAGCATTACTTAAAATTTCGTATTCTTACACATTTAAAATAAATCAATACTACCGAAATACAAGTTTGTCAAACACATTATTTAAAAATAAAATTCGTATACATATAATATGTACATGAATTATAAAGAAATATACACTCAATCTTCTTTTTACTCGGAGGATAGTTTTCATGCAAAAATAAACGTCTTAAAAGGATGCAGTGGACATAGATAAATGAAACATAGGTTCCATTACATCGGACCATGCAATTAAACTGTGTAAAATGAGGATTAGGTGTACATATATAACATATGTAAAGTAATGTATTTATATTATTAATGCAAAAGATTTGATCATCCGAAATAATGTATATCCTAACGTATTCGTACTTGATTTTAACTGATAAAATATAGAGAGTTTCAATATAAATAAAATTGGCCGGAGTTTCAAGTGGAGAGGTTTCAGTTTCTCACTTGCTCTGCAAAAATCGTATAGTTTTTTCAACATGTATTTAAACAAATTATGCGTAATTGTTGTGTAAGTTGTGTAAGTCGGTTAATGAAGTGTTAACTGGGATTTATAATAAGCATTTATATGTAAACGTACAGAGAAAATGCAACAAACATACCAATTTTCTACAGCTTAGAGATATGGCTTTACCCTAATGCACAGTGCACACGTTTATTTCTCTCGACCATCTCTTTTTCCTCACACCATTTCCCGCCAAATGCTTATTGCTTTCATAATAATAATATCATGTATGTGCAATGTGTGAGCGCCTGGTAACCTTTTTTGTTCGTACGTGATCAAAACCGCTAGCGCTTTGAATTTTTTGAACAATTTTACACGCCGCCCTGGAGCTGGTATTAAATTTATCTGTTGAGGAAATGCAATGCGGCTAGCAGTAATAATATTAAGAAAATTCAATGCTGCAAGCTGGTAACACTGTACAGTAAACACGTGTGTGCACACTGAGAAATAAACGGCGGAATAAAGTCATTGAATTAAAATTTTGGTGAATAATGCAGAACTGTTTTTTTCAAAACTAATTATTGAATCAATTCTGAAAAAACATAGGTACTAATATGGCACTTTATAGTAGGACGCTGAACTCATCCTATGGAAGTGTCGTTGAATGTATATGGAAAGGTAAGAGCTGCGCAAGTTGATTCAACGATCCGGCCATGCCGACTTGGTGGCTAATTAGAAAAACAGGCATACAGAAAGCGAGTAGACTTCAACTTATAGAATTGATTTCCTGCCTACTTAATTGCAAGCCACCAAGTCTTAGGCACTTGCTCACAAAACACTTACAAAAGAATGTATATACACTTAATATTTGCTACGCCACTGAATACTACCGTATAAAATGGATGGGAATGGAGTGGTAGTTGGAGGAAGGCATGTGAGGATTCATATTGATACATTTTAAAAAGAATGACAGAAGAATAAGTTCACAAAAAGAGTCCTGGTTTCTACAGATCTAGATCAGACTTGTAAGTCAACACATATGATTATATATAATGATGAATTGAAGTCTAATCAGAACTGGATTGAGACCAAAATAAATAGTGTTGGCTAGATTTAAGAATAAACTTATTCTAACAGAGTTAGATCAACAAAACGTCTTCATTATTGCAATTAAAAAAGGCAACGGAAAACTACTTTTATTAACCTTTACTTTTAAAAGCAATATACGGAATAGCCATGAGACTTACTAGAGCTTGTTTGTCCACATTCTACAGAAGCAGACGTCATCAATAGAAAAACATTGAAAGGTCGTTGAACAGAAGTAAGAAGAACGGAAATTTAAAAATACCTTACAAGATAGATATGTTAAAATATTATAGCAATTTTATCTGGATTATGGCGTATTGTATAAAACGCTTAACTCATGTAAAATTCATAACGTGTCATTTCAATTCTTTCTGTTTCCTAGTCGAATGAAAATGACATACATTCCACTCAATATTCAGTTTTTTTCAATATCCATGTATGGAACATACATCACATTTTTTTCAGTATTTTAAAACCGTGCGAGTATCAATTTAAATAGAAAGAGTGAATATTTTCGATTTGAACTAATAAAATACACTTACATATGTCTAGTAGCAAACAATCGATCAATAAAATAGTATTTGCTATTCATTATTAAATCGCGAGTATAATTGATAATATTCTGTTAATTACAATTAATATCTATTTACATTAATTGTATGCCCTTATATTTTGTTTCCAATTCAAAATATACCTTTGAAGTAAATATAAGCTTCATTTGTAAAATTTTCATTTAATTATTTAATTATAAAGTGAATTCATCAAAAAAGTGAATGATAATAATTTGCATTTGCATTGAATAAATATATCGCAATCAAACCGTTGACAGGTTAAAACATTCGTGTTAAACACAAAGCAGTATGAATTGTTTCAACAATGTAATAACTTTGAATATTAATAAATATATTATTGGTAAATTATCAGAAACATTTTTCGAGCTTTAATCTTTTGTTTTTAATTACATATTATTATTATTTTAGTTAGACACCGTGTTACTGATAGTCATCCGATGTTTCGAAACAGTTAAATGTCTAATGTAATAAATAAAATATTTTTACATACATTTATTGGAAAACATGAGTAACAATACAAAATGACGATGAAAAAAATATTAATAAATGATATCAATATTACATCAATATTTATATAATTTAAGACATCGACTGAGGGTGCTTGATGGAATTTCAATATCAAATTTGAATTATTGAGATTTTGTACACTTCCATGTATTTTGTCACTAACGACCCGGGTTTCGCCTTTCAGCATCTTCAGGCATTCTAGCGCACGAATGTCGTCAGTTCGAGTCCATTCGTGCGCTCGAATGCCTGAATATGCCGAAAGGCGAAACCCGGGTCGTTAGTGACAAAATACATGGAAGTGTACAAAATCTCATTAATTCAAATTTGACATTCATATTTGTTTAATCGACTTATTAATGAAATGTCTATTACCATCAATTTGGATAAGTTTGCCCATCGTTCTAAGATTGGCCCACTACATGGAAAAGGTTTGACATTATGCTGTTATAATAACATGATAATATTAATGCCATATAAATATTTTTTAGTTACGCAAAGGTATTGAATGTGAATTAAAGTGCAATATAATTGGTTTTATTGTTGAGTTTGTAAGATGTTAATTAAATTTCATTTTAAGACTAAATTAGTTCATTTTTATGTAGAAAAACACCACTCATCAATGCAATAGTGAATCATAAAAATACAAAAACCCTCAGAACTTGGCCAAAGTTATCCAAATTGACCGTACTTTGTTTCATAGAAGAACATAATAAATACTTGTTGGATGTGATGTCTTTTCGTTTATTATTTCATTATTTAATAAAAGGCTATTTGAATATAGGATTTAACATACTTTGATATAGAATTATGTTATAAATTACCTCAAACTGACCCAAAGAAAATTCGGTATACCAAATATTTCGTTAGTTACTGCGTGACTATAACTTTAGCACTTCAATGAATCAAGTACATATTTCGATACTACAAGTATCGGGATCGCTCGGCAAATTAATACCGAATTGTGTTTTAGGATTACGCAAAACTTATTTGGAATGTTTCTAAGGCATGTTGCAGGGTGAATGTCGCCAAAATGGGGGATGTTCCGTGTACAATATAGGGATACCGTGACCAAATTAGCTTTGCGGCTAAACTTATCCCATCACTTGCGGCCGTGATGGCCTTCGTCAGCTGTCCGAATTTAATAAGGATCTAGCGAGTAAGGAACTACAAAATTCACGAACCTTTAGTGGGCTGAAATATCTTCACACTGAATTATTTATGGTTTATTTCTCAATGAAATAAAACACCGGAAACCACTCTTCCGATATCAGCTCGTCAAGGATGGGAAAAGAAAAAGCAGGAAACTATTTCGAGTCTTTTAAATGAACTTCCTTTTCCTTTTTGTGGTAGAAAAATAAATAATAATAAGAAAAGAAAACTCGTGAAAGACTTGGATTCCGTGATACTTAACCTACAAAATATTAAGATATAAAATAATGACATAATTTAAATCTATAGTTTTCCCTAGCGTTTATGAGATAACTACAGTAGTACCGATCGATTTTTGATACTGTTTCATTTCTATTTTCATTTTTATAGACTGATCCCGTGACATCATAAACCAGAGAACTTAGTGGATGTGTCAGAATGGCCATTAGGCTAGAAAGTTTAGAGACCCCCTGCTTTATAGTATAGTTACAAAGATAATAAATTATTATTGAAAATGATCTGGCGCCTTAATAATTTTCTAAAATCATGAGTAACTTTAAAGCTCCGCTTACTAAAAGCTGCTGGAATAAATTAATAATTTTCAGTAAACGATTTTGATAAAATTAAAATATAATCAGAATTTAAGATTGATTGAAATATTAATTAAGTATTGTGTAAATTTAATTATGATGAAATCTGTTTTGATAATTGTATTGCGTAAATAAATATGCAAAGACAAAGCAATTATGCTTTAATCCAAAGATTTAACAAATTGAATTATATTATTCTAAGGCATTAAACATTCATTTTCTGTGATTATTACAAACCAAGTTTTGGTTAAGAGTACACCGGTACCAAACTAGTTTTCTGCAACTGAAAACAAATAGTGTAGTGTAATGCTGTCCTCTACGGTTGCAACTGCTGTTAGCGGTGTAATTTGACTAAATACAATTTGCATTTAACATTTTGAGAAACATTCCGTATTAAATTTAATATTTTGAAAATAGTTTTCGCGCAAAAATACTTTCCCGGTTGCGTCTTTCCAAATAGATGTAATTAAAAGCGTTCTGCTAGATAGAAGAGTTTTATATAATAACTTTTAAGTCTCGTGTATGCTGTTGTTTTATAAGTCGTAAACAATTTGGGTATATGCTGAAAGCTTTCCCTCTCAAATGTTTTTTTACGGCTTAATGCATTCAGCCTGATTTAAAATTTGTAAATGCCCATTGATTTTATCAATTTACGAGCCGGGTTTATCCTTTCTTCATATATAAACAAAGTGGGTATTTAAATTGATTTCAAAGTTTCGCGAAAATACACACATACAAGGCCAATAATATTTTGTATGCATGTATAGGGTAACAACTAACGACTGTAACGGTGAGTATTTTCAAATGATTCGAATGATCCATTAAAAACTAGATAATGATCGAAACCAGAACTGATCGTATTGTACAATTGTGGAATATGTACAACAAATTATGTCTTAATGTTACAAAAAATAATAATGTAGAAAATTTTCATTCGTATTTTTTTATAACCATTGGTTCTACTCCTAATGGAAAATCTCAATAAAACTCGTTTTTATGAGAACTTGTTGTAAGTCGGTCGTTCAAACCCTCGTCAGAGAGGATAGGGAAAGAACGATGTAGTTCGAAAAGGTCACTAATCACTAGTGATAGAAAAAAGAGGTACATAATATATCTTTCGATGACACGATTTTCTTAAGCCTTATGAAAAGTGCCTTAATATTTCGTAATTGAATTACTATGTATTTTTCACAACATACATATATTTAAAGAACAAACGATACTCTACGGTGGTTAAAATAAGTTAACTTCTAATTTTGAAGATCTCAACAATTTAAATTTGATATTGTAATTCCATCAAGCACCCTCAGTCGATGTCTTAAATTATAAGTTAACTTCTGTTAGTAGGGAAAGGGTTAAATATAACATTAATATAAATACAAAAAACTCCTTCAGGTTTTCCCTGCGATGGTTCTTTGATTCGATATGCATGTCGGTGGGTAAGCTTAGATAGGCCTCTGGGAAGGTAAAAGAGACCCTCACATTTTAAACGTCAACACGAGTTAGCCGCCATGGGCTTTTCAGCCTAAACGAAAATGTAAATTCGATAGCGGCCATATTCATTCTATTAACCAGTGGAGTATCAAATAAAACCCCATTTGGGGAGGAGTTTTCTATTCACCAATCACGTAAAAGAACAATCTAAAATATGCAAAATTTAAAAAATGTAAATGACTTAATACAAGAAAATTATGCTGTATTTTTTCCGTATTCGGTATGTTGTGAATAATATTAAGTTTCAATGTTTGTTAAAGGAGCTGGAATCAAGATGAGAAAACAATTTTTCATTTTAATTGCAGGCGTGGCGAATAATACATGAAATCGAGACATCTTGTAAAAAATGGTTTAGTTTTTATCAGTCGAAAATTAATTTGAAACAATACGCACTATTTAAATAAATTTACACTTTGATACGTCGATTGACATTTTCTCTGACGTAAATCATGAAGAATATATGATGTGACAGAAATCTTTTTACTGTGTTAATTGAAAACTTATTTATTTCACATCTTCAAAGCTAGTTTGCAATAAGGAGTTTACTTTTCGGCAATATGTCGTAAAATGAACCATGAATCAGTAAAAGTGCTTTGTGACTATTCTTAAACAAGTGTTTTTTGTATTAAATTGAATATCATTTTTCAATCGAGAGCTGGGGCGACTATGACTAAACATTAAAAAATGTACATGATTAGGTCTACGCCAGACCTGTAATAATTTGTCATTTACGAATATTTACCACTTCTTATAATTGGTTCTTATTGTTACACAGCAATCTCGTATATGTAGAAACGTGATCCCGCCACTGCACTCAACCCCAAGGTAGTCAAGACAAAGGGCATCCTATTCAAATAAATTTGATTACGAGCGATGTTTCAAGATGATTGGATACATTGTTTATGGTAACACTGTTATCTGTTGAGGTAGCGTTTTATTAATATTTGATGGAATACTGTTCTGTCTAGAATAAGCTTATCACTGAATTGAAATTCAAAGGTCACGGCTTAGTTCATTCATTATTATCACTATAGTTATATTCTATGGAAATTCTTAATGATGATTCAGGAATATTGGTATCAAAAAGTAAATCATAACAATCGATCGCTTGACCTTTTGGCGGGATTGTGTGTTTGCAGGGGTTTTTTTTTATTAAAAAAGGGTGCTAAAGAAAATTATATTCAAATTTAATTTAAATACTATTTAAAGCAGCTTTTCCTATGCTACGAAGCGCATCAAAAAATTAAACATTTATTTCTATTTTAGACATGTAAAAACTAAATTGACGAATTACATAAATATGAATTATAATTATGTAAACGCAAACATTGCTGCATCTAATTTCATTTGAAACATTAAAATTCGCTGAAGAAAGGTGCCAGGACGCCGGTCCACCGCGTTACATGACGTAAAAAGCCATGGTTGTATGTATGTAAATGTTTTAGTACAAATGTATTGTATGTTCAGTTTTGATCGAATATGAGTTAACACACACAAAAAGTTTGTGTACATCATATCTTTATGCTATAAAAATATTGAATGTCCATCTAGAATATTTGTGAAGATATTGACTCATTAAAATACACAATACAAGATTTTTCGTGCAAAAAATGTGTTTGTTTTGAAAAACCTATTTCACTTCAAATAATATGATTAATAAAAAGGTAAATAGATTTTATCATAACATACAATATCTTTGCAATGAGATACCAATTTGCTTTATATTACTATTTTAATAACATTGATTTGCAGTTTTCTTTGGAAACTCAATGATGTTCATCAGGCATATTTATATTTTAAACATACATGTCATTATATACAACACTAGATATTTATTTCGTGATATCATACATGGTATAAACTGAGATCCAGGAAAATTATTTACTGTTTTTATTGGTGATTAGATTTATCCTTTTTAAAGCGGCACTCTTACGATAAATTTTATTGCAGTGTTATATTTATGACACTTACGTAATTCACGAATATTTTTCACAAAATAAAAACAATTTATAATACAGTGAGTTTCAGAACATACTATTTAATTAGAAATACGTGGTATGTATCCTTAAATACTGATCCCTCCCTGGTTGGTTTAGCTTGTATTATATTAGTCAAAAATTAAAAAATCGATAAAAGTCTAAAAACACGGTAATTCGGTAAATAAAAATTAATGATACAGTGCACATTTATTAAGTTGAATTTTAATAAATATGTATTTAATGAATAAAATTTTGAGTTGCTTTTTTCGATTAAAATATTTAAAATTTAATTTCCAGTTCTTTCTGACACATCACTTTTGATAAGGTTGATAAAGGTGTATTATTATAAATAAGATTCAATTTTGTATGAAAATATTACTCGATTCGTTTTACTACTGCCATCTCCATTAGTTTGTTGAAAACAACCTCTTAAATTTTTGGGTATTTTTTCGATAATAGTAGGAGTAGGATTAAACAAAAATTTTGCTGGATTGGCTGATAATAAACTATTTATTTCTTTATTTTATCTGCAGGAATCGTCTTCTGTTGTTTGTACAGCTTTTATTTCACATCGTGATAACTTTTTGAAACTACAACATATACCGGTAAATGAAAGAATTCGGTTAAAACAACTCTTGTCAGGATTTGAAATTGAAAATATCACCATCCAGAAAAATCGATACAAATGACTTTTTTTTAAATATTAGACCTACGCTTTTTTTATGAGACTCTCCACAGATTTCATAAATTGAAGAATTATAATTATACTTCCCTTACAAGTAAAAAGATAACTAACGACGATTGGTTTATTTTAACCTGTTCATGAACAAAAAATATGAAATTTCTATCAACATTTATATTTTCACATTCACTAACCTGAATTTGGCTGCGAGTTAGAATTAGGCCGGGCCGATGGTGCTCCGTCTCTGGCTTCCACCTCCAACGCGTACGCTCCCTGCTTTTCTCTGTCAAACACTATTTTCGTGAACACTTCTCCAGTTTGTAGGTTGATCTCAAAGAAATCTTTGCCTTCGTTTCGGGGCGAATCCACTACGTAGTAGTACACCTTAATAAAATGAAAATAATATTAGTATGACAAATCATGAAAAATAAGTTCTTATGAAAAGACGAAATGCTGTATTCAATGCAAGCTATTGTATGAAGTCATAAAATAAAAGTAAAAACTTTGGTAAGTGAGCCACATCTTGCATATTTTTGTAGTCGTCGAAAGATGAGGTGTTCTGTTCTTTTTGTGTTTAACGTTGAAAGAATTGATGAAAGAAATAAATAATGTAGTATTGGAATAGAACTCAAGAATGGAATATTTTTAAAACTATTATACTGACCAATTTTTAACATTTACGATCTATATTGTAATTTCATTGTTGAAGATTATCATGAAAAAGTATTAATAATCATATATAATATATTTTGATTGATATGGAAATGTTCTATAAAAAAGAATGTTGCTGCTTATATTTATTTTTGTAATCATGTCCGCTCCCAATGTGGAGCACATGGAGCTTGTCTCAATAAAAGTTGTTCTTCGAGAATTGTTTGTTACACTATCGTTCAACCTCTCTTTTTTGGTGAGAGTAACAATATAAGAATAGGTCTAGGATAGGATAAGTTGTTAATTGATCACTCTTGCAAGGATCCATTTTAGGATGAGTAGGAGAGAATTAAGACATCCATGTCATTGAATATAAATCAATTTATAAAACTATTCGTGCTAGGATTTAAGCCTGTAATCAAATTCAATGATGTCAACCACTCGGTTACAGGTACGGCTTTTATTAGTAAACATCAATTGCCAATTTTCAAATCCAAAAGAAAAACTATTAATTAATAATAAAACAGGCACAATGTAAGATTAATTAATACAGATTGATATTATCAAACAGATAGATGCAGATAGAAACAAATAATAATGCAACTGCGCAAAAATCAAAGATATATCTTACAAAATTAAATTTTTTTAATCTTGATAACGAGTTAGTATATTAATGACAGACTGGTAACGAGAACAAGGTGAAAAGGAGTATATAAAATGGTTGGTTGGTGTGAAGTAGAGTGGTTGAGAAACTATCACTAGCGAGTTGCAATTAAATTTTATATTTAGCATTTTTTTAAATTGTATGAAACCAAACAAATGAAACTTCTTTAGCAAACATCAGGCGTATACAAGTTTTTCCGCGTAAGGTTGCTGACAGCATAATACCTTTGTATGCTCCCTTTCAATGTGCACTAGCAAGTTTATTTAATAAGGGGATATAATTTGTGAAATAAAAATAATTAACAACAAAGGACTGGCTTTATCCTGCAAGTCTATTTATGTTTTTTAACGGATCTTCTTTCATAAATTTGTATGACATGTATGCAATTTTCATAAAATTTTGTAAAATAATATTATTCATATCAACTACAGTTGTCTATATTGTAAGTTGGTAATATCGTATGGATACACACATATTTGGCAAAGTTATAAAAAAATGTAGAATAATTTATGATTTTTTTTACAATATTTCCTATAATATTCGGTTATAAATAATTTAAATTCCATATTACTTTATACTATGTGTTTCAGTTTTAATGATTAAAATTCTACATCTGTGACTGGCAATTTGTTGACCAAATGTCTTAATATATTATATACAAATTTAGTCATAGGATTTGCCTGTTTGATTTCAGATGATTTTGTCAAGCTATTGATGGATGTCCACGAACCATGAAAGCAAGGATAAATTCATATCACACCTACAATCTCATTTCTATAGTCTCATTAATAAATGGACGTTTTATATTATAGCAGTTACAAATTTTATTTCGTTAATTCTTCCTATATTTTATATGTCAAACTTCATATTTATATTTGTTTTCAGGTGATATTGGAAAAGTTCTTGTATATTTAATTTAAATAATCAAATGAGCATAAAATACAAAGGTTATTTGTTCTTACTTGGTTGTTCGGGAATGTTCCATCTTTGTCGATTGCGTTGACCTGAGTCACTTTTGTCCCAATGGGTTCTCCTTCAAGTACCGTCTCCTGTTCTCGTTCAGTAAACAAGGGGATTTCATCGTTGACATCCTCCAACATGATGTAGACCGTAGCTTCAGAAGCTAGCTGCTGGGCTCCATTGTTCTGCAAATAATTATTATATTACACTATTGAACTAGAAAGAGCCTCTAGAAAAGATCATTAATAGTATGGATTGCATTGTAATACATGTTTCTTTGTAATATATTATATTTCCCATCAACCTACTACGTAAAACGGTTGCCATTTCCGATACGATTCATAAAAAATAATCATCATGACTTTTATAAATGTAATTACTGTCAAAAGAGGTCAACTATAGATGAATCAATTTAACTTGGGTAGTGAGGGTACCACCGTTGCGTTAGGAATGCTGCCATACTCAACCAGAAATGAAATTTCAATAAATTCCAAAACTAACATTTTAACGACGGTTATTAAAAGTAGACAATATATTTATTTTGCATAAAATGGCAATTGGAGCAATTTATTTTAGAATGAAAATTCTAGTTCCAAACTCGGCGGTGGCCAAGTAATGTTGATAAATACTATACCAACAGTTAAATCAATGTCACAATGTAATTTGGATTTTTTTTTTAAACTTAAGTTAGATTTAATAAATGCCAATTAAGAAACAACGTATTAAAATAGAAATCACAGTCTTGTCTCTGGTTATTGTTAGCATTACAGTAAAATATTGCACTAATATTTAATTATTCTGTGTGCAAAAGGAGAAGGGCATTAAATCTAAAATAAGTACTTTTCAGAAGGCCAAATCAAGATTTCCGTTTATAAGAACTTTAATGAAATATATAATGTTTCGACATTAAATTTGCGTCGATTTGACTGGTCCCTTTTCTCATTTATTCATACACGCATTGTCGTTATTTTGGCATATTACAGCTCATTTTTCAATTTTTAATCCATTTTACTTTCCCTCAGTATTATTAGATTAAATAAAAAAATTACCTCTACACGAATAGTCAAGTTATATTCCTTGATACTTTCATAATCCAGCGGATGATTAACTTTTATATCAGCCCACGTAAACCCATTGTCCGCTCTTTGTTGTAAATAGAAAGTATGAAACTTGTTTGTTTGTGCCGTTGATCCAGGCATTAACCGATAAAATACGGTTGGGTTATTTTCTATTCCAGAGCTGTGAAAAGTTCAGAAGGTATTAGAAATCTTCATATAAAGTATAAGACAATAAAAGCATTTCTACGAGTTACACATTACAACATTGAATATTTCATTGTATTAAGCCTACGATTTATCATCGGCAAAAAATATACGAGGCATTGGTGTTTTGCTTTGAGATTAAAGGATGCTGTACAATCCAACGATAACGAAAAGCATCACAAAGATGGGATCACGGTGTTTCAAATAGATGATGCATTTGCATTTAGTCAATGCAAATCTGGATTTCCAAGAACGATGTAGCATTGAGAAGTCGACAGGATGACCAATTGATCTTCTTATTGTGAGAAAACTTTTTTTATCAAAGTAAAAAGACTTTTTAACAGATGTCAAATGATGCATATAACATAGATTTCATTGTATCAAACTGATTTGGGCTTGGACATAAACTGCTGCAAGCAATATTGAAATTTTCTTCATTTCCGTTAACATTTTCATAGTTAAAATGAACTGATTTCAATTATTTTATTCTAAAATATAAGATTTATTTCATTAGATAATAATTATATTCTAGATTTTGATCTTGAATATTTCGAGAAATCATGTATTATTTTAATTTAAGGGTAAAGTGCTGATTGCTGTTACACATTTTATTTGAAGTATAATAATTTGTAATATTTAAAAATAAGTATTTTAATACTTATGATCACGAATTCTATTACGGTTTTAGATAATAACTGTGAAAAATCAAATTTTTTAAACTTAATGACAGGATAGACTGATAAAGTTGGATGGCCTATTGGCCTATTATTTGTTAACCGATTTGATTACAGGTAAATATAAACTGTTTGCATATTTCAATTACCTTGAATGCAAATGGAAGTCTCTAAAAAAACAACAATGTTACTTAATGATTTAAGGCTTAAGAGTTTTTGAAGGTGGGTATTTTTTATCTATCTGCACTTCACCCTACTGATTTTTTTGTGAAACTTTTTGTGTTGAATTTGCCTTTAAAATTTAGTGGAAAAAATTAATGACAGTTTTAAGTAGTAACGTCCTTTGGGCATGCATATGATGACAGCATACCCTTTGACGGATTGTTTCTTGGTTTTGTTGACGTTATCGTAAGATGATGCAGCTACCTTAGATCGTTGTGAAAAGTTTGCTACCACATTCCTACCCCGTACATTTTTCCTTTTCAAAAGCTGAAATATGACTTAGTCTATGCTGCATGGCATATAAAATTCTCTTTTTGTTTAATCAATTTATCATTAATGCAGCTGGATAATTTAATAGTTTGACAATACAACATTAAATAAATATTATTTTAAATTACTTATATTAGGATGGTATGTTAGAATGTTAAGTGTTTAAAATAAATAAAAATATCAGTTCATACATAATATGTAACTGCTAATCAAATAAAAATTCCACGGAGGTAACGGTAATAACTAATTAAATCTGAGTTACAGCAAGTAAAAACAAGCTGAAGGTCGAAAGTCACAAGGAATAATATTTTGTCCCATGACAGTGAAAATATTTGACCAAGCTTTAATAAAAGATACTACATCATATAAGGTACTGAATGAAAGAACTCTTCTATGAAAATAATTACTATAACAGCTATATTGAAAATGATTTTTCAAAACTGCATGCGTTTCCCGTTGTTGCCGTAAAAACACAAACATTTGCTTCTCCTTTTGCCTACATGCGTTAGTTTTTCGCGATCATAATCTTACAGATATTACGAAATTCACAACACAGAAAAACCAAACTGTTGATTTTTTCATAATATTTTTATATCGTATATAAAAATACTATCTCATAATATATGATACCATATACACATTGAAAGATTCTCTTTACTAAATATTTTATTTCCATTAGAATTATGGTGTATTTTGTGAATTCCGCAAAAATGACTACGACCTCCTTCATTTCCATTGTCTTTAATGAAGCGGTGCGCCCTTGCCGGTGTCGGTGTGAGATACACGTATTATTCGTTAACATAGTGTTTTTTGCAAAATATGGTTATTAAATGAAAACAATACCGAGATGCACGATCACCGAATGAAATGCAAATGAAACATCGATGGAATATTGAAAATGCGATGCGGCGAAACGTCAGGGGAGATGGAAGCTCTGGCAGAACGCTGTCGTAAAACATCGACCCGACCTTTCCCGTGCGCGAAGAGTGCAACATAATTCTGCGAGCCGGGAACTTTGCGAGGATTGGGAAAGGGTGGAACGGTCGCCCGCGTGTCGCACGACAGACCGGGCTAACATTCAACGACACTACGAGTCGAGTAAGTTACAGAATACAGAAATACGAATATCGAATGAAGGGCGGGATCGATACGCCACACACCACACTGCGTGCACAAGTGAGGGGCAGCGTGCGGTGCCCGTGCGGCAAACACTGACGCCACAGACCTGGCTTTGACCGACACGACCTTCGCCCCGACGGGCAGGTTCTCTCTGATGTAGATGGGGCCGTACACCACGTGGTCCCACACGGGCGGGTTGTTCGCGCGGTCCACTACATCTATCTGAACCTCCACGGTTCTGGACAAGGGAGGGAAGCCCTTGTCTTGGGCCATGGCCTCCAGCTTGTAAGTTTCTCGCTATCGGGAAAACGGTAAACGGAAACAGAGAAAACCACGTCGTTAGTAGTGTTAGGGAGCGGAGGGGGACGGGGCGGCGGACGGCAGAGGCTGCGGCCCACCGCCCCGCGCGATACCAACCTTGCCTTTACGCAGGTCACTACGGTACCCACTGTGACATTCTCTTTGATGTGAACGGGGCCGTACGAGGTCTCATCCCAGAGAGGAGGCTTATTGTTCCTGTCTACGACGTCTAACTCAACGTCCACGTCCGCGTGGGAGGGCGGCTCTCCCCGGTCCGCGGCGCGCACTCGCAGCCGGTACCTGTCTCGCTATTGCGAACATAGCCAACACGGGTCAGAGGTCAGCGGGGGGCAAACAAAATAATAACCCAGACAAAATAAATTCGATCGCTAAGTAACTCAACAAAATCATAATGGTAAATCAAATGGGATCGATCGATGTCGCACAACCGATCCATAAACAATAATAGAATACCAATGATCTGCATAAATCGATTTGTGAGAAAACAAGACATATCAAGTCGAAACACAAATTAACAAATTAACTACTGCTCTGTGCCTCGACACATCAGGCATGACGACAATCACACACTTCACCGTTCACTTGCTCAAAGCTAGAAATTGAAATCATAAATAAATCATAATAGAAATATCTCACTACTTTAACACTACTGTACAGAACGATCATTCCTCGAATGGGATACTCAAGTATATCCTCTCGCTATCATCGATATGTATATCATATACCTACTTACTGGAAAACATCCCTGGATGCGGCCAATGCCGAAGAAAACAATTGTGCGGTTGAAAAGAATAAAAAAAATAATGATGATGATAATTACAAGTTTTCAAATATACACGAGAAATATATGCAAATGTTACTTAAAAATGTACGAATACAGAACTAAACTAAGAACTTAAAATTTGAAAGCAGGCATGGCATGCGGAGCTTTGCATTCTCATAAAATGGCGGGAGAAGGTCAGGATGTCATAAAATATAGTTATCTTGACCTCATGTTTACTAATTTACAATGGAACGACACTCATTGAAATTATAAAAAACGATGGACGTTTAAGATTGCTCGGATTATATTACAGTACGTCGCCCCTTTCACAGAAGGAATATGTCACAACATGCGGGATGGCGGTCAGGGTACCTTTTTTTTTCTTTTTACAATTTTTCGGTACCCTGACTGCCCCCGTTAAACATATATTTTATTTATATATATATATAATATATAATACCACATCTCCTTCTTCCCTGAAAACAAACCACCAAATATTCATTCATGAATTATTATACAGTATGTATGAGTCTGATTATGTATGAGATGTCGTCTGATGTTGTGAAAATAAAATACAAGAGATATGAAAGAAAGGCCATCGCTCACTGTGACCCGTGGCCATCGTCTGCGGCTAGAAAATCTGAAGTGGCGGCGCCCCTACGGCCGACAGCGCTGCGCTTGTTAGACGCAGAGCTCCCGGCGACAAAATAAACAAAATCATCACACGTTAGTAACAAAACATGTACGTACAAAAGTATATCCAAAAGCTGAAAGCCTTTCAAATTATGTCAAAAAAATAACCAATAATTACTATGTGTGCGCAGGATATACAGAAGTGCAGTTATACGTAAACTGTACATGTTTTACAACTAAACATAAAAAGTCGACAGTGAAATATTTACAGCAGTTGTTGTTTTTTTTTATTTATAGTACAATTTTTTAATAGAACGACAAGAGTTATGCAAGAGGTGCCGTAGAAATAAACTCATCGTAATAATAATATGTACTGAGTGTTGCCTGGCCTGTTGCGGCCAGACTGCAACTGAAACAAACGGTGCTGAAAGGAAGGAATAAGCTACCTAACGAGTCGGCGTCTGCGCGCTGCTGCTTCTTCCATCAGGCTAACGGAGTTATATCTCCGTATTTGATGGACGATTGCTCTTAAGAAGAACCAGGATCCAATTTAGATAATAGCAAAGAAAGCAAGTCTTAAATATTAACACGAATTTGTACATAATTTACAATAGTCACAGCCAATCTCACAATCCTAGCTCTTCGAGGCATTCATCCATCAAACACAGATCATCACTTAAGAACTAGACTTTTCATTCACGCTTCTGCACACATTTCCTAGATATGTCACTTAACCTAAATTTTAAATACATCAGCATTATAGATACTTACGTCGAGCGGTTTTTTAAGAACAATCCAACCAGATTCTGGTTGGATTTCAAAATATTCTATGTCTCCTGGATTGTAAGGCGCACTCAGAGTGTAAACAATCGCACCATTGTTATCTGCATCCTCATCTGATGCTGATACTCTTAAAATATTTGTACCAATGCTTGCATCCTGTTTTACATTTTCAACATATTTCTGTAAAGAGAGGATTTCATTTTACAAAATAATATTCTACAGACATGATCTATGAAAAAATTAACTCTAAGAGTAATTAATTGTTATGCATTACCTGTCTGTCAAAGAGTGGTGGATTGTCATTGACATCAGTTATCTCTACAGTAAATGAACAGACACCCTCCAAAGATGGTTCACCTTGATCGGTTGCCTTCACAGTTACAGATACGAATTTTCCATCATCACCTTCTCTGTCAAAGACCTTGTTCGTTGAGACGTCTCCAGTTTCTTCATCTACAGTGAATTTAGTTCCTTTCTGATTTGGTTGCTGTACAATGGAATACTTAACCTGACCATTAACTCCTTTGTCTTCATCAGTGGCATGCACTTTGATGACGGGGCTGCCATTGGGTGCACCTTCTTCAACTTTGGGGTAATAGCTCCCACATTCTTTGAAGATGGGCTTATTGTCGTTGACATCAGTTATGAAAACCACAACGACAGCTGTGGAGGTATGTATCGTAGTGTCCCCGTTGACACAGCAAGCTCCGTCGTCTAAAGCAGTTACATTCAGCTCATACTTGTCCCTGTCAAGAGAAATTGCTTTACCATGAAGCCGAATTACTCCAGTTATTTCTTCAATGACGAATTGGCCGGAATGTGTACCTCCGCCGACAAACCCAAAACGAACATTATCACCATCTTTATCCGAAGCTACAACAGTTGTGACAAGAGTGTTGGGGCCGGCATTTTCATCAACATTTGGAGTGTATACTTGTTGAGAAAACTTGGGCTCTTCATCGTTTTTATTCTTTGTATACACTCTTACGGTAGCTGTTCCAGTCTTGGCGGGTTCACCTTTATCTTTTGCTGTCACAACAAACTCATAATAAGCATTGTTATTATCGGCATCTAATTGTTTGTTGTTTGTTATAATCCCACTTGAATCAACACTAAAATGATCATCTGGAAAAAATGTTACAAATTTTTTAATATCATTTACTAAATGTTACGTTGAGCTTTTTTCATCTATAACCAATGCCGTAGTGGATGGTATTTAACGGTATGCCTACACTTTCTGTTATATTCGTAGAAATAGCATATATTCGCTGGTTAAAACAAAATATTCTACCATCAAGAAGAGAAATAAACTATTTGCATACATACATAATTTTCAAACCGTGAATTATTCTGAAATGTAACTAAGATATTACGACTCTAGCTGAGATACTGTTCAAGACTTTCTCGCATTCCTCGTTCCTTGAAAAAAGCAGAATCGGTGTTCCACCGTAACTTCTGTGAAATTTAAGAATTCAGAAATGTCATACCTGACATCTGTAGACAAAGTTAAACAGCTTATTTTTCCAAGTTTCTGTTTCATTTTTAAAGCCTTCTAAATTACTCAATAGGTGCCACTGTGTGCTAATTTTTTCAGGCGTTTATTAAAAAAATTATGTACACATTTAATTGTACATTATATTTTTGAGAAATATGATATTTACAGACATGAAAGAATTATGAAATTATTGCAATGTCTACAGGATACAGTTTTTACACTAGTCTACTGAAATAATGTCAATAATCAACCATACCTGATACCAAATATTCAATCTCGGCATTTTTTCCAGAATCTGAGTCCATTGCTTTCACTTTGAGAATACTTGTTCCTAGAGGTATGTCTTCATCTACATTGTGGGCTTGATAATCTGGTAACTCAAATTTAGGAGCATTGTCATTCACATCGGTCACTCGAATGGTTAACTGAAACATGATTCCAATATTAAGGACAGACATTGTGAAATGTTGGCAACAATGAGTTTTCCATAAATAGCCACATATCTACATAACTTAAAGTTTTAATAAACATAAGCTTCAAAGTTGATATTTTAAAGGAAGAGGGCATTTAAATTTTGACATGGTTATTTTTGCATATTTAAATGAATGGTTCTTCTCAAATCAAACATTGTTTTTGTGTAGGTATGTGATTTGATTAATAAGATATTTGTAGATTCTGTTGCAATAACATAAAGTTATAACAACATATATTACCTATAATGTATATCTTATATATATAATAGCCCAGACCGCTCTGTAGACATTTTATTGATATCACATATCACATGTACGTATGAAATTTTCTCGTGATCTAAGCGTTCGCGGTGTGTAATAAAATAAAATCTTATGCAATGCACACACAGTTCCGATGTACCAGCTACTTTAGACATTCAGTATTTCAATTTCAATACTGTCATCTATGACGGGTACTAGTCTATAATAAAAACAAAAAGGCTAAGTGACACTTTGAGGTGTTTTGGAATTTTTATGTGTGTTGGACTATGAATAGTTTCTCTTTACTATTGGTTAGTGAAAAATGGTGGTTAAAATATGTGTTTTTACTATACCAGATGTTTTTCAATAAATAATACGTTTCGGATATGAATGCACATAATCCAATCAACACATGTTAATATTTTCTATGGATTCGGCGGTAATTTTATGGAATTTTATATAATATATGTTATTATTTATTATTACGTATTTTGTCATAAGTTACTTGCCTTGAAAAGTGTCATGCATCTGAATAATTATAAGACACGATAATAGGGGTGAATGTATTCAGTACAGTAGTGTCTGACCCAGGAAAAAATGTCAAACAATTTCCAAATGATGATTATAATAATTTCGAAACATTAAATAAAAAACTTATGTTGGTGGCAGTCACTTTAAATCTTCAGTTGGATGCAAAACTAATCAAACTAAGATTTTTTAAAAAACATATTTTTTGCGTGAGATTAGGCGGTAAATTATAATGTTTCAAAAGGGTTTCACTATAATGTTAATAATTCGATTGATTTTCACTATTGAACCGAAGTATTCCTAATAAGGAGATATAGGAAAGATAAATCTGGAAATGACTCTCCTACACAATTTACGAAATGTCAGTTAATCCAGTTCTGGATTCAGCTGACGAAATATGCTTGGCAGGCATTTGGGTGCCTCCGAGTAGGCGACTACTGTTGTAGAGAATAGTGATAACTTACATAGTTTGTGTAGTCATAAATAAAACGGATATATCAACACTCTTACAACAAACACAGTTACAGATCATTACAATTTTTAGGAAAGCATTATCATAAAGAAAATATTAAATATTAATACATATTATGTAAATGAATAAAACAAAATACCTCAACAGATGTTGAAAACCCTCCGGAGTCTTCAGTGGCGGTAACAACAAGAGAATAAACGTGCGGTTGCCTGAGATCTTCAAAATCAAGTTCCTTTGCCAATTTGACGATACCGGATGTGGGTCCTATGTTGAAGGTTCCAGCACCTTGGCCTTGAGCTTTCAGTGTGTATCTTATTTCACGATCGGCAAATGACTTGGCTTTCACAGAAATTATGCTGTAAATTAAATGAGTATAACATTGAATAAACTGTATTATTAAATTATAGTTTAGTATCACGACTCTAACTGACTTGAATGAGGAACATTGATTCAAAATACTACCAGCAGTTTTTAGATAACACCAAATAAATTTAAAAATGCTACAATATTTAAATTTACTATCAAAAATTAGCCAAATAGGTATATTTCCATTATTGTTTTACATTATCTATACATCGTTAAATGGTCTAATTAAAATAATATTTTATTACATAAATATTGATTGTAAACAGAATTATTTTAAGTGCAACTTGTCCATACCTAGTAGTATCAAAGAATGTCTTTAACTAGAATATTCGTTAGTGCTCCAATTAGAAATAGTTACTAAATGATTACATATCAACAACAAATATGAACATAATTTTCTACAATCATAATATATAATATATACACAGTAAAAATGATAAATACAATTTATTTACACAAGCCAATTAGTTTTCATGATTACGAGAGAGCAAATAATAATTTGATATTCTTACTCTGAGTCCTTTTTCTGATTTTCAGGAATCTCAGCCTCGTAGCTCGGCATATAGAATTGCGGCGCTCGCTTGCCTCCAACAATTGAAAGGCGTTCCTCGGGTGTTGATTGAAATCTTCTTTCATCCACTCTTCCGCTCTGAAAACATTATTGGATGACATTTAAGCAATCGAATATACATTATATAATGTTGATTCAATTAAGAATTTAATATATTCGCCAGCAATGTATTTCTAATTCGGTTTCTCATAATTTACAAGTGTCAAAAAATATTACATACAATTGTTATGACATGGAAAAAAACTATAATAGATCATAAAAAAAAGATTTAATCTTGCACTTATATCATTATTGCAGAAATCAATATCTTAATATCATTGTGCGATAACTAAGAAAGAAAGAAATTAAGAAAGATAACAATACTATGTCATTTAGGTACTTCAGATGCTTTCCTATACCCTTCTACAATATTAGGTAAAAACAGTAATAAATTTGATATTGAAATTTGTATTTAAGTCTTATTATGATAGCTTGATATATACCTGATCTTCGGCTTTAACATAAAGAACGTATTCCATGTCCAGTTGAAAAACATCTGTTCCTCTGGTGCGTACAACTCCTGATCTCTCATCAACTTCAAAGCGTCCTCCCGTCCTGTCGCGAACAATGAAGTAATGGATGTTGTGATCTGTGTCTGGATCTCGTGCCTGGAGAGTGAATACAGGTGTGTTCGGGGGAGCGTTAAGTTGAACCACAGCTTGCATCGGCAAAGGTCGGTTGATGAAGTACGGAGGTTCATCATTGATATCTTTTACGTGGATTATGACGCGTTGGTTGTCAGTATCTGGAAATATATGACAGTAACATTAGATGAGGATTATTTCATACATAATATATTTAAAAACTGTGCATACGTCTGTAAGGTTATAGCAAATGTTTCGAAAAGATTTTTACAGTATAGAAAAATTATTATGTTCGGCGTGAAGGGGTTGAATATAACTTTCAGAGATATGAGAGTAGACTTCCGTGTGCCAGGAATTAGTAGGTATAATCTTTTATCAATAGTCAATCATATTTTGAATGAGTCGTACATTATTTTTAACAAAAATATTTGACATAAAAATGTTCATGGGACTCGGTGTCCAGGGCTTATCTGCCCTTTGACAAAAATATTATACATGTAAAAAGTATGTTTTAACTTCACAGATTTAAGTATTACTTAATCGGATGCTGTTTACAAAGACAATCCTCTAATTAAATCACAATATTTTTTAAATCTGTAAATGTCTGATTTAAAGGCAATTGTTTTTTAAATCATCAAAGAGATAAATTACATTATGAGTAATACCTACTTCTAAAATATATTTATCTTGTATCACCTGACAAAGAGTTCTGTTATTGTCTGTGACTGTTTGTAATTGGAACAAAGTATGTGAAACAAATGAGTAAAATGATACTCTATTGTTCTCTGACAGCATTTTTGTATTAAATTACTAAGTAGATAGTTTACTAAGTAGAATTTATGTATCACTGTGACTGTATTTAAATTAAACATAATTAGTGTAACATCTATTTACATTGAGAAAGTTACTTAAATAATTATACTTACATTTGAGTCCAGCTGGAGGAAAGCATGAAGAAAATAAATCATATGAGAAATGTTTGAGTGGTATTATTAATTATATGGTACATAATTCATTACCAATAGAGAATGGCAGAGTTCATAGTTGTTTTACATAAATAAAATTATTATTTCAGGTGACACCATGTTTCATTCTCAAGAGGATATAATGAACAATGAATAACTAAATATATTATATCATTACGCAATGAAACAATGACTGATTCTTTGTTTTGAAAGGAAGTCAGTCCTTTACCATTGTGGAAATATAAGAATCATCGTGAATCGTCACGAATCGCTTGTGTCAAAAGCAGGCAGTAAGAAAATAAATGACTTTGGGACAATCCAGTAGAAGTGGAACCCTGAGTCATTTTTTCTGTATGCAGTGATACGAATCGGAGACGATAATCAACTTGATGTGTTCGGTTAGTGACTTATTTTCCATGTTATTTATTTTACACCTTGAAGATGAAACTTGCAATAGTTTCGGAATGTCATTTATGTAGCACCAATATGGTGTATTTTCAAAGTAATAATTTAGTGTACCCTTTGGTTCATTTATAAATAAATACTTCTTAAACGTTATAATATAGTAACCTACTTAAAAATATAGCTAGCTAAAAATATATTAAAAACACTGAAGTTAGTATTGATACAAAGTATAATATATCGATACCTTAGTTCCAAAGTGTAACAAGTCAAAAAATTGTAGATTTGAGCTAAATACCGATATCTTTCCAGTTCCAAAATGTAACAAGTTAGTGGTCATCTGTGGTTGTTTTAGAATGACAGTGGTTATTATTACTTTAGATTCAAACTGTAACAACTAAGACAATTCTGTGAAAAACCTCTGCAAACTTCTATTATTAATATTAGAAGAAAATATATTTTTTAGATAATTCTAGAATTTCATTAACTACAAAAATTAAAAGTACACAAAAAGATAAAACCTATGGCAAGGTCCCAGATATGGCAAAAAAATAATATCTCGGTCTTCGGACAAATTGATTCGTGATAATCTGTTAATGAAGCTGATTACTGGTCAAAATCAGGATGGACCTTTTTGTGGACAAAGATACTGAGGCAATTTCGCTAGTAAAGTTAAAGAACTAAAAAAGGCATCCACAAAACGTCTTATACGATTCTTGTTGGAAGTAGATAGCCATGAAAATTATGGTTAAAAGTGGCTCCTAACCTCAAAAAGGTTATATTATATAGAAATATTGCAATAATCTGAAAACTTGTTGACCAAAATCTGTGTTGGCCTTTACAGCGGTTCGAAATATATATATTATAGTAAAATGTTTTTACAGAACTGCCGTTCCCATAAGAATCTGATTATAAAAAATGTCTAAGAATGACACATATTTCTTAAACTAGTAAACAAAGTTGTACATGATAGGATCATAATCTATTTTTGTAGTTTAATGTCCTTACTGGGAAAGAAAAGCAGCTGTAAGTGCTAAAATATTTAGAGCGCTATATTCTTATGATATCAATATTGTATCAAAACAAACTTTGAGATGAAAGCATATTGAAAGATTAATTGAATTAATTTTTTGACTTTACTTTCATTATGTTTACTATTAAAGTAAACATCTATCACTCGTTTCTAAGGATGTACAGAATATTATTCTCACATGTTAAATATTTGCTTTAATCACATCACTGATATAAATAATATATTACATAATTCTCTTGGGTGTGTGATTGTTATAATATTGAATATTATGTGAGTATGAAGCTCAGCTGAATACTTATATATATTTGTTCAATTGTATTAACGTATTAATTGTTCAACTACGCATTCCTGTCCACATATTTTTTTTTCGTCAATGACTACGTTTCAAGATTTGTGAAAATGGAAAAAGTGGTTTTTTAAATGCGTCAAATTCATTTTATAGACGAAAAATGTTTTTAAAAAATTGCTAAGGCCACCCCTGGGTAACAGTTACAGTTGGTAATATTATAATTTATTTTTTTAACCGTGTCCTTTCCGATGACAAAGCGTATAGACTTTTTATGGAGCATCTCACCAAAATTTGATTTCACAAGAGCTGGTTGTTATTCAGTCGCGTAACCATTCTTTTTCAGAGACGGTACGTTTAGAAGGATTGGGTTAAGATAGTGGTAGTTAGCTAATCGATTCAGCTACGCCCGGTTTTGAGTATCGGGTGATTACATCATAGACATATAATGCGTAACTAAAAAATATTTATATGGCATTAATATTATCATGTTATTATAACAGCATAATGTCAAACCTTTTCCATGTAGTGGGCCAATCTTAGAACGATGGGCAAACTTATCCAAATTGATGGTAATAGACATTTCATTAATAAGTCGATTAAACAAATATTAATGTCCAATCCAACTTCTTATGGAATTACCAGTGATTTTACAATTATAACAGCATTGTGGGTTTCGACGGGATGCAATTCGACGAAAGGGTAAATATATACAATCATTCCACGTTTAGTGACATCTGTGACACCACAGTGGAAAGCGGCAATTCGCCATTCTGTAAATGTGGTGTTTACAAAATAAGTATTAAGGCGATTCTCGAAATTTTAACTCAGGTATCAGTGTGGCTCTCAGACGTATAATATCTTACCTCGTAAATAATATTTGTCGTATTTGTACATTCTATATAAACGTTAGACACTGTTTACTGTCTGTCAGTTCGAGTCCATTCGTGCGCTCGAATGCCTGAAGATGCCGAAAGGCGAAACCCGGGTCGTTAGTGACAAAATACATGGAAGTGTACAAAATCTCAATAATCCAAATTTGATATTGAAATTCCATCAAGCACCCTCAGTCGATGTGTTGAATGAAATCACGAATGTCTAAATCTACACAGAAAGGCCAAAAAACGATTGTCTTTTAATAAAAATGAGATATCTACGTGAATTTCAAAGAATCCTATTATTTATGACTAAGTTGAATTCTGCCTACTTGTATACAACCGTAAAAATACAATGTTTACTTTGAAGCATCGTACAAAACCGAAAATTATTCCCGCCGAGGAACCCATGTCAAATAGGAGCCAACGAAATGGAAATTATTCATACATTGCAATGAAGAAGAGATTTCTGGGAAAATGCAAACATCAGAAATAAAAGCGGCGCCAGCCGAGGAAAATACCAGTGACATGGTATGGGAAAGTCTTCAAAGAATAATACCGGATGACTCAGCGAAAAGTACATTTCTATAAGAGATTATTTTATAGGTAAGTGGGTTATTAATCTGAAGAAGATATATAATGCTTATCATAACAATGATAAAATGTAAATACGTATATATTATTTGCCAAATACACTTGGCACAGTGGCCGCTATCGCTTGTAATTTTACGTCAGGGTTCGCTAAACCGCAGCTCTTAGCGTACCCTCGTGCGGTAATATTTATTTTTTTTGTGTAGAAATAAATTATCCATTTCCATCATTTTCAAACATGAATTATATAAAGAGTATATTGATTAGCCAAATAACTGCAAGAGCTTTGAACCGTGCCTAAAATTGAAAACTAAAATTTACATGTCAAGCATAACGAAACTTTTCAAGGATTGGATTTAACCTTGAGTTGATTTTTTGATTTATTTTTAGTTTTAATTAATTTCATACCGTTTACAGTTAAAAAAAATTAAATGCATATGTTATTTGCCGTAATGTCAAATACGTTTTTTTTAATTTCGTTAAAATAATAACAAAAAAACAATTAATTTTTGTAAACTTTAACTTGGACAAAATTTTGTTATGAAAAATGCTTGCCAATGCTTGATAGCATACATTTTCAATACGAATAGAATTCAATAAAAAGCCTTGTAAAAGTTGAAAATAAAAATTATCGAGGTAAAAAATTTAAAATTTTACAAATATTTTTTTTTCATGTCCGCTCCCAATATGGAGCATTTGGTCTCTTAATGGAGGTATCTTAACAGATTTTTCTACGAGAACTGCTTGTTACTCAATTGCTCAACCTCTCTTTTTTCGAAGAAAGTAGGGATAGAAGGATAGGGCTATGACAGGACTAGTGGTTAGCTAATCGCTCTCGCTACGCCCCGTATGGATGGGATGGGTGGGAGGGAGGCCTCAGACTACGAACAGAAAACCATAAATCGATTGAAAAATAAATCTATGAAAACCGTCCGCACCGGGAATTGAACCCGAGACATCCGTAACCATAGCCAGCGAAGCTACCCACTGCGCCACGGACGCCGACTTACACCGATTACAAATATACCTGCCATTAAAGTATTGATAAAATAATATTTGATCAATACTATAATATTTATGTGGCTATTTACTTATATTCTGCCCTACCCCTCCCTATTTATAATAAATACGTTCCGTTGCCAACACATTTCAGCTAACTAAGTGTTTTCGTTTACAGGGAAAATATTTTTTAAATCAAAACAAATCGCAGAACAAAAGAAGAAATTAAATACTCCAGTTTCCGACGAAATAATAAAAAGCTTTCACGATTTCAAAATGTTGTTGTTGTGACTAAGTTTGATAAAAAATTGTATTACGTATTTTATTTACCCACAGGTTGTTTCAAAAGATCAGTGTCGAGTTCAAGAAACGGGAAATGGAACAAAAGGCATTATTTTCTTTTAAGACTCTTTAGAGAAGAAGCGATTAAAAATAATTTCTAGGAAATCCGTGCTATATTTATCTTTAAAAATATCGGAAGAGTTTTTGTGTAAGAAATTTTTTTCAAACCAATCTAATAATTTCTTATGTAATAATTTCGTTGTGTAAATCAAATTTTACAACAGCGAAACAGTTTGGTGAAACACGGTTATAGTATCTGTGAAAATAGCGTGTTTTTTTTAGATCTGTGGAATACATCAAACGAAATTGTCTGCAGTTGACATGTTACCATTAAATTGGGAACTGAAATCACTAATTAATGGAAACTAATTAAGAACTGGTTATACCACAACTAAAATAGATTCAAAGTTTCTGAGTCATGCTGTCGGAAACATGTATTATGAACCAGTAAAATAACACAATATGGAGCGGGCATGACATGAGCGTAATAATGGCGTCGGCCTTTTAATCCGACATTCCCTAAAATGTAAATAAAATGGCAGGGCAGTAGTTGCATAGTGATACCAATATAGAATTTGCAATTATTCGTTTTCGTACACAAAAAAGGCATTATCCTTGAAATAATTTTAATAAAAGGGGTCAAAGTAAGTGAGATGGCATGGAATTGTTCTCAGACGTCATGAAATTATCAGTGACGTAATTGTTTTACTGTGGTCACACGACATAAAATAAACGTACATTTTAAGGGAGGGTTTGTAAGCTACATACTTTTTCTATGTCCGCTCAAAACGTGGAGCATATGGTCTCCTAATGGAGGTATCTCAACAGAATTTTCAAATGAGAACTGCTTGTTACTCAGTTACTCAAGCTCTCATTTTTCGAAAAGAGTATGGATATAAGGATAGGGCTAAGACAGGACTAGTGGTTAGCTAATAACTCTTGCTACGCACCGTGAGGATCATATGGGTGGGAGGGAGTTTTTGACATCACAAACAGACTACGAACAGAAATCCATTAAACCGATTTAAAAGATCAATTTATGAAAACCGTCCGCATCGGGAATTGAACCCGAGACATCCGTAGCCGTAGCGAACGACGCTACCAACTGCGCCACGGACACCGACGAAGCTATATATTATGTGCTTTTACCATTTTTTTCAGTTCAATTATTTTATTTAGTTTTATATATATAAAGTAGATAATATATTATCGTTTTCCTACAACTTCAAGAAACCGCGCTTAGCTAGAAAATATGTATCATTATGTTCGAAATCTATATTCTATATTTCTATTATCTCTTGTTTTGACATTTAGAATATTATTTTTGTAATAAAATACATAATCCGCCGTAAAATGGCAGCCAACTTTTGTATGTGTTACATAAATAAGACAGTGAATTTACTCTGATCCGGTCGTTCTGGCGAAAAATCCTAGAGACGCCTACAACGAGCTACTGCCACGACTTGCCTGCTTATTTTTTTTACGTATGAGGGGATTGTCTAAATAGCAGTGGCGTGTTTTGTATATTTTAGTAGGTAAACGATTAGCATTATTATATTAGCTATATTGTGTTAAGGGGCTACAATATATCCTATATAATAGTATAACGATGGTCTTACGTTAATAATAACACGAAAGAATTGACCAGAGCATAATCTTACTTATAATTGATGCCTGTTATGGTAGATATTTATATATATTGGTTTTTGTAAAATCAAACCACGTTCACAAAGAGATTCTTCTACATGTGAATGTTGTACAGACACTGATAACTGAAACGCTTTTTACGACATCAAAATATTAATCAGAAGTTTCATCTTGATTTCTGTTTAAAATGTATTAAATATGCTGCCGTGAAAAATTTAACATAGTGCGATTTACAACGAATATCTTAATTTAGGGGGAGAACTCCAAAATATAGTTATTGAACGGTAGTCGGTTCCGTGGCGCTGTTGTGACCGACTACGGTTATGGATATCTCGGGTTCAAGCCCCAGTGTGAACAGTTTCATAAATTGATTTATAGATTTCTGCTCGTAGCCATGAATGTTTGTAATAACTTCATTACACCCGATCCCATCTTCAAAAAACGGGGCGTAGCGAGAGCGATTAGCCAACCATCCTTTTCTTCTATCCCTACTCTCTTCGAGAAATAAATGTTGAGCGACTAAATAACAAGCAGTTCTCATGGAAAAACTTATCTTAAGATACCTCCATTAGGAAGCCATAGCTTAAAAGTATAATAAGCGAATATCATTAAAGGACGGTAGAAAATAATAAACAAAACATCTCAGCTGCAAATAGTGCCTTCAATATCCATTTCCTATCCGGTATATTTATGCGAACGATTGTCCGAGATCCACAAGGTTTCAATACTTAAAACCCCTTTTTTGCCACACTGGCTACTTTAATATGTTCTATGGATTCGGTGGTATCTTTGTGGAAGTTAATTTTTAATATAAAATTGAAATTGGTATAACTTAGTTATTCCACTTGGTTTATCACTGACGTGACGCGTTTCGCCTCTTTAAGAAGCATCTTCAGACTGACTTAAAACCCCGATAATATTTATTATTTTGGATGATATTTTAATCATGCATCACATAATTTCATAATACTTCTAATTTCCTATTTAAATATCTCAAACGATTTGAAAATGAACAAGCCACTGACGCTATACATACGAATTACGTAGTGTATTTCACCACGCATCTGTATGCCATGCCAGCCAAGGCAGAGACAAATAAATCTCAATTCCATAATAAAGTCAGCGGCGTCTCTAGCATGGCCAAACAAAAACAAAAGAAATTCTGCCGCCGACTTATCTAGGATTGTACTACGAAGTCCTGTCCTGGCTCTCGCAAAACGCTCATTTATTTTCGCTACGAAAATTTCATCGCAATCTCTCGTGCTACCAGAATAATATTGTACCTAAATATATGTCGGTAGATAAAAATTTCATTACCATTTTTTCGAAATACAAAATATATTTTAGCGTCGCTTCTTGAGAAAATGTCAGTTATATATTATACAATATTATACCGTTCATTCGCTGTTACTATTTTGCATAATATGATACAATGTAAAATCTCGTGCGTATAGTCATGTAACACTTGAATGGAAATGTAAAAAGTGTTTTATAAAAATGCAAAGATAACAAAAACCAAACAGTGCTTTATAAATTTCGTACAGAGTATATTGAGCGTGCTACTCAATTCTGCTCAAATTATTTCTGAAAATAATTGGTCTCTCAACCTTAATTATTATATCTTAGTGTTACATAAAATTTCATACAATACTTAAACAATAACTAAAATAAACTACAGTAACTAAAATCACCTTTCTTCGTTAAACTACCCTCTTTGATGTTATTATATAGTATTTTTTTTTATAACGAGAAGATAAAAAGTATTTAAGTTGCTACTTGATTTAATAATTGTACTATTAGAAATGTAGTTTTATCCAGAAGATTAAGCAAATAAGTAGGTTTTATTCTTATTTTGCGATCCGTCTCCTAAAAAATATGAAACGTCGAAATAAAAATTTTCATTTAATAATTGCACTTTAAAAGTATTTGTTTACACTATTGCACTTTTATTTAAACGTAAATAGTAATGTTTTCAATCCTTTGAGACCTGTTTTTTAGAAATGCTTTTATTTGCTTTACGCCGTGACTAGATTAGGGTTTATTGTAGGTTATTGAGATTTGATGTCTGAGACAAAATCGTTGAACAAAGTAGTTTTAAGAAAGTGATGTGGACGGAATTTGCAATTTATTTAATATAACGATTCTATAAAGATTTTTGAAATGTACCAAAGAGTTCGTTTTCTCGCACATTTATATTCAAAGTAGAATTATATTGAACATATTTAAAAAAAAAATGGAGTAACAAGAAATTATACTATATATTAATGTCTTTTAACAAAAAATTCTCAAAAAAATTAATAAGAATAGTACATAGCAATCATATTTCGGGGATATGTTTTTATTACATTCCATTGTGATTAAATCGGTTTCTGTCGTCTACTTATATTTTAATATATTACCTTTAGAGAATATAATAAACATAAATATATTGAATAGTTATATCATAAGCCCATAACCTTTTGATTAACAAAATAATCAACCAAAAATATTATCTTACATCAAATTTAATCTTATATTTATCCCGGGAGGAGTTGTTTGTTTTCAACCCTCGTAATTTAAATTTTTTTACTAACTTGTATTATTCGTTTTTAAGCAAACAACTCCGAATTTAAATCGTATTTACTGCTTTCTTGAGTTCTAGCGCAATTTTCTCCTCCAAATCTCTCATCAAAAAGTTTTCAATCAAAAGTGTAAATCTTATCGTAGTTAAATTATCTCTGGCCAAGCCAACGAAAAACAAGGTCAGTGGTAGTCAACAGGGTAAATGTTTGTATGATTTAGTTAGATTACGATTAAGATTAAGTTATACGTTTATTTAATATTGTCTACCATTACCATTAAACGGGTGACATATAGTATTATAATATCTTATTTTACGAGGAGTTGTAGCTAACTTTCCGTTGAAATATATGTCAATTTTATTTTTGTTAAATAAAACAAGATAATTAATTATGTTTACCAAATAACTGCGTTTTAATATATGAAAAAAATAAGAATTGATTTGTGCTTAAAAATACTACCTCAAACTATTTTCAAAATATTTTTAGTTTATAGTAACTACTAACCTAACCTAACACTGTTGTTTCTAATAATTTAAGACATTGACTGAGGGTGCTTAGTGGAATTTTAATATGAAATTTGACTGTTATTTCTCGCAAGATTTAATTTTTAAATTTAAACTTTTTGTCAATTAGCATTGAATTTCTCTCTACATAGTGCCATAAATAGGATTTTTTTATATCTCCATCAAACGTTATCAATTTTAATTGTATATTAAAAATGAATTTCCACAAAGTTACCGCCGATACCAATTGAAATAACAAAGATCAATTTTTATTTTATATTATAGAATTTATGTAATTTATCGCCCAATAATGTTACTATTGCATTTTTAAATTCTAGAAATTTATTTTAATTAAGATCGATTTCACTTGTTTTAGAATATTGAGAATCATAGATGCCCTTTAAAGTTTATTTTATTATAGTTTGTATTCCTACAAAATTATAAATTTTTATTTTCTGCTTTTAAAATTAAGTTATATCGCGTCAATGTTATTAATATTAATATAAACGACATGACAATTCATCGACATATTTTATGGATTGTAATATCGCATTGGAATTATTGTAATTTACTGTTTTAATCTTAAATAACTTCGCTGATGAAACACATTGGTAAGTTTTTTGTTCTTCTATAGATTGATTCAATTTTGTTTTGGTACCTATTAATCTTCAAGGGATGAGAAAAGCTAAAAGATTTCTTTTTAAAGTTTCCAGGTAACGGCGAGTGAACATTGTAAATTGCTTTTTCAAGTTTCCCATTGCAGTTTTATTACATTTAGAGTAAAAAAATTAAAAAAAGACGTGATCGATAAATTAGTAAATTTTTAGTTTATTATTTAAATTAGTAAACTAAAAAATTAGCCATGTTGACATAACTATTAGTACATCATGAAAATTGTGCCAAGTATGTATTTTAATATATTTCTAACGCGATAATTGTATTATTAACTTATACACGGTAAAAAAGTATAACATTAACAAATATTTTGTTTTTGTCCAGTTTTATATTACTTTAAATAATAATATAAATATACATGTTAAGGTTGAAAAATAATCAAAAATGTTTCGCGGTAAAAAAAGACGCAGAGAATTATTTCTGTATTATCGGTATTTTCGTATTTACGATTCTCTTCTCCCGTTAAATAAATTTGAATGTGTTCATTTTAGAATATCGATTAAGTGAATATTACTTATTTTAAATGTGTTAATTTTAGAACATCGATTAAGTGAGTGCTACTGATTTAACATATCTTTATGATACAGATATCGTAAATGTGTTATGAAGTTATAATGGATATTTAATAAATAGGTTCATGGACTTGAGACTAGTTCATAGGAGCTTATGAATCAGTCTGGAATAATGATGATATACTCAATATTTTTTTTTTTTTCATAATATCCTTGGTTTTATCAATGTGTGTCATACATTTAACAGTATAGAAATATAAAAAAGTATAATTCTAGACGTGGTTGTTTTTCGTTATAAGTCTAATGAATTCGATAAAATTCTACTGCCTCTTATGTGCCAATTTCTTAAGTGAAACTGTAGGTATATTTTTCTATGTGTATGTGTTATCTTAAATTACTCATCCTTTGTGAAGCAATTTACAGATTCGCCCTCGTTCAATGATGTAAAGAAACAGGCAAGAGAATCATCAAGTTTGTTTTCAGATATTTCAGAAAGAAATAAGATTTCCAATATTTGACAAAAACCTAAAATAATGAAAATTGCACGGTTGAATATTATGACTTAAATTATGAACAAACGTTTTAAGGATTTATTCAACAAGTACCGTACTTTATATTTAAAAAGTAATAAGAAAACCGTCTTCTTACATTTAAGAGTAAAGTTTTCTTGGACAAATAATTATGATGCTGGATTTTGGGTAATTACAATTTTATAAAAACCAATGTACCTTTTAAAAAAATAATACTAGTTTGGACATATGCGAACGACTAAATTTAATGTACCAACTAGCTAGATGTTATCAAAGTTTACTTCTTTGATGAAATCCCTTGTTATATATTTATATTCACCCTTAATGTTTGCAAAATGCCAGAAAAGTTTCTCACAAAATGGAAAAATGTAAATCTGGAGAGGGGGTAGATGATGAATCGGTCGCTTCTTAGTAAAAACGGCGACGGGGTTGAACACCATTACTAATACAACTACTAAGGTTTTAAAACAGAGGCCGCGAAAATAGACCGGCGATGAACAGAAAAATGGCGCCTATTGCCATATAACATCGTTTACAATTCTAAGTAGTTTTGTTATATAAGGAATTTATCAAATTTAAATTATTGAGATTTTGTACATTTCCATGTATTTCGTTACTAACGACCCGAGTTTCGCCTTTCGACATCTTCAGACGAACTCGAACTGACAGAAAGTAAATAGTGTCTAACGTTTATATATAAGATAAAAATGAGATATAATTTTTTGTCATATTTTTATCTTATATATAAACGTTAGACACTATTTATTGTCGATAAAATTGATAATGAAATTCCATTAAGCACCGTCAGTCGATGTCTTAAATTATAAAATTGAATCGATTTTATGTTTTTGTAAATATGCAGGCATTTCTCAACAAATTGCAGTCCATATAATTAGATATTAATGTTAATCACACCCACATGAGCGATTCCTGTCACGTGGTATTTTAAAATTCACCCCGAAACGCTTTAAATATCAAACAGTCGTCAGTGAATGTCAAGCAATTGCCTACTTGACGTAAATTTGTCATTTTTTGTGGATCCTAAGTTATTTCTTTCTGACCAATAATTATGCTCTCCAATTTGAGCGTAAGTATGGAATATAATCAGTGAATACTTCCATTAGTATGTGTTACTAGAAACGAAATTGTGAAGGTTAGAAAAAGATTTTTTAACCACGTCCGCTCCCAACGTGGAGCACATGTGCTCACTGGCTCGAATCCCAGTACGGAGAGTTTCATCAGTTGGTTTTTCAATCGATTTAGATGACGATTAGACATTTTTACACAAAAGTACGTTCCTATAGCTAGATATTTACATTTCTTAGGTACAATTTATGTTAGAACTGTAGAATAAACATACAAATAAAACCATATCATAAACAAATGCGGTACAAATAGTTAAAACATGTATGAGTTCAATTTGCTTCCTGACCTTTACTCAAACAATAAGAAGCTTTGCAATAGTTTATAGGTAGAACGGTTCTACTCGAATAGATATTTTCAATTCTTCATCAAAACCTTTCCGCCTACATACCTAAATAACAAAGAGGCTTATTTTCCACATCCACCACATGTGTTCATTATTCCGTGAGTACGAAAAAGTATTATCTTAAATTCCTAAACGGCTGAAAACGTAAAAGCTATCAAAACAAAAGCCTACGCTAAAATTCGTTTACGCGGAAAACCACGAAAGCTTGATAAAAGTACTACTGCACACAAAACATGAACTATTAATCATTTTCGATTTTTTCCCTACTTATTCTGTCCCACTGAGAACCAAGTAGAAGTTTGCGAAGCAAGCTACCAGTTTCTTGACATTTTATACTTACTGAAGGACCTTGGCAAGAAGTCGTTATCTTTCTTTCCAAAATGAAATCTGTAGTTTGTCATAGCCATAGACAAGCAAATAATAGATAATTTATAACTCGCGAATTAGGATGGATCATTTTCAAAATAAAACATACAAAAGTATTGTTTTTGTAGATCGATTACATATTAATACGGAAAATGTTACAAATCCAGGTTTCTTTCATTTAAAGTATTACATAATGACGGTTATTCAAAATATAACACTATTATAATTACATAAATATGTTGCGAATTGTATAGAAATTGCAGGAGACCATGGTGAAGTGAAGAAACGTAAGATAGAGCATTAGATGTGGATTCAGGTAATCGGAAATCAACTAATTTTTGGTAAGCTTAAATGTTGAATTTCTCTAGTGTATTAAGAATAAATATTTACTAAATCTAGCATAATATACGATACCAAAACAATTATACACAAAAGAATCATGTATCTCTCTGTATGTTGCTTTATTGTGAAATGAAACGCTTCTATATTAGTCTAGTAATATAATATTTGCTTTAATAATACACACTATTTTACACATATTTATATAATGTCTCATTGTTAAGTTTAAGAAGTTAATTTCCTAACTGTATCAGTACTTTCGTGGGTACTGGTTTCTATAATATAATACAAAATATGAAAATTTTCTGTGCTTCATTTAAAATAGAGGTTTTTTAACAATCAATAAGTGTTTCTAAAACTTTAGAAAGGAAACCATGAATTACCTTGTAGCTCTAAGTTTATCCAGTATAATTAGTATAACACAATAAGATGGATAACAAACGACACCTAGTAAGTGACAAAATAACAACTTTACAGGAGAGGGAAATATTCGCCTGCATACTATGTATTTAATATGACGGGAGATGTCGATGATTAGTTTATTTTTTTGTTAAAAATTCGTAGCTTTTGTCAGTAGATGTCGATAATGCCAATATATCCATAATGCAGGAAAATATATTTTAAAACAATTGTCACTTACGAGGTGTCGTTCTTAATCCAATAAACGCTGTTCATACTCATGGCATTTTTGGGGTTACTAAATATTAACTTGTTATCTTGATAAAAGGTGTGCATGATCGCGCACATTTTGGCCTTAGTCGTATGAAGCCTGAATAGAGACATTATGTTGCAACCGAACCTTCTCGAAGGTTGTCCTTTTGCCAGTACCTTGTCAACCCTTAATAAATTCCCTTTGAATGATCAGTTGCAGCCTTTGATACTTACCACTTCTCGTTACGTGCCCGTATTCATTTAAATAAGGTACACGAGAGTTATCATATATAAATAAAATCTTTGAATAGTTTCTTGAAAGCTTTTTTGACAATATAACTCAGAAGCCAGTTTCTATCGGTACTAGCGAGAAATAGACTCATTGCTTTTTTCTGTGTGACTCTATACCTTTAATAACTAAATTATATCGATTGGTCCATTTTACTTTTGTCAATTGCACACATCTATCTATAAATGAGTGCAATTTGTTTTGCTCATTTATAAGAAAAATAAAAAAAATACATTTTATAATAAAATGTACACAAAATATTTATATATACTAAATTCGACTAAAAAGAGTACCGTAATGTAGTAAGAAGTGTTTTGCACTGACCTATGGGCAATTTATTTTAATAAGTGTTTGTGCATCACTAGGGCCATCTCGAGTAAATATTTAAAGAGCTTTCATTTAAATTAATGCAAAGCATCGATATCTCACGTACAACGGTGGTTACCCCCTTTTAGCCAGCGCGCTCATAAAAAATTCAATCATCCCCGTCTCAGGTGAATAGACACATGCGGTGGTGGGCACATACAATTTATGTACTGCCTGCTCCGCCTCTGGGGATATTCTGAGTGCGGACCTTGCCCGAATATTCGCGTCTGTGGGAATCAGACGGTATTCTCTCTCCGTATACTTTTAGGCATGGAAGGATTTGACTTGCTTTCAGAAACCGCTTCCTCTAATTATTATACCTGTGTTGACATTAAAATCATTTAGTCTATGAAATATTTAAATAATATCAAATGTCAAAAACAACATATCCATAGATAGGACGAGCATGTAACTGAGTTTTTATAATCATCTCAACCATTTTTTTGTTTGTTGATCACAATAATTCACAATGTTTAAAAATATTAATAAACCTAGCATCTAGCAAATAAAAGATTTCACGGCATCATATTAGGCACTGGGCATTTTAAAGTAAAACTCCTCATTTTTTTGTACTACTTTCACATTTTTATAATGACTTCGATGTATTTTAAAAATGCTTAAAAAAGTATGAGAACATATTGAAAGACGGTTTATTGAACCTTATATATATTGTGACATGTAGCACAGGGTTTTTCAATGACTTAAATTTAAATTGAAAACTCTTTATTCCAAATATGAAGCGAGCAAAACGATGAAAAATATAATACAAGGAGAATATAAATTAAGCACCACATATTTGATGACATTTCACTGCTTCTACCAGTATCCAATAAAAAACACTGAAATGTTAACCAAGCTTTTCTTAGTCGTTATATTTTTATAAAGAAATTTGAAGACTTACAGTTTATTATTTTTCAATGTATAATTCAATGTAGGACGATTGTGTATAATTTTTAGCAGTGCAAACTTGTATTTAATTCATTGCCATACATAGGTAAAAGTGTTATTGAATCAGATATGCATTTACAAATACAAATGACATGTTTTGATGCATAAACTATGTTTATTACAAATGTGTGATGGCTGGTTGGGAAAAAGGACGTCGAATATTGAGAGTGACCTTATTGGGAATCAAGCTTTTTGAACGAATTCCATTTTAGCGTAGCAATGATTTTGCCAAAGTAAATAAACCTCTTTTTATAGTCAGCAAACGAAATAACAACATCAGATGGAAAACTTATGTACTGAAATGGGATTTTGTCGGGAAAATATAATCCTGAAAACTGTTTTGGATAAATTGTAATGTTCGTACCCAATTATTATCACCACAGCGTATTGCTATTTTAAAATTTAATTCCTGTATAAATTTAAGATTTAAAAAATAAATTATTATTTTCATTGAAAGGCAATATATTTTCACTGAGAAAGTACCATATTTTATATTCCAAATGCAACAATACCGTTACTATGCAAATATGTTCCTATAATGATGTATTTATGATATACCTTTATATTATTTATTGTATTTAATTTGACCATTATCAAATTTACCGCACCATTAAATAGAGATGTGACTTTAAAAGTTGTAAACACATAAAACTGAAAAAATGCAATGAGCCTTCATTATGTTTTATTTAATTGATCATTGAATAAAAATATGTACATTTTATGTGATTATAAAACTACTCTATTAGAAATATATAATATTAGAACGTAATTATATTTAACTTCTAATTTTTGACTCACTTTTTTTAATCATATCTAATAAACAAAATAAACGCATTGATTGAATTGGCATTTACTTGATAGAACTCCATTATAATAGGATAAAATAACAAAGTATTTTATTCTACATTTTTTTTATTAAGTAGTTGATAGCTATTTAGGCTTTACGCCATCGTCAGAACTATAGTTCTGATAAAGATAGAACTAAATACTTTGTTATTTTATCCTATTAAAATAAATGCAGTATTGCCTTATTTTAGAACCATTTGTATAATAAAAACACAGCAGTGAGCAAGCATTTAAAATAAATCAGTTCTGTTGAAAATTTTCCGAGTTAAAATAGTAGAAATATAATATGTTAACTTATAATCAACTCTATTAGAGTAACAGGAGAAAGGACGGTGGTTGATTTTGCCATCTGTTATAATTTAGAATGAAAATATGGTCTTGACGAAAAATAACATACTAAGAAAATCCTTTTACAATCAAATACATTGCTACTTAAAACGTTATTTAAATTATATAAAAAAAAAGTATATACCAACTCGATAAATCGTATTTGCCTTTCTAAGAAAGCTGTCAATACAAAGCTCTATACAATTTTCTTCATTGTTTTCATTTTATAGACGGTCTCGGTAAAATCTAAAGAAAAACGTTTAGTATTTGAGGCATCTTATAGAAAATACCAACATTCTTTTCAGTTCAACATTATTAAATTCCTATCACGCTCCGACCACGCTAAGCTCGCGAGGAAAACGATTAAGAGAGGGATGAAACTGTCAGTCTTGCTGACCAGATATCGTTTCTGCGTTCTATCGTATTACTAAGAAGAGAAGTAAAATTTATTCATTAGGTACTTACATCATACTCAGTAACCAGGATAAAAGTTTTAAAATAAGTGAAAAATTCGGTTAATCTGAGTCCAATCTCATTGATTTCATAAGTCATATGTTAGCTATCAATGTGGGTTCAGTTATAGTATAACTATAATACTTTAAACTAAACAATGCTAATTCTTATTCCGAGACAATTGTCAATTATTAATCAAGGGTACAACAACCCGAATGATCATTCACAAATATTAATTTAACCTGAAGATTTTTATGGTTTTACTACTTATTTATCCAATAACGCTCAACCTCTCATTTCAGATATGTTTAGCATACAAGATAGAAGGTTTGAGAAAGGACTAGGAACTAAGATTACGCTTATTTGTCTATCTTATTCTCCTTTCTATGATTCTATATGATGGATGGAAAAGGATGGAAACAACACATACGCCCATGCCCATGCCCATGCGAAAATTAATTCACAAATAAATTGAAGACGAAAAAAAAACCGTAGATGAAAAAGTCCTTTTGGGGTTTTAACACTTGACTCTGGTTGAAAGTCCACCCGGCTTAGAAAACTCTGTATAATTTTCAAAGAAACGCATTTATAATATTTTCGATAACGCAGAATATTTCTTATTCACTTTTTGGTATGAAATAATGCTTTATCAATATTTTATTACGTAAGAACATGAAAAATTTATGACCAGCAGAGAATATAATATGGTAGTATTGTCTTCCTTCCTGTGAATTCCTTGTGTATTTGTATCTATAATACTTTGAAGCAATGAACAATACATGAAACATTTATCTTTTTGAGTTATGAATCAAGATACGTTTTGCAATAAAAAAAATGTAACAAATTTTGTATCAGTTTTTTGAAATATGCTACAAAATTTCGTCTGCATAATGAGCAAGAACGTAGAATGCTATGAGAAAATTGTTAACGACTGGAAACCTCACAATTTTACATCTTTTCGCGAACTTTCCTTCATTGTTAGTTTCCATGATACTACATTAAAGTTATTTTGTTTCCACGTTGTGCTTTTAAGAACAAAATTATTATGAATTTTCTTTCTAAATGAATGAGTTTTCATATCCATGCAACGCAACACGCAAGAGCCGTTGTAAAATGAACCATAAATATGCACAAAAGAATGCATATTTAAAAATATGAAAGCTCAGGAATACCGTCTATTGTTGCATAATTCTGTAAAGCCGTAAAGGTTCTAACGTGCATTCAATTAAATCGGTTTTTAATTAGGTATACGGTCGTAATAATTGTGAAACAATTAAAATTGATTAAAATATTTCCAATAAAGTACCTTCGTAAATAAAATGAGTAAAATTTATATTTAAAACTAGTGAGTACCCGACATGCGTTGCAATGCCACTCAAAAAAAGAAAGGGTTTGTGTTTTAATTCTGTTCACTGTTTATTATTAAGTACTTTTGGATACACAATATTTTTTGTTACGTGTGTACACGAATAAATCAGAAAGTTTTTCTGAGATGTCGCTGTTTGGTTTGTACGTATTTGATTCTTTTATTTTAGATTTCAGATTTTTTTCATAAACCTTCACAGGCGAGCGCACAACAACTCACTAAAGTTTCATCGAAATCAGATGAATGGTACAGGAACGCATAGAGGACAAACAAATAAACATTCATTTATATATATATATAGTATGCTCAGTAACCAGATTACACATTGGTTCTTAACAGCGTCAATTTTAGGGGAATGTTATATTTATATGGGAGTCATCATTAAAAATAGTTTGTCTTCTTAATCCTATTTTTTATTAAAATCAAATTTCTCATCTAGTACCGAACTGAATATGTAGGTATACTTAAAAAACGATTAGTTTTTAAATGTGAATAAAATACATCTACCTTGGAAAGCAAAAGGACGTAACCCACACACAAAAAACATTGTAAATAGCCCAAAAAAACGTTTATTAAATTGTACGCATTGTGATTATTGAGAAAAAATAAATCGAAAGACGGAGGGATAAGTCCGTTTGCCTTTCTACAGTCGATATATTATATATTTATTTATACATATAGTGTATTAGCAAGTTTTGTGTGATTTTTGGTGTGGGTTGCGTCTGTTTTCCTTTCCACAGTCGATATACACTGAAAAGTCTATAATACGCACTTCTATGAGACGTTTTTGGCATTATAGGATAAATTAGTTACCCAAAGAGAAAATAATAAACCAAGTCCGAAAGAAATTCAGAAATTATATTTTTAGACAAATCTATCAATATGTACAACACTAATAACGAACTTAGTTGAGGCATTAAATATAAAAAAAATTGCCGAAAAACTGTTTCGTTTCATGATTTTGTGTTATTTTAATAAATATTAAATAAAGCCTAACTCTAAATTTTGTATTGAATTTAAAACTTCTATAACATGATTTTATATAACACATAACCTATCTACGTTTTATAGAAGAGTCGATTGTATATAATTTTACAAAGACAAGGTGAACTAAATTTTTTGTCGATATTAATTCAGGGCCCAACAGGCTGTTTATTCTTTGAGTGGTGTATTTTTTTCATAACAATTTATTGTCCATACTGCCTTATCTAGTTCTCTGAGTGGTAGTAAATGAAGAATAATAATTCTCTTCAGAAAAACTGTCATAGCACGAATGTGGGCCCCTGAGTGTTGAAAAAGATGAAGGACAGGTGCGTGTCATCGCCAGGGGAATGTCGCTTTGCTTTTTGATGGTTCACTGCTTGGTACGAGTTGACTACCAAATCATTTGGGACAACTCACGCATTCATCTGCAAATTAGTATTTCGCTCAAGATTCTAGATCTAGTCTAGAGAATTACAAAAAATATCGCACACGCGGACAATCTTAGAATATAGTCTAGGAATAATGGTATAAAACATTAAATATTTTACTTTTTATTGGAAAAGCATTAACACTTAAGTAACTTGTCACGTTTTAGAATAATATTATAACAAAAAAAGTTAGAGGATTAATATTAAATTCGCCAGCTTGATTTAGAAATTAAGTATTGCGTATCGATGATAATGGTGTCAGTCATTATTTTAAATATCAATTGAAAAATTTTTTTAAATAATTTTATTTACTTTGTAATTCTTAATACTGAGAGATTCAAAATTCTGAACAAATAATAATAATATTCGACTACTTATAAAAATATCAAATTGGGTGATCCTTAAATCATTTACTATCTATGTTATCCATATAGAAAAATGTATACAATATTTTTTAGCGACAGAAAATTATACAAACTACTCAATAACAGAAATGAAGAGGTCACTTAATTTTATTCAGAACTTTTATTTCCTGAACAAAATACATTGAAAATATTTGGTATACTTTTTAAATGTATATGTAGCCTACATAATGTACTTAACTTTCCCAACGAACGGGGTATAATATCAGATTGTTTCAATGCTTTATAGTGGTTTTTGAAACTTTGCGATTCATTTTGAGATGAGGGTAGAAAGGTATAAATTGTTATATTGGTCATAGGCTGTACGTTTGCTATAATGCTATTAAACTTTGTAAAAGAGGTCATCCATGAAAGACTTTGAACCCCCGTCTCTTTAAAAGACATCTAATACATTTTTAATTTGCTAGACCTGTAGCTGAGAGGTCAACTTCTGCTTCGGTAGCGGTGTGCACAGAATAGGAATTCCAGTGCGGACAGTATGTTTTTGTTTTTTCAATCGATTTATGGATGTCTAAAATTGTCTATCACCCATTGGATACTAAAAAAAATCGTAGTGGAAGCGATTAGCTAACCATTGGTCTTGATCTAGCCCTAACCTTTTATCCTTACTCTCTCCAAAAATGAGAGATTAAACAACTGATAAATGAATAGCTCTTGTAGAGCAACTTCTGTTGAGATAAGCTCCGTTAAGATTTAGTCTGTTGAAAATTAGGAATGGGCATGATTGTTTCAACATAAAGTTACATTTGAAATATTTTACTTTTAGAAAAAATGAATTTTTATTCTATGTAATTGTGAGATCCAAATTTCTATTATTTAACTAGTGACGTCATTTGATATGGATGAGCTCTTACATTTGAACTGTACGATGAATAAAAAATATGTATAAAACGGTACTAAACGATTAAATTATTCTGTAAATGTACGGTAGATATAATATATAATATATAGATCGAAAAAATATTTTTTCACAAAGTTTGAAACTCTCGATGATGATTGTAATCTTTTATTTATCGTTGAAACAACTATGTACGTAATGTAGTTCGATATTTTTCAATCAAGATAAGTAGGCAAGTAAATTATTTCCTAAGCGGTTGCATGATGTATGTTTACATAAATGAAAAAAGCGTAATATTATCAGTATTGTTTAGATGTGGTTTGTCAATTTAATACCATGCATATGTTACTTTACGCTGTTGTTTTAACAAAAGCGTGTCTGACAGTCAAAAATGATTGATAGTTATTCATTTCGCCATAGACATTCTATAACATTAGTGAGTATAATAATAATCACACGATTTGTGACTTTTTTTCAAACTTATTAGTTTATAATGAACTTACCTACAAATTACACAGTTAATAATAAGTTTTTTTCACACCAAGAAGACAAGATCTATGTAGTTGAGATTGTTTGTTTGTTAATTATACTTTAATTCATCATTTGTGTCACCGACACTTTGATTTATGTGCATTAAATATTGTTGTTTTGTTGAAATATTATCTGGTAAATTCAATAAAAAAAAAGCCAAAGTAAAACACAAGCTGTGTCGCACGTCGTTGCATAACAATTAGGATAAAATTATTTAATATTTAATTGATAAATCAAAAAAATATTTCCTTATAGTAACGGAAATAATTCTTTCGAAAAGGTGTAACACGAATTTTCACCGATTCCTTTCCAAATATCTTCTATTAATTTGTGCTGTTGTAGAGTTATATAATTTAAGCACGTGAATCGCCAGAAGCTTTTCAACGGTTGTAAAATTTATATCATTCAACTTTGACGATTTGGCATGATAATTTGGAAGTTTAGATTTTCGCCAAATTATATCGATATCATTTCGGTAATCAACGATACCATTAACAAGCTAAATGATGTTCTAACGGTTTGTTTTAGTATCGATGGTCAAACTTTTGCTAAGCTACAAGGGGTAATAGGGTATGTGTAAGCACTAAGCAAACCTCCCTTTGACCAACTCCCCTAAACAAACACAATCATGTTTAACGGCATTAACTTTCACTTCATTATTATTAATCAAGGAGAAAGTTCCTTGGGATAGATATCGTGTGATTAGTTCCTTTATCAAGATTAAGGATAAATTAGTCGGTGCCACAGAAAGAAACGAATAGTAGTCATACATTTTTTTCGGAATAGAGAAAGAATAGATACGTGAAATGGTTTCTTTTATGCCGTAGTGAATAAATTCCGTTTTTTTGTATATCCTAAATCTAAACGAGCCTGATTTATTGCGATTTAAACGCCCTCTATAACATGAATGTGCCAATAGTTTCACTGCTTTACCAAAGTGTTTATTCAAGACGTAGAATAATTGTTAATTTTGAGATATATTTGCTTTCGTTCAGAGTATAGAATGATGGAAAAACATGTATACAATTCTAATTTAAGACATCGACTGAGGGTGCTTGATGGAATTTCAATATCATATTTGGATTATTGAGATTTTGTACACATCCATGTATTTTGTCACTAACGACCCGGGTTTCGCCTTTCGGCATCTTCAGGCATTTGAGCGCACGAATGGACTCGAACCGACGGTTCGAATGTTAGTTCGAGTCTATTCGTGCGCTCGAATGCCTGAAGATTCCGAAAGGCGAAACCCGGGTCGTTAGTGACAAAATACATGGATGTGTACAAAATCTCAATAATCTAAATTCAAGTATTATTTTAAATTGATTTCGTCGAAATAAATATTGTATTATTTTTATATTTAGTGGAATAATAACCGTATTAGTATTTGCACCGGTAGCGGAACTGCAATGATGAGAAATGAAATACGGCTTGTCTCGTGTATAAAACACAAAAATCCTACTATAGAAATTACACATTGCTGTGTTGATTGGGAGAAGTATTGATGGCGAAATTTTCCAGTGATATTGTTACAAAAAAGGAACGAATGTATTAATGCAAATAATCAAATCAACAGCTTTAAATACGCAATTTCTTTCTTTGCGTGGTAAGTGTTCCATCAATTTGAAAAAGTAAAAGGTTTTAATTGGGTTTTATTAAAAAAATATATTAGTTACATTTTTAAATTCATCAAATAAAAACAAATTAATAAATTGTAAGTTTTATTTATGAAATTTACATATTTCGGCTTATGGTGTGCCGCGAAATATTAATGAGTGCCTAGGTGTGCCATGAGCGAGAAAAGTGTTGCGGAGAACTGATGTGAAAGATAATGATATATATTGTTATTGAGAAATACGCAATCGCCTGTACTGAACAATTGATAAATATGATATAGGGCCTTGTAGCATTAGGCGATTAGGCCCCACATGTAGTCCTTGAAAACTACTGATGACCATCTATAGTCTATAGTACTTATACTATTGTATATGATGTACTTGGTGGAGTAACGGACCGCTGGTACACTTGAGGAGAAGCAAAATGATGGATGGGGATAGAAAGAAATTGTTGTGCGACAAACAAATGCTTCGAATATATATCGGAAAATTACAATTTAGTTATAATTTGAAAATTGTAAAAAAGACGACGGTTTGTAAATTTTATACTTCAGTGAAAACACATAAATTTTATACATTAACGAGAAAATTCATTTTTCACAGTTACACAGTTTCGTGACGTTAAAAGGAAAACTTTCAATTAAGCTTAAAAAGTTTCGTTAATAATCTGTTTCATGAAAATAGTTAGAAATTTTAAGGTAGCTAAAAGTACCTTTGCCTTAGGCGCATCTAGAGAGACATTTAACAAAATTTACTGCACCCCATGGAAAATCAATCTTACCTCCGCAGGTATTTGGGCGAAAGTTACAAGTAGAGTCTTAAGCGGGAGGTAGTAATAATTATTACAAACTTATTCTAACTGACATTAAAATTTGGGTTGTTACACGAAGGGTGTTACGAAAAAACTACAGTTCCTTCTCTTATATATTACCATATTTTTTATAAGTATTATTGCTAAATCATTGACGAAAATATCGTATAAGTTGCAACATAAAAAAAGCAAGGAATGAAAATGTATTTATAATAAGATAAAAATAACTAGCTCTAACGATGGCGCAAAGCAGAAATAGCTATCAAATAAATCCTATAGTTCGTGTTGAACTCGATACTTTGATACCATTACATTATTACAATGGAGGTCTACACAGTAAATGCCAATTCAATCAGTTTTCAGTTTTAAGGTGTTAACGGTCAATTCTTGGTGAAAAGGCATTATATTTTAGAAATAAAACTTATTTTAAAAGTCAATCAATCGTGTTTATTACGTTTCCTTTTCACTTGAAATACAAAAGAACTCTGTGTAGTAAATGCTCTTTTAAAAGTAAATAAAACCTAATGTGAAAAATATCCACAAAGTTACCACCGAATCTCTCGAAAATATGTGAAAAATACAAATTAACAGTGTCTGAGGTAGTGAAATAGATCATTTTATGTTGCTTTCATTCGGTGTTAGGATGCTTAGCAAAGAAACGAAACACAATTCATTGTAACACAGCAAGTGGAATAACAGATAAAATATTAATATTAGTTTCAATTTGTAAATACAAATGTATAGAAAATGAATTTCCATTTAAATATTAATTTGATTTCGTCGCCAATAATTTGTAAGCTTCTTTTTCCATTCGATGAAATATTACGCAACAATATTTTTTTTATTGGTGTAAAACAATTTTGGTAAAAAATATGGATACAAAATTTTATACTGCCTTCAATTTTACGGCAAAAGTGGGCTTACTCGAAACTTTGCAAGATTATCACAGTGATTTCACAGGGGTAAATAAGCATATAATGTTGAATAGGATAGTAAAATTCTTTCATTAGATATAAGTTCTTTTAAATCCGCGATAAGGCTCGATTTAACGCCATCTTTTATTCACAGTGAGCTATAAAATCGCAGAACTGGTTAACTGTGTAGGCCCTTAAAGCCTTCAGTATATAAAACTCGCGACCCTAACACGGGGTGGCATTACAAAGTGTTGTCGGTCCAAGGAAAAGACATGAAGTTTTCTGTATTAATATCCGTCCGCCAACCAAAATCCACAGTACGTGCTTCTCATAATAAAGCAGAGGCTTCCAAAAACAGCAAGGGCGGATTTTCTCATCTCAAATGAGAGAAAGAACTATTACAGGAAGAGAAAATCGGGAAGAGGCATCGACCCGGCCCTTTATCAGTCTTATTATTACAAAATCATGCATTTCGAATGTAAAAAAACCTATGTTTAGGTATCACATCAATTACCTTCTAAATCGATAGTCATGTAGTTGTAGTGAATTGTATAGGAAAATTAAATAGGGAAGTTAACTTATTTATTAGATGTACGTTATTCAAAAAAGAAAATTTACAATAATTGCGCAAATTTCATTTAAAAAATTCCTATGTTTATACTTTTAAGTATTGACCAATACGTGCTATTTAAGAGTAATTAAAATATGTTCCATTAGAAATAAATAACATACTAAAAATATAACAGAAAGTGTGTATCTTCAAAACCGGTTTCATTTAGCTAACTTTGAGCATTTCAACTGTTTTTGAAGCGATACTGATTCTGTTTTGTAAATGAATGTGTAATATATGTTTTTAAAAAATAAAACATTTTATGTTTCTTTTCCTCATGTTTATAATGATCAGAACCGGTTATGCTCATTACGAGCATTGTCAACTAATATATATGTATAAATTTCTATAATTTCATTCCACCAACTAAATCTTGAACCCGAGACATCTTGACAGACTTGATCTTTCAATCGATGTATGGATTTCTGTTCGTAGTCTGAGTCCTCCCTCCCACCCATCCCATCCTCACGGGGCGTAGCGAAAGCGATTAGCTAACCACTAGTCCTGTCCTAACCCTATCCTTCTATCCCTACTCTCATCGAAAAAAAAGAGAGGTTGAGCAACTGAGTAACAAGCAGTTATCGTAGAAAAATTCTATTAAGATACCTCCATTACGAGACCATATGCTCCACATTGGGAGAGGATTTGGATTAAAAAAAATATCTCATTCACAACAAAATTGTCCAATTTTCAACATCCTTTTTTTATGAAACTGAAATATGAATAAACCTGTTCTGAATTATAATACAATTGTGGAAATGGTATGTCCAAAAAATATGTATGTATTCCTGTGAGCATTGGCCGTTAACGCCTTAAAACTGATTTTGACGAATTAAATAAGTTTTTTTACATATCCGAGAATAACTAAAAATAGTTACTTATACTTACCCTTAAAAAGTATTTAAAATGTGTGTGAACTCTAATGGCGTTTTATTTAAAATGTATGTAGATATTTATTTAATTTGCATAGATTGAATTTGATACATTATTTTTTTTTATATAAAAGGATGCGAAGGAAGGCGACCACAAAAAAACAGTCACAGCATGTTTGACTTTAAATTATTGATAAAATAAAATCCATAAAAAGTAATATTTACATACGGAAAACGTTCCCAAACAGTTTGAAAAACCATTCAGTGATATATTCATTTGTGAGTATGTTATCTCAGCACTTCAAAACAGCTTTTGATTTAACAAAAAACGTTTTTATTGTTTTACAAGCTTTCAGAACATTGATTGATGTTATTTCAATAAAAAAAACTTGAATAATAATTATTAGAGTACGAAAGTATGTACTTGGTAATGACGTCAATAAAAGTTCGTTTTGAAGGCGGCTTTGTTTGTTACGGGTAAAGTATGAATAATAAAGCTAAATACAAACTTGTCACTTCATCAAAATTGCTGTCAATTTACATAAAACATCTACATGCTGTTTTATTTAGTGAAATGTTGGGATATTTGAGGAACAGTTTGATGCGTAAACAAATCTCGTTGTTATTTCATACAAAATAAAAATTTCCCTGAATGAATTTACTTAAGAGTTGGAAGACGACAAGCATTACAAATAGGTAGAAAAAGAAAACAATGAAACATTCGTATATATTTCAATATTTTTAATTAAATTTGGATTATTGAGATTTCGTACACTTCCATGAATTTTGTCACTAACGACCCGGGTTTCGCCTTTCGGCATCTTCAGGCATTCGAGCGCACGAATGGACTCGAACTGACTGATGTCTTAAATTATACTTAAATTTTTAATTAAGTTTTACCAAAGAGAAAAAACAGAGTAGTATTAAAATGTTTTCAAATTGATTCAGCTGATAATTAAAAAGTTTTTTAACCATATCCGCTTCCTATTCGGAGCATATGGCATCACGCGGTTCCTCCAAGCTCTCTTCGCTTCCTCCCAGGTCATCCCAGCGTCCCACAGCTCCGCTGAATACATCCTATGGTTGCTCATCAGCGGCCTTACAGAGCGACGAAATCCATCTGGTTGGTAGAAGAGACAGGCAGGATTCAGGCTCCCCAGGGGCATCCGCAGCAAGTGTCCATGACAGGTTCATCGTCATTTTTTTTATTTTGAACGAAATAAGAGGCTGGTCCTTCCGCTCTCTTACCTCCGAGTTCTTGACAACATCAAACCACTGTACCCCTAGTATTCACCACAAGCATCTGTTTTCAAAGCCCAGTATACCGGTAACCCTGTGCCTTGGTGAGGTGCCAATCCTCGCAACCGTAAAGCAGCACTGTCAGAATGCATGCGTTGAATAATTAGCACTTGGTTCTGACCGAGTACAACCGTGAGTACCATTAGATAGTATTATCAATAAATTTACAATTAATAAGATTAAATAAAAATATATAGAAATCCACTAAATTGTTCATTAAGCGACTTTTCTTACTATAAATATTGATTACAATATGAAACCAGATTGTTCCTTCGAAAAATGTAATATCTGTTCTATCGAAATTGATAAAAGACTAGGTACGTATTGAATCAAAATAAATTATGAACTTTTTGTTCAACGTTCAACTCAACTAACATGTAAATTACACATATATAATGATTTGTTTCCGTGCACTTACTTTATGAACAACATATTGGTTATCTTAAGACATCGACTGAGGGTGCTTGATGGAATTTCAATATCAAATTTGGATTATTGAGATTTTGTACACTTCCATGTATTTTGTCACTAACGACCCGGGTTTCGCCTTTCGTTAGTGACAAAATACATGGAAGTGTACAAAATCTCAATAATCCAAATTTGATATTGGTTATCATTGTCGACTGAAAACAATAAGAACAATTTTAAAACCTGACTTCATTCCTCATATCCAAAACTGCATTAATTTTGTCGAAAATCATACTGAAAGACTTTACTTAAGAGTTGGTTAATTATCTTAATTTTAATATCAATCTCAGTTTATTTATTGAAAATAGAAAATAATTTGGCTTACTACAAACTATCATTATTCATTCCTAATAATAGCTATCATTAATAAGTGACTTGAAAATAGAATCATTATGAAAAACAAGTCTGTCACAGAAAAGAACTAAGATTTATTTTAACGATAAAGTGTTACAGCTATTTATCATCTTCAAGTAAAATGACTACGCTAATATTATTTGCTTCGCTAGTTGTAATAACTATTACCTCCCATCAAAAGTTTTTTGACAATATGTCATTGCCAGCCACGTCTCGTAATTTGCATCGGACCCATAAAATTTGAAATATTTCTTTGGTTTGGTATCGACGTGCTTTAACAACTTTTATTATTTTGCCGAATTTATAATAGCGCTCTGGTGTATATTAAAACCATTTATCATCATTGTCAATAAAATTTTACATTGGGTCGGCCTCAAGGTATTTTTTATAATGGTACGATGAACATTGATTGAACGAATATTTCTTTTTTTTATCCGTAACGCGTATTTGAATGTATTTTGACTGGCATTCGTTTGATATAAGTGGATTAATTTAATGAAAGCTTCGTACAGGCGGACAGAAAGACAACACGGCACACATCATTAAGCTGTTGTGCAGTGGTTACCAACAGGACCATGAAATGACAAATTCTATTAAAATGAAATCTACTGTAACCAAAACCTGCCCACCAACCATTTCATTCCAGATTTTATTTCAGTTTATTTCTTCGCGATTTTTTTAACTAGTATTGGTGAAAATAGTGTGGAGATTTATAATTATACTCTACTGAAATAAATAATTACAGACAAAACGGTATATGCGCAATATTAAAGTTATTGTCCATTTAAAATTCAAAATTCTGTCTATACTGTTATGCAAAATTTATATTATGATAATAATCACTTATCAAATAAAAATGCTTACTTACTGATCATGATCATAATAGGAAATAATTAATATATTTGTGTACGTAAGTTTATTTTTTATAAAAATAAGTATAATGTATTTACATCAAATGTTGACTATTATCAACATCGAAGTAGTTGAAAAATGATGATAATTATTAGCTAGTCTATGAAATTAAAAAAAAACTGCAATATTACGGATATCATTTATAACGTGATCAACAATAATGATCATTGAAAAAGTAATTCAATGTAAAATAAAGATTTGTTGCGAAAAATCTGGCTTGACATTTTTATTAAAAAAAGTTAAAATCAGTAAACGAGTTTATTCACGCATTAAACGCTAAAGAGCTTAAAAAATTTAACACAATAGCATTTATTGAATCCATAATCGAGGAAACTGTTCATATTTCTTAGTTTTTTTATGAAGAAAATAAACCAATTTCGTCTAGCCAGTTCACGACTGGTCACAGTTTTAACGTCACGCAAAGTCAAAGTCAAATACGTTCAAATGACTTTAAATGCTTTTCAGGATACTGACAGCATTGCATGTGAAAAAACTAAAAAAATCAACATTTCAATAATGAAATTTATTTAATTACATTCTTTTATAATATATATAAGCAATGAAATCGTGGAAAAGGAGTTGAGTAAATGGTAAATTTAATAAACAAGTCTCAACAACATGTACGTTATTGATTGAATTGGCATTTACTTGGTAGAACTTCATTATAATAGAATAAAATAACAAAGTATTTAGTTCTACAAAAATTTTATATCAGGCTTTTGATACCTATTTCGGCTTTACGCCATCGTCAGAACTGTGATGGCGTAAAGCCGAAATAGCTATCAATTACCTGATATAAAAATTTTGTAGAACTAAATAATGTGTTATTTTATCCTATTAATATGTACGTTAAATGGATTTTGAAATTCGTGTTAGCTCCCAACGTTGGGCATAGACTATAAATGAAGAATTTCAACAAATGACTGAAACGAGAGTTGATTGTAAGCCAGTCGCTCAACTTCTAAATTTAGAAATGTAAAGGATGGGCGTAGGGAAGAGGTAAAGCAATAATCAGATTGATCTCACTTACGCCAAAATTTAGTGAGTGGGAAGGAATTAAAATATTATAGACAGAAATGTATTTCAGTAATAAATCGATTGAAAAATCGTTGCATCAACCACTAGGTTACGGAGCCAGCCATTAAAACGAATATTTGTTGAAAAGAAAATCCCAAAATATAACTTTAAAAAAACAATAAAATAAAATGAAACGAAAACATGAAAATGCGTAGGAGGCATTATATGTTTATGATAAGTTTAATACCATGTCGGAATGTCACCACAAACATTTTTTTTACTATTGTTGAAGTGTCAACAGTGTCGAGGTTACATATTTTTTATTCGTATTCGAGTCAATGTTATTAGTTTCTCATTTGCTTGTTGAAAAGCTTACATTGAAATAGGCTGAGAAATTTACCTTAGTACGCTCTTAAAGAGGGCCCGCGGTCTGGAGTAGAAAGCACCCCGCAGGTCGCGCTGCGAGGCAGCCCGCGGCCGGCCAAAATAACTCTTATCTTTTGTATTGCCTCCCATTGTTCTAACAGCGGGACGTTACGTATTCATTTTGACTGTTACACAATATAATATCATGTTTTATCGTTCTTTCTTCCGACTCACGGCTGTAATTATCGCCATGAGGCCTGGTTAACACGCTCTAATGGGATAGGATATTATTTCTTCAAACGAATCATACAAATTGTATCGGTATGCAGTTTGCTTTATCAATAATCACAAACTGATGTTACAGATTATTTATTTATAAATGTGTCATTACTCATTCGATTAAATTAATTGTCGTCATTCAGTTATCACAATACAATACAGAGCAATGACTAATTTCTTAACATTCATGAGATTGAAAGCAGAAGTCTTGTTACAGTTATTTCTTGTTATAAAGTTATGATATTGGAATAATTGAGACAACATAATATTGTATATCTCTTCTGAGGAAAATATATCTGGTGCTATTGAGACTCGGGCTCGGACCGGGAAAATTTTATCAAATTTCGGTCATTGCAGATCTCTACCATATATATAGCCAAGCTAAATTAAGTTTAAGCATAGTTCTGAAGATGGCGTGAAGCCGAAATAGTTATTAACTATCTGATAAAATTTTGTAGAACTGAATTGTTGTATTTGTTTGTTATTTTTATCTAATTATGTCATTGATTCAATTAATATAAATGATGTGATTACAACGAGAATAAATGTGTGTAAATTCTCTATTTTTTTATTATTCTGAAAAGGTTATTGTCCAGGAATATTTAAAGAAATTACGACTCATGATTCTCATACTACTGTAAATGTAATAATAATTAGCAATCCATGTCCGAGGTGGGGAGTAAAACTGGCAGCAGTTATGGCCTCACAATTTCTTTAGTATAAAAAATATGGTTGTAGTTGACTGAAGGTTTCTTATTTTGTCACCAAGGCCTTGGAAACAAAGGATATGTCCATTATTGATATTTGAGCTAAATCACTAAATATATTTAAGAATTATCATCAGATTTTTTGATAACATTTACTTGATTCAAATCATTATGTAAAGTCTTTTCTTGACCAGAATAAGAAATCGGAATCTTTCACTGTAACAAAAGGTCATGGACGGTTCAGTATAGTGAATTATTATCTGCATGTCTTCGCTAGTGATAATTAAAAGTTATTTATTGCACAGATAGTAACGTGAATGTTTACAGAAGGTGAATAAGTGTAAAAAGGTGAGTGCAATAACCATGATTACAGCACCATATCCACTGAAAATGCTGGCTGTCCTCCTTCCAAGAACCATCGCGTGATGAGGTAAACAAATTTACCTTCGCAGGCATTTTGTTTACAGCCCCCGCAGGGTAAGCCACTTAATTCAATGACGGGAAAAGCTATTTTGAAAGCCTAACACATTGGCCAGTTGTTGAATACGAATTAAAAATAAGTAGAGTGTAAAATATATACATTACACAGCATTTCTTCGGCGGATTTGCATATATTTTGTAATCTACCTTCGCCTATATAAATATATTTCTAGAATGCTTTCAACAGAATTCAAAACGCAATACATTATTTTTAAATTTTAATTGAAATGTTTTGAAATATCACTTTTATATCTACTTATTGGTACTGCTTTACGGTTTCAAGATATGCCACTTCCATGATAGTTTAAAATAACCGTATCATAAGTTTAATCATTTCGTGCCCATGGTGTAACAATGAGTTACTTCAGTCTTTAAACCTTTAAATCTGTGAAATAGGTCATACAAAAAAATTAAAATGTTGCTATTTGTAAATAAAATAGTTCGAAACACAATTGAAAATTGAAAATACATTATAGTTTACGTCTTCATTGTATAATTAATCAAAATTTGAAAACCTCGTCAATTTTACCATCGAAAAATACAAAATTATAGTATAGTATAGTAACAATCCGAGAGGCATGACTGTACCATATGCAACCGTTTTGTTTCAAACAACACCAAGACATGTCTCGAGCTTGTTCTCCATTTCGATTCTTGCGTCTTTGGATAATTTCGCATAGTTTATATGTATTTCAAATTTTGCACACAAAATGTGACGTAAAATAATTACTTAATACTGCATAAAACCATACTTCACTTTTTGAAAATGTCATTTCGCTTTATAAATGTATTTAGCGGACAAAACCAACACGGTTACGAAATGTGACTGTATGAGATCGGAAGGGATTTTTTTAGCATGAAAACGGGAAGGTTACCAAAAAAAGTTGGGTGAATGGCTTGGACATGTTCTGCGGATGCCCCAGGGGAGCCTAAGCCCCACCTGTCTTCTTCTGTTCATCCAAACGGATCGGTTCCGTCGCCTCGGAAGTCCGCTGATGATTATTCACATGACGTACTCGACGGAGCTGCGGAACGGTGGGATAACTTGGGATTCTTGGGAGGAAGTAAATATTGGAGGCACTGTGTGGCCATCATATGCCTCGAATAGAAAGCGGAGATGGCAAAATAGCAAATTCAAATTATTACACTTCCTCATCGAATCGTTGAAATTTTGTGCACTTTCACAATGTTTACATTTACGCATCATCTTCGATCACACGTATGAACTTATCAATCCCAGTATGATCACTTATTCATCTAATAAATATGTACACTCTTAATGGAAGTAAGCATCCATATGTATATATTATAGCTGAATAATTGCTTTAATACTACAGCTCTAACTACCTAACAAATAATCTCAATCACGAAACCCAATGTATAAACCACACGCTCATTATTTAGCCATAAACGAAAAGCTTTTTTGTATAAAGCATCGAAATAATGATTTTATACGTTCGTTTTCATAAGTTGATGTATGAGTAGCTACTACATACATCGATTGAAGTCATAAATGCATAGAAAAAAGCGCCTTAATGACGTAAATTAAAAACAAACGCCTATTACCGAATTCGCTAATCGAGGGAACATTTTCAATCTGTGAAAGATGCAAATAAACTGGAATATTATTTATGACTACTATTTATTTATTTGAGTATATATTTGATGGGTCTTTAGCGACTTGGTAAACGTCGGTGGCTTCAGTTACGGTGCTCACTGGTTTGAACCCCAGCACAGACAGTTTTTGAATTAATTTATTGATCGATACATGGATTTGTGTTCAAAGGCATGGATGTTTGTGATATTTAGAATTTTCTTCCAGAACTTCTTTGAGAACTAACTGAGTAACAAGCAGACGTAGAAAACGATATTACTTCATAAGGAGACTATATGCTCCACAGTGGCAGAGTATGGTAAAAAAACAAATTTAAAACAATCTGTTGACGATGGATTTACAGATCCGATTATAAGAATTTATTTTAATGAGTTGACTAATATTACATATTTAACAAACTGAATATGACCAATATTTTGATTCCCCAAATAGACAACTTTTACAATATTTTCCTCCCTAAGTACCATTTTTGTTTAAAAAATCCATGGTAGTTCTTACGCTTCACACTGGGGGCGCACATGACTTGATTTGTTTATGTTAAGCAATTTCTAATATAAAATTAAATTAAAAATTGATAACTTGGTTATCCCACTTGGTTTATCACTAACGTGACGCGTTTCGCCTCTTTAAGAAGCATCTTCAGACTAACCGTATCGTAAGACTATTTACTTCTAAGGTAAATGATGATTTTATTCTTAAAAGGGTGGGGGTGGGTTTTATTACAAAAATGAACTTCCACAAAGCTACCGCTGAATCCATAGAAAAAAAAGCAATTTCTCTTCAAATATGCTATTGTATGGTCAAGTGTAAATTAGAATACTTGTAGGTACGTTAACATTTTCCCCATAACGTAGTGTTTACCTGCAAGATTAGGGAAAAGCAGCAATATATTTATGTGTGGCCAAACAAACGCCAAACGTGTAATTACTAAAAAGTTTTCGTTATAATTAAGATCTGATAGCAGTACAGCCCCTCAGTGTTATTTATAGTATATAGTATTGCATGAAAATGAAAATAATATTTCGAAAATCATTCAATGAAATATTCTTGAATTTACAAATTATCGGACAAATACAATATATCGACTGTAGAAAGGCAAAAGTCCATATCCCTCCGTCTTTCCAAAATATATTTTTTCGGTAATCACAATGAATATAATTTAATACCCGTTTTGTGTGGGCTATACACAACATTTACCAAATATTTATTCTGAATTTTGTTAAATTAAAATTTATGTTACATTACAAAATTATTCAATAAAATGTCAAGAATAGTACTCTAAAGGTGTATATAAAATAGTAATAAGATGCATGTTTTGTACTAGAATTTCGTAAGCATATGTTGTGAAGATGTATCTACATTTTTACGATGCAATACCATCAGGGATCACCAAATTTTCTGTTGCGATCGACTAAAGTAACAGCAAAATAAATATACAGCAATCAAGAAAACTATTTCAACAGTTAAACTGATTCTTTTTCTAGAAAATTAAAAATGTGTGAATTAATAAGAATAATGTATTGTGCTATTTGAAATTTTATTTATTATTTTAATTTAATTAAAGAGTTATTTCTAATATCTAAAAAAAGTTTGCATGAGTTTAAATAGAAAACAATGAAAACGACTGAAAATTATCTTTTCGATTTATATTTTTTTACAATATTCCATCTTTTTTCACTTTAGAATGTCAATTAATGATACTTGGACGTAGTTATGCAGAAAGTAGCCAATCGACACAAGATATATAATATAGATCTGGTGCGTGACGGTTTTAGGTTCTGCTGATCTGGATAATTATTAAAGTATCTGGTGAATGCTTTTGTTTTAGTCTGAATATTTAATCGAGAAGTAGGTTTCGGTGTTTTAATAATTATTAACTTTAAAATAATTGGAAGGGAACAAAATGATTTTTTCAGCAATGATTCAATTAAGATTATTTTCGAGATTATTAAAATCCCTTTCATTGTTTTCTTGATTATCCCTATTAAAGATAGCGACAAATCAAATACGATTTATCTGACAATTCAAATTAGAATACTAACGAAAAAATGTCGATACAAAAGCAGAATTGATAGCGCATGCAGCCTAATACAAACTGTCATAAACACGTATGCGCGATCCATAGTGCAGATTGTACTTTCATCATTTACGCATGCGCGAAAAATGAAAACCTGCGAACGCATTTCGAATGAATTTTGGCAACCGGTAAAGGTACGGGCTTTCATAGAAGCCGACGCACAGACTACTAGAACGAAGAAAACGTCACTCAGGTTGCACCAATTGTTAGATTTTAGTGCATAAATGAGGAAGTTTGGAGTAGTTTTGTTTCATCGCTAAGCAAAGAAACACAGAGAAAAATACTTTTTATTCAGGATTTTAATGTATGCTCCGCATCTACCGCATGTATGCACAGTACGCCACTGGTCCGTACCTATGTGCTCTATCGATATATTTATAATTTTTTCATCTAGAAGACATCTAAAATTTCTTCTTATTTCGTCCCTTGATCGAAATTTAAAATTGTTCTAAAATTTAAAATGTTGTTTTTTTACACGATATCGATCCTCATTTTACACGATCGACGCGCTCCGAGAAAACGACAGTGTAAAAGAATATTTTATTTCTCTTAATACACCGGATGACACTAAGTAACTTAAATTATATTTACTTAAAACTATCTTACTGCCCATAACAATTTTTCGTGATTTACTCACAGCTCTAAAAACCTTCTTACATTTTTAATAATATATGATTGCAGTAGTGCCATTATCTCAGTTTGACGTAATTGTGGATTGGCTACATTTAATTTAAAATGTCTTCGCGATCAAGTTGTTGGTTGGCCCTGCCATATTCAATGCGAATTGATGCATATAATATGATGCAAAATTTGGTTGTTGGATAATAATTCGTTTCATTTCAGTGATTTTATTCATTTCAAATCCTACACAGAACCAGATGCACACATACCTAGATATCTAGAGTATGTACTCATAGTATTTGAATACATTTCACACGTGTACGGAAAACTGATCGCAGGGCAAATAGTTTGCATTGAAAATCCATCGTACAGACAACTAACTCATGGTGGGAAAATCCTATCACAAAAAACACGTTGCGCTAAAAATTGAACAAACGGAGGATTGTCAACATTAGTTAACTGTAATTTTATCGACGTCAGAAAATAGTTACTAATTAACTGTCACACATACATATATATATATATAAATGAATGTTTATTTATTTGTACTCTATGCGATCCTTTAACATTCATCTAATTTCGATGAAACTTTGGTCAGTTGTTGTGCGCACACTCGTGGAGGTTAACGAAGAAAAAAAATTAAAATCTAAAAAAAAAAAAAGAATCGAATACGTACAAACAGCAACATCTTGGAAAAACCTTTTGATTTTTTCGTGTACGCGTCAGACGGAAAACAAAAAATATTGTGTAGCCAAAATCCAAAAGCACTTCAATAAAAAGAATTAAAACACGAGCCATTTTTCTCATTGAGTGGCATTGCAACGCATGGGGTACTGACTAGCTTAAAATAAAATAAGGAAAATGTGAAAACAATCACTCCCTACCAAATTGCTTGTAAGTAATCCTGTATGTTATACGTTTTTGGTCTAAGCTTTTGATTTATGACGATAAACTATATTCCAACAATCGTCCAGTATTCAAGTGTGCTGTGAATAGTGGTTAATATTCGGGTTGTAATTATTAAATTTAGGGAAAGGCTTAATCAATGGTTTCCACACTAAATTTCGTAATTATAAACGTACTACTTATTCTCAAGTTATTCACACACTGAACATGACGGCTGTGGAAGTAAACTACTTAAGCATTTTCTCGCCGCATAACATATTAAGAGAAAATATATTATAGGATCATTAATAAATCAAGTAGATATTAAAATAAACGCGACGCTGTGTTTCGTATGGGAATCAAAATAAACTATTCGCTTGACAAGATGGTCTGTTATATGCTAGATTATCTTAGCCTAACTGCCAAAGCATATTTAAGAATACATTAAAACATGTAGACAAATAAAGCAGCTCATTTATATTACATAGAGCCAGTACTAAGTTGAATCTTCTACTGAACGATAAGCAAACCATGCCAAATTTTATCGCATATTTGCATGTTAGGAAAACATCAAGTTATACCAGACATAAATATTATTTTCCTAAAATTTATATGTTTATATATATTTAGTTGTCTTGCACTGATAAGCTCAATAAAAATAATAATTAAATAATTCTTTTATGTATTATTCTCAATTTACGCGTAGCAAGTCAACTTTTTACAATGTATACAAATATATTCTGTTATATAGATATAAGCTTTTGGGACACCATCTACTCGAATTTGTATCCCGGAATGCAAATTCATCGAATCAATCGATTTAGGCATGGATTCCACTGAAGTGTTCATACCTGCCCATTGGGCGACTACTAGTCCTTCTCTCACTGCATCTGCCTTTCCTTATCCTTTCTGAACGACTGACTTACAACAAGTTTTCATACATTCAAGTTTCAAATAAGGAGCGGACATGATAAAAAAATACATCATAATAAGCAAATAACAGTGCATGTAAAATTGTAAAATATTATTCTCAAAAATAAAATATGATTAACACAGATCATTATTTTTTTAAGGTAAGAAAAATATTTTGAACAATTTTTAATAACTCATTAGAATATTTTCACATTTCAACTGGAAGTTTGATGACGGTAACTTATTTTGTGTCAATGTAACCAAAAGCTCGCTTTGTTTCAGCGAAACATTATTTTCCGTCATGAAAAGACAGCAAATTAAATTTAGTTTTCCCATTAAACGTAAGCTGTCGTCCCGAATCGCTACCAAGAGAGCGTGTACAGCCTTTGAAAGCTTTCAAAGTTTTTCCTGGGGTTTTTCACGCGCTCTAGCGACAGAAATGTGAAACATCCGCGTCTGAAAATTCCTTAACTCTAAATTTTCAAACACGTAGTGCAGAACTTCAAAAACTATACTGGCGATATAAATTATTTTTATTGCCTCAGAATATTATATTAATAAAACTGAACTTTAGAAGACTATCTTCAAAAACAATTCCATAATTTGAAAATATTTTTGGAAATGGTCCTCGTGACAAGGAGTTAAAAATTGCGTGGAAATACTTTCTCATTTTGATTTCATGAATTTATTTATATTTCCTTTTATGTTTAATACCACAAGTAAAATGAGATTAGCATAGTATACGAGAACATAAAAAAGAATATACTGAACTAATAACGATAGAAAATTCATTTATATGGCTGTGTCTGGAAGAAGAGATAATAATATGACGAGGGTGGCCGTGATTGGATTCTGGGTGAAAATGAAAGATTACGAAGAATTATGATTCAGAAAATAAATCAAATCAAGATATTAACTAGAAGAAATATAAGAACTGTAGTCCAACTTATGGTAAAGATCTTCTGTAATTGCTTTAGAGGAAGAAGAATTTTTAGTTAATTTAATTTATTTCAACTGATAAAACGTCAGGTATTATGTATAAACAAAATACAATGGAAATTATTCGTTAAAAAATAGGTACGTTTACATACTTTTTGAAGCTTTCACGGTTTGTTCATTATTATTTTGGGAAAGACGTATATAAATGTATTAGCCTTGTGGCAGCGATGGTTGAAAATCGAAAATAGCCCCAGAAAGGCCCATGAATAAAATACTAAAATAATTCGTTAAAGTATAAAGAAACCTATCAAGATATTTTAATCTAAATGAGGTGTCGGTTTAAATAGCAAAGGGTGAGGGTAATTTTGGAAAGCGAGGGTATTTTATTATGTAGGCAATAATCCCCGACGCCCTTCTGTTTGCTTTGGAAAATGGAAAGTTTCAGGTTGATTCGAGAATTAAGCACCGCTACGCTAAGGTAGATGAAAAAAAAAAATCGAACATCTTCAAGTTATTACTACTGGTAAAACGATTATGGATTGCTCAACGTTTACGTCGATATGAATTTGTGTAAGTTGGTATGATGGTCACCAAAGTTGAGATAGTATCAAAATTAAAACAGTCATCCGCCAATCCATTTCTACTTTCCAGAGAAAATTATTACCTCGATGATACAATGGGAACTAAGGAAATGCGATAGAAACGTATACGGAACCATTTGTAGATATGATTTATATCTTTGCTGTTTGCTTTAACGTACATCGTCACGCAAACTATTTCAAATTTCGTTAGACTTTTTGATTTAATACAAACATTAAATTACTATTACAATGCTTTGCTTATTTAAAAAATATTTTTTTTTTGTTTATTTCTTTTCTGGTGAAGAAATCATAGATTTTATAAAATGTTTCTAAAAAACGATAAAACTTTTAATCAAGTATTAGAAAAGAGTTTTATTGTTCTACACAATGTAAAGTTCCAAATTAATAAGCTACCATTCAAACAACAGTTCAAAATGTTAAGCATATGAACTATAAAAGTAAGGCGTATAGAATTTCCTTATAAATCAGTCGCTCTTCAGTGAAGGTAAAGAGTATAGAAGTGTGGTGTGAATAGAGACTGGATACCTAGTAGTTAGCTTATTGCTTTCCTTGCCTGCGGTTTTCAGGATTGGATAAAATGTATTAAAAGTTTCAAGACATTGGGAGTATGTCCACAGATAAATTGAAAAACCAATGCAAGCTAGATAGAGTATAAGCCCTATAACGCTGCACTTTTTACTACACTGGTACGCTTTCTGTCAAATACAGTGTGTCAGTGGATTAGTATGTAAGGACTTCGTGACCCTATACCAGTGTATGGATCACGTGATCTTAATTTCTTGAGCCGGAGTGCAAAGGTATACGGCGTGTATCTACCGGCCGTTCGAGGATTCGAACGCTTGACCGCGAAACATAGTCTTACGAAAGTGCAGAATCAGCTTACATCTGCTTAAAATATAAAAATAAATATATGGACACATTAAAAGAGTTATGATTAATTTGCGCGATGTGAAAAGCAATTTTCCGTCATACTAAATGGATATATTTACAGAAGATGCCGTTATACAGTTAGAGCACGTTTTGCATCAAAAAGATATGCACGTTTTAATGGTCTCTTAGGACTCCATAAAAGCCGAGACTGCTACCGCAATAGTTTCCTCGTTGATGTTATTCTTTTAAAATTTTATATGACAGAGAAAATAGACATAGTATTGTACCGAAATTCAGCGTATTATGCTTTTGAAAAATTCACGTATAAATTGAGCGTGGTTGTACGGAAAGCAACGACTCCGCCAGTTGAGGTTAATAATACAATTATTTTAATAATGATAATGTATCATCTGTTTGTCTTTCTATAAATATAGACCAGATTTATGGGTGGCAAAAATACTTTTCAAATGAATATTGTACAGGTACTGTTTTTTTGTCAAAAAAAAGGTTAATTTTTATAACATAGTGTGGATTTCTTTCTTTATGTATTGCTTCAATCAATTGAAATAGGAATAAACAAGCCTATTTAGTAGAGATTTTATTTTTGTGATTACAGTTAGTTTTGTCAGGTCATAAGTCATCTAGTAAATAAACATAAACATTATTTAGGTAGATATTAGTACCGTTGTGTGATATTTTCCATCGACCTTTCACTCATAGGTAGTGTGAGAGAAACAATTGACGAAATATATCAAAAAAGTGTTAATAATTTCCAAAATAAGGTAGCTAGACTTTTTTGGCAAATAAAATAACAATGAAATGAAATGTGAATAACAGTCGTGTAGATTTACGGCCAAGTAAAATAAAGCAGACGATTTAGTTGACATATACAGATGTCGCCATCTTATATAGGTAGCTTTTATCGCAACATTAAAATGAAATGTAAATATACTTACGGTATTATATATAAAACTTTATTTAAAATATCAAGGGTGTTTGATGTTATTTTAATATCACATTTGAATCTTTAAATTGTTGTACTCTTGCGTGAGTTTTGGCGATCCGAGTTTCGCCGATTAAAATCTTCAGATATTCATGTTACAGACAAAACTTATGGTAATGTAAAAAAATCGAACGATCCAAATTTATAATTTAAGACATCGACTGAGGGTGCTTGATGGAATTTCAATATCAAATTTGGATTATTGAGATTTTGTACACTTCCATGTATTTTGTCACTAACGACCCGGGTTTCGCCTTTCGGCATCTTCAGGCATTCGAGCACACGGATGGACTCGAACTGACAGACAGTGCAGAACTGACATTTACAGTAGTAGTTTTTATGTACCAAACAGTATTCAACATATAAAAAGCTTTTTCTAAGCTTTTGATTCTTTTTAATACCAACATAATTTTGGCAGCACTAAAAATTGCTTCTGATTTTTCTCGAATCACGTTAATTGTTGTCGGTTTCCAGTGTGTAACATTGAGTGGACATTTTACCTTCATACCAATGACTACATGTCTGTTTTTGAGAGGCTAATAGTCCTCTGTCCATTTGGCAACTTTGAAAAGCAAAAACGTGTTTCTAGAACGGTTTTTATTTTATATCAATTAGCATAGTTGTTTTCGTTCTTTTGCAATTAGATAGATAGGAGGCTTGGAGAGCTTCATTTACAGGTAAAATAATGAGTTTTTTAGGAGTTAATGAACATAGGTTTGTTTACCCCGTAAATGCATTGTGACATAGGGCTAATTTTGGATAGGGTTTTTTGGTAACCAGCCCACATACGCCAAAGTTTTATTTACCCACATATAGATCTTAAAATTCCAAATAATGTGACATTCATTACTCAATTTCGCTATTTTAGGACATAGGACTATTATTCTCTGAGGTACAGATATATATATATATATACTGCATAAATGTTATATCAAATATGTAATACACAAATATTTAAGATATAAATGGCAGCTTTTTGTCGATTCGACGGTTACTTTAATATATTTTTAGACTGATTTCACATACATAATACAAATACTTAACACACAAATAAAATTGAATGTTTTAGACGAATAACTTTAATGATTTCTGATATAATCGTGCCTATTAATAAAATAACATGATAGAAATAAAAAAATGGTGAAAACTTTTATAGAATTAATACGACCAATTTAACAAGATAAAATAATAATACGTAATATAAATACTACACGAGAAAGGTGGACTTAACCGAATAAATGCCTCCCTGATTATATTCGGAACAATGTGTATGTAGAGCAAATGGAAAACGCTGAGCAATGGTCACGGAATATACCTATCAATCATTTGAAACGTCACTGAATGTATTATTAGGGCTGTGCTCACAGGATGTGTTTAAGTATGGAAGGCATACAACATTTTAATGAAAACGTTTACAATACCGTGTAAGTGAAAATCTAAGAAAAGATTTTCAAAGTAAATATTTGAACAAGCAGCATGATTTCTGTTGGAATTATACGTAATAAAATATCCTCTTACTGCAAACTATAAACTACTGTTAAATTGTTTCTTTCGTGACAAGCTTTGCAATTGCTCTAAAATGTCTTAGCTTAATTTGAGTAAAAAATCAATAATGATATAATTAGTTGATTCAAAACGTTGCATGTAGAGTTATATTTATGAATATTCATATAATACAATAACAAGCGATCCTCGCCTAATCACTGATTCACATATCTGTTGTCAATTAATTTCCATTATAAACATTAAATTTCCGATAAATCCGGACATTTAATGTATATAAATAAAAATACACCATAAATGGTGTATTTTTATTCTCAATTTGTATCTTTTGGTAGCTCACATTAATTTATCAACCATTATAAACTCTTACTACTCTCTGAAAGAGAATTGTTTAAATACCGAGTTTATTTCGTACAATTTAAACTATAATTTCAATAGTTGGAAATTTCAATTATGTTTAATTCAATTTAATCGAAAACTTTGAGGCCACATTACAGCTACATATGTGGTGTATTATATTTTAAGTTTTATCAGCTTTTTGAAATAAAACAAATCATGACAAATATGCCACTGCGCTAAACGTATAGTTGTAAGTGACATTTAATATAATTGCTTAAACATATAATTGCTTAAGTATATATCATTCTAAAAGAATAAAAACTAAATACATCGACAAATATTAAGTATAACAATTTCGTCAGTATTATGATAATTGCTAGGAGTGTTTTTTAATGTTATAGTAGTTTATATAAGTGTCTATATTAAGTTTTACACTATTTTGCAAAAATTAATGTAAGTATGTTCGTTTAAAAAAATTAAAATTGATTGTTACAAATTCATAAACATAAAAAAAAATATTTTAGTCATTCAATGTAGGTTTGGAAGGACACATCAAAAATAATAATTTAGAAAACAATACTGTGAGATTTTTGATAAGGGGTGAATTTAATTATGTATTTGGTCACATGTCATAACGAATAACATACTTATATTTCATTAAAAATACTATGTCAGGCACTTGACAAGACTTGTACAAATGGGGTACTTGATCGACTTTTGTAACGTCAATAAAGCTCCCGGGCCTCGAAGCTCTCTCACGAGCGGGACTGTCTGGATGTTTGGCATTATCCAAAGGTCAAAAGGGTTTAATTAATCTGATGCACCAACAGTTCAAAAGCCCAGATGAAATATCCCGCGCGCTGGTTGGCTATATTAATGCAATATGCAAATTAGTTTTAATGCTCGCAAACTCGGCTAAGTCGACAATTCCACTGAAATACAGCTACCAATAAGCTTCTTTCAAATGCTGGGTATTGTAAGGGGTTTACTGCAATTAGTTGCAAGAATCTTGAATACAAATAACATAAACTGATAATTATGTTACGGTATTGTATTAAATGATTATCATGTTAAACTATCAATTAAATTAATCTTAGATACTCAATCCTCTATAAACTGGGCTAATGACTGATGTTATTGTGTTTCACTCAGATTTTTACAATGCAATAGAAAGGTAAAACATCATATAATAGAGAATACGTATATTGTATTACATTTGAACGCTTCTGAACTATGCTTCATTGTATTTTTGTTCATTTATACTAACACTAGGCGTATATGCCGTTGCTGTTTTAATCTACTGACCGATGAACGCCTCCCAACGAGTGCTTATCTGCATGCTTTCACTACTCTTGAATGAGTCTAGTAATTTATAAGAAAACCATATACCCCATAGCAAGTCACTGGACTCTGGACAGCTGTCGAAATTTTGTCTATTTAATTTAAACGTAATGTTTCTGTCTTTTGTAGCACTCAAAAAGTTATATTCAAAAATATCATCCGTGTCAACGTGAACTTCAAATTTACTCAATATTATCATTTTTAAAAAATCTGTAGGGTTTTATAACCATAATTTAAAGCCATTATTAAATATTAACCATTTCCGCAATGCCTAGATTATCATAAGTTATGGCATTGTGGGGAGAAAAATCCTTTTTCTTTATTCTAAGTAGCGGGGAAAATGCGGAGCCTTTAATGGTGCAAAGTTGAACCTTCTCAGCAAAAGCTCGTTTTGCAAAATAAGACATCAATGCAGCCTTGTTAAATTGAACATAGTTTTATCTTAGCCTCATCGCAAATCACGGGTAATGTTGTATTTAAAGTTTGCCAAGTTTTGTAGATAATACGGATAACTTAGAATATTTTGTTTTATATTTAAAATAATTAAAAGTAAACATTTTTTGTGCTTTCTTATTTGTATAAAATTAGATATCAAGCATACAATTATAATTTATGACTTTGTGTGACAGGTGTTTCGCTTTCTACTAAGTACCTTGCTGATTTTCAAGAATTCGATTCAATTCATTTTTAAACTCTTAAATTTTTTATTACAATGATTATTTGCAAATTCTGAAAACAAATTTCTTTAAAATGAAAATATAAAGGATTTTCTGTTTCATGTACATGATTCAAATTATTTTGATTGATCATGGCTGCACGTCACGGCAAACATTCCAAGTATAGGTTTTCATTCTTCCCGATCGTAACTCTTTATGATTAAATCGTTGGGTTCAAGAGTCCCCTGACAATCAAGACATATATTTTGACCTCGTCCACCTATCAGGAACCTGGTTTTTTTCCCGCCATTCGTCCTCACTTTCCATGATGATCAGCGTTTCAATATCTCTCATATAAAAACGAGACGACTATTTTCGTATTTGAGAAGAATGAGGAATTAGGTCGTTGTAAAATGTTATCGTTGGATTCAGCGGTAGCTTTGTGGAAATTCATTTTTAACCTTTTTCAGTTCATGCTAAAAAATCACGTTACCAGTCGTGGCAGACACAGGCTGTGTCACTTGGAATTGGTCATGTAATTGAGCATTTTAAAGCTAATTGATCTCTTTAAAAGGGTAATTCTGTTTTTAAATATCATATTGTTATCGTTTTACACTTTATTTTGTGTCTAGAGCTTGCAATTAACATATTTTCATGTAATATAATCGCGCTATGGACGACATGAAAAAAGCACGTCACATTAGTTAGAGGATGTCTCGCTCCTGCCTTATACAGTTCATTTCAAATGTAAACTTGTGAAGTTGACACAGATAACAAACACAAACAAGCGCGTGACGTGCCGTTCTATCTTTCTCGCTCAATATCATGTAAAGTGAAGGTTGCGAATGAGATACAAGGGCTTGCGGGCTCATACTCTTGTATCCTACTTACTCATATACAAGTGAGGTTGTGCGATAGAAATAGTAAATTCCCACATACCGCTACATAATAAATAAATACAAGCGACGACGCATCCGGTCCTCTCTCCCTCTAACTAATGCCATTTTTGCATTGTCTCAATTCAGCAAATATATATCGTGCGTCACTCTTACGTATAGAATTTCATATGTCGCTACAACTTTCATTGGGTTCGGCATAGTGATATCATCAGAGTTTTGTAATTTTATTAAATCAATGATGAAAACATTGAATCGAACATTTTTTTTATTTTTTTTTTTAATGCGAAAATATTTTCCTACAAATAGCTAAAATCTATATAAACTTAGTAAGCGAGATATTAATGTTTTCAACTTGTATGACAATCTTAGTGAACCTAAGGTAACGGGAAAGTTAACATAAAATTTTTTAAAAAAATTGACCGGTTGTGTTTTCTTTTTATTTTTGTAGTTACTAACAGCAGATTGATTGTGTTTAATTGAGTATTTATTTCAGTTTATGATTCTTTTCAGCTCTGTTAAGATATAGATCTGAAATGAATCATAAGCTCGACAAGCAGAACAGCAGACAAGACGAATATACAAAAAAAAAATGTTTTATATATTACTTTTGTATTATACATGCAACTTTCATAGATTTTCAGAACAGCGCAAGCGTACAGCCTCTGCTTATAAATAACGTAAAATGATGCATAAAGGGTTCACGTAATAAGGAAATGACGATAAAACCGTCGCATTATGTTTATAAAATAAGATTAATGATTTTCCTGCCTTAAAGCTGTGAAAATGAGGCGATGTGACATTTACGTGGTGGACTTTTTATATTACCTGTTGTCACTCAGCATTAGGATACGAGTAGAACAAACACAAAACAATTACTACGTATTCTTTAAAAATAATTATTCATGGACATTCAAATTTATACGAAATTCCCTTTGAAACAAAATACGTCCTACACGTTATAAACCCTTTTCCGATCGCTCCTCACAATTTTCTACCGTTTTTATTATTTTCTCATTTTTAAATTCACACAATTGAGAAGAAAGCCTGTAAAGGTTTCGTATCGTTAAGTGATAACTATCAATCATAACGTGATATATTGTAAATACCAAAATAATAACACAAAATAAAACTGTGAGATAGCAAAATAAAAATACATTGAAATATTTTATTAAATCATTATTCCCAGCAGTAGTAGTTTTAGAAATAGATAACTAATTTTCGAACCAGGAAAAACTACTGATTTAAAAAAAAAAAGAAATTTATAATTTTTAAAAAAAAAAATGGAGGATTAGTGACAAGGAAATCTCATTGTAAAATGTCTACATACGATTTCATTTTCTCGCTAGGAAAGTCGTGACTTAAGACAAGACTATTTTTTACGCATAATATACCACATGTCCTGCTATCTATATATATATATAAATGAATGTCTGTTTGTTGGTTTGTCCGGATCTTATAGGCTCCTAAACTACTCAACCGATCGCGACGAAACTTTCAGGAAGGACTTATTGTGATCATGCCGGGAAATATTATATAAAATAAATGTTTGTTTGTCCTTTACGCATTCCTTTACCATTCATACGATTTCGATGAAACTTCGGTGAGTTGTTGTACACACACCCGTGAAGGGTTCTGAAGAAAAAAAAAATTGAAAATCTAAAATTGAAAAAAATAATCAAATACGTACATACAGCGACATCTAGGAAAAACCTTCTGATTTATTCGTGTACGCACCAGACGAAAAACAAAAATATTGTGTTATAACAAGTGTGATATTGAAACTCGGGTTCGGGTCGGTGATGATGATGGGCTCGAACCGGGTGAGTCTATGAAATTTCGGCCCGTGCAGATCTCTAATCCAAAAACAGTTCAATAAACAGAATTAAAACACAAACCCTTTCTTTCTTTGAGTGGCATTGCAACGCATGCCGGGTACTCACTAGTATTATATAAATCAGTTGTTGGTTATAGCTACTAGGTTTAGATCTACAAAGTCATTTTACATAATAATGTAATGATGATATAAGTTTAAAAGTAGTTTATTAACCGGAAAAATATAAAAGTAACTGACAGTCAATGTATTATAATTATATGGCGTGCAAGTTAATAGTGATTAAACGGCTCTAAGGTATGTATATGTGCTACATTTCGTTTTACCACAGGGACCAGTTCCTCTATAAAATAGTAACGACTTATTGTCAAACCATGTATTTATAAAACTAAATTAATGATCATCACACACAGTGCTAAGCACTATAAGTAATTAAGGGAATTACCTATTTACAAAATTTCTTATATATTTAACAATATTATACTTTAATATATTACAATATAATTATACTTGTAAAATATACATAAGTACTATTTGACAACATTCGATAAACACAGTCCCTGTCTCTGTCTACGCTTTGAACATCGTTCACAATCCCAATGTATTTTACTTAGTGTTGCAGCAGACTGACAGATAGATCAAGACAAATAGTATTGACATTGTCATAATATTGGTAGATTATAATTATTTTTTTTTCAATAATGTGGGAAAAGAGACTGTGATTATATCGACGATGTGTTGGCCAATTGATGTAACCCTCAAAAGATACGAATATGAGTTGATAATTGGATCATTTCAAAGACATGTCAGAGCAGGTCTCGGCCAAATGACTAAATTAGAAAAATAAATTGACCACTTTTTGGAAGGGAAACATCATTTTACATTGGTTTTATGATTAAAAATTCTGATCCGGTGACTTGATGTAGGCCACTACTATATCGACACTCCCTACGTATAATCCTGTATCTGTAAACATGAGAATTTACAGATTTCAAAGATTCACAACGCAACTCACCATGTAATGTTTTCGATAAAAACAGTTTTTACTCTCTCCTAAACAATTTCAATTTTGAGGGTTACATCAATTGGCCGAAACACCATCGACATGAAAGTCATCAAACTAGAGAGGTGTTGACGATATACTTAATGTCATTCAAAGATAATGCAATAAAATTATGGACACGAATAAACAGTAAATAAATTTACATGTCAGTCATGTAGAGCGGTGGTCAGCGTCGTTGACTTCGGTTACGGATATTTCAGGTTTAATTAATTGATAATATACTAAATTTTTGGCTTTAAGTATGTAGGCTTGTATTGTCAAAAACACCCTGCAATCCATCCGATCCTAAAACACGGGTGTAGCGAGAACGAATAGTTAACTACTAGTTCCGTCTTAGCCATATCTTTCTATCCATACTCTCTTCGAAAAAGAGAGGTTGAGCAATTGAGTAACGAGCAGTTCTCGTAGAAAAACTTATGTTAAGATACCTCCATCAGGATTCCATAATATGCTCCACATTTGGAGCGATGATGGTAAAAAAATATATGTACATTACATTGAAGTGCATGCTTAAATTTTGAATATTGATATTTTAAATACCACACACAAATATTGTATTAAGATATTTACGATTGTTTGAATATTAGTTTATATACTGATTGCATATCATGTACCCACTATGAAGAATCTAGAAGCATATTATTGAATATAATATCAAGTATCCTACAATTTACTATTGTATACGGTTCATAATGTTATAATATAGTAGATATTCTTGGTAGAATATTTAAAACGTATTTTCGATGTTCTTTACTTGACTAAAGATCAAAGAATACTGCCAACCATCTCATATACAAAACATCATCTACTTGTTTGATAAAGTATCTATTTTATTATATATTGCTTTCTTATTTACGATGCAATTCTACCAAACTGACCCCAAATCAATAAATTTCATTCTTAGAAAGCCTCCTTTTATTTCTTGTTCTAGCTTTCGATATCTGTATTGCATTATGTATCCGGCGTCTGTTTTTCGGAAACTCTGTAGCCGGAAATGTTTCGAAGCATCTCCCCAAATTTCTCCATTGACTTTCACTTCACGTATGCAACATTTAGATGCAATATGTATTTGCAGCACGTCATTGTCATAACATTGAGGGGTCCCTGTTTTTCGAGGAGACGTCTATGCTACATATTTTTCGGCAAACATAGTCCAATCCAACAATAATATCCAATCTTTTCCATATTCTTAGAATTCTGATACTCACATCCTTCTCTCGGTATGGAAGTAACGCTTTGATGAAAAGTGATCGCTGGCACATTATCATAAAATACAAATTGTGATTTTTTTCTTTCTTAATGCGATAAACTTGTTTGTATCACACCGGAGATCATGTCTCCTCAATGATACATTAAGTCCAAAATAAATATTTATAATATAAGTAACAATAAGAAATAATAATAAAGTAACATTTAAAGGAATATGATGAGTACACAATAATTGTATTAAAGTCATCAACTAACAATTAATTTCAATACACAACTTTCTATGGTGAGGGACAGGGAAGGTTAACTTTTTTTCCAAAGGAGGCCGCAAATTTTTAGAACTGATAAAAGTTCTCTGGGGAAGAAACCAGATCCGGATGTCCAATAGGACCATCGGGACTATTTCTGGAGGAAAAATACAGAATATCTCTTTCAATAGACATAATTGGGCAATCCCAAAGAATGTGTTCATAATCTTGATTTTTATCACCACAAGGACAATATGGGTCTGCTTTAATTTTAAACTCATATAATTTGGCATTAAACGCACCATGACCAGTGATAAATTGGGAGGTCCAGTGATCTGGAGAAAACCATGTTGCATTCAGACGAAAGAGAATATCTGAGAAGAGTAGATGCGTAGTTCTACCCCGAGGAGACATTGACCACCGTTTTTGCCAAGTCATTAGAACAGTTAGTGAGCAGAGTTATTTCACTTTAGCTTTGAGAAACTGTTGAGAATCCAACGGTTGAAGAATTGTACTGCCAATTTGAGCTGAACAAATGGTGATTATCACTATTTGAACAAATTATGAGTATCACTATTGAATGTGATTAAATGAAAGCTGTTTCCTTCTATCAAGTTCGCTCAAATACAGAGCATAATGCACGAACAAGATCGTGCCACTTTCTACTGTCCACTGCAATTGTCCGCGTCTCATCCAACAAAATAAAGATCGTTCGTGCGGCAGTCCAACGGGGAGAATACGATGGCGTTATACGGGAGGTTACTATAAAAGATAATGGAGTGAAGTAACGTTATGTGCTACTTCACTATGGTATCAGTCACAAGTAGTTGCTAGGTATGTGTGCATATTGTGTATTGGTCAACTGCCATGATTCACATCCGCATACTAGCAGATGGATGATAATACAAAAAAAAAATGCCCGACGGTATTGATCAGATGCCAGAAAATAATATATATACTATTTATTATAAACAATCGAATTAGTGTAACCAACTTTAATACTTAAAATGCCATTATTTTTTATGTTATTGGTAAGAAATTCAATTTTATTAGGTATATAAATGAATTGTAAATGATTTAGATTTCATACTAAAAGCGGGTTAAGTTCTTAAGTTTATTTGAGTAATTCGATTACAACATTAAATGTAAAGTGTATAAGTCGTAAAACAACTCTCCTTACATGAATTGTCTGAATATATTTGAATTCCTAATGCGACGAAGGAAAGTCACCGACCAAAAAGGCTTGAAATTTTCTCGTTACGAAGTTCAAACAAGGAGCTAAACACTGTGAGTTCACTCATCTACGTATGTGTGAAACTCTTGCATACAAATTCTCGCAACGTAGTAGGGAGAAAATGGACTACATAAATGTATGACGTGAGAATTGAATGACAACTCAAAATTGTTGATAATTACGGTTCACGAATATTTATTTTACAATATTTCAGTGAATATAATATAATATTCAATTATATATAATAGTATATATAGGTTATTTTGAGTAAGATGGTGACAGATTTAAACGTACATATTTTATTTAGAATAAATGGTTACTCCGGCTAAAGAATTAACAGAAAAATATTTTTTAATATTGTGTATCAAATCTTACATAATTAGATTAAGTTTTTGGATATTATTTACTACGTCGCATTGTATTGAATCGCTCCAGAAAAGATTAGACTAGTACAATAATTAGGGTTAAAACAAGTTATATGCGTATTCAAAAAATATAGTTTGGTGAAAAAACGGTGATGTGATTCGTGGTTATCATTTGACTACAGGAATGCATTGCAGGTTGTAATAAAATTATAATAGAACTGTTTACAATTTTCTCATTGTTTTAATACAACCATTTAAAATAAATGTGAAATAGTTTCTGAACGACGTGTGCTTCCCACCAATCATAAAACGGTGTCTTATTCATAATGGTAATTATATGAGTAGATGGTGAAGTACCATATTCATAAAATAATAGATGAATCTTTAACAATACATAGTTTTAAGCCAGTAAATGTGTTAGGTATATTTTGTTTACTTTGTTTATCAAGAATAATTTATATGATATATAAGTAATACATTATTTTATGAATACACCTTCGACAATATATTAAATGTTTTGTCTTAATCTATTCAATTTTCGCCTTAAAAAATAGCTGTATCGGAAGGTAAGTCGCCAATACCCTGATTGGTTATTTTTGCTAAAAGTTCATACAAAAATGGCAACGCCCTATTGGCAGGTAACGTGAATAATTGGTCCCCAAACGTGCTGTTAAATAAACTTCTCTACCTGAGTTTAGTCAGTAATAAGAAAAGTTTTTAATAATAATATACCCAACAAAATGTTAAATATTCTTTTCTCTCTATCCATGTTCAAATAATTATTATTAGCAAAAGCCGTTCTGGGTTAATTAAAAAAATATAAATAAATTCGTCATCATTTTTATTCACAGTAAAAACGTTGCATTTGGCTTTAAATGACGCTGATAGTGTTTTAGTAATGAAAACATTCAGTGAAACATCGAGATTTTATCTATTTACATTAAAATAGTGGTCAAACATAAATTTCCATTTCATGCAATATTGGTAAATTTACCGCAAAATTTTAAGTGATTGATGAATTCTGTATTTGACTACGAACTTTTTAGTAAACATATTACACCTTACTAACAAACCTAATTTGTATTGATTTATATGAAAAAATAATGCCATTTCAAATTTAAACAAAAGTTCTGCTAAAAATATTCATAAAATTACAATTTTCAAAAGCAAAATAGCTTTTTGTGATCTATTCGTTGGATGTTTGGCAGTGAAAATTTCTTACGATACAAATGATTTGTTTTTCTTTATACACATCTTTCTTAATTAAACTTTATTCAACCTATGAAGTGGACTCTCAGATCCCTTACTAATTTATTTGCTTGGGTGAGTACAGAAATATTTCGCTTTCACATTACAATACATAAAAACTAAAAGTTTTGTCAGCTGAACTCAAAACGAGTATTGACGTAAACTTTTAACGAAAAAATGTTCAAATGTTATCGGGAATTTGTCGCAATGTGAACTTATATTTTTTTTCATATCTCTCAAGTTAAAATTTCAATTATGCATACTTTAAATATTTATTTTTTACCAAAAATAGACATCTGCAGTAATCAAAATTTTACACTTGTTTTCATAAATTAAATAACTTCTGACAATAATTTGAGATACATTGAAAACTACAATTGATAGTGAATTTTCAGCATATTTTATCTGAATATTCTTATGGTCAAAAGTAAAAAAGTGAATTTATCCATAAACAAATCTCAATTGAACTGAAGTATGATTCACTTTTAGTAATAGGTATTTGGTTATAACGTATATTCTCCCCTTATTTTTCTAGCCCCACGTACCATTTGCACATGGCACATGTGATGGGATTAGATGAATCTGAAAATGACTGGCAGTATAAACCGTGGAGTGAAATTAATATTGAATGTATTAAGCCATGAAAATGATCATCTTAAATGAATATGTTCTATGATATTTGATTGAAACTCGTCTTAAATATACCAAGTATAAGCACATATAACTGCCTGCTGCTCTATAAGTACATGTAACCATTGTAAACTTCTCCTTGAGTCATTTGTTTTATCACTTTACCTGCTATTAACAAAGCAGTGTTGGAGTGAAAAATCGAGCGATTTGGGATCATATGTTTAAAGCAATCAAAGTGCACACACAGTCACCCTGCAAAATGATATCAACTCACTCAAAACTGATATTGCTTCGTTAATCTTCCCGCTTTCATGCAGTGACATTTCGTTACTTTGTGAGTTTTGTCATTTAAACGCATTTTTAAAGCGAAATGTCAATTTCAAAAAGTAAAATATGGTATATAATTATTTTACGTAATATTTTGTGTGTAAAACCTCAAAGACGCAAGAATCAAAATTCTTCATCTTAAGATGTGTTCGATGCCGTTTGAAACAAAACGGTTGCATACGGTACGTCATGCATCTCGGATTGTTACTATACTATACTACAATTTTCTATTTTTCGATGGTAAAAATGATGAGGTTTTCAATTTATGATTAATTATACAAAGAAGACGTAAACTATAATGTATTTTTAATAATACGTAGAACTATTTCATTTACAAATATCCGAATTTTCAATTTGTTATATGACCTATTCCACAGATAATTTAAAAGTTTAAACGCTGAAGTAGCTCATTCTTACACTATGGATACGGAAGGGTTAAGAATATTTCAAAAAAAGTGTTGTCATTATTATTTATTCTCAATTACATGCGCTATGTACGGAAGTAATAATATCGATTTGGTATATTCATATTTCCTTGTGCAATCTACAGCATATGCATCATCTTTGTATTATTTATAGGCAGATATAACTTTGAGTCAAGAGTTTGAGTGATTCATGCTATCGCAGTAAACTTAGATGGTGTGAAAACTACATTAACGGAGATATTATTGAATTTGCAATAGCCCTGAGGGTTTCCATGGCGACTCCCGACATCCTCCCTGACATCTACTATACTTCATCCAATTATTTTGAAGAGAGTGAGTCACTTCCATGAGCTTATTGCCACACAGTGAACGACACATACTTATGTAGAACAAACGTCCTATCTATTCAATAAATAGATCGATAGTAAATGGTAGTTATAGTAACATTGGGGTTGTATCCCCAGACTGTAATCTTTCATGTTAGATTGTATAAGGGGGAGTATAATAATCTATTGAAATAATAGCAATCAATCTTTTGGAATACACTTTTGCGGTATCTGAGCCAGGGAAATCCATTGTTAGTTTATAATATATTACTATATACGACATTCTTCAAAGTATTCATGTAAATAAATGTACTTATATGATAATTTCCATTATAAATGCCACTTGTAGAAATTATATATAATAAAATCTGTTTCTCTTCCTAATGAATCATCGTCAAAGCTCCCAGGCGTACTTCTTATCGTAATTTAAATGTAAAAATATCCATAGATTTCACATTAGTTTTAGTCATCCACATTAATTTCTTTGTCGAAATTCTAAATGTTTTAAATTCACAGCGATAGCTTTTTTGAGGGTTATTTTAAATTTATTTCTTTTAATAAAAATAACTATTTCTTCGAGCACAAAAATATTAACATAGCTGAGTTATCTTATGCTACGTGCAAAGTTAAAACTATAAATTAACATTTATGATATTTTTTAGATTATATGAGTAATATATAATATTTAAATTCGATAATCACTCAAATAATGAATGTTTCACCTTAATTAATATTTCAGATTTCTAATGGAGTATTCCTTTTTATGTTTAAGGTAAAATATTGTATAGTTCGACAAGATTAATGTTACATAATTAATTGGTGTTTCGGTACGACGCCATCATCTATATGAGATAATTTTTCCCACTAATTATTACCATCGTATCGGATTTTTATTATTACTGGACAATATTGCATTAAGACATTTATGTTTGTAAATATGAAGGAATGCATATTTTTTCAAAGTAAACGTGTTTTTTATGTACAATAATGTAAATTGAAAAGTAGTTTGTGTAACGTATAACTTTAGAAAAATATGGGAATAAAGATAACGATGATGTCGATTTTCCCAAATTGAGTAGAAATTTTAAATTTAATAGAAAGTATTAAAGAAACCTTCATTATAGATATATTGATGTATTACGCATATATGAAAGGATTGGCAGTAAAACTTTGAATATTTTATATCGCACCCATAAATTCAAAAGTTTGAGGTTATGACATTCACTTTGGAAAATACCAAGATATCTAGGCGACCGTAAAAGATGATATTACACTTCGATAGACGCAAGGACTTAAAAGGGCGTTTTGGAGGATATGAAAGTTTTTATGGTACATTTATGTAATGTCCATTGAAAACGTAAAAATGTCGTTTTATAGGCAAACCCACACAGCTGCACATTAATAAATCTGTCACAGAGGAATCCAAAGACATAAATTTTACAAAATGCAATTTTGATTTTTAAAATATCACATGGAAGTTAGTAAGGGGTGCTAAATAAACAATTCTTCATGCTGTGGGTTTAATATTAAGGAACGATAAAACATCACAACTGTAACTGAAAAAAAATTTGCGTTTGTGATATCGTTCAACTTTTTTTAAGATAAACAATTGACAAAAATTCTTTTTTAACATATATAAACGTTAGTTGAAATTTAAAAAAGGCACTCGAAATCAACTCGACGAGATAAAATATCACATACAACCATGCCCAAGAAATGAAATTGAATCAATAAAAAAATCTGATCAATAATCCGAGTTTTAACTACTAAGCTAAAGATTGCAAAGTCGATCATAATTTTTTTGATTGCATAATATTATATATTATTATGGACACTTAAAATTGAGTATAGTTACAGAGAAAACACAGAGATTAATTTGAAATAGAGTCAACATAACACATTATTAAAAATATTTTTAATATATTATATGTCGTCGCAGTTCTGGAAGAAATCACTAAATCGAAAAAATGACATTGAGTTAAGTATACCAAAATGTTCCTTATTTCAAATTCTACCGTGTGAAAGAACAAACTTATTTTTATAATTTAAGTCTTCGACTGAGGTTGCTTGATGGAATTTCAATATCAAATTTGAATTGTTGAGACTTGTGAGAGTTTTTGTACAAAATCTCAACAATTCAAATTTTATTTTTATAAATTACACTTTTACTTAAAAAGAGTTTTGTACAAACAAAATTGAAAAGGTATAGGATTTCAAACATTTGACAAACTTCAAAGTTCAATTACTCAAAAATAGTATTTTTCAGTTAGTGTCTTCTTCCAGAACAACGACGACATTTAAAACAAATTTCCTGCTTAGGAAAATTATTGAACACAAATGATTTCAGAAAACAATAAAAATTTAGGCTATATGGATTTATAAGAATATGCATCCATTTCCTGTGCTTTTTATGGTTGATTTTGTTTGAATAAATTCAATTTAATGACCATAGAAGATTATTTTATGTAGCCGTTTTAAGCATATTGCAATTTCAAACACGCTTGTAGTGCGTTACGTTATAATAATCCTGATAAGTCGTAGAGCTTAAAGCCACAAGACAAACTTCTAGGAAAACTTTCAGAGTTATATTCAAAACGCTTGTTAAAATCCCATTACGCTTGAAATTTTTCGGATTTCGAGCATTAAAAATAAATCAGGAGACCTGCAGATTATTTTTCAGCGACTCGTTGTTTGATAACGCAAAGTTAGTTGGACGCAAGTTGCTCAATTATGTTGACCAATGCGACACAAGGGTCACGGCCCTTTAAGCTTTTAAATATTAATTAAAACTGTTACTAGCATATCAGCTGTTGAACATACATATAACTTTCATTAGTTAATTCAGTGGGAGCATTTTGAGAAAGAACGACCAGAAGAAGGTTTCAAGACTGTATATTTTGTTTTACAGTAATGTATGAATGTATTCTACTCGACTAAAAATGATCAATACATTATTCGGGATTGAAATACTGAATAAATATAACGAAATCATTTTAATGCTACATACTCAGATCTGATACGGTCCATTTTACGTGTTTTTATTATCTCGTGCCACCAGTACGAAATCCATGTTCAAAACGTTAAAACAAATTAAAGAGATCGCATAACTTATGTTATGCGCATGTTTGTTATTACATAAAAAGGATCTTAAATTCTACGCTGAAATTGCAGTTCGTTTATATGTTTATCAAACAGTAAAACGATGTTAGTTACACCTTAAATCTGGGATTTACTTTTCGGGCAACCGAGTATAAGTCAAGGATGATTTTTTTTATATCGCTTATGTAACTGTGATAAATATGTATTATTATTGTAACTCCTTGAAATAATATATTACTTAATAATCAAATCAAGGTTGTATTACAATGGATTAAGGCTAATACTTAGTATAAAATTAATGTGTCTCCAATCTTCCAAACTACTAATCTCAATCACTTATAATTTTTAATTAATTAGTTAGTTGGTTCTATCATTTATGTGTAATTGGTTTTTTTTTTAAATAGAAAACTGTAAATATCAGAATATTACCTGTGTAAGTATGTGAAGAATTTACTATGATTTTTAGGTTGCTATTATGATATAATCAAAACTTGGTTTCCATAGTAGTTCGTATAAAATTGGTAACTTTGTATTTCTAACTAGTGGGAATGGTTGTCATAGATGACGGTATTGAAATTGAAATACTGAATATCTAAAGTAGCTGTTCTTTTGTTTGCATACTGACGGACTGATAATTGTTTGTTTGTCACGGTTTGTGTAAAATCGGAACTACGTATATTGTTTATAGTCGCCGCGGACGGTTAGTTGATGAGAAAATTTCATACCTACATGTGTAAGTGATAATAATGATAATAAATCTACGCCTACAGACCGGCCTGGGCTACTATATTTATATAAGATATTACGTGATAAAATAATCCCCATATTTTAATTCACTAAAATATGATCTAATTTGTATTATTGAGATTTTGTACACTTCCATGTATTTTGTCACTAACGATCCGGGTTTCGCCTTTCGGCATTTTCAGGCATTCGAGCGCACGAATCGAGTCGAATTGACAGACAATAAACAGTGTCTAACGTTTATATAGGAGATACAAATACGACAAATATTTTATATGGATTCGGCGGTAACTTTGTGGAAGTTCATTACGACAAATATTATTTACGAGACAAAATATTATGTCTAGGATCCACACTGATACCTGAGTTAAAATTTCGAGAATCACCTTAATCCTTATTTTGTAAACAACGCATTAACAGAGTGGCGAATTGCCGCTTCCCAACTAATATTAGAATTACCAGTGATTTTACAATTATAATAGCATTGTGGGTTTCGACGGGATGCGATTCGACGAAAGGATAAATAGATACAATCATTCCACATTTAGTGAAATCTAGTAGGTGATTCAACGTATAGGATACAGCAACGGGGAGTTTGGAAGATTCAGCTGTTCGTTCAGAATTGGCAAGGATCTTAACTGGGCTCTATTGATTTCCAAAATTTCTTGATAAAACAATTTATGATCCCACATGTTTTGATGCAACAATTTAACCCCATCGGCGAAAAGCAAAACCCAGGTCGTTAGTGACTGAATACATGGAAGTGTACAAAATCTCAATAATTCAAATTTGATATTGAAATTCCATCAAGGACCCTCAGTCGATGTCTTAAATTATATTAATATGATCTAGTTTATTCAAATGAAAAATACAATAACAATAATTTTAAAGTCGATTTGAATACGACTGTTCTGTAATTTTTAATGGCTCTCGAATCTTTTCCAATTGTTGAATTATAATAACTATTTAATTTAAAATCTACTTGGGCATCTTTGTAACGAGACAACTATGAAGAAATTTAATAGGACGTTGTATAACATTATATTTAGTTAAATAAGTATGTGTATGGCTCGCTGATTTTTGCAAATGACATTTTGTTATAATATTATATTAAGTACCAAAGCAGTTATACCGGTACGTTGCTGAAAGCGAAGTTCATAATTACAAGAATAACGAAAGCATGAAGCAGAAAATCGATATACCTAAACTAGCATGGAAACTCTGAGCCAACAAACTTTGTGTCATATTTATTCGAACGTTTTCGCTAGTACTGAACACCGTTGGAGGAAAAACTTTGTTTTTAATTTAATAAATACTTTCTTTTGAAATTGGAGAATTGTTTCAGAGCAGTTTTATTGCTTTGAAAAATTATGTTGGGAAAATGTGGTTAATATTGTTTCATGAAACGTTAGTGTTAATCTTTTTGGGTGTTGTTTGTTTGATAATAAAGTAAAATTGTTTTAGTAATTAAAAAAAAATGTAGAGAAACGTAGTGCAATAATACCCAAGCAATCAGTGCAAAAATCAACAGCTGATATTAATCTTGACAAGAATTGAACGTTCAGATTTATAATGTAGTCAATAAATAGATCTTCTTTCGCTAGGCTTACAGAAACCAACTACAAACAAACTGATTTTTTGAAGTTTTTTCGCTTTTCAATTAATTTTTAACCATATCCGCTCCTTACTTGTAGCATATGGCCACCACAAGATTCTTTATCCCTCGTCAGTCTCCTTCCTCCTCCTAAATCATCCCAACTTTCCGTAGCTTCAACAAGTACTTGCTATGGATGGTCATCAGCGGCCATTCAGGACAACGGAATATATTATACAAATAAGTATTGAATTGTCGCTTATAAGCTTCATCTGCCCGATATATATAAATTTAATTGATTCTACTATTGATACTTCCTTAAGATCAATGGTTGACCAGGGGTTGGGGTCACCAAACTCGGGTACCAATACCATTATGAATCATCACAACGCGGATATGGAAACAAAACCAAAAGAGATACAACACAGAAGTTTTCAAAAGTCTTTCAAGGAATTAATTAATTATTTTCGATGCGTACAGAATACCAACACGTTACGAATTAATTTCACAGTTGAAAAATATTTCGAAGAGTTTTTATTCAGCCTATAACGAAATTAGCCATGTTTGACAAGTCTCGACAATTACAGTTATTTCTGATATTGAGTTTGAAAGGTATTCAAGAAATTGCAAGAGTTATTTCTATTTCGGGTTCAGTCACACGAGAAGCCAGCGACATCTTGCAGTTGGTAGACCTGGCGTGGACCGAGACGATAAGTTAACGGCAGTTAAATGATTCACGGAGTAGAAGGTAATTAAATCTATTATAACCCAATGACAGGTATTGGAAAACTTCATAATTGGACCAAACAGTGTGGCATCTATTCAGTTGACAAAATTCTTATTATGATTTCAACGTACTGCCAAATACGTTTTTATTTTAGAAGGCAAATATGTTATTACCATATTAGGCATTAAAACAATTATTCTGCTAAGAAGTTCTTGTTTGCAATAGAATATTAATACTAATGAACGAGTATTGTTAACATTTTGTTGGTTAAATAAACATTATAATAATAGCGTTGCCTTGTATATTTACTAATTTAATTTTACAATTAAAGCTTTTTGTACAGCATATGTAATATATTATATAATTTAAGACATCGACTGAGGGTGCTTGATGGAATTTCAATATCAAATTTGGATTATTGAGATTTTGTACATTTCCATGTATTTTGTCACTAACGACCCGGGTTTCGCCTTTCGGCATCTTCAGGCATTCGAGCACACGAATGGACTCGAACTGACAGACAGTAAACAGTGTCTAACGTTTATATAGAAGATACAAATACGACAAATATTATTTACGAGGTAAGATATTATACGTCTGAGAGCCACACTGATACCTGAGTTAAAATTTCGAGAATCGCCCTAATCCTTATTTTGTAAACACCATATTAACAGAGTGGCGAATTGCCGCTTTTCAACTTCTTTTAGAAATACCAGTGATTTTACAATTATATTTATTATTATAGTTAGTCTTCCTATAAACACAAAAAAAATATGAAATTTTACAGATTGAATAGCAAAAGCATTGTTTGAATATTTCGAATACATGTAGTTTAAATACTACTGTAAAACTGAAAGTACTCAAATATTGAAGAGGCGATAATGTAGTACAGTTTGATAGTAACAATAGGTAAAGAAAATTGTTCTTCTTTGGTAAGATACAATAAATATATCCCCTTCAATCATCGTACTGTAAATACTGATATGAACATAAATATACGTCAATATGCAGAAAGTTAAAGGAATTTATCGGATATTATATAACTTCGAAAATTGGATGGAACGTGTTCTTGAAAATATCAAATTAAAATTCGATCTTTTATAAGCAGGTGACAAAGATTTTGTTGAAGATTTTAAAATACAAATTCATAGGACATTTTAACAAAAGTATTGTATATCTGAATTAAAATTAGGTTATCACTTGTTCAGCAACGTTTTATGTAAATAAGGGTTCGTTCCTACATTCCACCGTCCTAACAATTGCCATAATTAATTGCGAGCACGTTTTATGCTGCCACTTTAAAGTGAAATCATTTGTTTATTGTTATATTATAACTTCAATACCATTTTGAGTTGTCGACCATATTCTGTACAGAAAATTCATAGTTAAATTTACAAAATTTATACTTTGAAGTGAATGTAATTTTTAAGTACAAACTAATATATTTATTTAAATTACATTAGGTTTGACAAACGACAGAAAAAAATATAAAACAAATAGATAAATTGATAATAAATTCATCATTTTTAAAAAATAGCATTGTATGGTTGACAGTTTAAAAAATAAGTTTATCGAATTAAAACAATAATGAAAAACACATAATTAATATTTCATATACTAATTACGTGTTAAAACATTTGTTTTAATTCGATAGAGTTGTTTTTAAACTGTTTTTGTGCTACCAGAAAAATTTCGATTTTGTAGATAAACAATTTTCCAATGAAAATGACGATATATATTTATTATCATAACATGTAATGAGAAAACTTTATATTTTTTATTTTACACAATTTGTATTCAGCTTTAAGAATCTATTTTACACTCATTTTTGATCAGTTTAAGATGTTCACTAAGTCAAATTATGGAATAAATGAACTATGCATAAAGTTGTACTTTACCTAGCATGTATAAAAACAGTTTTTTTGTTATAGGTGGTAATTATTTAATCCAATTTTTAAAAAATCGTCGATTGCCTTACTAAATGTGGGTGTTTAATTATATTTACACTTTTAAAATAGTCATATACAAATAAAAATATACGTAACAATTGTGTAGAAAATCTTTGACAAACACGTTTGTAGTAAGGTGCACGATAAATTGATTCTGTTTTTATGAGAAGTACCCATGCAAATATTATTATGTTAAATCTAAGAACGACATTTTTTTTCAACTGCTTTACAAGATTTCTTTGCAGGCAATATTGCGTGCTCAGTATCAAAAAATTAAACATCGTACATGCGGTTGCTTCCAAAGCCAAGCTTTCTTGTGAGGGGCTAAACTCAATATTTTCGTCTCGGTAAGCTCGGCCCTCCAAAACGCTCCTGACAACTTTCAAAAAGAAACTTCACGGAGACTGTCTGCTTTTATATCAATCAATACAGATTCATGAAGCTTATTTTGCCTCTACCACTGATTATATTTGATTTTATGAAACTCTTTACCAAGTAGCTCTTCAGTATCTTGTGAGCGCAAAATTAATTTTGACGGAATCACGGCATCATAAAGCAGTATGTTGAAGTATGAAATGTTTTTCATCTCTAGCATATTATTTTATTTTTATATTTTACTGCAAGTTGACGATATTTACCATTACTAATGATGCAGTAAGTTATGAAAAAATAACCAGCGATATATTTAAAAAATTACTTACTCCACTGGTGTAACGCAATTGCCGCATTTGTCTGTTCATTGTAACCATGCCTACATCGTACTACATTATTACTTTAACTTAATTCATTGATTGAATTGGAATTTACTTGGTAGAACTCCATTATAATAGGAAAAAATATCAATGTATTTAGTTCTACAAAATTGTATTTGGTAGATGATAGATATCTCAGCTAAACGTCATCCTCAGAACTATTCTGACAATGGCGTTAAGCCGAAATAACTATTAATAAAAAGATCGTTAAATATGAGCATGTGTATCAGCGTGGCTATTAAACATCATTTTGAATTTATTTGTAGAATAATAATTGTTAAAGCCTTATTTACATTCACAATTAATAATTTCAATTTTTGACAGATATTTTATAAGGACGAAAGAAGTTTATTGATATAGAATATAAGTAGTATTTAAAAAATATTATTTGACTTGATTTGTCAATTAAAAAAATGAATTCCTATCTATGCTATTAATTATGAAATAACGGTGTACCGGAAATTTTTGAGGTCTTAATTAAAAACACATTAAGTTACCCAGTCTTAATACAAATGAATTAACATCTCATCACAACGGGCATAAAGAAAGACTTTACAAGACTCCATCGATAGAATCATATAAATCGCGATTTTGACTGATTAAAGCTCTCAGTTTAAATAAAAAATCAGCAAACGTAAATAATAGAAAAGAAAATTTGAAAGCTTTCAACGACTTGTAATAAAACTTTTCATTGTTGAATGTACGATAATTCCCAGGGTAGAAGAAATTATTCAAGTTACATAATTTTGTCAAGAATAAGTACGTACCTGCGGAGTTACGAGGAAAACTTTATTTACGGCAGTTTTTTCCAGATATTCCTAACGACGTTTACTTACGTTTGAATAATTCAGTATTTTTTCAGAGATTGACATTAAACAACGAATTGAAAATAAGTATCGACCTCAAATTCGTTAATGTATTTTTTTAACGTTACCGAAGATTTCCATCCAATATTTACATAATACTTTCAGTTTACACATTTTTCTCGAACCGTTCCGAGCTCATAATATTTATTAAAAATTGAATTACTTTATTTTTTACACTTCAGTTATACGATTTATAAGGGCAATCAAATATTATTTTCATCTAACAACATTACTTATAGAAATGATTATTTCTCTTGTCGTCTTTAAATTTATTATTAATGCATTACATCGTATTGTTTTCTATATGTCCGTTAAACTTGTATTTATAATACTTTATGAAAATCGTTTATCGTTAAGAAAACTTGGTAGTTTGTAAGTTTTTATAGAATAAAATAGTAAAAGAATAAAATATTGAGAAGTATCAATGTTTTCTGCTCGGAAAATATAACGACTGAGCAGGCTACCAACAAATGCACGAAATAATTTAAGCCTTTTTGCGTAACTACGAAACACAAATAAGTCACGTGTTTTTCAAATAATACACTAGATTTAATTTTCATTCGATTATCCAAGAGTTTAAATTCTAATTTATTGCACGTTTTACATTTGGTAGCATTCATCAAGATAAATCCGTGTTTAAACTCAACACTTTTCACGGAAAATGTTCTTAAAATTACCGTTTTTAAGACCTTTTTTGGGTTTACAGAAATACATCATCAAATGTAATTTAAGACATCGACTGAGGGTGCTTGATGGAATTTCAATATCAAATTTGAATTATTGAGATTTTGTACACTTCCATGTATTTTGTCACTAACGACCTGGGTTTTGCTTTTCACCGATGGGGTTAAATTGTTGCATCAAAACATGTGGGATCATACATTGACTCGTTCGTGACTGTCAGTTCGAGTCCATTCGTGCGCTCGAATGCCTGAAGATGCCGAAAGGCGAAACCCGGGTCGTTAGTGACAAAATACATGGAAGTGTACGAAATCTCAATAATTCAAATTTGACAACACCAAATGTTTTAATACAAGCAATTTTGTAATTTTAAATTAAAAAATAGTGACCAACATATTGGTATAATATCTACAATGTTTCAGCAAGCCAAGAGAAAATTATGTGCCAAATAATGGTTGTTCCAATTTTCATTTTGTTTAATTAGAGTTTAATTTATATTTTTATTTAAACTAAATTAATTTTGAATATGTATAATAAATTGCGCACCAACTCGAGGCGGGTACGCGAGGGTCTTAAGCTGCAGTGTGGCTTTATATTATATTTGCAAAATTGATTCGGTCGCCGATTGAACCGGTTTCGCTTTATTATTCTGCACTAATTACCCTCGCATATGTATGACCTCTTGTATAATTGCGTGTACAACTAAGTGAATGTTATTTTGGTAATCCCCTCTAACCCACCCCCCCCCCCTCTCCAACACTACACACACGCAAATAATTATTATTGTCTGCGATGATAACGTTCCATCTCCTCGTCAGTCATCGGTAAAATTCCATAAGTCTTATATTTTAGTTCGTTCAATAATCACTTGATAAAATCACCTATGATTTAGGATCTAAGACACCTAGGTTAATTTTTAATAAAGAAGCGAAGCTTGTGTCGTACTAATAAAGTAGTCAATTTCATATTGTCGACGTTAATGTTAGCTTTAATGTAGGCAGTAAACTATTTTCATTCTCTTTTTGTACGCTGTAGAAACTGCGCAAAGGAACTTATTTATTGTATACTTCAAAAGAAAGTAGCAATTATAAAATCGTAATTTAAACTGACGCTACCTTAACCAGAGGGGGATCCCGAGTCTTTTTAGATTCTTAAGTGGGACCTTTTGGCTGAATTAAAAATGTTCATTGTATTGTTTTTTTACGTACAAAATGCTGTGTGCAAATATTTTTTAAGTATACCTGATTGTAGTTTCTTGAGTTTGGTCTTATTTGATAAACGCGACCTTCCAGCATGAAAGCGTTTCACATCACATCCCTTAAACCATATTTTAGTTTTATCGCTTAAATAATAGTATATAGTCAGCGAACGAATCAAAAGATATAGTAAATTAGTAAATAAGAATTAAAGGTGCGTTTAAATTAGCATGAATTTAACCTGTGCTACGAGATATACCTAGGGATAAAAAAACAGAATTCGAAATTCGAATCCCTCGTGTGACATTATACTCGGTCACAATGTGACGTGCTTTATGCCTCGTTCACAATGTTGGGGAGCAAGTGATATACAACGCACGCCGTGTTAGGTTACAGCGTTTTCAAAGGGACATAGAATAGCGAGTGTTGTTTGTGAACAAGTCTAGAAAAAATTATTGTACTTAATAATAAATTGAGTAACAACTGTCTATCTAGTAATTCTACTAAAACACATTAAATGCTTTCCAGGAGATGTTTTCATTAACAAAATGTTTCAATAATAAATTGAGAATTATAACTTTATTATTCTACTTATCCTGTAACTGGTGTGACACATTTCATGTTTCTTTTTTTGTAGAAGCATATTTAAAATAAATTAATCTCTTTCTTAATGGTAACATTATCTTATTCTTGATAATTGATAGATTAGAACCAATATCTACGTTGTGTGATATGTTTTTCAATGAAGCAAAATACAATTCACACCTGGTTACATACAAAATATCATCATTTTAGTTAATATTTTTCTTCATTGAAAGTGAATTTGTTTATTTTAACCGGCGAATATATCGAAAATATTATAGCTGGGATTTATTAGCTATATAGATTTATGAAAATATAATGAAATCAGTAAATAATAAGTATCATCAGTGAATAATTAAGATACTCCTACTCATAGAAAGAAGAGATTTGCATCATTTAAGTAAATAATTTCGTAAGTAGTTTTAACTGTAGGTATAAAATATGAGAAACTAACTGGGATAAAATTTATTTTGATAGAAGCTTGAGAACGCTATTCCCTGGCTTGTATTTTATTTTTGCGAAGAAAGAAACATGACACGCGCCGAGGGTTGGCGTGCAGTTGTTCTAGGGTCGGAAAACTTATAACGGAGGGGCAAAAATATATACGTACAGCGATTGTAAACTGTATGCTCGGTAAACTGGGCTTAACGATTTTATATACATTGCGTGTGTACATTAAATATTTAAAAAAAAATCATAAGACACCGGTTACTTAAATTTTATTATAATTCAAAATTAATTCGGAACTGATAAGCTTACTCATGTTTAAATACCGATGAACTGAAAAAAATTTAAAACTCAAATAAATAACATTGGTGAAATATTGTATTTAATATATCGTGGAATTAAATAGAATATAAAATTTGTGAATTGTTATATTTAAATAATTATGGGCTTACTTTCATATTTTATTGTAAGTGTTTTTTATAAAAACTGTACTTTGCAGACAACTTACAAGAACTTTTAAAATTTTAATATTACAACTAGATTTTCTCAATTGCTATTATTTTACCCTATTTGATCATTGGTGAGCACGCATTTGTTTAACGTAGATTACAAAACTTGTATTTCTGAATTAACGGTTTTTGTAAGAACAACGACAATATAAAATCTAGTTGAGAATATGTCATCTCTACAAGAAATTGATACTGATACGATGTATGAAATATATAATTAAGATTTCTTATAAAGTCTATTGAATTTTATTTTGTACTGACAACACATTATAAGAAGAAGAAACATAATAAAACTTTTTTGTGGTGTTTCTTCCCTCCATTGTCCTTACAGTATCGCACTTCCGACAGAGTCACCATCAATTCCGCAGGAAAAATAAATGGTGACATCTGATTTTTGGACGACGATAGTTCACTCGGTGTCTAAGGGGGAAATAGAAGAGGAGGGATGACGCTGTCGTGCGGAAACCGCCCTAGGGTGAAGGCTAGACAAAACAACCCCTCGCCGGCAGCTACCCCACGGGGTGAAATAAACGCAATTCATCAATATTTTTCGACAATTCAGAAACTATTCCAGCAAGCGTTGTTGTCGTTTTTTAACGACATACTAGTTTTATTGATTTTATGGGAACTACGGCACGCGCTCTTCAAATAAAATTAGACATGATAATCTTTCATTTGACATATATTATGTATTGAAAAGAATTCTCCTATCCACAACATACTAAATATATTTTCGTGTCTTGCGAATTACTTTTAATTTTTTTATTCAATTGCCAATCAAAAGTTCATGTTTGTAGTCCCAAAAAACTGGAAATGAGATTAATTGTCACTTTAAAACGTTTTGTGTTCTAAATATTCTGTAAAAATATTTAGAACACAAAACAAATACATACATAATTTATAAAACATGTAGATTCAACACGAAAATCGAAATAAAGCCCCGTGGTCAAAATGATGTTGGTTTTCTATTTTTCTTTATTTATATTTTTTGCACAACAATACAGTATTATTACAATTTTATCATCGGATGCAAATACAAAAACACAGATGTAAACTGTCAGAATTAATTGAAAAATCTCACGAAAATGTAATACAGTTGAAGTATCTCTTCTGTAGTGATACAAACTTTGCACTTTACAAGGCTTAGAGTCTAAGGTTTAAGCTGATTATAAATTAAGAGTCTGAGAAGCTAATAAGTGATTAATATTACACGAAGTATTACTTATTAGTTTACTAATTAATTTACGTATAAATGTACTCATTAATTTACTGAAATGATTTTTTTTGTGTATTAAAGGCAATCAATTATTATTGCTTATTCTATTTTATAAAAACAAACAAATATTGTTTCGATGTTGAAAAAAATTTTAAACTATCGTCGGCGTCCGTGGCGCAGTTGGTTTCGTCGCTGGCTACGGTTACGGATGTCTCGGGTTCAATTCCCGGTGCGGACGGTTTTCATAGATTGATCTTTCAATCGATTTATGGATTTCTGTTCGTAGTCTGAGTCCTCCCTCCCAACAATCCCATCCTCACGGGGCGTAACGAGAGCGATTAGCTAACCACTAGTCCTGTCATAGCCCTATCCTTCTATCCCTACTCTCTTCGAAAAAGAAAAGAGAGGTTGAGCAACTGAGTGACAAGCAGTTCTCGTAGAAAAAAATCTGTCAAGATACCTCCATTAGGAGACCATATGCTCCACATTGGGAGCGGACATGGAAAAAAAAAAAATGTTTATGAACTACAGAATTGTTGTGTCTGGCATTGACTTGGTTGATTGATATATATCCACTGTCTCCATGTTTTGATTTCACAGACCCATAATTGATATAATGTTAAGCGTCTTTTCCTTGTAATAAATAGTTAGTGGCAAAGTGACTTAACGCAGATGGCCTTATTTACAAGATATAACTGCTTTCATGCGAGGAAACAGCAGATTTATATCAAAGAAAAAAGTTTAAAGGAAGCATCAGTTATGGGGAGAAAAGGAGTAGGTGTGTTTTAAAGCAGAAACATACAGATACTATTACGAAGATGATTATCATCACTCCATGGTTCAATATATTTGACGTGAGACAGTTATGTCGTATGTGGTTAGTTGCTAATAACTATACTATGAAGCATTTTACCATACTGACTGACAGGACGGATATATTTTTACAAGAATAGTTCGTAGCGGTCTTATAACTTTAAAATATTAGTGCAATTCCTCCAAAGAGTTTTGAACCCATTTAAAAAAGTGTAATGTATATCGTTGACAATTCGTACGATTGGAGATAAGCCAAAAATAAGTTTTCAACTACCCAACAATTCATACCATTGTCAATGATATTAGTTCAGTATAATTGTTAATGAATATTTCGTATAAACTGAGGGTGACTGGTGCTCACTAGAAGACAAATTAATGCTTATATCCATTCTGATTTTATAAATCCTGTTAAGGTTAACTGTGTATCTTTGGTTTAGTGTGTAAAGATCATAGCTTAAAGTTTTTGACAATCTTTAACTTTACAGGAGAGCAAAAAACGTAATTGTTTTATTGTTACGCTGTATCTTATAATGATATTGGAATTATTCCTCGTTAAAGAATTTTTTCTTTCTATTACGCAAACATTTTTTTTACAAAAAACCTTCTTTAGATCTCATTAAATTTTGGAGTTTGGAGATAGTGGCTTCTATAGACGTTTTATAATCATAGACAACTAGATTTCTCTTAAAATAATCTAATCTTAATAACACTGAATCGTTTAAGAAGTATTTATTTGTTTTAATAACTAAATGTTTATATGATAGCCTCAAAAGTTATGTTCACTCTTACCAACTCTGCCAAAATTATAGAAAGTGGTTGAATATCTTACCTGAAAAAAGAAAATAAATATATTAGAATCGTATAAGTTTTACCATAGTTATAAATTAATTACACGCATAGTTATAGAATGAATACCGTTGCCAACTGCTGTACTACATATAGTATTGAACACAAGCGTCTGTTCTGCTAGGATTGAATCTTAGCCAAGACATTCAAATTAAATAATACGATATATTAACAAATATAGTATGTCATAGAATAGACTTCTGTGTATTTTTTTAAAAACAACCTAAAAAATAACAGAAACCAGAATCCTTGTAACGCTTATTTTTTTTTTGTATTATGGTAAATCTCTTTTTACGAAAATGAATCAAAAGCAACATGTGTAAACTGACTAAAAATATGTACGAAAACATGAAGGCATAAGTAGGTGTTTGGATTGATTATAAAATTGATTTGGTAAGTACAAAATGTCCGTGGCGCAGTTGGTAGGGTCGCTGGCTACGGTTACGGATGTCTCGGGTTCGATTCCCGGTTTCATGGATTGATCTTTCAATCGATTTATGGATTTCTGTTTGCAGTCCTCCCTCACACCCATCCCATCCTCTCAGGGAGTAGCGAGAGCGATTAGCGAACCACTAGTCCTGTCCTAGCCATATCCTTCTATCCCTACTCTCTTCAGAGAGGTTGAGCAACTGAGTAACAGTTCTCGTAGAAAAAATTCTGTTAAAATACCTCCATTAGGAGACCATGTGTTCCACATTGGGAACGGACATGGAAAAAAAATTGGATACTTAGCATTTATTAAACTTTCAAATTAAAATACTTGGTATAATTTGAGACATCGACTGAGGGTGCTTGATGGAATTTCAATATCATATTTGGATTATTGAGATTTTGTACACTTCCATGTATTTTGTCACTAACGACTGACTGGTCAGTTCGAGTCCATTCGTGTGCTCGAATGCCTGAAGATGCCGAAAGGCGAAACCCGGGTCGTTAGTGACAAAATACATGGAAGTGTACAAAATCTTAATAATCCAAATTTAAAATACTTAGGATTCAAATATTTTTTATCAACATATAAAAAATATAAAATTCAGTTATTTACGAGCAATAAAATAATAAAAAAAGACTGTAATAAATCCAGCCAATAGTTTGTTTTTCATTAAAAATGCAATTAGAGATACTAAATCATTTATTATATCTGCCTACAGGACAAGTCTTTCGTCTTACGTTAAACAGTTTTCATTAATTCATAAAGATACTGTTTTAAAATTTTCCAATGTTATAATAGCCCTCTATTTTCAAAGTATTTTTCTGAATTTATGTGGTTCTTTATGTTCGATTTCCGTGAAGAATACTAATGTCTTTACCAGCGATAATGGATGTTAAAAAACCCATAGGTAAAGAATAACGACCGAATGCATTATCGCTTGATCGCCCTATTGAAGCAGTTCCGCAGGAAGAATAAGATGTCTAGGTAATGTATCACGTTCAAAAACGGCCAACGTACTTACCTGTATAATACGTTAACGTATTTGGAAGGTATTCGCGTGCCCGATCAAAAACAGTCTAGACAGAGGTTGCTGACCTTTATTTTTTAATTAATCTTACGCAAATCTTATTCAAAAACATATTAAGTTGAACTATTAACAAAGTGTGTAAATAAAAGTATAATACAGTAAAAACTATTTTCTATGGATTCGGCGGTACCTTTGTGGAAGTTCATTTTTAATATAAAATTAAATTAAAAATTGATTTGTTTATAGTATAACAATGTTTATAGCTTACCCCCTTCCCCACGTCCAGTTGAATGTAATAAAACCCACCCCCACCCTTTTAAGAATAGAATCATCGTTTACCTTAGAAATAAATAACCTTACGGTTGGTCAGAAGATGCTTCTTAAAGAGGCGAAGCGCGTGACGTTAGTGATAAACCAAGTGGAATAAGTAAGTTATCAATTTTTAATTTAATTTTACAGTAAAAACTGTTTTAATTATTACACAGATATTCCAGAACAAGTATTATTATACATTTAATTTGATATTATTTTCAATCTGACTAGTCAAATTGATTAAAAATAATTTAACTGCTTTTTCTTTGCCTGATACTAATGGGTTGAATGTAAAATATAATATTTACAGTTATAGCTGTAAGAAGCATTAAGTGCCCCCAAAAATTCCTTATCAAATGAAATTTGAATTGTTGAAATTTTGTACACTTCCATGTATTTCGTCACTAACGTCAGGTATTCGAGCACACGAATGAACTCAAGCTGACGCCTGAATATGCCGAAAGACGAAACTCGTGTCGTTTGTGACAAGATACATGAACGTGTAGAAAATTTCAACCATTCAAATTTGATATTGAAATTCTAACAAGCACCCCCAGTCGATGTCTTCAATTACAGCCTTATCAAATGAGTAAGCGTTATGTAGAAACATGAAAATATACATCTAAATACAATTTTTTCCCTACTAGTGTAGTTATATTTCATAAATTTTTATCAATCAATGTTGAAACGTGAAAAATATCATTTGCCTAGAGTGCGAAGCACGTAACCCCATGAAGTTAAATATTAATTAAAGAAAAGTTCAAAAATGAAACATTGTGCTGTCTGGTGTTTATTATATTGACAACTTTAAAATCCTTCAACCCGTCAAAGTTTTGGTATTTTTGTAACATAATATGATCAATAGTACTATATATTTTATGCCAATAATTCGAGGATAAGTTAAGAATAAAAATGTCATTTTTGATTTATTTAATTGGTCGATTATAGAATATGTACAGATTAATTAACATCAGTCAGATTTGAATTTCATTTTCAGTATTTAGTCAGTTAGGACGCTACGAGATTGGCGCTGCTGGTTTACAATATGTGTACTCAATATCATTAAATATGCAGTAAAACATTACTTTTTGAAAGATCACATAGATGGTGATTTCTATTAAAGGATGCCTTTTTTCAAAGTACATGTTTCATAAAATGTGCTGCACTAAGTCGAAAGACATTTTGCAAGATTTCTGTCTACCATTGCAAGTTTGGCGAGAAACGATAAGGGTCTTATCGAAAACCTTTGAAACATTGCCAATATACACGAACCGCAATGTCCGACTGGTCAAATAAACTACGAGACCACGGCTCGGTCTGTAAAACTTTAAGGTGCATTTAACATTTATTTGATATATTAAAGTGGCGACACATCAGCAAATAGAATTGTTTTTAAAATATAAAAAGCTTCTTTTTAATTACTTGACATTTAAATATAAACGTCTGGTAATTAACATGGTATCTATTGTAAACATCTTGAGAACGAGTATATCGAACTTTGGAACCCATCATAATGGAATACGCAGCTACAGATTATTATTACAGGATCAATGAAAATTTGTAAATTGTCACTTTTTTAAATTCAATAATTTATCCGGATCAAATTGAACAAGATTTATATTGATAAATAATATATATAGAATAGGGACTTTAAATGCATTTTTATTTTTAATATTCTTTACAAGAAACATGCTAATTTGTTTCTTAAGTAAGGTGCTGATATATTCAAGAGACGGTAATGCATAAAGCTATTCAAATAATCAGATATAATGTAAAAAATGGTTATCTGCAGTTTTAGCTCTGCCAAATAAATATTATATTTTACTTTAGCATGATGTTTCACTGGATACCAATACAGAAATACAGTTCTAAATTCAGTAAGCATAATACGATTGGAAAAGTTGAAATGCCTCGGGCTTTCCATTATGTCAAGCACTAACTTATCGCACAATTTTCCAATAACCAAGATAATACTATTCTCGTGTGAACTCTATTTGGAGTAAATTCTCAATATGATAGGATAATATCTTGGAATCGAAGAAAATACATGATATACTGCCAGCATCTGGTTAGAAGTTTAAATGTGGCTCTGACAGAAATTTTATGTAAAGTAAGAATTGGCACGAGTGTATATGGCAATTTTATTACTTGGACGTAAAAAAGGACCCGTGCGTTACTATCTTTGGCAATAAATTTTATTATGTAAACGTTCCTATAAACTGATATGATGAAAATATTTTTTTTCAATTACGAAAAAAACTTACGACTGTAAGAGTTAGAATAATCCGATGAATCCGACCAACCAGGTGTATTCATTCAAAAATCTGTACCTTCCCGTTTTCATGCTAAAAAATCCCTTCGAATCTCACGCAGTCACATTTCGTTACCTTGGTGGTTTTGTCATATAAACGCATTTATAAGGCGAAATGACAATTTCAAAAAGTGAAATATGGTTTTATGTAGTATTAAATAATTATTTTACGTCATATTTTGTGTGTGAAACCTGAAATACATATACACCTATGCAAAATTATCGAAATTCCTCATAGCAGAACAAGTTTGAGACGTGTCTTGGTGCCGTTTGAAACAAAATGGCTGCATATGGTACGTCATGCATCGCGAATTGATACTGTACTATACTAATTGTTACTATACTATAATTTTGTATTTTTCGAAGGTAAAATTGACAAAATTATCATTAATTATACAAAAAATAGGTAAACAGTAATATATATTTAATTTTAAACTTTTTGTAAGACCTATTTCACAGATAATTTAAAGGTTTAAAGGCCGAAGTAATGGATTGTTACACCATGACATAGAACAAATGATTATGAACAAAAAATATGAACAGGTTCCACAACCTCCTGAATACAGAGTAGGTACCATCTTTTTGTATCAGTGTAACACTCTCTGAAAGAGTGTAGAACTATTGTAGTTTTGAATGTGGTCGAAGTGTAAATTACCCAACTTCGTTTGGATCAACACCGTCAGTATTTGTCCTGAAATGTTTAAGTAAGCATGCAACTAAATAGCGCTTAAATTGAATACTTATGTCATAAGGATTGTAGGCACATGAAAAGGAATTTAAATCGAAAAATTTAAAGCCTGACACGATTTACACATGAATATTAAAATCTTACACCCCAGGTGAACCTTTAACATTTAGATCTATGCTTATGGATACATATCTATTTGAAGACCATTGTTGTTTGAATCGAAATAAGGTCTCGAGAATTTCTTTTATAAGTTAAATGTCATGAATACATAACAACTGTTAATAGGTTGTTTTAATACGAGTATATGAATAATGCTCGACCCTTAGCTAAAAGGTTATGCAAGCTCGATATAGTTTTATTTGATTCTTTCATGTTTGCATTGACCTACGCTTTTCTACAATCATGCAAAACGAAAGGAAAATGAACTTTTTATAGACTCTTTTAAATTCATTTCAAAAGAAAGTTCTCGATAAGCAAAACAAAATTATAATTTTTTATGTATTATAGTAAAATATTTGTATTTTATATAGTAGTCATATATTGTTTTGTAGTCATATCAAGTTTTTTTTATTATTATGGACGTGATTTCAAAAACAATGAACAATACTTATACTTTAAGCTTACCATTGAGCTTGGTGTAAAACTACCTACACTGTATTTTATTTTCTTTTTATTTATTAAATTATCAATGCTTTTCATGACGATTAAACTTTACTATTGAATGATAAAATTGATCATCTCCAAAACGACAACACCAATATTAAATATATTGTGGCTTTTTAAAAAAAAAATTAATACAGATCGATTGGACAGTTGCTTTCAAGGAAATTCTAGACTCAATGTAAAATGAAAGCGAATGAATCAAAAAAAATCATTTTCCAAATTTAGTGGAGCATTTTTCTCGAATTGAATCGATATGTTATCAAAATAATCATTCGCCCTAGTGTGCGGTTGGAAACATAGTATTATTAAATTGAATCAATTAAGATTTTGAAAATATTCTAGGCCGCTTTTGGGTCCTATAGATTAAACTTGCAGTCATATAAATTGCATGTATTAATTATTATTATTATCATCAGTAGATATCACTAAAAATAAATGTATATTTAATATTATGTATGAGCTTATTAATCCTAGTGAAGAAATCTAGAATGATTGTTTGACTATCTATGATATCTGAGAAATAAAAATTCAATAAACTACTGTTAGATTATTGCTTGTATATGAATTTGTTTTATATAAAAACTACAAAAAGATGAATTGATAAAATGACTGCCTCACTTATTGTTCTAACAGTATATATTTTATCAGCGTATCTCTTTGCTACACCGCGCCAGATCAATTTATCGTAGATAAGAGATAATTACTGCCACTTGTCAGAGGCTTAATAACACCAGAAAATGGAGTATATTAGAAAAATGGGATTTTTTACAGTAGATAAATATTGTTTTATATAATAGGTATTTATAACAATGCTTATGATTGGTCCAACGTTGTAATTAATTTGGGTATCTTTTAATGTTAGACACTTTCTTCTGATCGATGTACGCCGTAAACTTCATTTTTTTTAACCTAATAATTGTGATAATTATAGCTACGCTAATATATCGGTAATTTATTCTTTTATTACATAAAAGACACGGCTTAAGTAACTTTCATTACATATGTAATAATTTTTGTTAATGGCCCATTGAAGTATGTGAGACTCTTCATTATTTAGTCCAATAGTAAACACGTAAAACGAAAACACAGCGTCATTTAAAAACTATAAATACATTGTCGATATTTTCTTACATTAATAATGATTTCTATTTACTTGAGATATGATATTTCTTATTAAAAATACAAAAGTACTTTCAAAGGATACATGAAATGTTAATTTACTTTTCTCACGTGTCTCGAGGAGCTTTGTATAGGCTTCTGACTTATTTCGTCGCTATTCGAAAACAACAAAAGGGTGAAAACACTGTGACTAATATTTGCAATGTAGCTTCGCAATGCTATAGTTTGAGCGGATAACACAGACATTTGTGTCTAATTTACAATTTTATTTCGATCATTTAAAAAAACTATGAAAAATATAGCTTATAAAAATATGATATTAATTATTATCAAACCAAAATTCATGAAGGAAAATTTATTTTAGTTTATAATTATTTAAAATATATATTTATACATTTAATACGGCAAAACTATTTCTTAACTTATCAGTATTTATTGCGACCCATATTAATATTTCCTCTTCTCGAATACTTTCATTTTGAATTCTACTGAGTTTTTCTCAGTTGGTGTAGTAGGGCAAAAACTTATGCTCGTTTTGAAAGCAAGTCGCCCGAAAGTTGGCCATTATGAAAGACGTGTCAGATGTCCAAGACACTTAGCGATGCCTGCATAATTTACAATTCCTAAGTGGAAACTGCTCACGGGGTAGCACCATGCCGTCCCACCGCACGCTATTCCAAGTTTTAATTGAATTTAAAAGTTGTAAAACTACTCAACTTACCTTGGTTTGGCAATGCTTCTTACTATCGTTAAAAGTTTTCGAATAAGACATTTCACAGTACATATTTCGATTATGAGTTAATTTGTCACGTCACTAACGAGGCTCGTAAATTTTCCAGTAATTTGACAGATCGCATTTGTAACTGTAGCCGTAGAGATATTGTCACCTGTCACCTATGAGTCGCAAATCGCTTTATAATTTTATTAAAGCCAATTGAAATTGAGACGTATTGAAATCCATTTTAAAGAAAATAAAAACAATCAGTGTTTACTTTTAGTGACGGAAAAAAAACTAATTTCTATTTACTGATTATATTGAAATCTGTGAATTATGGTTATTTTTAAACGTCTGTAAGATTATACTTAACATGAAAGTAAATGAATAATTACTATTTAAGGATGGTGTTACAATTAAAAATAGTTTTGGCCCGTGTAGCACAACATAGATTGTAGCTTGGTTTTATTATTGGTTGGGTCAAAAACCTCTCTTAATAATAAAACTTTTATTTGGGGGAAATAATTATTGCAAAATATCCTGTTTTATTCTTGATATATTGTATGTGAAACTATAATATAGATAATGTGGTTTTTTGACTGTGGCTGAGAATGAAAGGAGTTATTGCCTTTGAGTCACGTAATATATTTTTCGTGATAGATAACACTGAGAGTGAGAGAGATAGATTTGCGGCGAAATCGATTCTCGATTTTTATCCCAAACTGAGAAGACGTGCCGCTATATTGAAGGAAAATAATCCAGTTACATTTTGTCTCCTCCGCGACCTCTCTATAATCGGATTTCAGATTTCAAATGCAAAAGTACGAAAATAAATTTCGAACGTAAATGCGAACTGTCTGCCAGTTAATTGACGTAGCCTTCGTCCTATCACTCTGCAGGTAGACCTACGAGTCACTTATAGTAAATTATTATTTGATTATTTGGTTTATGCAAAACTAGATAGAACAGGTTTCCAGTAAAACATTGTAGCTTTTATATATATTATGTAGCAGTGTCTGTTTGCAACACTTAAATATTAAAACGGAAATGACAATTCTAAACTTCTTATTTTGTGATAAAAATGTCAATTATAGTGGCGAATCCTCACTCAAAGAAGAGTTTTATAGCCCCAATCTAAAAACCAAAGAAACTGATTTGAATATGATTGATTGAATTGATATTAATTAAGTTAAACTCCATTAAAAAAATTTTTTAAATATTGTATTGCGTTTGAAAGTAGAAGCGTTCATGGCGTAATACAAAATTCTTATGGAACTAATTATTATGATATTTTCATCTCAAAATGTGAAAAATTGTTCCTAATATTTCAGCCCTTGCCTAGTGAGCAAAAACGTAGAACTGTATTATTATATAAGAATTGAGATGCAATCCATTTCCGGTTCGATTCGATTTGACGCAATTTGATATTTCTATTTAAGATTCAAGGCATGGAAATTTGTAATGTATTTGGAATATTTGATTGATAATAATTCTCAATATAATGAAATACTTGTTTTTATTGTGTTATCAAAATTATTGTTTTCAGTATGGCAAATATTATACAAGGGAAAATTACAAATTATATTTATTTTGAGTTCACTTATTTTCTGGTAAAGTATCTAAGAACACACTAGTTTATTATTGTATTCTCTTCTAATTCACAACAACGGGTAGCAACTGGACAAATAGGTTCAGACACTCGAAGGAAATGATCCAGACAGATGATTGGGATACATATTGATACAAGCTACGCGTTTATGGAGGTGAAAATAAATTATTATGTGCTCAAGAGATGGGGTGGAAAAATATGTGTGGCATATTCATGATTAAAGTTTTGTATCATATTGGTAGACAGCCACAAACTGATGTTTCAATCAAATCTTTGTTCTTTAACCTAATAATTCTTTGGCATTATTATGGCCTGTTCATATATATGACGAAACACCCTAAAGGGCCTTAAACATTTGTGACTCATTCATTTCTTCTGAATATACACTATTGCGTGAGAGCATGAACATTTTCAATATTTAATGAAACTTTTTTGCAGGGGGTTCATAAATGAGAAATATTTTTTTAGCCAATTCCGCTTCCAATGTGAAGTATATGGACTCCGAACGAAGCTTATCTCAACAGAGGTTTTTCTACGAAAACTGCTTGTTACTCAGTTACACAACCTTTTTTCTTTCGAATACAGTAGGAATAGAACGACAGGGCTAAGACAGACGTAGTAGTTAGCTAATCGCTACGCTACGTTTTTAGAATCAGGTGGGTGGGATTTTAATTTTAGACGTCACAGACATTCATGTCTCATAACAGAGATTAATAAGTCAATTGAAAAATCAATTTATGAAACTCTCCGTACTGGGATTTGAGCACGTGGGCACCGCCACCGAAGTTAACGACGTTGGCTATTCGACCACGGACCTGACAATATTTTGTAAGGGGTAAAAGATTTTGTATTACAGGGGACAGGTAGGTCAAACAATAGCCCAAAAAAATTTCACATCATTTATGCACGACCGCTCTTTAAAACACATTATTTTTTTTAAATTAAAAATCAAGACTTAGATTTGACTTATCTTTCAATTGAGTTGTGTCAGAAGTAGGAAAATAGCAATCGTTTACTAACTATGAAATTTTATGTTTTTAGAATCTACCTACCTATGAAAATTAAATACCCTCTAAAACAATTTAAATAAACTATATATACAACATAAAATTTTATAAAGGCAGACTATTATCATTAAAAGCTACACTTGTTATGTGTTTATCGACAGCTGGATGAAAGTTTTAACGGTATCTATGTATTAACATCTTATATATTAACAGTTATTCCCAGGTGGACTGTTGAAGTCTTGGGACTTATAATAAATCATAGGGAAAATAATAAAGTCATGGTTAGATTAAGTCTATAATTGAATTGGATACGATTTGTAGAAGATGACAAGTAGTTTAACAAAAAGCAAAATACGCATTGTTGTATTGTTTACATGCATCTCTCATAGTTCATAAAGACAATTTACATTATGCTCATTGAAACCGTCGTGTTTATATTTTAAAGTCTGATATATTATTCATAGATTCGATTTCAATAGCATGGTTTAGTTTGTTTACGCGAGGTTTATCTCTGATCACTGAGGAATAATGCTTAAAATTATACAAAGCCTATTCCCTCTAATAATATGTACAGAGGCTCTACCTGGCAGAAGGCTATATGTGAGCCGGCATAAGAAATGTATTCTCCACGGGATATTAAAGCTTTTATCACAAAAGTATTAATGTAAAAATTATACGAACCCTATTCTGTTACGACGAATATACTCGCAGTGCTTTACTTAACAATAAAGCTTTGATAATAATTTTAAGATGAGGAATTAAAGCCGCAAATGAAAGGCCTGAGATAAATTATGCGGTGTTAATAAATTAAAGGTTTTAATGAATACAAATCACTACTTATTATATTTAGGCAGCTAAATAAATAAAGAAAATATCCCATTACAAAACATTAATTTTTAATATGATGTTTAAGGTAGAATGATTAAGGAGTAAATTTGGTCCCAGAATTTTTATTTAAAAAAAAAAAGTATTTGAGAATTTCGTCAGTTATAATAAATTGGTGGTATTAAAAATATTATACTCAATCTAAAAATAATGTAGTAAGAAAGCTGTTGTGAATTTTATTTTATGAACGCAAAGTAGTCTTGCTAAAAAATCCAACCTTCACAGACTTTGATTGATTACTTCAGAAGGAAAGTCGAAAGCAATCAAACGGAAACAGTGTCAATTTAAATTTCAAAATTAATATGACAAAGAATGACAAATGGGATACGATTTCCATTTCAGCTCAGAATTCCTCGAGTGATATGCGCAAATGTGACGTTTTTTCGTCAATCCGATTCGTTAAAATATAATGCAAAGTCTACATCGTCCAAACTTAATGATGATCATTTGGTAGTACCTCAATATGACGCGATATTTTTTTGTAAGAAGCATTCACATAATATTCGAGTCTGGTAAAAAATAATATGTTGAATAGAAATTTATGTGTGTACTGTGTTTCTTAAGAATGATGTTTTCGTGTAATAACAACACATGTCTGCGCGTTTCAGTAGAGTTACAGAACAGAGTTGCCTTGTTTGCGTCATTTGTCTTTATCGATTTTCGGCAACTCTCGATTATAGAAAACTGAGTAACCATCCATTAGAAACAAAATTGATGTTGATCACTTGTAAAAGGATTAATATACACTCAAATCAATCAAGGTATCCGAAGAAGATACGATACTAACATCAAGGTGACTGGACTAGTCGCTAGAGAAGCTGAAACAACAAATTGTAGCTTGTTTGCACGATTTAAATTTGATGTTGAAATCCCATCAGGCATCCTCAGTCGATATCTTAAATTGTATCTTGTATTTGAGGATAAACAGGTCACGTTATATTTGGGCTTAACCAAATAGTAATTTAAAAATTTGAAGATAAAGAATTGTTGTACACGTTTTACTCTACTGCGCACTTAAAAACGACTTTCTATTGCCCCTCGTGTCTCGGGTGCTAAACCAATAAGCAGTTCATATGGAAACTAATCCAAGCAAAACATGGAATCTAATCGCGAAATAGTGGAATAACTTATTACATAATAATATATAATGATATGGAAACAAGCACGGTGCTCATTATATGCACGAATATTAAAATAAATAAATAAATAAATAATCAAACGTGAACAAGTAAACATGAACAGATACAGTAAACGACACGAAACTTTGAATAGGCAATACAATATCCCGAGAATTGGAGCAATTATATAATACTGACAACTGTCTACAAATTACTGGCTGTTTAATTCCATATCCGATCAAATAAATACTGACCGACAAATTGAATTAGATACTGGCAATTTCTACACAGGAAAACAGCAATACGCTGGCTCGCTAGTTGGAAAATTGTTGGCATTCAATGGTATCATAGAGATATAACAATAATTATAGTTGAGGGCTTATGAGGTCGAGTAAACAGAGGGAGAGGACGTAGTATGCTTAAAATAGTCACACACACACATTTAACATACGATATAATGAAATCTTTATAATATAGAATTGATATGTGTAATACACGTGATGTACTATATTTCAAAACATTATTTATAACGGTGTAAGTAAAAATAGTCTTGCAGTTTGCATACTGCATATTTATGTGGCTTCAGCATTATAAGGGGGAACAGCGTTAAGTCATGCAGTCTGAAAGTGTCGTGAACTCGATTAAAAATATTCGTGAATACTTAATGACGCGGAAAATGTATGTACTTCTAGGAATGTGAAGTCTTCGTTCAAAAATTTAAGACGTCTTAACCTAGAAACACAGATTAATTGGCTGGGTAAAATTTTTCTTCTGGTATTTAATAGCATATTCAGTCATAAATAACTATATATAATAAGTTTGCCATTCCATAAACTAAAACTATACAGGAGAGAAACATTTTTTTTATGTATTATAAGATTTCATTTCATGTAAAATAATTAAGTTCGTACCATAAACATGTATTTATTTGGGAAAGTAATAAATGGCGAATATCAGTTGTTACCTCAAAAATTTCGTAATTTAATAATGTTATTGTGGTGTTGTTAAAAACTCGTTTGCAATGTTTAAATTATTAAATATCGTAACAAATATTTAAAAACGTTTACACTGTATGTTACAAGTAATAATTTATTTTGAAAGTAATATAATATCTACCATTTGGTACTTAATTGCTTTTTGCATCAGGTCATTTATTTGTTCAGTCAAGGTTGAAAGAAAGTGTTTTACTCTATTCGCTTAAAATACATTCTGTATCTGGATAAAATCTGCAGACCATCACTTTCCCACATTCACTGGCATAAAACTGAAATGGGATAATAAAAAAACGAGATAACGATAGAATAGATTGATCCAATCGGCTTCAATTTAGAATCGCAAATATTTGCATTTGAGATTTTGCTGATAAGTGCTGGCAAAGCGAATGAAAGAGCGAAGATCGGTCGACTGAGAATAGCATAGCGAATAATACTTATACACATAACGTTTTGGTATATCTATCTTCTCACAAACTGTGGCACATCTCTATAAAACTCGATTCAGAATAATGTACCTCTCACAGTTTGACTACAGAAAATAAATTATTATGTAAGTAAATAAGTTGAAATGCACGATGGTAATTATTACTTTTTTTTCAAATATAATTAATTGCAATGCATCATTTATTATTCAAGGATATTGCAAAAAATGTTGTAAGAGGAACAGGGAGTAAATTACAAATACAAGAAAATTGGTAATTGATATTATTAATATTAATTGTTAATTATATGGCACATACTTAAATATTACTACGAAAAATTACGTCTGGCAAGAAACACATCCTTTTTGTTTCAATTATATTGAATAAATAAATATTATCTATGCAATTATTTAGATTATGTATTATTGAAAAATGGGATATCTTTGCAGTTAATTAAAAAGTATGCATGACTTTAATAAAATATTATGTATAGAGTGACAAATTTTGACGTGGCAGGCATTATTTTAGGATTCATAACGTTACTTGTTAAGTCTGCAAGAATTCATGCAAAAAAGTATTTTATCTAACCGACATATTATGTTTTATTATCATTTATTATGTCAGATCTATGGTACGGACAGTTCCATCAAATTGATTTTTCAATATGGATTTCTGTTCGTACGCATGAATGTGATTAACTAACCACTAGTCCTATCCTAACCCTATCCTTCTATCCCAACTCTCTTCGAAAAAGAGAGGTGAGCAACTACGTAACAAGTAGTTCTCGTAGAAAAAACTTTTGTCGAGATACCTCCATTAGGAGCCCAAATGCTCAACATTGTAAATGTAAATACATATATTATTCTGTTATATATAATTTAAGACATCGACTGAGGGTGCTTGATGGAATTTCAATATCAAATTTGGATTATTGAGATTTTGTACACTTCCATGTATTTTGTCACCAACGACCCGGGTTTCGCCTTTCGGCATCTTCAGGCATTCGAGCGCACGAATGGACTCGAACTCGAACGAAACTGTTATATTCGATAGTTCAAACTAAAATAGATTGTCACACTTAAGAATATTGAAACTAATTGTGTGTCACATATTTTAGAAACTCATTGAGAATTTGAGGTGTAGTTATTAATTTACCACAATATTTTCTTTTTAGTATGTTATAATATTGTCTTTCTATATTCGATCCTACGCCTTGCGCTATATGAACAACAACTGTACAGCACATGTATTTTAAATTTGAATTGTTGAGATTTTGTACATTTCGAAACCCGGATCGTTAGTGACAAAATACTTGGAAATGTAGAAAATCTCAACAATTCAAATTTGATATTGAAATTCCATCAAGCACCCTCAGTCGATGTCTTAAAGTAAATATGTATTTTAGATTCGTGGCGTAAGTCATTATAGATAGAGATTACTCACAAATCTATTCTGCTTCATCACGTAATACTGGGTATGTAAGTTAGTCGTCACTCATAGTGTGTTCTCATTATTCGTTTAGCTTTTATTGTACTTTGTAATTAACTGTGTTCGAAAAAAGAAATATTACGCATATACGAATTGACCAGTTCGTACCACAGCCCAATCGTCATTCTTAAAAATAATATCGGTAGAAGAATTGTTTGAATACAAACAGTAGTCGGATTCGCTTGAAATTCAACCAGCAGAATAGTGATCTTTCCCTCAAATGGGTAGTTTATTTATATATTTTTCCCGACAACGGAAACTGTACATGTTTCACAGTGAAATACTGCTTAAGGAATGTTCTTTAAAATGTTGGACTTTCCTCGGTTACAGTAGGTAGTCCTATTTTAAAGTAATTTTAACACGGAATAGGAGGATATAATGTAACGGAAAGAAGGCATATTAGCATAGTTTTTTGTTTTACATAATTACTATACACTACTGACAAAATATTGAATGTAAGTTTATTTAAACAAAATAGAATATGTACAAATTAATAAATCTTCAAGTCGCTACATAATAATTACTATACTCAAAACAGAAATACATGTATGAATAACTATTTTTTTAAAAATTCGAATTGTTGAGATTTTTTACATTTCCATATATTCGGAAAGAGGTCAGTGGTACTCAGCTTGCGATAATATTAGCCAATACCTAAAAATAATTAATTTTTTACTCGAACAGAAACTTTTGTATTCCAATTTGATATTGAAATTCCATCAAGCATCCTAAGTCGATGTTTTAAATTATAGACTATTTTTTTGATATGTCGTGGCGTTCTTTTGATAAATTCATTAATCTAGCTGTATGATAGTCTCAACAATACAATACAATGCTTGGAAATTGTTTATTATATTGAATCTATATCGTCGCTCTTCTGGAAGAAAAAACTAAATCAAAAAAATTACATATTGAGTTAGGTATACAAAAATGTTCCTCATTCAATATCTGCCGTATGGAATAACACAAGTATTTTATAAATTATACTTTTACTGGAAAACAGTTTTGTACAAACACACAACATGAAAAAGATATAGCATTTCAAACATTTGACAAACTTCCAATTCCAATTACTCAAAACTGGTATTTTTCATTTAGTGTCTCCAGAACAATGTCGATATATTAAGTGACAGTACAAGATTTTTTATAACAGAGTTAGCTTGGAAACGCTTTCATTTATTATATTGATTGGTAACGAATAAGATGATCGTAATGTTGTCAAATATATAAATGCCATCTATAACTTTACAAATAAACATCTAGAACAAATAAACCATTCATAATCTCAATAATAATTATAGTTCTTCCAAACAATGGAATAATGGTTAATAATTTATATTCTGTGAACAGTTTTTCGTATTTGTTTTCGCTATAAATATCATGCAGCGCATCACTGTGAAGCGAGTGTGCGCCATTACAATCGGCGCACTGCCAAGTTATTATTACTCAAAAATGAATGAAATAAAAGCGACGTGTATTACGCCACACACACAGTGCTGAGCTTTTCGTTGGCCGATTGTGCAAAAAACTTCGTGTAAAATTCATTCAACGCTGCCGATTGACAGCATTAGAGAGAAGAATGAATTTCATAACAGTCCTCACCTCACAACAATCGTAAATTGTAGTCGAATATTTTGTTTATTTCCATCGAAGTTCTATTGCTAATTAATTAACTGTTATGTGATACTTTGAACTCTTTTACGAGACTCGCTTTTTGGGTCTGAGATTATATATCAATTAAAGTTAACATTTTCTATAACTTCTATACGCAAATTCATAAACTTATTCGGTTTTATTTGCATTTTGTGCTATGCCCTGCTGTGACCGTTAATCCCCATAAGCAGACGTCGAGGATATTGTTAGAGTGCTTTGCTTGTTAGCAAATTGTAAGCGTCATCCCAGTTAAGGTTGATTGTCAAATTAGCTTCCATTTTTATTATTTGTTTTGCTGTCGCAAGAAGATGTTGTCATGCGAATTTATTTCAAGAAACCAATCAACGAATTGAATTGTAAATAAAAATGTGTTTATTCTTTGATAATATTACGAAAGAATCAAATATCATATCAATGTTATATTTTCTTAATATATGTAATAGCTTAGCTATAATTTTAGTTAGCACAGACATTTTGTAATTTTTTTCGTAGGTAAATTTCTCTCAATAGTTGAATAGGTGAATTGGAACTGGAGGATTTGATTTACATTAATTGATCATATGAGAAGATTGTTTCTTTACTGCAAGCTCACCCCCATTGCAACATTGCAGACGTGTGAACCTTGCAGTAGCGCTGCTTTATAAAATCGATATAAAAACAAATATTTTACTTCGGTTATTAAAGTCAAAAGCTTAGCATTTAAAATCTGATAAATGAATGCAATGAACATTGATTTTATTCAAATTTGACGTACTATTACCAAACAGTGGGTGGTATAGTAAGATAAGTAAGAATACATGCCCGTTAATGCAAATACAATAAATAATTTATTATTTATTAATAATAATTTAAATGACCGTTATTTTACTATTTATTAACAAAATATGAGGAGTAAAAACCTACGACTTCATAAAAAGATGTGTCATTCAGTAAATTCTTAATCACATTATTTAAGATATCGCCTGAGGGTGATTGATGGAATTTCAATATAAAATTTGAATCTTTCGAACAATTCGGGTTTCACCATTCTTCATCTCCAGGCATTAGGTCGGTGATAAAACTTATGGAGATTTGATTACATTATTGTTAGACGGTTTCATATTTTATGAAGGAGTTATAGACTATCAATTTATTCGTTTCATGAATAGATAAACACTGATGATTGTATTGATTGAATTGGCATTTACTTGGTAGAACTCTATTATAGTATGATAATATATCAAAGTTATACTTGATACTTTGATATTTTATACTATTACTGATGATTGTATTAGAGATGCTTCAATAATTGTTACATTACCCCATTACAGTGACAATGTCATGCTCCGTGACCCGATACTAGATGTCACAGATTTAATGCATACAGTGGGCTAGTAGCTAGTGTACAGCTAGGCGCTACACTAGGTAATATATCTCCGAGCATAGCAATAATAAACCAGAAATGTCAGGCGACTTGCTACCAGAGGCAATCCATTACTCTTAGAGCAACGTTAATCCGTCACCAAATCCAAAAAAATACATGACCAAATTCACATTACTTCATTAATTCTCATACTATAAATCAACGTCTAATGACCTTGATCCATCTGCATTTTTATGTATTGATATATCATAGTTAAATAGAATACATTTCGTAATTATATTATTTACTTTTGAGAGCTTACAGGATTTATTTAAGTTTAACGGTATAAGAAACACACAACGGTTCACAATAAGAAACAACAGTAGTAGTTCATAGTATTATATATCATATATCATATAAAATACATGTATTAGGAATTAAATAACACATTAGAGTATACTAAGCTAAGATGCTTTAATTTACATTCATTGTCTTCAAAGAATTCTATTTCAAATTGGCAACAAATCTTCACGAATTGTAATAATGCTAGGACTCCTAAAATAGGTTCTCAAAGCCATAATGTGCGGCAGCCTTAAAATTTCAACTCGATAAATTTTTGTTATTATTTAGCAGGTGGGGCGACAGTAGCAATAAAAAAACATATTTTGAAAAGACAGCACTTGAGAATACAATTATTGAAACATTGTTTTATTAACGATCTGCTGTTTTTAATATTTTTAAGCGAATGTATAATTACTGTTTCGACACTCCGAAACCGATGCAGGTTTTACTCACATGAGTTGGAATAAATGAAATCATTATGAATTGATGCTATGTATTTATTTTCGTATTTTGAAACATTTATAGGGTTGTGAGTTGCGAGAAAACCTTACTAGTCTACGCTTCTTATTGAATAATCCTCATTCAGATATGAATAAATACTTACTGTCATTAAGACTGTGCTGTGTTATAATATTATATATTTTATGAAGATAATATTCAATCGCGTTTTGCAGAAAAAGACTAATTAAATAAGTTCAATTGTTAAATCATCGTGGACAAATTTCACTCTACGAATGCAATCACTCGTTGAATGCATCATTATTAAATAGTTTAAAATCAATAAAAACATTATTCATCAGTTTCATGCTCCTAAATATCTACTTATTCAACATTGCATACTAAAGAACCACTTACTACGAGAATCAGTATGGGAAGTAGGGGTCAATAATGTAAGCATATAAATCTGTACATTTGTTTCACTTAGTGATGAACGGATGCGAGAGACCAAGCCAGACATGTAGCCAATAATATTACCATACATACAGCTATCTTAGAAACTTTGTGAATTGTTTTACTACATAAAAAAAAATAGTTTTAAAGAAATCAGTTCGAAACAAGCTTAATTCGATTAAGTATATTCTTAATCACAATATATCGTCGCTGTTCTGGAAGCAAACACTAAATCGAAAAAATTACATATTGAGTTAGTTATACCAAAATATTCCTTATTTTAAACTCTATCGTGTGAAAAAACACACATATTTTTAAAAATGAAGATATACGCAACTCAACAATTTAGCTCTCGAGATATGTAAAATAGTGATTATTTTCCACTGTGTGTTTTAGGTCTTTTTTAGTTTTAAGTATTTTTGACGTACAGCTACGTATTAAAGTTGAGATAGAAGTTGAGGGGAATTGAATTTAAACAACACATCATTTGATAAATACATATATAAATTGGTGAAAAACTAGTGGACGATACCCAAAGAGTTCAATATCAATTTTATAACAACATCGAAACACGTGGTATTAAAAATTTGGCTTGAATAGGGAATATGTGAATAATTCAGTGTGAAATGCTTTATGAGTGGGTAAGGTGTTGAGCCGTATCCTTCCATCTCTATTCAGTCTCGGTCCATTCCAATTATGCAAATTCAAAGCACCTAAAACAAGAGCGATTGTTTAAATCTGTCGGCACCGGAACAGCGCAATTCGTAATCGGACGGCGGATGGTCAATGGACGACGTGGAACCCCGGCTGACAAATAAGGATGTCTTCACATATGGTGTTGATGACAATTTGCTGCAATACGTTAAACGATAAAATTTCCAATCATCGGTTTGTACACTAAAGAACTGTATACTAAGCCGACCTGAACTGATGAAATTTATCTTCGTAATGTTTCGTAAAGTGTTAACTAATACTTTATTTCAACTCTACATACATTAAAACGCATGGTAGATAATAAATGACATCTTTATGCTACTGACTATTATTTGTAGATGAGTTGATCTCACACTTAGGATTTGTCACTAAATGGTGTTACAATGCTGGTTTTTATTTTATTTTCATGGCTAAATATCGTTACAAAATCATATATTGACCCTATATAAGTATCAGAAATAAAATGCAGCAGATTTAATATACAGTTTTCATGAATATTTTACAGGAAACAGTCGGTCTTTTTAATATTTCCTACGGTCGACATATCACATAGGCTATATATTATTATCATTCGCTATGTTCTTAGCTCTCATTTCTCACCAAAATCTGGAAGATTTAATTCACAATTTTAGTACTACACAATATTATTTCATTGGATGTTTAAAAACAGCATACACTTCTTTATTTTATGTATGGTAGTGTATCGAGAATACGAATTGATCGGATATTAAATTTCTGTTCATGTATATGAAGGCTTAATATACTAAATATATAAACTCAATATAAAAATATACTAGATTACGTCGGCGTCCGTGGCGCAGTTGTTAGCGTCGCTGGCTACGGTTACGGATGTCTCGGGTTCAATTCCCGGTGCGGACGGTTTTCATAGATTGACCTTTCAATCGAGTTATGGATTTCTGTTCGTAGTCTGAGTCCTCCCTTCCACCATCCCATCCTCACGGGGCGTAGCGAGAGCGATTAGCTAACCACTAGTTCTGTGCTAGCCCTATCCCTACTCTCGTCGAAAAAAAAAGAGAGGTTGAGCAACTGAGTAACAAGCAGTTCTCGTAGAAAAATTCTGTTAGGTTACCTTCATTAGGAGACCATATGCTGCACATTGGGAGCGGACATGGGAAAAAAAATTTACTAAATCCTCAAACCCTATGATTTCGAAATTTGAGTTTTGACTGACTCATTCGCATCAACTTAGTGATTTTTTCAGGAGAAAAGTTGTAATTGTGAAAGTCGGGGACAGTGTCATTTTTGTTATATGAATAAACTACAGATCTGCTCAAACTGCATATTTCTCTAACTTACTTGCATGACCGTATCATACCTGGAAAGGTATTTTAAAAAATAAAACACAATTCATTTGTACTACTTCCACATATTTATAATGATCAGGACCGGTTTCGCTCATCACGAGCATTATCAACTTGATAATGCTCGTGATGAGCGAAACCGGTCCTGATCATTATAAATATGTGGAAGTAGTACAAATGAATTGTGTTTTATTTTTTAAAATATAATGTCTTTCCACCAAGAATTGACAGTTAACACCTTAAAACCTGGAAAGGTAGTTAAGCAACTTGTTAAAAACTTTTATAATACGATCATCCCAGAACACAAGCAAGCGTGATTTAAAACAAAAAGCATTCAAGCCTTTTACTATAAATACAACACATCAGTATTGTATGTTTGTTGTCTGGGAATGTTATTTTTAAACTGAAAGTCTACATCGCAAATTCGCATTCAGAATAAGAAATTTCCAATGTCTATCGCATATATGTAACACAGTTAACAAGTAAACTCCAATTAAGATACGAATGTTCAAATATACATGAATCAAATAAAAACCATCGAATGAATTTCAAATGGTGCCGAACGGAATAAAAATCGATGTTTGCCAGACGGGAAACGTTCTATAACGAAAGTACACATGGATTCTCTTGCATGAAACATTTTCCGACGACTACAACGATTGTTGTGTATTTCAATAGACTTCCGATACCGTACGAGGCACGACTATGTGACGAATAGATTTTCATAAATATACCATTTGACGTTTTTATTTTAGTACACGTTGATACTTACAATATGAGAAGAGAGTTTGATGGATGAAAGTGTCAACTATGAATAAGTGTACATTTTTGATATTGCTAAAACTAATTGACATGACAATTATTTCAATATCGGCAAGAAGAGTAATATTTGAAGTTCATTCCGCAAATATAATGGAAAGACATCATGTTATCTTGTGTATTATTGAAATAATTTGTTTATTGGTGAAATATTATAGAAAAAAATAACCAATATAACATTTTGAGAAAACATTTATCTCTGGCGTTTCCTATTTTTGTAAAATAAAAATATGTTTGGTATTATAATGTGAAAAACGATTGTTTTGTTATACTTATCAAAAATTTACAAAACGTAATTTTAGTTTGAAATAGACATATATCGTTACGATTAATGTAAGGATTTAATATTCAAATTATTTGATTTAACCACTTTTAGGGTGTAACTGTCCATTCTTGATGTTTTGTAATACTTCCACATTTTAAGAATGATTATAACCTCTTTTGATCATCGAAGACATTGCCAATTTTATTATATGTTTTAATTTAATCGCAAAAACTGTCTCAACTCTAGGGGGCTTTAAATATATCAAATATTGCAATGTGGAATTGCTCCTTTACATAGTTCGTTGTTTTATAATGTTATAAACACATGGCTTATTTATTCACAATGGAATGTGACAAAAATGAAATATACTGTAAGTAAAAATGTTGAAAGCTATTCTATGAAAAATAAAATTGAACGCATGATTTTTGTCTATGTTTATATTAACTCAAATAAAAATAATAATTTATGTTATGTATGTTTCTTTTGTTGCTTTCAAGCCTTTAGTACAGTAACAAAGTAAAGATAAATGATATGACACAGATTCATAGCTAACGATGCATTGGCTGTACGTGTTAAATATTTATGAAAACAACGTCGCCTGCTCTCTTGAGACGGTGCTTATAGCTAACGGCACCGCGGCGGCGGCGTCCAATAGCGTCGCTGCAGCCTCAGGTGCAACGAGAATGCCGGTTGTATCAAGTCGAAAAACGCTGGCCATAATTCCCAGGAAAACCACGCAACATTGTAATTATCGAAAAGCGTCGCATATATCTCCTCTAAAAGGAGGGATTTTACTTTTAAATTACTTTGTAAAAATAATTTACCTTAAGATTAAGTAACATATAATATTTATCAAGGAAACGATACACGCATACTGTTATATTTACATACATTTAGTAACACAATTTATCAAAAAAAAAAAAAACACCTCTAAGGTGTTAACTGCCAATTCTTGGTCGAAAGGAATTAAAAATAAAACACAATTCATTATCATATTTTTATCAGTTGATAATGCTCGTGATAAACGAAACCGGTCCTGATCATTATAAACATGTGGAAGTAGTACGAATTGTGTTTTATTTTTTAAAACAAAAAAAATATGTAATTAACTGATATCCTTTATTATCTCAATATTATATTGATAGGACGATATGACAAAAGTCAATTTACTGATGATTTTTAATGAATTTATCACAAGTACATAATAATACGTATTTCGTTTCTCTGATAGTATCGTTAGGCGACTCTTCGCTCCGTACTTATTTACCATCCCCTTTTTAATAATACTTAGCTAGATCAATTTATTAATCTAGGTCTGAAAATGGTTTAAAAAATACATTCGTCAGTGAAAATATAAGTATTGCTTATGCTTAAATTTTAAACAGCGCATACTATTGTTGGACTTTTGTAGCCTAGCGTAACGAGCTCCGATTAGTAATCAGAAAGTTTCAAGTTCAATTCCTTACTAGATTATAAAAAAAGATTTCTATTTTTTGAGATGGCTTCTAATTGCATTCTAGCAAATAGTTAAACGATAATACCAATACATTTATTATCTCATGTGGCATATCGTACATTTATTACTTCAATTTATTAAAGTCATTGGCGATTATCAAGCCGCATCAGTGATCCCACATATTTTTTATTTTATATACATGTTTAATATTTGTACAAGTGCAGATTTTTAGCCAATACATACAATATTGTATGACGCAAAAATAAAATATGAATATAGTATCTCCATTTCAATATACAAATGCCTATTGCATGCAGTCTTATGATTGATGTCTTAGACATTATTATTTAAATTTATTTGGCTTATATTCTACTAGAGCAGTAGATTAGGATCATTATACATCACGGTGGAAATATGGTCGCACACACGTGAATTCGTGTCGGGAAACGTAAAATCGATTTCCCTTTGAACAGCGCATCTATTATTCAGCAAACCATCGAACACGCGAGATCAAAACAAGTTCATTAAAGTTGAATGTGGAAGTATTTTCTGACTGTGAGTTCACAAATATTCCATGCGAATATTTTTACTAAGTATTAAAATTCTTTTATTACAGGTTGGCGGTTTGCGTTTTGTCGAACCGACCTGAAGTCAGAATCATCTATCGTATGACTGATAAACTTGCAGAGGAAATCCTTTTTTGACCGTTGAAACCGTTTTTTGAAAGTATTTTATTTTAATAAATCTAAATTGTATTTCATAAGGTTTAAACGTTCACCGTTACAAATGATTTCATTATATATTATCCTCCTTCTTCTTTGATGCATCTGGTAATAGTTATCATATCTAATTACAGTTACCACATGGTTTGAAGTCTTCTCTGGGATCTACCGCATTTTATCTCTGATGATCTATTATAAAAAACAAACCTTTGGATGTGCATCACTGAGTATTATCAACTTCAATCAAATCAACTATCAGCAAAGTGTGATAAGAGCCTCAGATTATTTGTTTTTAGAACAACGGGAAATTGATATATATATAATCAAGGCAATAATCTTCTTAATGACCAAACAAACATCAATTCATCACCTTTACTTAAACCATTACAAGAATCTCATGTAATTAAGCGTAATTATAAAATTCAAACGCATTTATTTTAACGTTTAATTAATAGCACCACGCAAGCTGCTTTTCCAAAAACACAATTAGTACCTTAAATGACTGAATTTTAAATAAATATTATTTAATAAGTGAAATGACTTAATATTGTCGATCTATTCTAAACATTATATAAAGCTTAGTTTAAGTAATTTTAAGTATAGTTCTGACGATGCCGTTATTCCGAAATACCTATCAACTACTTAATAAAATTTTGTATAACTAAATTCTTCGTTATTTTATTCTATTATAATGGTGTCCTACAAAGTAAATACTAATTCAATCAATTATAAACTTCAGTACAAATTTCATTGAACTAACGTGTTTCCTCGATTATAAGACGCATGCTTTTATCTATTTTGGTGTTTCTGAATTCGGGGTGTGTCTTATAATCGATGGAGTCTTGTAAAATTCCACGGTAGTTATGAATCATCACTGATTCATAGTAATAAGGAAGGTCAATGTTGGCAAGAAGACTACATTATGATGCTGAACTGAAAATAAAAGTTATTGTGTATGCAGAAGAGCACGTAAACAGAGCTGCAGGATGTAAATTTGTCATAAGTGATGCGAATATTCGACGGAAGTGCAAAGCGATCGCCTGGTCACAAGTCAACCAATATAACTAAAAGCAAGAGAAATTTATAAATCCCTTGAAATAGACAAAATAAATTTTGAAGCAAGTAAAGAAAACGTGTTTGTTAAAACCAATTTTCGTGGTGTTTTTTTATTATTGTTATTTAACAATAAGGAAGCGTCTTAAAACCGAGGAAATACGGTATATTGACCGGCAAAGCTGGTATAATACCAGCTGCAAATAACATAGTTAAATCTAACAACGCGAAATATACACAGGTCCTCGTCAGTATGCAAACATTCCAAAGACTCTGAAGTATTATATTTGATATTCTCCCCTTTTCAAGGGCAGATGACACGCTATGATGGATGACAATTCAGTGGTGTGCAATATATAAAACTATTTTAGAATTCAGAACATAAAAATAAATAATTCAATGTAAAGTTATGCATGCAGTTATGAATAAATATTGTGTCACAAATGCGAAAATTCCGGTAAAAATTCTTTTATAGTAGTAATCATTCTCTTTCCTATTGAAAAAATGATACTCTGACGGATTATTTTGTGGCAATAGTGGCAATAGAAGACTAAAGCGAAATTTTTGTATTTATAACACGTTTTTTTAAAATTAGGAATCTATTTTTGATGTCGGTAATATAAATAAATATTCTAGTAGCATTTGTCTGACGCGTCATCGACACCACTGCGTCTGGCCGAATATAGAACACGTGCATGAATTATGCAGTTGGCCAGTTTCAGTTGCAGCTCAATGACTGCACGGGCTTTCAAAGCTCACGTCTCAGTGTCAACTGGAGTTGAGATCAATAATATTTTGAACTCATTTTAACCTCGAGAAAAAAATACACCGAAATTATTTAATTATGGGGTATCAGCAATAGTTCATGTATATTAGTGAAAATACATTTTGCTAACGGTAATGATTTTAATTTTGGTTTTTTTTTTACTGTGCACATATTTTGCAATAAATAATTAATTGAAATACAAAAGATATATTCGCTTATATAGACGCTTCCATATATTTTGTCACAAACGGCTCGGGTTTTAATGAATCGGTTTGAAGTTAGTACCTTATAGTTTATTCGTATTCGTAAATGCCTGAAGATGCCGAAAACCATTTGAACCATTCAAATGTGATATTTGAGTTGCCCTAATTATTAATGTTGCTACTTAGTATTTTAAAACACAAATATTATTAAATTATTAGCACCTTAATATATCGATGGATTCGGCGGTAACTTTGTGGAAATTCATTTTTTATATGAAAATTAAATTAGTGGAATAACGAAGTCTACAATTTTAATTTTTATATTAGCAACCTTGTTGAACCAGATTGAATGAAGTCGACATAAATAAGAAAAATATTAATACAAATTTAAAATTGATAATATAATTAGTAGCTAAAATGGCATCGATTTGATATTGCTCGCTATGAGCGAAACCGGTCGAGATCATTATATACATGCAAAAGTAGAACAAAGAAATTGTGTTTTATTTAAAAAGTATAATGCCTTTCTTCCAAGAATTGCACCTTAAAACACCTTAAAAGTGATATTTTTGAAATCTGAATGGAACCGAACTCAGATATCATATTTAAAAGGAAATAAAAGAATGTTTCCGAGAAAGCAGATTACTAATGTCAAATAAATTTTGAGAGCATGTTTGCGGCTTTGGAAATATAATACAATTATGTACCTGCATAACCATCGACTTCAACAGCGCGGTAAGTTTACAGAAGTCTTCCATGATTATTAGCAAAGTATAGTAACTATGTAGATAAGTGTTTATGACGGAGACACTAAATGAGTCAACTGAAATCAATCACATTACATTTGACATAAACATGAATATTTATTTAGATACTCGGCGACACTTGATACGTCCGATGTCCGAGCGAAAGATTGAACGGCCATGTTTGTCGGAGAGGATCAGTTGTCTGTGGTCAACGCAAAAAGCAATTCGAGTCGGCGGTCAAGGATTCAAACTAAATTACTAACTTTTTGCTCTCTCACAGTTTAATATTTAATGTAACTAACTACATTATAGCTACATGTATACGCGCTTATTAAAATGTGTGACCATTTGTAGTCAGGTCTATTCATTTTTAGGATATTTTTTGACAACCACAACCTTTCATTGTTACATTTCTTGATAAAATCCTCTACCCGTTTGACTTTAGTTGATCCATCACATTTTTGAACCGCTTCTTCTTAAAAACCTGTAAGTAACATTCACATGAAATACTTTAATGAAAAAAAAATGGATTTAAATTTTGTTGGTTTTTTTTCACGTAAATTTTCTACAATCTCTTCGTCAAAATCATTGAATTGTTTTAAGCATCCTACCTCATGCTGTGTCGTCATAATATATGGATTGCCCCAAACATAATGGTTTTCAAATACAATTGAAATGATATTATATGTATGCAATTGTGATAATTATGCAATGTACAATTATTGAAAATGTATATATGTATGTAATTTAAGACATCAGGATGCTTGATGGAATTTCAATATCAAAATTTTAATTATTGAGATTTTGTACACTTCCATGTATTTTGTCACTAACGACCCGGGTTTCGCCTTTCGGCATCTCCAGGCACTCGAGCGCACGAGTTAGTGATAAAATACATGGAAGTGTACAACATCTCGATAATTCAAATTTGGTATATGTATGTATCCAACTCACCCATTACAATCATTTATATTTATGTAAAAAAGCGTATGGGAGCTAGATGTACAACATTCGTTGAGAAATATTCATGCTAAGCATAGTTCAATGAATACCGTTCTCTAAGATGCTAAGGGTAAATAGGGGAGGAGAAGAGTTTGCCCATATCAAACACATTCATGCCCTGGATTCAATTCTGTAATATGGCATACTTTCTAGTCGACACTGCGATACAGCTGATGGAATGTATAATAATAGAAGATGTAGAATATTATATTAAAAATCGATGACAAACTATATATCTAATAATATGTAAATATTTAGGGTGTATCCATGCGTTTTCAGCAGAAAGGAGGGTAACTATTTCCATACTATCTGAAATTAAGATGACATAATTTAACCCATAGTTAAGATATTTAGATGAATGAGTAAGCAGAATCATTCAAAAAATCTTGTAATTTTTACATACATCGTGGAACTTGTCCCCAAGCATTAGGGCCTGAAAAAATAAAACAATAACAAAAATTAATAAAACAGTTTTATATAGGTAGAATTCAAAAATAACCGTACATAAAATTTTTTGGATTTATCAGTGGTATCTTAAATATTCTAGGTATTTGAGAAATTGAGTAAGACACTACTAATTTTCGATGAAATCGATAAATAAACCGCTGCGTTACAAACTTTCATTCAATGAACATTTGATTAAATGGCTTGATATTTTGATGGAAGGTACATGTACATGTCAATTTATTAAGATGTTGAGGGGTCTTTACTACATTTCTTCAATCACAAACAAATTATGAAAATATTTTCTATTTAGACATAACAGATAATATTATATTCTTTCTAGTCCGCCATATGTTTCGACAGAAGTTTTCAATGATTACTCCCAATTTTTATTGATTGCAAAAAATATTCCAAACATTTTATTGTAAAGTGCCTAAAGCTTGCTCTTTGTGTTAGTCATACAACTGATGTACGACAAAATTTGCAAGGGTTATCACTGTTATCAGGCTGATCACATTACCTAGATAGATTGACATATCAAAGGGATGAGCTTTGTTTCGTTATAATGTTTTAAACATTGGCCTCAATTTAAATGCCACGTTCTGTCCTTTTAAAACAAATTTTTCTTTACCTTGAAAAATCATCGAACAAATTGTAACGTGTTCGAATAAATTAATAAATTACTTTTTGAGCCATTCAGACTTTGGCATCTTATCGCATAGAAAAGCCATCTCTTATTCAAATCTCCGAATCTTCTGTTTTATTACTGCGGTACTGCTCTAATAGGATTAGTGAGTGAGCACGCGTATAGGTATATGCTCCACCGTCATTAATTTTCATTTGTGTACCTTAAGTCAAGAGTAACAAATTTGCTCCCTAATGACAAATCGTATGCGCATGTTTATGACTTCTATGGGGAATGATATGTCTTATAAGTTTTGGTGTTGAAAGTTCTCGACACATATGGTGGAAAAGTTATTGATAATCTGTAATATTAAAACAGTTATTTTTAAATTATTTGCGTACTATCCCGATGGCAAAGTTGTCGCATTTAAGGCATTAATTTATTTTTTCATTATCATTATCTCCTTACCCTATCACCAATTTTATTTAATGTATAGACACATAAAAAAAACCTTAATTCGTACACTTTTTACTATCAAAATAATTATTTTCTATATATTAATCATACAAAAGGTGTAATATTTATTACTTTCAAGACACTTATATAAAATGAATGTTTAAATGTTTTGTGTGAAGAGAAAGATTGCGTAAACCAAATATGTATATCATGATATAAATTGCATGGGATAACTCAACTTAATCTAATTTATACTGAAATTTTGGGTTCATACAAAGCTTCCATCCTTATCAATAATTCAATCAAATCTTCTAAACGTAAAGCGTCATTCGGTCGCCCCCTACAAAAGCAGGTTGAAAATATCTATCAAAGAGAAAACTTGATCACAATCCATTTGCGCCGTGGGGGAGTGAAACAACACACATCTGTCCACAGCGAATACCAGCCTCGAATTAATTATCTACAGCCACCAAGGCCGTCATGACTAGAACTCCCTGACAAATTTAATCATCCCTTATCCAGCACAGTAACGTGCCGTACAGCGTATATTTTAATAAATAACAGACTTTGAAAAAAGTTTTCATAATAAAGACATTGTATTTAACTGAGATCATTATTTATTTTCATTTTGATATGAAGCATTTTATATTATATATATACAGGCAGTCAGATCTTTCATATAAAAATTTAGATCATATATACGTTAAAAATATTTATCTAAATAACCAATTGTTTTCCGATGTGGGTGGGTAATATGTCAAAAAAAATGACAGTGAATAATACTTTAATAAGTGATAAATACATTTAAAAAATAAAACACAATTCATTTGTACTACTTCCACATATTTATAATGATCAGGACCGGTTTCGCTCATCATGAGCATTATCACTGATAAAAATACAAACATAACATACTTATTTATATAAAATAGTAGTTATTGACTTGAGAGAGGTCCATAAAATTTTAATTGTAGACTCTTTTATTTGATTTATGTATAATTTGTTTGCTAATCAGTATTTTCTTGTCTTAGTTCATGAACCATCAGTTTTATATACCTTCATTTTTACACTCAATTTTATATAAATAAGCCTGTTTGTATTTTTATCAGTTGATAATGCTCGTGATGAGCGAAACCGGTCCAGATCATTATAAATATGTGGAGGTAGTATAAATGAATTGTGTTTTATTTTTTTAAATATAATGTCTTTCCACCAAGAATTGACAGTTAACACCTTAAAAGTGATAAATATATATTTTAAGAATCAAATTATATCCTTTAGTTATTAGCAACGCCACTGCAGGATATGCAGTGTGACTTGTTCAATTGTTGCAATTTTAGAAAGAAACATTAAATTTGCCTTTATGTATCATAATGAAGGGGCCAACCCTCACTCCAGCAAATAAATAAACCCTGAATTATGGGGTAAATCCACCCCACTTTTAACAGTTATTAAAAAGGTGGTTTCAGTTCATGGTGCTAATAATGAATTAAATATTAAATTCTCTCTATTTGCATTTGCATTATACAAACTGTTACTTATTATTTCATAAATGCGTGTCTAAATAAAAAGCAGCAACTTGGAAATTATTTAATATTAAACAATTTATTATATATATATATGTTTAAAAAAATCTACAAATTTTTGCAAGGCATGTATCAATAATTGTTGATTGTCTTTGCCCACCACCACAATTAGGTTGAGAGCTCTCGATCTATTCATTCTGCGGTTACTTATTAGAAACTAATATACAACATAAAATTCATAATATATTGTTAATCTGAAATTTGAAACACGAATAACTACCCTGCGGAATACACCCTGTTAGAAGAGTGTGATGTCGTAGCGGGTGGCGGTGTGTATAACGTTGATTAACCTGAGGAATATTAGAATTCCACTTTCAATGTAACGAAATGTGAAACGCGTATATTTAAAAGAATCTTTAAATATATATCTGTAACGTGTATATGTTACAAAATATCTTTATAATAGAAAGTTCTAGAAATGGGGAGTGGGAAAGGTAGACTTATCTGTTAGCCGTTTTATGAAGAAGGGAGGATTCACCAACCGAAATTAATAATTGATTGTGAGCTAATCTAGTTTGGAAGAAGCAGAATACGTTCAATTGGACACCATCCAGTGTGCTAGATATCGCGATGCTAATAATACAAAGAATGTGCCGCGGTAAAATATTTTTTAATGTAATTATTCTTTACTGTGATGATAGAATCATACTGGTTTTATTCGGTAAATAAGTTTTAATAACATTGTCAACTGTTCCATTAAAAAGGGGGCAGAGGCCAATATCCGGTCTAACGTCAAAAAACAAAGCCGGGTGCTCACATTCAGATATATGCCTGTGTATACAAAAGTTTGTTTTTTCAACATCCGTTTATGTTCTTTTATTCTCTGATTCGACTGGATCCGCTATGCGTTTACATTAGGTAGACTGCGCATGTGTCTGCCTACAATTGCATTATTATTTGTTTATAATAGCAGCAGAAATAATCGAGTCAGGGCCTGCCGTGCCACACGGACACGATACGAAAATGGTTCACCCTGCTAGGGCAACGAACTAACTCCCCATTATATCGATTTATTTTTAGCTATTTACGAATCAGTAACAAATCTGACACATTCTCTTATTCGACACGTTTTAAATGAATTTAATGAAGGCAACTAATTATGAAACCAGTAAAGAAATGCAAATACTGTAACGTAAGTAACGTAATAAATTGTCGGTAATTAGTTATTTTTGACAGTATCTATAGAATATTTAAACTGAAGTTTTGTATTCATTACTGGAAGCTTAATTTAGTATCTGACCACACACATTCTGACAGCTTTTATTTTTATGTCGAGAATTAGAATCGTTGTTTAACTTAGAAATAAATAACCTTGCTATATAGTTAGTCTGAGGATGCTTCTTAAAAAAGCAAATTAGGTATGTTACTAAATGTGAGTAACACAGCCCGTGGGATAACAAAATTATCAATTTTAATCCAGTTTGTCGCGAAAACAAAGCCCTTTTTAGTTAAAATTGCTTTGACCAAACTATACTCAACAAAATGATCCGCAAATCGGCCACACAGCGTCAGAAATGCGCAGAAGAACACAACTATTATTAGAAAATACATATGTTCCTTCAATCTCCATAACCAACATCTGCATGCCTCATCAAGTAAATTAATCATTGTAATAGTCGCGATAGACCGGAGCTAATAGGTAAGCCTAGTAAAAACGACTGCAAACTATCATAGGGTCGATGAACTGACTCATACGGATCCAGTTAATAAAAGCTTAGAGTGATTAGTGACAATATGCACTGATGAACATTCCTAGCAATTAAAAAAGATGAGCAGATGTGTATCGTCTCCAGTAAAGCCATATTAGCCGATTAAGCGTCATGCTCTCCTTGCAATGATATCTCTCTCTCAAGTTCAATGTAAGTTTTCTTCCTTATATACCTGATTTTAATTAGTTTAACTTTTACAATTAGAAGTGTCATTGTTAATTAATGGGTACAAAAACGCCGGGAATTAATCTACTACTAGTGACGCAGGCATGAACTGACTCACAAATTAAAGTCTTATGCTGAATACACTGGTTTTTAAGTCATTACCGCTCCTAATGTGAAGTAGGTGAACTTTGATGAAGTATTTCAACAGAAATTGTTCGTTGGAATACTTTATCAAGAGTAAAATGAGATCTGTATGTAAGGCAGTGACTCAAACTTGTTTTGGATGGGGTAAAGAATACGTCCAAAATAAAGCGTCGATGGACCTAGCTTGGACATGTGCTACGGATGTCCCAAGGGAGCCTGAATCCTGCCTGTCTATTTTACCAACCGGATGGATTCCGTTGTCCTGGAAAGTGATGTACATATACTTCGATTAGGGCGTGGAAATGGTTTTTTAAAAAAATATAGGGTAAGGAAAGATCGAGTAGTAAACGAATTGCTCGTTCTACGTATGTTGATCAGGCCAATACATTATATATTATGTATAAAAAAATATAGCAAAAATTATCTAGAGAAAACGCTGAAATTGAGCGCTTTCTTTCGTTTACTCTAAATTTGTTTCAATACTAAAGCAGTTAATAGGAACTAATTGAAACGCACATTGTTTCGTACAAAAACCACAAGGGGGTTTTAAGCACATCGCCTAATTCTCATATCTTTCATCAGCATTTGTAGTACATCGTTTAGATAACTGCAAAGAAACTTATTTTAAACCAACTGTAATAATAAAGGTTAAATTATTTCTCACGTTTCATATCAGCATTTTGTAGAATGAACAAATTGAGACTTATATGCAGCAATATAAAAATCAAGAATATTAATAACTGAAATTATTTACTCAACAAAATCATCACATTATCACTTAACAAAAAGTCTGCTGTAAGCAAATTATATTTAATTTGTGTTTTAGCCACACAAAAAACATAGCTGTCGGCTTAAATATCATTCGTTTTCATCATAATACAATATTTAGTATTATGTCAATTGTGCAAACATGAATTTCATCTAATAGCTCCATTATATGTTTTTACTTTTTTTTTTTTCTTATTAGTTACATAGTGGTCCAACTATTGTTAAGATTTTTATGTGACTGAATTAAAGGACTAAATCAGTAGTTACGGAATGTCATCAATCAATAATTAAGCATTTACAACATTAAAAATATTAATTTTTCTTCCTTGCTATTGGAACTATTGAATAATCAGCATGAAAATATGCTATAAGGTTAGATTTAAATAATCATTTTAGTATAAATTATACGGATTAATATTATTAATCCTTAAGGCTATGGAAAATGTATGACAAAGTTACATGGAAGAAGACAGATCGATAAAATTATTATGCCACATTAAATGTTACAGTAAGGTATCAAAGGAATTGCGCATTTTAGCGGTGCGATGTTGGATAACGGTAGAGTGGCCATGCTTCTGAGTTTCCTCGGACTAGTTTTCTTTATTACATTTGTATCATCGAAAACTTATTTTGCGTGCATTCGGCATGAGAGCAAAAATACTAAATACAATCCATGACAGAGTCATTAATAGTAAGACGCTCTGATTTTCATTCTTTTCAACATTGTTATGTTCGTTTGTGTATTTTGGTATTTTAAAATTGGCAGGAATGTTTGTATGATATTGTTTAAATCTACTATTACAATCAAGACAAAAAATGGAATGTCGTACTAACTACTAACATAAAAACACATTGTAGACAAAGGTTTCATGGAGAAGATGAATTCTAAGAAATTAATTACATTACAAGGGATGTAAGTAGCCGAAAATAAAACACGAATCGACATTGCTTAGTAAGAAGTATATTATGGTATATGTATTTGAACTTATTATTAAATATAGTGATGTTAAATTTCATTTTTCCTTACAGTGTGAGGCATTATATGAAATAAGACTCTTCTAGGTATTAAATCACTGTATCCCTGTGTCGTGTTTCCAAGTATGGTAACACTAAGGAGGAATCTTAATAATTCTAACAAGAATTACGCATATTATCTACACATTAGCATAGCATTATCCTTGCGTAAAGTTTAGTACAGACATGGTGTTTAATTTCCATTTCCAAGATTAAATCGATACAAGCCTGAAACGTAGAATGAATCACTAATTTCGCGCTCTAGAGAGTTCGCACTTTGTTAATCAGCGAATAATCTAGAGTTAAGATTGTTTGGAACGGCAAAAACGACCGTGACTTATGATTCGTAAATAAATTCTGTTTACAGTACAAACTACGGTATGTTGGCAATGTAGTAATGACCCAACCAAATTGAAGATTGGTTTATTTCCACTTCTCATCGTCAGTCATAATTATTTTGACAGATTTAAAGCTATTTCTTCTATTAAGATCATTACGAGATCATAAAAACGACAGTTTATAAATATTGTTTGCTAAGAAAACCGGAAGCTTAAGATGTTTTATTACAATATCATAAATCAAATATTCCTATCTCAGCCGCTGCATTATATCCATTTGATTTAAGAGGTTTTCTTTGCTTTATTAAAAATCGTATTTAAAATTTGTTTTAAATTTGCTATAATATATTAAGTTCTGAATAGAGTTTCGTTGTATTTTCAGTTAAGATTAATTTATAATTCATTTAAATTAGATTATATGATGGGTAGCACGTTGCATGGTATTTATATTTTTTCTATGCAATAGTAAATTAAATTTGGATTATTGAGATTTTGTACACTTCCATGTATTTTGTCACTAACGACCCGGGTTTTGCCTTTCGGCATCTTCAGGCATTCGAGCACACGAATGGACTCGAACTGAGAGACAGTAAACAGTGTCTAACGCTTATATAGAAGATACAAATGCGACAAATATCATTTACGAGGCAATATTAATATGGTGTTTACAAAATAAGGATTAGGGCGATTTCCGAAATTTTAACTCAGGTATCGGTGTGACTCTCAGACGTATTTTTTGGTATGCAAGCAAGAATGATAATAAAATCCTAGTATTTCCAAACATTTTTGTCTTATTTTAATTTAAAATCTATTCAATTTGGAATATTTGTATTATAATGTCAGAATGAAAGGATTGCTGTCATAGCATGGGAAAGATTAAATTCAGTTCATAGCAAAGGTAAGGAAAGGAGAACATTCTACGTGGAGTGAAACATGTCTGTCAAGTAGATCATTATATATCTTAAGTTTCTGAGGAACGCCGCTCAATGAGAGGCGGCACAAATTCATAATCAAGATACACCTGAAAATTCAGTGGCATGTCTATTATCAACGTTTGAGGGACCTAATATCTTAATTAAGTATTATGGGGTGTTACAGTTTTACAAATCGGTATTAACTTAGTGAGAATCTTACACGAACGACAATGTTTATAAAAATAAATCATTTTTTCATAATGGTCACGAGTCACGACCAGCTTCGTTCATTGCGAGCATTCTTTACTGAACTACTCACGATGACCAAAACCGGTCCTTATCACTATACAAAATTGTGGAAGCAGTACAAAAAATGTGTGTTATTTTTATATGTAAATTATTTTTCCGTCAAGAGTTATCAGTTGGCATCTTAAAAGGGATGAAGTAGTGTTAGTTTCAAAAACCATTTCTTCATTATTACATGGACAGTTTTATGAGAAGTTATATTTTTGACGTAGAAGAATAATTTTGAGAGAAGATTATTGTATATTATTTGTCACTGATTAAAATAATGAACCAGTATTTTAGTCGGAATTTGAATGGTAACTGATAATTCTCAAATATCAGCCCGAAAATCGATGAGACATTTTCTTTCTAAATGACAGAAGAAATATATTAAGCTGTGAATATATCGGTAAGTATGACTTTTAAATATTAATTAAAGGGTACTTCCTTTGAATACTCGTAAGTAGTTGAAATTATAAACTGTGGACTGTGATTTGACTCATTATGAATTTATTGTTCTATCAAAGAGAATGGTAAAAGCGAATATTCTGCATCAGCTAAGCAGTAAACCTCTTCTTACATACAAATGCATAGTAAATGAGAACAAATTGTTAAAACTACATAGTATAATGTTTAGATAGTTATATTTCTACATATAAGAATCCTCTACCAAAATATACGTTGGGTACGCAACTGCTTGCCGCTGATACAACCTTTGTCGGCTGTGTTCGAAGCATATCAAATAAGATATTGCACCCTGATGTTCAAAGAGGTAATTTGATTAAATAAGGAAATACTTGAATCTTAATACCTACTCTTTTTTATCCTTCTGATGACTTAATGACAATGAGCTTAGGCCTTTGATGAGAATATAAAAGGTTTGAAAAAAGCTAGTGACCTAGATTACCTAATCTCTTTTATGATATGAATGTTTATTCCTGTATTTCATTTTTTGGGATTTCGTTATGACTGTTGTCTTTGATCTTTTTTTGTTTGTTGATTGATCAATATAATTACTAAATATTTCATTTTGTATGTACGTTTATTTTATTTTGAATTTTTGCTGCAATGTCATTCATTAATGGCAATAAAAGCTCTTTAATTGACAACATACAATAATGAGTGCGCATTGACTTAGATACATAAAAAAGCAATATCTACAAAAACTTTATCTCATCAGTTTGAAGAGTTTTAATTAGTACTTACAATAAGAAAACCGACGATACTTGAACAACGGGTTGTAAATTCATTGATTTAATTAACAGTTGTGTCAGTTGAGCGCACTTAAAAAGAGTGGGTTGCATCTATTCTTATGAAAATTAGTTGAAATTTGAAACAGCTAAAAGAACCGACGTTTTACGACTCTTCGTAATTCCAATAAAAAGTTAATGCTAGGTTGAAAAAAGTATGTAGGTATGTGGTTTTCAAAGAGAATACTTTAAATATAACCAGAGTTTCTAGTAATAGGATCACCATAGTTATTTTTATCTCAAAAACTAATATCACGAGATTATTGTGATTCAATTGGTAAGAAATAATAAATAATTATATAAGTGTTAAATACCAATAAAATGTAGTCATTAAAACAATCAGAACTAACTGAAGCTACCACAGAAATTAATTACATTTTAATCCAGCTAAGCACGGAGGTTTGATTTTGTTAGGAACTCGAAGGTAAGGGAGCGGACGGACCAGCCCCTAATTACCTCCAAAATAAAAAAGCTACCATATACCTGGCTTGGGCATGTGTTGCGGATGCCCCAGAGGAGCCTGAATCATGCCAGTCTATTCTACCAACCGTATGGGTTCCGTCACCCTGAAAGACCGCTAATAACCATCCATAGAATATATTCGGCGAAGCTGCTGGACTCTGGGATGCCCTGGGAGGCAGCAAGAATACTGGCAGGGATAGATATCTTAGAGGAACCGTGTGATGACCATATGCTTCGGTTAGTGAGCGGATATGTTTTAAAGAACAACGCATGTAAGAGTAGGTAATTTGATATATTTAGTAATATAAGTATACATAGGTGAACCAAATTCCATAAAAGTGAAGTCCTGAAGTTTGTGTAATGTCAAAATATCTCAATTAAAAATGCCAATTTGGTCAAACAAATAGATTTTACTACAATGTCCTTTTCTATTTCATTATGGTAGGAAATAAATTCATTATTTATTGGTCTCATTAATTATTTAAATCCCTTCTAGCTAAAGTTAATTAAAATATTTCTACCATATTAATCAACTAATTATTAATGGACACTAGAGAACTTGCGTGTTAATTGACGGCTCAGATATCAACTTATACTAACTATATATTGGTTCAATGTCCTGCAAGAATTATAATGAAACAATATTGTCATTCAAGTTTGTACTGAGAAGGACTAGTACTGGTTTCAATGAGTTAGTTAAATAAGAAATATCAACGTCCCGAAACTCATTAAACAACATCAGTTTTAGTCTTTCAAAACTACAAATAAGTGTGCAAAAAGTTGCTTTCATTAGTACCCAAATACCTACTCTATTTCCAATATAAAAATTAGTATTATTTGACATGTATTTTTGATAGGATCAATCGTTCCGTATTTCACATGATTACACTAAATTGATTTGCTAGGTACAGGCTAACACGCATATAAATAAATATCTTAGTGAAATTACTTTAAAGATTATTAACTTTATTTTTTTGTTTATAAAAGCAGTACAATTTTGTGTATATTTTATATCAATTAGAATATTCTTGCATTCAAAGATAGCTCGTAATTAACATCCACAGTATTTTTTTTAAACGGATTATCATTTTAATGTCGGTTCCTGGATAATTTAACCGATATGAATAAATACTTGACTGAGTCAATTGCAAAGTAGACAACGCCTGGCCGTTATGGAAGCCTTCACAATTCTGAGTGGAGTTTTATTGGCACTTCCTTCCGGCCTGGCCCATGTCGCTAATTTGCATCGCATGCAGTCACGATCGAATTACTTTGCGAACGATTTCGTTCGCTTTTACCAATTGCTACTTAATTAATGGAAGATTTTCATTGGTTTTCAATGCAAAACAAAGCTTTAATCCAACCTAAAAATGTATTTCCGTCTGTTTTAACCGCTGACAAAATGTGTTAATGTATACATTAAAATATTGGTTTTAAGTGCATTTTAAATTGCTTGGATTGAACATGATAAAGTTTCAGTTTTTAAGATTTTTATAAAAGTAAAACAAAATGTATTCCACAATTTCATATAGTCATCATGACCAGCTGAAAACGGCAACTTTCTGAGTGAACATATAATACAATCACTACAATAAATAATATATTTCCCCCAAGAACTTAGATATCAACACCACACAAGTGTTAAATGTAAGCTTAGTATGGGTCCAAATAACAATAATTTAAAACAACCCATTTTTAATCATAATCTAATTATAATTAACCCATAAATATTGGATCATCATAAGATTCAAATGAATTAGATTGGTGTAAGATTGCTCCTAATGTGCTAATGGAGACCGAATGGAAATTATTTCATTAGACTTCGTTCTACGCAAACTGTTTGTTACTCAGTAAGCACTGAGTACTGAGGAGAAAATTCTGTTGAGATGCCTCCATTAGGAGGCCTTGTTGGCAGCGGACACGGAAAAAAGTACTGAGTCTCTTACTCGACGGATAAAAGGATGGCAGGACTAATGGTTAGTTAATCGCTCTCGCTACGCTTCGTGGGGAAATTTCTAAATCACAGTCCATAAATCGATTCATGAAACTATCCATAGTGATGCTTGCGGCGAATACTTAGACTATGGTGGTTTGATTTTGTCAGGAACTCGGAAGTAAGAGAGTGGATGGACCAGTCTCTTATTGCGTTCAAAATAATAAAAAAAAACGACGATGGACCTGACTTGGACATAGAGCCTGAATCCTGCCTGTTTCTTCTACCAACCGGATGTATTCCGTCGCCTTGGAAGGCCGCCGATGACGCCGCATCGATAGGATGTCTTCGACGGAACTACGGGACGCTGGGATAACCTGAGAGGAAGCGAGGAGACTGGCGGGGGACAGTAGGAGGAACCGTGTGATGGCCATGTACTTCGAGTAGGGAGCGGATATATTTATTAAAATCCTTACTGGGAATTGAACCCGTGAATACCGCAACTGAAACCAACCGCTCACCACTCGGCTGCAGTTTATTATTCGTAGTTTATTTTCTTTGATGTAATGTAAACAAATTGTAATGTTACTTTATATAACTGATATTTCATTTTCTACGCAGCAGATGAAACATTATTATGTATATTATAAAATATCAAACAAATATAATTATCAGGCATATTATTATTTCCTAGAAAATCTCAGTATGTAAGAGAATAGGCACCTATCATAAAACTGGTATTTCACCATACTAGAATTATTGTTTACTGCCATGCATTCTGGGAACTGTTCGAAATTCAAACATGTGGCGAAAACATGTTGATTTTTGGTTTGTCCAACGACACTCTGGCAATGCACATGTCATTTTGGATTTAGCAGGATATATTTGTCCATTTATAGAGCAACTAAATGAAAGTGAGTGATGAGTAATCTGAAATATTATGACAATATCTCTTTCTCACGCTATTCCGAAATAAAACACACATACACCAGTTACGTTTGGATAATTGTTAATTAAAAAGCGGAGTTCACGCTCGCTCATCTCTCATATAGAAGTCGTAGTAAAAAAAGTTTTAGCGGACTAAGGAATAAATAAATAAAGACTTTTTATTATAAAATTAAATATTTGTAATTCGCTAAAACAATCGAGGAAAGTCTCTGTACTGTTTATATTAATACGATTTTCGTCATTGACTTCAATTGGCCACTGAAAACAGTTTTGTGATCAATATTCTACAGCAGTGAATACGGTATTGATTTTTTAATAATGTAATATCGTCAAATTCACATGAAATAGGTCACCTGCCTTACGATAGTGAGTGATGGCACTAAATAAAACTCAGAACGAGATGATCAGGGAACGGACATCAAGAGTGAGACCTGACTTGGCCATGTGCAGAGGATTCTTCAAGAGAGTGTGAACCAGGCCCGTTTCTTTCACAAGTTAGTTGCGAATCACAGTCCACGAAAATCCACCTAATATCAACCACAGTAGGGAGGTGTTAGTATGAACTGAGAATAAGCAAATATACTGTCGAACGATATCTGTCATTATAACATGGTGGCAAAATACTTCACTTAAAAATACATTATGTATGTGGTTATAGCTCCTTATTCGAATAACTTTTATAGTTTTATTTCCTTTTAGGTATTCTATTCTTTGATGCGTTATTCTAAGTAAGAGCGTGTTGTTGAATGGTTAATGAGGCAATAAACAGGATGTAAAAGCTATGTGCGCTGCAGGAACAAGAAAGATTAAAGAAAAACTAGAAAGTTTCGGCGCTCTGAAAACGGGATGCAAAACAGTATTAGCACATGCTGGAGAGGAGAATAAGGGGCAACAGAGATTCGTAAACATTTACGATCGACGCATCTGTTACGGTTTTTACAATATTTTTTCATTGCCCTTTTATAACGATTTGTGGACTGTTAAAAAAATATTTGCATGCTAAAAGCATAATTTTTTTATTCTTACCAAATTCAAACTGACTTTCTCAATTATTTTGATATTAATTGAAAGAAGATACATTTTAGATAAAAAAATTAATTTAGTTGTTTTAGTAGGAATTGATATACCATAGGTTATGTTATATTCATAATATGAAAACTGAAACGAATTTTGCAAACTATCATAGTAGAACAGGTAAGGTACCTGGATAGGATTGAAAGCTTCGAATAGTACAAAGTTTAGTTTCCCGATAAATATGTGTACACGCTACTTAGTATGAAATATAATATAACATGTAATGAATAAGTATTAAACACTATTGTAATGCTATATTTATCAGATATTTAATGTTAATTGCTACATTTTTATAAGATACAGAATTATGTGAAATAGTAAGTGCACAAAATGTTTTACATAATTACATTATTTTCTATAAAATTCGTTGAAACTGTTGGAATCAAATTCAAACTAAAACGTGTTTTTATTTTGAAAATACACGTGATGGATGATTACGGTTTGTAGTTAAAAATTGAGAAAGTAATGAATGCTAGAAATACAAAAAATAAGAATGTTTAAAAATTTTCTGAGATGAATTCGATTTTGCGGATATTCTAGAAATCTAGAACATCATATGGTGTATTGAACCTGACTTAAAGGTAACACAATCAAACGGACTATATTGGAACAATGGGTCCTTAAAAAATGATGTATGAGGAATTATTTAACGCTGTTTTAATTTGTCAGGACTATCTGTAAAAAGTAGCGGTAAATTCGGGAAAACGATGTAAGCCAGAACGCTACATAGAGGTTCTACAGTTTATACCAAATAATAACAAACAATAGGCGAAACTGCAGAAAACGAGGTAAACCGCTTAATTCCACTTTTCTTTTCTTTCATCGCAATCCGCTGGCGACGTTTTGGAGAGAGATAATGTTACGAGCCACTGTTTTAGCTGCAGGATTTACGGTTTGGAAACCGAAAAACATTGCGAGAAATAGTATACTGCGAAACTCATAGCCGTGCGTTGTTTTTTTTTTTATTTCCGTTTGCATTCAAATTGCTCACTCAGATGGCAAAACGCTTTTTATTGTTTATGAACTGTAAAAAAATATTACTTCAAATTTAATAGAAACAAACGGATGGCTGGTGTTGCAAATGTCGTCTTTTTATGCACGACTATTTTTTTATGTCTAATACAACTAAACATAAATATACATACCTGATAAATTTGAATTATTGTATGATACAAATACGTGATACGATAATTCTAAAACAAGGGAAATTTTAAACAAGTTGCTCTACAAAACAATACGGGAATGTGTGAAATAAAGTTTTTTTATGCTTATGCAATGAGATAATCGTTAGTAATAATAACAATGTATTAATGTTCATCCTTATTATGCGATGTGTTAAGAATGTTAAGCCAACCGAATGATTTTAAGTTTAATACTTCCAAGATATCCTAGATATTATACTGTATAACTGACAGGCGTCATGAACTCTATTCCCAGAAACGTCGAATATTAAAAGTTAATATGTATTTTCAATTTTACATTTGACTTGAGAGCTTGTGTTTATGTTGGTGAATTAAATTGTTATTTTTTCCTCGAGAATACCGACCATGTTTATTTAAAATGATTTGATTGTATAAACAACACTATCTGGCGCGATGACGATTTATTTTCATAGAACTGTTTTTTATTTTATAAAAATCAAGTGTCCCTATTTTAAACTAGAATCTACTGTTTATTTTTAATTTTTGTAAAACTTTTATTATCTATTTTACGCAGAGTATTTATAAAAATAAGAAAATTTGGTTTCACTCTTCGCGAGTTTTTTTTTAACTAATTTCACCAGTTTTCAAAAATGACTCGGTTATATATTAATATTTCGCCTTATTCCTTCCTATCAATGGACGTAAAGTGTTTTTCTGTGTAAATATTTAGGACTTTTGAAAGACGAATATGGTAAAAACTAAGCAAATTCCTAGGAGTGCCCTCGGCGTGCATGCCACATGTCCACTTTGTTGGACTTATACGTAGGGAGAGCAGAGCGCCTACCATAGCGATGGGCGGCGGGCGAGCGAGCGCCACGGAGAACCGACAAACCCCAGACAATAAGCTCGCGACCCAGTTTCCACGGACATCTTTCACCCACTGCACTAAACTATTCCACTCATGATGGTTTATTCAGCTCTTATCGGGATAATTGCTGTGGAACTATGCGCGCATATGCCGACTTATTTGCGCAAATCTGCTCTGACGAAACGTATTAGAAATGACGAGATTATCGGATTAGTATTACAAATAATTATTATCGCTGAGTTGTATATCGCGCAACTCGTAATAGTTTATTCTTGCGTATACGATAAAGCGTTCTCATCTGTCAACATTAAAATCCCACTAAATCACATCTTCTGTGCTGGTATAAAGGTAAATTACTAATTTAGGAATTGATTCCAAAAACACATTTATACTCCTTGGACAATTATGCGTATATTCGCTATTTAATAATTGCCCTGTTTATTTTTTGTAAAACAACTGTAACGATAAAAACAGTTTCATCGTCGAATACGTAACTTTTCCTTTTATTCCCATATATATTTCGATTGTAGAGATAACATATTAAGCTTAGTGTTTTTAAGCCGTGGCAGCTCATAATGAAGCATTTCGACAGAAGATTATCAAGAACTAATTGCTACTGCTTAGCAACTCTTTTTCTGGTAATGCTGTAAACAAAGAGTAAGGAATGGGCATTAATGACGTTTATCGCTGTTTCTACAACCCATTTTAATATCCGGATGGACGGGAAACGTTGAAGGCATAGATCGACTGAAAAATTAATGCATGGAAGTCTTAACTTGACTACATTGGCAAGTGACCTAAGTTTACTTGGCCAGGTGACCAGTCAAAAAATTGACACGTTTGCAACATGGTATTTTCGATTTCGATTGAAAAGCAACGCAAAAGCTGAAAAACAAAACCAGTTCAGTAGTATTGTTTAATGTAAAATCATATTTATGAATAAGAAAAATGACCTCATATTTGACACATGCACAATTATGTATAGGTAGTTTATATATAAAAAACCAAAATAATATTGAACCATAAAACCAATTAAATTTATAAAATAATGTAAAACAATTATACTGTCGATTATTTATTGTATAAATTTGAGATGTGACTGTTACGTTGTCTTATCATTAAGACCTGTCAGAAACAAATGAAAAATATATTTTGTTGTTCAATTAGAGCTTGTTTACCATACTGAAAACAAAACAAGCCGTTCGAATTTATTTTCCCACAGCTAAAATGCGGAGACAAGACAAGACGAAATAAATTCGCTTTCATTGTCACGCTTCGAGCTTATGATTTATGACGTTATTCAAAATAAATACGGATTTCACTTTTATTGAACCAAGTATTCTTGCCGCCTAAATAATTCCATGAGAAATCTCGAGCCTTCGTAGTTTTTACGTCTCTGTCTTAGAATATGTTTATTACTTTCTGGAGAAAACTTATCAGCTCGTCATAGATTTAATATCATTCGTTGACAGGCGATTGATATATCTCAATATTTTATTGGCGACACTTTTTTATTTTTATCAAATAATAGAACGTTCGACGAACAGCAAAATAGTATTGAAAGCTACCAACCTGAAAAGTATTAACAGATAAACGATGTATAAATAAATTTACCGATATTTTCGATGGATTCGGCGGTAACGTTGTGAAAATTCATTTTTAATATAAAATTGACATTGACACTCATAACTTAGGCATTCCACTGGCTGAAAGTCATCACAGATGATATACTGATAATATTTTGTAAAATAATTAATGGATTACGTTTTCGTAACTTTTCGTTTCTTAAAATTTCCCATTGAAATAACATCAAATTCAATAATATTTTCTATGGATTCGGCGGTAACTTTGTGGAAATTCATTATTATACATTTTATAGTATTTTTTTGTAGTATTTAGCACACAAATTAATAAATAAATAATTATAGTAAATCACGACGAAGTGACATTTTGATTATGTCCCACATAATAAACTGCGTTACTATAGACAAGTAAATAAAGCAATAGTTTTTACTTGTCGTGAATTTGTTGCGACACAGTTCAAATTAATAAGGTTTTTTATCCACTTTATTCGATTTAAAAATATTAACTATAATTTTTTTTTAACATTGTATTGATTGAAATGATACAACTTAACACTAATAGGATATGAAATTAAAAACATTTTTATATTTTATTCAAGAAGTGACATATTATGCCTTTAATTCGATATTACACCGTCAGAATGCACTTCATCTTGAGAGCAATAAATAGAACTAGCTCTGAAAATGGCGGATGCCAATGTATATTTGAAAATTATTATATACATAACTATCATAACATTTTTTTGTGTTGGTTATCAGCGACAGAAGTACGCACTTCGTCTATTAACCGATTAAGCTTTCAAAACGCATCCATGCTATGATACAGAAAATAAACGCATTATAATGTGTAAAGGTATTATTGGAACCCATCTGCCCTTCTTAACCCAAGGATCAAAATAAATAGATTCCTTTCCATTCAAACGAATTCCATGGCAATGTCTCTTTTGTCATCCGAACGCATATCTCGAGCTTTCGTTATTCTTTACAGGTTATTCAATTCTGAAGTGAAACATTATAATTGAATCTTTAATTCGAAGATGTGAACCACTCATTCAAAGAAATATCGAAGGGTTCTTCAAAATAATATCCAATCGATTGTGCAATTGTCCAAATTTAACTACCCCAAAACGAAAAGAATGACGATGACCCCCGTTGTCGAATGAAGAATTAAACAAGAGAAGTAAAAATGGAACGAATTTTAAATACTTGCTAAGTAAACTCTAATGAATTCATCATTGTTTCATCATCAGAATTGGTATCGTCATGAATATAATGTAACTTTAGAAATATAAAAATTGTCAACCTCTGTGGTCTAGTGGTAAGGGCTTTACCCTAGCTATCAGGCGGGTCTGGGTTCAAGTCGAGTCAAGGTCAATATAAAATTTCGAGTTATTCAACATAAATTTGAGATCTTGAGCATGGGTGTTTGTCGAATCTTTTCACCTCGAGTTGATTTCGAGTGAGATTTTCGTTCATGAATTTCTTAGTTCTACCAAACTGTACATTTGTTAAATACAAAATTTAGGAACATATCGTTGTCATTCTGGAAGAACTAACTCACTAACTAAAAAATTCTAGTTTTGAGTCATTTGACTTTGAAGTCTTTTAAATGTTCAAAATGAGATACATTTTTTGTTTAGTTTGTTTGTACAAAAACTGTTAAGTAAAAGTATCTATAATTTATAAAAAATAAGTATGTTCTTTCATACGGCTAAGTTCGAAATAAGGAACTTTTTGGTATAACTAACTCAATTTGTCATTTTTTCGATTTAGTGTTTTCTTCCAGAACAGTGACGATATAAACAATTCAAAAAATTACACTTTTAGACGACATTTATGTGTGAGATCTGATTATTTTATTTAACCAATATAAAGAGAAGTTTGACTGTTGAATAGATGAACATTTAAAAATATAATAGGAACTAAATATTTACTTCACCAATCCCTCGTAAATAATGTTTACCTTAATAACATTGAATGGCATATTACAGTGGATGCACTCTAACAATAGATCACAATGATTTGGCACAAGTTGTTTTGTAAAGAATCGTTTGTCATCATTGTCATGTTTACATAAAGGACTTGCATGAAATGGAAAACGAAATTTAATTTATCACAGAATATGAACGTAATCTAATTTAAATTTTGAATATGAAAAAGATTTTTTATCGTTTAACAAAAAAACGTTTGTTTAATTATCACGTAATAATTAAATAACATTTCATTATGGGGATAAGCAACTTTAAGAAATCTGTGGTATGATAATGAGAAAAATCATAACTTAGAATTTTCATACTGGTCTCACTGATTTTTTTTACCTATGACCACTTCCAACGTGGAGCATATAGACTCCTAATGGAGTTTAAATCAACAGAAATTTTCTATGAGAATTGCAAGTTATTCAGTTTTCAACCTTTTTTTCAAGAGAGTAGAGATAGAAGGATATGGCTATTACAGGACTAGTGGTAAGACAATCACTCTTTTCTAATCCCCGTTTTAAAGATCGGAAGTCTGGTAGGGAATTTTATAAATCACAAACATCCATGCTCTCATGTAATTTAGAAATTTATAAATCGATTAAATTTATGAAACTGTTTGTACCAGGATTCGACCCCGTGAGCACAGCAACGGAGTGAGTGACATTGAACACTTGACCACGGACCCGGCAAAGTGTCAGTTGAAAATGTAAATTTTCAGTTCACTTAAATGTTGAAAACGACTCAGTTGATTAAGGTATTAAGCATGGTACTATCAATGCTATTTTGACGGTATATAGCGGATATGGCAGCAGTGACACAACTATTTTCCAGTATTAGATAGCTGTACAAAACCGCTACATTTACTTTGATTGAAAAACAACACCAGTTATTAAGGGAAATATATGTTTATCTAATAGGGCGTTTTCATCATTTCATGATTTGGGTTTTATCAATTTTTGCATAGCCATTTTTATCTATACATTAAATCACTTCCGCTGAAGCTTTGGCATTGTTCATCCCTTTAAGAATACGGCTATGGCTTACTTTCGCATTACAGTTCATTGAACTTAGTATAGTAGAAACAGATTTGTTATGTTGAACAAATGAATTATATTAAATAAAAAGAAAATGCTAACGGTGATAAAAAGTCATTTAATGCTTAGGTATAAACACATTTACGGGTACAAATAATATACCTACTTCTTTACAAAATGAGTTATTTCATTATTCGGTCATTAATCTTACTTCTTACTGAAAACTTTGTGCCTACATGGGGATTACATCAACGCATTAATCATAATACAAAAAAGATTGAAGTAAACAAATAAGCTAAGGAGGTACGAATAGAAATAAGTAACCGCATTATCAAAAGTATTAACATAATGTTTAAAATAATCGAAATGGTAGACTTTCCGGCTTTATTATGACCAAGTAAGTAGGCATAATTCTTTGTGCTCAAAATTCTTTAAATGATTGTTATATTACACAACAAAAAATTAACGGAATTTACCTACAAGGCTTCCAATTTATTAGAATTAAACTTGAAATACGTAGGAAATTCGATTATACTTTTTAAGTAATTTAAGCCATATAAATTATCAAAGAAACTACTAGGCTTGGTAATTTGAGCAACGAGCATCCCATAATTAAACGAAACTCACCGCATTAATCGAAAATGTCTTCAATAAAATTCAGCTATGCTATTGTGGAGTCAATTATTTAGATACTTTTTGTAACTACTGACAGGTGGCTAACGGTGCATTGAGAGGAATTACTTCGGCCTCATCATTCGAAGGGAAGTACCAAAAACAGTATTATTTATTGTATTTTAATATTACATACGTACAAGTTTCTTAACTGGTATTTTTAAATAAATCGTGTTGAAATATTGATTCTTACAAGATATTTATAAGTTTCTGTAAAACAATTATTGATTGGATTGCCATTCGAATACACAGTTTATCTTAATTATGTAATCGTGACTCTATTGATACAGCTCTTGAATTTAGATTTTATTTTAACTAATATGAAATATTGTATCACATACCAACTTTAAAAGATTTATTATAATTTGGAAATATGCGTTAAAATCAATAGACAAAGATTCAAATTGTTATATTTATATGAATTTACGGTAGATAAAATTAAAAATCAAAACAAAAAGTGTTTGAAAATATGAAATTGTGTTTGCAATAATGATTATCAATTTATAATACAGATAATTTATATATTCTTTCAAGTACATCGAAAGACAAACAGAGAAAGACAACAAAATATTTTCGTCTCCATAACAAAAGAAAAACTCATATCACCATAAACAAGATAATCAGAACTAATCGTTTGTTTTTGCTTAGCTGTTTATTACATACAGTAGCTATGCGGATACGTTTGTGAGTTTGTGTGTATTTTATGCAAGTGTAACGTCACATTATATTACAATTACTATTGGTGTATCAATCTAGATGTAATGTTATGCAAAATTTTCTAGTGCACTTCAATGATCAATTTGAAGAATTATGACTATAGTATCGAAGTTCTAGTTCAGGATCCCGACTGAATTGACAAATTCTCCGGGATATTAGTGAAATCTGTCGACAAATATTACACCGCCCTCTAAAATAGTAATGGCTTTTGCCAAAGCAAACTTAAATTATAGTGGGCTTTGCTTTTGCACATCAACGCTACAAACAAATTAAACTAATTATAAATTACGTGTGTTAGAATTCCCTCCCACCCATCCAATCCTAATAAAAGAGGCTTAGTGAGAACGATTAACTAACCACTAGCCTGGTCTCCTGTCCTGGCCCTATCCTTCTATCCCATGAGATTTTGGACATGGGTAGTTGTGATGTCTCGTCGAGATGAATTCGAGTGACGAAAAATATTTGGGGGATTTTTTTACAATTTGTTTTTTGTTTACCTACCTACATTTAAATTTAAAAACTATGTAATTGAAGCAGACGTTCGTTTATTTAATATGTGCTTGATTTTCTAAGATTAAAGAAAGCCATAAATTGACATAAAATAAATTTGAATTGTTGAGATTTTGTACATTTCATGTTCAGTTTGATTCCGTTCGAGATCATTCGTGTACTCGAATGCCTGAAGATGCCGAAAGGCGAAACCCGGGTCGTTAGTGACAACATACATGGAAATGTACAACATTTTAACAATTCAAATTTGATATTGACATTCCATTAAGCACCCACAGTCGATGTTTTAAATTATGACTAATAATAATTTTGTATACATAAATCTTCGTCTTACCAAAACTGTTAACATTTGAATAATTCAGTAAATGGCTCCAATGGATGACTTACCTGAAAAAGAAGAAAATACATTTTAAGAATAATGTTTCACAAACACGTATCAGATATAAACACCGAGTGGATAGAACTGCGAAAGAGATCATAAAATGATGTTTGATGGCGAATATATAATAATATTCTTAGTGCTATTCGAATCTACGGCTCCCACCATAAAGTACGAGTTTTATTTTCTATATTAAATTATTGATTAATTTTAGCATCTACATTATGTGCGTACTTATAATATGCAAGCTTGTAGAATAGATGCTCTTTATTGTTTCTGTTATATTTGTTTATGGAAAAACGAAAAGTAGATTTTTAAATGTAAATATAACGTTGAATAAGTTGTCAAACTTAAAATCTAGTGAATCATCGTGCATTATTCTCAATACCATCTAGTATCACAAACCATTACGAGGATTTAAGTAATTTGTGAACCTAAATGGGGCCTAATGCTACACATGGCTATGTGAAATGTATGAATGGTTCAGTACAGGTGATTGTGTATTTCTCAATGACAATATATATCGTTATCAAAATTTTAATTGTTGAGATTTTGATATTGAAATTCCATTAAAAACCCTCAGTCGATGTCTTAAATTATATATCATTAAGTTTCACATTACTGTTGCCAAATAGTGTCGTGATTTTTGGTGCTAGAGCTGCCCAAATAAACACTTCTTGTACTAGTAAATCTCAATATCCGAAACACTCATGTCAATATAGGTTTTTCTTGGTGTAAAATATGCTGACACTTTATTTTGACTTACACTATAGATTGTCTCTTATTTCATTCATTTTAAATCGGATGACATGTCGATTTAAACCGTTAAAAGAATAAACCTTTAAAAGTACTTGCTGATATTTAAGTATTAGGTCCCAGAAATATTCCTGCTTTCAATGATGGATATGGATGACGCAAAACGTGTAAATAAAATAACACGATTGATTTTATACACAGACTGAAGCATTTTTCAATACTATGTGATAAACACTAAGTATTCATTTGTTATTAATGGTAAAATAATTATTAAAAGGTTTTGTATTCTTTAATATTAAGTTTATTCGTCTTATTGTATCAATATAAAAAATACCACAATTTAAAGTTAAATCAAAGTCAATAAACCACTTGGTAAACCTTTTTAGAAGGGAAAAGCTGTTGGTACACAATTTAAACTTTTCAAGTGTGTTGAAGTACCACTCCTAGCCTCGTTAAACTTAGTATTATCGTAAAGGTTACCCATAAATTCGAGATCTCATAAAAGAGAACTTAGTTTCATATCTAATTTGATGATATTTATTGCCTTACGCCTCCTATAAAGGTATCTGGCTTTGACCAGCCAAGCGCGTTGTGAATGTACCCACGGTATCCTTATGTAGATTACTAGTTATAATAACTGTTGCTTGAACAATTTCTATAATTGCATATATTTATTGCTACTATATACGATCACACGATAAGATCGTGATAAGTTAAAGCAGTAACTGAAAGTGTTAAAACTAAAAAGAAATGTTTATATAAATAAGATGCAGGATTGGATTAAGTCTCATCCCACCATAACATACATACATAATTTTAAATATAATGTAATACCAGTATATTACTAAGTTTTAACGTATTCTGCAATATTTATTAAAGAAATTAGTCGGATCTAATGGAAATGAGAAGCTATCATGAATTATTATTATGGACTATTGTATCTTAATTTCCTTACGTTCTCCTAGGGGGTTGAACTGACTCTGATTTAATGTTTCATTAATAGTCCATATAGTATATCACATTACAAGTGGATAAAACAATTCAAGGTTAGTTATAGGAGAACGAAATAAATAAGACTAGTTGTAAGCTTATCGCTAAAAGTCATTTTTCATAAGATGGGTGAGAGTAGAAAGGGAATAAATAAAACATATGTCTTCTAGTAAAAAATCATCAATAAAAAATGAATGAATGCTCAATTAAATTCTGGGATTCAAGCGCTTGTTCACGCAACGATATTAGGATAAACATTTTTTATGAAAAAGGTGTTACTTATTTATCAACAATAGCAGTTCATATTATTTTAGAAATTGTTTTGGTACAGTGTGAGAATTCATTTTACTAAATCTTACAATTCAGAAAATTGGCCTAAAATAAGGGTTAACACAGCAAACCAAACATTAATTCGCTTAGTCAACGTGATACCTACATGTCCTTAATTGCACATTTGGGAGGCATTATTTCATAATTAACCATTTTAAATATATTGAAATATGATCTCAGAAGCCGTTCACACATGCTTCTTATTTACGGGTAAATGTTATCCACGTTTCGAGATGACACCGGATAATGGTACTCTGGAAATAACTTTTTTTAAGGGATGAAAGATAAATAGCTCGACGTTTTTTTGTAATGGTTTTGACACCGTATAAAAACACTCATCTCGTCAGAATAACTGCCTACTGTAAACATGCATCAAAATAAAATAGAAACAGAGCATTATTCAAAAGAAGGATAGGCACATCGAAGTTACGCAAACTGGCAGTAATACGTGTAAAAGATATCGACTATTTTTTTATTTTATGGTGCGTAATTACTAAAATTTATTTTATTACAACGAAAGGTGGTCAATTTGTTTTTTGTTGCTACCAGCTTGCGAAATGTAAAATTAGTTGAAAGACATGACGTATTATTACAATTTAAACGAATACCTTGAAGTCTTCTATAACGCGTTTTTAGCATGGTTTTAATTTAGGGATCAAACTTTGGAATACGGCCAGTGGTTGAAAACAAACCGCCCCGCGATCGTCCGAATAGCCGTTCTAGATATAAAGAGCATTGTTTAACTATAATGACGCTAACAAACATAATTTAGTGATTAACGAACGTAAAGCTTTCAGATTCTGCGATTACTAAGATATATAGATGTTCGTTTTGTAAGTTTTGCAGATTGCGATTATATGAGTTAGGTTATCTTCGAAAAGGTCGAAAGATTATACGACATATTATGGAATATTATGGAATGAATGAAATAGTTTTTATGCGAATTGATAACAGTTAATGATCATGTTCTTGAAAATATTAATTATGTGAATGTTTTTATAATACAAATTCACTGTTTTATTTGATTATTTCAAAATACTCGGTAAAGTAACTTGAGTCAACCAGCGTAACTTAAATTACGAAATAAGAGAGAAAGCAATAGTAGCATCTTTCAGGGCATCTTAACCAAAAAACATATCTAAATACGTATATTTGGCCCCATGTAGATGTCAATTGGAATTGTCAAGATATTTAACATAGCATAATATACGAATATATATTATATTTAGAAAAATTTACTTAGATTCTAGACTAAAATACTTAGTGAATGGGACATAATATCGATGGTGTTTTGGCCAATTGATGTCAACATCAAAATTGAAATTGTTCAGGAGAGAGTAAAAACTGTTTTTATCGAAAACATTATTTAGTGAGTTGCGTTTTGAATCTTTTAAATGCACTCCTGTAAATAGTGTCGTAGTGTCGATATAATAATGGCTTACATCAAGTGGCCAGGTTAGAATTAACAGGTTAGTTTTAAACGTAAAACCAATGTAAAATGATCTTTAACTTCCAAAAAGTGTTCAATTTATTTCTCTAATTTCATCATTTGGCCGAGACTTGCTCTGTTGTCTTTAAAACGAGATCCAATCATTAACTCCTTTTCGCATTTTTTGCGGGAAAAATCGTGAATTGAATAAACACCGTCGATATATAATGTATCCTTCTTGTTTAGAATGATATTATTATTTAAGAATGATCATAGATCATCTTTGTAAATTGTTGAAGAAGTATTCTCATATCCTATATAATCAATAAAATAACTTTGATTAACAGCACCAAAATGCGTGGATAAGATGAGTGTATTACATCTAATGAATGGTAATATTTTGACATAACCAGATATCATATAACATAACGGCATCTTGTTTTCGATATTAACGGAACTCGTAAATTTACACGAACCAACCATAAAGTCAATCAACGCATGTCTTGTATGTGATTTAATAAAGCGATTTATCACAATAAAACTCTAGCAAAATTGGCTATAAATCCTGTGAATGGATTCATCCAAGTTTTTATAGGTTATAGGTGTATTATAAACAGAAGAATTAGAATCGCTGCGGTTACCACTATAAAATATGTATGTAAATGTAAGAAAGTTTATTGAATTCGATGCATGGCAAACTAGCTGGAAAAAATTGCTTTGAGAAACCTGTGTTTATTGAAACGAGGTGATTGATAAAAATTGAGCACTACTTTTTATTACCACTTGCATATTTTTATTTTTTAGTGGGAAATAAAATTGGTATTAATATCACTTTTTACTCAATTATATTTTGGCCAAAGGTGAAAGTTTATCAGTCGATTACATATTATTACATATTAATTAAGAACTGTATGTAAACAGCATTTAACAGATAACATAAATGATAAATTACAAATAATACAGTAAAATGTTTGATTTGTAAAGATGTATCAAATCTACACTATATCACGTTGATAATAAGTTTAATACATTACATCTAACTAGGTACAACATTTATCGTGGTTTTAAAATTCTATTACAAAATGTTCTGAAAACACATTTTTTATTTTACATTTTATTCACAAATTTCACAGGTTTCTTATAACTAGATGTATTTTCAAATCTTTGACTACAACAAGCAAGTGAAATTGAATGAAATAAATAAATTACCGTTGCTTCGGAAAATTTGCTAGCTAAATAAAAAGGTAGCTTTGATTGAAAATGTGTGATTTTAACTTTTCTGGAACTTGAACCCTGAATGGACTGATCGATAGAGTAAACTTTTTCCGCCAGACTTACTGTATTATTACACTAAGGGATTATGTGATAAAATATTATATAATACATAATTAAAATATAGTCGTTATACAGGAGAAAGTGACCAAATGGAAAATAGTATTTCGTCACTTTCTGTTATAATTAAAGCTATTTCTGCCGCATATTTTAAGTGACATGGGATTGTTAAAATAACTTAACTTAAAAGGAATGGCCAATGATTACTTTTTAGCGTAGCTATTACTTAAATAACGAGAAGTGTACGGTAAATAAACTGTTACAAATCCAAAAATCAATATTGAAAGCGCATCTAGTACCATAAATCGTGACACAAGCATTATAAAACAAGACTTTAGAACTATTGCGAGAGAAAACTGTTCAGGACAACTACGGAGACGAATAAACGTAGAATCGATTTCACACTATAAACAGAAGTCACAAACTTTTTTTCTTTATCTGTATTAAATTGCAAATATATATTTTTATTCTCAAGTATACATTCTAACAGTGTTTTAATTGTGAGACTCATAAACATACGAATATAAAAGTTATAATGAGATGATAAATAAAGATAAAAAAAGCCATTGGAGCATAGTTAACTGACGATGATGTGGTACGGAAATAGCTATGTGATAAGGTAATATTCCAAAATCTATGTAGAACGAAACATATTGCTATTTTTTACCCTTTTATAATGTAATTCTAACAAATGAAAAATACACGAATATACTTACGAAAAATTTACCTAATCTCGTTTATATGAGAGTGCGTTGACGAATTATAGTTAAGCGACTTGCTCTATTGTATCCATATTATAAATAATTTTAACAGTTTTGAGTGAACACTACAAATGGAAAAATGTAACGTCATTTTGATGTAAAATCGATTTCGTTACCTTACCTTTGAAAAGGTTCTGATTGCACTTGATCATGTTTTGAGATACGAGCGTTTGAAGTTTTGACTAATCATATCTTGTATTTTGAGAGAAAAAGTGTACTTTTATTTAGTGAGTTAGCATTTATTTATACATAAATATTTTACTTATATAACTTATTTTAACTAAAGCTTTAATTAGAACTGACAGCAATAGTTTGTTTGAAAAGGTTTTATCGGATATTTCAATTTTATCAAACAAAATGTGCTGATTTTTGAGATATTTATTAATATTATACATTGTCATGACTTGCTGAACTATGTAAGTTAACCATAATATTATAATACAACAGAATAATAATACATATATATACACTTTGAATGTTTGAACGAACTCAACTAACATTCGTCAATGACCACATCGATAGAACAATAGAAGTAAAGTATAAAACACACAACCATCGAGCAAAGAATGTTCGTCATGACGTTAAAACTTTTTCAAAAAACTGTGATTTGTATGTTTTTCTGTGTGGTGATAATAATTAGTTATATCGATTCATAGAATCGTATAAAAATAGATTATGAAAGAAAATGTGTCGATAGAACTCCTAAATACTGCTAACTCCCTCATTGAACAATATATGACTCTGAAATCTACGAATGTGGCTAATACAACATTTTTCAATCAAAATGTCATTTTAGGCCAAAACGTCAGTTAGACCCTTTTTAAAGTATGGTAACGATTTGTCAATAATTCTTTAAATAATTTTTAATTGTATTGCTATTTTTTTATCGTTTTTTAGTTGAACTTAGATTTTCTATACTATACATTTGATTTCACTACAAATGTGTGCTATTCAATTACAATATTCAACAAAGCAAATCAAGAAAAAGTTTTTTTTGTGTTAATAATAATTATTAAAAATATGCGTATGGTAAACAATTATATCAATAGTATAACGTGAGTTGGTAGCCACTGTAATAGTAAACTGAAAATCTGCCTGTGAAGTAACACCGTGAGAATAAACCCCTTCCATTCACGCATGCGCATAATACTATACAACTTTGCCTGCGATGGCTCTACTTGCTACGTAGGTACATTCATGCACAGGTAAATTACTATAGTTATGTATTTGATGGGCGGGCGGCGAATAACTTGCCGACTCAAGTGCTTATTCAATTTTTTTATACATGTAAAGCTTCTTCAATAATCTCTCTTCGCAAATTGTATATTTTTTTTGTCCGTGATTATGTAAAACAATATGAATCATTTTGAATTCATAAAAGGTGCTGTCAGTTGTCAGTGAATAAATAGTCAATCACACTTTAAAAAAATGCCTATGAATACCTATGTTTTTCGCCTTTTCGCCTATGCCTTTTCGAATACCTATGTTTAAAAATCACAAGCATGCATATTAATTCGTTCCTAATGTGGAACATATTGACTTCAAATGAAATGTATTGACAGGTGTTTTATGTGAACTGGTTGTAAGGTAGTTGTTGCTTCATCATTATTTTTATAAACCGTAACGATATAAAGATTAGGATTGAAAAGTAAGTTTAGTTAGCAAAATAGGTATCAAGGATTGATTAAAAAGGGAAATTAAAGTCATCTACCGACTTAATCTCATTGACTCTACCGAATGAATTGTGTTGCAAATTTGAATTGAATATGTTGTATTAACTTACCGTATAAATTTCTGTAAATAGTCGATTTAATCTCATTTATTTAATCATTTTGAATTTCATTCATCTTTTCAATTTTTTTCCTGAATCCTAGATATATGTATTTTGTGAGTAAATTTGACGAAATGCTGCTCGTTAGGATGAATATGGTTGTACGAGATATACGTTACCTTTACGTTACAGTCCTACCGATTTATATTGTGTGCCTGATATTTAAAAAAATATAATAAATTGGAGGTTGACAGCATTTGTATATTATAAATACTAAATTTAGGCATAAAAAAATATTACAGGTCGCATCGCGTTTCCCATATTAAAATTTACTCTCGCGCGGCTTTTAAATATATATTATGTCAAAGGTATACGAGAATTTAAATGGTTTCACACAATACAATTATTTTCAACGGTTCGCCTTCGATAATGAAAGTGACATAATAAATTACAATTTATTTAAATTAAAATAAATTCATAGGCACGGCACGGTGTTGTATATAGAGAGCATTGGTTTTGTTGGCTACACTCAGAATTGACCTTTTTCGAGCGGGTACCCCAAAAGCTATACAATGAAGTTAAAAATGACTGAGGAATTTTAAATCTGAAGGAAAAAACCTGTCCTCATATAATGTAAAGAGCCAGTTGTCACGTTCTCATCTTTTAAAATGAGGTACTCACCCGAAACGTATCGATAGGTCATAAAAAGATGGGCATTACAGTACGCTGAAAAAGAATTCTTTGAAAGCTTTTTGTTAGCACAAAATCTGTACGCAAAGGACCAAAGCTCCTTCGTGAATAAAAACGTGTTTAATTGCCGAAACCAAGGATTAGAGCCATATAGTATGATCGGTATGCATTTTACTGATAGTCAGGGTCCCCGTCGTGTTTTGTAAAGATGGACCGTAATAAAATAATACTCGGGTCTATTTTAGAGCTCCAAATTTCCAATGTGCGCGCATGCATTATAGTGTTCCTAAGAATATTTATGATGCTATATAAAAATCTACATTTTAATCAAACACGTCAAGAGTTGTCAGAGATGTTTTTTTTGTAATTGAATTATTTTTATTTTGATACTTCGGACGAAGAAAGACATAATAAATGGATGCTTTTATTTGTAAATGTATACAAAACTGATTGTTTGAGTTGTATACTTTGAATAAATTTAACAAATGTATTCTTGACAAGGCTTGTACATTGGAAAAGGTGTTGAAAGAAAAAAGTGATTTATCTTATTTTTTCAACTTTGCTTGCTCCCAATGTGAGAGCATATGTACTCCTAATGCAGTTTATTTCAAAAGAAAATTTCTTTGAAAACTACTTGATACTCAGTTGTCCGGCCTGTCTTTTTTTTAGTATAGTAAAGATATAAAGATAAAGTTAGGACAGGATTAGCTAATTGGTGAGAGTCAATTTTAGACATCATAGGAATTCATATCTTCGAACAAAAATCTATAAATCAAGTGAAAAATACATTCATAAAGCTGTCCGTACTGAAATTCAAACATGTAAGCACTGTAGCCGATACAAACAACGTTGACCTTTCGGCTAAAGGCCCGTGAAGTAACCTAAAATTTTAATGTAGATTTAAAAAAAGTTAATAATTTGAATGATATTTTGACAAAGTTAAGGTTTATTGAAATACAAAAAAGCTGATTGTTGGTTGCGGTTTTAAGTTGATAAATCGTTTTACTCGCTTAACTTAATGCTAGCAATAAATCTCATGTATTATCAAGTAGCTACCATCAATGGCACAAAATTTGTTCCTTTACCACAAAATTGAAGTCTCTTTCCCGTGCAATAATTCATATTTACAAAAAAAGAGGCGTCAAAACCGCGCTTAATTTAATGTAATAAAAAACTAGTGGTGAACTAATTTAAAGTTGTTTTTTTGGCCGTAAGTTCTCGCCTCAATGGTAATAAAGGCAAAATGTCACAACGAAACTGTAAAGACGGTGTGTGACCGAACTGCCAACGGTGTGAATAATATTTATAACATTCCATCAAATGAAACGTCTTAATAGAGAACCACAAGATTGAATTTGTCGATAAAGTCAAGTTTACCAGTTCCAGGATATGTAAAAACACCTTTACACCTGTCCAGTAAGCTCTGTCAAGTATATTGTAAGATTGCCATTGTGATACTATCAGGAATACTATACTATGGTGGAGAGGTTTTAATTGTTCAAGCTACTATACGAGTTAAAGAAGTTGTTTAAAAAAAGGTTCAAGAGGTAGTGTCCGTAAATTTAACCCCAGCATCTTTCGATTGAAGATAAAATAACATTGTAGAGGGTAGAAAAATACAGTGCCGTGGGTAATACATTTATTTTTGAGAAAGTTAATTCGAAAAAATGCAACACTTTATGTTATATACAACTGATAATGTATGGAACTATTTACGATGCTTTAAAATTAAAATATAGTAAGGGTGTTAATGCCGCTATATGCGTCATTAAAAGTGTCACATCTTTCCTTATATTTAGATCAAATAAATAAAAGAAAATATCTATTTGGTAAGTATTAACTTAAATCACTCAACTTATTGAAAGTACTGCAAAAATAATTGGAAGAGAAGTTTTCAATGGAGAAAGTCAGAGAGAATATATGTAGGAGAGGAAATTATAATGGAAACACAGACGAGAACAAACTAATCTTATTAAAAATGTAAGTATCACGAAGAAGGAACCTAGTTTTTGTTTTATATATTTACCACATTAATCGAAGATATTTGTGCAAAATTTTGAGATGCAGAAATTTCAGATTACTTACGCACAAGTTCTAAGGTTTCCACTGTTTGTTGAATTGTCTTAACTTAAAATTTTTTTAAAAATGCTTTTTAAGAACATAATAAGCATAGACACGGGCAGGTGGCGACAATACTGTTTCACTGGCCGTCGACTGCACGGGTTCGCCCGTGCTTTCGCAGAGGCTAACGGTCGCTTTATTCTTAAATTAAACACCTATAATAATATTATATGCTAGGAACACAATTTCTTAGTATAAAACTAAATTTGATAACTTCGTTATTCCACTGGATTTATAACTAACGTGAGCGTTTTTATTTCTTTCAAAGGTACCTAAACAATTGATCCTAATTCTTCAATTCAAAATAAAGGGTAGGGTGGGTTTTATTGAAATAAATAACCTTGCGACATGGTTAGTCTGTACATGTTTCTTAAAGAGAGGAAACGCGTCACGTTAGTGATAAAGTCAGTGGAATAACAAAGTTATCATTTTTCATAATATATTAAAAATGAATTTTCACAAAGTTACCGTCGAATCCATAGGAAATAAAATTTAGAAAAAATACGATTCCAAAAGTTTTTTATTGTATCCCATTATAATGGAGTTCGATCAAGTAAAGGCCAATTCAATCAACAATACGAAAACACATTAAAATCAACTTCTCAAAATTAATTGTGTAAAAAAACACTTCCATATTGTTACATTTGTTGACTGCTAAAAATTCAATGCGTGGAACACTTTTATTAAACTTATGCGCTGCACTGATTTTTGGGGTATGGTCCACACGCAGCTTATTATCGTGATTCCGGTGACCGACGTTTGCGTTGAGCGTGGTTTGAAATCAAGCTAGTTTAAGCGTATCAAAGTGACCCATCTCCATGTCTTCACTTTTCACTATTCGGCTTACTTCTCAAGCTGGACACTAAATAATATGATTGCATCACACAGAATGTCGCTTTGAGAGCTGGTAAGATTTATATCATAAATAAAAACCAAGTTATTATTCCTTTGTTGACGTTATAAATGTAGGTGTAACAGCTCTGATACATTTGCATTATAACTTCTGTAGCAAGCTTAATGACGCGATGTAAAAGTAACAAATAGCACACTAAAGATGTGAAGAATGGTATCTTACCTTAATTAAGATAATTTTATATGGAACCTTCACATTAGCACAATAAACTAGTAAAATTTTTCATTGGCAGGTTAGGAATATAATATATTACATTTTTTTTTAAAAAAATATTTAAATTTAAGAAACAAAATTCATAGATTGATTTTGAATAAAAATAAAAATAAATAAAAAGGCTGTTTGCCAATACGCTAGATATTACAAACTTTCAAGTCACTTGTGATACTCCAAGGAGAATTTATATTGATTGATATATTGTTTTTATTAGCTTATTTATATGTTAGTATAGTGCAGATATACATTGGCAAGTGGTAAGACTACCTACACGAATTAAAAAAAAACCGTTTTTTAAATGTATCCACTATTATTTAAGTTTTTAGCTCAAAAGGCCAACCACTGGCAACGGCTGACTTTATGAACATTCGCCCTATCTTAACAGAAGTTCTACTAGAACTGCTTGTTACTCAGTTGATTAATCTCTGCTTTTCGACGGGAGTAAGAAAAGATGGATAGGGCTAGGGCAGGGCTTGAGGTTAGCTAATGACTGTCGCTACGCCCCGTTTTATAGATCAAACAGGTGTCAGAAAATCCAGACATCACAGATATCGATTGAAAAATCTGTTCATTAAACTATTCGTACTGGGATTCCTATCGTGAACACCAGAACCAAAGTCAAACACGTTGACCACTCAGCTACAGGCCCGGTTGATAAAAATTAGTGAAGATAAATAAAAAGTTGCTTATTGCATTAGTAATGTCATTAAAAATTTTAGCTCAGCTAAACGGACTTTTAATTCTGCTATATTTGTGATTTCAGATTAGTATTTATTGATTTGCAAGACGTCCATAACATTTCAATTGTAGACTCTTTTATTTGATTTATGTACAATTTGTTTGCTAATCAGTATTTTTTTGTCTTAGTTCATGTACCATCAGTTTTATATACCTTCATTTTTACACTCAATGTTATATAAATAAGCCTGTTATGTTTGTATTTTTATCAGTTGATAATGCTCGTGACGAGCGAAACCGGTCCTGATCATTATAAATATGTGGAAGTAGTAAAAATGAATTGTGTTTTATTTTAAAAAATATAATGTCTTACCATTAAGAATTGACAGTTAACACCATAAAAGTGATATATAAAAAGCTTTCAAACTCTAGCAAATTTTGTACTTGTATATATGTAATTCGATATTATGTTGATCCGCTGGGATCCCGTCTGGCTTTCAACTTGTCGAACAAGAGGTAAGAGGTCCCACAAGTCGTGCTGGCTTGCGTCGTGAAATATTCCAAATGTCACGAGAAATTACTCGCACGAGTAGTGGCATTAACTTCACGAAGAGCACAGCTGAATGCCAACTACAGTGGGGTCCATAGCTCTAACGGAAGTATTTCGACGTAGAATGGCATGGCTTATTGAAATATTGTCTTTGGAAGCGCGGAATAGATAGTTCGGTTCGTACGGATATCTTAAAAGGAAAAAAGTACTGCATTTGTCACGTTGGGCTAGGAAGGACCATTCAGTTTGTTCTGTGACTGGCATAAAATACATGAGTGATTCCAGCTATTTCTAGAATATTACACAACGTCGTCATTCTAGAAAAATATACATAGTAAATTATCTTTCTTCGTTTTAAATCACACAATTTCATTGAATAAATTGTCTTTAAAAACGATATTTGAAAATAAATATTGGAGCATAATAACTAAATCCTCATTCAATTATTAGTACGACCATATTTTAAAAGTTCCCCACTTTCGATTGGCACAAATTAATTATATCATACAACGATATAATCTAATACATTAATAATATAAAAAAATGATAACTTAGTTATACCACTTGGTTACCAAGTGGAATAACTAAGATATAAATTTTTAATTTAAATTTTATATTAAAAATGAACTTCCACAAAGTTACCGCCGAATCCATAGAAAATAATACATTAATATTGATAATTATAAAAATCGAAGTTAAAAAACAGCCCGCATTTCTAAAACAGCTTTATGTCCTATTTAGTTTGATTATAAAAAGTAATCACTAGATATGCTTTGCAATAAATTTCATAATTAATCCAGTCATTTAATAAAATTTGCTTAGACTTAAATGTTCAAAACAATAGTTGCTATGTATCTTTTTATTCACAGATGAGTGATAGCATAGCTATTCATGGTAGGCAAACAAGTACTCAATCTATTGTATAATAATCATTCGAAATATTCTTGGATTCGCTCAAATAACTCCTGGATTCAATTTGTTTTAAAGTTAGTAATAAAGTTACAACTCACTTCCTCCAGCTTTGTCATGACATGTCACTGATCAGAACAAATGCTGCCGTCCGTAAAGTTAGGTAAGGTCGGGACATAGTATTGTAAATAATGACTTCAAAAGGTTGAGGATGAGGTGGGCGAGCGACGATTAGCCATTCTGATTTCTCATGCATGAGGTTTATGGGTGAGAATATATATTTAATACGATGCTACAATATTCGTGAGGCAGTAATAATAATGGTATGACCTGGCCAAAGCTCTCGAGACTAACGCGCGTGTCGACCTTTCTCTGCGAATCCCTTAGAAAGGTAAGCAAGTCGCAGGGCAATAGTTATGTCAGCTTTTGCAAAAATGTTAAGTATGTATATAATTCTGTTTAAAAGTCGTGCTTAAGAACTCACGCCATGTTTACGCGTATATATATTTATACAAAGCCACGTTTGTTCCGAATATTGAGTATATGGATACCTCATTTTTTGTTTTTTTTTATTTTAAGATTTCAATTAAGATTAAAAAGAACTGGTTGTTATTTAATGACTTAATCCGTTTTATTTATTTAAAGCATTTTGCACAAAAGTGTTTTCATGAATGGATTTCGTTCTTTTAACCAAGCATTTACTAAGATAAATACACTATTCATTATTTTATTATTTCCACCCCCAACGTAAAGATAGAAAAATGGGTTGTTGATTGAATTGGAATTTACTTGGTAGAACTCTATTATAATTGGATAAAATATCAAAGTATTTAGATACACAAATTCTGTAGAACTAAATACTTTGATATTTTATCCTATTAGAATAATGGTAATAAGAAAGAGTTGTGGTTAATTTATCGCTCTATCTACGAGTCCCTTTTCAGAATCGTTTAGGAGAGGTGTCTATACAATTCCTGTTAAATCAATTAAAAAATACTAGACGAATCAATTGAAAAATTAATAAATAAAAATTGAACGATTCATGTTTAATAAAAGTATCCATTCCAGGAATTCAACAATTGATCTTGCAGCACAGTAACAACGTTTCCCACGGGTCCGGCATTTTAATTTCATGTTTATCAGTAATTTTAATTTATATTGCAGGGATAGGATTATGTTGGTTGGGTTATAGTTCATTCAGACATAACAGTACTGCATATTAATAAATTGTAAATTATGATGAATGGCTAAAAATCGTGTCAAACTATATAATTTTGTCAATGAACATTATGGTACTTTTAGTCTGGAGTCTAGACTCTTATAATTAGTTATACTGTCATATTACTTTACGAATTATTAAGGCTTCTTTGCTGATAGTGGATAGTAAGTTCCGTAAGTTTAAAAACGTGGTAACGCATACGCGTTACTGCTTAGTTTGGGTTTATTTATGATGCATGTATATTTAAGGGTGGTGAAAAATAGCAGAAAACGATACATACTTTTAATTCTTATAATCGAATTATGTACATTCAAATTAAATTTGTAAGCATAATAGTATATATTTTCATTCATTATATTATACATAAATGTTTTGATGCATTTTAGTGTTTAAAAGTGAAATGAAATAATAATGAAGACATACAGGATCTCTATGAATAAGCTGCATTAAAAAGAAGTACTGGGGGATAATTCTATCGAATTTAAATTCAATTAGTTGAATTCCCGGAAGTGCAAGACACGTGTGACTGATTTAAAGAACTTCCGGAATGAAATAGAATCATGAAGCAGTATTTTTTTGAATAGGTTTGCATTTCGTATAATGGTAATGAAGATAGAGAAAACAATTATATAAATAAACATTATAATATTCCTAACCAGATGACATGGTTTGTAAAACATGAAAATTTCTATGTATTTATCTACTAACAAATTCAATGGAACTTGTCCCTTTTTAAAACATATATAATGGAGTATGAAGCTCTAGTATGTAGTTTTTTAACAAGTGATAGGAGAATAATTCTTTGTTTTATTTCAGCATGAAGCAAGCGTGGTGTGACTTTGTGAGCATATGTCATCCTATTGGAGGTATCTCAACAGAAATTCCCTATGAGAAATGCTTTGTTGTTCAGTTGCTCAACACCTCTCTTTTTACGAAGAGAGTAGGGATAGAAGGATAGGGCTAGGAAACAACTAGGGGTTAACTGATCGCTCTCGTTTTTGAGAATCGGATGGGTGGGAGGGAGTTTTAGACAGTACGAACATTCATGACTACGAACAGAAATCCATAAATCGATTGAAAGATCAATTTATGAAACTGTCCGAACCGGGAATTGAACCCGAGACATCCGTAACCGTAGACAACTGTATAAACTGCACCACGGACGCCGAGATTACAATAAAGTAAATAATACAGCATTTAGAAACAAATTATAATTTGTACATATCTAAAAGTCAAAAAGTTCTTAAACGTAGCCTAGAATGCAGCACTAAACTGATGTCGATGTCATTTGAGATGCACGGGGTTTTATTATTAACAAATTTCAAGTGAACTTTATTGACTCTAACATAAGAACGTTATGGATGAATTGAGGGAATGGATTAAATTGTATTTTAAAAGTTATTTCATACCTTCGAAATTTAATGAACCGAATTCATCGGTTAAAGTTTCCAATAAAAATTATATTCAAATATCAATGCCTATCAATGTATTATCAGTGCGCGATCATAAAATCTGGAATGTTTATAAAAAATGAGATATTTATTATAAACGACTTCGATCTTATTGGTTTTAAAACGGATATGGTATTTTTTGTAGTAGGAAACCGGTAAACCTGTTTACATTTGAATCGATCGAAAGATTCCAGCGGGCAACGGCTGTGTACTGGATTCAGCAAAATATAAATAACAACTATCATCTTCGAAGAATAGTTGTCTAATATGTACGTGTGGTCACGACCGAGGCGTGTGAAAGCAAAAGAAGGGCATCTACTAATACAATATTTGCCAAAGAGATCCGAAATGAATATTGAAATTACAGCTTAGATTCCATTCTAAAATTTTGTTTTTCAATACACATTTTTACTTTGAGGTTTTTTTAAAATTTAGATTTATTTTGGCAGGGTAAAAATGATGGCAATGATTTCAATTCAAAAACGTTTTTTTTTTTTAATTTTACAATCATTTTTGCATTACGACATAAATATATGATTAGGTCCGTAGAAACCTAAATACCTAATATCAAAATGTGTGGAACTAAATGTTTTTTTTTTTTTTTAAATAATATGCAATATGTACTCACTGTTTTTATTTTAGGAAATATTGTTGGAAATAATCAAATCGAATATATTCAGGGACGATTTTTTTCAGTTCAACTTAGCTTTATTGTAAGTAGTGATTTTTTTTAATAACTATAATGCCTTGAATTTTTCTTTTTCCATTGAAAAAATATCATTTCTGCACACAAAGATAAGGGTAAACACATTCATGATTATCTGTTTTCAGTTCTACCAAATATATCTATTAATGTCGAGATTTATGTAAGAACTCCATCAAACATTATCCAATTTAAAACAATAATAAATATTTAAAAACTATAAAATCATACGAAAGAATACCATATTCACAATTCATTATGTTTAGGCATATCTGTAATTTATCGAAGAAGTCTTCATATTAAAAATAAGAACCTATCGAGAATAATGATATTCTTAGCCATATTAGAATAAGAAGTTAGCTATTGACCTTCTCAATAATACTAAATTGATTCTTGTGAAGTTAGTCAAAATATTCTCACGCAATAAATCAAACAATCAATACAAAATAATTACTGGGTAAGTCGAAAGACGATCAACGAACATGACTACACATTCATCAATTAATTAACAGGAAGCAATGAATAATAATTTACACGCGAGTATTTATCTTTGAAGGTGATGAATGTCAAGTGTGATTTGATAAATCCAATTTATAAAACAAAAACCGTTTGCTAAATTATATCGACGGTGTTTTGGCCAATCAATGAAACCCTCAACATTAAAATTGTTCACGAGAGAGTAAAAAATGTTATTATCGAAAACATTAAATGGTATGAATCTTTGAAATGCACAATAAATTTTCATGTTTGCAGATTATAAGTAAGGAGTGTCGATATAATAGTGGTCTACATTAAGTGGCCGTCTGAGAATTTTTTTTAACGTAAAATCAATGTAAAATTATGTTCCCTTCTAGAAAGTGATCAATTATTTTTTTAGATTACATCATTTGGCCGAGATCTGCTCTGTCGCCCTTAAAGTGAGATCCAATCATTAACTCATTTTCGTATTTTTTAAGGGATACATCAATTGTCCAAAACACCAACCATATATTAAGGTATTATTTTTAACATATCCATTGATCTAATATTATAGAAGTATGCTGATTCCAGCGATCTAGCGTTGTGAGGCCATTTTATGATTGATCATTCATGAAGTGAACAACAAGTGCAATGGCCGTACCCCAATCAGTGATTACTACATCATATTTATGCAAAATGTCAAATAATTTAAGCAATAATATGAAGGTGAAAACAGTTACAAAAAAAGTATATTTTTAAAAACCTAAAATTGAATATTAGGGAAGTGAGCATAATCGCAAGGTATAAAAAATATAACCCATTAAGTTTAGTTCGTCTCTATAAAGATTTAAATTAATGTTTATATCGAAACGTTTGTCCAATTAAGCTAAGACGCGGAATGTGTGTTGTTTTTAGTTTTATCGAAAAAAATCAACAATTTAAGAATTGAAATTGTTTAATTAATTAATAAATACCAACCGCTATGCATTTTTTAGTATAGCCGTTTCCTCTATTTTTTGATACTCGTCTATGATTGGTAAATATCGTATACATAATATTAAAGATATCGACACAAATCTTGAGATGGCATGCGTATATTAGTAGCTATGTGGAAAAACCACAAACACGTAAATAATAGAAAAAAAAATAATATATCAAACTATTCTCTCAATAATTGCAACTGTAATGCAACCCAGTATAATGCAGTCACGAAGAATATAATGTTACGATAACGCAAGAAATTACATTTACCGAATGCATCTTCGCGTGGGAATATTGCTTACTACTAACATGCGTTTCGGTTGCAATACTTATTTGTAATTCTATCTAAATTACTAAGTTTATTAAAAAATCTCAATGTTTCAAATTTGAGATTGGGTATAATTCTTGATTCTTCGTTTTTTTCCTAAATAAATTCATCAAAAACAAACTCATGTATTTCAAATAATACGATTTAGAATAATTATTTATCACTAATGTTTTTTTTTCAAGTCAATTCCACCCGACCGAGGTGTGGCCGTTGCCCCCAATCTGAGGCTATACGACCTCGAGTATGCTGACGACCCTGTCATATTTGACAAACCTGTTGAGGGTATTCAGGAAACAATGGACAGGCTGCAGAGCAACTCGTTTCGCATTGGCCTCAAAGTCAATGCGAGTAAAACCAATGTGCTCTGCAAGAGTTTCTGTCCAGACCCAGACTACCCTCTGACGAGCGCGGGGCAAGACATCGAGAGATTCGACGGCTTCAGGTACTTGGGGGTACACATCACGGGAGATGGCAATCCGCGTGAAAAGCTCGCAATCCGATTAGGGATAGCTGGATCAACCTTTAACTCAATGCGGAAAATCTGGGACTCACGGTTGTACTCGGTCAGAACCAAGTGCCACTTATTAAACGCATGTATCCTAACGGTGATACTTTACGGTTGCGAGTCATGGCACCTCACCAAGGTACTCTGCTTTTAAAACAGATGTTTGCGGCGAATACTAGGGGTACGGTGGTTTGATTTTTTCAGGAACTCGAAGGTAAGAGAGCGGTTGGACCAGCCCCTTATTACGTTCAAAATAAAAAAGCGACGATGGACTTAGCTTGGACACGTGCACGTGTTGCGGATGCCCCAGGGGAGCCTGAATCCTGTCTGTCTCTTCTACCAACCAGATGGATTTCGTCGCCCTGGAAGACCGCTGATGACTATCCATAGCATGTATTCGGCGGAGCTACGGACGCTGAGATGACCTGGGAGGAAGCGAGGAGACTGGCGGGGGACAGAGAAGCTTGGAGGAACCGCGTGATGGCCATATGCTTTGAATAGGGAGCGGATATGGTAAAAAAAAATGTTTTTTTAATTAATGATAACCAGTAACCGTACACATCATAGATGACGGTATTGAAATTGAAATACTGAATGTCTAAAGTCGCTAGTACGTCGGAACTGTGTGTCCATTGCACAAAATTTTATTTTATTATACTTAGATCATGAGAAAATTTCATAACTACATGTGATAGTGATAACAATAAAAATCGTCTACAGAGCGGTCTGGACTATTATATTATATAAGATAAATACATAATTGTACATTTTCCTTTTACGAAATATATCATAGTTTAGTTCTTTTAATCATGTACTTTTCAAATCCGGAGCCTATTAACTCGAATGAAGTATGTAATCAATAAGTGAATATTTTAACGAGAAGCATTTGTAGGTATATTTTTCGATATCCTATTTCAGATTGAAAGAATAATTTGAAGTGGACTTTTAGTTGATGTATTGCAATTCAGCCGCCTTCAAATTTTGATCACTTGAAAAATCATTTTGATCATAATAGCTGTCAATTCAGGTGGAAATACATTAAATTACGTTGCTAAGGTATATTAAAATATTTGTCATGGAACGACTAATAAATAATTGCTAGTATATATTATATATGTACTCAGCAATCATCTTCAATTTTCAGAATGTATGATTATAAGTTTCTTTTTAAATTGACATTATAGTATAGTATCATTTAATATCAGATGAAGTATGTGAACAGTAATAAAATTTTACCACCAATATTTTCGTTATTGGTGATGTTTAATTTAAGTAAAATATTTTCAAAGCAACGAGTGAAATTGAGCGGTCACTATGGCGATAAAACTTTATGAAATTTCTCACATGCTGTTATTTTTGTAATTCCGTTTAATTTAAAAGCCATTCCGGTAAATGGTATTTCATTAAGCCTGATCATAAATATCGCTTTCAAAATCATCATAGCTGTCACAATTGCTAACAAATTAGTTGTATTGAGAATCTCTCTTCTGAACCGAACAGTTTCTCTCGTGAATAATAATAATACTAGGGGAGAGATTCAAACTGATTATATTGTTGTGTATTTTGAGAGGCCACGAGCAGAACTTTTTTCATTAATAGAAGCCATATATGAAAATTGAATCGAAAAAGTAAGTTGATGTAATTATAAGTAAAAATACTCCAACACGTAAATAAAAAAGGGGCTATAAATTAATGGCGTATAAGTAATGTTGGCATCCGTAGCGCAGTTGGTAGCGTCGTGGGCTACGGCTACGGATGTCTCGGGTTCAATTTTCCCGGTGCGGACAGTTTTCATAAATTGATACTTCAATCGATTTATGGATTTCTGTTCGTCGTCTGGGTGTCTAAAACTCCCTCCTCACCCACCCATCCGATCCTCACGGGGCGCAGCGAGAGCGATTAGCTAACCACTAGTCCTGTCCTAGCCCTATCCTTCTATCCTTACTCACTTCGAAAAAAAAAGAGAGCTAGAGAAACTCAGTAACAAGCAGTTTTCATAGAAAAATTCTGTTAAGATACCTCCATTAGGAGACCATAAGCTCCACATTGGGAGCAGCGGACATGAAAAAAAAAATAATGTAAGCGGAAAAATTATTTAAGACAAAACTGCTGTAAAATCGGTTGATGTAAAAAATAATTATTAATTTCAGCGGTGAAAGCTTTTCTTTTCAAATCCTGGTCAGTAAAATCCTATAGAGACTTTCATCTATTTGCTGGTTCAAAAATTAGCGGCTTGGAAAATATACTAAATTTAATATTCTTTACTTGTTAATCCTGGGCGAAAGGGCATTATAAGATATACGAAATAACTATTGATTGTGTTTATTCCACAATTTAAATTTTAATATAGCGCCTACTTGCCATATTCAGTTGGTGAGCATTTACATCTGATATTGTTTCCATACATTTCGTGTGACTATGATTCTAAAAGAAGTAAAACACTAATTTAGTTTCACAACCTTATTATCAAATTTAATTTGATATTATAAATTAAGTTTTAGACCAAGAAAATGATCTTTAAAGTTTAGTTCTTTTAATAAAGTAAGCATTGTCATTGCCTCATTATAAAATAGTCACGTAAAGTTTTTTGTCTATATTTTCGCTGGCATAAATAATATAACAAGCATGTAAGAAAGTATAAAAAGTTTAATTTTAAATAAAGCTAATATAAGCAGTCTTCGTTCGAAAACATTACGTTGGTAAACGAATTTTTTGATAGTTTTCAATTGTTATTGCATTTTGCAAAGTAGTTACCGAAGCAAATTACCTGCCAAGCTCTTTCAAACAAGTAAACGAGAATGTCTCATTAGTTGGCATTGTTTACCGAGCAAAAATATAGGGTGCACTTTCCTCCCTTTTAGAATAATGGTTGTACATGCCATACATACAACATTGTTTCCAATAACGTATGATTGCTTCTTACATAGTAATGAGAAATGCAATTGTTATATTACTGCCCTTAGTATTCGTTGAATTATTAACCATCCGAAATTTTCCGGGTAAATATAATATATCATAGTATATAATTCATTTAAGTATGACGTAATAACTAGACAATTTATTCGTACCGGGTATGAAAAGATTAATTAAACTTTAATAAGCGTTTACAATCCCATACGTCAAATGACAGCGGAATATGGAATCAATTAAATCTTCTTTCGCGACTATAATGACTAGTGTACACAAGAGTTGAGTAGAGAAGGTGGGTAAATTGTATTTTATTAAACAATGTAATGAACCGTAATCACTTCAAACATTGTGTGATGATTTGAATGACTACCCATAAAATGGTATGTACTTGCAAGTGGTTTATCAACCCCATTTATTAAAATTTATTATATCAATCATAATAATTGAACTTTTTCAATAAATTTGTTGTCCGCTTTAATACAGTTTCAATGAAGACATTTTCATAAACTCAAATGCTATCAGAAGGATTTAAACATTGATATTCTTAATGATGAAGGATATTAAAAACATTATTATGTGGGTTAATATAAAACAAATTAATAAACTTAAACATAATAAAATAGAAGGGATAAGCCCCCATTTAATATAACAAATAAACAGTTGGGTTTTGTGGGATGTTATGATGAAAAGTTATACGGTCGTAAACCCCTATATTTTTGAAAATAAAACGTAATACAGTATGTATTTTTTTTCACACAATACAATTATATGTAAAGCAAATCTGAAAAGCGTATCTGAAATGATAATTTGTGCTGTGTACATAAATCGAGTAAATTTTTTGAAGATTTTTACATCAAATACAATTTTTAGTTCCCTATATTGAGTATTTTTTTATATTTAGTAAAAAAAATTGTTTCCTGCTGATAATCAGCGAATTAATATTATTTCTTTTTGTATTACATAGTTATTAAGTATATTACAAATAAAAATGTTATAACATAATCAAACGAAGCCAAAGTATCTTATTTCGGGTAACTAATACAATTGATTATTTCCGATATTGTACAATTTCGCACATGAAGCGACGAAGACAACGGTTAATGGTTTTCTTGGAAAGTAGTTAAAAAAATTCATAACTCAATGTATGGAATTCATTTTTAACAATTTCAATACAAAAAACTATTATATATTAGTATTGTTAAGCATGCTTATAAGTCGAAGACATAAAAACACTATAATAAAATATTATTCGATTTTTCAAGATACTGATATCAATCGGTGTATCTTTGAACGGTTTGTTAAGTCATTCTGATTAATTGGTTATAGTAAACTGTAATTTCATAATGGTGATAGAGAACGCCAACAACGTTACATTTACATTTTTTTTAAAGCAGTTCATGAAAATTTTTGTGGTTTCTTCAAAGGAAAACTTAATTTTTATAACAATTAATTATAAATGGAGGTGGTCTACTGTCCTATTGAAATAGTTGTTAAAAAAAATATTTTTATATTTGGATGTGTATTAATTTATTATATTTGATTTTATCAGGGGTAAAATAAATAAAGAGTAAATAAAAACAGCTGACGTATTTGAATCGCAACGTCGACGCTTTTTATTTTTAAATTATTTTCAAATCTGTAGGACAAAGGCGTTACCGTTAAATGGTTTATAATCAATGACATTGTAAAAAATCAATGACTCGATGTCCGTTTCAATAATTCAATTAAAATGATTCAGCCCAGGTAAAATATATTTTTTTTTCGATTATAATCATTTTTAATTTCAATCAACAGTTTAAAAAGCAAATCGTTTAAAGTTTAAATGACAAATTTATAAATCGAAATACAGATGCAATAGTAGGTATTTATTTTCCCGATGAAATACTTTTCAAGTGTTAGTTGTATTTGAAACATTATTAATATTTGAATGTGTTGATACATTATTATAAATCACACATTCTTGACATGTCATGATTTAAAAATAATAATAAAATAATCGATTTTTGTGAACTATATATACCCACCTACCTGGTGAGCCTGTGGTGTGCTCTCTATCTTTTTTCCATGTTTTTGATTTGAGGCTTCATTTATCATTTTCACATGAACTTTAGGTACCAGTTTGATCGAATTTTAAAAATTTATATCTAATATGGTTTGAAAAATGGGAATCGTATTGTGCAAAACAAATGTTGTGTCTATTATTTCCATGCTTCCATAAAGAATACCGAGAAAGATAGCTTGATGGAACTTCAATACTAATTTAAATCGTTCACATTTTTTCTTCGTTTTCAGTTCGAATTTTGCACTTTATATTTCATGCACATGGAAGGTCTAAAACTGGTGGCCAGAAAATGATTTACATCGGTGAAATTACAAAAACGAAAGTTGTGTCGTAAAGTACTAAAACATAGAGGTACGCATTTGAACGATTTTTTTTCACTTCGTTTAATTCAAGATCAAATTAATGATGAATTTCGGATTTTTTACGATAAATTGTTGCTGTCCTTGATATCAGATATTTACAATTTTAGTTGCTAGTTAATAGTCTTTTCAAAAGATTTGATAAGAAAAATAGTTCAGCACATAATTACAGATTTCAAACAGAAATGTTTTGATTCTCCGGCTACAATTTAAATCATCCGATATGCCTAATTGAATTTCAGAATAATTAGAGTGAAAAAATACCGCAACAAAATCATTTGAAAGACATTGCGCACTATTTAAGAAAGAGTTTCTATCATAGGAAACAATATAAAAACAGTGACCGCTTTGCAAATAGTAATAATAATTACAGTTGAATGCATTTTAACAAAACAAACAAACAATAGAAGGAAATAAATTAAAATTGCATGTAACTTCTGAAGCAACAGTCCGAATGTAAAATTGTTTACAATGAAATAGCTTAATCGTTGTAAGCTAAACAACCTCGGGGAAAATTAAACGATTCTATTAATAGCTGTTTTCCGTTCGATTAAAATAATCGGAAAGTAGGCAGCAAGTAGAGGCTTTTTGACAGGCACGCAAGGGAAACTGCCTCTCATGTGTAATTGATTACACATTTAATTGAAAAAACGTGTAAATTTACAACAAATCTATGATAAAATCAGGGAAAAACTCACGGGAGATTTTATAAACGCATTTTGGGGAAATATATAAGCTTTTGCAGACGAGACGAGTTTTTTTTTATCAGATCAGTGAACAAAATTATGTATTCAAAATGGGTACTATTCATTTATATAAAATTTCATCGAAAACATTAAAATTAATACTCGATTGACTAAAGTATCATAACTAGAGATGAGATTCATTTTATCGACCTTTGATTTTGATAATTTGGCCCTGATCTCAAAAAAAATGTTTGGCATGCAGCATATATTCTTGCATAGAGAACTATACTTTTATTCTTGGCTGATAATATTTAAATAATTATTACCAAAATCAGCTAAGTAAAAATAAAACGTTTCTTACAATAGTCAAACTACATAAAAACTAAAAGTAGAATATTAGATAATAATATAATCTTAATAATAGCATTGTTATGAATTCCATAATAATAAAATATGTGCTCAATATTGAGTAGGAAAATACCATTCCCACACATAAACTTGGCTATAGAACCATTAAAACTCCACAACAATTTTCATGCTCGAATTAACGCCCAGTGGTAGGATTGGTAACGTTTTATATATAAATATCTACATCTCAGCCTGTTGATTTGATTTACTTTACTCCAATATATTGACAAGACGAAAAATCTTCAATTGAGTATATAATGACAAAATGAACTTATCGATTAAATAGTTTAACAAATGAAGCATTTAGCCATTAATTTATATAAATATACAATATTTATTAATCGTATAATAACTGTTAATCGATTTTTAAAAAGTTTTTTTCTTAATTAACTAAGCGTTTAATGTTTGAGAGATCAAAAAATTCGTGATCACTGACTTTGGTAATCCTGCTAATTAACTAATTACCGCTGCGCAGATAAAAAGTATTCCTGCTGAGATGAAAGATAGTATGGAGAAAAGAACAGGCCGGGTACCAACTAATGAGTAATACCTGATAGATGCTATTACTTAACGACCATCCGATTAACAGGGAAGCCATAAATATCGGCTCATAAAATTCCACTCATTTCGGATGAAGCGGTTGGTACCTTATGCCATACATTTTGATTTTTAATTGAGATAAAAGTATCAGGTTTATATAATTGCTACGATGATATCAATATATGCATTATAGAAGCATACTAAGACAGTTAAAACATTAAAAATATTTCATTATACTATATCAAATTCGGAGGTAAGAGAGCGGACGCTCTTATTACGTCCAAAATAAAAAAGCGACGGTGGACCTGGCTTGGACACGTGCTGCGGATGCCCCAGGGGAGCATGAATTCTGCCTGTCTCTTCTACCAACCAGATGGATTCCGTCACCCTGGAAGCCGGCTGATGACCATCCATAGGATGTATTCGGCGGAGCTACGGGACGCTGGGATGTCCTGGGAGGAAGCGAGGAGACTGGCGGGGGACTGAGAAGCTTGGAGGAACCGCGTGATGGCCATACGCTCATATAAAGAATAACAGAAACTCAGTCAAATTTTCTGCTACATCTATCGTAATAATAACAACAATATTTATGATATATCACTTAAAATGATGATCAATTATCAGAATAATTAAAGTAAACACTCAATTATTTTTAAATCGACCGTAGAAAGGAAAAAGGACGTAGCCCACACACAAAAAATACGGTGTATGGCCCAATCAAAACGAGTATTAAATTGCATACATTGTGATTATCGATGAAAAAATATTTTGAAAAGACGGAGGGAGAAGTCTTTTTTTCTTTCTACAGTCGATATATTATTAATATATAAATATAGTGTATTAGCACGTATTGTGTGAGCTATACAGAATATTTTTGTTGTGGGTTACCTCCTTTTTCCTTTCCACAGTCGAAATGGACCATAACAATAATATTTTGTTGATAGTTACAAGTTTATAGAAAATAAACAACAATATTGCTATGCAACGAAGGCGTGGATTTGGGTGTTACCAACTGTAAAGATGTATAATGAGATCAGAATTGGAAAAGAGTGAGACGTAAAAGGATGTATTTTTTTATTTTATGAAATAAATAAAGTGCAGGGTATATTATGCTGTATATCATACGCAATTTTTAATCAAATGGCGCCTACATTTTGATAAAATATTATAGAATATACATAACATACTGGAATCCAGTATAGGGTATATTAATATGATTTGTAGTCTGTAGGTATAACCGCATAACTATGGCTAAATGCATGATTACGGCACTGGTTATGCGCAAGTCTAATAAACTATTCAACTTTTTGAAACAGTGGTTGTAACCAGTGTTTCTTCTATTGCTTTAATTTAATTTCCATGTAATACAACTTCCTTGTCAACAATACAGTCATTTTGTCAATCTATCGGTTATGATTCAACGGCGAATTAAAATATTTGGCGAATCGAAAACGAAAACAAAAAAAAACTTTCTCCGTTATACGAAACGGCGCGCTTTATTTATTGGTTGAAAGAAGAACGAATGATCTATATCTGGATAGGTTTATTAATCTTGTCGAAACAACTAGTTTGTATTATCTGCGGCTCATTTGTTTCACGGAGCTTTTACGGACGCGACAAAGCCGGGGCACGATCACGACATTTGTAAGCAGAACAAAATAAAAACAATCACTGAATGACCCTTTATGTAGACAGGTGTGATATTATTTGAACGCTTGCCGCGGTGAGATATGATCTGGTATTATTAAGACGGAACAAAGGCGATGCAATGGATGCTGGTACGCTCTGATATGTCCGTTGAGTCTTAGAGATCATAGATATCCCGTTTGTTCCGAACGAAAAGCTCTTTCAAACGGGCCGCAAATCACAGAGTATGGTTTCTTGGTTCCCAGGAAACGGCCACTTGAGAATCATCTCTCGGTTGATAAAATCGCCGTTCTGTTATCATCAAGAGCGGGAATCTAAATCACATGTAATCGCTTTAGAAACTTTGCACATATATAATCAACATAATTATTATATTAATATATTAATGTGAAGTGAATTATTACTAACATTGTTACATTACTAATACGTAATAAATTGAATGTTATGTTTGCTGTAATGCTATTTGTGTTGAAGATTCGATTTGTATATATTTCAGTGAAATATTCAATAATGAATAATATGTCATTATTCTCAAATTCCTTCGTTTATAAGTAAATTTAAAACGAGCGACGAAAACGAAATGAAGCACATATTTAAACGGAAGTAATGTTGGTATTTTTTTGGGCATTTAAAAAATTTACATCAAAATATTTAATATTGTGTATTCAATTCCAAAGAGAGTGTATAGTCGACTTAACTCATATTATATACATATTATGGGGAAACTTTAGGAAGAAAACGAAGCAAAATCGAATATTTGATTGAATTCAATTAAATGTATTCATAAGAATCATATTCATCGAAAATTATTTCCGTCTCTGAATATTTAGACAAATATTTATAAACGTTTTTCGACCTGAGACAACCACATAAATATGATATGTCTATAGAGCTTATTATGTTCTTCAAAGCCGTCAGTAAAATATCATATTAAAAATACGCAAAAACACATGGTTGTTTCTAAGCTAGTGGCGAAAGATAAATATAATTAATCAAAATGTATTAAGAGATTATTTTGTTACAGTATGAATGATGTAAGTGCAACGATGACGCAAGCAAAACAAAGTATAATAAATTTTGCCCCTGAAAAATTTCCTCCCGCTCAATGTGATGTGATGATATCTCATTTGCATACTACACGAATTCCATAGTAAAAATGATCGCGTGGGCAACTCTCTCGGACGTTTGCATGTATAACGTATTGTCAGTCTCTTCTGCTCTGTTCTGACGCCACACGTCGTAAACTGTGAGAACCATTCCGAGCCATTTCGACCCATCTTCACGGGAAGACTTCCCAGGGTTTTGTTATATTAGGCAGGGGTCTTGAAAATTTTTTAGTATTCTAATTAAACACACATAAATAAAAATATGGATTGATTGAATTGGCATTTACTTGGAACTCCAAATTCCGTTAATGTGGCATTTAAAGTAAGTAATAATCTTGCTACACAACTTAAAAATAGCAAAGATAAAATTAATAAACTAGACAGAAGGGGAATTTACAAACTTAACAGCGGCCTGTGTGATTCGATCTATATCGGACAGAGAGAAAGGAGCATTGCAACTAGATTTAAGGAACATGCAAGATCATTTAAAAATAATAAAACAGATTCTCAATTTGCTAACCACCTCCTGGAAGAAGCCCACAACATAACCGCTAAATCAGCTCCGATATGCTTACATTTGTGTGAAAAAAGACTTAGACTTAATCTTTTGGAATAGCTAGAAATTAATAGATACAATCATGGCAATAATCTCCTTAATGAGAAAACAAATATTAAACCATAAACCTTACTGAAACCATTACAAGAAGCCCATGTAATTACGCATAATCAGTATAAATTTTAATACACTTATTTTAACGACTAATTAATGACACCACGTAAGCTACTTTTCTAAAAACACAACTATTACCTTGAATGATTTAATTTTCAAATAAATACTATGATTTTTGAAAACGTGAGATGACACGATATTGTCTATCTATTCTAAACAGTATATATATCTAAGCAAAAATAAGTTTAAGTATAGTTCTGACGATGGCATAAAGCCGAAATAGCTATCAACTACCTGATAAAAAATTGTAGAACTAAATACTTTTTTATTTAATCCTATTAAAAATATGGATGTTGATGTGGACGTATAAAGATATATATTTCCAGGTCAATTAGATGACAAAATATAATTGTATTCTTTAATATTAAAAGTGTAGAATTACAGGTACTATAGACTATTTTATCGTTTTTATCATTCTAAATTTTTTATCGCATTCAAATTGTATTATATTGATCTTTTGTGATCAGTTTCGTACTTAATTTTTTTTTAATATTTGGTATAAGCCGATAAATAAAATAATTCAATAATTTAGTTTTCTGCACAGCTTACAGCTTTTCGTGCCACGTCGATTCTGATATTTGTAATTTCTGTTGTCTGTGGCCTAATAGTAATACTCTCTATAGCCCTACCGCAATTTATTATTTGTATTTTAAAATTTGTCAAATCCTAAAATGGGTGCGAAGTCAACAATAAACCCTTTCTCATCATTATATTCTTATTGAAGGATTCTATTTTTAGTTATTAAGTAATCATTTGACACACCCTGGTTTTTTTGTTAAGTTTAAGTTTTATTAGGGTCCACTGAAAACGCACAGCGTTAATGACAATGATTCGGAGAAGTCGACCAAATCTTGTCGTGAGGGGCTCGGTCAATAGCCGACGGGCACGTTCGCTGGTCGAGTCTATTTTTGACGGAAAGGAGTGGCTGCGACCTTCATTACCAGCCTTCGAGTGGAGGGAAGCTGCCGGCCATCGTGGCCCGCACCGTTGACGTTGTGGATTGTTTGTTTTGAAATTGGACTTAATTTAAAATCGTTTCTCGTGTCACTTGCATTATAACTTAAAGTAAATTCAGGTGTTAAGTAAATGTAGATTCAATTTTATGTGTTAAGAATATTTTTGTGTATTTTGAACCACTGCATCTTTGATTAAAAATAAATAAGTGGTGAACCGGATTCGAAATGGTGTTTGTTTGAGATCCCTGCCCTTCCAGGACGTCGATAAACAGCCATTCGCCTGTCTTCGATTCGGGTCTTCTCACATTATTAGTCTTAATGCCATGTCATTACTCTTTCTTCGTCATACTTTCCCATGGCATGAGGATTCTGACCACTCTGGAATACTGAAGAACCCTGTATCAGCTGTGTTCATTTCACTGAAGTCTCTACCATCCATTCTTTACCTCATTGGTACAAATCCTTTGCCTTTCTTGAATTGTATACAGCCTATTACTATTCGTATTCCAAATCTTTCTGTTACTCGATGAACGATGTATCCAAAATTTGTGTAATACGTTAAACGCAGATTGAAAAAAGTATTGACTTGGCCATCCAAGGAATCGCCACAAAATAATAAATTTTAATTATTTAAAATACTCAACTGTTAGAAATTGTTAACAGTTACACATGTTAGTCTAACATATACAAATCGAAAGGTAAGGCTTTGCATAAGCTTTAAATCTTACTGTTTAATGAATATGCAAATAATATACTATGTATTACATTGTAAATAAATACTTATATATACTTTTAATGATTGCTTGTCATTATTAAACTTGTTACCTGATACTAACTGACATATTTAAAGGTTTTTTGTAAATTCCAATGCATACATCATTATTTATTTTACTGCAATGTTGAGTATCGCTTACAGATGTATTCTAATATGAGAGAATGAAAGGAAAGGTCAATTTAACAAGAGTTACTTCGTTTTATAAAATAGGTATCGCAATATACCTACACCCAACGAGCAACTTATGCCGTAGTTGGAGTGAGATAGTCGAGCTGTCTTTGGGTCGAACTAACAAATCAAGCGCGAGTCAATTCAACCGAAGATGGATTCCGCGTTTGACGAACAACGAAATATTTTACAAAAATCTTCGTGAAGTCAAAGAACCGTTAGTATAAATGCATGACCAAAAACTGTTACGCAATCTGTGTAATTATTTGTTAGATTCAATGGAAATTGCTGCGTTGTTGATGTTAAGATTAAATAACACTGAATACTTTGATAAAATTAACAGCCTACCTAACAAATTGTCGTCATATTACATGTATGTAAGCATTTTGACTTTTAATTACATAATCTATCTACATTATAAGTGTTATTTTTCGTTTTACGCAAAGGAAGGGGTTTTTTAACTATGTTTTTTAGTCAACCTATAACTTACTAATACAAGATTGATAAGGATAAGAGAAAGAAGAAATATGAAAAAATAAAGACATTGATACCGGTAAAGTATACACGACTAAAATAATCCCGGTGGAAAAAAAACATACACGATACAATTCAAATTTTTTCAAAGATTTTGTACATTTCCATGTCTCCAAAATCTCAACAATTCAAATTTGAAATTCCATTAAGCACACTCAAGCGATGTCATAAGTTATAGCAATAATGATCATTTCGCAAGTGGTCGGCCAGTTAAGCGACAGGTGTACTTTCAAAAGAGATTTTGAGTCAATGAACGATAAATACATATCTTTTTCACTGTTATTCCATTAAACAGGGATTAAGTAATGTAACCAACTAAACATAAAATAGTTAATATTGTACCAAGAATAAAATAATACAAACATTGCCATTTCTCCCAGTGGTCGGAACCCCAAAATCCAATGGTCAGCCTTTCGTCGCCCAGTGGTCGGCCATCTCTATGAAACTTCACAAATATTGCGAAAGAATTTACCGAGTGCAGGCAGAACAATAGAAAACATAATGATGCAAAGCATGACAATATAAAGTATATTTTGTTAGTGATCCCCATACAACACAAGTTTTAAAAATATTTTTTGAAATGTATCCACTATTAAATTTTGATTATTGAGATTTCGTACACTTCCATGTATTTTGTCACTAACGACCCGGGTTTCACCTTTCGGCATCTTCAGGCATTCGAGCGCACGAATGGACTCGAACTGACCATTCGTGCGCTCGAATGCCTGAAGATGCCGAAAGACGAAACCCTGGTCGTTAGTGACAAAATACATGGAAGTGTACGAAATCTCAATAATCCAAATTTGGTATTGAAATTCCATCAAGCAACCTGAGTCGATGTCTTAAATTATCTTAAATTGTATCCATTATTATTTAAGTTTTAAGCTCAAAAGGCCGACAATTGGCGACAGCTGACTTTAGGAACACTCGCCGTAATTCATTCTACTTCGATAATAATAATGTATGGTCTTACATTAGTTAAAGTTAGTTATCAATTATCACTTTTAAAAAGATGTTAACAAACATGAACTCTTAATCAATGAAACGTAATACGCAACAAGATACATTTAGATAAGAAAGCTAGAAAACAACAATGTAGCCATCTTAATAATTGCAAAGCAATAATGAAATAATTTACACTTTTTTACAACTCATGACAGTTTAGTAATTAATGACTATGTTTAATGAATGAAATGTCCGTTGAAAGTGCTTATCGATTCTGTCTTTTTAATACAATGTGGAATATACGCTACTCTTGAGGTTTTCAATATATTTCTACTAGATTGCCATCCCAATAAAAGTCTAGTTCCTATTCATTTCTTTATCAATACCAGCGAAAAATATTTTCTGTATTTTAGAAGACGGCCAGGTTTGAATTGTAATAATAATAAAACATGTAGTCAAGATGATGAGTTTATATTTACATCGCTCACATAAATGTATTTGCTGATGTCCATACTCTTATATAATATACAGCTATTGGTTTCAAAATTAAATAGAAGAAAACATTCCTGGTTGATTTTGTGAATCGATACCAGTTATGACGAAATAAAAAAATGATAATTTTTATTCATCAATTCATTTTTAGTTAATCTGTGTGCTTAGATGCATCTCTTATAAATATCTCTTTTCATTGCCATTAATCAGATAAGTAACTTTTCAAATAGGTAAAAAAATATTTCTGCCCTTATAAAGGTGGATTGTTTTTTTTGGGACATGTCTTACGTTAGTGAAACTTTATCAAATGGTGTACTTGAATCAATGAAGTGTGGCACTATAGAGTAAGAGTTATTGCACCTTTCTTAACTATAACTATTTTTTCCGTCAAATACTGCTATTACTCGACTACCATTTTGACATCATTATTCTTGTAACTAATATAGACCCCTGCTATGATTTTTCAAATTAATAATTGTTCTGATAGGTCAGTCCCTGTTAAAATGATGACAAGGTTTTGCGAATCCACTTAAGCTAATTGTTCTTACAATAGGAGTTATTTTTACAAGTATAAAGTAAGTAGTACAAATACAGCGATTTAATTTATTGTATTTACCACGCATTCGGAATATCTGTTAATTCTACTAAATATATTTCCTATTTAATTAATAAGTTATTATAAAAAATAACTAATAGTCAAAAAAAATCAAATATGACTTTTATTGCGAATGAACTCAATGACGACTGACAAAAATATTATATTATATTATTGACAGCTTCGCGCTGGTAACGCAATGTCAAGGTCGCGATAATTATGTCCATATCGACGGTGTTTTGGTCAATTGATGAAACCCTCAAAAAATACGAAAATGAGTTAATGATTGGATCTCATTAAGACAACAGAGCAGGTCTCGGCCAAATGATGTAAATTAGAAAAATAAATTGACCACTTTTTGGAAGGGAAACATCATTTTAATACATTGGTTTTAGGTTAAAAAAGTCTGACCCGGTCACTTAATGTAAGCCACTATTATATCGACACTCCTATGTATAATCCCGTATCTGCAAACATGAGAATTAACAGGAGTGCATTTCAAAGATTCATAACGCAACTCACCATGTAATGTTTTCGATAATAACAGTTTTTACTCTCTCCTCAACAACTTCAATTTTGAGGATTTCTGTTATTATCAACTGACGAAATTGCAAAATCGAGTTTCAAGCTGTCAATATTTATTTAGTCATTACTTATCTAGATTGCAAGTTGAAAAGTGATAAGCAGATAAGTCATAAATATACGTAAAAATATATATAGTACGGCAGCTTGAGTCAATGTAATAAATATAATATTGACAGTGATATTTTTTTCTACTTTTGACTTATTTATGACTGTATGATAATTTACTATAGCGCTCTACCGTGACTAGTCGAGTGGTGTATATTGCCTGGGGTCAGTATAGGCAGGTGAGTAAGTGGGTACTGGGCAGGCGCGCGGAGGGTCCACGCAGTGACGGGATGTAGGACCCGATATAAAATAATTAAAACGTCACGCTTCCTTGACCCTGCTTTACAGGTAGGTTACCTTTACTCCGTTATATCATAGTAACATACAATACTATTGTTATTATTAGGTCTGTGGCGCCTGCTGCAGCGGTTTCCGCAAAGCGACGCTGATGTTATGCATCTTGACAACCAGAAATTTGAGATAGCCGATAATAAGATACATATTTTTTAACATTACTTTATTTGATAACATGATTAATGCGTGTTAAGTAGAGGAGAAAATATTTGACATCGCTTAGTTTAAAATACGTGTTTCTGTCATTCAAATAAATTATCTCATGCTCTAAGCCTGAAAATGCAATATTTATAATGATATTTTAAGAGTAGTATCTATCTTATATACCTACATTACCTACAGTTTTCGAAAATTACTATTTTAGTTGGTTTTTTTAATTACTCCGGTAACCGTCATACTTATAGTAGGTAATATACGTGACAGTAAAAAATGAAAAAGTTTCAATTCATCGCTTTGTTATATGATATTTATTGTAAAATACACAGACCACCATAATCGACGTAATTTGAACATTTCTATACGTCTCGTCACTAACAATCCGGGTTTTGCCTTTCGACATCTTCAGGCATACACGGATTAACAGTCGTTCAGTTGTGAATCAGTCAGTTCCAATTCATCCGTGTACTCGAATGCTTGAAGATGCCGAAAGGCTAAGCTCGGGTCGTTAGTAACGAAACATATGGAAATGTACAAAATTTGAAGGATTCAAATTTATTATTGGAATTTTATCAAGCACCCTCAGTCAATATCTTAATTAACTAATCGACTAAATAAGTCAACTAATACCTTAAGTGTACGCGAAAGTATATTCTAGAATAAATCATTTTAAAAATTAAAGTTTAAAAATTGATCCCTTGTGTCATCGTTTTCGTATTGTAATGTAGCGTTTTATATTTGAAGTGATCTTTTTACCATGAAAATATATGAGACATATTTTACAGTATTTTGGTTAATGCTTTGATAAAAAAGTCAAATGTCAGTTATTCATGACTTGTCAATATCAATGTCGATCACATATGATATTACTCGATATCACTAATAAAATGCGTGCAAAATAATTTGATTTTTTCAAATCACGTGAGATATATAAGGCTATATATCTCATGAGATTTGTTATATATACATACGCGAGATCAAATAGACGAGAAAACACATCACGAACGTCCACATCAAAATCATCTCAAATTTATATTGGTATTGACATTGCTGGGACTTAAGCCCTGGCCGATTTGATCACCAGGATAAAGCTTTTACACAGAGGCCGAATGTTTTGTTATTGACTGTGTGTTGAACTTCCCCATAAACTACAACTATGTATAATAATCTGTGTAATATATAATACAACAGATTATTGATAAAGTGTACTTTTTATAAAATCACGATTATAATAATGATAAAGTACGACTTTGATTATTTGCGAAAGAATGCGTGCAAAAATATTTCTGGCCTTGCAATGAAGATGATTTTCATTCCAAAATGTATATTGATCGCGAATTGAACTATGAAACAGACGTTTTTTAACATCCAAACTGGTTCACCTTGACAGCCAAACCAAAAAAACGAAATAATCGTAAGTCCATTGTTATATGACTTCACAATGACTAAAAAACTAAAGCGGAAATAGAGGGGAGCGCTAGTACTCGCGGCGTACGATATATACTGAGTACACGCTGTTTAGAAACTATAATTAATTTACTCGATGAATGGCATTTCAATCATTAATAATAAAACAATTTTAGATTGATAAAAAAACGTATTGTATTTTTGAATAGAGTTTTTGCTCCGCGGAATCTTGGAGAAAGAAATTCTTAATTATCCACAACAAGAATCAATAATTATTTTAAAAAAATAGAACAATTTTTTGTGCTGTGCGAAAAATTGTGATTCATTTTTAAAAATCCCCAAGAGTTGAGAGTTAACACGTTAAAACTGAATTGTCAACTAGTATTATAGTAATATACCTACTGATAATAATTCAGCCGAAATGTTTGAAAAAATTAAAATGATGTATTCTATGCAGTTGGAAGTTAGTAATATTGACCTCAAGAATACACAATACACTATAGTCAAGAATAGAATATAAATTTAATTCTAAGCGTCAACACGTAGAAAGAAAATCTAACAAAAAACCAACGTAGTGTCGTTTTTATAAACTACAGCAAGGTTTAAATATTGGCTTACAAACAGTCGTTTAAAATATTGTAATACTTGTTAGAGATAAGAATTATTTCTAATCCTAAATAATGTTTGAATTCAGTTTTTCAACGACAACTCTAATTCATTTATGTGAAGTGCAAATTTAAAAATAATTTCAAATTGCAACGACAAATATTTTCTTTCAGTGTTTGGGAATACACCGTATTGTTATGGTAATCAATCGCATAATTGTATTACAGCTTATATATAACCTTAGAATGAAATTTGCAATGATTTAGAAATATCGCATGATAAAAACCAATGTTGCGATACAATATTTTTATGAATACGAACGATGAATTTTTTTTTACGCGTTTCTTGAAGCTCTACTGTTCAGGGTATTTTATATTCTACGAGTAGGTTACCAATTGTAGTTAAAATCGTGTCAAATTTCAACCTACATCGGATGTATAACGAATCGACGGCCACGCTGTATATATAGTACTAGCCATTAGTTACCTGTGCAACGTAACGTTTTGATCAGAGATCAGAACCAAGATATGGGGTACGCACACTACTCAGGTGTCTGTTTGTTTTAAATAATGTCTGCGGTGGTACATCGAGATCTATTGGGATTATCGTACACATTCCGATAGGCATAGTTCAAGGGACTCTCCGGTACTTCATGATATTCAAAGTTTCGAGTCAATCGATGGGCTCGAGCATGTTCCGAGGCGCGTATATAACCAAAAAACCTGTTTTTAATTTGATGATCATTGAAGGAAGATCGAACCAACGTATCTTTCTACTATTGATGGGTCCCCCGCACCAAAAAAGGAATGGAACAACAACGATAATTTTCCATTACTTTTAAAAAAAATATTAGAGGTTTTTCTATGGATATATTTACTTAATTTTGTCATAAAAAGAATTTAGAGAACTATAAATTTAATAATTTAAGACATCGACTGAAGGTGCTTGATGGAATTTCAATATCAAATTTGAATTATTGAGATTTTGTACACGTTCCATGTATTTTGTCACTAACGATGCGCTCGAATGCATGAAGATGCCGAAAGGTGAAACCCGGGTCGTTAGTCATGGAAATGTACAAAATCTCAATAATTCAAATTTGATGTAAATTTAATACTTTTCTTCTCTAAAGACATTATAAATGATACTGTTTTTAGCGTTACAAGCTATTTCGGTTTGCCACCATCAACTGATTTATATATTACCACTTATTTGGAGTGAAAAATCACATTCTATTAATTTGACTATAGTTGTTTTAAAGCTAACCACTCTTTACTATTTTAAATACACGCTATAAATTATATTTATATAAAACTGGTTAACATTTTCTTTGTATTCAGAAAAGTATCTATAATTTGTTTTTGCAGATATTTGTTAAACAGTAGATTTGTACCCAGAAACCTTTTTTTAAAAATTATTTATTGCTTTAGCTTATCTTTCAAACGAAACAAGTCTTGTTATCTTATAAAAAACGTGTGTTGAATTGGTACTATATAATGTATTTCAACATGTTTATCTGTTACTTTTAAACGATTCGATGTAGCATTACGTATTCAAATTTAATATATTCAAATGTTTTGCATCTGTTTAATGAGTGGGTAAGTATCGAAGATCAATTTAATAATCAATCAAAACTACATTTGTATTGAAAAATAAAGCTGTGTAGTGTATTAATGACAATGTCTACAATAATTATTATGTATGCAAACAAAAATAATTGATGGATCTCGAGTGGTTAATGCTCTTGGACAGTACTCGGTTGCGGGGTAAATGGAAACATTTATACATTGATTTTTCAATCGATTAATGGAAATGTATCCAATGGCTTGAATGTCTGTATCGTTTCAATTCTTCCCACCCTTCGCCATCCAATCTCGAAAAAAGATTGCGAGAATATTGCTTCGATATTCCTTTCCTCACATTATCATTTTTTTCTTACTCAATACGATGATAGAGGTTGGGTGGCTTACAATCAGTTCTATTCTTAAACAATGTCTATTGAGATCTCCATAGGTACTCCATACGATATAATTTGGATGGCATGTTTTAAAAATTAAAAACGGAACTTTTTTATTCCACTGGTTGCGTACTAGGTAGGTGTGACACAACTACTTTTTTTTTGTCCATGGCCACTCCCAATGTGGAGCATGTGGTCTCCTAATGGAGAATTTTTCTATGAGAACTGCTTGTTACTCATTTGCTGAACCTCTCTTTTTTCGAAGAGAGTAGGGATAGATGGATAGAGCTAGGACAGGACTAGTGGTTAACTAATCGCTATCGCTACGCCCCGTGAGAATTGGCTGGGAGGGAGGAGATTTTAGACATCACGAACAGAAATCCATAAATCGATTGTAATTTCAATTTATGAAAACCGTCCGCACCGGGAACTGAACCCGAGACATCCGTAACCGTAGCCAACGACGCTACCAACTGCGCCACGGATGTGACACAACTACTGGTATTACTTTATAACTTTGCACTCCGGCTCTAGGATCTAGGATCATGGGATCCATACATACTTAAACAATGACACGCTCTCTGTAATGCACACAATGCTTGTAAGTGTAGTAAAAAGTGCAAAGTTTCAAAGCGCAGAGTATACGCTGTAAACTTGGCACTCACGCTCAATGTTTCGGCTATAGGATTTAGGATCACGGGATCCATACATACTAATACACCGACACGCTCTGTGTATTATACAGAAAGCGTATAAGTGTAGTAAAAAATGTCAAATTGAACGGCATATACTTTATTCTCTAACGCCGAACCAACAAAAATTTTGGATGACATGGTTTCAAAAAATATTTATGAATCAAATAACAATAATGGTTTTAACGCCTGTAAAATAACAAATGACGAAGAGGGTATTTATATTTTATCACATAATATTGTGACATTTTCATCATTAGTTTATGTGATACGTTTATCTCAAAACAATGCTAGCGACAGATGGGAAGGAGTAAATCGAATGAGCCCGAAAGGATAAAAGGCTCCCGGTTTTCGGTCCATTAATCATATCTCCTGCGACAAATGTATCACATTCTCCTCCAAGGAGGTAAGCCACATTAAAACGTCAACATTGGAATACACTCCCACGTTAGATCTTCATAATACCCTCTGACAGATATTGCCAACCAAAGGTACCAGAAAACATTTACAGCAATTAAATTAAGTCATAAAATACATAAAAAGTCCGTACATTCAAATGTTATCTAATATAATGTATATTTTATATGTCGATATTGATGTCTCAGAGGAAATTAAAAATGAATTAGCGCTAATAAAGAACGAAAGATTGTCTATATTGTTTATGGAACAATAAATATTTCCCGCTTTTAAAATTGATAACTGAGAAGATAGTCCAAGAAATAATTGAATGATTTTAAGATTAGCTGTGTGTTTTAACAAGTGAATAAGCAAATACGTCAAAAGGTATTAACTGTGTGCAACAATCAAATTGTATTTCAATATATTTTGAAGAAAACTATGCATTGTACATATTTCATAGTTTTTTATGAGCACTGGATACAGCTAGCGAGAATTTTTAAGTGATACAATCATTCGTAAGTGAAAATGCTCACTAGCTGAGTAAAACCAGCATTGTTCAAATACAAATGGCGCCTTTCATTTTTTTATTTCTGGGGAAAGGCAGCGACTTCGTTAGATGGATGGGGTACTACAAAATATTCGAGTGCTGGTGTTCAGTGATTGGCGTAGGAAGACGTATGACCGAATGGGATGGAAGGGATTGATTGAAGCGGCCAAGCTTTGCCTAAAATAGTAAAGTCAAAGTAGACAAATAGTAGTCAATAAAAAATCTTATCCATAAATCTTTTAACGACCAATATGACAAAAAAATATGTCGGCAAGCGCTAGATGGATATAGTCTTAACACTCTTAACTGTCGGTGCTATGGAAATCATTGAGTGGAAATAATTTTTCACAGATGATAAAATGAAAGTTGAATTTAATAGTGCCAGTTCAGGTACATTTATCATTACTTTAATTCCAATGTACTATATGATAACTATTAGCAGTAACAATTGAATGTTTAGAAAACGATGCCTTATGTCATTTTTTATGCATGAAATTAATTATTAATTAATGGATAATAATCCCGGTTGCCAATGCCTGGTATTACGCTTTTAAGCGACCATTCTGGCCGATCGCCAGTTAGATACGTTGTTTTTTTTCTTTTCTCGTATAAGTACATCGAAGGATAAGTCAAGTGGACGTCGATCGGACTGTATGATCGCCCAGTGAGGATAAGATGTATCTCTCTATGTCGCCTAATGGTCAAAAGCTATTTATTCTTTTATTTAAAACTGCGTTCAATCGAGTTAGTGCTTTGAACAAACAATGTAAGCATCACGAAGGCTTATTTTAAATATTTTTGACTTATGTGTGTACTACGCCATACGTCACATAACTGTTTCTCACTACAAAAATAAGCACCAAGAGATTGGTAGAGCCAGACAATTATATACTTATGCTAACAAAACAGAAAGACATTTAGAGGTGTATCGTCATTATTCTGGAAGAAGACACTAACTGAAAAATAATAGTATTAATTGATTGAATATTGAAGTTTTTCAAATGTTTGAAATACCACATCATTTTCTTATGTTAGTTTGTACCAAACTGTTTTTGAGGAAAAGTATAATTTATGAAATTAAGTGCGTTCTTCCATACGGTAGAGTTAAAAATAATGAACATTGTATTGTGGTATAAATAACTCAATGTAATTCTTCGATTTAGTGTTTTCTTCCAGAACAGCAACGATATATTACCTATTTTACATTTTTTTTATTTAATACATGAATTTATCTACAATCCTAAAAACATCAAATACTCTTAATTGATATTGAAAGGCTTTATATTATTTTAAGTCAACGATTTTTATTCAGCAGTTGCATATGAATTATTCGTTATTCGATTATCATAATATTATTTTAATGCATTAATACCTATACGTCTCATCTGTGGACTGTATCGCATAATCTCGTTTGGAGATGACAACTGACATTATTGGAAAGTTCTACAACAATAAATTTTCCGACCGAGATTATATATTATATTTTAGTGCAAACATTTCAAAACAGCGCAAAACCAATGTGCAGAAAACATATGTGGTACATTGAGAAGTCGTAAAACTGACAGAGTTGGGAACAAGTTGAAACTTCCGGTTAAAGCTTAACTTTAACTAGTAACGTGTGATAACGACTAACTTTAGAATCAATGTATGTTTCTAAATTTCTGTAATTTCAACGACGACTTAATCTCGGATTTTCCTGTTACCTTGTATCTTGATACACGAAAGAAAGCGAAATACAAATTTAAATTACTCGGTTGTAAAATCGCATAAATCTTGTGCTATCTCTTCTAATAATAAACTGAACGGTAAAAACGTTTCGTGTTTTAGGACTGTAAGGATAAAAATGAATCAACCTATTTCTTTGAATCTTATTGAACAGATTTATCCTGGTTCACCTTTCTTGCAAAGCAGTGACAAAGCACAAAAAGGCTTGATATGCAATGAGTTTTCGTGATGTTTTTACCATTGGATAATTCTATTACGCTTCGTATCAAAGTGGAAACGAAAGGAAATGAATTTGAGAAAAAACTTTTTCGTCTTGTTTACAGAAAACAAAACTATAATAAATTCGATTACAAAGGGTCAAAAAATAGACTAAAACATCCGTATATAACATTACTAGCAGTAAAAGGGTAAAAATGTATGATAAAGAATTACAAAATAATATTCAGTGCATAATATAATTGCTAACGTTAGGTTTTTGTATGCACCTCAGTTGTTAAATGTGGAAATTTGAAGTATCAATTCATAAAAAAATGTAAAGCAAAGGGGATATAGAAATCGTTAGTGCCCAGTGGGGTCCACGTCAAAAGAATAAATTATTATAATAGACCGGAACGGACTCTTCAATAAAAATGTATTTGAAATGGTAAGTGGTTTACGTCTGGGGAACTATTTATATTATTCTTCTAGGCGGAATTTAAATATACTCCGTAGTTTAATTAAGTATTCTAAGCTGATTTAGTTTTGAAATTTTAGGGCTGAAATTCCATAGAACTGTGAATTTGTGAGAAGCTTAGAATTGTTATAATGTTTGTGAATAAATTTTATAACCGTTACATGAGAGTTTTCACGCCACTTGGAAAATTAATTTACTCACGTCTGTATTATTTAAAAGCATTTTTATAAGACGAACTTAATAAAATACACTGTATAATATTATTCAAAAGGTAAATGTGAATACATGTTATCACCAAATTCCACTGAATTAAACAAATCCACATAATAATTTCGAAGAGTTTAAACCCTCAGAAAAGCATTTGGTAAGCTAACCTAACCAAATTGAGTAACTAATGAAATCATTTTAAATATTTAATTAAGTTAAACGTACCAGTGGTTGAGCGTTTAAGAGAAAAAAATTAGACTGAATAATGACAAAACAAGTGTATTTATTATAGATCAAATGTCTTAATTAATATGATAAAACAAAAATTAGAAAAGAGTCTGTTACAGAAAAATTGTGTTAAATTTTTAATAACCATGTGTCAGTAGTTGACCATATACCAGTACACTTACCTTACCTGTTAAATCAATAAATATATATATGTACTGTTGACATTATAGGATAACATACTCAATCAAAATGTTATACTCAAAATATAATATTCATCATAGCTATTATCAAATTTTCGTTCGTGCTTAGTGATAGGTATGCATCCTCAGATATGAGGACCATCAAGAGGAATCAGCACCAAGATTCGTCGTGACTGCAGATGCGCCCTCTCGTCACGATCCGAGACAGGCACGGTCTTATATAATGTGCGGATATTTAAATAAGTTTTGAAGTGTGGATCGGTTAAATAAGAATGCTCGGAACGTGAGACCTAACATAATGTTGATGCGTATCTAATGGGAAAATATAAGATAGATTTTTATTGTTTTTGAACTATTGGCATTTATTTCATCCGGTGATTTTTCTATACCACACACCAAGCTTTACGTATATTAGATTTAATATATTTTTATGCTAATCTTTGGCGGAAGTACATAAAAGAGGACTAATTAAAAAAACTGTTCAATTATTTTTCCCTAAGACTTTTTATTAAAAACGTGAATATTTTTGCTCAGCATTTTTAATTAAAAATTGAAACGATAAATCTTTTTAAAACTATTTGAGAATGACTCGAGGAGAATCAGCAGTCACCTAAATCGTATTTCAAATCAAATATTAAATGCAAAAACAAATTTCACTTGACACTTGAACCTGTAAATTTGCCTATATTAGCGCTCGTTTAATCTTACTGCTTAAATTTTAATTCTCGTGTGGACAGATTTTTGGTGTGAATGGTTAGCAAATAGTCATGTCATAGCAGTCATAACCTCATTTATTTCTAAAAACATTTAAACAACTAATCTTCAATCACTCCTCACCAAAAATCAATACTGGAAGCAGAAACCTATTCTTTGTAAAAAAATAATGTTTTTGGTTTGTGAATGTAATGTCACTTAACAAAAAATGTTAAGTAACCATCGAACACTATGAACACGGTAACGTGTGAACCTGGTTGTTTAATTCTACAGCACTCAGCACAGGAAGTAAGCCGGTACCGGGTATGTTATTAAATCACAAGGCCGTGAAAAAGAGGATCCACAAAACAAATAGTTCGTCGCAGGGCTCCGGCACGACTTCGTGACGAACGCGCCCCGCGGTACCGAGCAGCGTCCGACACAACATTCACCTACAATCCAACCAATTTCGACCGACATAATTTACATGCGCTGTAATTGTAATCCGTGACGCAACATCTAGCCATACAACTCAAAAATGTGGAAATTTGGTCGTTAGTTACAACTTGTACAATTTTTTTATTCCACTTGTTGTACAACATGGAATAACAAATAATTTATAAAATTTATCCATTTTCAAGTATCGCGCCAAATTACATCAAAAATATCGTAAATTTGCATATGCATAAATATTTTTTCTCAGATAAAAAAAGTATTTTTCTTTTATTTCGAATTAATTAAAATGACTCATTAAAGAATTCATTAAAAAGACAAATACGGAGCTATATTACCTAACATGTTTTTGTAAATCATTTATTATCATTTATTATATACACATTGCATATATTACAGGCGCACTATTTTTGAAGGTTGACGAATGAACTTCGCTACAACATGACAAAAATATTACTCATCTGAACTTACTCACGTCTACGTGAATTATTTCGACATCTGAAGCAATATATATCGTTAAAAGAATAAGAAATCATATGAGTCGCTGAGTCGCTACACACGCTCCTGAGGATTTTTCAATAAATGAGTTGTTAATTTACGTATGTGCTCTATCAATTTTTCCAGTTGCAAGTTTAAAATTTGTTGCTATTTCGTCGCCTGTCAGAAATTAAACAAAATTCCAAACTTAAATATGTCGTTTTTTACACTATCACGATCCTCGTTTTATATGATCGACGTGCCCCAGAAAAAATGACAGTGTAAAAGAATATTTTAATATTTATTATACACCGCAAGACAAAAAATAATTTAAATTTTACTTTAAACTGACATACTGCCCATAACAGTCTTTCGTGATTTACTCAAAACTCAAAAAACCATCGGGAGCGTGTTTAGTGACTCAGCGACTCATATGTATTCAGGTGATTTAAATATAAATACTAATAGTCAGCTGAAATGAGGAACAACTAAAAGCGTTCAATCATTTTCACAAGTTTTTTAATAACAGGTTTAATGATCAAAAAAATATACTCATAAAACTTGACTAACAAAAAATAAAGCTCGTATTTATATGCAATCAAAATACAAATTTTGATTGCATATAAAATACGAACAATACAAAAATAGCTTCTCTGTATTTGTGTAAGCTTTTGTAACATAACGACATTGGAATATCTCGAGAGAAGACTTTGCGAAAGTTATTTATTATTTGTATGCCATTTGTCTGTGCTCGGGTGCTTCAACAACCTGGATATTTATGCCGCAAGGCAGTTAGTTAGTTATGTCGAAACAGATAAACATAACAATATTATTACGGCACACTAATAAACATTTCTATAATTTGAATATGAAGATAATTGCCATTATTATTTATAGCTGTTCTTTGTTGAGTAATTTAAAAAATAATTGCCGTGTTTTGTTAATTATTTTGACATTAATAAATATTATGAACATACGGATTGTTTTTGTACTTATTTAACAATTTTATGTAATGATCAAGATCCGTCTCTTTCATTGTGAGTATTTATGAGAATGACAAATTGTTGCTTTAAGTAAAACGAATTTTTCTTCAATGGATTCGTCGTTAATTTTTAAAATAAAATTAATGTTTTTTGTTGAAATTGATTTTCTTTTTTATTCTTATGGCTGTCATTTGACCAGTAGAGAATGTTAGAATTTTTTTTAAATTTTATACCTACTATACGAGTTTATTTATTTATATGACTAATTATTATAAATCTATATTAACGTGTATGTTATAATATCATTTCAATTCTATAATACATAACGGTTGTCCATAAATTAATTTTGGGTATTTTCCATGCCACCCCATTTCACATTTCGTAAGAAAAGCTTTATTTCTTGTATTAACTACGTGACATTTTTATCCTATATAAATAACCCTTCTACAAAAAGTATCACAGTAAAATATCTAATATCGTGACATCATTATATATGGATTACCTTAGGCTTGACAAAAACATTAATGTCACACCGTTGTAAAATATTCAGTATTTCAAATCTGAACCAAAACTGCCAACTCATAACAAATGAGCCACAGACTTCACGTTACTATCATAAAGATCTGAATGAAAGATCACTTGAACTTGACTGATTTGTCACAGGTGTCTTCGACCGTGGGCACGCCCCGATCCCTTTGTCTCTCACCTGGTGATAAAAAGACAAATGTCACACCCTGGTGCAGTGTATTGTCCATATGGGCATCACAATACTGCTCAACTGACACGTTCTGGATCACCACAAATCACTTTTGATTGCCGCGGCTTTTAATTTATGGAAGCATGAGTTATATTTTGTGCGTTAAACAGCGGGACCTAGACATTTTGATATCTTGAATATTATTAACTCGGTTAGTATCTGTATCAAATGGGGAATGGTTTCGTATATTTTATAAATTTATTAGAGTAGCTACATGTTTTTATTTCAGCTCATTTACATATAAATACGTCCGGTCTACGTAACTATAATAATATTCTTTGGGAATGATTTAATCTATTGGTTTATAATGAAATTGACAGAAAACGATATAATGTGTAGTATTATAAATATTTTAACAGATGTGAGATACTAAAATTTACATTAATTTTCCAAAATTGTCGAAAAGAATATAAAAAAAATATTTTTAAATTAAAATATACACGATCTGCCCATCACATAAAACCTGTCAAACGGCGAGTTCATTTAATTTTCATAGCTTATTGTGCTTGACAAATATTTTCCAACAATAGTAAGTTGTGTCAATTTGCAGTTCGCTACGTCCTTCCTTTGTGGAGACATGATTTGAGGAAATCATAGCATAAATTCCGAGCAAATCCGAGTAACAACACTAGTATTCAATAACAATAGTTTTGTTTATATGATTTTCAATTACTATATTAATATAATTTAAGATATCGACTGAGGATACTTGATAGAATTTCAATATCAAATTTGGATTGTTGAGATTTTTTTTCGTCAGTTCAAGTTCACTCGTGTGCTCAAATGCCTGAAGATGCCGAAAAGCGAAACCCGGGTTGTTAGTGAAAAAATACATGGAAATGTACAAAATCTCAACAATTCAAATTTACTGTATTAATTGTTTTGTATTAAACATGTTTTAAAAACAGTTATTAATTATTTACATGGAAATGTACAAAATCTCAACAATTCAAATTTACTATATTAATTGTTTTGTTATAAACATGTTTTAAAAACGGTTATTAATTATTGAGATAGTAATCGATAAAATGCAATGACAAAACATTATTTTGTAAAACACGACACCTTAAAAAGAGTTCATTCTAATACTTTATTTGGTTTTATATTCCTTGAATTCATGTTTCGCTTTATGTTTACAAGAGATAACCGATGATTAATTTCTGAAATGACAATTAGATTGTTTTAATCTTTGTCATGGCACAAAGTAAGATGAAATCTCATTAAAATATACCTTGACTATTTGATTAAATTTACATTTTTTAAGCCTTTTAAAAATTATTTTTGTAAGTATTCACTTATTAAGATTTGGTTAGTTAAACTTCAGCATATACGAGATTTTGTTTTAAACTTCGTTTTCTTTGCCGGTCTTTACACACAGGCGCTATCGCGAACGATTGGGTAGTGTGTATGCTCTAAAACGAGAACGTTACACACAATTCTTCTCGTTTTAAAGCATATACAAGCGTACGTGATAGCACCTTTATGTAAAGCACGCTTTTATCCAACTGTAAGTCACAAAACGTACGAGCTTACCAAATATTTACCATCCAATTTTGATTGAAATTTTATTGGGGATTAGATATCTTCTCGTAAATAAAAATAAAGATTTTACAAAAAAAAAATTTGACCAATTTAAAATATTCCTGATGACATCACCATTAGCAGGATGATTCTACGTTTAGAAAGAAGAAGAACAATAATATCTTAGTGCTGACCTCTTATGAATCACTGGATATCTCTCTGTAAGCATACATTTATCTGATAGTCGAGTAACGTGAAAGTTTATAACATGAATAGACGAATATCTGATATCCCATAAAACACTAGAACTTGCTCGTGCATCTGACTTGGAACATTCTCAAATTAAATGACGTGCGAGAGATGAAACGTGAGACATTGTAAACTTCTATCTAGGTATGATGAGTATATAAACATAAAAACATTATGTTTCTTGCCTTGTAATAATATTTTTTTACCATTGATTTGTTTGTTGAAAATTAATAAAAGCTAAATTTATGCATATATTTGGATAAATGAAAATTTTGAATGTTGAAAAAATGCGGAATTTTAAATGACAAAATTAATCGAAACTTAATAGAGATTTAAATTTGAATTAATTAAAATATTCGACTAATATGCAATAAAATTACTAATAATGACAACTATTAAAACCTAATATGTTTCTCTATTGGACATATTTTTCAGTAATGTCATTCTGGATAATCATTTTAATTTTAAACGTTTCCAAAATTTTCGCGAAAGCTTTTTACGAATGCTTTTGACAGACAATTTGCTTTAGCGTTGCGTCAGAAATACTGCAACTAAAAACTTTGCAAAGCATGTTTTTGACTTCTTTTCATGCTTTATAATGACTATTTTACAACATTTAACTACAAACACTTCTATCCTAAATCGCATACATCCAGTTCTGCACTCTATCCGACTTATTTCCTGAAGGTAATATTTATATTTATAGCTTTTTCATTTAACCGTGGTCTCCCTGTGGCTGTTAAATAGTGATGAAGTTTTCAATAATAAACCTTTCAAACACCATAATAACATTGGTAACTTTTATAGTGTGCATTCATAAATGCATGACATTTTAGTAATTTTCATCCTCATTCAATAATATAATAAATGCACTAAATAAATAATAACAGCATCTAAAATAAACTTTTAACAGCACAGTAAATATTTTATATAAAAAATATGCTGCGATTAATAAGTAAATATGTCTGCTCGATTTCAAGAAATAGAAACGAAATTTAAGAAAAAAATTCTCGGTTAACATTATTCGCGTAAATACAATTAAAATCACGCACATTTTGACGAAAAGTAAAGGTAATAACTCATTGTTGTCAAAAAGTAATACAGTTACTTAACCTTTCGTTGCTTAAATAGATTTTTTATGACGTGCTAGTAATAATACTTATTAAATAGTAATATTATAAAACATATCAGTATAGTTGTGGGCAATACTTGGCTTTTGTATGCCCAGGGCGAGATATCGTCTAAACATGCACATAATTTGACCGAGAATGTTGAGGTCAAAGCAAAAAATATTTCCTTAGTATAATTATGGTACAATAATTAGTGTTAATGTAACTTAATAGTGTATACGTTTGTAAGCTTAGTAATTATCAATCCTAATAAAAAAACATTTTCGAGTCTTTTATGGAGATTTAATCACAGGGCTTTTTTATTTTTAAAAAGAATTTTGAAGAATAATTCCGTAAACGGTCTTTAAAAACATCATTATTTTCAGTACTTATTTCAGTTTTCGTGAATTTCCGACCGTTCCAGTTTGGAATTACACAAATTCAAATTTGTCAACTTGATATGGGTATTATTGGGGATGCAAGCATGGTATTATGACTTTATAAATACACCTTGAAACCCAACAAATAAAAAGCTGACATTTACAAAAGCTCATAATATGACCTCTATTTTCAGCGGTTTCCCATTACATAAAAGGCGTTTAACAATGGCAAGAACCCCCATCAAACAGATGTCCATATATGCACGTGTACAGTGTTAAATCTGAAAATATAATCTATACTAAAACACAAAGAAATAAAACGTTCACTATGAATCATTTTTAAATATACAGAAAGACTGATCGCTTATTTTAAATAATACTAGAATAATAACGTATCGTTTGATAATGTATGATTATCATTATATTCTATCATTTTATTAAGATAATAGCATAGCTTTACTTTCTCACGGAAATTCCAGTAACGTTTAAAGCGTATAATTATCCTTAAATATTGTGAACACACTATAATACGCAACGGTATTACATGTTCTTACTAAAAAAATAACATCTAAAGAAAAACAAGATTGATTGCGCAAAAGGGTGAAGTAAAGTGGATAATTGCCGGCGAATCAAAATGGCCAAAGAGGGCGCATACCAAAATGACAGCTCATAGTAAATTCATGCTAGTAAATTTATTATAATAATTGAGGTTACCTATCAAACGATCGCCTTAATCGGGGCTTGCGAAAAACCACAAGAGTTCAAAACTATTAAAAGTTGATAGTAATAATTGTATAAATATTTTATAATAGTTTTTACTATTTGGGTTGCCCTGTATGATGTACTTTTTTGGCTATCGGCAAAATTATAGACTTAGTAGTTGATATGAACTCGTATTAACAATTCGTTAGTATAAAATAAATAACTAAACATTAGATCATTTTTAGTATTCAGTTGGTCTGATTATGACTAACAAAGGAAAAAACCACGTCTCACTAGTACTACTAAAATAAAGCCATATTTACATATCGATTGTTTAAAATTTAATATTGAAACTGAGTTACAACGAAGTAAGCCCCGAATATAGCAAAATACGGATAAGAACCGTTTATAATTTGATAAATGACTATAACTATGGAATTTTTCAGTTTTCTGGAATGGAATTTTTTTTTAAGTTTAATAATATACAAATAAAATATATTACAACTATATTATGGACAATAGATGTGAGACTTCTGCCATAAGCAGATTTGATTTTCAATTTTATATACACAATTGGCTGCCTTGCTTTCGGTTTATATTATGATCCAGTTCACTGTTTCCCAAAAATTTTCATTGTACGTTCCACCATTTTTTTCAAAAATAAACCAAGCCCCATATCCCTAAAGTTAAATTTGTTTACCTATCAAAATTTTTTTTTGACATCAAATAATTATATACATATAGCTGCATTCTAAAATCACCTCAAAGATAAAATTTCAATAAAATCACGAATAATGTATTCTTACCCGTAGATGCCCTACTGCCCCCCCCTCTAGGATGCCGCGACCCATAGTTTGGGAAGCACTGTTCCATTTGATAAAAAATATAAATTAAAATATTAAAAAACATAGGTTTGATTGTCACGATTTATGTTTCCATTTCACATGAAGAGCTACGCCAGTAAATTTATCCACCTTTTTCATATTTATGTATCATTTGTATGGAAAGTGTTAACTACTGATTCATGAAATTTGTTCGCAGAAATTGTGAGTCCCATATCATGTTTGATAAAAGGCCTATTAAAAATATCCATGTATCATTTCTTGTCTGCCGCTTGACCTCCGGTCGAATCGCTTGGCGTATAATAGTTTAATTTGGTGTTACTCGAAACACATAAATTATGGATGGGCAATACTAGAAGTCTATTCGGATTCGGACTGACAGTGGTAAATGTGCTGTCTTTGAAATAGGCATCTGAGAAAGTTATTTTTATGCCTTTCTTGTTTCGAAAATATTCATTTTTTAGGCAGAATAATATACCTACTGGATTTGATTTTATATACCTATTACTGCTAATTCTTGGTGGAATTTACATAATAACACAACGTATTGTGTTAATTAAAATATAAAAAAATAAATCGGCTATACTTAATGTGACAAAGAAAACGAAAACGACGTTATTAATATTACATAAATATAATGAATATTCAAGCATCAATAAAGTCATTAAAAAATTTGCTCAGTTAATCGACTTTTAATGTAGCTATATTTGTGATTTCAGATTAGTATTTATTGATTTGTAAGAGGTCCTTAAGATTTTAATTGTGGAATATTTTATTTGGTTGATGTATAATTTGTTTGATGATCAGTAATTTCTTGTCTTAGTTCATCAACCAACTGTTTTATATACATTAATTTTTAACATTCAATTTCATATATGTAGCCCTGTTATATTTGTATTTTTATCAGTTGATAATGCTCGTGATGACTGAAACCGGTCCTGATCATTATAAACATGTGGAAGTGGAAGATTATAAATAAAACAAACAAGGGTTTCGAAAAGTAGCCAAATAATTTTCTTATTAGAGTATACATTTTTCATTAATCGATAAAACATAGAACCACCTACAATATTAAAATACTCTAAATCTAAAAGAAGTGATACAAAAAAAAATTATATAGAGACTAAAAACTGGTTAGAAATAATTCTAACCACTCATGACAGACATGTTATTAACGCAAATATGAAAAATTTACTTTATATTTTTGACCGACGATTAACTCAATTGTCGGGTCACTAATTAAGGATACAGAGTCGGATCCGTTGGTCAACGCATTAATTACATTTTTTTACTCGTAAACGTTCTCGGCATGTTGATAATGCCTGTAAAAAATACAATTGTAATTGCCTAATGAAAAGGACGGATTAATTTATATAATTATTTCTGTTTTAAACGGTGAGCAAGGAGCAATAATTTTCATGCGGAGCAGGAATCTTTTATTTATAGTTCCTGTTGTTTTGACTGGGTCCCTAAATTCCACGGTTATGTTCAAGGGGTGTGCCCTGTACAAAAAAATCTGTTATTATGTAAGGAGTTTTCGATACACAATACTCCTCAGCAAGTGTTTTGTTTAGTATTGAAAATATTATTTGAATTCGCTGCAATATTTGAATATGGTCACATTGAAATCACGATAAGGCCCTTTAATATAATTATTATTTTTCGCTATATAATAATTTTTCAACATTATAGAGGCTTCCTTTGTTATATGAAAGTTTTGTTTGAGTTAAAAAATCCAAAAAAATAATTTTAATTACAGAATTTATATTTATTTTTTTTTACATCGAATAATAGTTATTAACCAATTTTAAAATCATATTTTCTTCTACTTGATATATTAAAATTGCTCAAAGTCAGAAAGCATTCACTGAGATAATAAGAGGAATAATTACCCGTCAAATACAATAGAATAAAAGATTGAGATTTTCTCTATACGATATGAATATCATTCAAGCTTTTGTGAAATCAGTTGTTGTGAAAGCATCTGCATCTATAGTAGAGCTTTGACTGCGCACGCATTTGAAGTTCAATGCGCGGGCCTTTTATAATGTAAACCTTAGTCGTATCGCGGCAATTCGTTCAGAACAATTTACTGATTACTAAAAATATGGAATAATGAAAACAAAAACAAATCATCGAAATTTATATCGCTGTATTCATGATGGTCAAAATAACCGATTTAATAGTGTATTTTCTTGGTTTGTTGTGCTTCATAAAATAACTAAAAAACAACTGTGCTTTTGTAAAATCTGCGTTTTTGCTATAATCATTTTGATTATGGCGAAAACTTACTTGCTTTATTCATAATTATCATATTATGTGACATGCATTACATGAATAATATTAAACAGTATTTTTTACCACTTTTAATGAGTTAACTGTCAATTCTTGGTGGAAAGGCGTTATATTTTAAAACTGCACAATTTGTTTTGTACTACTGCCACAATTTTATAATGATCATGACCGGTTTCTCTCATCAAATCATTTTAGAGCATGAATGTGATGCGTTATGTACGGTGTATAGTTTTTTTGAATGGCTTACATTTTCTTCTAAATATTCCCATATTCCGGTGACGAATTGCATGCATTCTCTAAAATGTCCATGCCTAATATAGGTTTTACGTGGTACATTCCGTATATCGCACAGGAAGCTGGACTATAAACACAACCAATTGATCGGAAATGACTTCAGTATTTTTGTAGGACTATTAAAATTGATGATGGAAAGTATTTAAAATAAACCAAATTCTATCGCAAGAATATATCTGTTGAGATATTATTTCATCGAATACTTGATTATCAAATTTGAATTGTTGAGATTTTGTACATTTCCATGTATTTTGACCCGGGTTTCGCCTTTCGGCACGTACACGGGTTGTTAGTGAGAAAATACATAGAAATGTACAAAATCTCAACAATTAAAATTTGGTATTGAAATTCCATCACGCACTCTCAGTCAATGACTTAAAGAATACTTGATTGTCAACTTATTTGGAGAAGAAAATACAACTGAAGAGGAATAATATTTACGAAATTAAATATGAAGATGAGCAAGTAGTAAGTTTTGGTGTAATTTAATCACTTATACAATAGTTTTAGTAGACTTTTCAGTGTTGTATTGAAAATTGATTAGATGTTTTTTAAATAATACTTTTACTTTTGTTTATTTAAGAAGTGGTATTCAGGAAAAATAATCATCATTTTATATTACTATTATTAAGCTGCCGAATCACTAATTTTTATATTACACTATTGGTTTTGTTAGTGGTTTCAGTTTAGTTTAGGTTTGGGGTCCGTCCATTATACGACTTTGGCTATTCTTAAACTCCCCTTCCCCATTGTCACATTTCGTCACATGATCTATTATCCACCTCTCTATATTACGTCACATATTTGACAGACCCTCCCATAAACAGATTTTTTATAAATGTGTATGCCCGATCGAGGCTAGTTAAAAATACTTTACTTATTACAAATAAAACATAGATGGGCTTAAAATACCCGACTTTTAAAAACCTATCCTAAAAATTCAATAATTTTCAATCTATAGAATAAACAAATTATTATGTGCAATACATAAGATACAAAAATAAAGTTACATTACGTGGTAGAATTTTATGAAATTAGACAAGCTGTATATCAATTACTTGATAAGACTTTGCAATGTCACCGTCAGTAAGTAAACTACGAGAAACAGTAGGAAAAAAATATAAATATGCTTAATAAAGTGAAGTCATTATTCTCTTTGAAGTGTGGTTTGGGGTTCAATTAACACAGTTTAAGTGGTCATTGCACGCAACCCTCACATCTGACGGCCTCTGACCGTTTCACACGATGGGAAATAAACAATTCAATGTTGAATTGATTTTTTGACTTATGGAATCCCATTTTATGACAAAGCCCCGAACCCTCGCGTACGAAGGGACTCCGCATTGACGCAATGCCAGCCGACGTCGAGTGAGGAATAAAACACAACCCCTGATTACGGCCTGAATTTTAAATAAGTAGGTTGACGTTTGACCACCCGCATCACGCAATACATGGTTCACTTATATACTTATATACATAAAACAAAGCGGGGTAAATAAAAGCAACACAATTGGAAAGCATGTAAGCTGGGGTGCTATCGAATATTTTTAATGATATTGCTCCTTTTTTACACGAATATTTATGTCGAATTGCATGAAAGTACTGCTTTTAAAAAAATTGAAACGCAATAATAAATATTGTTTTTCTTGAATATTAAACTGATTTCAACCTGTAGTAAAAGAATACAACATCGCAGCGTTATACACATTCCTATTAGAAATCTAGCAAGCTTAACGAATTGATTTAGAAAAGTTTTTATAAATCACTCACATCCCACATAGGTATATCGTGCAAATAAATCGGATGCTTCTAATTGATGTGTTTTTCTACCTAATCTATATTCATAATAAATCGAACAAATTTTTACTACGTTTTATTTCCCACGCCTTTTAGTTGGCCACTCTAATTTGCTACCCATACAGACATATTGTGATGATTTAAATACAGTAGTATTAAACAGACATACATTTATAATTGTCTTAGAAAAATATCTAGCAACTCGTATTGTGTATAAAATTAGCGTATACACATTCACCTCATACACTACCCAGTTATTACTATAATTGATTAATTGAAGTAGTGTGCACCAAAACAACTGACATACGTGTTCAGAATTTACAATTCATTGGTCTGGAATATAATGAAACGAATCTAGCATTATATGGGTACCTACAGAAGACAAAATGCTTCTTAGAAGTGAGTGGTTAATAATATATGCAAATGAATCGGATTCCTAGAGTTAGAGACAAACAGTTTATTAATTAATATATATATTATTGAAGTAAAACGGAATCGATGGATTTAAAGTTCCATATTGTGTTTGTCAATTGAATTATAATCAAGTGGCAAAAATAACTGTTCATCTTTAAAAAGATTTATTGTTCAATATTTATGTATATAACAACAGTATGCCATGATAATATATGTATATATATATATAAGATCTTTAATTTGACTCCTGTAATAACATACATTTTTAAATTTTGGAATGGATCTGCCGCCAACCTTTGCGGTCGACGGCTAATGAGAAATTATTGTGGCCTGTATCGGTGTGTGAGGTAGTTCGGCTTCTATGACATTCTATCGCGCTCTGTCCAACGTCCATCTCGGTGTACGGTATGACGCGTTCGGTTGGTATCTCTGCTATATCCAGTGTTGGTAACTCGTCTGTGTTGTCAATCGTATCTATTCTTTCTCCACATAAGTAAGACATTATTTTACCTGTCATGTTTCGTTTCCTATGCCAGCAAATATGACGTAAAATGGGAAGCTATTCAGTATTGAAAAAATAAATAAATAATAATTGAAATTTACTCAGTTGTCAATCTACTATTAACACGTATTCACTATTTTTTTTCATCTCAGATAAACTCATAATTGATGGCGAATGGACCGAATACAACAAATTCATATGAATCAGAAACATAATCGATCTTCGTTTTAAATTTTGGTTAGTAATTTTTTTATCAACCATAGTTGCATAGAATTACTATGTGCCGCTCATAAGATCCAGACAATAATTATGAATAATAGCGTAATTCCGTAATAGCTGTAGAAAAATATTTGTTGCTCATGTTGAACTCATTATTCAAGACCATGCTATCGACATGATAACGCCAAAGCTTTCTCGTGTATATAACAAAAATGTTAGCCAAACATACGCATAGAACTAAATTTGCTTTCAAAACTACATTATCTCATAGGAAGTCATTATTATAAAATCAATTATTACGGTACAGTTAAACGTACATAGATTCTTTCTACTATACATGGTTTATTTTCTCTGAATTGCAATCCAATACAACTTACCTTAGCTCAGATTTACATTTTGGAATATTTTATGAAAAAATAATAACCATAGAAGTATTGTATAGGTATCACAGCCTTCATTAGTGAATTTTCGTTATTTTATTTAAATTGGTGTCCAGTGGAGCGGCACTTACCGCAACGTCCTGCCGTGTACTATTTATATTCCTACTTGCGGTGAGTTTGGATCTGCATTTTCAACATTACGCGTAAAAAATATATCGTTCTCTTGGTAAGCAGTTACACCACTATATTCTTAACCTGAATGATTGCTTATGATTTACCAGTCACCAGAAAATAAAGAGTATTTGGATATTTTAAGGAAATATAAACTAACCGGAGTCTGCGAAAGATGAAAATATGAAATTGATGTTGAAAGAAGACTGATTCGATATATAGGTTTTTTGGATTACAATTTTTAGAAAGCTTACACTATCTGCCATGTTAAATAGACGGAGAACAAGCGCTAATTATGTGGAATTTCCAAATGAAATAAATCACTAGAAAGCAACTGGTATCCACCCCAAGGCTGGAAGACGATAAAGTGAAATAGAGACAACTGATCAGAGTAAAACAGTGATTCAAATTTGTCAGAATTCTCAGTAATATGAATGTGTAAAGAATTTGGTGAATCGAGTACCAAGAATTTAATACGCGGCGTAATTAAGTTTTCATTGGCCAAAAAAATATTTTTTCATAATGAAAACTTTGGAAATTGAATTAAAGCGTTGACTTATGAGAGTAACCAACAACTGACAATATAATAACGAATGTTGTACACTTCTTTAATGTTATTTATTTTGTTGTATTTTTTAGTTTTGTGTTATTTTATTAATCGAGTTATATATTGCATTCTACAGCAAGCGAGAGATAGAGTTTTAAATTAACACAAAAAAACCATCAATATTTCGGTAATATATTGTGAAGCGCTTACGTGATCATCAGAATAATTATGTAGAATTTAAAAGATGAAAAGTTCACAAGCTGGGAAAGAGTCTCATTTACTCTCACTCATTACATCTCAGCTCTGGGTAAATAGATTTACTTATTATAATAATATTCCATTTCAGTTCGTTTCAGAACTTAAGAATTAAACACACAATAAATAAGGATAAATAAAACACGAAATAAATCTAGAAATAGACTACGAAGGCGGATAAAAACAGCTGACATTGACTCTTTGAAAAAAGAAATGGCCTAATATTAGACTTTATTAAGAAAAAAGCCTGTCACAACGAAAAGATAAAAGCCTCAGATGAGAAACATGGCTGCCGGAAAAATATTTTCAAACAATGATACCTACTATCGTATGTAGGTAGCGATCTTCGAAGCGAGGCCGTTTCCTTCCGGTGGATATCTTCCTGTTTCTACCCTAACCGAAATCTTATATTAGAGACTCGTAGGCAATATTACACTACATACCACCGCAGTATTCTTTTACTGAGAAATATACTCATAATACATAAATTGCTGTTTACTTTGTACCGTAATATTTTAAGATTCCTTTTCTCGATATTGTTCACTTTTGGTTTGGATCTCGTGAAAAAGTGAGATGTATTTCAATCATTTTCAGGCGAAATAAATCTAGAAAAATACTTACGTATTATATCTATAAATGCGTGTGATGAAACAGTAAGGGGTACTATAGAAATGAGTATTTGAAAATGGATTACCGAAAACTTAACGTCGAATCTATCGATAATAAAACCTCGATGCTATGAAAAATAATAATAATATTTTCTCACTAAATCGTAAAGTTTAGCAATTAATTGCGATATTGTGTAAATTTTATATATATATAAAGATATTTATATCAAAGCTCTGAACTCGAAGTTGCAGAGGATAATTGAAATTTAACTATTAATAGTGTAAGCTACTGTGAACACAGTCTATTTTGTTTTTATTAAATAGTTACAAATGGTACAATGGTAAATAGCGAATCCCAACAGCTTAATTTCAAGTCTCTCGCTTTTATTTGTGTACCACGCAGCCGCCTGCCAACCTTCCCATGGCAACGAGTATCCCCCTACAGACTTTCGCTCTGTCCTTCAGGAGATGCCTCTCGAAAATAGTTCCCTCTCTTGTCATCCGCAGCATTTGGTGTGTGCGCCATCCCTGTCCCACCAACTTCCCGTGACAAAACAGCCAAAGTGCGGGTAATGGGGGACAAGTACGAAAACTGCTGGTGACTGGTGTTATTCCGTACGGCCGCCTATTTTTTTGTGTTAGGCAACACTCATTGCTGAGGGTGAAAGGGTACAACGACCTTTGCCACTTTTTTTTTGTGCTATCAATACGATCGTTTGTATAGATCTGTCAAAACGATAAATAACGCTTAATAATCATATTGTGTTTCTTACTTATTATATATTTCATTGAAAGACCACCATTAGTACAAATCAAATACACACACGAAGATGATGAAACTCTAGTAATATAAAACATAAATTATAACAAATGTTATCTTTGTTAGCGGATACCTTCCATAAAAATTTATTTCGTGTAATGATAAAAAAATATATCGTTTCCAACTACGCCACTGTCACATTTTTCATTTGTTATTGTCGTATCACGTGATATTTTTCCAACAAAATTCGTAGACTTTCCAAGCTGAGAAAATTCAGCATTTTTATATGAGGAGTCATGGATTTATATTATGCGATAAAATGTTCGATATTTAAACAAAAAAGTAATAGAATAAATATGGAAGGAATATATTTGGGTTGTTTTTATGATCTTGAGTAGAAAAGTAATATGTTTTTTATACCTATAACGTCGTTTTTTTTTTCAGAAAAAGGGCAAAACTATCTGATGTTACAAATATCATGTGATGTACTTATTATACTAACGATCGTATCAAATTTAAATCAGTAATATTATTAGCATTATTATATACATTCTCAAGACCGATGATACGTTTTATAAAAAAAAGTCAATATATATAATATTATGACAGCTGAATATACGATGGGTAAAATAAAAAAAAACTAGCTCTAAAAATATCGCTATATATTATATTATATTTTCTATTCAGGCAACATTATTCGTGATTTTTAAATATAGCTTTATTCGTATTATATGGTCCAGGGAATAAATGGGTGTCTATGTCAGCCTTCTATATTCTCCTTCCACATCTCCCGTCTCCTGGTTACGGTAAGAAAACCCCAGACAGAAAATGTAAATTTGTCGACCTTTAAAAATCAAAAAGCGATACTCACGACCTTTATAAAGATAACATGACATTTCTGAGATATGTGTGAATAATTTAAATCATTACAATAATTTACTTTTTGATATGTTCCATTTTCACATTTCTACTTATTAATTTGTTTCCCAGTTTTTTTGTCAAAGTGTGAAGTAAGTAGATCTAAGTATCAGTTCAAAATTTTAGTTTCAAAATATATGCAAAATATAAAAATTTCATTATGTAAATCGAAAAGCAGTTGATTGAAACATTAAGCTACGTGTAGTTTATTGATTTATTATATACCTGTTTATTACGTTGATTCAATTGACATTTATGTGGTCATATTTTGTTCTTAAAGAACTGTATAATAAACTTGACAGCTCTTTCGGCTTCAAGGCATCGTTAGAACTTTTCAGTTAGTTAACTGTCATATCTATCACGATGATCATTACATATATATCATAAGTTCTGAGGATGGTATCAATGCGTAGTATATGTATGTCCAATATATTTTTTTCCATGTCCGCTCTCAATGTTGAGCATATGGTCTCCAAATGAAGATATCTCAAAAGTATTTTTCTATGAGAAATGTTTGTTACTCAGTTGTTCAACTTCTTTTTTTTTCGAATAGATTAGGGATAGAGGGTCGGGCTAGGACAGGAATAGTGGTTAGCTAATCGCCCTCGCTACGCTCCGTGAGGAGCGGATGGGTGGGTGAGGAGGGAGTTTTAGATATCACAAACAATCAGACTACGAACAGAAATCCATAAATCGATTGAGAGATTAATTTATGAAAAAATTGAACCCGAGGCGTGCGTAGCCGTAACCAACGACGCTACCAACTGCGCCACGGGCGCCAAATGAACAAGATTACTTAATTTTACTAAATACTTTTCTATGCTTTTATTTTGTACACTTTTATGGGGTTGACAGGCAATTCTTGGTGGGAAGGGATTATATTTAAAAAATAAAACGCAATTTGTTTTGTACTACTTCCACATTTTTATAATGGTCAAGATCGGTTTCACTCATCGGGTGCATTATCAACTGATATCATTAATAAACTCATATTTTAAAGCTAATATTTGTTCAATTTAAATGATTATATTGTTTTTGTTTCAGATACCATACATTTTTATATAAAGTCAAATTTTCTGTAAAAATATTTCGATCATAAATTTAGTGGTTACACGTATGTAATTTCATATTATAAAGATAAAGGGATGACGCATGGCACGTTTATTAACTAAACTAGCTATTCAAATTATAAAGTTATTTAGTTTCTTGTGAATACTTTTGAAAGTGAGAATACCACTTATTAAAAGCACATAAGTAAATGAAAAGTTTACTCGCGTGATCCTTCTCAAGATAGAAAACAAATGACAAAAGTCTTCGAGCAAATACCCGGAGATTTCCGTCAAAGGTATGTACTTACGTCGCCGCCCCGTTGTCTGGCCGATCCACACTCAATAGGTACGTAAAAGAGTCCAACCTCAAATAATAGAACAAAAGTCTAATCCCCTCTGTGATTGAATCGGCCAAAGTTTACCCTTAGCCTTGTCTAAGTCCAAATTGCTACACTTACACGACTAGCAATATTGGCCAAAAATGTACTCATAATAAAAATCATATTATAGTACTGTGAATTTTAAACGTTTTAAAGTTTTTTTTACACCAATTTGATGTATTAATTACGTATAGACAGTTGTTTTTAAAAATGTTTTACATTCAAACATATGTTATGGTACAAAAAAGATTTCTTTCAATTTATCATTAAGCAAAGCGACATTATATTTTAAGAGTTTCCTGAATGTAAAAAAATGTTCGGTCTCAATAGTTTTATGCTTTTATTTGATTATCGTGAGATATTTTGATTTAAATATCTTTGTAATAATCAAAATATTGATTCATTTGGACAAGTATAATAAATTGTCCACGCCTGTCGACATAAGTGTTTTCTAGAATCTTATTATGATTAAAAATCGTATTTCGATTTTGAAAAGAAAAAATGCTTAAGTTTTTACCTTGCCATATTGTGTGTGTTTTAAACGCAGCCTTATTGCAATATGTTAAAAGAACACCTCGCACAATATTCCGCAGTTTGGCTAAGGTGTAGGGATTTCGGAGGAAAATTTCCCCTGCACATACAAATACATAATTCCTTCCAGACCGGTGCGGGAGTTGCGGAAACTTTCCTTTCGGGTTTTCCTCCAAGTTTTCTTATTTGACCCGCGCAACCCTCCGCCCACCCTCTCCCTCCCTCGTCTCAGCCGCCCTAACCGGCTGTAGCTATTGATTTTCCGCCACGCCCGTCCGTACCCCGCTAAAGTTCCCTGCAGAACTAGGTACGTAGGCGGCAGCGCCAGTCGGTTCTACGGAAAGTGACCATGTTTTCCATCGGCGGTATAAGCTTATTTTTTTACCCGCTGTTATCATTTCGTAAAACAAATGTATTATCTAAGATGAAAATAACGTATTTTATTTACGGCGATATTTAAATATTAGATTTCGATTATAAGCAATTCTAGTTGACTTAGTAATTATTCGTATGGTACAAAAATGATAGACATTCCACATGCATTCAAACAACTTGTCTGATTATAAATATACCTAAGATTGAATTGTGATACGAAGCAAAAATTCGTTAATCCACTACTTTAACATTGTGAATTAAACATATTAAGTATATTTAATAAATACTGAAAATCTTGTTTGTATAATTATTATTTTTAACAATTCTTCCGAAAAAAGAAATAATAGTTTTTCAGCCATGGTATATAAGATTAAAATAAGGAGTAATGAGATTTTCGATCGATTTGGGCGTAGCTTAGTAGCAATTATTTTTTAATATAAAATTACAAACTTCCTAATTCCACTGGTTGTTTTAATAGTTAGCATGAACGCAAAACACGTGTCACATCTAGTAACATAACCAGCAGTATAATAAAGTCATTAATTTGAATTAGGAATTATAGAGTTTATCATCGAGTAAGGTATTAATAATGAATTAATTAACGATAGCTTGTTAAGATTAAATACGTATACAAAGATTTATTTAAAAGTTTGTACGGTTCATATTTAAAAAAGAGTAAGCTACTCTGTTTCTTGTTAACGCGTAGTGTTGGCGGAGTGTGGTCACTTCATAGGCGCTATTCTGTAGTAACGTAAAGGGGGTTTAACAATCGCGTGTCGCCGACGCCGACGACGCCGCCTTGTGGACGGGGAAGGGTTTCTTAGTAACCAAATACATGTGTGATTATCCCTTCGCTCGCGACTCTACCGTACCATTAACGCCTAGTTCATGCTTTATTGTACACATTTTATGACTATATCATGAATGTGTTTCGGCACTAAGAACGTTAATAATTCAATATAATTGTACATAAATGTATCGGTCACTGTATCCGGGTCCTAATATTTAATCTGACGTATATTATTCAACACATACGCACCGCAGTTTTCACCAAATAATAAGCTATTACGAATTCATTTTTGAAGAAACTGAACAAATCATTAGAAATATCTAAAACAATACGAAAGATTTTAAATGGATTTTATGATGATTGGTGGCTAATTTCAAGTGGTTTCGAACAAGGAAGAAGAGCATACAGCGATTGCTCGTTCATATATTTAAGTATTAAGAATAATTCTACACAATTCTCAGTATCAAATTTATTGAATTATTTAGACATATTAGCTTATCAAATCGAATTTAAGCCACTGCAAATCAACATAATATACTATCCAAAACCAATTACGTACGATACTTTTTAAATCAAGAATAACGTTATATTATTTTTATTTAATTAACAGTTTATCGAAACTTAAAATAACCCAATTACTGATGGTATTAATTTAAATGAATATTTTATTTTGAAATTGAGCATTGATTTGTAGCGAAACTGATACAATGCTCTGCTATCAATTATGTTCATAAAATATCCAACTAATACCGTTTTTTAATTCCAAGTTTTTTTTTAAATTTCAAATAAATAATAGCACAAAAGTGACTGCAAAATTATTGACGACGAATAGAAAAGATAGTCGCAATAGGTATGTACTACAAATTTACGTATATTTTTCTACTTTACTAATTTTTATATGTAGGCAGATAATGTTGAACAGTTTATTTTTGAAATAAAATCGTCAACCGTATTTATTAGGTACGCGATTTCAAAGAAAAACAACAGAATTCTATTTGGGAGTTATTTTATAGCCTGTACGTGTCTTGTAAACTTTACGAAGATACAGTAGTTGACTGTTTGTTATTTAGTACTTCGTAAATAATATCTTTAGATATGGTGGTACTTAGCTGAACAGTCTGAGGAAAGTTTTATTTAGTACATTTTTTAATGGAGAAACATTCAATTATCATAACTTTTTCTTCTTTGAGTTCTGTAACTTCCGCCGTACTATAGTACTTACATATAATTTGATACTGTTTTTATAATTTAAATAAGTTTATTCGAGGCAGTTCTTCTTCAAGCAACGAATGAAAATTACTTATTGATTGTTGGCTTATTTACGTTATCAGAAAAATGAACGAATTGTAATATTCAAAATAAAACATATTAAAGAAACAAGATTCCATCAAGAATTATCGACAGTCCTGGAAAAATAGAAGCAAATATGCCAAGCTTAATGTTTTCGATGAATTCAGCGGCTACTTCGTGAAAATTAAATGTTTACTCAGTTATTTAACTTGTAGTGTAACTCATAAGAGATAAGGTGTAACAAAGTGTTACACAGCAAGTGAAATAACAAGGTATCAATATATATTTTTTAAATTTTAAGTCTCGTTTCAAGATGACGAAATTTTAAAACTGGACAAGACAAGAACTTTCAGAGGCGCATTCTAGATTTTCTAGAATCCAGAACATGCTTAAATAGAGTTGTTAACGTGTTTAAATTTGGATTATTGAGATTTTGTACACTTCCATGTATTTTGTCACTAACGACCCGGGTTTCGCCTTTCGGCATCTTCAGGCATTCGAGCACACGAATGGACTCGAGCTGAGAGACAGTAAACAGTGTCTAACGCTTATATAGAAGATACAAATGCGACAAATATCATTTACGAGGCAATACATTATACGTCTGAGAGCCGAAAGGCGAAACCCGGGTCGTTAGTGACAAAATACATGGAAGTGTACAAAATCTCAATAATCCAAATTTAATATTTATTTATTTATTTATTTGTAAATTTAAAACAATTAAAATGCATGGTATTACAGCTGACGCCAATGCACCATGCATATACACAATAAAAACAATAATGAAAATAAAAAAAAATTTAAAATTATAAAATACATTATTAATTTACAAGAAAAATTATTTGGCGAACAATACCCAGAGTTTCGTGTTGAAAATATCCAATTCTCTAGGCAATGCATTGATCAACCGAACGGAATAAATATATAATATAGTTTCAAAATTTTCATGATCAGTGGAACCGTTTTGATAATTTTTTCTCTTAGTTATACGTCATTATTTTTAATTTTTTGCAGTTATTTAATAAAATAAATGGACCAGAAAATGTATTATTACTTTGTATCATATGACGTTGGAAAGGGGATAATCATAAGACGATTAGACCATGTCTCCGTTGATATATTTTATTCTGATAAAGGTAAATTTATGAACTATCTGAAACTTCAATATTAATTTGTGTTGGGTGAAAACCGTAAACCACTGTCTACAAGTTTGTTATTGAATTAATGAATTAGCGTTAGCGTAATAGACGATTATAATCAAATTTTGTCAGTATTATATATTTATTCTCCTCTCAAAGCATTATAAATTACAATATAATATTTGTCTTAATTTATCTGTCTGACACCACAATACTACGCTTACGCACAATGCAGAGGGTGTGAGAGAGACACCGTGGGTGATGAGTGAATTTTGACAGGTGACACTGCCACCTGCTGTATATATAATAATTTTCTAAGGTATGCTCGAAAATTAGAAAATAGTGTTACAAAAATGTAATATAGAATTATATGATTTCAAACATTTCCCATTTTTTTCAAAACTTCATAATAATTATTGATGTACTTAGTCAGTTGGAGTGAACGTTGTATACTAAATATCATTATTATGTCAAAAAATACAGAAAACAAGAAGTTTTATTATCGCTGGATATTTTGATAGTACTATGTATAATGAGAGGGGGGTTCGTGCACCAAATACTACTGCCTAAAAGTAAACGTCGATATTTTCGTCGTTATCACCTGAAATAAGTTATTTCGTGTAACAAAGTGTGCTTTTTTTAGATAACAGGTATTTTAATATTAGATACCTACATATATTTTAAATAAATATAAATATGCAGTATGAAAGTAGCATAATTTTTGATTTCTTAGTTGAAGGCGGCACATTTAAGTGTAACAAAAAAAATCGATGTACTAAGAAAGAATAAATACCATAATCTGACTTTTAACGTTTTTGCATCCAAATATCAACAATAGATATTCGGAAACCAATCCTATCCAGACGCAATGATTAGAGTATCTTACACATAATTATAAATGTACCTTAGTTGTTAACGCTAGTGGGTGTTCGTCCTATTCAGTTGGAGTCCCCGTGCGTACAATTTTATAAACTGATTTTTCAATCGAAAAATGGATTTGTATTCGAATTTGTGGAAACGAAAGCGATTATCTAACTACCGGTCTTTCCCCAGTCTGATTCGTCTATCCTTATCATCACCGAAAAAGTGAATTTGAGAGACTGAATATAAACAACTCTTTATAAAAGTAACTTATGTTAAGATGCTACATTAGGAATCCATATACACTACATTGGGAGCGGAGATTTAAAAAAAAGCACACAGTTACAATTTGTAGACCAATCAAGAGAATACTTGTTGTTGGTGTTTACAAAATAATGATACAACTACAAAACTTGGCTAACAAGGTACGTACTGAGAAAAAATAGCCGTATTATCAGAATGAAAATATAAAATTCCTTCCACACTTCGAACAGCCAATGGTAGTTTTCAAGATTTTATTGGCACTTTGTATGAGGCCACAACATATGCACGCTATGCTATGGAAATACTTAAATTGCTTTTCGACCGTCAAGTCCTACATATTGTTTTTCTAATGGCTTTTTGTTTTCTTCTTGGGGTAGTAATATTGAAAACTGTAATGCTTTATTGAGAAACTTCAAATCTTTTGAAATAAGAAAATACATACTCTTTAAGTTCAAACCAGCAAAACATAATATTCACGTTTGATTTTGAATTAATATATTATTAGATTAAAATCACATATTTTTGATCAAGATATTATATTTATATTATAACGACTTAAATTTATGCAGGTTTGTTAATCTATCTGATTTTTTCAAACGCACCTACCGTATAAATATAAAATGTATCAGATTTTGACAAGAATAGTCAGTGTGTTACAGGATTTTTATGAGGAAAATTGAATATGAATTTGTTGTCAAATAGTAGTAAGTAAAATAATTAAAAGAAACTTGAAAGGGTAGAAGAGTGAAACAGTTTAAGGATTATTTTCTACTCACCACCAACACCAGCATTTGTAATTGTCACCCAGAAGTCAATGGTCTTCTCTGGTCCTAGCTCTTCAAAGTCCCACTTCTTTTTAACTTTAACAACACCACTTGACTCAACTGTAACCCACACATTCTCATCGCGAATTTTAAACGTTTCCCTATCGGTCTCCTTTTCTAGTTGGAATACACTACGACCTTCCGTTTCTCCATCAGCCTCTGTAAATTCAATTCTCTTCGTTGGTCGCACGGCTCTTGTCACTCGACGCTTCTCTCTGTGGTGAGGGCTGTCGTCTATTTTATTGTCTAAATCGATTTGTTCATCCACCATCTTTTCCGGAGTGACAAAATCTATGATCACTTTAGCAGAATCTTTTGATTTCAGCGAAGGAGTTGTTACATCGTGAGCTTCTACTCTGATCTCTACTTCTGGTTCAGTTGGTTCTCCGGTTAACATTATATCTCCTGTTTGTGGAACAATGACAAATAAATTACTTGGAGTTGCCAAACAGTATGCTACTTTGTCTCCGTCTGCGTCAGTGGCTGATACTTTTCCTAGAGCTGCGAAACGTTTCCAACTGATCGTTTCATTTCCATTGTTGTCCACACCACGTGTACCATTGATTGAATAGTGATAAACTTTTCTGTCAAATACTGGAGCGTTGTCATTTTCATTTGTCACTTCGACGGTTATTTTTGCAAATGCCTTTTTGATTCCGTGTTCATCGCTCGCTTGCAGCTTTAAAACATATTTATGCTTTCGTTCCCGATCCAAAGGTTTTCCTGTGACTAGCCAAATACCTCTGTTAGGATATTCCATTGACATATTTGGTTGAACTTTTAAGCTGACACTGTCTTGAAGAGCAAACGCACCTTCCTCATTTCCAGAAATAAATTTGTAAAATATTGGAACTGTGTCAAATATAGATGTGGCTAGTAAAATAGGCACGTTCTCGACCTTCGTTCCAACGGGAGCGTTTTCTAACACCCTTCCGTGAGCCTGTAGGACGTCGGCCTTAAACCGCAACATGTCCCTTCGGTCGAGAACAAACAGGGGAAGCATGTGCGTTGCCGTACTGTTAGGCGTTTGTTCCAATATAAGAAGGTTGACGGGCCGATTTATTAGAGGGGTGAGATCCGAGGTAGTCATGACCAAACCGTCACCTAGTACTGTAAAAAATTTAGAGTATTCTTTGTCTAGTATTCTAAAGTTTAGATTGTTTAGTGAATCGTTAGTCGCGAACTTTTTCACACTGAATCCAGGATGCACATCGTGCGGCAGGACGGAAAGCGGGCTGGCCGGCCGCGGTGCTAACGTCACCACCGCGACGAATGCCAGGGCGGCCACCCTCCACAAAGGAGAGGAATCCATCACACGACACATCTCACACTGCACTACGCCGCCCGTCGCGAGAGTCTCATCTTTATCTGAAACTAAAAGAGAACACATCAGTATTATTGTAGCAATTTAAGTAGTGTTTTTAAACAGTTTAACCCTTTTCAATTATCGATTGTTGCGCAGAAAGAAAAAAATTCAGATCGTTGCTGACAGACTAAAATCAATGTCACTTTAATGATTTCAACTTACAGTTATTTGTGAAATTATATTAGGTTTGTCACAAGTAGAATTTGTATAACTTATTCCTAAATTTTGAAATATAACTAGGGACGATTTAAATAATATACGAAAATAAAGTATTGTCAAATTTATCGAAAGTTCGTCACGAATCCTTGAATGATGGCTTTAATAATGAAAAAATGATTACGACCAACGCTGAAATAATACTTCAGAAGACAAATAAGTAATTTATTTCGAGCCCAATGCATCAATACCAAGCGAAATCTATGAATAAAAAATCCAAGTTTATTTACTCTAGAAAGATTGAGAAAGCTTCTCGCCACCCTGATAAGTTTTCTATTTGTTTATCCCACCCGTTTTTTGAAAGATGGATCGGCCGCCGCAGGCAAGCGGAGCAGAGTGGTAGGGGAGCTTTATTATACAAGGTGCCCAAACGCTGCGATTGGCGCAAAAGTTATACAAAGGGAAATTTAATTCGAATATCCCCAATTCAATTCAACTCAACTCAACATAGCCAATATCGATTATCATCAACACAGTGAATTGTGGAAGGCAAAAAAATAGCTTTGGTTTACCACGTAAGAGATGGTCAGACAATGTGGAATCACGCATAACAATTAATTTATAAATAGTTAGTTGGGATTGTGAGTCACATAACGATCAATGGGTAGATGTGTATCTCAACTAAACAGAAAAGACAGATTGTCCAGTAATTTCATAAATGCGCTACACAAAAACAGATCTTAGTTAACATTTGGCACGACATGACACGATCGGAATATTCCAGATTCGCGTCATGGCAAGGTTAACATTAGGTTTGTTTTTATTATCAATTAACATATCAAATCGTAGGCACGAGTTGATCTTGAGTGTTTTTGGTGAGTGATTGATATTTAATATTTATTTTTAAATAAATACACTTCAATAAAATATTTAAATGATATTGCATTATTTAAAAAAAAAACACAATTTGTTTCGTAGTATTTCCACATTTTTATAATGATTAGGTTCAATCTCACTCAACACGAGCATTATCAACTGGTAAAATATAAAATCTTTACAAGACTAGTTATATGAAATTGAGTGTTAATAATTATAAGGTATATTAAACGTTCGTGATGATGGAAACCGGTCCAGATCATTATTACAATGTAGAAGTATTGCAAAATAAACACAATTTGTTCTATCTGTAATGTAGTTTTTTCACCAAGAATTGTCAGTTAACACCTTAAAAACACATTACTTTATCACTACATATACATTATAAAAGAGTACCTAAGCAACGGAAATTTTAGGCACAGAAATGAAACCAGTTTGTTTAAGATTATTGAGAAAATTTCGACATAAATTATTGTACTAGCAATACTGCAGCATTTTCTATCTCTATAAAATAATATTATAATTAATATAATTCTCTTATTACTAATGAGGTTTCTAGTCGACATTAAATAAGTAAACAGTAGAATATAAAAGTTTTACAATGTGTATAGCCAATTATTTTGAAGCATCATGTAGTCACATCCAATCCATACAGGCGAGCTTTTTGAATCCAAAGCTGGCCCATTTACTTTTATGGCGGATCATAAAAGTATATGCTACTCATTCTAATGTCGTTCAATAACTTATTGGAGATATGTTATCGTTTCTAAAGACGCTGGACTCACCGACGGCATTGTTTGCTGTTCGACGTAATAAAACATTTCTGATTTGAAAATTTTTCATATAACATGATTGGGATAAAGCGTAAAATTTATCAATCGACGTAAACACATGTCAACAACTTTATCATAACTAATAAGAATTTCACCGTAAGATATCTGTTTTACTTTTTATTTATTAAAAGCGTATTGGATTTTTTGCAACCTAATATCATTGTTCTGCAGTCTGATTATCTGTAAACTTTATAGAAAGATAAATGTCCCAGTCTGTCTCATTTTCATTAAACAAAAACGATTCCTTGGTCAACTTTTGGATACTTTAATTTGGTGGCTGCAAAATTACAAATTGTATTACATACAATGTATTTGCGGTACTGTACTTAGAGGAAGTAGATCTGAAATAATGTAAACTCTCCGGATTTAATTTACCATTTTGTCACAACACTCCCTGACACATTTCCGGAACTCGTTTAACAATGCTATACATATTGTGGAATACGCACAGTAACTTTTAGTGATGCTGTAGAAAACGTGTATTTTCAACAAGAATATCAAAATACGGTCGATGAAATATTACACATTTATGACAATCCAAAGAATCGATACGTGTAAAATAATTTGAGATCGCCTTACGTCACTCTATTACACAGTTGGAACATTATGTACTTTTTGTTATCGAGATTCAGCAAATACAATAATTATTGATACATTTGAATAAATATTTCAGACATTTTCGAATACGATAATAATTCAAAGAAACGTTTAACTTATCCAATGATTCTCGAAGTATACCATTAAATTTGTAAATAATTACAGCTGTTTTACGGTTCAATGACTTTGGTAGCAATTTTTTATTCCTACAGAAATAAAATATTGTTTCTAAATGCATTATATAATGATAAATTATTAAGTTGTGTGTTACATGTATGTATTATAAATACACGTTGCGTGATGAGTAAATGAAATATGTCATTGCATGTACCTAATACGTGTAGAGCAATTAAAATAACATTACGACTATGAACAGTTAAACTTCTGTATTTAATTTGAAATAATTGAACGTTTTATTTCCCATCTTCAAATATATCATCTACATAATAATATGTATACTAAGGCAGCTCTATAAAAGAACGAATAAAAATCTCTCTGTATCTATTATTTTTTTGCCAATCACTTACAATAAAAACGTTACATGTACATTGCTATTGCTGTCCTCATAAAGAACATCGAATGTATACATTAGGACAGTGCTCCTGAAACCGATGTACGGCGGAACACTGGTGCGCCGCGGCGCCGAGCTTCCAAAATGAGAAAACAATCGAATATATGTGAAAAAAAAATAAAGCCACTTGGTTGCTAAGAGTTCCGTTAAAATTATTCTCATTGAAACAGATATAATATTTTTTTGATATTTAATGGAATAATTGTAGAAGTGTTTGCACGGATAGTGCAACTTTAATGATGGGGAATAAATTGGGGGTTGTCTCGTGTATAAAAAGAAAAAGTCCCAGAGCACAAAATACACATTGCTGCATATATTGTGAAGCATTAATGGCGAAACATTTCCTAGCGGAATTATTACTAACAATGAACGAATGTATCAAAATATTGTCAAATCGAGAGAATTTTTTTGTAGTTTCACATAGAATGTGAACACGAGACTATTATTGAAAAGAGAAAGATAATTTTGGATTTCGCCAAACAAAAAAAAAATGGGCAGTACTTTTATCCACTCAACTAAGCTTAAATAATTTTTAGTAGTGAAGTTTACTTAATTTTTTTAGTTACAACTTTTACAAATGCTTTTTTTTATAATTTGCTATGTCCAAAAAAAAAATATGTTTATCAAATAAAAACAAATTAAAAAATTGTGAGTTTTGTTTATGTAATTTAAATATTTTGGCTTGTGTGCCGCAAAATATTCACGTGTGCCGTGGGTGAGAAAAGGTTTCGGAGCACTGTATTAGGACAAGGTTATATAACCAGTCGATTTGATCGATTCCAATTGAGATTGGGAATTTTGAAAATAATTACGATTTTTGTATTTAAAATTTACAGCCACGGTTGAAAAAATAATATCCCTGTCTTCGGATAAATTGATTCTTGATAATCCGTTTATGAGACGAAATAAGGAGGGATCCTTTTTTGTAGTATTGTTTGACAAAGGTTCTCATGCAACTTCGCTAGTAAATAAAAAAACTAAAAACAAATTTGTTACACGATACTTGTTAGAAGTTTATCACCATGAAAATTAAGATCAGAAGTAGCTCTCAAACTCAAAAAGGTTGCGTACCCCTACATTAGGTTCATTAGGATACTGATTTGAAAATTTTGTAAAATTATTCTCGTAGACCGACTCCGGAACGGGATGTCAAGGATGTACAATGAAAATAATCACGGCTATGGTACGAATTGTCAATTCTTGGTGAAAAAGGAGTTTTTTTTAATAAAACACATTTTTTTAAAAATTTAAGATTTTGACTGAGAGTGCTTGATGGAATTTCAATATCAAATTTGAATTATTGAGATTTTGTACATTTCCATGTATTTCGTCACTCAGTGCATCTTCAGGCATTCGAACACATTTGAGTGCACGAGTAAATTCGAGTTGATTCGCGTTATCGAATACCTGAAGATGCTGAAAGGCGAAACCCGGGTCGTGAGGAAATACATGGAAATGTACAAAATCTCAATAATTCAAAAACACATTTTGTTGTATTAGCATAATTTTATCAAATGGTCAGAACCAGTTTCTCTCATCGCTAGCATTTTCCATCAATCAGTTGAAAATCTGATCATCAGTTGAAAACGATCGAAACCCGTCCTGATAATTTTATAAAATTGTAGAATTAGAACAAACAGAATAATGATAAAACCGATAAGTCAATGTGACATTATTACAACAATGTTGTTCATATTATTATTGAATCGCATGTATTTTTGAGATTCACTGAGAGAAAAGGTTTATGCTCCTAAATATCGCTTGTCATATTGGGATTATGATAATAATAAATGGTAACACACAAACGCGCGCCCTTAGCCCACGCAAATTCTCGTCCTATTGTGTATCGATGGAGCGACCATAAAACTGGATTGCATTTACTGCCCACGGATGATGCGTTTCTATGGTAATCTAATCATGATAAATCATTCCTTTTTATCATAACTCTATTATAAAAAAAAACCTTTATTATAAAGCTGCTCGAAATTGACTTTACACGTATCTGTTTTAATGGCTACCTAATCAAAAGACATTGTTATTTCTGTGGTGAGTTTTGAATATTGTTTCGAACATTACATCTTTGAACATAACTTGTTCAAGAATATTGGCATATTTCGCGTGGACTTACGCTAGTTCAGACAAACTCAGTTAATAAATTATGATTGAATAAAATAATTTTATTACAGCAGCGTTTATTGCAACGCAAAATCCATATAGTTTTAAATACATTCTTAGTATTTCCTCATTGTTTTAACCATAGAGAATAAAACTTTTAATAGACTCGAATCAATAGACACAAGATGTTTCACAAAAATATTAAATTTATGTTTTGTATTGCTTCACATAGTAAATAGAATGATTGCAAAATTATCAATGTCTGGTAAAAAAAATTGATACAACTTTAATTGCGGTACTGGTAAAATTTTGGTGATAAGACCGTATTTATTTAATAAACACTTAAAATATTATTATTTAAGATGATAAGGAACTGTTTCTTATATGCGAGGAGCTCAAAACTGTAAGTCGGTCATGATATATGCAAAAATATATTTTTTTTATTTTTGCGATTCAATTATCAAAACAAAAAATATGGAGTGCGAAGTAGGGCTTCAAATCCCAAGATCCGGGATCCCGGTGAATTATTCAATCCCGGGATTTCGGGATTCATTGTAAATGCCAAACATCAATTCATTTTTAACTACAACGTGTGCCATGGTTTATTTATGTGAGATTTTTTTTATAATACCTATATTTTATTTCCATGTCCGCTCCCAATGTGGAGCATATGGTCTCCTAATGGAGGTATCTTAACAGACTTTTTCTACGAGAACTGCTTGTTACTCAGTTGCTCAACCTCTCCTTTATTTTTTTTAAAGAGAGTAGTGATAGAAGGATAGGGCTATGAGAGAACTAGTGGTTAGCTAATCGCTCTTGCTACGCCCCGTGAGGATGGGATGGGTGAGAGGGAGGACTCAGACTACGAACAGAAATCCATAAATCGATTGAAAGATCAATCTATGAAAACCGTCCGCACCGGGAATCGAACCCGAGACATCCGTAACCGTAGCCAGCGACGCTACCAACTGCGTCACGGACGCCGACACCTATATAATTAATATAAATGTACGGTGGTTTACCTCCTTCTCATTTTTCGTAACGCCCGATCTTGGCCTGTTTGAAATGGAAGAAGAATTATTACCGTTTCTTAAATGGATGGAGGACAATATTTTTAAGTCAAATTGAAAGACATGTCCTTCTTTTGGGTTACCATATGTTACCATACCTAAATAATGCAATACAAATAATATAATATTTTGATTATTGTTTTTTTTAATATTTTTTGTTTATATGACTGTCTGCTTCAAAATCAATAAAAAAAACCATTCCAAAAAATATTAAACCGTATAAATATTTCAATTAAAGCAATAATGAACTCAAATTAAATTATAAATATACAATTCAACACCATAAATTACACTTCTGAATAATTCTGAATCCCGAAATCCCAGGATCATAAAAAGGGTCCGGGATTGGATGCCCTAGTGCGAGGATATCAGAAACAGTTTTGTAGGTATAATATGTTAGATTGTTTTTAAATGTAAATGAATATTAAATAACACAGCAGTAATATTAGCGTAGCTAGATAACATAACGCTTTGACATTGTAATAATAAAAGAGTGGCTACTAAATCTTTCAATAGAGCAGATGTAACGAGCTAAGTGACAATTAATATGTCAATATTTATATTGAAATATACCAGTGGGGGAATCTGTTTAGTCTCCTGCGTAATAATATCAATATTATTAAATTAATTTATAATATGCATACAATTCATTTGGTAAGTTCAAATGTAAAACATCTTTGGACTGGCGTTCAATTTTATGTAATTATGATTTCATTGGTTTCGGTTATTATAAAAGGTATAAAATAAAATCGATTTAAAGATACTTGAATTCCTAAATGCAATATATTATAATAAATATTATAGCCAGTGTTGTAGTGGGGGCAGGGTGCCGCTCTGCTATTTTTTAACAACTTGCTTTTCGAGTATATTAAAAAATATTTTGATGTGAAATATTGCGAGTAGAATTTTGTAGTTTTGTATGAAAACTTGTGCAGCCGACAACTACGAGAATGCAAAAAAATAGACAGAAAAAAAATGACAACCTCTCGTTCTGGAATCTGAAAAGCACCAAAGTATCCTCAAATGTCAAAGACATTTTTTTTACTAATTTCTATGTTTTTATTTTTTTAATTTAAATAGTATTCGAACTACCGACATTAAGAATTTTTTAAATAACGAATCAAAGAAAAAACGGGTGGAAATAAATGACCGCCGTGGAACTTTTTTATTTAGCACTACAAAACTGATTATAACTACTTAATTAAAATAGTTATTATATATTATGCATATTTTATGCTAACGACGCTGTTATATTTGACAAATCTGTCGAGGGTATTCAAGAAACAATAGACAGGCTGCAGAGCAACTCGTATCGCGTTGGCCTCAAAGTAAATGCGAGTAAAACCAATGTGCTCTGCAACAGTTTCTGTCCGGACCCAGAGTCTGGGTCCCAGACTACCCTCTGACTAGCGCAGGGCAAGACATCGAGAGAGTGACGGCTTCAGGTACTTGGGGGTACACATCACGGGAGATAGCAATCCGCGTAAAGAGCTCGCAATCCGATTAGGGATAGCTGGAGCAATGTTTAACTCAATGCGGAAAGTCTGGGTGGGACTCACGGTTGTGCTTGGTCAGAACCAAGTGCCACTTTTTCAACGCATGCATTCTGACGGTGTTGCTTTATGTTTACGAGTCATGGCACCTCACCAAGGCACAGGGTAACCGTATACTGTACTTTGAAAACAGATGTTTGCGGCGAATACTAGGGGTACGGTGGTTTAATTTTGTCAGGAACTCAGAGGTAAGAGAGCGGACGTACTAGCCTCTTATTACGTCCAAAATTTTAAAAAAGCGACGATGGACCTGACTTGGACACGTGCTGCGGATGCCCCAGAGGAGTCTGCCTGTCTCTTCTGCCAACCAGATGGATTCCGTCGCCCTGGAAGGTCGCTGATGACCATCCATAGGATGTGTTCGGTGGAGCTACGGGATACTGGGACGACCTGGGACAAAACGAGGACACTGGCGGGGGACAGAGAAGCTTGAAGGAACCGCGTGATGGCCATATGCTCCAAATAGGGAGCGGATATGGTTTAAAAAATGCATATTTTCCCTATGTGGTGCATATGACCTCCTAATGGAGGTATGTTAAAAGAAGTTTTCTACGAGAACTGCTTGTTACTCAGTTACTCAACCTATCTTTTTCAAAGAAAGTAAGGATAGAAGGATAAGGCTAAGACAGGACTAGTGGTTAGCTAATCGTTCCTGCTACGCCCCGTTTTTAGGATCGGATGAATGGGAGGGAATCCGCAAATGTGCAAATAATTAATGCATAATTATGCCCTAGTAAACAGTGAGGTAATTTTAACCTATGAGATTTTTAAGAGGGGTGGGGGGGGGTATTCCTAATAAAATGTTACTTTTCTTAATACCCGTCATATTGAAAACGTTATATGCAGGAATAGAGATACCAAATGTTTGACATATTATGGTTCTGTGTGAACTAGTTTGACATATATATTGGAATATATATATGGCCATAGACGGCAGTTTTAATTAAGATGCTTTTAGCTATTGGCACTTTAAATATTGCAGAGCACGCTTAAATTAAAATTAATTATGCATTATTTGTCAAGTTTCAATTTGAATGAAGCCTCTCCCTATCTTTTAATTTAGTATTGTATGAATATACCGCCCAACAGCTTCACGGCGTTGCTTCAATTATTAAGTGCACGCAATGCAGCTTTCGACGGGCATGCCTGCACCAGCAGCCCAAAATAGAATGCATCGAGGGTTGGGCAGAATTTAAACCAACGTATTTACACAGCATCAAAACACTCGGCTACTAGATACAGACGTTAGGTACTTAACCCGCGTGTTAAATGAAATAAGTTTAGTGATATGTATGTATACGAGAGACTGTAATAACCACATTTAACTGTTTTTCGAAACAATAATATCGACAGCAAGCAGAATGAATGATATGACAGTTTCATTTATTTTTTAATACGAGTGTTCGTTAACAAAATAACACAAAGAAATTCGCCACAAAAATGACAAAACAATTTAACTAAAATAAGTAACTGAAATAAACGTTCAGTAATTATGCACACTAAAAAGGCAATGTGAAAAATAATATATTAAACTAATCAAGATGTTATTTTTATACCATGTCCACTCCCAATGTGGAGCATATGGTTTGCTAATGGAGGTGTCTCAACAGAAGTTTTCTACAAGAACAGCTTGTTACTCGGTTGCACAAACTCTCTTCTTCGAAGAAAGTAGAATAGGGGGTAGGACTAGTGGTTAACTTATCGCTCTCGGTACAACACATTTTAGGATTGGATGGGTCGGAGGGAATTTAAGACATCACAAACATTCATGCCTACGAACAGATATCCATGAATCGATTGAACAATCAATTTATAAAACTGTCCGTATGGCGGCTTGAACCCGAGACATCCGTAACTGTAGCCAACGACGTTGAGCACTGCATCCGAATTTATTATTTACTGAATGTTTTTTTTCGTACTGACTGTTACAGCGTCAAAAAGCAAGCCTACACACTTCGACAACATAACAGGTGATCAATATCCGATTATCTGGATAAAATAAATTGTATATTCAACGTTATTTTGTATGATACTATTATAAAACACATTTAATTTGCGGTCTAAGAAAGAAATATTAATTTACAAAATACTGCATTTCGTTGATCACATATTCAATTATAATCCTGATTTACAGATTAATGCTATTTCAATCAAAAAGATATGAATGCTAATTAATTTGCTTTAATATGTTTATTTAAGATTTTCAAATAGATATAAATAAAAAATAGTGTACAACGAACACATTTGACATAACATACAGTAATTAATTATTCTATGTTGAATCAGTAGTTATTAGTCATTTCCGCTTGGACGCTGTATACGAAATGACAACTGCCCAAAGATGATTGCATAAAATACAGGTAAGTAATACTTCGTCATTGTAATATGTTATTAAAATTTAGAATAACAATCTTTCAAATGATCATCGAGATTGAACAATGAGATATCGTTGTCTTCTTCATGCAGGACATCCATTAACAGCCTCTTTAAGTTGCAGACGAGATAACCTGTCGATATGATCTGTGTAATTTGGGTTATTATCAATCGAATCCGATCTATGTTCAGTGTGGTTTACGAATCCGGACGTGACAGGGCGAGATTTCACATCGGGTAAATTATGTATACACAATTTGTTTATTCTCGTCCCTATATGTTTTAATTTGAATTGATTTGCTTTAAGCTATTGGCACTCTAAATCATTTATAGTACGATATCAAGGATTCGCAGATTCAGTAAATGAAAAATATACATCTAACAACGAGCGTAAAATGAGCTACTAAAATTAACTTTAAAATATATATCATCTTCAAACATGAAGCAATAATATTTAAAGTAAAAAAGCTTACGCTTAAAATTACTTAATAATATTAAATTAAAATTAATTAATCCATGCTGTGACAAGTGAAATTTTACATTGACTTCGCGATCTGCAATTACGACCTTTAGACATGTTTTCATAAAATATGTAATTGAATCAAATGAAAATGTTTGCACGAGTCTGCTAAATGGAGTTTGGATAGCCAATGTGAGGAGGTTATTCCACGTGGTTAGCCAAGCGGACAGGCCACTGCCACTACTGATGATAAGTCGCTTTGGTAAGGAATACGAAACTTCATCAACGGGTTTACTGACGGTACCAAGGTCTCTCGTCTAGGGTTTTCTAATACTGATTCAGTTACCAATGTTCAATGCATCTCATTAAAATTTAATTGGAAAAAAAAATAGTCGAGAATTCTGTTGCATGTCTTTTTTTAAGCTCAAAAATGCATAACAAAAAGCGACATTTTTTTACAATTTGTTTCTGCACAAATTAGTCGTTACATGTAATTTTCAAAGCATTAAACAATATAATTGATATAGCGAATTAGCTTTTGCGAGATTGATAATCTTATTTTTTCAATAATAATATAAGTACATAAAAGTATACAGCATATATATGTATTGAATGTCCACTAAGAAGTATTTAGCATTAAATGACAAAGTGCAGAAAACTAATAATTTAGTTCGGTGCCAATTGGTATCCTTTAAGCGATTGATACCTCATAATATTGATTTTAGACAATAATTACTCTAGGAACTCTTCCCAGGAGTAATTATAATGGTTAAGGAAGCTACCCTGGATAGAATGAAGTTAAGGTAGATTGTTGAGGAGACAAAGACTCACGCTGGATCTAGCGCTAATGAGGCAAATGAGTTGCAAAATTTCTAGATATTTTATCTGTCCACACGTGCGTGAAAATCAGAGCCTAAAAAATGAAAAATGTAAAAATAACGAAAACTGACTACATAGATGTATTGGCTCAGAATATTGAATGGAAAGGAATCGATTACAAATGAAATCAATATCCAGTATCGCTAGTAGTCTTTTTAAAAATTGCAAAAGAATCAATGTTGATTGAAAAACTTGCACCTCATTTTCTTTTGATGAAAAATAAAATAAGTGCAACATGGAATTGAATTTTATCATATTTCGGAGATGGTAATGCACCTCTGTTTAGACGTCATGGATATAGGAGTCCAACGGCATGACAAGTTTTAAGCCCCGTCTCAGTTACAAGCTAGGTACAATGGTTTACATTTACAGTTTTCATCACAGTAAAGCCATAGTAATATTATTATGACACCGAGGAAATAGCTAACAACCCATGCACCAAATCAACCAATTAATTTATTCGTGTTTTTAGCAACATCCGCTATTTAATTAATTGTTCACATCATTTTAAGCGTCAGTTTGCTTCCTTAATTTTGTACGCAGATCATATTACATTCAAATGAAAAATGCTAATTAATAAAAGCACATTTCAAGAATATATATACACATTATTCAAATAAATTTATATCAAGTAAATTGTGTATTATATCCGAACAATCCGTGAATTTTCCTTTTAAATATGTATATATTATAATGTATTATGGTTTACCTCCTTCTCATATTTTGTAACCGCCGTAAACAGGAACAGATAATTCTGACAACAATATATCTTATTGTTTTTTTGCATTATTTTATAAAAAAAATCAATTTCATCGATAAATAAAATCTTCTCAATTAATTAAAAAACAATTGTCATGCATAAAAATAATATTAAATCATATATTCATGCAAATTGAAGCAACAGTGGAGAAAAATTTAATTTTAAATTTACAATTTCAAACATGAAAACACGCTTAAAGACTAGACACTGGATTGAGAAATTGTGAATCCTGAAATCGCAGGATCATAAAAAGTGTCCATGATTGGATGCCCTAATAGGTACTGCTGCTCTATTTATCCGTTGACAGATTTTAAATTGTAAAAATTCTAATAAATATGATTTGCATTTTTTTAAGAGAATTCAAGAGTCCACGTTCGGGAAGTGGTAATAGGTTTCACGTAATATTTTTATCAAGACGCAGGTATTCATTACCCACATAAAACTTCTTACAATGTGCACTCGACATTATTGTTTAAATTGAATGTACTTCCTGAGGCATATCACCGAGATTAGTGTACGTAACATCTATGTAGTTACGCCTCTCGAAATACCACTTGAGATCTCTACAAATTACACCCAACGGCTTAATAGATGATGATACCAATTAAACGTTTCACAAGACATGAAATTTATCTTTTGAATTGTAACAAATGAGTAAAAATGACAGAAAACATTTGTTATACTTACCGAGCTGGTATTTTTACAAAATTTAAATCCAAGTAACTGGGGTGTGTAGTTTGGATTATATTGTAAAATTCTATGAGTCAATAATACAAGGATATCAAATTTTCAAGCAGTTGTTTCTTGATATTTTTATATAAATACTTTACGTTCGGTTATTTTCAGTTTTATTTACATCTCTTGTTACTGAATGATATATTGCCTAGCTGATTTTACATCTCTACATATGTTTTAGGTTTAATTGAATCGTATTCATATTAGAAAGAAAAGCGTACTTTTGTGTAGGATGGTTATGGCTTATTTAAGCCTCTTGACATGTACATTAACCAAATTTATCCCCGCCGTGGATTTTGAAGAGATTAAATATTGAAATAAATGAGTAACTCAATTTCAGATGTTTATCTAAATAAGGATTTGTTTGCAATGGCATTTAATGCTGGATAATGTATATTTAGAGAGATAAATGGAATAAATTTTAATATACTTACGTATCCCAAAACTTGGATAAAATAACACTGAATTAGATGGGGTTGAATAATGAATAAATCATTTCTATATATGTTTTAAATATTGAACATGGAAAGCTATTTGGAATTGATGTTAATCGAATGTATTGTATTTATCACTACTACACAACGTCACGTGAATGAAAATTTTCACTAAGGGTAGGTTGCTATCGGCAGCACACTACCGACACCTGCTGGGAAATTTTCAATTCGCTTATCAAGGGTGAACCGGATCGCAAATGACGCGATGATGGATCGAGGGTCAAGAAATTTTAAATCGCGCAGCAGATCTGTTGATTGCGATAAAATGGCCGTTGGAATTCATAAAAAAGAGAATGTTTCGGTTATTTATAATATTGAAATGCGGCGGCGGTATTAATAGTAGCGCGGCGGGCGTCGCGACGGATCAATACGGACGGCGCGCGACGCTTTCTTCGCCCCGCACTCTCCCCCTAACCGACGCAGAACAACCCCATAAACCGAATAAAAAAGCTCATCGAATAAAACAAACGACACAATTATTGAATTAAACATTGCTCTGCAAACTACTACAGCTGAGCTTTCATTATCGAAAACATCGAGGTCATTCAGCTTTCCACGAAACATCGATTAGTGAAAATCACAAAACACAACAAACATGGCAACCAATGAACATCGAGGGGTCCAAGAAATCCTTTTTCATGAGAAGCAAATTCTTTCAAAAACCGAAGTTTACAGACCTCGGTTGAAGATCTGAAGAAAAAAACAAACCATCACGTGAAATATAAACAAACACATTTTCACTGGATCGATTTTAACGGGGCGGCTAATTATAAGCCTAAGTAGTAAATAAAATAGAAAACACTGTATTAAAAATTGTTCATAACGCTATAAAGTAATCACTAACACTTGGATGTTAAGATTTCGCGGGTTTTTCGTGTGATACTTACATTTTAAAAAGATCGATGTCGGCGTACCGTCGGCTTTGACAGCCGGGAACGTTCACTAATGACACGACTACCTCTCGGCGCGACTGCCGGCAGCGGACTGAGCGGATTGGTCGAGTTTTGGATATCGAGCGAAGGGCCCGAGCTCCGCGTGTGTGGGCCGCGGTCGAAGTTGACTTCACTTTTTGAGCTTTCGATCTTCTCGTTTTGTAAAGATGGATTATTGTTGGGCTTAGTTGATGTCACGGATTAAAATGAGAAAGAAATTCAAATCAATTGAAATTGTGTATTCATTTAAAATAAATTCATTGCATAATACATTTTTTAGGTTCGGTAACAAAACGGAACAGTGGCAAAACCGAACATAATACACAATTCAGAACAGGGGAAAATAGAATACATAATATTTTTTTCGTACATATCTATTTATGAATTTAATTTATACATACTTATCTAGTAAACTAAGATCTTATTTCACGGGACTTTAATTAAGAAATATATATATTAATTACATTTATTATCTAAACGACCTGCAGTTATTATATCGTCGCTGCTCTGGAAGAAAACACTAAATTGAAAAACTGACATATTGTGTTAGTTATTCAAAATGTTGATTATTTCGAACTCTTCCGTATGGAATAACACACTTATTTTTATAATTTATACTTTTACTTTAAAACAGTATTGTACAACCAAACTAAATGAAAAAGATACAGCATTTCAAACATTTGAGAAACTTCAAAGTCCAATTTCTTAAAACTAGTATTTTTCAATTAGTGTCTTCTTCCAGAACAACGGCGATATTATATCATACTATTGTAAATACGTATTTTATTCATCAATAGAAACGACAAAATCATTGTGTGTTTTTTTTCCCCTGTTCTGTTTTGACCGGCTACCATTTTTTGTATAATACTTTTTATCCTCGTCAATTACAGATTTCTGTTTTATGTTCTCAAGATCCTCAAAAATATCAAACACTTACCTATAATTTTAATATAAACACAAATTTTGTAATACTATTTTGAAGTTGTAATATGTCGGTAATTTTTATGAGTATCAAATAAATTATAAAACATTTCTTTTTTTTTTTTAAAAATCATTTTAAAATTACTCAATTAGACGACAAATAAACACTTAAAGTAGTGTATTCAGTATACACATATTCACATTTAATTACTGAAAATTTTCGAGAAATTCCTGAACACAACTTCTCGAGAATTCTCAATCACGACTTCCAATTTTCTTTACAGTTTATTTTTCATCAGAGTTGAAGCATCTACAAAATCTTTTAAAAATATGTCATTACAGCCAAGACGCCATTAGAAATCTTTTTACTCAGATGACATAAACACGATAAAATTTTAAAGTTATTCATTATAAACTAAATCACCCAAGCCCAAGAAACTCAAATTAATATTAAATTGAAAAAAACATCAATTTGTTATTGACTTTGCCGGAACTTGAAGCCAGAACCATCTGATTACTAAGGTAAATGTCTTGCCAGTAGATTAAAAAGGCATTTGTCACTATGGTCCAATAATACAATCTAAGAATGATGTTTTAGAAAGCGAAATACATCAAAAGAAATAAAATTTCCACAGTAAATAAATTTCATATTTCAGAGACACTGATAAATGCACAACATATTAGAAATTTAAGACATCGACTGAGGGTGCTTGATGGAACTCAGACGTATAATGTATTGCCTCGTAAATGATATTTGTCGCATTTTTATCTTCTATATAAGCGTTAGACACTGTTTACTGTCTCTCAGTTCGAGTCCATTCGTGTGCTCGAATGCCTGAAGATGCCGAAAGGCGAAACCCGGGTCGTTAGTGACAAAATACATGGAAGTGTACAAAATCTCAATAATCCAAATTTACATATTAGAAAGCTTTAAAATTCAACAGTTCAGTTGATACCATTTGTGCAATTTATTTTTATCACGTTATTTTGTATCATAAATATTTATATTATATATTGTTAGTTATAATTTTCACATGTAGACTGTTTAGCCAAGACATTGTATTTTGGATTTGTTTAATTCTGCTTGATGGTGAGATTACTAAGTTTATTCTGGGTACAGAAAAATTTGCCAAACTGGAGTTAACCGGCTTACAAATTAAGGCGTCGATGTGCTTAAGCAGGATGTACTCGGCGGAGCTGAGGGACTTGACATGTCATGCGCGGAAGCAAAGCAATTGGCGGGTGGCATGAAATCATGGTGGAGCCACATGGTGGCCATATAAGGCACTTAGGGAGCAAATTTTATAGTAGTTATCAATAATTACTACAATTCGTATGAAGATTAAAATAATATGGAAATTTTAAATATGTAAGGATTTCTTCGTAGATTACACAATTTAAAAGAGTCTTGATAAAGGTTTTAAAAAAAAAATACAGAAATTCATCATAACATCGCCTACAAGCGTGGTACGAAATATTCAACAATTTTTAATAAAGTCTTATATTTGGGGAATAGAGTACCTAACACACTTTATATCAAAATGACTTACATATGAAACTACCCTTATATGACTTTATCTATCTTGTGCTCCTAAAATGAGAAGACGTTATACCATATAATGGAAAATATGAACTTTACTATGATTATATTATATTATAGTGACGACAATATTCAGCAATGTTTATGGCTTATAACTCATGAAAAATAGAAAAGCCAGGAATGACATAATAGTCATAAAGTGTACCCATTTTAGATATTGATATTATTTCTCTAAAACAACTTTTGGGGAGTATAAATTTATTGCTTTTAAAATTTATAGGGAGACATTTTCTATGATATTGGTTTTATTAAATGATCATTTAAATAAAGGAGGAATAAAACGTATTATTATTTAAAGTAGTGCGTAAATCGATGGAGTTCGAGAATACATAGTCATTTTTTAAATTAGTTGATTTGTTTATTTTACTACTATGTCCAAAGACTTATTTAGAAGCATTAACTTCCAATCCAGGTCTAGGTATTTATTTATTTTATCTGTGGGTGTGTGGTTATATATAATTTTAATCAGCCATTAAAACGATTATGTTACGAATGTAAAACGATTAAAATGTTATAGGGACGTACAGGGTTAAATTAATGAATAATAATAGTTTTAAAAGGTTTACAATTAAATGCACTTTTGCCTACATCATATTCACTTTCATAAAAATATTTTTCACTTGTAACAAATATATTCCACAAAAAACAAATTCTTTCACTAAAAATAAAGTGATCCCACATAATAAAATATATTTTTACATTGAAGAAATATATTACACTTACGAATAAATGTTTTCACATAGATAAAATAGTTTTCACTCAATATAAATACTCATACATTGAAATCGATAGTTGCACGAAACTGTAATGAAATTTCACTTATTCTTCTACCCTATGCTAGGCCGCCAATATCGAGGGTGCCCAACCTTTTTTGCCTTGGGAGCTACTTTTCAATTTGAAATTTTCTCGGGATCGACTTCTAGTATGATTCGTGTAGGAAATTTTATATAAGATTTTTCCTTCCTTCCAACTTAAAAATGTTTATTTTAAAAGTTTCGTATATTTTTAACATACTATCTATTATTTTCAATGTATATAATATAAACATATATTTCATTTATGTAAAATAACATATTTTTTTCAAAACTCACGGAAGTTTTCGGGATCGACCAGATTTTGCTTTGGGATCGACCAGTTGGGCATCCTTGGCTCGTATTGTCTTTGTTTCACCCATTAAAATACATCTTACAAACCAAATCAGATCAAACCTAACGTAACCTACTACAACTTAACTCACTTTGTTAAAAGAATCCGTGACTAAGTGGAAACTATTAAAATCAAAGTTTGAGTGTACTAAGTTAATACTATCTAATCCAAAGTGCAAGCTGTCGAAATAAAAGTTCAAGTGTACCAAGTGAATACTATCTAACACAAAGTGCAATTATTTATATCCCGTTTTAAAATAACTAAATACTCGTGTGCTCGTTGGAATCTTATCAGAATATTGACAGATTTTTCTAATGTCTTAAATCAAGATAGTCCAATATGTTTTTTGGGTAGGGGCTACTTTTGTTGCATCGATATCGATTTCTAGTAAAAATCTTGAGAACTCATATGTATGTACATTTTTATTTTATTTACACAAGAAAAGAATTTGTGTTTTGAAAATTAAACATTTTCTTTATATTACTGCAAATAAGAAAATCAATATTAATTTTAATATTAGCAATAATTATTGTAATAGAGATGGACAAATTTTTTTCTAATCGGCAGGTATTATTCTGTTAAATGATATATATTTAATTGAATAGGTTCAACTTATTTCTTTGTTACCAAATCCTATTAAAGAATGGCACAACATATATGCTTATGCATTAGTATGAAATTCATGAACCAAACCATGTTTTCTTTCATTCGTCTTCGTTGACCTGCCTGATGTTACATCAGGCGTTGAGTTGATAAAAATCTATTATAAGTATGAATGAATTGATAAATAATATATATCACATCAGAAATTGTTCGATTTGAAAACGTGTTACACGAATAAATATTGAAACGATACGATTTCGTGTCTCAGAAGAGTAAAAAAACATACAAGCTCTTCACACTCTTCACCAAACTTTCAACCGTTAACGACTTGAGTATTCAGTAACTAAATATTGATTAGGTCGAAAACACAGGTTTGATTACCTACAAGAAGGCAGAATAATATGTCAAATTTGGTAAAAAATTAGAAAATCTTTGTGTAACACGTTGTGTAAACTTTTAGTTTTGACAATACCAAAAAAATGGTGACTTGTTACTAACCAGAAAAAATGTCCACGTGATTTATTACTGAATGATTACCATCGTATTTACAACTTACTTGATTGTAAATACAATATTTTTCATAATGGCAGTGTTATTTCAAGCATGATAAAGCCGATGTTAAAAAGGTCCAAGAAGTCCACCATTGAGATGTTTACTAAATCTAAAATACGAAAATCATAACTATTTCCAAAATTCTCAACCGTAATATGGATCGATCAAATTTCGCTTCGCGATCGACCGGTTGCTTACCCTTGGCTTAAGTTATATCTGTATTTTTTATTGTTTTTAGTTTTCGAACATCAATACATTCCTAAAATTTTAAATGCTTACTATTATTGTTAAATCGTTCTGTTATATAATATGGATATATTATTCTATTGTAATATACCAGATGTTTATTTAGGGAAACTCTATTAACCTAATGTTTCTTAAAAAGTAATTTTTTACCTATTTTTGTTTAATATATAGTTTATAATAAAAAATCCTTGTTTTAAATTACGTCATTTGACAAAAACGACAAATTAATCGAAATTATAGTCGTCTATGGAAATAAATATTTCACAAAACAAGCAGAAATATAAAAATGATTTGCTAAGTGAAAGCATATCAATTTTTATAATTGCTATTATATGCAACCATATATTATATTAAGTCATAAATTTTACGATTTTTAAACCAAAATAATAGAACATACATTTTCAAGTGTGGATTTATTTATCATATTTAGTATTTTTTACATTTACCATGAAACGAGTATGTTATGTTACTTGGTGCATCAAATTTAAACCATTTTTATTTCATTCCTATTTATCTTTATAATAAATTATTGTACTTACGCATATTTCAATTGTACACTTAAATCATAATCTTATTATATACCTACCAAATTTGAAAAGGATGTTGAAAACAGATTATTGTACTAGTTTACGACTAAATAGGTAGATACGGATAATTGCGAGCTTGGGTTTGAAACACTCGTAAAAGTAAACATCTAACTCGGAAATCTACAAATCGTTGACCCAACAAACTTTTCCAACAAAACAAAAGTCAAATATACTTATGGGTCAAAGGTATATAATTTTCACAATATCGTGGAGTCATTTTTCAGGTCGACTTACCTGAGATTATACCAGCGAGGGTCAACTCTGGTCCCTGCTAACGAGCAATAAATATGCACCGAGTTCAGTGTCGTCGCAACGAAAGTTTTCCCTAGAGGGGGAGGAATAACAAGTTGCTTGAAATTGGTGAATTTTAATTAAAAAGTTCCAATTTACTAAAATAATTGGTTTTGACGATTTACTGTACATCTAAAAATGTTGATTTAGTTATGTGGTAGCTCACAGAAGTCTTTGTATCAGATAAAATCTTATCATTTTTGAAATTAAAATCATCAATTGTGTCATTAACGCTGACCCCCAACCAAGGACTCAACAAAGGGGGTATGGCTTAGGTGAAATTTGTTAATAATTATTTATTATAAGTTTTTGATTGTTGCATTGCTGTTCACTGTGCTATTTATTTTTTTCTTTCGAACATCTTTAACTAATCCTAGCTACTTACCTGATCCCAGCAAATTTTGCGAAGTAAAATAACCCATGGCACGAAAAGAATTTATTTAAATACACAATATGGAAATTATTTGGAGAAGTTATGCGGTATCTGTATTGGGCCTTTCTTGTTGACCAGGTTCTATACAACGGATGCCTACATTTTGAACCGTCGAATGGTTGTGTGAGATAGTTTTTTTTTTTTTTACTATTCCATATTGACAAATTAGCGTTGATTTAAAAACGATGTCACTGATTAATTCTAAAATCTATATCGACTGTGGAAAGGAAAAAGAACTTATCCCTCCGTCTTTTCAAAATATTTTTTTTCGAAAATGATAATGTATACCTTTTAATACACGCTTTGGTTGGGCTATACACAATATTTTTTGTGTGTGTGTTACGTCCTTTTTCCTTTCCATAGTCGATATACAATATACACAAAGTAGGTTATATAAGGCCTAGCTGGTGACTTTATAAAAAAGATGCCAGATAAAAGGGGTTCAAACCCATTGACTAGTAATTTTTAAATTATGAATAACAAAAACGTACATCCAGTTTTACAAAATTTCAGTATGGTCTATTTGGGTATACGGAACAGCTGATGCCTGATCCCCGTGTGTATGTTACGCACAGTTTACACATACGCACACTATCTCTCTCTCTCTCAGTCAGCATACTAAGCCAATGTTTGACAGAGGCAGTAACATCTGATATTGTCATAAAACATACTTATTTAGCAATTATAAAGCAATCCAACTCTTTTTTTATATAAACATATGCAAACCTGTCCGTTTGAAAGACTATTAATTTAGTTGTGTAGTTTAATGTGTACATATTTCCAAACTTTTATTCTAAATCAGTGACACTTTTTCAATTGTAATAATTTAGATTTAGAATATCTGCAAAGTGTTCTTAAAAGATGTAGTATTTTTTTAAAAATTATAATGTTTATTATTTTGACTTTATATTATTAAATAATTTAAAAAAAATTCCACCATTACAGCTATCAGCCAATGCGCATATTTTTTAAAAATCAAATAAGATCAACTCCAAAAGAAGAGAAGATCTCAAATATAAATTGAAAAAATCTAAATTTGATATTGATCAGTACCTTAACCCAGAACCACCTGATCGTTATGATAAACCTTTTAATTACAATTAATGAGTATTTTAAGGAACAAAATGCATTAAAGAGTTTTTTTTCATCTGGTAAAATATTTATTTTCTTATGTTTTCCTTAAATAATTTATTCCAAAAACAATCTTTAATTTAAAGTAAGTAGATAGTTGTTATAAGTTATACCACTGGTCGGTTATACCTGATCCGTACCGCCCACTAGTGTGTGATTAACGTTTCCATGGTGGGCGGTGGGTAATTAAGTTTATTTTCATCGAAACCATTTGATAAGCTTGACTCGCGGCTAAGTTTACTTGAAGACATTTAGCTACGCCAACCCCTTTCCGGACCTACTATTCTCTCGTTTATACCTATCCAAATAAAATAAAATATTTGTCTTGTTCTGGCAGAGTGGTCGACTTTCGACTTGTTTGTTTGTAAACACAGAACCTACTTAGATTTTTGAGAATAAACGTCACTCGTGAAGTCGAGTTTTATCGTGTATTAAATAAATAGTATACCCATGTCTCAACAGATGAAATACGCTTCTGCTTCTTCGTTCGAATACATGCAAAAAATAATGAAGAAGAATACATACCATAAATTAAATACGACGAAGAGAGTAAAAATAATTTCAATAGTTCTGGAACTCAAAAACTATAGCAAAATAGAAAAATGTCTGCTTTATATAAAAAAATGTGGAAAATGGTAACGGACATTATCATACTTTTTCCTACAACTTACCCAGTAGAATCAGGCTTCGGAATGGTTGATAATATTACTACGATTAAGTAAATAAATCGTTTGAGCATCACCTAAAGAGGAAACCTTCGTATATTAAAAACGAAAATTGAACCAGATAATAAATATTTAGTCTCATAGTATCACGCTCAAGGTTTGCATTAACAATTAAATATAATTTTAAAAATTATAAAAGTAAAGTTCTTGTTTTTTAATTCATACGATTTCAATAATATGACAAGATAGGTATTCTTTCTATAGTATAAATAAAAAGTTTTTTTTTCAAATCCTTCATCTTCTAGGAATTATTGTATCCTTACACTGGACTGAATTACTGCGATGTTGGTGAACGATAAGAAAGTTTTATTATAAAATTTTTGCAAAAATGGTTGAAGACCACTGCGTTATACTAAGTATTATGTTGAATGAATATATCGATGGCTATATTTAATAAACTCGTATCTGATATTTTGACGAAAATGACTTTAAAAACCATATTTAAAATAATACAAAGAATTTAAACTTTTTGATGATTTACATGTACCCCAACATACTATCCATTTAATAATTAGAAGAAAAAAGTCTAATATACATATTAACGTAAATATTCAGTTTCTTTTAGTCTTCTGTAAAATTTGTATAAAGTCAAAGTCAAGGGATTATAATATTAAGCCATCGATATACTACTTCTTATAGTAAAAAAATTAATCAATTTCAAAAATACATTTCAATTGCATACACTAAACTTGTTAATTGAATCAAGAAAATGTGTGGGGAATGATAATTGTTGATTGCTTCTATCAATGATAGCAATTGTAAATACATATAATATTGTTCCAAGCAAAGCTTAAAAAGTGCCTGTCCTTAACTGCTGTTATGTCAGTCAAAGTTTAAGTCCACTTTAGGATAACTCCGCATATGGATAAAGTATGACTAAGAGGGTTTTAGAGCGAGAATTAAAATTTAATTAATGAAATGATTGCGAAACAAAGTTCAAATTATTTAGGTATGTGGCTGTGAGAATTATTACGTTTTCGTTGCAGTGAGAAAGATTTGACGCGAGTCGTTAAAGAATTAAATTAATTTCATCAGAAATCTAGAGACCCTGTGTACAAAATGGCAACGTTTTTCATGTTACGAGATATAGTGTCAATGATCTTGGCATTTTTAGGTTTCAAATCGTATTTAACAAATTTGAAGGTTACATTAGCTATGTCAAGCTTATTTTCATTAGTAAAAATATCGAATAATATCATTAAAAGCGACGTACTGATATTTCAGTTTTCGGTAGTCAACCTTTTCGATAATAACAGGTATGCAATTTCAGTTAATGACTGTAGTAAAATGTTTAAATTACAATCTGTATCTGCAAGGATATATTTTTTCAATTCAGGGCATGAAGAGAACTTCGCGAAAGTCATTCATTTTTTCGCGGAAAATTTGTGAATTGCGTTCTTGAATTATTGCGAGCTACCACGTGTCACATTTATTTTACAGAATATATTTGTTTTAATTTCTGTGTACATCACGGGGCTTGCGCACGATGTACGGTACACAGACAGATAAAGTATTGAGCGAATTTGACAGATGGCGCTGGCACGTGGTGTATAATATTACTTAATAAACATATTATTTATTAAACTAACTTTGTTTTTTCTTACTTATATTTGTTTCTGCTTTGTTGCCTCAGTTGATCGTCGTTTTATAAAATGATTAAAATATCAATGAATCAAATATTTGTGTCAAAATGTGCATATTATTTTTTTTTTCTATTTATTCGGCGGTAACATTGTGGAAGTTCATTTTTTGATATAAAATTAAATTAAAAATTGATAACTTAGCTATTCCACTTGGTTTATCACTAACGTGACGCATTTCGCCTGTTTAAGAAGCAGCTTCAGACTACCCACATCGCAAGGTAAAGAGGCGAAACGCGTCACGTTAGTGATAAACCAAGTGGAATAAATTATTCATCAATTTTTAATTTAATTTAATATTATGCATATTATTTAATTATTTAAAATTAAAAATAATATTTCAGAATCTGAAAACATTAGCGATTAGCCTAATGAGGCTTGAATACATTTGCAATGATATTTTCAGTCTATTTTGTCTAATTTTATTAAAAACTGTGTTTTCATAACATTTGGGTACTGAATTAAAAGATAAACGAGAAGAAGCGGTTCGTTTGATGATAATTGGATGTACGCATCAATTTGACGTTGTAAAGGCTCAAAAGAATAAGCTTGGTGAAAACTAAATTAAAGTCTATTTACATTTATTCACTTGGATCAAACGAAACTAAAAAAATGTGGAACTCTATTTTAACCGAAAGATGATTTTTATTGCCATCTAGCGGTAATTATTCCATACGTGTGAATGAATTCACATTTCAAAACAAGATGTTTTTATCAAAAATATCGCAATAAGTTTATGAAAAGATATTTTTTTCACCTCTTTTAAATAACGTGAGTTGCACATTTTCCTGTATTTATTAACGTTTGAAACATTTTCAAAACTCTAGCTGCATTTCATGAATTTCAAAAATATTGGTCATCAATAATTCTTATCATTAATAGATTATCACTGTCTGAAAAAACAAAAGCGTATTCCTTACATTTAAGCATGGTAAGTAAACCCATTGTTTAAAAAGTATGGTGTGATATATAATGTTTGTTGGATAAAAGGGACGTAAATGTGAATTTTAGAATGCAGGGTAATTTTCCATTTATTTTAGCATATTTCGTAATATTCCTTTCTATACATTTCTTTAATACAAACTATATAATTCACAAGAAAACTTAAAAAACAAATCTTGTATTTTTAAAATCACAAAAACATAACCAGAAACAATATAGATGGCAGTAATATTTCAATAAAATATATAAAAAATTTCATGTACAAAATTCTTTGGAAAAGGAGATATTAAAAACATCTTAATATTTACATTTAATTATTAACATTTTGATATTTATCTAAAAACGGTATAACTATTATCACATTACTTATAAATATTACAATAATCACATATTCAGTGTGCCACTAAATATTGATTGCTTTATGGTTTTAGTACACTTATAGTATGATTTATTGTGTTTTTATTCATTACAATCAAAGTCGCTAACATAAACAAGAAAATTAAATTTTAGAAGATTTACCTTTTTACAATAAACAAAGTGATTTTAAAGAAGCCTACTTCAATATGTACAAAAATATTTACTGTATATACAATAATGATAATTATTATTCGATGTTGTCATTTTTATAACACCAAAATCAAAATTAATTTTAAGTTTGAGATTTTTTCCTTAAATTTCAAAATGCCGTTATTGAAGCCTCACGTGATTTCGACAATATTATTGCAGTATTGTTCTGGTAATTGCTATTTAAAATAGTAATTTACTGATTACTTTTAGTTGATATGAGAGGATAGTTATTTCAGTTATGTATATTAAGTAGTTGAAATCGTTATTAAATATTGATATTATATTTGGATATTTAAAAATTTGAATTTAACGTTAATGTGTCAATTCTTTGAAAGTCTCTTCTGAGAATGTCATTTCAATCTATCAAGAGTAATAAAATTAAATATATAATATTGTTTTATATCTGACAAAGTTAAATTATTTTAAATAAACGGCCACATAACAATTATTCCATATAATTAATGGTTGATTAATATAAACTAGCTTGATTGTACTCATATATTTTTTTTCGCTAAGGTTTTTTTGAGTGGTGTGTATTACAAAAATAAAATTTGATTGATACATAAATAATTCAAGATATATATTTAGATGTCGAAGAACGATGTTGAAAGATTTTTTCAGTCAGTAAAATAAATAGATTTACAGTACAATTTACTAATGTCATTGGTTTCAGTGACATCTTATCTGAAACAGAAAAAAAAATTGATTATTCGTATGTTGACTGACATCTATGCAGGATTTTTAAAAGCTTTGTAAAATATAATTTATTTGTCTATATTAAATGAAATATATTTTAAAATTCTATAAAACTCATATAAAACAGTTGAATAAAGTCACTCTTCATAAATTTTTGTGAACTAATTTACCCTCCCCTGCCCAGACCAAGATTTGAAGAATTAAATGATTATTATCAGTGTTGATATATTGTTTAAGAGTTTTCATATTATATCTATATTGTGTCATTTTTCTATTGTAGAATTAGCTGATAAAAAATATTGCTTGTAAAACATCCTTAAAAACGCGACTCAGATACATTTGGGACTAGAGATTACTAGATTATAACAAATATTGAGATTTTTTTATAGTTTTATACGTAAATGAAAATATGTAACTTACCAATATTTATTACTAATAACATGTAGTTCCCTATGTTATTTATCATCGTCGAGGTCATTATCATTTGTTTGACTATACATTTCCGCTAATTTTATGAAATTTGGTCCCCAACCTCCAAGATACCTGTAATCTTGCCTATCGTCATCAGTACCTGAAAATAATAATATTAACTTATGTCAATTCTTTGACAGTATGTATATATTTTGTATGAAATATAATTTATGACCCGACTTGCAACAACAGAATCCAGTTGTAAGTCGAGGAATACATGTATTTATACCTGTAATTGCATATGGGAGTAAAATGTCGTTCCAAAAGTAATACTACCAACCTGAGGCTAGTGAACTTAAAGATCCAGCAATACTGCCTCCTCCTTCAAAAGCATAATTTCTTAAGTCATCAAACGGAGGAGCATTTGGATCAATATCCGCCTGTCTTTTATAGTCTTCTAAATACATTTTAACATTTGGTTCCTGACCACTTGCCAAGACAGCAACTGTGAAAAATAATAATCAATGAATTACATAAAAAAAATCAATGTTTTGAAGTGGTTTAGAATATCTTACTAATAGACCTTTTGCTGTAGTTTAAAATATATAACAATTACAAAAAAAGATATCATGCGGTCGGTGCGATAAATTTTCCCCAAACTATTATAAAAAAAAAAGAATTAGTTAAAAAAAAGAATAAAGTGATTTTTTCCAGTCAGCATGGATTGAGTCTATGATTGATGTTTTGGTTCAGTAATTGAAAAACAGATGTCTCAAAAGTTTTAATATATGATTCCAAATATATCGTATAGATGGCGTTATAATTTGGCCCAATATATTATTTTCATTTAAATTCTTATCCGAAAATTCCAATTTAGTGTTAAAGGTGCACTGAAGAATATACAAAGATTCTAGGAAGTTACATGGGATCTTCATAGGTTGCTGCGGAGGAGGGGGTTCTCCGACCGGTATTTGAATTGTTTTTATATCAAAAGCAGTCATATCATCCTCACCGCCCCCTTCGTCATCGTAACTAATGATGTTCTCTCGAACGTCTTCATCTGGACATGGATATTTCACATTGGTCTGCTTTCTGCGGTTGTACAGGATGATAATAAACACAAGAACTGGAAGAAGAAGTAAAATTACTGTACAAGCCATTATAAAAATAGCTCATCTGAATTGTTTCATTTCATTGTAATAGCGTCATGATATATTTATTTTAAAAACGATAAATAAATCAAAGAAATTTCATGACGATAAAATGATGTTTGATTGGGAGATTGGGCTGTGTTAGAATATGTGTTTGTATTTATATTACAATTTATCAATATATCAGATTCTCAATATATTATGTACTATTATAGAAGACACAAACTTCAGGTCAAATATATTTGTATTTGAATTGAGCTGGCTTTAGTTGTAGTGGCGTCACATAACTGTTATGTTTATCTTGAGAAATGAATTTTACTAAAAATGCTGAAAAAAATTCAAGAGCATTAAATTTACTATGTTAAAGTTTTGAATATAAACTGGAGGCCTGTCTGAAGTAAGAGATAAATGAAACAATGAATTGTGTATTCTTCCTAAAGGAGTACCGTTTGTCTCAACAGAATAAAACTTACACTATTATGCCTTTCTACAGATTTTCACACCTACAGGTACTGATCTTTATAAAAACATTATGTATTTTATTTTCATAAAAATGATGGATTTCTTACAATTGTGATTAAATTCTAAAAGTGACATACTTCAAGTTTACTTTCAAGAGACATAATATTTTATAGATACAAATAATTCTAGACTGCATAAAAAATGTCATTTATTACACTATGAATTTAGGAGTCTCAATTGTGAATCTAATCTAATCAATAAAAACTATTTTATGAAGAAATTGTATTCTTTAGCCACAATATTAGATATTTTCTATGTATATAATACAATTATAAATATTATGTACAGGAAAAATCAATATCATTAAATTGGATTTCAGGATTAGTTTCAGTGTTTCATTTTAGAATCCATCAGAAAAATATTCAAAAAAAAACTGTTGAGAAATAATAAATTGAGATTCTATATTATATTATCATTTTTAGCTATTATCCACAGCATAGTTAATTTATGTAGGTACATTTATAACAATGACAATAAAACATATAATTTAAAGCAACTATTCTCACTTGAAGTAACAGCCAGACAAATGATAATTGCTGCGAATGCTCCAACACTCAATTTGAGGGTTTGTTCCTCTTGCATCAGTTCACAGTTTTCTCCCCAAAATCCATCGGGGCAAATACAGCGGTATCGCAATTTCGGCTCCTGGTTGATGCATTTACCGCCATTTAGACAGGGTTGATCCAAGCATTCGTTTTTGTCTGTGCAGCCCTTTCCGTCAGGGGACATAATTCTACCGGCGCCACAACTGAAAATTTCGAATAATGATATAAAAAAAATGCCATCCGTAGAGTAGGTAGCAAACCAAAAACAAATATTTACTATTTCCTTTTCAGTGTATCATAATTTTTGTTTTTGATGAACATGCGCATCTAAACTAGAAAGATATTATTTTTACATTGAATATTGTAAATTGTAAAGTAATAGAATAATTTATCAATACGAGAAAAAATGTAAAATCCTGTATAGTATTCCACTTTATGTATTGTCTTATAAACTGTTGAAGATGCTTACTCACTTAACGAAATTGGTAGCTTAACTTTGGAATGAGTTCTATACACATCTTTTCATTATATCTTATTTGAATCGCTGAGTTGCTAAACACACTTCTGATGGTTTTTCACAAAATAACTTTTTAATGTACGTATATGCTCTGTCGACAGACCTATGAATTTTTTCAGTTGCAAGTCTAAAATTTATTTCTATTTCGTCCCCTGTTCGAAATTAAAAAAAATTCCAAACATAAAAATGTATTTTTTTTACACCACCTCGTCTCCCACGGTTGATGGGCCCCGATAAAAATAAATAAAAAAACGTAATGCCCATAACAGTTTTCATATACGCAAAACGCTAAAAACCTTCGGGAGCGTGTTTAGCGACTCAGTGACTCATTTATAGCCTATCATTTATTTTTCTATAAATTTTATGTCAAAATATTATTTTTTTAATTTTTAAAAAATATAAATTTTATTTTCAGTCATCAAAATTGACCAATTGACCAAAATTCAATTATTTGAAATGACACTGAATATGAAAACTACAGGTGTTTCATTTATTTCTTAATTTACACGAATGATTTAGAGTTTCAATTAACATTTTATGACGTGTATTATTTTATAATATATTATAATGTCAAAACTGTTAAGAGCCAACATGCCTGCTTTCGCTCAAGAGGGATGGAATTTATATGAGATTTAACAGTGATTCTTTCATAAAAAGTAGTTGAGATTAGATTGAATAAAAATTTTGAATTTCATACTAACGTGCATTCATATTCATTCCATAAATCGATACACTCAAATGGATCCGGACAGCTTACACTGATACATGGACTGTGTGACGTGCATCCCTTTTCTAAGTTCCGGGCCATTGTCGCTTGTCCCCACTGAGATCCATTGATGGCCGGCGGTAATGGGAGGTGTTTTCCTTCAAATCGAATATCATCTATGCAGCCTTTTTGAAAATCAGCATTCACTTCGAAAGTTCTCACTCCAGTATATTCAGCTTTTCCACCAGCATAAACACCCTCTTGTTTATCAACTAACAGCCACTGATGGCCTTCAAATATAAATGTTTCATTGAAATGACGCCCTTCTCCACCGTCTAACTCCAAAGTGGCAGCGCTTCCATATCTACTTACTTTAGCCACATGCCATTGACCATCATCGACAGGCACCGATATCAACCAAACATCTCTCTCTTCATTTTTTTGAGAGTTTAAATTGTATCTAAACCTCAAGCGTGCATCTCTCACTTCCAAAATACCATATTCACGATTGTGTTGATCACTCACTCGAAATAATTCTCCCAAAGGCTCTCGTGTACGAAAACGTAACTGAATTTGGGTATTGAATTTATCAGGTTCAAAGCTCAAAGCAAACTTGACATAGCTCTGTGGCCTAAAACTAGTTGGTATCGTTGGCATAATGCATGATGGTCCTGTCCATCCTGGCTTACAATCGCACCGTGCCTCAAAAAAACTTCCTACGCATATTCCGTGTTCCCAACATCTAGCTGTGTTTTCACTCTGATTGCAAATTTCTTCTGTTTGTGGGCATCCAGGAACCGAATAACGCGTCAATGCAGGATGAGCCAAATCATACAATTTACTATTGTGCACAAGATTTTTTATACATCCATCGAAGCCTCTTCCAACAGGCATATACTTCCAATGATAATTTGCTGGATCAAACTGTTCTACAAAGAGACCACCAATTTGTAGTGGAGTATTCAAATTCAAATATTCATTGAAAGGAGGAATATTTCCTTTTGCCTGACAGCTACTGTCGTTAAATTCTGGTAATGCTCCATCTTCCAATTCCTCTACATTTGCAGATTTACAGTAATCAACAATCAATCTGACAGTTTCAGTATTCCAAAATATATCTAATCTATGCCATTCTCCATCGTCGAGTGTTGTTTTAGTTTTGACAGTTAACTCCAATGTTCCAGAACCGAAATCAATGAGCAGTCTTGGATAACCCTTTTCTAACTCTATTGATATAAAATCTGAAACTATAGTTTCGTCCAGCTTCGGAGGTACAATCGGGCCATTATATATAAATATTCCCTCAGGTTTTCGTGTTGCGAATTCAAAGCTTAAATGAGAGTTATCACACATTTCCAGAGACGGATACCATGCCCATCCATTACCTCTAAAGCTGCGAGTTGTTTGTTGGCAACGTGGTCCAGTGTAACCGGGTGGGCACGAGCATGATATACTGTATCTTCCTTCTATGCACCGTCCGCCATTGAAACATGGATTCGAACGGCACGTTTCAACTTTGGTAAAATTTCGTGCCCCACAATAACACCTGGCTTGCACGTTTACTCTAACACCACCGAAAGCTGTTTTGTTAGCATTAATCATATATGGAATATTACTTACATCTAATACGTTGGTGCATGAGCCTTTACATTTTTCACCTTCTTGGTGGCATTCATCGATACCGACCATTGTTATATTTATCCCAATGTCCGATTCTATTTCACTTCGATGCATGAGTAACATCCCGTTCAGTCTTTCTGGTTTATATTTAGGGGAACCGTTGATCCCAAATCTAACATCAGTTATGGGAGGGTATTTTCTTTGTAATTGAACACTAAATATATTGATATAACTTTGTTCTAAATTTAATATAGTAGCTACTTTACTTTTGAATTTATCATATTTGCTATGTACTAGACTTTTTGTTTTATAATTCCAAATTTTGATAAAATCTTCATCGGTTATACCGGAGAGTCTTATTGAACCAGCGTTTGTAACGGCATCATTATTTATTTCACGAACAATTACAGTCACATTAGCCGAAATGTCAGTTTGACCGTGTTTCCTATCATACACTTTAAATCTAAGATTATAATAACCATTTCTGGTTCCCTGTTTCATTTGCAACATTCCAGTTTCTTCGTTCAGCCTAAATCTTTGATGCTCGGAGCCATCCCAATAAAACTTCTTATCTGGCAAATCCCAATCGTCTATGTCGTCAACAAAGATGCTTCCAATATCAGTGTCTGGAGCTTGACCTTGATAATTATATACAAAAATCTGTTTTGTACCAGAATCCATTTTGTTATCATTGATGTCACCAATGATTACAGTGAGGGTACTCGTTCCGGTTATTGGCGGTGTACCGTGATCTTTAATTATAATAGGTATTAAGTATTCCTTTTGTTCCTCTCTATCGAATGATCTTATCGATGAAATGATTGCCATTCCATCTGTATTGTTTTTATTCTGGCCTTGATCAACTTTGAACGAAGTTCTTATGACATCACTCGCTGCGGGATCAAGCCTGAACTGAAAAGGTGGTCCGTTTCCTTTTGTCTTATCGTCTTTATCTGTGGCCTTTACTTCAATGATTTTTTGTGGCAAAACATGTTCTGTCACCACCGGTCTATAATCTTTTAGAAAAATTGGAGCATTATCGTTTATATCTAAAACTAAAACAGCTAGAGTTGCAGTCGCAGTTTTGGGCGGAGATCCATCATCGATGGCGAGCACTTTCAGTTCATGACGGATAGTTTCTTCACGATCCAACAACCTTTGTATACTTACTACACCATCTTGACTGATATAAAACTGTCTCTTATCATCGGAAGCTCTATCGATCGAGTAACGTATTTTACTTTTGCCACTTTGATCCGCGTCAGTTGCCTTGAATTTTTCTAAAATTTTACCAACATCGGCATTTTCTTCTACAGAAACATTCATGCTTTCTCTTTCAAATTGTGGTTTATTATCATTTATGTCTTTTAACTTGATAGCTACCCATGAAAACGCGTTGTGATTTTTATCTTTGTCATTTATATCTCCTCTGTCATTGACTTGTATTCTGAATCGAAATCCATTACTTTGTAAGTTGTCTTCAAAATCGAGTGGCTTGACTATTAACAGTGAACCTGATCCATCACTGTTTCTGATCATGGAAAACTTATCAGCCCCAAACCCGCTGTTCTCCACAACTTTGTATTGAAAGTCATTGGTTTCATCTTCATCTTGAACTGTCACAATCAGAATCGGTGCGAGTGGCAAAATCTTTTCATCTGTTTCATCAACTTCTGTAATCCACTCATCCTTAGTGAAATGAGGTGGCATATCATTGATATCTCTTACTTTTATTGAAGCCGTACCTGTTCCTTTCAGACCTCCTCCATCCATAGCTACAACTTGTATTGAATAATCCGGTGTTTTTTCTCTATCTAGGCAACACACCGATGTTCTAATAACGCCTGTGCTTGATTCAATTTCAAAGATTGGTGAGCCTGATTCTTCTTCTATGACATTTTTTTCAATGGAATATATAAGTTTAGCATTATTGGCTTCTGAAGGGTCATCGTAATCCACTGCGCTCATTGTCATGACAATTGTACCTGCCGTGCCATTCTCTGTAATATTTCCAATATGGATCCCGTGAGTGAACACCGGAGCGTTGTCATTGACATCTTTTAGGTTTACTTGGACATCGGCGTAGCCCACTAATCCTTCTCCATCTTCGTCTTGGGCAAAAACTGTAAATCTCCATTGTGGGCGTCCATGGGGCTGATCTCTATCCAGGGGCTAAAATGTCGAATAAAATTTCTCAATGACTAGCTTAAGAAGAGAATTCGTTTTGCAATAATAACAACAAATGGTTTTTGACAGAGGAAATTACAAAACCAGCAAAATAAAGGTACCTGAAATTTACTGAAATTAAACTCTATTCACGATTACTTTGTTAATGAAAACTTTTCCGTATAGCGGAGGTGGGGAGGCTGGTAAAAATGTAACTTAATTAACAATGATTTTATAATGACAAATGCCACAATTGAAAGAAATAGGGAACAACAATTATTCAATAATTGATAATTTCAAAGTACGAGTACACACAAATTAATTATGGTCTGGTACGTTTAGAATAGATCAATATTTATTTTATAATGAGAGCAAATATGTTCCATAAGAATATATAAGCCAAAAATATACATAAAATGGCAATGATTGTCAATGTACGAGAAATTTTTGAAAGTCACTCGAGATCAATGTGAGAAAAATAGAACTGATTTTCTCGATCATAAATAAAATGTTTAATAGAAAAAAAGTATCATCTGATATTTTGCCAGCCAAGAATTGAGCATGCAATCTGACAAGATACCGAAGGTTTTATCACTTCGCTTGTTTTTATTAATTAAACTGTCAATAAGGAATTAAATTGATTAAATTTTGAAAGTTAATTAACATTTAGCACCAACAGTAACTAACTTAATTCAAAACAATTTCTCGGAATAATTTTAATAATGGTAAATCAACAACACAAATTTATGTAGATTGTATTATTGAATTGTATTTCTATAATACAATTCAACTATAAAATAATACTCACTCGGAGCACAAATATTTCACCAGTGGTCCGATTCACTTCAAATTTACTATTCGCTATATTATCAGCATCAATTCCTTGACCGGTAGGGAAGTAAACGATCCTCTGCGGCCTGTCTTTATCTCCCCGTCAATGGCTGTGACCTGCAATTAAACATCTTCCGTTTTACATAATTGAATTGGAACATGTAAAGAGAAAGGGGTATAGACTAGAGACCCACTACTAGTGCTTTAAATCACTCGATCGGTTTACTCTGAAATAAGCGTTGTTAAATGGGGCATTCCTGTGTTTCTGTCAGAAATATTTCGGCAAATTAATGACAGTGTAGGTGTAAGTGCTTTTGGGATTCCGTTCGAAATTAGATTCTAATAATGTGCGAAGTACCTTCGTAAATCTCTTCCAGTTACTTGGCAATTATCAGTAGCTATATTGTTTTACAAATAATTAAACAGTGAGAAAATCTTATGAAAAAACGAATAAAGAAAATTCTTCCTGAAATCGGAGATCATTAAACAGCAGGAATGGGTATTCATTACGCGAAAATGAAAACTAAAACGAATTTAAAAGTGACCCACTGTTGGAGATTTTATACACTTCACCAAATTTTATCGATAGTTCAAGTATACTATAATTTAAACACGATAACTTTTAAATTAAAGTTTTATCAAGTACTCTTCATCAATAATATTAATTACATAACTTGAAAATTGTTATAATATTACTTTCGACTTTTTGTCGGGTAATATATATTTTAAATAACTTTTGGTGTTTCCTTTTATCAGTTTATATTAATAGTTGTTTATTATGTTGACAATTGTAGGCAAAGGAACTAGAAGAATTTAAATACAAGTTGCCATAGACTTTCGTGCGTAATTGGTTCCTAAAAAATTTACAAAAGTAAGCAATGTAAAAATGTCACCAAAAAGTGTATTTTAAAATATTTATTTATTATTGGGTATTGTAAAGCTCACGAAGCGTATTAGCACGCAGTTTTTTTCTTAGTAAAATTGTCAAGAAATAGTTAATTACCAGTCCATCTTTTTGTTTTTTGATAAAAAGTTTTATAGCATGCTATATCTTTATTAATTCTCCATTAGCATCACATTCTTCCATGACAGTCAAAAATTTGCCAAGATGCACGAAACCTTCATTTATATTTTTGATTGATGATGAATTTTTGTATTATCGAAAAAAATCTTTTTTTGTTAATAAATGTGAGAAATTGACCGAAGTAGAAAGTACCAAAGTTGAGGCTCGCCTGTCTGAGTAAAATTATTTGTCTTTGTCAAGGTCATATATTATTGTATAATATGGCTTTAGCAACTATTTTTAAAAATAGCTTTGAATATAACGACGAATTGTTGATGTTCATTTCTGTCGATAAATTTAATATTATTTACTGTTAACATTGTATTAAATAAGTTTCATTTTTTTATTTACCATTAGCTAATCAAGTCAGTCCAGGTTTTTTTAGATGTGTCTACACATCTATAACAAAATAAAAAAACTACGGTAAATTGTGAAATATGAAATTTTTTTACATTACTATTTTGATTAACGTTTTGTAAAGTATTTATATTTCCGTATTAGTTAATTTTCATAAAAAATAAAAGGAAAATGAAGTCTGAAGTCTTTGATGAAAAGTGAGTACGCGTAAAATAATTTGTCATTTTATCTTGTGATTTGATTTTCAAGTAAAATTGTAATTAATTGTATTAAAAAATTATTCAAGTCTGTCGTCTGTCAAAAGTTAATTTCATTAGCACAGAAGCGTTTCTAAAATGCACACCTATTAAAAAAGTCTTTAGATGTTTCCCGGAGATAGGATACTGATAATTCAATTACACTATTTAAAACATTTTGTACAAATGAAAATTAAAAAAGTATCTTTACAAATGGACATAAAAGTATTGACTTTCTTCTATTAAAAAAAGGTATTTAATAATATCATCAAATATTAAAATTTGCAGTTTTTAACCATGCTTGCTATCAATGTGGAGTGTGTGGAAACTTATTGTTCTGTAAACAAAGAAAAATGTATAAAATTAAATCGATACTATAAAGTCACCTACTAAACGGTCAACAATATTAGAGATGTGATATTTGTATATGCCATTCTGGCTGCCATTTCTAGTTCTAGATTTGGTGTTTCATGAGATACGGTCCACGGTGATATTTTTAATTTTCGACTTTCAAGATAAGGTAGCACCAAAATAATGCAGACAAAACAAAATAATGCAGTCTGTATTTGAATATTCAACACAACTAGGGCGATGCCGGGCAGAACACAAACGCTTTATTTATAGAAGAGTATATAAGCTGCCGTAATCTTACATGTTTGTATGTTATATGTTTGTGGTTTGGTAGAAAGTGAGCGTGGTATGTAGTCGCAATGAATAATTAATTAGTTTAAATCTATCCCGAGCGAAGTCGGGTAATACATACTTATAACATAAATACAGAAAATTAATGACAATTTCCGTTGAATATTCTTTTGTATTTATATTTATAAAGATTTGATCGTTAATATATGAAAATTATTACCTTTCAGTATTCAATCAATTGTTTATGCGAACTAGATATAAGTCAATCGGATTTTTTTTAGAATGTAAGGATGGAAGGATGGTATTAGAAAAGTAATAGTAGTTACCTAGTATCCGTGTTAATACCCCGTTTTCAGAATTGGATAGGTTAGATGTGAAAATATTACACGATAAAAATTTATTTTATATTAATTCATAAATCGATTGAATAATCATTGAAGATGACTAACTAACACTAACCGCACAACCAAGTAAGAGAAAAGTCTCACAACGTTACCACAATTTTAATTAATATGAATCATATAACTAGAATCGCATAAATTCATTGTTAAAGAGTTTTTATTTTAATCGAAAATTGTGTAATTATTGAATGTGGCTGAAAACACAAATATTTAACACAGATTTACTCAAAAGTCGCTTTTTCGTAATACGAAACCAATACAGCATTTAGTTATTCATGTTTGGTACACACAGATCACACGAATTAAATATCCATAGTTATAATTTGCTTATCCAAAGTAAATACGCTATTGGTTAAATTGGGTTTAGATATTGAAAAATGCAAAGTACTGTAAACATGGCGAGTAATTTGTAAATATTTGTATAGAGTCAATCAAATAAAAGGATGATTTTTTTATAATAGTCGGACAAAAGAAAGAATCACACGCTAAAAAACTATGGCTATGAATGAATTACTTTCTGTTATTCATGATTAAATAATTTTATATTCATTGTGCCACAGAGATAATGTTTTGAATAAGTATCTTGAGAACTATTTTGAAAACAGATATGATTGCTCGTTTTTATTTATTGATTTACTGTGTTTCTAGCATATCTAATGCATTAAATACTTATTTTATTTCTTTATTCCGCTGACAGGAAATGTATATCTAAACGCACTAATACACTGAATTTTAAATTATCTTTAAATCCTACGTCAAAAAAAATTATTTCAAAATAAAATATTAAGTAATTTACTCTTTTTTAAAATTGAGTATTTTTACGATGTTTGAATGATTGTTGTATTTATTTGATTGAGCAGACTACTATGCACTATCGATTTAAACAAAACTAGTTTTTCCGACGTAACGTTTACACATCCACGATGTAGTAAAATATCTGGGTTAAAATAAATAATGTAATAAAAACCACTTTCTTTTTTGTTTGGTATCATTTATTCAATAAATAAAAATGACGTAACGATTTTGTAACGCTATTTTCCAAATTGATTGATTGGATTAATCTGCAGTATACAAATATGTTTTTTCTTCAATATACCATTATGAACGAGTTATTGACGTGAATAAAATAACGCTTTTCACGATAAGTGATGCATCATATATTATTAACTGTTGATAAAATTTATATTTTATACCATATTATTCGGGAAAAGCTGATAGGTGCAATAAGGGCGAAACGGGTTTGCGACATAAGTATTGTTATAAATGATCTTTGGTATATGGTATTAGCTCTATATCTTTCAAATGGGGACTTTTGGATGTAACGTTCTAAGCTCTAAGCGATAATATTTTCCGTAAAAAGGCGAACGATTCTATATTTAGATATATTTAAGACTCAAAAGGAAATGATACAGAATGAAAAATCATTTTTCATATATCGTGATTTGTCAGCGATTACAAGAATATTTAATAAAAAGGAATTATTGTGATGAGAAGAAAAGATTCTTAGATTTGGTAAATTGAAAAATAACGTGAGTTATCTCAGCATTAAATCTGATTTTTGTAGTTTCGTTTAATTTGATTATGTCTAAAGCCCAGCACAATGTTTTTATTTTTCTATAAGTAATGGCGGTAAAATTTAATATCACAATCATATTTCAAAATTTATTATTGATTACCCTTATTTCTGACGAAGAGATGAAATCAACGGTGGGCGTTATGCGTTTTGAGTTTTGACATACATCTATATTTATTCATGATGAAATTTTGTCTATGTTACTAATTATAAGTTTTTGACTTTTCAACCAGTTCAAAAATTTGAACAGAATGTGGTATAGGTAAGCATATTTTATGCATTTAATGATAGGTAAAAGACCTCTTGGAATATTGGCTTATTTTAAAACCTCCATATTCGTGACATAATCGTACGCCGACACAAAATGAATTATGAAAATGAACTTAAGTTTGTTGCAATACAGCAGAGAAGCTATTTTAAAACAAAGGGTATTAAAATGTACAGTGGAGCCCCCTTCATCTTTTTTAAGGGCACTTCAAAAAAAACGATGAATGCGAGAATGAAAGATTGGGGTACCAATGTACAAGGCTTGAAAATATTATAAGAAATCAATTTGATATGTATTTTTTTACCTCAAAATGTATTATCATGCGAAAGAATGAGTTTAACCACTCGAAAACGAGTTAAGTTAAGAACCAAAACCATATACCAATACGATGATTCTGGAGCATTTCATTTCTCTTCATCCACGTCCAGGCTTGTGTCTTAATTACAGAATATTTTTTTACCTAACAGCACTTTTTGTCATCTCATTACATGATTATGATGTAAAATGAATATACATATAATATATTCTGTACATTTATTTTCAGTATATCTTATTCGATACCATGATAACTCTGATGGACTTCGCAGTATAGTAACGTATTATTATGAATATATTTACGTTGTTTCAGTAAAAATGTACCAACACGTATATAGTTTTAATAATATATTTTTGTCTTCGTCTAAAATTCCTTGTTTATATTTCATATTTTAATGAACGAAATATTTAAAATGTATACAAGCAAGGTATTTTAAATATTCGATTAATTTGAAACACCAAGGTATCTAAGGTTTATATAGAATTTACTTTATTTAAAATAAATTTTACCGAGAAAACTATTTCATAGAAGTTTAATATTCTATTTGACGAGAGTATACTGAACTTAAAATATACTGATTATCTAGAACAGCAATTGATTTATTAGCTATTTAAAATATTCGAAGAAACATCTCTGTTTGATGTCGTTTGGTATTAAAAAGTGTGTTATGTTTTTTTATTATTTAAAATATTTGCTAATTAGAACAAAATTACCAATTATTTCATATCCCTTTCAATATCAGTTTAGTAAAAAGGTATATGCCGAATATTGTGTAACATATGCTTCGTTTGAAATAATAAGAAAACTGGACTAAATAATTTGTGTAATTGCAAATAGTCTATTCGAAATGACTTTAAGATATATTTGGATGATTTCGCAAGCTGTTACCAAAGTAAAGTTCATTACAAAATAAATAAAATACGTTCTGAAGTAATAGCGATATACTATTGCGTAAAATGGTAGTTACATTAGAGAGAGCTTTTCCGAATTTTTCTTCTATTGTAGCGTACATGGAAAATAGAGATTTAAAATTATTGTGAATCAATTCCACGGCATCTTAACCAATAAAGCTTGATAAAAACGATGATGATGATGATTATGGTATTACGCACGCAATAAAGCTTTATCGAAAGACGAACCGACGTCTCCGAGATACGAATTGTAGCGAGAAAAGAAATGTGACACAATTGGTCGATTTAGGGGCGCCCTTCAGTTTGACAGGCGTCTCGCAGTTTGGCAAAGATGAACTCAATCAAAAAGGTCTTTGTGAGCAGGTAGTCGTGGGTTTTGCCGGCTTTTCTCGCCAGGCCGATGTTTTTCGTCTTTACATCGAGATGCTTGATTTAATTAGTACCCCTCCCTCTGGTGACCCGGGCCCCGGGACGATCAGGGCCGGGAGACATTAATGAAAGTCTCAACACACGGAGGATCGGTGTATTTTGTCACTTGAAAGCCTAATAGAAAGCCCATACTAAAGTATGTTTTCAGAACGCCCATTTCTATTAGGTAGCCTAGGTTAAAACTATTTCGGCTTTAACATATAACGTCGTTATCTTCATTGAAACACAAATAGAGCAGACTTGCTATACAATAAACAAACGTAAGCTCGTTCTTGCCCATCAAGCTATGTTGTTATTATGTAAGTGCCAATAGAATTGAGTTAGAGAAAAAAAATGGTTACGAACTACGAAGGACGAGTAGTATTTTTCGTAATTTTAAACCAATAATTTAACATTTTGATATTAAAAACTTAAAGATAAATTTGTCGAATATTAATTTAAAAAAAACGATTGATATATTATTTTGATTAAATATTGCTATTATGAAAAATACAGCATTTGATAACTATAAAGAAAATAATGTTTTAAAAAAAACCCACGGCAGATTTTGTTTTTAATTTATACTTTAATAACTAGAAATTTTCAGATTGTAGTGCCAGCTGTCTATATTCATCCAATGCACTTGATGCGCAGACAGTTGGTGTGTGTGCTGCGTTACAGACATAAATACATATAAATCAAGACAAATATATATCTTATATATAATAGCCCAAAGAATTCTTTAGACGCTTTAGTGTTAGGCCAGAGTCAACGCGCGGCTGCGGGGTGGGCGCAGCGTTTGAAACTGAAATGCAAAACCGCTCAAGACAAGATAGCGCGAACTTCGAGTCCCTGCGCATGGACATTGCAAAAGTATGCTATGCATTTCAGTTTTAAACGCCGCGCCCGCCCCGCCGTCACGCGTTGACTCTGGCTCAACACTTATTATTATAACATATCTCATGTAGGTATGAAATTTTCTCATGACCTAAGCGTCGCGGTTCGCGTATAATATAAAATAAAATTTCATGCAATGGACACACAGTTCCGACGTACTAGCTACTTTTTACATTCAGTATTTCAATTTTAATAAGGTCATCCATGACGCGTAAGGTTATACTAATAATTATTTTGAACCCTCCAAAGCGTCCTACAAATCCAATTGAAAGTGACGATATATGAGTAAAATTTTTAGCAGTACCTCTTTGTTTGGATTCTATAAATACATTTCTCAGAAGTATAAGCTATTGTTAATTGAGGAGACATAATAATATTATAGTGTATGCAAATTGATATGCATTCTATGACGGAAACAGATGACGCACATCAAATTCAATGCATGTATAGTAAATGGGTCTTTAACACAATGATCTTGCATTTACATAGAAATAGTGCTCAATTAGCTACATAAAATAGGATTACCAAATTATAGTAAATATGCTGTACAAAAAAATTATGGTATTATCTGTGTTTTTCATTCGAAAACAAAAGATGTGAGGTCATATTTTTTATGAAACATATATGACAAATAAATCTGAATTAGAAGTAGCACGCTATGTTCGATCGTGTAAAAATAGAAACTAGAAAAAATCCAATCTGTTGACGCAAAGTTTCTTCTCATAAAGATGTCGATATAAAAAAATGTACGACGTTTCCGTGTAAACATATAAATTTCGTTTTTATAAATACAGTTTTGGGAGGTAGGTATTATTTGCGTTTTAGCTTGCGCCATTATTTCTAGAATCGAAAACATGTGGGGATAATCTATTCACTACATAAATATATTATAAAAGTCTGTAAATAGTTAAATCGTTAATACCTGATAGATTTTTTTATACCTACTTACTTTTTATAAATATAATGTTGACAAAATATCAAGGTGGAGAAAACTATACTACGGTATACTGTCATAAAACAAGTTCTAATATAATCGCATTTAAAGCATTATTTTCTGAAAGTACTCTCTCTCCCAAGTGCAATTGTTTGTTTTTGTTTATATTTATGCGTAGAGTAATCTTTTTGAAAAACAAATAATAGGATTTGGTATCGATAGCATACTTTTTACCAGAATAAAAAAATAAAAATGTGACTTGATACTATTTTTTTCAAAGCCACTATATCCTGTGACTTCATGCGTCCTACCAGTTTGCACAACCTTAAATTGCACACATTTTGACATTTTAAACAGAAAATCATTAAAAACTGACTTAATGAGTTCTATCAGTATAACATTGATATCCCTATTAGGTATTTGGATTCCAGTATCGACACTATCGTTTGAAGAATTGTTGACGAATAAATTCCAGTACATCCATATAATTTATGGCCCAAATATACTCAAAGGTGAAAGGTGGCTCGTGATGTGATGTACACAGTTAAAACAATTCAAATAAATCTAACTAATCGATAGATAAATTTAATAATGAGTTAAATTAAAGTTGTAATCTGACGTAATAAAAAGTACAACATATCAAGTAACGTTTTTTTTTTTTTTTTTTTTTTTTTCCCCATGTCCGCTCCCAATGTGGAGCATATGGTCTCCTAATGGAGGTATCTTGGCAGAATTTTTTCTACGAGAACTGCTTGTCACTCAGTTGCTCAACCTCTCTTTTCTTTTTCGAAGAGAGTAGGGATAGAAGGATAAGGGCTATGACAGGACTAGTGGTTAGCTAATCGCTCTCGTTACGCCCCGTGAGGATGGGATTGATGGGAGGGAGGACTCAGACTACGAACAGAAATCCATAAATCGATTGAAAGATCAATCTATGAAGACCGTCCGCACCGGGAATTGAACCCGAGACATCCGTAACCGTAGCCAGCGACGAAACCAACTGCGCCACGGACGCTTTTAGCTTTTAACGCTAACGCTAGCTTTTTAGCTAACGTTTTTAGCTTTCCATTATTTTATTTGAGTAGAAAAAATGAGATTTTTATTTATCTGATTAGTTTTAAGTAAATAAAATAAATGAATTTAAAAGTAGCAGAGGAAATCGTGGTTTGGTAAATAATTTAAATAATGGCATAATAATGTGCATTGAATGTCGATTGTATACCAATTTTAGACATAAAATAAAAGCATTCAAAACAAATTAAACTATATATTAACGGTTATTTCGCATGATATATTATATTTATGTGTAACATCAATTTATGAGTTTTGTTAGTAACGTTAAGTTATTTTTCTATGGTTAATCCTATTTGAAGATGTTCTAAGTACTTTTATCTTTTGAACCACAACTTATACTAATTAGATGCAGGTTTGTTGTAGAAAAATCCATATAACTAAGAAAAAATGAGTATTAATTGCTTGTGGCAGCTCTGGTAAAAGCGATATAAAATTAAGCGAGAACGTGTACAAATAAACAATAAAAGAAAAACAAAATACTATATGATGATTTTTTTTGCCTTATTTGATATGGTGTATATATTTCAGTGTGGTCCTCAAAGGCTTAAGTAGGTTTACACGTCGCACCGAAAACTTGATTAAAAATCTTCGCTTATTCATTATCCAATCTATTGAGTCGGATTTTTGCATCAAGCTAGATTAATACAGGTCACTGTCATCGCCCTCCTTTTCCAAACTGATAAAACCTCACGTTTTCCAAGAGTTTTCCAAATTTATTACATGACAGAATGTTGTGTGACGCTTTTTGAAAATATGCATTAATACCTTTGATGTATATATTATGTAAATATTTTTATGGCTGCGGTCCCTGAATCGTGACGTAATATGCATAACAGTGGCTGATAATATGGAAATTTATTTCGAAATCACAAATGGAAACTTTTACCTATGTACACAATACTAATTTTAGAACAGTTTTCGTTAATTATAATATGGGTTTGTTTGCATATAAAAACGTATGTGTAATTCACAAAAGCATAATTTCGCAGATGAAAAAATATGGTAAGGGTATTTGTTATACGATATATACGTTGGTGTGATATTGTATACCATAGAAATACATATATATTTACTATGAATTTATATAAAATTGTGACACTTGCTTCGTCTCGACTATCATCATCAAGATTCTATCGCAGGATAGGATCTTACGGTTAAAAATAGGTAAAATTAATAGTGACGTTTTCATATTCAGTTTATTTATATTCCTGTTGAATGCTAAACACAATGAGAATTTATAAACATACCTTTAAAATAAGATATGATGTGCCCGAAAAAAGATTGTTATTATAAATGAGTGCTATAAAATAAATTCCTCGTTTCCTAGTTACTTCATTTGCATTCGCATATTTCGAAAAGGGTGAAGGCAATTTATTGTTATGTGTTTTAATCGTACAATTTCACATGAAAAATTACACCATAAACATTTAAATTACTCCGTTTAAATATTCAAATTTATTTAAAATAACTTTCTGTGCACAAGAAAAACACATTTTGATTATATAAATAACACAGATTATACGCATTTTCGATTAAACGTAACCCTTCCCTACCCAACAAATAATTTCATACAATTATTGGCTTGGAACTCTCAATGCTTTGAATTCATAAGAAATTAATTCGAACTTAGAAATAATATCATCAAATTTACGTAGAATACATGAGTGAACTTTAATTATGGGAATTTCACAAATGAAATATAAATACTTACTAAAAAAAGAAATCTTCATGCGGAGATAATTGTTGCTGTACAATAGGTTTATTTATATTGAAAAATTATATAAACGTGTTTACTTTACTTATTATTAGGAAATCTACGGATGAATAAAAGCATAATCAACTTCTATTCTTCTATCACAGGAAAGCTTAGGCTATTAGCACTGGGAGTATTAAATTAATACATATATATATATATATATATATAAATATAAGCCAAATGGCAAAAGTATTTTTGAAACGGTATAACGTAATTAACCCGAGAAAGGGAAGTACACAACAGGACTCTTCTTTTCCATCATTATGTTATTCTTATTTCGTAATATTTGAAAAATGAGCTACAAGCAATGGCCAAAAGAATTGATTTGATATCGTCGTTGTTCTGGAAGAAGACACTTAGTCGAAAAAATGACATATTGAGTTAGTTCTACCAAAATGTTACATTATTTCAGACTCTATCGTATGACAGAACACACTTATTTTTATAAATTATACTTTTACCTAAAAATAGTTTTGTACAAACAAACAAAATGGAAAGCATTTTACAAACTTCAAAGTCCAATTACTCAAAACTGTTATTTTCCAGATAGTGTCTTCTTCCAGAACAACGACGATATGTGTTTGAGTTTGACAAACGACTCGGGGCTAAACTCTAAACATACCGTAATTTTAGTAATTGAAGAAATATACGCAGCTTTAAATATTAAATATTGTAATACAATGGAACGGTATTGGAATGTGTATTTATATAATTTTATGTTATTAAGTATTCGAATCGATTTTTTAATAGTATTTTCCTACTTCAGAAACTAATCGAATATCCGAATATATTCGAATAGTTTCAATTTTACTATTTGATATTCAAATAGTTGATAATGACTAATAATTGGAATTCTAGACAGTACCAGTGCAGTAGGTAAAAGACGAAACTCTTAATAGAATCGAAAAATGTTTATACATTTTTTTTTCATTATCTGAAATTTCAATTTTATTTTGATGTACATATTTTGGAGTGTTCCTGTACTTTTGTATAAATATCAATAATATAAACACTGTGTAAAGACTGTAAACCACACGGTGTCCATTGAATAAAAAATTCGTAAACTACAGTGAGAAGATAAAATAGGCAAAATATTGCTGTAAAAATGGTACTTATGTAAATATACTACCATTGACTTGATTCAACTGCTCTCAAATCCCACCTTGCGATGGTTGTAGTTCATCGCAACTCGTAACCTTGATTTAAACTGGTGATATGTCTCTCTTAGAATATATTCGGGAGTTAACCTATATATTTTTATACAGATAAGAGTCTAGAAAAAGATTTGGAAATAAAATAAAAGTCCAAAAAACATTGTCAAATGATGATAGTGATTCAGAATATACATTAGAATTCCAAATTCTTCGTTGTTTAAGGCAACGCGGAAAAAAACAAAAAAAGTCTTGAATTATTTCCAGTCTCTCAGCTAGTCAAAAACTTTTCATAGGTGGAATCATTATAATTGCAAGTCAGAATAATTCAGGCAAAAATTAACACTGATCGACTCGACGATGCGACTGAACGGTCTATACATAGGTGCTCAGTAATTGAGTAATCAGCGGACAAATCATAAGCTAGCATTATAAGAACAAGACGACGCTTGCAAGCTTGCAGTTTCGATCTTTTCTTACGATTGGGGTCGAATGGGGTCAAACATGCTTATGAGCGAGATGACAAATTATAGTTGATAAAAACAATTGTGACTAGATGGTAATATGGGTTGATTGGAGTCTTGCGTACTTTTGTGTGGGGTGACAAATGTTTTAATTTTCTTTGTGAAATATCGTTTAGCGTTTAATCTATAACAGTTTGTATTTTAGTTAATTACATAATATTTTAATTTAACTCGAAGGTATACGCTAGTTTATAGAATATAACAGAGAGTATTCTCAATATACCCTAGTATATATTTCACTACAACATTGCATAGATAATGTGAACCCAAAAACAATTTTACTCAAAATATTATGAATAAAATTATTTACCCTGTAATTGAATCAATACAATGTTTTTTTAATTAATTATTCATAACAACTTAACAGATTGGAAGTATAATTTTAAGAATTATCTTTTATATTTTAGCTGCGAGGAAAACCTTTATAATCATTAAATATTAAAAGTAAAACTTTACTTGGAACGCTACAATTACTAGCTTTATCAAATTTGATAAAAACAATCTCTTTTTTAGTGGTTTTAAAACGTAATCTAAAATAGATTAACTTTTCGTTACGTTTATAATTAAGATTTCTGAAAATAAATAAGAAATATCTTTGTTCATTAAAAAGTACAAAAACTTTATAATTACAAAAAAAGTTTCAAGCGATTTTCGAAAGGTGTATGAATTATTTTAAAACGATGATAGAATTTTTATAAACCGATAAGATAAAAACAATAGTATTTTATAGGTAAATATTAAAAAACGTTACTATTTCAGTAATTTTGTGAAATTGGATAGTATCAACCAGAAAGCAATATTATTAAAACAAAAATCTATTAATCATGTTTCATTCAAAGAACAAAAATATTTGTCTCATGAAAAATAATGTAACTTGATAACTTTGTAGAAAATAGCTTTTCCATATAATTTCAATAATCTTTCTATAAAACATGCGAAAAAATAATAATCGGCCTTCATAAATTTCATTATAAAAGAAACTTATGGAAAAAAGCTTGGTAAAGAGTTTATTCATTTCAAAATATTGGAAAACTATTACTTGTAGACATTTTTCTATTCTATACGAAGTAAGCAATTTTAGCAGACGGTACTAAGTACAAAAGTGGGACTGCTCGTAAAATAGATCGAAGCGATTTCGCGTTCTTCGATACAGTGGCATTCCTGTACTGAAATTTGAAACTTAGATTATTCTGTACACTAGTATTTGTCGATTGTTTCACTGGTCAACACAAAGTGACCGAATAATAATGAAAACTAAACGTCTATTAAAAATTAAGTCAAAATTTATCGATTTGAAAACGTTTTCACAAAACCAAAACGCTTCAGCAAGTTCACAAAATGAAGAATTAATTATTTGTTGATATGTCATTACCGGCAATTTAAAATTCTCCGGAGCTGTTTAAATGTAAGACGAAAGGATATTTATTATTGCAAAAATCAGTTAATATATCAGTCAATATAAAAAGATATTCGTTTCTTTGACTACAACGTGTGTGGACCATAGTATCAATAACCATATAATATACTATGCTCAACGACGTTCTATTCGGTTGCCGTGTCCACGGATACCAGTTCTGAAACTTTCGTAAATTGATTTTTCAATTGATTTATGGATCCAGCTTCAAATTTATCTGTAATTTTTCCATTCCTCTCTCAAATATTTCAAGAGCAACTGATTTGGCTACGTATCTTGTATTAATCCGGATTTGAGAGACCGAATAGCAACCAGATTCTCCACAAGGAGCTCATGCGGACATAGATAAAAAAAGAAAAATGGGAACGATAAAATTCGACGAAGAAGAATAGATTATTCCAACGCTTAAAGAAAGTTAAAAGATCTAACCGAGATTTGTAACTTCAATTGCTTTACCAATATTAAAGCTCCGTTTTAAACGAGGTATCGGTAGACTATAAAGAATATAAATTGCGTGATAATTGTCATAACGCCACTGATTTCAAGTAAGATGCGTGATCACTTTCGATGGTTATTTTCTCAGAATTGTTTACTTTCTTTGCTTTCATAATCCTTGGAGACTCCAAACAAACTTGTTACACAACGAACCACGCTTTTGAATGGGATCTCTCGGATATTAACAAGATAGCGGTCGTTATGTTAAATGAAGGAACGTTACATATACTCTTAAAATAATAACTTGAAAGCTAGGTATAACTTTTAAGACTCTTCCAAACTTACTTACGGAAAGGGTGTGAACATAATGCTTAATATTAATATTTTCTTTGTAATACTTACTGGAATGTACAAATATAATGGCAGATGAAAGAAAGTTTTCCGTTTTATAAATGCTGTTCGAAGGCTAGATTCATTTATAAATAAAAAACAGTTATGTTGTCGGTAACAGTAATAGGAAAACATCATAAGAAAGATATTTACTTAAGCTTCAGTTAATATTAACTAGTTTGTATAATTATAATACGAGGAAAGATATAAGCTTTAGAGTTGCAATTTTTTTTTTTTTGCAATAACAATTTCAATCTATTAATGATTAGGGATTACGAGATTTCAATGATAATAAAATAATAAAATAAAAGCAAGCTTGGAATCCTATGCCCAAATGCTTAGTTTTTCAGACAATAAGCCAAGTTTAAGTCTAAATTATCGCGCTTAGCTCTCTTGAAAGTTGGAGTATGGTAAGTTTCCAAGCGTTTAAATTACTGTATAGAATAATTTGTTGCATGTGTTGTATATAGCTTTTCTTTTCACGGAATCTTATTAAAGTCTGGAAAGTTGCAAAGCTTTGAGAGAACTTTATTTAAAGTTTTTGGCTTAATTTTCAAATTCACATATATATTTTTTTAATCTTAAGGCATTTTATCTGTTTGTTTACTGAAAAAACAATGTAATTCTAAAGATAATATCTTGTTTATTAACTTCTATGTTTTTTTTTTGTTAAAACTTTTTGTGACTAATAAATATAACACGAAAAGCCTTTTGAAAATATATTTAACTTTTATTTTTTTTAGCACAAAATATTTACATATGTTGATTGGATTGATTTCCTATAAAACATGAGCTATCATAAAAAGGAACATAATTTTATATACGTGTTATAATAAGGATTTTCTAATTAACTTTTTTAATTAATGAGGAATAAATTAAATTGTCGAATAGTTAACAAACTTTCTATTACAATGTAGATACAAAAATATTCCATGTGGTATTAATAAAAAAAATATAAAGAGAAGTACACTGGTACTTTACTTATTACAGATAGTTTAATGAGTAATCATGAAAAATAATACAATACAAAAAAATTGTATAAGGCTTCAAGCTAGAAAACTAAACGGGTCGTTTAAAAAACACGAATGTGCGTTGTGTCGCGTGGGACCACAGTTTTGACATTCGCAAGTTACCATTACAATTGAGTGGGGTCATCTGCAAAAGGTTCCAATAAAATGATCCAAGTTGGCTGTTTGACAAAAAATCTTTTCACTCGAGCTTACGGACAGCTTGAGCTATTAAAAGTTACCCTAGGACTGCTATTCATACTCATAGCATCACTATCGCGGAAAACTAGACAGTTCATAGGAAAATGTTAAAAAAGCTCCAGAAAAATGATTTTCCGTTGAAATGTCAATTTGGACCACTTGGTTGGTATAACCTTTCCAGGGACCTATTCAATTGACTCGTTGAAAAAAATGAAATAATAACGGGTTCGTTTAAAAGTCGTATCAAAATGAGACCACGATAAGCATACAAAAATATTCATGTATCCGAACAATGTGACTTCTCACAAATCAACCATCACAATGGGAAAGTTTCATGAATAAGTTCTTCATGCACCATAATCCTAGTGCCTAGTGTGACTTCTTTCTGTTGCCGAAATTTAAGATTTGACTACATGAGAAGAAATTTTCGACATAAGAGAATAAATTTGGATTATTGAGATTTTGTACACTTCCATGTATTTTGTCACTAACGACCCGGGTTTGGCCTTTCGGCAACTTCAGGCATTCGACACTGTTTACTGTCTCTCAGTTCGAGTCCATTCGTGTGCTCGAATGCCTGAAGATGCCGAAAGGCGAAACCCGGGTCGTTAGTGACAAAATACATGGAAGTGTACAAAATCTCAATAATCCAAATTTAATATTGAAATTCCATCAAGCACCCTCAGTCGATGTCTTAAATTAAATTATAAGAGAATACCATCGCCATAGACCGTGGCTACTTGTAAGGGCTTAAACAAACTCTTTTCTCATTTGTTATTAATAAAATGAAGAATTTACTTAAGCTAAACTGAATGCATATCCTGCCAGGGAGATACGTTGACTAACATGTTTCAAAAAATGTATTTGTTATATAGAAAAAATTTCTGCAAAACTTTTTATCATGTATTTTTCTTCTTAACAATTGAGTAAACGATTTTGAACATACGTAAACAATAATAAATTCCTCAAAGATTCAATGAGATATTGTTGATAACGTTGTTGGCCACGGCTACGGAAGTCTCGGGTTCAATTTCCGGTGTGGATAGTTTTATAAATTGATCTTTCAATCAATTTATGGATTTCTGTTCGTAATCTGAGTGTTTGTGATGTATAAAATTCCTTCCCTCCCATCCGATCTTCAAAAACGGGGTGTAGTGAGAGCGAATGGCTAACCAGTAGTCTTGTACTAGCCCTATCCTTCTATCCCTACTCTCTTTGAAAAAAAGAGAGATTGAGCAACTGAGTAGCAAATAGTTCTCATAGAAAAATTCTGTTGAGATATCTCCATTAAGAGGCCATATGTGTAGTGCGGGAGCGGACGTGGAGGAACAAAAAAGATTACATATTTTTAAAACACACTCAACTGACTAAAATAATAACTGTAATTTGACTATGACAAATCTTCCATTTGTTTTAATATTATCCTAAGCTTATATAATTTTTCTGTAATACATTTTCTGTAATGAGAAGTACTTTTTCCATCAGTTCATCATTCCATTTGTATGAATATATTATATCGTATAATTATTTTGATGAGGGATACTAATTTTCTAAAAATTGTATTTTTTCACAAAATTTTAATAAATATTCAGTCTTGATATTTTGAATCCAATCTTAAAGATTCAGGATATCTTTGCTTTTTTCTGTCTCTTATGCTAACCGTTTTATTATATTGAATACTAAAAATAAGCATGTTTCGTTATAATATAAATGTATATTCATGAAAAAGTTGAAGCTTGAAATCGCAATTAGAGCTATATTATTTCAACTTGAGTTTACAAAGTTCCTTAAAATATGTAATATTATATTTCAAATATTTTACAAGGCAGTCATAGAGAATACTCTCCCATTTAAATTTCCAAGCTTATCATTATTACGTATTCAAATATTTCATTTTGGTGAAATGAAGCAAGGAATCAGTAAGTCAAGCAATATTTGTTAATATTTCAACACCGCGAAAATATTAACGTTTCATATGAAAATAAATGAACGGATTTGGCGAAATGCGTCATTCGTATTTATAATGGTTTTATATCAAAGACTATGTATATGCAAATATTAAGCTGCCGTCAAATTTAATTATCCCTGTAAATACGGGTTTGTTTATTCATTAATGAACCACTGTTGCGTCTTTTTAATTACGAGACAAGGACTTTTTGATAGGATGTCAAAAAATGAAAAAGTTTTTTTCGTTTCATGAGTTTTTTTGATAAAATTTAGTTATTTAAATACTCTTAAAAATAACCCACAGATTTATTTTCTGTCGTTTTACATTAAATTAAATTATTTATCTTTAAACGCAAATTAAAATTAAAAAGTACAAACTTGAGACCAAATGAATTATTTATAGTTTTATAATTTTCTTTTTAATTAGTTGTGTGGTAAAGCGTGGATTATTACATTTTTTTTATTAATTGATATACTACATGTTTGAATATATTAAATATTCGTTCAAATCATGATTAATTAAATATTTTAAGCAAAAAAACACGTTTACCAAATACTTAATATTTTATATTTATGTAAAAATCTATGGTTTTCATCAGATGGATAGAATCTAATTGATTGTCGTTTCCAAATTTATTGTATAAGGAAGAAATTGAAATAAAATAATTTATGCAAAGCACACCACTAAGTACTGGACTTTTCGCGATGTGCCTATACATGTTTTGAAATCTTTACAGGAAAATTACAAAAGTTTCAACGTAAACTTTCATTTGGAACTTCAGAAATTGTTTAGGTTTAACGATCATTAAGCTCAATTTTATTGAAAATAATTGTGTATTATAAAGAAAATGTCCTGGCAATTATTGTGCTATAACTTTTTGTTTACTGTTTCATACATAAATAATGATTAATTAAAAATGGTCTGATTATTCGACAAGATAAGACGCTGCGTCATAATGGCCAGTAAAAAGTAAGTGCCTTAAAAGGTTTTGTTTGTTTTATTATCTATTGCGGCGGTATATTATCAAACATTAATAACATACTTCGGCCGAGAAGAAGTCACATTTATTATTCGAGAAAACTTTTGCAGAATACAAATCATCAGTTTGGACTGGTATAGAAGAAACGGCGAACCGTTAACGGCGACCTTTCTCCAAAACAAGTGAATGCTTTCACAGGAGGAAGTACTTAGTAAGCAAAAGCTCCTTACACAAAAAGAACACATTATACAATTGGGCCGAAATGGCTACGTGATTATACCATAAAGGACTTAAGTGCAGCCATTTTGAATGCTTTCGAAATGTCCTATCTACATATATATTACCGGAAAACAATAAGGTGTACTTTATGACAAGTGTCGAACAAATAATCGCTAGCACTCTACTCATAATCCTGCCAAGGCTAATTCTTTTCTACAATAACCAAAAATAAATTTTGAAAACTGTATTGACAAACTTTTCTTCAAGCGGGCCTTTTTAAATCAAAGTTCGCTAACTACTTTTAATATATATATATTTTTTTTTTTTAAATAAAACACAATTTGTTTGTACTACTTCCACATATTTATAATGATCAGGACCGGTTTCACTCATCACGAGCATTATCAACAGATCAGTTGATAATGCTCGTGATGAGCGAAACCGGTCCTGATCATTATAAATATGTGGAAGTAGTACAAACAAATTGTGTTTTATTTTTTAAAATATAATGTCTTTCCACCAAGAATTGACAGTTAACACCTTAAAAGTTACTTTTAATAAGTTAACTTTTATAATTATGTATTGTAAATATAAACACTGAATGATCTATGTGAAGTAATACCAATCTTATTGTTAATTGATATTAGTAAAAAAATCTATCATCTTCATTCTAAAAAAATTTTAGTGTATGCACTTTTGGGTGTAAGATAGTTCGAGGAATTAAAGCTTACTTATGTTTTAAATAAAAAAGGCATTTGAGATTAAAACTAAAATTTCATACATATGGCAAACACATTTTACTCTTTACTTATGAGAATGAAAGTTTTTTATTGTAAGCGCATTAAATAAGTTATTTATAAAGACAATATTTATACATTGTACTATTATTAGGTCAATAAGAAACATAAACCAAATTAAAAAAAATCGTAAGTTATTTGATGGTGAAATGTGGTACGTCAAATAAATAATATATTCGTCATACTCAGCGAATGATTTATCATTTTTTTTTTAATTGATGAAATCTTTGATAGTCAAGCCGAGCTAAAATACGGCATATATTTTATTTTCAGTTGAAGGTGTTGAAAAAGTAGTTTCGGTTGATTGGGGTCTCCTAATGCTGAACCGTAAATAACGAGGTTTTCTAAATAACAAAGTACCTGCAAGATTTTCTTTGGGAGGTTCCGGTCATCCTCCTCGGTGATTTGTGTTCTGTAGGTCGGCCGCTCAAACACCGGTGGGTTGTCGTTGACATCCCGCACATGGATAATCACGGTTGTATAGTTTTCTTTGAGGTTTTCTGAAGCAGCCAGTTGGAGCTCATACTGAAAAATAAAAAAAAATATTTTGAAATATGATAAAATATCAAAGTATTTAGTTCTAAAAATTATTATTAGTTCGTTGATAGATATTTCGGCTTAACGCCACGTCAGAGGTATACTTACACTGATTTAAGCTTAGCTATATATACTGTTTAGAAGAGATAGACAATATTATGTTGATTCGATTTATTATGAATTGAAAAATAAAACGTCACATTACATTATTTGTAGACAAGACCAGTGAAGGTCAGTTTATTTAAATAAATAAAATATTTTATGCGATTTAAAAAAATGTGTGGGCTGAAATCGATTTACCGCACGTCAAATCATCGGCTGGAATATCTCCAAACTGTCACAGCTGTGTGATCACGCGCTTATCATATTATGAAGAAAATTATATACTAGCTGTACTGAGCCTTCGATTTAAGTATGCATCATGTCAATAGCAGGATGTGCTAACAATTTTTAAATTTAATATAAAATTAAAATTGGTAACTTTGTTATTCCACTGATTGTATTAAAAAGAAACATCTCTAGACTTTATTTTAAAATGAATTTCGACAACGTTACCGCCGATTCCATCCAAAATTTTTTCATTAAGTCCATTGCATCAAGGTCTATTATATCAAAGTTTTACAGTATTGACCTCAAATGTTTAACATATTATTATATTTAATGAAATGACTAAGCTATCACTAGTAGAAATTTATCCAAAATTTATTAACTTTATTTGCTCAGTAACTAAATCGATAATTTTGGTTTGGTCAATAAATAATTGCCATATAAATAAAGTTTTGGTTACGTTTCATTAAAAATACATAAATATTTGACCGTTCAATTTAATAACTGTCATTTTATATAAATAACTGAGCGTTCACTTTATTAACTGACCATTTATCGAATTAGTTACTGTCCATTTATTATTTCTCGCTGACCAAAAACTGAAATAGTTACTGACCCAACGATTGTAGGCTTATAATTTATATATACATATTACATGAACATCCTCGTTGACACCTGCTTAGCTGGGATTGATGATAAAATCAAAATTACGCTTAGAACAAAGCTATTTAATAAAAGATGGTCTTAAATCGACTGGATAAATATAACACTAAATACAAATTTCAGTTAATTTTGTGATTTGTATATTTTCAGTGAATGAGGTCATTTTGCTGTTCAAGCAATAAATTGCAAGAAAGTAAAAAAACCTTCATTTTGGTTTTACAAACGCCCAGCGGGAGTGCATGAGTCTATTGTGAGTTGTGAGTATACATTTCAGTTACTTTCATAGCCCTATCCTGCTATCTTAACATTCTACGAAAAAAGAGAGGTTCGGCGACTGAATAACAAGCAGTTCTCGTACAAGCACTTATATTGAGATCAGCTTCATTAGTAGTTCATATGTTTCTCATTAGGAGTGGACATGATTAAAAAATCGATTTTACTTGGTCAGTAAAAATTGTAAAAGATTTTGTATTGGAATGAATATTAGTAATTACTTTTATGATGATAATTATTGTCAATTCTCTGTGGAAAACATTTATTTTCATAAATAAAAAAGTAATGTAATTTATGACAACAGTGTGAGGGGGGTTAAGTCGATCAGTTTGACTTTATTCGTGTACTGAACGCCTGAATATGCCGAAAGGCAAATCTCGGGTCATAAGTGACAAGGCATAATAATATATGACAAAGTAATAAAAAATAAAGTATCAAAAATTGACAGTTACCAGCTTAAATGTGACCATTCGGCTTAGGGTTAACAGCAAACAACATTTAACGCATATAATATTTACACAAAAACGTATTTTTTATATGTAAATGTTTTATGTAACGTTACATTATCCTTTAAACAAGTAAATTTTCTACGATACCGTCTTGACGTTTAAATATTCATAAACCAGCATAATGGCAGTATTTTTTTTAAGCTTTTACGAGATTGAATATTATTTTTTTGCGGCATTTTTGATCGGGTTATTAATGGTTAACAAAACTTCACCATAACTAGGTATGAAATGAATTCAAACAAAAAATCAGAATCGATGCTACGTTTACATTAAACGTGGTTTTTTTGACGTTGATTATTTTTATCTATCAAACATATTATCTTCTTAACTGCGAGCCGTCATTTATAAAACTGTAATTTTATTTCATTGCATTGTTTCAGCTTATCCACTTATGTTTTTGTTTTGAGAATATTTTTTGACACAATGCAAGAGTATTAAAGAATTTTTAATGAAAAATGTCAAAGGAATTTTCATCAAAACCTTTCATCAAATAATACGATGCTTAAAAAAACTTTTCATAACATAAATTTTGTAGTATTTTATGAAATGAACGCTTTTCTTAAATTAAATATTTCAGAAAAAAAGTCATTTTCAATTAAAATATAAAGAAGAAGATGATCACCGTTGAAACAGGTTTTATTAAATTGATATTTAGGTTAATACTACATCTTAAAAGTATCCTACTATCTTCAAACACAAAAGTCAGATGTTTAAGAATCTGATGAATACAGTACGTCCTTTAATGGTAAAGATACACTCTTATTGTCTTGCATTTTGAGAGAAAGTCAGCACTTCTCGCAGAGCAGGTGAATAAGAGTATATCGGTAAATCTTAAAGTCTATATATACACTTTGACAGACAAAAATATGATGATCCTTGATCCTTCCCTAAAACCCAAAAGATGTTATTTTACGCTAGAAATAAAGTTTCATTTATTTTATCCATAAAACCTTCACTTTTTGAAGAAGAATTGACGATAATTAGGCATAAGTAAATACATATCAAAGAATTTGGATTATTGAGATTTTGTACACTTCCATGTATTTATACATGGAAGTGTACAAAATCTCAATAATCCAAATTTGATATTGAAATTCCATCAAGCACCCTCAGTCGATGTCTTAAATTACATATCAAAGAGACTAGCAACACGAAATTTTGTTGATTCATTATTTGATGATGAAACAAAGTCCACTTCTCCGCAAATAATTATCTAAAATTCTAATCTATATTAAGTATTATTATTGTACATATTTAGATTATCGCTGTATCAATTTACTCACTTTTTCGGGAGTAAATTTGTCTATTTTTAAAGCGCAGGGTTTTATAAAAGATTTTCTGATTGAAAGTTAACCCGTATTTTATACCAAGTAAAGATTGTTTTAAATATTTTTAACACATATTCGTTCTCAAGTGTGAGTAGGAATCCAACGAGGAATGAATAAGAGTGAATCCCTCAATCTATCTTTATGGAGAAAGTAAAGATAGGAAGTTAGACGATACCTCATAGATTGTTAACTGCTTTATACCCCTTTATAATTAGTGACGGGGTTGGTATAGTGTTCAAAACAATAGTCATATTACAGAAATATAGCAGAAAATACATGTATTAATCTGTCCGCTTGTCTGTCTTTCATAAGAACCCATCCCAAAATGTGAACAGTAGCGACGGGAAATTTGCACATGTCATTCTGGCTACCATATTTATAGGTCAGCTGTGTTGCTTTCAACTTTTATTATTTATTATATTTTGCGGGTGTTACATGAGGTACGGTCCATGGAAATATTTTCGACTTTCAACCTTTAACATTAATACGAATTAATACGTGTCGACATCCGTAGCGCAGTTGGTAGCATCGTGGGCTTCGGCCACGGATGTATCGGGTTCAAATCCCGGTGCGGACAGTTTTCATAAATTGATATTTCAATCGATTTATGGATTTCCGTTCATAGTCTGAGTGTTTGTGTTGTCTAAAAAACTCCCTCCTCACCCACCCATCCTATCCCCACTGGGAGTAGCGACAGCGGTTAGTCAACCACTAGTCCTGTCCTAGCCCTATCATTCTATCCCTACTCTCTTCGATAAAGAGAGGTTGAGCAACTGAGTAACAAACAGTTATCATAGAGAACGTTCTGTTGAGATACGTATACGTACATATGCTCCACATTAGGAGAGGACATGGAAAACAAAAAACTAATTGAAGGGACTATATTTTGTGGGTGTTGTATAAGGTACAGACCATCGTGATTTTTGACATTCAAATTTTAAAATTATTATTAATTGATAGACTATATATTTATTGGTGTTAAGTGAGATACGGTCCACGGTGATATAATTATCTTTCAACATAAGCTTGCACCAAAATAACGCCATAACATAATAATGCAAGTTATATATAAATGTTCAGTTGGAAATTCGATCATTGGATCGCAAGATGTTCAAAGCATAATATTTTAAATATTTATTTGTGTTTCAAAAACAGATATAAGGCAGGAAATCAAACAAAATGAAGCAATGTTCCAATATAATCAACTAAAAGTTGGCTGGCCCCACAAAGAGATTTAATAAATTTATGGTTGCCTGTTCTAAGTTCACGATGAAAACGCAAAAATTTAATATGAAATTTCTCATTATGTTGATTATTTCTTGTACGTGTTAAGCAATTCACTGAGTTTCCACTCATTATTTTTACGAGACTTATAAGAAGAAAGGTCCACATCAAATAAGGCATCGCACAGTGATTTTGCACCACGTGAATTTCTAACGTTAGTCTTAATTGTTAAAATATTTTTAATTTTTAATTCATTTATAAAAAATTGTATACAATAAAGTAGCCGATTATTAAATATCAGAACAAGTCAAAGGACAAAAATTCGGTTTTTTTTTGTAGGATAGAAAAGTAATTAAGCAGTGATTATCTACATCGAAAAAAAAAAAAAAAAAAAAAAAAGATTTTAATATTTTATGGGAACTAATTATTTGGTCAGTAATTAATACCATAATTGGTCAGTTACTAAATCGATAAATATTTAGTAAAAAATAATAAAGTCAGTAAATAATTGCCAATAAATATAATGTAAGTATATCAATAGAGGTGTTCTACGAGAACTGATTGCTACTCAGTTGCTCAACCTCTCTTTTTCGAAGAGATTGGGGATATAATAATAGGGTTAGGACAGGACTAGTGTTTGGCTAATCGCTCTCGTTGCGTCCCGTTTTCAGGATCGGATGGGTGGGAGGGAATACATTAGCTGTTTGATAAATGTAATATTAAATATTAATTGATGGAAAATCATGTTTAATTTAGACTGTACATGGATTTTAATTTTGCGCATAAATGTTCAAAAAACGTTTAAATGCCAGTTAATACATTAAAAGGAACACATTTATTATCGCAATACGTCCATATTTTGAAATATTATTGATAATTTCGTTGTTTTTTTCGTGATTCATGAAAACCTTTTTTTCATCAGTACTTCAAAATTATATAATAATTAAAAATTTAAAGGATTGCCTGATTAAATAAATATATATTATTAATCAGAAAGTTTTTTAATTGAATTGAGAATGGCCAACTCGGTCCATAGTACGGCGGGGTGAGTCTTGTAAGGCTTTGTGAAATTGTTTGTAATCTCTTTCACTCGTTTCTCCGCAAGATGGAACTTACAGAGAGTTTTCGACGGGCGTTCTTTATTGAGGGGAATGTTTGAAATTCACGTGCACGCTCCTCGCGTCCATTGTTGACGAAGATTTCGTGCATCAGGTGCAAACGAGATAAAAATTTGTAAGTATCTGTACCCCTGCATAGGCTATTAAAGCTCTTCTTCGAATAGAATCTCAAGCAGGGTAACTATCAACATTGGGATTTTTCAGTTGGGGAACTATGCATTTCGTGCTGCATTAACGTCGAACAACCAATTCAAATACTATTAAGCTATTGAGTGATACGAAAACCAATCGCTACATAAAGTTAAGACAGTTTTAAAACTATTTTACATATTAAATGTAAAACAGTTTGTACTCAGAAAGCTTATTGGTTTATATATGTAATTTATATAGATATATGCAGTGGTGTAGTGGGGCCAGGATGGGCCAGGGTTCCGTCCTGCAACTTTTTTGACCTGGAACCTACTTTTCAAGTGTACTAAAAACTTTTTTGATGATATTATGAAATATTGTACATAGAATTTTGTAATTATGTATGAAAACTTGTGCAGTCAACAGATATATCGTGAAAAACAATGAGGAAATGAGTATGGGTGGAAATGAATGATAGCCCTGGTACTTTTTGATTTAGCACCACAACACTGCCTATATGAATTCAAAATTTGTCCAGTTACAAGTGGGCTACTTGAATTCATAATGGAACATCTCAACGTACATAGTTTTAACGAGAACTGCTTGTTATTCAGTCGCCCAATCTTTTCTTCTCCATAAATAGTAAAAGTAGAAACAGGCAAAAAACACATAATATGAAGAGATAAGAAATAATTGTATCAAGCAGCATCTTGGAATATGTTTTTTATTGTCAGTAGGGTCTAATAATATAAAGTTGTATTTCTACGTAATATAGGATTAAAAATTAAGCGATTTGAAGATTATTTTTAAGTCTTGTTTCAAGTGAAAATAGATGCCAATAATCTCTTTTAGTATAATAATATAAAGGTTACAATCTTTTAGGAATGAATTTTGATAATATGTAACGGACTTAATAAAGTGTATACGTGTACCGTTTTGTTTAATAATAAAGCAATTAAACTAATTAATCATTTATAAAATCTGTTACTATGATCAATAAATTACTTGTTAGCAACATTAAATAGCGGTGGTTAATTCTAATTTAATCACGAGTAAAATAATTATTGTCATATGAACGCATTTTGTGGACTTCCTGTGACATTCATTTGCATACTAACAATTATTCAAAAATTAATATTTATTTATTATTAATTAGTGTTGTAAAATCTTCAAAAATTATCAATTATTCCCTACCGGGATTACAGGACTTTTCAAATTCGATCCGATGATTTAAAAATATGTTTATTTACGTATTTTTTCAATATCGCAAAATTATAAAAAAAGTAAATCAGTTATACTATTTTAATTCGTCATTATTTTTTGGTCCTGTAACTGGGTAGTGGACGCGTTGGACTTTTCCCGGAAACAACAATATATGGATTTGTGACAAAAAGTATGAGTGTCTTGGATGTCACTAAAACCGGTAACCGATTCTAAAATTTGTGTAGAGAGAGCGGTTAAATAACTATAATACATACCTCATTGCCAACGTCTCAGAAAAAAAGATTGGGTGACTAAATTAAAACCAGTTCCTGTATGGATAAAATTTTATGTGACATTGCTCAGAATATGCTTTAGGCAGTTAGCTGTATATTTAATTAAAAATCGGCACCAAAATTGCTTGAATTATGAATACTTTGAAATTGAAAATTCTACCTTCTATTATTTATCTGCAAGATAGCACTGGATGATGTCTTTGTCTAATATTTGATTGAGAGCGAGGTAGCAAACAAGCCAGATTTATATTGTTTGAGAATGTTACCCGTTATGATATTCGGAAAAGTATCCGCTCCTGGTAAACAGCCAACATTATGAATTATTGCATCGCCGTACCTAGTAAATTCGGCATGCACACATAACAATAAATTTCCAGCATAGACGGCGACTGTCTGAATTTTGCGATAGCTAGCACAATATTGACTTTGAAATTAGTTGCCATAGCAAGGCTAGGGCCATTGATTTGTGAGGCGGGAGTAACAACTGGTTCGCTGCATGTGAAGTAGTAACGAGACAAAAAATCTGTGCAACTAAATGCGACGCCTCATGAACGGAATGCAGCTCGAATCCTGGAATGTGATTCAATGTCTTTATTGAAAACATAATATTTTAAGTAATTTATTATTTTCAGTGGATATAATATTGACGTAGTAGGTATACACTCTATAGCGAACGGCTGATTCTGATTATCTTAACTACAATATCTGATGTGTCCGTTGTTCAGTAGTTAAAATTGCTTACTTTGGTTACAGTGCTAACGGACTCAGGCCAGTACGGACAGTTAATTGATCGAAGGCATGGATGTTTGTAATGTGTAAAATTTATTTCGTCGCAACGTCGCAACCATCTGGTCCTATAAGCGCGGCGTAGTGAGAAGGATAAGCTAACTACAAGGCCTTTCCCAGTCGTATCCTTCTATCCCGACATTCTTCGAAAAATACATGGCTTATAAAAAGTACGACTCACAAAAGTTGCATATGTGATTTTCAGCTCGCTACGTTGCTTGATCATTAATTTTTGACGTATGAAATTTTATTGTTAAGATTATCTATAAAATTTGTTATACTACAGACCAATTCTAGTTTTTGAAAATTAAAAAATGTTTTTATTTTCTTTAGTTGGCGCTACAGTTCATTTAGGTTCATCGTTATCAAAATAAAACTGTCTTTATAATAAAACCACAAAGTTTTATTTCAAATGAATCTTTGAATTTTCAACAATTTTAATGTGTCATTAATTTTTTGATTGCAATTGACTTTAAGTTGCGATTCCTTCATAAATTACTCCAGATTTATTTTTAAAATTTTAATGGATGGTTTAAAAACTGTAATTTAAGAAACCGATTATTTTTAATAGCTCCATTCTAATTGATAAGACTTTAATAAAAAACCTTTTCCGTGGCAACACTTGGCCGTAATTGAAACTGCTTGATAAATCGACTCATACAAGCGAGAAAGAACTTGCACGACAATAATTGTAACATTTGTTGTTGGTAAATAAGACTGCGCGTAGTTCGGGTTCAGTTCATTTTCATTCGTTTAAATTTATTTTGTAAATGTGGTTTTGGTAGCATTTAAAAGAAGACAAGACATTTAATTGTATTTGTAGGAACCATTAGTACAATTATTCAAAAGGTTTTTAATGACAAGATGAAATATTATTTGATTGTACGATCGAATTTTACTATTCATAATAATTATGATAACGAATGTTTATACAAAAATAGTTTTTTTAATCATTTTCGCGTACACACTTGAGCAAGAAAACAACTTTAATTTTGTATATATATAAATGGTTATTTCTCATACAAGACACGTTAAACTGACGGTGGAGTGTAAGAATTAGACCAAGGGTTAATTACTATGATTATTAATTACACTGTATAGAAAAATAAATGGAACGATAAGTCCATATTGCAATTACAGTACTCTGAAATTCGCAGTAATGGTATATAACATATTAATATTAATTTAAAAATAATATGATGTATTCTTATTCATAATTTTCATAAAACCTCGTGATTGGTAAAAACTCTATTTAATAATTAAAACTCTCTAAAAGATGAGGTTTTAATCCTTCCGTATTCATGGTGTAAAAATAAATTACTACAGCCTTTAAACCTTTAAATTATCTGTGAAATAGTTTATACAAAAAAAAAAATTTTTGCTATTTGTAAATAAAATAGTTCTACATATAATTAAAAATACATTATAGTCAACGTTTTATTTGTACAATTAATCATAATTTGAAAACCTCGTCAATTTAACCATCGAACAATACAAAATTATAGTTTAGCATAGTAACAATCCGAGATGCATGACGTATCGTATGCAACTGTTTTGTTTCAAACGGCACCGAAACACGTCTCGAGCATGTTCTGCTATGAAGAATTTAGATTCATACATCTTTCGATATTTTCGCATGGTTTGATATGTATTTGAAGTTTTACACACAAAATATGGCGTAAAATAATTGCTTAATACTATATTAAAACATGTTTCAAAATTTTGAAACTATTATTTCGCTTTATAAATGCGTTTATAGGACAAAATTCATACGGTAAAAAATGTGACTGCATGAGATGGAAAGGGAAATCTCCGGAATCGTAGGAATGCAAAAATAAATAGTCCATATCTAAGATGTAGACACTAATCACTTATTACAAATACCATTAATGCTAATTTATTATAAAAATGCTACAGCAAAAAAAAATACAAATGCGTATCATCGCTATATTCAGTAACAAATAAAATTGAAGTGAACGAATATTTATTCAGTCGACGTCCGTGTCTCAGTTGGTAGCGTCGTTATCTACGGTTACGGATGTCTCGTGTTCAATGCCAGGTGCGGATGGTTTTCATAGATTGTTCTTTCAATCGATTTATGGATTTCCGTTCGTAGTCTGAGTCCTCCCTCCCACCCATCCGACCCTCACGGGGCGTAGCGAGAGTGATTAGCTAACCACTAGTCCTGTCCTTTCTCTATCCTTCTATCACCAATCTCTTTGAAAAAAGAGAGGTTGAGCAGCTGAGTAACAAACAGTTCTCTTAGAAAAATTCTGTTAAGATACCTCCATTAGGCGACCATATTCTCCACATTGGGAGCGGACATGGAAAAAAAAATTTTTATTGTTTAAAATGAATATACGCAACACTTGCTTACTACGGTAGAATAAATGCCGTAAATTGGAGCCAGTTTTTTACTGCGACAAAGTGTGGCTAAGAGTGCATTCTGTAAAAAATAAAGTGCTATGAGAATATGTAAAAAAAAAGTACATTTCAAAGATATTTTCTAAGATAAATAAAAAAACGCTGTTAAAATAGAATGTGTTTTGTGTCAGATTGTTTTGTTTCTTATATGTAATGTTATTTCTTTCGACACAGTAAGAAAAATTTAATATATACATAATTCTGTAAAATATATCATCTTTTATATAAAAGCACTCTCTTTATTAAACACATCACCCTTGGCTTTTTATCTTATTCATCAAATACATAGAAAAAAAAACTGCTGTAACATTTTGAGTAATGAATAAGGACAAAATAATGATCATGGTAATATAAATGTGATGTCATATTATACAAAATAGGAAATACTGTCAAACCAACGATATGTTATAGAGAAACATAATAAGCTTCTTATGTAAGTAAACTTAGAGCTTTTGTAAATATTTTGATAACGAAGTAATTAAAATGTTCTCAGTAGAAAATATAAAAGCTTTAAATAAATAATGTGGCGGTATGAATTATTTTCTAAGAACTGTTTTCCTAGAGAATACTTCATTTGTAATAGTACGCATACAGCATTTAATTTTGACTAATATTGTTAAATGAAAGTTTAATTAGTCACAAATAGCCTTTATTGTCAACATTGATACATTGTATAAAAAATATGACATAAACGACAAAATAATACATACTCATTTGTGTCTTAAAACAAGTTTGGATGATATTTTCGATGGATTCGTCGGTGACTTTGTGGAAATTCATTTTTAATAATCGTCCAGAATGAAGAAAATTTCTTCCATCCCCCTGGATACCTCGAGCGTGCTCATAACGGCGACAGCATTCCCTCGTTGGATTTCTATGCTTATTCGCTGTCTAAGGTATTCACTTGAGCTGCACTCGCCCGTCCTGTCCGTCATCCTTCAACCGATTTCCGCCACCGTTCTCAAAGCCGAGGGTCCCCAGGGAGTTTAATTAAAAAATAAAATGATTAAAATAAACTCTTTAGAAGAAGAAAGATCCGTATACACAATATCAAAAAAAAAAATAACATTGTTTGAAATATAGGTGTATTTCTGCAAAATTGCAAATATGCATAAGCTTTCTATGGGGTACTGACATAAAAAAGCAATAACCAAAGATTTTTTATGGTGTTAAAGTAGAATTTTAGTTTTCCGCATTTTGCGAAGTGTTTTTTAGCGTCGTTTGTGAAGAAAGAACTATAATATGGCACAAAACAATAATTATTTTTATCACTCTTAAAGTGTTAACTATCAATTGATACTTGATGGAGAGGCATTATATTTTAAAAATAAAACAGTTTTTTTCGTACTTGTGATGAGTGAAACTGGTCCTGATCATTACAAAATGTGAAACTTATACAAAACGTTAAAAAAATTTAAATTATTTTTATTACTGTAGGATTGTTAAATTATAAGACCATGACAGTGTGTACTATAATATTTTTAGAATCATTACATAGTGTTGATATTACTTCATCAACACATTTTTTTAACACTGTCAGAAACGGTTTCGGTTAACGTTTTAATAGAAAATTGTCCATTGTACAAATCAGTCAAAAATGCTCACTCGCTGCGAAGTCCTGATATAATTTTAAATATAATAAAATCATGAAATTAGTAATACAAATTTCGTTTTATTTTCATAATCATAATATTTCTCTGTCCAGAACTGACAGCAAACATCATCAAATTGTAAATGTTGCAAAATTTGGTACAATTTATTCACCAGCTGAAAGTATTTTCTAGATCATACGATGGATGTTTTTTTACCCTATTATGGTGTTTGAATTTGGGTTGCGTCCATGGTATCTTACAATCGCTGTCAAAAATGCAGCAGCCGTGACGATCCCAGGAAGAAGAAAATGGCTGGAAGGGTGTCCGCTTGTCAGAAGAAAATCCCGTAGGAAATAGTGAAATACCCCTTTAAGAAATGCTATGTTACGTATGTTCTTGATGGCATAGAAGACAATACGTTATGGGAAGAAACTGGTAACAACGAGTCGTTATATAATATGATTTTTAATACTTGAGTACTGAATAATATCAAGAATTTTCGATGGTAATACAGTATACATTATTATATAATACACTTACTTTAAATAATATCCTTTTATTATTTCGTTTTTCTAATTAAGTTTTCATGTTTTCTTAATAACGGTATTATAATAACTTTGTGTGCTAATTACATATTTTGAATTTCATTGAGTAATTTTAATTTGAATATAATTGATTTTAAATAGAAATGTAGTATCAGAAGTATTAAACTTTCTGTTAAATAAATCTTTTATCTCTATCGATTTCTTTATAAAGTAAGGAGTCACGGAAGACCAAGTTTAGAGTGATTTAGTGTTTGGCATTTTAACTTAAACTAGTAGTTTCACGTTGGAATTGTAAATTAAGAAGATGCATGTGGCGTTATTTAATTGTAATTGGAACAACGCCAAGAAACAAAATATGCTGGAATTAAAAGTAAATCACATTTGAATTTATTCTCTAAATTTATAATATGTTCATCAAAAAAGAAAATATGGTACGAACAATTTCAAATAATAAAATAATTCATCTTAAGTCCTAAACACTAGTTTATTTGGTGTCAATTTATTTGGAATTTATGTGAGAGAATCAAAAAATATATAGTTAGTAAAAAATAACTGCTGTGCAATGACTTAAAGGTAACCTAATTGTAATATTATTTTTGTAAGGAATATTCTTTTAAAAGATAACTTCAATTTCTTTGAATTTGTGTCTTTTGAAAGACAATAGAGCATGAAAAAGGGTATATTTTTAGATAATAATTAACTCAAAAATTTACCTTTTCTAGTATTAGTGTTTTTGCTAGAATTCATGTTAACAATATGTTCCTTACTAGGGGTTTTAATCTTCAAATCAAAAGAAATATCTGATAATCGTGATGTTACAAAAGTTTCCATCCGAAGGGTATTAAAGATTTAAAATCACCGTTTATTTTGATACATTTTTTAGAACTTGTAAACTTTTATGTACCACTCAAAATTGGTTTTTATAAATAGTTTTTTAACATGTTTAAGACGGACGCTTTTAAACCTTATAACTACTTAACTCTTAGTCGATAGGCAGTATGCATTCAAGTTGTGACCATTATCAAACACAATAATCGACATAAATCTTGTATTTGGACAACTAAAACAACCCAATACTTCGACATATTTTGAGGTAGATTATGCTACTTGTGAAGTAAATTATTTTCAAATAAAAGAAAAAAAACAATAAACACCACAACAAATGCATATGTTCTCTAACGTGTCAATAAAATTATTAAAGTTAAATAAAAAGTTACAATGTCTAGGCTGTGTTTGCCTTTGAAAAAATTGAAACATTGTTCAATAATAATTTATTTTAAATAAATATTCCGCAGATTTCTAAGCACAGTTTGTTTACAATATTCTTACTGAACTTAAATCCCATTAATTGGTCAATCGTTAAAATTATAACAAAATAATATAGTCAATGAGACATATTTTATGTATTTGTTGTCAGTAAATTTCATTTTAGTAATTTTTGAGTAATAGTCACATTTAAAGTATTAACTGTCAATTTTTTGATGAAAAAGAACTATATTTATTAAGAAAAAATTAAAATTCTTGTTCTACAATTTATAATTATCAGAACCGGTTTGGTACGAATACAATAGTAATATCTTTGTCATTTTACACAAAGCAAAATGCAATCTGCAACAATACAAGAACGCTTTGAAGAAAAGAATAGGACATCGTTCTTTATCGATATCGGGTTGTGTTTTCAGCGAGCATTGAAAAAGTAGTAGTTCCTAGTAAAATAAAATTATTAATATTAAATTCACTCTTATATTATAATATTAAACTGAACTATAACATATACAAACCGTTAACCATATGCATATATTAAAATTTATTTGGCGGATAAATGTGTCAAAATGAAAATTGCACAAGTTAAATCTGTATCATTGCAGAAAGCTTTTTAGAGAATCAGGTTAAAATATTTATGACCGGATACCCTCGTAATGTATTTTATTCACAAAACAAATATTAATTTTCGCAGCCTTTTAACTTTACTGTATTCCCACGTAAAGCTAGGTACTAAAATATCATGTACATATTTTAGTACAAAAGGTTTATACAAATCCCTCCTAAAAAGGTTTTGACACTTAAATAAAACAAGAAATAATGCGCTTAACTGCGATTGAAGGTCGTAAGTTGTGCAAAATATGGATTAATGACACATGGAAAGTAGTAAAAATTATTAATTTTATGATCCACTTATTTATTTTACGTGTACAATTATCCAACACATGTGTTTAAAAATAATGAATGAACAATTCATAGACAAAGTTCTGCTCTTTGATGACAAACAGCAAATCTAAATCTCAGCCGCTTGCAATTGAAAGTTTGATAAAAGCTCAAAATAGATCGAACCTTCTAGAGAATCTAGAGTCAGTTACAGACTGGGAAAACGAAAAACTTGTTTATTGATCCTTCTTACCCGTATTTGTAAGGTGTTTTAGTTTATTCTTTCCCCACGCAAATCCTTCAGGTGACATATTTATATATACATTACGTTAGTTAATAAAGACTTAGCTTTTACCTCCGCCAGAAATAAATTAGACATAAACCTGAGAGGTCCCTTTGCTCAGATTTTTTTATAAATATGCTTCACGCTAAAATGGCTATCAACCATTTTGAATAATTCTTGAGGAACTGAATATTAAGTCTTTTTTATATCACACAAACTCAAATAGTATTTTAATTTACTCGAGGAAAAAATACATCAAATCTTTTACCTATTTATTATAATATAATTAAGTTAATTTTGATCCAATTTGGCATATAATTCGTTTCTTTAAATATTTATTACAATGCCATAATGCCTTACAACATTATTTATCTTGTGTGTATTATTTAATATAAACGAATGGTAAAGTCAGATCAACATATTTAGTTAAAACGATGGCACGATGTCGTCATAACTATCATTTACCTTTGGAACTAAATAAATTGCTATTTTTTACCGCTGCACGATTGAGTTCTATCAAGTTAATCAATAATACTTGTGACATATAAAAAGATTCAAATATTAGTTATCGTTATTTAAATACACTAAGAAACATTTTCCCAAATTCAAGTCGTCTACTTTTGATTTGTTTTGTTACAAATGTACTATTTCAAGGGAACATTGGTGCTTAGTTTGCTAACAACACGCAATCTTTTAGGAAATCCTTTTAAAAATTTGGGGCTGTTAAATCAAGCGAAAGAGCCAGCCAATTAATGCCCTCGAAGCGTGAGATTAGGCAGTTTGGGAAAAAGGTCTTTTAAAATCCTCATTGATTCTCTCTATATGTTAGCCGTTGCCCTATCTGTTGAAACCATATGCTCTCTTGGAAAATAAATTGCAAGTCAGGTATCGAATAATCACGAAACATCGTTCTTTCACGATATACATTACAGTACAACTCCATGTTTTTATTTAGATTTTTCTTCACTCGATTTCAGCAATTGGAAATTTGTTTTACTGTCCTTCTTACTACATTTAGTTTCAAAAGAAATATTAAGTCTAAAAAATAAAAAAAGTTTTTTTTGTATAACCAAATGGACTGTGGCTGAATAGTAAGGCTTGGCTTTTTCAATATTCATGCAGTTTCTCGATCAATAAATAATAATAATTTACGATTTTTCATCAAAAAAATATTGATTTCTGTGATTATTTTATTCCTAATGTATGGTGAAAAGAGAGATTTTTCTATGCATTTATTATATTAGCATTTAACTTTAATTTTAAATTAAACAAAACAATCCAAATTATTAAAACACATACACAAGAATTATGTAAAACAATTGTCGTATTTTAGGATCATGTCATTGTCAGAACTTAAAACATTACAGTAGATGTATCATTTATAAACATGGCAATTCATTTAATATCTACTAGTTTTCAATGTAATATTTATTTAATTTTTTTCTAAATTGACAAGAAAAATTACATGCCTGTGTCTGCCAAAGAGGTACAATTATTTATCAGCGTTAATTAAGTAATTTTGTAATACCGAACTACGACAAGTAAGTAATCCCCTGTTCATCTGGAGAGTTTTCTCGTATACCCGAATAATTTAAAGAATTTAAAGGTGATCGACCTTAGAGCTGGAAAGGAGAAGCATATTTATTCATTAAGCAACCGGTGACCATTGTCCCGTGATACATATCAATGACCATCCTTTATTATTAAATTTCTCCTTGGCCGTGAGAAAATTTGTAATATAAGCACCAAAAGCCCGAGTTGGATGAGTAATTCGAAATATAATATTAAGATGAATATGGAGTTCTAAAGGAATTATTCTGGCTTTAAATTGTGTATTTTTTTTTACTTTTGGTTTGTTTCTTTCATAACGCCATTAAGCTGAAAAAAATAGTTTATTAACTGTGGAGGAAACAAAATTTCTATGATTATTATTATATAATATTTCGGAAAACGTATCACGTGTCGTGCTATTGAAATAATTTGTTTATTTTTATGTGTGATTGCATGACATTGAAAAGTTAAAATATATAAACATAAACAACCAAAAATTAGCAAAATAAAAACAAGACGTTGTTTTGAATGAATACATATTTGTTTACTGTAAAAATGTGAACTTAAACGAACTCTTTAAAAACATTCATTTGTTTTCTTTGATATTATTGAAATATCGCAATTTATTGAAAAAATATTAGTGACAATAGCTACTACCGATGTGGAAAACAATTTGTAAATTAGTCACTCAACCGCTTTCACTGGAGATGGTAAAAAAAGTATGTTCAGGTAATGACAGAACTAGTAGTCAGTTAATCGCTCTCTCTACGCCTCGTTTTCGCGAATGCAGTGGCAGTGTGGTGTGTAAAGACAGATTAAAACATTAAATATTCCATGCTTTTAGATGAAACAACAATTTTCAATTAAAAAATCAATGTATAAACGTTTCCGTTCTCGCATTCGAGCCGCTGAAACGTAACTTAAGATGGAAGAAAAGTACACTCTCAGACCATTTGGCTGTGGGACAAATAAAATAAAATATGAAGTCTCCAAAGGAAATTGTTTTCTGAAAATATATACAGTATTCAACTAACGTGATGCAAACATATTCCTCGGGAAGATTCCTTGTTTGATATGGGTGTAGAATGGTTTTGTCATAATGGGTTATAGGTATGTGCACATATGCCTAATCTAATCGCCATAAACTGTGACAGTACTAAATACCTTGTATCATTATACCACAATATGAGCCCATATATTTCTTGAGAATGTAATTAGATAAATAGACTGTCGCATTGAGCAGTCATCTTATCTAGAGCTTAGACAAATTAGAGGAATAGGCAGACACGTTATTTGCATGCGTGACATGCCTTTTGTTTTTATTTGTTTTTGACAGGAAAAAGACGAAATTAATTTAGTTAATCTTTCCATGTTTCAACGTTTCGAGAAATAATAGTTTTTATAGTTTGGCGCATTTTTCTAGATTGATCGTCTGAAATACGAGTATGTATTGGGATATGAAACCTTGGGAAATACTAGATGGAAAAATCTAAAATGAACAACTATTTAAAATCAAATAATTTATTTCTTTGGACATGTGTTGCGCCTAGATTTTGAACATATTCTTTCTATCAAAATTCCTAATACCCTTATTCCGCGTTCATCGTTTAGATACCTTCAGAAACAATAAATCGTAACAATGAATCTACTGCAATTGATTATTACACCCTGAATTCAGAGTATGTTTCATTCCTCCGCCAACATATCTACTTTGTTGAGAAGTATAAGAAAAAACACCGTGATTTTTGTTTTCATGAGACGTGAAAAAAGTGTAGATTTTCTACAATAATTGCTTGACAGAAAAGATTAGTATAAAAGACTCAAGAATTGCAAATTTTATGATTAAATTGTACTATTCATTTGAATAATTATTTTTTTCAATTGGTTTAATAATGCTTTGTAAATTGCATTGTTCTGTTGATGCTTACTAAATACTTAAACGTACATATTATGGAGATTCTTCAAATATGTTTTCTCGAATTTGAATAATTTTGAAATTTGACAATTGTGGAATAGTAATTTTTTTTAAATTCATTTTTCAAATTCAAATCCCACATTTTTTACAAACGTTAATAATGTCACTATCTTTGCACGTAATATATTTTTTTAGTCAATAAATTTGGTATAAGAGTGTTTTATGATAATTTCAAGTGCCATTAAAAAACACTTTCTAGCCAAGTTGCATAATATTTGCTAGCCATACACGATCATTTTTTGTGTTCTTTTCCTCGACGTTCATTCTTGCGAGATAACGTACGGTAAATTAGAATGTTATTTGTAACAAATGTTGAAGGATAATTCACTGGATTTTACCAGTATACAGGAAAACCATTACGCTGGAATCAAAAACGCATCGTGCAATACTTGCTTCAAAACAATGATTTAAAATTTAAACGAGGTCAATAGCCAAGATTCATTCATGTATATATTCTGGTATTGAATATATTTATTTAACAGTAGTTTACGATTCCGCTCTGGAGCCAAATAGTCAACGATCTTGGGTGGTTGTCCCATTCGTAGCAGCGCTGACTATTAGTGAAGGGACACTGATTGATTTTGATTTATAGATTTGTGTTCAAAGACACAGATAACTGTAATGTTTAAATTCCTTAACACCTACTCCATCTCATAAACTGGAGTGATGAGAGAGTGAATAACTACTAGTTCTATCAGAGCTGTCTCCAAAAAGGGTATATTGAGCTACTGAATAACAATAACTTCTGTTAAAATGCTACATTAAATGTTAATATAATTTACATTGAGAGTGGATATAGCTTAAAAAAGATAGCAACTAGATTGTTCTCATAAAAATATAGAAATTGAGTATAAATTTACAGATAAGAAATTACATTGATATTATAATTTTAATAATTTTATTTCTATTTCACATAATTATAAATAAAGCTTATTGGATTTCTTATTAATTTTCGATTTCCGCAGACTCGAAATTAAATCATGAAACACACGTGTACGTTAATTTACAGCTAACCTGTATAATTTTACGTGGTAACGGTCTAGTGACATTTATCACGAATTACGTGAAATGATTGATGATGGATCATCAATATCTTTTGAAAACACACCACGTTCAATTGGAATCGATCCTTTACCAGCTAGCAGCCGTTCCCTCTTTTGAAAATTCGATTTCCGCACAGAAAAAGCGATCGTGTATGGGTAGCCATTATCTTAAAGTAACCACAAAAATACTCTCTGAATGCGCTAATAAAAACTCCAAAATGACATAATAACTAAAACGAATGGAAATTTTCAGCCTAGCCTTCTGCCAAGAAAATGTAAATTATATTCAACATGCAACTGTTTCATACAATATTAAGAAAAATATTGCTTATAAACGAGACAATTTTAAATCCAAGCATCATCTAGCTTGCCCGCTTTGCGATACATCGAACAATACACCGACCTGGACCGTTGTGTATTATAATATGAATGCAAAATATTTTTCTTGCATGTCAAAATGGGCTCACCCTCATCACTATGAGTCCGGTACGCCATTCCGTTGGATAACTTTTCAAGATAATAAAAGGTAAAAGCGGCACCAATATATTATAATGTTGGCCTGTCCGCAAAATATGTTGTATAATAAACATATCGAATATTATGTTAAACTAAATATATTAGACAGAATTTATTTAAAGCTGTTTTCATTATAACATGATTTAGTGTAATGGGTTTATTGATTTGTGGAATCATCAATTTAATAATTATTTAAAGTATTCTTTCCATTATGGATTAATTATTTTACCTCAGTTATATTAATATAGATTTTCAAAAGTGAATATATATAGAATTTATTTTTTATTTATTGGAGCCAAGTAGCCACCTTCGTTGGCTTCGGTTACTGAGTTCACGGGCATGGACTTCAAATCCCGGTGTGGACAGTTTCATAAATTAATTTTTCAATCGATTTATGGATTTGTGTTCAAAAGCATGAAGGTTTTAACTACGTCCCAACCACCTGGAGCATAGCGCGATCTCTTTTTAATGTTTTTATAGACTTTTATAGTATGCATATAGAATTGCATCAATATAAATTATTAATTATGATTTTTTAATTTGAAGGGATTTAGTTTTCTGATGTTTCAACACACGATTAAAAATGAAATATGATAATATTGGGTTGCAAAAAATCTTGCAAATATCATTCAGTTATAATTTTGTAAAAAAAGGTTTATATATTATATAATTTAAGTAATTTAAGACATCGATTGAGGGTGCTTGATGTAACTTCAACATCAAATTTGAATTATTGAGATTTTGTTCACTTCCATGTATTTTGTCACTAACGACCCGGGATTCACCTTTCGGCATCTTCAGGCATTCGAGTGCACGAAGACGCCGAAAGGCGAAACCTGGGTCGTTAGTGACAAAATACATGGAAAGGTATAAAATCTCAATAATTCAAATTTAAAAGTTTTTATATTAATTTAACAGCCAGATTAAGAAAAAAATCCACTACTAATTAATATCTCATTAGAGAGGTGGGATTCAACCGGGGAGGTGCCAAAATTATTTAATTTAAAAATAATTTTCATACTCTGCAAATAAATAAAACTTCATATCGTAACATAACAGTACAAATTCAGTGAATGAATGATTATTTTACTCATTGACAAAATATATTCTTGGAGGCAGCATTTTTGAAAAGAAAATTCCGTAGGTAATAGACAAGTAAAAATAATCACGAAGAATCATAAATAAGGATAATCATGAAGTTTCAACGTCGAAGCAGGAAGAAGAAGTTATTGTAAACAGTCACAAGATACTGTGAAAAAACTATTTCACATTGACAGTAAGCAATTTGCGATAAAAAAATCTTGCGATTCGTTCAATAGAACACTAACTGAGAGATAAAATAGATTTTAATGCTGCTGACGATTTTGCAAAGAGCAAAACAAGGAATGATGTTTTTTTTGTGAATAGTTAATGTAGTGTTGAATAGGTTGTCCTAAATAAATTTACATTTTTAATGTATAATATACCTTTAATGGATTGTACATCAATAATTTTGTATTTTTTAAATAAATAATAAATATAAAAACTATTTACACATAGATTTTTTAACATATTTCAAGAACAAACCTGCGGGACTCTCTAATATCAATATCAAATATAGCATCTGTAAATGAAATTGTAAAAATAAATAAAATAAAATACATATTTTTCAAGAAATTATATTTACACATAAATATTTTCTGTTTCGTCCATAGTTGATGATTATAAAAAATACATTCTGTGCCGTGATTTATGATTTAAAATAAATAATAAGTAATTATAAAGATACCCTTAATCCAACAATATTGTAAATATTAAATCATTTTTGGAAGAAAAAACCCTAATCTTATTATTATTCGGTTGATTATATTTATCAGTGTTTTAATAAAGTTTTTATTATTTAAAATATGTATATATAATAATATCGATTAAAAAAATGAAAGGCAGAGATGCGCGGAAATTTTTTTTTTTTAGAGAAGGCGTTGTGGCATAAGGGTTGGAAACCGCTGCATTAGAGCGTACGTATGCTCAATTTCATCTACTCGTGGCGTAAAAAATTACCAACATTAAAAAACTTAACAGAATTTGAAAGTATTTTAAGTACCTAATCAATTTCTTAATATGTTTATATAAAAGATTTCCTTTCCATACTTTTAGTATCAAAAATATTTTCATACATTTTTTGTTTTAACGAGAAATTGGAACAAAAGTAAAATTTATATTGAATTATTTTACAACGTTTGCTTTACTCAAATAGTATTAAATAAAGCAATACAGTGAAGTGGTTATTCAATAAATATCAACGGAAATGGAAGTAAATCTCCAATCTAACTCTTGAATTGTATTTGCACGGAAGTGCATAGAATATTTAAGCTTTTACGCAATTCTTAAAGCAATTTCTGTAGAGTCTTAAAAGCTTTCGTAATATCCACATTATATGAAGGTATATTTCCTCTCTACCACAACGATTTGGGTTGCGGTGCCAAGTTTTGATTATAGGCAATAAATTTTACAAATTTGTCAAAACTAGCACAGACTATTTGGAAAACTTCACAGTTAAAAAGTAATCTCAGTGATTAAGTTTTCATATTAAATTAATAGTGAAAATACCAGAATTTTAAGAAGAAAGGAAAGTTATTAAAAACTCCCGAATATATTTCTTTATTGAATTTATAACAAAAGAACTTGAATAATTATAAAATTATTCATAATTTTGAGATATTTACACAATGTTGGATTCCAATGTGGAGCATAATGACCTCTAATGGATCATTTCAAGGGAAGATCTTTAAAAAGAAATGGTTATGAGTCAGTCATTTAACCTCTCTCCAGAAGGATACGGCTAAGATTTTACAGGTAATGTTCAGGATTGGATAAGGCGTGGGTGGTAATGAATAAAATTCACAGATAATCATGGCATGGATACAAATCGAAATATCGACTGAAAAATACTTCTTCCTTTCTGTCACTCAAATACTTCACCGCGTTATAATGTAAGATGAAAGATCAAAAGCCATTACCATTCGGCTGCGGTCCAGATATTAAGTAATAATTATAATCATATCAACGATAAAATTATTATTCAGTAGAAATTTTAAATATTTTTTTTTTCAAAATACAAAAATGCGCTTATATTTTTTGAAATAAGAATAAATTTATTTTGTGGTAAATGTGAAGTGAGAAATATCTCTACTTTTAATTAATCTATTTTACAATGAACTTTATTGCCGTGTAAAACATAAATAAACTTATATGATCTGACAAACTAATTCATATTAATTTAAGTTGCATTTGAGTGACACACATTTACATATTACATAACGACCCTTAAAATATAATATATTCACATCAAAGCTGGCAAATTTCCCCTCAGTATTTCGTAAGGCGATAACATGCAGTATTCCCGGACATTAAGGTCGCGCCTCGGTGGTAATGTGAAGGGTAGGTATTCTAAGAGGTACTGAATGTTCATATATACATCCTTAATGTGGTCGTGGTATATAAACGCATGTATTCACTTAGCAGAGTTTCTCTGTTTACCGCATTTCCATTCATCACCGACATATATTAAGCCTTAATAGGTCAACATGAGCCCCATTGGTTAGTGTTAATTTCACTTTCCGGCTGATTTCAGAACTTCTCACACCAGAACACTCTGTCCACAATAATAACGTTAAACATAAATTTCAATTTTGAGCCCTCAAGCTATACACGGTGTCATGAAACTGACGGTGCCATCCATCCCGATTATAGTGATGTTTAATTTAAGACATCGACTGAGGGTGCTTGATGGAATTTCAATATTAAATTTGGATTATTGAGATTTTGTACACTTCCATGTATTTTGTCACTAACGACCCGGGTTTCGCCTTTCGGCATCTTCAGGCATTCGAGCACACGAATGGACTCGGAATGCACACGAATGGAGCAGAAAAATTCTTTAGAGATACCTCTATTAGGAGGCCGTATGCCCCTCGTTGGGAGCGGACGTGAAAAAAAATAAAATAACCATAAAATATTTTTAAATAACTTATTTGAAAACTAGGCATTGATGCTTCTTTTATATTGTACTAAATAAAATACACCTTGTGTAGTTTAAAACATGATCCTGAAGTCCATTTCTGCGACCAGGATGTACTTTATAGTTCACGACTGTGGAGCTGCATGGCATGATCTACATGAAGTGAGAAGATACTCTCATTGTAAAAGGCACCATTCAAATAAATGCAAGACAATGTACATCCGATCGCATACGAAGGGTTTTTTCAAGATATTGCATATACGTTTCTTTGTGAGAGATTATTACACTGTTTATCAATGATACTAGGAGCCTTAAAGTTTCACAGCTTATAGAAATTAAACTTATAAGACTTTTAAGAACATGAATGGTGCTATTTCAGAGATCTTTCGATAGAGTTTAGTTCACAGAAAATCTTAAAATACTTGTTGGTATGTCTGTCTGTTGCATCTCAATGCATCATTGATGATTTACTAGAAGCTGCTTGCACAATACTGACTAAGGCATGGGCTAGATGTAGTCAAATCACTTGTATCAACACGAGAGTTAAAAGTAAAACATGTTTTTTTAATCAGTCATGTTAAATATTTTAAAAATAAAACACAATTTGTTTGTACTACTTCCACATGTTTATAATGATCAGGACCGGTTTAGCAGGAACATTATCAACTGATTAAAGAAACATATAGAAGTAGTACAAACAAATTGTGTTAATTTTTAAAATATAATGCCTTTCCACCAAGAATTGTCAGTAAACACAAAAAATCCATCATGTTAAATATTTTAAAATTTGACTTAAAGAAAAATTATTTCTATTTTATGGATTCGGTGCTAACTTTGTGGATGTTCATTTTTAATATAATTATATTAAATATTTTTTCAATAATATATAATTTATAGAATTAATGATTGAGATCTCATAAAATGAAAATCAAATTGAAATTAAAATATTTTATAAACATATTGAAAAAAAAACATAGGTTTTACGAGATGATCAAAGTTTAAGCTTGGGAAAAGGGTTTGCTAGACCTTTATGAAAGGTGGCCGAGATATGAAAATATCCGCAAACCCGTGAATAACATAATTACATTTTCACAATTATTTAAACTTTATTATATCTAATTTAACATTGTTCACTATAGAACCTTTGTGGTGAGACATTAAAAGATATAATGGAAAATATTTTAAATATTCTACAAAATTTATCTATATAACAGGATCACGCTGTCATTCTAGATCAGTAGGAAATGCTCACAATCTGAGTGTAACATGTAATGCAGTTTAAATAAAAATGATTAAATGTGAATTTAAATAGTTTTTCCAATCCATTTCATATAATATTCACCAGGGAATAGTTATTTAATTCGAAAATAATTGATTTATTCTAAAAGTGATTGAAATTTATATCGATATCTTTTAGACATGGTGTTGATAGTATTGCCATTCAGTAAATAATACAGTTTGCTGTATTATTACTACATAAGTCTACGTGAAGTAGTTTCGCCGAAATCTACTTTGAATTCCAAAAACAGTTGTAGACATAACATTGATTATTTGTGTATGAACAACTTTGCATTAGAATGTTTGGTGAAAGTCAATGATGAATATTTACCATAGGTTAGTAAATATATTTTTTTTTATTCAAAAGACAAATTGAAAATTATTTTTCACGTCTGTGTGAAAATTATTCCCTGTTCGCTTTTGAGCATAAATTACTTTTTAATATAAGTTTTATCAATGAAGATGCAGGCGTAGTGCAGCTCTGGGCTTTCTACGGCCCGTAACATATTTTGGACGTGGCCCACCAGGTATAAATATGTTAGTCACTGAAAAATCAATCAAAATTTTGATGACATAAATCCAAGACGAAAGAGGACATGTGCTGTTAGATAATTTTTGAAATATGTAAAACGCTTTTAGTGTGCTAATTGTTATTTCGTCAATGGAAAGCCATTCCATTGATTAAAATAAAACACATTTTTTTGTAATAGTTTTAAAGTTTTATGTCATTATCAGAACCGGTATTGCTCATAACGAGCATGTCCAACCGATTTTCATTAGATGAATATGTTTGCGATGTGAGAGGCCGGTCTTGATCATTAGATAAAATTGTGGAATTAGTACAAAAATAATATTTTTTATTTTCATAAATATATAATGTAAAACAGTTTAAATCGTCTTCTAAAATACAATTAATGTGCATTGAAGACTAACTTATTTTTTATACGAAAAATGCTTTTTGACTTTACTACGTAAATGTGTGCATAGGAATACCATTGCAAGACTGTATAACCACTTACTTTGATTTTCGATTTATAGAATAAAAAAAAAAGCACTGCTCCCATATTTACCTATTTGGCCACAAAGAACACTAACTAAATATATAATATACATTATGTAAGTTTACACGTGATATCAGAAATTGTGTGCTTTTATTAACTTTTTTTTTATCATGCCCGCTCCCAACGTGGAGCATATAGCCTCCTAATGAAGGTACAGAAGTTTTCTCTGAGGACTGCTTGTTACTCAGTTGATCAACCATTCTTTTTTCGAAGAGAGTAGGGATAGAATGATAGGACAAGGACAAGGCTAGTGGTTATAATCGCTCTCACTTTGCTCCGTTTTTGAGGATTGGACGGGTGGAAAGGAAGAGTTTTCAGACATCACAAGCATGCATGACTACGAACAGAAATCCATAAATCGATTGAAAGGCCAATTTGTGAAACTGTCCGCACTGGGAATTGAACCCGAGACATTCGTAACCGTAGCCAACGACGCTACCAACTGCACCACGGACGCCGATTATCAACATATAAATATATATTTATATTTTAAATCTAACTTAAATGCTTGAGTAATACTTAACTGTTCCCTGTTGTATTATATATTTGTTCTAAATTCCATACTAAGTCTTTTTATCAATTTGATCTCTTAAAGCTGCGAAAGAAAGTATTCTATTACTTTTAAAGAATAAAGCTCATAAAAAACAGTTTTACATAACGACACTTCATTATAGATTTTTATTGCGGCCCCTCATCTAAAAACTTTGTTAGACCTGTTGTAGTACATTAAGTATGATGAATTGCTTATGATTAAATTAGGTGTGTGTGCCGTAAAAAGTGTTGAAGTAAATTATACAAAGGGATGGAGTAGGCGTAGAAATGAAAAATATTATGCGATTTCAATCTCATATTTATTAAAAAAACTATGAAATATGTAATAAATGGAATAAATACATTCTACCCTGTTTAAAATGTTTGAAGGGAAAAAAATGTTTTTTCTTTACAGAGAAAGTGAAGTTTCAAACTATCCGTCATTCGCCATTTTTGGAACACGTCCCTTCCGCAGTCCTTTACTCAGTTGATAAATGGATTGTTTTACTTGTTTTGTTGAATTTGGGGTTTTATCTGTTACTTTCAGCGTACCCGTTTTTGTTGTTGTTGGAAAAAATCTGAATACAGTCATCCCCCTTATGGCACCCCCTCATATGACATAAGTGACATCTTCCATATAACACGGGCACCTTTATGTCCTATAGCATTATTTGCACTCAGCATTATATTTCTATAATTATCAGATTTTATTTAAATAAATACATTTATATATATATTCTACTTAACAGATTAATAGATTCATATATTTATACTGACGGGTCCGTGGTGCAGTGGCCAACATGGTTGGCTTTGGTTACCGATCTTCCGAGTTCAAATCCCAGTACGGACAGTTTTATAAATTAATTTTTCAATCAATTTATGGATTTCTGTAACCACTAGTCCTGTCCTAGACCTATCCTTATACGTCTACTTTCTTCAAAAAATAAAATTTGTGTAATTGAGTAACAAGCAGTTCTCGTAGAATTGTTTTTGTTAAATTATGTCCATTAGGAGTCTATATGCTCTACATTGGGAGCGGATAAGATTTATACACGCTATTAAAATAATTATCAAAAAAAAATTCTTTACCATGCCCGCTCCCAATGGGTATATGGCTTCCTAATGGTGGTATCTAAACAGAAGTTTTTTTTAAAAGAACATTCATGCTTTAACATTTAATGTAATATGCTGATAAATCTACTAAAATATTTATAGTATTATTTTATAATTTTACAAATATACAAAAAACTAATAATACGATACGTATATATGATGGGTGACCAAACATTCAACCACTACAGGCGATCTGCTGTTGAAATTATTGGCGGCGGTTTACTAACACTAAAAGTAGCAATTTAAAGCTAAAAATAAGTTTATATTAAAAATAAACATAAATAATGCCTATACCACTTCAATATCAAGTTATTTCAATAGCAGCCATTAATGATGACTTCACACAAATATAAACATTGTATGTTGATAAAACAAGATATTGTTTTATTTACACAAGCAATATGCTAATTATACAAGTCGTAAATATTAACTATTCATCAAGCTTATCATAATTTGGTTCATTGCCACATTTAGCAATTCGAAAACATGCCGCCAAATGGTCATCTGTCAAACGAGAGCGATTTTTTGTTTTGATGTAAGGGAAACAAAATGAATACACTTTTGTAAATATACCACGGAAGAAATTGTAATGTATCGTATGAAATCGAAAAAATTAAATCTTGTTTTGAAGCATCAGACAGGCAGATGACTAGCATTGCCTACGCGGTCGTCGCTTAGGCTATCCCTGGTATTTATCGAATTATTAGTGAACATTTGTTTTTAGAAATCATTTTGTTCAAAAAATAAAGCAAAAGTTTGACTAGTAAGCAGACAATGCATTACTTAATCGTACATAAACGAAAGAGGCAGGATCATCGATTAAGTACAGCACTGTGAAGAGTTCAGTCACGTAACAGAGTCGGTATTTTTTTCTCATCCGAACGCGATCTAATACTGAGCATCATGTCAAGTAATGTAGTTGGTATGCAAATTATACGAAATACAAAAACTGACATACCTTGTTACGGGTCTCATAGTCGAGTGAGCTGGCGACGTATATGGCGCCTGTGGTATTTGTTACTCCAAAAGCGCCGCCTATGTTCCCTCCCGTAATCTCGTATCGAACACGCGATGCTGGAAACAAAAAAGAAAATACACGTTAATCAAATAATCATTATGAATTGCATGGATGAAAATACACTTGCTAGAGATAAGTAGGTTGTATGTTTCGTATAACCTTTACTATACCATTAAATTATGTTAAAACAATATAATAGAAAAAGTAGTTTTTTACATCCCTCGTAATTAGGTCTTCCAATCCTGGGATCCCGAGAAATAAATCGATTGAATTTATACCAATTCTGGGATTTCGAGATTCACAACAAAATATCAAAAATGTATTCATATTTAAAATGTAAATTCTTACCCGATGAACTAAACGTATAAAAACGTTTCCATTGTAATTTATTTTGATTTATGTATGCATTTTTATCATTTTTTACTTTATACATTATTCAAATACGTATTGTGCTTTCTCTTTTGCTCATATTTCGAATCAACTATAGACAAGAACAGACAATTTTGATTGATAACTTATTGTTTTTTCTATCATTTTCGTTTTTTCGTTTTTTTATCATTATCTACAAAAAACAGTTGGAATCATTATTTATACGTGCCACCTGCACAAAGCTGGGGATGTTTTTGCCATCTTACTGTATCTTACAGTGTTTTTAATTTTGAATATTTAAAACTCTTTTTAATAAAAAATAAAATTCAACAATTTTTGACGACAATAAACGTGCAATTTAGTATGAAACTTCTGTTTAGGAATACTTTTTGCGAGAAAAGGATGGATGAATTAAAAACAAAAGGTGGATCAACTGAAGGTCTTCGTATTCAGATGAATTCAATTCATAAAATCAATGTAATTTAATATCTGAAGCATTTACAATTTTAAACAACATTTCAATAAGACATAATTATAAAGATACTTTTGTAGGTATTTATTTTGTTAAATAACTAAGTGAATTCTTAGTGTTTGAATGAAAAACATTTGTATTCACTCCTTAAACTATATTTATGTACAACAATAAGAATATTCGTCTCATAAAATTTGATAAACTATAAAATTATTTTGATTATTTTAGGTCTCTTCATGTTTTTTTACCATACTGTTTTTCTCTCTTTTCGTTAATGACTGATAAATACAATATAATTGACATTTTGACCACTGGTCCACCGTACCAAACTTATTTGAGTCCAACAAACAACAATTATCATTTTTAATACCCGTAAAGCTTCACAAAATCTCAGCACATCGCATTAATATGATAGTTATGTACATTTTTAAAAATAAGTAATTAATTTTTTATGCGGCTGCACGTGTTCACAGTTGTTATTATTTCGTTTTATATATTTTGATGCAATAGTAAATAAATACCAACATCCTATGTTTTTTACGCGTCTTTTTGAACATATCCCGACAATTTTGATTGAGCACTAAGTCTCCTCTTTTACTTTGAATCTCTTATCCTAAACCTATCCAAATATTTTGTATGAGCTTCTATTTCTTTTGTGGCTTACATTTACACGACTTATGGTGTAAACTTTTTACTGCGTAAATCGAGGGATTAGTGTTTACAATTTAAAACATGAAATTTCACTCGGTGATCAATTCTGGAGTCCCCGGATCCCGGGATTGAAAAAAAGCCAATCCTGGAATCAGAAAAATGTTCTAGGATTGGATGCCCTACTCATAATCATACATCAAGCCAGTGTTTTTCCTCACTCGCATATAAATAAACTATTTTCATATTTTTAAATTTTAGAAGTGTTATATATATCAAATTTGGATTATTGAGATTTTGTACACTTCCATGTATTTTGTCACTAAAGACCCGGGTTTCGCCTTTCGGCATCTTCAGGCATTCGAGCACACAAATGGACTCGAACTGACAGACAGTAAACAGTGTCTAATGTTTATATAGAAGATACAAATGCGACAAATATTATTTACGAGGTAAGATATTATACGTCTGAGAGCCACACTGATACCTGAGTTAAAATTTCGAGATTTGCCTTAATCCTTATTTTGTAAACACCACATTTACAGAGTGGCGAATTGCCGCTTTCCAACATCTTATGGAATTACCAGTGATTTTACAATTATAATAGCATTGTGGGTTTCAGCGGGATGCAATTCGACGAAAGGGTAAATATATACAATCATTCCACGTTTAGTGACATCTGTTAGGTGTTTCAAGTTTTTAGTGTTTATAGATCCAGAATCAGTAAACATAGTTCTGATGATATCATTAAACCGAAATGACTATCAAATATGATTCTTGTATGACTAAATAAATTGATATCTTTACTTTTTTACAATGAAATTCTACCATGTAAATTCAAAATCAACCGACACAAGTATTATATACAAAAAATGGTAGGTTTCATATGGTAAGGGAGCAGTTTCAAATAATTCGGCTATTAAAATAAAAATTTTGAAATATTCTTTTTAGAAAAGAAAGTTTTCACTTTCTATAAATATTTTTAAAAATCTAAAAAAAAATTAACTGTAATAAAATTATATTCTAACGAATACTTCAAATAAAGATAAAATAATTTAATAAAGAAAGTGAATTATATCGGGTAAAGATTGATTTTGAAAGTACCTATTTATGTTTTTAAATGTCTAAGTAACTATCAATAATGAATCTTTTTCATGAATATATAATATTGGGTATATTAGACAATCTTTCCAGCTTTAGAGGATATAGGTATTCGGATTATAGATATTTCATGACATAATCGGATATCGCCATTGACAAGACTGTGAAATAGGTTAGAAATTAAACACTCAATGATTAATTACTAAGGTCAAACTCAACATTTCTGATAATATGATACATAAGATAAATAAAATAATTAATAATATGTAAATTGACCAGGGTAACAGTATTAAACGTTTATAAAAAAGTGAAAACTTTTGCTATAGAAAAAATGTGTTAATTATTTTAGCCAGTATTAGATTTTTTTTTGATTATGAAATTGATTTAAAAAAAGAGCACCCTGGTTTAGGGATCGTCAAATACAAACACCGAAAATTGCTAAAAAATCAAGAGTCATAATATTTTTTTTTAAGGAAGGTTAGTTTTAATGAATTGATAATCCGTTATGTAGAGAGAATCTCCGGAAAAATGTTAGTATAATTAAATATCCTCTGGTATTGTTGAAATTGTATATATGAATAATTTTGCTTGGCACATGTTATGTAGTATATATTATATAAGATACAATGCCAAAGCATTCCCTGAAAGTAAAATGAACAAAGCTTGCATTTTTTTTGGAAAGCTTCGATGTACATTGTTTGCTAATGATAATCATTCGAATTTGTAATAATTTTAGACATTCTATGTTATATGGTTTTTCAGTATACTCTTTGCATAATTTATAAGCTAGGATGATTGTTCAAATAATTATGATCATAGAATAACGAAGAAAATGTTTTGATCTACATCTAATATGCATCTGCAAAACCGTATGCGCATGTATAAAGAGCTTTAAATGGCCTGCAAGCTACGTTTTATTGACCATTGTTCTACTGTTTTATATTACTTGAAAACAAATATATTTAATTGTAAGACGTTTCCAATGTGTTGCAAATATACATTTTATGTAATAATTTGGCGTTATTATGGAATATTTTAATAGTAATTAAGAATAACTGTACATAGAAACATAAGGTTCAGTGGAAATGCTACTAGTTTACGTTTAGAGGTAGGTAAGATAAGATAGTTGAAAGCCGAAACCATCCCCTTTAAAATCAATATATATGATAATGTGTTCGGCTTGGAATTTGAGCCTCGGACGACAGCATGGAAGCATTTATAAAGATTGCTACTACATCTTAAGCGAAACAAAGAATAGTTTGTTTAAGACTATAATATACTGGAGGTTATTAAATAGGTCTTAAGCAAATTTATTTATTAAACAAAAATCAGGTTGTGACGGTTTTTATTAATAAAAATATTATTTTGGATAGACGGCGTATGATTGATGGTAATTTCTCAAAGTTTTTCAAATATTCAAGCACTGTAGTAAAACTATAGGAAAATAATATGAAGGATTGGAAAATATCGGTACCAGACTAAATTGATGTACGATTTTTAAAACTGCAAGCCACGATGGATTAAAACGAGATTTGTTGAATAAATGAGGGTATTTATTTATTAATTAATGTAGCTTTTTCACCAGCCAACGTAAAAAAAACTGTGTAAAACTTTACAATAAATAAATTCTTTTTAGTAGCAAAAGTTAATTTCATCGCTTTAATTTTCAATCATACATATTATTGTCTTGTTGATCTATTACAACCCATGCTAATTAAACTTTCAATGGTGATTAATAACAACCACAATACGGTGTCAGGTTTTATTTGTCAATTTAATATGAATATGTTGTTATGAAATGAAACAATTTATCAACAATTTGATTACTATAAAGTTATTTGTTATAGCGACAACAGGAGGAACGAAAAATATATATTAAAATATAGAGCAGTGAAACAGCAGTGACAATGTTGCTCTTTCTTGTTTGACTAAATTAAATTGGATGAAAATTTGTGACATGGAAGAGAATAAACCGGAAAAGGTCCAAATAACTGTGCAAATATGTAACTTTGCTTTGAAACCAATTAAGAAAGACAAACAGGGTTGCATTTAAATTCTTGGAACTTACTTTGGAAGCGGTGTCTTATCAAAAGAAACGCGTCTGTATCTTGACAAATTATTCAGTGAGACCACAGTGTTTGAATTACGTACAAATATTCTTTCAAGATTTATATTTTACGAAGATATTCAGTATTTGGTTTCTCAGACAAGAGTAATATTAAATATTTTTGGAAAGAATAGAAGGCAAGACAGTTGAGAATAAAAGCTGAGATTTCTATAACCAATTGTCACCACAAAAATTTATGAATTTCAAAAAAAAGTGACTCTTTGCCGTCGGAAAATCCATATTTTATTATAAAATGACTTTGTAGAAGACTTTCGTAACAGACGCACATCATTCCATCAAGTTTTTTTCTTTTGATATAATATCATTGTTAACTATTACAACATACAAACAAAAGACAAATAAATTGTTTACGTATTTCATCTCAGACAATAAAGAAAATAACTTATTAATCCTCTATTTAATTCGAAACGAGTCATTTTGTGAATTGTTAAAACCCTATGTTTTTTTAATATGTTATATATCTTAGAATTAAAATGAAAATTTAACAGTATTAGTAAAAATATTAAAGGATGATTTTATTATAATAATGCTAAGTAAACGTCACACAGTAACCGCAGCCGACGACGTTGACCAAACGGCTTAAGAAGCGGAAATAATAATATTATGTTACCATACTAGAATTGTAAATTTAATAAGCATGTTTGGAGTCTTTACCGTGTGCCTCAACTCAAAAGATTGGGAACCAAAAACCTCGACTATTATTAACCATTTACCTAACCTCAAAAAGATAACATGAAAAAGCTTGCGTAATGGTTACTAATATTATATACATATTATGTAACACAAAATTCGGCATCTCGAAATGAAGCATCACAGAGAAAATCGCAATTGCTAACCACCGACCGGCCACGTATTGCACAGTGGGTAATTGTTTCAAAACATAATTTCATTACTTACCGTGAAATGCAAATTTCACAAAGGACCCTTAGCGGAGTGTTTGATAATTTCGGTGAATTCAACAAACGCTGCTTGTAATTGGTGATGGAACCGGAGTCCGTGGCATTTATTGCGGAATATTTGACACTGCCTGCTAATAGCGATGTATTTTTTAATTCAATTTTCCAGAAATTCCAATTTTTAGCTTGAATCAAAAGAAAAATTATTTTCCATCCGAAATTCATTGAACATAAAATCCTATGCATATGCATAGAAAAATCTACAGGTTATAAAAAAATGCAAAATTTAACAAGACACGGTGTCACATTTTGGATTTTAAGCAAGGATATTTGATAACTTTGCTTTTCCATTGGAATTGACATGTGTTTTGAACCTTTGAGAAGACTTTTAACTATAATTTTAACGTGATTCTTAATCGTTACTTAAATTTGAAATTAAAAATGGAAGCGAGGATTTTTTATTTTATTTAGCGTAAAAACTGGGAAGTTACAAACAATACTTACACTTATTGCTAAGTCCCATAGAAAATATATTTAATGAAAAGAAAGTCTCGCCGTCAAAATTTGTGTATTTCTCTTGGTAAATATGTATCATTAAACTATCAAATTTTTTTATTTTTTAAACTAAATGTGTGTATAGTACCTTATCTTAGGCTATGTAATAATTTTTTTTAAGTTATCGTTTATTTCAATACGTATTTTTAATTAATCATTTTCTTCAGTGACAGCCAGTATTAGTTCATTTGTTTTAAGAAAGTTGTAAAGGCTGTTATGAATAATAAGATGGTCTCTTAAGTGAATTTGACTCATAATATCTTGAATTTTGTCTGTAATGAAATTTTGTAAAATCCTTCAATAATTTATTTACCTTAGATAATAAATATAATGTTGTGGCGTATGTTACGTCAAAGATTTACGGGCAGCTGTATTGTACTACAAAATAATATTTAATTTAAAGAATCGAAAAAAGAAAAAAATCTGAATAATACTATAATAAATTTACGAATATTATCCGAAAATTTTATCTGAAATTAATATTAAGTAGCACAAAATTATTCTTGCTAGAGTAGGTGTATTATTTAGCACTTTATAATACAATTTATGACTTGAGGGGAAAAAGTGATTTTAAGCGGAAAAAACTATTAATTAAATTCATAAAAAGATGCTAATTGTACAAGGGAGGCATTATAAATCGTCAAGAGCTTGATTTATCGGGTACTAATTCTTTCAACCGCAAAAACAAAAGGCGGTCGGTCGCAAAATATTCCAATACGACAAAAATGATATTTATCACTTTGCAAGGTGAGTTTTTGCTGCGGTATATTGTATGTATAATTATAATTGAGAAAGTTTGACACAAAATAATATATTTTGCACCTCTTCAATGTGGGAGATCAGTAAAGCGATCATAATGTGTAAATAGTGTGATTTAATATTATAAACAATGTCTCTCAGAAGAAGGACTTTTTTATAATTTACGTTTTCAAATTTGGTTTTTAACTTTTTTTAGGCAAGCAAAACGGTTAATTGTATGATAATAAATGCGAAGTATTGCTTAAATCATAAAGAGAAAGGATCACTTAATGCTCATTATACAAATACTAAAACTTGTCTTATTATGTTCAGGAAGTACCGCGCTTACTTCCATCACTCATTGACTGTCAATGGGATTCGCAAGACGCTCTGCTGAAGGCGACCTCACATAGGCATAGTGTCTTTTAAATCGAAATCGTGTATTGGTCTGCGATCGCAATGATTATAAATTTTGAACAATTTAATTATTAACTGTGGACACGATCCCATCCATATTTAAACTGCCACAGACTTGAAAACATTAATGTGACACTACTTTTTTACTTTGCCCAGTAAGACTGGAGTCGTTTTTAACTAAAGAAATTCTAATTAATGAAAATAGTCGTCGTTAACTTAAGTGTAAGGCTTAAGTCATCCGTATTCATGATGTAACAATGAATTACTTCAGCCTTTAAACCTTTAAATTATCTGTGAAATAGGTAATACAAAAAATTTTAAATTAATTTAAATTACATATAATTAAAAATATATTATAGTCTACGTCTACTTTGTACAATTAATCATAATTTGAAAACCTCGTCAATTTAACCATCGAACAATACAAAATTATAGTATAGCATAGTAACAATCCGAGATGCATGACGTAACGTATGCAACAGTTTTGTTTCAAACTGCTCCGATTCACGTCTCGAGCTTGTTCTGCTATGAAGACTTTAGATTCTTGCGTCTTTCGATAATTTCGCATAGTTTGATATGTATTCAGGTGTTACACGCAAATTAGGACGTAAAATAATTACTTAAAGTAGTTCTATGCAGCTATGAAAGAGACAAATACAGAAAGTTAAAAACAAAAATAAACATCAATTATGAGATTCAAGCAATATGTTCTTTTCGGTCTTTGCGCCATCCATCATGAGTTTATTTGAGATAAACAAATGAGTGACATAGAAAATTTAATTACCCTTTACAATACGAAGTAATGTCCCGTTCCATGTACAATCTACACCAATAGGGAGCAGAGCAGGCCACTTATAATTAATTATTTTGTAATAGAAATATGTAGCACTGAATCTGAATAAAAAAGTCTGCGATATTCTATTTATTCCATTAACAGAATTTCAAAGCATTCAAAAAACATAAAATTTACTTTAATGGTACAATTGCCCCATTCTTAACATTTAATACAACTTTTTAAGACCCTTTACTTAGTATATTTTAATAATCTATTTAAAGCATCCACGGCAGTCGTAAGTATCAATAAAACGCGGGTAATATAATTTACATCCCTTTTCGAAAATCGTGTACCATGTTTCACTTTTACGAGGAAACTTTTCCTTGGAGTGAAGTTCATGGCATTGCAATCCAGTGACATTTATTCACCACGAAATACTTCATAATATAACCAAGATCAAAAGCGAAGTATATGATGAGAAAATTGCGAAGAATTTGTGGCGACTCTTGCATGAAGAATGATGATTTTATTTTCGAAAGCTTTTCATTCATATTAATCTTTTTCTCAAGAGTTAAAAAATATACACAATGATGGTTCTGTTACTATAATTTACTTTTTTTGTTGTAAATATTTCATGAAAAGGTATACTTAAATACTTATTTTCTTGATGATTTAATTGTATAAAAACAAATATACAAATACGCAATTTAAAAATTGTATACAATGAATTATTCAACATACACCAATCCCCCTGATTTACGCGGAATACACTTTCCCATAAAATCGCGTAAACGGAAACAATGAAAAAAACGTCACCACAGACATTAAGTCCATACGGAATGGAAAGTTTTGTTAAGAGAAATTTACCTAAAATTTTCTGAAATTTATTAAAAGAAATAAAAACAAAATATTCATACAAGTTTATTGGTCAAATTTCTTTTTACTACACAAACACATGCTTCACAAAATTAAGAATCGGGCCAGGGTTATGGTGCAAATGACATCCGAATTCGAAATTCGCGTTAATTTGGCTTTACCGTGTAAAAAAAGCACCGCGTAAATCGAGGGGTTGGTGTGATTGTAGAATGTATTTATTCTTTCCCTTATATTTTACTGAGAAACGAATTAACATTTTGTAAAATGTGAGAGAGTAGGGCGAAAAGAAACAACAAAATCACATCTGTCTCGCTCGCCGCTCGAGGGATGACGGTGTAGGAGCGGGGAGAAGCGGGGTGCGGGCTTCAACACACTTCAAGGCCCGCGTCCTGGGATAAGGACAACAAAGGAGAAAACAACTGTTTCTTCGTCTTAAAACCCCGGTCGTTTTTCCGCGTACTCATCTGATTTATTTGCAATTAGCTACAGTTTCACAAGACATTAGACACAACAGAATTACATACTTTTAAGTTAAACTGTGTAAGTGGTTTTATAGTAATCGAAGGGATCAGGCCGCGACCTCTCCTCCGGAACGGTCGGGAGCCCACTCTCGCAGGATCGCAGGCGCTTCCCCCCCACTTCAAACTGCAAATCAACAACATCAACCAACAAATCCGACCCCCACCCTTAACGCCTCAGCAGGGGTATTACATTCTTAAATTTTCATTAATAGGAAGAGTCTGCAGATTGGTTTTGAAGACCCTGTCCGCCCCATAAGTACGGGGCGGTGTCAAATCACCACACTCCCAATGTTCAATAACCGTCTGCAGCTCTTCCAGCAAAATATAAAATAAGCTCAAAAATAACGTAAAAACAAACAGGAATGTCAATCATAAAAACCACAAAAATAGAAATGTCAAATTAAACATAAGCACTAAAGAGAAATTTCAACTGAAACACAAACACAGAATGGAAATGACATATCGAACACAACTAACGTTCTAAACTGCAAGAAATTCTGTAAATACGCGCATAAGTCACTAAGCGAAGTGGCGCGTTCGTCGGCGTCGCGACGTCTCATCAGGCGGCTTTGGCGGTGGCGCAAGTTTGCGCAACGAAGATTCCCACTTAAACTTCACCGGATCACTGAACGGCGTATCGGGTGGCTTTGCGGCCGGCCGTAATATCGTCAGCGTAGGCGGCGACTCCAGGCTTATCTCCCACAGTTCGGGTGGCAGGGCGGATGGTCGCAACCTTTTTATCATAGGCGGCGACTCCAGGCTCATCTCAGGCAGCTCTCTAAGCTGCATATCGGGCGCACGCTTGCGTAGCACTTCGGGTGATGGTCTACCAGACGGCCAAACGTCGGGTGGCATCATAGGCAGCGGCTTACCCGGTGTACGCATATCAAGCATGGCCGCAACCAGCGGCGTCGTTATCAGCGGCATTACCAGCGGCTGCGTATCTGGTAGCTGCCCATCCGGCAGTATCGTTACTGGCGACCTCGCATCAGGCACTGTCGACTCAGGCAGCGACATCTCTGGCACTATCTTTGCGGCCAGTGGTGTAACTAGCAACGACACATTGATCAGTGTCGTTACTTGCGACTTCATATCAGGCAATGGCCCCTCAGGCAGTGACATCTCTGGTAATTGCTTAGCGGGTAGCGGTGTAAATAGTAACGGCAAATCAATCAGTGTCGTTACTAGTGACTGCAAATCAGGCAGTGGCGTAATTGGCAACTGCAGACTAGGCAGTAGCGTTACTGGTGCCTTTTTCGCCCGGCGGGGTGGTCGAACGGGCTTCCAGTTCTCGTCCAAGGGCTGGTCTCCGACCTCACTGTCACTGGTGGCAGTCACGTCGGGAATAAGGGCGGCGATGGCAGATAGTGAATGTATTTCACCGGCGTCTTCCTCTAGTCCGCTTTCGGAGCTAGGGTGTCGTTGCACAACGTCGGGGGCTTGTTCGACTGTCTGGCCATCTTGCTTTCCTTCAGTGTAGACGGGCTGATTTCGAGGTGTGGGCGGCAATTCGGTTTCATGAGCGGACGTCGGCGCGATTCCACTTTGAATCGAACATACGGCGTCCAAGTTTAGTGACGTCACAACTTCGTCATTCGTAAGTGTAGAGGCGACTTCGTTACGACCCGTTAACTCGGCCGTTTCGTAGCGTTGTGACGTCATGACGTCATCTACTGGCGTCGCGATGATGTGCGCGGCTTCGTAGCCGGGCTCCTCTTGGCCTCCCTCGTATCGGAGGACGGCATCAAAGAGTTCGTTCAACGTTCTCCAAGAGCGCTGACTCATCTCTCGCTGGTCTCTCGGCAGCATCAATCTGTGGCAGACCTTCGCCAATTGTTCCGAGTCATCACTCGGGACGGCGTTCCGGGCTAGGTCCCGTTTTATTATCATAAAAAGGACGATTGGTTCGTCCTCACGTTGCCTCGTCGTCATCAGCGCAATCCTGTCACGAGCTCGGCGGTTCTCGTCACTATAATGATCGATAATAGCAACCTTGAACGTCTCCCAGTTAGCTGGCTTCTCGCGGAGCGCTGTGAACCAGCTTTTGGCCTCTCCTTCCAAGATGTCGGCAGTCTGTGCCACCCAGGACGATATAGGTGTCCCGGTTCTAGGGAGCGCTCCTTCACAATACTCCAGGAAGCGCTCTGCGGTCATCATCGGGTCTCCATCAAACCTCATGCCGGTTTGCGAAAGCTTGGTTATTGGCGGGCGGATGTAAGTAATCTCTTCCTCGTACATCCGGTCATCGTCAGCTTCAGACTCATGTGATGAGTAGGGCGGATCCTCAGCGTACATCCGATCGTCGTCTGCGTATTCGTATGACGTGTCGCGCGATCCGTCGGCGTACATCCAATCATCGTTAGCATATTGATTCGGCTTATAGCGAGGCTCATCGTACATCCGGTCATCGTTAACGTATTCCAAGGTGTCGAACCTATTCGACGTGTACCGCGAATTATCTACGTACACACGGTCTCCATACGTGTATTTCGAAGTATTTTCACGTGGTTTGTTTACGTAATTCCGGTTTACATATGTTTGTTCCGAGGTATTGTCTCTACAATAACGGGGTTTGTTTACGTACACCCGTTTATCATACGATTCAAACTGATTCGGCACATAACGGGGCTTTTCCGCACACATGCGGTCACTATAAGATCCGACTTGACTCGGCCTATATGCGGACTCATTTTTATTCCTCCGGTTCCTTCTTCGGCCGGATGGCTTCGGCGGATATCGCGGAACTTCCTCGCAATTTCGCCATTCGCATTTTCTATGCATTTTTGTATTTCCACATTCACTTTCCGTTGTTGGGCGCCACAGGGAGTTTCACCCTGACTAATTGCAATCTTCCGGCTAGCGTCTCAGGTCGTCAAGTCCTGAGGTATTTAAACCTCCACGGCCCACGTTGCAGGCGACACTTGAGAGAGTAGGGGCGAAAACGAACAAACAAACGACACAAATGTCTCGCTCGCCGCTCGAGGGATGACGGTGTAGGAGCGGGGAGAAGCGGGGTGCGGGCTTCAACACACTTCAAGGCCCGCGTCCTGGGATAAGGACAACAAAGGAGAAAACAACTGTTTCTTCGTCTTAAAACCCCGGTCGTTTTTCCGCGTACTCATCTGATTTATTTGCAATTAGCTACAGTTTCACAAGACATTAGACACAACAGAATTACATACTTTTAAGTTAAACTGTGTAAGTGGTTTTATAGTAATCGAAGGGATCAGGCCGCGACCTCTCCTCCGGAACGGTCGGGAGCCCACTCTCGCAGGATCGCAGGCGCTTCCCCCCCACTTCAAACTGCAAATCAACAACATCAACCAACAAATCCGACCCCCACCCTTAACGCCTCAGCAGGGGTATTACATTCTTAAATTTTCATTAATAGGAAGAGTCTGCAGATTGGTTTTGAAGACCCTGTCCGCCCCATAAGTACGGGGCGGTGTCAAATGATATTAAATTACTTTGAAAAGTACGACGAGAAATCAGGATAGACCAGATAGATCTATTACATGATAGGCACGAATTTCGTGTCGTCTTGGTTATGTTGAGGAGTAAAGGAATCGCTGTGGTATTTGTGAAAATGAAATCTACTAATAAGGAAAAATGGAAAATGATTTTTTTTGCAAACGTTCGTGTAATTAAATTTGGATTATTGAGATTTTGTACACTTCCATGTATTTTGTCACTAACGACCCGGGTTTCGCCTTTCGGCATCTTCAGGCATTCGAGCACACGAATGGACTCGAACTGAAATTTAATATTGAAATTCCATCAAGCACCCTCAGTCGATGTCTTAAATGTTCGTGTAATTGTTAAAGTAGGCTTGAATTTGAAATGTCTTAGTATTTCTTATAATTCTATTCCAGTAATAGTCTGCTGTAAAAGGCAGACATGGCGACAGTGACGCCCTAAAACGTTTCTTTTTATGAATGTATTTCTGTCAGTTCTAACGCCACATTTTATTTTGAAATTATGTTTCTGAAAACATATAGCGTGAGGCAACAAATTTTTTTTTTAAATTAAATAAATGCTCTATTTAAAAGTATTATGTACCATTCACAATTTAAATCGGCTAACTTTTATCGATTTTACATATTTTTTGCGTAAAAAAATGTTTGCCTGTCTTTAGACTCGCGCCAATAACGAAAGTTTCATAAGTAGCCCGCGGAGCACCACTGCGTTGGTTGTAATTTGAAATATAAGAAAATTGGGATTTCTACATCGCTTGACAGATATCTATTATATTTAGTCCATTATAAAATATAAAGTCTTCATAATGTAAAAGACGGTAAAAAATATTCACCAACCATTTATGACACTCTCAGTATTCAATCTTCAAAATCGCTCTTAATTGGTTAATAATTTGACTCGTATTATATATACACTTGGGTAGGATTGGCGATAATGGAAAAAGTAAGAAAAGTTTTTTAAATCACTTTTAATATGTTAAACTGTTAAATATTTGCGGAAAAGCATCACATTGAAATAAAATACATTTTTTACTCATTACGGAATTTAGATCGGAGTCGGTTTCACTCACCGCGAACACATTCGACTGCCTAAAAATATTTTTGAAAACGGTTAATATAATTGATATAAAACAATTGGTAAAAGAATTATGAAAACAATTTACTTTCAATCATACAAATTGTAAATAAATGAAACTAAATTATCTTCAATTTTAGTGTTAACAACCTCTCAGAAATAAATAACTACATTATCTGTTAAAAATGGAAAAAGCCTTCTTTAAGAGTATTATTTTTTTAATATTTAGCTTAATTTTAATGTTGTTCAAGTAGTAGTGGGGGTTTCTTTATTTGAATGTGAGAAACTTTTTTTTCCGGGAACACAGAATGTAATAGAAAAGTATTACGGTCCTTTTCCAACGGTTGATACTATGACATAACTCTATTTGAAAGGGTACTGCTCAAAATGTCTTGCCTAATACTATGCCAACTTTTATATAAACATGTATGAGTTATTATTCCAACAACAACTTTACTTCAAATGCACCAGAATAAGCAAATTGAATAAATAAACCTTTTCTGCGTCTTCATAACAAACACATATTTCTATCAAGTACAACACCATATCGAAAGAAATTAACTATTTCTGTTGAGAGTGAATAAAGGGTTACAATATTTTATTAAATAAAACTTTTATTTTTTATTCCTTAATATGGATTGAATCAATAATAATTTTAGTTTTGCAATTCATGTCTTAGAACAAACTCTTTTACTAATACTCTTTTTAAAGGTAACTATCATATTGTATAACGTATACCAGCGGTTGCCAACCTTTCAATCTATGGGAACCACTAAACTCGCTATTTTGAATCCCACGCACCACTGACAAGTTTTTATTTTTAAAAAGGTATAAGTATATACATATAAATAAATAATAATGATCATTTCATAATAAAATGCTAATTAAACTTTTTTAATGAATTTCAATTAATTAGTATAATATTTGTAGCTGTGTGTTTTAAATAAGTTTATGAATTTTTGACTCATTGACCACCAAAATTTCTTACGGACCACCGATTGGCAGCCACTGATCTAGAGTTTGATAAAATATGAAATTTCTTTATTTTAATTAAAATACTATTTCAAAACAGTAAAATTCACTGATTTCTAGCATTTATTTTTCTCTCTTAGCGCTATTGTAAAAAAAGAAAATTAACGATTATGTCTACATGGAAATTTCTTTAAAATCAAATATGATAATGTTAAATTTTGCTATTCTATGCGATGCTGTTAGCGTAAGTTCAATATAATATTAAGAAAGATGTACCCAAAAAGTTGTATTTACAATGAAATTGATTACTTGGTTAAAATCCATTTTAAGAGGATGTGACAATCTTTTATAATTCATGTAAAATGTAAAATAGTAATTAAAAGTCTCATTTTCATGTAAAATTATGTACTATTCTTAATTTCAAACCAAAATACAATACGTTAATTTTACTAACATTTTTAGAGAATCGATACTTTAAGCCAATTTAATATTTTATTTCAAATTCAATAAAGTTGTCTTTTCGTATTGAATATTTTTCTATTTTCTACATATAATATCGACGGTGTTATGGCCAATTGATGAAACTCTCAAAATCAAAATTGTTCAGGAGAGAGTAAAAAATGATTTTATCGAAAACAAGGATCAGAATTTTTAAGCCCAAAACAAAAGTAAAATAATGTTTCCCTTCTAAAAAGTGGTCAATTTATTTTTATAATTTACATCACTTGACCGAGACCTGCTCTGTCGTCTTTAAAATCAGATCCAAGATGTTACATAAATTTGCCAAAACACCGTCAATATGATGGATACAGTTTCTTTGTCAATAAGACTATTCAGCGTGAAGGATAAGCCTTAAACTTTCTAAGGCCATTGTTCAATATTTTTACGAATTTACATCTTCCGTAGTACCGTTAAATCTTTTTATAGGTGTGAATTGTTTATGGCGTCTATTTAGTATTTATTAAATTACTGAAATAAAATTTATGACACAAATAATACTACATATAAATCGTTTCTAACTGGAAAACTTAGAACAACTGTTTATTGGGATATAATAATTTGTCGTGAATCTTGAACTTTCTGTGGAAAACATTTTCTTGCGGATTTATCTACATTACAAGTTTCATTTACTTTGTGGGTTTCTACGTTAAGTTTTTGTGTCATATCAAAACGTGTATATAAAAACCGCCAAAATCTTTTTCTTCATTTCGAGCAATATATTTTTACTACATGGCTTACTTTATAAATGTAAATCGTGCTTCACGCTGGTCTGTCCCGAAGGAGGTTATTTTTGTAAAGAAATAAGGCTTTAGGGGTGACGGTGCAAAAAAACAATGTGGTAAAAAATGTTGTGGCTTATATCGCTTTTAGTTGAATTTAGCTGCAACGTAATTTATTATTTAAGGGCAATGTTCTTACATTCCTGATATAATATTATACTACTTAATACATATTTTCACAAAAAATACGTTTTTACATTAACTATGCATAACTTTTCCCGAAAAATACTACATTGGCTGTATAATACAACAGAATATTTATTATTCCATAATTCTTTGAAAATCTATTATTAATGATAAAATAATGACTCACGGAAGCAGAAATGCTTTTACATTATATAGATGTTTCGTTTGAGCAGATAATATTATTATCATATTATCATGCTCGTGTATTTCATACTCAACGATAAAAGATACATTTTGTCAAAATAAAATATCAGACAAAAAAAAATAGCTGAATACAAAGAATGCTTATTAAAGAATCTTTTGTTTTTACTGGTCCAAGAAAATAATATTATTTTTCCGTCATATTAATTAGAAATAGAAGTAACTCAAAATATTAAACAATATTTGATATTGGGCAGGTTATAGCCAATAGTCTCTTGGCACAACGACATCTATTGAAAAATTTAAATAATAATTCGTTCTTTACGATTGGATATAAATAACGCATGGTAAAATCAGTTTATATTTAGCGAAAAAACCTAAACAAAGTTCGTATTATAACTAATGTATGCATTTAAAGGTTATAATTTCAGTAATAAAATATAATTTAAGAAAAATCATGAACAAGCAAAGATAGAAAATATTTGGAATAATGAATGATTTGTTGCTTTTGGTCGTAGGTAAGTTATAAAATATAATGAAAAAATAAGTATGGTACATATTCCACATTATTTATTTAGCTTTCAAACTTTAAAAAGTGTAGTTTTATTTATTATATCTTGCAATGTTGTTAATTATTTCTTTTTCTTCGTATTTTTTTAACGAGATGTGCTGGTTTTGAGTTGGGTATCAGTGGTCCTGAAATGTTGTCTCTCACCTGGTATATCCACATTATTGGCCCACATCTGCTGCTTCTTTAACTTGGCCAATTCCCAAGCCTGTGATTATATAAAAGTTTCATGGTCCTCGTTGATCAATGTGCCCAAACAACCAGAATAAAATTTGATTTGATGAGTTATTTTAAATTCAGCTATGTACGCTTTGAAAGAGAATAATATGGAAGATATGTATTTAACAAATATCTTCTAAGAAAATATTATGAAGACTGATTATGGGCTATTTATTTCAACGAGCCATTAAAGTATGTAGAGTTAACATGTAATGTCATTAATCCGGGCGGCTTGAAGACAATTTTAATTTGAAACTAAACGACAAACATCCAAAACCTTCAACCTTACTGAGTCTTAAGCGTAGAGTGACTGCAGACCTTGAATGTATACCCTTTTTATTTAAAAGGTACAGCTATGTGTAGTTAACAGCTAAGTGTAGTAAAATACCAATTGTTTATGCACATTATTAAACCATATGATTAATGATTAATCATGCAAGATTATTCTGTAAATGAAAATCAGGTGGAATTACATTAAAAACGATAAGGGGTTGATGAATGGTTGAAAGTTTTATTGTCGTTTGATATTGTCATTTTTTCCTTACACTGTCTTTGAACAAGATTTGAAGCAACTGACTTTCTCAACAATCAGTTTTCCTGAAGAAATATCTACCTTTAAAATACTATGTCAATGAGTTCAAAATTTTGAGCTAAAAAAAGTATTAAAATGTGTAAAACAATTCTTTTATTGCGAGACTTAGTAAACAATATAACGCGAACGTTTCTAGTTCCTATACTAAGATGTGGTTCCTTGATATTGTGTTATTGGTAACAAAGTGGTCATTTTGATACTTCGTTTACATTCCGTAACAATTTCCACAAACGCTTATTTGACATAATGCGCATGTATATCATTCATAATAAGTGATTAAGACAGTGTTGGCAATTTATCAAAACGTGACGTATGCACTAATCCATCAAAATCACAGCACGGATTGTGAGTTTAATCTGTGATAATTGAAAAAATATACACACGCTCACATAGCTGTAAAAGATTATAGCAGCTTTCATTTTATTTCAGGCATAAACTCAACGCGAAAAAAACAATATTTACGCATTCTTGAAAATAGAAAGGAAAACAATTCCATTTATAGCCTTTTAACTGATTTATAATTTCATAATTTAAATCATCATGTATAGTACATTTAAAAATTGTTTTTCATATTATAAGTGATAAGATAATGAAAAGTGCCATAAAATTCATAAATTCTGGAAAAACCAATTATTTATATTCTTAAATATACCATATTAAATAACTATATCTGTAAGCAAAAAGAAAAAGCTAAAAATTGTAAGATTTACTAAAGGGTTGTAAATAATTCCACTTTGTGATAGATAGTATTCCATTGTAGACTTGAACTTTTATTTCGATATTTTTCACTTTGGATTAGATAGTATTAACTTAGTAAATTCAAACATTGATTTAAATAGTTTCCACTTAGTCACGGATTCTTTTAACAAGGTGAGTTAAGTTGTTGCTGTATATGTAAGGTTTGGTCTGGTTTGGTTTGTGTAATGTATAGAAAAGACAATATAGGCGGCCTGATATAGGGTAGAAGAATAAGTGAATTTTATTACAGCTTCGTGAAACTATCGATTTCAAAGTGTGAATATTATATTTATATTGAGTGGAAACTATTTCATGTATGTGAAAATATTTTTTCGTAAGTGTAATATATTTCTTCAATGTAAAAATATATTTTATTATGTGTGATCACTTTGTTTTTAATGAAAGAATTTTTTTGTTGTGGAATGTATTTGTTGTAAGTGAAAAGTATTTTTATGAAAGTGAATATGATCTAAACAAAAGTGCAATTAATTCTAAGTCTTTATTAAGGATACAAAATAATTTCACTTGCATTTTGGCAGTCAGTTTGTTTTTCGAATGGTACATATATATATATACCAAAATATTGCTAGTTCCTGCTTATCATTTAATTGCATTAAAATTGGAATTTATCTTAAAAAAAAAGATACTCAATTTTGGTTTTCAATAGTGTATTTGTGTTTATTAGATCTTTCTATCAATGATAAAAATGAAAAATGAAAATGAAGTCAAATGAAATATAAAATGATGAGAGGAATTTAAAAAAAAAAACGAAAAATATTCAATCATTTATCATTACGATATCTGGGTATAAAAAATGTTTTTTTTTAGTAGAATATAATAAACCAAATAGTAATTAAAACTATTACATGGCTTCTTTTGCTATGGTTTCTTCAACAAAAAACTTTATCAGATTTACATATCTTGTTGACAATGCATTGCCTAAGTGAAATATAATTTGAATTTATTGAACTCTTTCTACGGATTTTTATGGTTTTTTTCTCTCACACTTTTTCATTTTTTTCGTTTTTTTATGAAAATTAGTGTGCTTGACATGACGGGCAAGAAAGTTGAATTCTTTTTTAAAATATTCATTTTAGCGACGCAGCAGCTTTTCCTGATACTTTCACTAATTATTAATGGCCTTCTGTTTTTTTAGCGATGGAAGATATTTCAAATTAATTGATCAATATATAAAATTTTGGACGCATGTCAATCGGGTAAATTTTTAAGTTAACTCAATTTTGAACTTCATCAAGCACTTTCGAAGGCTCTTTTCTTTTTAAGCCAATCATGTTTATACACGTAAATATACATCGAAAGGTAACTCTTATGTAATACAATTTTGTTAAAGCACGGTTTTCTATAGCTTGATTCAATTGACTTGGAAATCTTCCAAACAGTAAAATTTTGTCCATGAAAGGTTTCCGGTTGAAATATAATACTTCTAGAAAACAGAAATGATGAAAATCAATTAACCGTTTGATTAAAAAAAAACCTTTGCTTAGTCTGCATTCAATATTTTACTAAAAATCTTTAAAAATAGTTGTTTTTTATTTGTATGCCCAGATATTTGCTCCCCGTATAAAATTTTAACTTGTATATAATTATTATCGTTGTCCTAACTTTAAAATCTTCATTTTTCGAAACAAAATACAAATAAAATTAAAATTGACCAACTTTTTAATTCCACTGGTTCTGTTCTAATTGTGACACATGTTTCGTCTAGTAACAAAATTAGTGAAATGACAAAGTTATCAAATCGATAGAATATTCGAAATACATTTTAACATGACTGACTATCAGATTAATAAATATATACTGTTTTATTTGAGTAATTTTAATGCTAAACGCTAAACTCTAATACTTTTGATCCGTAATAATAAATTACTTATAGAAAATTAAGAGTTAAAATAAATTTTCAAAAAATAAATTTGGATATAAATTGTATAGAGTATTTTCTTTAAAAAATAATTTATACAAATGTGTCTATTATATAAATTTGGATATAAATTGTATAGAGTATTTTCTTTACAAAATAATTTATACAAATGTGTCTAATGTTATTAATTTAAGCATACGAGGATGTTATAAATATTATAAAATAAAACCATGTATTATTCCTAATAAGGTTTTCGAGATTAAATTTAGTTCTTAGCCAAACCTTCCTTGTTTTACAATAATTGACTTAGCGTAATAGCCTCTATAGATACACTACTTGAACTCAATTGCAACCAAAACCCATTTTCCTAACCTGCCCCGTAATAATTGGTTTTCACAATATATACCCCTTCACGGCATATTTTGATGTGGGTGGGTATGCAAAAAGGTAGCCTACCTGAGAGTCTCTTTGGGAACTTGTTAAGCCTTGCCGTACCCATAACTAATGTGGTGAACGAGTTGAAAGTCTTATTATACTCTATCTGCTCGGTACACATATACTTGAGGTCTTTTCTATATGTCAAAGCAGTTGTTTTGTTAATTTGCTCTTCTCCTTCATTGAAGTTACACTAAACACCGGCTTACACGTTTCTGCCAAACGCCAGGCAATTTACACTAGCAAATATTATTATACTTTGTAATTTATGCAAAAGAAGCCTACTTGTGTCAGCGCACGAAAATTTATAATGGATTTTTGAGAAGCTTCTATTAAATATGAAATGTTTAAGCAAAATGTTTTAATAAGAGATAACGAAATTTTTAACAGACGAGAATTGATTAGTCTAGTCTAGAATATGCTATTTATTAATCATAAATACTATAAAGCGTTAGGTCCATATTTTTAATTTATCGAAGCTATTGCTCCCGTCAATACAATAAAATTATTCAACGCAAAAATAAAAACAAAATCAAAATTACAATACCAAGCCGTAGGAAGCGGGCTTGTTTATCAAATATAAATATTTGAATTGTTGAGATTTTGTTTAAATTCCATCAAGGACCCTCAGTCGATATCTTCAACTATAAAGATATTGTTATATTAACTTTGAATTTTCTAGAAATCGCTCAACTTCTTTTTAAAATGAATCAGCTGGAAGGATGAAATCAAAAAAATTCTTTCACACTGGCGACAGTTTTAAAATTGAAATCACTGTTATTTGTATTGTTGTGTTATATATGTAACACGAGTGGATTAAAAAATATTAGTTTAACTTTACTATTCACCAAGAGAATTTCATTCGCACTTCGGCTGAAAGATAAAAAAAGGATTTAGAACACGAAAATTCTCCAGCCACATCATGAATTAAAAAATATTATAATATAAAGTTAACATAATAAGATAAGTATTTTTAATAAATCTATTCATCTCTCTCAAAATAAGCTTATAATATGTACAATTTTTTTTGTGTTATGTGTATAATATGTCGAATTCTTTGAATTTATAGATAATTTAAAGATTTTCTCAAATTATTCGATAGTACTAAATAATTATTAATAAAAAATGTGCTCAATTATGTATGTCAGGATAATAATTCTTAACATCATTAATATTCTTTGATTTTGTCATCAAATAAAACTTCCTGGTCTATCGACTTAAATGCGAAATATCCCTTAAGGCTCTGCCAGTTCTTGCATAATAATTGACATGTGTCACAAGAAATTGACATCTGCTATTTTCTTGCATCTCGAAATCCATTATAAGCACTTTAAAGAAACCTTCTCTTGTTTATATAAAATAATCGATTTTTTTTATTTAAAAACGATGACGAATAATTTTACTACGTTAGTTTAAATATCTACCGAACTCTGTTTTAGTTATTTTATGCCCAAGAGGCATGTTAAATGGTTTTGACCACGTTGAAAATTATTTCTGTTTACATACTTAATAATTTGAGTAGAATACGTTGAATAGGAAACGGTCATGGATTATAACTTATTACTTATTAAAACTATTTCTACCTTGTTTATCTTCTTGCCAAAGACTAATCTTTCGTTAAGGTTAACGTTTGGTTGGTATTAATATTCTAAATAATGACTTAGTAGCTTTTCAACTGTTAAACACTTATTCGCTAACAAAATATCATAATGTCAATATTATAATCTTATATATAATAACTCAGACCACTCTGTAGACGCTTTATTATTATCATCACATACCACATATAAGTATGAAATTTTCTTATGACGTAAGCGTTCGCGGTGAAACAATGCACACACAGTTCCGACGTACTTTTATTATTGTCACATATCACATGTAGGCATGAAATTTCCTCATGACCTAAGCGTTTGTACTAGCTATTTTAGACATTCAGTATTTCAATTTTAATACCGTCATATATGACGGGTACGGTTATACTAGTAATATAATAATATATATTAAGTTTATTTTCGAAACAAAACAAATAAACTTATATACCGAATCTAAAATACTTCAATCAATGTGGCTGATTTCGTTTCTTCTTTCATATTTTGTTCTGCAATCAGTGGTTTAAGCCCCTAAATTTGTATTGATATATTTTTAAATTGACTTACGATTTTTTATTAAAAAGTGAGACGTATTTGTGAGGTTTTCATCTCTTTTTTATCTTTATCAAATGAATGTCTTAGGTCACGAAAGTATACACAATTAATTCTAGTAGATTTTTCATTCAGAGCCATTCATTTTGGTAAAATATGAATATACAATGTTTTTCCAAACTTTAAAGCGATTGAAAAAACCTGATCAAAGTGGGATGAAATTGTATATGATCTGTGCCAACACTATTAATATCTATTTTGAGGCATGCTTAAAGACTGAGCTTCAATTAATTGAGTTTTTTTTCGAAATAAAAATAAGTTTATACATTTAGAAAAAAATTGCGTTAGGTAATTGGATAAATTATTGAAATCGAATATCATTAATTCTTTTTAAAACTGGTCAGTTAGAATTGTTCAAATAAGAACTTCTTTTGAGATTGTCAGAAGTGTTGTGTCAGATAAATATTATATATATATATTTTACAGACTTGAGAATGTTTCAAACTCAATATTATTATTGCACGGACGGCCTTTGGATCAATTTCACAGATGGTCGGGTGAGTGTATTTTGGTTTTTCAGATTCGGCAAAACCTAACGATATATATTAAAGAATCAGAACGGCTTAACGCGAGTCGCATGTGTCGACAGGATTCATCATAAATAAAAGATGTCATATCGTCTAAAGATATAACTTTCAGATTTCATTTTCAGCGCAAAGATCCATCTAGAAATACTCAGCCTTACGTTTGTAATGCCAAGTAAGTACCGAGCATAATAGTAACACGCAAGTGGAAATTTAACATTTTAAAATAGAAAATTTGTTGAAAATAAAATTAATATATGTTAAACATACTTTCAACATTTCATTGCTTACTTTAAATAATCTACTTTTTTTTTGTTGCTGTGTGAATGATTTTTTTTGAAAACTTAAGAGAATCTGTAATTGAAAAACAATGATTTATCCAATATTATATTTTTGGTCGTAAAACCTTTTCCAATATAATTTTAATGAGCAATACAAATAAAATAATACAGTAATAAAATATAAGAATCTTTTACAGAATATCAATTTTGATCGGTAAAGGTCGACTTTTCTTAAAAAGTACACTTTGCAAAGCATAATTTGAATATTTTTCCACTTTCTACAAATAATATCGACGGTGTTTTGGTCAATTGATAAAACCCTCATAATTGAAATTTGTTCAACTGTTTAAAACTGTTTTTATCGGAAACATTATATGGTGAGTTGCTTAATGAATCTTTGAAATGCAATCCTGTAATTTCTCATGTTTGCAGATACTGGAATATACGTAGGAGTGTCGATATATAGTAGCTCGGTCACAATTTTTAAATCTAAAACCAGTGTAAAATGATGTTTCCCTTCCAAAAAGTGGTCAATTTATTTTTCTAAATTACATCATTTGGCTGTGATCTGCTCTGGCTGTCTTTGAAATTAGATCTAATCATTTTCGTATTTAATGAGGGTTACATCATTTGGCCAAAACACTGTAGATATTATAGCACCCAGGAAACCGTAGTCAAAGATGATTATTTTTGTTGCCTTAATTTAGTAAATTTATCTGGAAACACAACCAAGAAAAAAATCTATTTAACTCTTTAAGGATTTGATTGAAAGAATAGCTACATAAAATACTTCATTTGATACAATGTTTTTCATTTCCACATTCGCTTTCTTATCATTTCAAGTTCGGTTGGCATTTGACCTTTCCACATATATATATTTATCGTATAATTAAAAAGCTATTTACTCTGCAATGTATTTTGAAAAAATACAAATATTTAATCAAAATTTTCCAAAATGCTAGAAATTTTGATGAAGGGTTTTTTTCTGTTTCAAAATTTAAGTGGACATGAGAATTTATTTCGGTTTCCAAAAAATCGTTACGTGTATGAACTACTAATAACTGACGCAAAAGAGACAAGAAGAACAGACCCCATGAGAGGTCAAGAATCCGATGGTGCTTCTGCAAAATGGCTTCGATGTAATGTTTTATTCATTGCTTTTATCTGATGTGTGAGCGATTTTTGTGTGGTTTGTTTTCTCCAGACGGAATAATGCATATGTATTTACAGTCTTACAAATCTGATATGGCTAATGTTGTTAGCCAATGTTTATCATCATATAAATGCTTAAAATATACTCTTCACGAAACACATTACTTTTTTCTTTTATGAAATTATAGTCGAATAATGCACGATTTTTTATCGGCTAATACAACATTTAAAATGTCATTTTTCGATTTGAAGTGGTTTTATGAATTTTTAAATGTCTATAAAAAGTCAGTTGAAATAATCTTGACTATAGTCTTTTAAATCCAACTTTACATGACAGTTATTTGATTTGCTCTGAAACATTAATAATATATTAAGATCAATATCTAAAATAAAGTTATAACGCAAGAATGGTATTATTATATATGGCAGAAAGTATCATCAATTTTATAATAATTTAGAATACGAAAAGTGTGAGTAAAATATTTAATACATACAAATTATATATGAAGGGTTTGAGTCGCCATAATCATTATTGATATCCATTTTAACAGCAGAAAGAGATCTGTCATACATGAAACGGCATGCTGAGATGAAAGATATAAAAAATATACTCGATACAACGATGGATCACTTCATTCATAAACCAGTTAGTTAAGATAATGAAAAAAATCAAATAACAACATTATTTAGTTCTATAAAATTTAATTGATTAATTGATATCAAATTTGGATTATTGATTAATTGATAGTTATTTCGGCTTAGCGACATTGTCAGGACTATGCTTCAACTAATTTTAGAAGAGATAGAAAATATTATATTGTCATCTCACTTATTTAAACATCATATTATTTATTTAAAACTAGTGAGTACCCGACATGCGTTGTAATGCCACTCAAAGAAAGAAAGGGTTTGTGTTTTAATTCTGTTTATTTAAGTGCTTTTGGATTAGAGGTCTACACGGGCCGAAATTTCATAAACTTACACGGTTCGACCCCGTCATCTTCAAGTTCGGCACGGCCCGAGCCCGAGTCTCAATATCACACTTGTCACTCGAACTCGACCCGAAGTCCAGATTTATTTTTCTCAGCCCGAAAAAAGCTCTCTTTATTTTTTAATATAGTAATTAATTTATACTTTTCAAACAATATATGTTATTGTTTCCATATTTCCAACAATATTCATAGCACATGTGAAATAAACTATTTAAGTTATGGATGATATTGCCATATGGCTGACTCATAACCCGAACATAGTACGAAACATTATTCTTAAATTAGAATTCCTTTCCTCTGGCCCTCTCCGAGCCCGAATCTGAATTGTCTTTACCCATCCGACCCCGGGCCTAGTAAAGGTCCGCGGGCCAAGCCCGGGCTCATGCAGACCTCTATTTTGGATAGGTACAATATTTTTTCTTTTTCTGTCTGGTTCAAAGATGTCGCAAGTTGCACGTATTTGATTTTTTTTTTAAATTCTAGATTTTAAATTTTTTTCTTCAGAAACCTTCACGGGTGTGCGCTCAAGTACTCACCAAAGTTTTGTCGAAATATTATGAATGGTAAAGGAATGCATAGAGAACAAACAAACAAAAAAATCTTCATTTTTATATAGATAGATTAGGATATTTAACGCAATAACTGTGTTTTTTTTTTTTTTTTGGAAAAGAAGTTTTTATCTTAGAGTCGAGATACTCTCTTTCAATATTTCCAAGCAATTTTCACTTTTGTTTATGACCCACCCTGATATGTTCTATATGGCACAGGAATGTTTATATTGAAATGTTCATCGTGATGTCGACAAAATATTTACTAATTATCATTAAAATTGTTACCTCTAATTAATTCTTATATAAATAGACTATAAACGTCCAACTCTTTTTAGAACAAACATTCCAGCCCCTCGTTCAACCTTTGACCTTTCTTTGGGCCGAGCTTTATAAATGGATTTAATTTAAAAACAGACTGGATTTACACTTTCATCTACAACATTGCATAATAATTAAGAAAAAATCTTTACCAATTTTCTCAACAAATTTCAAGACAATTAATTAACCGGGTATTGTGGAAGACGGGTTATGGTGTTTTATAAAATTATTATATTTAAACAGAGTTTTCTGCCCAGTTTGAAATGATCTTATAATATTAAGTATATATATTTTATATTACAATTTTTCATTCAAATTATTTCTAAAATTAAAAACTATAAAAAATTAAACATTTCTATCGGAAATATACTAAAAATATAAACATATAAGAAGCGGTTTAACGGTATTTTAAAGTAATGCAAAAGTTTATACCCTGTTATTTTTGTAGACTTTTAAAAAAATTCATTAATTAATTTATTTTCTAATATTACTATTTATATTTAATTTTTCTTTTCTTAGCTAATTATTTTAAATGTATTTATTTTAAAAATATTTTTTTGAATTGATTTTATGTCTGTTGGAAATGCTTACTAATAAAGTGAAACGAATTCTGATACCTGTGTAAATAAAATGCAGAAGTGTTTTTCGAGCGTGAATAACAAACAATTTCGAATGTTTTGTGTTTATTTACGAACCTTAAATATTTATGTGCGTATTATCCTTTCCGTGCAAAAAGTGTTTAATAATACATACTGACTTAAAGTAATCATTTATTTTATATTTTAAAAAATAAAACACAATTAATTATAAATATGTGGAAGTAGTACAAATGAATTGTGTTTTGTTTTTTAAAATATAATGTCTTTCCATCAAGAATTGACAGTTAACACCTTAAAAAAAATATATATTTTATACATGAAAAATATTTGGCATTACAGTTTATAACTTGCCAAGGTGCCAAATATTTTGAATTATGGAAACCAAATGAAATAAGCTTAACGACAACTTCTTATGTCTCTTTAAATCAACTCGATGAGAAAAGACATATACACCTATGTCCCGTAGATATTTTCTTTACAGGACTTGAACCCGGAGCCACTTGATTGCTAGAGGAAAGATTTTACTAGGTCTAGACCACAGAAGTCAATTGTCTTAATAACTGTCATTAGTTATAAATAAGCATGGGCTAAATAAAATTAAATGAGATTGGTGATAATCAAAGCAATGTATAATATTTAGTTCTATATAGATGGTCAACCGATAATGAATATTCGATTTACCCGGTTGCGGGGTCAAGGTTAAAGATTCTCGAACGGAGACTTAAATAAATTGATTTTTCAATCGATTAAATTTGTAGCCAAAGGCTTGGATGTTTGCGGTTTTTTCATGCTTCCCCGCCCAATTCCTATCCAACTTGTAAATGTGACGTAGAGAAAAATATTAATTAATCAATTTCTAGTGTTTTACTAACCTCTTCTTTCTCTGTGCATAAAAAGATTAAGTGACTGACTTATAGGCAGTTCTCGATAAAAATATCTTCCGTACCATTCAGAGACCATATGCTCCACACTGCGAGAAGATATGGTGAAAAAAGATGCCTAAATATGAATATTTTTTCGCTGCTGTGTTTCAAAATTAAATAACGAACGTAATATTTATTCACAACATTTGCATTCACGCCATCATGGCAGCAATTATGTAAACCGGGCTCTCGTTTTCGCTGGGGGTAGATGGATAGGTACTTGTAAGAAATATTCTTCTTTCCTGCTACATATACATACTTCCTGAAGCTTTGCCGGTTTATACGCTTCCGTATATCGTATACGATATACAAAACGACTTCAATCGCTATAGCTAGGATAAGCAAAGCAAGTGAAGTTCAATGAAGTACGGCTCAGCCGATAGTATGTGCAAATCCAGTATTTTTTTAAAGCATTGTTACTAGACACTTCCTTTTTTTGTATTTTTATTTATGACCTTAGCTTCGTGAAAACACAATATTGTAGAAATGTATTTCAATATTTAAGGAGCAATTTTGTTTATGAAAAATCTGATCTATTATTTATGCTTAGAAATTTAGAAATTAACATTTTAGTTTATGAAAGGTAACGTGTTAATTTTTGTGTACTTCTAGCATTAAAGAATTGCCAGTTTGAAAATAAAGGTATTTTTGTTAAGAAGATTAACTTATACATTATTTGATAGTAGATTGTACATGATATGTAACATTAATATTTTTGTAATATTTGGCGTGATATCATTATATTCACAAAATTTGACAGAAAATCTCATGTTTATTGAAAAAGTATAATTAATAAGTTTAGAATTCAAAATAAAACTAATCAAATACAATTACATATTATAAATAGAATTTTAATACGATACTAACGTTTAAATTTTTTTAATACTAATTTGAAGTTCGATGAATGTTCGAACTCATGGAAGCGCGTAAAAGTTACCGCATAGGTATAAAAACATAACAAGTAAAGTGATCATAGCAAATTGACCAGAACAAAACTGCACAGACAAACATCGTCTTTCTCTAAATATTCTTAATAAATTTTTAATTCGGGCGGAGTGAGAAGGTTTTTTTTATTTATATTGTTGTAACTATTTTGTGGTCCATACAATCAAATACAGATTTAATTAATATCTGATAAAATATAAGTATGTATGGCAAATTTTGAATTATTTTCAAAATATGCTCTGTTTAGTGCTCCCTCTAAGCTGCGTATGTGCGCGGCAGCGCAGCAGTTTAAGAACCCCTACTCACTCATCTCGTGTAGGCGTGTACTCCAAAACAGACTGATTATAAATCATTTTTGAAGTAATATATATACATTATTTTTTTATCATATACCCTACTAATCTGAAGCAATTCGAAAAAAAGTCTTTCTACGAATACTGGTCGTTATTCGGTCACTCAACCTTTTTCGAAAACAGCATACATTGTTTGCAAAAAGGTAAAATTATCCCTCGCATTTGTTGGCTTGGCCTGCTCAGTCTATAGATTATCAGCCAAGAGAATCTCTCGTCTTAGAGAGAACATTAGCTGTGTTGCTTTTTGGTTTAAATTCAAAAACAGTTGTCACAAAGACATTTATTATTACGTGTTTGAAATTACACTAGAAAATAATTTAAGATTGTTCGAAGGTGTCGAATCAAGTTTCGACTTTCTCTTCTCACTATCTTTGAAAGAGAGTTTGAGCAACTGCCTCACAACCAGATCTTGTTTTATTTAGTGCTCTTTATTTAGTACATTAAAAGTGGTTAAGGATAACAATATGAAACAATTTCAAAAATAATTGGAACTAAGTATTGCAATAGAGGAACGAATATGCCAAGATAAATTATTTCATACCGCCCATTAAGAATGAAATGAAATTATGAAGAAATGAAATTTATTATTTCTCCGAAACCTCTTTTGAAATTGAATTTATACTTATACGCAAGCAATTCATTTAACATTATAGTAATATCAGATTGGACGGCACACTACTAATTTAAAGGATGTAACAAATAAAAAATATCCCGACACATTTTTTTTTGTTGCTGTAAAATTAACAGCACACGTATATATCCAAGGGTGAGCTTTTTTCGTTGTGGTTTTTGCTGTTGCGAACGCCCAGATAAAATTATATTCTTTGTAATTTGACACGGGTTGCTTTATTCATTAAGCCTTATGACGCCAAAAGATAAAATCATCATTGTTTTATTTTAACGGGGGTAATTTAATGAAATTAAATTTTGTTGGCTCACTAATTTTCCTGTACAAACGTCGTTAATTTTCTTGAAAGATGTATACCCGGGTGTTAGATAATGGTCATGCGTTACTAAATATGAGGTTTATTATCAAAAATTCAAGTTTTCTTAAAGCCGTACAGTCAGTTAGACTGTTTTTGATAAATTCAGATCAGAATGCTTTGATTATGATTGCAATAAAAGAACGACAAAGAAAGTTTCAATATTGTAGTAATGAATTTGGATTATTGAGATTTTGTACACTTCCATGTATTTTGTCACTAACGACCCGGGTTTGCCTTTCGGCATCTTCAGGCATTCGAGCACACGAATGGACTCGAACTCAGTTCGAAACCCGGGTCGTTAGTGACAAAATACATGGAAGTGTACAAAATCTCAATAATCCAAATTTAATATTGAAATTCCATCAAGCACCCTCAGTCGATGTCTTAAATTATCTTAAATTGTAGTAATGATTGACTGGTTTTGCATAGTCATATCAGAAATAAAAGATTGAAAGTTTTCTTTCTACAATGTTATGCATCGTAATCGTGGGTTATGCAAAAAAATATGGTGGGTATGGAATATTAAATGTGTAAAATGTGTAAAAGATGTAAATCTCATTTGCTTCATGAAACAGTATTCGAGGAAGTCAATGGAGTACATATTTTCTTATTTAAGGTCACTTCATAAAGGTGTCTGTACCTCAATGGATAGACATTCACGTAGTAATCAAAAGGTTTGGGTTCAATTTTTGGTATTATCATACGTCAAATATGAATGTATTTCAATTTAATGTTTGATGTAAGGCATTTTTTATTGATGTTTTTTTGTCGAGTTACATTGTTTTAATTCTCTGTATTTTGATGCACAAACAACAAAACACATGAATCTATTGTAATTACATAAAATAAAATTATAATGAAACATCTTCTTTTGTTGTTATTATGTTCATTTTGATCATTTCATAAAATTGTGGAATTGTTACAAAAAAATATGTTTTATTTTTGCAAATATAATGCTTTTACACGAAGAATGATCAGTTAGAACGATCAAATTTCATCGAATAATTTTAAAATGTGCAATCATTAGTAGGTGTCAGCCTCTGTGGTCTAGTAGCAAGAGATTTGCCTTAGCGACCAGTTGAGCCTTGGTCCTAGCAAGGTAAAAATCAAATTTAAATATGCGATCTTGGACATAAGTGACTCATCGAGTTTACCTCTTATAATTTTACAATTTTCAAAATATTTGATGCATTGGCTGTCAGCTGTAACGCCAGGTATATAAGTTTTTAAAATTAGTGATGTTAGTAAATCCTTGATATATGTGAATCGTAAATATATTTTTGAATCATCCGAGCCACTGAAAAATAGTAAAAACTTTTTCCCAGCAACGTGGATAACTTATTTTATAAAATGTCGAAATCATAGTGCTACTCAAATTTAAGTGCCACTTAAAAATGACATTTTGAAACGTCACTGAAATTTTAGGTAGGACTTGTCGGATAAGATTTTTGCCGAAACTCACTGACGTCATGAAAAATATCTTTTATTTATCTGTTGAAAAAATTGCCAATGTTATGAATGTATGCAAAATGGTCTGGTAGTGTTTTTTTTGCGAGACAGCGCATTTTTTTATCATATAATGAATTCGAATTCATTATTTGAATCATTTCGTTGCTTTGACGATCGATTCTCTTTATATCCTCATCCGATTTTCATAACATGATTTTTATTGTGCATTGAGCGATAGAAATAAATTCTCCTTATAAGCTTATGAAGAAGACATTTTTTTCAATTTGTTTTCAGGCTTAACTTGTTGTTATCAAGGCTCGGCAGGGTGGCGGAGCAGGCCTCCTTTCTCCCGAGTTATCCGGGCAAACACCAAACAAGATTATTTCAAGTTAGCGAAGGAATTCACCCAACTCGATTTGATGTCAGTTGATCCTTTCCAGCTTCCATATTCGATATCTCCTGACGCTGTGAAAATTACTCGCTAACTTTTACGTATAAAACATATCGTTTCGGGTTCAAGTTTTTTATCTGTGAGGGCGTTTCTTTTATTGTTGAAAATGTCTTACGTGACACGAGTATTGACGTTAATCGAGAGTCTATCCGAAGTTTTATGTCTGAACAGAAGTGCTACTATAAAAAGTCTGTCTGCAGCACGCAATATTTATAGTAACAATTTATTTTCCCTGCAGATTAAAAAACAACAGTTTTATTCTGCATTTAATATTGATACAATTTTGATCTTTCAATATTTTATTTTATAAAAAACGATAGCTAAAATAATTGAAAAGTATAGTTTTTAAAAAGATAGTTTTTTTAATCTGCTTACGATTTCAATAATGCAATATTATGTATCATATATATGGGCTTATGATGAAGTAGATTTGCAATTTATATTTAATCTCCAATAATGTTTTTTTAATAATTTGCATTTTTAAGGTCAATCTGCGCTAACAATGTGAAGCACAATTTAAACTTCTGATGGAGCTTATCTCAACGAATTATCTTTATATGAGAACCAATTGCTACTCAGTTTCTTCTCTCCTTTTTGAACATGGTATGAATATAAGGATATGGCTAAGATCGGACTGGTAGGAAGAAATTTCAGACACCACAAACATCAATGCTATCAATTTAAGACATTGACTGAGGGTGCTTGATGGAATTTCAATATCAAATTTGAATTGCTGAGATTTGGTACATTTCCATGTATTTTACACATGAAGATGGTCACAATCTCAACAATTCAAATCAATACTTTCGATCAGAAATTCATAAATCTAATGAAAAATCAATTTATGAAGCCAACGTCTTTGGCTTTCCGTCCGTTCGATTACAAGCCAGGCATTTTCATCGACAATAAATGAGTTACTGAGTTGCTAAACACACTCCTGGCGATTTTTCAGTAAAATAGGTTGTTATTATACGAACGTCCTCTATCAATAGATCTATCAATTTTTCCAGTTGAAAGTCTGAAATTTCTTCCTGTTTCGTCTTTTGTTCATAATTCAAAAATTTTCCAAACGTGTCGTCAAAAATGTCATTTTTTACACGATTTTTACACGATCTCGATCTTCGTTCTACACGGTCAATGCGCTCCAGAAAAACGACAGTCTCAAAGAATATCCTTATACACCGGAAGACACAAAATACTTTAAACTATCATATTGCTCATGACAGTTTTTCGTGATTTACTCAAAACTCTAAAAACCTTCGGAAGCGTGTTTAGTAACCCAGCAAATCAAATTATAGATTTAAATAATACATTGTTGTAGGTCGCATGTATTGAATATTTTGATATCCTATTTTCTACCGTTTTGTATAAATATTTCACACAAACAAATTACTGCAGTTTTTTAAAACCCTAACTAATTAATATTTGACTATTTAAGATGAAATAATTACTACCTACTGTCTATTTAGAATAATATGGTTAGGTTTTTTCGGAATTCATTTCATGGGTTAATGGAAATATTAAAGTAAAAACCACTGCTGAAATCAGAATCATACATCTAATTAATATTTATTTTTATGTTGCGTGACGTATGAAGATTTTTAAATGTATTTTCAAAAGGTAATTGAACTAAAACTGAATGAATAATTAATTAATTTCACAAGAAAAGAAAAAGCATTTTCCCAAATTTCACCCGATCAAGTTCATAGCTTACTCTACAATTTAGTTAAAAACATTTTCTGTAACTCTGACGATGTGCGTTTACATACCCGATGTATTTTAAATGATTTTCTTTGAATTCTAAATGGTATACGCGCACGTAAATTGACTATGCTGATAACATAGAAAGCTGTAGTATGCATGTAATGATGTGGGTAATCATCTCAGTATTTTACACTTTGTGACATCCAATTTCCTCTTATTTATTTTTAATCTTAAAAAACAGACTTTTGGCCGGATTTTATCATCAAATTACCTATGGGTTATGTGAGACTCTAAATTATACGTATATTACAAAGAGTTAAAAGTAAAACAAATACAGTATTACGAGTAGAGATAAGATCTAAAAATCATTTAATACAAATAATTTCAGCTGTATTGATTAAAAATTGAATATGATATTATTTATAGAAAGGTTTTAAGAATTTCACTAACTATGATAGTAGTTTTACCTACAAAAATAATACAATTTTCAAAGTAACGTGGTGAGCCAACAAACTGTTATTCAGCTTTGTAAAAAACGTAAAACAATAGAAATATCTTAAGGTTTTCTATAAAATATTGTTCAAGAGAAGCGGTTTGATGTTTTCTGTTGCCAAATTTGATGTTTTATTTGAACTGTATTTACTCTCTGAATGCAAAACAATTTAAAAACCCGACAGTCTTATCTGTATATATTAAAATTGATCGAATTTTTTAACGATCGGCTGAATTATAAATTTGCTTTATTTTTTTAAATTTTTTTCCATGTCTATATGGTCTCTTAATGGAAGTATTTTTCTATCATAAATGTTTTTTACTCAGTTGCTCCACCTCTCTTTTTTTTCGAAGAGAGTATGGATAGAAGGATAAGGCTAGGACAGGACTAATGGTTAGCTAATCGCTCTCACTACGCTCCGTGAGGATCGTAAAGATGGGAGGGAGTTTTAGACATCACAAACACTCAGACTACGAACAGAAATCTATAAATCGATCGCAAGATCAATTTATGAAAACCGTCCACACCGGGAATTGAACCCGAGACATCCGTAACCGTAGCCAACGACGCTACCAACTGCGGCACGGATGCCGACGCTTTATAACTATATTTATTTTAAATGCAACTTAACATTAACTAGTTGAAAAAATTTCGAAAGTCATATAGTAAGATTCTATGGGATTTTAATGGATTAGATTTTATGAATATGGGGAAATATGCTTCGTCAATACTGCTTAATTATACTCGATATACTTCACTGACCTTAACAGTTTTTAAAATTGCAACATGAATTCAAAAAGTAATAAAAATGGTTATATTTATTTATGCTTGCAGTTGGTACACATATTTCCTTAAAACTGTTTTTTAATCTGTTTAAAGCTGGGGTAAAAATCCGATGTTTAAAAAAATAAAATTTTCGTTTCTTGTGGATTTTCACATGAAAAAAAAAACGGATGAATATAAAAGAAACTGTGTTTTTCCATGTAATTTATTACATTGCAGTGTCAATAAATTTACATCATCCGTTGTTATGTTTATTTAGTCTTACAGCACAAGGAATACAATACAATAAATCTTTGTTTTAAAATATTGACAAAAATGTATTTATTTGTTACTATGCTGCAGAAATTGTGTCACGAGAACTTCTATTTACTCAGTCACTCAACCACTCTTTTCAGAGAGGTGTTGATAAAATAATAGGGCTAAGGACAAGACTAGTGATTTATTAATTACTCTCGTTACGCACTGATTTTCGGATTGGATGAGTAGAAGGGAGTTTCACATACATCCATGTCTTTGAACACAAATTCATAAATCGATTAAAAAATTAATGTTTACTTCAGTACTGAGATTTGATTCCTTTGAATACTCAAACTGAAGTCAACGCCATAAGCCACTAGGCTATAGAGTCAGCAAAACATAATTTATGAGACATAAATTTACACTTGTGTAACTTTAAATGGTGGATGACATCGTAGAAAGTTTGTGACTTTTCTAATATTCTTGTTAAAGCTAATCATTTTATTTTGCTTTGAATTATTTCATGTAAAAAAGAGCTCACAACAATTTCGCTTAGTCCTTAGAAGAGACAAGTTTGATTTTTGTTCAAGGCATTTGCAAAGCCAGTATTTCCTCAACTTTATAAATATTTTTAGAAGAACATTTAGCCTACCTAGTTATACACTTGGAGAAAACGTCAAAACGCCAAAGCTTGCTGGTTGTACAAAAATGCAAGCGCATTTCAACCATTTAAGTTTGGAAACTACTTAACATTGACCGTGTGCACTGTACGGCTGAAAAAGAATCAGAGAGAAAAAAAAATCTGTAGTAGTTCTTACTTTGTTGCTACACGAATTTCTCGATGACTGTATCAGTTTGTTGTTGATGATGAATTTCGTATAAAGGCATTGTAATTAGGCAAGGGAATAAAGCGACCATTAAATAACTAATTTATCTCTCTTGCAAATATTTTCGGTTCCTGTTATTATGCAATTAGGCATTCTTTACTTGGTGAAAAAACTTGATTTATTATAAGGAACATTAGAATTATCATTAATAATCAGAGCTCGCAATAAATGCGGCCGTTATAAATGTCCAAAATATTTATGAGGGCTGTATACTAAACGAACCAAATGTAATAAAACTTTCAACCGATTTCCTATAAAGCTCATCATATTATTCTGTTATAAAAAGATGATTCAGAAAAATGTTAATGTCTTGATATAATTGAGTTTTTACCTAAAATTCAAACTAATTACTGTTTATGAGTGGCACGTATTTCGCTTATTTGAGAGACATCATCAATTGATAAAATTTATCTAGAATAATATGACATGTAACATTTTTATTGTACCATTTAGTACCTATATATAACATCGATTCTCTCGATTTTGTGGAAATTACGATGAATATAGATAAAAAACTATGTCAGTAATACTTTAAGATTAAAAGGTTTCTTGTTTGAATAATAATTATACAAAATGACATCTTTAATGCATGACTTTTGCTTGTTATTGATATTGTTTTCAAAATTTTAAAGTTATGTCTTTTTTGTTAAATAAATATTATTGACGCAGTGGATGAAGCCGCACATTTTTTGGTAACGCAGTGGACGAAATAATTACGATAGGATAAAATATTAAAGTAATTAGCTCTACAAAATTTCTATTAGGTAGTTGATAGCTATTTCGGCTTAACGCCATCGTCAGAACTATACTTAAACTTATTTTAGCTTAGCTATACCTGCTTATCACTTTTAAGGTGTTAACTGTCAATTTTTGGTGGAAAGACATTATATTTTAAAAATAAAACACAATTCAATACTGAATATTTGATTATTTTTAAATGGTTCATTAATTTTTACTTATAATTTCCCTGAGTCATTATTTTATATTATTAGTATCGTCATTAATAATTTTTTTCAGCTAAATGGAATTTAAATGTAGCTATATTTGTGATTGTAGATTAGTATTTAATGATTTGCAAGAGGTCCATAACATTTTAATTGTAGACTCTTTCATTTGATTTATGTATAATTTGTTTGTTAATCAATATTTTCTTGTCTCAGTTCATGAACCATCAGTTTTATATACCTTCGATTTTTTACACTCAATTTTATATAAATAAGCTTGTTATGTTTGTATTCTTATCAGTTGATAATGCTCGTGATGAGCGAAACCGGTTCTAATCATTATAAATATGTGGAAGTAGTACAAATGAATTGTGTTTTATTTTTTAAAATATAATGTCTTTCCACCAAGAATTGACAGTTAACACCTTAGTATTTAATGATTTGCAAGAGGTCCATAACATTTAAATTGTAGACTCTTTCATTTGATTTACGTATAATTTGTTTGTTAATCAATATTTTCTTGTCTCAGTTCATGAACCATCAGTTTTATATACCTTCATTTTTTCACTCAATTTTATATAAATAAGCCTGTTATGTTTGTATTTTTATCGAGCGAAACCGGTCCTGATCATTATAAATATGTGGAAGTAGTACAAATGAATTGTGTTTTATTTTTAAAATATATCTGCTTAGAAGAGATAGACAATATTACGTCATCTCACGTATTCCAACATCATAACATTTATTTAAAATTAAAACATTTAACACACTAGTTTTTTTTTGAAAAGGGAGCTTACGCGGTGTTATTAATTATTCGTTAAGGTAAATACGTTGAAATTTTATTGATTATGCAAAATTACATGAGCTTCTTATAATGGTTTACGTAAAGGCGATGAACTAATGCTTGTTTGATCATTAAGGAGATTATTGCCTTGATTATATCTATTAATTTCCATTGGTTCTAAGAAATTCAGACTAAGGCTCATATCACACAAATGTAGGCATACTGGGAATGAATTATAAGTTATGTTGTGTGATTCTCTTAAGGGGAGGTTTGCAAATTGAGAATTTGTTTTTATTATTATTAAATGATCTTACATATTCTTTAAATATAGTTGAAATACTCTTCCCTGTCTGTCCAAAGTACATCTAACCACACAGGTTGATACTATCTAGTTTATTAATTTCATCTTTGCTATTATTAAGGTATGTACCAAAATAGCTATCTACTACCTAATAAAATTGTATAGAACTAAATACTTTGATATTCTATCCTATTATAATGGAGTTTTACCTAGTAACTCGCAATTCAATCAAGAAATAATTATGTGATATATTTACCAGATTTACTAGATTTGTCAAAATCACTTGCTAGGGATAAATTTTTTAATGTTTAATTTTATTTTGACTGCTTTCCAATAAAATTGAGATTAATTTAAGATATCGACTGAGAGTGTTTGATGGAATTGCAATATAAAATTTTAATTGTTGGAAATTAGTACATTTCCATGTATTTCGTCACTAAAAAATTTCAACAATTCAAATTAAAAAATGGAGACTATTCCGCATTAAGCTATTGCATTTTAGCTTACTTAAAACAAAGCAATTTTTGATGTAAATTTATTTTATGATATAAGAAGGTACGGGTAGTTGACCTTTTTCAATAAGAGTGCCCGAAATAAGAAACGTATACGCGGAATTTCTCTAAATTGTCGAGTTCAGACAAATGAAATTATCTTTTGTCAGATTGAGGAACTAACACATCACCATATATGTCATTCGGGTGTCATAGCGGCCATTTAAAAACAGCATCTAATGCAGTAAGTATTTCATTTTGAATTTCTTGAGAGAATTGTTAAGGATATCAGTGAATGTAAGCATATGCAACTTGATTCATCAAAGAGTGGTCTTACAGAAAGCTCTGATGTAAGGTTCTCACGAAAGTCTATGATTAGGCATGGCCAACTATTGAAAATAAAAGTTATCGTCAATCGCTATATTTGTTGAATTTTTCTCTTTAAATCTTACGTAATATTATTTTTATATTTTAACTTGTCAAGAATTGATTCTGTCTCTTTAATTTTTGTTTTTCAGATATAAAAATTTGGTGTATGCTCATAGCTGCTCTGCGTTCTCCAATTATGATGGCTGTTTATTGTTAATATTAATTACATACTTAATATTTGATTGTATTAAATTGGTTCACTAATTTTTTCTTATAATTTTCCCAATCCTTATTTGCTTAATGCATTAGTAATGTCATTAAAAATGTTTGCTCAGTTAATGGACTTCTAATGTAACTATATTTGTGATTTCAGATTAGTATTTATTGCATTGTAAGAGGTCCATAACATTTTAATTGTAGACTATTTTATTTGATTTATGTAGAATTTGTTTGATAATCAGTAATTTCTTCTCTTAGTTCATGAACCATCTGTTTCATATACCTTAATTTTAGCACTCAATTTTCTATAAATAGGCCTGTTATGTTTGTATTTTTATCAGTTGATAATGCTCGTGATGAGTGAAACTGGCCCTGATCATTAAAAACATGTGGAGGTAGTAAAAATGAATTGAGTTTTATTTTTTTTATAAAATTGTTTTTTTTTTTGATTTTAAGCTAATTTATCAAATATTCTTTATATCATTTGTATGAATTGTTCAAAGTACTAAAGATTAATTGTAATTGCAAGAGAAGATTGTTCGTCTATAGTAAAAACTTTTTTTAAGAATATTTTAATTGATATTAAAAACTCATAAAACTATTTAAAGTAAAGGCGTGTAACAAAAACATTATTACTCAAAGCTGCAAGTCGTTTTTTAGTTGCAAAGTGCGCAAGCTTTTACTTACATACGGTTGAAAGTGGTTTTTCACTGCGTTACGTAAAAGCTCCTAAGTGAAATGAGAGCCTCTACTCTACAGGTTAAAAAGTGGTTCCGGTGAACCACGTCCGGTGGCTCGTTCTAATGAACTTAACACATAAAATCTCGAATGATGTCACGGTATCATTTCAAGCATAACATACTAATTCGGGGACAATACCATAAACACATTCATTGTATACAATATTTAATGTATATTATGTGTATTGGATTTGTTTCATTGTGTACAAGTATAATGAAATAATGAAAGTGCTGTTATAGAAAAATATGATGTCAAAAAAATTGTAAAAAATGTGGATGATATAGCATAATAACATTTATGTGTATGCCTTTCGTTGTGGGTCGTGGAAGTGGTAATGCTGGAGCACTTGCGATACAAAACTTTGCGCGATCAAAACTAAGAATTCTTAAATAATAATTTACATACATTGTTTCTCAATCAATTAACGAAGTTTTATCCAGAATAATAGGTGTTTGTGACGTTTTAATTGTTGTTATACCTGCTTTGTAAACGCGATAAATAAAGGGCAATATTTGTATCAGTTAGGTTGTGTGACTGTCTTTTTAAATAACTTATGTGTGATAAGTGCTGGAGTCCAAATACTTACTGTACATTGAAAACGGAGAAGATTAAAAATCATGTTAGCAAAATGCATTCATTTTTTTTTTAGTCATAAAGTTATTAGTACTTTTAGAAAAGCCATTATTACATCAATTACCATGTTCATGACTGATCCCTTCATATTTATTTTGAAAATGTTGAATAAATATTTAACGTATTCTAAAAATATTTTTGTAAACTCATTTATATTTTGTTTTCTTATACCTTTGATAAATTGTAATGCTTTTTTCCACGAAAACCTTGTCTCCGAATTTTCTTTTTGTCGTAGCTTAGTATGATATAATTTTCAATCAGTTTCAAGCAAGGCACTTCCCTGCCAGCGTATTTATTTAAGTACAATAAAACTTCTCTCAAAAATCTTCAAAAATACAAAATTTAATTTAACTTTAACACTCATAACTTGAAGATTCCGCAAAGTACTCTAGTATATATACATTGTGAGATATTATATTTGTGTATCACACAATTTTACAAGCACGCCGCAACACTTAGTATAACACTCTGAGCTTATTTCCTTTCGGAGGGTGACTAGCTAGCGCCACAAAAGGTGTTGAGAGCATGATTATAATTAAATCTTTTGTAGCGAAAAGTTGCAAATTAATATTCCTGAAAGAGGCTGTCTTGAAATGATTTTTTCCATCACATAACGATCTCATATTAAAAAACGTCTTTTTTAACATTCCTCTTTGATCACGAAACATATTGAATTACCCAGCATAATATTATTTTACGATACCAAGAAAATATAATATAGAAAGTATTATATAGGTGGGCTTACTTGGACTCACTGTTTTTAAATATTTATAACTTTTGCGTTTATATTTTTTAAAATTTTTTGCTTTTTCAGAATATAAATAAAATTACAAAATTTTATAATGACCACAAACGAAGTGCAAGAACTGGTCAAAATTATTGAATTTTAATGTATTTAACCGATGATCTATTGTTACAACGCAAAGAAAATATCGTCAGTATTTTAAAGCTGCAACAGCTCGCAGTACTAACATGATTAGAAATTTAATCACCCACTTTTAAAAGCTGTATGAGGGGAATAAAAAATCCATGAGCATTGCATCAGCGTCAATTGCACTGTTTGGTGCGGAATTGTGGCCAATAGTCATCGGTCCATATTTTTTTCGAAAATAACGTAGAATATCCACAAACCATCTCTGGGTCGGTATACTGGATCATGATCGAGAATTTTAACGTCCAGCAGATCTAAAAAACTCTAATATATGGTTTCAGCAGGGTGGAGCCACAGCTCATTCCGCGAAGGTGACAATGTAGATTTTTCGAGAATTTTTCGGTGATCGAAGTATTTCGAAAAATTCAGATTTTGCTTGGCCTCTTCGTTCCCCAGATTTGACGGCGCCTGATTACATTCTGTTGGTCCATTTAAAACGACGGATTAACATGAACAAACGAAAATATAATTTAAGAGCTAAAACAAAATATTCATGTAGAAATAAAATTTGAGCCAGAAACGTTGCGTGCCGTAATGCAAACGCTTTAGAAAGAGCCATTACTTCAATAAAATAAAAATAAATTAAATGACGATATTTACCATTTATAGATCAAAAAAAAATTAACAGATTACACTTACATGAAAAATAAAAAATTTTAATTACAAAAGTTGTTTGCATTTTACATCGGTCAGTCCAACTTGGCCCGCCTGTATATACAATTAAATTGATGTAATTTAAATAGGACATTAAAATAAATGAATTAGTGGTTTTTTTGTGAGATATAATTAGAAGGTTTCTTATGAGATGTATTTCAATAAGACAGGTTTTGTCAGGTAATCTCGAAAAGGTTTATCCCAATATTATTTAAGTGATATCCCACGTCATCCTTTCTCCGGAACACTTCACACTTTATTTCATTCAATTTTATCATTTCTTTATTTCTTGTACTTTTCCATCTTGTGTGTTCTTTTTAATATGTTGTGTTGGTTGTTTGTTTTCGTTATTTCAGTATTATTTTCTTCGTTTCGATTAATTATTTTGATAAAATACTATTAATATTATATTTATAATACAACAATGATGTAACAACATAGCAAAAGTTAATAAAATCTCAATTAAAGTGAGAAATGATGCTCGATTGATATTATTGTCGATCATGTAGCTGAGTGACCACAGCATTGTGTTTTCGCCTACTTGATTGTGGGGTTACGGAATTTAATGCCAGAATGTATCCAAAGACATATTATATGTCCTAAAAACGGGCGTAGAGAGTCTTAACTTTTAACGCTTTCGTAACAGCAATTAAACCAGTAATATAATCCATTTCTTATACAAATTATTATTATTCGATATCGTCACCGTATTGATAGAAGATGATAAGTAACAAAATTGACGAAAACTAGGTAAGTGTAAAATGAGAATGTTGGATATCATTTTTTTGTCTGGAATAGCTGAGTAAGTGCGGTGCATTAATCAACTATACCGGTTTGGAAAAATCACAGCAATTTATTTTATCAGTAAGTATTATATATTAATGCAGATTTCTAAGCAAGCAATTGTTTTTATCTATCGTCCTTAACTCAATTAGTGTTAGATTGGCGTACATCCATCTATATTTTGATACTATAATTATCTATGTAACAAAAAATACCGAGACTAAAGACTTTATTGTACGAGCTAAAATTTTTATTTGCTGTTTTTACTCAGAACTGTCAATATGTTACTAACCAACTTCTGTTAGTACGGTGACTCACATCAAATATTCTACACATAAGAAGCGAACACGTTTAAAAAAATCTGTCATGAAGGCACTCAACGTTTTATTAGCAGTGAATATGAGCGGGTAGAAAATAAACATTTTTTAATAATAAGTTTTTCTACATGGTCATTTTCCACATTTAGAAACATCAAAATTAAATATACGTTTCTCGGATTATGTACATCATTTCAAATCAGAAACATGTAATTCTATTCATTAGACGTATGGTTTATAATAAAGTTGTACCAGGTGTTAACCCAATTAGTGAGAAACTAACCCAAGGGATATAAAAGGTACCATTTTAACCTATTTAGCTTACCTAAAAACCTTACGCCACATATATATGATAATAGTTTGGTATAAATGTTGAAACGGATTTAAAAGAAGGTAAATCGATATAATACATTACATCATATTGATTCCTATTTTATAGTTTATTTAAGGTGTAATAATATGTTCTTAAGCTTTCTAAAGTAAAGAATTTTGGTTGTGTGGTAATAAGACGAAGCTTATGAAACTTTGCAGGTTTAATCTTCAGCGTTTCCTGTATCCTGGGCTATAAAGGTGTACTTATTGGTTATTAGGGCTGAAAAAGAGAGGACTTTAAAAAAACTAACATTTAAAAGAAATGATACATTTACTGTGGTACTACGTATATACGAGATTTGTTTACACAAAAATTCCATTGTAAATTTAACTGAATTTGAATGAAATTGTATGACTGGTACAGATTTTGGCTTCCTTTGTATACCTGTTATGATTGTACTGATTGTTTGTTTGAAGTTTTCCTTTTACAACATCTGAAATATTTATAAATACGTAAAGAAGCTTATACAAAAAAAAAACATTGAGCCCCTTTGCGCAAGACCAGAAAAGGTCTGAGTGATCGTCTTAAGCCTCTGCATTAGATGCTATAAATATAGTATGTTAGATTGAACGATTTTTTTCAAGCTTATTTATTTTTTAGCCTCTACGAACATTTAAGTACTTATTTTCAGTTCGACGATTTTTTTAATTTTAAATGGACACAGAACAAATAAATTGTTTGTTACAAAGTATTACATTTGAATATTGTGAAAAAAAGATTATACCATGTATTCACAATTTTATAAGACAGAAGAAAAAATCTTATTTTAAATGAACGTATAATAATTATAATGCTATGAAGATAATTTCTATTGCAAAAATACTATAACTGTAATATTAAGTGTGTAACTTTTACAACATGATCTGGTAAAATAAATATTTATTAATATAAAATTAAAATTGAAATTATTTATTCCATTTCGTTTATCACTAACGTGACACGTTTCGCCTCTTTAAGAAGCATTTTCAGACTAACCATATCGCAAGATCATTCATCTGTAAGGCAAACAATGATTCTAATTTTTACATTAAAAATAAAGGATGTGGTGGGTTTCATTCCATTCTACTGGAAGTGGGGAAGGGGTAAGACATAAATGCTGATAGACTATTTACAAATCAATTACTGGTACTTGCAGGTGAAAAATACAAGGGAAATAAATTTAATAGTGGTGATCTGTCTGTTCTATTTAAAATATTATTTAATAATTCTCCATTACTGCTAATGGTTTTATTAATTTTTAAAAACTTTACGCTATTTATTTTAATACCTTTTTTATTTACTCGATGGAGTATTTATACTTTATTATTTTTATTAAAATTATGATCATTTTGTATTAAACGATTCACAAACTCTGAAAAACTATTGCTTTTGAGACGTCTTATATGTTCTTTAACTTTAATATTAAAGCTTATACCTGCCTGTCTTATATGGAAAGTTTGAAAGTCTTCACAAGAGAGGTGGCATATTCCACACTGTGAATGATTCTATTCGATCTTTATTGTTCAATAAGATTTCACCTAAATTGTTAACTGTATAAAAATCTGCCTGCAAGTTATCCGGTAATAGCTTTGACATTTTTAATGATGTCGCTCCAAAATAAATAATCCCATTTATTTTTAATATAAGAATTAGAATCATTGTTTACCTAAGAGATGAATAACCTTGCGATATGGTTAGTACCTGAAAATGCTTTTTAAAGAGGTGAAACGCGTCACGTTAGTGATAAACCAAGTGGAATAACTAAGAACTTCCACAAAGTTACCGCCGAATCTACAGAAAATATTGTTTATTTATTCTTTTCACCTTGGGGGCATTTCGACAGATGTGAAAAATAGTCACAAAATTGTTTTTCAATTTTTGTCACAATTGTGTGTTTCAAAATTATAATATATACTGTATCCAGTGTCTGCCAAACTTCTTCACTTAACGGCACACAGGTGAAAGAGATTTATTCCGCGACACACCAAATAAAATTGCCTTAAAAACGGAAATATGCCTTATTAATATGAATAAAGGAAATCACACTCTAGGTAACAAAATTTTTGATATTTTGCTAACATATATGTAGATAAATGGTAATAATTGTATAAGTGAGAAGGATTCAATTGATTTTAAGGAATTATGACAGGACGTGGCTCTAAATTAGATGAACAAACACGTCAACCTATAATTGCTTTCGTTTTTTTATTTCATTTTTACGACCATGAAAAACCAAATTTGCAAAGATATGAGGATCCAAATGGTAACAGAGATTTAATTGCTGTTGTAGCCAATCGAGGATATTCACTCCAAAGCGATATCAAAAATGTTGACAACCCTAGCTCAGAAAATGAAGCTTTGTGCATAGGGTTGTTTTTTAGATCTATTAAAATTTGCTCTTTTTTTATTGTCAGGTGTGTACCGTCGAATGTTGCGAATGAATTGATGACCCACTGGTACATTTGATAATCAAGTGATGGAAAATACCTGGAAAATTATGTAGAAAGGAATTCTAATGTCCTCTGCACGTCTGCCAAAATTATTTTGATTTGTTTGAGGAAGCGTTTACTGCTGGCTGGCTTAAATTTAAAATGTTTAATTTCTCAAAAAGATCATTAAGAAATTTTACTTCCAGCCACCTCGTCAAGAAAATCATAACCCATATTTTCATCATTGAAGAAAGAAATTATTTTTGCTCGCACAGATACATCGTGATAGTACTTTTTCTTTTGAGAGCCAATGTACTTGAGTATGAAGCATCAAACACTTATCCATATGATCTAATTCACTCACACTCTTACCCTCACTACGCTACGTATATACTAACGTCACTGTATCTCTGTGTCATGTCGACCACTATTTACAAATGTGCAGACGTTGAATTTATTTAAAATTGAAGAAAATTTAAATGAATAGGCATTATTTAAAATGAACAGTTTTGAGGTTACTTCCTTCGCGCACACTCTGCTACTTATTGGGAGACACTAGTGTGCGCGGCACACAGTTTTGCAGAGACTGCTCTAGTCAAACAAGATAATGCATGGGAATCTAAGATTAGCTTAGTACCATGGGAAGACTGCGTGAGCTGATTGATGGATGCATGATCATTTTTCATTTTTGTGCAATTCGACTTGAGCTTGCAGGGCTACTTTTATGTGTTGGGGGAAGTTGAAATTAAGTTCAAACTAATGAGCTCTATATTACCGACACCAAAAATAGTATGTATCAATAATCAATAGAAAGTGAAATAAAAAGATTGACATAATCTGTGCACACATTTAATATTTCAACGTTGATTTTCCTACGAAATATAAACTTGTGTATAATCACATTGGATGGATGTCGGATAGGAATGGAATGGACCGTGGCAAAGAGAGTTAATTTAAACTTAAACAGCACTACAATTACAGCGAGTGAGAAATGGTTCTCCCAGGTATTAAAAGCCTCAAAATATTTATAGGCTACCCGAAATTACCCCTCACTTACAGTTAAGGTTACGTTAAACTATTATTCCGTGAAATAATCTCAGTTATCCGATAATATCTTTCAGCGTAAACCTGTGTAATTGTAAACACAAGGGTTTTTCGGACGTTCAAACAAAAGATCACGTAAAGTTTTTGCGGCTGAATAAAAACGGCTTGAACATTTAACCCCACATGTAACAATTAAGTCGGGGCGTGTGCGTCGGCCACTCGGGGCAAACGGACGCGGAATGGGGATGCGAAAGTGCTCGCAGACGTTCCCGCAAGTGGTTCTGGCTGTCGCGTCCAATTAATTCAAATGGGAATGAATGAGACCATGATCCGGGCTCTTGCGCCATCCCTAATGGGTTGACGCGCTCTCGCTTATAGTTTTGTTATCACTAGAGGCATATTAAAGTGGACCCCTTTGACACCACAGAAACTGGATCATTCAATCAATTTTTCCTTGTCGGTAACAGAAATTCGTATCCGGACACTCCCCATTTTATCAAGTGCGCAAGTTTTATGCCATCGTTCGCTCTAAGCGAACTTTTTCGGCCTACTACAGAAGCAAATGACGTGAAAAAACACATTTAAAACAATAATTTGTGATTAATATTAAATGTTCCATTTATTAAAATTCTTTATACAATAAAAATATATGATGTGATACATTTGTAAATATTCAGACTATCAAAAAGGATGTGGCGATGAAAAACATAAGAAAGAAAATAACAGACGGAGTTTGGTGGGGCAATAGATTGACAGCAGCTGATGATGGTGGTGACATAAAAATAATTTAGTGAAGTAAAAAAAAATATTTTGATCATGATAAATCAATGTATTAATGGAATCATAATGTTCAAATTTTCACGTTCAATTTCAAGAAACAAAAATCATCTTTTGTTATCATTAATAATGCAGATTTCAAAACCATTGAATTCTGAGCATTCGGAAATTAATCGTTAAAAGATATCGATGATTGTTAAAAACCTCGCTTGAGAAAATATTGAACTTGATGTCTTGGAAGTAAAGAAAACCGCTTTTATAAATCGATCAATTTTATTGGCAGGTTTACCGGTATAATCCACCGTGGAATTAGAGATTCAGTCAATGTCCCGAATTACGTCAACACAGCTTAAGCTTAGCAAAGACAATATTAATATTTCTTTAATAAAATTATATGTAGTTCATGTATTACGATATATGAGCCTCTGTCAAAAAAGAGCAATATTTTTATTCGAGATTCAGAGTACAAATTCATTAATTGAATATTTTTTTCCTCTTAACAATTGAATGATAACAAAGTATTGAAGATATGGAAAATACTACAATGAACCCTAGAATAAAAAAAAACATTGAGAATTCCACTTCAAACAGATGATGAAAAAAATACATTCGTATACATTTTATAGAATATTCTACAATAAAAATGATCAAAATAACATCCTTTTGTAAAGGAGGCCAGCAATTTATAGGCTAGGCACACGATTATGTAATTTTCATTGTAATAGTAAACAACAGCATTTTTCTTTTAAGGCTCACAATAAATATTTTATGGATAGATTGCACGGAGTTTCCCAAATGATTTTTATAAACGATTTTCTACCTATACGAAAGGTGTATTTATTTATGGTTTTTCTTGAAACGATAATGTACAGAAGAATGTTTGTGATGTTTTATCTAACGTTTCTTTATTTTTTACTTATTATCAGCTAAAACTATCTCTCAAAATAATATTGATTTAATTTAGTTGAATTTTAATTTAATGGAAGTGCAAAAAATCTCAATAATTCAAATTTAAATAATATTGATTGTAATTTAAGACATCGACTGAGGGTGCTTGATGGAATTTCAATATCAAATTTGAGTTATTGAGATTTTGTACACTTTCATGTATTTTGTCACTAACGACCCGGGTTTTGCCTTTCGGACTCGAACGTGTCAGTTCGAGTTTATTCGTGCGCTCGAATGCCTGAAGTGTACAAAATCTCAATAACTCAAATTTCATATTGAATGATTCATTTCTTTAAGATATCAATGAATTATTTTTCTGGATTTTCTCGTTTGCTTGATTGTTTTTTTCAGTTCATTACCGTAGTGTTATTTATCTAAAGAAAAAGAGACTAGTAAAAACAGCAGATATCAAAGAATGACAGTGCGGTGATGAATGCCAGCAGGCTTCTAAACGCTCCAACTGGAAAACACCAATTGGGAACCGCGCCGGCTGGAAACGCTATGAAACACTTGACATGAGCTGTGGCACTATTGACTAACAAAAAGTATTATTTTGCGACAAATCGTATTCTAATTTACTTTTACTCGTTGCATTTAAAATCTAAACGTATTATAACAAGCTTGTTCCAATCCTCTTCCCAAAATATGTTGTCATATACATTAATATTGGTATAATTATGAAAATATTTTTAAGTATTGTAAATTTGGTCTCAATTGTTAATCATTGGTGAACATTTTTAACTATTAATGATCAACCAATCATGTAAAAATTCTCAATAACTAAGCGAAAACAGTGCTGTTTTAAAGAAAAATTCAAAATATGTACGATACACAGTTTCTTCATTACATCGTTTTATTTGTATTGTTCAAAAGAATGCTAATTTTTAATTTATTCAAAACTTTTCGTTATTTATTATTATTAAAATTTGAAGCTTTAACTCTCATGTTTTTTACACACCAAATCTGAAAAGTGTAATAATAATAATATTGTTATGTTTATAAATGTATTCCACCCTAAAAACAAACAAATTAATCAAATGTGAATACATTCAAAGGAAAATTTTATTAGTTAGATATTTCGGAATAATCTCAATTGAAACGCTGGCCATAGAACTAATGTTTATGTAACACAGTTGATTGCTTAGGGAAAACAAACTTATGAAAAAAATATATATCTCTCTTTACTGCCGCCGCACATAGAAAATAACCGACGGCGCATCTACAAATAGTAAAATCTGAGATGTTTTATAACAGTTAATTTATTTTAACTCCGAAACTGGGAATACAAACATAACATGTCTATTCATACGATGCTGTTTTTGTATATGATTTTAGGGTGTGTTTTTGGGGAAACGATGTTAACCTAACCAAACTTTCCATAATAAAAAAAAACCTTTCCTTTATAGTTATGTAGATAAACCAAATTAATTTATTAGTGTGAAATAACACATCTTTTAAATTTTGAAAGGTTAATTAAACTACATTTCATTCGTCAGCGTACAATACCATGAAACACATGGAAAACTAATAAAATACATTTTAAAACAATTTTCGTACAAAATTATTAATCTAAATGAAACTCCTTTTCTAAAACGATTTATATAATTGTCATCATTAAAAAAGATTTTACTTAAAGTATACTATATTATCACCATGTGTTACTAGATTTTTGATGATGATTATTGAAAAATAATAACACATAAATAATACATATAACAACTTTTTTACAATCATTTTTTAATCAAAACAATCATGGTAATCTTTTGAATTAACCCTTAACAACTGAAAAAAATTGAATTCTTCTATAATATGATATATGTTATATGATAGATATCAGTATATACATAATGCTTTCTTATTTTGGAATACAAGAAACGCTCCTCAACGTTTTAAGAATATTTTGAATTGCTCTGTTTTAGAGTTAGGTAAGAAATATTTTTAATTGAACGAACACCTGTCAGTGAAAATTCTAAATGATGCAACAAAAAATGCTAACAAGAAACACCAATAGGAAGACAATTAGTCAAAGTTGCGTATATTTTTGTAGACGGATGCTAAAAATTTACAAATTTGAATAAGCTATATTTTGAGCAGAAAACAGGCCTTCTAAAATTATTAATCTTTGTTACAAATTGAAATTCAAACTATGGTCTTTATAGAACTAAACGAGATTCAACTTATCAATCTGTTTGGATTATTGAGATTTTGTACACTTTTGCATTTGGGCTAACAGCAATCATTATTTTCGAATCCTTAATAAAAATATTTTTTTTTATTACAACAAGTCTTAGAATGTTTGGCCAAAAGTCAATCCAGTAAATTTTGATCTTGGCAAGATCATTAAAAATAATGATTTTTTCAATTGAATATGTGAGATCATATCAATTGAGTATAATTTTTTTTAATCTAGTGGCTTTGTAAATATACCCCTCAAGCTTATAGATACAAATATGACAAATATTATTTACGATCCACACTTTAAATGTTAACTCAGGTATCAGTGTGGATCCCAGACGTATAATATTTTATCTCGTAAATAATATTTGTCATATTTGTATCTTCTATATAAACGTTAGACACTGTTTACTGTCTGTCAGTTCGAGTCCATTCGTGTGCTCGAATTCCTGAAGATGCCGAAAGGCGAAACCCTGGTCGTTAGTGACAAAATACATGGAAGTGTAAAAAATCTCAATAATCCAAATTTGATATTGAAATTCCATCAAGCACCCTCAGTCGATGTCTTAAATTTATCGATCTGTATTTTTCAAGAAACTAAAAAATAAGGTTGTCATTTGTATTTTAAATGGAATTAAATCATTTTTTGTAGAGCACCTTACCATTGACAAGCCAGTTATTTTGTAAATGCTAAGTCAATTTATATTGGATAATATAAGCTTGAGGGGTATATTTACAAAGCCACTAGATTAAAAAAATTGATACTCAATTAATATGATCTCACATATTCAATTGAAAATATCATTATTTTTAATGATCTTGCCAAGCAGAAGAATCAAAATTTACTGGGTTGACTATTGGCCAAACATTCTAAGACTTGTTGTAATAAAAAAATTTTTTTTTATTAAGGATTCGAAAATAATGATTGCTGTTAGCCCAAATGCACACTATTATGCTAAAGCGTGAGTTCGAAATGAAATATATATTCTTTTTTACAAATTATCCGTCAATTTTGTCGAAATAGATCAATAATATTTGGTTTATGGTACAAAGAGTGACATGATTGAAGTTTATTACGGCCGCAGTACACGTGCACCAATTATAATATAATTAATTAAACTGCAATAGCTAGTGTTCCACTTGTTAACTAAATAATGAAAATCACTTAGTCATAGTCAACTAACCTGGTTGATTATATCGTAGTGCATTAGTCTAAATTAACTGACTACGCATAATTATATGATATAATTAACCAACGCTGATTAATTTGGGAAAATGGCCAGCATCGTTGAGAAGTATCAGAGAAGGTTGTTATTCTAGAATATTCTTCGACAAACAGCGACATGTTTTATTATAATCGTGTTTGGAAAACTATTTTTCAAACCATGAAATACATAATTTGGTCACTCTATCCCTATTTTTTTCAGAATATAAGGTGTCAAATACAAAAATATAAAATGTTTAATTATCCGACTTGTGACAATTTCCATTCGGTCCTAGTTTTAAATAAAACAGGTATTAACGATAAAAACATGTTTCATTTAACCATATTATTTTTTTCTGTCGAAGATTAATAACAAAATAAACATTCTTACTAAACATGAGTGATATATTTGCTTAGAATAATAATTAAAATTATTAATAATAACAAATTTCAAAAAAAAAAATAACAAAATTATTGCTACTAGAAATCTTATTTTTCATTTTTTAAACTCAATAAGGTAAATTTGCGACCACAATTTGTAGCCAGGGAATATTAAAAGATGAATATAATCACAAGGAAATGCGGAGAATCCGGTCCAATATCGTATTATCTCATAATTAGATGAAGAATGCTACGAGATTGGAATACCAATTTGGCTGATATTCGGAAGGTTCCGAAAATGATGATTAGATATGGATCAAAATATTGGGTACCAAGAAGAGACCTTTATCCAAAGGTGTTTATATCCATAAAATCTATAGTGTTCCGGAATAGCTCTCACGTCACGAATAATAATGATATGTCGTAATGTATACGTGAAACACACGACTCGTTCCAACGGTGTTAACGTTCTATATGAAATGAATACATAAACCTAGTTGTTTATAGGAGGAACATCGATAACGTGCATTGTCATTTTTCAAGACGGATACACATTTTGCATGCTTCACATCCGGGAAAAACTCACCGCTCTGCCGATAAACTCTCATAATGCATTGACAATGAAACACTAACAAAGGGCTTCTTCAAAAATCAAAAAATGAATCTATGGCACAGATCTCTTAAGCCTTTTTTCGCACTACGTTGAAATGGTATTTTATATAGAAGCATCCTTCTTACATTTCATATTAAAGTACGTCAAACAATAGCTATTGACAGATATGTATAGTCTATCGTGAAAATTTATCGATTACGTTTTGATTGATTTGATATTGAAATTGATTTTGTGATTAAATTTTAATACAGTTTTAGTCTGAATTAAAATCTTATAAAACCACTGTCAATTGCGTTAGCTTAGTGGGAAAGAAATGAACACATCACCAGCATGCATATGTCTGTTATGTGTTCACCATAACTTCTTAACTACATTATACAATTCTGATAATGCAGATAAGAGCGATGAGATCATTACTAGTCATTTCCTTACTTAACCCTTCTGCCTATGAGAAGAGAAGAGCAAGTGATTTCCAACCAGTTACCGTTAAAAATCCTCTTCTTCAAATGCTATATTAGGACACAAGCCCCTCATCCTCTACATTGCTATGCTGGACATATTAAACCACCACATTAATTCAATGTCTGAAAAATCTTTTAATCTTTGTAATCTGCACTAAATACATTACTTAGACACCTTTCAAATTGTTTATTCTTTCAAATATTAAAATGATAGAAATCACTATTTTAAATTCATTTAAACGCAATTATAAGAGTATATAGTTGATCAAGCAAATAAAGAGTTATCTATCGGAAAATAATTATTTTTTCTTAAATGTATGATTATAAAGAAAAACACGAACATATTATCGGACTAAAATAATATATTGTAATAACTAGAAGTTGTATGATTTATATCAATAAAATTGGTAATTTTACCACTTGTCATAATTAAACTTACGAATTTAGCTTCTTGATATAATCATACCTCATTTGTTATATTTTCAATTTTAAATATAATAATAATCAGTACCATCAATTTGGGTAAGTTTTCCCATCGGTCTAAGATTGGCCCACTAATGGAAAAGGGTGCTGTTATAATATCATGACAATACTAGTACCAAACAAATATTTTTTAGTTAAGCATATGTATCGAGTAGCCCTTTGTGGTAAAAATATGAATTAATATGAAACATAATATGTTTTATTGTTGAATTTGTTAGCTATCAGCTTGGAATGATAAAACATAATTTAAAAACTTTTCTTGAAATAAATTGGATTAGCCATATTTTCAATTTGTATTACTAATCTCTAAACCAAATGCTGTATATTTTTTTCTATCTCAATTATGTACAGAATATATGAAGGCATAAAGAAAAGTTGCAAAGACTTTAAAATCACTGAATTTATAGTAATTACAGTGATTATTTGTATTGTTCACCAAAGTTACCTAATTTGGATGCGAACTTTGGCCCACCTTATTTTATCTATATGTATATATCAATTATAACAATAAATCTATTTTGGATAATCAAATTTCATCTTAAGGCATTAGTTTATTTCTATGTAGAACAATACCAAACATAAATGCAATGGCGAACCATAAAAATACAAAAACCCTTAGAACTGGGCCAAAGTTACCCAGATTGACTGTATATCACTTAAATTAATTATGTAATCCTTTGACACACCCTGGTTTTTTTGTAAAGTTTAAGTTTTATTAGAGTCCATAATCAAGAACGCACTGCGTTCGTGACAATGATTCGTAGAAATCGATCCGACTCTTGTCGTGAAGAGCGATCGGCCTAATCGCCGGCGGACACGTTCACTGGACGAATCCATTTTTGTCGGAAAGAGGCGGCTCCGACGGTGCCGGAGTCCGATTTAGATTTTTGGATAGAGTCGTCTGCCCGCCTTCGAGTCGAGGAGAGCGGCCGGCCCCCGTGGCCGGCACCGTTGACGTTGTGGATTGTTTGTATTTGTTTTGAATGGGACTTAATTTAAAATCGTTTGTCGTATCACTTGCATTATAACTTAAAAGTAAATTCATGTGTTAAGTAAATGTAAATGTAGACTCAATTTTTTGTGTTAGAAATATTATTTTGTGTCTTTTAAACCACTGCATCTTCGATTAAAACAAATAAGTGTTGAACCGGATTTGAAATGGTGTTTGTTTGAGATCCCAGACCTTCCAGGACGTCGATAACCGGCCATTCGCCTCTCTGTGATTCTGGTCTTTTCACATTATATATATTTTATATTTCATATTTTTCTTTGAAGCATTTCAGGAATAAATTAACTTGTATCACGAAGGCTACTTTTAATGAATGATTTCATTTTATGAATTATTTCTAATGGCGTCGGAAGGCGCCAAATATTGACTCGGTCAACTTGAAATTCAGTTGCTCCTGAGATACTCCTTAATAAATAAAAAAACTGTGAATCAGCTGAATGCTTCTAACGCCACTGAATACTCCATTTGAAAAAAGAATGAATCAGTGACACGCAACCCACTTAGAACAAGCTGTTGGTGATTATGTAACTATGTAAATTTTATTCTACTCCGGTCCTTGAGAATAAAATGTTATTATATGCGATATAGAAAATTATCATTTTGTGACGCAGTGTAATGTTGTTAAAATTATGAGGAAAAATAAAAATCTTCACCCAGATATGATGAAAAATCTGAAAATGGTACAAAAATAAAAAACGCCCCAGTTGCCACAAGTATCTCAGCTCGTATTACTTTTTTTTAGTTCACAGTGGACGAGGACAATACTTTATTAATCTACGCCGAGGCAGCTTCTAAAGCTCCTTCTTCATAAAACGACTCGTAAAAGTACTTCGAAGTTGAGAGTAATCGAAAAAATCTGTAGTTTTGCAGCAAGCAATATTATAATACATATCTGGATTTGCACGATTAAGTTTATTACATAGCATACATTTCGAACAGAATATTTACACTTTATCTAACACTAAAATTATCAATAAAACAGACGTATTAATTTTATGTCAACAATGTTTTTTCACCCGAAAATAAAACATAATAAATTAAGCTCCTTTTATTACAGAGCCCGTAGTGATATTTTACAAATAATGAAATTTTTCATTTGTGTTGAATAAAAACCATGTGTGAGGGCCTGTTAGTTATCAACCAATAGTTCTCTAATCCAGTATTCAAAGAGCAGATAGAAAAAGAAGGATTGGACCAAATTCTTTGCATACAATTTGATATATTTATTACAAGAATTTTAAAGGTGGTATTTCCTCGACCAAATTGGAAATTGCATACAATATGTCCACAATAACATGGTGTTTCCATAATGTATTTGAACATATTACATATTCATTTATCTGTTATTACCTCTTATGTTTTTATATACAAATTAAATTTTATGTTGGAATTGATTGGAATAATATATGATCATCTACCATTTCTACAAGCTTATATCTGATGGGCAGAAAAAACGATCGTATGAAAGTTAGTCACAGTTAAATTAAGACATCCATTGCTTACGCAATTTTATTAGAATATACAAGTATTTGTAATGTTATTTATAATAATGATAACTATTATGCGATGCTATGATTAAAAAATATCTTTAAAGTTTGTATTTAGTTGAGTTCTTTGACATTAAAGCAATAAACTAAAATAATAAGTACAATTAAAGGGTAGCTGGTCAATGTCGCAATGAAGTTAGCAATCAGTTACTTAATGTATAACAAAACATTTAAAAACGAAGGTTTTCTTTTTATTAAAAATCACTTTTTGCAGTAAGTAAATATTTTTACAAACTTTTAAAAACACTACTGGAATAGCCACGTGTGTGTTTCCACAAGTTTAGTTCCTTTCTAGACTTTATGTTAAAATAAGAGTACTTTTATTTGGTTTCTAGAAAACAACAAATAAACTGTGTAGAATTAAATAGCAAAAATCACTATCAACCTATCAACGATGAGATATAAATATACTATAGTACCATTTTATTAGCGTGTGCCAAACTAAGTTGTAATAAAATATGTGATAGAAAATATTAGGGCATAAGCAAGTAACTAATGGTATAGTTTTCTTTTGTATGGTTTTAGATCTTGTAACTAAGATTAAATTTAATATAAGGGAGTATATTTTCAAAGACGCCAAAAACTATTTCAGTTGCTTTGTAGTGAAGATCGAGATATAAATTCTTACCTTTATAGTAAGATTGTAACCATTGTTTACAGAACAATCCGGTGAAATATTTGAGTGCTAAGATTCGCCTGTGTCACTATTTTACGACACGGCCGGTGGTAAAGAATTCGATTAAGCGAATTGAAATTATCAATGGTAGAGTCATATTATATTATAAGAGCTTCGGAAAATTAACAAGCAAGTTTGGAAAATTCGGTAGGAAGCATCAATGCGTTTTGATAAAATAGAATGAGTTGTTTCAGAGTCAAAGATCGGAAATAAGAGACTGCAGGTATATTATTTTCGACAACGATGTATATGAATCAGAGACTATCAAAGAAGATGTAAAGCTAGGTGAATGCAATTTACGTGAAAGAGGCGAAACAAGTGTAACATTTAGTAACACAAGCAGTGGAATAAGAAAGTTATCATTTAAAATTTTATATTAAAAGTAAGTATTATAAGAGATATAATTTTTTTAGTCTCATCGCATACAAGTCTAAAGAACTCACTGAGTATTTGCCTAGGAAGTATTTTTGTTACAAACAATGTTGCTAACGCCAGGACAGTTTATCTCAATACCATTTTTGAGACAAGCAAGCGGAAAACTTGTTCGCGGCGGCTATTCAATTTATAATCCACTGAATCAACGGCTTGAGCAGTAAACTGATAGCATTCCCGCGATTCCATTTTGTTTTGTGTTCGGAAGTCTTCTGCAAAGATATTAAATACATTTTAAAGAAGCGCTAGTTTCAGAGCGTCTTTTTGGGTTGATCCTTTGTGATCAAATACGATGGTAAGTTCAACGACTACCAAAGCTTGGGACACACTCTTCGCTAATAAGATAACTTGGGTGCTTCATTATTCAAGATTTGCATCACGCGGGACAATGACGCTGTTAGGGCTTCATCACAAAGGCACGAAGAGCAGCTTTAATTAAAAAGCATAAGGTTGTGCATAGAATATACAACGCAGAAAAAGGCACTCTGTTTATAGTGTGGATTATTATAATCATAAAAATATGAATGAAATCTGTAGGGCCTTATTCTAGTGCAAATTAAATTATTTGTATCTGCAAAGTTTACAGCATACTCAAAATTTGATGTCCACTTCAAAAATTTAACGGTTGATGGCACAGTGAGAACACAAAGGATTGTATAAATTTTGTAGGCAACGAAGCTCAAATAATATAACGCTCTATTGTCTAAATTGGAAACGAAAAACACATTGCTTTTGATTAAATTATTTTTAATCAATCAATTGAATTGAAAAATATATCCCGAAAAACAACTTGTAAAAATATCGTTCAAAGTATGTAATGACAGTATTAACCAAATAAAACTATTTTTCTACATAATTCAGAAAATATGGTTCTTTCAATGAGAAATTTTAATGCCACATACCTTTTCCAGATGAGTTATTTTAATTTGGTATTAGTTGATTACTTACTCGCATACTAAAACTGGTGTATATATTTTTAACACAATATATAGTATATATATGTTTTCGTTATTAATGACACCGAAATATCGTTAATCTTCATAACAAAATAGTTGTTTTACTTTGTCGTGGCGATTAAGTCACCTTTAATATTAACATATAAATGAAAATTATAATTTAAGACATTGACTGAGGGTGCTTGAAGAAATTTCAATATCGAATTTGAATTGTTGAGATTTTTTACATTTCCGTGTATTTTGTCTCATTTGGAGATTTGAGAACCATACTTTTAATGCGGATGATGGGGTTAAAATATTGCATCAAACCAAAGTGGATCATAAATTATTTTATCAAGAAATTTTTGGAATCAATAGAGGCCAGTTAAATTACTTCCTCAATCTACCAAACTCCCCGTTGTATCCTTTACGTGGGAGGAGTATTTAAAAAAAAACAATTAACAATCAAGATAATGATATTTCCGTATTAATAAATTCATTTCATATTCACCCAACAGAATGCATTTTCAAAACCCACCATTCTATTATAAGTGTAAAATTACTGGTAATTCTTACATTATTTGGCCACCTACAATCACTATTGTCCTTTTACTTTGTTAATACGTTTGTTTTCCCAAAGTTTTTTTGGGAGTAATTCAAGTATCAGTGTGGGTCCTAGACTTATAATATTTTGTCGTATTTTTATCTTACATATAAACGTTAGACACTATTTAATGTCTGTCAGTTCGCGTTCATTCGTGTGCTTGAATGCCCAAAGATGTCGAAACGCGAAGCCCGGGTGGTTAGTGACAAAATACATGGAAAGGTACAAAATTCAATTAATTTTAACAGCATTTTTAATTTTCAAGACAAAATATAACGTTGAATTCTTGTCAAAAATATGGCGTAATGCCATAATAGCCATAAACAATAATTTTCTCGGCGCGTATTTGATAAGTTTTCTTTCATATAAGTTATTTGCCTCAAATGTATTTTCAAGAGTTTATTTTTCTTTTGATGTGTACATACAAAAGAATCTAGGGAGAAGGTAGTAGAAGGGGAAGTTACCATGGGTCTCACAAGCTTTTATATATTACATATTTTATGATATTTCTAATATTAAAAATTGTTTTTTAGTTTCAGTTTCATAGTTCATTAAATTTTAAAAAGGGAGGAGGGTGCTCCAAAAATTCCCTGCTCTATTTGAGATTCTAATTCAACAATTATTATTATTCTACATTACTGGCGTATGTTTTGTTACCTCCACGAATTACGCGCAACATAACGTAGCGGCGGAAAAGTACTCTGACCACATTCGGGATATCGACGGAATTTATTCCGGTGAATAGGTATCGGGGGAGAATTGAAAAATACCCCATTGCGAATGCCTGATGCGAAGAGTGAACCGACACGGTCGCATGTTAATTGCGTTTTCAAATGTCCCGCCGAGCAAAGGCCGCCAACCGCTCGCATGAATATGCATAGAGCCGGCTGGCCGTGCAAGACCGGCAGATAATATCATCGAGGCTCTATACCCGAGGAACTCAAAGGGTATTTAAAAGGGACACCTAACGAAAATCAAATTTGAACCTTTCTTTAATTTACATGCTGTTTTACGCTACCGGATATATGGATACAAGTTTAAATGCTATGTTTATTTCGCTCTTACTAAAAATCAGACACTAGTAAAAATGATTTTTATTTTGTTTGTGTTTTCTTAACAGGAGAAAAATATACTTTTGATTGAGCATATTTCTAGGAAACAATTCAACAATCAACCATCTATCTATATTTATTGTATCATGACACATTTATAATAGTTAACCAAAAGTAGTTCCGGATTAATGGATGCTAAATATTTGCACGCTAATGACTTGAAATCAAAAAATACAAACATTTGTTAAGAAATGACTGCTCGGCAATGCGTACATGCGAATCTTGCTTTATATTAAAGTCCAGACTTAAAAAAGAAATAGTATAAAAACATTTTGGTATAAATAACTCAAAACGTATCTTCACTTCATCAAGTTTTTAGTGATAATAAATAAAATTTGAAACCCAAACCACCATAATATTATTACAGAGAGCTGTCAATGTGCTACAGTAATCGGCAATTTATCTTATGATATATGTCTATTTATGTGGAAAAAAATGGCGAATCGTTATATAAGGCTGTAAATTGAAATGTGCCTATATATTCGTATGTAGGCACCTACATGTGTTATAGTTGAGAAAATCAATATCACGAATATCACGAGTGAACTTGAAAACTTCCTTCATCATTTTGTGATAGTTGGCAAAAATAGTATGACTAAAATCTACATTCAATGAAGCTTTAATTAAAATTTATCGATTTACTCCGAAGTGGCATTCTGATGTACTTTCAGTGAATACAAAAATATATCATATTGAACAAATAATATAGGTTTTTTTTTAAAAATAAAACATAATTCATTTGTACTACTTCCACATATTAAATATGTGGATGTAGTACAAATGAATTGTGTTTTATTTTTTTAAATATAATGTCTTTTCAGCAAGAATTGACAGTTAACACCTTAAAAGTAAATAATATAGGCTTCTGAATGTTTATAATTGATTGATTGAATTGGCATTTACTTAGTAGAACTCCATTATAATTGGATAAAATAACAAAATATTTAGTTCTACAAATTTTTTGGCTATTTCGGCTTTACGCCATCGTCAGAATAGTTCGTAAAGCCGAAATAGCTATCAACTACCTGATAAAAAATTTGTAGAACTAAATACTTTGTTATTTTATCACTTTATGAAGATTCAATGAATAATAATAAAAGATGAACTAAAACAGAAAAAATGTAAGATTAAAACGAACAAATGCATTACATAAATTTAATGTTACATATGTATTTATTTTCAGAGTAAATACCATTCAAAGCATACGTTACCAAGGTTTCAATCAGCATTCAAAGTTTAAATAACTGTATTATAATATTCGCCTATTCATCCATTGGACGTAGTGGATACGCTGCGGAGTTAAAGTGTACGTGTCACATCGTTATGAGAGCCAACTATGCACTCGTAATTATTCCATTTTATGTTTGAGTGTATTCCAATATCACGTGTGACACGTGAGTGTTGGACTCTAGAAGGGTAAAACTCGTCAACGAAATAATCCCTCAAACTATTTCAATCTCTTATACGAACAACCGTATCGAACTCTGCTGGAATTGCTGATGAATGCTGTTGTACCACTTTGGTTAAATGTGACTGGAAACCAAACAACACAGTTTTTTACTGTTTACATTTTTTTCACAGCTTCACAACGTAAAGAAAAATATCTTTCATTTTATTTTTAACAGCAGTTATTCAAATCATAATTTTTCAAATATATTTGAAATATCAAGAGATGGAAATATTATTCCGGTCTTCACATTTCTATACCAGATGAATTATGTACTTCTTTTGGGGTTTTTCTTTTCACGAAAAAAAATTCATAACGTTTCGCATTTCAACCAAAAATAACTCTTCATTCGTCTTTGAATTTGACATATTAGGGTCCGTAATGTAGAAATTATCTCTTCTTAAAAAACCGATGAAAATAAAAGAGACAAATTTTTTATAATAACACATGCTACTTTATTTTTATTTCTATTCATGACTAGTATTTTTTTTAAAAAAATATTGTTTACTGACAAGACTTTTAAATAAAATTTAAAATGATTTTGAATGTTTAATAATAATTGTATCATTCGGATGATGTATCGCGAGTGCTGAAATATTTAAATGAGTCATTTTGTTCGTATCTGTTTGCCGAAGAAAATTTCTTATGAAGCAGTTAAATATTCAAAATTATATTTTCTTTAGCTAAGACGTTTTAATACTATAATCACATTACTTATTTAAACTTAAGTGACTACATTGTATCTGAAAAGGTGTACGGCTGACGGACGGTCGGAATGTTTTTGTATTAAGCCTTCAAAGGAAGCACGATAAATAGACTTCAACATTTTAGAAAGTTGTTTTGGGAAACTCAATCTAACAAACCCTCCCTAAGCTCTTCTCCTCTCACGGTTAATTTAAACTTATTGAAGAGTGAATCGCTAGAATTAAATGCAAAGACCCTGGAGTGGAAATTTGGTCATTGGAATACGTCCAATAAAAGTTTATATTCGTTTCTGTATTTGGTTTTAAATGTATATTTCACTAAAAAAATGTTATATGCATGAATTTTAAAAGTCTTAAATGTATTTTTTTAAGCCATATTAACTCTGCGAGATGAGCATACTAACTACTAATGGAATATTTTAAAGGTATTATTTATTAAAAACTAATATTAAGTCATTCATTACCTCAACATGTGGGAGTAATGATATATGAGTGGAGCTCGGAAAGGACGAAAGAAAGATAGCACTAGTCCTTCAAAACGGGATGGATACATAAAAAATGATAATACAGTTTTTAATTGCCAATACTCAAAATATTTTTAAAATTTAAAGAGATAGAAAAGTCTCCCGAGATCGACTCGAGGAAAAAATATATCACAAATAGCACCCTTGTCCAAGATATCAAATTCAAATTGAAAAAATCTAAATGTGATAATGACATTGCCGGGTTTTCCCCATACTGATCTCATCATTGGAGTAAAGCTCTTATAGTTAGACCACAGAGATCGAGTATAACTGAATGTAAACTATTGTTTCAAAAAAATTAAGCAAACTAAAAAAAGCGTTGACTTTTAAAGTGTTTGAAGGTAACGTTAGGAAAAAAATGTTGAGAATGTATGGTGTGAGTGAAAACATATCAATGAATTCAATTTATCGGTGATTAGCTTAATTTGTGTTTAAATAGGTAAATTAAAGCATCTTATTGTAAAACTTCCATATATATGAATTTGTAATCATTTCAAGTATTTGGTGTGTATGCGAATTTCTAAAATATTTAAGGAAGTGAATCGAAGGAATGGCTGGTAATAGCCTTGGAAACGGCGAAAATACGTGAAAATGATAAATTCATCGCTGAGACGGAGGGAAATGCTTAAGATTCGCAAGTCGGCGAAGGCGGTGGGTGCGGAAAATTAAATCTTATCTCTCGATACACTGTAGGCAGGTGTTGAGATTTCAGATTCGCCACATTTTCATTTCGGTTTTCTGAGGAACTTTGCCGTACATAGCCGCGGATGATGTGGTGTTTGCCAAGCTAAGTGATAACATACTTATACATTTTAATTTGTTTGCTTTATTCATCTGAAAACGAGCTCAAATAAATTATGCCGAGTCAACAATGTACACACATTTGATTTATATTCAATTTGTAAACATATTCGTGTAAGTCATGTACAAGTCATATTCAAAATTTTTCGTTTTTACGCTATATTCGAATTGTAGAATTTTTACCACTAACCATATTTGTTTAGTAAAAAAACGAAGGCCATAATATTGTTTAAGTGTAACATCATTACATAATTTCAAATGAAATAAATATACATATGATAAATTATGAATATCTAATGTACATAAAACTTATTTTTTTTAGCAACAATATTTATACAACTCGTATTTGAATCGTTAAAATTTTATACATTTTCAAGGCTTATTTTTTTAACAAAACATACCTAACTGAATTCCAAATTAAATAAAAATTCATCGTTCATTTCCATCGATCAAATAAATCATTCTAAATTTAAAAATATGCTTTTTAAATATATATTCATATGGAAATTTACAACATAATAAACTCAGAAGGACACCGTCAAGATCTCAGTAAGTGAAAGTAATTCAAATTTAGCACGGTTACTTCGTGATTTTTGTAATTGTCTACGACGTAAAAAGTGTATTTTCAATGGTGTCCTCTTAGGTTAAGTAAAGATTGCCCTAGACAAAACTTAAGAACCCTATATTAAGTATATCAATAGTGAATCAGTTACTGTAGCCAATTGAATAACGCTCGTGGGCATTCGTCCTATTTAGTTGTGGTGTCACAGGTTTGAGCCTCGAATTGACTTTCACGCATCAATTTACGGGTTTGTTTCCAAAGACATAAATGTCTTTGATGTTAACATTCCTTCCCACCCAACTCTAATCTGATCCTAAAACGGTATGTAGGCAGAGTGGTTAGCTTTTTTCTTTCCTTAACTTCATTCTTGTATCATATCAATAACTTATATGAAAAGGCAGTCGTGCTCCATATCAGGAATGAACACGGTACATAAAAAAACATATAAGATTTAAAATCTGTACTCCGTATATGGAAGCCGAAACCAGGGAAGATTGAATCGAACTAAAACCACCAAGAAATCCAAAGCAGTTTTTTTTTTTACCGTAATTACACTTATTTCGAAGTTTAAATTTATATTATTTCACTTTTACTCTCCAATGGCAAGTCTTGTTGCGTCGAATTTTAATAGGAAGAATAATTCTATAGTTAACTTTTGTACTCTCCAAGGTAATGGTGTCAAAGATAGAGCTCCAGTTATAATTCGTATGGTTGTGTTCAGTGGGATCTCCATACTGCCACTACGATCCTGTAGGGAACAGATTGAAGCGCAGTATTCAACCACAGAAACAAACCGGAGAAACTGTAGATGTATGAAAAGTTTGAAAATCACATTACCGTCTCGTTTCTGCTATTACAGTTTGCGAATAATTTTTACTTTGCTTCTGGTTTTATTCTTAGTATCCGAAATATGTGGACGGCATCTTTACTTTCTAATCTACTTAAGCGCAGATGCCACATATCATATCTATTATGCCTTGAACAATTCTGGTATTCTTTAATGTTTTTTTTTGTATTGTATTGTCATCTGGTTCAGGTGGAAAGTACGTGTTACGGATATTGAAAGATTTGCGTATTCACCAAAAAACTGTAATAATCATAGAAAAAGCTATTCGTTATTTTGATGAACCCAGTATTAGATAGCAGATTAATTGTAGGTATCACACGAAATAAGTCACTAATTTGTAATTTTAAATGTGAGATCTTGTCCATTTCTAGTAATCTGTACATGAAAATTCAGCTTATTAAAAACCAAATTCATAGTAAAAGCTTTGTTAATATTGATTTTATATTTTACTTAGAATGACTGAATTCAGTGCCATGAAACGTTTGCAATATATTATAAAAATGAAATACGCTCAAATCATCTATATTGCAATTTCAAGCAGAATTTTAATATCTACGCTTACAAGAATGACAAAAAAATAATACGTTATTCATACAGAAAAAAACATGTCCCACATCTAAATAAACGTGACTTATCGTTATTTTACAGCCATAAAAAAATAATTGGAACACGTATTCCTATAAAAACGACGCAGTCTCGTACAAACACATATGGTTTGAAATAAACAATACATTTTAATGGAAAAATATAAGTGAAAACATGACAAATCGTATTAATTGCAAATTTTTCAAGACAATAAGAAAAGTTTAAATCAAATATGCGTAAATATGCTCTACTGTATATATTAATTTATTTTGAATATGCTATACACTCTGTATTAATTTATATTGATTCGATAGATAAAAACATCATTTAAAAAAACTTTTTTCTTATTTCTATCTACTAAATAAAAAAAAAAAATAATTTTCACTTGAATAATGCTTTAGTCTACCTTTTGCATGATTCTTTTCTATTCTTCTTTGTCGTACAATTATACTGGAAATCATTAACAAATATTATTATTAAACAGTAACAAAAACAGTATTATTAAGAAATATTATGATTATAACATTGCACTATTCTTAATTTATCTTTTTTATGTATATATTAAGCATCTATGCCCGTAATTTGGAGCATATGGATTCATAATAGGTATAGAATCTTTACAGATGTTGGTTTAACGAAAACTGATAGTATGACAGTTGTGCAACCTCTCTTTATTAGAGCTAACAGTCAGCTAATAGCGCTAATAGCTATCTCTATAGCACGTTCTTTTATGAGAGGAAGGAATAAATACCACGGATTTTAAAGAAATCAATATGTCAATTAAAACATAAAAATAATGTTCCCAAGAGTTTGTTCTTTTATTAATTAAATAATATAAAAAATGATTTTTTTTATTAAAAAATTAAATATTTACATATTTTGTCAACGGAAATGCTTAATATGATATTCAAGACAGTAAGAAAATTTGTACAAATAAAACTTTGGGAAGATTAATTAAATACATTGCTTGTCACAAAAAAATTAATCTTTTGCGTTTAATAAACGTTTACATTGAACAGTTTAAGTACATCGCAATATTAAATGGTTTAGAAACGACAGTAGCTATTTCGGTTTTTAAGAATGGAAACTTAAAACGGGATGAGCATAATGCGAAAAGCTTTTAAATTTCCTTTTATTTCTTGAATTCTGTTTCACTTGTCAAAAGGCGGATTTACAGAAAGTCACGTAGGTAATTTTAACACTCAATACAGAATCTTATCCGACGCAGTGATTTGAAACAATTGGAGGACGAAATGGGAGAAGTCAGAGAATGCCGTTCATGCTTCAAATTTTGAGTGGAATTTAATGACCCATTACATTATGAAGGATAAAGGTATTTGAAGAACTTGACATCAATGGGTTCAAGTAATAATGGGATATTAACCGTTCGCTTTTGAGCGACACCTTCCCTTATATTTGAATGAAATCAATGGATATTACTTACCGCAAGGATTTTCTTTATAAGCACGGATTCCTGATAATAATTCGACTGAATATTTATTAGCCTAATTCTCTGCCGGAAATAAATCCACAATTTCAAAGTATAAACTCACAAGGCAAAAAAAATATTTATCTGAGACAATGCTCTGTCAAAAATTGCGTCCGTTTTCAACTACAGAATAATAATAAAACTACGTAAAGGTTAAGTTGATATTTTAAAACAAAAATAAAAAATGAGTAATTTTTTTGCATTATTATCACTGAATTTTTTTCTTTGAGTTTAAATTTTGTATAAATATAAATATTTGCGCTAAAATTAATATTTGATTTTAATATTTTAAAAAATAAAACACAATTAGTTTGCACTACTTCCAATGATCACAGATCGTGATAATCGAAACCGGTCCTGATCATTATAAACGTGTGGAAGTAGTACAGACAAATTGTGCTTTATTATTTAAAATATAATGCTTTTCCAACAAGAATTGACAGTTAACACCTTAAAAGTGATTATTTTTTTTAAGTCAAGCTAAAATTTTAATAATTTTTAAATACCTAATGTACAGTTTCGACAACATTTTTTTGCGTCTTTATCTGTTGCTGTGAGCACGCATTCGAACCCCATTTTAGAAGTTGATTTTTTAATGAAGTGAATTTGTCTAACAAGACATGGATGCATGTTATACTTGTATCCCACCTATCCGATCCTGAAAACGGGATGTAGAGAGAGGATTACTAGTCTTTCCGTAGCCCCATTTTTACTATCCTTAACCTAGACAAAAAAAGAAATTGAGCGACTGAATAACAATCAATTCCATTAGGATGCCGTATAATGCATACTGTGAGGAAAAATTGTTAAACAAAAAAAACATAGCTTTAGCCGTGCGTGCAGTATGATCAATAGTGTTGTGTTAAAGTGGTAAAATAATTTTCAATAAAATAAGAAAATGCGCTCTACGTTATTATTTTACAAATTATTGAAAATTTTCCCCTATCGGATAAAGTGTGTAAAATAAGACAACGTATAAATTGTGTAGAAGAATTCAAGCGATACAAACTAACCGTCGGTGGTGGTAAAGTTTAGAGTGAGCGCCACTATATAACGAAACAAATGAACCAGATCATCCCATGGTAAAGTTCCTACAAGTAAAAGTAATAGCTAGCTTTGCATTACACTGACAGAGTTTCTCCATAAAATATATCAATGTATCTTGAATAAAATATATTTTTTAAAAGAAAATAGTTTTTTACAGTCGTTACCCACGTCTTCCAATAATTTATGTTTTTGTTATTCTTACATTTTTATTCAAAATTTATGCGAATTCGTTTCATAAAAAAATAATTCCAACAAAATGTTTAAGCTTTTTGAAAAACAAATGTGTTTGACACAAGACAAATGACAATTATTTAGATAATATTATATTATACGCTTAAATCTAGGATTAGATGAATGTACACCATTTCCATCTCCCCATTGACAACTAAGTATAAAATTTATCCGAAGGAAAGCTAACGAAAAAACGCAACTACTATGGAACTTTTGTTCAAATACTGTTTGTTTGTGAATATAGAAAAGTTATAAACCGTTAGTAAAAACTCAATTCATAATTATGGAACAACAATATTTCCTTAATTAATGTTTTACATTGTTAAAGAGGTGAGTCTCAAAATTCAGCTACTTCACGATCCTTACATTTTCTATGTAGTTTACTTTGATTGCATGATACACTCATTGTTGATATATAATGAAGAAAAAAGTAACTAGTTCCAGTAAATGAATTACTTTTAATCTATAGTTACAAGTTCTATTCCATAATTATACAGTAAAGACAATTTGAATGTTATAAACTATGTACAGTAAAATGCGATTGACGTGTCATCTATATTCAATTATAACAAGTTAATTAAAATGGTGTGTAATGTTTTTAAATCAATAATTAACATTATTTTAAAATTATAAATTTACTGATGTAGCTTGTGAGGATCATATTGTAGGTATAATTAAAAGTAAATATTTTGATTAAGATGAAAAGAAAATAACTTCATTAAAAACTACTAGCAAAACGTGCGTTGAAATTTAAAGTTTTCATAATATTTATTTTATGTTTGAATTTCTTCATTATCCATCGTCAGAATGAAAAATAAGGAATTCCATCGCTAATTAGGCCGCAAAGTTAAAGTTGCTGGCGCCTTAATGGTCAGAACCAAACATCGAAAAGCGTAGGTTGGCAGAACGATCTTTCCCCGGAGGCCGGTAATCTGCTTCCGAATCCGCACTTCCGGTAAGATTAAAAATGTCTCCCCCTAATGCAGAATACAAATTGAGTCGCATTAAAGTTTACGATTGGTGAATTAATTGAAGATGCGCCGTTTGACACGCGTTTCAAATTCAGTAACGGAAATTTCGTCAATCTATTTTAAATTTATGAACAAATTATACGTTCCGCAACCTTTTAAAAATTCTCAAATGAATGAAGCTCGAGAAACAGATTTTATTTTGTTTCAACATTAACAAAATAACTGGGTCAAATTTAAATTTTCCCATTTTTCATGCCCGTTTATTATTTTTCATAACAGAGCTACCCGAGTAATTTTAAATACATTTCCTGTATCTTTTATTTCGACATTATCCCTAACTTCTTTAATTTAATCATCTTCATGATACTAAATATATATTTATTCAAAATTATACCATCAACGATATTTTTATCTTCTTAAGATTAAATAAATGTTTAAATTAAAAACTTTTGGGAATCCTTTTACAAACGGAGACCTTTTCCAGACCCCTTGGTATTTTAATCTTAGTACATATAGCTGAACCACTAGGTAATACAAAGATATATGAATTATATCTCTTTGGGTTTTCATCCTTAAACCGCTAGCGCTTAAGAGGTAGGTTGGTATCCTTGATAATATCTCTACTAATTTCTTCCTCTCAAATATTTCTTCGTAAGTGCTAGTCGACTGAAATAACCCTAGCCTATTTCCTGTTAATTGTTACTGCATGTAGTCCTTCGATGCCTTCAACCTTAAATAGTGCGTAACGTTAGATTAGCTATATCACAACTATCAAATAACAACTAAATAGTACCGGGAAAATATTTCTTCCGCGATTTGAAATTATGCATTTTTTTGTCAGACGGTGCAAACATATCAAAAATAATTTACGTATTGGGGCATATTGGTAAAATCAAACCAAATTTTTAATGTAATACTTTATTATCCGTTGCTATACATTATAAGTAATTTATCACTTATATTCAATATCGCATATAATTTTAAAGTTTTCTTATGATCAGTATCAGATAGAAGTAAAAAATGTATTATTTTTTAGATCAAAATAACCTAAATTAAATCATAGAGACGTTTTATTTAGGAACAAGTATTGAAGTATTTTTATAAAACGAATATTATTGCTGTGAAATAATAAAAATAAAGAATTCTTTATTTTTTTTAAGACGTTATTTATTTTTTTACCGCGATATTCACTTTTTTTCAGAAAAAACATCTGCGACCATGTGCAAAATAAAATTGGGTAGAACATAACTAGAAAACAGAGATTCAGTTTCAATGAAAAAGGGATCTAGTCATCCAATAAATAGATTTATAGTATACAATTGGGTGAGCCCAAGTAACAATGAACCTTGGAATAATGTTTTATATCACGATGATAATATGATTTATAACTGCGAATAAGAATTATTGTTTAGACATCGCTTGGAAAAAATTAGCCTACTGTATCATCGTCAGAATGTCGTAAGCTCACACTGATACCAACTTTATTTTTAGAAGGTATATAATACCTAGAACCTAGGTGATATATATCATCTTTTATTTCCACCAGATTTCTATGTCGTTTCTTCACCATGTCATTGCTGTACTTGTTGAGATGCAGAAGTGTGGATACGGATTATATAATTTTGGCCGAGATTCAAACAGCACACCATAAAATAAAATATCGAGTTTAATGTATAACTTGTGGAAATGTCACGGCTAGGTTGCCCATGAGTCGGCAAGTTGGTGCTCGAGTAGACAAGAGGGGTGCGGAAGTTGTAGGAGTTGTTTGTAACGTAAGCCCATTACCTTCGCCATTAAAGTCGCCCGCTTTCATTACTGAAATACGTAATGGAATGAAGAGCCCAATTTATCTTCCGATTCAGCGCCTGGGGCGCCATCCGGTTATGTTTGTCCCCCGCGTGATAAATCGGTTTCAGAACTTTCAAGTACCCGCGGGAGGGGACACTTTGATTCGGCGGTAATTAATTTTTCGCTGAAAACTTTCACCTGTACATTTTGTGTTTATATTTTTTGATTTATTATGATAAATTTACGTCATTAATTTATCCTTTTGTATATCGTATTTTTATTCTCAAATTGATCGTTACCATCAGCACTTCTTCTTTATAAGCCCACAGAATGCAAATTTATCAAGTTTCTATGACATTTTGTATAAAGGAGGATTTTTAAAAATGATTATTTTACAACCATGTACGTTTCAAATGTGTACATATGGATTATATATTCAAGTATTCAATATTCGAATATATTGCACCCTTTTTAACTATTTTATAAAATCAACATTAGGTCACATCACAATTTCTCTAGATTTCAAGAAAAATAATGTATTCTCCAGGTAGTGGCTATTTTTTTTGTTATCACCCGATTCTCCCGAGCTCTTTTACTATCTTATCGTGAATACTTGAGCTTGACGAATTAATCGGGGGCTAAAACAATCCTTTTAAACATGAGATAATTTTAATTATTAAATAAAACACCGCTGGAGTAATCCGACTCAGCTTCAAGTTTTAAATAAAGTAATGCAATGGAACGATATTAGAATGTGAATTTATATTGACTCTTTCTGAGATTTGACAGAAGTAGGAAGAGATTTAGTCGTAAATTATTTTAAGTTGTAGGTATCTTATATCTCACCATTAAGAAATATTAAATGTAAATTAATGATTAAAAATTTGAATAAGATTTTTATTACAAATTTTAATGTAGTTTTAAATTATTATTTTGTATATATAATGATATATTATTAACTATTTAAATTGAATTTTTGATATTGTTTTCATTTTTCAGAAATTATTCGAATATATTCGGAAATTATAAATTTTACTATTTGATATACGAATAGTTGATAAAAACGAATAGATGTAAACCCTTATGTGGACTTTGTTTTTAGAATATTGTTTATAATGCATTCGTTCAGCCTCCCTTTTACAAGGAAAATAAGGATAGTAAGATATAGATAGGGAAGGATATTAGTTAACTAATCACTGTTTAGTAACATTCTGAGCAACTTATGTAAACATCATAAACACCCATGCCCTTAAAACCTTGATTATTTTTTTTATGAAACTATCTTACTGGGATTCGCACGCGGGGAGCCATGCACGAGAAAAGACCGATCACCAAAATTGGAATGAACCTATAATAACAAATTTTCCTCTTGTAGGTGTGTAGTATGATTAAAATATAAAATCAGTATTAATTAGAAGATTTGACGCAACCAGAAGAATAACAGAGATGTAAGTTTTTATTTTATATTAAAAATGAATTTCGCCACAACAATCGAAAGTGATAAAGCTGTATTTCAAAATTATGTCTGGAAACTTTGTCATTTGGTTTGATATTAAAGATTAAAAATATTAAATATCACATCTTCTAAAATGAAGCTAATAAAATTATACATTATTACCTGTGCAATCAAATTAAAATATTTCATTAATATTTTAAATGTTCTGTTGTTCAATTAAAATTATTTCAACGTTTTTTTTTCCTGTGATGAAGCATGTTATTTAATTTAATAAATCATGAAATAACTCTTAAGCCCATCATATAAATTACATTTTCAGCTTAGAATAACATCGAGTTAACTTTAATTATGAAAACAAGCTTCCGGTCTGCTTATTTTACATTGAATATTTTTCACACTCAAGTAAATATTTTACATAACATCTATTTTCAAGTTATGAGGCATGAGAAATATTTTAAATTTCCTTTTATCTAGTCGAATATTTTTTGCAAAGAACATTAGATGGGCTTCGTGAATTTCGTATTATCTTTTTGTACCGCAGCGCTCCATTTTAGCTCCACGTATGTGTTTGAGTGAATAAATTGACTATCGCTTCAAATAAAATCAATAATTTCTTAGTAAAGAGTAATAAAAACGGCACTTCAGCGTCTTTGAATATTCCTTTTCGTCTTGATCTATCTCCAGAGACACGTAGTTCAAAACCGCTTAATATTTATTTTATAGATATCGTTGTACAATATTTCCGTTATTCAATATATATGTATTTTCTTTATTGATACACATGTTAGTAGATGATTTTGACAGTTGACTTAGTAAACAATTTATTACAATATCAGATTACCATTAGTGAAAATTTTTAAAATTTTTTGTATGACCTATTTCACAGATAATTTAAAGGTTTAAAGATCGAGGTAGCTCATTGTTACACCATGAGTACGGAAGGTTTAAGTAATCACCTAGTCACGGATTACCATTTAGTTTTTGTTTTATATAAATTAAGCTTGTGTAGCAAATTCGCAATCCAATTTTTTTAAATGTTTGTATTGAATATTATTTACACTACAAATTAGAAACAAATATTTTGAAAGTAATACTTAAAAGTGAATAGCATTAGCATAAAAAAAACACCTGTTTCCAAAGCGATTAAATCTCTAGTGTTTATCCCAAATATATTTATATATCGACACTTTTAAACAATTCAGCAATCTTTTTTATATTCGGTGGTCTTATTGACAAACATATGTATTTTGAGGGCAAACAGGTGTTTATGATAGAATTAATCGCTTGTTTGATACGACTGCTTAATCATAATACGAAAATGTCTGCTATTTGGACTTGCAACAAGTGATTCAAGCCCTTAAGAAAATTTAATTTCAACAATTACTGCTATTCCAACTTGATTAAAATATTTTATTCAATAGTCGAAATTCTATATGTAGACAATGTGAAATGGGTCGTGATTGATTGTTTCTCACCTAATACGCAATTACAAGTCCGTATTATCTTGGTCAATGTGATTTAATTAAACTCTTTACTACAGCTTTACATAGTAAAATATTAACATCGACCGGTGGGAAATGTCCTCCAACATCGAATATATTCGATCACCTATAATTCTTCTTAGCCGAATTAGAATAAACGCCAATTGCTAAATACATTACGAGCAGCTGTATATTAGTTGATTTACTATGTGATATTTGCACTATGAACCTTTAAATAGATTACGTGGGCTTATACTGTAGTACAAAGAGCGCTAAGTTATATATGAAATACAATATTGTAATTCAATCTTTGGCCAAAGTTGAGCAAAAATTTTGTTTTCAAATATGATATTTAGATCGAAATCTTAACAACATATTCCATCATGCATATTATATAATAATATTTCAGTGTTATATCATGTTATTTAATCGAAATTTATAAACCAAACTGGCAACACTTAAGAAGTCCGTATAGACTAAAAGCTTTTGTGCTTTAGATATTTTGCTTTCAATCTCTAGTCTGGAGTCTAGATTGTGGCGAAACATGTAAGTTTATACATACCTTATTTTTGTATGTTGTCAAAGATGTTATGTAGCCTTTATCTGGCAGATTACGCAAAATATAAAGTGTGAAAATAAATCTATGAGCTCTAGTAAAATATTTAAAATTTTACTAATTTTGATTATAGCTTTCTAGCATAAAAAAAATGTATTGCGATTTTAATATATATGTAATATTATAGAAGTTTTTACAGTCCTAATAAATGGTTTTCATTCCGCATGTGTGTTAATCTAGTTTTGATTAAATATTTATAAATCTCAGTTTGATAAAGTTATGTGTAGTTTTTATTTGTATTTCATACGGCTGGTTTTATGAAGTGACGTTATCAGATGACGCCAGGCTTTACGGTTGACTTAAAATATATGGAAAAATAAAACCGAATTTGATGGACATTTATATTTTATTGACCAAGATACTTTTGGACATGCGGATGAGAGTAATACATTTATAAATAAGATTTATAAGGTCTTTACATTCAAACATATTTATAAGTGTTAATAGTATTATTAAGATCAGGATGGGTTAAAAAATATACAATATATTCCGACAAGAACCTAGTGCCGATATCATCATCATTACCTATTTATAATAGAAGAGCAGTGTGTTTTATTAAATAATATATTTAATTCAAATACGGTATCTAAAATAATAACAGTATTGGCACAATAAATAAAAAAAACATTAATAATAATAAAAATAATATTTGGCATCTCATCATATTGACAATAATGCTGCAGGTATTTTGTTAAATATTAAACCATTTCAATTGCGATCAAATTTAAAAGATCACAAACACCAATGCCAAAGTCCTCAAAAGTTAAATTAAAAGCCTGATTCTTCTGATCGCTAAGCACAGCTCAAAACGTCAAAACTAGTTTAAAAATAAAGCTTATTCGTCATAATAAGATATAAAACATAGTTGCGGACTATCTCTGTTTCCATATCTCAAAAAAGTATATTGTATTAATTTGGATACTACGATTTTATTATGCGGACATGTTTTAACAGAATATTTGAAAAAAAAGACTTTTAATTGGAATTTCAATTACATTCGTATTATATTTGACTCTGAGGCCGACCGCTTCAGACCGGTGATATTAAATAAATATGTAATACTAAGTTTTGAAACCTGTCATAAGATCACCCTCGTATAATTTATAACAGTTTTAAATAAAATAATACTGTAAAACCATTTAAGCAATTTATTAAAACCGTTCACTTATACAACGTCACGTCTATTCCAAAAGAATATGGTGCTGGAATAATAAATGCAATTTATACGGTGCCTAAATCATTTTACTTGGAAAAGACAACTGATGTTAAACCATTAATTATTTCTAGGTCATTGAACAACCGATCTAAAGGACAAAGTTTAGTTATTGGAAGCCTGTTCTCGAAAACAGTTGGATTTTCACATTATATCATAAGAAAAACAATGAATAAATCGTCAGAAAATGAAAGATAATATTATACTTTATGATCACACGAGCCTACTGAATAAAAAACTTACAAATATCCTTTATGTTTATGCCCATTTTCCACGTTATTTGTTCGTTGAAACATACATTTCACGGCATTAATAACGCATTATGTAGTTATAAAATTAAATTGCACTGATCAAATGATACTCTTTCGTAAACAATATATTTCTTAGTTTTCAAATTCAACAATACTATTTCGACTGTAAGCATATTGTTTAATATGACAAATAATGCATGAATTGTATTTATTAGAAAAACGTACAGTTACTTTGTCAGTAATATCTAAATGAAATATACGTTTTTAAATAAGTATTTAAAATATTGTTAAATTAAATGAAATGATGTACTAATAAACATTACTACTGAATAATATGATTTGTTAATAATTAATCTACTGGATTGTTAGCAAATAAGTAATAATTAACAAAACAGTTATTTCAAAAAACATTAATCTCATACGGTGAGCGAAACTGTACTGAGTATTTTGTTAAAAAATTTTATTCAATTTTTATAAATATTATGTATTAAAAACTTGGTTCTTTCAATCTCGCAATCCAGGATGTCGGTCAATTAGTCAATCCTATAATCCAAGGATTTTTTTAATAGCAGTCCCGGGACCCACTGTAAATGTGAAAGAAATACGTATTTCAAATTAAATACTACTTGATTAATTCATCGTTTACTGTCGTTTGTTTATGTACTTAATTTTTTAATATACATACATAATTAATATAATTTTCAAAACGTAATAAATTATTTTTATTAATATAATTGTGTATTGTGTTCACTATCTTTATCATATTTCGTAACAGCCGAAGACAAGACCAAACATTTTGAAAGCAATTTATTTCATTGTTTTTTTGTACTATTTTATAAAAATATCAATTGCAAATATTCTGTATAAATATAATCTTATTTTATTTTATGAGGAGGAAATTACATTTAAATTATATTTTATGTACAGCACGCCAAAAAGCACGTTTACAAACGATGAGATAGCTGAAATAAATTAAATATAATACAAAGCTGTTTCTATTATTATACGTAGATTCGAATGTTTTTCTGTTTTAAAATGATTGTTAAAAAATAAAAAAATTCCAATGAAGAAAAACATTAATTCAAAAATTCGTTCTAGTTAAAACAATAGAATTATAAATTGAATTATAAACATACAATTTAAAACATGAAAATACACTTAATAATCAATCACAGAATGGATTGCGGATTGAATGCAAAAACCATCAAATAGCTCATTAAAATAAATGAAGAAATACGGAAATCATTCATATAATTTTTCTTTAAAATAATTTGTTATTTAATCGACTTTAATTAGGGTTATTACTAAAATTTTAATACACCCTGTGTAAAATAAATAATCAAAGGGATGGTGGAGTTGTCGCAGAATATGTAGAACGAATTTGCTTTTACGCAATTTGCCATTTAGCTAAAGTATATTTTAGGATCATATTTAGATGTTTCGGCTTATGGATAAAAATGTATTACTGCATTGGGCAATAAAATATTTATACAAAGATTTTTTTGCATATATTTTTTGCTCATATGATACTTTTAGGGCTTCGTTTATCCGCCAGATGGTTTATTGTACACATTCTCGTAAATCTTTATTGTTTTTCGGATGTGTAGATTTTTATCCACAAATGAAAACGGAGCAAAACATGAGTTCAATTGATTCGACAACTTCTCTGTTAACTATAACTTAAGGCAAGTGCTTATCCGTAGAACATTACGAAAATACTTTATCACCTTTTTATATTACTTGGCAAGAGTACTAAAACGATTATTGATACATTTTGTTGTTATTGATATTCCTACTGTCACTGTCTCGACTACGTTACCTGTTTATTCATTCGGGATGTTGAATGTTCTTTAATTTACATTATATATTATTTTATTTATTAATATATGAAATTTAATCGACAACTGGTCATAGATGACAGATAATTTTGACAACTTAACTCCATGTGATGCTTGCGCATTGAAATTACGTAAGAAAAGTGTATGCCAAAAGAGATGGGAATGATTTATTTCGAATGAAAATGCTTTGAAACTTCACAGACACGTTGCGTTAAACTAATGGCTGGGACACTGTTAACACACCACACGAAGAGTTCACAATAGTGACATGAGTATCACTAAGCGTCTGGTCTCGTAACAGTATTATAAGAATTATGGTCAAACTATTCAACGAATTAGACGACGACTTAAAAGAAGTTATTATGAAAATGCGTTCTGTTTATCTTGTAAAAAAAAAGAATAGAAAGAAGATACCAGAACAATAGTACTATACAAACGTTCCACAGAAAATGACGAGTGCGATCTAGTGTTATATAAAAACACATACTTCAAGACTCATCGGGTGGGTTATTTTCCTTCACCATCGTCAAACAAGCTCAACCAGATTGTTTGGATCTCGTGGGGTGTGAAGGCATCGCATCGCGTCAGGTGTTGAGAGTATGTTACTATTCCTTAATTCTCAATGGTAAAATATCAACTATTATCTCAGTCAACACGCCATAGCATACTGTCATGTCGTCAGGTGTTGGCAGTATGTCCCGGCCTTATTTTTTTTTTTTTTGGATATCAATTTGATGGAGCGTTAAGTCCTAAGGCGCGTTAGCGTCATAGTTCTTTGAGTCTCCTTCATCTCAAATGTTAATTTTTTTTCCTCTTTTATCGTTGTAGATAAAAGGGCGTGATCGCTGCGGAGCTAAGCAATCCACAATTAAGCCAATTGACGTGGGAACCAATTGCATTTATATACATATACATCCCCGCATACCGAACCTACACAGATATACATATACATACAAACGCATACACACATGCACATGCAATACGCAACGAAGCATCCAGAGGAAAGTCATTTTCTAGTACAAGGGGTCGTGTTTATTTAATTTAAACAAAGAAAATCCCTGTTTACATCTATGGGGGGTCGTTGAGCAGAACTGCTCTCGGTCTAAACCGATTCTTAAGTATTGTCTCATCGTAATTTTGTAGGTAAGAGATCGTTGGGCTATAATGATTGCCTACATTAATGTGAAACTTTTGAGACATTTCGCCAACGAACTCTCGAATTGTAGGTACTTTTAAGTCTCTGTGTAGTAGCGAGTTACGTTCGTACCACGGGGCGTTACATATTTGTCGCAACGATTTATTTTGAATAATCTGAAGAGTCTTCAGATGCTTGTGGTGAGCATAAGCCCATACTGGAGTAGCGTACACCATAATTGGGCTAGTTATTGCTGTATAGAGGATTAGCTTGCTTTTGAGATTAAGTTTGTTTCTCGCATTTAACATAAAGTTTAATCTTCCTTCTGCAGCATTAGCTTGACGTTTTTTGATCGCGGTGTTTTCGTTGAATTTAAGTCTACTATCTAAGGAGAGTCCAAGGTATTTGACTGTTTTGGACCACTAAATCTTTGTATCGTGCATGCAATCAAAATTGGATTTTCTAATGAAGCCCTTAGAAAAAGGTACCTGCTGCGCTCTTTTCAGCATTAATTTTGATTCTCCAGTTGTCACACCAATCCGTTATGGTATTGGCGACTGATTGGACTTGTGTGACAGAACTTTGCTGGTTACGGGATTTTGCTAAAATAGCCGTATCATCTGCGTACTGAGCTATAATCGTATCATTTCCCCCGATGGAAGGAATGTCATGCGTGTATATGTTATACAATATGGGTCCAAAGACAGAGCCTTGCGGAACTCGCGCCTGGGTTGACCTTAGTGAGCACCAGGTTCCATCCATTTTGGCTTTGAAATGTCTCCCTGTCACGAATGAGTTGAGGATCTTGACCAGTGGTAATCCTATGCCAGCCTTCGATATTTTGAATACAAGCCCTTCGGTCCATACCCTGTCGAAGGCTTTTGCAATATCTAAGAAGAGGCCAGCAGTAACCTCTTTAAGAATAAATCCACTTGTGATTAACTCTACTACTCGAAGAAGTTGATGGTTTGTCGAGTGATAAGTACAAAAGCCATGTTGAGTGTCTGGGATGATTTTATTTTCGGTTACTACTTCTTGTAGCCTAGCTTTAATCACACGCTCTAGAACTTTGCTCATTGCGGGGAGCAGACTTATTGGCCTATGGTTTACTGGAAGGGTATGATTTTGGCATGAGGATGTCCCGGCCTTAAGGCTTCTTATGTGACTGACGCAAAACACATTGCAATACTTCCATTAGCTTATCGGCTTATTTTATTGCATAACAGTAACTATGGGACCTTATTATTGTTTCATCAAGAAATTCTTGGCATAAGTAATCAATCATTTAAAACCAAAGTATGGTAGTATTCTGAATTAAAGTATTGTATTATTAACATTGTTCTGTTCAAGATTGAATTAGTGAAATCATACGATCGAAAAGATGAACTGGAATTGTAGTTCTTAAAAAATCCAAGCCTTACAAAATATTTTGTTAGTGCTGTTAGCTGGCAGTTATGAATGAAAAGTAGAGGTTATATTTTGACTCCGTGTGTTACGACACCCTATATTAAACAGCTTATAAACATTTTCGTACCATAAAAGTAGATATACGATAAACATTGGTGTGTAAAAAAAGCATAAAGCTCGTTAAAGTCAGCCTTGCGAAGACGTAGATAACGATGTTACACCATGGATTTTGGTGAAAACAATTACACTTTATGGCCCGGTATAAATTTTGATAATTATTTTTATGGCTAACGCCATGCCTGCACTTTTGACATAATGGTTTTTAAATGTTAATATAAAACAAAACGTAACACAACTTGTTTTAGTGACACAGCAGATTACCAGTGATATGTAGTTATTACTACATAAAAGAGTATTGCAAGCATAAAATGTAGTCGATTATGTGCATATGATAAATTTTTGGTGTAGCTTTTGTCATCAGATGTCAATGGTGAAATGGTTCATTGCAGGACAGTCAAATTGTATGTGTTATTAAATGACATTTTTGATTATAATTGATTAATCCAAGGATGTATTTTAAATATAATCCACAAAAATTTTATCAATTTCTAATCAAATAATTCATTAGTTTACTAATTAGAAATCTTTTTATTTTACTTATTATACTTCTTTGTACTCGCTAACAACTTGACACTGTTTTGTAAATATTTTATAGAATAACACAAAATACAAAACCATTTTCTTCTTAGTAAAATTTTTATCACTTTTAATAAGACAGGGTACTAATATTTTTTTAACATTTATCCAAATATGATATTTTTTAAATAAATACATATACTTTGTATTTTTATAGAAACAGAGCTCGAATTTGACCAGACCGGCAGACCATTTCGAGCAAGCAGCGAATATTACCGCGCCACCATGTAAAAAAAATCCGTTCCGTTTTGTAATTTTTTCATTTTGAGCCCTGTGTGACACATAAATATCCAGAGAAATATTTTTTATTTAATTTTTATTCCTCTTAATGCTCATTCCTTTGCACGAGTCCAGTGAATTTATAATTTCTTTTGATGTCTTTATCATTTTATGATAGCTCCATTTTATTTTACTGACAGTTATTTCACAAAATAATCCTGTTTTAAAAATGTTTTACATTATAAACACGGCTGAGTAAAGAGTTTATGTTGGCTATGTTGCTGGAAATTTGTTCAATTTCAAAATATTTCAATCCCATTGAAGGTAAATATATTTATTTGAATAATTATACTTCGAATTATATTAGGTTTCTACTATTAAATGTATCTATTATAAGTGCCTATTTTTTTATCATTCGCATTAATTTTATAAAGTATTAGTCTCAGTCCTATGAATCATGAAAGTATAATCTTGCGATTAACATCGAAAATAATACACTCGTTAATAACTTTTGAGTAAATTTCAATCATGTATAGTATTTTCCACCATTATTAAAATCTATTCATTTTGAAAATTAATTGATAACATCACCAAAAGGTGGAAGTTCGATAGAAGAGTTTTGCATACTTCGCAGATTGAATATTTCTACTAGAGTTCTTATTTTATTGTATATAAGATCCACTGGAACATTAACCATTGACATAACATAGTTTTATTTGAATTTTGTATTCAAAATACATTTCCAAAGAGTTACCGCTGAATCCATGAACAATTTTGTGACAACAAGACCCGTTTTGTAAGTGAAATTATTTGACTGATGAGGAATAAGCTTCAATGAAAAATATACTGAAAGAGTGTGTAATAATAATTCAAATTTGAATCATTGAGATTTTGTACATTTGCATGTATTTCGTCACTAACGAACCGGGTTTCGCCTTTCCGCATCTTCAGGTATTCGAGCGCACACGAGTGAACTCAAACTAACTCGAACGGATAGATTATAACAATTATATACAAAATAAAATAGGACAAATCTTATCGCTGTGTCTAAGAAATTAACATCTAGACCAGTGACCAACTTACGACTGAACAGAGGGGTGAGGATTGAGTTAGTTTGAGTCCACTCGTGTGTTCGAATACCTGAAGATGCCGCAAGGCAAAACCCGGGTCGTTAGTGACAAAATACATAGAAATGTAAAAATCTCAATAATTCAAATTTGATATTGAAGTTTCATCAAGCACCCTTAGGCGATGTCTTAAATTATATAATAATAGTACATATATCATTAACAAATTAATGAACAAGTTTATCAAACGCAAATCAGAAATAAGCTCACACAATATGTTCGCAAAATTAAGTTACACTAATTCGTTCTTAAAAACGGTGCGTAGCGAGAGTGATTAGCTTACCACTATTCCGGTACTAACTCTATGCTTATATCCCTACTCTCATCGAAAAAGATAGGTTGAGCAATTGAGTAACAAGCAGTTTTCGTAGAAAGATTCTGTTGAGATGCCTTCATTATGAGCTGATATGCTCCACATTGGGAGTCGACATCGTGAAAAAAATACCTATTTACTTCGTCAATTGCGTTAAAAAGAATGTAAGCCGTATTTGTGCAAAAAGGTTTTCGCTCTAAAAATATTTTTATTACCTTTAAATCAACATAAAGCTTGGCTTAATCGTGTTTTCGGTAAACAGAGATTATGCAAAGTGAAACCTTTATAGTGTTTTCCAAAAGCCTATCGTTAATAGTGCATTAAATTGAGCTTTTCCCAGGTGCGCCCAATCACAAGGTCCCGACGAACTCTCGGCAAATCTAGGTAAAGCTCGTGTGATTCATTATGCTCGAATTTTCTTCTGCCTTATTTAAATGTGAACGGAAAACGGAATGGAGGTAATTTTACATAATATCTTCACGATTAGAGTTGTTACTTACATTTCCTCTCTACAACATACAACATACTTGGTATAAAAAATGATTGAATTCTCAATTATTCAAATTTAAGGAATATTTCAACCAAAATCAGGTTAAAAAAAACCACTGCTTATAAACTTTTCGGGAGTAGATATTCTAGAAAATTCTGATATTTCATATATTTAGGTTTTCAATACGTTCATAAATACCAAGTTGGTTGAATATAAACCTAACAAGGTTTTAAGTTTAACTAGACGCTAAAATATTTTCTATCTTTGTGTAAATTATTAAGTTTGTCCAATTTTTGTCATTATTGTGTTAAGAAAAGAATATTATTCTACTTATATACAGGAAAATATCAATTTATAAAACAATTTTTCATTAATTCCTACAGTATAAATAGCATAAATAATAAAATTTGTCCATATTATTATAATTTCAATGTCAAAGAACTCATTATATACCGTTTGAATTTATGCCATCTATTAAAAAAAACCTTAGAGTCTTTTTTTACAGCAGCAATTATATATATTTTTCTTTTACTATGTTCGCTTCCAGTGTGGAACATATGGCCTCCTAATGGAGATATCTCTATATAAGTTTTCTACAAGAACTGGTTCTTACTCAACCTCTCTTTTTCGAAGGGATAGAAGGATACGGCTAGAATAGGACTAGTGGTTAGCTAATCGCTCTCGCTATGCCCTATTTTTAGAATCGGAGGGGTGGGTTGGAATTTCAGACATCACAAACATTCATACCTACGAACAGAAAGCCATAAATCGATTGAAAAATCAATTTATGAAACTGTCCGCAACGACGTTAACCACTGCACCACGGAGCCGACCGTAACCGTTTGTCAGTTCCGTGTTGCACTGGCTTTTATAATTACGCACATAAAAACGTGTTCAAAAAAATCAGAAAAACATGAAACCTACAGAGTAAAATGATAAAAAACCGAAAGTGTTTAGAGACGTATTTCTATGAAATACGTTTTATATAAATTATTTTAAAAGGTAAAACTGTCCAAATTTATTGTTGAAGGAGGATAAATTTGCCCGTTTCCATTGCATAGCGAATTTAAGGTTTTTCGGATATTTTCGTTTGTTATTTATGAGACATAAAAGTCCTGCGGCGTTTCTACACGACGGTTCGTATTAACGTTCATTAGCGGGAGATCCTGGCTATGATTGGTATCCATACAAAGGATTTGGTGAATACAAAGGCTTGGATTAGTTAAGAGGCTTTTCTCTTCAATAAAACAAATTTCATTTTAGGTAATGATAATTGAGAATGAAAACTAAATTTTCACAGGAAAGTGAAGTGACCGATTATGTCGAAGGAATTAAGATAAAGTAAACCGTTAATCTAAATATAGTTAATTCAGAATATATTTATTGATAAATTTTAAATTTGAGGTAAAAAAAGAAGTTGTTTTGAAATTGAAAAATATTTTTACTTATCTTTACAATATGCGAAAAATCGAAAATGAAATAATAATTTGACTTACAAATATTGCACATATAATTATAATTTTTTATAAAAATACTTTTTTATCACAAAAATTTTTTATGACGTAAAACAATAATACGGAATTGATGCTACAACGAAAGAGTATATTCTTAAAACAACCACACATAAATACGGACACAATAATGTTTGATACTAAACTATGAATCTTCCAGTCCTGCGAACTCTTGGCTTACAATTGTTGTATTTTTTTATCACTGTCAATTCTTGGTGGAAAGACATTATATTTTTAAAAATAAAACACGATTCATTTGTACTACTTCCACATATTTATAATGATCAGTTTCGCTCATCACAAGCTTTCGGGACTTTGGGAGTCCCGAGTCAATTGATAATGCTCGTGATGAGCGAAACGGTTACGGATGTCTCGGGTTCGATTCCCGGTGCGGACGGTTTTCATAGATTGATCTTTCAATCGATTTATGGATTTTTGTTCGTAGTCTGAGTCCTCCCTCCCTCCCATTCATCCCATCCTCACGGGGCGTAGCGAGAGCGATTAGCTAACCACTAGTTCTCTCATAGCCCTATCCTTCTATCCCTACTCTCTTTGAAAAAAAAAGAGAGGTTGAGCAACTGAGTAACAAGCAGTTCTCGGAGAAAAAGTCTGTTAAGATACCTCCATTAGGAGACCATATGCTCCACATTGGGAGCGGACATGGAAAAAACATAATATGATGAGAGTAGGTATATTCATTTTTACAGAAACCCTTCATATCGCCTAGACATTACAATAATAATAAACATTATTGTAAGAGAATCATTAATGTCAGTATTAAGAAATAACTTTATATTCTGATAATGTTGTAGCTTCTTGTAACACGTGTTTCGCATGTTTAAGAAGCTGTGAATTACTGTGGATTCATAAGACGTTTTTGAAGTGGTGAAACACTAGTAACTAGGTTAAAAAATATCGAAGTTTTGTACTTTAATTGGTTTACTGAAAACGAATATGCAAAAAATAATCACCATGGAAAAAAATATTTGATAATAGACTTTTAAATGAACAGTATAAATATGCGGTTGGTGTTAGTATTGTATAACATTTTAAAACGATGATCATCAAAATCCATTTTGCTATTTCCGCATCCTGTTGGTGAAATTTTGTCGAAAATTTTCAATTAGACTACACCATTGATTTCTAAATTTATTATGCCCATGGATCCTTTCTTAATGCAAAAACCTAAACATGAGCCTCCATGTAAAATAACTCTACATAACTGCATAATAGAAAAATTATAAATTTAAGTTTGATGTCTTGATTGGTACTTGATTGGTCGTGATGTAAAAATAAAATATAAATAAAACATTTTGATATTTAAAAAAATGATGAGGTTCATAAGTGCACTTAATCCACGTTCTACTAAATAGGAAAACGGGAAAGCAATCAACAGCCTCAGGTACCCGTATGCATGATATAAAAATGGTATCTGTTTTTGTAACTAGAATTTGTGGTATCTTTGTTCGAACATTGGTTTTCGCTCCTCATTTGTAGATAATACAATAATTTTCTCCTGTATTAGTACAGATTCATTTGAGTTTTGTGGATCTGCTTGCAAAGGGTTCCAGCACCCAACAAATCACTATTAATTTATTCATTGCTGCTTATTTCAACATTTATAATAATGAAAATGTGTAACAAATATTTTTTATATTAAACCTTTTGCGGACACCCCGACGCAGTTCATGCATCCCCTAATTGTTTTTAATCTGCCACATACCCCTTCACCGGTCACAAAGACTCCTGGGGTCCGTTGGAACTACTTTGGGAACCACTGGACTACACGATAAACACAATGAAATAAATACAATATTATACTTTCTGTAATAAAATACGGCTTTAGTTTTAATGATAATTATGCTTAATGTTGAATATTTTTACTAAGTAAATGTTTGCACAGCTTTTGAAGATACATTATATTATTCATTGAATCGGCATTTACTTGGTAGAACTCCAGTATAATAGGATAACATATTAAAATTTTTAGTTCTACAAAATTTTGTAGAACTAAATACTTTGATATTTTATCGCAATATATTAAGTTGCCATCGATTTTGTAAATCTTTTTATGAACGCGAAGATATTGCATTCATGTTTCTTAAAACAATGAAAAATACGTAAGTTATTCGAATGAGAGAACAGACTTTTCAATTCCTAGATGTGTTTCATTAATTAAATTTACCAATCTGAGTCAAATATTCCATATCATATGTCAGTCTTCACGCTATTACCATTAAGGCAAACCTCTCTGAATTTAAATTGATGATTATGGCACTCCACAAAGGTTAACACGTATGAATCAAATTCAACCCTTTTCTCTAAATTCAGAAACCCAATACAGAACATTTTTGAGCAAAATACGTTTCAACGTATAACAAAAAATGTGGTCGTTTCAAAGGTAAATCTAATTAAAATAAGCAGTGTTCTTCACCTTTTCTCTGCTTGAGGACATGCTTCTATTTTAAATGTTGTTTGCAGCTGAGTCCTTTCTATATGTCTTAGATTGGAATATTTTATTTTAACAGAAATAAACAACCATTTTCCATAATTTAAGTGAATTTTGATGTTAAAGTGTTTATTAATACATTTTTAGTCTTACTGGCAATGTTATCTACGGTGCTTCAGGAGCGACTTCAACTATTGATGTACCGGTGATGAGGACATGTGACTGATTTTAAATGAGCTCATTTTCATGACCCATCCCAAATATTGGACAGAATTTGAAATAATGATATTTTGATGCTATCATTTTAAACATCGGATTAAATGATATCTCATCCTAGAAGACAGCACAGAAAATAAAAATATACTCAAAAGTATTACTGAAAAATACTTTAATGCTGATTTTTCAACACAATATTTCGTTTGAAATCTTGAGCTCAATCTTTGTGCCGTCTTTTTACCTTGATCGCATTTCAATTTATTCAAATCTTTTTAAGATTGTATCAAATGATTTTCATCTTTAAAATAAAGAGTGGAAATTGGATTATTCAGTTATAATATTTTTTTATGTACTTTTGTATAAAAAGCCATTTTTGTCCTTTAATTTGTTTTAAGTTCATTAGATATTTGTAACTATTCCTCTATTAGGGTTAACAGCAAAAAAAGTAACGTTTTCATTCGTTTTTCAATAAAAAAATAATGCCAAGAAGCGGGTCAAAATAGAAACGGAACAAACAAATTTGTTTCATTATATATTCATATAAGTGTGGAAGTGCTTTGTGCATTTGTTAGATAATGGCTTTTTTTCAGACAGCTGCCAGAGTTTGGAATGCTCAGCAATTTAATCAATAGACGTTTAGTTTCCTAGACAACCTGGCGCGACGGTCTTCAATATTAAAGTCTTGTCATGTGGGAGGGTTTTTGGACTTTTTATTGGCTTAAGCCGAGACCATTAAACTGTTCCAATATTGGCCGATCACTTCAAAAGGGGATGATTTACAGCTCTTGGAAACACCTCATAATATATGATCCAATAATGAATATAATAGTTTACACTAGACCGAGTACCTCAATATCAAAACACCATACATATATTATTTTTTAAATAATAGTTCACAATTTACACATTTTATCAGAATAATTATTTGTTTGAGCAAATAAATATCATATATATTTAAATTTAAATGGTAGTTTCTCATTATGTTACAACATTATATTTATATGAAATTTCTTTTACTAACAAAGATTTCTCAGTGAACTCTTTCTCATTTTTTTTTAAACATAATTTTATAAAATATCCTTCGTTAACTTTTGAACTATGACACACAGTAATTTGACACCGTCTAAAACAGTATCGCCCAACCCTTTTACACCAGCGGACCCGTTAAAAATATGATAGTCAGATTGCAGATGTTTTTGTATACCTACAGAATATTTCAGGTGGACTATCGATTGGAAAACACTTGTCTCAAACACTCTTCAGAATAACTGATAGTGATATATGTTAAGATAAAAGAAATGTGTCAAATATAAATATAAATGGAAGAAAAACATAGATTATGTGATCCAACTATTTATTTATTGAAATAAATATCTAGGTACTATCATAAAAAAAGTCTTTTTGGTTATTAGCAGACTATGAATAAAACATAAAGTAATACATAATATGTCTCATTGTTATCCTTTAAAACGTGAAAGGTTTGTAATAAATAAGCCATTGAATATTTTACAATAAAAGTCAAATTAGCTACTCTAGATGTACCAATTTAACTTGAATTGCTAGTGAGGATGCCACCGCGTTAGGAATGTTGCAATACTCTACCAGAACTGAAAAATTTCAATAAATTCCAAAACTGATATTTTAGCGACGGTTATTAAAAGTAGACAAGATATTTATTTTGCATAAAATGGTAATTGTAGAAATAAATACTCTAGAACAGTGGTTCTCACGGAAAATTGAATGTTATATTTAACATTACATAGCTCTGCAGGTTTGTTTTTCAAATATGTCTAAATATCTATGAGTCATTAGATTTTTACTGTTTCATCCTTCTGAATGTTTGTTTATAGATAATTTCGTATATCCATTTTAACTCGGGGATTGTATCAAGTTCCCTTAAAAATTAGAAAAATAAAGAATAACATAATTTACAGATGCTTCCATATATATAAACAAAAAATCAGAAAATAATCACCGTTACACTTTACATATTTAGAAAATCTCATGTATTTAGAAAATGATAATTACACCATTGCAAGATAAACAGCGTTGGTTATCTTACAACAGACCAAATTACTTAACGCACTGCAGCATAAATTAACCCGATGGGGTTACCGTACTGATCCCGATTAATTTGTATCTAAAAAGGGATCCCTTTTTTATTAAAAACATTCATTCATTACAAATACGTTTTCGAGCGGCACACGTACGTAATACGAATAAACAAATGCCGAATTTATTTTATATTACTCATATTTTTAATATCAATATTTATTACTATAGAACCGTTGGTGGCCGCAGAAATATCCTCAGGTGGCCGCACAAGAGAACCACTGCTCTCGAACACGATCGATTTATGATCACTGACATGAAGGTGTGTTTACATCACTTCCAATTTCTCTACATTCTGCAAAACAAATTTTTGACTGCAATAATCTAATAGACAGTGCAATCCTAATCTACGCTATTTATCCTAACCCTACCTGAAAACAAAAATTAAGTAACCACTGAGCAATCAGTTCCCTTTAAATATCGTCTTTTGAAGTAGTTCATGCAAAGTACTACATAAGACGTACGAGTAACGTGTTGGCAGCGGAAACATTTGAAAATAAAACATTACAGAACATTCAGAGCAGTTTTGCAGAGCAGAACTGGAGGTCATCCAAGCCTAATAAATGTGAACATGTGGATTAAATAAAGAATTGTAAGGGCTGACTATTTAATCTAACAAGATTTTTGAAACAATGGAGATCTGTAATTGGTAACTTTAGTATGGCAATTTATCAATCTACCAGGCTATTAAAGCTTGTAGCTGTTAGAATTACATGCAAGCAAGAATCTAAATAAAATATGTCTTTACATAAAATAATCAAGCATTTACGTATATATATATATATATATAAATGAATGTTTCTTTGTTTGTCCGGTATGCATTCCTATACCATTCATATGATTGCGATGAATCCCTAGTGAGTTGTTGTGCTCACACCCTCAAAGGTTTCTGAAAAAAATCTGAAATCTAAAAAAAATTAAATAGGTACGAACAGCGACATTTCAGTTCGTGTGTGATGTAACAAGTGATCTTAATTATTAAATTCGAATTGCGGGTCCTTAATGGAAAAATCGAAGGAGAAGTTTTATTGTTACCACGCATCCCAATTATTTCAACAAATATGCTAGGACAATCGCTAAAGTGTATCGACTATATGCAATGGCCATCAACAAAGCACAAGGACAATCGCTACAAGTGTATGGACTGTATGCATCTCATATGGATAGCTGTATGTGGCCTGTTAACGCGTCGGAAAGCCTTCTGATTTAGTCGTGTACGAACCAAACAGAAAACACAAAATATTGTGTATACTGCACTTAATGAACAGAATTAAAACACAAACACTTTCTTTCTTTGAGTGGCATTGCAATTCATGCTGGGTATTTGCTAGTAATCCTATAAACGTTCTGTACAAATACATCTTATTTATTTTGAATACCACTTAAATATCGCAAATAGAAATCGTTAATAATGTGAGACAAATGTGTCTTCCAGTTTTTAGGTGTTATATGAAAAAAAAATGTCTTAGAAACAAAAACGTTGTTGCGACTAAATCTAATTTACTCTTAACATGAAAAAAACATTTTAACGTATTTTAAAGTATAAAAAGTAAAATTTTTCTGCTATAATATTGCTAACATTCCTTTTAATCTCAGCTCATCATAATTAATTTTACCGTTCCATAAATAAATCTTGTAAGTCAGGTTTTACACAAAATAATGTGTTTTAAACGAATTGATTACCGTTTATTAGTATAAGTCCAAATATTAACCACTTTCAGGAAGAACATTAAATCCCAAAGGCTTTAGGTCGTCGAAGACTTATCCTTGTCAGTAGTCTCCTTATAAATCAATCGTAATCTCAGTAATTAATAAAGATTTAGCCAGATCCTTTTATACATTAAAATGTGTAGTATACTTAAATCCTTTAATTTTACGCATTAATCATGATTCATGAAAACAATGAACAATAATGCAACAGAAAATAAATGTTTTTTATTTGATTTTTTTATATCTATGTTTTTTTGCAAACAATTTAATATAATATTTAAGTTAGTTTCACAATGCTTTTTGAAATATTTCATTTCACGACAATGAATTTTGTATAACGTTCATACTCATCAATTGATATATGACATGTGTCTTAATTATATCTTAAAACAACAATCAAGAATTTGAGAAACTTGTTACTATAATTTATATTGTTCAAATTTTGTAACTTTACATGTATTTTGTGTCTAACGACTAGGGTTTTGGCTTTCGGTATCTTCGGGCATTCGAGTACACGAATGAACTCAAGCTGACAGTTACTAAATAGTTTATATCGTTTATATAATATAAGATAAATTAAGAAAAAATATGATCACTAAGCTTAGAAATTACATTCATATTTAAATTAATTTTATTACTGATTTGATAATAATTACTTTTTAACCTTAATTAAGAAAACAATCGCATGAACAATTACACTCTTATATGTTTTGTAAGTTTGTAATTGCTTATTATGCGACTGTTTTGGAATTTCAATATCAAATTCTTATTGAGATTTGTCCATGTAAATACATGGAAGTGTCAAATCATAACTAAAATTAATTCAAATATCAAACTTAGTGATAGTATTTTTTCTTAATTTATTTAATAAATAAACATTATAAACTATTTACTAACTGTCAGTTAGAGTTCATTCGTGTACACGAATGCCCGAAGATGTCTAAAGGTGAATCCCGGATCGTTAGTGACGAAAAACACGGAAATATTAAAAAGTATCTACAATTTAAATTGGTTATTGAAATTCCATCAAGCACCTTGCGTCGATATCTTAAATTGTTACTACGACGGTATGACTCGAAGCTTGATTCACTAAAAACGCGGCCAGCTAAACTAAATGTAATTTTGACATTTATTTAACCACAGTAATCAATAAAAAATTCGCTCGGTAATCTGTAGTTCTGTAAGATCGCTGATTTATTCATTTTTAAATGTTCACTCAGTTGCTCAACTTCTTTTCTCCGAAGAGAATAGGGATATAAGAATAAGGCTAGGACAGGTCTAGTGGCTCAGTACTTGCTTCTGCTATGCCCCATTTTTGGTCACGGAAATCCATGCTTTCCAACACAGATCCATAAATATTTTGAAAAATCAAATATTTATGAAAATAGTGGAATTCGAGCCTGAGAACACCGTAACTGACGCAAACGACGTTGACCACTGGACCACGTACTCAGCTGACACGTTTAACGAATCGGTAATTATTGCTATTATGTAAATTAATAAAAACGGTTTATGTATTATTGTAATATGTGTACCATGTTCCATGATAAGTAAATGTTGAGTGTTGTTTCACACTCCCACTGTTATTTTTATCAAATTTAAATAAAGATGAATTACAATTAAAATATTTTTTGCATTAATTTGGCAAGGTGGAAATTTTGAAATTTTATGTTGGTATTTGAAAATTCAACTTAATAAAACATATTATATGTTATGAAACCTGATAACCTTTATAAAACACTCACATTAGAAGTTTATTTGATTTCAAAATTTGTTTACGGATAATATTACATTCCTCTCGGAGATATTTTGTTTATAAGTTAAAAAAAAACATATTAATATTTTTTCCTTACCTGACATCACCAACATTTCCTTTCTGGCAATACTGCGTTTTTAGTTTTCCAAAAAAACTAAGCAAGCAAAAAAATGTTGGAACCAATTTTTATACCATACATCAAGTATACATAAAGTAAAGAGAAAAGTCAGAAACAGGTCAGTTTCGTAATGAACAAAGACATTAAAGATTATGATCACATAAAAAGGTGATATATATTTTATATGGCACGGCATTTGTAACGGAAAAAAAAGATAATGTAAGTTGACGTGAACATCCTTTTTAGTAATGAGAAATACTTTCCGTATTGTCGGAAAAACGGAGGAAATTTTAAAATACATCAAGACCAAAAAATATTAAAGTTTCATCCTTTCAGCATTATTTCCGCCGAATGATATTTATGATATTCTTATTTAAGTCTGCTAAAAGCATACTTTTATATGCTAATATATTTATCAAACGGATAGAATAGAGAAAAACAAATACAACTAAATATGGGAGGGGGGGGGGGGAATTGAGTTTTATTCTTTTTTGACTACTCTGCTGTAAATATACATCACACATGAAGTGAGTTTATATGGCATTGCACGACGATACAATGTGTTATCTACTGTGCTAGCAAGCTAGGGTTTGAATACTAAGAAGAGATATTTATGTAAAAAGTTAATATTTTGAGATTTAATTGTAAATGATTATTACTGGTAATAATTCAAAGTTTTGAAACCATTATTCCTTCGATTCTCAAAAGGTATACTGTTTTCAAATATCGATAATTCAATAATTACTTATAATATAGTTCCAAAACACACAACAAATTTATATTTTATCGTTATACAATACCGCAAAACGTTGACAATTGTATACCTTGAAATGTAATCTTGTATTCGAGTTCTAAACAACTTAAATTTGTTGATTGGTCGATAAATACAAAATAGAATAACTGCCTTAAAGGGTTTTGATGAACGTATCCTTTATTCATGATTATTACTGACGTATATCATAATTTTGTAATAGCAAAAGGTTTCCATTGTGAATCACTTTTTTTTGTTGTAATATCGCATATTTTCTTCCTGATATAAAGTGATTTACAGAATAAAAGGCACACAACAAGAAGTTATATTCCACTTAAAAATTTTGTTTATTGCAAGCTTAACGGATCGACAAGAGATTACTGATGTAAAGAAAGCTTAAAATAATTAAACATGTCGACTAATCAAATTACTGAATATTATAAGATGTTTGCGTCCTAATATATATAAAATAGAATCCTGTTTAAGGAATTTCAATTATTGCTAATTATGCTTCTCTCGCACTCGAAGATGCTTCCATTTCAATAAACATTTTTTTTTCATAGAGCTTTCTTTAATCTTTTTAAAGAATATGCCGTTGTTTTCCCTATACGTATAAAATACTCCATAAATTGTGTTGTTTATGAAATTATTTATAATCGGCTTATGTGTTATTTTTGAGAGATAATTTTAGCCGCTTTAAATCGAAAATCACTAATACCTGTATTATTTTATCTCATTGAAAATAATGCTCGGAAGCGAAGAATATTTCAAGACCTTACTTTATTCTTAAATAAATTTAATACTACATAAAGTATGATACATTAAACAAACCAAATAAAATATTATATTTCTATTAAGTATGGAAATTTTTATACTTATCTATAATTAGTAGGAAACCAGTAATTTTCTCTACTTAAAAAAATAATGTGTTTGCCAACTGGACTATTTACTTCTTAGTATTTAGTATTTTCCAAAACTTATGAGTGAGTTTATCGGCTGATAATTTTTTGAAAATTATTAAAAAATAAACAATGATAACTTTAAGTAACTGGTTATATATATTTTAACTAGTGAGTACCATTGTGGCGGTTCCATAAATTGATATTTAATATAAATACATTTGTTTGATAGAATTGTTATTGGATATCAGAAAATACTTAACTGTTGAAATTTGAATTATTGAGATTTTGTACACTTACATTTATTTTGTCACTAACGACCCGGGTTTTGCCTTTCGGCACCTTCAGGCATTCGAGGGCACGAATGTCCGAAGATGCTGAAAGGCAAAACCCAGGTCGTGAGGGACAAAATACATGGAATTGTACAAAATCTCAATAATTCAAATTTATTTTAAAAAATAAAACACAATTTATTTGTACTACTTCCACATATTTATAATGAGCGAAACCAGTCCTGATAATTATAAATATGTGGAAGTAGTACAAATGAATTGTGTTTTATTTTTTATAATTACTTAATTAAGCTGGGGCTGAAACGTTATGAGTCAAAATATTCCGCATGAAAATGTTTAAAAATATATACTCCTTTCATATAAGACTTAGATACACTGATTTATAAAATAAGGAGTGTTCATTTCAATTTTGTAACCAGTTAACTGAGTTCGAGTCCATTCGTGTGCTCGAATGCCTGAAGATGCCGAAAGGCGAAACCTGGGTCGTTAGTGACAAAATACATGGAAGTGTACAAAATCTCAATAATCCAAATTTAATATTGAAATTCCATCAAGCACCCTCAGTCGATGTCTTAAATTTTCTACTTTAAATTAGCGAATCATGGCACCTGACGAAGTCTCAGAAAAACCGTATATCGAGCTTCGAGACAAGATGCTTACGTGAAAAACATATTCCGAGAAACTAAATAGAAACTAGACTACCTTAGTAATTCGTTATTTACTTAATATTATTTCGATTCATGACAACAATATGAGATTTCGCATTTGTTTTTTGCCATGGTTGAAATCTCAAATATAGTATTCATTGCTCGGAATGCGCTGTTTACTATTGGCTGTGTGTTTTGCCTTAGAATTTAAGAAATTATACACAGAGCATTACCAGAATACAGGACGTCACTCAAACCATGTACTAAGTGGCTTCCTATTTACATCACAGAAGTGGACATATAAACGTTTGGTACCATACAGCTCTGCATAAAGCAAAATGTGAGGGAAACATGCATTTCTTTTCTAGATGAATTAAAGGCTGAATGTACACTAAGGTGGTAGTGTATCCACCAAATTTGTATTTATACTCATTCTATAGGTTTTTAAGTAATATTTAAAGTTAGTTCTGACTGTTTTATAAGGCGTCAACATACATGCAACAACACTAAAATAAAAGATTTAACACGAAAACCCATCAACGTACAACCTCCTCGACGAAAGATTAAAATTAAGCCTTATGAAATGATTTTTATGTCTTCAAAAATTAGGTATCCAAATAATTAACTTATTTAGATTTCTAATTCGCTTAATTTTAACGGGACAATGTAGCATTTAGCACTCCCGTCAGTTTGACGCTGTAAGGGCTAAATTGGCTGAAACGTAAGTTTACAAATTGAAATGTGGTATGTTTTCATCACTATAAAATTGATTGCCCCGACAGAATAATCGCTACTTTGTGAGTATTAGACTCGTTGCTTTCAAGTATATTATACTGTTTACAAGGGTTATATTTTTGTAGACAAACCACACGGCCAGCCATATGGAGCCATCTGGTGTATTTTCAAATGAATTATCGTGCCAGGTGGTAATTTAAGTCTACCAACATTTTTTATGACTGTTATCTTTGGTGAGTGAGGTTCCGTTTATTTTATAACTACTTTACTACGTTTTATATATGTTATAGACAAATGGACACATAACATTCTTACCTTGCAAAAGCTCTCTCCCATTATGTGGTCACTTTGAGGAATTTTGAATGCGGATGTTATTCAGATGCCACTCTCAGATGGCGTTTTGTTATTTTATAAAACGTTCCATGGGAAATTATGGATGAATAGAGCAGGAATACTTTTGAAGAAGTTTTTTGACTCTTGTTCTGATTCTTGTTGTGTTCTAAATTCTGATAGATTTGCATACACATATTGAGGATTAAAGAAAATTTACCAACACTCAAGCATCCATAAAATAAACAAAGCTTACATAAGCAAATAAGGTGTGTAGTATTTTCTAAGCAATACTTATTAAAAAGATGCTGTCTTCCTACTTACTAAAGATTATTGAATTCTTATTTCTTTCTTTTTAATCTTGGAGGTGTTTTATACGAAAAATGCTCGTAACCAAACTCATCCGCTCTTTGTTTTGAAAAAAAAAATGGAAAAGAAGGATAAGGCTAGGGCAGGACTAGTGGTTAACTAATCTCTGTTTTAGGGATCGGCTCGGTGGGAGGATATTTAAGACATCACAAACATCCATGGCTGCGAACAAAAATTCATAAATCGATTGAAAGTTCAATTTATGAAACTATCCGTATCGGGATTTGAGCGGGTTAGATCCGTAACCGAAGCCAACGATGTTGACGACTGCACAACAGTCAATATACATATTAATTAACGTTTCTTAGCCTAATTTCAAATTGAAGTAGAGTTTAATAAATATTTAAATTAGTTGTATAGTGTAATTAAATGAATTTCGAACTGAAATTGTATTATAAAAATTAAACATCTGTTATTTTGTTTGAAATGAAGCTTCTCGTTAGGATGATTTTTGAATTAATTATTTTAATTTTGATTTCCACAACAGAATAATATTATTATTAATTCTGTCGGCTGGTCAAATTTCTCTTTGAATAAGATGAGCCGGTCACATCCCACAATCTGTTTACTTATTCATGTAATCTTGTAAAGCATTTCATTATTACGCGCCTTCATGCAGTGTCAGAAAACTTTATTACTCCAATTTAAATTACGTCAGACTTTTGCGTTTCCGTCTTTGTCTTGAAGTTTTTCAGAAAAATGTGCAAATTATATGCAAAAAATGTTGGACCAAGTTGGCTAAGAAAAGGCAATTTAGCGTTGCTGGCGTCATTAGTTACATACAAATAATAAAATCCTACGTCTTATGAAAATGTGTTTACTTTTTTTTTGTAATTATGTGTCAAAGAGGGGAGTGATAATCCGAATAAGGTAAAGCTCAGGATTAATTTGCTCTTCAAGCAAATTCCATCCTATTAAATTTGCTTGACAACGTATTCATCTTAAGAGTATTGCGCTGTCGAGATTAGTGTTTTGAATAGGTGAATTAATATTTTACGAGGAATCTTCTATAATTTCGCATTACGCAAATAATTACAAAAATATTTAATTTCAATGTGCATTTCGTCGTTGTTCTGGAAAAGGGCACTAATTGAAAAATACTAACTAATAACATAGTTATCAATTTTAATTTCATATTAAGAATTAACTGCCACAGAGTTCCCACCGAATCCATAGAAATAAAAAATACAAGTTTTAATTAATTGGAAATTTAAGTTTTTCAAATGTTTGAAATATTATACAACTATCATTACGTTTTTTGTAGAAAACTGTTTTTTAGTAAAAGCGTAATCTATAACAATAAGTGTGTTCTTCCATACACTGATATATAACTTCCAAACGAAATAAGAAACATTTTTCTATAACTAATATGTAATTGTTTTCAATTTAGTGTTTTTTTCCAGAAAATTGACGATATTAGGGTTTTACTGGTCACCGTGAAGGTTTTTACTATCAACGGAGAACTAGATTGTGTCATATTATATTTCTCATCAAATGTGGTTACAGTTAGACAAAATCATCCATTAGTAAGGAAATTAAGCGGTAGGCTTGTTTATGGTTGTAGTTTATATCTCTAAAACAAGAAACAAGACAGCTGGTCAAAGTGTAATATAATATGCTAACCGAAAAAGCTAGTAATTTTACTGCGCGATGTAAAAAACAAAAATTGTCTTTAGAAGTGTAATTTTTTAATAAAGTATTTTCTGTACTTTGCTGAAATTGTGTAATCAGTGTCGCACCAAATTGATTGATGATGCCTAAATCGAAAATCATTGATTAAAGGCTCTCATTCAATCCACATGGACAGCGTGATTTACTTATTTCTCTTCAATCCTGTGAGAAGGATGCTTAAATAGTATTTAATCAAGAAAGCAGATTGATCGTGGCGGAATGACACGGGTGTCGTATTTCAATTGGCTTGGAACAAACAGATCTTGTAAGACAAGTATTTTAACATTCAAAGAGTCTTAAAGATACCGCTTTCATTGACAAAAACAATCAAAGGGATGCAACTGTTTTGATTTGATGATAACTTTTGAGAGCTAAACGAGAGATTTTACGGGAAAATATGTGCAAGTAGGGCTTATTTGATTTTTACTAAGATATATGACAATAACAATACTATTTTTCTAACCTCTTCTGCTCTTAATTTTCAGACTATGAATTCTTAATGGGGAATTTTTAGCAAATGTTTTAGTTAATAAGAACTAATATATTTTAAAAAAGTAATCAAGTCATTGTTTACATACCAATGGTGTCCTATACGCATATGATGTAGAATTATAAGGAATAGATGAATCAACTGATAGATTTTCAAAATAATTCTTGAAAAAGTCTTAGTTGAAATCGAAAAATATGCTGATCTTAATAAACATCGAAAGTCTTGATTTAACTAGTAGGTGCCTTAGAAAAACCTGGATTTTGCGTATGTTTTCATGGAAATAAATGTATTCTTGCATACTGGAACGCCACTGATGAGATGTACTATATTATGGAGTTTCGCCATGAAAATAATAATTAAAAAGAATCATTCTAAATTAAGCTTAAAAGCCCTGCATTGCGATTATATGCTTTATTTAACGGACTTGGCGTGGCTGTAGTAAAAATTGATTATTGATGTTTTAAACTATTTGTCATTTATTTTTATAAACATATATAATGCCTATGCACCAACAATTTACAACTTATACCATAGAAGTGGTATTCAAATAGTTTTTACAACAGTTGTGTCATTTTATGGTTTAGTTTTAGTATTGTATTTTCTGTGTTGAATGATAAGACGCAATTTGATTATTTTAACACAAACAATTCTAGGCCAATTCATTGTTTAAATTATCAAGATAACCATGTCAAAAGTTTGTGTAAAGCTAACTTTAAAGCACTACAGATTTGTAAAATAATTTGGCAAAGCAAAATTTGAATAACCAATAATAGTGACATATAGTTGAAATGCCTAATTTGCAAGTTTTCCAGATGTTATTCAAGAAATTCAAAGTGTTGCTAGGATATCTAGCAAATAATGTAGCAGTCGAGATGAAACTCTCTAGTTCATTAGTGAATAAAGTCAAACACAAGAGAGCAAAAACATCGTATGTTTATTAATATGTTGCCAGTAATACTAACTCTGGTGTCAAATATTTTCAAGTAGTAGTTGAAAGTACGAACTCTGCGCTTGGCAAATACTAAAAACTTATCAGAAACTTTCAAAGTTGAAATGGATTAGCTATGAAAACTTTTGATATAATTATTTTTTGCTTTGGAAGAGCGCACCACCTGAATGCAGGCTTTCGCAGTAAATTTTATTTTTGCGGTCTGAATCGAGTATTATAGACTATTTAATTTTATTAATTTCGTTTTTCAATTTACCTAATACACGATAAAGATTGTGATAAAGCTTTGTTTATCTGATGATTTAAATGTGTAGGTAAAAATTATTATAATTTCATTTCAAATCGGCTTAAAGTTTTAAACTGTCAATCCTTGATGGTTTTTGTTGAATTACTTAATTTTGTACTAATTTCATCATTTCGTTTAGTGAACATGGCTGGTTTCATTCATTGCAAGCATTTTCCAATGATGAATCAGTTGAATGAAAGCCATATATCATTTGAAATATAAAGCAGATGAAACCAGTTAAAAATACTCGGGGAGCAAAACCTGGCATGATCATTATTTAAATTTTCGGAATTGGTAAAAAAATAGCTATGGCTTATTTTATAATATTGTATATGTTATTTATATATCTATAGTGTAATTAATTATAATGAATAAATAATTCTTACTTTGATTATGATTGTTGGCGTTGACGGTGAGAACTGTGTGATGGATATCCTCATTCTCGTCGACCTCCGCCTCGTAGAGCGCCTTGTCGAAGTATGGTGGGTTGTCGTTCTTATCGGCGATTCCCGTCCGAATAAACTTTGTAACTGCAATAAAATAACAATATAGTCAAATATATATCGCGGAATGATTCTTTTTTTGTGTTTCTTTGTTATACCAAACGTTAAAATTCTTCGCACGCCTGTATCGACCATTTTTAAGAAATTTCAGACGAAAGACTTCTGTGCCTTAGGCGTGTAAAGTGAAGACGAGTCGCAATAAAACGTCATCTAACTAAGTGGATTAAGTTTTAAAGGAGGATCGTAAAAAAAAAAATAAACAAATTCACATTCCCTATGGACAATATGAATAAAACAATATACAAACAGCGTGATTTACCTACATAACTAACGACGTATATGTTACACCCAAAAAATCCTTACACAATCCATTCTTTTTTTTATTCTTTTAAGATATATTTCTTCATACAAATTTTGACATTTTTTTTGTCCGTGGTACGTGCTAAAATGAGATTTATAGACGTAAAGTAGACCGAGTGAAAGCAAACTTATAAATCATTACAACGAAAATAAAAATTTACTTTGGAAATAAAATTCTGATGACAACAGCTATTTTCGGTCGTTAGTAAATACTCATTAGCCACAGAACTCAGTTTCCATTTTATTAAAAGCATTATGCCATAAAAACAAAGCTGTAAATCAGCAATTAAATTATTAGAGATTTCATTTTTAAAGATGGTATAATTATTGAATAGATTAAATACATATATCGCATTGTTGGAAATTCCAAAAAAATATATTTTTGAGTCCAAATATAAAAAATATAATTTAATATACGATACAATTTTAAGTCATGTTGACTCCTTATATTCGTCTCGAAAGAAGTTCATTAGCGAGAACTGGTTGTAGGTCAGTCGCTCAAACTTTATCTAGAAAGTGTATAAAGAAAAGAGAAGTAGTTGACACATCGTTCTAGAGAGAATGATGTGTCAACTACTTTTCTTTCACGTGATATCATATTTTTTGGATTGGATACCAATAGGTGAGTGGGGAGGAAATAATACGTAAAAATCATCCATGCCTTTGAAAAGAAACTTGTTGAAAAAATTAATGAATTTTTGTTAATGGGGATTCAAGCCCAAACATACAAGAAAAGAGCAAAAACCCAAAAGCGTTTACGACTCACCGACTTGACTGTATTATACAATACATACAATGAGGCTTACAGAAATAGATAATGGAATAATATTAAAGAATTATAAGATATCGTATTCTGAAATTGATTCTAGAACAATAGGGTTGTGGGATTTTGATATTATGAAAATAGTTGGTAGTTATATGTCGCCTTTAACCCGAAAATATTGAAAATAATATATTTTAAGTCTAAGGAAAATCGTCCATTTTCCATTATTAATATACTCATTTATGTAGATTTTCAACTAACAGATAAAACCGTATTCTTCTATCAGTTTCAGAAATCAAATTGAATTTTGTAGGCATGGAAAAGATAAACTTTGTTTTCTTATATTGCTTGGTAGATGTCTTTCTACGACGATGATTATTCTTCAGTGATAAATATTTAAACAGATGTCGTTATAAATAGAATTTTTATTCACATGTAAATGAGTATGCTAAAAACATCCGTACCGGAGTGGAACTTTTATGAAATCTCATAAACATAGCCGCCAAGTTAAAATGGAAGAATATTTTGATATTTACCCTCATATCTCAATACATTTTACGTGTTCTTGTATAAAGTTCCGCTATCACGTACAACTTTGCTATTATTTAGCCGGGACCTTTATATTTATTTATCTGCTTGTGCGGGTTGCGCCCAATTTAGGAATACATTTCCGCCCCAAATAAGATGCAAAAAATATATGAAAACAAAGCTATAAACGATATGAATACATCTATATGCAATACGTAGCTGCTTCAAACAACATTTTTACGCACTTTCATAGAAAAGGGTTATTTTGCATTGTTTCTTACACGTTTATTGGATAGAAATGTTTATCTGTACAAAATTATCTCAAGCCTGGTATGAAAAAATGATTAGAAAAATATATTTTCTGAATTATAAAAACATTGGATTACTCACATTATACAGTTATAATGCTTGAACCAACAACACTTGCTTAGTTTTAGCAAAAATGTATAGCTACAAATGTATTTATAGTTAATTTAAAAAAAATCAACTTTATTTTGTCGCCAATCTTTGAATTTGGTTTTATGGACAGCGTTGAAGTGTTTTTGTTTTTTTTTTAAAAAAAAGAATTTAAAAAGCTTATATATATTATAACCCGTCTAAAAATTGCGCGTCTACGTTTTACAAAAGCATTCCTGGTCATATTGTGGGGATATTTTTGGATTACGAAACTTTCGTAGACTAATTGCTGGATGGTTGCTTCAAAAAAGTTTTTGGTTTCATATTTTCAATAGTGATTCTTGGAATAAAAAAATATTTATAAGCCGGTCCCGAAGCCCTTAGGAATTATTATTATAAGGTTGCGGTGGACACATTCTAGATTATAAGAATTTTTCAATCAATGTTAAAAATATATTTTTATATGGGATGTTTACATTCCCCACCACTACTCTTAACTCCACGTTCTCTCCTACTACAAAACATCTATCATAACTCTCTCCAACAAATATAGGTTAAACCTTTGTTTTCACTAAACAAACCTTTGTTGACAAGCACCAAGTGACGAACCCATCCTATTATCAGGTTTATCCTCTATCCATGTTTATGAGTACCAACATAATAAACATCTATAGAGCAAATACATAAAACATTACTTTCGACGTAAAGATGTTGAGCCTTTCTGGCCGGGCACTTTTAGTGTACGAACACTAATGTGATACGATATGATTTTTTGTCGGCTTCAATTACATACATATATATATATATATAAATATTTCGCCGAAAATTTGTAACACTAGAATAACATAATAATTATATGTGATATAGTAGATGAGCATTTTGAGGCAGAATAAAGTAAACGTACCAATGGTTGACCGCTTAAGAGAAAAATAACGATTAACGTTTAGTATTAGACTAAATGATGACAAAGCACGTTTATTCATAATGAATCAAATGTCTTTATTAATATGATACGATAAAAATTAGAAAAACGTCTGTTACAAAAATATTGTGTTCAATTTTTTATATAACTAAGTTTTTGTGTCAGTAGTTGACCATTTAAAAAATTGAATGTTCCAGTAGTTGACCATGCCTAATCAGAGGGTTTCATGACAACCTTTCATCAGAGCTTCTTGAAAGACCACTCTTGGTTGAATCAAGTAGCAAATACTTATATTCACTGATGTATTTAACAATTTTCTTAAGAAATTCAAAATAAAATACTTAACGCATAAGGTGTTGTTTTTAATTGGCCGCTATGACACCCCAATGACATATATGGTGATGTTTTAGTTCCTCAATCTGATAAAAGATGGTTTCATTGGTCTGAACTCTAAAATTTAGAGCAATCCCCCGTATATGTTTCTTATTTTAGGCACTTTTATTGAAAAAGGTCAACTACCACTACATTTACCTTATATCGTGCTTTCAATTACTACTATTCAACATGAATAGCTATATCTTCATTCGCTTTTTTCGATTTTTCCACTAGAAGAAAGCACACACAGATTGACTGCATTGGAGTTTATTGCAATCTAAGCTCTTCACAAAATCACATGAAAAGTGAATGCTTTCTTTTGAATAAAGTCTGTCATGAAGAGTTTCAAAGACGGGAATAAAGATAGTAAAGTACTTAAATAATACATGTACATACAAACTGTGTGTGTAAGAAAACAAACTGTGAATAAAAAACCACCATGTTTTTGAGATATAGTTAAGTCACAAAGGTTTGCTTGAGAGCGAAACATTCTCAAAAACTCTATAATCTCCAAGGGGTTGGTTAAAAGTGAGTGTCTTACAAATACGGTGTTACATAAAAAAAACACCAGGTGATATTCATAATATTGTAACTTTATAATAAGTCAAAAACAACCTTAAAAACAAAATTTATTTATTTAAAAAATAACGACATTTTAAGGTTGTTTTTATTCAACATAATGTTATTTGATTGACACATTATTTACACGACGGGAGGCCAAACCGTTGTTCGCTATATTTAAAAAGTAACTGCTATAATTGTTAAGTTTTCAAAACACTATTGTTAGTACATAAGCATTTCATTATAAATATACATGACTAAATATATCTTACTAAATGACAAACAACTAAAATAAGACGGTTTTAATATTGACTTACTTTATGATTTATGATTGTGTACTATAAATTTTATTCATAGAGAAACGAATAAATACAAAGGGCAACATGGAAGAGCTGACAACACTGAACGACAGAATGCGATCGAACTTCATAGAATCCGGACTACCTCGCATGCTGAAATAGGCGACAATAATTTCTCAATAGACGTCGACCGCAAAGTTTGACGCCAGATAAGTCCCAATTTTTTTAAATATCCGTAATATTACAAGTCGAATAAAAGTTTCCAAAATTTGTAAGACATATTTTTTTCGTAAATGGTAGGTGGTTAGAAATTATTCTTGTGTTACAAAAAGCATTGCTGTTTTTGAAAACTATATGAAATTACAAAAATAAATAAAAATAGTGAATTAAATATATGATAAACTAAGAGCTTAAAACAAAACTGTGAATGCAGAGAAAACACCAACATGTTTTTAAATTATCTACCAAAACTAGATATGTGCAATACATGTCTAAAATGGGGCAAGCTCTATTAGCCAAAATCATTTTGAAACACACATACACAATAATAATAATAGCTAAAAAATAAATTTCATTTTGAAAAGAGTTTTGGGAAAATGGGGTGACTTTCAAATCGGCATCGTTCAAAGTCAAAACATTTGTGCTGATTTGATGTATGCCAATTATTAGTATCAGCATTTATTAATTATTGATAATCGGTAATCAGTATACAATGTGTAAATCACTTTCATGAAAAATAATTTTTTTTACGAGTAAATCGGATTGAAGAAAACTTCATTGATCTCTGAAGATTGAGTGGTAGACACGTCTTGTTTTGATTGTTGACAAAAAAACACATCGAATCATAGCACCTAATGATATACGGTTTGCCATCATATATGAATTACATATTGCTTTTCGATACATATCTTTCAGTCGCAGAGTTTTCTTATGGTTTGAGCCATTTTTCTGGGATCGGGAGGAGTAAAATCATTTTTCGGCACAGAAAAATAAGAACTTGTTTTGATTCTATTGCATTAACTGTATCACCGTTTTAAGGAAATTCTCAAACACTAAATGCCCCATCTACTTGGTTTTAAATGTCTAGCATATTGTGGCTCAGGAAAGGCATCATGGCGGCGCACGATCATTACCACTGTACACAATTCTGCAGTCATAATTAAGAAGACAGAAGGAAAAAGTTGGGCAAGAGGAATATTCTGAGTAATGAAACATGAACTGCGACTTCAACGGTAGTAGTATTATGTTGAATCAAAACGATATCTGCAATGTTGTGTTTAGTAATGTATATATTTCTTTACACACTTCTTCAAATATTTGTAATATAATATGATCTTCGGCATAACACAATATCAAACACTGTATGAAAATTATTTTTTAATATAAAATTAAAATTGATAAGATTGTTATAAATTTATTCCACTTGATATATTTAAGAGGCGTTTTCAGACAAACTGTCTGATTTTTAACTTATTTTATAAATTAAAAAAATAAAAGGGGGGTTTTTAATTATTCACTGGGTGTAAGTAGTTTAAAGGCATATGGGATGGAATTTATTTAAGATGGGGCTTCTCTTGAAAGCCTAAGTTATTAATGCTATTATTGGCATTGTTATTTTTTCTATCTCAACCTTCCCTGTGCCTTTTAATAAAAAAATAACACTCTTAATATTTCATATGTAATAAAAGTAAATAAAAAGAATGCCTTCGTTATATTAAAAATCTTACAATATACATGGTTTAAAGACACACGTGCTACACTAAGTAACACAAGCAGTTAAATATAAAAGCTATCAATTTAAATTTAATATTATTAATAAACCAATATCGGATTTCAGTTAAAATCTCCAAAGGAAAAAGTTGTATTTAAAATGGTTGCAAAAAATAAACACAATAGAAACTCAGATGTTGATGAAACACCTCCCATACATTCCAATGAACAAACCTGTCAAAACATGTCTCCTAATAAAATAACGTGACATGATTACAAGGCTTAATATTCATAACGTTTCTATTCACAGAATGAGGAGATAATATCTTATTTATAAAACTCCAAATATCTCTGAGCGTTCTTTTGTTATTCAATGTGGAGAAAATTATTATTTCCTCATTTCTGTCACTGCTGTATTTTTTTGCATGTTTTTTATCATTTGTAATATGTAATGATATCAAATTACATTTATAAAGTGATCTGTGTTATTTAAAAGAAAAATAAATGTGATAAACGGCTTACAATAAATATTTTTTTAATGAATTGAGCAGAGAATAATTTCAAAATTTGTATTCTATACCTATTAAGAAAAGGTTAAATAAACCGTCATTGTCTGTTAAACATTTGTAATGACCCTGACTAAATAATTTGTATCCCGCAAATAAACGGAAAATATATTTGATATTCAAATACGCAACAAATTTTTTTTTTTATTAAATGAAATAAATCTTTTATTCCGAGAAAGTTTCGTGGTTATTAATTTTTTTTCATTTTTTTTTGTGTGACGATAAATCCTTTCACATGTAAACACTATGGTGTATGTAAAAGAAAAGTAGTTGTTATTTTTATGGTATGAGTTTGTTTTTTAGAAGTCAAACAAAATATAAAGTCACGTAGCGAAACACTTTTACCCTTTGCTCTAAGGAATTTTCCTTCGGTACGGAAATTTATCAAAGAAGGCAAGCCTATGATTTTCGAACACAAAGAAAAATAAAATTCAAATGCAAAATGAATTTGTAGTCTTCTAAGAGAATGTTTTGACCAGTCATTATTATTTCACTTTTGTATTTTTTTGTATAAATATTTCTACAAAAACATTTTTGAGATGCTTCTTTATTGAGCTGCATCACCATCTTAAAAGTAAAATATAATAGAACAGACAAAAAACTAACATATAACAGGAAAACAAAACTCAACAAAACAGAATTTAGGGAGTATAAATAATAAAATATCTATTAGATATAGGGATAGCGTCCTTCTTAGTTATGCGGTCAAGGGTTCCAATCTCCGGACTATATTGATTTTCTATAGTTGTATATATTTGAAACTAAATTCTTCAAGGTTAACGTTTTCTACACTTCCCATCTACCATTCGGTACTGTAAACTATGAGTAGGGAAAGCAATTTATTTCCTACTACTCCTTTCCTAACCTCATTATTCAAGAAAGCAGTGATTGAAAGACTGGCCCACAGCCAATGCTCGTTAATCATCTTCTCTTAAAATGCTTCTCCAGAAGTTCATATGCTGAACAGTGGGAACAGATATACTTAAAAACTTATAAAGTTTATGTAAAAAAGCAGGATGTTTTCCGCTTAGTATATACATAGTTGTTTTTATAAAACCACTGATTGCTTCGACTCCTGATAATTTCGCCAACCAACGCAGATTTTTAAATCAATCCTAATATTAAATTTACAGTAAAAGGTTCATGGTCCAAAATATACCATTTACTCATAATTGTTTTTCTTTAAGATGGCAAGGGAGTTAATGGTTTCATTTCGTTTCAAATTTAAATTGATGTATCTGTTTTCTTTTAAATTTGTGTTTTTCGTATTTTTAAATTACTATTATGACACTATTATTTGATCCATTTTCGATAGACATAAATGCACTGTGAGCGCAGCAATTCAAAAGTATAGATCTGCAGTGTGATACTTTTTCAAATGAATTGCATCATCTTGAAGAAATCTGCTCATATTTAAAAAAATTATTTAAACAAGTTTAGAGTTAACATTTTACTGTAAAATGTTCTGTATTTTTGAATCAACCTAAATGGGTGAACAAATATCTTTGATATAATGAGTCTCAAGAAAAACACTTGAACACCTATGAAAATTTTCAAGCTGTTTTAAGAATGTCATATATCTACAACTAAAATTTTTAAAAAAACTTGAAATGTTTTTACATCTACGTTTCAATCCTTCCATTTGTCTCATTAAATTATTGATTATTAGATAATCAATTATTTTAAAATTCGTCTCTTTTAATAATAAAGTAAAAATATGTATTTAAAAACAGTTTTTTACTTATTCATTTTGAATTGGTAGTGTGGCCCGTATGACAAAATTTTAGCTCATGCCTGACTATACAGTGAGTGTAGTGGATAAGACTTATATATAAAAAATTGTGTGATTAAATTAATTGCGTGATTTTGTACCACTGGAAAAGCATTATATTATTCTTATAAAACTTTTCTTTCACTAATAGTTATAATATGTTACTTTGTGTATTTGTATTTCTTATAAAAGTAAGTGTTCGGTAACTTAACTTTAAGTACCTACTTGATTTATAGAAAAGACATAAAACTTTTTGTTGCCTACCCAATAAAATATATTGCCCTGAAAAATCTTGATAAAAAGCAAAAGCTACAGTTTAGTCTTCTGTCTGAACGTTTTGTACAATTTATTCTAATAGATGTGTGTAATCTTTTAAGACTTGCCCGTAATTATTGTTATATAAACGTTATCCATTACAAGCTAATTATAAGATCGCCACATTTCCGTTACATATATATAATATTGCACACTTTCCAACATATTTTACGATAGTATACATCAAAGACTTTGGTAATTTTTATTCAGAAATTCGTTCAATAAAATAATAACCGTATAGCCTCTTTAACGCAAACTTTTATGTGTATTTTTTATTCCACAGGCGAAGAATAATTCATTATTTATGAAAATCTTAAATATTTTCATGATTGTTGGTGATGTTGATGAAATATATTTGTATTTTATTATTCCGATCCTGTAGCCGGGTGGTCAACTGTTCTACGATTGGGCGATTGTTCTATCCAGCTGTGGAGTCACAGCCTTGAAACTGTCATAAATGATTTTTTCAGTAGGTTAATGGATTTGTGTACAAACGCATGTATGCACATGATGACATAATTTAACACCCGCCACCAATCCAATCATAAAAAACGAGACATAGCCAGAAATATTTTAATAACTGCATGTCTTTTTCTAACCTCTGCGATCAATTTATACATGCCTTTCCCAGAAAGAGAGGTTGGAATTTTTAGAGTTGAGATTTAAAATCAGTTCTAGTAAAAAATGTTCTGTATAGATGATGTTATAGGATTTCATATTATTATGATACACTGTTAATTTATTTGAAGTTAAAAAATATAAAATACTCATCTAATACGAGATATGGAAAATAAAAACAATATTTTATCGGCAAAATCTGTGTTTCAAAAAACTTTATTTGTAATATAATAAGATTATACAATAAGAAGCCCGTAATTTTTAAAAATAAATTAAAATTATTCTTATTTATTTAATGTTATATTCATAAGTCCACTTGTCGAAAAAACATTTAAATTGAAATTCATAAGCAAGAAGCTGTTTTCCATTCTAAGAAATGTTCGCAGCGCGAGAAGATTTTCTTATATTTTCTTGAAAACTAGATATCTTATTTACTTAACACGAATGAGTTATCCGACAGGTTACTTGAGTCTTGCGAAGGTACTGGAATACTTCTCCGGTGATAAATGACTTCGACGAACCAAAGCACCCTATTTGCGTTATCAAACGTTTCAACAACAGTTCAACCCCGAAAAATTTCATTTATATTCATGAGAATAAAAACCTAGTAATGGGAAAAATTTAAAGTGATATTTCAGAGCCTATTAATGCACATTTCATAATACATATATAAAAACGGGAAATAAATTAACGCATTTGTCAGGAAAATCGTTTAAGGTGTGAAGATGGGAAGTGCTTGCCGAAAGAGTATTTTTTTATAACTTTATCTGAAAGTAATACTTACTTTTAAAGACTTAAAAATATGATTAAGATGTATAAATGAAGTCAAAATCATTTTTAAATTTTGCCTGGCCTTTAACATACAATAACTTTAGTGTATTTTACCAATAAACAATCATATGTACAGTATAGTTTATTACGTGTTACTTTTTTATTTCTCACCTGTTTACAATTTAAAAAATATCAAATATGAAAAATACACATCGTTATCTTTAGAGTCATAGCACAAAGTATTATAATTTGAAACGTGTTGAGCACAAAAAAGTGAGATATATTAAAATAGTGAAATATGTTTAAATAAAAGACAATTTTACTGCCAATAAAGTATTGAAAGCAAATCAACATCGACTACTTGATTCAAATATGTTCAATTGAATTAAAATGTGTGATAGGTATTGACAGTTAAGAATAAAGTAGTTGTTATGCCAGAAAGTGTGTTATACCAAGAAAAAATATTGTAAAATTAATGTATTTTATTTTATCGATAGATTTTCATCTGAGGCAGTTCGTACAGCAGTTCATAAAAATCTTTTTAATGAAACTTTAAGTTTTCAGCGTCCGTCGGCGTCCGTAGCGCAGTTGGAAGCGTCGCTGGCTATGGTTACGGATGTCTCGGGTTCAATTCCCTGTGCGGACAGTTTTCATATATTGATCTTTCAATCGATTTATAGATTTCTGTTCGTAGTCTGAGTCCTCTCTCCAGCCCAACCTATCCTCACGAGGCGTAGCGAGAGCTCTTTGACAAAAAAAGAGAGGTTGAGCAACTGAGTAACAAGTTGTTCTCGTAGAAAAATACCTCCATTAGGAGACCATATGCTCCACATTAAGAGCGGATATGTGAAAAGAAAAGTTTTCCACGGATACCAATGTTTCTGTGTTAACAGAATGATGAAGGCTTAGATTATTTTAATTATGTGAGGTTGTTTTATGACAGTTGTATTTAAGAAATCTTGTTTGTTAGTAAAACAGAATTACACAAATATTTTATACGAAACCAGATGGAACAGAAAGTCTTTAAATTCAATTGTGTATCGATCGAAAATGATCTCGAAAATAAAAACATTTTATGTCACGGTGCTCAACAAGATGAATAGAAAAAAATTCGGTCACCATAAAAATTATATTATGATAGTTTGATATTTAATGAAACAGTAATAGCACTGTTCTTAAATAATTGTCTTCAACAAAATTACATTGTTTTCATAACAAAAAAACTTGCTGGTAATTTTTTTTAGACAATATGATTGAATTACTACATTTATACTTTTATTTCAAATTAAAATTTGATATCATGAAAAAACAATGGGTTGATTTCATTTAACTTATTGTATTTTTAATTATATATATTACTTAAGTTCACAATTAATCTTAAAATTTTCTCGTTACAATACCGAAATCTTTTGAGGTAAAAACCAATAATTACGAAATACTCTTTCCGAAAGTTGTTTGAAGCTGAATAGTCCATCACACGTATTAAGCGGCCACGTCAACGCATTGTATAAGTCTATTAGAATCAAGAGATTTGGAAGTAAAGCACTTTACAGCTATATTGAAAAGCCTTTGTATAGTCATCCTCGTGATAGGTGATTTTTAGATAGACATATGACTCAATATGACTTTATATTGCCTATTAAAGTGGTGATAAATATATAAAGGAAAAAGTTCAATTCTTCAGAAAATCATCTATATGATTTTCATTTTGTGAACACTGTTCCTATGAACAGAGTTCACAAAATGAAGAGCTTGAGGAATTTAGTTCAGAGGTGATCATTACAATAAAATATACAAAATTGCAACTAAAAAAATTAATAAAATATTTGGCAATTATTTTTTTTATGTCACTGAAAATCAACTTAATGAGAGGAGACATCAACACCCACGCCCAAGATCTCATACGTTAAATTGAAAGAAAAATTGGTATATACCTTACTATTATATAGCTATTACTTGAAACCAGAACCATTAAGGTAAAACTCTTAGCTACATAATTGAAAATGGCATGGAGAAAAACAATAATTGGAATATAGAACTTTTATTATTGTATCTTTGTAACTATGATAGATTTTTATGTATTCGTTTGCTCACTATATCAATTGCATTTTATTGACGATTTTTGAACGATACGTTGCGTAGTTGTGTGGAATGATAATATTATTAGCCTCAAAACTAGTAATTCCAAAATAACGATTCATTCCACAATGACGAAGATTCTATATTGGGCATATCAAAAATGTCTTATTTGAAATATGAATTTCTATTTCACGTGTTTTTGTTAATGTATTTTACTTAAATAACTATTGAATTACACATTATCACAAATATTAAAATATAATAGGTAACCTTTGATAAAAGAGACGTAAGATCTATTTTTCAACAAATAATAAAAAATAATCTTAATAAGAAGACCTTGTAAATTTTATGGAATATCATCTTTCAATATATACGATAATATTGTATGAAATTTTAACATGTTCCATAAACAAAATTTTAACCTGTTTACTAAATAAAATAACAAATATCTTTGGAAATGTTTTTTTACAGATAATTCTAGGGCTCAAGTATTATTAATAATATAATTAAGAGAGAAGAATTATATCAAATTAAATCTTTAAAGATATTTAAGCGTTAATGTACCCTAGAATGAATTTTTGTTTTCAAAATATTGACTGAATATTTTAAAAATAAAATACAATTTGTTTTGTATTAGGTACCTTTAAATTTTTATAATGACCATGACCCGCTTCGCTAATAGCGAGTAATAACAACTGATAATGTTCGCGATAAGTGAAATGTTTTTTGAAAATATCTTTTCCTATACAGGTTCAATTGTTTCGTTAGGAATGAATTTTAATGTCATTGTTTTCATTTACAATTAAAATTTATTATATTTTTATTATCAAAATTTAAAAAAAAAATATCTTTTAACATTATTAATTTTGACGTTGGTATCCGAAAGTGAATAAAAGGTTTCATGTTTTGATTTTTTTTTGCATGCAAGCCAGACCACATGGCTTGAAATAAGATACATTTTGGTATATATAACTAAAACAAAGACTTTATTTACTTTTTTGCAAGAACAGAGATGATAATATATATCACCTCAACAATAAAACTCTAAATGTATTATATATATATATTTAAAATAGTTTTGACAACCATTGTGTTCTTTTTCATTTAGAAAATACATTCAAATTACTATTATTAACTGATACAGCTTGCATATAATTTAAGACATCGACTGAGGGTGCTTGATGGAATTTCAATATCAAATTTGGATTATTGAGATTTTGTACACTTCCAAGTATTTTGTCACTAACGACCCGGGTTTCGCCTTTCGGCATCTTCAGGTATTCGAGCACACGAATGGACTCGAGTTAGTTCGAGTCCATTCGTGTGCTCGAATGCCTGATGATGCCGAAAGGCGAAACCCGGGTCGTTAGTGACAAAATACACGGAAGTGTACAAAATCTGAATAATCCAAATTTTACAAATAATGGTGTTGGGAAAGAACTGGTTTTAATTCGATTACTTCTACATCACTATAAAGGAATTCATTAGGAGGTTGGTAGGAGGAATGTAAGCAACACAGTCACTCATATGCTTTGAATTTCAAACCCGTAAATTAATACATGAAATTTTCCATTTGGGATTTATTTTAATCAATAGAATGAGCCCTTTTAAAGCGCAACTCTATACTAAGATCGGTTATAAAATACCAGTATTATAAATACTTCAATTTAATGATGTTTTATAATGATTTTTTCATATTATGAATTACAAGTTTGCAAATAAATGTTTTAAGTCAAAAAAAGCGCTCGAAATAGTATTTTATCTAACTTTTATACGTATATTATTTTAAGCCACCACAGTGAAATCTTAAACCCAACCTTCTCATACAAATTTCTTTCATCTTAATGAAAATCTGAAAAACTTGTGATAAGTTGAAAATAGGACACGGAGACTAGTTATTATATAATATATATCATTTGGTGTGGCAGCCACAACTAAAAGTGTGGACAAGGCAGCCTCGCGCTCAGAAATGCAACTTTTGAAAGCTGTGATAAACGTGCTTTGGAGGGATGCAGCGGGAGAAATAGAGAGACTGCTGTTACATCTATAGTTCCCAACTTTTACTTCTGAACAAATTGGAAGAAAAATATTCTACATTATACGAAAATATTCTTAAATGTCTATATCACCAAATAACTTCAAAAGTGTTTTTTGGTCCACTGAGTTTTATCAAAATAAAGCTTTGAATAAAGAATAATATGAAATTGTTCGTTCATCATACTTACGCGAGAAAATCATTTTTGATGTTCAACGAAAACTATTTGGAGATACTTTTTAGTAATAATAATTAAAAATGATTATTCTAAATTCAACGTAATAGTAATGTTATATATTATAATTATTTCCCGTATAATACCTATAATTTACAACTTATTAGTTTTTTTTTTAATTATTATTTCGAGAAGACACCAAAATAGGTGGTTTTGGTGGTTATTATATTTAATTATTTTGAATATGGTATGAAATGAATCTTATCATTTAAATTTAATTAAGCTAAAGACTACTAAGCGGCTTTTATATTTAGTTTAATTTTGCGTAACTATATATGTACTGTCACAAAAAACTTTATCAATGCACGCTGTATATTATTTCACAGTTAGCGAATAACATTAATATCACAAAGAAATATTTTAATTCAGTACACATTTTCAACACAAAGGGTCGTAAACCACGGATTGGGAAACGCCAAACTAGTGAAACCTGTTATGGTTTTGTGACCAGGAACGACCACAGATGTAGGGCGGTTTGGCGTAATCAGGCAGCGTTTGAAAATTGTGACGCCCCAATAAACTAGAACGTACACACACAGAATGGTGGTAAAAAGTTGTAACAGCATTTAGAGTAATTTAAACTTTTACATAGACGTTGAATTAACTTTTGCTACGGATCTTTGAAACCAACTAAATGAAATTAAAACGAAAAGTTATTTATTGCGGTTGTTTTTTGAAAATATCATTTCGTTTTAAAAAATTAATTAGTTCATTAAGGAATGAATGTCAGTAACATTTCTTTCATTTACAATAACATTATATCACATATTTTTGATAAAAATATTGTTATATTAATATATTTTTCAATTAAAAAGTTTTATTTTTGGTATTTGGAAGTAAACACAAAGTTTCATTCGAATTTGAATAGTTAAAATTTTGTATATTTCCATACGTTTTGTCGCTAACGGTCTTCGGTTTTCGCCCTTCGGCATCTTCAGGTATTCAAGTACACGGATAAGTTTGAACTGAAAACTCAAATGCCTGAAGATGACAAAAGGCGAAGTCCGAGTCGTTTCATGTTTTGAAATTTTCATTTTTTTTACTTCAATTATATTCTTGTATAAACAACTGAAACTAAAACTAAGTCTACATTTACATTTTTGCGAGAAAGAAGTTTATTTTATATATATATCACCTCATTAATAAAACGCTAAAAAACATACATTGTCAAAATTAGCATTCAATGTGTTGTTTTTCATTTCGAAAATAAATTAAAATTCAATATCAAAATAAAACTACAACACCCTGAAATAATGGATCTTAAATCATTCGTATATTAAAATACGCTACCGAAAAAATCCTCAGTAATTTAAACGCATTTCCAAACAGAGGATTTATTAACGACAAAATGAATAAATTTGAATATGTGTTTGAATAAGCGACGATTAAAAATCGTAGGTGTAATTTATACTTGTTTATTCTATTAAAAAGAAAACCAATATATTGGTGCTTTGCTTGAACTATAAAAACAGAAATAATAACAATTTTTTTATTTGTTTTCGTTATCTCATGAGCAAAAACGTGATCGTATTAAATGAATGTTTTTTGTTGAATACAAGAAAAATATTATGGTATCCCAGGTATCTTAAGTGAGCTTATAATTATAAGCTCTACTCAAAGTCCATATAAACCTTCTTGAGACATAGATAATAAAGATAGTTCCCCTGGAGACTGCGGAATGAAAGCAATCAATCGTTACGATCTACCCACGCTAGCAATTCCAGTTCTACCTGTAAGACAAAAATTTATCTGCTGTACATTTACCCTTCTCAGAAGTACGGGAGATGATTATCTGACATTTTTACTAACACGCGTAATCGATAAGTAAAAATGAAACGAGAAAACTCGGAAGAAAGAAAATTCTTGTTTGAAATATTTTATGCTTGACCGTCAAAAGGATGCGATGGCAGGAAAATGATTCTAAAGATTATGCCGAATTCAGGATACATTTAAGTGACCTTGCTAAGGATTCGGGCTTAAATGGGTCAGTAATTTACTCTGGGGAATTCGTATAATACTTTGCTTTAGATTATAAATATATGCCTATAAGGCAATCGCTTGGTTGTCTAAATAAATATTGTGAAATTTAATACACGATATATCAGAAATACTAAGTATAGATAAATATCGAATCAAGATTTATTATTATTATTATTATAAAATTTATTTTAATTTTTAGAAAAAGTAACATTATTAATGTCTCTGTGGGAGGGGGGGGAATGTAATGACATAAATATAGCTAACTACATAATATATTTTGTTGGTATTTCCGTTTACTATATTAAACAATGTTGCATTTTTTCATAATGAAGTTTACTTATTTTTAAAAAAAATGACGTATCCTATATTATCGTCTATTTAATTAGAATGCATTTCATTGTTGAAAAAAACGCCAAATAAGGGTAAGCTAATTTTTTAAGTAAAATTAAAAAATGTGACAGACAAAACGCTTCAATTTTACTCTAAAAATATTGTCTATCTTACAACACTTTTACAATCATTTCTACCTCTGGGAGAAAAATTACAGGTGCTCAGAATAATTTTATAATTTGTATTGCTAGTACAAAAATATCTGCGATGTTTTCGTTTATTGTCAACCACCCCCTATTTAAGTCTGTAAAGGACTAGAAGATACAGGAACCAGCTAATCACTACTAGTCTTTTTCTGTTCCAATCCGTCTTTCCGTGCATGGGTTCCCATTTGATAACTTCTTTTGAAACAAATGTTTATGTTCAAAATCAGCAAAAAAATAATATCAAAAAATATATGAAAACTTTAAAATAAAAGTAAAATGTTTATATTCTAAGATATAGAATAGAAAAATATTTTTGAAAAACTCCTCTGAGTATTGTAATACATAAAATCGACCGACTTCAAAATATTTCAATGATGATTTATATCAGTTGGTTTTATCAAATATTCTAAAGTACATATTCATGTTCAATTCGCGAATTGACAACATTTACGCATAATTTCATTTATTTTTAAAAGCTTTCGCTCAACGGTTTTTATTTAATTCAATAACGGTATATTAATATTGACACATCAAATCCGAGAGTGAATAATTAAACAATAAAGAGAATTTGATTTACGTTCAAATATATTTGCATTTGCTAAATTAAATACTGCGTATGTAAATTCGTAGCCATGTTTCAATCGGTTGCGAATATATTGACACACCTACAATACACAGGTGCAGTATTATATATTCTATAAAAAGTTTTTTCTCGCAGTATAGCAAACCGCAGTAAAACTGGAACTGGAAACCATAGAATGGTGTCAACACTTTAAGCCTCGGTCCAATTTAGAAGAAACCATCCTGTGTGCCCGGTTATTTTGAAGAATAGGCTTTGTTTTCTTTAAGGACTTTCTAAAAGAACTATTACTATGACACTGCTAAGTTAAATCAAATGAATCTTTTTATAATTGCTTGAAACATCATAATGTGTCCATGCTCCATTCGCAAGCATTCTCTTGTATGGAGAGCCATGTTACAATGTTTGCACGTGTAGTGAGTTTTACGCCGTTCTTTGCTTGGTGCTTAAATTACTAATTGAATTACAGTTTTAGAATAATTCTAGTACGTGCAATTATGGTTATCATGATTTATTTTGGTATACGTAGCTAGCTATCAGAACTATTCCTGTATTTGAAAGGCTAGAACATCACGTTAAAACAGGTTTCCTTTATTCAAGGCATTGTTAGCTTGTCACGCAAAAACTCCAGGACTCAACATGTCAATGCTATTTACTATATTTCCATTTTACGTTACGTTTTAAACTAACATTTTGCTTACAAAGGTATTTTAATTTACGTGAATAATTAATAGATTTGTGCGAATTTTGTTGACCATTTTAATTGATTTATATAACTATTTTAAAGAATGACAACAGTATTTAACAATGAGGCACTGTAAATAAATGTATTTTGTTTTTAATTATAAACAATTTAAAATAAATATTTTGACACTGGGTATATATATTTTTAAATTACTAAGTATAAACGAGTTATTTTTATATGCCGCAATAAAAGCTGCGAGTACTGGCTTGCAAAAAGGAAACAACGGTACAACGCACAACGTTACAAGCTTGGTAAACGGACATAAACATAGTTAAACATAAATAAACTATATCCAAAATTCTTGATACAAACATGTGACATTTATTCAAATAAAAATATCATTTTTATTATTTCTTTTTATTTTATAATTTGCTCAAAACCAGTTAATCTGAAAAATCATAGTCGTCATAATCTTCAGCCCAGAGCCATTAGAAAATACTTCATTGCTGAGTGAAACAAAAAATTGTTTTTTTGTGAACAAGTGAACAATGTTAATTCCATTAAGTACACATCTGAGGTATTTATACCTCCTTTCCACTAATTTAAACGAGGTATATTGTGTTATAATAGTCAGCGATTAGCTTTGATATCTATTCCAACCATTGTTTTCACTTTTTCATTGATATCATTTTTCACGAATAACGTTTATTCATATCCAATCAATAAAAAAATATTTAAATTTCGTTTGAATACCAAACCTTCCAAGAAAAAAAACTTTCCTTCCAATATGTGATGGTAGATTTGATTAAGCAAACAATATTACTATAGCTGGAATTTATTTAGTATTGCTAGTAAAAATGATACCTGATACTAGTATGAAAATAAAATAAAATTGATAAATTCGTTATTATTAATTTTTTGGAACTATATGTGAAACATATAAAGTAATTTTGAGAAACATCTGCAATACAATTCTGCTATTCTTGAGAATGTCAAACGTTATTTTTCTGATAATATTTTGAGGTACCGGGGACATGAATAATTGTTTGTACCTTCCAAAGTGTACAACGAGCATGCCAATGGTGTTGCTAATGGAGCGAGATTTAACAATTTTCAACGGTATTGCTTCAGATGTTGAGATATTCGGCATATACTAGAGTAGGGCATCCAGTCCCGTAACCCGGGTCGGATGATCCCGGGATTACGGGATTCACAATTTTTCAGTCATGGGATTTCAGGATTGGTCATTTAACGTAATATCATATTTTTATTCGTATATTTTAAATTAAATTGTGTCCATTATTACTTTAATTGAAATTAATGTAATATATTGTATAGATATATATTTATGAATATATATATAGCTATAATACATATATATATATATATATGTGTATTATTGCTATTATCATTTCAGTATTTTTGGGCATTGAATCGCTTTTTTATTTATTGAGAATCAGACAATCATTTACAAAGAAACAAATATATCTATAATAATCGGAAGAATTTTATATTTTATTTTATTAACTGCAGCTATGTAGAAGTACGTTTTCCCAGATGGTATCCAAAAGAAAAAGAGACCTCCAAATGGACTTTAAAATAATGTCTTTGATCCATTTAAAAAGCGTATATTTGTATGGTTGCAATTGATTTTTTTAAATAAAATAATGCAAAAGTTATCAAATTGTCTGTTCCTGTCTACGGCAGTTAAGAAATACGAAAAAGAGCGAGACCACAATTTTTTAACAGTGTATTACGAAATCCCGGGATTGCGGTATTGAGTAATTTACTGAGATTCCGGATTCCACGATTGGAAGCCCTAGACATGAGTGAGTCAGACGAGAAATATTTTGTATGTATTAAAGTAGATTTGACATAGCTAACTCGTTTGAATTCCATGTCAATTACCAATTTTCACAATTTTTTTGCTATGTTTTGATCACACAAAAAGTAATGGCAAATACTATGGTTACGACACTTTTATTCTGAATATGCTTCTTAGAGAGGTGACACAAGTGTCACAACAAGCAAAATAACAAATTTTTCTATTTGACTTGAAAACTTAATAAAGTTTTCCGGAAAGAGGCTATATGGAAGACGTTCAACAGCTAAAGGGATATTTATTTCAACGTTTACTTAGAAAATACCACTGAAATATTTCTAAAAGTTTAATGATTAAGTACTTTCATATAAAATTTATAATCTTTTACCTTTACACCACTGCGTTATCTATAAGTATTCATCGAATAAATTATACGCTTTACAAATGATGACGAAGACGATCTTATTTCGAGAGTTAAGATGACGAGTTTCAAAATGGCAATTAAATGTCCCAAGGCGTCTTATTCCCATAAGCTGGAGAATAATAGACTACGCTTGAAAATTTAGTGAAACAGTTTGGCGAAATTTAAAGGATTATCTTAACCGAAGAAAATAATTAGTAAGTAACTAAAATTCATGGAAGAGTTTTCATCAGGTCAAATGAAAACTAGGCAGACGTTTTCAATTCATATATTATTATGATTAAAAATACATATTTACATCTCAATTAAAATAAAATAATATTTTAATTAATATCGTTTTATGATAAACCATTTGCGATAAAAAAAAATTCTACAGAAGACCAACATTAATATTTATGGTTTGCTACGTACCTAATAAGTTTTCTGAAAATATTTCTTCCAAAGTTGATAATAACTTTGTAAAAATAATTGTAATATTATTTGATAAATACTAGTTGATTTTAAACACAACTATTTTGGAATAAATTTTACTGTATTTACTTATTGTTGAAAAAATGGTAAATAAAACAACAAATAATTTCTATGTAGCTTTACAATATTAATTTGAAAGGATAATGAAATAAATTTGGATTATTGAGATTTTGTACACTTCCATGTATTTTGTCACTAACGACCCGGGTTTCGCCTTTCGGCATCTTCAGGCATTCGAGCACACGAATGGACTCGAACTGGAATGGAAGTGTACAAAATCTCAATAATCCAAATTTAATATTGAAATTCCATCAAGCACCCTCAGTCGATGTCTTAAATGATAATGAAATAGTTAAATAATTTTTTTGGTATCTATCGTCGCTTATGTTTCAAACGAATTTAGTTAAAAGCTAAAAAGCTTTGAGTGGGTATATTGTATGGTGTATTTTTTTGATTCCTGTTTCTTTTAATCAAATCGCAATAAACATGCTGAAAATAAAACAAAATAAATGTTACTCTGATAAAAGAGTACCATTTTATCCCTAAAATAAAAATAATTGCCAACTAACTAAATATGCATTGTTGATTATTTTGACGATCTAAATTATACAGTAGAAAGTAAATGTAAATTCATCAAAATTACGCTATAATAATGCCAACGTGTCATTGTAAGCGCCCTCTATCTCGGGCAAAGCTGGTTAATAAATACTAACTAGACGGCTTAAAACTGTTTGGTTTCAATCGGCACATGGTTTTTTACAATGCGATTTGGAAACAAAAAGTCTGCGTTTTTCCGATATTTCTTGTTAGCTGTTTTTTGCCGGTGAGGCAGTATTTTTAAATTACTCCATTCACCAGACAATCGATGCATTTTAATGAACAGCGCTCATCGCTCAGTAATTTTTGCAGCTTTAAAATGTAATCTAATTATTCGGCGGCCATTCAATTGAATTTTTTTATCATAATGGCAGACAACCTCAACCAATGATTATAAATCCCTACCAAATTTCAATAATTAGTGACTGAAGAGAGTGTACTAACAACAAATTATGTGGTTAACATGTTACTTTATGGGGTCGTTTTTGGTGTCTATGTAAGAGGGCGACTTTATTTGTTTTAATTTTCGGGAGCACTGTTGAAATTCGACTTGAAAATTGCGTTTTACAATTAATACAATAGTGTTAGCATAAATCGTTGTGAGATTGAAGGTATTTTTTTGTCATTGTATCCAACTTCATCTCAATTTGACATAATTTCAAAAAGAAATTAGCTCTAATTTTAAGATGTAATTAAGACAGAAAAAATGTCTCAGTATTATTGTATTTTTTTCTTTTTCTTATTTTATGTTATTATATTTTAGCAGTGTATTTTACAATGTTGTTTTTATATTATAACATCAAGGAAGGGTGTAATAAAGTCGATTGATAAGTTTTAAAAGTCCAATTAAATATTATATTATATTTCAAACGAATTCTACAATGCTGTGTTTCTTTCGTTAATATTTTTTTCATGCAGTTACTTTGTTGTTGTAAAATCTTCGAGAGTTTCTTAAGATGATGATGGTAATAAAGGAAAAATGTTGCGTCAGGATTCAAAGGTGAAGCATTTGTACGGAGATTGAGAGTAGTGAAGTGTGCATAATTTATGTTCAGTTTAATGAAAAGTATGGGTGGGTAGTAAAAACCCCATTTTTCAAAATAGCTGGTAATAAATTTAACTTTAACGGAGTTTAAATGTTACAAAAGTGGAAAACGTAGTTGTTTTTAAAGCAAGAAATGCTACAGACTCTGTAAAGGCATCCATGCGCGGGAATCTTGCTACTAGCATGTGCCTAGATGATTGACGGTTTCACGAGGGAGACTTTTCAGTAGTAAAATTACTATAGGACTACCTTCCAAATTACATTCTTTGAAACTTTATTTTTCAGAAGGAAAAAATACTTTTTCCGTATTTCGCAAACTTTGCTGTTTTTGGTACGAGGTGTAAATTTTGTGGATGCTTAAAAAACGCAAGTATAAAAAAGAGTTCACTTATGAATCAACTTTTTTCATCATGTATTCGTCAGTTTCCTTGTGGAAAATCATTTTAGATGTAACAGTTTTAATTTATTCCTTTGTAATTCGACTTATTTCATCAGCATTAACAGTTGAAGTACAAGGTAAGTTTGTTTCCATCGAAGATATTGATTTTAATTTCCTTATTGCTTCTCTTATTATACGATATTAATTAAAGGTTGTAGAGAATATTTATAAATAATATAAACTTAAAGTATTATTAAACTGAATTATTATTTGCTTAAAAACTAGATTACTAAATTACTAAGGTTATTAATAACTAAATATGTGCAGATTAAAATTCTTTACCACAACTTATCATTCCTGTTCAACACTTATTCGAAATTTTCAATATAATCTTGAAAGCTGTCATATTTGGAAACGATGATTCATATATTTACAAATGAAAAATCAAAAACATATCATGTACTGAGAGACTTACTAAAGATTTAAGATCATTGTGTCTGCTTACGTTAGATCTTTTATATAAACCCATTTGTGTTGGAAAATCCGATTACATGTGTCTCCATATTTTCAATTTACATATAAATAAGTGCAAATATCAACGAAGTTTCATAACTCTTTGGTCGTCAAGTCTTGCAATTGCATTTCAAATATTTCGTCTTATCAAATGGAAAAAAACTTTTGTTCGTATAATTTAAGACATCGACTGAGGGTGCTTGATGGAATTTCAATATCAAATTTGGATTATTGAGATTTTGTACACTTCCATGTATTTTGTCACTAACTATGATGGGGTTAAACTGTTAAATAAATAAAAACATGGGGGATCATAAATTATTTTATCAAGAAATTTTGGAAATCAATACAGCCCAGTTAAATTCCTTGCCAATTCTGAATGAGCAGCTGAACCTTCCTAATTCTCCGTTATTATATCCTATACGTTGAAACACCTAACAGATGTCACTAAACGTGGAATGATTGTATATATTTACCCTTTCGTCGAATTGCATCCCGTCGAAACCCACAATGCTATTATAATTGTAAAATCACTGGTATTTCTAAAAGAAGTTGAAAAGCGGCAATTTGCCACTCTGCTAATGGGTTGTTTACAAAATAAGGATTAAAGCAATTCTCGAAATGTTAACTCAGGTATCAGTGTGGCTCTCAGACGTATAATATCTTACCTCGTAAATAATATTTGTCGTATTTGTATCTTCTATATAAACGTTAAACACTGTTTACTGTCTGTCAGTTCGAGTCCATTCGTGCGCTTGAATGCCTGAAGATGCCAAAAGGCGAATCCCGGGTCGTTAGTGACAAAACACATGGAAGTGTACAAAATCTCAATAATCCAAATTTTGTTCGTATGCTAAAAAAATGATTTTAAAGGATAGAAAAAAGAGCTTCCATCTTTAAATTTTTTTAGAAATTTCTGAAAACTTTATTGAAAAGATACTCCATTTTTTATATTGCCGTCACAATTGTAGTACAGCACAGGCTTTCAGCGCTTTGAAATAGCCAAGCTACATACGACTAGTCACTACATATACATAAAAAGAAAGTTTTCATTCACTGAAAAAACGTTAGGTGATATGGATGTCTTCTAAATAAAACAATAATCTAATTAAGATTTATATAATTTGAAAGTTTTATTTGTTACTGGACGAATTGCTTACAGTTCACTGATGAGAATTTGATAAAGCTAGTCTCTATACTCGGTAGCTAGTGTTTTTTTTTTGATTTAAAGAAGTAGTGTGAGTGAAAATGGACTTTCATAGCGAAAGTAGAGACAGATGGCAAATTTATGACCAATAAATACATATCACACCAGAAATGATTCGATATATTTTTTGACCAAACCTATCATGAACCAAATGAATCATTCTGTAAATCTAAGAGAATGCTGGCTAGATTTAGGGAAAAGGAGAATCGGTATTGATACAGTGAACCTTTTTCTTCTGAGCTCAGACAATTACCTCTGAAATGTTCTCAGTTATCTTCTCTTTAAAACCTCAACACATCAAACATGAATTTTGCATCGTAATAAATATGTTTTTCAGTTTACTAGTTAGTAGTTTCCAACCAACCATAGCCCTCTAGTCGGATCCAAATATGAATTTATAATATTTTAGGAAGAATGCGGCATACAAAAAATGTTTTGTGAAGTATTTTTATCTTTGATAATTAAAACCATTGTGGTATTAGTTTTATATTCAATATTTTTTTACAACCGAACAAGAAGAAAACTTGGTCTACAATCTATTGTTAGTCAAACTCTAAATAAGCAGCTAGAGCTCAGTTTAGCGATCAACTAGGTCTAATTATTGGTTAGTTCATGTGGAAAACTGTCATTTTACGGCATAGACGACTGTGATGACTTCTCACCTGCAATGATTTTTTAATTCTTCTTGGAATCGATATTTAAAAAAATTTGTTGCTAATCGTGAATAATAATATCTTATTGGGTGAATTTTAATTTATTTTTCAAAGTATTTCTTCTACTTTTGTTTTATAGCCCGTAATTGAATAATCTTTATAAAAAATAGGAGCACAAAGAAGTTATGAAATTATTTCTTAGAAAACTAGCAGAAAACTAATTTCAGCTACATCATAAGAAGGGATAATGATAGTTGCGTGCTAAACGAATCTGTTTTGTGTATAGTAATTTCAGCACCAATATTCTGTTATATTATCCAAGGCATAGAAAACCTTAACATTAATGTAACTATATATAATACATTAAAAATAATGTATGTAAAGTAATGTATCGTGATAATAATTTGTTAATGCAAAGGAGTGTTCCTAATTTTTAAAAACTTTTATAAATATATACATAAAAATGAATGAATATTTGTTTGTTTGTTTGTCTCGTATGCGTTACCATTCATCCAATTGCAATGAAACTTTTGTGAGTTGTTGTTTGTAAAGTCGCAAAGGTTTCTGAAATTTAAAGAATCCTAAAATCTTTCAAATAGATACAAACAGTTACATTTTAGTTCGTGTGTGACATAACAAGTGGTATTAACTGTTAAATTCCAATTACTGGTCTTAAATGGAAAATTTAAAGGATAAGATGCACTGTTGCCACGGATTAAAATGATTCTGATTTTCTTTCTATGATAATTTCACTAATTTTATATAAAAACTTCACCTTCCTTTGCTGGATAAAAATGTTGAATTGATGAAAATTAATAGTCTCTAAGATAGTGCGCCAGTATTAAAATAGTAAATTCGAATCGTTCGAAATGCGTCCACTTCCATTAGTTTTGTTACAAACAAACCACATTTCTCTTTTCGGGATCTTTAGGTATCCAAACGCACTGATGAAATCGAGCTGACATTAAGTAATCAGTTTGTATCGTTTATTTATGTAAAAAAGAATTGAGAAATTTAGGTGATGCTGATCTGACTTTATTTTAGTACAGGTTTGATATCAATGACGTCAAATCAATGTGAATTGGGAAAAAATTAAGGTATTGGATTAACTTATCAAAAAAAATACTAATAAAGAAGTTGACAATTAACAAAAAGGAACTGCAAAATTGCGAAGCCCTTTATATTACTTTAGAAAAAACAACTTCAGTCATAATTCATGTATTTGTTACGTAATTAGAAGAAATCAAAATCAATAATTTAGTTTAGTCCTTAGTGGCAAAAATTATGATTAACATCACTATAAAAGATAAGTATTAATACTTATATCGAATTTGTAAATGATTAGCGAATCTCATAAAGTGGTTAGTTCAATAAATAATGGTTAAGACATGGTAAAAGAAAGGCTTAAAATTCACGATTCTCATAAAAGTCGATTATCTCAAAACAAGGTTTTTTGACTTATCGCCTTCTGCTACTATATTAACGATATACGTTTATGCTCTAGATGTTTATTGGACAGTTATGTATTAGTAATCTATTTGTTACCAAAAGTTTTAAGTGATAAAAACCTTTAATTGTATTTTAAAGACAATGTATAGATTGTACTGTTTGATTGAGAGAAAAGTGTATAATTAAGCATCTATATAGTTTTTCGAACAAAATTCGTAATTTTATATGTTCAACGAACCCCATATAAAAAGTCATATTTCAGTGTAATTAATAAAAGTGAAATGAGATTATATTTAATCGATTCTTGTTAATAAAATAAGCTCATATTTTATTAATTGAATATTTGAGATCACAAATATGAGTATTGGTTGTGTCTTTTGTCTTTGATCTCGAATGACATTGAAAGGAAATCTCGCATCTTGGTTATTATAGCTTGGTAGCTATAATGCAAAATGTTTTTTTTTTTAAATAATTTATTGTAATATATCTCCATTTGACTACAAAATAAACGAAATTATTTATTTAATCAAATTTAATTCGTATCCTTGGTCTTGGGTTGTGAACCAACGGTGCGTAAACCCAAATTATAAAATATTCGTGTGTGTTGTCTGGATTATGTAATACTCCACAAATATTCAAGTGGTGATTACAGAATAACACATTTCTATGATTAGCTAATATTTCGAATAACTTTGCTTCAGTAACCAAGCTATTTTACCTTTCATTGTAATTGGCTAGCAATTAGGTGGTCGTTATTTGGCATATGTGTGTGTTCTGACTATAAAATAATTTGTCAAGCACCAAATAAGGTTTTGTATTGTTTATGAAGTGGTAATTAATATTGAAACATGTCACACAGCGGTGTTTCATGTAGGTTTCATTACACAATGTACTATAACGTGCTATGTCTTATAAAGCTTAATTAATAACGGCTTGATTTATGGTGAAAATAATTTAATACTCGTATGACAACCTAAGCACTAAGTTAAATGTTATAATGTCCAAATATACATTTACCTTTTAAGAATCCATACTTATATACTGGTTACTTGTGATATTTTAGTCTTTCTGAAGACGAGGAAGGCGTTGTGTTATAACAGTGTTACAGAAAGTGATATTTTTCATTAAACTTGTAGTCAAAAATAAACCGTTCAATTCGAAAGAAAAAAATGTTCCAAGGAAAAATTTTGTACATATTTGAATATCAGAAATGTATTATAGAAATAGTAAAGATTTCGAATATAATTTCAACTTTTTGTTATAATTATTGTTGAACTAAATAGTTTGCTATTTTAACTCTGTTTTAATAAAGTTCTAGCATACACTTGCAAATTCAATCAAAAATTATTTCTCTTTTTCGTTATACGCATCGTAGAAACAATTTTATTAATTTATTGTCATACTGGAAAAAAATTGATGTTTAAAAAAATACTTTTTACTTATAAATGAAAAAAAATCTATATGTATCTTTTAAGCATTTATTATAATACACATACATTTCAAATATAGACTGTCTCATTTTGGAGCAAATGGACTCGTAGTAGTTCAAATTTAGCAAGAAGCGATTGCAAGTTAGTTCCTACTTCTTTTTCTAAAAGGATATGGATACAAAAATTAGATTAGGAGAAAGCCAGTAGTAAATAATCATTTTTTCTGTTGTCCGTTTCTTAATTGGCTGAATTAAAAAAGAATCAAAACATATCAGTAATCTATACTTTTTTAAAAGAATTTATAAATTTATTAAAATGATCCAATCGAAGATGAGAACTCTTTTTTGCAATATCGGCGTTGATCTACTACCACTCTTTCGCGACGATTGGCGATTATAAATACCTGTTTGTTAATTATATGTTGTATACCAATGATTTGAGCTGAATAAAAAAGAAGCATTACACAATGGATTCGAACAGATATTTTTTAGTGTAATAGTTTATCTCTTATATATTCTACGGTTTTTTGTTTAAAATTTGACATAAAAATTTTTTTTATATTAAATTTCCATGATAACTATGCACATTAATGTTAAACAGTGTGTTTATTGGGTTATAAATGACAGTATCTCTGAACCAATAAAAACGTCAATGTGAAACCAACGATTCATGAAGCAATCTATTATATTATTGGATATACGAACATTCCAAGATAAAGCAATATTAATAATATGTTCTACTGGTTCGATGATTGAACTGTAAGTGACTTACAAATTTTTATTACATTGCTTATTTATTTATTTTGTCTTGCGACGTTATGATGTCTCTACGCCCCTGTAAATACAATATAATAAAATATTCAAAGCGTATAAAATATATTTACTCTTATTTCTGTTTGCAAATAGGGAAACATTTTATGACCTACTGCCTACTTAATGTATTGCAATACATACGATGGAAGGAAACGTTTCATGGATGTATTGGTTTCGCTATTACATGACGGATTTTCAGGACTATTTTACATGCAATATGCTATATGTCAATATAAAATTTTTATATTTTCATATATATTACACTTTTGAAAATCATTGATGTACCTTAATATAAAAGTTGTGATAAATTATTAATTATGCAAAAATACTTAATTGCTTAGATTATAATACAAAAATAAAATAATACTGAAGTTTGAATTGAATTGGGTGTTGAAAAGTTATTGGTATTTGATTGAAAATACAATGAAATTAAATTAAAATCGATGTAAAATAATTGAAAAATTTCTTCAAGATGTTGAAAAACCTGATAGCTATACTTGTATGATATTTAAATATGACAAATCCATTCAACAAAAAGTTGCTTTTAAACTACTGGAAATCATTTTAAAAAAACGAGCAAACTTATTAACTAGCACAAATAACAATTCTATGACAACAAATTATTTTTTCATAGATTTTGACCAAAAGGTAAAATTTATAAAAACTTTAAAAAAAAATAAAAATAAAACTTCATACCTAAATATGTACTGTTGGTGAGGACCCAGAATATTTTAAGTGGATCCACCATTACCACGGCAATGTGTCACAAGAAAAACTTTCATTACACTGTACAATCTCATTTAGTCTTTGACTTTGATGACGAGAACAAAGCGGCAATTAACTAGTTCAGCAAAGCATATTTTTCACTAAGCAACTTCACGGAAAAGCTCAAAGCTTTAATTAATAAAACTTTATTCCCCTCTTATGATAAAGTTTTTATTAAATCAGCTTTAAAACTATATGTTCTTGATGATTGTTATTTATTACTTTTTAAAGGTAATCTAAATAAATAAATAAACATATCTCAACAAAAAAATATTGAAAATAATTCATAAGATATGAATTACTTTTAAAGTATTCTATATAAATTTATTGAACTATTCTTTGAAACTTTCTATCAAAGTACGTGATTGCTAGCATCAGGAGCGATGTATATGTTAAGAGATGTGCTTACTGCTGGAGTGCACGGTTAGTAACTGACGGAATAAGGGATGTATTTCTGGACGCATGCGCCTCTTAGCGGCCCCTGGACCTTATTACTAACACTCTGGTGTAATTTATCAGATTTCACATGCGAAAAATACTTTTTATATTATTTATACGTGATTCTAATGTATAAGGAGCGACTTATCTCCCTGCAATAGCTGTAGGCATTAAATGTATGTCACAGACCTCTGAATTTTTATTGCCTTATACACATTATCGAAGAGCGTAAAAAATCCTGGAAAACTTCTTCTTTCATCTCAAAGTAGTTTCAGGTTATAACTATTAGCACAATGTTTATGTAGAAAAATATTCATATTATTTTTTTTCTCACTCTTTGAGTTGCTTTTATTAGTTTGATTTATTTTTATTTGTTTGGCGACTGAATCCTCTCAAATAAAAAATATCTCTTGTACTATTCTTAACCTATGCATTTTGACTAAATAGTGTTTATACGACTATTTTAATTTTATTTTATGAATAAAAAGCTTCCAAATTAATTATTTACAGTTTAAGAACACCTATTAACACCATAAAATAGAAGAATTTTAAGATGATATTGATTTCACTCAATATGTAATGTTGAAATATCCCACATTACAAAATTTGGTAGAATATTTAAATTTTTTTAGTAACATTAATAAAAAATATTTTGCACCTCATCTAATTGCAAATACACATATTTCATATTTGTTATTTCTTAAATTATTTTAGTATAATAATATCTTTTACTACATCTTTTAAAAAATTTTAAAATTTGAGCAAAATTTTAACAAAGTCAATCAAGGAAAAAATACACCGCAGATAGGTAAGTACTAAATATGAAATTAACCAGTAAAACTTTGAAATAAAGCGCAAAACGCTTTAATCGCTAAGTGGAACTCTTGCCACTACGCTACAGAGGCTTTCATTGAAATTAATAAAATCAGGAGTAAATTATTTCGTCACAATCATTAAGTTAAATAGATATCTAGATTATCTATCTATCCAATGGCGCACATAAGATGAGACACGATCAAAAATTGCTGGCTTAATACACTTGTAAATGAATGTTGTTTGCTTGGGATGCCAAAGTGGCAGAAGGTCAGTTTTATAATGATGATGTTAAATTCATTAATCCATTTATTTACAAATTTTCCTAATTGGAAAAACTTAATTATATTCACGCCTGATGGAAAATGGCCAACTGAATAATAAATTGAATAAAAATATTCAAATTATATTATTATTAGAAGCATCATTCAAATTGGGTCAAAATATTTATTTTTCAGTTTGTTTTCACAAAAAAACGCCGGAAGGTTTTTAAAAAAAAATAAAAAATTGGTGAGGTAAATTGATTGAATGGAAAATTTAGTTAAATTTTTTAGCCAAGTACTGATTCACCGGACAGATGAAGTAAAGAGGTTTTTGTGGTAATTCTTAGAAACTCAGAGACGAAGGATTGGATTTAATAAGGTAAACACTGCAAAGTCATTAGTTCCACAATAAAAATAAAAAAAATTGGAATATTTATGAGCTGTATTTAATTCTTTTGGAACTTAATACACTCATATTTTTAACTCTAATAGTTCTACTAAGTAAATGCCAATACAATCAATAAGATGAATTTACATTTACGAAAGTGACTGAAAAAATTTTCATTCACTAAATTACTCGGCATGTCTTTTAATTGGAACACCATAAGCACACAGCTGTTATTTTGATCATATAAAAAACTATCAGAACGTCTATTTTGTAAAAAATATCGAGAGCATTCTGTGTCCTCATGTAATGTAAAAATATTAATAAAACATCAGTGTCATTATACGAAATCTTTTAATTAAATTCCTCAAAGATTTTAAAACGAAAATTGCTTTATACTGTATACCCGTGGAATAAATTTAGTAGAGAGCCAAATCGAATAAGATTACCTTTACTTTCAAATCACCTTCCATTACGGTTGAAAAATGATCCAAAACCCATGGCGCCGAAAACGTATTTGTTCAGTCGATAGCAATATATTTTAGTATACATTCACATAGAAATATAACTATATTAAAAAATTATTTTTATGAAAATCCATCACAAAAACATTACACATATATAAAAATTGAGATAAATATGAATTGTATAGAAATTCTAAGTAGTTTTTTAAACTCGTATTTGTTTTACATAAAAGATATTATGTCCTCTTAAGCAAATTAAAATATCTTATTGACAGGACCAACGTTTATGCGCCATACAATTCTTGCAATAAAACACCAATCATCAGATGACATACATGCTGATAATGTTACTGACGATTTTGCTAGGAACAAAGCAAAGAAAAATAAATTTGTTATAGTTTTTTTATATGTTTTTTTGTGAATAGTTAATGATGTGTTAGTAAAATATGCGAAATATCTTGTGCAAAATAATTTACAATTTCAATGTACAATATATTAATGGATTGCACATCAATAATTTTGAATTTTTTATGTTAATATATATAAAAATATTTTAAAAACCAGAATTTTTGACATAATATTTCAAGAACAAGCCTGTAGAACTCTACAATATTGATTTTAAATAAAACATTTGTAAATGACAAATTGTAAAAATTTGGTAAATTTTTTAAGAAATTATATTTTTACATAACATTTTTTCGTAATATTCTATAACGTGATGGTTTATGATTTAAAATAAATAGTTAGTTTGACACACCCTGGTTTTTTTGTTAAGTTAAAGTTTCATTAGGGGTCCATAACTGAAATCGCCCAGCGGTAACGACAATAATTCGGAGAATCGGCCCGACTCTTGTTGCCAAGGGTGCTTGTTCAATAGCCGGCGGGCACGTTCGCTGAACGGGTCAATTTTTGACGGAAAGGGGTAGCTCCGACGATGCAGGGAGTTTTTTTAATTGTATGCGTGCACAGTCGATTACGATCTGTCGAGCCGGGCGAGTTGCCGGCCTCGTGGCCGCACAGGTGACGATGTGAATTGTTTGTTTTGAATTGGACATAATTTAAAATCGTTTTTCGTGTCATTTGCATTATAACTTAAAGTAAATTCATGTAAATGTAAATGTAGAATCAGTTTTATGTGTTAGGAATGGAATTTTTGTGTATTGTAAGCCACTACATTTTCGATGAAAAATAAATAAGTGTTGAACCAGATTTGAAATGGTGTTTGTATGAGATCCCAGCCCTTCCAGGAGTTCGATAACCAGCCATTCGCCTCTCTTCGATCCGGGTCTTCTCAAGTTATTTTAAAGATACCCTTAATCCAACACTATTGTAAATATTGGTTGAATTGGCATTTACTTGGTAGAACTCCATTATAATTGGATTAAATAACTAGTTCTGATGATGGCGTAAAGCCGAAATAGCTATCAACTACCTGTTAAAAAAATTTGTAGAACTAAATACTTTGTTATTTAATTCTATTACTATTGTAAATATTAAATCATTTTTGTAGGAAAAATGGTGGGGATTCGGCAAAACCCCTAGCTATGCCAGAAAATCTTGTTATTATTCTCTTATATTTATCAGTCTTTTTGTTTAATAGAGTTTTTATTATTTAAAAAGTGTCTATATTATAATATCGATTAAAAAAAACGTAAAAAAAATTAGGGGAGGTATTGCAGCATAAACATTGGAAACCACTGATCTAAGCTTACAGTGCCATACTTTGTGTGTGTTTTTTTTTTCATTAAATGTTATGGTGACTATATGATTCTTTCTTTATGCTACATTTTTACACCTGATATCGCAATGTTTTTAAAATCAGGATCTTATTACGGTATTATATGTTCTGTAAATATTGTACTTGAGTTATAAGTGTATAAGTTAGTTGTGCTCAGATACTTCCAGGGAAAATTTAATGAATAAGAAGTTAACCGATATTTTAAGCACCAGATTATAAATCAAAACTTTACGAAGAAAATATCGAGTTGTAGGTTATATTCATGGAACTAACGATTTGTTTTGCAAACCATATTTAAGAAGAAATTCCTTCGACTGCTTAACTGCGAATGTTAAAATTTGTAAAATAAGAATTTGCGAGGCTCACTGATATTTTTACAGTGTTTTCAGCACCCAATGTGCAGCAAATGGACTCCTTATGTATCTTAATTCAACATAAGTTGTTCTACGAGAACTGTTTGTTATAAAGTCACTCAACCTGTCATTTTCGTAGAGAGTAAGGATTTAACAATGGGGGGTTAGGACAAGACTAGTAGTAAGCTAATCGTTTTCGTTACGCCTCTTTTTAGAACCAAATGAGTGAGAGGGAATTTAGATAACACTTAAATCGATTGATAAATCAACTTATTTAAAGAAGCGAAACACGTTTCACATTAAGTAACCCAGCCATTAGAATAACTAAGTTATCTATTTTAATTTCATATTAAAAATGAATTTCCACAAAGTTACCGCCGAATCCATCGAAAATATAAAGACTGCGGCATTTCCTACAAGCCCAACTACACTTGAAAATCTAGTTTGATTTCAAAATGGGAATTCGGATCCACGTGTACTAGTGTTAAGTTTTAAAATATATTGGTGTTCACCCAGTTCTAAATATATCTATGATATTAAATGAATGAATATCTTTTTCTCTTAATCAACTTATGGTGATAATATACGATTTAATCTGTGTTTAACCCTCAAAAGGTCCAAAAATATTTATTTAAGATTTAATTTTTTTTTGAATATTAAAGATAATGAATGACTGACGGTGCTTGAAGAAATTTCAATATCAGTTTTAAATCGTCCAATTTGATGATAAACTATTTTACTGTACACCATTGAACAATTTGTTTATAGTATGATCTTAAAAAATAGAATATTAGAACGATATTAGTTTCCTCCACTAAAGAGAGCTGAACGCGTACTCAAGTTCTAATGCTTTTTTTGGTTAGTGAATATTCGTAAAAAAATAGTTTAAACATTATACTTCAGTCTTCACGAACACCTTGTGAAGAAAAAGATGGCCATGAACGAATATGAAGCATAAATTATTTCAATAGCACTGCGAGCTTTGTGTTTTTTTTTGTGCTGGCATACTTTTGAGCTGTCTATCATCCGCATTTAGTAATGATAAAGACAACAATGACCAGCTAAAAATCGTGTGATTTTCCGGCAGTAAAATTTTTAACAAACCAAAGTTTTCCATCACACCGCAGCGGAGTTTCCTTTGATTTAAAAACGTATGAAAATTTTGCGTCGAAAAGCCAAAGTTAAATTGACCGGGAGCCGACTCGGTGGCTCGGTGGGATGAGAAGAGGAGCGTATCACGCGAAATAAAAGGTTCGCTAGTAAAAACTGGGAGGAGCCAACAGTGCTACAGCACTATTTGTACTACACAAACTCACAGCCCTTTTGTTTTTCAAGTTAACTTTTTGTTGCCATTTAACAAATAATATAACACACGTTTCTATTTAGCAACGTGGTATTTATTTTAAACCCAAAAGCATCCCATCTGAAAAGTAATAAAGAATACACAACATGGTTCAGATTACAAAAACGAAAATGGAAATTACCTAGGAGATTGTAAAAAAAATTCTTAAAGGAAAATGTATGGCTAACATTCATTAAATATCGATTTGGGATAAAGCTGATCATATAACAGTGTTGTATTGCTGGATGAATACAAAAATACCGGCAATTTGTGTGGCCAATTTTGATTATAATACCGGACGAATGAATCAATATCGATATTTTGATGCTTCATATTGAATACGGATAAGTATAAAACATATTGAATAATAATAATACAATGCTGATTTCCATAGCAACCTTTAGTTAATTGTTTGTTTGAATAAACATATGATCCTTAGAGGCTCGTTCAGTAATGCTGGAATCTATCAATCTTGCTTGGGGTTGCAAATAAGTACGGCTGCAGAAAAAGCGCTCTCAGATTCAATGCTTGATGGAAAAATAGTCTTTTAACAACTAAATAAGAAATGGCAATATATGAAATTCTGGGATCCCGGCTATGCTAATACTGGTATTGCATTCTTTTAATTCTATATACATCTACTTATTTAGACTAAAATACAGTGACAAAAATCGTTGTTGACTTGTCGGCTGCAAGACCTCTCGTCTACAGGATCTTTTTAAGACATTACAAGTTTCTGCGATTCACAATTTCGAGGAATATCCCTCTGTTATATAATATATATTGCAAAATTTAGTCCTTTATACTCTGATGCGTCAGTTCTCAGACTCTCTCAGTTTGTATTTTCACTTTGGCACGTATTTCAAACAAACCGCACAAACTCATCAATTAAGAGGGTGAGTTAGTTCCATTAGGATTTCTTTGTTCTCACTTAATGTCGAACATTATCCTACTATTTTTTGAAAATTTACATCTACTTTTTATAGATGTAAACCGTTCTTATAAAATATTTTATGGCTATCTCCCTGCGAGCTATACCCCAAAAAACACGACTTTACGTAATACATCAATTAAGATTTGGTTAAGTTTTTTTGTTAAAAATTAGTTCCGGCATTTAAACATTACGTATTAAAACAGCACAAAAAAAATCTAGATGTTTCGAAGTTTTCCATCTCTGGTTTGATTTTATCAAAGATTTCTCAGTCTTTTATGATATATGCAATTTCTGACTTTTTATAGCTGGATTTCATTTACAATAATTGCTTTATGACTTATTTAGGTGTTTTTGGAGTCACACCTAGAGTTAATAAGAGCTAACTCTTTCCGATTACATCCTGTTTTCAAAACGGTTTAGTGTTTAACAAGTAAGCTAAATCTGGAATATTAACTGTGAATATATTCCAGCATCCACTTAAAAGCGTTTTCAGTAGTAGTGGGTACAACTTTGAGTAACGTTGAAATGAAAGAGATTTTGTAGACTATTTACATCTTCTAAAAGAACTCCTTCTCAGCCCAAAAATTTTGCTACAAAGGATTTTTATGAGTGGCGTATTTTTGACTACGCATCTAAATATCATTTGTATCGCGATTGAAAATAAGTAAGTTTACCTGCTTAACTCAAACAATAATTTTACCAAAAAGTTTATTATACAGATTGGTCCATATATCACGCTTCATTAAAAAATCTTTTAGTGTTTTAGTATTCATATTTATTTCTTAATATTGTTATGTATGTAGAAATTTGCAGCAGAAGAATTATCTTCAAACAGTACCACTGACATGTTATGATATTGACTTTAATTATTTTATATGAAAATTTAAAATCACGATGAGTAGAATTGCACGGTGTGACAGTAACAATTAATAATTATTCAGATTACTTGAGCAGAAAAATATCAAGTATGTGAACTAATACGAGTTAAAATTTTCAAATGATAATAGTTTGTAAACGTTCAACACGTCGACTGAAAATCTTTCTTTTTCTGCAACATAATATAGCAAACAGCTCATACAGCCCGAATGTCAATGAACAATTTTTTTAAAGTGAATAATTTTGTGGAATTTTCTGTTTGACGATCATGTTCCCCTGAAAAGCGCCGGACTCTTTAACTTAGAAATTTGAAGGTACTTGAGTACATAAACAAACCAGAAACACTAAGTCATTCAAATGGTACATCTCGAAGTGTTGAGTACAGTGATGGAAAATTCAAATTCAAACAGGACTTATTTCTATGCTAAAAATTTAAGGTCCTTTAAGGAACATAATATTACACATTTCATTAACAAAAAAAAACTGTTTTTAATAAATTTAAACATTAAGCATTTAAAGGGTAATACAAATGATGCGCAATTTATGGGTATGTATGAACTGGTAGTATCAACGTAAAAGTTTAATAAGATTAAATCTAGTATGTAAAGAACACCCATACTAACAGAGGATCTGCGATCGATACAGTTGGTCTGTTGTTTGATTTCATACTAATTTATCAAAAATTTCTCGACTCAAACAAACTTTCGATTATTTACGTAAAGGAGATCTCAAATGTAGCTCAAATCCATTACAGGTACACATCAGTTACCCGGTGTCACGATTTAATCCGACATAAAACGATAATATCAGAACACAGATCCACAAGTGAAAACTACTCAAATTTTAACAGCGTGGTAAATATTTCACCTTTATTATTGTTGTGTAAAGATAATAAACAATTGTTAGTTTATAATCTGTATAGTAATTATTAACTGACGTCATATATATAATAATTCTACACTATATCTTACCACTACCTAATGCTTCCTTTAAACATTAATATTTATAAGGAGTATTTTACTAATATAAAGAAACACAGAGGTTTGTTGAACCGCTGTGAAAATAGTATTAAGGTTCATGTATTAAAATCAGCGTATATTGTACCTGAAAACATTTGATACGTTTTCAATAGAGCGTTATTAAATTATTTCAATTCTATACCTACTAATGTGCCATTACTCTTGATATTCATAGAGATTACTCGATTATTGTACAAACTAGCTTAAATGTAACACGATAATAATGTACAATTGAAATTAATGACTGAATAAATTTATCACATTAAAACTAAGGCAGGTATTCATTACGCCCAACCTTTTATGGAATATTAATTTACTGTGTAGATAATAATATAATGAATTGTGAAATCAATTGAGTTCACGATTTAAAACTCTTTTATTGATGAATTTAAGTATGCATTGACGATATTTTTAAAAATAATATTTTATTTCATTTTTATGCTACAGAAAACATTTATTTATATACTGAAGTTATGCAGAGCTTTATCAAGCGAAAATACATTAAAACAGTGTACAAAAATTGCAAGGTGTTCAATTATAATATATATGCATTGTAAAACATTTTTAATAGCTATTTTGGCAGCGTTAAAATAGTACTTGGGCGGATTTTGTCGTTTACTCACTCACACACTTAGAATAGAATAATAACAAAATATGAAGTAATTTTATAAAAAATAGTTTAATGCATAGTATAAATTTAAAAACAACAATACTAATATATCAACTAAAAATATTGGTGGAAATCATGATTTACTCTTAGTATCATGTCTCAAGTATTGAATTTATGAACATTGCTACAATAAAACCAGTAAATGACTGAATAGTTTTCAAGATACATTAAAATGCATATTACAACAACAATTCAAACAGTAATTCTTATGTTTCTGTTTAAGTACGGAGTAGGACAGCATTGGAACTAATACTGCCAATTATTTATTTTTATAATACAAAACATACGATTTTAGCTGTGTACCTGGGATCTGGGATGTATTAAAGACGAATATTATATTAAAACCAGCCGACTCAATCACTCAAGGTTTTTCGTTTTAGAGAGTACAAAGAAGAGAGCTTGAAAAGATTTTTTAGTATCGTTTTAGCTGTAAATCATTATATATATTAACATTTAAAATGTAAGCTGATGAATAGATTTGTGAATATTATAAGGTGTCGCGGAACAAATATTTACTAAACAGATTCCACCACATTTTATGAAAGAAAACAGAGTCAGTATCTATCTGTCAAATAAAGAACATTTTCAGCTGACGAAATCCAAGTGCTTAGTCACAAATCTGTTTTCGAGCCCAATACTTTCTGCGAACCAAATAATACTAGTCGGAACTGAACTGCGGTAAGAGATATAAATTTGTAAATACTGGAATTAATTACGAAAATTTAAAATGCAAAATGAAAATTTTTTTAAGTTATAGCTGGAAGGAAATGATTTTAATATGGCGGAAAAATTTCTTATAAAGAGTAATGTAATCGACAGATGCATAAAACGGTCGTTAAATAATTACAAAATAAATGAATCCCCATCTGTAGGACATTAAGACAATGGAGTCGTTGTATAAAATATTTCCCCTTCTGTAAAACATAATTAGTTTCATTATACTTATCAAGGATATTTAGATTTTATCTTTGGAATATTTAAATCGTGACTCGGAGAACTTTTTTGTATATTTCGCTTTATGACACGAAATAAAATGATTCAAGTTATAGATCCGATGCGAATGATTAAAATGTATAGTAATACGATTATTAACAAATTTAAACGAAAACTATAGTTTACATAGTTTAGAAGAAATGATTATTGCTTAATTGCTCAAGTGTGAAGGTAATAAAGAGTTAAACTCATCACAAACATGAAACTATTTTTTTAAATTGAACTTAATATTATAATTGTATGTAAATATGTTGAAAATGGACAGGTAACATGAATAGCAGACTGAAGGTACCTACAGAAATATTTTATTTGTTGGTTTGATATTGGGTTACATTGTATATTGATAATGCTTCTTCGTTTGGCGTCACCAGTCATTTTTAATGATATGTTTTTGATATGTAATATTTTTTTATATATATTCATTTAAAAAACTTGTGTTTGATATTATATTTAAAAAATCTTGAATATGTAAGCTAAGATGGTAATATAATCTAGCAATAAAAAGGTCCACATGTTTATATACTAGGCAACAAAATTCAAAATAAATGAGCTTAAATTAAACTCGTTAAAAAAATGAAGATTCCTTATCAAAAATTAAACTGTATTAATTATTATTTTAAATTCATTATTCAGTATGAGGAGAAATAATAAATACTTTTCTGTAATTTTTTTTAGGTCTAATCATATTCAGGTTGACTCAAATTAAACTTGGCCGTTTTCATTAGATCTCTATTGTAAATTGCAGATTTTTTAAAAGATGACTGAATCTATTAAAATATAATTATGAACACTCGAGCTCATGACATGAAAAATGATAACAGAAAATATATGCATGTAACATAACATAATGCGATAATTGTTTTAGTTCAACTATTTTGCTTTTCAACTGTTTGATTTAGTGTGACTTGATCTCTACCACGTGACGTGTGTGTTAATTTACAATATGTATTTAAAAGAAAGTTTTGCGTACTTATTTTTCACTTTTACTTATGAACCACAAAAATATGATATTTTTAAAAAATAAGAAGGATTTCCTAAATTTTGCTAAGCACACAGCAGCAAAAATACACATTTTGTAGTATTTTTGAGAAGGTCATGTTTAATTTTCACCGTCTCATTTCAATTGAAATGGGTCAAAAAGATTGTTATTTTTTCTTAAAATTGCAGTTTTTGTGAACATGCCTTTTGTAAAATATGAATATTACTTCATTTATTCACAGAACACGAATAAATTGGCATACCAACTGTTTGAAAAAATACAGAATACTATCATTTATCGAAACATTCTTTTCCATACAAAATGTTGACGCTTTACTTATATTTTATATGATAAAAATTTTATTTTAAATTTATTCAAATTCAAATCATAACTTGAGAAGATAAACGGTTTAATTTAAAGTCTAAAACTATACTTCAAGTATAAATAAATTTCGATGGTAAATGTGTATTGAATAAATCGAATCCAAATAAATTATAATTGACCATAAAAAAATACGCACAAGATGCCTTAAAACAACATTACAGAATCTATGAAATGTGTGCTTTTTAATCTATGTGTCCCAATGAGTAATCAGAATAAAAAGAAAAGCATTTTTATGAACCTATAAAGGGTGAAGTGTTATATGACAATATCATAGAGCTCCGCATATTATTAAGGTATCAAATAAAAACATATTGTACTGGGGAAAAAACTGTAAAAATAATAAAATTATTCTAGACATCTCCATCTAGTTTTTGAAATGTAATAATATATTTTAGAAGAGTCACCATACTGGCATCTGAATGATTTTCTTTTTTTTTGATATTGGGTTGAATATTACAAATATTTAAAGTTAGTCGAGCTATATTAAAAAACTTTAAACAAGTGAAAAAAACGTATTGTAGTAAAATAACAGTCGGAAAATATTCTATGATATTCATGTATTGGTGAAGAAGAGAGAGAAAACTTTTTTGCATATCATATTTTATGAAATATTTATTTTTCCTGTAAATATAGTAATGCGATGTAAATTTCTTTTAGATAAAGCTATTTCATTTTACTCAAATACACAGGTTATTAAAAGCGTTCTTTTTCTGTGATGCTATGAAGTTATTTACTATAAACAAAGATTATAACAAGAAAAAATTTATGTTGATAGAAGCCTAATATTTCTAAATGATCGCTTAACTCTCCCAAACCAAATGTTAATATATTAGTTTATGATTAAAATGAAATATTATTTTATACAATATACCGAGGTTAACTTTATTTTAAGACATTCAGAACGAGAATGATTAAAAACTGCTAACTCGATAAATTTATTAAAACTTTGTGTAAGTAACCTTTATTGGTTAATCATTTTGTGTGTAATATTAAAGATAATAGGATAAAATATCAAAGTATTTAGTTCTACTAAATTTTATTAGGTAGTTGATTACTTTTTATGTTTAAAAGAGATAAACAATATTGTGTCATCTCACGTATTCCAACATCATAACATTTATCTATATATATATATATATAGATATAAAAATGAAGATTTGTTTGATTGTTTGTCCTAGATGCATTCCTTTACCATTCATCTGATTTCGATCAAACTTTGGTGAGTTGTTGTGCACACACTCGTAGAGCTTTTAAAAATTTTAAATCTGAAATCTAAAAAAATAACCAAAAACGTATAACTAGTGACATCTCTGAAACAGACGGAAAAACCTTTCATAGTACCCGAACATAGTACGTACTATTTTCAGGTCATGAGTCAGCCATAAGGCAATCGTATTCATAATTTAAATAATTCATTTCACATGTACTATAAATATCGTTGGAAATATGCAAATAATAACGTGTATTGTTTGAAAAGTATGAATGAATTACTATGTTAAAAAAAATCGGTCTTTTTTCGGGCTGAAAAAAATAAATCTGGGCTTTGGGTCGGGTTCGGGCAACAATTGTGATAGTCAGACTTGGGCAGGGGTGGGCCTGAAGATGACGGGTTCGGACCGCGTAATTTTATGAAATTTCAGCCCGTGCAGATCACTTATCCAAAAGCACTTCAATAAACAGAATTAAACCTTCCTTTCTTGGAGTAGCATTGCAACGCATGCCGGGTACAAACTAGTTTAAAATAAAACTATTTAACGTACGAATTGTGTTTTTGGAAAAGGAGCGTACGTGGTATTGTAGTTATATCGAGAATGAACTAGAAGTTATATTGCGTGATTCTTTTAAGTGGTGGTTTGCGAATTGAGAATCTGTATTTTTATTAATTTTCTTTAAATATAGTTGAAATAAACACCTTAAAAATAGCAAAGATAAAATATATAAACTTTAACCAAAATTAGCTGAGGCCTATGTGATTCGATCTACATTTGACAGACAGGAAGAAGCATTTTATTCTATTTTAATAGAGTTCTACGAAGTAAACGCCAATTCAATCAATATATTAAATATACCTAATTCAACATATAAGCATGTCTTCTCAGGATTGACCCACTTTAAATGATTTCAGCTTGAGTTTGTCATACTTGATTTCTCTTTACCCCGTGGGCGGATTCCGCGACATAACGAGGCATTCTCGCGAGACCTTCTGCAGCCCTGCCCTTTCCACCGCCCACTGTTTCTCACTGTTTATCAAAGGGGTCAAAAACCTTTTATCTATTCCTTCAGTGGTTTCACAATATTGACATATACGGAGAGTATATTTTAAACCATGTCCGCTTCCAATGTGGATCATACGGGCTCTTAATGGGGCATGTCAACAGATATTGTTTTATAATTTAAGACATCGATTGAGGGTGCTTGATGAAATTTCAATATAAAATTTGAATGCGCCCATTGGGGACTTGAACCCGTATACACCGCCACGGAATAATACGAATATCAAAGAGAGTTGAACACCTGTACATTAATACTTCCTAAAATCAAAAATACTGAATCGTACAATGAAACAGATACAACATTTTTAAAATTTGAAAAGCATCATCGAAAACTTTGAACAACGTAAAAATGACTTTAAACCAACTTATTTTCAGCTAAAACTTATGGAGTATGAAAATTAAGTAAAATTACGGAAGAAGATTAACCACGTCCTCTTCCAAAGTGGTGCATATGAATTCATAATGAAGCAATTCAACAAACTGTGGTTTCTTGAGCACTCAAATCAGTCATAATCAACCTTTTTTTCCCTTTAGCTACCGATACCGATTTTTACTACGTTGCTTGGGCCGCGTCGTAAATATACACATACATATAATGAAGAAATAAAATTCATTGTAATTCAATTTTTTTTTATATAAATATATATATATATATAAAATGAATATGTGAATAGCCATCCCTACCCGTTCAACACTTGTATCTTGTGAATGGGCAACAGGTTTAGTATGACTGACTTTACTGAACCAATCGCTCATGAATGTACTTACAATTATTAATTTAAAACTAGATTTCAGAAAAGTCACAATTTTTACGAATTGTCGAAAACGTTTTTTAAGCAACAATAGAAAATTATGATGAAGGGTGTGAGCTTCGCTATTATTTGCAATTTTATTAAAAAAAATCTATGTATTAAAAACATTAACAAGAATTTGATCGTCAAAGAAAAGCATATTATATTATGATTAATACAATAATTGTTATAAATACATGGATGCATGAATTATTGTATTGTGGCACCAAAACCCTCAGTTGTCATTGACTAAGGGAGATCCTGCTACACGCGCCCTGTGGCGGATTTTAAAATCATTATACAAAACAATGGGGGATAATAATGCCACCGATAATGGCCTTTCTGCGTTATGCGGGAAAAATCATAACACACAAAATTATTATTTTATTTTTGTGGCGTATTTATAATTTTTAATTGTTCATCAACCGCTTTACGTAATATGTTTCTGATTTTTTGCCCATAAACCTTTTACGTATGTTAAATGCTTAAAATGTTTTTGTTTCTGGAACACTTAAACACACAAATGGAAACGAGCTGAAAGCATTTTTAATCATGTTTTTAAACAAACAAAAAAACTACATACGCTGACATTTATATATTTAGATATTTTTTCTGCTGATTATTAATATGATATTTAATGTCAAAAAAGAAGCGAAAGACAATAAGCAGGACACAATAAATCAAGAGTGCCAACAAACAATCTACGGGTATTCATTTATCCTGTTTCTTTTCCTTGAAAAGATTCTTCTCAGCCAGCCCCTAATATTGATGATAGAAAATAATTTTTTCATTGTTTCTGCTACCTTTAGACAGGCTTTGTGATATTACAACTGGATAGTTTGCATGCCAAATATAAAATAGAGACTAGGAAAGAAGTGAATGGATTAAGATTTAAGCATTAAAAGTCAATAGCGGCAAATTAACTGGGGTAAGGTTTATCGAAAAAATGTTTAATCTTTTGTTTTGAATCAATTATTATGTTTTTAAAGATTTGTTTGTTTCATTATTTTTTAGTGAGAGAACATGTTTATAAATATTAAACAAAGGATCATGTTATTGAACAGTTTAGCACAAATTAAACATCAAACAGAAAATCAACATTTGCTCACTCAATACTTTCATGGAATATATATTAACGCCATGTAATTCAAGCCTATTAAAATCGAAAATCCTATAATTTGAGAAATGATGAATTCATACGCATAACGCATAACACTGGATGCAGAGTAATATTAAAAATCACACTCTCAATCAACCACGGATGAAAAGTGTTAAATTTGTGATATTTTATTCAATGATTTAGGAGCATTTATTCAATTTCAAAAACAAAAAGATATTTTTTTTATGGTTTCAATGTTGTTATGTATAATTATATAAATACCAATTGAATAAACGTTATGCCAATATTGGAAAACACTTTATGTCAGTAATCTACGGGGAATGATTTTGAATGAATCAAATTTAAATAAATGGTTTATTGATTAGTCATAAAAATAAAATTTTATGACTTAAAAACTAAAAGACATTCTACAAATCAGAGTCAGAGTGGAATAATGTAAAATTAGTATGTTTCTCTCGTTCAGATAATGGCCGCTATTATTCGGGACATTTATTTGTTCCAACCCTACGCTACACCGCGCGTGTAATGGAGTTTATAGTGAATTTAATAAAGGCTGAGCAATAAACACTTTTTACAATCGTATTTTTTTATTAAAATTTGTGCTAAAAGATTATACTTTTTAAAGTATCTCTACACTCAATACAATCTCTGGATTTTGGGATTTTTCTTATTCTAACCAGGAATAGTAAATACTTTTTTTAATTCTGCAAGAATATATACTATAAAGCTCAACCAAAAAATCAGTAAATTATTTTTCAAAAAAATAACCAAGATAACATATGTTTTACTCATATTACATTTAACAAAACTTAAAAACATCGAAACATGAAATAAAAAAATATTTATAAGTTCTTTATAAAAATATTCATAGAATAACCTTTTTTTTTTCTTGGAAGGAATAATGAATTGTGTTTTTGGTTCACTAGCCTTGTTTACTTACTTTATCAACTTAAAGCCCATTAAGCATTTTTAATTATCTTTGATATGACCCCGTCCATTTTTTTTATATCATCACGCCTTTCCAAGAATTTCTATAAAATGTTAGATAATTATTTTATAAGATTTGTACATCTTATTAAGAATATTCAATTGAAATAAAACAAATCAAATAAAAAAAGCAGTGAGAATTTCAATCCTTAACTACTATGTACGGATGTTTGGTTGCATTAAAAATATTTTTAAACTATTGTGGTTGCTTTCTTCAATTAAAATTATTAATATATAAGATAAATTCAAAAAATTTTCACTATAATAAAATATGAAAGCAACACACTTATGTTTTATTTATTATTGTTTTGTTTTGTAAATCTAGGTAAATAATGACAGAGTTTTCGTCACCATTCAAGTATATTCAGCTGCTAATTTTACGATCGTTGTCTATAAAGAAACAACAAGGCAATGCAAAACTAATAAACGCTTCAAAATTTTTCACAGTATGGAAAAAAATGGAATAGATCTCACGATATTCACAGTTTGTTGTGTTTTTAAGAAGTTAGTTGTGATATTATTATTATTTTATACAAATATCGAATAAAACAATTATATGCATCCAAGCAAATAAAATATGTTTTAGTATGTGATGAAAATTAATAATCATGATAAGTTTGAATCAGTTCAATGAAATTGAATACTAACAGTGAAAACTTTTTTAAGAAATAAACTAGTTTATGATCACTGTTAGATATGGGTTACAGATATCGATGTTTTACATTGTACAACATTCGTAAGATAGGTAGTCTTTGCCAAATATTTTATCGAGCAAATCTTAGAAGAATGAATGAAGTGAAGAAGAATAATTATGAATGTAGGGAATATTTTTTAATTGAAATATTCCTTCGCTGAATTAATATATGATGTCCACTAGTTCTTTAATTGTATACTGTACATAGTAATATTGATCTTGAGAACAAAGTAAATTCCAATACGTTAGATGAAAACGATTTTAATAATATATTATATCGTCGCTGTTCTGGAATGAAACACTAAATCGAAAAAAATATACACTGAGTTAGTTATACCAAAATGTTCCTTATTACAAAATATACCGTTAGAAATAGCACACTTATTTTTATAAATTACGCTTTTAATTAAAAACAGTTTTGTACAAACAAACTAAATGAAAAGGGTATAGCATTTCAAACATTTAAATAAATCAAAGTCCAATTACTCCACACTAGTATTTTTCAGTTAGTGTCTTCTTTCAGTAACTTGTGAGAAGACACCGGATCGAAGAGAGGCGAGCGGCTGGTTATCCGGAGTCCTGGAAGGGCTGATCTCAGACAAACACCATTTCAGATCCGGTTAAAAAACTTATTTATTATCCATTCAAGATGCAGTGGTTTAACATTACACAAATATATAAATCTTAACACATAAAATTGATTCTACATTTACATTTACTTAGCAACTGAATTTACTTTAAGTTTTAATACAAATGACACAACGAATTTAAATTAAATCCAATGCAAATCAAAACAAACAAACAGTTCACATCGTCACATCACCTTCGTCGCGACGAGACCTCGTTCGTCCGACTCGGCAGCTCGTCATCGACTGTGTACAAAAATTCAAAAAAACTCCGTGCAAAGTTGGAGCTACCCTTTTCCGTAAAAATGGACTCGTCCAGCGGCCGAAGCCCGGGGGCTCTTTTTTACCGCCTGGCAACAAGAAAAAAACCTATACTGCGAAATATTGCTGTTTGCCGCAGGCCGATTTCAGTTCAGGACACTAATGACACTTATACTTAAGAAAAACCAGGGTGTGTCACTTGATTGACAATATCAAACGCTTACTTTTCTAATACTTATTTATTTTAAATTGATGGTCTTAGACGACAACATGGCTAAACATTCACAGGCATGCAGATGAAATTGGGCGTAAGCTTTACATTAAACGAGTAGTGTATGAGTCACGTTTTGCTAATTTCCCAATGCTACCCGTGTAGTACCTACATAATCTCCATTACGTCGGGCATTCGTACGCCTCGGAAGAAACCAAACAGATTTTCGATTACTGTACTACAATAATTTCTCGGGAATTGGTTTACCTGTTCTCAACACGCATAGAAAATAACGTTTTTCTGCAGCAATATGGGTATTTCTGCTATTAAGCTGCTCGGTTCCGTAGTATTGTAAAAAATAACTCAACTAAGGTTGCAAAACAAAATGCGCCTTATTGTTGAATTGAACATTATTACACAGCATAATTTAAAAAAAATCCACGATTATATCAGTTTGTTTAATTCTACAAGAATTCTGAGGATATTGATAGCTATTTTAGCATCAAGATAATGTTAGGCTTCATAGCGTCAATAAAGATATCGAATGTCAAAGATTCGTGAATCACTACATAATAAAAAAATGCTTTTTTACCCCAGTATAATAAAGTAAGTCCTACGAAATGAACACAACAATAATTTAAAATTTAGACACCAATTAACTCATTATTTTTAGATAAATACGCCACCGTCGTATAATATTCATACGTGATAAAATGTTTTTTTTCACCTCAATTTCGTTAATTACGAGTTAGACTTAATTATGTTATTTCGTAAATAAAACAAGTCGTTTTCTTCAGATTTATATTTAAATGCATAAAAAATATTACATTTTGTTTGGTTATTCTCTTAAATATTATTTAAAATCGTAAAAATTTAGATATATTAAGATTGAGTGCTTTATTTTAAACTGTTAAGTAAAAATTTAAAATATCATATTACTTTATATAAGTTGTTAGACGTCCAGCATTTAATTATTTAAATTACTTACGATATTAGTAATTTAATACAATATGCTTATATGAGCAGTAGGTTTGTATATTCTTTATTTTTTTTGATTCAATTTTAAAGTAGGGGTATTTAAAAAATATTTAAAAATAATGTTAAATCATTCCTTTTATTATAAAAATGTTTATTATTCTATACTTTACATGTCTCAGAAAAGTTTCCTGTAAATTAATCAAGTTTTATTGTTTGCATACTTACTGAAATACTGCCAAATCACGTAAGTTTTACTTGACTTGTTTACGCCCGCTCCAAACTATGCAGCATATTTCAACCTTCCGTGTTGCACCGTAAATTTAAGATGCATTTGCAGTGTCAATCTGACGAAAAAGCGACAGAGGAGTGAAAATGAAGCACAACGAATATTTGTGGGTGAAATAGAAACATCGATGCACGCTTGGAAACACGTAAAGTTACCAGATTGTTGCAGTAACAAAGAAGAAGGAAACTCACTTTAAGACGATACATCAGCTATGTTTTGGTTCGATATTTACGTTGTGCGACACGATGCAAACATTTCTGTGATTTTTTCGGTGCTATTTTCCATTGACACAATATAAAAAATGACAACAAAGGAATTCTGAAAACTATTTCAACAAGATTTCAACGTAAAATTCTGTAAATGATACACAGCTTTTACAAAAAATATAAACATCTCAAAAATAAAAATTATTTATGAAACAGAAGATTCTGAAATTACTCAAATTGGCAAGGGTATACTTATTAAAACGTCAAGTGCGTACCCAAGAGAAACTATTGGGTACAAAGCTTTGTCCTAAAATATTTGACGAAGTGGGATGTCCTTCAAAAAAATTTCACAACCAAATTTTCAAAGAAAGGACTTCACAATAAACTTATTGGACAAAACAATAATGCGTAGCATATAAATGTATTATAATATATAAAAATCGATTTCAGAATTCCTTATTTAATTTGTAATATTAATTTTAAGCTTAAAAACATACCTCATATAAATGTAGCGATACTATCGCGATGTATTTATAACCAGGGACCCAAACCGTTATTTTTTTTCAGTTTTCGGCTTACGGTTTTCTGTTTTCGGGTTAGATCGTATTTAAATTTCAACGTGTTAACTGTCAATTCTTGCTGGAAAGGCATTATATATTATAAATAACTTGTTTATAATGATCGGATTTTTAAATCTGGCTTTTGTCAGAGAATTTTTTTTTCATAAGTCAAAAAAAAACAAAAAAAACACCGAAATAAGTATCGGTTCGGTTTCGGTTTTCGTTCAGCAGAAATCACGGTTTTCGGTTCGATTCCGGTTCGGGTCCCTGTTTATAACTATGATCTAGCTTAGGTTAATAGGTCCATTGAAATTCTTGTCACGAAAATTTTAAGTATTGATTTTCATAGCACACTTATAAAGCATCCTTTTAAACAACTATGTACTATTGTTTCTAAATGAGGTCGTAAAGGTTTATTTTTTCAAAATGGAGTTTTTCGCTTGCTTAAAATTAAATTCCAATGTGATTCACAATCGATTAAGCTGACACAAACGTGATAAGTGAACCAGCAGTTTTTTTGTACAGCGTTTTCCTCAAGTGATACGAATACATCACACGAGTAAACATCTATTGAGTTTTTTGCGTTGAACGAGATACACAGTTTCCAATATTGCGACGAAAATAGAAAAAGTAAATCTCATTTCGGTGTTAAAAAAAAAAACATGTTCTACATTTTATTGTGTGAGTATTCAAATCACGCAATTTTGGTAAGTTCAATTTCACTTCGTTTGTTCAGTACGGGTGCTACGGAAGGGTTTTGTATAATATTCAATTAACAATTGTTTGATTAGTTTTTGAATAATGTTTTAACATCTCTTTTTTAATAGGAGTGTAATTCAAATTATTTTAACCTTACAGTAACACAAAGGCAATAAAAGCAAGTACCTATGTAAACAAACCTATAATGCTGACAGTGAATTATTTTCTCAAAATACACTTACAAATAAATTTGGATTATTGATATTTTGTACACTTCCATGTATTTTGTCACTAACGACCCGGGTTTCGCCTTTCGGCATCTTCAGGCATTCGAGCACACGAATGGACTCGAACTGAGTCGAACTTGTCTCAGTTCGAGTCCATTCGTGTGCTCGAATGCCTGAAGATGCCGAAAGGCGAAACCCGGGTCGTTAGTGACAAAATACATGGAAGTGTACAAAATCTCAATAATCCAAATTTAATATTGAAATTCCATCAAGCACCCTCAGTCGATGTCTTAAATTATACTTACAAATAAGTTTATAAATTGATACATTAATTTGAATGAAGGAATATTTTTGATAAAAAATTTCACCGTTGTCGCTTTATTCTCAATTATATAAAACCGCCGTATTTTTATCGTTATATTTAATCATTATCTACAGCGAATTGTTAAATAAAGGTAGAGAATCAGACGTTAATCTAAAATATTTGCACATTTATAACAGCAAATATATTAAACAAAGAAGAGATTAAGCCACTTTTAGTCAAATGTTTAGACCAGGGAGGACGAAACTTTTCCTGTTAGAAGGCCGCATAAATTAATGTTAAAATCAAATAAGGCCGCATTTAAGAAACATACATTAAAATGTATGTACATTATTTTGTAAATGAACAAAAACAATGAAATTTATTTATTTAAGTATTTGTTTATTTCAGTCAAAAGGTCGCACTTGAGAACCATTCAGGCTGCAGGTTCGTCACCAATGGTTTAGACCACAATACATTATTTTTTATTTAACGACTGTATTACTTTTATTATATCAAATTGAATTTCTTCGTGCGTTTCATAATTATATCACGGCATGAATATTACAATCAACGTTAAATTTATTTCCGGAACAAAGGCAAATTTATAGGAATTATTCTTGATTTAATTTTGAATGATACTGGTATAAAACTATACTTAAAGTTTATATTTATAAATCAGGAACATGTAAAGTATTGATATGTTTAAGCGATGAAAACCGTTGACAAAAAATCTTTCTTCATAATATTCATATTTAACGATATTTTTTGTTTACGGTATCCCTATTCAAATATAATTTACCATTTCTCATGAATGTTTAATTATAGTTCATTGGGGACATTCTGTTGGTTTGTATTGTAAATTCCAATGCCATCCGGAGTTTCGCTACACGATATGAACAAGTGTTTGTTATGGCTTCATAGTCAAGTCTTGGAAAAATAGAAGGCGCAAACTCCGTGGTAAGTAAAGCCTTGGTCACAATCTTTGCGCAGTTAAGCGTAAGCGTTAGTTAGTGGCCTTTGTTGAGGGAATTTTGATAGCGGAAGTTGCTGCTTTGTTACTGTCTTTCAGAAACGAATTGAACCTGCCGCGTAGGCTAGCGTGCTCCCTAAACTTTATATTGTACTGGTTGTTATATTAACAAAGTTCCGGAAGTTCTTCCTATATTTTATACCGTTTCGTATGCTCCCAATTTCTGCGTTGTCTGAATAATAATGCTTTATCAAGCGTGATATTACGGTGTTATAGTACAAGAGCAATATCACTATTTTTTCTATAGTAAAGTACTACCGATTTCCCCCACTACTCGGATCTCACTTGTAAACTTGACACTACATAATTAAACGACTAAAACACACTTTGGTAAATCGAATTCATGGGGTTATTTTATCAAATTTAATACTATTTGTGTTGTGGATTTTATTAATTATTTCAACGTTAACTACCGTATTTTCTTAAATAGGAATTTTCATGATACTGGTTTTCAATCTTAATTATTAATTGGTCCAGAAATTAAGTAGTACATATTAACCCTTGAAATTTTGTCATATTTTTTGGAGTGTCACAGGCTTGAATCCTGTAATGGAAACACTAATAATGTAATTTTTTCAATTGAATTATCGATTTGTGAGCAAACAAATTCCATCAACCAAAAAAAAATATATAGTATGGTCGAAGAAAACACTTTGTCAAAGACCACAATAAAATACAATGCATAGATATCATAAATGCTGTCGATACAAGTCTTGTAAATCCAGGTAAAATAATATTATAAATCGATTTAAATCAGAACAAATAAACATTAAACTGTTTTTATTGATTTATTATTATGACATGAATCTAATAAAATATTGGGGAAATTTTGTCATAAGATGAAATAATTTCTATATGGTATTCACCAAAACCTTTAGTTTTTATTTAAATGTGATATAGTATCAAGGGAAAATAAATATGAGATATTATAAAGCATTATTTATGTGACGATACAATTCGCAGAACAATTTCCAAATTTTTGAACGAAACGAAAAGCATTCTTATTCGTAACAATAAAATATTTATAAGAATATTTTAAAAATATTTTCTTTGAAAGCACCAACGTACCAGAAATACGAACATAATATACCTATCTCATAAATAAACGTGCCTACGCAACGGAAGCTTTTGTCCTCTAATTCTTCAACTCTACAGTTACTTGTAATATAATAAAGCGCCACAATAAAAATACCCGTGGACTGTACCTAGTGTATTTTATAGTACAAAGAATAAAAGACATCGTGTGCCAGCTATTGCGGCAATTTAATCTTTAGTTCACGTGTAGCGGACAGTTGCTCCTGCCACAATCCACAGGGGTGGTATAAACTCTCAACTCTCTCGCTTGGCATATTTTTTCTCATTATTAATTTAGAAATTGAAACCGCAATGTCTGGTTACGAAAAAATGAAATAAACCACGCTGGAATAAAAAGTTTGGCAATTCAGTTTTTAATGAACGTAAATTCGTTAAAAAATATAACTTTCATGGTGATTTTATTGATAAATATGACATGTAACACACCACTGATAAGAATTATGGTTTGCATTGTGTTGTGTGTGTGTACAGATTATGGACAGATAATATTATAACTTATGACACATGTCACAGACAGTAATATGTCAGGTTAAATGAGATAGTTAGTAACGTGTCTCTACAATAGAAAATGGAAAAGTTACCTAGATATTTTTCGATGAAATAAAAATAACTACGATATTTTTATAGACAATTTAAATGAATAAAGAATACAAATACGTTCTTTTATTTAATAAAACATATTTGGCTAGTAATATAATCTAAAAAAAATGAAACACATTGTGCAGGGCTGCTGCAAGGAATAAAGTAAGCCCGTGTGCAATTATAATATCTACAAATTATCCCGAATAATTATCAAGAGTACATGTATTAAATATAAGAATTTTAGTAATAAGCAAGATACCCGCTGTATCTAAGTATGTCCTACTGGATATGCAGTTCAATAATTCAAGTTTGTTTATATTCGCTTGACTACATACATACGAACATACATAATTATATTCACTGTATGACTTGTTACTTGAATTGTATTCGTTTTGCAGAAACTTATTTTGACACAGCTGGTTTATTTTTTCCTTAACGCAGACAAATCTTTACCAAAAAAATTCATTTATGACAAAAATATCAAAGTAATGTTTTTAATCTATTATTAAAAAACATTTTGTGAACCTGAGATTAAGGCAGATCGACAATCAATCAATCTGAAAGTGACACCTTTTATGTATATGGAAACAATATTGACAAAAACTATTGTTGGTACATAAACACATATTATGAAAAACAATCGAATCTTCTAAAATGACCAAAGAAGCGAGTAGTGGCCAGCGTAGAGATAAAGGTATGCTCGCCCATGTGCCCTGTACAATTTCACAATATGTTTGCTGCGCCCCTGACATAAGTATCTCCAATATTTTTTATTCATTTTGTATTGTATTAAACATATTTCATGAAAATTGATTGACAATTATGTTAATACGTTGTTGTAAATACATAGAAAAATATTTTATATTTTGTCCTAAACTAAATACATAAAAGAGTAAATGCCACTTCGCTGTAGCAATTACAGAGGCATTATGTTGCTATGTCCATAACAAGATCCTGATAGCAATGTCAAGAATAAAAATATCAGTAATGCGCATCTTCTGGTAAATCAGGCAGAATTCCAGCATGAAAGAACTGGTGCAAAACCAAAATAAAAATACCTCAACATGTCTTCTTCAATATAGCATCTAATTAAATAGTGCATTTGCATCAATTTTGTTAAATACGAATGGGTGTTTGGTATTCGTTCCTTTTCTGAAATATTAGAGCTATACTAGATTTCAGCTAAGATTGTGGTCATCATCGAATGCCTATAATTAGTGATATGACAAAAGAAAAGTTTAGAGTCTTGACTAGAGTCAAGATTTGCTGCACCATATCAGGGCTCTACTTTACTGTGCTTGATGACGTCATTCAGAGGAAATGAATTCAATTTGAAGTGAGATCACGTGCGCCATTAGTCTGAGGCTATGAGAACTCGAGTATGTTAAACTCAGATAACATAATTTAGAATATTGCGAGCAATTTTTATAAAAGTTTCAACTTTGTTGTTAAATGAATGTTCAAAATAAACATGCATCAAGCTGTTGCTTATAACAAATACTAAGGGTATGTTTTCTATAAATCACCAAGAATAAGAGTAAACTCTACAGTTCCGTCAACGTCTAAAATTAAGAAGCATCAATGGATCCGCTTGACCACGTATAATACACATACTTCAGAAATGTATCAATCGCACACGTGTTTCTTATTGTAACTGGATATTGTAACTCAGAAAGCCTGTTGATGAAAGGTTTCTTGAAAAAAACTCACCAGAATGGCTAGAATACCGGTACGATCTAGAAAATCTCAAAGAATTCGCATGCTGGCCAACGTCCATATATTTAATAAGTACTGTGTGATAACACTACATAAGAAATTTTATGCTGTTTGATTTTTTTGTTAAATAATTAATATTCCAACTTTGCCAAATAATTTCATGTTCAAGAACAGCTTTCACTTGAATAATAAATACGACTTACGCGCCTATAAGTTTCCAACATCAGAGATTATCTTTGAGATTTCAAGACAAATATCGAATTGTTTTAGAATAAATTAGAATTATTTTTAAGTCTCAGAAAACTTTGATATTAATATGTGAAAAAAATATATATTTCTCACTTTTTTATTACGCGCTTTTATATTTCCGAAAACAAAAAAGCGAGGGGCCATTTTTAAAGCACCTTCATAACATAACATAAAAAATACACTTCACTCTCTTACACGTTTCCATTTACGGTTACGACTATATTGAAATACTATACATTTTGTGATATTTATGACAGATTTGACCTTTTTCATATATTTTATGAAACTAACCGTTAGGTGGAGGCTTAAGCTTCATTTTTTATTCCCTGTTACTTTCAAAGCCGTATTATTCTGTTTTACATTGAATTTCCTGATATAATACAACTTGAAGTGCTTTATTTATTGATTGAATTGGCATTTACTTGGCAAAAATCCATTATAATCGGATAAAATAACAAAGTATCTAATTTTACAAAATTTTCATTAGGCAATTGATAGCTATTTCAGGCTTACGCCATCGTCAGAACTATGCTTAAACTTATTTTTGCTTAGCTATATATACTGTACCATCTCACGTATTCAAATATTACAATGTTTATTTAAAATTTAATCATTCAAGATACTAATTTTGTTTTTAGAAATGGAGTTTACGTGGTGTTATTAATTATTCGTTAAAATAAGTGTATTGAAATGTTACTCATTAAGCGTAACTACATGGTATTCTTGTAATGGCTTAAGTAACGGTGATGGATAAATATTTGTTTGGTCATTAAGGATATTATTTTCATGATTGTATCTATTAATTTCGAGTTGTTCCAAAAGATTAAACCTAAGGCTTTTATCACACAAATGTAAGCATGTCGGAGCTGAATTAGCGGCTGTGTTATGTGCTTCTTCCAAGAGGTGGTTAGCAAATTGAGAATCTGTTTTATTATTTTTAAACAATTTTATATCTTCCTTAAGTCTAATTGAAATGCTCCTTGCTGTCTGTCCGATATAGATCGAATCACACAGGCCGTATGTTTGTAAATTCCACTTCTGTCTAGTTTATTAATGTTATCTTTGCTATTTTTAAGTTGTGTACTAAGATTATTACTTACTTTAAATGCCACATTAACCGAGTTTTTAATTTCGGTGTGGATTATATCACTAATTATCTGTAGGTAATTAATCGATTTATACAAGCGGTTTTTTTACGAGTATGTTAGGTAAATAAGCTGTCTTGAGAGTTTCAATCGTTTTTTATAAAGTAATTTATGTATCACCGTTTCGTGACCGTTTTCATATACATTTTAAGAGTATTGAGTAGTATGAAAATGCAAAATTTGATGCTAAAAAGATTTCTCTCGCTAAAGCGGAATTGAAAAGTTTTTTCTTTCTTATACATGTTGTTAGTAAGAAGAGAATTTTTATGCTGTATGACTTCCGTGATAGGCAAAAATTTGTTTTATTTTACATACGCAAGTCGTTTGTTTTGTTTGATCGGTTGGCTTTATCCCGGGAAATGGTAAAGCTTTGGTCGTAAAGTTAACAAGATCTAGTTAAGCGCAGCTTGTATGTTATGCTACCTGCCTCATAAAACTGTATGACATCCATATTCAATCTACGGAAACGTTACAATACCGATCGGCAGGGGATGCTACCCCGCTATTTGTGGGGCGCGCGTGTCCGGACAGCAAGTGGTTATTGCGATTTCCCAGAGATAAAAAAGAAATCATCCCTTTGAATAGCGGAAGCGTGTAAGGGAAATCATAATCGCGATATAATCCTTGAAACTCTCTTAAACTTTCTTCGTGAAGGAAATATTGAATTTTTCTTGGGAAGAAAGAAAATGAAAGATTATACAAATATTGACTTTGGGTTTTAGAAGGAACGTTGTTTGGTTGCATTTAATGCGTTTCGGATATAAATATTATATAATTTAAGACATCGACTGAGGGTGCTTGATGGAATTTCAATATTAAATTTGGATTATTGAGATATTATATAAATATTATTTTACAAATTTTCTGAAATAAGAATTAGTGTAAGCCTAACTTAAAATTTTATGGAGTTTAAATATAATGTGTATTTGCATAATCTTAAGATAGTGCTAAATTAAAAAAAAAATGAAACATTGTCATCTTTTTAAAGATAACCTTCTACAAGAGGATAGTATGAACATTTTTTTTGTTATACTGATTAAATTAAGGTATCTTTTTAAAGTTTACAAAGACTTCTATGTGGCTACATAACTCTAACGATCACAAATTTTTATTAGTTTCTTTTATAATATGACAATAATAAAAACAATATTGGGTATACATACCATATTATGAAAATGTTGCGTGCACATTAACAAAGTGTATGCGTTATTTGACGGACAGATAAATAAATGGACGCCATCGCTGGAAAAGGAATGCAGTAAAAAAAGTGGATCCAACCAATCCAAAAAGTGAACGGAAATGGCACAGTAGTGGAATGATAGAAGGAATAAAATGATATATGCAAGATATTTGATGGATTTTAAATATTAAATTTGGCATTTTTCCAGTGTTGTTATGCCCACATTACTCTGTCATCACGCCTGCCTGAAATCCGTTCTTATCATCTGAAATCAACTGATGTGGTTCTTGCATGGAGTGACAAAAAATGGAAGAGCTTCCTGTAGATCGACACGACCCATAGCAGGTTGTTTTGAAGATTGTAAAGTATTTGAATTAATTAATTTAAAAAAACCGATTTCTATCCACTAAATCTGAAAACATTTTTTTCTCTTAAAATTTGTTAAGTGTGTCGGTCAAATGAAACGTCAGTCGCAAGTGTTACTCAGTTGAACAATCTATTGCATAGAGGTAGGTATTTATTACATATATTATATTCAATAACGAAATTTATGTAACTACTGTTTTTTAAGATTTTTTTCCGAATTTGAATAAATATGTTATTAATATTACTATTTTTCTATGCTGCAAGACTGTTGTTTGTTCTACTGTTCATATTAAATTTATTAAATGCATGGGATATTGGCTTCAGCTCCTATCCTTCTTTTATAACAATTACATGATTTACGGAAGTTTTTCTGAAAATATGTTCATAAAATGTGACAAACAAGTATATTATAATAGTTAGTCCATGTTTCAAACGATCACAATATAACCTTCTTTGCAATCGCAGGAAATATTACATCTAAACAGTCACAAATCCAACCTATATAAAAGCATTTCATTTCATGAGCACACTTTCTTGGTAAAGTTTTGTAGTGACTACAGAAGTATCTTAACTGTTTATTGAGATGGCACCTAAATGTGAAGCTGTAAAATAAAAGAATGAAATATATTACTTTGATCGCTACTTCAGAACTCCCATTTCATTTACATAGTGCTAACTCTACAATTCTTGCCAAATTTTTACGACTTCATGGTTCTTTTAATAGATTATTTTCCCGTCATTCAAGGATTTTCAGATAAAACTTTAAAGTTCTACAAGATTTCAAATGATAGCAGTCAAATTCTGCTTACTTAAATTTACCATTGAGTGATTATTATATTTTATATTTCATAATCCCAATTTATCTCAAGTGAATCTAGATAAATAGTCGTCTTCTCTTAGGCTTTCTTTCTACTTAGTTACGCACTCGAGTGCTCAAATCCCCGAATGGATACAAGAGTTTATTGTTTTATATATGAAATTATGCATATATTCGATAATTTATTTGTTCACACCTTCTTCAATCCAATTCTGAAAACGAGAGGTAGATATAATTAAACAACTAGTCATCTTCTTATTCTATGCTCATATATTTACGCTATCTTAAACCAGTTCTCATTGATCGGCTTTAATTATACAGCTTTTCACATCAAATTCAAATAATAATTGTCGAAAACGGTTTACGATCAAACGTCTAATGAATAACTAAGTCCTACACAGCTCCCGGATCAATTATTGTAGTCTCACCTGTTACGATTTCGTCGCAACATGACAATCGTCACCTATCGGCGATACGCACCTCGCTGCGTCGTTGGTAGGAGACGAAGGGGAAGCCTCGCCAAGAATTGCGTTAAAACTTGCTTACGCGCCAGGATGTGGAACGAGTAGGACGTGCCGGTAACGCGCTGGAGATTGGCCTCGGACAGCCGAGTTCGCCGCCGAGATGGTTTATCATCCAAGGTTGTAGTTTTATATTTATATATTATAATAGTTTTTCTGTTTTAGTGTAACCATCTGTTCATAAATATTGTTTCGTCGTATAATTTCTGTTTTATTTGTTCATAATGTAAATTCTGTGCATCTACGGTTTGCGCATCTCTAATTAAATGTGTTTTTAACGGTAACCGTATTTTAATTATTATTATTATCTTTCATTTGGCGTGTATCTTCACGCCTGGCGCCCAAAATTTAATTACCACATATATTTCTCCGTACAGAACAAAGTAAAGTGTACCGAGATTGGCAAACCTTATCCACTTCCCTGTGATAACTTAATCCTAGTTCTCCGCTGAGCTTCCATTTTTCCATAATTTGTGATATCCACTTCCCTCATTCCAAATCATATTCTCCGCCTTTTACTTGCAATTGTTTTATTCGAAATAAATACTTTTATTTTTTTTAAACACAACACACCGTATTTCTGAAAAACTTAACTAGGTAGTGTAGAACGCGCACGCATGTCGTCAATGAGAGACACACATGCGAGCGGGTCGGTTTGGGCTTGAAATACTTTGAAATAAACTTCTCTATTACTTCTCTATTATAAGACGGCTTTACTGAACTTATATTCTCTTCGCATGCTCATGTTTAATAGTTTCAGCATCCGAATAGAAATGCACCTGGTCTCATATTTCTTTTGGTTTGTATAATACAGACCAAAGTGAAAATTCTGCTATTTCTGAGTATGTGAAACATTGCACTACAGTTGAGATGACAGAAGTTATTTATTATTCTAAAACATAAATTAAAATGTGAAGTCAATAGATAGTGCTTTATCATTCTTCATAGAAGTGAAAGGCTTGGTAACTTTTTATTAGCAAAATCAAATAAATAGTTTTATAACTTCAGATCCACGAGAGGCAAATTTGTTTAAAGAGACCGTTTACAAAACATTTTTACTTAAATATAAGATATTCAATCTTGAAAAAATGATTTTTTGCCCAGGATACAATTGCATTTCGTTTGGCAGGATACGAATGGGTTCCGCAAACAAATTAAATTGGGAAAGCTGATTAAGATAAATTGTCTGTATCAGTCAACCATGGAGATTTCATAAAGAAGTGTGGGATTACCAGCAAAATTGGTTTTGTCGGAATAGTAATTTAACATTTTGTAAAATCGATGTATCACATATCGTGGAATGTATTTCAAATGTATATAAATAAAAGCTGAATTTTATTTCTTTAGTGAATAACGTGTAGATAAGCAAAGACTTTAATATATAGGCACTTTAAAGTTGTAAGCTGTCGATTCTTGGTTGAAATATACACGATAAGAGCATTTGAAATTCATAAGTTAAAAACGCTACCTTGCTGAACGAATCGCTCATGAACAAACTATAAAATTGTGGAATGTTATCTCATTCAAAGTTTAAAAATAATTTTGAAAACATGAAATGTTTATAGTCTTCCAAGTTCGTAAATAATATTTTAGCTACTTTTTTGAATTCTCTACTTTAAAATTGTGGTTTTTAATATCATAATATTCATTGATAAACGTGTAAATTCTTTCGATTAAATAGCAACATTTTCGAATCCCACATGAGCTTTCTACAATCCTATTAAAAGTTTAGCAATTTTAAACTTTTGCATCACTCTTAGTCGCAGTAAATGAACCCATATTTTTCACCACGTTGTAGTTGTATTGGATGAATGAAATATGAAAGTAGTTTTCATTTTAATGCAATTGAAGTTTTTAAAAACAAAAACTATGTATTATTATTACTTTAATATTATAGCAACAATGGTTTTAAAGCAGATTTTTTATTTTTATTATTGTTGAAGATAAAATTTTGGATTAAAAAATACAATATCTATAAGAGACAGTTAAGGTACAATATTCATTTTTTTTATATAAAAAGAGACCGGGTTTTTTAGCTAGTAAAGAATTTCTTAAAAAACATTTTGAATCTCTTGACAATTCTTATTTCGACTAATCTGTTGGTAAAAATGGGAAAACGTATCATTAATATTTATTTCAATACATATTTCAAATGAAGATGATCAAGTTTTGTCAGTTTTTAATACTTGAAAAATAATTGCCGACCTTCATATACCACTGGAGACGGAGGACTAAATATATATTCTACAAAATATTCATTAAATTTTATTTATGCAAAACGAATTTCCATTTAATTAAAGTAGAATATTACCTAACAAAGAAGCAATTTAGAATGTTAAAGCATTTTTTGAAATTGCTTACTCATTAGATTTATAATTTTACAAATAATAAGCATAAATTAATCCATAGCATAATATAATATTGATAGGGTAAATTGCAACTTAATATGAAATGTCAATTAAGCACATTTTACAAGCACGCCCGAATGAAGTTAGGAAAATTATTCCTCGTCAAAATAAAGTGGTAGAACGTTATTATACTGAGTGCACAAATATTTCAACAAAAATAATCGTAAATATCGAAGTAATATTTTTTATTTGGTATTGAACAGCGGTGAAAAGTTTAACGTCTAGAATATCGTTTTATAAATTTTTCTTTTTAATAATCATTTATATTAAATATAATAGTGTAATATCGATAAATTTAATACATTATACAATTTTTTTTCCCATTGCCTGTTTTGCATGATTTAGGACGAAGTATAATGCTATGCTACCATTCTGATATGCAAGATTCAAATTATAAAATTGATAAGCATAGTTATTTTCAATTGATACGAAGACTCTAAAAATATTATAACAAATTTTTCAACTTATCAAAATTATCTGAATACCAAGCCTTTTACCACTCACTAATCTAAAAAGCTCTCTTAAAAGGTATACTCTAAATTAGGCTGATTACAACGCTATGGTGGAAAAATATGATTTGATCAAAAAATTGTTCGTGAGCAATATTTGTGCAATTATTAATTGCATGTCAGTTTGTAAACATTGCCTCGTAATTTTTGACACCTTCGATATATTTTAAAACGCTCGTCAATTTTCTGTTTAGTTGGAAAACAATTTATTAAAGAATTAAGAAAACTACCAATATGTTTTTTTGAATGTGTCAAATATTGACAATATAAAACTGTGATGAGATGCTTTATCTATAGGTAGTTGACGGGAACTGAATATAAGTTAGTGGTTCAACCCTTCTTTTCAGAAGAGGTTATAATACAAAAAGAAGTTAGAAGAGCATTTATTGTTGGATACTTTCTTTGAACCCTATTTTACAAGAATAAGGGAAGTAGGTATGTATATTTGTGCGTTTTGAAAGAAGTAGAAAAATATTTACTCTGGAAACTCAACACTTGGTCACGTAAACGACGACCCCTTGATATCAGCATCATAATAGTGTCATTTTATGTTAAATAAATAAATAAATATTATTTATTGTTCGTTGAGATTTTGTACACTTCCATGTATTTTGTCACTAACGACCCGGGTTTCGCCTTTCGGCATCTTCAGGCATTCGAGTCCATTCGTGAGCTCGAATGCCTGAAGATGCCGAAAGGCGAAACCCGGGTCGTTAGTGACAAAATACATGGAAGTGTACAAAATCTCAATAATCCAAATTTGATATTGAAGTTCCATCAAGCACCCTCAGTCTATGTCTTAAATTATTTATTGTTCAATTTATCTTCGCCGAAAAGATTTTCTTTTCCAAATTATTTTTTATAGTTTTATTTTTGTTACTCCAAAATACATTTCTTATAGGACTGTAATTATATTGGATAATATTAATGCATTTTTCAAATAATTGTGATAGGTATGACATTTGTTTAGATGTACTTCAAGACAAACATCTTATTTTTCTGCCAAAAAATTCCTTAAAGTATATCCACTAATGAAGCTACGCCATGAATCGATATAGCCAACTTATACCCTAGAGAAATAAATGCAAAAGGACTAACAAAAACAATCTGAAAATATGTTTGTTTTCCGAGTCAGCCGATATTGCTAAGGGTGGATAACTTAAATATACATACTACTATTTCAAAGAAGTGAACAAACAGGTCTTGTATGTATACGTAATTGCTTATAGTTGAAATAGCTAGTTATACTCGATATTATGCTTACAAGAAAGTAACTACTCGGAATCTTTAAAATATTTATACATGAGCATTTAATTAATAAATGTAATTTATGTGGCTTATCGGAGGTAAATTTACTATATCCTTGTAAAAATAGGTCACTTTGGGTGTAAATGAAGATGGCGTAGTTTTATGGTATTGTTGTTAGAAAACTTTATGGGCTATAAATAAAGTTTCAGGGTAGAAAGTTTCTTAAAAACAGCTCGGTTATTTCATCTTATATTTATTACCGTTATGTCAGCTATCATTAACAAATATTTTCAAAAGATGATAGAAGTGTAAACTTTTTGAAATAATTTATGATTTTGAAAACTTTATTAGATCCATTAATTTTAATATTTATATATACACCTATCCCTCGATTTACGTGGGTTTTTTTATGCGGTTTCAATCTAACGCCATTTTATAAAATGGATAAAAAAAAGATTTTTTAAAATCATTTGTATTTAATAAATACATTATTATTAAAGTTTTAATCGTCGATAAAAACTCTAGCACACAAAATTATCCGTAATGAAAATCAATTCCCATGTTAAAAGCGTTCCTAAAATTCGGTGAGAGATAAAAAATATGTGTATGCGAAACGACTAAATTCATGAAGAAATGAGTGAATAAAAGGCAAACTTTAGCAACAGAATTTTAACAATAGTTCACGAAATGAATAAGGAATTTCAAATATATTTTTCATTAAAGGAAACTTTGAGAATAACAATTGCTTTAGAAGACAGATACAAAAATTCCGAATAAAATTACTTACTTCTTTTATTATATTTTATAATGTACGCACATTTATGAACATAATTTATGCACACACTGATTTTTTCAAAATTATTTACTTTTGCTATTAAAACATTATTATGTTGTATGTATGTATAAGAAGTCTGCACGGGCTCGGGAGGGTAAAGACAAATATGATTCGGGCCTGGGCCAGGACCAGATAAGGAACTTAATTTTCAAAAAAATATTTCAGACCATGGTCATGAATCAGAAATACGGCAATACATAGGAAAATGTTAATAGCTTAAATTATTTATTTCACATTTGTTATAAATGATAGAAACAATTACATTTTTCATTTATTTATTTATTGTAAATTTAAACAATTGAAATGCATGGCATTACAGCTGACGCCAATGCGCCATGCATTACACAAACATAACAACAGTAAAAATAATAACAATAAAAATAGTAATGAAAACAATAATACTAATAAAAACAATAATGAAAATAAAAACATTTTTTTAAAATATAAAATACAAAAAAACAAGACATTATTAATTTACAAGGAACAAATATTTGGTGAACAATGCATTGATCAGCCGAACGACTCTTGCAACGGGTGACTCGACTGACCGGCGCGAAGAACAAGTTTTAAGATCTTCGTGCTTCAAGAGAGTGAAAAGATAGCGTTCCTAAAAGATTTTTTTTTAAACCATATCCGCTCTCTATTCGGAGCATATGGCCATCACGTGGTTCCTCCAAGCTTCTATGTCCCCCGCCAGTCTCCTCGCTTCCACCCAGGTCATCCCAGCGTCCTGTAGCTCCGCCGCATACATCCTATAGATTGTCATCAGCGGCCTTCTAGGGCAACGGAAGCCATCTGGTTGGTAGAAGAGACAAAAAGAATTCAGGCTCCCTTGTGGCATTTGCAGCACGTGTTCAAGCCAGGTCAATCATCGCTTTTTTATTTTGGACGTAATAAGAGGCTGGTCCGTCCGCTCTCTTACCTCCGAGTTCCTGACAAAATCAAACCACCGTACTCCTAGTATTCGCCGCAAACATCTGTTTTAAAAGCACAGTATACGGTTACCCTGCACCTTGGTTAAGTGCCATGACTCACCACCGTAAAGCAACACCGTCAGGATGCATGCGTTGAATAAGTGGCACTTGGTTCTGACCGAGTACAACCGTGAGTCCCAGACTTTCCGCATTGAGTTAAAAGTTGCTCCAGCTATCCTTAATCAGATTGCTAGCTCTTTACGCGGATTGCCATCTCCCATGATGTCTACTCCCAAGTACCTGAAGCCGTCTACTCTCTCGATGTCTTGCCCCACGCTCGTCATAGGGTTGTCTGGGTCTGGACAGAAACTGTTGCAGAGCACATTGGTTTTACTCGCATTGACTTTGAGCCCAATGCGATACGAGTTGCTCTACAGCCTGTCCATTGTTTCCTGAATACCCTCGACAGATTTGTCAAATATGACTGCGTCGTCAGTATGCTCGAGGTCGCATAGTATTAGATTAGGGGCAACGGCTACACCTCGGTCAGGTGCAATTGACTTCCTCAGGATGAAGTCGAAGATTATTATGAAGAGGAACGGAGCCAGAACACAGCCCTGTCTGACCCCGGTTGAGACCCCAAACCATTCTGTCGTTACGTCGCCGATTCTAACACAGCATTCACTGCCCTCGTGCATGCATTTGATGATGGCGATAACTTTTGGTTGGATATTACTCTTTTAGAGAACAATTAAAGGGAAAATATTTAAATTTTTTGAAATAGAAATATCGTAGAAATCTTTTATGAATTCGCTTCAATTTCAGCCTGCAGGAATTTTCATATGGTCTCTAGATAATAGATCTATATTCAAGCGTACTGAGAACCAAGGAAATGTATAGAGTGCGAAACACAGTTGGGTTTTTGAATAGTTTACTTTGCCTACCTATAAACCCAAAAAGTTTGATAGCACGCATAGCAATGGAATTAATATGTAAATGAAATGTGAAAGACCAATCCAACGTTATACCGAGATCAACAATTCCAATCAAATGTTGTAAAGTATTATTCGATATCACATAGTTATATTTAATAGGAAATCTTGAGCGAGAGAAAGAAATGCCAAAGCATTTCGAAATTGTTTGAATCATATTTTTTCGAGAACCTGAAGTTGAGAAACCCATAAAATAGTATGAGCTAGTTGAAGCTTAATCTGAAACAATGCTTTCTTTATTTACGAATAAAGTTATTGCTCAATTTTTTGGAACATATCACAAAATTTTGTATAAGCTCCATTTTAACTCTGTATTTTTGTTTTTATCTCTGAATATTATTTTGTATGAGCTTCATATTTTTCCACGCGGTTTTTCGTGGGACGTATCTATAATACCACGTAAATCAAGATGTGGTTGTATGCTTGCTTTTCTTCTAGTGCTGTATTATATCTAGAGTTGGTGACATAATCACAGTTTCTCTCAATTGAAATGCATATACAGACAGCATGGCAGACCTAAGCATTAACTTTTATCATTTCAAAACAGCTTATTGATGCAACTCTGTTAGAATCTATAAAATTTTGAGTCCACAATCTATCAACTTTTATTTTATGTCGGCTATCATTGTTCGAACCTTTACGTCGTAGAGTCTACAGCGAGTCAAACATTGTCAAATTTGTTAAAATACAACGAATACGCTTGGCCAGACATAATATCACGCATGGATGAGTGGAAACTGACTAATCTCCTCAAATTTTCTACTCCTGAGGGAAGATGGACTGTGGTAAACCTCGGCTTTGCTGGATAGACGGGTGTCACAAAACCTACTAGTGCTGGAGGTCGACGTTTGACGTAGGAAGGCGAAAATCCGAGCGGAGTTGAGGAGAATAATTGAAACGTCCGGGGTTCACCCCTGACTATAGCACCATTTAAAATAAGAAGAAGAAGATGCTCTATAGCCATATATTTTATTTATCGATTGACTAGTCTAAGTTAGAAGTCCCAATTATACAAAGGAGTACGTTCTTCATAAGAGAAACACAACAAGAAAAAGCTTTATTTATTTGTGAATTTATCGTCGCTAAAGCTTGCAGTATGTTTTGATGTAGTCACAATAATAAATGTCGTTTAAAAAATCTTTTATGAAAACACTAAATTTATTTCTAGAGTAAATTGAATATCATTTTATTATCTTAAGTATTTTTCTATCTATTTAATTAAATACATAAAGACGATTATCAAAATAAATGGCGATACCAGTATTTTTAACAATATGATATCGTCTTAGTGAAATAATAATTATATACATCGACAGTGTTTTGGCTAATTGATGTAACCCTCCGAATTGATATTGTTCAGAAGAGAGTAAAAACTGTTTTTATCGAAAACAGTATATGGTGAATTGCGTTATGAATCTTTGAAATGCACTCCTGTAAATTCTCATATTTGCAGATACGGGATTATATGTAAGAAATTTTGATAAAATAGTGGCTTAGATTAAGTGGCCGTGTCAGAATTTTTAAACCTAAAACCAATGTAAAATGTTTCCCTTCCTCAAAGTGGTCAAATTATTTTTCTAATTCAAATTTGAACTGTTGAAATTTTGTGCATTTCCATGTATTTCATCACTCACAAAACGGGTTTCGCCTTTCGGCATCTTCAGGCATTCGAGTACACGAATGGACTCAAGCTGACGTCAATTAGTCCGGGTCGTCAGTGACGAAATACATGAAAATGCACAAAATCTCACCAATTTAAATTTGATATTGAAATTCCATCAAACACTCTCGGTCGATGTCTTAATCTTTTTAATTTAAACTATTTGGCAGAAGTCTCTTCTCTCGTTTTATAAATGAGATCCGATCATTTACTCATTTTTGTTTATTTTGAGGGTTACATCCATTGGCCGAAATACCGTCGACTAAATAACGTATATGATTTCTTACATTACTTACCTAAAATCTGATAATAGAACATTTATCTGATATTAATTTTTAACCTGAATAAACTGAAAACTGAGCAATTTATAATCTTTAAATAAAACAGAGAATTCTAAGAATTAAATCAATTAGCCACCAAAAATTACAACTATTCATCTTTGATTGTTGTTTACTGGTAATAATTTCCTTTAAAACGTAAATGTACTTAACAGTAAATTATTTCACGATGTTGATTCTAAATAGAAATCTTATAATCTTATTGTAATTTTGCAAGTTTCAGCTTACTGAACATCGATAAAATCCCTCTAACTTTCCCTTAATGCTTTTGCCAAACACATTTAATTCCACGAAGCAATATACGCTAATAGCGGTTTTACAACGTCGGAAAATTTTATGTATTCAGCAATAAAGATATGCAGGTGAGTATGGGGGACTGAACAAGTTTCATATTTTAGTACAGCTAGAGCCGATGTAAATTTTGAAATTTCCAATACGTCAAAGAAAAAATATATCTTTTGCCTACAAAATATTCAATCACTCTTATAAAGTATAAAAATGTACTCAATATTTTCGACTGAAAAGAGTTTATAAATCGCTTTGAATAAATTTTTTTTTAAATATACCTACTTTATGATCAGTGATTAAATATAAAATACAAAAATTGACTGGGCACACATAAAATAAATAATAAAATAAAGCATTTAAATACAACTATAATACAAATATAGCATTGAGCTTATCAAAAATTCCATTACGATAAGTATATGAAATTATATTGACCGTAAAAAATAAATGAGCATTTCTTTGAATGTAAATATCAACATAAAAAGTTCACAATCATGGGTCAATTTTGATATAGAAATTTAGAATTATAATAAAATATTGAAATAAGAATTTATAAAATAATCGGGAAGGCGTAGGTATATTAATTAATTATGAATACTTACGAGAAACACTCACGAGAAGCTAGAGAGCTTAGAGATCTTTGGTTTAGAACCATGGACGTTTTCAGAACGGGCTTCAAAAAAGTGAATGATTTAGAGATGTAGCTGTTTCGTTTTATAATGAAGATTTAATTTGAAAAAAAGTTTAAAAGCATTGGCTATTCGGCTAAGGAAATGAATGTCAAAAAATTAGATTTCGTATAGCTTTTTTAAAATATTATTAGTAATACAATGAAATTTATATTTACGGTAAAAATTATTATCAACAATCTATATATATATATAAAAATGAATGTCTGTTTATTGGTTTGTTGGTTTGTCCGGATCTTATGGGCTCCTAAACTACTCAACCGATCGCGACGAAACTTTCAGGAAGGACTTATTGTGATCATGCCGGGAAATATTATATAAAATAAATGTTTGTTTGTCCTTTATGCGTTCCTTTACCATTCATACGATTTCGATGAAACTTCGGTGAGTTGTTGTGTACACACCCGTGAAGCGTTCTGAAGAAAAAAATTGAAAATCTAAAATTGAAAAAAAAATCAAGTGACATCTAGGAAAAACCTTCTGATTTATTCGTGTACGCACCAGACGAAAAACAAAAATATTGTGTTATAACCAGACCTGAAGATGATGGGCTCGAACCGGGTAAGTCTATGAAATTTCGGCCTGTGCAGACCTCTAATCCAAAAGCAGTTCAATAAACAGAATTAAAACACAAACCCTTTCTTTCTTTGAGTGGCATTGCAACGCATGCCTGGTACTCACTAGTATAATATATTATATCGTCGTTGTTCTGGAAGAAGACAGTAACTGAAAAATACTAGTTTTGAGTAATTGGACTTTGAAGCTTTTCAAATGTTTGAAATGCTATACATTTTTCATTATTTTGGTTTGGACAGAACAACTTTTTAGTAAAAGTAGAATTTATAAAAATAGATGTGTTCTTTCATACTGTATAGTTAAAAAAAGGGACATTTTGATGTAACTAACTCAATACGTAATTTTTTCGATTTAGTGTTTTCTTCCAGAACAGCGACGATATTTACTGTAATACTTTATGTTTACTACAAAAATGAAGTTGACTTTCTATTGGAACTAACAAACAACATCTAAGAAGAGTTAGACAGTGCATACATTCGATGAATGACAATGTTATACCATCGCTGACATATTGGATTTTCTGTTTTTCATAAAAACTTTTAAATGTAAATGACAGTTTTTTATGACATATTGTGATACATTTGATTTATTTAATATATATGAATAAGAATACGTAATATATCAATAGAATGGCAGTTTTATTGTAAATAGTTTGCTTGAATAATGAGCATATTAAGGAAAATAATTAGTTCACATCTAAAGTATGATTTTGGCTCGTCACTCATAACAGATATTCAGTAATGCTATTATTAGTTTTTTCCCTCTCCACGTCTAGTCAAACAGCATCAAGTCAAATAACACAGTTATAAATTTTATGCTCAGTACAATTTTGATGATTTTTCAATAGATATCTCAATATAAATTCTTATGACGACCAGTATATATGTTTTTGTCAAAACAAAATAAGTTGTGTTATTAATAAAATAATCATGAACACTGAAATTTACTGCTTATGAAACACTCCTGGATATAATGGTTTTAGTACCAGACCTGCCAAATCTCAAAAAATAATCCTACTCAAGGCACTAATTACCACAACATAGTTGAGGTTCTTCTTTTAAAAAATCAAAATACTAATGAATATAATTTAAGACATCGACTGAGGGTGCTTGATGGAATTTCAATATCAAATTTGGATTATTGAGATTTTGTACTCTTCCGTGTATTTCATCACTAACGACCCGGGTTTCGCCTTTCGGCATCTTCAGGCATTCGAGCTCACGAATGGGTCAGTTCGAGTCCATTCGTGTGCTCGAATGCCTGAAGATGCCGAATGGCGAAACCCGGGTCGTTAGTGACAAAATACATGGAAGTGTACAAAATCTCAATAATCCAAATTTAATGAATATAAATTAAAAAAGATAATCACAAGCATACTGTGACACCAAAGCTGGTTGGTTATTGATAAAGTTAATGATTGTTTTTTTTAATATATATATATCTTTTCATAAGAAAAGAAATCGTAGAATATTTCGTTTTTATGAGGCACAAAGAATTTATTGTACGACACAGATGGACTTATATTTTCGGTGTTGAAGAAACGAATTCCTCATAAATGACAAGTTTTTTTATACGATCTGAAGATTGCAGATATCATCTTACGATAGCATGACTATTGAAAATAAACGGCACCCAGTTATATTATTACTATACTCTATTCATATGAAATACCACTTTAACATTTATGTGGAGATAGGGAGAAAAAAATCAGGTCATAAATATGCTACGTGATATCAATTTAACTTGCACGATTGAGAAACAGGCCTAGTTTTCTACACCATTTATCATAAATTTCCTTGCAGAATACTTTTTATATTACCCTCTCAGAAATAGCTTTCAGATTCTAGATGTAACAATGATAGGTAAAAGCCTCTGGGGAAAGCGATGTTATATTTTTTGCAACATTATTTTGTATTTTTGACATTGATTACTGACCTTTAAAATACAGATTAATACATCACTTTGATATAAATGATTCAAGCGAGACTGAAATCATAACCGTTTTATTTTCATTTGAAAACAACAAAGCGATCAAAAAGCGAGTTTAATAAATAAAGCGATCTAAAAGCCTTTACTAATTTGAGGCTCGAGATATAAATGGTTTACAATTAAATTGAATTCTGCGCTTTTTTAAATATTGCGAAATTAGATAGTAGTATTGTCTTCGATCTATTATAGTTTATATTTTAAAAATTTTTGATGAAAAAAATAAATGATTTGAACAAATGAAATGAATTTTCAAAAATTCCTGAACCAAATCATTTTACTTTGTGTGGACTATCAATGGAACATTTCAACAATCCTCCAATTTTACCTTGAAAGTGATTTGAAAATAAAGATTATGAACGCAATAAAAATGATAAATAGAGTGAGTAAAACTATTCTCAATTAGTTTCTTATGACATAAGTAATATATTTTTAAAAATAGAATATACGTTTTTTAATAGTTACAAGGTGAAAAAATCACTATGTCCTTATTATGTTTTACTGAAAAACAAAATAAAATTTACGTACCAATCACCAAAACTTTATTATTTTTCTATGAATAAATTTTCAATGTATTAAAAATGATTCTTATAACGACTATCGAGTAAATTAAATATTTTTGGAATAATGAATGATTGGCAGAATTGGCAGTTGAGAAAAAAAGTACAGTTTATTTAGTATTCCAAGGTTACGAAAAATAGACAAACAATACTCAATAATCTCACAAGCAATTTAAAGTTGTTTTGTTCCCAATTTACATAGCCCTTCGTCAGAATACACAAACAAGCAGGTTGTCCAAACTAGCACCATTTGTATTCATCATCTATATTGAGTAAAAATTTCATTAACAGTTGCTCTTGCAGTAATAGACGTGTTTACGCTAAAGGAATTTCCCATTTATATTCCGAATTCCCAATGCTACAGAGCCTCGTGTGAAAGTAAAACACCACGGTGTACGTGCGGTGGCTCACAATTTTTTTGCATTTCGCTTTTTACAATGCTAAAGTGTTTGTTGTAGGACATTACATCAGACAGGTTTGAGTTTTGAAAGTCATAAAGGTAGAATGGGCGCGCACTGAAAGAGTATCGACCAAATAATAAGTGGCGCCGGGGAAATGCTCGGAAAACGATTGTCAGTCTCACGTCGTTATATTGAATTAAATGTTCGCTGATTTAGATTTGGAAGCACGCAAAGTGGCATTTAAAATGCTATGCATTTTGGCGGTAGTAAGGGTTCGAAACGTGATGCAATCAACCCGATAAGCGTTTCGTATTTATTATATACAATAATTTACAGGTAGTACTGGAATACATTTTCTACGAAAAAGTTGTGAAACTAGAACGAAATTATACTCATTATACGTTTTACTCGTTTGATTTATGTTTCAGAATAACGTAATTACTATGTTACGTAAAAACGTATAACTATTTGACACACCCTGGTTTTTTTGTTAAGTTTAAGTTTTATTAGGGTCCATAACTGAGAGCGCCCAGCGTTAATGGCAATGATTCGTGGAAGTGGACCAGATTCTTGTCGTGAAGGGCGTTTAGCCAATCACCGGTGGACACGTTAGCTGGACGAGTCCATTTTTGACGGAAAGGGGTGGCTCCGACGGTGCGGGGAGTCCGATTTTCGATTTTTGCGGTGAGTCGATTGCCAGCTTTCGAGCCAAGAAGAGCCGCCGGCCCCGTGGCCGGCACAGTTGACGTTGTGGATTGCTTGTGTTTGTTTTGAAATTGGACTTAATTTAAAATCGTTTGTCGAGTCACTTGCATTATAACTTAAAAGTAAATTCATGTGTTAAGTAAATGTAAATGTAGACTCAATTTTATGTGTTAGGAATATTTTTGTATTTTAAACCACTGCATCTTCGATTAAAATAAATAAGAGTTGAACCGGATATGAAATGGTGTTTGTTTGAGATCCCAAACCTTCCAGAACGTCGATAACTAACCATTCGCCTCTCTTCGATTGGAGTCTTCTCACATTGTTATATCTTGGAGTTAAGAATTGTATTTATTGAACGATTTTAATATTTTATATTGAAATGTAATGATTGAAAATTTTATGTATTATTTTTAACAAACATTGCAATAAATTTCATATTCTCTTATCTATGCAGAACTATTTTGTATGTAATTACTTAAAAAGACAGCCTGTTTGTTTGATTTAAATGTAATGTAAGTATTAAATGTTAAAACGTTTTTGAATGATAGAACAAAAACTGTTTCCAAAAATGTGACGATGACGTGCGTTCAAAAGTGTTTTCAATAAAATTTGATAAATAAATCATAATGACTTTCACCAAGTAAAAATGCCGATAAAATCAAAAAGGTATAAATGTTTGTATACAAAGATACTTGATTATATTTTAAGCTTCAAAGCCATTGTTTAAATTTACGAAAACTGCCACTTTCTTTCTTAATAGCACTGGTATAAGTCATACTTGATGGTGAAAATGATGTTTTCTTAATATCTTATAGTTTTTAGACAAATTATAATGGAAAATTTGAACAGGAGATGTTTGCAAGACATATGCATGTACATCTGCTACTCAATTTTCTTTTTTAATTAAGTTTATGATACTGATACGGAAAGTTGTTTGATGATATGTCTCTCTATATTACATTTTTCAAGATCAAAAATAGTGATTATGATTTGACACAAATATTTCGTTTAAACGTTCATTTTGTTGTAAGAAATCTTGGTCGCACGACCGAGTAGGAAGTGAGCCCACTCGGCTATGCCGACGAACAGTATTTCAAAACAAATATAAAATCAACTGCTTTATTTTAAAACCAGCCAAGTATAAAGTTTTTTTAACAGCAGGAATTTAACAATTCCGTTGCATATCTTTTTTTTCTAAGCAAGTGATTTTTGGAATTGTTAAATACCGCTTGGTGGTTTTCAAGTTTTTTTCTATGTCCAGAAAAAAATGACCTAGCGAAGTTTGCTAGAAATTAATTATTTTCTACTATCAATACTAAGCACATCTGATCTGTACATTTTTGATGTAATAAACATAACGAATGAAACAAAGAGAACAATATTAGTATTTTTGTTATGACCATTATTCTTGTAGCAGTTTCCGTTTTTATTTATGTATATAAAATAAGATTTGCATTATTCTGTCATAAACATTCATTTTGTAAAGCGCAGTGGTAAACATTTATTTGAGACACGGCTTATGGTAGTCACTCGCAAATCCTTGGTGATAAAAATTCTAGAACTACAAAACAAGACGAGTATACACGGCGAGGTATATTGTAACATCTAACAAACATACATTAAATATGAGATATATAATACAATTCTCTAATAATTACTATTTTCGGGGTGAAAAATAAAAATCTACATCGGCTGGCATCTGTGGCTTAGTGGTAAGAGATTTAACCTAGCCATCAGATGGGCTCAAGTCCCGTCAAGGTCAATATAGAAATTCGGATTTTTTAAAATTCAACGCTAAACTTAGTATCTTGGGCATGGTTGTTTGAGACATTAATAATTCTTCTCGGATTTATCTCATTATATGATTTTTCATCTGGATACTTTAAAACCTTCAAAATAACTGACGCCTTGTTTATTATTAGCTAATTTAAATAAATTTAGTGCGTTACCTCCATCATCATCGTAAATTTGCAGTTACATTTATAATTTATTTTTAAGTGAGCCTTTTGAATAATAATAAAATTAAATTCTACAAAGAACTCACAAATGTTAATAAGTATTACTAATATAAGCATTTAATAGCAAAGTTAAAGATTAAACTGAATTTTGCTGTCAAACTTCCAATTTTCGACAACGCTATACTTAGTAAGCTTCTTATATCGACTCACTAATTATTTATTTAAACGGAATAGTGTTATTATCTATCGAAAACTATTATAAAGTTATCATGAACGAAAAGCCATCTTGAAATATTATTACAATGATGGTGAAGCTATTACAAATACATTCTAAGAAAACGTAGCTTAGCTATAACTTTTTAAAACATTAAATATTTAAAATTCCCTATATAACTCAGTGTAGAAATTTAAACGTTTTGCTTTATGCCAGCATCAATATTTAATGAATTGCTTAAGTAATACAACAATTATCTCAAATTGTTGTTAATGTGTACGACGTTAATGCTCAGAGCAACTAGGGAAACACGAAACTGAGCGAGGGGAAAATCACAAAGGACAAATATAACTTTTGATCATCAATTCACTGACGTATTTCATAATAAAATTTCCCCACACAGAGAACAAACATTAAACGAGCATAAACTTAGACCTACCATCTATTATTTGTGATGTATACAAAATGGTACAACATAAAATGCTACTACCCAGCTTGACAGAGGATAAGTAAAGCTCTAAATGTACTTCCCACAGAAAATGTTTTCTGAATCACCCCTCACAGCTGTCACTAATACACATACAAAAAATAATTGTCGTATAAACGTGAAAATGAAACAACTAAAATTTTTTTTGAAAATGTCACTATGTAACGTTTGCTGGAATAAATATTTTTGTATTTCAATTGCAAACGAAATTCAACATAAATAGAATTCGTATTTTGGTGGGTTTTTTAAAGCTCTAATTCATACGATTCTGAGAATATTAATACCTGAGAATGGAAAGTATTGTGTTAACAAAAATAAATAAGCCTTATTTATGGCGAAAGGTCTGAGTCTACTAAGCCCAGAATGTTTTGTTACGCTGGTTAAAATTAATAAATTTATTCTAAGAATTACGTTTTCACAACCCGGATACTTGTGACAAATGAATAGATTCAAAATAACCTTTTTTATGTTAAAGACCCAAAGTAACACTTTAAAGATTTAATTTTTAAGCGAACATTTTTTATATGTAAACTTTTTATTTTTAAATATCATATAAACTATAATTATCAATCATTGTTGATGGTGAAATATGTTCCTCGAATTTTCTGCAAACATTAATTCGCATTCGAGTAACTTACAATATTCCATCGTTAATATTATGTATTCCCCCACACCATGGATTCATTAGGAAATCTTTTGCAGAGTATAATTCTGTTATCTTGAAATTTAATATGATAATCACACAAATACTACCAGCCTGCTTTCCAGATTGTAACTAACAAATTCATTTCATGTAAATTATAAATGAATAGCAATCATTAAGGAACAATATTCAACAGTATGATACCAGTCACATTACATTAAATATTTTTTGGATTTTATTAGGTATGCAAGAAAATACCTAACTGGCAGCAAAAAAAGTATTTGAAAACATTATAAAATTAAATAAAAGAGAGCTATTAAAAGATTTAACACGCGAAATTTGTTTAACGATGTGAATAATATACAAATATTTTTTAGAATAGATGGTGATGATATTTCATTATTTTTAAAGTTGGAAGTTAATATATTAATAAATGTTTTTCGAAATGTCAGCAAAAGTAAACAAGAATGTGTATATTCCTTCGTGATTTAACTTTCTGTCCGCAACTTACCAATCGCATCGTAAAGCTAGTTTATTATTTGCCATATCAAGTTAACGAACTTTGATGTCGCCGTTTGCAGTAATCTTCGTCGGCAGACGTTTTCATTTTCCTAGAAAATATATTTTACTACGAATTTTATAAAAATTAACGTGTCGACATTTATAATTTATACATTTATTACGGTCGAATATACTTTTGACAACATTAAATATAGAAAACTAATTGATGCCTTGTGTACATTTTCATATGAATCAAATTAAAACATTGTGGCGTAAGCTACATTTTTCTCGTTTTGAGAAAGGATTAAAATACACGCTGAAATAAATTACAGTGCATACAATTTTAAGTGTTTACTGGTCCAAAGTAATATAACCTAAAATTTGGTGTATTCTTAGTAAAAAGTACCGATTATTGCATTGCAATAAAACTTACATCATGATGTCTTCCTCCAGATTGGACATAGTGCCGTCAACAAAGCCGTCATTTCGTTTTTATGTTTAACCTGTCTGGTACTACGCCTTAATTCGTTTATTTTCAACAGTTTGACATGACTAAGTCGACATAAATTCAGGACACATGTCAATATTTTCATAACATGTGACTTACGACATTATGAATTTAACCAGCTCACATTGATTCATTCTTATTGTACGTTTTTAATGTGTAAAAATAATCCCCTTCAAAATGTTTACTATCCATACTATAAGTGTTGACTAGAAGTGTTGACTTCGGGTAAAAATAATCCATTTAAATGTAAACTTTTCAAATTAAAATTTTAAAAGTGTACCGAATTAATTCAATATTATTAAAAGGCTGTTTATACATTCTCTAAACGTTAACAACGTTCTCATTATGCAGTAGAACAGTTATGCATCTATTGTGAGAAGACCTATTTATCTTAATAAATATTTCAATGTAATTAACAAAAAAAAAAAAAAGATTATATATTTTAAATATTACGTAAAATGTTTTTTTGTAAAATAATTTTCCTATATTAAAATATAGGTAATTGAAAACGTCTGAAGAGTTGAGCGAAAAAAGGTTTGAAAATGAGGAGTCCATAACACAAGTCAGATATCTGTTCAAGACACCGCTAATGACACTATTGCTTTAGCTAAGCTCTAGCAAGAGATCATTTTCTCGCATCTTTAATCGACATATTTTATGTGTTAAAAGAAAATAGAATTCACATATTGCTTAAGTGTTCTACAGTATACTGTAGTGTAGCTCACTATTCAAACTGTGACACATTTTTTCAACCATTTAAACAAAAAAATCTAAGATGTTATATATTTACATTATATTTTTTAATGTGTTAAGAGAATATAGTAGACCTTTTGATATTTAGTGAAAATCGTTAATCGTTTACCGTTGCCTAAATCTCATAAAACGTCAAAAATTAAAACGAGTATTTGTTTACAATATTGCACATTTATTTCCATGGAAATAGTAAAGTTTTCAAGCTTGTCTAGCAAAGATTTGACAGCTGTTTTTCAGATATGCTTTTAACTACTTTACTGCTTTATTGCTATTTTAGAGTTTAGGTTACCGAAATTTGATGTCTAAGACGAAATCGTAGAAAAAGGTTTTTTTGTAAAATGAAATTTGCAAATTATTTACTAAAACGATTTTTAGTCACAATTTTTTTCTGAATATATAAACTGTAACTTAATATAATAAACACAATTTTTCATCTAGTTTTTTACTCTTATTATCTTACCATGAAATTTAGCTACTTTAGTACATACTTTATACCAGACCAGAAAATTGTCTCATAGTTATTGTAAGGGAAGATAGTTTCAAGACAATGTAACTTGGCTGCAAGCTGCAAGGATAGCTACAATCTAAAACGTAGGAGACATATAGGATAATTGGCATGTTAGACATGAACAAGACAGATGAGAGTCTAATACTCTCTCGAGTGATGACTTGGCAATGATGTGAGTGACATGTTAACTTCATATAACTTAAGGGAAAGGATATAATATGCATTTAATCTTCTCTTGCAAGTACACATGCTAGCAATTTACTAACCCAATCCAGATAAATGTATTTTTACAACAATACAACGTTCAATCCTATTTTTAGATTATATTTCCATAACCGACGTTGCTTTGGCCAAATGATGTAACCCTAAAAAAATACAAAAATGAGTTTATAATTGAATGTCATTTTAAAGACGACAAAGCAAGCCAACTGATGAAAATTCTATAATATTTTAAAAAATAAAACACAATTCACTTTTACTACTGCCACATGTTTATAATGATTAGGACCGGTTTGACTCATTTCAACTTCAGTTGATGATGGTCGTAATGATTAAAATCGTTCCTGATCATTATAAACATGTGGAAATAGTATAAATGAATTCTGTTTTATTTTATAGAATATAATGCTTTTCCACCAAGAATTGACAGTTAAAACCTTAAAAGAGAAATTATATGAGTAAATTGATACATTTTTTGGAAGGGAAACATCATTTTATATTGGTTTTAGATTTAAAAATTCCGACCAGGCCACTTGATGTAAGCCACTATTATATCAACACTCCCAAAGTATAATCTCGTATCTGCAAACATTATAATTTACAGGAGTGTATTTCAAAGATTCATAATGCAACTCACCATATAAAGTTTTCGATAAAAACAGTTTTTATTTTCTTCTATCCTATTTTAATTTTGAGGGTTACATCAATTGGCCAAAACACAGTCAATTTTTATTCGTAAAACTAAAATCATAAAAATAGAAAAATGAAACATACGGAATTTAGATTCAAGCGCAAATGTTATTATCATCATTTATAAAGCAGCAACTGCCATGATCATTGAATGATCTTAATTTTAGAAACACGAAGATACACAATTTACAACCAATTTTTTTTCGCTTCTGTTATATACGTTACTTTCAACTTAATTGTTGGTTCTATAACCAGTCAACCGGTATTGGGATTTTTTTACTCGGTTGCTTAAACATAAGCTTGAATACCGACATAAAAAGATGTATGTACTAATTTTTTCAATCGATTTATACATGCATATAATCTCTTATTGCATCCACACTAGGGGAGGGTAGGGAGCGCTACGCAGTCCTGTGAAGAAGATCCTGTATAAAAAGCTAATGTACTTAACTCCGTTCTAGTAAAAACAATTTCCATTGAGATGCACTAATGTAGGGATCAATATGTTTCAGGGGGTGGGAGGTGGAATCGCTGCCGGAGCCCCTGCTCTAATAGTATAGTATATGCTACACATTAAGGGCGGATGGTGCACTTAATGTTCAATACAGATTTATTATACTTTCATAACGAATGTTTACAGTCAAATTATTAACATTATTACAGTACATCAGAGTTTTTTGTGATATTCAGACGAAGTGAAATGTATGGATTTTGGTAGTAATCTTACAGTGTAATATTTTTTTCTCGATTATTAAATTTAAAAAATAATAATTTGTGTTCTAGAATGCGTATGTATGTCCATTTTTTATTTTTTCATCTTTACCTATCTTACGACCCTATTTGTAAATGGAATACAGATTGCTTAATCTTACTATGCAACTTAATCTTACTTTATTAATCACTTTTAAGGTGTTAACTGTCAATTCTTGGTCGGAAGACATTATATTTTAAAAAATAAAACACAATTCATTTGTACTACTTCCACATATTTATAATGACTGGTTTCGCTCATCACGAGCATTATCAACTGAAGATAATCACCAGTTGATAATGCTCGTAATTAGCGAAACCGGTCCTAATCATTATAAATATGTTGAAGTAGTACAAATGAATTGTGTTTTATTTTTTAAAATTACTTAATCAAGCTGGGGCTGAAACGTTATGAGTCAAAATATTCCGCATGAAAATGTTTAAAAATAAATACTCCTTTCATATAAGACTTAGATACACTGATTTATAAAATAAGGAATGTTCATTTCAATTTTGTAACCAGTTTTTTTTTGCGACGATAAAAAACAAATCGCTTCAAAAAAATATGAATTCAAATCTGATTGACAGAAAGGGGAAGGATAGAACAAATAAGACGGCATAAATGAGAATTGGTAAGACGTGAATAAAAAATAAGTTTCTAAAGGTACGTTTAGACTGGATCAGATGGTTTACATGATATGGGGACGTGAGGAAAAAGAAAAATGACTCAGTGTTGATTATTAAAAAAAAACGTTCGTTAGTGGAGCAAAAAACTTCAGTGTTTCAACAATGTGGCAAATTTCGAGCAAACTTAGAAACACTTTAAAAAATCAGTTGGTTTTTCACACGTAATTAGACATGTTTAATAAATTTAATTAGCTTTACAACCCTGCAAAATTTATATACATTGACAGAGTGACAAAGAGAGCTGAATATGACATAAAACACGAGATGTCAAGTGCAATAAATTCCTTAGATTTCTTGATGCCAGTACCCACCATATAGAAGTATCATTTTTCGAACAAATTTGATCACCTGTGTACTAAAACGGATTTGGGCTAACCAATTTGAACTAAATATTAAAAATATGAAACAGTAAATTACAGCAGATTATTTTAAAAAAAATAACGCAAATCAGATTGAAACTTTGAAAGACTAAAAAATATCCTTCCGATGAATTATTTCTTTAGTTATGTTTGTAGGTTCCAACAGTGGGTTATGAAAAAATTCATAGCATTACTTGCAAAAATCGACTGAGATAAAACTCTTGCATTTAATTTCCGTGATACCGCATGGCCCGAAATTCTTGAAACTCCATTAATGAGCCTTTAGTATATATCTGTATAAATAAGCCCACAATTTTGTTCGAAAATACTATCTAACTCTCATTAAGAAAAATGTAGGGAGAGAACTTTGGTAAGAAGTTAAATGAAAGTGAGCGTTTTTAATTAAGAAGTTTCTTTTATAAAAGAAAATCATTTGATTGTTGCCACACAGTGACCTGGAAGGCCATATATACCTTTTCCTATTACAGAACTGACTCGAAATGTTCCCTCCTCCAATGAAAACATCAGATGTTTGTTTTTATTACCCCGCAAAAGGATGTAAACAAAATCAAATCGCTCCAAAAGAAGGATGTGCCGCGAAATAAAAAATCGAACGGCTCTCAACTTCTTCCCATGAAAACATTATTTCTGATTTATTTATATTCATATATTTGCCAAAGTCACTTTTAATGTGCCAATAATTATTGGTGAAATGTATATTAAAAAACAACACAATTGTTTTGTAATACTTTTTTTAATGATCAGAACCGGTTTCGCTCTTTCCGAGCATTACTAACTGAAGTTTTAATTTTTTTTCAATAATTAATTAATATAAAACAAATAAATGAGACATTGAGTATATACCTAAAAGTTTGTTTAGGTATATACTCAAAAAAGAAAACAATAATAACGTAATAGATGCAATAGTTGTGATGAGAACTAATCGTTTGCTCTTAAATCTATTTTTTCAAGATTTGGTATGTCAGAAACGGATGACAGCCCAATTGACACCTACGCCTCTGGTGTGTCAATTCATACATCAATCGAGAAAATTAATGCACGAATACACTTTATTCCAATATTAGAGAATCACCATTTGTGATCAGTCGTGATAACAATATATTTACTAAAAATGAAAAAGTTATTCATTAGAATATTGTCGATTCATCAAATATTAAAACCGTTAATATTTAACTTAATAGCAGTGATATTTTTAGTTCTAACGATCTTGTTTATGAAAAACATTATTATTCATGATTTGTAGAATATTTGATGTTTTCTTTTGTAATTAATTGTCTATGTAAATCTCAAATATATCTTACAATTTTTATTCCAGGAAAAATTCTGTTTTAAATATTTTCAAAAGCGGTTATAAATTCATGATCGTGGAATTCTGTATATCCAACGTTATAATTCATATTTTATGACTGAACAAACTGATTTGATGATAGTATTACAAGATATTTTGTTTTTTTTCCTCAGCATTAAATAATTGAATGATTTATCAAAAGAAATTGCTATATTATTAATTATAAAATATTTTTTTCATAAAAATTCAACAAACCATCATGGATTTTTAACCCTTGTTTATTATCATTATCACCATGGGTGCAATTATGAAGGTTGTACCAATAACAATTAACATCCCTACCTATTGTAGGGGCTTTCCACTTCAGTGTTCTGAGCGTACATCATCTATCACCTCACTCTTTAGGCCGTACCGTATTGTGAGACATATCGTTCTTAGTTGGTCTGTGTTTAGACATACGATGCTCATAACCAAACCTCTTTTTCTTTATTAATTGAACTGCATAAGTATTGTCGGACAGACTATAGCCTTACGACCTCTCTTCGTTATCTGTCATGTCTTGGATCGGCGGAGGATTTTTTCTATAAAATATATTTTCGCATGTTTATTTCTTTAATTTCCTGTTGACTACCGTGATTTTATAAATTTGCATTTCATATTTAGTCACTGAATATTGGCTTTATAAATACTGTCAGGTGTACATGTTTCTTAGAGAGAATGAGCGTTATTTAAAATAAATTAACGCTTCTTGCAAAATTACCGCGATGCAATTTGCTTGCCAGCCGAACCTTTCACCTTGGTTGATATTGAAAAAATCTTATTAAAATATATCATTATGGTTCAATATTACTTAAATTCGTGGAAGTAGTAGAGTATAAATAAATGATTGATATTTATTGTAAAACCTAAACCGTTTTTAAATAACATAACTACAAATTTATTTCGTATTCATTAATAAAAATTATGTACCGGTTCGCAAATTCGGTTGAGATTATATAATGGAACATCCCTGTAGCAGAGAAAGCAAGTTTTGTGTCTCCTACCGTTCGGCTTCCTTTGCAATGATTAGGAGCTTTTTCTTTTTTTCGTTACACGTTATGTGCTCATTGCCCGAGGAAGCAATTTATCGATCAATCACGCCACGAGCTTTTATGAACTTTGCCATAAATAACTTCGACGTGTATTAATTGAGGAAAAATTACTCTGCAATACGTATGATGCCAATTTAAAAAGTGAATAATTGCGTATTTAAATTATTCTTCATTGATTGTAGATACAATCCAAGAAATTTACTCATATATTAATTTGGGGATGCAATAAAACATATTCAAATTTAATGAGCGTAAAAATCATATCCCACTTTGTTTTGCTCATTTGTATTAATTTCTTGATTTGTCATATTTATAATTTAATATCTAAGCGTCCAACTTAAATAATTTGTTTTGAATTTACTATCAATATTGAAAAGGTCGAAGACACGAAAGTAAACAAGCAACAACAAACTTTAATAACAAAATTAATTATATATTTTGAAACTAATTTCAAAAGTTTCAAAACACATTCAAATGACTGAATATCAAAACCTTGATTCGCTTTCAATTATAATACAAACAATAAAAAAACTTTAAGGAAATGAGTACAACTAGACGATTGTTTAATTTTGGATATCATCCAAGTTCTAATTCTTGTAGACGAGTTGACATTTTCGTGACACTTACTTTTTCAAGTTGCAATCATTTGATTACTAATTGCTGGCAAGACACTTAGTGTCAAAATGAATGCTAATAAATTTTAAAACACTTCTTTAGAATAAACATTTATCTAATTAAATTAATTTTATATGGCGCAATATTTCAAAAGAAAAATGGAATCGTCATTTACAATAGACAATATAAATACAATCAAGTTACCCCTTTTATTGATTGAATATTCAATGCTTTTAAGTGATAATAGAATTGAAATAAATTGAGTGAAATTTTGGATATTAAATGTATGTACGTATCTAAAAGATGAAGAAAAACGATGGCTTTGAGTGAACCTCTTTGCGAATCTAATGTCGCGTTTTTTACTTTCAAATTCTCTCTTCGTTTTATTATCTTTAACTTCCGCATCTAGATTAATGTATTGATCTAAGCACTTTGAAGTCCTAAATAATTTAACAGAAAATTTATTCAGCTCTTGTTCCAGGCGTCATTGTTTTATCGACACCCCGTATCCAACTTGTGAATTTTACATGAATTCTAGCGAGGCTCATAATAATATTTCGTTCGTGAATTAATTCTAGTCATACTTCAAAAAAGCGTAAATCCGTTTCGTTTCTTGCACTGTTATACATTACGATATATCATTATAATACTTGATCAAACATTTTGATAACGTCTAAAAGACAATGCTTTCTTTACTAAACTAACATTGTACCTACCTTCGTTTAATATTAATTTAATGTGATTTTGTCCAAATTGTAGAATGAAGTAAAGTTGTGACGCTGAAAGATTTGAAATTTATTAATAAAATTATAAATATTTCTCACACTAATGAATCATTTTAAATATTTTTTTATGCTATCCTAATAACTTAAAATTATGCATAAACCTTTTACCGATAATAATAATTGAACGGTAATGATATGTAAACTACTGAAGTGATATTGAATTGCTATTTGCAGAAGATTTTTTCAATAGTACCTTACAAGAATTAGAAGAAAATTTATGGCGAAAAAATCTAATGTGTTTTTTAAAATATTTTAGAATATTATACATCCCTAAGGCATGCTCAGCACCTAATAGGTTTTTCGTAATTTTGATATTACAGAAGGGTTAATAATCTACTCTCTTATCTCGAAAATCATGGAAAAAATCACACTAATATACACTATATTATTTGTTCAAAAAAACTAATTTTCAAATTTATAAAACGATTATCATTCTTTAGGTACCATAAATCTCTATCCGTAAAGCAATATCATTCGATTCAAAACCAAATTAATTGTATATATTAAAACAAAAAAAATGTATTATGTAAGAAAATTATTTATTTCAATTCATTTGGATATGTTTATATATATATATAGGAATCTTTTATTCGACTTGTGTGATTACAGATATATTAACATTTTCGATTAGATCTGCCGCCAACCTTTGCGGTTGACGGCTAGTGAAAAATTATTGTCACCTGTTTCAGAGTGTGAGGTAGTCCAGCTTCTATGACGTTCGATGGTCTTTTTTCTATCACCCGTCTCAGTATATGCTATGACGCGTTCTGTTCGTTGTCTCTGCTTTCGTTAAGTCTTGGCAGTTCGTCCGTCTTGTCCCTCGTATTTATTCGTTTACTTTCATATTAAAAGCTTATTAAATTGTTAGAGTTCGTTTTAATTTATAGAAAAAATGCTTTTCAATCATTTAATCAATTCAATCAATTTAACCACTCCAGCCTGTAGCCGAGTGCTCAACGTTGTTGTCTTCGGTTTCGGTGTTCATCGGTTCGAATTTCAGTGTGGACAGTTAAATAAATTAAAATACCTAGATCATGTTATTTTTTTCAGGAATACGGAGATAAGATAAAGCACAAAGCATTATTTTATTATATACAAAATTAAAAAAAACGGCATAGGAGTTAGCAATGCCTTGGGGAATCTTTCTTACTGATTTCTGTCTCAATCTGACAATCTTACATTCATCTGACCATCTATAGCAACGATTTCCAGCCCGGGTAAGCACTTGGTGGCAAGGGGTACGTAAAAGATAAATAAATAATGGCGGATTTACTGTACTTCTCAAAAACACGTCCAAAAGCTTGGTGAAAACCTCTGAAAACACACAGTATTCTGGTTTTCATGGAGGTAAAAAGAGAAAATACTATGACGAATTCATAAAATTTCGATTTTTGTACACTGGAGATGAAGACTGTCATAAGCCCAAGTCTGTAGTGAGTGGAAAAATGCTGTCAAATGGCAACATGAAACTTTCCCTATATTTACGGTGTCTGCAAACAAAACATTAAAATTATAAAAATAAGCATACTTTGTGACTCTTTACCTTTACACGTTTCGTAGCGCAAAATAAGAATGTACTAATTTTGACATAGTACATCCTGCCAGCTAAAAAAGATTATGAAAATGTGGTTGAAGCATATTAGTTACCGTATCTGAGTATGATAAAAATAAAACAGAATTTTTTTGCCATTGTATAACCCACCCATCCCATCCTCACGGGGCGTAGCGAGAACGATTAGCTAATTACTAGTCCTGTCCTAGCCCTATCCTACTCTCTTCGATAAAGAGAGGTTGAGCAACTGAGTAACAAGCAGTTCTCATAGAAAAAATGCCTCCATTAGGAGACCATATGCTCCACATTAGGAACGGACATGGATTTTTTTTTTTTTTGTAAACCTTCACAAATCTGATTGTTATTGTGGTTGATCGCACAAAATGCTATTTTTTACAGTAGTGGTTCCCTAACTTATTATCCCCATGGACCCCTTCTTAAAGAAAAAACCTGATCATGAACCTCCAAGTAAAATACCTCTAAATAAATGCATAAAAGAAAAATTATAAAATTAATTTTCATGTCCTGAATGGTAAATATATGATGTAAAAACAAAATATAAGTAAATTTTTTGATATTTTAAGTATGATGAGTCCCCGACGTTGTCCACACACCCCCAAATTATTTTTAATTTGTCACAGACCCCTCAGGGGTCATAAAGACCCCTGAGGGTGCGTAGGAACACTTTGGGAATTTAAGACATCGACTGAGGGTGCTTGATGGAATTTCAATATCAAATTTGGATTATTGAGATTTTGTACACTTCCATGTATTTTATCACTAACGACCCAGGTTTCGCCTTTCGGCATCTTCAGGCATTCGAGCTCACGAATGGGTCAGTTCGAGTCCATTCGTGAGCTCGAATGCCTGAAGATGCCGAAAGGCGAAACCCGGGTCGTTAGTGACGAAATTCATGGAAGTGTACAAAATCTCAATAATCCAAATTTGACTTTGGGAATTACTGATTTACAATATACACATTTGAAATAACAGCAACTACATAAAATACAAATATTTTTGTTAAATTAGGGGTACAATTTAGCAATTTAGAATATTTAAAAATATAATAAAAGAAAGGATTGTATTTAGTACCTTGGATACTTATTGTTTGAAACCGGAAAAGATAAAAATACTAAAAACAAAGCACAACTCTCCTGATTGGACAGCATCCTGTCCACAGATTCTTTTCTTTTTGTTGAAAAAAAAAAGAAAACTTTAAATCACGCCTCGGTAACTTCGTTTGAAACACACCTTAACAGATACTTAATTGAATATCTTGTAACGGAATTTCCCTTCTTTTCCTTCCGCGGATAATTTATTTAAAGTAATTAAAAATTTGCTAGTCTCACCAAAGCTTGCATTTTAAGTTACTTCGTTGAAGATTTTTGCCGTCTGACAAATTTCAAATTTAACAACAGTCCAAATTTAAAATCTTTAAGTAACATTGACAAATACATAATATAACTAAAATAACGAAGGATATAAAATAAACGATTAAATAAATAAAAGATATCGACTGAGGGTTCTTGATGGAATTTCAATATCAAATTTGATAAAATAAATATTAAATGTTTTATTAAAATATATAACAAAAACCTTATTTGGAAAGATACCGTGTCAATATAAGACGATATTATCAAACAACTTAATAATAAATAAATAAGTCGTTAACTATTATCAATGCTTGACGATAAAATACCTACGATATTTCTGTAATATTTCCATATTTAATGATCCGTTTTCAGTTATCACTGCTATTATTAAAAGCTATACAGAGTCTGTCTATGGCTATAGCTCCGCTTACACACCAGAAGGGAATAGAGCTTAAATTACAGCTTATCCGAATGTATTGATTTATATTTTAATTTGATTTTAGAGATAGAACACAAGCTTTTGTGACGTTGATTCTTATTCAGTCAAGGCCAGCCAGGGTGTCTACTTTATTTTTCTTGATTTATCTCAAGCAATTTATTTTTAAATTTCAGCTAACTATATTATATACTCGATAACTAAAAAAGAAGCAATTTACTACATATAAGCCATGGAAATATTTTTTTTATAAAGTAAATCAGTCAGAAGGTATGACAATATCAACGTAGAAAAAGTTTAAATCGTTGAAGTTAAAATCTTGAATGGAAAAAAATTCAATCTTTCCGTAGAATATATTGAATTAAAAATTAAAAAAAAGGTAGTTTGAAGGTCTTTATTAATCTAAATGTATATTATTTATGGCTGGTTATGATGATTTTGTTGTTTCTTAATGGAATAAAAATATTAAACGAAAATACTAGCTTCTCGAAAACGTCTATTCAATGAAGGAGAAATACTAAAGAATGTTTCATTTAATACATTGAATAAGAGTGTCTATGTTATTTCTTGGATTGTGTTAAAGCAATAATATTTTCGGATTTGGAGATTCATTATTTATTTGATAGCGGTAAGCTGTTATCAAAGTACCTACTCAAGAAGTGCTGAAATCTGCTACTCTCTCCCAAGGGTTTCTAATACCATTCGAGAAGCAAACCAGAGTTACTGAAGTGGCAAAACGACCTTCCAGTGATACTATGTTTAACTAGCACTACAAAAAAGGAAAGTGTATAGAAATCGTTATATAATCGTGGTCACCCTTCCGCGCGCGATTTCTTAGCCAATATACCGTAAAATATTCGAAAAGTCTTCAGGCGTTTTATTTTTATTTGAGCCTCGCATCCAGCAACCCTTTTGATTTTTTTCTGATGCTAGCATTTTTGTCTCGACGAAATCGAGTGCATATAGCGGGAAATTGGTAAAAGTATTCAGGCGTGCAGCTTGTTTATACATCCTACGTTGGCAGGATAGAGATAATGTAACGAGGTGAAATCTCAAAGAGTCTGCCGAAGTATAAATTACTGTGATCAATCATTGGCTTGTTGTTTGTGAATGGAAATAAATCGAGAGAACAAAAAGGAAATGAAAAGGGACCGGATTCAATGAAAAGTGATTCCGCGATAACCGGAAGCGCGAGAAATAATATTAAATATCACCGATTCCACATTTCCAATTCAAATGGAAACGAGATTTAAAAAATACTGAATTATTGAGGTCACATAAAAATTAGATCCACAGTTGTAAATAAATATCAATGCAGAATGAATGTCTTATCTATACCATTCTACACATTGTGCATTGTGCAAATTATATATATACAACATAAAATTGATTCTGACTTTGACAAGAAGACGTTTGTAGAATAAATTACACGTTTAATATAATAGTTTGCCGCTATTGCTGCTATAAGAAATAAAATAAAATAATGTTTCAACGAATCAATATTAATAAAACTCGAAAACCGTAATATATAATAAATTCAATATCTCGAATTTCAAAAGGTTTTGATGATTTTGATTATATAGCTTAAAAATCGATATATATATTATGTAAGTTTGTATTTTTTAGAGTTGAATGTAAATGCATAATTAAAATATTCTCTATTCTATTTCTCTTAGCTTCATTGTAAAATTAAGTTTTGTGAGAGACTGTTGTGAGAATCAACAAATGAGCACTCCTAAATTCCATTTTGAGGCACAGCTAAACCCATGGTGTAAGACGTATAGGTTAGCTGGAAAAACAATGACAGTCGCCATTTTTGCATTTTTTAACGTCATTCTGTGCTTATTACAAAAACTATATTTCCAATAGTGCTTTGGTGGCAATAAAATTATTTTTTCGTATTTATTTTACAAAAACAATGATCCAGCTCACCATTCTTTCACCATGAGATAAATCTAAAGATTTTCAAAAATGTAAGAAATATTAAAACATATATATATATATATATATCCATTAAGAAATCAATAGGAACTAATAGTTGATCTAGCATTGTGCTAAATATGGAAATGTGACATTTTTTACACTAAAAATTCCATTTACGATTTGACTAAATATAAATCGCAATTGCTTTTTAAAATTATAGCATAGTATTTCGTTAAAGCTCTTCTTTCTTTCAATCATTCTTTACTAAATATTTTTTTAGGAATAATTTAGAATTGCACGATTTCAATCTTCGGCGTCAGAAGTACGTTATATTATATTGCGTATTGCATAAGGCAAATAAACTTGTAGTTACGGAATATGGAAACTATTGCAGATTGCAATCGACAACAGCCTTTGGGCTTCGAAATGTTATGGAATATAAATATAAACTGCATCTATGTAATATTGAATATTCAATCATATTTACTGAAAGACATACATTTCCATCAAAATTTCACCAGTAAAGGATGTGTATATTATAATTGTATTTATAAGATATAGAAATTACATATATTTGTATGTATATGTATACAGTAGATCACAAGATTAATTCATAGGAAGTTCATTTTATTATATAACTAGTATTTTTTACCCGGCTTCACCCAAGATAGAGAACGCTCATATTAGGTTATTAAAATTAGACTTGGCTAGTTTACGTTGAAATTTGGTTTACATTTGAAAATATCACCGTAAACCGTACCTCTTTTGCTACACACACAAAATATAGTCCTCCAACTAACAATAATTTTAAATGTTGAAAACATCTGCAATAAAAGATGACAATTATGCCACCTGCACTCTTGTTATGGCACCGCAGAACTTCTAGATAGACAGCTTGTTGATCTGCATTTAATAATGGCTCCTGCAGCCCCACACACTAAACATACGATCAAAGTCATAGACTAATGTTCGATGACGATTATCCCAGATGCTCACCAAGTTGTAAGAATTTACCAAACTCACTTTCTACCAAATCATGAACATGAAACTAAATATTTAACACAAATATTTACGTTCGCGTTACTATCTCAACTGTCACTTGCAGAATATATTAGTATTGAGCTGTTGCCATGCGACTATTAATACATTTTTTTCATCCAGCATTGATCCGTCAAAAATAGAGCGTTTTCAGTTTTACGTTAAAAGTTAAATGTTGAGAGTTGAAAGTTGAAAATAGTACAGTTGAACCAACAATTGTAGCTAAAATGATGGGTGAAAATTTTATGTCGTACACACCGTTTGGGAGGAGTTGTTGTGACCGCCAGACATACACACATACAGATTTCTATATGTATTTTGTGCTATATAGTAGAGATACCTATATCAAGATTGAACTTAAATTATGAATATCACACAAAAAAAAAGAAAATATCTTTTTAGAAATATTTTGAATTTCTGTAGTATTGGCAAGGTTTCATATTGCAGGGTTGAAAAATTTGCTGCCTTCTTATCCCCCAAGAGCTGTCCTTTGTCGGAATCCCAATTTTTCTCGTCATTGTTTTCACTCATTTACAAAATAAAGTACCTAGGCTAATTTTTAATTATATCTAAATAGAGTTTCTTGAATGAAATATTTTGATTACAGACAAGTATATATGTGGACTTCCAAAATAATGAGGTTCTCTACCCCTGGAATACGGAATCTCTTCTTTTTTAACAAGATATAAACTTTCATTTATCTTTTATTTATACTAAATTAAAGTAACTTCACTGAAAGTCATACAAAAGTATTCTCATAATGTGTTTTTGTTTTGTACATATTTTCCAAATACGCCTAAGTGTACTTGTGCTCTGCGTACAGGCTCTAAAGGCAAAGTTTTTTAAAAATCAATGTATCTAAAGAGACGGATCCATGGAGTTGGCCGACAAAGCCATGGTTTAGGCCTATAACAGTATTGTTTTGTACATAAACAACATCACAATTTGAAATTACTTCTGTCTGAAGAAAATCGAAGGGTTTCATTGTCCAAATGTTTTATATAATATATAAAAGAAATGTATTTGTGACCATAAAATTGTGCATAGTAAATCAAAAAAGCACCGAAAATCTGAAATACGTGCGACAAAAAGGGACAAATTATAATTTCATTTATTTGTAAATTAAAAATAACAACATGCTGACGCCTTATGCATTTAAAAAGTACATATAACGTAAACTATTATAATAATAAAACCACTTTTTTTAAATTTTAGAAAATAAAAAAGAGAACAAGAAATATTATTAAGATACGAAATCATACAAAAAAAGCAGTATCTAAAAAACAATACCCAGAGTTCGTTTCAGAAAATATCAACCTCTCTAGGCACTGCCGAAACAATGTAATATAGTACTGAAATATTCTTAATTTTTTTCGTAAATTAAACCAATTCGTATCACTTCTGAATAAAGAAGTTTTATAATATGTTTATAACCCTTGAAAAACTGTTAAAGAAATGGAGTAACTGAAGAAGAAATCACTTTATTACAATATTCCTTGGAACAAAAATTTGATCATGAAAAACCCTAAAACGTTTTCATACGTCCAAATAACGCAATACAAAAAGATTTTTTTATCATGTCCAATTTTAATGTAGAGCGTATTGACTCTGATATCAATCGCTGAACGTTATTAACCACTCGATTCTTGGAAAAAAGTACCTTTATTTATTTGAAAATGAAAAATAATTGAAACAGTATATAAAAACAATCTTACCTATAGACCAGGAACGTAAACAATGATAATTTTAACTTATAAATTATACAATTTCACAACGGTTGGTGAAAAAACTTTTTCCAATCGTTTCACTTTTATAATAAATAAACTTGCACTATGTATTGCGTTTTATTGCGATTTTTTTAATACAGTGGCAGTAAAAAGAAATTGTTTGCGGGAAAAAGGCTCCCTAACGTGTATTTTGAGAAATATACAGAAAGAGTGGACTCCGAAACAACACATTCCATTAAATCACTTGCGTTCCCAATAAAAAGAACTGAAATTGATTTATACAACTTGTGAATTTTATTCCTGTTGTGTATTAAATATATGATTCAGGTAAATATTCTAATAAAAACAATTTTTCGTTATCCATTTTGAGAATCAAACATCAACCATTGATAAACAAGGAATAAATAATTCTGGTTAACTATGAATAAGCTTGGTATTTAAATATTTGAACGAGCTAATTATTTAAAAATAATAGAAATAAAATAAGGAATAGCAATCTTTTTTTTAAATTATAAATAATCAATATTTTTTTAAATTAATAAGACGTATTTGATTTCGTTGATTAAGTAATTCCAATAATAATTACCTAATTTCATAATAAGAGATAACAATAAAAGTAAATAAAATTGTCTTGAAATTATTATTAAAATAACATTAATTTATATCTGCTTAAATATCATACTTTTTACATATTGCCATCTTTGAAACCGTATGAAAAGCATACCAGAAGCTTTGAAACAAAACTTTGTAGTTTTGGTCATAGGAAAACCTACAGCGTAGACACAAACCATTTTTCTCACTGATATGAATATATTATCCAAAGATGGCGGTAATGCCAGGTTTCATCAAATTAATATAAGAAGAAAATTATTAGACAAATAAATTAGGAGAAAATACAGGAAACATAATAATTATTATATGAAAAAAAAAACATATAAAATTATACAGAAATAATGTGTCTTAAATATCTTGATGTTAATAAGTAATATGTAAAAGTGAAAATCGTTTTTTTGCTGATAAAATATAAGAAAAATTGGGGTTACAAAACGAAAACAATAAATAACAATATTCTATACAATACATTCACTTTAAATTTGTGAGACAATCTATCATAACATGGGCATGAAAATATAAGGCACGCTCTGACGAGATTATCGAGTCACTTGGTAATAAGTTTTCCTCATGGAAAGTGTGAAAAGAGGATTTATGTTCATCGTGATAAAAACACGATCCTCGTAAATTTGTAACGGAGAATACACATAAGTAGTTCCACTACAGTTTCATATTAAATATGCTTCTTCAGAAATTTATTTAAAAAAAAAGAAAATTAATCTACTGTAAGAAATATAAAAAACGAGAAATTTATCAATATTATAAACGTCATTCAAAAATACTTTTATTAAGGATCAACGATTATAGCTGATTTATTCTATGGATATAACACATTTCTAATTTTAGCATTGTTTAGTTTTTGAACAAAATAAAGTAGTAACAAGTGTAAAATGATATTATATATTTTCATAACATAAAAAAACAATCAAAGAACACCGTATAGAAAAAAAGGAATGCTATTGAAAGTTATTAATTAATATAGGACAGGTGTCGTAAACCTTTTTAGCTGTAGATCAAAATCTACCAAAATGTGACTAAAAAAAGACGTTTCGGTTCAGTGGGTATTTTCATTTTAAAACAGTATTTTATTGAATAATACATATATTTTATTGATAAAATATTTACAAACGCTTTAAAACTTTAAACACAAAATAAATAAATTTACAGTTCTAATTATTATTAAATCAAAAATAATTGTAGAGTTTTAGTTCATTTATAAACTTTATTTATAAATATTCTCTTCGTTATCAATGGAAGTGACAACGTTGATAACGTGATAAAATGATCGCCTTCCATTTTTTCTACATCTTTTCGCAATGTCTTGAATTTATCCATCCACAACGTAGAACTTTTAAAATCAATCATTTGTAATTTTAAATTGTCAATTTTAAGATATTCAAAATTCTGGAAATCTAAAATATTTTCTTTTATTTTATCCGGTTTTATTATAAATTTAATATTTAGATTACTTCCATCTATATTTTCTTTCTCATGTTGGCTTTATTAACAAGGGAAAGAAGAAATATTTTAGTATTTATGTCAGTTTCAAATAATATTAATTTCGAACATAAACTCTTCGATTTCTCATACATTTTAAATATAATGTGGTTTTTTTTTTGAATTCGTACGTTGGAATTATAATTCAGTATGTTTGTTATAAAAAAGCGGGAATTGTATTTGTACATAAAGTAGGGGCACGTCGTGTGCCTTTTTTTTAGCTAAATAGCTGTTCTCTTTGTTCATAATGTTCTAATTTGTCATTTATTACCCTAAATTAAAGTGGATCTTGTTTTGTAATTTTAGTATACTGTTTGTAACTGTGGACATTTTTTTACGTGTACCTGTGGACGTAGCCAAATGTACACGTCATATGTCCAATGGTACATGACTGGAGAATAAGAGTAATTTAGAATTGTTATTTCTTTTTTAGAAGTAAATAGAGACTTCATATAAAGGATTTTAGTGTTGGTAACATAAAATAGCTTGTTAACGAGGTAATCCAAGAAAGAATGCTATGATTGCAGCAAAATGGAATGTGAGGAAATCGAAACTTGCTAATATACGAAGAAGCATATTAGTTCGGGAGAATCAGTTGTCAATATTTTTTCATCTAACTTCGCACACCACATGTATTAAGTTACAAGTGCTACTCTCAAATTATTTAAGCGAATCCGCATACCTTAATTTTAGTTTAATTACAACGAAAATAAAGAAGTTAACACTTCAGATTTCAATTGCTTGAACAAAAAAGCCGATTGACTTTGATTTTTATACAAAACGCATTCACAGAATGGCTTTGTGGATTCAGAAAAAGACTAAGCCTGAATTATCACTCAGAAATCCAAAAGCAACGAGCTTAGCTACAACGACGAACTACAACAAAACAAGAGTTATATCTTATTTCAGTAAATATATGGATATAATAAATCAATATCATTTATTTGTGGCTAAAATTTAAAGCCTTGAAGAGACATTTCAATGTCCATAATTGATCTTAAATACAGCTATTAGGTCTAAAATGTGTGCGCCAGCTTGGTAATCTCATAGTGAAAGACCAATTGAATGGCATCACAGAGCCACATAGAATGCATTAAGTTGTGGCGCATGTAAGAACTATGCATGTCAGAAAAATATACCAGTAGTGAAGGACCGCAACGGTTTATTATGCCATAACTGTTTTGTGCTATCAGAAGATTCTATTGATACTGCAGAATTATATCAAACGTATATGCATAACAAAGATACATAGATGCTTAGAATTAGTCTAATAATATCTAGATCTGAGTGTGTCGGTATGTTTTGTAAGTAAAAGATGTAAATTTTTCAGTCACACAAAAAAACAAAGTTATTTCGTATAAAAAAATGAGCCTAGTTGGTTCAGTACATATTATTTTACTCAGTTTACGCACCAATATTGAAACAAATTTAATGAAAAGCTTCATTTTTTTGCTCAAGACACTTTTATGAACACGGGTTCAGATATGTTTAGTGATATTTTAATTACCTTTAAAAATATAGCAATGTGTAAAAGTTTGTAATACAGCGTGATTTTATATGAATTCTTCTTTTTATTGACTACTTTACACTGTTTTCAATTTGGATTTGCACAGGTACAATTACTCATGTCCAGAGGTACATGCATAGTTGGTGCTTTTGGACAACAACATTCAATCATTCATTTTATTATTCAACTTACAGCTACCGTCTTATTATTTATTACGACTGATAGACAATTGTACTCGTAGTAAACTGGTTTTCTATTTTCAAGGGCCATGTGTAAATAAATGTATAGATACTACCTATGGGAAGATATTTCTTTTTAACTAATTTGTGAACTAATGAAAAATTTAGAGTTAACGAATAAAATTAATTTAAACGATAAATACTTCAAAAAATCGCACTGATGGATAGCACACGTAGAACGTATAAAAATGGATTTCTTGACAATGAACGTTGTATGTTATTGTATTATGTGTTGACATAAGAAAATTATTTGTTTCTCAGTTTGGTATTCCAAAATTAAATAAAATTATTAGAAGTATTTAGATCGATAGAGAATATAAAATGTATGTGACGGATGAAAACTTTTGATTTTGATAATAAAATGAGAAATTATTCTACCGTATACGATTGAAACTCGAAAACACTTTGAAGTTTTGGCAAATTGTCAAGTAGGAGTATGTCAAGATCTTGACAGCGTACGAATTAAGAAACCTGATTTATAATATTATATTTCTTAAAACTGTTGTGACAAAAGTATTCAAATACCAGATTTAACCGCTTATCTATTTAAAATTACCGACATATATCATGAAAAATACAGTTAACTTAATTTAATTAATATTTTAGATATGCAATGAGTATTTCAAAAATAGTTTATCATATTTCAAAGGTTAATTTATCGTATCAAATGTAATGTTAATCAATCAGTGATCACGAAAAAACAGTGCCTGGTGATGTTAAAATCTTAGTTATTCAGCTTTAATGTATTAATGAAGTATTCATTTCTAAAAATAATTTCTAATTAACAAAGATGAAATGTAAAAGTAATTTTGGCATAGTGAAATAAAAAAACTAGTATATTTTTGTTGTTTAAATGATTCGCAATTGATTGATGACCGTATGAAGTCAGGTAAAGCTGTTTACAATAATTAATTTATTGTTTATCGCTTCCTACGAACACAATACAATTCTAAATATAAAATATAAATTGATTGGATAATAATTCTAGTCGTAATCATATTAAATGTCAACATATAAGCTATTTGTAAACGTGTCATGGTTTAAATTATTATAATATATTATGATTCCGTAGTTTTTTTTCCACTGAAGTGTACTTTTGAATACCTTATTCCCCTTTCTTGATAGGGCCCTGATTATAGTTGCAGAAGAATATTTACGTTAAATGTGTACAATTATTTTAACAACAATTAAAACATATTTTGGCAGAATAAGCGTTACACATAGGGCAGTTTGTATGAATCACATATTATATAACTCTGTTAATTGCTACTTTAAAGTGATTATGTATTCGCGCATAACCTTCGCGACTTTATTCGCGCAGACAAAGTTATATTTATGAGGATTTACGGAGAACAATGGTTTCCAACTTAGGGAATTCTAATATCAGATAAGATAAAAGTTTAACAAGCGGTAACACTGTAAGTTTCACGCTTTCTGGGAGCTTAGACGATAACGGCTCGGCAAAATTTGCGAACCTTGCATATTTATGACTACAACAACTAGAAAAACTTTCCTTGCTAACGAGGTGGTTCTAGGATAGGGGCCGAACATATTCTTTTATTTTTATACGAAAAATAGAAATGTAATGGCGTGCTTAACTCTGGGGTGCAATAAATTTTAGTAACTGTTTAAAGTATACCGCACAATATAAACAGTTATTAAACACCTTCTGCCAAATGTACAGCTAAATCTTTTTACACTTATTGTACAGGTGTCATTTATTGAAGTGTGTGCCAGAAAATCAAAGAAGTCTAAAAAAATCATTTTTAGTAGATATACGTTGTATTTTAAATAGTCCCGTTGCCTCCTGTCCGTCTAGTACTACATACTGCCTTTTTGTTGATTCGACTTCATTTCGTTTCATTCTAAACGCGTTATAGGCACTGAACGTGTCAACTTCAAACATTTCATTTACCAAGCTATTGCTTTAATCCAAAACTAATGAAACAGCGACCCGCCACCGCGGATGTTTATCAGTTCTCAGTGAAGGTCCACAGTGTTCTCCATAAACAGAGCCACCTTGAATAGGGTGTGGCAGTTTACCACACACTATGGTCTAGGCATGGGAGTAACTAGGAGTCTACGGCTTGTGCCGTGATTTGGTGAAGTCTAGTGCTCAGTCAGGATCTTAAAAAATACTTTTCCTCGCAAAACCTACACGGATTACTATTTTTTTTGAAATATTCAGACACTATACAGTTAGTTTCTTGTGTGACTTGCATAATATATTTTATAGTAATAAAATACAACGAAAAATTATAATTTTCTGAATAGTAAAATTACTCTCGAAATACAAAACTATCCTTCTAGAAATGAATTCAAGAAAATATTAGATTTCAGAGTATTTTTAAACGAATCAAACAAATTGTAAGATAAACAGAAATCATTGTATAATTAAATTTGGATTATTGAGATTTTGTACACTTCCATGTTTGATTAACCTAAATTTGATATTGAAATTCCATCAAGCACCCTCAGTCGATGTCTTAAATTACATTGTATAATTATTATAAGTAAAATAAAAAAAAGATAAGTTTCTTGAATTGCGTTTATATATGAATTTTCTCAAGATCACTTTCCATTATTAAAATCATGATAAACAAAGCATAATTCAAAAATGGAAAAACAATTTAACATAATTACATTAGAACGAATTTATTTCTAAAGCTTTTAAAATTAAAATTATGCCGCCGCTTATTTCCAGGATACGAGCAATTTTTACGGCTTTAGTATTTGCATGTACAGGAAGAATACTTTTTTAATGCTGGGTAGTTATTAAATTTTATTATTGTTTCATATATATAGCAATAGATTATAAAGAAAAAAGAAATTGAACCAAAAAAATCTTTTATGCTTTAGTTACTCGCAACATATTATGAAATATGTAAAATATTTTTATGTAGAATTTGAAGATTGAATACAAAATTTTATCGGTAGTACAATACTGTAAAAAATACACAAAAACGTTAAGTTTTCTAAGCGATTCCGCAAAAAAAGTATTTTTTAATCGTAATCCAAACGAATTATTTTTAACAAAAGGGTTTATTTCAATACAATATTACCCTTGCAAAATAGCCCAAAAGGTTGCTGGTTTATACGTGTATATTCATACATATATATACTCCTATACGCAATAAAGCTCCTAACTTAGTTTGGAGGGTCCTGCTACGGTGTCAGCTGTTAATAATGGTTGAAATAATATGCAGTTATTTCAAATTCCTTCCAAGATATTCGTAGACTCCAAAAATTTAAATATTGAAATTTGTATTCGCGATTCGTATTAAATATTCCAGTCAACGAATCAATACAACTCATTGTTAAGTAACTTAAGCAAGATTTTGGATGGCATTAGTGGAATTACATACCACATATAATTTTGTATGCCCAATCAATAAACATATCGTCATCATATGGGTAAAAGTTCACGAGAACGATTCGAAAATTTTTCATCAATCTAATCACCACATTCACTCCATTTATATTTCTGACTGAGTTTTATAAAATTCATGGGTATACTAGGTATTGTATGTTTGAAATTTTTTCTAAAAAATGTCAAATAGTTCCTCAGTTCATTTTCGTGGAAAACGCTCATGATCATTTTTTCAACTATATTTTATTTTACTTAACATAAATATCACAAGTATGACAACTAAGAACGGGCCTTGGCGTTCAGCCAGCTCTCAAGACTAATTATTATTATCTAGACGTCTAATAAGCCTGGTAAGTGGAATATTATCTATCCCACGCCATACGGGATTGCTCTTTGATTGATTAATATTTTTCTGATTCTTTTTCAGTTCCAAATTCGACAGCCTCCTGATTTTGATTTGTACTTCCTGATCGTCGTACAAGGCATAGAACTTGACATTATATTGGCATCTCCATGTCTTTCCGCCGGGTGTATTACCCATAAATATGATGAAGAAATTTTATTTCGAAAATACATACATTGAAAGTTCATTTCTTACTTTAAGGTTAATCAACATTTGTTAACAATATATATTTTATTATTCGAATATCACCAAACGAGATGATAATATGGATAAAATATTAATAATTATTAACGTTATTTTACATATAACCAGATTAACAAAAATGAGAGATTTCATTCTGCGATAACTTTATTGAATTAAAACTTAACATTAATTTATGAAATTATAGCTGCATGATTGGGGAAATGAAATTTTGAATATATAAAAATTATTTTCATGATAAAGTTTGCGCCGTAGATAATCATGGAAAAAAGTTTTTTTTTCTGAAAATTCAAAATAACAAAAGAATAACAATTTTATTTTATTTAGTTAGTAATGTGTATTGCTCTATGGTAATTTTATTAATTGCCATAAATTGCGTGCTAATTACTCGTTAATTTTTTTCTTTTTATTATTCTTTTTGAACACTGAGATTTATTAACGTTAAAAAATCTCAACGAAGAAAATAAAAAGAAAAAGTGAGTTCTTACTAGTTCATTTATATAACGCGTAAACGACAAAAACTTTTCGCTAAGGAGTCACATAAAACAAATACCATTTTTAATAATAGACAAAAAAACCGACTTCATATTTTTAAAGCGGTTTAGTTTTTACCAAACAAATAAAAATTGATGATTCCTTTTTATAATTTCCTGCGAATGAAGTTGTACGATAATCGTAATAAGTATTTTATTCGTTGGCTGAATATATTACAATGTATTTGATTAAAGCTTATATAAAAATACTTATATTATGTATATTGAAATATTGTGTATAGCGTTGTATCGTTGAAATTTAAAAGATTTTTTTTAATATAGCAACATTGATTAAGCACTACTGTTAGTGATATAATAATACATTGCAATGTCACAAAGCGTAAGCTTTTGCAATTATTTTTAATTTATCTAGTTGCAAGACGTTATTCAGGTTGCATAAAAAGCGCTCTGGTTTAAAATGTACCGATCGAGTCTTGCTTGCATTAAAAACTAATTATTAGACTTGAGTGCATATGTTTTTTAAAAGGAAAAATATGAAAGTTATTTTGTTGCAAAGCAAACAAAGCTCTTGTTTTGCAAAACGGAAGAATTAAAGTGAATAATTAATTCATTATTTTCTAGTGCGAGATTTAAATTGCTTTTTTTTTTAAATATTTTAAAGCTAAAGCTTAAACAATTCCTTCGCCAATGCAAACATAAAATCATTTTTATTTATTTAATTTACCTCCTTAAGATAACAAGTTTTAAATTTTGTTTTGATTAAACGTACTTTTATCATAATACTATTATCTTAGTTAGTTTTGTCATAAATTAATAATTAAAAAAACTATTCAAAATACCATTCATTACTTAAAGTTATTCAGCATCATCAATTTACGAACATTTTTTTTTCTAATATAAAATGAAATTCAGTCTTTTGGATTATAAAAATGAGAATTTTGAAGGAGGACAAAAATGTAAATTAAAATTACAAAGGATAATAAAAGAAGTTTAAACAAACTTTTAAAACAAAACAATAACTCACGGATGAATTCATTCTTGAAACGTCGTAGTATTTGAGTGTGTTTATTATTTAAAGAAGAATGTTAGTCTTAATTACAACAAGAAATTCTTTTGTATTTTACGAAATGACTAAAAGCATTATGAAAGACTTGTTTTTACGTTCAATTTGGTTGCTATATTATTTTTTTGGGAAAGCATTATTTTGGACACAAAACGGAGACAAATACAAAGCGATGTTTTCCCTTTTTTGCACCGCGTATAAGGCCATATAAATAAATAACGATAAGACATAGTAATGAGCGTCGAACAAATGCCCTTCTAGTGGCGTCGGCGAAGCCTTTTCAGGGGCTCGCTCTGTTCCTTTACGTGGCACATCAATCTGCCTGAAATGTGTTGTGTTGGCAAACGCCGACTGGAACATCCGGCCAAAGACGCGGAAAAATTGTACAATTTATCTCTAGATAAGCATTCGCTAACACAAACGAATGATCTTGCCATGTTGCGAGTGACTAGTGACTGTCTATTCTAAGCGAATGTGCAAAATGATAAAATGTATTTACATTTCCGCACGTCCGCGTGAAACGGAAAAACATTGTTTTTGATTTAATATACCTTATACGATCAAATAATCGGTGTCAATTTATTCAGTCGTTTTTTAAATGTTTTGACTTCAGTGTATCTCAGGAATGTTTCTCAATTGATTTAAATTTCAAAACGGAATAACATACGTTGTATATAAAAAAAACCAATTTAAAATACCGTGCCATCTGAATAAATTTTAAAGTAATTACGAAAAAGTCCACTAATAAATAATTCTAATTCAACATGACTCAAATAATATGATTGTTTAATTTTTTTTACTGTTTTATAATATTATATCGATTTATATTATAGTTTTATACAGAATATAATACTATTGTCTATTCAGATGTGTTTACTGCTCAGGTTTTATTATTTTTAATACAATTTTAGATAAATGTACACAAAAAATCATCATTGATTTATTCAAAATTATTATAGCATTTCTAATTTAATAGTTTTTATTTCCCTTTGAAACAAAAGTAAATTTAAAAATTATCATTTTTAATATTTACCTGTATCTACAGAAGAATATGTACACAAAATAAGGATATTTTCAAACCTGTTTCGCATCTCGTATGTACTATACATTCGACCAATGATGATGTCACATAGCAAAATGTCGACTCCCTTAAGACCAGAATTATCTTTAATGTAATCAATACAAGGGTTATTGCAAAGTAGTAAGATTTTAAGACCTGTTCAAATAGGCTCGATGATATAATAGAGACGCCTCCGTTGGTTGTATGGTTTTGAGGAAAATGGAGGTAAAAAAAATCATTGATTCAGTGCGTGGCATGTTTTATATAGTGTAAATGAAAATGTAACATAATAAAACGACTGCTGAATGACTTATTCACAATTTTACAATCAATTCCTTCAAATACTCTTTCTCATAACTCTACTATCGTTCAGTTAGTCTATTATTAATTCAGTTGTAATATTCATCTACGCAATACGCACTTATCCTCGCATTTATTTCACGTTGTTATTTCGTGTGATGCTCAATCACATCAGTTGGTCATATTTCGTTACATAACACGGAATTTGAAAAGCGGGAGACAATTTAGCATTCTAAGAATTGAAATTGTAATCCCTATTCATCAATCTCGCCTGTAGATATTGAAACCATCTTAATTCATTAAATTTATTTTGAAGTATTTTTATTTATTACCAATAAGAAGTATTAAAATTCAAAATACAACCGTATTTTAGATTCGCAAAATGTAATCATGATTTTGTTCTCAATATTATTATTAAATATACAATAACAAATTATGGAATTATATAGCATAATTAAACCGAAATAGCTATAAACTAACTAATAACACTTTGTAGAACTCAATACGTTTTTTTATTCTATTATAGTAGAGCTTAAACAAGTAAATGAAAATTAAATCAATATCCGTTATTTATTATTACACGCTGAATATTTTCCGTGTCGATTTAAAGACTTTTCACGGGCGGGTCAGTAAATTTCATTACGTTGTATGTAAATAAATTAATTAATAAGCTTTGTTCTCTTTCTTTCTTTTTACAGTGACATACATATTTTTCTGATCCTGTCTAATATTCCTGAGAATTTTGTCTGTAAATATCAAAATTTTAAAGGAGTATATTTTTGCATCCAAAATTTCAGTATAAGAAGAGTATGAAAAGTTGTACATAGAAATTGTACAGAGGTTTAAAAAGTATAACTGTGTTCAATGCTCGTAAGCATATATTGTTTTAAAATAAATATTCATGTTTCCGTTTCATAGACACAGCGGAAGGTGGTTTTTTTTATAGTTACGGTATAAATATAACCTTTTTTTACGTTTATAGCATACGCACTTCTGTATTCTTTTACTACAAAAAATCACCTGACAGCTTAAATTTTCCGATATCGGCTTCAGCCCATTTGTTGTAATGCTCTATCTATTTTATACTATTTGGGTATACCTGATATAACAAGAATTTGGAACAATCAACCTCTAGGGTTGGAACTGAATAATGTTATGGCTTTTCAGAATACCAGACAATTCCGCAATACGGGTCAGACAATTTCATATAAATATGGATTATATTATAAACTAGATTAGATTTGAATTATTAACGAAGTCTTAAATTTTAGAGTACTTCCAAATATCCTTTAAATTGATACGGAATAACCTCTAAAATTGTCATGCCTGATTAAATGCTAAGTTATTTTATCCAATCTAAGAATTCATTGGTACGAAATTCTTAGCAATATATTATATTTGATTACGTAGTATTAAAATAAACAGTACTAAAATAATGAAACATATTTATACATGTAAAACGCTAAAAGTATTTTACACATTTTAATAACAAGAGTATAAGTATTCAATTAAACACTACTTATTTGGAGGACTAAAAGCCATCCACTAGACTAAGCCGGTCACATTGTATTAGAAATACGCTACTTATACTGTAATGTGTGAGTAATGTGGTGTGATATTGAAAATGTGCATGTTGCTGTTGGATTGGCTATTGAAAATGCAAACATAACAAACATTCAAAAAACTAGAAAGTCTGTAAAAATGTCTAATCGGGGACTCGATTCCATGAGACAACTGACTAGGAGAATTGCTCAAGATCGTTGATCATTTGGCTACAATATACGTGCTTTATTTTAAGACATCGACTGAGGGTGCTTGATGGAATTTCAATATCAAATTTGGATTATTGAGATTTTGTACACTTCCATGTATTTTGTCACTAACGACCCGGGTTTCGCCTTTCGGCATCTTCAGGCATTCGAGCACACGAATGGACTCGAACTCAGTGAAACCCGGGTCGTTAGTGACAAAATACATGGAAGTGTACAAAATCTCAATAATACCAAATACGTGCTTTATGTTTATCATACGATATTGAATCGGATTAGTATGAGAATATTTTGAGCTAATTACACAATGTACAAACATGCTTTTTAAACATTCTTGGCATTTAAAGTCCGTATTTGTGTATTTTTGACCCAGTTTAAACGGTTCTTTGAAACAATAAAAGTTAAAAACCTCTTACTTATTCTGTACTTCTTTCAAATTTTGAAATTTGTTTGCCTTAAAATCTCGTAAAAGATCCGTTCATTTCTACCAATCTCGTAATGTTAAGGCTTTTCCGAAGATTGTACAATTTGAAAACATGGATGGGGAAACATTTTGAGGCTAGAAGGAATGGCAAATGGGATAAAGGTTTTGTCGGACAATCGACATTGTGGGTGTTCGTTTGTTTGTGTAAGTAATTTGAGGAGAATAATTTATCGCCATTGGCAAAATGAGTGTTCATTTAAAACTACAACTACACCATTGCAATTTATATAGTATATTTGGTGAAAACATAATTTTGCACTCAAAATTTCTACCGGCGCAAAAACATAATCAGCTTTTCAGCTATAACAACATGAATAACCCAACGCCTTGAAGTGAATACAGCAAATTGTGACAGTCTTCTTTGCGAGTGTAATAATTAATTTTAGACCTGGAAAGTTTTGTTAAAATTCGCAAAAATATTTTTATTTAAATGTCTCTGCTTCGAGAAATTTTACATTTTTGTGACTCAAATAAATTGACGTTATTATATTTTCATTCTGAAATATGCGCTTAAGTTCTTATCAAATTAACAGTGATACTTTATTTATAACATTATTGAGTGTATTAAACGGAATTACTTCTGAATAAAATAGAATATCATTTAATAATTTAAAATTTAAAACCGATTATTAACTATTATAGGATAGTGGTAAATACTGTCTAGGAAGTTTGATGTAGATCCTCCAAAACAACATGAATCCCATTTGCCTCTTCTTTAAACGGGATGGATTTTGTCACCTTGGAAGACTTCTGATGTACAATATGACCATTCATAGGATGTAATTGGCGGATTTACGAGACACTGAATTGGGATGACGTGGGAAGAAATAAAAATATTGGCGTGTGATGGAGAATATTGGATGTATCTTGTCGTAGCTATTTGATTCTAATAGGGAGTGGGAATGGTAAAAGAAAACTTTTTTGTGTGACTACAATCCTTACAATTTCGAGATCCATCACTATCAAAAGTGTCAACCAAAATAAAAATCTAAACATTTTGTGATAGTGGATTTTGGTACAATTATTATGGAATATTTTAATACGGGCGTGACAAAGATAGCCACATAGCCCAAAAGCAAGAAAAGAAACAAGAAGGAAGGATCTGGATCACAATCGTCTTTAATCAGATCATCGATGACCCATCAGCCATCCATTGCTCCGCGGGTCTTCTAGTTCTTCCTGTATTTCTAAAAACATCGCAAATTATAACCGTTCCTGTCATATTCCCAATGGTTATTTCGAATACTTTGACAAATCCTTCGATAAAACTAGAGTATCATCCTTGAAAAAGTGGGGTTTCCTTAAAAAGGATTATATTTAAAATTATATTAAAAAAGTATTTTGCAGGCTCCCAACGTATTTTATGGATTTTAGAATTTCGATTTCAATGTTTCTAGCCACAATATCGCTATGCTAATAGTGTTATTATCTTTCAAAACAATATATTATTTGCATTTTGACAACATGACTGTGGAAAGAAAAAAGGACGTAACACACACCAAAAAGTATTGTGTATAACTCGCACAAAACGTGCTAATGCACTATATTTACATATAGATATACAAAACATATCGACTATAGAAAGGCAAAAAGACTTATTTGTTCTATAATCGCAATGTATACAATTTAATACACGTTTTGTTTAGGGTACACACAATATTTTTTCGGTGTGGGTTACTTCCTTTTCCTTTCCACAGTCGATATGAGTTTAGAATTTGCCTATTAACACATATAATACAAAAATATTTTCATTTAGTGAGTAATGTAACTTGGCGCTCAGGTACTTACATTTATTTGAATTCCATTCATACTTCGACAATCTACAGAGAATAAACACCTTATTCACATGCATAATTTATTCAATGAAACGTCTAAAAGCACCCATCACTTATATTATTAATGTCCGTCATGTCAGATATAACATTGTAGAGCTCATTCAAACCTATGCACACATTTCCTAGCCCATTTGAAGGATTTTCTTCTCAGGTTAAAAGTCTCGAGGCTAGGATAGCTTAAGGTGAAATAAAGGTAAAGATGAGTCAGGGTTGCGTGCTTAGGACAGAGGATGTGATAAGGGTTTAAGGGAAGTAATTTTACCGCTAGAACTAAAGGCATTTATACTACAGTGACACCGTTTCGTCGATGGTTTCGTAGCGCCGCTTACGTTTTATAGACGCCAATGGAATTGGTTGGTTAAAAGGTAAATTTTATACAATCTATACATAGATTACATAGCAAAAGATTTAAACGGGAAACCTAAATTGAATAAGATCAAGGTATTTGAATTTCAACTAGGGGATATAGGAGGTTATAAATCGTTTAATTTCATAGTGATTTTCTAAGTAGTTTATCTTAAAAAAATTGAGTTCAAATGTAAATATTCCAACGCTCACTTTGCAAAAATGAAAATGGTGAAACTCTTTATTAAATTACAATCTCACACAAAAAGTAGCATTTCGTTTTAGCAAACATTTTCATGTTTAATGTTCTTTTGCCAAATAATAAAAAGAAATTTATAGGAGAAAAAATAATCTTCAAAATCAGATTTCACAATTTTACTACTGTACGTGTCTAAAGTACGGGAAACTAAAAAACCATTTCGCATTGAAAAGCTGACATGTTGTGGCCACACAACACCTTACTTTTGAAATCAACAATTTCACGGGCCAACGAAATACAAAGGTGTAATAAAAAGAATTTTGCGAAAATTTACAGCTATTTTTTGACCAAACCAAGTCGATTAGATTTTATACACGAAAAAATCAAGCTTTTTATGTAACGGTATCGTATATGACATATATGATTTAACAGTTTCGTGCAAACAGCTGGTGTTTTTTTAAAAAAAATGGTTTTACTTTTTCTTCAGAAAAAGTGCTCAAAACTTATTTTAAGCAAATTTTGACATAAATATATTTCAATCCATCATGTTCACACGGCTTATCTGTAAGCAATGTCACCTTAAATTCTTCACGCTATCAACAAGTTTTTTATCGCTATGCTTTTTCATATTTTAGTCGCTCGCAAAAACCATTCTATAATTTTTATTCTATATTAAAAAATGCTTGTGAGAAAAAAAATATCCCTCTTTCTAGATTTATTTCGGATGAAAATCGAAGAGAAAAAAAGTCAAATTTGTAAAGTATGCTGTTATTATATGTTTTTTATATGTTGCTGTTGAAGTAAATGTTTTTTTACTCAATCTGTGCTTGTTACTACCAAAACGATCTTACCTATGAAATAAAACTGAACTTCAAGAAAATTGAGTGAAAAACCTGAAGCCAATACTTCATATCTATACAATAAACACTTTACAAAATCGAAATAAATAACTGATTTTTGAACGATTATAAATATAATTCCAAGTTATAAAAAACAAAAGTTTTTATGCTTAAATCATGACCTTTCTTTTTTGAGTTCATTTATTTAAAATTTCATTAAAATTCACATTGTTCTTAAATAAAAAAAATACTCATTCGGTAAGCAAAACTTTTTCCGATTATAAAATAAAAACTTTAAGAAAAAATAATAGATCTATTTTTTATCTTAAATCTTTGTCAATCCTTTTTTTTAACTTTCAACCCTTTATAATATATGTCATATATATATATAATGCACTTATAATTGACGTACGATTATCCATTATCCTTACGTATATAAGTCATTTTTGTTTTGTTTATCGAAAGAAAGTCAAATACAATTCTGATGTATGCATACTTGCAAGCTATTGATGGTAAATTATTTGACAACCACGAAGGAAATAAATGTAATATTTTTACCATGTTTTTCTATTATTAAACAATGTTGGTAGACACTTAAATCATAAGTATTGTGTATTTTGTAATTATTTTTTTGTAATGTTGATAATCATAAAGATAAAAAGAATAAAATGATGATACTGACTATTTTGTTGAATGATGTACAACATGTTGACAAACATTAAGCAGGAATAACGTTTTCTCAACATAAAGGAATGTTGAATAAATGTAAGAAGTGAAAAGGTCTTTTAATTAGAAAAAGTCACAAATCAGATATCGCAATAAGTATTCTTCTATATACCAAAGCAAACACTCGCTAAACAATTTGTGAGGGCAATCGTAGAGTAGCAGTCCAGTGAAACAAAGCCCGGACGGGACACCCACATTTCTCGTAAGGAATGAGCAACTTTCTTAAACTTAATAAACGCCACAATGGTATTCGTGAAAATACTTCCAATGTGACCGAACATAATGGACCTGTGTTATTGAGAAAAAGTTTCTCAAGAAATATTAGGCGATGGAAACAATACTTGGAAAAAGTTTCCCATTGCCTACGTTTCGTCATTTATTTTCTATGAAATTGAATTAACCGTCTCTTTTTCATTGGCCGGCCTTAATATACACAGATATTGGAAAAATTTACTCTAGGGAAAAAATTTGCCAACTTTATTGAGTTTAAAGTTGTATCTTTGATTCTTATACGCCAAAATATCTCCTTTAAAAATTTGAATAGCAATCAGTGACCTTTTTTAATTATGAAAAAGTATTTCGCAGGAAAGAACAAAAAGAATCAAACAATGTTTCAAATTTATGCAAGAAAATAAAGGCTGATTATTTAAAAAAAAAACACATTTCAATTCAACGTCTATCCATATCTTTAAAATCGGAGGTAAAGGGGCATAGGTACACAAACAGTTTTCATAACATGATTATTAAACTTAATCTTTTTACATTTAAAAACAAACACAATGGATTTAACCTTGATACTCATAGAAATACAAACTAAATAAGGTTTTATTTTAAAAAAAATGCTGAACTGTGGTGTCATGGCTTCAAAAATCGATGGAATATTATATAATCTAACCAAAATAATGTAAGTTTTCGTAATTTCTGAACTTTATGAAAATTAGCATGATATCTTTTCTCAAATAAAATATTATAAGAAATGTTATCATATTATATTTATGGTTTATATTACGGAATCATTTTGGCCCAAATTTTAATAAAAAACTTTGTGATACGGTTTTCATTATGCGTGAAAATATTCTAACCGTGTTTACCTCGAAGGCCAACTTTGTACAAGTTATCAAGAATATTGATCCCGTAGGCAATAAAAGGTGAGAAAAACTTTAAAATTTTCGCGACGGGCAAAACCCCTGTTGGCCGAGGGGCTTAATAATATTTCGGCGCCACTTATCTCGTGAAATGCGACGCAGTTGTTGATGCACTCGCCGACTAATGTTGTTTGATGAGGGTTCAAATTCCATCAGCCAAGTAAAGAGCGAGGCAGGAATGCTAGAAAGAAGGATAAAAACAGGAATTCTCCGGAACCGTCAATCTAATTTGTTGTATCAACAGATTTCACCGAAAATGGTTCAATCGAGAAGAAAAATTCCCTTAGAATTATACAACTCTACTGGGGCGTCAAGAAAAAAATACTCCGAAAATTTCATTTTATCGACAGTAAGCTTTTTTGAAAATCTTTTTTAAATCGACTCGAAGATGGGTGTGAGCTGACAAACAATTTTTACAATTCACATAATTTCAGCATTGTGGATTTTTATCAATATTTAAAATTTGTTCCAGCAAATTGAATTGAGAACCTGTATGTATATAAAATCTTAATATACAGTAAGTAAGTTATTGAAATTTTTAGTTTTCACTGGAAAATTTGAATGTAATCAGTTAAAACTTAGCGGCCAATAATTTATCCGAGTCTGTCCCCAACCTAACCAAAATTCTGACAAAAAAATATTTTTTACTTAACCGTTCATAATGTTTTACGACATTTTTCTGACTTTATTACAAATAATAATTTACAAATTGAAAATTTACTACTTGATAAAATAATGCTGGATTTTTATCGTTATAAGTAAACATAGTATTATATAAATAAAGAGCCTTAAAGAACCCCATGTATGTGAATATATTTTTTAACTCAAACTTTGAGTGCTTACCAAACAACATTTATTAACTAGCATTCTACGGTCCACAGTCTACATGCGGCACAACACATGTTTTTGTGCCGCTCACTGTGCGATCAATTAATTGGTTGCTATTACAGAATAACTAATTTTTGTATGCTGAAATACCTTTTTAAACAATAGTAAATAATGTATATTTAAAAATGCTATTTTATTTGCGGTCCGCCGTCTATTTTGAATTTTAAATATGGCCTTTCACTCAAAAAACTTTAACTAGGCATCGACAACAACCTACGTACAGTTTATATAAGACCTATTATCTATATAGTATATGTCATGCTTGGCACTGTTATATTTCATTCAATGAATAATTTATTTCAATTTTTCATGTTAAATATTATAAAATTATACGAAATATTTAATTATTACGGCATCTTATATAATATGGTAGCCCAGACCGCTATGCAGACGTTTTATTATTATCATATATCACATGTAGGTATGAAATTTTCTAATGACGTAAGCGTTCTCGGCATATATAAAATAAAATGTTATACAATGCACATACAGTTTCAACGTACTAGCTTCTTTAGACATTCAGTATCTCAATTTCAGTACCGTTATATATGACCTAGTATAATAGTCATATAAGTGAAATTAAATAATCCAAAAATCCATCACGACACGCTTTAAAACCAATCGGCTTCTAACAATAAATATAAATAAGGCGTATGTGATGTTCAAAGCTATCATAAATTAGAATTTTGCTCGATCAGCACGGATTTAATCATCAAGAAGGTGGGCAGTATCAAATATCGAAGTTAAAATCATGGAAGAATGTAGTACAGAAAAGAATCTCGTTATTTGCCCAGTGAAACATGGCGAATCATTTTACATGTGAACTGCCGAAAGTGCTAATTGTTTTTAATTTACGTTTTTGTAGTTCTTTGTTAACAAGGTCAGTGTTCTCCAACCAGTGGTCCATGGCCCAGCGCCGGGCCGCAGAGACTTTTCAACGAGCCGCGATTTTCAAGAAATTCGCCATATAAAAATATTAAATACAGGATTTTTTTCACCTACACATTTACTTGTATTTTCAGTTATTGTTCAATAAAAATAATTGGTAGGATGATGCGACACGATGGTCGCTGGTTTTGTCATAAATCTTCTCAGGTAGGTACACTCAGAGAGAACGAAAATATTTGCTCTTGGATACTGAACCCAGATGCAAAACACTACCTAAATATGCTTTCAAGAATTTCATATGTATATTTGTCAATTATAGTTTTGTCCATCTGTCACAATATATAATTTAAAAAATGTAACATAAAAAACAATTTTTATTTGAGTATTAGTGGTCCGCGAATTTTATTACTGTTTTTCCGGTCCGCAGCAGTGAAAAGGTTGGGGAACACTGAACTCGGTGGTTAGAAAAAGAAGAAATCTTCTTTCGATATAAATGTTTTTATAAATACATATGTTCAATACCGTACTATATTTTTGACGGCATAAATTTTCTCAATAAAATTTGAGAGACAAGATGACAAAGTATTCAATTTAATATATGCAGTATTTTAAGATTGTTTCTTTAATTCAATGCCTATCAAAATTCAAAGTTATTTTTAAAGTAAACGGTATTTATCTTGGGTCTAAAAATAAATAATTTACCCGAAAAACATTGAAGACAAACTTATGTAGTGGACACCAAAACCCAAATACTTTCCCATCCTAATATGGAAATTTACGCCTGCTGTTTTCAGAAGGGTAAGTTTCCAACAACTTCTGATTACATGGTACATCGTTGGCCAAATATATGTCCAGGGTTTAGTGTATTTTGAAACATAAAAACAAAAAAGTAACCCCATTTCTTCAAGAAAAACACTGTTTTTTCAGCGTGTATCATACAAATCTTGAAGCCAAAAACAAAATGGAAAACATGAGAGTTACTTATAAACAAAAATAAATAGACACAACAACTAACTGTATATCAAAAAATAATTAATGCATAATTGAAGGATTGTTTAAAGGAATATATTAAAAATATATTATATACTTTTTTAAACTCTTTTGCCGTTTGTTTTTGTAAAATTATATTCAACCTGTACGTTATTCGGAATATCACTTTTATTGCAAACCAATATATTTTATGATAATACGTACGAAATTTTTCATACATTTTTACATCCAGTCCTCTTTTTAAACGACTTCACTTTAACGAAATACATTAATATTTACGCGATCTCTTTTCGAATTTCTTTTCGTTTAAAAGCGTTTCATCAAACGATTCAGAGAAAAATTCTATTTCGAACGAAGTCTATTAAATTTCGTCACTGACAGTTAAAACAATTAATTTGATTTTACTTGATTAAATTTTTATATTTGTATTAACACAATAATAGTATTAACGAAATATCCCATGTAATACAGAGTACCTGAAATTTCACGATATTTTTCAAATTTCCGTACCTACAATTTTGTTTTAAAATTAAAATCAAAAACTATAATCATCCTAGACTAGTTTATTTCTTAACACCTCCAAAACACGTATCGCTTTCAACGTATCCTAACTAGATGACGTAACTTAAGCAGTTATCCCTTGCAGACCGAACTAAAGGCGCGTTAAAACAACACTCGAATTTTGCATTTGTCTACATACATATATTTTTAACAAAAAGTCTTATCTTTTATTCGTTTCATTTTAGTTAAGTTAAAGATTTACATTATGTAAATGAAAGATTTTTTTAACACGAGAATCAATTTTAGTTTTTCATACATTCTTGATACTTTTTTTTAAGTGTCAATTTCTGGAACCAATGTATCGCATAAAAAAAGGACTGGGAGTATATAAATCTTTCTTTTTTTAAATTATTGAATATTTAAACATCACATCGTGATATAGGTACTTGAATTTGTATGTCGATATTTTTTGTCACTAAAAATTTAGTATAGTAGTAAAATTTAGATATTTTGCGTAACTATGTTAATTTAAATCTTCTCCCAGAAAATAGAAATAGTTTATCCAATGAAAATTGTTCGTGATTTAATTCAAACAGCTATGATTTAGGTTTGAATTGAATAGTAATGTTAGAATCGAGGCAAATTATTTTCAAATCATTGTCTGTCTAGCTCTTTCCGTCAAAATGACGATTGAATAATTTACAGGATGCGAGTGACATACGTGTACATATGAAGTAACCCTCGTTGTCCGTACACAAAAGGAACCCAATAAGACACCACTCCTGTCAGGGGTTGAAGGCAGGCAAAATTCACCAGCGGTATCAAACACGAACTATATTATTTTCATCTATGGCAATGAATAGATCTTCTGTTCTATCTTTGTAAGTCAAAAAACCTAAACAGCTACTATTATAATATGTTGAGCAATTAAATTTTTTTTATAATTTAAGACATCGACTGAGGGTGCTTGATGGAATTTCAATATCAAATTTGGATTATTGAGATTTTGTACACTTCCATGTGTTTTGTCACTTACGACCCGGGTTTCACCTTTCGGCATCTTCAGGCATTCGAGCGCACGAATGGACTCGAACTGAGAGACAGTAAACAGTGTTTAACGTTTATATACAAGATAAAAATACGACAAATATTATTTACGAGATAAAGTATCAGGAAATGTACAAAATCTCAATAATCCAAATTTAAAGTATTTTTTTTTATCAAAAGCGTATTAAACGTTTTTAGTACAACTTTTTGTTGGTTTATCATGGTGACGTGATAATTATATCACAAATGTAATAAATCAATAAAAAACGGTTCATCGTTAGAAATATTCATTGTTTATAACCACTGTAAAACTATTAATCGGGCAAGGAAAATATATACGTCTTTGAAATAATTTATAAAAAAATCTTACTCGCCTCTCTGTTACTCGGGATATAGAGTTTAGATACGATGGTTATTTTACAACTAACCGTTTTCATGCATCCCATTTTGAAGATTTGGTGAGTGGTTTGGTGGTGAGGCATCAATAACTATTATTTAGAAAGTGATAAGCAAAGAAGAACTTTTCCTTTAACCCAATTATTATTATTGCTACATTAATTACAATCTTATAAAAGTTGATGCACCTTTGCACGAGTAATAACTTATGCCAATAATACCGTAAGGTGCTATAATTTAGCTCACATTGAGAGTGGAAATGGTTAAAACGACCGATTATAATGTTAATCTAATATTTAAAAATCAATTTGGGTTTGTTCGTGTCTTATGCACTGCCATACAATCATCATTCGATTCCAATAAAACTTTGTCAAGTTATTGCTTGCGCTTGCGTAAAGGATATAGGCATAGAACAATCAGGCCCAGCCACGCCCGAGGCCGACTCTCAACTTTTTTAATTTTTAACTTATAGTAGGTTTTGTTATATATGAAAATCAATTTCACAATCCAGATATATACAAAATACGAACAGCGACATTTCGGAAAACTTACTGAATTATTCGTGTACGCACCAGACAGAAAACAAAAAATACTGTGTGTCCAAAAGCACTTCAATAAACAGAATTTTAAATATAACACTTTCTTTCTTTGAGTGGCATTGCAACGCATGCCGGGTACTCACTAGTATATTATAAAATACAAAGTTGATCACTGTATTAAAGTATTATATCACAAATATCTTAAATAACACAACTGAATTGGATTAATATAATAATAGCATATTTTGTATTATTTTAGATATTATTAATGAATATGTTGAACTGTGAATATGTCAAAAATTTTTTTAGAGCAGTGCGATAATATGTAGATACATATATGAGCGGAAGAGTTTTAAAAGATAGTCTCACAAAAAGCTACTACAGCTTTTTTCTATGGCTTAAGAAGATATGATAGCATTGCTATCGACTTGGTTTTTCAATAACCGTCCCTAACCCCGGAAGTTCCTTCGCACAATTTGTACCGAAACCTATCGGATCCGACTACTTTTTGATGGCATAAAAAAGTAATGTTCTGGTTTTTGTGAAACGCTTCACCATCTTTGTAGAAGGACCTCATTTCATACTACTCACACTCCAATATATATTGCTTTCGCGGTGAGTATTTTTATGTAATGTACAAAACATTATTATATTCAAATAAACTTCACTATTCAGCAGGTATTCAGACTTTAAACATTTTCATAAAAATATATGTTATGCATCAATTTTAATTTGTATACAAACGTATAACTATTATGATATTGTCATTTTATTATTTCCAATCATGTATTTAAAATTTTCATTAGCCATTTTTTTAAATATAAAATTAATTAAATTAAATTTTATTGTGATTTTCTGTTTAAATTATAAAATTATCAAACATGTTCTCATTAACGATGAAAACTGATTAACTTTGTACTATAAATCATATTAATTGTTTATCAAATTTGGATTATTGAGATTTTGTACACTTCCATGTATTTTGTCACTAACGACCCGGGTTTCGCCTTTCGGCATCTTCAGGCATTCGAGCACACGAATGGACTCGAACTGAGAGACAGTAAAAGTGTCTAACGTTTATATAGAAGATACAAATGCGACAAATATTATTTACGAGGTAAGATATTATACGTCTGAGAGCCACACTGATACCTGAGTTAAAATTTCGGGAATCTCCCTAATCCTTATTTTGTAAACACCATATTAACAGAGTGGCGAATTGCCGCTTTTCAACTTCTTTTAGAAATAACAGTGATTTTACAATTATAATAGTATTGTGGGTTTTGATGGGATGTAATTCGACGAATGGGTAAATATACACAATCATTCCACATTTAGTGACATCTGTTAGGTGTTTCAACGTATCGGATATAATAGCGGAGAATGAGCAGCTGAACCTTCCTAATAGGACATTTTTTTTACAGCATTTTGTAATTTAATTTAACCATTTTTCTGCACATAAAATCTGCACTAAATTCAATAAAAAAATGTTGCATTTCTAATAAAATATACTAATTTAAAAAAATGTGTAATTAATTTATTTTTCTACAAATAGCATAAGTGCTACTAGTGTCTCGAGTATAATCATGTTGTTTTATACGCTTTTTTTCAAGTATAGTGGATACCATGAAGTTCTTTTGAAAGCTTTTACAAGACTGGTTGACAGATGAGCAAGGAGGCCAGGGTTAGTGTGGCATTAAGACACGCTTCACGCGACCGCCCCGACACTCTGTTTTCTTCAGCTCTCTCATATTGTATTTTCTTGTCATGTCACGCCTAATGACTCCTGTGATGTGGTGTTTTTCTCACTGAACCCCTACCCAATTACGGATTCTATGCAATGGTTCCCTACAATAACGCCGACTGAATTGAAAAGCGTGACTCTGGCAACATTTTTAACGTGGTTAATTTTCCGCCTATTTTCATGTACTAATATTTTCAACGTTACATCAAAGTGGGTTCGAATATTTCATTTTTGGCTATGTTAGAAAATTTTCTCGGATAATAAGAAAACAATATTTACTTTACGAGAAATATTTCTTTATTGAAAATATTAAATAAATTGACCTGATCGAAAATATATTGAAAATATTCTTAGCTACGATAAAGATAATGAGACTAAACGTAATATATATATTTAAACAATTATAATATTTTATATTTCATAAATTAAAATCAAATTCATTAGTTATGATTTCGTAAACAAGTAACGGCATCCGTGGTGCAGTTGGTAACGTCGCTAACTACAGTTACGGATGTCTGGGGTTCAATTCCCGGTGCAGACAGTTTCATAAATTGATCTTTCAATCGATTTATGGATTTCTGTTCATAGCCATGAATGCTTGTGATGTTTGGGCAACAAGGAGACTATGGGTAGCGAGAGCGATTAGCTAACCACTAGTGCTGTTCTATCTCTATCCTTCTATCCCTACTCTTTTCGAAAAAAGAAGGCCTGAGCAACTGAGTAACCGGCAGTTTTCATAGAAAACTTCTGTTGAGATACTTCCATTAGCAGGCCATATGCTCCACGTTGGGAGCGGATATAATAAAAAAATAAACAAGTAATAACAGTTAAACAAATGCTACTATTGAAAATTGAGTAGTGGTTAAAACAAACAGGATAGTGAGCTACAAAACAGTATTTTACAATTGTTACCTGGATATTTGATATATACATATAAAAATGTATTTATCAATTGAAAATGATAACAAAAGTATCTATAATAATGCCAATCACTTTTTTGTTCATTTATACAAACAATTATTCTAAATATTGTTGCTTTGCATGTTTTTTAAAAAAACTTACATGTTAGAGTTGGATAAAATCAAAAAAAGTAAAATTTATTTCATATTATTAATATTACTTAGATGTTAGTAGAGGGCTATTTATTTTATAGTTATATAAAAATATTAGATCCATAAAATACAATAACAGCTGATACGATTTATGATTTGAACAGTATTTATTTCAATATAAATAAAAATTCTAAAAATGAAGCTTCTGTTTTATCAAATACTGCCACTTTATTTCTCGAGATAAATTGTTTTATTAAAATACCTGATTTCTTCAAAATTAATATGAACTAGAACAGAAATTCAAATAAAAAAAAATATTGTTTGTTATTAAATCAAAAAATTTCTAAATTTTTTCTGATAATTGAATACAAAATAATTGCGTAGGGCATATTTTCATGAAAAGCAACAATATTTCAACAATAATAATAAAATTCGGATAATTCGGTAGAAAGCATTTCATAATATCATGAATTTTTGATATGCCTAGTTTTCCTTGAGATAAAAAAGGTTTTCTGGTTTATATATCAAATAACTTATAGAAAATAATAAAGAGGTATCCTTTCTTCTCTTCCAAGTAATATTTTATTGATATCCACATTCGTATTATTTTCTTCTTTGGAAGGATCCGCCAGATTAAATTTTGATGACATCACTTTTCAGAATCTTTTTCTTGACGTGTTTTTAATGGATAAAGTTTTTATGGGCATTTAAAATTCGGTATAAGTTTTAAAATATTTAAGAAATCTACTTACCAACGTCAATGAAATTTAACCGATTATTTGCCATCATGACTGAACTTTATTGAAGGTTGTATATTTTTTTAGTTATTAGGAGCACAGTTCTTTTACGGCCATATTAATACAGTATAAAAAATTAGTTAGCTTAATGTAAACTATTAAGTAACTGAAATAGATTTGTATAAAACGTACGCCTACAGACTTTAAGCCATTTACGAATATTAGTAACACTTAAACTAAACAAACTACAATAGTTATAATACATCTCTATTCTAAAAAAATTAACAAGAAAATAAAAGCATGTGCGTTACGTGCTGTGGTGGTATGGGAAATGAATAATAATGACAAATCAGAAACAGCCGCCAATATAATCATATTTATGTCGGGATAATATTAATATTAATTTTTTGTCATTTTTTTTAATATATCATTCGAAAAAAAGTCACCAATGTTTTCAAAAACAATAACTTTACAAATATAAACTGAGAAAGTCTTTAAACTAATATAATAAAAATGACATTGTTCGTTATTATAATATATTATATATTATATGCTTGCTCTACTATTGTATTTTAAAATATGTTCATGCTAATGAGTCGAAAAGTAGACAACATTAAGATGTACCAGGTGTGACAAAACTTTCAGCATTGAATAAAAAATATGTAACTCTTTCACTGCGTATACAATAATATATGTAAGTAAATATGCTTCAAGCAATACCCTACGTGCCCTACGAGAAGGAAAGAAAATACTGAGCACGCTACCTTCTTGTGGAAGGTCCATGCGGTCACCCTCGAATCACTCTCAAAAGTCAGTTAGGGACTAGGCAAGTTAAAGTACACTTTTCAAGTTTAAAATTACATCACGAACATTTCCTGATAAAAATTCACCCGCAACCAGTATTCGTAAAAGGTTTTTCTTAACTGTATGTATAGCCTTCAGCTGACAGAATCTTTAGTAATATAATAATTAGCTAAAATATTTTCAGGAAAACGATATAAAAAACTAAATTGTATCCTCATTAATAAAAACTTAGAACAAGCCAAAAGTCGGTAAATAAATATAGTTATAAAAAAATGTTCATTACAATTCATACATTATAAATAATATTTAAATTAATAAATTGAATAGAAACTTTCCGTAAATTCAAGCCATCTTGTCAACTACATTTTGTGTGATCTTAAAAGCAATTGAATTATAATCTAATACCGTTTTACAGCTTTAAGCTTTAGGGTAATTTGTCAATGACCTTAAACAAAACAAATGCCAGTCTCAGGTAATAAATTAATCACCACGATTTAATTTATTTTCAGTGATTCTATTGGTATAGAATTGAAAATTCAATAACACCATTTAGTTGTCAGGTGTACTGAAATTTATTATGAATAAATTAATGAACTTTTCGGATTCTTAGGTTTGATAATTTTAAACTTTTTGGAATATTTTCTTTTTCGGTACTTTAGGTGTGTTTCTACAACTTTGGTAGTGGATTACCAGAAGATTGTCCTTTTCATCTCTCATGGGATCTAACATTTAGTCGCTTCAGGTAAATTGGCTTAATTATTTTTGATAATTAGAGCACTATGTATATTGTCGGAATAATTCATTATTCATTTTTTTTCGTACTGCGCTAAAATTTTATTAGCTGTACAATATGGTTTTTATTTTTATGTACATTAGATACTGCCTCTTCGCCAAGGATTGATAGTTATCAGTGCTAAGCGTTCAATGTTTAATTTCGTTTAATATAATGCTTAATGAATTGAATACGAAGATTTAAGCTTTTTTTCTTACATATATTTACTTGCTGAGTTTATGACATTTTTATCTATATTGTTTACTGCTTTATAGACCATGTTTATTGTTTCATCAAATTAGATTTAATAATTTAAATATTTAAATTATTTAAATACTTTCAAAGTATTACAAATCGAACAAAAATGCATTTAAAAATAGTTCTGACAAAGGCGTGTTGTCGTTTACAATAATATTGATTCCATTGAACAAAACACATTTATACTTTTTCCTGATTACTTTAGTCTTCATGAAGAAATACAAATCCAATCAATTAAAAAATGACGTAATTTATTAAAGTAAGATTAAAAAATAAAATAAACTTTGAGTCATATCTTTTGTAATATACATTTCGACTGTAAAAAAGAAAAAGGACGTATCCTAAAGCAGAAAATATTGTGTATAACTCACATAAAAAGTGTTTATATCGATTTTAGAAAGGAATAAGGAAGTATCCCACCGCCTTTTTTTCAAAATATTTTTTTTTCAATAATCACAATGTACAAAATTTAATACACATTTTGTGTGTGGGTTACATCCTTTTCCCATTCCGCAATCGATATTATAATATTCACTCACGCCCACGACTCTATTTCGCCAGAGTTCAAATCATGTATATAATATTCTAAAGCCACCTGTGATATAGAGATACTAGCATATTATATAACCAGATGTAAGAGGTAGTGAGACCTTACCGACTAGACACCTTTAAATTGAAAATTACACCCCAAAAATGTGTCAATCACATTGCTGCAGATTGGATAAAGTGGTCGCGAGAAGTGTTTATTTGTGTTTCACCTTGAAAGTTATATGAAAAATGTTATAGCTAGGCCAGAATTTTATAATAATTTATGTTAGCTATTGAGAGGGCTTTACACAAAGTTTTTTCAATTTGGTATGGCTTCAAGAATATTATTTTCTATAAAATTAACAAAGAATTTGGAAAATAAATACTCATCCACAATGCGAACGTTACTAGATAAAAAATAAGAGAGACGATCAAAACTTAACATTTAGTTCTTTTTATCATTAGTTTTACCGACCCAGCTTTAGATATAGCATAAATATTTTTAGCACATTTCATTAATATTAAAACGTTTTGAAAATTGTACCAAATAATAGTAGCTGTTATAGGCAAATTAATTTGGAAATTAAACGATATAAAACATTTACCATAAACTCTTAAGAATTATAAAGTAACATGTTGTAAATTATACAATTGAGTGAACTGAGTAATTAGCCGCACTTGATTACAGAATATATTTTATTAAATAACGTAGTAACACGCACGAAAGAATTACGATGGCGAATAAGAGTATAACATATTTATCTTCGTTTTAAAAAAAATGCTTCAGTGCTGAATGAATGTTGATTCATGATAAATGTTGAATTCAATCGAGTGCATTTGTCAGAATTCCCCGTCTTACGATTCACTTCTAAAGATTTTTTTCAAACGTAGAGACGTATTTAGGGAGTTCAACCAAAAATATTTAGCGATAGTTAATTCATCCACTAGGAAAAAGTTTATTTAAAATTAACTACTTAAATTCATGTACTGAATGGAAGTAAAATTTTAAATTTGAGTTTACTATTTGAAGTGTATCCGTCAAATTATTTATAATTATACCACAGGAAATATTGCGGTTTAGATTTGAATAAAATATGCAAGAACCATATTTTGTTTCTTGTTCCCACCTGTATTCTACATACCGATACTAAAAACGAGGCGTAGAGAATGTGATTAGCTAACTGACAGTATTTTCGTAGTCTAATCTTTCTTTCTTTACTCTCGCGAGAAGAGAAAATGTCAACTAAGGATTCATAACGAGTTATTGTAAAAAATGATTCATAAAAAGTTCACGAGTTCCTACATAACAAGCAAGCAAGATTAGGAACATCAATTTAACAACTGTTTCCCAACAATATGCATCCATATATTTTCTAAGCAAAATATATTGAATAATAATTTATGATATATAAAAAGTAGCATAAACATTTAAAAAGTTTGTTAGTGGTACTTATAAACATGTGGACAATAACGACAAAAAAGACGCACTACAAATGATGCGGTATTAAAAAACGATTAGCCGATAGCGCTGAAACAAGAACAAGGAGTAATAAAAAATGACTCCATCGTGTTAACAAAAAGACTCGGCCGGCGATCTTGTACATCGATAAAGTAAAACCAATAAAGTGTAAGAAATGTGACTTGGCATTAGGCTGAAACTTGAGTCGTTAGGAAAAGCCGTTAGCACGGTAGTTAAGTCATTAGTCAGTTAAGTCATTGAGGGACCGGTAGAACTGGCAAGCCTACTTTCTAATTAGGAAGGTTTACGTATCGGCGAAGGTTCGTGGAACTAATTACTTTACCTTTACGCCCTCCCTATCATGCCATCAGTGACACAGGCAATCTATAAATGCATTGTTTCTCATTTTCTGATTCAATTCAAGTTGAAAATGTCCCGTTAAGTTGAAAAAGCTTTCAAATAAGTACGGAAGAAAATTTTGTATCATTAGGGTTGTATTTCATTTAAGAAAATACCTGTATTTCTAAGAAACTTTGGCGAATGTTGAACTGTTTTCCGCATTTCAAAATAGAGAGATCTCAAAGCATCTTTACTCAAATGCAATTCTGGAGTTTCGTTACCTTTGACACAACGGTTGATCTTTAGTGAAACGTTGGAAACTGTTATTATTTAAAGGTTTTCATAAGCTACGTGAAATAAATACATGGGTGGCATTATTCAATACTTATATAATATGAAATTTGAATTATTGAGATTTTGTACACTTCCATGTGTTTTGTCACTAACGACCAGGGTTTCGCCTTTCGGCATCTTGAGGCATTCGAGCGCACGAATGCCTGAAGATGCCGAAAAAAATCTCAATAACTTAAATTTCATATTGAAATTCCATCAAGCACCCTCAGTCGATGTCTTAAATTATATCTTAAATTATATAATATATTGTGTTGTTTATTAAGTCTTATTTTTTGTCTGAATATGGAACTGCAACAATACATTCTTTACAATAGAATAAAAGAATTGATTACATTTTATAAAAAAATATAGTACGATATATAAAGCTAGATTGAAAAAATCATGCATTTCAGTTAGAAAAAGTCAGATTGGTTTCTCAAAAATAGTTCTAACCTAAATTCATGAACCCAAGCCGGTCATGTTATAATAAATCTATGGTCTTTTTACAGTCAAATGTGTTTTGTAATTGATAAAATGTCGTAATATTAAATATTTTTTCTATTCAAATAATTATTAAATGTTATGAACATATAAAGAATGTGTCAAAAATAGTGAAATTGAGTAGTTGTATTGCTCATTAGAGAGCATTTACACCTACAGAAACGTAACGACAAATGCTTATTCAATTTTCACTCGCAAATTTGTGAGTTCGCCCACAGCCGACACGCATTCGTTGTGAGTGGGTGAGAGCTAGGCGTATATAGCGTTCCGTATTTGTACAACGTGAAACCTCCTATAAACATTAAAAAAATAAAGGAGATGTCTTCGATTGACGGCCAGCAGGAATCCAGGAAAGCTTACTTAAGAAGTTACCGTCGAGATCAATACTACCAATGAAAAAACTAGAATAAATTTTGATATTTCTTATTCTTGCTGAATCTATTCAGATAATGTAGTGATATTTCATTCACCGATTATATTTTCCTTGCCAACCGAGTATTTATATGCTGGGATTTCTAAAATATTGCATAATATTTTTACGCTCAAATTCTATTTTATTCTCACATATACTTTCGACAAGTCCAGTTTTTATACGAAAAATGGCGCAGAGAAAAGTCAGACGGTTACCACTGAGGATATATTTCAAGAGACTCTGTTGCTGACACTGCTCGATTTCTGGCTCCACGCTTAAGAGTATCTTTGAATACAAAAGTGCACTTCTATTATATCAATAGTATAGCCCAACTTATCCTTCCGAATATTAAAAACGAAACGGCTCTACTTGTCGCTGAAGATGGTATATTTTTATGAATAGAATACGAAAAAATAACTCGTTGGCATTTTAATATTTATGAGGATCATTTTCGAATTATGTCACCAACCCAACAGAATTTTCATTATATTTGAAACGTTCGTAACCTTTCATATTAAATATACATAAACAACTGGTTTTTATCGTAATTATTTTGTTTCAGTGTATCAAATGAGAATTCTGCACTTAATAAATTCATTGGATGCGGAGTTCATAATATATTTATGCAGTATATTTATTTTTTACTTAACCCAGACACCTGCAACACTATGAACACTACGATATGTATTCTTTCATTATGTTCATTAATAGTGGTTCAACATATTTTTTGTAGAATTGATATTTAGTGCATCTGGAAAAACAAACTCAAATATAGAAATATAATAACTACCAGTGTTGAGTTGACAGTTACAATAACTATTTGTCTTTTATATATATATTTTTTAAATGTAGTAAGTAATGGAGATAGTTTTTTTACAACGTTAATATGCATGTAAATTTTGTTATATTTTTAGTTCAAAAAAGGCAAATATAAGCAAGACATCGAGCCATACATAAATTTCAAGATTTAAATAAAAATCAAAAACGTTGACATAACTTTGCATCTAAGTGAAAAAAGCTTCCTGATTCAAAATGTATTAAATATTTAAAAATATTTATATATTAAAAACTAATTTTGACATTTTATAATGAGTCTTAGAGAAAACGAAATACAAAAAAAAGCAAATGATAGAAATATTTGCATTCCGCTGTTTTTAAAAATTTTAGTGAATTGGTAGTGCGTAAAAAGTTTTTCATCGGATTTTGGCTTCTGAATTTTTCCTTATATGCTTCACCAGATAATGAATATAAATGAATACATGCCACATCACAAGTCAAGCATGTTTTACTTTCAAACACAATAATATTATCCCGTTTGGCGATCTCTCATCTAAACCAATCGCTCGTATAAAGGAATTAAAAACGAATTTTAATTTTAGAATAGTCTGCACAGTTTTATTTTTCAAAAAATAACTAAGCTTAACAAAACCATTATTCATTAATAGTAATTAATTCTGTTTTACTCTGTTAAGGATAACATATTTATAAACTTTTAAATGTTCATAACACATGGTGTCTGCCAGTGGTGGCGTACTATAAGTAATAGTTTTATTTTTTTTACAAATAACTTTTTATACTCTTCAATCAATACATTTTAAAAATAATAATAAAAATGGTTCATTAAAAATTAGCGATATATATATTTGCTAACGACAAATAAAAAAAAATAACATGATACCTGTCACTATATTAAATGATATATATAAAATACTTCAATTTTTACAACTTTATACGTGTTTTGGTTTTATGATGAATTTGCTTCACCGATCATTCAAAATGACAAACCAAATATTTTATTTCATCAGTCATTAAGTCTGAAACTAGTCAAACGATATGGAATATAACTATTAAAGATTGCACTTATAACACTATACATTTAAATGATTCTTTATTGTTCTCATTTTTCGCAAAATATATAACACAATAATTTTTATGGCATTCTTCATTATGAAATAATTCATGAAAATAAGTGTTATCTTTTTCCCCCAAGAATTGATATTATGCAGCCCTCAAGTGATTTACCTGTTTTTGATGACATCATTATTTTTTCAATTATTTTAAAATATACATAACAGTTATTTAAATATTTTCAATTTTATTCTTTTATTTTCATATGACTTTCAATAAATGTAACATCGTATTAATGATATTTTCTATGATATATTAGTTTATTGTAAAAATTGATGTAGTGTAATATATTATGGTGACGTGAAATTTTTAAAAAAAGAAATAAGATCATAATTCATTAAATATAGGGGTCAAATGAAACTCATATGGCTTACTGTTTTTTCTTGGTGTTAAGACAATGAACGCATATTTAAAGAAAATATAAGAAACACGAAACATGCTTAAATAAGATTTCATTTTTAATTGATCAAATCGCAAAACCCATATTTTTTTAATAAAGTTTGTAGAATGTTTGCTTCATTATATCTTAACTTATAAACACCGCAAGATGGAAAAAAATAAGTACACACATTAAAAATATTATTTAAATAATAGTCACGCGCTTCTGGTTTAATATTCCTGATTTTCAGTACCCTACACGACATAGATTACATAATAAAAAGTAATGATGCAAGGGCTATAAGTAAAAATCTATTAATTTTATTCACGATGGAGATTTTCTAAAAAAGTTTTCGCATTCGACAAGACTTTTCCACAAAATGTCGCGTGCCGCTGTCGACCCATCACTTGCCGTCAACTTATATTAATTACGATGGGAGATGAAGTTGTGATTAATTAACTTTACAGGAGCCATCGAGAGAGGGTATTATTATACACGGGACGAGAGCGATTTCGAGGTACTGCCAGGGATACGTGGCGTCATTAAGTGAATTGTGAAAATATTCAAAGGAGAATTAATTTATACAATGCAAACATCTAAATAATTGGGAGAAAATTTCTCATCGGTCTGATGATACGGTATTTTTATTTTAATTTATAACTATGAAGGGGAATTTTTTCTTTTTTTGTCTATCGTCTAGCACAGAGGTCATCAAACATTTTACCCTAAGAGTCACACTGACTCCTCCACTAAGTACCAATAGCCAATACCTAGCTAGATCATCATATCAACATACATACTATAGTTTTGAATTACGTTTGGTACATACGGGTAATCGCCACTGACATTTCATTGCGGTGGAGATAGCCAATAGCCGACAAAAAAAAAAACAGCTTCTACCTGATTTATACATTCATATTAAGTACAAATTTTGGTTGATCAGTTGCATAAATTTGCTCGTGGCGTTTTTCCGCTTTTAGCACTGCTAATCTGTCTGAGAAAACTATGACTGACTGGATAACGGGCATGTCCAGCCCACTGAGGCAGGCCATATCGGAAGGGCTAGCAGGCCGTAGTTTGGTCATAAGCAGTTAAATGAATTGAAATTAAAATTGTATTAAAAAACACGGAACAATTAATACACTGAAGGTGAATTTAAATAATAAATTAATACATTTAAAGAAAATACTATTATGTGAAATGGAATGTTTTAACAAGGTCCAGGTGAATTCAATGCAATGATGTATTTTTTTATTTTTACAGTGTTTTTGTAATTTGCAGCTTAGATGTATTTGATTGAGACACAAATTTTCATCATAGATTAAACTAATAGTTATTTGAGACGAAAATGATATATTATATTATTTCTATTAATCTCATGAAATATTTACGTATACATCTGAAAAGGTATGTTTATTTTCTAATATGAATCATAGTTAACATAAAGTAATATGACATATATTTTATAAATAGCTACAAATCTAATGAGTAGGGACGTCAAGTTGTTGTATATAGCTTATAAAAAAACGTTATATGAATAAGTGAAGTGACCAAGTAAGTGGTATTGGGTTTCATTAAAAATATTTCATCCAATATTGTCTATTTGCACAGCGCAGATGTGTGAACCTCACTGCAAGCGTTTTATTTTATTAGAAACTATGGTATAATCCATTTTATTCCACGGTACGATTCTGCAAGCGATCTTCACTATTCAAATAAGGAAAATGAAATATTCCCATTGACTCTTCAGTTATGGATATTTGCAGGTAATAAAATATTTTATGAGACGTACATTCGCGCCGTGTAAAGGTAAAACCGTAAATTTTCCCGCTTGAGAAATGATGCATTCCACCCAACGCACACAGCATCTTCTTGCTCTATTTCAGGCATGTCTAACTCACTTAACTGTACGGGCTACATTAGTTATAAAATTAAATTAATGAACAAACCAAAATACGTAAAACAGCGCTGTTAGACGAGATAAATTTGGACCTTTCGCCTTAGTTAAATTAGTTTATTCACTTGGATGGTGTTAACTGTCAATTCTTATTGCAGTCATTATACATTATTTTATATTTCAAAGTTGAACCAATTTGTATACCTTATAACAAAGTAATATATTATGATCGTAAATCATTTAAAAATCGGCCAATCGGTAAGTTACCGAAAAATGAAAACTGGTCAAGAAAAAGTGATGGATTTGATTTGAATTGTAAAAATATTTACACATCAAGAGAAATTCAGTTTTCAAATAAATTCTAGCTGTCAAAATTTTATTGAAAAAGAAACTAACGAATAAAATACATAACAGTATTAAAAATGCTGTCGTTTTAATTATATTGAAATTTTTGGCAAGACGAAGTACTAGTTATATAGATCACTTTTCAGGTATTAACTGTCAATTCTTTGTGAAAACGCATTATATTAAAAAAAAAAAAACACAATTTGTTTGTGCTACTTCCACATGTTTATAATGATCAGGAATCAATTATTACAGATTGTATGAGGCATATTTATTATTTCTCCGTAAATAAAAAAATACAATATTTTCAAGTTGTCATTATGATTTAAAATTATAATTAAAAAAAATGAAAAAGTACCTTGATTTGTCAGATACCATAACATTGCTATATGGTACAATATTTATTCACAATTCTATGAACCAGAAACACGATGTAAATCCGATTATATTGTCGTACATTTTTTGGATTTGTTTAGGTGTATCGAGCTATTATTATTTAAAGGTAAATGTAGAAAAACATTTCACTGGTTTCCTGGAGTTTACTCAATTTTACGCATGATTCCATTTCCTGCCCACATTATTTAAGTTGGTATCCTTTTGTACGAGTTCATCCTTCTGGTTAATTCGATATATAGTATTTATATTATATCTCTCTATAGATTTTCGTTAGTTGATGGCTATTTCTGGCCATTTTTACTTGACTCACTACGCAAATACGTAAATATGTATGATTTTTAATGAACATTCACACTAAATAACATATCATTTAATAAATTGACTGCTAAGCAACCAAAAACAAGATAATTTATTTTCTTGAAAAATATTTATGGTAAAAGAATAACGCTGTTAATTAAACAAATATGATAGTCTTTTGATCACTAATGCTTATAATTAAGAGTAACGTGTAGCAATGGATCATTTCAATGGCATGCTCAGCTTTTTTTTCAGGCATATTAAATAAAGGTTATCAAGAAGTATGATATTCGCTCTCCTACCACCCGTTTCAGAATTCCCACTTAATGATTTTTTATACAAATCCATAAATCGATTGAAGGATCAAATTCAAAATGCGTTCATTTGAATGTTCGGACCCTTGACCGAGGAACCGAATAGGATGAAAGCCCAACAGCGTTACCTGGAAACGGGATAGACGACGTAATAACTAGTATATATAAAATCAATATTATAATACACTGAATTGTTGTGTTGAAGTTTTATACAATCGAAACAGACAACATTATAAAGTGGGAAAATAATAGTATCTAACATGTATGAAAGGGTTTTTTTTAATTAATAAAATAGACCAAGTTTATCATAATAATTGTTATTATTACTTCAAAAATAAATAACATCAAATAGAACGTTTTTATTCATAAGGAAAGCATGTTGGAACATTAAATTGGTAAATTAAATAACCAGCAAAAAATTTACTTCATCTGCTATGCGAGAATATTAGTATGATACACTCGTAAGTGCAGTCAAAGCACTAAGTTTTGAGTGAGTGGCTTTGCACAAAACACCTCAAGATTACTTAAACATAGTGTACTGGAGACAATAAACGTGTCGCACTCTTTGTGCCGTAAAACAAAGTCATAAATTTCACACGACTAACATTCGTGTAATGTAAAAGCGACTCTAAAATTATATGCATAACACAGAGAAATTTTATTAAAATAATCTAAAGATAAAAACAAAAAGTCTGTGTATATTTTTAAGAACTTTACTGAACAATTTTTCTTAGCAGTTAATTCTATATCTTCAAACGATGATTATCGTCATCCTAAATGAAATCTTTTTTGATATAGCTTTATAAACGGATTAACACCTCAAACAACTATTAAAATAAATAAAACAACTTCTTTCCTGTATTTCAATAGTTTCGAGATTGATGGTACTTTGATTGGGAATACAATGGCATTACAACTAATCGTCATAATAAAAGGGTAAAATTTCAAAGTACTAAACTAAATTCTTTAATATTTTAATGGAACTTAAGTCGTCATAAAGTTTGACCCTACTAGGATCTTTGTGCTGTATTGGTTCCTACTGAAATTAAAACGAAGGCTACAAAACCTTCTTATAGGTAACTGACAGTCGTATTTTTAAACTTATACCCTTTTCATTTTGAAGAACAGAAACTGGGGTTACCGAATTTCTCGGACTGATCATTCTTAAATTCTTTGAATAAAAAAACCGTCGGTCAGTCAGGTCTTCTTTTTCTCACAGACGTTACTTACATATGCCGACGTGCTAGTTTCTAATACTACTTTCTTAGGTTATTAAAGACGCCTTTATTAAAAAAAAAACACACATTTATTGAATCCATTGTCGTAAATTCAGTTAATTATGGTATATAAATCGTTTTTTTTATTCATTTTTATCAAGTAAATTGAATACAAGAATTTTTAGAGGAATGATATTCAATAATTATTGGAAACAATGATAGTTTTGATGTATTACGTAAATAGATAAACAAAGTAGATATTTGAAACAGAGTTTCCTGTATTTTAATATTTGAAATATTTGGAAAATGTGTATTGCGTTATTATCATCTGAGCTTGTAATAGTTACTGCTGATGTTACTTTGAAAAAGGGAAATAATGAAAGAAGATTAATGAAAAAAAATACTTTGAACTTTTTCTTCGCAATCCGAAGATTGCTTTGATCTAAATAATCGAAAAATTATTTGGAAGGGTTAATTATATTTTTCAAAGGCCGATATAAAAATGGACGATTTATTAAATTTGTATTAATGATGATTTTGATGAAATGATAATACAAATAAAAATTTTAAACCCAAAAAGTAAGACATACTTAATTCAATAAAAGATTTTCTCATCCAGGGAAAAATAATATGTTTAGTGATAAAATATTGTGTAAAAATGCAACGGAATTGATATTTTTAACATAGTCCTAATGAAGTAAATGCTGTAATGGATCATTTCGACAAAAGCTGTCTGACAAGAAATGACCATTCCACCAAAATTATCCTTTCCAGAGTGGTATATTTCAGGAGAAGAATAGTCGTAAGTCGTAAGCCAACACACAAGAAACCTTCGTTCAGACTTAGAAATGGACGAATACGACGAAAACATCATAAAACAGAAACATAAATTCATAATGGGTAAACAATTAAATTTACATGATAAATTTAGTTTACGATTTTTCCTATCTGTGATTTGTCTTGATCGCAAAATGAATTAGGATAGAAGTTAGATTTTTCAAACGACCGGAGTGATGGATATCTAGATATTGATATTCCATTTCATAATATTCAATTGATATTTAAAAATTTGAAAATGGTTTGCTAAGATTACATTTTTTTTTTTGATTGAAGCAAAATTTGCCAAAAAGGGTAAAATAATAAATTTTCATATATTTATTTTATTGATATTTTATCCTGTTTGGCAAGTTTTGTGTCAATCAAATTTCAGACTCTAAAAGAAAGAAATAATGTCGTATTTTTATGTAGCTTTCTTAATTCGCCATTTAAAAAAATGGAATGAAAGACATAATAGAAAGAATTGCAGAAATTCGAAAAGAACTATTATTTAAGAAAAAATTGTATATATATATATATACTGTTATGAGCTTAAGTCCAGAAAAATTGCAAACATGTAACAACTTTACTATGACATATCTTTGTTTATTTATTTCATCAAATTGTTACACAACTGGGTTAAAAAATATCAGTTAGCTTGAGAATAAATAGATAAAGCTGAGCTGGATTGTTAAAATGAAACTCTTATTATTAAGTTATTATTATCTATTTAATAGGAAATGTGTAATGTAGTAAATTCTTTATCATTCTATTTATATACAATCAATTTATAAGTTCATCATTCTCAAAAAGTGTTACTGATTACTTTGGGCAACTCTATCTAGGCGCCACACATTGCGGTGCGTTTGATCAATGATGAAGGTGTGGTACTTGAAAGTTTGATATGCCGACAAATTATTTCAAATGATGCCACATGTGTTTTGTGAGCGTAGTCAGATAAATTGGATGTCCAAATATGAGAGAAAATATTGCTAGAAGTTTGTTTGGCTGTCTATTCAAATAGCAACCCCACATACAGCGTGACTTATATTCGTCCATATGTATGCATATTATAATTAATTGACTTTGAAATTATTCTTGTTTATATAATTTTGGAGCAGTATATACTTTCCGCCATTTGTAACTTTTGAATGAAAATTATTTTTTTTATAAATACAAAGCGCGAAGAGAGGGTAATAAAATACATAACTGTTCGTCCTATACATATACTATAACAACAAATAACAGCCCATCCTCGTTGAAAATGATATTGTGCAATGCCCATTAGGGAGTCCGAATACAAAAATTTATAATATACTATATGAATCACGACACTCATTTAAAACTTTAAGGAACTCTTTTAATTGTAAACTATTTAAGATCGTTTGTAAACGATGATTACCTGTAAACTCTTGCCAGTTCTTGAACCAATTATTGTTTGATAAGTCTTGTAATTATTAAAAATCTATTTTGTACGTTGTAATAGTTTTTAAGTTATCAGTTGATAATGCTTGTGTGAGCTAAAACGGTTCTAATCATTATACATTCGTGGAAACAACATACAAAAAATTGTATTTTATTTTAAAAATATAATGCCTTTCCACAAAGAATTGACACTTAATACTTTAAAAATTGAATTTATGTGTTTTTAAATTTTTATATACATGCACGCTGTTTATCGTAATGTAGAGTATATGGTACATGAAAGTTTGCTGCACTTTTATCATGCTAAACAACTAAGCAATCGATCGTTTTCAAGGTGTCAAGTTCATGGATTAGGATTATAAATAAAAATCTTGATATGGAGATGACATATTATATGGAGATACATCAAAGAATCTTTTTTCTACGGCTGTGATAAAATTTCATTTTTACTAGAAAAAGTGATACTAATACAATACCAATGATAATTTGTTTTAATATTTTATTAACTATTTTAAATTTAGAAGTAAATTTATATTATATATAAAGCTTCTCATATTTCATTACATGTACATATTTTTAAATCATTTCTATTGTAAATGTGGAAAATATGGACTCGAAAGAAAGCGTTTCACCACTAGCCTTTTTAACCTTTTACAGTCCATGCTAAGAAAATCACGTTACCAGCCGTAGCAGGCACAGGCTGTGTCACTTGGACTCAGCCATGTAATTGACAATTTTTGAAGCTAATTGATCGCTTTAAAAGGGTTATTCTGTTTTTAAATATCATATTGTTATTAACATATTTTCATGTTAATTGCAAGCTATGGAAGACATGAAAAAACCACGTCACATAAGTTGCAGGCAAGTCTCGTATCTGCTTTATAAAGTCCGTTTCAATTGTAAACTTGTAAAGTTGACTCATATAACAAACACAAGCAAGCGCGTGACGTGCCGTTCTCTTTGTCTCGCTCAATTTCATGTGAAATGAAGTGTGCGAGTGAGATACAAGGGCTTGCGGGCGCATGATCTTGTACCCTACTTGCTCATACACAAGTGAGGTTGTGCGATAGAGATAGTAACTCCACCACATGCCACTGCGTAAAAAATAAATACAAGCGACGTTGCATCTGGTCCTGTCTCCCTCTAACTAATACCATTTCTTGCCTTGTCTCAACTTAACAATAATATTTCACGAGTCACTCTTGCGCATAATATTTCATACATCGCCATCACTTTCATTAGGCGTCCAGGCCTCTCTCCCTCTAACTAATGTCGTTTGTGCATCGCCTAAACTTAGCAAATATATATCGTAAATTGTCATATATCAAAATCACTTTCATCGGAGTTCGGCATAGTAATATTATTAGAGTTTTGTAATTTTATTAATTTAATGATGAAAATATTGAAAAAAATTCTTATTTATTTTTATTTAAATGCGTATCTATTTTATCTACAAATAGCTAAAATCCTAAATTTATATAAAACCTAATAAGCGAGATATTAATGTTTTCAACTTGTATGACAATCTTGGTGACTCTATGGCAACGGAAAGTTAATAAAACCTGATTTTAATTTAGTTACGCAGACTTTAATTTCAGAGATAGATAAAATGAGAAGACGGCTGGTGCTCAGCCGATCAGCGAATCGCTCCAATTTACGTTAAGGGTAGGTATTTTAGAAAAAAATGAACTCATCATAGAAAGCCGTATTTCGAAAATAGTTCATTTTCTTATCAATTTGTGGATTCAAAATTAAGATCATCTGAAAAGTAGTCTCAAAAGCATAACCACTCAGCCACAGTGATTTTATATTGTAAAAGTTAAAAATTAGCTACCAAGAGTTACCAAAACACAAATCGTTTTCTAAAATTTAATTTGAAACATTGATTTTACATAAAAGAGAAAATACTAGAATTACTACCATGTAAACTTTTTCTTAAAATACTGTTTTAGTAACTTTTTATGAACATCTATAAAATGCGTATTATAATGTTAGGCTGCGTTTGAATTCATGTAATTTTTCGGGGAACCAATTATTAGTTTCTGAAAGGAAAATAAAAAACTGCTAAGCGAGAATTAGAAACTTTTTCGTTGGTTACTTCTTTGATAAATTTACGGAAAGAAAAATACTTGATTATTACTTGAAGGAAGTCAAAACAGCGCTCTTCATAAAAATGAAACAATATATATATATACTTAGATAAATGAACTTAAATGTATCATAAATCCCAAACAAGTATGTGTTGATTTTGTCCGTATTGAAAGAGAGATAAGAAAAACGTATTAAAAAGTTTTTCTTTTTGTATCCATACATGAAAGCTCCGTTCCCGAAAACTTTCAATAGAAAAACTGAAGGTGAAAAAAGTTTGAAACCTTCTATTAATATGGGTAATAAATAAACTATACGAAAGAAACTTTTTGCAACATTATACCAAAATATAAATCAAAAGTTCAGTCTATCAGCATGATCGTAAGTTCAACAAAACTTGATTTATTACATTTTAAACACAGGAAATGAAAATTATGTACCGTGTGCTTTTTCTTCTTTACTATAAATATTAAACGTTATTATATAAACTGCGGAAAATACGCAAGTAAATGATTTACATTTTTCATTCAATAACTGTTGAATGTAAAACTTGTTAATCTTAACACATAAAAACAGACAAAAAATTATATATACATACATATAAACACGAAAGAAACTTTTATTGCTTTATAATAAAACTGTACGATACTTTTAGAAAATAGTTTCAGTTAATTTTTATTTTATGTGATAGATATTGTAGTTGCTGTACGACATTTTTTTTGTAGTTTGATAACTCAAAAGCGTTATAAGGTATATAAATAAATAAAGCTCTTAGAAATTTCGACATGTATAAAGAAATTTTGTATGCACCTGATTTTTACCATTAGCATGAAGTATCTCAATGTATTATTATTATTTTTTAAATAAAACACTATTTGTTTGATACTACTTCCACATTTTTATAATAATTGAAACAATTAATGATCATTTTTTAAGGACATCGACTGAGGGTGCTTGATGGAATTTCAATATCAAATTTGAATTATTGAGATTTTGTTCACTTCCATGTATTTTGTCACTAATAACCTGGGTTTTGCCTTTGGGCATCTTCAGGCATTCGAGCGCACGAATGGACTTGAATTGACCAATTCAATTCGTCTCGAGTCAAATCTTAATAATTCAAATTAATGATCATTATAAAAACGTGGAAGTATTACAAAACCAATTGTGATTTATTTTAAAAATATAATACCTTACCGATAATTTTCAGTTAACGCCTTAAAAGTGATTATTAAAGTTTTAATGATTATCTACATTACTGATTTAGCCGTCTTTAATTATTCATTTTACACTCTTATTATTTATAAAGCTATCATTACCTTTAAATAAATTACGTGAGTTCGTGAACATGTATAACGGAATTCTCTACAAAAGATCTTTTTCCCTTACGATATTATCACTGTAATTCATAAGGAGGTTTTTTTATTACCATGAATATGTGAAAAAACATAATGTGATATTTTATTACCGAAATTCTTTAGTAGAGATGTTTTCCTTAATCACCACAAAACGGGGTAATATCAAAGTGGATAACATGAGAAATGAGTATGTGAAGGACTGTTTTTAAGTCCATTTTTTATGAAAAACCAGTGCTTTCCTGTGGCTCACGGGTGGGAAATTTATATTAGAGTGCGCGGTACCGGAAAAACGTTTAGCAGTTAAACATAATTGTGACTTAAGGTCTGAGCTCAAAAATAATAACGTTAAAATTAATGGTGCATTCAATTACGGAGGGCAACATTTTTTAATTATGTCATTGATATAACCGAAAATGAGCTTTTCAATTGTAAAAATACTTGAGTTAAAAATAAAAATAAGTAAGACACTTAGCTTTACATTTATATTAGTATAATATTGAACAGTCATAATTAGTGTTATTTTTGTCTTTTGACATTATGAATTTTACAATATGTATTGATAACAATTGTTGAAACTTCTTTGAGTGACATAATTTTTTTACAATAAAATTCTAAGGTTAGTGACATATTGGCAATGTACGTCATTAATATTTTGTTGTTCTTCATTTAAATGAATCTGTTGTTTTAATACATAAAATTACTATTTATATTAAACAAAATTTTAATGTTAAAACCAAATGATATCTATTCAACGCTTCCATTTTACTCATAAAAACTGTAAGCCAACTGAGATTCAAAAATACATGCTAACATCGCATAGTGGACGTGGGTTGGATTGACTTCGTAAGAGATTTGGAGATTCAGACCAGACATTCCGTGTTTCTCCAAGTTATGTTGGAACGATATGGGCTGTTGGTGTTCTTCGGACACTCAGTCTTACTTGTACGAGCACTAGATGAGGAGCGGATATGGTCGTAGAAAAAAAAAATTTATACACATTTGTTGTTGTATTTAAATATATTAACAGTAATGAACCAGTTTTCGCTATTGCATTTAAAAATACTTACGTGGCAAATAAGATGGAAAAAGCTATGCGAGCATGAGGCGGCGCGACATCCAGGTGACACTCCCATTGGCGGAGAACGATTGATATTTTCGAGCTACACCGGGCCGCCTCACGCTTGCAAAGACTTCGTCCACGTAAGACGGCCCGTTACAGTTAATCATTGACACAGAGTCATTTTTTTTAATCAGTGCTGACTAATTAAACTGTTTTAATGTAATTACTGTTTTGTACGACATAATATTTTTTAATATAAAATTAAATTAAAAATTGATAACTTAGTTATTCCTCTTGGTAGTTATTCCAAAAAAGTGAAATAACTAAGTTATCAATTTTTTATTTACTTTTATACTAAAAATGAACTTCCACAAAGTTACCGCCAAATCCATAGAAAATATTATAATATTTTTTCATTATAAAATGTTTATAAAATAAAAAAAAATACAATAAAGTCATTGTAAGAATACAAATAATATTCCTGTTAAATAAAACATCAGGAAGACTTTCTTTGCTTGCTTAAATCAAATTGCGTGAGAAGATATTATTATTGATACACAAGCCGAGTAACACTGTGTTCCAGTATATTTTATCTAAAAATAATATTATATATATATATTATCTTATACAAACCTTTTTATGAAAGATTGACGCTGCGAGCTATTGACTATTGATTACTACTAACGCCGATGGATAATGTATTCAGGACGAAACAAATTCATAGAGAGATAGAAGATAAATATAGATGATGTAACTTTAGATAAAATTATTCATTTTGTGTTTCATTTCAAATAAAATATATTTAAAGTGAATACATTTTTATATTTTTCAATGTTGTCACATTATATATGCCATGTGCGTTCCCAATGTGGAGCATGTAGACTCTAGAGACCTACAAGTAATGGAATATCTCAACTGAAATAGTTTTAATATGAACTGGTTCACAAAATTCTGTCGTTCGGCATATCTTTTCGTAGGGGTAGAGAAAAAAAGATGGTAGGAGAAAAAAATTAATACTTAGAAAAACGTTAATTTTTCAGGGAAGCATAAGAACAGTTTGAAAAATAACTTGATTTAATGAAAACAAAAATAAAAAATATTTCATTAATACTAAATATATATATTTAATCATGATTTTTATCAATTATTGTGTTATTTTTCATGCGCTAAGGGGCGTTTTTTATAGTATTAATAATACAAAAAGTCAAGAACGCATATGCAAATATACAATTTTGCAATGGAAATGACGATAATATATGATAGTTTCCGTTCAAGGAAACAAACCAGTGACCCAGCAACCGAATAGGATTAATGAGTAAGAAAGTTGGCCACTCGGTTAAAGGAATGTTCTTAAGTTAAATTTTCTGAAAAGTATGAATGAATAATTGTCAGATTATATTAAAAAAAGCTTTGTGTACATTTACAATTTAATTTAGTAAGAAAATACATATGGTAAAAATATCATCAACTTCGTGTTCCGATTTTCTGTTTTGCAATCTAGAAACTTCTCGTGAATTTTGCAATTTTATCCAGTCTGCTAATACGTATTTCTGCTGAACAAATTTATTTCTTGATCGTGCTTTGGAGGCGACACTTGGTCGTATAGCAAGCAACCGTTTAATGACTTTCTGCAATAAATTTTTTTCAATCATAGTCTCAAAAAGGAGAAGCGCAAGTATCTCTTATAAATATAAGTATATACAATATTTTACCAAATTATTCATTAAACAATTTAGATAGAGTTTCGAAAAAGATACAACTTTATAAACATATTGCATGTTTGTAGAGGTTTTAACACTATACAAATTGTAACAGCGTGATTAAGAAATTACCTTTACACACATGAAAAGCATTAATTTGTCTTTGAAAATAACCATCTCTATAAATGTATGATATTAGTAAAAAACCAATATAAAATATTTCAAATCGCTTGAAATATCATGATAATCATTCGAATTTAATCGATTTTAACATAAACTGAAATTACGTCGACGTTCTCCAAAAAAAAATCGTTGATTCATTTTATCGTTCTTCTAAGGGAAATCACCATTGGCAGACAGATTCTTATATGTATGATAACAATCAATTATGATTATAATCATTAATATTATCAAGAATAACAAAATTATTATTTCAAAATAAAATACAGATGATTTTATTACAAAGACGCTAATTGGTACAGTGCTTAAATATACCAAATCCAAAGGAATGTAAACCAAACAAAGTAAATAAAAATGGTTTAAATTGCTTAGTTGTCACGTCATTCCGTTTAATTGGGAAAAGAAATTTAAGATAATGACTATATTATACTCACAAGCAAAAATATTTGTATGAACCATTTAATATGATGTGATATCATATATAATAAATAGTATTTAAACTACGCTTTTCGTTGTTTATAATCAAATGTCACATAATTTTAACCATCATGTCGATGTGGCGCCACGTCGAACGTTAGGCATACCTTACAATAACGTTAGCACTACCTTTCGGTATTCAGTTACTAACTTCAAAGCTGTGTTTTGTCATTATTTTATGCAGGAAGGCAATGAAGATGTCTACAGCTGCACAGAATACCTGTGCAAACTTATAGAAGTTCAATTAAATTGTTTGTACCCACTTATTATTTAATTTTAGAATTTCTTGTTCCCTTTGATATGGCATAGAAGTTAAATATTCATTGTTTAAATCAGTGCTCAGCAACCTTTTTTCACTCACGGCACACCTAAGCACTCATTAATATTTCGCGGCACACCACAAGCCAAAATATGTAAATTTCACAAACAACACTTACATTTTATTAATTATTTTTTTTAGATGAACTTTAAATAGTAGCTTTTACATTTTTTAACAAAAGACAATTAATGTCCCTAAAACATTTTAAAAATGATAAAAGACTTAAAAAAAAATTGTAAATTTAAGCCTTTTCATTTGATAATGTATATTATTTTGATATATTCGTTTAATGTTTGTAATAATTTCAAAATTTCAAAATTTTCGCCATTGACGCTTCCCAATATATACAAAAATGTCTAATTTCTACGTTCTAGACAAACCCTATTTTATTCCCTATCATTACAGTTGCACTATCGGTCCAAACACAATTATCGCATTAAATATGAAAATAATACAATATCTGTTTCAACTAGAATAATTTAAACGGAGATTTTGGCCACCGAATAGCTTTATTTTTTTTTCTAATATGAAGATACTCGATTTTTTCTCATTCTGGACGCAGTGTCGGGGCACACCTGGGATCGTCTCGCGGCGCACCAGTGTGCCGCGGAACACCGGTTGCGGAGCACTGGTTTAAATGAATGAGAAATTTGCTTTATTGGGAGAGCCATTTAATTGAACTAAACTACCCTAGTCTTGACATGTTCCAATTAAGCGGAATTGACTATATGTCACTATATTAAAACTAAAGTTCTGATTTTTACGACGATTCCATTATATGGAATGACTTTTATAGAATAATGTAGAATATGTTATTTATACAGGTTTCACTGGATTCCAAGTAGGTACTTTTAATTATTTAATTTTGTTGGTATTCTTTTAATTGGATATGCGTTGTCGTAATGCATTTGAAGTATCATAAAATGTCACATTACTTGTCATTCATTTTAATGTGTTTTCATACAATCATCAATAAAGTCGAGCGCTTGAATTGGAAAGTCCTCAAAATAATAGCCTTCAGCAAAAATAAATAAACTACCACTTCAATGAAGTGGCGTTTTATTACGTTGAGCTTTTAGAATCAAAATTGAAAAGCTCCGTATGAGCGTCGAATAAAATTTGCTATCTGTGATTTTATTTGCTGCACATGTTCTATTGCCGATAAAACAAGTCGATTGTATAAATATTTATTCCCGATAAACTTTTATGAGTGAACGCCCCGGATATTTCAAAGTTTGATTTTAGCACAAACAAAAATAAAATTATCAATTTGTGATAAACAATTTCCGCAGAAATTTGAAGTTATATTATTGAAACAAACAATGTGGTGCCCCCGCTATTATAATCTGTTATACCAAATAAGTTTGCTAATAAAAAAAACGTTGACCATTTTCTGTTTCAGAGCATTCTGTGGCAAAACTCCATTAGGAGTATATCCTATACATTGGCACAGAACACATTTAAAAAAAACTTATCATTATTGTGTAAGTATATAATATAAGGATCTTAATTATTTAGACTGTTCCAAAAATTTAATTTACTTTCTCAGTCTGTCTTTTATCGTTATGCAACTATTTTATACCATATGAGGCAAACTTTTGAACTGTCTTAATCATCGAATAATTTCGCAGAGTCAATCATACAATAGCGAAACAAAAAATAAAAAAAAAAATATGGAGAAAACATAAATTTAATCGTTTTCGAAATCATATCAATTCGCAAAACCTTCTGATAATCAAAATTAAACAAATAGCAATGCTCTTGACAACTATCTTCTTTCATTAATTGTATTGGCATTTACTTGGTAGAACTCTATTATAATATGATAAAATATTTAGTTCTACAGATTTTTTTTTGGTGATTGATAACTATTTCGGCCAAACGCCACCGTCAGAACCATACTTAAACTTATTTTAGCTTGGCTATATATGCTGTTTAGAAGATACAGACACTATTATGTCATCTCACTTATTCAAATATCACAATATTGATTTAAAATTATATTATTCAAGGTACTAATTGTGTTTTTGGAAAAGGAGCTTGCGTGGTGTTGTTAATTAATTATTAAATTAAATGAATTGCAATTTTATGAATTGTACTTAATTGAGAAGAAACTCATGCTCAAGCTAAAATAAGTTTGAGTATAGTTCTGACGATGGCGTTAAGCTGAAATAGCTGTCGACTACCAAGTAAACTTTTGTAGAACTGAATACTTTGATATTCTATCCTATTATCTTATTTTACATCCACATTGCTTGATTTCTCATTAAAAACTGTAATTAAGTGAACATTTTCTGATTTAACTAATATTGAATTAATAACGATATTTGGTATGGTTTCACGAAACTGTGAAGTCTTGATTAATTTCCAACTTCCGTCGTGTTGAGTCTCGCAGTTCCAGTTTTGAAGTAAATCAATACTTATTTTGATTTATTGGCGAACATATAAATGTTACGAAGTGTTTCATTATCGGATTAAAGAAAAGTTATTTCACTTCAAGACGAGAAAAACAATCCCGAACTTAGAGAGTCGCTACTGTCTGAAAACATTAGGCTTTTACACATTTTGTGAAACTTGCATATTTATGAGAGTAACACCAAGAGAAAACGTGTTTACTAGACAGCTGCGATAATGTCGGTTTATCTGTTTACTTAGTTTTAAAGTGTCTTTTGCAAAACCTACATGTTCAGACAGTGATATATTGTGTCCATTTTATAAAAGCTGAATATTTCTTCATAGCAATATTTTTCATCATAATATACTCCGTTATTTTTAAGTCAAATTCCGTTTATTATCTGTATCGACAATTTTGACTTTTTTCATGTCAATTGCTTCTCTTGACTGCTGCATAAATTAGAGAATGAGGCACTTTTTTGAAAATAAAAAGGTAATATAAAGCCACACCTGGCTTCTTCTAAGCCCGACATATTCAAAATGTGGACTCTAAATGTGAACTATTGATAAATGAATTAATTTAAGATATAGACTGAGTGTTCTTGATAGAATTTCAATAGCAAATTTAATGCCTGAAAATGCTGAAAGGTGAAACCTGGGTCGTTAGTGACGAAATACATGGAAACATACAAAATTTCAACAATTAAAATTTATAAATGAGTCGTTCAGTCTGTCTTTTCAAATAAAATCAATTAAAATAAACTTATCAAGAGATTTTTTCTTGCGTTGTAAGATCTGGTGTGTAGTAATTGATGGACACGGCTGAGATTCATGAATATATAAAGTTAAAATTAGTAACTTAGTTATTACATTGGCTGTGTTACTAAATGTAATCCGTTTTGCGTCTTTAAGGATGCGTCTTTTAGAAACCGTTACATTTAGTAACACAGCCAGTGGAATAACTAAATTATCAATTTTAATTTTATATTAAAAACGAATTTCCAGAATCCATTGAAGACATTTATGAATTTTGTTATTATATCAATCCATAACTCCGATATTTCAATAATAGATGGATGAATTCATGGATCCAAACCTTTAACCACCACGGTTAAGAATGAATGACCAAGATTCAATCAACTGCAAGACCCACAATATGGCACTATAATCAATTTTAAGGTGTTAAATGTCAATTCTTTGTGGAAAGGCATTATAATTTAAAAAATGAACAAAATTGGTTTTGCATAACTTAAAATTTTTAAAATAATTGGCGTTATAAATAAAAATGATAAAAAATCTTGCAATTTAGAGATGTCAAATTTATTTGGTTGTTTAAGTTAAGATTTTTTCTAAAACTTACGTGACTTGACCACTGTATTATTTCATTTAACTTGAAAGCTTAATCAATCAAAGTGAGCATGAAGAAAAGAAACATAAAATATTTCTAACCAAACTGAATAATACTATCGGAAAAATGTAGTCTTCCTGCGTAAAATCTACACATTACCAACATACATAGATATTATTACAGATAATATTGTAAATTTCACAGTGCGGGTTTTTAAACGTCCATTTTGAGGCATAATTTATTTATTTCCATGTTTACATTCGAAATAACTGGTATGATTTTAGCTTCACCAAAATAAATATTAAGGCAAAATGTACACTGAGTGATCATTGCCTTGATGGGTTTTGGCGTAGCCACCCTTATGACTTTAGATTTGGCATTCCTGAAATATTTTTGGGGTATTTATGTGTGTATGTGGGTTATTTATTTTGACAATTTAGTTTATTTCGAAGAACACACTCGTTATATGAAACGCTTATAAAATACCTGACCCGCTAAGAACTAAATCAAATATACTATCTTATTTTTATAAATAATTCATTTATTTCAGAAAAATAGAGCTACATGTATTTTATTAATGTTTCTTCATATCACGGTAGTCAAAGTATTACCCGAAACAGCCCATTATGATAATTCCATTACACCAGAGCTGTACTTGCTCTAGGAATATTTCAAGAACAATTGATTACTACATTCTAAAGTTGTTTGAAAATAGCTGAAAAATAAAAAAAAACTCTTTTGTCATTTTCATGGTAGAAAAACCCATTCGGATCTTATGCAGTCAAATTTTGTTACAGTATGTGTCTTGTCATATAAATGCATTTATTAAGCGAAATGACAATTTAAAAAAGTGAAATGTAGTTTAATGTACTTAGTATTAAGTAATTATTTTACGTCATATTTTGTCAGTAAAACCTGAAATCAAAAGACGCAAGAATCAAAATTGTTCATAGCAGAACAAGCTTGAGACATATCTCGGTGCCGTTTGAAACAAAACGATTGTATACGGTACGTCATGCACCTCGGATTACTAATTGTTACTATAATTTTGTATTTTTCGATGGTAAAATTGACAGGTATTCTAATTATGATTAATTGTACAAAGAAGATGTAAAATGTTACGTATTTTCAATTTGTAATTTTATGTGGATCTATTTTATTTACAAACAGAAAAATTTTAATTTTTTGTTTCACAATTTATTTCTCAGATAATTTAAAGGTTTAAAGGCCGAAGTAACTCATTGTTACACCATGAACACGGAAGGGTTAATTCAGATCCAACCTCTCACTATGCCACTGCAATGTTATAAATTCAATGCATTAAGCCCTCATACACATACAGTCTTAGTGAATGTAGGTCAACCTGAACTAATTCATAAATTTTCAGAATATTTGATGAGCATTCTATAATTTATTTCCTCATTAACAATCAATAAATCTACCAACCAAGTTGGAATAGTTTGCAGTGAAGCTAACTTTCTCAGTAATTACTGTCGAGTAACAATTTCAGGATAAGATTATAACATTTATCCATCGAAAATGATTTTCGTTGTATTTTGTACTTTTGGCACATATTTATAGCAATTATAAAAAAATATTTTCATTTAAATGCTTTTTTAAATATACTGTTTCAATGAGTGACCGTTTTTAAATTAACGTTATTAACTAATTCTAACGCCGTAACTGAGTGGGCTTTTATTTGTCCACCTATCAACTCGGTCACATTCAATGTCTTTCAATTAAATTGCTCCTCAAGTTAATATAAACAGTAAACACAGTATAAACGCCAACAAAGAAACAATATTTTATATTCTTGCTATTATATGTAATGTATATTATGTAACGTTGATTTGTGCATGATGTTATCAATAATTATATATTCCCTCGTTTATTCTTTCGCTTTTCCTGAGTTTTGAAACATGTCACTCTTAGGAAATTAATTTTTGCTTTAAATAAGTTTGGTTAATGTTATCACCCGATCCTATAGTATTACGCCAATTTGTATACGTAAAATCATTTCGTATCAGAGCTTATTCAACTTTAGACAATTAACTTTATACAGACTGCAATGAAAAGCAATGTCTTTACAAAGTCCTCACTTTGACTAAATATAATTAAAAGGTAGCGGCAAGCGACATGACTTTGTACTTTGCTTTATATTTAAGAACGTATTTCCTTCCGGCCCTCGTTTCAGCTACTCTACATTATTCATGGCTGATTTTTTTTTTCAATTCATTACAAAGGTATCCAAAAAATCAAAGAATTTGTTTGCTTTAGCTTATGTATACACACTCACACTCGCTCGGAAATAAGTACGTTTTTATTTGGAAAAGCTTCAAATAGATTTTGACTGCTTTGGATAAGGGTATTAAAGGAGTTTTAATTCGCTTATTCATCTGCTATTGTTTTATGACACTTTTCCGCACGTCCTTGTTTTTGTATGAAACGATTAACGCAAAAATTTATGATTAAAAAGACTTTTAATATTGAAATATTTCACTTTTAATGTGTTAACTGACAATTCTTGGTGGAAATGCATTATATTTAAAAAAATAAAAAATAATTTCCTTGTACTACTTTCACATGTTTTATAATGATCAGGACCGGTTTCGATCATCACGAGCATTATCAACTGATGAAGTGAAACCGGTCTTGATTATTATAAATATGTGGAAGCAGTACAAACAAATTGTGTTTTATTTTAAAAAAATGAAATATTTTTCAATTTGAAGAGTATTCGTTTGTTAATATCGAAATTAATGTATTTTTGAACATATTTTATGAGAAAGAAAATCATTTGATGATGCTGTTTCAATTCAATCGATTAGCAGAAAAAGAATATATTATGAGATAAAATATTCACATTACAGAATACTTTGATGCTAATTCAGTACCTACTCTGAGAATTTGTGAAAACGTTCAGAGTTAGAGATAGTAACATCTATTATTAAAAAAACCAAAGATTGCGGCCATCATCAAGTCCCTGCATGAGAATAATGCATGCTGTGTTAGAATCGGTGACTCAACTACCGAATGGTTCGGGGTCACAACCAAAGTGAGACAGGATTGCGTTCTTGCTCCGTTCCTGTTTATTATTATCTTTGATTTCATAGCTCGGAAGTCAATCCCACTCGATCGAGGTATAGCTGTTGCTCCCGGTCTGAGGCTGTGTGACCTTGAATACGCTGATAATGCTGTCATATTCGACAAATCTGTGAAGTGTATCCAGGACACTATTGACAAGCTAGGAGTTAACTCAGGTCGCATTGGTCTGAAAATAAACGCAAGTAAGACCAATGTGATGTGTAACCATGACTGTCATGCCTCTGATAGTACCCTGACTAGCGTGGGACAGACTATCGGAAGGGTTGACAGTTTCAGATACCTCGGTGTACACATTCTGGAAGATGGTAACACAAGAAAGGAGCTCGCTATGCGACTAGGAATAGTCGGAGCTGCATTCAAGTCAATGCAGACCGTTTGGGACACGAAGCTGTACACGATCAAAACCAAATGCCATTTGTTCAACGCTTGCATTCTACCTGTGCTGCTTTAAAGTAGCGAAACTTGGCACCTGACGCAGTCCCAAAAAAGCCGTATACTGAGCTTCGAGAATAGATGCTTGCGTCGGATATTGGGGGTGAAATGGTTTGACTTCGTGAGGGATTCGGAGAGTAGGGAACGGACCGGGCAACGCCCTGTCACATCGGCGGCTATAGAGAGACGTTGGAGCTGGCTGAGTCACGTGCTGCGGATGCTTCCGGAAAGTCCCAATCCTGCTTGCCTCTTTTTCCAACCTATGGGATTCTGGCATCCTGGAAGACCATCGGGTTCTATCCATAGGATATACTCGGCGGAGCTGAGGGACTCTGGCATGTCATGGGAGGAAGCAAAGCAATTGGCGGGTGACAAGGATTCATGGAGACGCCACGTGGTAGCCATATGTTCCACAAAGGGAGCGAATATTGAAGAAGAAGAACAAGAAGAAATACGGCATTTAAATTACTATTTAAACAAGTCACTGGCGCCTCATCCAATCTAACAATGAATGGTTATTGGAATGATATTTTTATAAGAAATATTTTACTTTACTAAAGCATTTAAAAAAGTTCTTTTTTCGCTAGATCAATAATGTATTATTAATTACACAATTTTTTGTAAAAAAACATTCAACTATTTTTCTTATGAATAAATATGTCACTGTTTCAAAATTCTAATATTTTTGTTCACTCTTAACACATACTATAACTGAACATATGTTTGTTTAAATTTTAAATATCACTTTTACTTAGACAGTTAAGGTATATAAAAATTATTATTAATATTAATTCAGACTTCAAAGAGTTAAATATTTTACTAATATTATCCTATTAATGCTTATATTATATTATTTTTTATATTATACTAACCATGTGTCACTGCCACCTTTAAATATTCTCTCAAAACTCACAATCACGCTCAAACACACGTCCTCTCTCTGTATGTGAATCTTGTTCGCACGCAAGCGCAGTACTGCGCAGTACAGTGTGCTAGAGGCAGGTAAAACAACAAGATAAATAAATATATATTCTTATAAGTGAAATGTCATGTTGAAGTATTTTTTCATAAACTAATCTAATTACGTACTAATAAATAGATGAAGTTGCGATCCATCATCCATCCAACCGATAAAATCCTTAAAATAGGTTATAATAAAAAATTAAAAAACTTATAAGAAAAACTTCATACCCTTTACTCATCTGAAAATGTTACATATATTCTTCTGATGACTAGTTTGGATATAAGTATTTTATATTATGATTAAATATATTCTTCATCAAGCTAATGATAATTTCACTTTACTTCTTTTGGAAATAACATTTTATTTGGTACAGTCACGCTTCTCTATTCACCACTCTGATTTTATTAATATATACATACACATAAATCAATTTACCATAGAGTAATTAATCATTTTCAATATATCATGAGCAAGCACATTATAAATCGTGCCATGATACGGCCAGCCCATAGTAAATATTTAAGATAAATTTATCTAATACCGTGCCTATGGTAATCTCGTAATTGAAAAACCATTCAGAAGGTTTATAGTTTTATGAACTTTAAAGATATTTTTTTTACTTTTTCTTATTTCATCAGATTAATTTACTCTAAATGGAATAACAAGTTCATTAATAAAACTAAACGTTTTAAAAAACGTTCTATTTTGTAGAAAAATCGAGAACAAATATTATTCTGAAATTAATAAAGGAAATTGATGTTTTTTTTATTAAGACGTCATATTACATGATTTAAGTTATTCATGTTTTTTCAATAATAAAATTGAATTCGTTTGTAAGACGGTGTCTAAAATATTCTAATCCTTACCTAATTTACTTATTACTTAACAAATCAGTAGTGAGTTCGCATAATAAACAGTTTTCTCAATCTGGTTGTTTTTTTTAAATGTCAGTAAACGGGATGATTGATTAACCGTCAATAATAATTGAAAACTGTTTTCAAAAAGCATTTTTTTACGTTTGTCAGTAAAACAGTACTGAGATACTGATTTTTTAAGAAAGTATTGTTTTAAAAACATTACTACAAATTATTAACATTTTTTGATCGTTTTTAGATAATCTTAAACACTTTGTCACATCGGCAGGTTGTTGTTGTATTGAATAAAATACCCGTAAATTCATTTATCCATCCATTAATCGTGAAAGATATGGGAAAGAAATTCGGTCATTCAGAACAAACGAGATAAGGCTAGGTCCAATATAGCGCGAGGTTGGGAAATAAACTAAAATGTAGGGCACTTTTCCTGGTACAGAGTACGAAGCAACGAAGCCAAGCTGGAGAGGTTTTGGGCCGTTGTCTGGGAGGAGAATTTCCGGACCGGGACGGAGACAAATGGCCCTATTATCCCAATTTATATATACAAACAATTTTTCAAGAAATTTATAAGCACTGATGGGCACTGGAATGAATAAATTAATTAACGGGGCTCGGTGTACTTTAGCGTTATTGATTTTTTAATCCGCATTACGGGGAATTGTTTTTCTTTATCTGTTTACTCTTATATACTTTTATTAGTGACATTATTACTGAACGAGAAAAGATGGCTAAAACTTTTGCTTGTAAGATTCTCAATGTTGCCAGTAAAAAACTTTTGGGATAACATCCTTAAAATAGGTATTTAATAAAATTATCTTTAGAATTAATGACTCGTACATTGATCAGTAACGATGTGCGTTTATTTCCTTGCGCAGTATACTACCACAATGGTATGGATGATTAAGTGATTGATTGCGGAATCCTACTGTCAACCTACATCGATACTAATAGCTATTGTCTGAAATACTGCCAAATAAGATACTAAGGATAAGCTCTTCCAGAAAAGAAACATTAAAAATACACATGAGATAAATATTTTCCAGAATTACTTCGTAGTGTTGAAATATAACGAACTTATATGAAAATATTCGATTTTAATAACCATTAACTTTTACAAATATGTATTGATAATCATGATTATATATTTTTTCGGTTTGTTGATAAGCTTTTATGACGCTTTTTTTATTGATAATTTATGATTATACAATATATTGTTGAAATTTATTTCAAATGAGCAATTTTTTGTGTATTATCATTTAATTGGTATTTTCATAATAAAGACCAAAAATCTATGTTTGTTCAAATGACATTTAAGAACTGTTTTTTTTTTCATTGAGACTTATTTTGTGCAATTTTCTAAAGATGAGTGTTCTTCTTTTTATTATCGTTTGATAGTTAAGATATACAATTAAATCTAGTGGTTTTCAAACTTAACATGTATGAAAGCTACAATAAATTAAATGCTAATTGTATGATTTTGTATTATTACATAATTTATAACTCACCGATGATGAGTCTAAAAAGACTAACTGCTAACAGGTTGAGATCTGGATAGTGGTGCCCCATGAGTGCCGCGTCAGGTTTGCCTTGAAAACTTCCACTGATAAATCTTCGATATCAATTTTTGCATATCTTATAGATATGTCCCAGAGTCAGATAAATAATTTTAGTTAGAGTGGTAATTTCGTCAAGTAACCAGGCTGATCTGAAAAGAAAAAAAATATATATAAAGTATCTTTAATATTATACATATTTTTATTGATGAATCTATGGTAAATTCATGGAAATTCGTTTTCAATATTCAATTTATAACTTTGCTTGTATACTGGTTATGTAGCTACGTGTGACGCGTGTTTTGCTTATGTGAGAAACATTTTCAGAATGTCTGATTATTTGTAATGAATATTATAATAGTTTACACATTTTTTTGTACACTCAATTTGAATAAGTATGTATGATTTGTATTAACTTCATCAATGTTGTAAGAAATGTTCTGTGCAGCTCTTCGGCTCTTCAAATACTGTGAGCGTGAACTATTTTTATTATCTTGTTGTTATGTTACAGAATAAGGCTTTAATATTGGCGCCTGTTTAAAGAACAAAACAACTATTGTTAAAACTACAAGATGATTATCAAATACAGAATGAATAGGACTTTGAGATTTTAATCAATTGCAACTTAACTATTATATGTAATTATACATTTGGGAATCTATTATAATAACGAGAAACACGAATTTATTTTTGAGTTTAGCAACCAGTAAACAATTGACATTATGGTTGTAAAAATACTCTATAACTATTAAATAAACTAGAAATTATCACTAAATATGGTAGATTTTATTACACAAAAAGATAGTACGTGTCCTGTGGTACATTTAAACACATAGACTAATAGAAATATTAAAGAATAAAAACAACGATTTAATAATGAGAAAAATGCTTAATGATTTTATGTAATGTGATTGAAAAATTACAGTTTTCTTTACAATTCAACATTTCCTAGTATTTCCATAAATTAAAGCATCTATATAATATTTCACTAACCATCTGCTGTTTGTTTAATTAATGCTTTTTTCCAAACTTAAACTCTACACTTCATTATAAAGACGTTTTAAATATTCATGAAATTTGAGTTATTGAGATTTTGTACACTTTCATGTATTTTGTCACTAACGACCCGGGTTTCGCCTTTCGGCATCTTCAGGAATTTTAGCGCACGAATGAACTCAAACTGTCGAACAGTCGATGTCTTAAATTATTCTTGAAATATTTTTTTTTTAATTTATTTACAGATTTTTCCCATTAGTAAATGTAACAGTCACGAAAAATTCAGTATGTACATTATTTTCAAAGAAACTCTACATTAGTATTTCGAAAAACTAAAGGTACATCAAATTTTTCGCCAGTGACAACATTATTTTTACAAGATATAACATATAATAAATTAAAGTACAAGATTAATTTGATAATGGAGCGCAAAATGAACCGTGCGATCCTTGAAATCGTTGCAAAGGTTTTTTTCTTCTTAAACCTATTGCTGGTCAGTGGAGTTTATCAAGGAGAATTTTTTGATTAAACTCATAAAACAAAAGTAAGTAAGATAGGTGTATAAGCACTAAACTTTTCAATGGAGAGATGAATAGCATAGCGAGAACGGTTTCTTCCAAAAGTAAATGACTGCAGGTTCATATTTTATTAGAGCAAACGACCATGAGATGGCTCTCTTTCAACGGGGTAGGTTCTCCTTACTCCGTTTAATTAGCTTATGCACACATTATATTATAAACTCAAGACGTGCAGCAATATACTATTTTTATTATATCATTATTAAGCATCCTTGTTTAACTATATAATATATTTGAAAATTGTGATTTAAGACTACTGCTTTTGACTCTAATGATTGCTTAATTAAAAACATGTGGTTTATTACAGTGGTGGTAGTAAGTATTTTTCTATTAATTAAATAAAATGTTAAAGTCAATTCATACATAATATTGATTTGAAATTTCAATTTCCAATCTTATAGTTAATAAATTTACCTAATAGCTCACAAATATGAATATTTATATGTTATTGTCATTTCTTTTTTTATATTTCTTCTGGAAAACAAAATGAATTTATAAATATGTTGACGTGATATATAGTTTTGGTGATTTCATTTTCAATCTCACCACTAACATCAATTACAAAGTTCTAAAATATTAAAAATGAAGCATGAAAATAGACATTCACACCGTTAAAAAAATACATTATAATAATTGGGGGTGCTTAAAATCGAAATTAAAATAATTAAAAATTATCAAGGCAAATCGATAGTTTTATTTTTATTTGATTCTTCGTGACAACTAGCTACTTCGTTCATACAATACAGTCCATAATAAGCAGTGAAGATAAGTTTTTGAATCCCGATTGAAATATTTTAATTTGGTGATGTAGGCTATTTATTGAAAAAAAAAGGTTTGTGTGTTGAATATATCATTTAGTGTGACTCGTTCACCGATAAACTGAATACCAGGGAATTTAAAGTGACGGAATTTAAAATGTCTGTAACAAAAGAAGAAGTGTTCAATTGCAATAAAATCAATTATTTTTAGTAGAAAGTGTGTACTATCGTTATCATGGTTTGACAATAGAAAATAAGTGGAAAATGTTAATCGAAAGGTGATAAAAGTAAAATTTACGTTCAGTGTTTGAATTGGCATTTACTTGGTAGACATCTATTTTAATGAGGTCAAAATGATTAAGTATTTAATTCCACAAGAGTTATACAAATTATTTGACAGCTAGTTCGGCTTTACGCCGTCGTCGGAACAATGATGGTACCAAGCCGAAATAGCTATAAACCAATTATTGTAATTATCATCAAACTAAATACTTGTATCCTTATTATAATTTAAGTAATTGTTTTAGTTTTTCGTTACAAAAGAATAATTATTATTAAAAATATAAATACTTGTATGAGAGACAAAATATTGAAAACATCATTAATAATGATCGCACAATGTGAGTGCTACGCTGAAAATGTCAGGTATTGTAGAAATGTTTCAAACAAAGTTTTATTTTGTAAGCAATGGTAGGCTTATGTTATCACACTTTTAATCCTTCAGGCCTTCTGTTCAACGGTGAAAGAATCTTGAAACTTTTATATCCGTTGACACGATCTACGGGGAGGCAGAATTAGGTGACAATGCTTTGTTTTTAGGGTATATTCCTCCTTTGTTGTTTGCCTCCGATCGTGAGGCTTAATGTCGGGTAACGGTCTGTGATAAAACCTATTTGTTTATCACTCCAAAGTTAACAGACAGCAACCAACCTCCCATTTTAGCTGATAAAAGCAATATATGGGCCCCGACACAAATAAACATTTTTACTCTTGCTTCGTATAATCTCGATCAGGAAAAGGGCATCATGACATCAAAACTTTCGATCATTACTTAAATAGTATAATTTGAATAACGAAGCTTTAACTCCAATTAAAAAGTTAAGAAATTAAATGTTAAAAAATGTTGAATGATAATAAATTTCATAATGCAACGCACCAGGCTGCATCCTGTTTGGTCATGGTGAGACGGTGAAACTGGCTGGTACAGGCATTGCCTCCGGAGAGTCTCAAACCAGCTTGCCTTTTCTTCTGATCGACAAGATTCTAGTATTATGAAAACACCTCAGAAATCCATATCTATCAATACAAACTCATAAAAAAGGTTAAAATATCTCCATTTCGGGACATAAAAAGCTCAAGAGCAATTCATTGACCGCTCTGATGAGCGACCGGTTAGATTAAATTTTATGTCGATATAAAGTCTTTCAATTTAAATACAATGATTTTCGGTACGTTCTTGCGTAACTCGATAGCACGTTTTAAAATGCTGCTAAATTGGACTGAAATATCCTTTTGTCAATACTCGACAGAAAAAGCTTTCAGGCGCACTTTTCATGAGTTTCAAGCCTTGGGCTCTACGCTTGTTTACTTCTCATATACCCCCAACAAAAGGAAATAAAGTTTTAATGAGAAAACTCTTACAATAGCTTATTTGTCGCTAACTCACTATTGTTACATAAATATCTTATCATTCTTGATACCGCTTCATATTAATACAATAAAGACTTACACGAAGTTTTCAAAGAGAGATAAAATATCCTACTGCAAGTTATGACTTAGGTGAGTTAATATGATTTCTAATATTTTACAAAAAAAATAAGTTACGTAAACGATTTATTTTTACGAAAAATTTAATTGTGATTCAAATTGCTAAAATATACAATATATATATATACATAAAGTATGCTTATTAAAATTTTGTTTTAGAAAATTAATACGGTCTTGTTAGAGTTTGGAAAATTCATACTTTTTTTATTCAGTTAGACAAAACTAAATATTGAAAACCACTGAAGTAGAGTTCCTTCCTTGAGCTTTATTCAGGGCTTTTGTTTCAAAACTTGTTATAAGACAATCGAGGACTTCGCGCAACTATCTAACTAACTGCCGTTTATAAATTTTGTTCTAAATCCTTATTGCAACATTGCCTATTGTGAATAGAACCGCAAGGGTGAAAATGGACCTCTTCGTAATACTAAAAGAGAAACTTCAAATTAATTATTTAATTACTTTTGAAGATTTAGGTCGAATTTTTGAATAAATTCACTTTCAAAGTCAAAAACGAAAATATATAAGCAGGCAAAACTTTTCCACATTAAAAACAGCAAACTATGTCAATTTGATGAATATGAATAAAAAACATACCATTGTCATCTTTTAACTAGCCATTGGAATTTGAAGACAATTTTTATAATCAAGTTTTTTTTTTTTTCATGTCCGCTCCCAATGTGGAGCATATGGTCTCCTAATGGAGGTATCTTGACAGAATTTTTTCTACGAGAACTGCTTGTCACTCAGTTGCTCAACCTCTCTTTTTTTTTTTTTTTCGAAGAGAGTAGAGATAGAAGGATAGGGCTATGACAGGACTAGTGGTTAGCTAATCGCTCTCGTTACGCCCCGTGAGGGTGGGATTGGTGGGAGGGAGGACTCAGACTACGAACAGAAATCCATAAATCGATTGAACGATCAATCTATGAAAACCGTCCGCACCGGGAATTGAACCCGAGACATCCGTAACCGTAGCCAGCGACGAAACCAACTGCGCCACGGACGCCGACATAATCAAGTAAGTGGATCAAAATTTCTTCTTGATCGCAAAGTAAACAAATTTTCAAGTAGTGCTAATGACGTAGATATCTTGAAACCCATTTAAATGGTAGATCGATAATTGACTACATAGGGTTCAAAGACGCAATTCAAAAATGAAATTGCCATCAACACACATTTTTCAGTAGAGAGAGGATTCAGATTGAACTTATAACTATACAGAATGGTCGCTTGCGAATTAAAATCTTAAAACTTATGACAGACTAAATTATATTAAATTATAAAGGAACACATTATGTAATAAAACTAATCTACAACCAATGAATAAAACGTGTGTTTTTGAAATAAGTAATGAAAAATAAAATATTAGTGTTGTACTATTTGTGATAACGAAGGCATCCAATATAAGACGGTTTTTACAATTCCTGGCTTTCGGGATTCATAATCTCTCAATCCCGGGATCCTGGGATCCCAGGATTGGTCATGTGTTATTTCATGATCGAAATTGTACATAAATAAAATTTAATTTGTGTCCATTATTGCTTTAATTGGAATTTATATATGATTTAGTATATTTTTGATCATGGAATGGTTTTTTTATTGATTTTGAATCAGACAGTCATTACAAGAACAGAGAAAAATAATTTAAAAAACCAAAATAGTTTTTTTTATTTTATTTATTGTATTATTAGAATAGGTTTTACCAGATGGCATTCAAAAAGAAGACATGGCCTTCATTTCGACTTTAAAATATTGTCCTCCATCCATTTAAAATGGATGCTAAGAACGGCTGTTACGAAATATATGGAGTGAAAATACGTACATTAACAAAACAAAGCACACGTTTTAGTCAATTAGAAAGTCTTAATTTGATATATAAACTAAATTGATATTTAGACAATCCCGGGATTACGAGATTGAATAATTGACCAGGATCCCGCGGTCGGAAGCCCTAGTGGTCAGTCATAACAAGCGCCATGAGTATTTTACTTGATAGTTTAATAGTGAGATATATTATTCTATATTATTATAAGAAGAATTATAAACAAAATTAAAATAATCACTCAGATTACTCCGGGCTTATCTTTTTTTATATAAAATCCCTTTCAACTGATGCTTCGAGATAATCTCAACATCGTGCCTTACGCTACACAATTATTGCGACATTCCCATAACCATACAACATTTTTTCGAGTTGTTTCTTTTTGGAACTTAGAGGTTGTGTAAGTTTCTTCATTTCCATATGCAAACATCTATATTTTTAAGCATACACCAGTATGTTTTACTAGATGTACATTTGTGTAATCTGTGGAATTTTTGACTTATCATCATATGGAACTGCGCCATCGATATGATACTTATCAAGTGAAGTGTTTGTGGGATATATGACAGTCGGCCCTCGACTTTCGTACACAGTTAGTTCCCGAAAATGTGTTCGAATTTAAAATAGAATATCAGAAATTGTATTTAAAAATTTATTTTAACAATATAATACATAGTTAAGTAATCAAGACGTGTTTAAGTGTGAAATATTTAAACATAAATAAATTGACAAAACTCAAAACGTATTAACACGCACCCTAATTCCAGTGTAAACCAGTTAAAATGTACTTGACCTTCAGCCCCCGTCACCGCGGCTCGGAACACTAGTGAAGTCACAACGATTCCGAGAAGTCCGCTACTCTAGGCTGCAATGTATGAGTGAGCGCGAGCTACCGCGGTCTGTGGAAGCGACTGCATGGAAGTGAACAATTTTTGCATTATCGACATAAATCTTAAAAAAAAAATTGAAAATGTGCGAAATGGGGAATTGTGCGAAAATAGAACGTGCGAAAGATGAGAGTTGTCTGTATATTATCAATACCAAATTTATAAAACTTGGTATTCAATACGGACTAAGAAATGACACGCTCTGATATTTTTGCTAACATTTATTTGTTTCTTGGATGGTTGGAGTGATCCAAAAACGGCATTCGAACACTTTTAGTATCAAAATGCTTCGAATATTTCTAACTAATGTTAGCTAGCCGAACCAGTTTATAGCCATTAAAAAATCCATCGGTTGCTAACCGACGAGGGCCTCTAGCTGAAATTAGAAAGCAGATGTTGTTAAGGGGCCCGTCCACTGGACGGGTCTATTATTGGGAACAAGGGGAGAAACCTACAGTGGTTGAGTCTTAATTTTTATTTTTGCTAAGAGTCAACTAAGAGGCTTCGCCAGCTAAGGGCGGCTGGCGTAGCCGCTGCGTCGAAGTGATTATAAATTGTTTTTGTTTGTTTTGAAATTGGACTTAATTTAAATTCGTTGTTGTGTCAATTGGATTATAAATTAAAGGTAAATTCATGTGTTAAGTAAATGTAAATGTGGACTCAATTTTATGTGTTATTAATATTTTTGTGTAATAAACCACTGCATCTTTGTTAATTAAATAAGACATAAACTGGATTTGAAATGGTGTTTGCTTGAGATTCCAGACCTCCCGGACGTTGATAACCAAACATTCGCCTCTCTTCGATTCGGACCTTTTCAGAAGATTATTTACTATCTTTGCATAGAATCTTTAGCTGAGCATCAAATAAAAAATATTTTACATGACATAAGTATTCTAAAATCACTAAAAGTTTATTTTAGAATGATCTACAAAACATATTCAAGGGATATTAAAATGTAAATAATAAAAACCATGTGTGCACTGCTAGGTATTCAATATTTCGTTCAAAGCATTAAACATTTATAGCTTTATCGACGATCGTTGCGATATTTAAATAATGTGTTTATACATATTTTCATAGCAAATTTTAGAAATTTTAAACGTTGCGGGCATAAGAAAGTTTTATGATACGATATCGTTTATATTTTATATGTAACAGTTGTAGGCGCAGCATAAAAAGACCGAAAAACGAATGTGTCACTGAAGTGACACTTTTATTTTCATTGCCTATATAAATCATGCAAAGGCCACGACTATGAAAATACCACTCCGAGAAACTTTACGACCGCGTAAACGTCTAGTGTCAAAAAGAAAATGGACAAATTTGACGGTGATAAAATTACAAGAATACGCGCCATAGTGTAATGTTAAGTTATTGGAAAATTTCGCTTGCGATAAATAAACGTATCGGCCTGCATAACTTGCGAGATATTTATAAAAGCACGGAAACGGGGAAGTTTATAAATGCCGCTTTCAACGTTTTCTTCTGAAACTAGAGAGAAGAATAATAATTAATGCTTGCAGCTTCTAACAAGGTGCAACTGCTGTAATGCTAAATTAAATGAAACGCCTTGAGATTTAATTTATAAAATAGACATGAAAATGTATTATTTTGAATCCTGTAATAATTTAGCAAATAATTAAACGTAATTTTAATTAAATTAACGGCACACAGCTCCACTTTTATTATAGCAATTCTAACTAGGTATTATCTTGTATATGAAACGAGCTTTAGAGCTTTTTTAGTTGTTCTCATGGGTGGAATATCTGAGTCATTATTTTATGATACTTGCGTAGCTTCATCCGTATAAATATTTTTTTATTCTTTTACGCACATGGTATGATTATATGAAAATTTTAAAAAGCTCCTTTGACTCTAAAGTATTTATACTTGTACAGCACATAGGTTTACGTTAAATTTATCGCGGTAGCTTTTTGTATTCAAATGAATTCATTGTTTATTCGTACTGTATTAAAATATATAAATATATTAATAATTTTAATTATGGTACGATATCTTTTCATGAAAAGTTCACTATAACACGACTCTATCTACCAATACAATTTATTTTTTAATCAATTCAGGATAAAAATAAATATTAATTAAATAAAACGAATACATTAAACACCAACCTAAAATATCTTTTTAATTGTAAATGAGAACGTTTCAATAGCGCAAACGGTTAAGATTTAAGTTTTATATTTTATACACCACAATCAACACCCATTGTGTGAATAAAACAGTGTATTAATTTAGCTTTTAAAAAAGAAATACATGATCGATACTCACATTTAAATCGTTTATACTTAACCATTACTAATCGCCATTAACAATAAAACTTACGTATAAAGATTTAATTGGAATAACTTGGTTTTCTAACAGATATTTTCCGACAATCAAATAAATTTGCTTCAGCTCCTTCCATACTGAGTAAAAATATCGTATTTAAATATCGATATTCCATTACGAAGTTTGAAACTATGAATAATACATACCAAATTTGCGTAGAAGTGTGGCGAAATTGAGAAAGAAAATTACGCCTCAAATCACAAAGCTTTTTCTCTGGTTCTCACTCATCATTTGCAAACAAAAACTTTTGTTACGTAATCACAGTACTACGGTACTAAAATCTGAATAAAAATACTACTTTGGGATGATTATTTCCAGTAAACTTTTTCCTATATTTCCATGATTGTATAATATATGTATTGATATTTTATTACAAATAAGTTTGCATTATAAACTATAACAATAATAACAAACTTTTTTGCAGGTGTATTAACGTTGAAATCAAAATAATGGGTCAAATATTTAATCTTACTATGAAAACTGTTTTCACTTTTCACCATCATATATTCAAAATTTGTTTACGCAGATTCAATAGTTCAAAATGAAGAAGCATTTATTTTCATTGGACCAAAATATGGTAATATCCATTATCATTTTAAATAATGAATATTGAAATATAGTTACATAGTTTAACTAGAATGATTTTTATTTGGAATCTAGTATTCGTCATTTGAGTTTGTCACATGAAATAAAATAATGTAAATAACTAAATATGATAAAGGCTATATGAATCGATATACTTCAATATTTAATATAATTTAATGAATGAAATATATAGAGAAATATACCAATAATATATAAAATCTTTTCCAATCATTAGACGACGAGTAGGTACTTTCTATGGCATATTTTTTTCTAGATTATTATATTAATATTCTCCTTAATAATTGATTCTTATATCCTATTCCATGTATATACTAAAGCAGAGAAAAGAGAAAAATCAATTCAGAAAATTAAAAATCATTTAAAGAGGTGATAATTGCATCAAATACGAAAATTATTGTCCTTATTAAATATAATAAAGATCGAAATAGTTATTAAATACCTGAAAAACGTTATAAATGTATAAATAAATCACTTCATATATAGACCCTTTCCATTCAATTGACGAAAGATGAAAAACAGCCGTAATAAAATAAGATTCATTTATTTACCGTTTTTTTTTGTTATATGAAAGAAGCTTAAAAATCACAAGTTTAAGCAGACATATAGAGCAACTTCAAAAATCTAAACGCCTTTTCGGATTGTGATTTTCAGGGAGAAATTCACTTCCAGCCATTTCTACAAACGCGTCCTGAATTCAATTAGCGATGCTTTAATTGGGTCAAGTATTAGTCTTAGCCGGGATTAAAATACCGTACTTGTGAAAAATTTCATAAAAGGATTTTGCCAGCGCTTGCTTGCTCTGTGACAGATGGTTAATAATACACACATAAACATAATACATGTTGCTATTACCAACCACATTTTTTCTGACAGTATTGTTAATTACCCGTTTCCATAATCATAATAAATTCCAAATCAAGACTAATGAAATTCTTTGTTTTTTTAGGGTGAGTGTATCTTATGAATGAATAGTATCATTAAAATTTGTAATAAATACAAATAGTACTAATTTTCTTTTAGATTCATTTTGATTCATGAAATACAAGACAGCTGACCGAAACTAATTTTTACATGTGAATCAATGAGAAAAAATGCTTAATACATTTTAGGTGTAACAAGAAAACTATTTAGTTCCAAAACAAATTTTGCACCTCATATAAAAACTGTTTACATGTATTTATTATTCTGTCATTCCACCAAAAATAACATAAATCAATAAACTATTCAATGAAAACAGGTATATAATAAAATAAACACTCAGTTTAAACACTTTTATTCAATCATCAAGTACAGTTTACCTTAACGAGCCATGATTAGCGCTGTCGAGACGTAGTCAAAATCATGATTTAAATACTTTGGTGGGATTGAGAATCCACAGAAATCAGTCGAATTCGACTATTTTTTTTTGTTTTATTTACACCAATAAAATAAATAAACATACTTTTATTTACGATGGCATGTATATTCAACAATGGACTTATTTGATGCGCTAATGTTTAAAATTACTTGTATAATGTAACATTACTAATACTAGCAGGATGAAAATCGGGTGGAATTTTAAATTATTTATATTGGTGTCAGAATTGGCGCCAGAGATGGAGATGGGCAGTCTGTAAGTTAAGAGTCTGTCAAAATTGATAGGGTTTTGAACGAAACTTTAGCCCAGTCCTACTTTATTATATAAACGACATGCAAAAATGCTTTGTGAATCACTAAAATCGTTAAATTACTTTGGCAATAATTTTATTTATATATTAAAAACAAATATCTAATCAATTGACACTCCCGATCTCAATCTGTTATATTCGACCATTTTTATGATTTATTACTACAATCTATTCACAATGATTAAAATAAATGGAATACATCAAACAAAAATTTAATTAATTTGGATTATTTGGAAAGCATTGTCAATAATTATTTTGAATTACATAACATCCTTGTGTGTGTATTGTGAAAATTTAATCGAGAAAATACGATCAGTAATGCATGGTTGTCGAGTAAATAATAAAGTAGAGCTTAGTGTGACATCGCCGTCTCGAGTAGACAAAGGGCGATAAAATCAAAGGACTAAAGATGTGTGCTTAGTGTCCCGGGATTCCATTTGCCGCAATAAATGGGAGGAAGTGGCTCCAGAAGCAATCCCATCGTCAAGTAAGTCGCCAGTACCGGATTTACCTTATGCGTGATCGATTTGCAGTTATGTTGCTTAATATCGAATAAGACGATACATATTATTTTGTTATTTTTAGATAATTCGACCAGCAAAAAGTATCACGTTTCAATACTATACCAACGACCTTTCGATACACGCGTTGAATATAGTGTTTAATATTCCCAAAATATCGAAGATAATATTTAAATGTCATTTTGTATGCTTAGGATTTTCTGTTCACCCTTAAAACAAATATGGCCAATTTTCTACACCAATAAATGAAACACTAATAAATGTGAATTCCTGTGTTTTATCATTAAAGAAATGATAACACAAGAGTGACGCCTTGGTGAAAAAATAATTTTCCAGCCTAGGAATATGAGAGACTAATTTTTTTGACCTCAGACATTCAACCATGGCGGTGACGTCCTAAGAAACAATTGTTATCATCATGGAGGACTACAAGTAGAGCGTAACGTACAAACTTAAGAACAAGATTAATGAAAATTGCAATATTCTAGTGAAATATAGTTTCATAACGTAAATTTCATTATCACAAATACGAAAATATATTATTCAACAACATCACTAAACAGCAATACATAAAGAATCGTCAATTTTAAGAATTATGTATAAAAAAACTCGCAAATAATTAATTAGTGATTTGTTAAATGACATGAATCTTTTAAGTTTTAGATTTTGGACTGACTTATAAATACAATAAAAATTTTACAGAAGCGGCATCTTTTGCACATAAGATTTTTCCTAAATTTGCAATTATTTATTCTGTTTATCTTTAAGTTATTTTCATACAACTTTGAAACATATAATACAAAAAACATCAATTTAATATAACATCACCAAATTATATAGTTTGATAATTGGATCTTATTATTATTTAGCCCGAACCTTTCCAAACTCAATAAAATTCTTCGTGACAGTGAGTTTTCTGTATAAAACCTCTGACACAAATATTTGATCTATCTACTATTTTATCATACTTTAAGCCAAACCAAACCTTTTTAAACATGTGGGTAGATTTATCGAATAAAATAAATATTATATTTTAATATCGTGCCAGATTGCTAAGCTTTTCTTAAATTTAATCTTTTAAAGCATCTCACGATAAAAAGTTTTTATTTATAGCGTTTGGGAGTATGATCGATTACTTCCCACTAACCCGTTTTGAATTGAATGGCATGAAATCAAATTTTACATCCGACCTCATTCACAACTCAATTTAACTTGAATCAAAATGTACGCTAATGGTATAATAATATCATTCGACTTTTTATAACAAGTAGAACATTTAATATTGATTTGACCATAATGAAGAAGTGCTATTTTGCGCATTGCTCGATCCAAGAACACAATCTAAATTATAAACTTACCTTTATTTATATATGTATAATATATTCCAGTTAACTAATAATTTATTAAACCTTCCCGTTTTCTTACTAAAAAAAACCGTTCAGATTTCATTCAGTCACATTTCGTTACCGTGTGAGTTTTGTTGTATAAACGCCTTTATAAATCAAAATTACAATTTCAAAAAGTAAAATATGGTTTTATGTAATATTAAGTGATTATTTAAAGTCATATTTTGTGTGTGAAACCTGAAATACATATCGAACTATACGAAATTATCGAAAGAAGCAACAATCGAAATTATTCATAGCACAACAAGCTCGAGACGTGTCTTGGTGCCGTTAAAAACAAAACGGTTGTATACGGTACGTCATGCATCTCGGATTGTTACTATACGTAAATTTTGTATTTTTCGATGGAAAAATTGACGGGGTTTTCAAATTATGATTAATTTTACAAATAAAACGTCAACTGTAATGTATTTTTAATTCTCAATTATATGTAGTTTATACATATAGAAAAATTTACATTTTTTTTGTACTTCTTATTTCACAGATAATTTAAAGGTTTAAAGGCTGAGGTAACTCATTTTAAGTCTCAAATCCGCTAAAATGAGGGAATGATCGATTACTTACAATCAATAACGAACGAATACATACTGTGGAGTTAGTTCAAAGGTTATTAATTATTTAATTGCCTAATATTGCTACGAAAATGAGATCAATTCCGACGATCCTAATATAATGCTGTTAGTTATAAGTATCATAAACCAGGAATTTTGGAATATATTCAAAGGAGCAAATATTTTTTGTTGTCGTTAAAACTACCTACCAATGATATTCGATCATCTCTTTCGGTGCTCTTTTATACAACGCTTTTCCGGGCGAAGGCTCAATTAATGATCAATTATCATAGAGATATTGAATAGGGAACTGGTGGAATATATTTAAACTGGTATGGTATCGACAAAAATAATCATCAATTATATATGAACGATTAATTATGAATGAAAAACTAATATAATTATGTATTTCGTAAATCTGAGCGATTTATTTTACTCATCTATAAAATATTTATCTGTCATGTCAATTAATTAGTAGTGGAATTATATAACTATGATTACACTTATAAAAAAAAACAATATCTGGGGGACTGAAACTTTTACAGAATAATAAATCTAGTACTATTATCTCAAATACATCTCTGGTAGTATAAATGTGAACGTACAATCGGCATAGACAATGCACTTGCCTAGGCCAACAATCAATCATGCTAGATACAGATGTTCATTGAAACGGATTCGAATTAAGTAATGGCTCTTTCTTAAGATGGCATTTACCTTTTAAATGAGACCCTAATGGCAATATCTTTTTGATTATAACGGTTAAATGATTACGACGATTGATCAAGATATCAAAAAAGAGATTACTGACTGATACATATTTCATATGAAACAATAGTTTCAATTGATCGATGAAATCGATCATGATATGTTCTTAGATCATTCGCATGAATATATTTTTTGATCAAATATTATTATTTTATAATAATTTCTGCCATATGACGTCAGTTTTTGATTGATTAATTGCTGTATTTACTTATATCACTATTCAAATCAAATGATTCATTATTTTTCCACTCGGTACCAAAAGAAAGTTTGTACAATTTTATTCGATATACTATACTAGCGAGTACCTGGCATGCGTTGAAATGCCACTCAAAGAAAGAAAGTGTTCTTTTAATTCTGCTTATTGAAGAGCTTTTGGATACACAATATTTTTTTGTTTCCTTCTGGCCCGTACAAGAATAAATCAGAAAGTTTTCAGAGGTTTTGTACATACTTGATTCTTTTTTTTAGATTTTTTCTAGGAACCTTCCTTGGTGTCCGCACAACACTTTTCAACACAATAACAGTTTCATCGAAATCGGATGAATAGTATAAGAATACATAAAGGACAAGCAAACAAACATTCAGTTAAATATATATACTACTAGTGAGTATCCGGTATGCGTTGCAATGCCACTCAAAGAAAGAAAGCGTTTGTGTTTTAATTCTATTTATTGAAGTGCTTGTGTATTAGAGGTTTGCACTTGCCGAAATTTCATAAAATTACACGGTTCGAGCCCGTCATCTTTAGGCCCGGCCCGGCCTGAGCCCGAGTCTCAATTTCACACTTGTTACCGAAACCCGATCCGAAGCTCAGATTTTTTTTTTCAGCCCGAAAAAGCCCAATTTTTTTTAAATATAGTAATTCATTTATACTTTTCAAAGAATATATGATATTGTTTCCATATTTCCAACGATATTCATAGCACATATTGCCTTATGGCTGATACATGACCTGAAATATTTTTCTTAAATTTGAATTCCTTGCCAGGCCTGAGCCCGAATCCGAATCGTCTTTATCGGCTCGAACCCGGCAGAAATAAATCAGAATGTTTTTCCGAGATTTCTCTGTGTGTCGTATTTTTTTTTTTTTTTTAGTTTTCAGTTTTTAAATTTTTTTACGTTCACGGGTGTACACACAACAACTAACCAAAGTTTCATCGAAATCTGATTAGTGGTAAAGGAGCGCACAGAAGACAACCAAACAAACAAACATTCATTTTTATATGTGGATAGATATACGATAAACTGCGAATGACATGTGCCGTTTGACATTTGCTGTTTGTCTATTGTTTTTCCAATTGTCTATAGTACGACATGCGCGATAGCGTAAAGCCACGTAAGTTAATTGTACTGTGTCTATAACTTTGGCGCAAGAGCAAGCAATAACTTGACAAAGTTTTATCGAAATCGGATGAACGGTATGGCAGTGCATAAAATACGAATTAACAAATATTAATTTTTATATAGAAGATTAAGTTCGATTCAAATTTATATATGTTTTAACAATGCATTTAAATTATGTGCAATATTAGAAAGTTATAGGTATATTATTTATTTCAATACACACAAAGCAAAAAACATAAAATAATGTAGTTATATCAATACTGGGCACATTTAAATAGGTGTCGATTCTTGATGTTTGAAGAATATAATTACCAATTCTCAATATTGTATTTGTAGTCGGTTCAGTTTTATTTAAGGACACTTAGTGTCAAGCGCACGACGAATTATTTGAAGAAAGAAAAGAAGTGAAGAAAAATCATCACAAAAGAGATACTATAGCTCAATTATGAAATTGCGGAAATTGCGACAGCCAACCTGCACACAATTCTATAAAAGAGTTAATAATTTACGAAAGGTTCATAATTGAGCGACACGGTGTGAAGTGAGATGTTGGGCAGTACTCTGCGTGTTGAAGAAGCTTATTGATGTATTAAAAGTAACACATTATTTTATTAACGAATTAAGCATATTTTGCTATGAAAAGCAGAGTTAGCAGAAACTGGTAAATTTCATTGAGAAAAACATAATAATAATATTATTTCATGAATATGGTCAGAATAAATCGTGCGTAAAATAAATTAAAATGAATATTTGATGAATAGTAAAAGCTATATATATAATACGAATAAATTATTATTTACGGAGAATTGACTAATTTTGCATCTTTGAAAGTTTTAATTTCCTTTTTTTTCTAGAAAAAAAACGATTTTGTTTCCAAAAATAATATTTTACTTTGAAACGCAATATTAAGATCGAACTCTTTTCATTCTACTTGATAAATATATTTAATGAAAGACAAAATAATGAAGCAAACGTTCTTATTGTAGATAGTCTTGCAAACATAAATTGTTTATAAATGTGTAATTAAAAATTTTATCGTTGCTTGTCTTAAAACACTTTCTGAAATATTGAAATCGCAAATTAGTAAATATTTCTCCGATACTGATACAAAATCATATATATAATAGCCCAGACCACTCTGTAGGCGTTTTATTATTATCACATATCACATGTGAAATGAAATTTTCTCATGACTTCAGCGTTCGCGGTGTTATGTAATGGATACACAGTTACGACGTACTACCTACTTTAGACATTCAGTATTTCAATTTCGATACCGTCATCTATGACGGATTATACTAGTAATATAATACTAACTGAATAGTTTATGTGTTCTAAGAAATTGCAACCGATAATTTCTTTGTTTCGTTAGTCGAATTTTGAATATAAATTGAAACTTTATTTCTGGTAAATATCGGCGTTGGAAAACTTCGCTGGAGGGCTAGGGCGTCATAAGATTTACGAGTGCTGGAGGTCAATAATTGGCGTAGGAAGGTAGAAGACCAAATAGTGTGGAGGATACTGATTGAGGTGGCGAAGATTCTCACTGAACTTTAGCGGCAGAAAAGGAGAAAAATAATATGATTCTAAATCATAGAAATGCTAATTGTACCAAATATAAATGTGTTGCTTCTTGGCAACTAAAATATTCAATAAGCGCGAACACGCTGTTGAGAAAAACAATTATAATAGAGTATAAGTGGAACATTTATTAAGGGAAAACTTAAGCAATGTTGATTTCAGTTTGAACTTACGAGTTGGTAAATTAAAAGAATAATTTATGAGCTTTAATTTTTGATGCCAGTTTTTGTGTCTATTTATCATCTTTCACATTTATCTGTGTGTATCTAAGCACTTAATTCCGAGTTTTTAAATTGATGTATAGTAATATAGTGTAGCCGGACTCATCCCATTTTTGTAATATGATTTATATTGAATCTGTTCTGCGTTGTTTGATTGTAGTTCTGCTCAGGTTCATAACATTTTTAAAAATGTTGTGAAAAAAAATATTTTTTATTGAAACCAAAAATCAGAATTATCAAGGATATTAATATTACCAAATCAATTTTCACAAAACGCGTATAAAACTTTTTTGAGACTTTTCTATTTAGTAGTGAAACCTACCCATAATAATAAGTATTATTATGCAAGGTAAACTTTCACATAAAACATTGATATTATTGTGAAAAGAAAAAAAAAACATATTTTTTACTGTACTAATCAATTCTACAATTTAATATTATGATGAGTGGAACCAACTATAAATATAATGCTTTCCCACTAGGAATTTCAACTCGAATATTCGATATTCAAATATATTCGGACTTTTTTTTACACTTCAATATTCGAATTTTTGAACAACTATTCGAATAGTATTCTTAATAATTTTTAATGAAATATTTCACAAAATCGACGAAATATTACAGCACAATTTCTTCAGATTTCATGAAAAATAACGAATACCCCAGGTAGTGGTAATTTTTGCCTTCACACAACTCGGGTGCGTTCAATATCTTTTCATAATACTTGAGATTGACGAATGACGGGGCTAAAAAAACCCTTTAAACATGCCGTTATTTCAGTTATTGAAGAAATATCGTTGTATTAATCCGACGCAGCTGCATATTTTAAATATTGTTACACAATTTAACGGTATTGGGATGTGCATTTATATAATGTTATGTTAATAATTAATCAAATCGAATTTTTATTAGTATTTTTGTACTTCGGAAACTAATCGAATATCCGAATTTACTCTAATATTTTCAGTTTAACTATTGGATATTCGAGCAGTTGATGATTTTACTACACAATTTTGTCAGTTTGTGACATATAAGTGATACAGGTATGTATTTCACATATAAATTATTTCCGTTTCATCGGTGAGAAAAAAATGTAAGGTGGTTTAACGAAAGATTTAGTAGTTAGGTAATCGATTTCTTTACGTCACATGTTCAGTGTCAGCTATTATAATAGTTGGTGTGATGGAATGAAAACATTAAACAGTACAATACTAAGACATCAACTAGGGCGCGAGACAATTGGCTACTATTGTAAGTAGTATCTATATGGAAAACCCTTGCTAGGGTAGGAAGCTTTAAATGAAATGCACTGTGTGTAAAAGACCATTAGATACAAGCTTTTTCCTAATATATATTACGGAATATACAATTAATACTGTCAAAAATAATGAAATGTATTAGCAAAGTAAACTGTAAAAATGTTCTATTGGGATAGAATTTATTATACATCATATTATGAATAGAAAATTTGATAATAGCACTTAATAATTGTTTAGCGTTACTTTGATTCAAATCTATATTAATTATTATACTAATGGAAATCATCACGTGCAGATGAACAAAATTCAATTGTGATCACGACTACAGTAACTCCATCATTAATAAATCGTACCTAGTCTACATTCAATCCCTGACAACCTGCCAGAATGTATTCACGGGTATGATTAATTATTATATTCCTATGTATTTGACAACATAGAAAAAAACATTTTCCCCCACAAAAATTGGAAATAAAATTTTACGCGATGAAATTATCGTGCTACATTGTGTGATTTGCGCTACTGAATTCAAGGTATTTCGTTTTACACTGGGAATATTTTTTTGTTTGAAAAACATTTTAGTATGACATTTTTAATTATATAAAATATATATACATTGATATTCTTTTCCACACAATTTGAATTCTTGGCAATGAAATCCCATAAGTAATAAGATTGACATATATCTTTTTGTCAATAAAAAATGATATTCAATGTGAAACATTCATTTTCTTTAATACTTTTATTATTAAATACGAATTACTTACTTTAAAATAAATCGGATAAGAAAGTTTTATCTTAAATTTAATTACATTTATTATATTTAAAATACATACATTTCAAATATATATTACTTTGTACATTAAACAAATACATGTAGATATAACCATTAATTTATTTAAAGTTATAATTTTCGCAAATTTTAAGAGCTTACATCTATTTTTATATGTTACTTACTTTTACAAAGTCATATTTCTTTCTGAAAATAAACATATTCATTACCATATTTAATACCTATGTCAACCTTACGATGCCTCTATCTCTCCCCAGACTTTTTCCATGCAAGCCAGGGAAGAGTCTCATTTTACTGTTGCTGATATTCTATGTAGTGTCAAGAGCGGTTTTCTTCAACTATAGAATTATATCGGGTTGAAGAAAAATGTAATCAACATTATAAGTGGCTACATTATAAAACTATTGACATTTAGACACTGTGTTATTATTTGATATTTCAAAATCATAACTGGTATTTCACCCAAAGTGGCATTCATATCAACTGTGGTTTGACCAATCCATGTAAACCTTAAAAAATACGAAAATGAGTTAATGTTTGGATCTCATTTTCAAGACGACAGAGCAGGTCTTGGCCTGCATGCAAAAAAATGATGCAAATTAGAAAAATAAATTAACCACTTTTTGAAAGTAAAACATCATTTTACATTAGTTTTAAGTTTAACAATTCTGACCCGGCCACTTGATGTATGCGACAAGTACATCGACACTCCCTACATATATTTCCGTATCTTCAAATACGATTATTAACAGGAGTGGATTTCAAAAATTCATAATGCAACTCACCATTTAATGTTTTCGATAAAAACAGCTTTACAGCTGAATAATTTCAATTTTGAGGTTTACATCAATTGGTCACAACACTATCGAATTATTATTACATAAAGAAATATTTTATGAGAACAATGACTTAACAGTAGAACGCAGTGGATGGCAAATCATCACTCGCAAGCCACCAATGTTTAATGGTAGAATTTTCATTGGTCGTATACAAATTACTATACAAATTACTTTCTTTCAATCTTGAACAAGAAAGATTGGATAGAAAAAAATGTGTGAAAAATTCGTACGCGTCATAATAATATTTCTTAATATACTTGCACTCGTTATTGTCGAGTAGTTCGTGTTATGGGCATACAATGATATATAACTCCAAACTAATTTGAGGGTGAAAAGCTCTTGCATTTGGATATCTATAGCCTCTAAGGTTTTACTTTCTCGATAATTTTCACTCTATGAATCATATCATTTATTCAATTTAACTTTGGTTGCATAAGATTCATTCGATCACACTAAAATAATAGTTTCCTTTTTTTGTTTTTGTAAAAACGTCCTTACTTGAAAGATAATCTCTGTTGCCACGCCAACAAGGTTTCTGAAATACATAAAGTCGAGTAAAATATTTTTCCACTATACATTCAATTTGAACGGATTTTTCTCGTAATACAGGGCTCAAATAATTGAAAACAATTGGGGTCACTTTATATGAAATGGAAAGTCAGTACAGTGTCGGTATATTTTTTGCGGACCTTTCTTTTACTGGGTGACATATATTTTTGAGTGCTCTGACCTTTACATTCATTACACGAAATGAGTTGCCTTTCTCATGTGACCCTCTTTTCTCTTTGGCTATTTCATACAAATGTGCTGCAAAACCCCTTTTTATTCCCTTATTTATATAAACCGATGATTTTGGTACAAAGACATAAAACATCACTGGAAATCTGAATGATATGTAAAACTATTTTGACTTCGAGCGTACTTCATCTGCTTATATCGAAAAAGACAAATATGCGGTGATATTAAGTGATTTGTTTGTTTACATAAAAAAAAAACTCAAAATACGTATCCATAATTTGTCATCCATGTTATGTTTATTTTACTGCGTAGATAAACTTTATTTTATTAGCAGGCATATAAAACAATTGTGAAGAATGAATCCATTCATGTAAATAATAAATGGAACAGACATTATATTTTAAAAAATAAAACACAATTCATTTATACTACTTCCACATATTTATAATGATCAAGACCGGTTCATTCATTAATTTTTCTTATAATTAATTTTTACTTATAATTTCCCTGAGTCATTATTTTATATTATATCAGTAACGTCATTAATAATTTTGTTAAGCTAAATGGACTTTTAATGTAGCTATATATGTGATTTCAGATTAGTATTTAATGATTTGCAAGAGGTCCATAACATTTTAATTGTAGACTCTTTCATTTGATTTATGTATAATTTGTTTGTTAATCAGTATTTTCTTGTCTCAGTTCATGAACCATCAGTTTTATATACCTTCATTTTACACTCAATTTTATATATAAATAAGCCTGTTATGTTTGTATTTTTATCAGTTGATAATGCTCGTGGTGAGCGAAACCGGTCCTGATCATTATAAATATGTGGAAGTAGTACAAATGAATTGTGTTTTATTTTTTAAAATATAATGTCTTTCCACCAAGTTAACACCTTAAAAGGAACAGACATTCCTTAAAAAAGGTCTCGAAAATGCTTACACTATCTAAATAATAATCATTTATTTAATCCGTTCAAATTGACGGATTTTTGAATTGTGCCAATACGTTTGAAAATTGTAACTTTTTATGTTTTATTTAAAATTTCATCAAAAGCAGGTTGTTTCTCTACGTGTATGCAAAATTTTCAAATTCATAAAAATATCACAATTCTTCTTTTCTGACAGTATTCGCTCCATATTGACATAAAGCATATGGCCACCACGTGGTATCAGCGGGAATCCCTGATACTCAGCATTTACTTTGGTTCCTCCCATAACATGTTACCATCCTTCAGTTCCATCTAGTACATCCTATGGGTAGAAACTGACGGTCATCCAAGACCCCGCAATCTCACCGGTCGGAAATCACTATTAGTTGACCGAAAATATTTTTTTATTCAAATCAAAAGTTGGTTGCAGAATATTTCTATATAGCACTAAGAATAATTGAGCCCATATGCGGAAAAACAGCGTTGCCCTAAAAACATTGATCAGAGATTATAACTGTTGTTTGTTGTGGAGATAATCTTTATCCAAAATATTTATCTTTGATTAATGAATATGGTCTGAGTAATTTTATTGAAAACACGGTTTATTGATCAAAAATTTTTTTACTGGATAAATATGTTGACAAAAAAACCCAAATAAAGATTACCGCTTTTTTTTCGCATAAAGGCTAAATTGGTAAAATTTTGTAGATTGATATTAAAATTTTGTTTAAAACTCATTTTCATTTTACAACTGAAGCATTTGATTGTAATTTTTTAATAACCATCAAAAAAATGGTTTGATGTAAAAATCAATGTATCGTTAAGGTAAATTGATATCAATCATAAAAAATGACAAATTTCTAAACGGTCAGTGACGTAATGGGGCTTTTTTCCATTCATTGAAACCGTTTGGTTTTTATAATGTATTTTCGAAAGGGTTTACCGAGCATTGGAAAAATATTCCAATTTATTTGAAATTCAAGAGTTTGATTGAGGGAGGAAATGAAAAATTGCGGTAACGTTACACGATCATTATTAATTCTGTCCTCTACTGTACGCTTTATTTATGGAATGGTCACAAAGGACCCAAAACGTTGCGGTGTGCGCTTATAGCCATATAACAAATCTCCGTCGACAGGCCGGAAAAATCCTTGGATAAATAGCTTCGTTGAAAATACACAAAAAAACTTTCTAGACTTTCCCGAAACCCTAAATGAACGTATAAGATTTTTGTGATGAGGCGAAAAAATGCAAATCACCTCTTTATAATCATTCAAAATATTATCCGTCGTTAACTTATTTTTTATACAAGATTTACGTTTTCTTTTCTTATTTTTAAAGAAAAACTTGAATATTGAAACTCATTAATTATTTTTTACACTTATAAATAATTATTTTCAAAGGATTTTTTTCAAGAAAATAAAAGTTTTTATTAACAACATTTAGCTTTTGAATGTAATCAACATGGCCTTTCGCCGGTATAAAACTACTTTGGTATATAAAGTACGGAAAAAAAAAATTTCTAAATAATACTCAATTTTTCCATGGTAACTATAATAATCTCTCAAATTGCTTTCACATAATTGCAGCTTAAAATATAATACGTGAGATAAAACCCATAGCTTTGACTGAGGTTGACTTAAATTAATGTATTTTAGTATGTATGAATGACTTTTTGGCCACCGTTTTAAGCTTTCCGTGATTTACACGTGTTAAATAATAACTTGAAATCTAAAAAACCATAATTATATAAACAGTTTACAAGTTTCCGAGAGAGAGGTCAGGCTTCATTCGATAAATTTTAATTAGGTATGCTCACAAATATATGTTAATATTTTTTTTAAAATGAATAAAAAAAGGAAATGAAAAATTTGGGTTGAGTCAAAATGTTTAAAATTAAGACCACAGTAGGTCTCCACCCCTGATATTTTGGCTAAACCGCATCAATTTTTGACGCCACTGGTCCAATAATATAAAATATGAAAATATCGCTTAGAGATACATCACACTCCGAGTACAGGGAACAGGCTATATTGTGGAGTCCTTCTGTATTTAAAGTTTCCCGGAAAATGGGGATTATCCAGTCCTATTGAAGTGTATATTATTGGTTTGTATTGAGATGTGTTATGTACCAGCAATTGACAGATAATACCAACAAAATGAGAAGTTATACGCAAGCATAATCAATACTTTATAAGATGGCTATCTGACGGAACTTTTACTCGATTCGCTTAAATTTTGCAAGTTTCCATAAATTTAATCAATTAAGTTTGTCGCATCAGCAGCATCCGTATTCTTGAAGGCCAAAAGGTGTCGGAGAAAAGTACACTACGAGTCGTATTCTACAAAATAGAAATGGGGAGTTTGATTTATCGAGCCCTGCACAATTACAACCGTTTAAGTATATTATACCAGGGTTCGTAGAGCAGATAATTTTAAACATTTAGTAATATGATAAGTTTTCGAGCTTTTGAAAAACGGATAAAATTAAATTTATTTATCTTTTTAATCTGTCGAATGTAGCGTAGTTTTTATTTAACATTATTTTCTAGTACCAAAAAGTTAAAAACAGTAAAGCATTTTTTAGAATATTGTTACGCATATTGAACTCTGCGTATAATAATAACTACGAAACTTCTCATTATTCCAGTTCCCTGTTACCTTTTTTCATAATAAATTCTTCTTCTTAAGTGTTTGTTTGTATTTTTAAGCTTAATGAATACTGCAGGCCCTGGCATCATAATCAGATCTTGTTTCGTATAACCAATTTAAAACAGCGGTTCTTCCCCTAAAAGGAAAATTTATTGCGAATAAAGGTAACAGCTTTAGAGTAACAACTGTTGGCAATTTTCTTAATTGTTTGAAATGTACTCTGATTGCGCTCTAACCGAGCGGTAAAGGAAAGATTTTAGGCCACGACGAAGAAAGCAAAGTATAAACATATTATTGTACATAAAATATTTTGCTTACAGTTTGTGGGTTCACTTTGAATGCTTACTCGAATTATAGAAGTACAAAGAATGCTTCTTTCGTCTCGCGAGTAACATGGAACCCAAGAATATTTTCGTTTGGATGTTTTTTTAGTCGGTCTACGCTTTGGTTCATACAATAAAAGTGATTTAATGCGTTGTGAATCACTAGAATTGCTTCTTTGCAAACGAACCTCAATATGGCTTAGTAATTCCAAGGATAAACTTGTGCATTGAGAGAGGTAAAAATACCATTAATTCTCCATGTATCTGCCACTTATTTGAAGAAGTAAATACAATGTTTTATTTTCACTTACTTACTCACTGCATCAATATAAATTAATAAAATTATTTCTGAATAAACAACAATTTATTCCACAGGTACAAAAGAATATATGACATATATCATCAGCGTTAGTTGTATGTATCTCTTTTACTATCACACAGGCTCACTTGTGTATAAACAATTAGGATAAAAGATCTTCAGATCAAACGCCTTCATGCCCTTATATCTCGCTTGCATCCTTTTCTTAACATATGATTGAGCGAGTAAGAGAATCAATAAAACTCAGCACGCGCCTGATTTAAATATAATATATTTCAGATACAACGTAAATAATATCAATATTCTTTTAGACTGAACATGAATGTTAAATGACACAAACAAATGCTAATTTTTTTTATTTATTTAGACTAGTAAATGTAGAATGTAGATCAAACGTGTATATCTCTTTCAAAGTGAAAACAGAGATATCTGCAAATAAACATTAGACGGCAATACGTTCGTGGAAATATTCTAAACCAATCAATGCCAGTGTTGAGCGAAATGGTATAATATCATTTTGAACGCTGTTTTGCCATGTTGCAATAAATTGGATCAATTTTGTTTTATACTGTACATGGAATGGTGGCATTAAAACAAATTGTCAGTGTCCGAACCGAGGGATCAATCCTATTGTGCTTAAATCCTCAAAGAGAATCTTTCATACTTTGAATTTTAGATCGAAAAATCATGATGTTCAATGTCCTTCTTGCCTACTCTGTCTTGTAAACAAAGCATAACGAGAGTGACATGTTTACTATTCGTCCTTTCCTGACCTATTCATTCTATTCTACACTCTTCGAATAAGAAATAAATAAGTATCAAACTATGCGAAATTATCGAAAGACGCAAGAATCGAAATCCTTCTTAACAGAACAAACTAGAGACGAACCATTTTAAACAAAAAGATTGCATACGGTACGTGATGCATTTTGGATTTTACTATAATATACTAATTTTTACTATTCTACACTAATTGTTATTATACTATACTATAATTTTGTATTTTTCGGTGATAAAATTGACTGAGATTTTCAAATTATGATTAAGTATACAAAGAAGACGTAAACTATAATTTACTTTTAATTTTTAATTATATATAGAAGTATTTTATTTACAAACAGAAAAATTTTCAATTTTTCGTGTGGCTTATTTCACAGAGAATTTAAAGGTTTAAAGGCCGAAGTAATTCATTGTTACACCATGAGTACGGAAGGGTTAACGTCATCTTCGGATATCAATTGGTAGCCTCTGGTTCCGGATTATGAAGAATACCCATAAAACTTGTTGTAGCCATTAATGAACGTATATGAAAGGAAGTAGCACTTAGTAATAAAACCGAAAAAAGGCTACGCGTCTAAGCTCATCAAGAATAAAACCTTTTTAATGTCAATTACACACGTATAAAATAAGTAGGCAGCTGATTTTCAAATCCATTCATTTTCCAAGCTCCATCAAACTACCGAATAATTCTCGCTAAATAAATAATGTGGCTAAAATAAAAAAAAGCAATGAAATTCAAATGCGTAAAAACAAAACGCAATTTTATCCAACTTACAATTCAATGTTCCCTCGATGTGAAAAACTTGTTTTGATTATCTATATATATACATATATATCTATAAATGAATGGTTTTTTTCGTTTGTCCCTTATAGGTTCCTATACTATTCATAAGATGGAAAATTTAAAGGAGACGATATACTGTTGCCACGAATTCAAACGTCTGCAGTTTCTGGAACGACACGCATTTGCAATGACTATCAACAAAGCACAAAAACAATCGCTACAAGTGTGTGGATTAAATTTGGAAAATCCATGCTTCTCACGTGGAGAGCTGTATGTGGCCTGCTCACGCGTCGGAAAACCTTCTGATTTATTCGTGTACGCACAAGACGGAAAACAAAAAATATTGTGTATCCAAAAGCACTTCAATAAACGGAAATAAAACACGAACACTTTCTTTCATTGAGTAGCATTGCAATGCATGCCCGGTACTCACTAGTTTATTATAAGACTGTACAATAAATGCTACAAATTATTTCAATTTTTATGAATGTAAGATAACAGCAGCTAAAAAATATGTTTTCAAAGTACAGTATCGTTTGCTATCGTATCCAGTAAGTATATTGCGCGGCTATTGGAAGAAATCAATTTACAACGTACATTCAACATCCAGCGATCAATTCAAGTAATCGGATTGAGTATACTGTAACGTGGTATAAAAGAGTTCTACAATATTTATTAAAGTTTCTAATATACAGGCGTTACGATCAATTCAATTCAGCTTTGCACGCTACATACCATCGTCTAATCGCTCCCCAGCGGACGAGATGCATTTTTCACATGAAAGGAATATTGGACAAAACATATCGCTGGGAAATATTTTCCGCCCGCCCGACGAGAATGCTTAAGTAGACCACGCGTCCATCGCAACCGTGCAAACATTTTGCTGCACTTTTCATGAAATATTAACAATGAAGAGACTATGAAAAACGAGGAAGACTTTGATTGGAAAAAGGAATGACCTCTTTTATAAACAGCCGGAACTTTACTCCATTTGATAACTACTTAAAATGATTTTGTTGCAATTCAATACATGACACATCAAAGAAGTATTTTTGAATTTAAAGTATTTATTTTGTTGAAGAATAAGCAATATTTACGGTAAAAATAAATACAGCACCTATAATAATTGTGTGTAAATTCGGTTTATCATAAAACACATTGAATAATGAGATTTATTACGACATTTGTCCTAATATAACCGATGCATTGTTACGATTTTCGTAACATTGAATCCGAACAATGCTTTCAACCATACAAACAACAGTTTTTGACGATCTATGCTTGCACACCTTGATCGATTGATCGAGGTGGATGCGGAGACGAAAGGTGGAAATACTGTGGTCACGGTATTTCTCCGTGCAGCTTAGCAATTCAAGGATGAACGCCTACTTGGGGAGTCCCGAGATGAACGTCGAAGCAGGAAGAACGCCTTTGCGCGTACAAGGATGTATGACCCTAACCCGTCGCAATCCTAGGTCGTAGTTACTTTTATTTAATTATATCTTAATTTTAAGATTAACCACCTAATTACACACATTTATTTAGTTTTATTTTTAATGATCATTACTTTTTTTTTATGTACCGTAACTTATCCAAGGGATTTGTTTTTACTTCTTTTTGTATTATATCAATAAAACTTCCATTTTAATCAATTTAACTTAGTTTGATTTATATTTCTCTTTTGCACCCTAATCTTAATTAATATCAATTCTATATCTACATGTATTCTTTGCAGAATAGGGTAAATAAAACGATAATCGCAAATCAGAAACCCGCGTCTGAGTTTGAGTGTTTGTGTTTCTCCACTGAGCAATTTTTATATTATAATTTAACATCTTTGAATTCACGCAAAATTGTTGTTTTACTTAAAGTAAAATCTTTTCTTAGTTTTCACTGATGTCTTTTTTTGTAAAGTTCACGTTTTCATTAATTTTAAATCTTAAATGTTATCACGTGACAACATAGTTCGTTTAATTTTATTTGAATTTATATTCTTATTTTTTATAAACTTTAAATTGCACCTTTTCATACGTGACAGCATGTTTTCATTAGCGTCTATATCCGTGTTAAACAAAATGGGGCTCACAAAAAACATAATCTTTATATCTATCTATATATATTATATATATTTATTGACACACCCTGGTTTTTTTGTTAAGTTTAAGTTTTATTAGGGTCCTGAACTAAGAACGCACAGCGTTAATGACAAGGATTCGTGGAAATCGACCCGACTCTGTCGTCAAGGGCAATCGGCATCGCTGGGGGACACGTTCACTGGACGAATCCATTTTTGACGGAAAGGGGTGGCTCAGACGGTGTGGAGTTCGATTTTTGATTTTTGTCGGAGTCGATTGCCAGCCTTCGAGCCGAAAGAGCCGCCTGCCCCTGTGGCCGGCACCGTGGACATTGTGGATTGTTTTCAAATTGGACTTAATTAAAAATCGTTTGTCGTGTCACTTGCATTATAACTTAAAGTAAATTCATGTGTTAAGTAAATGTAAATGTAGACTCAATTGTATGTGCTGGAACTATTTTTGTGTATTTTAAACCACTGCATCTTCGATTAAAATAAATCAGTGTTGAACCGGATTTGAAATAGTGTTTGTTTGAGATCCCAGACCTTCCAGAACGTTGATAACCGACCACTCACTTCTCTTCGATTCGGGTCTTCTCACTATATATATAAAAATGAAGATTGGTTTGTTTATTTGTCCTCTATGAATTTCTTTACCATTCATCGGATTTCGATCAAACTTTGATGAGTTGTAGTGAGGACACCTGTGAAGGTTTCAGAAGAAGAAAAAATATATCTAAAATCTCAAAAACAAGAATCTAAAAAAAGAATCAAATACGTACAAATAGTGACAACTCTGAACCAGACAGAAAAACAAAAAAATATTGTATATTTAAAATAGAGGTCTGCATGTGCTATGAATATCGTTGGAAATATGGAAACAATAACAAATATTGTTTGAAAGGTGTAAATGAATTACTATATTAAAAAATAAATCGCTTTTTTTCGGGATGAGAAAAATAAATCTTGGCTTCTGGTTGGGTTTGGGTAACAAGTGTGATATTAAGGCTCGGACTCGGACCGGGTAATTTTATGAAACTTCGTTCAAGACCTCATCCAAAAGCACTTCAATAAACAGAATGAAAATACAACCCTTTCTTTCTCTGAGTGGCATTGCAACGCATGCCGTGTACTCACTAGTTATTTATTATTTAAATATAAAAATACATACAATAGATCAAGGCAGACGGTGATGTTGCTATTATCATTCTCGTCAGTCAAGCCGTGGCACTGTCCTGCTCGAGTAAATCGATCATTGAGTGCACTGGTCATGGCATTGTATAAATATGTATACTTTCACTTAATTTCAGTGTCTTTCGATTAAATAAGAGTGTTTTGGTTTTACCTTCAAACTCCAAATTCTTTGTCTAGAAAAAATTAAATACGCTGTCTTTTGTAATAAACGAGCCACTCCAGGTGCTGTCTTAAAAAAAAGTGGCTAACCACCAGTAATTAATTTTTGTATCACACACATAAATATTTTATTTTAAACTATTATGCGTCTAAATCGATTCATGACGTGAGTGATGCCAAAAATGAAGCTAAAAACAGACAGGTAATTTAAATGCGCAAGGTAACTGCCAGATTCATTGTAATGCTCGAAAAACGACATGCGTCTATCGTAAAGCTTTCAAACACAGAAATAGAGCTAAACCTCACTAATGAAATTAACAATAAGAGTAATAAAATTATTAACCCTTCCGTATTCATAGTGTAACAATGAGTTACTTTGGCCTTTAAACCTTTAAATTATCTGTGAAATAGGTCATAAAAAAAATTTAAATTTTGTTATTTGTGAATAAAATAGTTTTTCATATGATTAAAAATTAAAAATACAACACAGTTGACGTCTTCTTTTTATTATTAATAATAATTTAAAAATCTCGTCAGTTTTACAATCATAAAATACAAAATTATAGTATAGCATAGTAATAATTAGTATATTGTAGTAACAATCAGAGATGCATGACGTACTGTTTGCAACCGCTTTATTTCAAACGGCAACGAGACAAGTCTCGACCTTGTTCTGCTATGAAGAATTTCGATTCTTGCGTCTTTCAATAATTTCGCATAGTTTGATATTTAGTTATTTTGTAAAATTAAAATGCATGGCATTACAGCTCAAGCCGATGTGGCATGCATTTAAACAATAATAACAATAGTACAATAATAAAAACAATAAAAATAATAATAATAATTAGAATAATTTTTTTTTTTTTTAATTATTAATTTTGCATAGTTTGATATGAATATCAGGTTTCAAATACCCAAAATATTATGTAAAATATTTATTAATGATATTGTGGTATAATGATATGGCGGTTGTTGGCTTTAATTTGCAATCAAACATGATTGTTTTAATTCATTTTTAATTTAAAAAATATTAGAAATACCGAAAAAATATTATTGGATTCACTGACGCATATTGATTGATTATTTGTTACAATACAGTTGTTAAAATAATTTCGACTAAATGTTCAAATGTTCATTTGTGCTTTTCGTTGTACACCATGCATTTGAGGTATCGAAAACATGTGTCAAAAATAACAACGTAAATTTTGATTTCTGTCATTTTTAAGTGCAAATATGTCAGAAATACAGTATTTTAATGATATTTAGCTTCGAGAGAATGCGGTCAATCTATTTCGTTAAATCTAAAGCTACTTCGACATCATGTCATCTTTCTGTCAATGGCGTGATGTAGAAATAGCTATCAAATAATTGTGTAATTTTATTGAACTAAGTATTTTGGTATTTTTTACATTGTTATAATGGATTTCTATTTTATATTTTTCAATTTGAAGAAAATTCGTTTGTTAATATCGAAATTAATGTATTTTTGAACATATTTTATGAGCAAGAAAATTATTAGATGAAGCCATTACAATTCAATTAATTAGCAGATAATGAATATATTATGAGATGAAATATTCACATTACAGAATACTTTGATGTTAATTCAGTACCTACCCTGGGAATGAGTGAAAACGTTCAGAGTTAGATATAGTGACATATATTATTAAAAAAGCCAAAGATTGCGGCCATCATCAAGTCTCTGCAGGAGAATAATGCATGCTGTGTAAGAATCGGTGACTCAACTGCCGAATGGTTCTGGGTCACAACCGGAGTGAGACAGGATTGCGTTCTAGCTCCGTTCCTGTTTAATATTATCTTTGATTTCATACTTCAGTGGTCAATCCCACCCGATCGAGGTATAGCTGTTGCTCCCGGTCTGAGGCTGTGTGACCTTGAATATGCCGATGATGCTGTCATATTTGACAATTCTGTGAAGAGTATCTAGGAGACTATTGACAGGTTAGGAGTTAGCTCGGGTCGCATTGGTCTGAAAATAAACGCAAGTAAGACCAATATGATGTGTAACCATGCCTCTCATGAGTCTGATAGGACCCTGACTAGCGGGACAGACCATCGGGAGGGTTGACAGTTTCAGATACCTCAGAATACACATCCCGGAAGATGATAACACAAGAAAGGAGCTCGCTATCCGATTAGGAATAGCCTGAGCTGCATTCAACTCAATGCAGACCGTCTGGGACACGCAGCTGTACACGATCAAAACCAAATGCCATTTGTTCAACGCTTGCATTCTACCTGTGCTGCTTTACGGTAGCAAAACATGGCAACTGAAGAATTTTCAAAAAAGCCGTATATTGAGCTTTGAGAATAGATACTTACGTCGGATATCGGGAGTGAAGAGGTTTGACTTCGTGAGGAAATCGAAGAGTAGGGAACGGACCGGGCAATGCCCTGTCACATCGGTGGTTATGGAGAGACGTTGGAGCTGGCTAGGTCACGTGCTGCGGATGCCTCCGGAAAGCCCCAATCCCGCTTGCCTATTCTTCCAACCTTTGGGATTCAAGCGTCCTGGAAGACCATTGGGTATTATCCATAGGATGTACTCGGCAGGAGCTGAGGGACTCTGGCATGTCATGGGAGGAAGCAAAGCGATTGGCGGATGGCAGGGATTCATGGAGACCCCGTGTGGTAGCCATGTGCTCCATATAGGGAGCAAATATGGAATAAGAAAGAATAATGGATTTCTACTCTATAAATGCTAAATTAATCAATTATTAAAGAGTTCGATCAGCCTATAGGAGCAGTTGACTCAATGGATTCTTATATTGGAAACTATAAAATACTTATTTTTATTATTTTATACAAGGTTAGCATAAAATTAGCACTTAACAGTTATAAAATGTCAACATAATTTTTTTTTTTATAATTGTAAGCTCCTAAAAATACTGCATCATATTTTATGTCGCTAATACAAGTGTTTTTGGGTAAAAACTAGATAAATGTTTTTTGAATATTTTTCCTGTAATCACACCTATCCACTACATATAAATATATTTTTTTTATTTAAAAGTAGAAAATCATGCATTTAAACGTTAAATATATTATATGTATCATGAAATACTCCTTATGTTTTATGACAAACTAAGTTTTATGCAGACATTCCTAGATTGGATGAGAGAAAGTACAAATTATAAAACATGATTGTATACAGTGCTTTAGTGTAAAATAATCGGACACTACTCAGATTAGAAACGACTTATCTTTAATATCGAATAAAGACCAAAAAAAGTTTAAATCATAATATATTGTCTATTCGTTGTTTTTTTATAAATTATTTTTTTGTATAATATTTTTTTCTAAACTAATAAAAAATTGTGATAAGCTTCAGTAAATTTGATGTGTATGGCTGATTAGTTTTTATAAAATAATTTAGCAAAAGTTCTTCTTAAAAAAAATATATTTACATACGATAAAAAATATAATTGTTTATTTATTCTAATTTCAACAACATATAAAAGAAAGTTCAAAAACAACAGACTTCTAATTTTAAAACTTTTTATCAATGATTTGGTTTTGTCTGCGACAGAGATATAAATAAAGCAAGTAGAGCTTTTGCTTTCATAATAAAGAAGATTTGGGAGATAAAGTAAATTAATACGCCATTAAATGCTTTTAAATAAGAAATAAAATTAAACTTAGTCATTTTGTTGACAATACATTGCTCGAGGTCAGTATTTGCTTGAATCGAATAAATATCAACCATTAAAACATGGAAGACATTTTGTATTCATTCATTGATGACAATTAGTTACTCAGTCAAAAATGAGTTAAAATTTTTCTGTGTACAGTCGAATAAAACACATTTCTTAAATTAAGTATCTTCTGCAATTTTTAATACAGTTTCAACGCTATTCAGCATGCTAAACAATTCACCTAAAAAAATCTTGAAACACTTTTACTTCAATGAAAAACGCATTTTTAATCAATTAAAACGAATATTATGTTAGAAAATAATTTTTCGATCTTTCATTTACCATTTCTGCATCTTCTTTTGTTCAAGGATTGAGTTTAGGGAAAGCCAAATGTGGGAAATACAACCAAGATATACCCCTTACGAATATTGACCAAGAAAGGGTTAATAATAAAAAAAAGACGTACTTAAAGGTAATTATTAAAATACGTATTATTTTAAACAAACATTAAATCCAGTCCATCAGTAGTGGTCAACGTCGTTGGCTTTAGTTCTGGATCTCACGGAATCAAATCCTTGTATGGACCGTTTCATAAATTGATTTTTCGATCTATTTATGGATTTCTGTTCGTAGGCATGGATTTTTGTGTTTTATAAAATTCCCTTCCTCCCACGTAATCTTATTAACGAGGAGTAGCAAAAGTGATTAGCTAGCCACTATTCCTGTCCTGGCTCTATCAATCCATCTTTTCGAAAAAGAGAATTTTATCGACTGAGTAACAAACAGTTCTCTTAGAAAAGCTTCTGTTGAGATACCTCCATTGTAAGTAATATGCTTTGCACTGGGAACAAACATCATTTAAAAGTAAAAAAAATAACAAAAAGCGACTGAGGAAACGTTATACGTGTGCATATTCACTAGAAAACGTACATCTGTGCTCGAAACTTTAACATTGATAGTATGGTAAATTTTCGATTGAGATACCTTGACTATCACTATAAGTTTACGTCTATAGTTGAAAGTGTTTTTCTCCGTAAATAGCAAGAAAGCTCAGAGAGACGGTCCGCAGGAAGCCATAAAAGAATAGGACGGAATCCGCGCCCTTGGACGTGCGAGGCACCCCGCAACTCGGAGGCTTTGCATCTGACGCGAGTTCCTCCATAAAACTACGTCTCTCGATTGACGAACCTCGTGTTTGTTTTAACTTTCAACCCTTAAACTTTATTTGCATGATCTCTATAAAACGAAACGTGTGGAAAGTTTATTTATACAAAAATGCGTCCCGCTTTGTTCGCGTTATGGCGAAGCCGTAAAACTGATGACTTACTCTGAATAAACTTTTTTTTGGTATGAAAATTCCATGAAACTTTTGACACATACTCTAAATGATTGTTGAAATTTGAACAAAAGCACATAATGCGCAGTTTCTGAAAATGGGAGTGGGAATTTTGACAAAATGGGAGTTTGGAAATTTATGGTAATTTTTAAAATGTTGGCGGTTTTAGCACACACCTAATTATTTACAAACTTATGCTTGTAATATCCACACAATGATAAAAGCGCCTAGTTGGTAAACATTAATATGCATCAGCTTTAATGGATATAACATTATTAAAACAGGCTGATCGCTTAAAATAATACTTCTGTTTTGAGTTTATATTGACATTGTGTTAATTGAATTTTTTTAAATACCACCTCTCATCCTTTAGCGAGTAATCCATTACATAAAAATGTATTTATAATGCATAGAGTATTACAAGCATTATCAACTGATAAAAATACAAACATAAGAGGTATATTCATATAAAATTGAGAGACATTATAGAGTTTTTTGTCTATTTTTCTAGAAATAATGTCTGAAACTGTACATAAGAAACTTAATTTGACCCACCATTTTTTAGAATTAAACACAATTAAGCAAATTGTATGTAACAATGGATATGATACGACTTTAATTGATCGGATTATTTTTAAGAAAACTAAGAAAACTGCATTATTAAATTTAAGCTCTGGCTCGATTGTTGATGAACCCGCTCTTAAAAAACGGTGGGTCAAATTAAGTTTCTTAGGTTGAGTTTCAGAGACTATTTCTATAAATATAGACAACACATTTTATAATTTCACCTTTTACAATACCCAAAACTTGTGTAGGATGTTAGTAAATACAAAAGATAAAGTCAATATTTTGAACCAAAGTGGTATTTTTCTATTAAACTGTAATTCCTGCGAAGCTAGATATATTGGACAAAAAGGAAGATCTTTTAATATTAGAATCAAAGAACATCTATCTTGTACCAAAAAAGGAGATGAATTGTCTACATTTGGAAACCAATTGTTTCTGAATAAACATACCATATATAACACAAAATTATAAAATTCTGTATTTAAATAATAAACCTTTGAAGTTAGATAAACAAGGGATATTAGAAATAAATAGATATAAATTTATGCCCAATTCAAATTTATTAAATGAGCAAACCATCTTTGCAACTTGTAAGAATTGATTCTGGTCTCTTTAATTTTAGTTTTTCTGATATAAAAATTTGGTGGATGCTCCTACTTACTCTGCGTTCTCTTCTTATGATGACTGTTTATTGTTAATATTAATTACATATTTAATATGTCATTGTTTTTAAATGTTTCACTAATTTCTTCTTAAAATTTTCCCAATCGCCTATTTTCTTAATGCATCAGTAATGTCATTAATTTTTTTTGCTCAGTTAATGGACTTTTAATGTGGCTATATTTGCGATATAAATTAGTATTTATTGATGTGTAAGAGATCCATAACATTTTAATTGTAGAATATTTTATTTGGTTTATGTATAATTTGTTTGATAATCAGTAATTTCTTGTCTTAGTTCATGAACAAATTGTTTTATATACGTTAATTTTTAACATTCAATTTTATATAAATAGGCCTGTTATGTTTGTATTTTTATCAGTTGATAATGATCGTAATAAACGAAAACCGACCTGATCAATATAAACATGTGGAAGTAGTACAAACAATTTGTTTTTAAATTTGGATTATTGAGATTTTGTACACTTCCATGTATTTTGTCACTAACGACCCGGGTTTCGCCTTTCGGCATCTTCAGGCATTCGAGCACACGAATGGACTCGAACGCCTGAAGATGCCGAAAGGCGAAACCCGGGTCGTTAGTGACAAAATACATGGAAGTGTACAAAATCCCAATAATCCAAATTTAATATTGAAATTCCATCAAGCACCCTCAGTCGATGTCTTAAATTTGTGTTTTATTTTATAAAAAATCGATGATTACGTTAATTCCACTGTTATTTCATTGTTAATTTTGCTTATTTGAAAAGTATTTGCAGACCAAATATAGTACAAAATATAAAATTTTAAACATAATTGTCAATTTATATTTTTTACAATTTAAAATTGTCTCGATAACGACTTATGAATTGAGTTTCGCCTTTCCGTATCTAAGGCAGTCCAAATGACTTTTTAATAATAATTAATCCCAATGTCCACCTGTAACTACAAAAACGTAAAGTTTTATAATTATTTACGTAAACATTATTCCACTTAAGATTATGTGTCATTATTAGCAAATCAGTGTTCAACACTTTTAATCTACATCAAAATAGTTCCTAAAGAAGTTTTTGTTACTAAATTAGCTAGATACGAAAATCTAAATAAAACGAAAAATAAAAATGGTTTATTACACGTACTAGAAACGATTGAGTGATTTCTATGCAGTTAAGTAAGGAGGGTTCCCAGTGTTCCCATAATACTACATGTCAATAAAACCATTGACTTAAAAATAACATATTCGGTCCATCATGTTTAAAACCCATCAAAATAACATTTTCCAAATGGCATTGCCTTTATTTTTGTGGTGCGTATATTTACGACTGCGGCAGTTTGTATTAAAATATATTTTACGCTATATAAGCCGGGCTCAAATAAAAGTTGTACCGTAAAATTATTCGCTTGAAATGTAATGAATTCTCTTAGACAGGAATTGCATAGCATCCCTTGCAGCAAAAGACGTCGGTTTTATGGGTGACGTCGCTTTAGACGGGATCGCCAAGGAATATTAAAAGAATCGCCCAACATCTCGTGCTCTCAGAGCAGGCGACATTGCTGACGTGTTTAATACCACAACTATTGTATGAGACACATACAAATAAGGTTAACGCGGAATTTTACGGCGAAATTACAACAGTTTATTGTTTGGGTGGTTTTAGAGGGACTTTATGTTGATTCTCGCAATGTTAATGCTTAAACTTAATGTCTCTTCAGGCAGATTTGCAAAAATAAATGAACAAATTAAGTAGAAAATGCGCATCTTTTATTGTTTGGTTTAATATACACATTTTATTACACAACATTACTGTAAAAACAACTTTAAATTGATTGACACAAATCAGGCATCATATTATAATCCATCGCACATTTCTTTGATATTCACTTTTATGAAAGTACTGACAATGTGTACCCCATGAACTCTTTATAGATTATTTCAACTCAAGATTTTAGCTGACTACTATTTCTAAGACGGTTACTCACTCTCTCTATTTGGAAAAATATGAGATTAGAAAAGGATGACTAGTTATCTACTTGCTACGCCTTGTATTCTGAGAAATAGTGGAAGAGGTGGTTAGGAAAGTACAAAAACATTCATAACTCAAATAAAAAATCTATTTATATTGATAAAAATGATTTTTTTTCTTTATCCTCTATGCGTTCCTTTACCATTCATCCAATTTTGATGAAAATTTGGTGAATTGTTTTGTGCACACCCGTGAAGGTTTCTAAAAAAATCTACAATCTTAAAACAAAGAATCAAAAACGTACAAACAGTGACATCCTGGAAAAACCTTCTGATTTATTCGTGTACGCACTCGACGGAAAACAAAAATTACTGTAGATCCGAAAGCACTTCAATAAACAGAATTAAAACCGAAACCCTTTCTTTTTTTGAGTGGCATTGCAACGCATACCGGATACTCACTAGTATATATAAATATAAATGTTTTCATTCCACGATTCAAAACGTTGGTCCCGCAAAAAAGTTGGAGGAAAGATTTAGAGAATCGACCACTCAGCCATGGGTTTTGACTTTATAAAAAAAACTAATTGATAAACGCGTGTTGTATTCATATGTATACCTATACATATGAATATATAATATTATGAGTTTCACCATTAACCACTCCCTATTATTAATGGTGGATTAAACCAACCACAGACAATCGCAAAGTGTAGTTCCTGTTATCTGCATAACCACATATTAACGTCAAATAACATAAATTCACCAATTGGGTAGCCTTTGTAGTGGAATTTTTGATTGATATAAATCTACAATAACAGAAATAACAACGCATATCGAGTTCATTCGTTGAACTACTTCACAATATTGTATAAAAGTGTCCGCGATTTGGATTAGCGCATTCGAATGAAGCTAAAATAATAAATTAAAACATGTTGTATTTCGCATTACTTAAAAAAAATGTCACTCGATTTTTGAAATTTAATAAGGATGATTTTCATTTTTAAAAATCAATCATATTTTGAGCAATGGCTCAAATTAAAATATTGCAGTTACGGCAGCGAAAGAAGGAAAAAAATATTATGTGATTTAAATATTTTCAATTCAAACGATGAACTTTCAAAACTTTATTTTTACACTTTCAAATAGCGCCCCATATTATAAACTAAATTTATTAACAGTACTATTATCATTGAAGCTATTAAATACTAAACCTAATGATTATTATTATTTAAAATCGTTTGTGTGTAGTAAAGAAGAGTAGTAAGAAATTTTCAATACAAAATAATTCAAATACTTTTCAATTTTTATTTTAAATATATTCTTTGTGTCGAATAATTTTTCTCCTATAAATTATAGCTGTAATTGAATCCTTTCATTAAAAGTTTTTTAATTGATAATTTAATAATAATTTTACTTTAAATGAAACACTCCTGTGAAAAAAGAAACAAGTTATGCTACTTTAATATATGCGAATTAAGTCTAACCCTGGTCGTACAAAGTGTAAAATGCATAATTGATAGAATCTACTAAGCATTAATTCATTTTGGTTCATATATATACGGTGTTCATTTGCAAAAAAATACTTTTAACAATACGTTACAAACATTTTCTCAGCCCGTGACACTTTACTCTCAAATATTAACGAGGTTTTTCCTCTCTTGAAACGGGGCAATTTGAATTTTTCACAAATATAAAATACATAAACATACAGATGATTACTTTAATAAAACAATTGGTCGATTATTGGTAGAAAGATTGTATATTATTGAATAATAAGCCAAATTTATTCTACACACTTCACATTAAAACGTAATCAGGACCGTTTTCAAACTTAAGTGAACATTTTTATCTGTCAGCAATATTTCGATTCTAAAGTGAAGATGGTCCACATTGTATTTTTATAAAGACTTACAACTTATTATTTTTCATTACTGTTACAATGTCAGTTAACCGTCACAGCTTAAATACTGGAGTAACATTTTAAAAAATATAACACAATTCATTTGTACTACTTCCACATATTTATAATTATCAGAACCGGTTTCGCTCATCACGAGCATTATCAACTGATAAAAATACAAACAGAACAGTTATATTTATATAAAATTGAGTGTAAAAATAAAGGTATATAAAACTGATGGTTCATGAACCAAGATAAGAAAATACTGATAATCAAACAAATTATACATTAATCAAATAAAATAGTCTACAATTAAAATGTTATGGACCTCTAACAAATTAATAAATACTAATATGAAATCAAAAATATAGCTACATTAAAAGTCCATTAAATGAGCAAAAAATTTGAATGACATCAATAGTGCAATAAGCAATAATGGATTGGGAAAATTAAAAGAAAGAATTAGTGAACCATTTCAAAACAATCAAATATTAATTATGTAATTAATATCAACAATAAACAGCCATCTTAAGTGGAGAATGCAGAGCAGCTATGAGAAGTAGTACAAATGAATTGTGTTTTATTTTTTAAAATATAATATCTTTCCACCAAGAATTGACAGTTAACACCTTAAAAGTGACTGGTGTAATAGTTTAAAGTCTTGCCAAATAACATAATAAATTAGTTTTTAAAATAATTTCATTTGAAATGTCAACGTCTACTAAAGTGTTACAACCTAGTGCATTTGATTCGTTTGAACATAAAACAAATGTAACCTTTTTACTAGTGATAACTTGAACTTCAAAAGAAAACCAATGAAATATAATTTAAGACATCGACTGAGGGTGCTTGATGGAATTTCAATATCAAATTTGGATTATTGAGATTTTGTACACTTCCATGTATTTTGTCACTAACGACCCGGGTTTCGCCTTTCGGCATCTTCAGGCATTCGTGCGCACGAATGCCTGAAGATGCCGAATGGCGAAACCTAGGTCGTTAGTGACCAAATACATGGAAGTGTACAAAATCTCAATAATCCAAATTCAATGAAGTATATTAAATCACAATCGAATTTCATCGTCACGTTTACATTTAAAGATTTTCCTCAAACGTAGATATGAATTTATAGCGTCATGTATCTCTTAAATATGCTTAAAGTTAAGATTTCTATTACTAGATTGATAGAATAAAATATTTTCATCAAACTGCGTAATATGACGACTGGCAACTGAACGATATTAATGATATTTCAATATTTTTAGTATTTTGGCATTTACATTTTTTTTTATTCTTATGTAATATTTTGTAAGCCAAATGCACTTTTTTTAAACAATCATAATTTATTTATTATGAGCAATTAAAAAACAATCTAAATATTAACTACAATTTAAGTATTGTGTACGAGGTAGTATAATTAAATATCTACAACACGTAAAACAAGCAGTTATGAAAGTTTAATTCAATATTATCATTTCTACAAACTCATCTAAATTTCAGACTAACACTGCACTACTTTACGTGGTAGACGAATGATAGTAGAAAGCGGTTTACTGATTATTAAACCTTGTTGTATGAATATTATGCAATTATTATAATGCAACAACGTGAAATGGATTCTAATAAGCATGCATAATATTATGTTTTGCCTTTTCACAACAAGAAGTAGGGATTGCAAAACCCATACTGAAGAAACCGGGATTATGTTTTTTGACTATTTTTCAATAACAAAATGCTGGCTTTGAAAATGCATTTTACCTTTTGTTTGGCGTTTATTTAACTTTTTGTTTAACTTGAAAGTTAAGAAGATTCCGTGTTTATGAGTAATTTACATATTTTGAACCAGAAAACAATTGGGGAGAGTACGCAATTATTTAATGACGTTCAGCAAACAAAAATCTAATCAATACTGAGAGATTCCAGAATTAACGAACTAGTATTTTTAGAGTCATAACGCAAAGAAACAAGAAAAGTATTTCAAAAATATGCCGTTCATAATTATGGCGATGACACATTTCTTTACTGTGAAATTTCTAAATACCGGTATTGATATATTCGACCGGTATTAATGCAATCCCTGACCACAAGTCAACGTTTATAAAAGTATTTACAGGCAATAAGCACTATGAGAAAGCACTTTGGAGATTACCACATCAATTTTCGCACTGTAAATATTAAAATAATTGCATCAAGCCCTTGTAAACAAAACTATTTACATAATCTTTCCCTCGCTATCATTAATACATTTGATATTTTCAAAAACAGCATCTACCTACTTGTAATCTTTTTATAATCAAGATATATTACCGTTTACTTTTTTCTCTCTTGAATACATTATAGATGCCAATAGACGTTATTTTAAATGGGAAACAAAAGTTTCTGAATTCAAAGATAAACTTATACATTGTTTTTTTCCGAAATACGTTACATTTGAATAAATTACATTACACATAATTAATGACGCTAGATTGATACCTAAAGTTCTATATAAGAACGTTTATATAGAAATATAAGCTTAGACTTATTGATTAATGGTGAATATTTTTTTGTACGGTTAAAAGTATTTCTCCTTAGCAAAAAATACACCAGAATCTATTCACATACTTTTTAAAAGAATACTACTTGATAAATGTAAAATTACTGTTTTTTTATTTAGATTTTAGAAATAGAAATTGATAATTATTGTTTTTTTGTCATACAAAAAACATTATTAGTGGAATAACTCAAAACGTAACTTTTTCGATCAAATATTCATTGGTACATTTACTTAAACGATATTATGTTATGGTGAAGAAATATTTTCATATTTAGTTTTTTTTTTATTACTGGATTATCTTCCGGTTCAGTAATCAAGTGATCAGACCTCTTGGGCATTCGTCTTATTCGATCGCACTGTCTACTGGTTCGAACTCTCATACGGACACTTTCATAAATCAATCTTTTTATGGATTAGTGTTAAAAGACAGTGATATTTTCATTTTTGTACCAGGCATTAGATCCTTGAAACGGGTGTAGCTCCATCTCTATGTCCTTTTTTCTCTGAAAAAGGGAAGTTAAGCAACTACATAACAACCGTATAAAATTGATAAATCTGTTATTTCACTGGTAGTGGGAAAAAAAATTGATAACAACCACTTCTCTTTACGACAACTACTGTTGAGATGCTCTATTAAAAATATTAATGATCCACACTGTTAGTAATTATGTTTGATAAAAAAAACTTCGTAATTAACAAACGATAAATCTTGAGAATTAGTGGGAAATGTTAATTTATCTTACATGCTAAAAAAATATAGCTCATTCACACGATCACGCTATTTCCTCCCCTACTTGATATTTACTAAGCAAAAATCAAGCTCGTATTTTAAATGTTCCACATTGAACAAAGCTTTGAATCAAAGATAATACATTTAATCTAACTGAAAGACAGAGTATCCATTCATTGCTCCGAAATAAAAGAACAATAATTACGTCTGAGGTAAAGAAATACGGGTACATTAAATAAATGGAAAAATGTGTTCTCTTTCAAAAGCGGGGGTGGTTTTTGGCTTGTAGGTAGCGTTTTAACAGTTGCTAAGTATATGCTCCTATATATCTCAAGTCTTTTCATGGGATTTTTTATTTACTACCCCCGCCATTGTGGGCCTCCCAATAAATCACGCGGCCCAATTTGATTCGAGTTAAGAAAGATTCAGGGTCGGAGCATGACTCGAATCAACAAGCGCCTCACGTATGCACGGTTTGCTGAAGAAGTCCAACGGTTTCGTTCGTATTTTTTCCTTCCAGAACTCTCATAATATAACTACAAAAAGTGCTTTGCCCGTTATTTCTCATATCGAAGCTATTGAGTCATATACTTTCCTTTCTTATCTAAATTCTTTCTCGCATCAAGTTAAAGAGATGCCTATATCGATAACATCTGAATGAATTCACGATAAATATTGTCACTTTTTGTTGTGTTGCATATTTTTTTATTTGCTTCATATTAAATTTGAATGTATTATTTTCCAAATCGCTTCAATAAAGTTTACTTTCTTATATTGTGTTTTTTTACTCTATTTTGACTAAAAACGCAGTATAATAATTTTTTCTGTTCGAATTTTTCGTCTGAAACACATATTTGTCATTGAATTATTGAGCTTCATTCTACTGTACATTAATTATTATCTATCTATTTGTTAACAAGCACCTGGATAGAAATAAAAAAAACTCTTCTTAAAATTAAATTTAAATTACTCTCCAAAATGAAGTATAATTATTATAGTTTATGTTGTTTTGCTACCGTGGCTAAACATTTACTGATGGAAATTTTAAATAGTGGTTAACATGCTCTAATTTAAATACTGAAAGTTGATGAATCAGTTTTACATAAATCATTACTGTGTAAACGAATAAAAACAAACGGTATTCAATGTTTATCGCAAATGCAAAAGGAATAATTATCTCTCATTCACTACGTCTTTAGCTACAGTTTTGAAACAATATTTTTCATTTTTAAGTAAACATTTTGATTTTTTTTTCTAAATGGAAAATAGTTTCGTGAAAACAGTTTGATAACTCTGGAATCGAAAGATTTTATATTCCGTAAATATTCCTCTGCCAATATTCTTAAAAAATCATTCTTACGCATGGAATAACCTTTTAATGAAAAAAAATATTTTTTTAATAACTTTCTGATATTTTAAATTATTTTTAATAAAAAAGTGTAACTTTTAAAGCAAGGTTTTGCTGTGACACTCTTAACACAATAACCTTTTAAAACAAAACTTTCACGTTCCTCTATCCTCTCGAGGGCTCATCAAGTCCCGTCTAGTTTTCCGTCCACTGACATAACATTTCCCATCTGAAATGCAGTGTATTTATATGTTTGTAAATAACCGAATAATTTCATGAAATACGACATTGAGAATAAGCATAAAGTTTTTTCTAGAAATTATTTTATATAGAGCGTCGTACGTTTTATTTTGTTTTTTATAAATATAAAATCATACAATGTATTTTGACTATTAATATTTTGCATATTTTCATATTAATATTTTGACTTAGATTTAGCTGATGTACATTATAATATATCAAATTTTATCATTATAAAAATGTATAACTAATTAAGATGTCCTGAATCAGGTTTTTTAACACGAGGAACAAATAACTGCATCACACTCTTAGATTGTTACAAAACGTAGTTACTTGAACCACTGCATTTTGTTTCATAATTCATTTAAAAATACTTAGCTTTAGCGTTAAAACGACTTAAAACAATAACACACTTATACTTTCAGCAAAAGGCGTTTTAATTGAGCCACAATGAGCCTTGAACTAGCACACTACCGTCCCATAGCATGGTCATCTGCATTTTCAGTATTTTTTATATTAATAAGATCATCAGAAAAGCTTGAATTTTCTATACTGTTGTCCAATTCATAGCCTCTCTTCTCCAATCCAATCCTTTTGGATAACCGTCTGTCACGATTCAGTTTTAAATTACGATACAGGTGATAATTATAGTCTATCACCATTTCTGTTAAGAAACCATAGATCATCATTAATAACAACTTATGACCTTCAATCCTTAATTTATAACAAAATAATCAAAGATGTTAGGTAGATTACATATCGATTGAAACATAATTAAAAGTATGTATCTACAACGTAAGCCACTATCCCAATTGCAATATTGATAAAAATAGTACCGCAATTAAAAATGTTTCGTCATTCACAATATTGACGTAAAAAGTGCAGTAGGGCTAATGAATTTGGACACTTCAGAATTTATTTCACAAATCTGAAATATACAAGTTTTCCTTTATATTGCTAAAAAAATCAAACGCATAAATGTTATAAATACATCTCTAAAAATCGGTTTTTAATAAAACGGTTCTGATAATTGGTATAATTTAAGACATCGTGTGTGGTGCTTGATGAAATATCAATATCAAATTTGAATCGACGTGTCGTATTTTCAATTTGACTCCATTAGTGTGTTCGAATGCCTGAAGATGCCGAAAGGCGAAACCCGGGTCGTTAGTGACAAAATACATGGACATGTACAAAATCTCAAAAATTCAAATCTGATAATTGATACCAATTATTATTCAAACAATTTATTAATAAGACCGGCAATAATATATAATATATTTTTTCTGTCTTTGAAAATCTAAAGAAATAATTGTTTCAACATACACATTTATTACAGTAAGCATGTGAAAAATAAACTGTATGTCGATATCTCTCACTTGCTTTTTTAAATATTGATATTTTGTACTGCCGCAAAAAATGTGTGCAAATGCGACATAAACACAGATACAGCAAAATGATTATTTCCCCATTGCAGCATAATAACTAAGTACAACTACATAATAGATATTGCACCACAAAATAGTTTATGATACTATTAAAATTGTATGACAATTTAAATTACCTGTCACCGGTCATTGGGCAAACACAAATTTGTTATTAAAAAGTACTTTGAATTTACACATAATACTCTATTTATTTATGCTATCAATTTAATATTATTATCAAAAGCTGTAATGTTTCGCTTTTAATTTGACATTTATATATATATTTTCCATGTTAACTTCTAATGTGGAGAATATGGAGTAATAATAGAGGTATCTCAACCGAAGAATTTTTGCGAGAACTCTTTTTTTAATAAAGTTTGAATAGATAGCGATAGGACTAATGGTTAAATAATAGTTCTTGCTACGTCCCGTGTTTGCATAAATCGAGTGAAAAATCAATTTATGAAAATGTCCGTACTGGGATTCGAACCCTAGATATCCGTAACCGAATCCAATGACATTGACCACTGCACCTTGGTCCCGACTATGTATTACATACCATATTTTAAATATAAAATAATAGTAAAATATGTTTATATGTAGCCTAAAGTATTATTCTTAAATAAATTCGTCATTAATGATTCTTCGATCAAAATGAATATATTTATATTGTTAGAAACACATAGTCCATGTCCGTTTGTTTTAAATTTCCTCCCTGAATCAAAATACTATATGTTTTGACTCAAGACATGATGCCGATTATCGTTTCTAGTAACAAAAATCTGACATAAACATACCCTTAGTATTTATGAATATATAATTTTACTTTTCTATGTACTCTGATGGTGGTAGTGCTAGAAAAGATAGTATTTCTTCTTGAAAGGCAATAAATTTGCTGAACAGAAACATCTAAAATCAGTTAACAATTACGAGACTAACATCGTTCCATATTCAACAGACACAGAAGTGGAACGAAGCCACTTTCAAGAACTACTTTTATGCAAACTACTCAAGTTCGATTCAAAAGTTTGGACGAGTCTAACGCGTCTCGAGGGGCTATCGCACAATATCGAGAGGGTATCAGTGGCGCTTTGTTATAGGTTAATGTCCTCTCCAAGATTTGTTTGTTCACCTTCTTGTATAAACAAAAAATAACGAGTATTCTTTCAGCCTTTGGCAATCTTTTAACCACAATTTATTTTCCTACTTCTATTACTGTATTCTTTTGTTAGACAATGTTAAATTTGTTTTTTCGAGGTTGGTTGGAAATGTTCGCATTCGAAATTCAAAACATCACAATAGAGAAAGGTTTAAATATTGATGGAAGTATTTAAAAAAGTATAAAGTTTTTTTATCCCGAAAGTGCTGGCTTTTTACACTGTTGATAGTTTAGGTAAAGTCTTTTCAAATAATAAAGAAAAAAATCATTATCACAGTGTGGCAAATACTACCTCTCAAAAGACTCTCGAGTTTTTCATGGAGATCGGACGCGTAGACATTTTAGTATTAGAATTTAAGAACATACATATAAAATGTTTCAATAGTAATAGTTTTTCAGAGTTTGCGAGAGAGATCATTTAATTGAAAATTATCATAATTTTAACAAAAACAGTAATGTAGAAATACTTCTTGGAGTAAATAAAAAAGGTATTAAAATAAATATTGGAGCTTTTAAACGTTAAAAAGCTTATAAAGAGTCTGAGAAATTAATAAAACCATCAACAGTTAGTAATCGATTATTAGTAAATAACATTTTAAGTAGAACAGGTGGTTCAACAATGTCAAATTTATTTTCCTTGGGATTTTCACCTTCAAACAGAAGTAATTAATTTTGTAATTAGAACTAATACATAATGAGATATTCATCACTATAATATTGTATAATCAGGTATACAACGAGATTCTTCATTGGACTGCATATTGATTTATAAAAATAACGTAGTGCTTCGTTCCTTCTGTTATTGTAGAACCGCAGTCTTTTTGTCGATTAACTCCACGTGAAACTATCTAGACAGCGTGTAATATAAAGCCTCTATGAATTGAGATGTACTTGCTCTCCGTTTGATACCACAATATTATTAATTCAATGCAATTTACTTTTGCAGCAACTCAGTCTGCGAGAATTTGATTCTGACTGACTTGAATAACACTTATTTCGTTTTACATCACCGGAAATTCCCAAAAACGCAGATTTTCTAGTTTTTTTTTTAAACCATATTCACTCTCTGTTGGGAGCATATGGCCATCACACGGTTTCTTCAAGCTTATCTGCCCTCCACGAGTCTCCTCGTTTCTTCCCAGGTCATTCCAGCGTCCCGTAGCTCCGCCGAATACATCCAATGGATGGTCATCAGTGGTCTTCCAGGGCGACGAAAATCATCTGGTTGGTAGAAGAGACAGGCAGAGCTCAGGCTACCCTGGAGCATCCGCAGCAAGTGTCCACGCCAGGTCTATACTTGCTTTTTTACTTTGGACGTAATAAGAGGTTGCTCCGTCCACTCTCTTACCTCCGGAGTTCTTGACAAAATCAAACCACCGTACCCCTAGTATTCACCGCAAACATCAGTTTTCAAAGCACAGTATACGGTTACCCTGTGCCTTGGTGATATTCCATGACTCGCAACCGTAGTTATTAGTTATTGGGGCTATAGTTATTAGTTTTGTAGTTATTGTGGCTTTAATAATCTATTTTCAAGATAAAGTGGCTAAAGTGTGATTGAAAAAAGATCAACTGTTTCCAAACATGTTGGTTAAATCAACTATTGTAAAATGACATACGGATCCTGCTAAAATATGATTTCGTTTCTTATGATTGTAAATTTATTGAAACAATGATGTAATGGCAGTATTGTAATATTTCGTGATTTCGCAGACGTGGCTGTGTTGTCAATTTACGATTTTTACCCAAAAGCATGGATGTCAGTGATATTTCAAACTCTTATTATCTTATCAGATCTTGAAAAAGAGTAATAGAAAAAGTTATAAGCTAGCTGCCATTCTTATCGTAACCACATCATTCCATCTTTACAACTTTTCAAAAGAGTTCTTGCTGATTGACAACCAATTACCTATAAACAAAATTTTTTTAATACACTATTAGAAATTGATGTACAGAGTCGATGTTAGGAGAAAACTTGTAGACAAAATTAGGGACGTTCTTGATTAAAATAGCGAAACTGATTTGAAATGCTGATTTTCCTCAGTCCATTGGACGCGCCAACAACGAATGCTAGACGTCCTCCTAATTGAGATCAATGACGACTCGCTACAACGTTAAGTAGCAAAAAGACTGCGCGTCTCCATGGATACTGGCCGTGCCATCTTACTTTTGAATAAATATAATACGGGACGTCTCTGCGAATGAATATATGTTTTTCAATAAGTGGACTTGGGAACTTCTGCGGGCGTGTTATGTAATTGGAAAACATGGCATTTTTAGGCAAGCTAGAAGTGACAACGACCATTTCTAGCACTATTTCAGACAAGGAAATTTACAAACGCTTTATTTGACAGCGCCATGTGCCAACATTTCCATATTTATTACATAAATAAACAACAAAGCCAAATGCTAATAAGCATAACACTAACTTTCAATTCAATGTGTGTACCTATACTTGTATACACTTTGTCATAATAAATTTGGTGTTGATATCTCTTAAGCCTGGATGCTATGGGATTGATAGATGTAATGAGAGTACATACATAATACCAGTTTTGCTTAACTAGTAAGCATTTCTATTAATAATTGACGATAAATAATTATTAATAATGATACGTTGCCAACATTCCAGTGAGCAGGATTTTAGTATTAATTGAGCTAATAGTCATCTAAATTTCAATTACTTATGTTTCTCTTAAGACATAGTGACATGTATTTTCGCACACTTAAAACAGCACTGCTGTAGCTCTATTACGGAAAACTAAAATTACACTTTAACATTTTTTATACGGTTCATATAATTATATTGCTTGTTCCTTCACCAGAATCAGCATAACTTGACGGCTCTGTGTGAGATGGTTTCTGCTACATGATTAATGCGTTCTTTTCGACCATGTTTTGAAAAATTGTGACATTGAAAAGATGATGATATCTTTCGGTTACACCCAGTCACCGTACCCAGGGTATCTATGATCTGTATTTTCTCCCACACTCAAAAATGGTCATTCTTCTCAATGAAACTGGTAATTATTTGTATATAGTAAACCAACTCTACTGGTAAAGCTTTATATTAATCATAGGTTACCGTAATTTGAATAATTATTTATAGTAATATAACAGTTCTTGAATATTTGTTGTATTATTAACCCCACCTTTGATATATAAAAAAATGTTTATACACTTAATTACTGGCTTACTAATAACGGCTAAGCTATTTTTCTATCAAATTCTTAACAAAATATAGCAACACTGTGTTACATTGTCGAAAATTTCCAGTAGTTATGTATTTGCTAGAGAAAAAAACTGTCTTTGTAAAAACTTTTATTTTTAAAATATTTGATTTTGGTGTCTGTCCGTAAGAATATGTTGCCTGTAAGTTATGACAGTGTTTTACTATGGGTAGGATTTCAAGATGTGAAATGATAAATAACTGATATAAAAGATATTTCAATCTCATGGTATATAATATAGAGTAAACATATCATTTTCTACGCGACTTGAGCCGAGCCCCATATATCAACATTAATCCTTTTTTCTAAAAAATATAAATACGCGAATATATTGCTTTCTTTGGTAGTTTGTTTCTCTTATTTTTTGTCCAAAATATATTGCGATATTACTTAAAGCTTTAGTCGTTTGATTACCTAGCCAAAGCAGAGGCAATGATTGATTACTTGTGTTTGTACAGATTGATAAAGTGGTCTTGTTTTTGTACGTTAGCGTTGGAAAACATTTACACAAAAACCTTTTCATACTGTTTCGAAACAAATACCGAATATGTAAATGCTCCGCTGACAAATTTGTGAGCATTATTTTTAACAACCGTTTGTTTTATCAGAATTCTGGTTTTAAAATCTTTTTATGAAATCTGAGGGGAAATTCGCTAACCGCTAATGTTTTTTTACCATTACAATAATGAGAACCCTTTTGGTTTGTTTTGCTCATTGTTATTATGTGCCTGTCCTACCTCACATTGACTACATGGCTTAAGGGTTAAAATTTAACCCTATTATACCAACGTATATTGTAATAAATTTTATGAATTAATTATTCAATATTTATAAAAAAATACGCTTTTTTTTCAGAAATATAATAACGAATATACGGTGTGTATTGTGCGTGTAGATGTATATTTGAAAAGATATTTTTGATTATGGAAGTGTTTAATATTTTCTATTACACATACAATGCCTCACGTAGTCAGGTTTAACTTTTTAACTATAAATTGCTTTGCTTAAATGTATGCCTAAACTAACGCCATCGCATTTTGTATTAAGAGAGTTTTTCAATAAAGTAAACAAAAATAGTTTTTAAAAAAAGTTTTGTATGCAATCAGAAGTCTAGTCTGAGTCTAATAATTTATCGTGCTAAAGAAGATTCAGCTTACGAAAGTGCAACGATTAAAACTTGTTTCTTTGATAATAACTTTGCAATTGATTCAGTGAAGATTTAAGTATCCTTATTCGAATAGTACATCTATAGCAAATATCAAATTTGAATTATTGAGATTTTTAACACTTCCATGTATTTTGAACTAACGTCAGTTCGAGTCCATTCGTGCGCTCGAATGCCTGAAGGTGCCGAGAGGCGAAACCCGGGTCGTTAGTGCCAAAATACATGGAAGTGTACAAAATTTCAATAATTCAAATTTGATATTGAAATTCCATCAAGCACCCTCATTCGATGTCTTAAATTATAGCAAATATGGTAACCGACCTTCTACAGAAGTTCATACATTGAGAAGAGGATGTTGTCGTACATTGGAAATAGCTTTTCAAATGTCTGTTTTTCTTATTACTTTTGTGTATATTAAAAATAATGTCTCAACCTGCTAACGATTTTTTTTAAAGAAAAATTCATTAAATGCTTAAGAAAATACAAACTTTAATAATATACTTGATTTATTAGGATATATCACCTTACAATCTTGACATTTAAAATGTACAATAAATATCCTTTTTCACGCGGCCTTTGATATGTTTTTCTAAATATGCAAACAGACTTGAACTTGACTGCCGTATGCCATGTTTCTTCTCAAAACTAAGAATATTTTCTCTGTTTTATGTTCAATTTTGTCACATATTTCACCATTTTGGGCCATTTGTCATTGACACAAACCAACCGCCCAGTAATAACAATGTCGAGGTTTACAAAAGAAAATTTGTTTTTACTCTATAAAAGCCAGATATCCAGTATTAAATAAAACATAAATTTAATTTTGAAATATTTATAGCCAATTTTAAAATATGAAGAATAGCTGGTGTTTTTAATTAGCATACCAATTTTCTAGCAAACAATAACATAATTTATAAAATTAGTAGTATGAACTTAAGAGCATTCAGACGATAAATTGGTGTCTACCTAGCACCTAGTTAGTTTTGGCTTGCGTTTTTACTTATTAAGTAAGAAAAATAATAAAATTTAAATTAACAAAATCACGATACATAAATATTTTCAATAATTACACTTGTTTTGGTTTTGTTTGGTCACGGAAAGTACGATTTTCAATACTATAATATATCATTTAAGCATATTTCTTTAACCCTTTGTTTATATTATATTTGGGCAGTAATACTTGTATAAACATAAGACGTCTTAATTTATTTATTAATAAAACATACATTACCAAAAATAAATAATATAAAATTTTCAAAAAAACATATCTCTTTAAATTTAACAAAGCCCCATTGCTTGAAAGTTGCTGTTTAGTGTAATAGTATTTTAATACAGTTTTCATCATTTTTGTGTTGATTTTATTGATGCCAGTGATCTTTAGCACTGGTGTCTAATAAAAATATGAAATTTTGGACATTTCATTGCGAAATTAATAAATTCTTATTCCAAATTTGAGTTATTGAGATTTTGTCAGTCTGTCAGTTCGAGTTCATTCGTGTGCTCGAATGCTTGAAGATGCCGAAAGGCGAAACCCAGGTCGTTAGTGACAAAATACATGGAAGTGTACAAAATCTCAATAACTCAAATTTGATATTGAAATTCCATCAAGCACCCTCAGTCGATATCTTAAATTAAAATTCTTATTCCGTTTAAAAAGATCAAACCAAGAGTTTATATTTAAATAAGTGAAATGAAGATAAACTTTTATTAATTATGTATCAACCTTTTCGAACAATGATATACTTTTAAAAATTTATTTCCCTTTTTGGAAAATAAAATTAGGGAATAATTGTTATTTTACATAATACATAAATATATATTCAAATAATAAGTTTTTTATTATACAACATTTTTTGAAGTTATATTTATTTATTTTGTAAAGAAAAAAGGGTTTGTGATTTAATTGTGTTTATTGAAGTTAATTGAAGATTATTTGCACAGGCCGAAATTTCATAGAATTACCCGGTCTGACCCCATCATCTTCAGGCCCACATTTGTTACCCAAAGCTGACCCAAAGCGCAGATTTATTTTTCTCAGCCCGAAAAAATCGCGATTTATTTTTTAATATAGTAATTCATTTACATTTTTCGAACAATATGTATTATGTTATTGTTTGCACATTTCCAACGATATTAATAGCACATGTGTGACTCATGACCCGAAAATAGTACGAAATATTTGTCTTAAATTTGAATTCTTTACCCGGGTCTAGCCCGAGCCCGAATCTGAATTGTCTTTACTCGCCCGAGCCGGGTAAAGGTTCGTGGGCCAAGCTGGGGCTCGTGCATACCTCTATTTTGGATATATTTAGGTACTATATTTTTCGTTTTTCTTCTGGTTCAAAGATATCACTAGTTTTACGAATTTGATTCTTTTTTTAGATTTTAGATTTAAAATTTTATTATTCAGAAACCTTCACGGGTGTGCGCACAACAATTCGCACAAAAAATTGGATGAATGGTGAAGGAATGCATAAAGGACAAACAACAAAACAAATCTTCATTTAAATATATATAAAGATAATAATATTTCGATATAAATTAGCTGAATGTCGTTTAAAAATTATATTAATATAAAATGTTTTAAGTGGATTTAACAAACAAAAATAATTAAGTATAACGTAAAGATCAAAAACAATATTATTTTAAATAATTCGTACATTCTTTTAACGTTAACTTTTAATGTAAAGCCTTTTAACGTATATGTGTTAATTAATTCATTTTAATTTGTAAGCTTATTTAATCTCCTATGTGTTTCCAAACTGAAATTACTTGATCAATTAAGACTTTTACGTCATGATCTTTATGTCAAAGTAAGTATGAAACTTGAGGAACACAATTTTACTTTTACTAGTCATGTATAATATATTATTTAATACTCCGTTTAGCAGAAACAGGGATAAATTGCATGATGCTGTTAAGCATCGAGATCTCTTATTTACTTAATTAAATTACAATTAATACTGTTATCAAATTTATTTTCCGAGCTCAAGTTATTTACCTACAAGTTTACGTTTTTTTTCGTATGTATACATTTCCCATGTGCTTAACATAATTTCAATAAGAAAATATAAATTTTCTATATCCACTTAAGATTTTTTGTTATTATTGATTTAACTTTGAAATCAACTAAATGTAACATTGTATTATCCATTCTTGGGGAGAGTCTTTAAAACAATAATTAAAATTAAAACACAATAATTGAAATACATGTTCCACAATTTTATAAAATTATCATGACTGGTTCCACTTGTAGAGAGAGCATTTTTAACAATTCAGTTTGAAACTGCTCAAGATTATACTGTTAAATCATGTTATAAGTATCATAAATTGTACTTTTTTTAATAGTACAAATATTTTGAATTTTTTTTTATATAAATATTATTTCTTTTCGTAATATATATAATATGTAAATTATTATAGAAGCGTTTTCTATCCATAAATTAGTGAATAATTCTGAAACGTAGCAACCTAGTCATAGTACTTCATAAAACTTTTAGAAAAAGAATATTGGTTTCCCGATAATATCAAATAAATTGAATGACTCCAACAAACCCGTAGTGACAACTTGATTGGTATATGACAGATACATGTTTTGTTTATGTCAATATAAATAAATTTGACGTTGATATATAGAAAAAAAACTAATTATATATTGTCACACTAATAGCGAATTGCTAATTATTCCAAATGGTTCGTGAAAACAGTTTTTACTCTGCACAATATGTGGATAGTTAGCGGAGATGAAAACTTAATAATGACAAAATTGGATTGTTAAAATAACACAGACAATTTAAGCCAGCTGGGCGATTGCATTATGCATGAGTCTCGTTAAAACTGAAAGCTTTTATGTAAAAAAACTAAAAAGGCAGCTAGTTATGATTCACACATGGAATCGTTAGTGCCAGAGTCCACCGACATTAAATACGTCAGCGTACGTACAGATGGCGCTGGATCCGGCTTTCATAAAGAAAACTTTGAAGAGAAACGGCTCTGTTACGATTTCCCGGCGAAAAGTTCGTGATTAATGGTAGGGAATGCCGAAAAAATACAACAAAAACAAAACATCAGATGGAATAACTACTAATATAATGACAAAGTCAGCCGTCGAAAACCGACTGCAATTATTAATATGAACGCACGCTGTTGTGAAAAACGGTAAAAAGAAAACTGTTGCCAAAAAAAACTTCATTCATAGAAATACATTTATAAAATACAGAAACATTTACAATGGTTCCGTATATGAATAAAATAATAAAAGAATGTGTGTCATATTTTGAAAATGAACTTATATCTTGAGTATTACATTACTAACCATGGTCAGAAATTGCTTATTATCATTTGAATACTTGATACTATTTTCACTCCCATTAAAGACTATTTGGACTTGTTTATTTGGTATTTTCACCGAAGACTAAGAAAAAGAAGGCATGTTATTATTTGCCTCTAGGAATTCGCAGAAAACAAATACTGGAATAATTATGGTATATTAAAAGGGTATTGTCGGTTTCGTGGGGCAGTTGTTAACTTCGTCGTCTACAGCTACAGATGTCTCGGGTCCAAGTTTCGGTGCCGACCGTTTCATGAATTGATCTTTCAATCGATTTATGGTTTTCTGCTCGTAATCATGAATGTTTGTGATGTCTAAAAACTCCCTCAAACCCATCCGATTCCTCAAAAATGGGGCGTAGCGAGAGCGATTAGCTAACCACTAGTCCTGTTCTATCCCTATTATATCCCTAGTCTTTTCGAAAAACGTTGGGAGCGGACATAGAAAAAAAAGTTATTACGTAAAGTTTGAATTTCATCACATATATTTATTTTATTTCGTGTATCTGTATAGACGTATTCAATTTAAACACATTGATTTTATAGATTTTTTGAGCACGTGTCTCGAGTGTCTTAAAATAAATCGAGACATAGTGGTTTAAAATTGTACTATGAACGAACAATAATCGAAGAATTTATCAAATATTCGAATATCCAGATATCCTAATATCACAAAAAAGCTGAATATTCGAATATTCTTTTGATATCTCTAGTTGCTCCAAATAAGCAAGTATTCTCCTAACAATTGATCTATACCAACAAAAATAAAAATTTAAAAACTGGTTATACTTCAGTTACTCAACATTTTGTTTTCAGTGGGGATAAGTGGTGGGAAAAATCTTGTATGTAGCAAATCATGAGTCACTATAAATAAAACAAATTTCCACTTATTTGAAAGCAATTTCATAAATCATTGAAGAATCGTTGCAGAAACACATTACTAAACCCGGCAATTGTTAAAAGGCTCGTTTTGAAAACATCATTCACTTTTCATGCAAATTTATATTCATATTTAAAAATTGATATTTTCAAATAGCTAAATCCGACAATGAGCTTGAACCCCTGATTGCCGCACTAAAACCAGAAAGAGTGTTAACCACTTCTAGACCAATGTGGTCGGCAAACAATTCCTACCCTCTCTTAAAATAGAGGTTTAGCAAGTGTTTTACCGCTTGTTTTCGAAAATAGTCGATGTTTAAATTTCCCGCCACGCTTTTCATTGTCAAAGTTTTTGTGACCCTTTTTTCACATTACGCAATCAATTGAGTAGCAAAAATATTTAAGGTACCCTTAAATCAACAATGCATCAATAAATATTCATATAGTTATATTGCCAGGTCTTCGATCAAGTGGTCAACGTCATTGGTTTCGGTTACGATGGTTGTGAGTTTGAATCCCAAGAGAGTTTCATAAATTTATTTTTCAGTCGATTGAAGAATTTGTACTTCAAGGCATGAGTGTCTAAAAATTTCCTTTTACTCATCCGACCCTAAAACGAGGCAGAGCGAATGTAATTATCTATCCACTGGTTCTACCCTAGCCCTATTCTTCTGTTCTTATTCTTTGAATAAATATGATATTTTAAGAAATCCAGTAGAAGTCCATATAATATATGTAATAAGTATTCTTATGATTATAATCAAGAAAACATAGAACTAAAACAAAAAATATACTAAGATGGCATCAAGAAATATAATTCATTTATAAAGTACTGGTTCAGCCCGTAGGATGGCTTGAAGACCCCAATGTAGAACTCAACATTATATTTCGTTGTTCACTTACTAATTGCTGTTCTCCCTTAAGCCCCACATCATGTATCAGTATTGGTTACGTCCAGAAGTCCAGTTTACGATGAAAAATATAGTCATATTTTATCACTTTCGAATAGAAGTATCACTTTTTATAACGCAATAAAACTAAAGGTTTTAATATTTAATATGAAGCGTGACATATATTTTTTTGCTCCCTGCTCTATTCGAGCCCATAAATAAATAATCAATGTCCATCTATCGATGAAAGCGATAAAAAGAATATAGATTTTTTCGAAAACGCTGGGAGTTTCCCATTTTTCATTTGAGTTTCATCATAGTCGCATTAAATACGTATGAACATTGAACACGTAGTGACTATTATCTTTTTCCTTCCACGTCAAACAAAGCCGAAAAGTTTTATGATTTTTAGAGAATGGGTAATGGCCTGGAAATTTTTACTCCGAAGAAATGAAAGATTGATCAAATTGTCAAGGTGCTTCATCAAATTCTCATACAATGTGTTCTTTGATGTAAGTGTGGGAAGAATTCTTTCGAGAACTTTTTTAGAAGAGGAGATTTTAAGAAATATTAGTATTTTATCAAGTGATCACCTTACAAGACGATGAGCACAGTATTTTTTTGTTGAAAGCCATCGAATATAAAAGGGGCTATAATAATAATCACCAAACGATTTATTATATCTACTAAGTAGTATAAATCGGATATTTCATTAAATACATATTTTGACAAAATTAAATCAAAAATATAGTGAGTTAATGCATTCATCAGTTATATTTTGCTGAAATTATTTGTCTTAGTAAACATAACATATTATTTCCATATTTATGATACCACTTTGTTATTTCAATATCAACATATTACAGTATTTTAGTATTTAACAGTTTTAAGAACGGTATAATCCAGATTCAACCGTCGTTTTTAGTGTATTATCAATGGGTATGGAATCCAAATGTTGGTGCAATTATGAGTCAATCTCGTATCAAATAAAATAAACATGTATTTGCAAAATTTATTTAGCTTTATTTGTAAATATTATAGAAATATATGTTTTATCAAAACATAAATGATAAAAAACGAAAAGCTCTTCTTTTGACCATATTCACAATTAATAGAGAACACTGATCAAAATAGGCTAAGTTTCAAAAGAAATCCGTGTATACACTCATCAAGGCATACTAATTATACAAACTCTAAATCGGTCTTTATTATATTGTGAAATGATACGTAAATAACTGCTCAAAAATATTCTAGAGAAGTTCGTATTATTATTTTAATAAAAAACCATATGCACAGGAGAATAAAAACAATAAGTAAAATTCATGATAGCCACATCAAAATGAATAATATGTATCTATCCATCATCCCGTATTCTAACCATATCTCTCACCTTTATCTCCTTCACGTTTTCCCATGCAATTAGATTTTAGTACACTTGAAAATAATGTACATATATTAAATGAATTAAACCTCAAGGGGATTATATGGTAGGCACTGTGATTCCATATCTCATTATTAAATTTCCCCGTAATAAATGGAAAATTATAAATGCTTTATTATTTGAATTCGTCGGTGAAACAAGAATAATGCTGATTGCGACTTCGGTCCGATATTTTCAAATTATACTGCTATTTTCCGCACATGCGTATATAATCTCATTACGTATTACGAAATTTAGTACTTAAAGATAAAACCGTAATATTAGAAAATAAATTTTTAACGTAATTTACGGCCGTAAGCAACGTTTAATGTATAACAATTATAAATTAATTTTACTAGGAAATTATTTTTACGAAATCAGTAAAAATATTTATTGAATAGAAAAATAATTAACACAATCTAATACACAATTATTTTTAATTTTATTTTATATTTTCTACTTAAAAACAGTCGAAAAACATAAAATAGATACCCATGTATAAGATTATAAAGTAAGAATTAAATCGTATTTATTAAATGACTATTTGCGAGTAGACGCATTTTTATGTAATTTTCCTTTGAGGTTTTGATTTAAAAATAATGTACAAAAATGGTTGTCAACCAACAATCGCTTTGCGTTCAGATGTTTATGAAGTTCAAAAATAAAAAAAATGTTGTTGAAACTATTCCCAGTATGCCAAATAGTTTTGTGTTTTAAATTAGATGACAAAAAACCGAAGATTTCGAAAAGTTTAAATGAAAAAATAAATATTTTTATTTTATTGGGCCCTAAGTACAGTATTGTAGGAGATTTATTTATTAATACCACTATTCTTACATTTTCAATAACATCAGAATAAGTACTTTGTTTGTTTGATAAAAAGTCATGCGTGGGCAATTCTATCCTCTACAATAGCGTTGTATAACACGACAAATTCGAAAATACATTTTCGAGAAAAAAAAATAATAAATATTATTACGAGGTCAGAAGAAAAATTCACGGCAAAAATATCTTTAAATAAACAATGTCTTCTTTATGGTAATATGGTAAATAAAATATGTATAATCGTTCATATACTTAGATATATTAAAATAAAAAAATATATACGAGTTGTAATATTTTTTCCTTCAATCTAGTAAAAAACGTTAGATTGTAAATTACAGCTTTGAATAAATTACCATGTTTAATATCTGTGTTTCGATCACTTAAACATACAATAGTAAAAACAATAACTGTTCGGAAACGATGAATGTAAATCTTTAATTATATTAATATTCAATTCAATTTAGTTAATCTCACGTCCGTGGTGCAGTGGTCAACGTCATTGACACGGTTACGGATGTCTCGGGTTCAAGTCCCATTCCAGAGAGTTTCCATGATTAAAAAATCTATTTATGGATTTTGTGTTCTATGACAAGAGATGTTTGTCTTATCTTAAATTGCTTCCAGCCCACCCAATCCTAAAAAACGGGGAGTAGAGTGAGTTAATACCTGAGCACTATCCCTGTCTTAGTCCGATCCTTCTATCAATACTCTCTACGAAATAGAGAGTTTGAACAACTGAGTAACAAGTAATTCTGTCTTTGATGCTCGTGTTCTGTGTTTTCAAGATTTTGGCGAAGATTTAAATTTATGATTTAAAAATTTAAACTCGACTTATTCTAATTCCAGATTATTTGTTGGAAGATTATAGGAAATTTAGTAAGAAGAAGAAAGCCAATAATACCGATCCTTGTGTGGGTATACGACAGAGTCATCACTTTTAATTGCCGCTGCCTTATTTCGCTGTTTCCGTGGTGAGTATGAAACTAATTAATAAGCCCTATGAAGTCAAAGCACTCAATGTGCACATATCATCAAAAAACTTCAGCATACTTCTTTTGTTTCCCATGCAGCTAAACTTACTCGGTGAAATATTAATATACCCACAACCACAACCCGTATCAAGTTTCCAGGATAAAGGAGAGGAAGTTTTGATTGTCAGTCGGGCACTACACCACACAATGCCAGTCTATACTACAATAATGCGACCGACTGTATTATTATGCATGCGACCGGAAAATTAAATAACCAATATGCAAATAAACAGTGGGGTGAATCTACAGCTCACTTTTGAAACCCACTCTCAACTATAAATGCGGTACGGAATAAATTTCAAATAATCGTTGGCCAAGTTTTTTTCCCCCGGAAAGACTTGTGATTTATGGAAAATAAATGCATCGAGTAGTTTGAAATTGATGCGGTATTTATTTACGACCGTAGGGCTGGTATTTTTTTTTCGATACATCATTGCAAATTTTTCCACGGTGGTAAAAAATATTTTTTAAGACAAGCATATTATATATAATATTTGTTTTTATAAAAATAATCTTTCAAGACAATGGAGCAGCAAACTTCATTCAAAAATAATAACTCTCCAAAATTACGTGGATGATTCGATGAGAAACTTTATATGGTATTAGCTTAAATAAGTTGCTAATAAACAAATTATTTTAAACCAATTAATTAAAAAATATGTATGTTATTACATAAACGTACAATAAAGTAATGATGATTGCTGTCTTTTTTCAGTTGAAAATTCTTTCAATAAATGAAACCGATCATTTTATACATGTAACGTTTTTTAATATAATGCCTCCCATCGAAGAAATGACAAGCAAAACTACAAAAGTGATAAATGGTCGCCTTATTATTTTAATTGGATTCGGCGGTATCTCTGTGGAAATTCACTTTTATTATAAATTTAAAATTGATACTTTATTATTCCACTGGTTATGTGTCAAACCTTATGATTGTTTTGTTCAAAAGATAATTTGCAATACAGGTAATTCATTTTATTTATTTACCAAGTTGTTGATAGACATATTTTAAGTTTCAACCATCTGCAATGGAAAAACATTATTTTTTTTTTGCCTTAACGTTTTCATTCAATAAAAAAATATATAAACGTATTTTTCTATCTTAAATATAATTTATCACACTTTCAATAATTTGACGCGTCAATGTCAACATTGATATTGGCGATTAATCATACAGATGTTGACATAAATATAATAATTTTTTTGCTTCTTAGTATTAATTGTTTGTAGATGGGTATTATAATTTTGTCAATAGATAGTGAAACCAATTTCTAACTTCTTTCTTAAGTTCAACTACGCCCTCGTTAGTCGTATTTGTTAAAGGATTGTGACTTGTGACGTTAAGCTTCTTACAGTGGCCACAGTATTTGTTTTCTCAATAGGAGATCAGTGGGTTTCGTTCATGATATTTCAGTTGCATATATACAAATTGCTATTGTCAGAATTTGGAATAAAATTTCTATCTTTAATTATTTTCGATTTCTAGATTCCACCTATCAAAACTTACTATTAAAACCATGTTCATTACAAAAAAATATTTTTTTTGTTATTATTGGTAAAAAGTCGATATTTTTTGTATGAGTACAACTATAATATTTAAAAAATGAAAAAAACTGTTCAGTATAAGTACATCATATTTACATAATTATTTATCTTCATAAGCATAGGTGTGGTATCGTACATTGCTATTGTGGCAAATATTTTGTTTTTTTTTTTAAATCGCTTAACAGATCAATTCCTTATGCTTTAGTTTTCAAATGGTAAATTCGATTTTTACATTGTTGTGACTTGAGCCCAGAACCACCTGATTCCTGTGTAACGCTCTTATCTGCTAGACTTCAGTGATAGAATGATGTTATTTTTATTTCCACCTATCCGCATTAAATTGCATATCATAGTTGATCAGCTCATTTCAAACAATCAATTTGTAACATTACCAATGTTTCGCACAGATTATGTCCGAAAGTTTAAATCATAGAGACATAAAGAACGCGCAATAATTGAATTTATTTATTTTAAAAATATTTCAACAATAAATTTTCCAGGAAATTATAATAGGTTTCACTTGAGGCTGAAATTTAGATCCCATGTTTTCTTTTAATTATCTAATGCATAAAAAATATTTCCGTTGCGCAAATGGTTTGGAAATTAAAAAAGGTATAAAAGAAATATTTCAGTATGCGATACGGTATTTATTAAGAGAGTTTATTTAAGAAAAAATATAATCGTAAACCAATTATTTTTAATTTGATATGACGAAAATCCCAAAGTATAAAATACCAACATTTCTTCAAACCGAATACCTTCAGGCTGAAAATATCACGACCCACTACTAGTACAATCATCCATGTATCATATTTTTTTGACAACGGAAGAGATTTTGCCACTCAAGAAAAAGAACGTTTCCCTTGTGACTTTCATACTTCTAAAAAGTATTCAGTCTCTTAACAAAAAAATGTTACCCGAAAATCATTTTTCCTAGAAAAACACTTCTTGTTAACCATTTTGTACCGAAATATTTTTTTCGGCGGCAGTAAAAGTAATATAGTATTGAAGTAAATATTTTATTTATAAATGAATACTACATTATAGAATGAAAAAATACGTTTTTTTCATAATATTCAATAATGAAGCATTTTGATCGTACTGATTGATTCTTGCTATTTAATATGACTTTAAGTTATCATCAATTGCTTCTGACTATAAAATTATTTGATTTCATCAAGAATAGAAAAATTGTACCTCACGAGCATTATCAACTGATAAAAATACAAACATAACAGGCTTATTTATATAATTACAATTTAATAGATTGCAAAGCTAGATATATCGGACACACAGGAAGGTCTTTTAAAATTAGAATCAAGGAACATCTAGCTTGTGCTAAAAAGGGAGATGATTTGTCTACATTTGGTAACCATTTGTCTCTAAATAAACATACGTTTGACATAACAAAAATTTCAAAATCCTGCACTTAAATAACAAATCTTCGAAATTAGATAAACAAGAGATTTTAGAAATAAATTTTTGCCCAATTCAAATTTATCGAATGAGCAAACCGTCTTTGCATCTTCTCCTTTGTTATATCCGATTCATTAATCTGTATTATACCTGTAAGGTTATTTTTAACTTGTAAGAATTGATTCTATCTCTATAATGTTTGTTTTTCAGATATTAAAAATTTAATGGATACTCATAGCGGCTTTGCTTTCTCCACTTAAGATGGCTGTTTATTGTTCATATTAATTACATATTTGATTATTTTTAAATGGTTCACTAACTTTTTCTTATAATTTTCCAGATTCATTATTGCTTATTACATTAGTAATGTCATTACAATTTTTGCTCAGCTAAATAGACTTTAAATGCAGCTATATTTGTGATTTAAGATTAGTATTTATTGATTTGCAAGAGGTCCATAACATTTTAATTGTAAACTCTGTTATTTGATTTATGTATAATTTGTTTGCTAATCAGTATTTTCTAGTCTTAGTTCATGAACAATCAGTTTTATGTACCTTCATTTTTACACTAAATTTTATATAAATAAGCCTGTTATGTTTGTATTTTTATCAGTTGATAATGCTCGTGATGAGCGAAACCGGTCCTTTGGTGGAAATGTCTTTCCACCAAGAACTGACAGTTAACACCTAAAAAGTGATAAATTCTTTTATTAGGTATTATTAATATCTTTAAAGATGTTACAAACAATGAGACAAAGAAGTTACTAGAATCAGATTTAAGAAAACAAAATCATGCATTAAATAACAGACCAAAATTCATTTCAAAATACCCATTCAACTACGTGAAATGACACTTGACGAATGCTGTGAAAATCAGCTGAGCTTCATAAACAGATTATTTTGACAAGTACTAGGTGTAAGGTAGGTCTAATTCTTCATGGAACCAGATAACCAAGAAACACTTAACAATTAAGAGCACGTCCTGAGGCACTACCCCGAGATGAATGCCGAACGAGCAGAGCTGTTTGCTGTGGTCCGTCCTCATACGGGCCCAATAGGCCACGGTGACTTGATCTCAACCATGGCCAACTTTGAGACATTTGATAAATTTGCAATATCATATGGGGAGCGGGATATTCTCGATTCCTCTTTAGATTCAACACGGAGTAGATTAAACTATAGTGCTACGGTGGATTTTCAGTATACGGATACACAAGATACTTAATATCGCTTAAACTAAGTGGCTGAGCAAGTCACATTTTCTTTATTTTTCTTTCTATCTTTTCTTTTCTTAAGCACAATAGTGCGTGGGTAAAAGATCGGTCCCGTGCAGTTCTGCATCAGGCCAAGAATATGAAAAGTAAATTCCTTTCTTTTCTTGATCGTTATTGAGTTATGGAAGGCGGCCGAAAAACAGCGGTTGCATAAACATAACGGATATAGGTGGGGCAACCAACTTCTAACAATTAAGAGGATACATTGTGCTCTTAAATTCAAATGCTGTGGATATATTATAAGAATATTTTCAACCTGTTCACAATCTTCTTCAAGCCAACGGGTGTACGGTGCCATGGAAACCGTTTACTAAGAGATTCCCATATGAGAGAAAATAAGAAAACCAGCGAAAGTCGTCATCATATCGAAGAGTTTCGTTAAAATTAACATAAAAATAAATTTTACAACGAACAAAATTGCACACTTAATTAAATAGAAATGGATTTATTTAGATTAATGTTTTAAGTCAAAATACAGATTTAACTTGTTTTATCAATACAAGATTTTAAATGAAATAAAACTAAACAAAATGTTTAATTTTTATATTTCAGCTAGGAATATCCAGATAAAATTTGTATCTTTTTTTTTCAAATCGAAAAACGTTCGTGACAAGTTGTTTCTTTTGATCGCGAAAACAAAACAAGAATTTTATTTTAGACACACACGCACGTTTGAATTTTTATTATTCGTGATAAAGAGACGAATTTTTTATTGAAATATCAAAAAATTTACATTTTTTCAAATTTCCACAGTTTTTATTAATCAAATAAATATTTACGCTAATAATCATCTAACATTTTCTGACATCAATTTCTTTGTCAATTGTTATAATAAGACAAGGAAAATTTTGGCAAAATATAGGGGAGGTAGAAATGTTCAATTTAATTTTTTTTCACGGAAAATGATGAAGGCAACATATTTAAATGCTCTCTGCGATTCCTGCTAATTTTCAAAGGATTTCCATGAAATTTGATAACGTCATTCAGTAACAACGCAAAAAGGCTTTTGTTTTGGCCAAGCATTTTAGCGTCAAAGGTGAAAGAATGTACCTTAGTCGTGAAATGCTCGACAACTGATCAAATTATATTTTACATTTGCTATACACTCTGATATTATCATCGTTATGAAAATAAAGTTAATCGCAGACACTTAAATTTCATTTTCTTTAAACACGACGTAATTATATATATTAAATAGGAAAAAATGTTAATAGTTCTACCATATTACAAAAGTAAAACCATTAAGAGATACTACTATCCTTTGAAACACTTGCGTAACACATAATATGGATTTGTTTTTACTACGAAGCTGATAATGCCACTTGAAGTTGAGATTATGTAGTCAATAGAGGAATTTTGTACACAGTGCTGGCGAAAAATTTTCCATCTGAAAATGCTGTGGAAAAACATAATGGCATACGATATAAATTATCTTGGAAAGACTCATACTGGGTGCCACGGTAACATCATGTTTCTTTCAACTCCGCCTTTCTCTTATTCCATTACCAAGTAACATGATGGTAGTCGTGAAATGTTTTTTTGGATTCTCCGTAGTGCTTAGTCGTAAATTTAAAAAATAGAGGGTCATTTACACTGAATTTAAAAAAATGAAGATTCATTTGAAACATGAATGCTTTACAAATACCTCACACCAGTACTTATTTTCAAGACCATTAATAAAAAATAGTTTTTATACATTTTTTAAAGTATGATATGGATAGGTATCTCTCGGAGAGTAAGCGTTTGTACGAATAAAAATATGGTCTTTCAGTAGATACCGTTATCAATTTTATTTTATTAACTCAACATGTATTTATATTATAAAGGATAGATTAATTATACTAATTATAGACTTTAAATAAATTGTCAAAATTTATGCTTTTTGAAGAGCTATTTAAATACTTATATAGTAAAGCGTTTAATAATATATTGCGTCGAATAATACTGGAAGGGTTATCCAGTTTTGGTTCATCGATTTTGAAGGGCCTCTCAGAAAAAATCGATGAATGCGAAAAAAATAGATCAGTGTTTAACTTACAGTGAACATGATCATAAAATTCATATATATCAAATATCCATCGTCACGTTCGAATCTTTAATCGTGCAACGAGATAGGAAAATGTCTTAGAGCAATTAATACCACTCGGCCAGGTACATAGTAGATAAGTTTATATCAAGATATCATATATTTTTTACAAGGAATTTCTAGTTGCTGTGGCAGAGTTGTAACTTTTCTCAAATTCAATGTAATATTGTAAATTGTCGGTAATTTTATTCATTCAAAAGGACACACAAAAAAAGTCATAAATAGTAAAATATTGTAAGATTCAATGCAAAATATTGAACAAAGTTTTCGAAAATTTTTGAAGAAATATTACTATTTTAATATTGCCATAAAATAGTTTTTTATATGGAATTCATTTTATAAAAAGTCAAGATATTCTATTTTAGCTGTGAACTATCACAGCCTTTTGCAAATATTAGAATGCTCACGTTTCTGAAATAGACTGACATTGCGATATTATTGGAATTTATATTAAAATCATGGCGTACATTTAGTGATGGACAGTTCAAACGGATTGATGAAAATAGAGATGTAAATCAGTAGGTTCTATGTATTACATTTATAAATATAATGTATCTTCAAATACATTTTTAGAATTGAATGCAATAAAATATATTTCATGATTGGTCCAAATAGCTCGTAGTGAGATACAATAACAACGTAAAAAGAGAATTTCATCCTTACATGGCAAAAGTAGATATGATAAATAAGGAAACCTCTGCAATCGACAAACATTGACTTGTATTCTTTTGTCAATGATTTACGAAATTATTCTAGAATTATTATGTTACGCATGCACGATGGTAATTTTTTGTTATGAAAACAAATAATATGTAAATGCTTTGACGAAAAATTATACGGAAACCTTGAAAAGTATATTAAAGATTTTCACTGTCTTTATAATTAAAAATAAAATCTTCGGAACAAAGGATACTATAAATTCTAAGTGATTTAAAATACATTGCAATTTCAGCATTTGTAAATTTTATTCAGCCACCTTAGTTGATTGATTTACGAAAATATCAATAGAAAACGTAAAAATTTCAAATTTTTCCTTTTAATTTTTTTTTTACCATTTACTCCATTTTTATTTATGACGGCAGTGTACATATCACACATTTAAGATACAACGTATAAGGTTGAGCTAATACTTAGTACTGAATAATAAAAAACTGTAGATACCCAAAATTTTTGTAGCCACAAAGTTGCGTAAATTTATACGAGCATAGTTTTTGCAATGAGTATGAAAACAAGCCTGAAATGTAATGCAAAATATTTTGGGATTTGTTTTTTTTTCTTTTACAAAAATCGCAAGCAAGACTATGAATATACAATGCTATATAAAATCCAAAGAGTTTTCACTGTCAAACCTTTATTTCTACTGTTAGTACTTCGTATACCCGAGTAAAAACGTCTTACAAGATGATAAGCAATGTTTTTTTCTCTACATAATATAAGCTTATTGTAAACTCTTCCAATATTTATTATTTCAATAAAAGCTTATGATTGTTAAATAGAACCAAATTTGTATTTTCTTTTTATTTTCAAATGAAGAAATTTCACATCATGTTATTGATTATATTTAATTTTTTTTGTATACACAAACAATAAAAAAAGCAATATTAGGCGTCTTAAATCTACAACCGATAAGTCTACTTTGCAATATTAATAGTAAACGACGTGTTTTCTTTAGACCTATTCCATCGTATTCTATTTTGACTAAGAAGAATATGCATATTTTCATTAATAAATCAATTGCTTACCACAATAAATATAAATATGCGAAATAAAACTGGACATATCAGGATTTGCTTGTAACTGTGATTTTTTTTCTGATGATCTTTTCGAGTTATTTATCACTAAAACGACTTATACTACCTCCGAAACAAATTATATTACATATACTTATTTTTTGCTTAATTTTGACAAAATGTGGACTTATCGGGTTTTGCTTCAAGTTGCCTCATATAATCAAATCCTTATACAATTTATTTTATAATAAATAATGAATACATATATACTTACACTCACTTTATTATGTATTTCACGTTGTATTTAAAAACAATCAAATGTTCTAATCTATATGCAGCCACTTGATTAAATCCAAATTTTTCAAGCAATTTGTTTGTATTAGTTATACAAATTAATATACATATTTACATTTTAAAGAACACTTAATTAAAGTGATTTAATGTGACCTTATTAGATTACAGGTAATTGAATGCGGCCTACTGACATGGAAATTTTCTCCACAAATATTCTAGTCCAGAGGTAACAAACCTTTCGGAAGACTGCATTCATTTATCTTAAAATCAAATAAAACCACATTTAATAAACACACATAAAAATGTGTGCAGATTATTTCTTAAATAAAATAAAAAAATGAAATTTATTTATATGTTTATTTCAGTCAAAAGGCCGCACTTGAGACCCTATAAGGCTGCGTGTGGCCTTAAGGCCACAGGTTTATCATCCCTGTTCTAGTCTAATCTACTAATGCTCCTTAGTCGAATCTAGTCGAAAACTAATGCTCCTTAGCAGCTTGACAACTATAAAAATATACCGCTCACCTAATAACTGTTTAAATTTCGATGAAGAGATTTTGAGCCGTGAAAATAGCTTTGAATTCTTTGTAAATCTAATAAACAAATTTCCGTCAAAACAATGAATTGTAAAGAAAGCGCTTGCTCGTATTAGTCTGTAAACTGAAATTAAAAACACGTTATAATTATAAAATATCTTTGTGACGTAGCTGAATAATGGAATAACATTCATTATTTTTTCAATCGATTTACGGATTTACATTTAAAACAAGTCTGATATATTTTATTTCCTTAAAACTTACCCTCACACCTCTCTGGCCTCTCCCATTCGAAAAAATGGAGATAACAGAGAAAGCGATTGGCTAACTACTAATTATTCAATGCTTATTCCGTGAATAACTTACATCGAAAACCATACGAAAATGTATTATGTTGAAAATATACATAAAATATTATACAAATGCTTAACAATGGAGAATTATCTGGGATACAAAAAAAAATTGCATATTAAATATTATATAGTTAAAATATTAATTCTGCTAGCTTATTAACTACATACTTTCAAAAAGAAAGAAATTTAAGTTATTGCTTAACGACTTTTAAGTCAACTTTATTATTAATTTTACGTTACTATTTGAAAGCAGAGGTAAATGTATAGATTTACTTATTTCTACATGCCTTAAATATTTATTTATATTAGCAAACGATTTCCTAGTGGTATAAGTTCGTTACTAAATATGGAGAAGAAAACGTTGCCAGCGTAGTGAATTCTCTTGGAATGAATTTCATTAAATAACTTCATATGAGCGAATGTTTCTGGTTAGTTTAGCCCTCCAGCCATAAAATGATTGAAATTAAATTATATTCTACGGTAAATTGTAGCTCTTTTTATTTTGTTCATTTTACCGAATTATTAACGCAAGTCTTTTTAACAAGACTGTTTGTACAAACACTTCGCCTCAATAAACTTAATATATTCAAATAAAAATGTTGTTATTATTTTGCAATTTTGTTTATCTATAATACAAGATTTTGCACCTCTTCAATTCGTTAAAATTTAAAAAGCTTCTGCATAATTCGCTCAACCAATAATCTTGAGCCCTGAATACGATATTGAGAAGTAATCATTTTAATTTGCCAGCATATCGCACTAAGTTAGTCTCCTTAAAAACCGAGCCAAAATGAATTGATATCAATAAGTGTATCTGTGTGTGTGTGTGTACATAAGTAAAAAAGCCATTTTCAGTTCAGAAACAATAATCTATTGTAATATATTGTGTACGTGGGCAACAAGATCACCCTGTATGAATATTCAAACTAAATACAACCCACATAACTATTAATTGTGGAGGTTTGATCGTCCTCCTGGTCCTGATTGATGCCGAAACCGAAAATAGTTTCATACATTGACACTCAAAATAAGACATTCCAAAACAATGTGGTACTGATCACGTTATTTTGGAATGCCCCGTTGTACAAACCATACATATATTACATACCTATATACTACAGTCCGATTGATTTACATATTTTACGAGCGTGATCAATTTTACCGCAAAACGAAAATTTTCGAACAGAAAGTAGTTCAAAATGAAATTAATTTTACTTTTATTCACAGATTAACCGTCCCGTTTTCATGCTAAAAAAATCCCTTAGAATCTCATGCAGACACGTTTCGTTACCGTGTGATTTTTGTCATATAAACGCATTTATAAAGTGAAATGACAATTTCAAAAAGTGAAATATGGCATTATGTAGTATTAAGTAATTATCTTAAGTCATATTTTGTGTGTAAAAGCTGAAATACGTATCAACCTATGCGAAATTATCGTAAGACGCAAGAATCGAAATTCTTCATAGCAGAAAACAGCCCGAGACGTGCCTTGGTGCCGTTTGAAACAAAACGGTTGCATACGGTACGGTCATGTATCTCAGATTGTTACTATACTATACTGTACTATAATTTTATATTCTCTCCCCCAAAGGTACATATTTAACGCAATCTTAATTAATGAATTCATTTAAGATATTTAAATTAATCTATAAAATAAAAAAGTTTTAATCTTCACGTAAAAAAGAAAGTACATTGTATAATATGATATTAGTTAGGGTAGGTAGGATAGGAATAATATTGTTTATATATTTGCTTGATTTCTTCACTTAACCTTCCCATTTTCATGCTAAAAAAATCCCTTCGAATCTCATGCAGACACGTTTCGTTACCGTGTGAGTTTTGTCATATAAACGCATTTATAAAGTGAAATATGGTATTATGTAGTATTAAGTAATTATCTTATGTCATATTTTGTGTGTAAAAGCTGAAATACGTATCAAACTATGTGAAATTATCTTAAGACACAAGAATCGAAATTTTCATAGCAGAAAAAAGCTCGAGACGTGTCTTGGTGTCGTTTGAAACAAAACGGTTGCCGTATGCAACCGTCATGCATCGAGGATTGTTACTGTACTAATTGTTACTATACTATTATTTTGTATTTTTCGATGGTAAAATTGACGAGGTTTTCAAATTATGATTAATTATACAAAGAAGACGTAAACTATAATTTACTTTTAATTTTTAATTATACATAGAAATATTTTATTTACAAATAGCAAAATTTTAAATTTTTTGTAAGACGTATTTCACAAATCATTTAAAGGTTTAAAAGCTGAAGTAACTCATTGTTACACCATGAATACGGAACGGTTAAAAAACATATTTGAGATTTTTTATCTTCATCATTTGAAAAGGCTTCCCATTTTTCCTGCCTTATTTTAAGAGCTGTTTTACGTTTTATATCACTTACAAAATTACGATTTTACAATTCATTAATACTACAGAAGCATTTTTCTTTCTATGTGTTTTTTACAATCAAAACTCTATTAACATCCCATGCCTCCTTGCGTATTGCATGTGTGTACATGTGTGTGTGGGTGCGGTATGCGGGGAGGTATATTTATATAAATTCAATTGGTGCCCACGTGAATTGGCTTCACTGTGATTAGCTTAGCTCTGCAGCAATCACGCCCTTCTACCTACAACGATGGAAGTGAAACATAAAAAAATTTAAAAAATTATCATTAGAGATGAAGGAGACTCGAAAAACTATGACGCTAACGCGCCTTAGGATTTAACGCTCCATCAAATTGATATCCAAAAAAACACAAAATTTAATGACGCAGATAATTCATAGTCATTAAGAAAACTGCATTTTGGAAGTGCCGCCATTTCGTTTCTGACATGCGAATATGGCGATACAAGAAAACGGAATATTATAGCTATGTATCGCAATCAAAATAATGTTGACATAATGGCTACTCAGTGTTGGTATTAATGTATTGAATAACAGAGATCATAATAACTGTTTCCTTATGGCATATTTTTACAAACATTTTTTTCAGTTTTTTGGTTAATTGTTTGTTAATTTGAAATTATGATAGGTTAATAAGGCTTTTATGATATTATTTATAAATTTGCAATCATTACATACGATAAAAAGTAAATTTCTACATTGATTGAGGCGGTACTGGATAATTTAAACACGTATAAATACTTAATGATACCTGAAAATTCCCACCCAACCGATTCTAAAAACTGGGCGTAGCGAGAGCGATTAGCTAAAAACTTTTCCAGTCCTTGCCCTATCCCACTATCCCAACACTCTAAGGAAAAGAGGTTGAGCAACAGAGTAACAAGAAGTTTCTGTAGAAAAATTCTGTAAAGATACCTCCATTAGGAGGCTATATGCTCCACATTGGAAGCGGACATGGTAACAAAATCTCTACAAAATAATAAAATACTTTAGTAGACAAATTATTCGCCACTTAAAGAGCATGAATAATACTTGATTTTTGAGAATCCACTTTGTAAATCGAAGGCTAAATAAAAATATTTTAATCGTTGTATTTAAACAATATGCACTCCTAATTTGGAGCTTGGAGACTTAAAATGGAGAATTAGTTTTGATTACATTATGAGAAATGGAAAAACTAACTACACTTTGTTTTAAATGACCTGGTTGTGAGGAAATCGGCAAACTTCAACTAGGGAGGATGAGAAAAGAAGGGCGGGGCTATAAACAGGCTAATTGATAATTTCCCTCTCGTTAATTGTTGACGAATAGTTGGTGGAGAAGAATAAAAAATCCATAAATATGCATTTCTTACGACACAAATCTTTAAGTCGATGGAAAATCAATGTATGAAAGTGCCCATTTGGTATTTGAGCCCTTGACCGCACAACTAAGAAGAACGTTAGCCCAAGGGAGTAGATAATTTGTCAATAATGTTTAATTCATAATTCAAAAACAATGTATTAGTACATATTAGTAATTTTTTTCACTGGTATTGGTTGAAAATGCTTAGCCTAGAGCTTAGAGCGAAATAATTCTTCATACAGAATTCTGTTATTGCAATAAATAAATGATAACATCATATGTGAGGTCATTAATTCCAATTTCTGATGTTAGACCTCCTAACGAAACATATTTTTCTTATATAAATAAAAATGAAAGTCACGGCGTGCTTTGAATAAAACTAAGCCCACTCACTTTTTGGACTTTAACTGAATAATAAACATAGCAACATTAAATAACATGTGTAATAAAATACCAAAGTCACTTATCTTGCACGATCGCAATATTATTTCTTTTATCTTTCACACGTACGGACCACGCCCCTGCGGTTTTTATTTGAATTCCCTGATTACGGAACGCACTGGACTTATTTGATTTATTTTAACGGCAGTTTTGCATACGCTGTACTTGATATACTGAAAAAATGAATTTTATTATGCCCAGTTGTACCAAAAAAAAAGTTTATGCAAAAAAAACACTCTTGTCTAATTTTTCGTAACAAAGTTGACTTTAAAAGTGTTTTCAATACTAAAATTAAATGTTTTTTTTCACAATAACAAAATTTTTTGTACCACTAATAATTTTATGAAACTTTTTTCTAAATTAAATACAAGCAAGCAAAAATTAGTTGCATTTTTATTTAATATTTGGAAAATGGAAAAGTTCAAACACAATAAGATAAAAGCCGGTATTCACGGTTATGACAGAAAATATAAAAATTTCCTTGTAAGTATATAAATAGATCAGTTTTACAACCACATTCCCCAAATAATGAGGTGAAATTAAAGCTTCGAGGAGAATAAAACTAATTGATTTTAAAATAATATATTTTTCGTACTGTGCAGGTTTTTAAGAGCGTCCCTTAAAATATCAACAAATAAAAAAAATCAAGGATACTTGACTTAATTTAATTGAAAAACGCTGCTAAAAGGTTGTTTAAATTATCAAAAAAGTTTCCAATTTCATTTTTTCCTAAATGAGATTTGGCATGAATGTTATTTTACAGAACGAAAAAACGTATTTTATTTATTAGAAATTTATGTATTTCTGAATATTAAAAAAATTGAATGCTAAATTTTAAGATATGTGGTCATAAGATAGCTGCATTACAACGGTTTTGGTTTAAACAATACATTCATTTAACCATATTAATAGTTCGTATTTTATATCAACATGAATAAATATTTTTCACAAAGGAGCCTTTTTTATTTTTCTTTGAAAACTTTTTTGTTTCTTTTCTGAATGGCCATAAAAATGATAACCCTTATTAGAATTAACTCAATTTAAAATACATTTTACGCGAAAAGAGAAAAGAGATAAATGTATAAAAGCTATAAATCTAAAAAACCGTTTAGGTCAGAAGGGCGTTCATTATTAACATAAAAGTATCCTTTTCGTAAATTATTTTACATTTAAATCTAATACAATTCACGTTTGTGAATTGTGAAAAGCCCATAAATAAGCTTTAGTGTAATATTTTAGGTGTATTTCTAAGGTGAAACGAAACTAGTTCCTTTGTCATGTGAATTATTTATTACCCATAACAAAAAATGTGAATTTTTGTTTTCTCAACTAAGAAAATTATTATTTTTTAAAAAATAATATGTTTTAATGTCACCAAACCAGTTATGCTTCTCATCACTTATAATATTTCATGTGAAAATATTTAATATACTTATTTTGTAACAATTTTGTAACCGAACTTTTTAAAAAAATTGGTATTGGTCAGTTAGTTAACACGCAAAGTTATTCATGTTATCAACCTTAAGAAAAACTATCCATACTTTCGTCAGTTTTTTAAGGCAAAGCTAATAGCTCTATGAACTACATCTTACCAATTAATTGAGAGTCGCTAATACTTTACAATTAGTCATTTCATTGTTTTTTGTGTATGAAGATTTTCAAATTTCATTTTTCTGTGTAAATAATGCGTTAAATATATGTTGACATAATAAAACACGCATTTTGGAATGAAAAAGATTGATTTTGTTGGTAAATATTTCTAATGAAAATTCAGAATGTAGTACTTAGTAGAAGAATTTACACGATCTTTACTAAAAAAATGTGTTCACATCTCAATTAACTTTGCATTTACTCGTCAATAAAGCAAAGAATATTTTCAAAAATTTTATATTTCGAATTTCAATATTTGTTAAAACTGTAGATCATAAAACCTACTTACCTAAAAAAGAATAAAAAACGCCCTTTAACGTAAGTAAACATGGTTTTGGTTCATACCATTACTTCACTTGGTGTTCAGAAAAATTCTTTCATTCGAGAAATAATATACAACTTGAATAAATATGAATTAAAGTCGAAAGGTTTTCCCCTTAAAAGCTTACCTACAGTACAAACATAATCCCTATTTCGCTGAAAAAATGTCATTCATGTTTGAAATATGCAGCTTACCTTTTTCCGTGTGTTCGAAAAAAACTCCACTCGAAGGATAAGCATTTTATATTAACATCGCAATTGAAAATTCTTTTATGGGTCCCTCTAGTAACATTATTGGGTGCATGCGGGGCTCACATGTCACAGGTTGAGCACTACTTCAAAGGCTTACAAACAGCCAACCTTTGCATGAAGTAATGGAAACAGTACGATATCTGTTCAGGAGAGATTTATTTTTTAAATATTCTAGTGTGCCTGTGTCATCACAAACGTGTATATTTTCTCGCCTTTTTATGGTTTTATTGTTTAGCATTTTTCTTGAAAGGCGTTTTATTTTTGGGCCTCTTTTTAACTGGCATTTTTTATTTTTCTTCAAAAGAAATACTAACAAATACAACTATCCACAATTCTAAATCATGTTTATTTTGTATGCACCAGCAGACACAGTTATCGCGTCTTACTTTAAAGGATATTTCAATAGTAAAATTATTTGAAAAAGAGACTATAATAACACTTTTGATGACTTGATTTGTGTGATTGTGTAGAAAAGTTATTGAAATTTAATTATGTGGTCATACATTATGTTAAATAATCTTCAACAGCTATTTCCTACAGTAAAATCTGAATACGTCAAGGAAAAGCCAAATCCTCTATTTTGATGGAAGTGAAATCATGATGTTAACTATTTTTATTTTTTTCTTTAAAAAAGTCAAACGGATAAAATGTTCAGTCAGTAAAAAATTGTTCTCTAATAGAGTAAAATAAAAACACAAAAATCGGTGTTTGCTTCTTCGAAACACGAATTTAAAAAAACATTTCATTTAAAAATTATAAAAAAGGTGCATCTGTAATTAAGAATTCTGTAAGAAGACTTTTTTTAATAGCTTACCTGTCTAAGGTGTATCCAGAAAATCACTTATGTTTAATTATAAACAATTTTGCTTTATTATGACAGGAAAATTTAACACTTTATATAATATTTAAGGACTGCTTTAATTAAAAGTACTTTCCTTTCAATATTTTGTTTTTTATAAGATACACATTTTTAAATCACTCAAACTTGATATTGTTCAAAATAAAATAGTTCTTGTCTTTCCAAAGGTTAAACAGTCTTATTGAAAGATTTTATCAATCTTTGTCAATTGTCATCATTATGAACACGGACTGTGGCCAAGATAAGCACATATTCAAAGACGTGCATAAACATGCAGAATACTTTAAGGGATGATATCGGTTTCAGCGTACGCACTCCTGAAAATCAGGCACGTTCGGCGAAAGCTGCCGCGATACTGACTAGTGGAGCGGCGGATGTCTAGTAGCGACTACTGAAACGAAATAAAAGCTCTTTACGCGCCTGAAACGTATTCAAAGCCATCATCATCGATGCTAAACAGTACTTCCGGTTCACTGTTCAAAATGTTTTTTTTCTTATTTTTCACAAAGAAAATTAGCATTTCTAGACAAACAACATTTTTAATAAATCATCTTTTTTATTTGATTTTTTCCGTAAAAAATATTTGCGTCGACGATGTAACGTTGAAAAAATTTGTTATATTATATTGTCAACAATGCAGAAATTGCTTTCTTTTTTAACGAATATCCACAATGGAGTAATTATAATAAACGAACCGCTATCTCAGTCAGTAATTAATACATTGGTTGTGTTAGTAATATTTAATACTAGTGAGTACCCGGCATGCGTTGCAATGCAACTTAAAGAAAGAAAGGGTTTGTGTTTTGATTCTGTTTATTGTAGTGCTTTTGGATTAGAGGTCTGCACGGGCGGAAATTTTATAAAATTATACAGTCCGAGCACGTCATCTTCAGGCCCGGCCCAGCCCGAGCCTGAGTCTCGATAGATTTATTTTTCTCATCCCAAAAAAAGTCCGATTTATTTTTTAATATGGTATTTTATTTATACTTTTCAAACAATTTATGTTATTGTTTCCATATTCCCAACGATATTCATAGCACTTTTAAGGTGTGAACTGTCAATGCTTGATGGAAAGACATTATATTTTAAAAAATAAAACACAATTTATTTGTACTACTTCCACATATTTATAATGATCAGAACTGCTAGTGATGAGCAAAACCGGTCCTGATCATTATAAACATGTGGAAATAGTACAAATGAATTGTGTTTTATTTTTTAAGACATTTATAGCACATGTGAAATAAATCATTTAAGTTATAAAAACTATTGCCTTATGGCTGATTAATGACCCGAACATAGTACGAAATATTTTTCTTATATTTGAATTCCTTACCCGGGCTCGGCCCTAGCTCGAATCTGAATTGTCTTTATCCACCCGATCCCAGCCCACGGGCCAGGATGGGTAAAAGTCCGCGAGCCAAGCCCGGGCCAATGCAGACCTCTATTTCGGATATGCATTTTTTTTGTTTTTTTTTATTGTTCAGAGATGTCGGCTAGTCGTACTATTTTGATGTTTTTTTAGATTTCAGATTTTTTTCTTCAGAAACCTTCACGGGTGTGCGCACAACAACTCACCAAAGTTTGATCGACATCAGATAATTTTTGTTTTATGTATTATTGATTTACGATAGAACACCTTTAAAATCAATCTCTGGCTTATTTATGGACTGCCTATAGAGGTAAACATATCTTGCGACGAGCTTTCTATTTTTTTTAAATCTTATTCAATTTAGAAATTAAAATGTGAATAAACCATATCAGGATTTATATTTTATTATTTATATTTAAATAAGTATATAATAAAACTATCTTAGATAATGTTGATACAATTACAATGCCAGTAATCATTTTAAACCGATGATTATATCCCTAACACAGACAAAAGTATTTTTATGGATAAAATAAATAAATAATATAGACATAACTATTTAAATAGTAATAAGAAGGTAAACTTGTATTTATTATACGTACAGGGGAAGAATTAAGTGAAATTCTGATGCTTAACATGTTTTTCTCTGTAATTAAAAAAGACATTAGTGATAGTAACTGAATATGTTTTAACATACTCCGAACGATACAGGAGACGTTAAAAAATTTACTTGTTTTATAGCTTTATAAAAACAATTTTTCAAGAATAAATAGTTAATTAATAATGCCCCGAAATTTTATCACTTAAAAAGTAACTGCTTTTTTATTTATTACACGCCTTAAATTACATTCATGATGTCATTATATCAACGATGCACTCAAAGTATACGGTTTTTTACGGCCGCCTTCCACAAAGCTGCCTACATTTTAACAGTCACACCGGTCGAGTATTAATAAAGTTATTCAGTATCTTATTATGAGTTTTAATGACATTCTTTGATTTTCTCCCTACTCGATTGTTCAGTCAATGGTTTTAATCTCCGAATGAACACTTTCACCAATTCATATTTCAATCGATAAAGTCATGGGCGTCAAATTAGTTAATCCTTCCCACTACTCCCCCATTCCAACTAGGAAACGGGTCCGACAGAAAGTGATTAGCCAACTACAATTCTTTTCCTGGCTGCGTCCTAACAGCCCTCATTACCCTCACTGAATAGAACTCAAGCACCTGTATTAAAAGAAGTTGTCGTCAAACAGCCTCTATTGAAAAACCTTATTAGGACTCAATATTCTACGCACTATGAACAAAAACCCCAATGTGTAGTAGGTATACTGAGAGCTCGATATTATAGGAGAGTTTTATGGCTCTAGCGAAAAAAAGAGGTTATGGCACTGTAAACGATAAATTATTTAACATTTAAAAAAAAACTTCGTCATGTATCATGCAAGATTACAATAAATACTTTTAAACTTTGGTTGTAAGTACTTGCTTACCGCAGTACAATAGAAGCATGTTTTTCTATTACATTTTATTTTGAACTATTAAAAACAAATGTGAATATCCGTAGCTTTTAGAAAGCAAAAGTACGTTTGATCAAATTCAATCATTTAAACTGAAATAAAAAGAATTTAAAACAGCAGTAAATTGATTAATTTATTACTGTGGCAATAAAATTTAAGATGAACTTAATAAAACAAAGGGTAGCAAAATAACACCGACTTTGAAATAAGTCTACAAAAGTAAAGTTTCAAAAACGTTATTGTGTTACTTGCTTTTCAAAGTGACAATAAAGTATTAGGTACAGGTACTGTCTTCCAATACTTTCTTGGAATCTGACAACTGTCAAACTGAATGAAAGCGTTAAATGACTCGTTAAAGCGATAAAAGATAATTCAATTTGTTGAATTCATCCCATTATTAGGCTGTATAACAAAGTATACATTTTCAATACCGATATTTTTAATGCCGAATATCGTTGAGATATCAGAGAATTATAATAAAAATGTTGTGTATTATTATCCGTGAAAGTTTTCTAAAAATAAGTCTTTTATTTTGTACATTTTAGAAAAGGATGTCTATTCTTTTTGACCTTTTTTGTATAACATTATAAAACACACCTACCACTATTTTTATTGAACAATAACACGACTTATATTTTTTAATCTGTATCAGAATTGTGCCAATGCTTTTCTTTAAAGATAATTTAATAATCATCTAATTTAACTGCTTTTAAAAACGAATTGTAGTACAGTTGGATAACAATTACTTTTTTTTACCATCTATCTTTTATCTTTTTGACTTTTCACTCTGAAAAAATAGAAACCCACCTATTAATTAAGAATCTACAGTGTGTTAACATACTCGATTTGAAGAACGTGTTATGTCTCAAATGAAAGCCGTCAAGGGTTGCAATAAAACTTCCGTAAAAAACTTCAATAAAATTTGGTTAAATACTAAACTAACTGAACAACGAATAATATAAAAGTATGACTCTGTTATTAGAATAGTTTTGTTACTAATTGTGACAAGTGTTTCCTCTCTTTGAGATGTGTTACGATTAGTCACACAACCACTGAAACAACAAAGCTATTAATTTTAATTATATATTAAAAATGAATTTTCACAAAGTTACCGCCTAAATAAATACCTGATAATTACATATATGGTAAATTGTTTGGTTATTCATAACGTAAAAACGTCGTGATTCATTTTTTAAATAAATTTTATCATTCGAAGATAGCAGAAAAAATATAAAAAAATAATTTCAATTAATATATTTTATAAACCTTCAAATCTTTGAACAAGAGTAAAATTGTCAGCTACGACTTTACCAACTTATTCAATGGGAAAATAAGGGGAGTTTTCCTTCACATAATGCAAGCACTAGCATTGGATGACAACAGAGGGTGAAACCTTGGGTAGAAGCGTTCATTTAAAAGTGAATAATAAGAAGATAATGATGATTATATTGAGATTTGAAATGAAATTGAATACAAGTAGACACTTTTGTTTTCTCTAGAAAATTTAGATCTTCGTCCTTGCTCTTTATAATAAATTAATCAATAACATTCAGTGAGTTATTTCAATTAGGAATAAATATTGAATTAAAATACAATTTAGTTTGAAATCAGTTAGATAACTAATGTAAGACTGGGCAAACAAAGCAACGGCGATTATGACTACCACCTTTGGAGGGCTGCCAAATACTCTGGATAAATGGAAAACAAAATAGCCTCCAGATTATTTATAATTGAAAACACACAGCTCTGCAGTAATATTTCCCTCGCTTGTATTAATAAACAACAGCGCGATGTGTTTCCCAGTCTAAGTGATTCATAAGTTTTATATAAATGAAGCATTACATTAATAAAGTTTTTAACGTAAAATTCGCTTACGTGCAGACACTGCAGTTACGAAATGCTATCTATTCACAACGAAATGATAAATTTAAGAAACGTATTTTGTTTTGGAACATTTAAAACATGTTATTAGCCAAACTGATGAATAAGGTTAGTATTTATTTTCCAATATATTTAACAAATCTGAGAATAAATGTGTTTAATAGAAAAAGTTATAAACATTAAAAATAAATTGTAATTCAAATAGGTCCAAAAAGATAATTTTTCAGGAGAGACAAAACAAAGTTAAATTCTGAAGTATTTATAATAATTATACGCTCTAAAAGGTTTTCATTTTTACTATTATTATCTGCAATGCGTAGATATATAACAAAATTCATAACAAACAAAAACACCGAGCTTTTCCACTCGACTACAATACCGGCGTAATTTTAAAAGATTTTTTATCAATTTTGCCCTAATTAAGAGACTCATCTTATTCTCATGAATAGAATAATAAAACTATCACGAAATGAGACCAGTTGCAGTATTTACTTGGTGTAAATCCATCGAAATCAAGTGCAAAACTTTCGTTAATACAAGAATTTTAATTGTCTTCTAAACTAATTAAATATTTATTTAATGAGCAAACTTATACTGTAAGAACCAAAAAATAATAATAATTACATCACATTTATTTCAGTTGTAAGTAATAGACGCGTATATTTATTATATCTTTTCTAAAGCATCTGCGAGGTATACTGTTAGTCTCACTGAAGTGTTCTTATTTTTCGTAGTTATCATAAAATGACCGAAATTGGAGTTATACTTCCGCCCATCATAGAATTTCAATTAGAAACAAAACTTTTTTTTTCTTCCAAATTATAACATATTAATCGTTAATTTATGGTAAAAAAAATGTACATCTATTTATATAAAAATGAATGTTTGTTTGTTTGTTCTCTATGCGTTATCGTATCATTCATTCGATTTTGATGAAACTTTGGTAAGTTGTTGTGCGCACACCCGTGAAGGTTCCTGAAAAAAAATTTAAATCTGAAATCTAAAAACAAAATCTAAAAAAGAATCAAATACGTATGAACAGCGTCATAACGGAAAAACCTTCTAATTTATTAGTGTACGCACCAGATGGAACAAAAAAATATTATGTAAGCAAAAATTCCAAAAGTACTTCAATAAACAGAATTAAAACACAAAAACTTTTTTTCTTTCAGTGGCATTTCAACGCATGCCAGGTTGTCACTAGTAATATATAATAAAAAACAATGGAGATTCATTCATTTCAAATATTCAAAATAATAATAATTTTAGTCTTCTCAGCGGAGTATGTACTGATACTTATACTGAAACCAATCAAAAATTTCTTACTAGGTAAGCATCATCAAGCACCTGCAGAATCCGCTTTAATGTATAGTATGTATCTAAATTTTCTTGAATACAGCACATACAACTGTTTCTTATTTTTAACTTTTTTAATTGTATATTTAATTCGTAACCCACATTCTTCCTGATTTTTGTTGTCACGTACAATCTGAATTTATAGTAACATATAAACCTGTCTCATGACCATAATATTTTCAAAAATTTACTCTTCACATATTGTATTATATGTGTAAAATTCTTTGTTTGAAATTTTTTCCCATATCGAGCCGCTGAACAGAATAAAAAACAATACAATCTGACAATTCAGTAGACGCAAGTCAAGGAATATTTTTGACGCACGATACCATTTTCGCGAAAATTGATCAAAATCGAATCGTGAAATGACGAGTTTGCTGAATATTTTATTTCAATGAATGGATTTTTGCTGAATTGCTTCGGTTGATTCCGTATTCTATGAAATATTTCTCAGCCAATTTAACGGGAGCATTTCAAACCAGATTTTTAAACGAATGAAATAAAATTATACGTTGCTTGAAAATTGATGTATTTAGTTAATTGAATTCAAAACATTCCATGTTTCACAAAATCGTATCAAACTAGATACATTATATACATAGGAAAAATTCCAATTTATTATACAAATACCATTTAGTTAAATATTTGACTTTCATTATTAAGCAAAACTGATATTTTTGATGAAAACATTGAATGATTGCTAATAAAAATAATTTATATTCAGAGTTTATTGGCTATGTTTGCCGTTTTTTGTAGTTGTGAAAAAATGGCATCACACTTTTTTGTCAACGCGCCAGATGTTTTTTTAAATCTTGAGGTAAACTTGAGATCAACTGGGGGAGAAAAGATATCCTACAACACCCATGCCCAAGATCATCTTTTTCTTCGCTTCTGGCGTTACAGTCCATATGATTAATTATTTTGCTCGGAGTATTTATATATTCTAGTTTTTAAAAAGATTTTTAATAAATTGCATGATCCCAAATAACGACAAAAAAGGGTAATTTCTGTCTAAAATTTAGTCTTAAGATCGTTTGAACGATAGACTAGAGATCTTACCACTAGACTACGAATGATGACTTTGTTTCAAAATCACTTATTGGCTTAAATGTTAGTGTATTATAGAAATGATTAATTTTCATTGATATATTGAATTTTTCTTCTATTTTTTTGACGCTGAAAAGTTTCGTAATTAGTATCTTTTACAACGCATAATATATAAAGCTTTGTTATTTTAAGCCGAAAACTTAACTTTTGATTCTTGTTCCATTCTTCAAAAACGTGCTACGATAAATGCTAAATACTAATACTGACTTATGTAAATATTTTGAAACATAAATAAAAGGGAGACTAAACTGGCTTAAAGGGATTGACTTCATGTTTACGCATGAATATGCAAGTAGACTGACTAAGGTGAAAAGGTACATAAGTCTGGTCACCCAATAATACAAGGAACAGCACGTTTACAGATGCACGAACAGGTTCACTTGAAGTCTTAATTCGATTTCCATTAGTTAAGTTTACAACACCCTGGAAAGTTGTGTATGTTCCGAATTGACGATCTGGAACAAACATACCTTCGTCAAATAAAATAACCATCATCTACCAATTGCAAATAGACGAGACCCTAGGACTAATTAATTAACCGCAATTTGTGCTAAATGCAAACGTTGATGTTTTAATACTTTTTTCGTTCTGGTTTTTGTTACATGTTTATTTACTCTTACAGATATTTTTTCAAGTCAGTCACTGATTCTCTCTTTTTTGGAGAGTGTATGGATAGTAGGATCAGACTAGGTCATGGCATGGAAAAAACTATTTGCTTTTGATTCGCCCCATTTTTAGAATCTGAATAAGAATGAAAGTGTCTGGGATTCATCCGTGGCCACCTCAGACAAAGAAAATGAGGTTTTCCACTCGTCTACAATTCCGGCGAAATTTGAGATGTAGTTTATAACAATTCTGCCGTCATTAAGATACAACCTAACCAAAAACTTCTTATTCTTATGAATAATATAATAAAATTATAACAAATTGAAGCCAGTTGCAGTATTTCCTTGGTGGCATTCCATCATATCAAAGTACAAAATAGAAACATAATCTAATATACTACAGTTGATAGCTATTTTGGCATCACACCATGATCAGAAGCGGGTATAAGTTACGATCATTTTGAGTAGGGCGATGCCGAGAACTTTACTCAATAATTTTTGTGGAACTTAATAGTTTTTAAACTTTTTCTGAGTATTTCCCTAAAAACTCTTTTTTATTATAACGGTCAGAGTAGCTTCAAATTTCATAAATATTTCTTAAAAATGTACACATTTTTCTATATGCTATTTTTTAATAAAACTGTAATTTCAATTTAATGAATATCTAAATAAAACGATAACTCTTTGCGTGCTAATCGTTAAATTTGTTTCCACATACTTGGTTAGTTACGTTAAGATTTTTTATTTACAGCACTCTAAGAATACGAATTACTCACTTTTAAGGTGTTAACTGACAATTCTTGGTGGAAAGACATTATATTTTAAAAAATAAAACACAATTAATTTAAATAAATATGTGGAAGTAGTACAAATCAATTGTGTTTTATTTTTTAAAATACGGATTACCTCAAAGGTGGAATTCGGGTTGCACATGACAAACTCTATAGGATCCTAAAAACTCGTTAAGCCGTTGAGTAAAGCTTCATCTAGGTTTATATTTTTTGATTTTATGTATTAATAAAATTATTAGCACGTATTCCTCATTTACTTGAATTAAATTATGTATTAGTATTATGCGATCGTTAAAATTGACACTTCTATAATTATAATATCACATTTGTTTTCTTTTTGACATTTCATTGCAGCTTAAAGTATATTTATGGGCTGACGAACAATGCTATCGTTGCACTCTCTTGAAACTCTAAAATAGTTTTCAATTCTAAAGCATTTTTCTCTTCTTCTTCAGGGACAAGTTTATAATCCTGAAATTTTGAAGGCTGTCGACTAACATGTTTCCAATCTAAGTGGCCGAAATCATAACAAAACAATTTATTTTCCAAATATTTTATTTTTAGATATTTTTTTTTGTATGAATTTGTATGTCAATAATATTTCATGTTCTCTTTTATATTTTATAAATTTTATAAAATATATTATAATTTTTGTTATATTTACTTTCAAAATTCATTTTGCATTGACGTAAGCTCAAATGTCATGTATTGTGTTTTGTAATTTACAAATAAATTAATGAACAATATTTTTTTTAAATCTGTTAAACCAAAAAATAATCTTTCAATATTAATGTTTTTGGCATCAAACCAATATTTCTTCTCAAAGCCATGTAGTGGGACTATTCCGTCCAACAGAGAGGCACTTTGGCAGCGCCAGAATAAATGAAAAACAAACAAACCCTATGTAGATATTTCCAAGAAAGTCACGATTACCCACTCTGTTTTTAGTTTGCTTTACAGGTGTTTAAAAAATCACCAAAGACCACTTTCAACCGTCAACAGTTCATTTTCAATTAATAATAATGAGAACTTTCCTAATAATTAAAAATGTTAATATTATGATATATCACAACGTTTTATTTATATTTAAAGAAATTTCACTCTACGCTCTGAAATTAAAATTAAGTCTAGCCCTAATTTTCATTTCATGATACGAAAAAAAAATGCAGGACTTTGAAAAAACTTTTCAAGAGTTCCTTAACAATTTTACTTGTGAATTTGCTAAGCTTGATATTGCCAAGATATTTTCTTATCTTTATTTTCTCCCCCAAAGGTACATATTTAACGCAATCTTAATTAATGAATTCATTTAAGATATTTAAATTAATCTATAAAATAAAAAAGTTTTAATCTTCACGTAAAAAAGAAAGTACATTGTATAATATGATATTAGTTAGGGTAGGTAGGATAGGAATAATATTGTTTATATATTTGTTTGATCTCTTCACTTAACCTTCCCATTTTCATGCTAAAAAATCCCTTCGAATCTCATTCAGACACGTTTCGTTACCGTGTGAGTTTTGTCATATAAACGCATTTATAAAGTGAAATGACAATTTCAAAAAGTGAATTATGGTTTTATGTAGTATTAAGTAATTATTTTACGTCATATTGTGTGTGTAAAACCCGAAATACATATCAACCTATGCGAAATTATCGTACGACGCAAGAATCGAAATTCTTCATAGCAGAAAACAGCCCGAGACTTGTCTTGGTGCCGTTTGAAACAAAACGGTTGCATACGGTACGGTCATGTATCTCAGATTGTTACTATACTATACTGTATTATAATTTTGTATTTTTCGATGGTAAAATTGACGAAGTTTTCAAATTGTGATTATTCATACAAATAAGTCGTAAAATATAACGTATTTTTAATTTTCAATTATATGTAGAACTATTTTATTTACAAATACCATGAATACGGAAGAATCAACATATTATTATGTGGCTATTTCAAAAATATTAATTTATTGATGCAGTTTGATCGGTATTTTTCTTGTTATATTTTAAATTTTGTGACCAAAATCAATGACAATTGAGAAAAATTTCAATAACTCATTTATGGCATGTAAATCAACACACTTGAATTAATCGTATGTATGGTGATCCTTCCTAGTAAGAACAAATATTTCTTTTCAATTTTTATACATATTTGAATTCAAGTGGTAAGTTGTAGTTATTTTCAAACCTACTTGCCATAACCACCAATTGAAACTCGATTGTAAATTGATTGAAATTCATTGTACTCCTTATCTTCTATTCCACAATTTTTGGCAAATAGCGTATTATCCAAAATTGAAATTTTTCATTAATTGATATTCAATTACTTAAATGTTAAAAATGATAAATTAAATATCTACGTAAAAGTAAATCGCCAATGCACAAGTTATTTTGGATTGTATAATAATTCAATTAGAACTGAGCAGTCATTGTAGAACAACTCAAGTCCAAAATACAGCATACATACCTGTCTAGGTCTCAAATTTTGAATCAACAATTTGATATCGACTTTGTCAAAGGCTGACTTTATGCTCTAGATGAGGGAGAAACGGTTACCACCCTTCGAGATATAATACTCAACTATTTTCCTAATATAAGGCTATTTACCTAGATTTCCTAGAACTTAGATCAAGTAATTAAGTTTGCATTAGGAGATAGTTTTGTTTCATTCCTAAATACGTGAATAACCACGAAATTAAAACGACTATGTAGGTAAGAAGAGTAGTCGCAGGATGACTCTATTATTCCAATTATTATGTAACTAACAGTGACATGTTTTTTGTTACTTGCAAAGCACCTTCGGACTAAACGTTTCGTTAAAAATACCTTCATCGTAGGTTTCTAAATTCAAAAGGTTAAAAATTATAAAAACTTAATGACAAAAGGCATAAAATATCATTGTTGTTGAAAAATTTCTTTTTAGCGAAGTTACATTAGGAGTCAATATATTTATTATGCACCACATTTGGAGCAGACATGGATATGAGCGTGGGATATGCTTTCAATTAAGTAATATTGTTATTTGTGTTTTTACCTTAATTCTACAACCTTGTATATTTCTGCGTAGATAAATCATTAATAATATATACCGACACGAATTGTAGCAGAACTTGTAATGAATGGCTTATTCGTACAATATACGCTCACTTACCACTGTATGAAACTGGGAGAGTTGAGCATATAAAGCGCAACAAAATGGTTAGATGTTTATACTTACCCATTTGAAGCCATATCAGTGTTTGCATATAAACAGTTTATGCATGCATCCTATCAGGGCCATTTCTATTAAGGTAACGAAGCATTTAATAAGCATAGTATTTAGTTACAAAATAATTAAGGTAAACGTATCAGTATATTACCGTTGAAGAGAAAAATTCAACAAAAATAACGATTAATGTTTAGTATTAGACCGAATAATGACACACCATGAGTATTCATGATGGATCAAATGTTTTAATTAATATGATGAGATAAAAATTGGGAAATGGTCTGTTACAAAGAAATTGCGTTCAATTTATAACAACCATGTTAATGTTTTAGTAGTTGACCATCTAAAAAAATGAATGTTCCAGTAATCGACCATGCTTAATGAGAGGGTTTCATGACAATCTTTCATCAGAGCTGCCTCAGAGCTTCCTGTAAGGACCACTCTTGGTTAAATCAAGTAGCATATGATTACATTTACTGATATCCTTAACAATTTTCTTAAGAGATTCAAAATAAAATACTTACTGCATTAGATGTTGTTTTCAAATGACTGCTATAACACCCCAATAAAATATATGGAGATATGCTAGTTCCTCAATCCAAAAAAAGATGGTTTTATTTGTCTGAACTCTACAATTTAGAGCAATCTCGCGTCTGCGTTTCTTATTTTGAGCACTTTTATTGAAAAAAGATTAACTACTGGTACATTTACCTCTTTGTGTTTTATAGTTGATAGCTATTTCGTGATAGCGCCATCGCCGGAACTGTCAGAGTGACACCATATATATATCTTGGCTGTTTTATGGATGTTATCAATATGACATAACAATTTATCGGAAATTAGCATCAAATTGTACAATATGCAATAATAGAAACAATACAGTATGTTTGATTTTTAAACATTTTTGTCAATTGGAGGTTCAAATTGGCTAGGAGTTTTCTTTAATTGTATTCCTAACAAATACCTTCGGCTGACAAAATTTTTTTGTAATATACTATTTTAAAAAAATTGTACGACTTAATGACTTGGTCTCCACCCACAATAATAATAAATAATTTAAGACATCGACTGAGGGTGCTTGATGGAATTTCAATAAGCCGATAAACTGAGATAATTTTAAAAGAACATATAAGTAAGAAAATAACTTTTCAAATTTTTCAGTGCACATCACAAACGTAAACGAAAAAAGAAAAATATTTATAACATTTATCTTGGCTTAGAGTTTAAAATCGTGGTTTCTTTTGCTCATGTTACTGAAAAGAAATAGAATCATGGCAATTTAAATGATTATATTTTAAGACTATCGATTTCAAAAAATCATTACAACTAGGATCGACAAAATAATCTTATCTTCTAATTTTTTGAAGCAAGGATAGTAAATAATTTTTGACGATAATGTAAAATTTATAGATTTTCATGCTTTGTCATGACCCTGCACTACACACAATGTGATGGTGGCGGTAAACAAACAACAAAATACACTTAACTAATTCATCCTCTACGCTTAGCTCATTCATACAAACACTACTCTTAAAACCAAAATTCGTTGTTTACTAGACTGAAGTACAAATATATTTACAAACTTCATACTCTTTATAATTCTACATAATCACGATAATTGAGTTTTATTAAATCTGACGTAAGCGAAAAATCTCAAATTAAATATTAGTAGTGAAATTATTTAAAATAAATTTCCTGTTTCCTGCAGAGGCTTTATTATTCAACATACATAGTTACGCAAAAACGTACATTCCCACATTTTTTTGTTTTCGGGCCACTAAAGTTATATTCTATTATTATACATGACGCGAAAACGAATAATGCAATGTGGCCTATAGAATTTCCGATACGGAATTTTTTACTATCCAATATTTGCACGTTGAATAAAAATTATTTATAAAAGAGTACAATGATTCATAGTAGGTTTAAAAATTGCATAACATATCTATTCACAGTGCATTGAATTAATGATAGACGTTTTCCGTCAAATCCAATAGTCATAACTGATGATAGATGTTATGAAAAATAAAAGCTATTCTTTAAATTGTACATACTCAATCATAATTTTCATTTTAATACAATGCGCACATCCTCACAACTTCTTTCCTAAGAAAACCTTCTTCCTCGCAAGGATGCTCGAACATCTTTCAACAATGTATCCGAATAATTTTAACTTCAGCCTCAGGGATATGATAGACGTTCTTTGATGCCATGCTTTTCTTATAAATGTGTATACGTTTATTACAAAACCGTTTATAGCATAAGACCTCTTCAGAATAGTAATACTGCATCTAATATTTTTTGACTTTAACACTAATCCACTATTTTGTTGTACAGTTGTCTATATATAAAGAAAAAAATTGTTTTTGTAGCATTTGTGATGCCACGAAAAACCTTACTATAGTTGAATTCTTCATAGTTTGATTGAGATAACCACTCTTTGAATTATTTAATTTTTGCAGCACCCAACTAAAGTAATAAATTTTTTTATGAAATAAATAACTTTAGAAGTGTAAGTCATCGTATTTATAAGCTCATCTATCGTGGGAGAGTTGTTCATGTTAACTCCGTACTACCATCACGTGTATGTAATGATCAAGACCGGTTATGCTCATCCTTTCCACCAAGAATTGACAGTTAACACCTTTACAATGATCCATGTGAACTAGTTATATTACTTTTAAATGTTTTTTTTCGAATACGATTCAGTTGCATTGGTTTTCAATCTGCCTAGTTAAAAAATGTTTAAGAACAATATAAAAGGGCACAACATTTCACTGAAAAAAAACCATGTGCTGTAAGACTAGTGGACAATCAAGTTAAGTATGAACTAAAAAATGAACATATGAAGGAATTTAAAACTACAATTTTGCATTACATACATCACTATTGACTAATTTCGTTTTTAAGTTTTTTTTTAAATTATGTATAGTTAATAGTTATATTTAACTATTAAGACTGAGACCCTCAACAATCACAGCTCGGTTTTCAGTTTGGCACTACTTCTTAATAACATATTTATCATATTTAATTTGTTCATTTCTGACCGGTTCCAATATTTGTCAGAGCCGTATTTTAACATGACAGTAAAATCCTTAAACGGATTTTACATTTAATTTTCAATTTTAAGACTGAGCCATAAGTGAAAAAATAAGTATGAATGCGTACAAACTTTGATTGTGATAGTTTGATTCTACGGCTGTCAGATCACCTCTACAACAACACATTCAAAGATCTTGTATTTTACTGACGTCAAATATTGCCGGCTCTGTTGGTTGTATAGTTGTATTAATACCCTACAGAACATACAATACCAACAATAATTTTGAATGCAAGAAATATAGTTATCTTTTCGATAAAAAAAGGAATAGCGTAGTAAGCATCGATAATAAATAACCCCAAGCCTCTTTGAAAAGCATGGTAAGCCAGTGAGTGACACGGGTGTCACACTGTTGGAGTTCATAAATTCTGAGTGAGCAGATATGTTATTTTCAGCACACATTTTTCAATATCGCAGCTTATTTCATAAAAGAAAATTTTTGCCTTTTTAGTGCAACCGATCTTTTGGAAGCATCTGATAAAAAAAACGTGGTACCTAAAAGATTCCCATATATCCACATACTTTCTAAATGTGTAAAATAACTTCGGTAACCGTCTGCCATTTTACTCGCTCGGCCAAGAGTTCAAATCCAAGGTTGGAGATTTTCATGCATTGATTTTTAAAATATATTTATGAATTTGTATGCAAATGCATGGTGTGTGGAATATTTTCATCTCTCACCACACACCCTATCTAATTCAAACAACGAAGTATTAACAGAGCGATTAACTTACTACAAGTAACATTACTCAATGGTAACCCTCTCTGAAAGGACAGCTTGAGTCACTGAATTACAAAAAATTCAACTTTTAACCAAAACTGTCTACCAAAATATTCTATTAACAGTCTCATATTATAATAATTTGTAATATTTTTTTTATTAAAATATTATTTTAAATAGATTAATCACCCCAAAATAACTAAGTATTATACGTTTTAGCTACGAGATGGTTTCAGATATTTTATCCGAAAATGTAGTTATGCGAATGAGAGGAGTTTATTTTAACTTTCAGTTTCTTCAACTACTTTTAATCAAAAGATTAATGGATATGAAAATGAAAGAAAACATAACCTTGACTATAGATAAAAATAAAAAAGTCGTTTTATAAATTGTTTATATAAATTTGCTAATTCAAACACTTCGTCAGGAAATGGAAATAAAACTGTAGTCTAAGAACCATTTAGCTAGACTGTGACGATGTCCATTCATCATTACAGTAGTCTTATATTTTTAGGTAAATTCATTCAATGAATCCGATAATTTTTTTCGTAACCACAGAAAACTTCATATCACGCAGAAAAATCATACCATAAAATATGATAAGCCTGCACTTCCCTTTCCCGATCGATTTATAAGTGCGTCGACATGATAATATAAGGTATTGCGACCGTAAGTAGGCAGGTGCCTTTATGCTCTTCGAATTTATGATTCCGATGCTAGAGAGCGTTGTCAAATTGATACCAATTGAGATGTGTTGATTTATGTATCAAGGTAAGGAAAACAGGTGCTATTTCTGACGATTGAGCTTATCACCCGCTTAGGTATGACAGTTTTTTCCAGTAGCTTTTCCGGAAAAAACACCGTCTCTTTGATGCGTGTGATCTGTCAGTACTTTTTACGAATGCGAATCGTGTATGTTTCTTAGAAATCGATGAACACTTGCATGATCGTGTTGCAAATCAAACAAATGCCGCAGCCACTTGTGACCACCGATATATGTCTTCATTTTGAAGATGTCACTTCCATATCGTAAGAATCTCTTCATTTGTTGCCCTTTATGACTGTATGCTAGGAATTGGGTCATAAAACGTACTAATAAACATTTATATAGTATAACTATATATTTTTACAGAATTTTTAAAGATTTAAGGAGTTGCTATTTTACCTCTGGAATATATTTATAAATATAGTATAAGTTGATTTATTGACATTTAACATAACATGACTAGTCATACACCAAAAAAAAATAATCGATCATGAATTTTATGTTTTAAACTATAAAAATTTTTTGAAATATTTGCAATAATCTAATAATTTTACCCAGCAAGAATTGCCAGTTCAAGTAATTATATTAATTAAAGTGCGCCGAAAATTAAGGGAAATTTTCAAAAAATATATTTAACATCGATTAAATAATTATTTTTTTTTATTGATTTACTTTGACAAAATTTTATTCACTATACAATCCAATTTAATGCTGTTGGAAACTGTTTACAGGAAATCTTAAATAACAGATTTTAATTCTAGTGAATACTGATTTTATTACTTTTATTGACATTTTTTATTAGACTACATAAATTAGGCACCCTACCCTAATAATGATCTGAGATCCATAAAACTCAGCAATAATAGTAGTTCGAGTGAATAGACTTTTATGTCCCGAATAATATCTGGCAATATATCATTCATAAACTTATACAAGTAAATCTTGGAAAAGTTTCTTCATTATAAAAAACTTTCGGATAGTAAAGAGTATTTTTAATAGTGACGCTTTATTCAGGGTTATAATAACGTATGGGAAACTTTCTATTGTATTTATATATGAAGTTATTGAAAAAGCACGAAGTTAAAAGTTAAATATCGTATTGAACTTACAAAGAGGACAAAGATTTGCTGTCGCTCTCATGAATTGAGATTTCCGGGAATCGCTCTCAGCACTACGTTTTCGGAATTGGTTTAGGTTGGGAATTATAAAATACAACCTTGTCTTTGTATAAAATTAAAATTGTGTAAAAAAATCAATAAATGAAATAGAAGGCTTGGTTCTAAAATAATATTATGATAGCAGCCTTAAAGCGTAACCACACGAACACGGCTGTTGACAAACGCTGACTGCGTCTTAAGCCACACGAAACTATCATTCTCATAAATATTTAATTTATCCGCTATTCATAATATTATCGGAAAAGTTATAATTTCACATAACACAGCGTAATTTATTATTTGTAATCATAAAAAATCTGACTTTAATCGTTATCGTAGAAAGCCAGACACCGTTCACAATACCAAACTATCATAAGAAAGCTCGCAAGGGTCATAAATGAAATTGAATAAAATACTCATTCCCATGATCAGGAAAGCATCTCAGAGGCTGAGGACATAAAAGCCTCCGATATTTTTGGCATAACAATTTTCCTACTCATTTCAAGTGCTTTCCGCGACACATCTAAAGTCACTGTCATGAATCATAAAACAGCATTGATGGGTCGTAAAAGCGAAAACGCTTTTTTTCACGAACGGCTAGTTTTTATTGGTATAGCTGTACGCGACTTGCGTACCAACATTGCCACCGCAAAACTCCGATACAATTCCATTACAACGGCGTAGCGATTTATGACTAACCCTTGATTTATGATTGACGCGCCACGTCACCACTGACGCTAACGAGTCCAGAAATACGCCCGCGGATGCGTGACAAAATTCCCCTTTAAACCCGGTTCACTGCTCCCTTACGTAAATTGCGTCGGAAATTGAAAAATTTCAGGAACCGTTTCAATAATGCCTGAAACTCGTAAAAATAGCGAAACGTACGGGCGGAAAATCGTAAAAATATATTATGGAAAGTACTCGGTTATTTGATATTGCCGGCTGCGCCATGGTGCCAGAAAAGCGAGAGCAATTCATATCTCTTAAGAACAATGAATTTGATAATTCCAATACGGCGCGTGAAAACGAAATCGATTCACTGCCTTACAAAGCTTTACTTTCTTCGGCGCAAAAGTTTTCAACAAATGTTGTCGATTTTCAAACCCAAATCAAAAATTTATGTAGACCTATTATGAAATAATAAAACTTAAACTTCACTACGAACTGACATTTATTTTGAGACTGAAATATCAAAAGGCAGTCCTGCGGCCATGAGGTTAACGCTTTCGTTTGTTTGGTCGAGGGTTCAAATGGACACATTAAAAATTATGATTTTTCAAAGACTGCATAATTTTATGTTTCCATTCCATGAGATTGAACAATTGACTTATAACCAGTGCTTCTTGAAAAATCTATAAATATGTGCAATTCTCTACATACCTCATTTAAAACATACTCACCTAACCAACATATTTTATTTATATGCTTTTAAATTATAAAATACACCGCTGACAAAATCTGTTGCTAAGCCAAATCTGAATAGTTCTTCTCATAAATGTTTTCAACATTTTTCTTAATATAAAAAATTTTACTTTGAAAAATATGTCGAAAACTGGATAAGGATAATTTTATTAGATTTCATAATTGGCGTTTGTCGTAATGCCACGCATTTTCGCATATTTTTTTTTGAAGATTTTTTATATTAATAATTTAAATAATACCTCTCATCATTTTGATTTCATTAGTGTAAATATTGGAGATTACGAGAAGTGAAACTACAAAAATGTAAATGATTTACCCTTAGACGATTCATATATGAAATTTACACTTCCACAAACATAGTATTTAAATTACAATTCCATGTTTATTTTGATCTAATTATAATATCACTCGTCTTACATAGATAATAAAAACGAATTTACAGTCAGTAATGTATATAGTTGAGTGTGTAATGAATACATTTTCTTGACATCCTGAAAATGCCGAAAGGCAAACCCCGGAGTAATTGGCAAACTATATGGAAATATAATCAGTTCTTAAAAGCCACTCAGCTTAGAGTAATCTACAGTATTCATTAAATGTAGAAGTAAAAATACTTCAAACCTACTTATACGGTGAACTCGTATTCGAGTAAAATGTAGAGAGGTGATACATAATAACTTTTGGCTCACAGATATTTCAGCTGAAATAATTTGCGGAGATATTAAAACGTTCGTTAAAGATAGTGAGCAATGAAACACTACCCATATTTTTCGCAACGCGTCTTCCATTTACTACCCGCATAACTTCGTCTTAAGGTAGGAATTTACGCGGAAAAGGTCTGTCCTTGGCATTTCATCCAGTCTTCCGTCATCGTGGAATATCTGTGTATAGCACGTTTATCTTTTCGTGACACATATTTGCCAAATTATTTATATTAACAAAGGAACAAATATTGAAATTTCTATCTATGATCACTTCACACAAAATATTTTGAATATATCCATTTGTAATATTTACGGGTTAAGTATTTTATTTGTATTTATAATCAATTTTTTAAAGTTTGTGCGTACAGAAAAGCCATGTTTTCACAAATTAATAATTGATTGATGTGGTTTAGTATTTTACGGGAGCTATTTTCATAATGAGATTCATATTCCAAGAAAAATTGAAAAGTCCAAGCTGTGAGCAGTGGAATAGTGATAATAGACTGAGAATCCTGGAAGTAGCGCTAAAAGACTCTTCAAAGAGAAAGATCCAAGATCAGGAGAAATAAACTGACGATAATTTCTATTAAAAGTGTGGTATCTACTAACATACCACACTTTTAGTAATCAAATTCTTTTTGAAAAAAAGGCAAGATGAAATTTTACAAGATGGAAATAGAACGTAATTGAAATAAAAAAAACCTTTCAAGTTGTATGCATCTGGATTTCAGTATGTTTAAATATTAGTTTGATTGTTTATTAGCTCAAGTATAAATTGAATTGCGTTAAAGCCAAAATTTTACGCGATAAAAAAAAGAACGTGAGATCTACTGTTTCCGCAAAAATAATTATTAAAATTGGTAAGTCTCTTGGCTAATTTTTTTATTGTTATTTTCTTGGTGATCTTATTAAATATGTTTACTTTTACAAAATTTAGCTCAATACCACTAAACCACTATAGGTATCTGCTATAATTTTCTATGCTAACACCATAAAGTAGAATGAAAAATATTTACGGTTTACGTCACGCTGTTAGTTATGCAATGCCTTCTTGAAGCGCTAAGCGAAAATTAATTGCCCTATATTCCAGTCAACACTATTTCTATGAATAAAATATAAGTTTGATAAATGAACTTTGTTTTTAAGATACGGATAGCATAACACTGAATAGTTTAAATTATAACTTTACCTTATAATAATTATAAACAATATTTTAAATGAACAATATGATATACTCGTTGACACACGTAAAATAGTCACAAAAACATTTCCTCAACAATAATTGAAAACAATTTTCCCATTTGCTCATTCAAATTTTTAAATTATCAGTGAACTTGATATCACGATAATCAACATAAGATAAAATATTGGTAAATAGCCCACAACTTAATGTTGTAAGCTACAAATACATTTTGCGCAAGTTTATAAAATAAATAATGAAAAAACATTTCTGGTGGCTTTAAATTAATATACATTGTGTCATTGCGTACTTTCAGAGAAAGTATGTTTGCAATGATTTTATTTAAAAAAATATATAATATTGAAACAGAAATTAATTATTAATTCTCATATAAACAAAGTATTGATGAGATTTGTCAATATTACGTTGACTATTATCTATGGGTACTAACATTTTATATAAAAACAGTGAGTACGCGGCATGTGTTGCTATGTCACTCAAAGAAGGAAAGTGTTTGTTTTAATTTTGTTTATTGAAACGCTTTTGAGTAAGAGGTCTGCACGGGCTGAAAATTTGTATAATTATCCAGTCCGAGCCCGAAATCTTTAGGCCTAGCCTCAATATCACACTTGTTACCCGAATAACAAATTTATTTTTTTCAGCCAAAAAAAAGCCAAATTTTTAATCTTATTGTTACTATATTTCCACCGAAATTCATAACACATGTGAAATAAATTATATTAGTCATGAATAGTATTGCCTTTTACTGAGAATTAAAATCTGCACGGACCAAGCCTGAGCCCGTGCAGACCTCTATTTTGGACATACAATAATTTTCCGTGTGCGTACACGAATAAATCAGACGGTTTTTTATGAGATATCGCTGTATGTACATATTTGATTATTTTTTTAGATTTTTTTTTTCAGAAACCTTCACGGTTGTACCTACAACAACTCGCCAAAGTTTTATCACAATCGGATGAATGGTAAAACAACGCATAGAGGACAAACAAACAAGCGAACATACATTCATTTATATATATATATATCTCAATAATTTCCTTTCACATTAAAAAAATGTCTATTGCGTTTACTAAAAACGTTGTCATATACAATTTATTATTAATTTGGTTTTTCATGTAACAATCTCAATCATGAAGAAACCTTGTTTTTATATATTTACCTTATTAATAGAGAAGGTCTGCATTCAATAGACAAGTAAGAGATGAAATCCTTGATAGTACATTTTCTCGACTGTTTTCAAGTATTCACATCATAAAGTAGACTTCTCAAGAGCAAACAATACTCCAATAATATAAGAAACACGCTCGAACTGGTCCAGAAAGTGCAACTGCATGTTGTGCGGGAGCGGTTAAATTGCCAGAAATAAAGAATGACTGTTGAGTGTGGTTTGAAAATCTTCCACAACTGAAATCACGAAACTTTTAATCCAATAACTTCTCTGTAACACAAAAACATTACACAACAATAAGTCTTGCAAGTCTCACAATAACATAATTTTACTTTAAAAGTTCACTTATCTCACCAACATTCTGACTTGAGCGATACAAACGTTTTTATCTAACAATAAACTCGTGAACTTATTTGTATAATATATCTATTTTTAGGTAACATGTAATATAAATGACTAGAATATTTACATATATAATAAATTTAAAGAAAAAACACAAGCTATGTTGCTGCATTTGTCCAACTTTCAAAGCAATTGATTAATCAGCCGAACAGCTCTTGCAACGCACAAAAAAAATCTTTCCAGAGTAATCTTAGAATGTTAGTGAATTTATTGACCTTCAAATATTTATACAATAACAACCAAATATTTCTTTTTATCATTTTATGATTTACTTCAAGTCAGTAACATCAGTTCACTATACTCATAATATATGGCAATAAACAGGATTGATGATACGTTAGATTTAAGAATTTCGTGGTTTTGATAATGGAATGCCCCGAAAAATGATATTTGATATTACACATATCCATTTGAGATAAATTTGAAAGGAAAACATATTACAAATGCGCATTAAAATATCACAAATATTTCTTCTTCTTCTTACATATTCGCTCCCTATGTGGAGCATGTGACTACTACGCGGCGTATTCATGATTCCCTGTCCCCGCCAATCACTTTGTTTCCATAACATGCCAGAGTCCTTCAGCTCCACTGAATACATCTTATGTACCCAATGATCTTCCAGAAAGCCGGAATCCCACAGTTCGGAAGAAATGGCAAGCAGGATTGAGACTTTCCGGAGGCATCTGCAGCACGTGACCCAGCCAATTCTAACGTCTCTCCATAACCACCAATATGACAGGCGTTGCAGTATGCGGTTTTTTTGAGAGTTAGGTGCCATGGTTCACTACCGTAAAGTTAAATGCAGCTCCGGCTATTTATAATCGATAACGAGCTCCTTCTTTGTCTTGCCGTCAAAAATATTTGGCTAAGCAAATCAAACATTCTTTCGTCTTTCTATTTTTTTTCTATAGCACAATAGACCATGGTTAAAATACTAGTTCCATGCAGTTCTGTATTGGATCACATGAATAACATGGGAATTCTTTTATATTCTTTATCATTATTCCTTTATGGAAAGCGGCCTTGAAATAACGACTGCACACACCGGGTAGTCCTGAGATAACTAACTTTAACTTTTAAATTCAATTGAATAAATCAGTAATTTAGAAAGCCCATTTTTAAGAATGTAGTAATAGTAAACTCTGATGCTAAATTTAATTTCTTCAGCGGTTAATCACAATGGTTACAAATATGTTATTTATATTTCATATCGTTGCGTCCACGTTAAATTTAATGTAAATTTTATATGTGTGATGCAAAACAAATAAAAAAAGAGTAATTTGGAATAGTCAATAAAATTGCTTCAATATATCACGTTTTTTAGATAAAGACTTCAATAGGCACCGCCGTGTCTCGTGGACCTTATTATTGAGACGCGTAATATTTCAGAACACATGTGACATCTTTTGAAAAATACTTCAAAATATATTATATCCATGAATAGAGCCCGCGGGAGATATTTGTTTGAAAAATGAATTCGTAAAAATGCTATTGGTGCGCAAAGGTGTGTTCTTAAGTTCGAGAATTTGTCTTTCGAAATGAAAAAAGATGAGGAGCATGAGGTGACTGGAAATTCTCCGAGCCGCCGTGGAAAATTGCCGGTATTTTCCTTTGACGTGGGTTGTGAGTCCATCGAGTACGCACTCAATCTTTATGCATAACTGTCGATTTATTATACCTACAGAAGCGATAAAACTGAAACTACCTGCGAGGAAACCATTACTCATCTGCAGAGAGAATATTTATTTGTTTAGTAATCGTTTATTACAATATCCATAAAAATAGTTTTACTGACGAGAATACAATGTTATGGATACATTATTATCTATTATTTATTGTAGAAAAAAAGATGAAAATTATCAGTTAAAAAAGCTTGCGATGATTAAAACCGGTTATAATCATTTTAAAGAAATGTGGAATGAGTAGAATAAATTGTATTAATATCTTATATATTATTATCTCATGTAGGTATGTTATGAAATGCACCCACACCCAACAATACACACAGTTCCGACGTGACGCAAATAACTATTATTGATGCTGATGCCGAGGCACACAGACCACAAAGATCAGAAAGAACTCCGGAAGCTGCACAATCCCGACGTGCCTTTAACGTGGAATCTCATCGAAGAGCTGAAGAAGCTTGAAGTCAGGCGGTTCGGAATGAATCATCACAATATATTGATGAAAGTCAAAGACATTCAGTATTTTAATTTCAATACCGTCATCTATGACGGGTGTTCCACTAGTTTATAAATATAATGAATTTCCACTAAGTATTGACAATTGTTTACATCTTAGTAGTGATTAAACATCATATCGTATACTGTTAATTTGTCGAAACACTGTACTATCAAATTTGGATTATTGAGATTTTGTACACTTCCATTTATTTTGTCACTAACGACCCGGGTTTCGCCTTTCGGCATCTTCAGGCATTCGAGTCCATTCGTGTGCTCGAATGCCTGAAGATGCCGAAAGGCGAAACCCGGGTCGTGAGTGACAAAATAAATGGAAGTGTACAAAATCTCAATAATCCAAATTTGATATTGAAATTCCATCAAGCACCCTCAGTCGATGTCGTAAATTACACTGTACTATATCACAAAATAAATATGTATTTTTAATAACACATCGTCGTCGCATCTGCAATATCAGTTATTATGTACATAACAAATACGACAGTCAAGTTAAATATTGATAATTATTATCTAAAATAAATTAACTATTATATTCTACAGAGATGTAATATTATCTCATGTGTAAAAAGAAATATCCTTTTAAAATCTAACAAAAATGTTAACTGGACGCATTTTATTAAATCAATGTTAATGTTAATAGTGTAAAATAGCCAAGTATTTGGTTCTACAAAATTGTATCAGGTCGTTGATAACTATTTCAGCTTAACTCCACCGTCAAAATTATACTTAAACTTATTTTAGCTTTGCTATATCGATGGCCTAGATACATAGTGATACAATTAGAAATTGGTAGTTTTGAGATATCGCTGATCAAAGTTTTGACTCATCTAAACTGACTCGTAAAAAGTTATGTTTTGTTATTTGTATTACTTTTTTATTCAAATATGTGGTCAATAGTTTATAGTTTTATGATAAAAGGTTGTTTCTTTATGGAACGCCTCTATTCACAAAATATATTTCCACAAAACGATATTTCGTATGTGTATGTATTTATATGAAACTGAGAAATTATTTAATTTTGCTCATTTCCATATGCAAATATATGCCTTTTGAGAGAAAACCTGTACATTTTACAAGCTGTATTTATGTGGAACTGTAGAAGAGCGGTGTTTGAATATAATGGCTAACTTAACTAAAAGCATCATTTTTTTACTTATCTTCCTATGAAACTGGGCCCTCGATATATACTGTTTAGAAGAGATAGACGATATTATGCCATGTCAAGTATTCAAACAACATAAAATTTATTTTAAATTAAATTATTTAATGCACTAATTGTGTTACGTAGTGTTACTAATTAAACGTTAAAATAAATGTATTGAAATTTTATTAACTATGCGTGATATCATGAGCTTTCTATAAGAATGTTTTAATGTTTGCAAACAAACATTAATTCATCACCCTTACTTAAGCAGTATTAATTTCGTTGTGAAACCTTCATAAAAAATGAATAAAGTTATATTGACAGAAAATATGATCTGTAGAAAAAAATTGAAAACTGATAATTGGAATACTTGGAACTTGATATTATATTTTGACGTAAAATAAAAAACCGTTTACTCTGTTAAGTAATTTAAATAATTCAAATTAACAAAAAACGTTTCTAATGAACAATCTTCATTTTTCATTTTATTTTGTCGAAATCAATTCATCGACAATCTAGGTTCTTGAAGCTGAAATTAAATAAAGAGTCGAATTATAAGAACTTCTTTTCCTCTTGGCTTTTCTTCGATTAATGAAAGTTGGGAGACAACATAATCGGTCCCTTGAAATTCCATTGAGCTGAACGTATCAAGTACGACGTTACAAATAAAATAAATCTACTAGTTTGTCTATACTATTAGACATTTTACTATGCCTAGAAGTATTACTTAGAAGTTTTGATTTAATACAACCTTCTTAGAATATATATGTGCCGTTTCGGCAAAAACAGACATGCCAGTCTTTCGTCAATTTTTAAATTTTAATAACATCACTATTTTTTCCTCATATAATGTTAAATACCAATAAATTTGTTGATGAGTTAATTTTTAAAATAATATCAATCATAATATATCAAACCTGAAATTAAAATAAGTCCTATGTGACTTGGAAGACAGTGGCAGACGGGCCATAAAAAAAAGGTTGCCCGATGGCAAGTGAGCCCTGCTGTATGTTAGGGGCCCTCAGTGATACACATCATAAAATTATTATTAAAATTAAGTATAAACTGTAGATTCTATTCTAATATAGGCACCCTTGATCTTTAGCGTTATGGAAAAAAGAAAATGTTTGTAAATATAGTGGGAGGGACAAATTTATTTTTGAATTGGCCCCATTGACTTCTGGCAAACAATGTTTTTAGAGCCACCAATCGGCCACAAACATCATAATGTTTATTTAATTGAAATCAGGACAATAATATCCTTAATGACCAAACAAAAAATCCATTACCTTTACTTTAAACCATTACAAGAAGCCCATGTAATTACGCATAATCGATAAAATTTCAATGCATTTATTTTAACGACTAATTAATAACATCACATAAGCTCCTTTTCTAAAAACGATCTAATTTTAAATAAACATTATGATGTTTGAATATGTGAGATGACATAATATTGTCTATCTCTTCTAAACGGTAATACATAGCTAAGCAAAAATAAGTTTAGGTATAGTTCTGACGATGGCGTCAAGTCGAAATAGCTATCAACTACCTAATAAAATTTTGTAGAACAAAATACTTTGTTATTTTATACTATTTAAAGTTGAAAATTTTCTGCATCGAAAAGAAATATTAAATTTAATCTTTGTAAAATGTCATTGTTTTCTTTATTAATATGTACAAGCTATTTAATTGCACATTTTTCACTTTGAATATTCAAAAACAATATTATTCATACATTTAGTATTATAATTCTAAAATAATTATCGCTTCTAAAGTTTAAGTGTCTCCCATGCAAGAATATGCATTTGCGTGAAGTTAACTTATCTTATAACATTGCTGTTTCTCTTGCTCTGGTCCTTGGTGACCTGACTTCAAGCGTTCTAGCACTTGCAAAACAATCTTAATAACAAATTCTCAAGCCAAACACCAAAACCTTGCATGAACTTAGCAAAGTACGATTACACTGTAATATATAAATTGGTAACTTTTCAATTTAAATGGGTCGTTAATAACTATACGTTATTAATTACGTAATATTTCACCAGATAGTTTTGCACCAGTCCTACGAGTACTTAATATTTACTTAATACTACTGAATGAGAGAAATAGATACACCTACTTAATAATATTGAGAGAATTTTCAAATAACATGAACTCAAATAAAGGCATTGTACATGTCTGACATTTTATGTTGTAAAAAATCTGTTCCTGTTTTGTAGAAATTCTGAATAATTTCAATTGATAAAAACTAATTAGGCAAGAACATAAAAAATTACATGATAAATTCACAAGCTATATGCAACAAAAAGGATAGTGAGATTGATACACATGAAGACAATGCTTACCCAGTCGTTAAGATGTCATCAGTGGCCAAAGTTATTTGGTGAATTATTTTTAATTGTCGAATTTCTCTTTTGTTTTTATTAAACTTATTTCTCAAGATTAATTGATAATTGCTATATAATTGCTATACAACCTATATAATTGCTGTGTTTTTTCAACTACTTTTTTCACATACCCTACACCTAAATTAAATAAATAGTTATTTAATTGACTATCTATTCAATCATAATTATCATTCATTCACAGTTTATTATTATGTCTCTAAGAAATTTTCATATTTAAAATATACCTATTATTTCCTCTCATTGACTGATTTTTACTTTCGTACTCACGTAGAAATAAAACTCTCATAGAAACATATATAATATTTTAATTTAAAAGTAAAGTCTATCAGAATATAGACAAAAAGTCAATTATATATGAGAACAACTTTATCCAATATAAATTTCTTATGTAACATAATGTATTTATCCAAGCCAATGGATTTTCAGATAAAAAACCTAAAATGTACGTTTAAGTTAGGTATGTCTTTTTTAATAATATTAGGATCAAAAATGTTCACGGTTCGTGTATTGTTTTCAGCATTTAAAGTTATGCCGTATAAAATTTGTATATTAAATACGAAATATAAATAAAAGCATGAATCATTTCACCGGGAAAAGCCGTCAGCTGCATTTGACATAGGAACAAGAAAAACTTTCACCGTGACCTACGTATGCTTATATAAAAAAGATAAATTTGTACGATGTATTTGCCTTTTAAAATATTCTTCTCCATTCAATTACTGCTAACGTTAAAATGATAGCCGTAAAAAGTTTTAAATTTTAATTAATACGCTGAATAACTCCGTAACGGCTTCAAAAACCTGAGTGAGAGCTATTTTTTTGTGATATTGCAATTACTAAAAACACCTCCAAAAATGCACACATTTTCGTTTGATAAATAGTTATATAAATTAAGTCAGGTGTATATTTATATTGAAAAAGAAATTTTAATACCGTTAATGGAGAATTATTAATTTGATCCTACTAAGTGATTGTTATTTACTTAGTGTACTATCTTCTTCTGAATTTTCAAGAAAATGTTTTTTTGACTTTCAACTCCTGGAAAACTTGTCGACTTTTCTTTGGAAATTTTTCGTCCCTATTACCAATGGACTCTGTAAATTTGAAACTCTACAAATTTTCTGGCATCTCTCAGTAATTTTCTGACTCTTCTAACGGCATTTTAGACCCTTGTTAGCAAACTTCAAGACTTCTCTTCAAGCGTATTATATGTAACATTATAAAAAAATTTTATAAGTAGCGACCATTTTACAGTAAAAAGCTTCCTTGGGAGATCGTAGAAATTGTGTTTATTTTAATCACAGTGGTCCACCAGATTATCTGGGATCTCTCTTATATAAACACAAGGGCCAGATGAAGTTACAGGTAAAGTTAACAAAATAATAATTTTAAAAAAGTTAAATTAATATAATTAAAATTAAATGAGTTTTTCCGTTAAAAATAACCTATTCCGCATTTGGCATCACGCCATCATCAGAACTGTCGGTTTTAAAAAAAATAGTTTAAAAAATATTCCAATATATATTGTTTGCAATTTCTCCGAATTCCCTCTCACCCATCCAATCCTATAAATGTGGCTTAGCGAGATTGGTTAGCTAACCATTAGTGTTGTCTTGGCCCAGAGGTCGGCAACAGTCGGTGAGTAAAAAGTTTCATACCTAGCATATGATTGCTTAAAATTACCTAATGTTTTCAATCCATTTATGGAAACTTTGCAGGCCTTGTATTGTACCATTTATTTTCTTAGAAAAAACAACATTCATTCTAAATTTAAATTAATAATGTTTTGTTTTTTTTTTGTATTTTATAATTAAAAAAAATGGTTCTATTTTAATTATTGTTTTTATTAGTATTATTGTGTTCAACAATTATTATTATTGTTACTGTTATTATGTTTGTGAAATGCATGGCGCATTGGCGTCAGCTGTAATGCCATGCATTTCAACAATTTTTTTAAATTTACAATAAATAAATATAAAGTTGGTTCAAACAGACACCCCCTCACCCGAATCTGTCAGTTATATCAAGATAGTCTACGTTTATACTTTCAAAAATAAAAAAAGAATACTTTTAAATATTTACATTTGTTTTATTCAGTAAATCTTCTTCGCTTAGTAAATTGAAAATAAATAATTCAAAACAATTAATTATTTTAATTTAATAAATATATTTTTTTGGGTCCCCAAAGAATTGTAAGCCGTTTTGGTACTCACATTTGGCTCTTTTGGTTTAAAAGGTTGCCGACCTCTGTCCTAACCGTTTCTTTCTATACTTACTCTCTTCGAAAAAAAGAGGTTGACCAACTCAGTAACAAGCAGTTGTCATAGAAAGACTTCTGTGGAGATACCTCCATTACTAGAGCGTATGTTCATCATTGAAAGCGTACATGGTTAAAAAAAGTGTTCTAAGAAATAAATGTCGATTCAATCAAAGTTACACAATAAATAATAACGATTTTTGTTTATATTCATTTTGTACAATATAGCATGTTAACTCTAAATAAGTATTTCAAATCTCCTTACGTATATTAAATTTAATGAAATAGATACTTTCGTTCAGAATTCAGAATTTGGGATGCTAGTGCGTACCCACCTCAGATACTCATTCATGATTTGATTACAATGATGGGTAAATTTTCATTATCTCTAATCTTTTACCTACCGACAAATATCATGGCGAAGCTCCTCGAGCTAGGTTAAGATTCAACATTTTCACAAAGGAGATTGTCTTAAGCCGGATATTGATTCGACGACTGGCGTAAATGCCTTAAGCTAAATATTAGACGTGACGTAACAGCAATTTACTTTGCCATGCTTAAAGAATTATCGAGAAACAAAGGAATTTTCATTTCGTAATGTGATATCCGTTTACTTAATATTTAATGAACTGTGTAAGAATATTTTAAGACAGGTTATTAAGCATTTTATAATTTAATTTAATTTCAGCAAAGAACCAATATAATTTCAGGAGTAAACACACACAAATGTTTACTGAAGTACCGAAATTTCTGTTGGCTCGTAAGATTTCACACACATTAACGTACCACCTAGTCTATACTTTAATGCGGACATAAATTTGATGCTTTTATATACGGCAAAACTTTATCCTTAACCTTTAGATCGAGTATACGATAATGATTTTATGGCTTTTATAAGAAATGTCATAGCGAGTACGTATAACGTATAAGTGTCAGTTATATTATGGAACGCATGATTTTTAGTTACTTAAAGAAGTGTCAAAGTAATAAATAAATACTTACAACAAACAATATAAGTTTACTCGTATATTCACTTAGTATCGTCTTTTTTAAACGATAATCAATACCGTAACTAAAAATAAACTCTCCGATTTATTATATTATCGGGATACCTTACGTTTTACTCCCTATGGATTATGCAAGTACGCAACAGTGGTCATCGCCAATGGTTTCAAGGAATGTCTCAGGAATATTTACACCACATTTTTTTTTTACATAGAATGCAATATATCAATGGTGTTTTGGCCAATTGATGGAGCCCTCGAAATTGAAATTGTCCAGGAGAGAGCAAAAACTATTTTTATTGAAAACATTATATGGTGAGTTGCGTTATGAATCTTTGAAGTGCACCCCTGTAAATTCTCATATTTGTAGATACGAAATTATACGTAGGGAGTAGGGAGTGTCGAAATAATAGTGGCTTATATCAAGTGGCCTGATGAGAATTTTTAAACCTAACAGCAATGTTAAATGATGTTTCCCTTCCAAAAAGTGGTCAGAGTATTTTTCTAATTTACACCATTTGGCTTAGACCTGCTCAATCGTCTTTAAAATGATATCCAATCGTTAACTCATTTTTTGAGGGTTACATCAATTGGGAAAAACATTGTCAATATAATATTGATGATGATTCCTCTATTTTACAGCAGCAAGATTTTATTTACCTTTTTTTATGTGACCTACTTTAAAAACAGAAAATTTTTATGTGATTTAATAAATTAAAAATTATTAATAAATTAATAACTTCCAATTTTCAAAAACGAAGAAAAAGGAGCCAGAATAGAATAATGTTTGACTCATAATTAACAAAGGAGTGTTATATTCATTTATTAAATTTGTTAACCAACTTTATTTCCTATTCACTACAAAGGAAGGCAGAAAATTCTCAGAATGTGTAAATCAAATAATAATCTTCTGAAATATTATAATCTAAATGCATGCAATTATATTCTTATACACAATGTCTTTTCTCTAGAGGAAAATTTTGAAACTAATTATGACAGTTGACATAATAAGACAAGTAACACCCTAAACAGGGAACGAATTTATTATTAATATATATCTCTCCTTATATTTTATTCACTATTGAGATTGAACTTAAATTTTGTTAATTTTTGAAATAAAATAAAAAACGTCACCATCGTAACATTTTTCTACTTAATTATTTACTGACAAAAATAAATTTCCCGGGTATTTTTATTTCTATAGTGGGTTTACCGACTAAGTTTTTGAAACCCTTTCTAGCATGTATTCTTGCTGAATACTGTTTTAATCAAAATCTGTCAGCTGAAGGCATTGCATTGAGTAAAAAATTGAGAATTAACCCCTACTAATACTGACTTTGGGTGCTCAGTAAATAAATTGTTTTTATATAATGTGGTTTTAACATTGAAAATTTATGCATAGTGATCCAAATTCGAGTGTATAGATTCTCGTATATACGAATAGACCAATCACCATGAGACATAATTTCCAGTAATATTGATTTATTCATTGGTCATATCCGTCCCCATGTCTTTTCATTATTATATTTATAGGACGGTTAATTTTTAAAACGCACAGCGTACCAAGTATTTTATTTTAGCAATGTATTTTTTTTGGTTTTCTTATTCTGATTTTAGCAAAGTAGTTTTTCTGCCATTATTTTTGTCAAATAAGGAAAGCTATCTTACACCTCTCTAAAAATAGTAGATAGACATATTAATGTTAAAAAACTGCTAAATACAAAAAAATTGGCATCGATTTTGTGATTTAAAAATATTCATTTGGAGACCAGTTTAGCCAGTATAATGTTTTGTTGTAATAGAATATTGCAACTGTTGTTTACCAACAACCAAATGCCAGTTGTGAATAAAATAATAATTATTTCAAACGACATACTTTATTCAATTGGTAACCAAACCCTTTACGCATACACCATCGCAGTTGGGCAAAATAGTTATTGAAATTACTATTGGAATGCTCCCAAAGAGATACCCAAGTCTACACTCGCTGACCTTGCACCTACGCTTCACATTGATAACATTATATGTCTCCAAAAACAATGTGACCCTTCAAACGTACACTTATCCTCTTAATAGCATCCCGGGCTCTACTGCCAGTCATCCTAACCGTAGTCCGGAAACCATTACAGCTATCGCCTGCCATTCAAATACTCCGATTTAGGAAACTTGAAGCACAGATTCGTGAAATTGATTCGGTAAATACCTGATAACAAACAGATTCAATAAGAACAAACAGGCGCCTAGTGCGAAGTTTTTTTAAATGTTTAATCCAAGAATGCGTAATAATTTTCAACATCGCTTTTTTCGTAATGTATATTTTGAATGTTGTATAAAACTACCACTTAACCTGTTCAAACTGAAAAACGTAATGTTTTTACCTAGAGTGTCTTAACAGCTCATAACTTAATGAGCTTAATCGTTTTTCCTGATGTGATAGCATAGTTTCGATATCTTGATACTTCGTCTCATTATGAACCATAAACTTTACTAATGGCTGGTAGTTCACCCAATCATCCTAAAAAAGGTACCTAATGATGACAAATTAGCCATGGCTATACTTTAAGTATGAGTGCATAGAAATCTACTCATAGAAACCAATACATTTATAACTTTAAAAATTAAATACGTTATCCATAAAAATCAGCTGATATCACCAAACACGAACTGCAAGCACAACGGTTTATTTGATTGGAGTATAAGTTTACAATATCTTTTGTCTTCATAATTAACAGTAACTAAACAATAACATATTCTTTCTCAATTCGTATATATTGACAGTCATTGACTTTTCAAAATGGAAAATTATTTTAAATTTCAAAAAAGACAGATTTACATACAGACGCTTTCACGCGCAATTAGTACTTTGAAACGAGAAAGAGTGTGTGTAATGTTCTCATTTTTAAGCGAGTTTTAAATCACACACTAGTGAAAACGCCTAGGTTTAAAGCTAGATTGTGACTTTTTATCCATATTCTTATTTTTCTTCTATCTCTGTTTACATTATATTCCAATACTTATTTAAAGGCCAAATTTTATTAATAATATAGAAAATATCCAATTTCAAACGGCGACAAAAACGAACGAAAGAAACTGTTTTCAGCTTGCTTTATTATTCTCTTCCCAATTGATGTTATGAGTTAAAGATGAAAATTCAGAATCTATTGTCCGAGTGAAGTGGGTAAACTGATTTGATAGAAGCAATAAAAAATAATTCAACTGACAAATTATAAAAAAATAATTTTAATCAATGGGTAAAGAATATTACGATGGGGTGTGCTGTTTTTATCTAGATTTTGAGCTCAGGCTCTGAAACTCAAACTATGTTCTACCCTTAAGCAATGTCTTGCTCATTTCAGTTGCTATTTCGCGAAATCTGATATAACAGTATTGTCATATTAACCGAAATATGTTTTTAGAAATGTACCTTAATGGTGACGTTTGAAAAATTTTGAGGTGTTTCGGTGAATATAATAATATATTGTAAATGAGAATTCTACAACCCAGGTATTTCATTGTTACTTTCGGCCGAGTTTTTCAGATATTTTTTTAACCAATTTAGAAAATGGAGCTTTCCTCGTCTTACCAATTTGAAAAACTCTTTAACTCGTTTTCGTATCGTACCTTAAAACTCAGCAAGCCATTATATAATTTATTTACAGGTTGGGTTTCTCTCTGCGATCTGTCTTGTGTTGTAAAAGCTAGTTTTTTTAAACAATATAATAATGTCACTGTCTGCTTTATTGACACTTACTAGAACTTGTCATCATCGGTGGCGCAATTTATCTAATAACTTTATTTATTTAGCTAATTTGAATCGGTTATTATTCAAGATGTTGAATCAAAACTCTAAAACTTTTTTTGATATTAAAATATGTACATGTATGTGAACTCTAAAGAGTCGTTAGAATGTTCTTTTCGAGGGCTTACATTCTTTCTGAACACCAGGTGACGAATATATAAAAGATAACCAAAGTTTTGTTTCATGATTTCAGCACCAGCCAATTCTTAACTCACCACGGTCACCTTACTGCAAAGCTCTTCTAGCTTGACGATTGAGTGGATAGTTAAAAATTTAAATATATTAATGTGATTCAGCATCCTGATCAAATTCTTTAGGAATGTACCGATATTTACAAAGAATGGGAAAAATTAGTCGGGGTCAACGACCCCGTCGGACATGCCAACTTGGTTGCATGTAGTAGACATAATAATGCATTCAAATAGTTCACAGCGTTTCATGTAGAGCAAATATAATTCAACTGATAAAAGCTCTTCATTTTTCTATTTGACTTTGTGCAAACCACAGTTTATTCAAAATAGTTTTGAGTAATTGTCAGTAAATTTTTTCAGAGCAAATTTACAACTCGAATAACATTGCTCCGCTACGGAATACAATGTGTAAGAAAGGTGTGAAGAAGTTGTATGTTGAGTAACCAAGGGAATATTAAAATATATTTGAAAATAAGTAGTAAATACAAAAATTCTCAAATTGACATACTTGAATCAAATAAAAAATAGCGACCAAAATGGGAAATGTACTGCAGCTGATTATTTATGGCATAATACTTAAAGTGACATTTTTTTTTTCCATGTCCGCTCCCAATACTTAAAGACAGAATGACAATAAGAGTAAAAAAAGGGCTATGACAGGACTAGTGGTTAGCTAATCGCTTTCCCCGTGAGTCTGGGAGAGAGGACTCAGACTACGAACAGAAATCCATAAATCGATTGAAAGATCAATCTATGAAAACCGTCCGCACCGGGAATTGAACCCGAGACATCCGTAACCGTAGCCAGCGACGAAACCAACTGCTCCACGGACGCCGATAAGAGTAAAAAAATTTTCGTCTTCACTTCACCCAATGCAGAACTGCAAATAGCTGATCATTTAGACTTTAGACAATATTGGCTAAAAATACCAGGGTAAATTAAATTACAACCGACGTTCCATTAAATCAGATTTTTCAATTTGTTTTACTAAAATGGTTTGCCTCTGCTCTCATCCATTTACTACATACTGCAAGATCTAGACAGAGAAAAAGCATGTTATATTTATCTTCTCTGTCCTATAAATGGCGATTTATATCGCCATTTATAGGACAGAGTATTTCAAAAATCTATGATATGTTAGTATCCTATATTCAAGTCATTCACGAATATATTTATATTGACAAAAATGACTGTCTTCTTTTAAAAACAATAATTCATTTTAATAAATATCACACTATACGATAAAATCCTTTGATTTTAAATAATCATAGTATTTCATACATGTTTTAACTATCTGAGAACAAATTTTACCCATAAACAAATGGGGAAAAGCATTTATTCCAACAGTATTATTTAATCCAAATGCCATCTTGTTTGACCTAAATACGTAAATGTTAATTCGTTTGCTTTGTTCGTATATTCAAAACGATATCAATGTTCATTATAACATTATCTAAAACATCTTTAATCACCGAATGAGCATTGTTCGTTTGATTCGCGTTAATTTGGAACAGAACAGATAAATATTTCTAATTTTCTAGTGGACAAAATAATATCAATTTGTATACCCAACGGGCAATATATAAAATCGATTCAATATAGCATAAATTACTTTAATACATTCATGACATATTGATATAAAATAATAATATAGTATAACAAAAACTACAATTTCTTAATATGATCACAATGTGTATCGTTCATGCTATAAAAGCTTGGAATAAATATTTTACATATAAATATCCACTTTACTACACGGCTCTATTTGAAATTCTGATTTTATCTTCACCGAATCATAACTGATAAGGGAATTACTAACAAACTGAGAATAATGAATCACTCCAATATCTAATAATTGAATAAGGCTTTCTTAACTGACGTGTTATAAACGTGTCAAGTAAGCATGGGAATCTTAAAACATTCAAAAATATTACTCTATTCTTCAAGATGATCAAAGTTGTTTATCATTTTATTAAAATTTCACTCTCTAGTTACGAAGTGCTGACTGGAATTCTTTGCTTTAAATGATTATTCTGTTAACAACTATTTCACGAAAATAAAAGTACTTAAGATTTAAATTATATTTTTCGAAACAATTCGAAACACAGTTTAAAATAAATTCGCTATCGATTCTTTCCTTCACGAACAATTTCGGCGAATGGGCGTACTTGCTCTGTAAGACTTTTTGACCATTAATTTGTTCCGCGAACCCTCTTTTGCAATTACTCATTCATAAATCACGGCAAGCACTTGAAGTGAAAGCGCTCATACCTCATACGTAAGCTGGAAGGTTGAGGTACACTCGTCATATTTGCGCAGGCTGGCTGTATGTGTACACAGCAACCAATTAGTCCGTCGGCAGACCAAAGCTCATTTTAACAAACATAGATTCTTGATTAGGGCGAGTGACAATAAAAACAAAAATCACCTCAGAACACAAGGTATTTTTAATTATCGCTGATTAATAATTTGATTAAGTTCCAATAGAATGGACATTGATTTGGTATGTGAATTGTTTATTAGTGGTATAATCACTTAATAGATTTATGAAAATAGTCCGATAATATTTTTCAACATATAAATTGGTGGAGAACCGGTTGTAATCAAACTATCTAATCAGAGAGAATAGAAGAATTTTTATAAAAACATTAAGCTTATCGATTTTTCAGCACCACTTTATCAGGATCGGGAATTGATATTGTAGAATGTTTCAGTTTGAGGATTTGAATCCTTGGCAACGCAACTCAATAGGATTTACCACTCAGCTGTGGACTGGCATCTACAATAATTTTAGATTTTAGAAGATGCCTGAATTTACAATAAAGCACATACTTCGACTGATTCTCTCAGCAGTGAATCGTAACGTGTTAATATTTTTCAAATTGCTAATACGAGTGTGTCGTTAATGTGAACATTGATAATATATGTCCCATCAATTTAATAATTTAAATACAGATTTAAAAACGTATATCCCTTACATCATTTTTTATATAATACTTATATGATTCATTAGGTATTTATATACTTAACTGTATTTTTTATTTTTCTCTGAACGAATTATCAAAATTATCTCAAGATGTTGAATCGAAGATTTTAAACATAACATTTTTCCGGTATTCTTAAACTTATTGATATCTTTTTCAATCTATTTGAGCTATTGAATCACTAATAAAAAAATATCTATTGCTATCTATATTGGGTATGAAATTGTAATATTCGTAGGCAATTGAGCTATAGACGATAAATCACAACATTCGGGGTAGGTTCCATTGGAAATCCATTCACAAGGGTGAGATGAATGAATCTGGTAACGGCATCTGAAACGTCGACGGTGGGATTTTACATCCGCTACCCGTTGGAAATCCCCAATTTAACCAACCGTGAAAACGTACGATCTCGTATTAAAGCGACCTTTATTTTTATGAATACATGAAGTGCCTCAAATGCAATCAGGAACTCGGCCTCAAATTTTTCACGGTAATGCAGTTATTTATAACTGCACATTTTTGGTGGGTTTTTTTTTAACAAAACGAGTATAAATAAATATCAATGCCGGTTTGAGGACATTTTTCTGAGGAAAATTAGAATCGTAAGATTGATAGCTTTGATTCTTATTTTAATTAAGGAGATTTTGTACAAAAACTCAGTGCTTTTTGGCTGTGAATTATACCATAAAAAATCTTAAATAACATAGATCAAAAATTTCTCTAACACGATCCCAAGTTGACCGATTTTTTTAAATTGAAATATAATGTTAAAAGATACTCGTCGTGTGTTTTCTGGCTTAAAAATATTTTTCTGTGAGCTCTGAATGTTTTCATATAAAGTGTTCAAATTAATAACGATTATAAGTAATTCAAAAAAAAAAAATAAAAAAATAATGAAATCTATAATAATTTTCATTATACGGATAAAAATATTCATCAAATCACAAAGAATGTGGTTTTGTCGTATTATTGAAATTTTGAACAGTCATTTTACAAAAATATTTACTCAAAGAATGATAATTATATACTTGTATAATGTGAACTCTCAAAGGAAAAATAAACTTGAAAAAACTTTTACTATCCGAAAATAAACCAAAAAAAAACATTTACACTAAAAATATATTGTATTTTGTCCTGTAATTCTTAGAAAATATATACCGAAGAGAAGAAAATCAAATCAGGTTTATATTTTTTTCTATTTGTGGACACAGGGAATTTGGATTTTATACTCCAAAATAATAATGATCACATGAAAGAGAAGCACATTCCGATTAAATGAGAGCTTTTCCTGTGAAATTTCAACAATTTCACGAATACCGGGCTTCAGAAATTCCAATAGCAGGTGATTATTCTGGCATTAGATATCTCGTTTCCCTTTGTACTGTATTTTATTTCGACTGAACAATTTTCGTCCTTCCAAATCAACATTAAAACCTGCCGGGCGTTACTTTTATTCATTAAATTATTGATTTGTATTTCATTTCCATTAAATATTTTTTACAGACTTCAAATATAGCGCAATTATGATGACTGCTTCATTTCTCTATTCAATCTAGAATGAATTTTTTTTAGATGTTTAAAAAATAATTATAACCGATAGCACTTTTAGTATATAAGATTAAATAACAGAAATGCACGAGTAAAAAAGGTAATTTATTCCATATATTTTTTTAAACCATATCCGCTCCCTATTCGGAGCATATGGCCGCTACGCGATTCCTCCAAGTTTCTCTGTCCCCCGCCAGTCTCCTCGCTTCCTCTCAGGTCATCCAAGTGTCCCGTAGCTCTGCCGAATACAGCCTATGGACGGTCATCAGCTTACCTCCGAGTTCCTGACAAAATCAAACCACCGCACCTCTAGTATTCGCCGCAAACATCTTTTTTCAAAGCACAGTATACGGTTACCCTGTGCCTTGGTGAGGTTCCATGACTCGCAACCGTAAAACAACACCGTCAGGATGCATGCGTTGAATAAGTGGCACTTGGTTCTGACCGAGTACAACCGTGAGTCCCAGACTTTCCGTATTGAGTTAAAGGTTGCTCCAGCTATCCCTAATGGGATTGCAAGCTCTTTACGCGGATTGCCATCTCCCTTGATGTGTACCCCCAAGTACCTGAGGCCAAGTACCTTATTACATTGCTTAATTATCAGGTTTTCAACTTAATGATTTTGAGTATATCGCTCAACCTAATTATTATAACAACAAAAAAGAAAAAGAAAAGTATTGTAGAATGAATCAACACCATTAGCAGTCCATATTGCTTAATATTGGAAGTGGATATTGTCAAAAAATGATTTCATCAAATTTTCATCATGAGATGATAAAGTCAGATTTAAAAAATGAAACACAGTTTGCTTTGTAATACTTCGACATTTTTTAAAAATCAGGACTGGTTTCGTTTATGACAAACATTATCAAGAGATGTTCGCTGTTCGATGTAAATGCTCGCGATGAACAAAACCGGTCTTGATAAAAAAAAAAAATTTTTTTAAATATAATACCTTTCCATCTATAATTGAAATTTAACGCCTAGAATTTTGTTTGAAAACACCATTTCAGAGGCTTTGAATACAGATTCATAAAACAGTTGAAAGATACAAATACAGTTAAGTTAATGATTTCAAAATTATATGATTCCTACACAATATATATGTGATTAAAGTTGTATGTTTTATATTGGATTTTAATCAATATAGTGACTGATGGTCACCGAACTAAATAATGACAATCAAATATTACATTTTACGTGACTTTCAGTTTGTTATGTCATGACATTGTCTTGCCTTTTGTTCTATTATTTCTATGTCAGCTGTAATAATTTATTTCTTGAACGCATTATTTACTTGCTATAACGCTAAGTACTAACGTTAATAAATATACCTAAATAAAGCGTTTGATCTCTTCTTTGAAAGGATAATTCTCTATTTTATCGGTTGTGAGGAAAAATAATCCCCAAAACATTGTGCTTCTGATATAATGTCCTCTTTATATCCTCCTATGCATACATCGTATACTCAACTTTATCTAGCTGGTCTTTCTTTTCTTACAAATAAAAATATATGCTTTTTAGAAGATTTTCAGTCTGTAATAAATAAATATAATATTGCCTAGACCAGTGATAGTATTACTAGCTTCGACACACAGTTTTCTTCACACTTGTGAAAAATATGTTTTATTGAAAAACACCTCACAGATTTTTTTGTCAATATATTTATTATTCTAATGTAGTACTGTCGTTCTTTTAACGTTTTTGGTCCTTTTTTTCAGTAAATATAAACGTTTAGGTCAGATAAGGTTAGACTAGATATCAGCTAAAACATGGAAATCGGCAAATTGTCTTCCTGGAATATAAAGTTTATATCTCTTACGTGATTTTTCTACAAGAACTTCTTAATATACAAACTTTTTTTGTGTGTGATTATTGTGTGATTATATTAAAGTAGTTTTTGTCTAAAGTATAAGTCAAAAATGTATTTTAAAAAACAAAACACAATTCATTTTTACTACTTACACATATTTATAATGATCAGGACCGGTTTGGCTCATCATGAGCATTATCAACTGACATCATTATAAATATTTTTTTATTTTTTTCCATGTCCGCTCCCAATGTGGAGCATATGGTCTCCTAATGGAGGTATCTTGACAGAATTTTTTCTACGAGAACTGCTTGTCACTCAGTTGCTCAACCTCTCTTTTCTTTTTCGAAGAGAGTAGGGATAGAAGGATAGGGCTATTACAGAACTAGTGGTTAGCTAATCGCTCTCGTTACGCCCCGTGAGGATGGGATTGGTGGGAGGGAGGACTCAGACTACGAACAGAAATCCATAAATCGATTGAAAGATCAATCTATGAAAACCGTCGGCACCGGGAATTGAACCCGAGACATCCGTAACCGTAGCCAGCGACGAAACCAACTGCGCCACGGACGCCGACAAATTTGGAAGTAGTAAAAATGAATTGTGTTTTATTTTTTAAAATATAATGTCTTTCCACCAAGAATTTACAGTTAACACCTTAAATGTGAAAAATGTAGTTTAACATCATTGAAATCATGTTTATTTTTTCATATTGTTTTTTTATGTAACTTTAAAAATAATTTCAACGTCTCACTTAAATTTAATTTTCCTGTTTTTTGAGCGTTAGAAAAATTTTATTGCATTTGAGGCAGACGTTATACAATTTCCTATTATGTATCGATATTCACAAGCAGACCAGTATCCACCATACCAAATCAAATTTTCAATGGTATTATTCCGGATGTAATAGAACGTTGGATGCCACCGCAGGTTGTAAGTGAAGTACTTAGACTGATTCGCGAAATGCATATTAACTAAAACTTTATGTTACTTAGAAATACGATGAATAAAAGAAATTTTCCCTCGTTTTACTATCAAAACAAGTGTTTTAAAAAATAGCCAACGACTAACCCTGCAACCCTCCTTCATTCGATTTCAATTTTCAACGTATATATCTGTTTACTGACCATATTTTACTGTGTGCCGTAGATGCGTTAACGTGCCTTATATTTTAGAGAATGCCAAACTGGCAACACCAAATATCAGTCTTAAAAAAATCACTGATTTATATGATATTAAATTATTTATACATATATAAAATGCTGTGATATGTCATTCTTATTTGGTGTAATAATTGTAGCAATAATTGTAACGTGGAACCTTCTTTCATTAAATTTATTCGTGGATGTAGTTTAATACGATATCCTTTTTTGATTATTTATAAATTTGTAATTAAAATCAGGTATCCACCCATAATGAAAGTAATCACATTTATTTTCTCTCTGTTTCCATCCATTTAATGGCTGCTATTCTGTACAATTCAATGCTATTTTAATATGTGTCACTTGCAGACTATCCGTCAAATGATATTCGAGGGCACGGTTGTTATTTCATCAATAACGGACATAACATGACCAGAGGTGAATATTATAGGATATTGATAAAATATATTATGATCATATTTATTTGTCGGAAATCATTTTTAAGCATATTAGACTACTCTTAAGTTTTCATCACATTTCTCGTATCTAAGATAATTTTATTAAACTACGTAATTATTAACAGAAAGAAGCTTAAAAAGCAAAATCAATAAAAAGAATGATCCATATATCAATCGAAATACAATAATAGGTTCGGTTTTGATGTAACACAATCATTAGGTATGAAATTTGTCAGAGAATTCTCCATTCAATGAGAGTCAAATTATTCTGCCTATGAACCGTAGAAAGAACGATTATTATTTATTTAATTGCTTTATTTGAAATGCTTTTTTTTTTCAAATCCATATCTGCTCGTCCAACGTGGATCATATGGCCTCCAAGTTGCTCAACCTCTCTTTTTTTGAAGAGAGTAGGGATAGAAAGATAGAGCTAGGACAGGACTAGTGGTTAGCTAATCGCTCTCGTGAGGATTGGATGGGTAGGAGGGAATTTTTAAGACATCACAAACACTCAAACTACGAACACAAATCCACAAATCGATTGAAAGATCAATTTATGAAAACCGTCCGCACCGGGATTTGAACCCGAGACATTCGTAACCGTAGTCAACAAAGCTACCAACTACGCCACGAACGCCAACAATGCATTTTGATCTCACATAATTCAACGTTTCATTTGTTTCATACTTAGATATAAACAAAATATGTCAGTCACAGAAGAAAAACTTAGAACACTAAACGCACAGAAATAAATTTCAGATATCAACTATTGAATATACTGCTAGACTATAAATTTACAGAAGTAAAGACGTTGCATTTAATAATAAATTTTCGAGTCAAACTAAGTCATGGCCCTTTATAAAACTTTCATATTCATCTGCTTAAAATTTGTGTGAAATTTAAATTTGACCATTTAACATGGAGCTAAGCTACAAATCAGCTTTATGATGAAATATTGAATATAACTCTGTATTCTGAGGAGTATAACCACAATTGCATTTTAATTTGAATTTGGAAACAGACGTCATTAACTATGCGAACCGATTGGCTTGGCTAGATGCAGGACCCATTTGCCGGCAGCTTCGTTAATTTATCGCGCGGAAATTAGTGCAACGCTTGCATACTAATCATCGACGTGGACAACGGTATCCGTTTTATACCACGAAAATACACTTTAATAAAAAAAGGATGAAGCCTAGTGTGGGCAAGGGATCGATTAAGCTAAGCTTTTTATTGCAAGAAACTTTTTCAACGTCTGAAAGCTTCGCGACTAGCGATCTTTGTAACGATTCTACTTCATTGCAGTGAGAGTAGTTTGTGAATGATAATTTTTCAATGCTATGACGGTATTCTTCCTATTTTGTTGACACTAAGTGAAATTATCAACTTATTTTTTATTTATTAGCGAAGAAATAATGGACATCTATTTTCATATAATATGTGCTCATCAATATTTATAAATATTCCTCATTAAATAAAAAATTCTCAGAAAATACGCATTTACATAAGAGACAAGAACTCAAAAGGCAATTGAAAGTCATTGGATTTGATATTGTTTAATGTTTTTGACGGACACTAAACTAACTAAAGTTATTTGTATTTACTGCAAATATCAATAAAATGTATTATAAAGAGTCAAAGTTTTCGAAACGTTTTTTTAAAATACATTTTTCACAATTATCATTATCAACTGATGTTTGTGATGAGCGAAACTGGTCCTGATCATTATAAATATGTGAAAGTAGTACAAATGAATTGTGTTTTATTTTTTTTTAAATATAATGTCTTTCACTTTTAAGGTGTTAACTGTCAATTCTTGGTAATTCTTAGTAATTCTCTGGTAATTCAATTCTTAGCAATATCAACTGCTCGTGATGAACGAAACCGGTTCTGATCATTATAAATATGTGGAAGTAGTACAAATGAATTGTGTTTTATTTAAAAAAAAATTAATAATAATAATGTCTTTCCACCAAAAACTGACAGTTAACACCTTAAAAGTGATCTAGGGTATAGATTAAAAGTTTTAAAAACCGCTTTTTGCTAAATTATAATTAAATTATCATTAATTAACAAGCTTGTAATATTATAAAATTAAAATTGATAACTTAGTTATTCCACTGGCTGTTACTAAATGTAACGAGTTTTGATTTTTTAAAAAGCGTCTTCACACTAACTATATCTCAATGTTATTTTTGTGGGCGAAAAGAAAAGGGAGTTAAGTCCTAAAATTGATACTTTTCAGTAGATCCAAAACAAATTTTGCATTTGTTTGAAATTTGATGAAAAATGTGATGTTTAAACTTTTCTTTATCATTTAAGACATCGACTGAGGGTGCTTGATGGAATTTCAATATTAAATTTGGATTATTGAGATTTTGTACACTTCCATGTATTTTGTCACTAACGACCCGGGTTTCGCCTTTCGGCATCTTCAGGCATTCGAGCACACGAATGGACTCGAACTGAGACTCGAACTCCATTCTTGTGCTCGAATGCCTCAAGATGCCGAAAGGCGAAACCCGGGTCGTTAGTGACAAAATACATGGAAGTGTACAAAATCTCAATAATCCAAATTTTCTTTATCAATTCAGCAGCCTTGATTCGACTCTTGCTTTTAAAAGTATATATATATTGTAGTTATTTTAGAATATTTAACTCATTTTTCAATTAACTTGAATTAACTCCCTTTTCCTTTCGCACGCAGATTTATTCCTAAGGTAAACAATGATTCTAATTTTTAAATTAAAAATGAAGGTTAGGGTGGGTTTATTTTCCTCTACTGGACAAACAAACCACACAAAAAACTCACCCTAACCTTCATTTTTAATTTAATAATTAGAATTAGACTGCTTACTTTCGGAATAAATAACCTTGCGATAAAGTGTGTTTGAGGATGCTTTTTAAAGAAGAAAAACGCGTTACATTTAGTAACACAGCCAGTGAAATAACTGAGTTATCAGTTTTAATTTTACATTAAAAATGAATTTCACCAATGTTACCACCGAATCCATTGAAAAGTTTGTAATAATTTATCAAATAATAATTTTAGCAGATGTTTAGATTTGTATATGAAATATCCTTTTAGATTACAGTTTCCCAAGAGAGGTGCGCTGCACTCCAAGCGAACCATAAACTATATTATTCGTTTTTCTATTCTCCTCTAGTCTCCTAGGATCATGATTCGTTTGGTGTCAATACTAGAGTTTCAAAGACATTCCTTAGAGCGTTAGCTCTCTATTACATCATTTGTATATTATACATGCAGTAAGTTGCTTTTTTGGTTATTATCGCTTAGTAATTAAAATTATTATGGCATTTGAAAAAGACTGACATTTTTGGTTTGTTACAATACCTTAACTGGAAATTACCCGAACACATTCGATGTTTTAAATATCTGGACATTGTATCAATATAAATGTTACACTATTTTTTTTTAATTGACATAAAACATACGTTTCCAATCGTTTTTGAAACTTATTCTTTTAACTGTCATCCGCGTGATCATAATCAAACAAACGCCTTTTGGTTTAACTGCCATCATAATAAAATGCGACGTCACCAAAAAATACATGAGACATGTATTTATCGTAAGCAAAAAAAATCCTATAAAAATCACCTGCTTTGATGTAAAACACTGATAGACAAATAAGAAGATTACTTGTCTTTCGAAAGAGATCAACGTTCCAGAACGTTATCATTGTTCTGTCATTTTGAAATAAAATAGGAAATTTCGTATATAATAAATTTAATTCACTTACCTGCCGTTAGTAAATCTTACAATATTCGAAGATTTTTTTGAATTCTCACCGTATTCTTTTCAAATTTGTTCCATTCCATGATTGAATAAATTGCTTAGTAATGAATTCAACGCATTAAATTGTTATTTTAAAATTCACTTAATTTCTTCATTTATACTTAAAGGCATCTTGCATTATGTTTTGTTAAAATATTCCTTTACAGTGTTTGTTATAAGGCCTGCCATTGTTTCCTCTCATATTTGCCCATAGTTTTCATCATTTTTGATGATATTTTCTCCCTCTTTGTTCATGCGTGTCAAAACATGTTCATTCTGGACTATATTTATCTTTACCAAAATATTAAGGGTCTGTCTGTGGCCATCTGATTTGGAAAACCTTTATCTCTTTCCCCTTTTCGCATTTTCTAGTTTATTGTATATGACTAACGTGTAAGAGTAATGAGATAATAAAAATAATGTTGGCTGTATGCGGGTTCGAGTTTTAATTCCAAAAAGTTTTTCTATAAAGAATGTCGCGATCTTGAAAAAGCAGTTTTGTGGCATTTCAACGTCGAGTTTAATCTCTTGGGACTAATTTCAGTAATCATTCACTCAGAAAAGTTTTTATACTAAACTTTATTACACTTTCCGTATTTTAATCAATAACGGGCGCACCGTGTAAAACGGGACAGTTTTTACCTGAAAGTTCTATTAAAAGTATGTTTATTTTTTTGTCCACGGTGTTCAAATTACGAATTTATCCTTGAAAGGTTTTAAAGTAAATTTTATTTAGATACTTTTTCGGTTAAAGATGTTTTCCACTATTAGAAAGCTGGGTCTGTGGTGCTGTGGTCAACGTCGTTGGCTTCGCTTTCGGAACTCACAGGCTCGAATCCCAGTACATAGAGTTTTTTCAATTAAGTCGAATTATGTATTTCTGTATGAAAACATGGATATTTGTGATGTTTGAAAATTCCCTCTCAGCCATCCGATTCTAAAAACGGGATGCAGTGAAAGCGATTAACTTACCTCTAGTCCTGTTCTAGGCCTATCTATCTATCCATACTCTCTTCGAAAAAGAGAGGTTGAACAACTAAGTAACGAGAAATTTTCATAGAAAAACTTTTGTTAAGATACTTTTATTAGATATAAATTTGGTCCATTTGGAGCGGACATGGTCAAAAAATATAAATACAGATTATCTAAATCGGGTTCGTTCACAAAGAAGCTTAATCAACAAAGCTCATTTCACTGTACAAAGTTGGTTAAAATAAAAGTAAAAAACTGTAAAAATAATGAAATCTCTCCACCAAGAATAAATTGGTTGTGAACATTCAAGTAATTTATACTAACAGTTAGAAGCAATATATTATTTACTGCTGAATGAAAGTCACATTATAGCAGTTAAAAAATCCTTGTTTCATGAATAATAATGTGGCCATAAAATTTAAATGAACTTGATTATTCCATAAATATAGGAATATCTTTGTAAGAAAATGAGTATAAAAAGGAAGCTGAAGACCGATATTTGTCAAAGCCGCTATAACCACGTGATTTGTATTCCCTATTGTGATCAAACAGCCATCATTTTGATAAAAATCCAATGTATTCGAAAACAAGCAGGTCTTTTCTAAAAATGAAGCACCACATTTTAGAAGATTATCAAACAAAAGCTTATGGTAAGAATCCAAATCGACCACGCATTTCAAAGTATCAGTGAAACATTTTAAAATATAAAAAGCTCGAGGAATTTACTTAATAAACCAAAAACTACCTACAATTTAAGGCTTTGATGATGATGATGCTTGTTTATAATATATGACGTTTGTATTTTCTTTACAATCGCAAAAAAAAGTTTTCCATTGCCGTTTCTAAAGAAATGTTTGTATTCTCAATAATCGGAGCTTTAACCTATTCATAATAAGTATGTCATATTCCTTTTTTCGTAGTGAAATATTACATTTAGCTGATAGGGTATTCTAGCTGAAAACCGTCTCGTCGAGAGCGTTGTAATATTTTGGATTTACGATATAAAATCCTTATCATTGGTAACATATTGTCATTGTAAAAAATAAATTATTTATTATGCTATTTAAACAAATTCTATACCGCTTTCAACTATCTATATTGCCGATATTACTCGCATTTTTCTGAATACGTCGATATTTAAATTTTATTTTTCTATTTGCTATTCTCATTGTTTTTTATGAAAATTTAAGTTCACAAAAGTTGTTTTGCGAAACAAGTCTTCAATATTATTATTAAAATTAATTGCATATGCGTATGAAACAATGCCAAGAAAAAAGGTAGAAATTTTTTTCATCTCATATTAATTAAACTGTTTAAATTAAACACACATCAACTTAATCAATTTTACTCTTTTGTTTGGATTTAGAATAAAAACATGCAGTGATTACGTGTTGATTAGAAAACCGTTTTTGTTAATATTTACTAAAATCTATTTTTTACATGTACCAAAAAATGAATTTTGTGCAAATAATAAATGCTGTTTTCAGCAAAAACGCAAGATAGTGCTCATTTGAAAAAAATAAAAATACATATTTTTAATTACGGTCTTATTTTGCTGCTTATGGTATTTTTATAAAATACTGTGAAAAGTGTTTAAGCTAGTGTCAGCTTAAATTTTTAACCCTTGTGTTTTTGGCTTAGGCAAAGAGTGGTCTCTGAAAAGTGAATAATTATAAGACATTGAAACAAAATATTCCCACCAGGTTCACACTAAAAGCTTAAAGATCCTGAGGGTATTATTCTCAAAATGAAAAGATGAAAACTGGTCAAGAAAGCTGAGAAAATATATAAGTTTATTTTACCGTTCGCGGTATTTGTACTCTAAAATATATTAAAATTCCAATGCTTGTCAACAGTACTTCTGATAATTGTTATAACTAGATATTATTTAAAATACACAACTGAAACAATTGATATTATATAATAATACATTGATTTAAAAGACTTCTTTGGGTTGGTTCAAATAATGTAAATTGTGACTTTTACTTCTATCTACTGATAATAAATAAATCGATACAAAAAAATATGTAGATAAATGCATCATTTAGTAATGACTAAGTTATATTTTAAGATTCAATTACTTTAAATATGCTTACTGACTATATCCAATGTTAAAGCACCAATTCTCAATAGAGTTTTTTTTTAAAGTTTCATCGAGGACTTTTCAACTATCCAGCAGCTGTTTTCATATAAATAAGATGGGGAAACAATAAAAATATTGTAATGCTTGATTGTTAATTAATCGTTTTATTGTATATCTTAATTATAAAATATTAAGTATTGAAGGCAGGGTAAGAATGTTATATTCATACCTCAGAAGAAAAATCATGTAAAAATTGACAAACAAAAGCTTAGCAAATAAACCAATTAATAATTCAACTCACAAACCAGTATATATTACTACTCAGGTACAGTCAGAGGGGTTAAAATTTAGTATCCGTATCTCCAATATTTCATAAGAAAATTGATTTACAATCTTCTTACACTTTATAAAAGCTTAATAAAAAAACATAACTTCAACATGAATTATTTTGTGAAATTAAATAAGAATAAATATGTAGTTTTCTAATTATGTCTAGTATGATCAGATGCAATTTTGCTCAGTTAAGGAGCATTTTAATGCTCAACATTTGAAAAACCTCTGTGCTGACACAGCTTAAAATACTTGAGGTATATTATGAATTGAAGTAGGTATGTGTTCAGTCGGATACAAGTATAATTGAATATTAAAATATACAGCAGTCGAAGGAACTTCTCTTTTCTCGAGCAATAAAAAAGACAACTTCACCGAATTTGACAGAGTAGCAGTGTCCATAAGAGATAAAATCATTATGAAAAGTTAAAAATTACATATATCCATGTAGGAGGTAAGGATATGTGAGCTCAATGACTCATTTCCTGTTCGGACTCGTATCGGATTGTGATGTTTAACAATAATTTATTACGCTAACTACCGACTTTTTGGATTACTCATGTAAAATTTACATGTTTTCAGCTGCTGTATGATAAAACAGCTCTCATTAAAAATGAGTGTTTGGTAAAATGATTGTTTTCAAAACACATTTCATTTTCCGAAACAATCTCTGTTAACATTCGTTTCAATAACACAGACAATTTCAATTGAGGTGACTATCACCGCTAGCCTAGCACAAACAAATAGACCGCAATTAATTTGTTTTGGGATCAAAATAAAAGACTTTTTTATCTCGCTCGGACGTAACAAGAGAATTTTTGTGACCACGACGAAAATGCACAAAACAAGTTTGTTGTTGTTTTTTATTTTCGGATAGTAAAAATTGATGACACTATTTTTTTAGTTATGTCACATCAACGAGTTCTTTTTACACTTAGAATTAAATTGCTACAGACTATTTTCAATATAATTAGATTCCTAATCACTTTTAAGGCGTTAACTGTCAATTCTTGGTGGAAAAGTATTATATTTTAAAAAAAGTCTTTGCTTTGAGACAGATTTCTATAAATATAATAAAAAAAAAATTCTCAGGATATTATATGAGCGAGATGAAAGTGACGAGGTATATAAAAAATAAATCATTTTACATTTTGTAATAAAATTATATGTTACCACAAAGAGTTGAATATATTTTGACTTGTCTTAGTGTTATTTCACTGACGATTAAAAGTTAACACTATCGCATTAATAAGAAAAAAGTTTTATTGTTACTTTTAACAGCAAAGTAAGAGCATAGAGGTCAAATACTGTTTGGAAAATAAAATGAATATCTTAAATCTACGCCATTTAACTTCTCACTTGTTAGAAGAGTTGTATGAAGTCAATTAAAGTTGACTTTATACACATCACGCATATTCATGTGGGTCGGTTTGTTTTTTTCTACGATAAATTCTGTAGAAAAATTTCAAACTTTTCAATGCACGATAAAAGTTGACAAATTAAAAACATAATATGATATAATATTTATAGCGACAAAATATAAAAGTTTTGAAGTACAGAAACAAAGAAGTACAAAATTGAATTATTGAGATTTTGTACACTTCCATGTATTTTTTCACTAATGACCCGGGTGTCGCCTTGCGGCATTTTCAGGCATTCGTGCGCTCGGATGCCTGAAACCATCAAGCACCCTCAGTCGATATATTAAATTAAATTTTTAAAAAAAAGTTGATCTATAAAAACCATTACAATCTATATTTACGTAAATTAACATATTAACCTATCAACGCTATGCCTTTTTACTGAAACGAATTTTAAAAAGATCAGGAAATCACACGTAAGTGTTGAATTCAATATAAAATAAGATAAACCATAAGTCACAACTATATTTAAAAAAATTAAACACAATTCATTTGTATTTTCTTGTCTTAGTTCATGAACCATCAGTTTTATATGCCTTCATTTTTACACTCAATTTAAATATGCCTGTTATGTTTGTATTTTTATCAGTTGATAATGCTCGTGATGAGTGAAACCGGTCCTGATCATTATAAATATGTGGAAGTAGTACAAATGAATTGTGTTTTATTTTTTAAAAATATAATGTCTTTCCACCAAGAATTGACAGTTAACGTCATATTGCAGCGCATATTTTAAATACGCTTCAAAAAACATAAATTATAACTATTAAATTTTAATTCTCGGTATAAAATCTTATTATTTCTTGAGATAAATTCGAGAAAATAACACCCAATCTTTATCATAAATATTATATTTACTTTTCCAGGACCTGAACGCGAAACCATCTGAAACTACCTGAATTGGGTAGATCACTTAACATTAACACAGAGACGCTGATAACTAAACTTGGTATTAAATATTTAACTCGGAAAAAGGCATATTGTAAAACGGTATGTATTCTCTGGATCAAAACTTTTATCTTATTGCAAAATTATTTTCTTAATCCAACAAAATATTAAATTTTATTCTATTCATCACTAAGCTAGATTATTACCAATGCACTATGGTTACCGATGACTCTAGAACCAGAGAGATTTTAGACGTACTTTTGTATTAGTTATTGGGATAAGACATTTTTCTATCGATTGAGTGATCTAATCAAATCTTAGTATTTTGATAATGTTTTAAAAACTCCCCTGTTGAATCTCATTTATATTTACAGTGAGGAAATTGTTTTCCGTTTTTGCAAAAATCCTCGTCATTAGCTCAGTTTATTTAAAACGTTTGTTATGTTATTAATAAAGAAAACGCCACATGAATAACAATTTTGCCGAACATTTTCTCGATAATAATGAAGACGGTAATGATGAAATCGAGCACCGTCATTGGTAAATGTGTAGGCTTTTACGTTGGCTTATACCGAACTTCAATTAAAATCGTTTGTAATACAGATGTTTCCCACAGAAATAGATAATCTGGAAAATAATAAATTGTTGTAATATTTTAATTTGGCTTGCCTCTCTCACAATATTTGTTATTTTCAAAGGCTTTTCATGTTTTTGTATGCGAAACTAATTTTCTTATAATCAATAATTGTGATTTTAATACAATAATTTAGGCGTTATTCAACGGAATTCAAAAATAATCTTATTATACAAACGTCATATCACTGTTTTTCTTTCTAAGCTATACTAAATACAAAATATTTCAGGAATGTACAACTAAACCAATCGTATCATAAAATTGGATGGTTGTATAGTGGCTACAGCCATCGTCTATAGCTGATTTATTCAAGAAAACGGATAAATTACTTTTGTTCTTTATACGGTTACGAGGAGCATTATTAAATACATTATTTATTATGTATGTATTAAAAAATAATTCGTTGGTATTTTAGAGATAGTCACTAACCACAGCAACATGATAATTTTGAAAGAGTTGTAATAAAATGTTTATTTCTTCACCGAAACTATTAAGTACATAAATAAAATGTGTAGAAAGTCCATTGTCCTGACGTTTCTATGGTATTCAATTATAATTCAGCTTCAGGTTATTATTTACATTATTATGTTTTCATTCATATTGTACAAGAGGATTCATTTTTAAATATTTTGATTATAAAGAAGAAACGTTTATATTATTATTGTTTAAACTAATTATTGAACTAATCTCAGCATAATACATTTGTACGATAACACCGTAATATAATATAATACACAAAATAAAACATGGCTCTGAAACTGAATATCAAATTTTCTACCTTTAGTCGGCGTTCGTGGCGTAGTTGGTAGCGGTGATGGCTACGCTACGGAAGTCCGGGTTCAATTCCCGGTGCCAACAGTTTTCATAAATTGATTACTCAATTGATTTATGGACTTCTGTTCGTAGTCTGAGTATTTATGATGTAATGAAAAAATTCCCTCCTCACCCACCCATCCACTGGGCATAGCGAGAGCGATAAGCTAACCACTATCCTTCTATCCCTTCTCTCTTCGAAAAAAGAGAGGTTGAGCAACTGAGTAACAAACAGTTCTCATAGAAAAAATCTGTTAAGATACCTCCATTAGCAAACCATATGCTCCACGTTGGGAGCAGACATGGATTTTTTTTTTACCTTTAGTTGTCATTGATAACTCAATATTTTGAAATACTTTTCAAAGAGAGCACAACCAGCGTAAAATATCAATTTAAAACTTATATATTAAATCACAAAATTGCATCCATTGGGATATATAGTAAATTTCTTGACTTGGAATCGATAAGTTTTTACGAAAAATAAAAATCCATTGTCATAGTCCGATAAAAACTTAAATACCTATTTTAACATTATCGTTTATCCCTTTATGAACTCTGAATAACATTTTTATTTAAAATGAGATGTGCTTTCATCAAATGCTGTTTTAAAAATCCATAACTATTTTTTAGTAGGTGTACAATAAGATACGAAAACAGAATACAATCAGATAATAAAAAGATATCACAATGAAAGAGAGATTGATAAGCTTACATTGTATTATATCAAGCTGCATTAATTACACTGTAGGGTGTTATTGTCTGGTCTTCTGGTCCACGTCTATCCACGATCACAAAGTTAATCCACACTTTGTCCACGTGTAAGCAATTTGTGTTAAATTTGAAAGCGGTTGCGTCTTACACTCAAACGTTACATTTGCTTTTAAACGTTTAGCTTTAATATGTATTTTATAGTATTGGTTAGAAAATCCTGCTTACATTAAACAAATAAAATCTGTGGTGGAATTAAAAAGAATTATTTCTTAACTGCAGTAGTAATCTTAGTCTAAGTAGCAGTGAAAGATACGGTATATTTACAGGCTTCATGGAGATTTTATATTCGAAACCATCCACCTTGATTAAACTTCAGAGACTGAGCTGGACTAGTCATTTCCAGTGAATGCCGAAACAAATCCTCATGTACTAAGAAAGTCCTGGAAAGACTCAAGAGAGGATAGAAGAAAAATAATTATTTATTTATATTTCTATATGTTCAGATGATGTGTTGGATACAAAATAATATAAGTTGAAAGTGAAAATTTTATAGTTCAGATATTTCGGTGTCGAGGTGGTTTTTTACCACAAGAAAAAAAAAGTAATTGATTTTTAGCTAGCCGTCACCAATCAATCAAAACCGATTTCATATAACTATCAAAACCGTAACCGCAATGATGATACGAAAACAGTGATTGAAGGATGTTTGTTTGAAATTGATGAAAATCCTGTATGCCAATAAATATTTATAAAATACTTATAATGTAGTTTTTTATACACTATAAACATACACAAACATCAATAACAATTTCAAAACAAAGCCGTAAACCACCTTTGGCTCATCTCATGGGAAAGTTTACGGAACTCATGTTATAACAGTATGAATGTTTGCTTTTTTTTCAAAGCAATACGTTTTATAAAAACTTATTAAATCTACTTGAACGAATTATTCTTTGTTTGAAACAAAAACAATTGTTATTTTATCGGCAAATATTTATAAAGCAATTTTATCCCATTTTTTTGTTTTGCTAACACTAAATCAGGCATTACAACATTTCTATAATCTTATATTTTTTGGCCTCTGTGGTCTAATGGTAATAGCTTTGCCTTAGAGATCAGGTGGGTCCTGGTTCAAGTCCCAGCATGGTCAATATCAAATTTAGATTTTTCAATCTAAATTTGTGATCTTGGACATGAGCACCATATAAAAATTCTCATTGATATTATCTCTTACGATTTTCCTATTTTAAAAATATTTGGTGCATTGGTTGTTAGCTGTAATGTCAGATATTTTTTATTATAAATTATAAAATATATTTAAATATTTAGAATGTATTTAAAAGAGGCCACTAAAATATATAAAAAATCAATTATTGATATAAAAAGAATAAAAATCGAGGCATTTTATATGTCAATCGATCGATCTAACGTTTCATGCAATCATAAAATTACTTACAGCTTGGCAAAATTGCCCTACACCCGAATATACAAATACTCATAACAGTTGTTTAGATTCGAAAACGGCGATAGTCTTGGAATAAAAATTGTACGTATATTTCTAGGACTGGTCGTGAGCCAATCTGTATTAATTAATTTAAAATATTTCAAAATATGCACTCCTAATGGAGTAACCAAACAGAGACCTAGTTGTAATTCAGTCTCTCAACTTCCCTCTTTTGGGAGGTTAAAAATATATCTAGGAAAAGACTATATTGTATACTATATAGGCTATAGACTGTATTGTATTGTTCTTGCTGCGTCTTGTTTTAAAGATCAGATTGGAAAACGGGAATATAAATATCATAGATCAATCAAGTTAAGAATGTTTTTGTACTGGAATTTGACAAACGCCTGACATCGTTGACCATACGGCGACAGTCCTTCCATCAGTCTTGGATTGAAAATATTTAATTGTATTACGGTACTCGATTCAAATGTCTGTTTCTGATTATAAGAAGAGGCTATCATTTTTTTTATGAATATTACAAATATCACAAACCGAAGTTTTCCAAACGTTTTCCACACCAACGGTTCAAAGTTGTCCAAGTCCCTGGGAAACTAATCAAAGAGCACGCACCAGTAGTTCGTTCGAAGCAGACATATTTTTGACAAGAGCATGTCCACGAGGCTATCGCTGTCAAATTATTCTCGCAATTATCTCGAATTGACATTCAATGGAGATAGCCACGTTTTATCTGCGTAGATAAATATGCAAATGACCGATATACGGTATTGAAATTCACCAGTCCTTTGATGGCCGACCATAGAAAGTTTTAACAATAAATTTTATTTCAATTTGTTCAGTTATTTAATATTTTTTATTGTTTGTAACAAATGGTCGTCTAAACATGTACTGAAGTACGGTTATATTTCACATTTTTAAGTTCCATTGAACAAAACCGCTCCTGATCACAATATAAAAAAGAAATGACTACCCTTAAAATATGATTCATTTTATAAAATATTACGTAACACTTCTTAATCAAGAATTGACAGTTAACACGATTGAAGTAAATACCACAATCGCTCAAGCTTCTTTCAAAGAGGGTGACTATATAAATATGGTTTGAGGAGAGTGCTAGAAGAAGCCTACTCGTATATTTGAAAAGGAGTATACAGAGATTTGGTTGTTAGTCAATCGCTCAACCTCTCTCTCTAGAGATGTGATGGAGTAATTCTAGAGTGATGCTGTGTGGAGAAGAAAGTAAAACGTTAACTCAAAAAACAGACATGCATGCCTATGGACATAGATTTTGTATTTACATACGAAATCTCTATTTCGTTATCACTGGTCTACAAGATCAGAAAGGAAAAATCAACGGAAAAAATAATGAATTATGTTCGTTAGATTCGTTTAAAACTATGCAATAGGAATGAAACATAAATTGATATTACAAATAATCTGTTTAGTTTAAATTCTTAATAAATATTCCACTAAAATTTCTTTCCAAATCAAAAATTGACTTTTTGTAAACAGAAACTTTAAAATAACGAATATTTATTAATTTAAATGTTTTACTGTTGATACTAGCTGGAAAGTTAATATAGTCAATATAATGAAAAAAAATGCTTCATGAATATTTCGCATAACTTTTTTAAAACAGTTCCGGCTTTTTGTAGCTAGTTAAAAATGCTACATAAATATTTATTCCATAATATTTTGCTCATGTCTTCATACAGTACTAATGTAAAGTATGTCTAAGTGAGCAAAATCAGGGAACCATTCAAAAATAACTGCAAAGCATAACTAACTCTTTGTTTATAATTAATTATTTAATTATTCATCAAACTGTATTTGTATGATTTTTGGTTTTTATGCAACACTTCCGCTCGAAGGCAGAAGGTTAAGCCGGGTTTTCCGTCGATGTGGAATATCTGCATCGCTTGTGGCTCTATTAAATGCCTGCATCCTGTATTAGACGCACGCCCGGTGTCGTCTATCTCCGCTGTGATGAATTGCGCTTCAGTACGAACGGAAGAGACGTGATCGTGGTGTGCAATCAGCGGCTGCTTGCCTCTCCACCAAAATAACTCCAATTTTGTACCTAGTTATAAACTTTGTCACTGCCTGTTTTCCAGCATATTTATTTGCGATGCTTACAGGAACGTAGATCGGTTTAATTGATATTATGAAACGTGAAAATTATAAACAAAAAGCTGTTTATATATCATGTTACTATGGGTAACGCTGAGAAAAATATTTTTTTTTTGAAAAATTATCTTTACAAACCTCCCACCACATTTGCATAATTAAAATAAAATTCAACAATCGTATACTAAAAAGGTCAGAATGCTATACCGCAAAGACTATTTTCAAATTTATTCCTTTTTAAAATTGCAATAAAATAATTTTGTTAAATTACGTTATTAAGAACCGACGATCATTGTGACTGATTATTGATTTATTGATTGAATTCACTTTTACTTGGTATATCCATTATAAAGGGTCAAATAAAAACTTTTTCATGTAAATTCCTTTCCAAAAATTAAAATTGACATAATCCATTGATTGTGATAGCGGCATATGAGAATAAAACCCAAAATGATAGCACATATGTAACTGAATACACGCTATGTAAATTGCAGGAAAACTAAATACCTAATGTACTACAATCAAGTAAACCTGCAAAAACTATTTCATCATTCACATTTGCTTCCTCGATCGAACACCACGTAGGGCCTACCAAAATCTATATAACTCCTCAATTTGTTTACTTTTTTCCAGTTTATTCTAGCGCTTAACTAAATTGTACCCAAAATACAAATGGTTTGAATAAGTGATACAGAACTCTACCATTGTATTATTAACGCGTAGACTTGCACAGTGTTTTTTTTTTGTTGTGGATATAATAGTCACAATATCGTAAACCTTTTGATAAAAAATAACTTGAAATATTTGCAAGGGGTTAAAAACATACTATTTCTATTCGGAGGTATTTTCTGAAGTATCGTCTACCGAAATTTGCGAGGATACGTAGCTAAAGATGTCAGTATTATCTTGGCTTTGAGCGTGATCATCAGAATTCAATTTGGACAAGGCAAACTGCAATTAGTATCGAATGTTAATTTTCACACTAGCCTTTCATAGCTGAAAACGGCACTTTCGCTGCTAAAATCTTCCAGCATGGCCGGACTAGTGATACGATGTAATGTTACTGTTGAAGTATACCACATAATACTAATTACATCCAATGAGAATGTCTGAAGATGGAAAATTAAATGAAACAGTAACTCAATTTAGCGCGACGAGGTAGATTTAAACTCATTCAAGCTTTTTTTATACCATGTCCACTCTCAATATAGATCATATAAACTTTTCTAAGAGAATTGATTGTTACTCAGTTGCTCAACCTCTCTTTTTCACAGACAGTAGGATAAGAAGGATAGAGCTAGGATAGGGGTAGTGGTTAGGTAATCATTTTCGCTACACGTCGTTTTTTTGATCGGATGAGTGGAAGGGAATTCTAGACATTACAAATATCTTTGCCAACGAACAGAAATCCATAAATAAATTTAAAAATCAATTTATGAAACTATCTGTACCGGGATTCGAACCCGAGACAATCGTAACTGAAGACTAGAAGAAGAAGAAGAAGTACGAACTATTTTTATTTCAAAGCACTTAAGTGTTAATAAATAGCACAGTTAGCTATTATGTCGTGGGTAACTGTTTATAAATCAGTACTGGTAATCATTTGATTGCTTTTATTACGAAAATTTCTCTAAATTGGATTTTGAATGTTATTTTTTTAAATAATTTTGCCTCGTATTGTTCTTTATGACAATACAAATTATTGTCTATTATCCAAATAAAGAGCGTTTACCGTTAAGTTATAAAAGGGACTGCCTATAACTCATAGCGCTGAGCTACAATACACATGGACAAATACTAACCATCGATTTATCCACTTTGACGGTGAACCGGTCGACAAAAGAGTAAATCCCCTTTATCCAAGAGGAGGAAAAGTGGGGAACACCGAATCCAGTAGTCTCAACCGTGACACTGTAACGCTCCACTCGCCGGCGGGGAATCAATCTTTCGACACAATAAACGGTCGGGAACCGTTATGCGCCACCACCGTCGACGCGTCGCCGTCGCCACTTTCCAATACGACTCCGGAGACGCGTAGGCAAAAATTTTATGGATAATGTGAGCTTTTTTCCGCGATTTAGCACCAGACCCCGGTGATATATTGCGGCCGGAAAGATTAACTCGGCTTTAGGATTTCAGATTTATGCCATTTTATTAATGACATGGTGGAACTTCGGAGTGCGTGACGGGAAATTAGATATTAGCATTACATTGGAAATTTTCTAATCACGTTATTTGAATGGCTATTTAAAATATCGACCACGATACAGAAAAACATTCATATACTACTTTCAGCACGAAAATATATTTTAAATATTTAATACCAAACAAAAATTTTATCATCAAAATTTTCCTTTCATTTATTTCTTCATACACATACACCAAAATAGCAACTATGTTTTTCCTTCATAAACTGATTATCTTATAAAAGACAGATAGAGAAATAAAACAGCATCATTACAATTATAACAATCTTAAATAAAATTTTGGTAAAATATCACCATATAAATAATTTTGAGGCTGTCAATCGCTTTTTTCTCCCTTACAACGAACTGTAAATGGAACGTTTTTTTATATTTTTTATGAATATAGATCTAATACAAAAAGATTTAATTTGTTTTAAAACAGTATTCAAAAATTTTATATCATGTACATATGTGGCCGAGTGATCAACACTCTAATGCGTCCGTGATATTTGGATCCCCAAATGAACACTTTTTGTTTTATTGCATGTTTCGTATATTTACATTCCTTAACACATATCCGATCCTTAAAACTTGACATAAGGAGAGCGATTACCAAAATACTAGTCCTTTTCTAGACCGAACTTTCTATCCATACCCTTCCGGAAAACTGAGATTGTATTATCTTTTCATTAAAATTACGCCTCCATAAAAAAATTCAAACTATGCTAAAGCTTCACCATTTTAAAATACTTGACGTTCTTAACAGACACTCAGAATTAACGGAATAAAAATATAAATCAAGTCATATTTGTTAATAAATTGTATGTAACGCTTTGCTGTGATCAACAAATTTAATTAAAATTATGCGCATATTTAAATCTTTGTAATATTATCTGCTCATTTTATTTCGAAATTTCTGCGAAACGAGTTCACAACTCCAGACATTTTGAGTATTTATCGTTTTGCTTTTCAACTTCAAACTCAACAGAATTAATGAAATGATCTAATTATATTTTGCTGGTAAAACTTTAAATTTGTATTAATAGTTAATTCAATTATCTTACTAAACATTAATTTTCTGTAAATTGTTTTTTTTACAAATAAAATGTTAATTAAATCAATCTGTGCTACCAAATATTTGCCGTAAAAATCATTTGATAAGAAAATAAATAGTATATTAATATTTAACATAAGTTACATGAATAATCTCCCATAATGATGCTAATCGTTGTTTATAATTAAATGCTTGTAAGTAAGCAGTTTTATTATTACACTTTAATACAAGCAATGTTTACTAGTCAAATTTGACCTAAAATATTAAATGAAATTCTACAACATTCTCATAATAGTGTACATAATTTATTATCCTGTATAGTTTATAAAATATAAACATAAATATAAACATACAACGCAAAAACTTTATATTTCATAACAATGACGTATTATTTTGAATTATATAAACTCACTGTGATATCACAGCATTAAATAATTGAAGGCTCAAGTGTCATAACTCAGAATCTCTGTTAATGCTTGTTTTCGGCAAATCAAAAAAACTGCTTTCATGCTACTGTTTACAATGCATAGTTTTATACAAATAAACTATGGAACAGAAGTTCTTTAGACAATAGGGCATTATAAAAAATACCAATTTTGAAAATGAACAACATTGTCGCATTCATTTTAAGCTATTTTATAATTTAAATGGTAGGTTTTAACACGAAGAGCAATGCTACATTTATAATTTTTTTTCACATGCTGGAGTTGTAACACTAGACCCTTGAATTTTGAGAAAATTTTATACAGATACATCAGAAGTGCAGCACTTTGAATGATTCAATGGTTCAACGTATTACATAGGTTTAGGCACCTTTTTGACTTTTTCCAATCCAATTTAGGAAAACGTGATAAACTTAATTAAAGATGTGAGTCCGGTAGTTTAACGCTGGACCTTTTCTTTGAAAGCTTCAGTCGTTACTCAGGGAGCTTTCCTTTCGGTCTGTTTGTGAGAATCTACTTCCCTTCCTGATATAGCGTCCACTAACTGAAAAATAGAGCCTCGCAAGATTGGTGCGGATTAGAGTGTTACTGGGAACAAATGAATCGACGAGTCACCCTCACGATACGGACCATTCCTTTCGCTTTATATTAAATATATAAGCAGACAAATGATACAAAGCGTTTATCTTTATTTGACGACGATAAGTCGTCGATAGAAGTGTTTGGTGAAATAGGAAAATTGTACTCCACCAATAACGTCTTGATATTTCCTGTTAAGTCATCATTGCCGTTTTTTTACGCTAGAATAAAATATCTTCCACTTTTTTTTTCAAATTCAATCAAATATAAGAACTACCAAATTTTTATACAGCAGGTGCTTTAAATTGATCAAAAGAAATTTATTTCCACCATTGTCAATAAACAAAACTATATACAAGTTAAGAAATTTTGACCAAAATAATATATACGAAGAAAAAATTAGTTGCATATTAATTAATGTTAGACACACAATCAAAAGCTTTGCCACTAAAAAGGCAGTTACAAAAATACGGTTATCTTATAATTTAAAAATCTTATACCATTTAATTTCAAAGCGATTTTTTCTTTAAGAAATAGTCTTTTTCTCTTATTCATATTGATATAAAAATTGCTTACTAAAAATGGCACATAACATATTACATTTAAATACTCATTTGCGCCGGATCATATTTATATATGAAATCTGTAAAAATAAATTGTCGTATTTTTTTTCAGTTGAAATTCTGCTCTCGGTTTAAGAATATTTTCTCATTTAGAAAATTATTATGAAACCATCGTACTGGAAAAATTACTCCCATTGGCTCTAAGCGAATAATCCAATAAAGTTTTTTAAACGATTGATGGTTGCCATGGAATTATTTTTTGCAAAGCTTGAAAATTTTTAACAAATAGTTTTCGATGAACTCATTCTCTTTATCATAATTTGAGATTTAATAAATTTTACCGAATGAAAAGAAATTTGAAAATAAATACTCTTTGAGTAATATTTCTGTAATATAATTTTTTATTTAACTTAAGATATCGACTGAAGGTGCCTGATTAAATTCCAATACAAAATTTGAATTTGACTCACTTGAACTGACTGTCAGTTCGAGTTCACCCATGTACTCTAATTCCTGAAGTTGCTAAAATGCGAAACTCGGGTCGTCAGTGACAAAACGTATAAAATAGTACAAATTTTGAAAATTCCGTTATTCCAATCGTTGTGTTGCTAATTGTGACACGTGTTTCACCTTTTAAACATTATTCCAGTAATTACACAGTTTTATTAATAAATTCCATTGACATGATTCATAGTAGGTAGTTTTATTTGCGTAAGATATTGTGATCCTATTCCAAACCTAAGCAAAAAAATCAAATTACAGAAAGTCACACCTAATTTGGTGAACTAAAAAAGTAGTATCAAAAACTCATATTTTTCTGATAAATTCTGCCTTGTAAGTTTCTTAATAAAAACTGATAATTGCGCATATCTTTGAATTCTTATGTAAATATTTTTCATTAGCTTGAATAATAATGTAATGATCTTTATGAAAAAATCTGTAAAATTGTTTGTTATACTTGTGATTAATGGAATCATGATCTCACTCAAAACAAAACCTATTTTAAATGTTGACATGTTTGTTGATATTGCATTTATTGGATATTGATTTATACATTTAACTGCAATCAGTTAAATAGATTTTCACTGCATATATCGGTAGATAATTCTGCAGCGAATTCTCAGTATCTCTACATATATGTCAGCGAGCATATACCTTATACCACTTCTTTTGCAATATTATTATCAAAATATTTACTAATTATAATTAAAATATACAACGTCGTTGTTCTGGAAGAAGACACTAACTGAAAAATACTAGTTTTGAATAATTGGACTTCGAAGTTTGACAAATGTATGAAATGCTATACCATTTTCATTTTGTTTGTTTGTACAAAAGTGTGTTTAAGCAAAAGTGTAATTTTTAAAAATAAGTTTATTATTCCATACGATAGAGTTTAAAATAAGAAACATCTTTGCATAACTAACTCAATATGTAATTTTTTCGATTTAGTATTTTATTTCCAGAATAACGACGATATTATTGTTTATAAAAGTGTACAGAATCAAAAACGTGTTTTAAAAGATCCCCAATTTTTATAAAATGTATTTTTGTGAACACTTTTAAAAAGATGTTTTTTTATTAATGAAATTTTCTTATCTTCAAGTCAATGCACAGATTTTTTTTCAATCGATCCGCCTATAGTGGTGATAATATATTATTAAATTGTATATACATTATGTTGTATACCTTTTCACAGATTCATTCAACAATTTTGATATGGATAATTGGTTTGTAAATCTTTTATTTTCTACTTTCATTTTAAAAGCGTATTATACTTACTTTACTGCAATTTTCATTGAATGCTTAAAACACTATTTATTTTCTATCTCAATTTCTTCAACAGTCTAAATATATTATTATTGATATGCGTATCGCCAGAATGCATACCAGATGAAATTTGTGATATTGACATTTCTAAATAAATATACGCAATATACGACGTGTGTCCGATAACGATACGGAAATATGAAATATCTCGAATATTTTTGCGATATTGAAGTCGTTCATGGGAAGAAACATAAGAAAAGAATTTGCAAACCAACATTATTTCTTCTGCCTAATCATAATCTTAATTGTTAAGCATGCATTGGAATTTATAGTAATATATTATTTTGCCTCATGCGATAACACGAATCCATGTTGGCAAAAAAGGATTAATTTAACTTCTAATAATTAGTTTAGCATAATGGATCAATACGAGGTGATCAATTAGCAATAGATTTTTCGTTATTTCGGTAACTTATAACAACTGTATATAACAACGACATCTTTTGGTGCGTTATAACTGATCCTACAAAATAATCAAGTATATGTATAACTAGGTAAATGTTAGAGTCGAATTTCAAATGAACGCATATTTTGGTTGAAACGTTACCAAATTATACCCAGACACATAGCACTAATAAATACCACACGAATTCAAACACTGCATTATAGTTCAAACTGAACCCTCATATTCCTCGGCAGTAACATAATACCCACATGTGTTTACGATTGCTGTACGATTTTACCTGCCCGTTCTCTCGCTTTTGTACGTGTCCATGCTTAACATCTGTTTATGATTTTTACAAAATTTTCTCCACTCGTATCTCTTTACGGCATTTTTACCGTAAATTTTAAAGTTACGAGCTTTAATGTCAAGCCAAGCATTTCACAATTTACGTACGTGCTGTTTAAAAGTAGAGTTTCCACGATTCTTTCATACATAAAAGTTTTCGGTGAGTATGAACTTTTTAATTCTTATCGTTTACATTGTGTTTTTTCAATGCGAATCAATATGTGCTGGTTTCAGACTACATTGTGAAAATATCCAATCGTTGTTATCCAAAATATTGATATAAATTAATTGTGTATTATTGCATATCGATTGTGGAAAGAAAAAAGGACGTAACCCAGACACAAAAATATTGTGTATTGTCCAAACAAAACGTGTTGCAAAACGTAAATTGTATACATTGTGATTATCGCAAAAAAACATATGTAAAAGACAAAAGGATAAGTCTTTTTGCTTTTCTGCAGTCGATATATAATATGTTTAAATATAAATATATAATATGTATTTGCAAGTTTTATGTGAGCTATACACAATATTTTTTGGTGTCAGTTACGTCCTTTTTCTTTTCCAAAGTCGATATCAAAATTAGCATGCTACATTCTTCAGAATTAATGTGATATTTATATTCTACTATTATAAAATACTTACACATTTTTTAAGCCATGCTCTTTCTCAAATGTGGAGAATATGGACTTCTAATGGAGTATCTCAACTGAAGTTATTTGTAACAAAAACTGTTTATAAATCAGTTTCCCAGCATTTCTTTTTTCGATGAAAAAAAGTGGTTTTATGAAATAAGAAGTTTGTCTCCTCAGATTTAAAGAACAAAATATAGATGGAAACTTGTTAGAAGTAGATTATCAAAAATGAATATCATGTAATATAAGGAAAAGACTATTAGTTAGCACACGAATTCAAACACAGTGTTAATATATTAATTGAATTGGCATTTGTTTTTAGAACTTCATTTTTAATATGATAAATAACAGTATTTAGTTTTACAAGTATTATTGATTTATTCTTTTATTAGACAATGGCGTTAAGCCAAAGTAGCTATCATCAAACCTACAAATTTTTTGAAACTAAGTACTTTGTTATTGAATCCTATTACAGTGGTTAATCGCAACACTTGGTTTTCAAGATTAAATAGGAAACCATCCATACAAGTCATTAAATAAATTATTGGAAAATTTACGATACCCCAAAAGTGTTCAACATTGTACAACTCCGGCCGGTTATTCAATCAATTTTATCTCATACTGAAAAACTAATTGAAAATGAAAACCTTAACTGGGCACCTGATGGCATAAATATATTATTATCAAGATAAGTTCCTAGTAATTTATTAAGCCAAATGTAGGGATGTTGTGGTAATTACACGCCTATCAATCAGACCATCTCAGGTTTATACCAAGCTGCTGATCAATATCGGTTTATGTATTTGGGTCAGGCCGCAATTGTTTTCAATGATTTTATTTGAGGATTACTTCCAGTCGCTTTCAAAAATCGAGTATTTGGGTACTGTTACATTATTCAACCAGAGCTTTCCTCTTCGCCCCGGAAGCGCGACGCAGCGGCGTGACGTTCCGTTATAATTTCCTTGCACTGGAAACATGTTGTAAATTAGCTATTTAGCATTATTATTGTAAATAAAATTAATCAAGAATAATTTTTTAACACTTACTATTGTTTCTTAGTTATATCGGACTTATTTTTTTTTTTTTGTTGCAATGCACAGGTTTTATTTTCAGTGTAATATCTGTATTTCTCCATATTCTGATTTAAAATTGACATAAAATGTAACTTATCAATCTCTTTTATAACATTTTAATAGGACGCTTTGTATAAGAAGAATGAAATTTTAAATTAAAATGTTTTATCGTCAAGCATTATTTGTCGACTAATCTATTTAAAGGATTTTTCACTTTTAAGGTGTTAACTGTCAATTCTTGGTGGAAAGACATTATTTTTAAAAAATAAAACACAATTCATTTGTACTACTTCCACATATTTATAATGATCAAGACCGGTTTCGTTCATCACGAGTTGTCATCAGTTGATAATGCTCGTGATGAGCAGTACAAATGAATTGTGTATTATTTTTTAAAATAAAGGATTTTTGTTGACGTTTTAAGCATTTTAAATCATTCATAACTAAAAAACATTGCATAACCTTAATCGTCTCGAAAATGAGGTTTTTCATTAGTGGTTTTTGTATTCATGTTTTCAAAATAAGGCTTTCATTTCAATACGCCAAAGGTTATTTGGAAAATATTTGTACTGTGGAAATTTTTAATTACATTCATTTCATGAAAACAAGACTCCCCCTTACGTATAATATTATGGAGATACAGAAAAACTGAGATTACTAACTTACTTATGTAATAACTAACTTAAAGATTACTATTAAAATTATAAGACGTTTGTAATTGATGTACCTCAAAAATATTATTCCCTTAAGAGCAGTGAAAAAAGAAAAGCAGGCTTCCCTTTAATATGCTTAAAATTTCACGTTTTCTAGAATGCGTATAATTTATTTGTCATTTTTTTTTAAATTTGATATCAATAGCTCATTATATTTCTCAAAGAGAAAGCAAAACATTTTAATGAGGGATAAAATATTGTTTGGTAATTATAAATAACGAATAAATTTGATTTTCATTTGGCTACGCGGCGTTTAACACAAATTATAAAAAAGTAGGAATGGTAGAGGAATTTTACGATTTCCATTTTTATTTTCGAATAAATAAATCTTTTCAACAATAAAAATACTATAAACCTGTTTTTTCGCTGACAAAACGTATATTTTCTGGGAAGAGTTCTTGTGACAGACAGACAGATATTTACATGTATTTTCTGCTATACAGTGTAGACCAGTGGTTTTCATGTACGGCCAGCAGAGGATTTCCGTGGCCACCAACGTTTCTATAGTAATAAATATTGATATTAAAAAAGTAGTAATACAAAATAAATTCGACGTTTGTTTATTCGTATGGCCTACATAGACGATTCGAAAACGTATTTGTTATAAACGAATATTTTTAATAAAATATTGATTGTTTTGTAATACTTTATGGCTACAAAAATACAAGTTGGAAATTTTAAAAATAATTAGAGAAAATGACCCCCACGAGCGGAAAAACTCCTTGCTAAGCAAGCCACTACCAAGATATTTAAATGTCTTTTATTGAATAAACTTATATGTTGATCAATTTTTTTAGAAAATGTATCGGCCTAGTATTTTAAAACACGATTGAAAAATTTGGTGCGGCCACGAGACATTTCAATAAAACCACTGATAATATGGCCACGGAGAAATTTTCCGTGAGAACCATTGACTCTTCCGATTTAAATATAATAATATATAATTTAAGACATCGACTGAGGGTGCTTGATGGAATTTCAATATTAAATTTGGATTATTGAGATTTTGTACACTTCCATGTATTTTGTCACTAACGACCCGGGTTTCGCCTTTCGGCATCTTCAGGCATTCGAGCACACGAATGGACTCGAACTGAGAGACAGTAAACAGTGTCTAACGCTTATATAGAAGATAAAAATGCGACAAATATCATTTACGAGGCAATACATTATACGTCTGAGAGCCACACCGATACCTGAGTTAAAAATTTCGGAAATCGTCCTAATCCTTATTTTGTAAACACCATATTAACAGAGTGACGAATTGCCGAAGGCGAATTACCGCTTTTCAACTTCTTTTAGAAATACCAGTGATTTTACAATTATAATAGTATTGTGGGTTTTGACGGGATGTAATTCGACGAATGGGTAAATATATACAATCATTCCACATTTGGTGACATCTGTTAGGTGTTTCAACGTATCGGATATAATAGCGGAGAAATAGGAAGGTTCAGCTGTTCATTCAAGATTGGTAATGAGTTTAACTGGGCTCTATTAATTTCTAAAATTTCCTGATAAAATAATTTATGATCCCCCATGTTTTTATGCAACAGTTTAACCCCATCATCCGCATTAAACGTATGGTTCTCCATTAGCAAGTGATTTGCGAATGTCGAAGTTTCTTTTTTTAATCTAAAGGCAGCTAAATGTTCTGATACCCTTATATCTAATGTACGTGTGGTTTTACCCACATAGAAATGTTGGCAATCATTGCATTGTAATTTATAAATACCAGATTTGTTCTTAAAGTTTACTCTATCTTTATTGTTAATAAGTAATTTGCCTAGAGAGTTTTTGCAATAGAACGCCATTCGCAAATCACTTGCTAATGGAGAACCATACGTTTAATGCGGATGATGGGGTTAAACTGTTGCATAAAAACATGGGGGATCATAAATTATTTTATCAGGAAATTTTAGAAATTAATAGAGCCCAGTTAAACTCATTACCAATCTTGAATGAACAGCTGAACCTTCCTAATTCTCCGCTATTATATCCGATACGTTGAAACACCTAACAGATGTCACCAAATGTGGAATGATTGTATATATTTACCCATTCGTCGAATTACATCCCGTCAAAACCCACAATACTATTATAATTGTAAAATCACTGGTATTTCTAAAAGAAGTTGAAAAGCGGTAATTCGCCTTCGGCAATTCGTCACTCTGTTAATATGGTGTTTACAAAATAAGGATTAGGACGATTTCCGAAATTTTTAACTCAGGTATCGGTGTGGCTCTCAGACGTATAATGTATTGCCTCGTAAATGATATTTGTCGCATTTTTATCTTCTATATAAGCGTTAGACACTGTTTACTGTCTCTCAGTTCGAGTCCATTCGTGTGCTCGAATGCCTGAAGATGCCGAAAGGCGAAACCCGGGTCGTTAGTGACAAAATACATGGAAGTGTACAAAATCTCAATAATCCAAATAATAATATATATATAAACTGCAAATGTGGAATCTCGAGTTAAGTTGGTGTACGACCACTGGGGGAATTCAGTCACTCATCTTTTTTTTCGGAGAAGATAAAGATAGAAGGATAGAGCTGTGGAAGAACCGGTATTTAACTATTTACTCTCTCTACGCCCCGTTTTTTAAGAAACTGATAAAAGGTGGGTGGGTAGATATGGAATCGTTTTATAGGCATCTCATTATAACTTTTTTTCGTGAATTAAATAAAGCCCACTTCTCTTCAATCAAATAAGATTAACACTCAAGAATGTCTACTCTCAGCTACATGACCAGAAAATATTATGCTTTATAGTATTTTGGAACGAAATAGTCATTTATGTTCATAAACCGTACAACACAAATAAAACGTGCTCATTAATTAAAAATATTCGATTGTAAGATGTCTCAATGAATTATTAAGACCGGAACCTATGGCGATTCATTATGTTACTTTATATAATCCGCGCCAGTTTGTGGTGTGTTTTTTTTTTATTTAACACCACTTAGGCGTCGGTTCTATTATACCAATGCATATTAAATAAGAGCTAAAGAAAGCAGGAAACGTAAAACCATTGCCTCAAGAGAATACCTTTAAAATTTTCTCTGATGGTACCTACAACATGCAAAGGTTTACGACAAAAGAATTCATATTATCTACCAAAAAGCTTTGCATGATACCTATATATTATATTTATTAAAAGTTCTTTGCACAGATGAATGCGAAACAAATGGGATAATTTAAGGCCGTTCCATTTCCGAGTATTTAAATTATGCGCCTAAAATTACGACCAGAATAATAAGTAGGAATTTTAATACATAACGTAGATATCTGCTTGTAGCAACATAGTCATAGAATTACAGCATATTCTCATTCAGAAGTTATAATAATTTCACGAATTTTCTAAGTTCAAATAAAATTATAAGTCATATAAAACTTTACCATTTCATTTTTAACTATGGTGAGAAGTAATACCAATGTTTTATATGAGTACATAATTAGTTATTTTTAAAATTTCAGAAACACTTATATCTGATGTATTATAACTAATTAATACGGAATTGTCTACTAAAGCCAAAACTCCGTTATTCATAATTAAATAGGAGAATTTTCGAAGAGTGATTTTTTGTTGTTTTGTATAAATATAAATAAAATAAATATAGAAGTATATTATATATAAATGGTGCAATATTCAGCAAATTGGCATATGCATATCTTGAAATTTAAACCGATTCAAATGTACATATAATAGGTATATATTATTATATAATCGAATATAACCCTCCTCCCCTCCCAACCCCACTTGATGTCATCCACTATTATATCGACACTCCCTACGTATAACCCCGTATCTGCAATCATAAGAACTTCCAGGAGTGCATTTCAAAGATTCATAACGCAACTCACCACATATTTTTTTCAATAAAAACAGTTTTTACTCTCTCCCAAACAATTTTATTTTTTATCGTTACATCAATTGGCCAAAACACCATCGAATTATAATGATGTGTGAATGGGGTGCGGCGCGCCTAATCATCGACTTGTAAGCGTTAAAACTGCAGAGGTTGTAAGCCTGATAAACATGCACAGATCGTTTTTTATAACTGGTGACTCTTTGATTGAAACATGAATTATATTATGTTACCAGGATATTATTCACAATTTTTCCACTATAGAGTATTTGTGTCAGTTAAAGAATTTACTAAATTACTATTTTTAGTGATACGAATAATGAATGAACACAACTCCTTATTGTCAAGCTCTCCTAAATGAAAACGTTTAAATATTCACTTTCTACTCTTCAATATTAATAAAAATAAAAAAATCTTAATAACGTCATTTAAATAGTATATTCATAAATAAAGAAGGAGACATTGTTATATCAGAGCAATATTTATCAATGCCAACATACTCATGAAAAGGAGTTAGGATATTAAGTTATCAAACAATTTATTAAGCATGATTAAAATCTACAGTTATTCATATTGCAGAACGCCCGCCCCTGAAAACTCTCCGGCGAAGTATTTTAATGCTCGTCGATGAATATTTTGACCCAAACTAGACAAATAATAAAAACCTTAGAAGTTGCAATACTGTTTTTAGCTACATTCACACCCTACTGTTTACATCAACAATCTATTTATAACAGTTCACCCACTCTAAAAAGCAGAATCTTATAGTAAGAATTAATATTATACGTGAATTCGGTTTGCAACAAGAATAGTATTCGCACAACACCTGGACCATACCAACGATTTTATCGTATCTTTTTACCTGAAAACATTAAATGTAATTCACGTGACCTTAGTTATGTCTGATAGTGTAATGTGTAATAATATGAGTCGTAAAAATAACTTCAAAATAAGTATGTGTTATATATAGATTAATTAATTTTTACGGAGTAATTCGCGAATTTAATAATATATGTCTTCATAAAAAAACAGCAACTGTGGCTTTTTATAGTGTTTCTGAAAATCGATGAATGAGATTGTAAATCGAAGAATTAAATACATCCAATAAGAACTAAATGCTGTCCAAAGGAAAGATTTCGAGTTGCTTTTTAAATATCACTCGATGAAATATTTATTTTTAAATTACAAAAACCTACCAGTTTGGTATTATCATCAAGAAAAGATTAGAAGGTTTGAGTACTTTATATTTAATGGTTTAAAACTAGCATTCCGAATTCTGTTTACAGTTTATTTATTTGATAGAAAAAAAAGAAAAAATCTATTAAACTTGTAAAAAATGTGTAATTCAAATTCTACTGTTCAAAAATTCAATCAATACTATTTATTTAATACAGAGCATCTTTGTTTCCAACATTAATATGCATATTTGAATTAAAATTAAGCCTAAAATATTTCATAAAATATTCATTCGATTTCACTGTTATGCCAATAATGCATCAATTTATACAAAACCTTACTGAAATATTTTTCATAATATTGTAATGAAAAAATAATCGAATGTTGGCCACAATGCAAATATTTCAACAGAACACTAAACAAAAATTTAGTATTATTTTTTTACGCTTGCTTAATCATTACGAATGCTTAATCATTTTTTGATACGTATTTTATTACAATCCGCATAAAATAGCAAGAATCCAAGTGAAGCGTCAGTCGATTTAATCGAGAACTGTTTGGATGTTGCTTAACTTTCTTTTCGTTGTGAAGAGGAGGAAATAATGTTAGGAAAAAAACTAACAATAAGATTATTCGCTCGTTTTTAATATTGGATGAGTGATGATTAGGGAGGGATTCAACGACATTCATGCTTTTGGATGCAAATCCATAAATCTAATAAAGATCAATGTTTGAAAGCGTTTATTCGGGGACTCGAACCTTTGATCAAGTTATAAACCACTCTGCCACAGTATCGACAATAATTACAGGAATCAGTGAATACATTGTCAGATACTGGTGAGTATTCCATCAACTTTTTTTATTTGTTTAATGAAAATCTTATTAGTAATAACTAAGATTATGTAAGTGCTTAAGAAAACTGAGAAGGCACACAATTTTAAGTATGTTAATGAGCACTTCAAAATATATTACTTCTCATAACTATAATATGAAATAAGCTTATTAATTCATCAAGTTAGTGCTCAAGCTTTTAGAGGAAATGGCTTTACAAGTTCTAGATATTTGTTTCTCAAACTAAATTTTATTCTTACGTTTTCCATCTACAGAATAATCATGCTCGATGTTTAGTTTTCATTGGAGTTCATAATAATTTATGTGATTGAACTCGAAGAAAATTTTGTAACTTTTCTTACGAGAATAATAACTTGATATAAAATTAACTAACTCACCGTTTTTGAAATAAATAAAGAAAAAGTTACAAAAATACTAAACTATCGTTCTTTATTTAGTTATTTTTATAATATGAAATAATTATTAATGTTTTTATTTTTTGTGGCACAAAAAACTAAAATTTCGAATCAACTCCGAGAATTTATTCATTTTTAGTTTAATTTTTATCTTTATTTTTGTTTAAAAAGTATACAAAACATGGCGTAGTCGACGGTGCGCAAAATTGTGTCCATTTAAAAATATTTTGCTATCAAAGAACATACCCCATTAACCTGTATGCAACGCACAAAATCTTCTGCTTTATTGTCAAAATAGTTCTATAGAGTAAAGTTATTACAGCTTATGTCAAAAAAAGATGTTCTGAGAGCGATATCACTAAAAACATCTCACTATAAAAAGCAAGTGGCATAGGGAAAGTAGATTTCACAGATAGGGTGAGATTGTTTGTAAATCATGTATTGTTAATAATATTATTCACTTATAAAGAAAACAATGAAATACAAAGTTTAACATCGAGTCCATTCGTGTGCTCGAATACCTGAAGATGCCGAAAGGCGAAACCCGGGTCGTTAGTGACAAAATACATGGAAGTGTACAAAATCTCAATAATCCAAAAAGAAATACAAAGTGTTCAACATAATTCACTTTTAAGTTGTCAATTCTTGGTGGAAAGGGATTCATTTTTAAAAATAATTTGTATCATTTTCTGTTAATTTTAGTCAAATCTCTTAAACTAATTGTTTGATATACCTACCTTGTAATGGTGTAACACTAGATTTCATATAAATAGCCTTGTTAAGATTTATGTTATTAGTTGATTGGCAAATTAATCCAATTTTTTACATAATAAAAGTGTCTGTACTTCATAATATAATATGTATAGTAAAATCTTTGTTTGATGATGTGTTCTGGTATTGTACTTCAACTTTTCATCAACCTACTCTTCTGTTTTTACAGTCGTGTTGTTTCTCATATGTATTTTTACCCAGTATTTTTAGTGGCTATTTTTCTTTCTGGTAATATTATCAGTCTGTTGCCATTTAAGTATGGTAGTTAACAGTACTACGTCACATACTATTGCTTTGTTCTGATTCATCATTTTTTTTGTTCCTTATGCTTTGCACCAATCATAAAACTGCTCATATAACGCTGTTAAAATCTGAGGTTTTGTACTGCTGTTCCATCGAGAGTTGATTACATGCAGTACCCGAATACAAAAACCGAACATGTAAATTGTAATTAATGTAAAAGTCCAAATGTGAATCACATAATAATAAATCATAAAAAACACATTGGTTTAAAACTAATTATCAAAGTTAGTTTGTTTTTGCAATAAAATAAAATGCTTTATCGTTTAATTTTGATTTTTTAAGCGTAAAATAGTATGTAAACGAATCAAGTAGTAGCATTTAAGCTTTATCAGTTTGCTTTTTGACTACTGTCGCCGATAAGACACATTTTATGTTTGCAGATTATCATTCCACGTATGTCTCGCAACTTAGAGTTGTCATTAGTCTTCTCGGCTGGGAATCTTATATGACAGTTCAGAAGAATGAAATATTTCTCAAAGATGCTTTGTACATCTTTTTATAATATATTAACTTCTCGTCTCTAATGCAATCGCACAAAACTATATTGCAAATACTAGAATCACAATAAAAAATAAATTTTATAAACCAATGCAATGCAAACACTTTTTGATAATAAGTCACTAAGTTTAATTCAAATTCAAGTCACTAAGTTTAATTATATTACATTACTGCTAAATTTCACAACAAATATCGACTGTCTTTAAGTGTATTAACTGTAAATTTGTTGTGGAAAGAAATTATATTCGGTTAAAAAAGATTATCTTTAAAGTACTTTCACAATCGTATAATATATTACGAACTGTACTTCTTGTGTGGCTCATTCAGTGGTGGATCCACGGGGGCCATGGGGACCATGTCCCCTCCTGAGGAATAGTTATTTGGTATGTAAAATGTTATGCTATTATTTTTCAAATGCTCTTCATTTAAATAAATATATTGTAGTTCTCTTTATTTTTTATTTATATTCATATGTGTATATATTGATACATTATGTTTCTTAATGTGTGTGTATTTTTGAATTGAAATAAAAGAATGTATAAAGTTTATTAATCCATTAAAATTTCACATTTTTCTAATTTATTAAAACTTTAAAGTTTTATAGATTACATACTAAATTATGTATTGTCTTTTTTTATATCGTTATATTATTTTCAAATCATCTGTTTTTTAATCTGTTATTTATGCATCATGTTTATTTTCAAATTGAATGGCTAGCCCCTGGAACAATTTCTGGATCCTCCACTGGACTCATTGAGGGACAGAATCAGTTAATAATGCTCCTTCTATTAATGAAACTGGTTTAAATCATAACATTAAAGTTTTAAATAAGTACAGTAAAATTGTTTTATTTTTTTTAAGTAGATTATTGTGTACAAGCAAAATTAAAAACTATTTCATTTCCAAAATTAATTTAGAAAAATCCATCATTTCATTTTGTGTTCTGTTGACGCTATTAGATTTTCTTTGCAGTTATATGGCTAACTTCACAGCCATCTTACAGATGTCTCTGTCTCGACCCCTCTTTCTCGAATCGTTGACACACTGCCTCTTAATGCTTTTCGAATTTTCAACTGGGCTTCCTATGCCTTATGGAAAATACAGATTACTCACACCAAACTGTTCATAAAATTCTTTTTGCTCCTGAGATATTTACTAATAATTGAGATTATCTTCCTTGATGTTTTCTTAATTTCTGGATTAGTACTTTCTTGCTTCTCCGTCAAAGTGCAGATCTCACGTTGATAAATGTATGTCAATATTCTATATATATTCTTTATCAGATTATTATTTTATATTTTAATATTTTATAAATATCACTTTCGAACCGATTTTCCAATTCTCTTGGGGATTCCGATATATGTGATAATTTCTTTTCTTACCACCCATACCCTTAAAAAATATGCTCGTCCTTATGTTCTAATCTTATTCAAATAACGATGTTAAGGGACTGATTTACAACCAATTATCTTTAAAAAATTTGTTAAAATCCCCGATAAAAAGTCCATAACATAACATTGGAAGCGGTCACGATTCAAAGCAAATTACATACATTATTTAATAATTACTAAAAGTTCTTATAATATTATTAAAACGTACACATGGATTCAACGTTTCAAGTATAAATACGGTAATATCTATTTCTAAATTCTACGTAGCCCTATATTCGCTAGAAGATTAAGATTACGTTTCGTAGGCTCGTCCTCAGAACGCAATTATCATTTCACCTTCCACCGTAACTAATTGTATAATTAAAAATAATATCTATCATAATTCTAGTTGATAATTTACGCAAATGTTGATTGAGTTTTCCATTTAAAATTAATGATTAACTTTGTAAGCGATATAAACTAATAAAGGAACCGAAAGCTCTCAGAACATGACCACGCTGAATAAAGCTCCGATAACTTCTTATAAGTAAAGTAGCTTAAACAAAAGGAAAAATCTTGAAAAAGACTCGAGGGTGAATATAAAAATCGACTCGTCAAATTTTTTTCGCAAAGCTTTTAAAGTTGTAATATTCAAATTAATTTACGTGTTTTTTGTTTTGAAAGTTATGCAAAGAAAATGTGCGTGTATTTTTTATTACATAATTGGATTAATTCACTCCACCTGATTTGGTTGATTCAATGTTCAGTATCTGTAAACATCGCTGTTTATTAAAATGCAGATTTTTCAGCATCCGCCACTTACTTATATATAAATTTTTTAGTAAGTTAAAAATAAAAATAATACAAATAAGATTTTATTAAAAAATATTTAGCGGTTTTGATTAGTGAGCATATCCAAATAAATATCAGACGTCTATTTAAGCTTGTTGCAACAGCAAATCTTTTATTTATATAATTAGACATTTAATATGCCGTGTACGAAAGGCAGAAATTAATACTTTTACACATATTTTCATAGTTTTATTATGGCATATTTAAGAAAAAAAACGGTCATTGTAATCAACCGGCTTTAATTATTTGCCATCTATGATGTTCACTTCCATAATAGACTTAATGTTTTACAAAGCATTAAATCTTGAGTAAGTGCTATGGTATAGTACAACCTTCTTTTCTAAATAAGTTAGGATTAGAATGAAATGGATTCTTATAAAAATTCAGCTCATCACTATCAGTTTTTCAGGATTTTTTGGAAAGAACTAAAACCATTGTAAATATTTTAATTCAAAAATGGATTTATAAATCACTGTAAAACTAAGGAACCAAAAAATTTGATGGCAAAATCATTATACAGGGTTTTGTTTTTACATCTATTTTTAAATATTCATTTACAGGTAGTATGAAAATAATTGATTAATATTTTCTCACTAATTTCATATTTGTATCATATTTTTTTACATGTGCACTCATAATGAAGCTTATCTCAACAAAAAATATTCTGAGATAACTACTTGTTACTCAGTTACTCAACTTCTCTTTTTTTTTGAAAAATGTAAAGATATAAGGGCAGGAATAGTAGTTAGCTTATTGGTCACGCTACATTCCATTTTTAGCATCCGATTCGATTAAAAGATCAATATATGAAACGCTCCGTACTAAAATTCGATCGCGTGAGTACCGTAACCGATGCTAACGAACTTGACCACTTGGGTAAAGGCCCAGCATGTTTTATATAATACAAATATTATAATAAAAATCATAGTTAATAACGATTTTTTATAAATATTTTAAATATATAATTTCATACATATATGACAATGAATGTCAAGTGGAGGTTTTATTAAGAAACAATAATGAAAATGAGACAGCGATGAGGGTACAGGTAAAATTGCCTTTCTGATGCAAAGAGACCGCAAGGTATTCGAGATAGCTTACTAAAGTTAAGGTGCTCATTTATTTAAGTTTCTCGTTAGCGGCTGTAACGAGTCATTGATTTTCGATGATCAGTCCTGAACTAATGTTTGAATAATGTAACACCCCTAGTAAGATTGGGCCCGAGCTGAAATTAACTGGGCGCTGATGTTACAGGTAAACCCATTCTGCGTGTAAAGTAGGGAAAGTGCCTTCGATATGCGTACAAAGAGCTTATATCATCCCAATATAAACGGCAAAGCAGTTTTGGCAGATAAATGTCCCTTAGGGACGCAATGCGAAGGGTCTGCTTGATTTTGAAGGTGTACGTGGGTGCACATACATACATTTTGCTGATCTTAAACGATTACAAACTTTGCTTTCTCATTCACAAATCGATATACGTAAAATGTTTGTTATAGCCGTAATTTGTATGTGTAATAATATACGGGTATACTAGGTGACAAGTCTAAGCCTTAAAATCAATAAATTATGAAAGGTTTGATAATGAAATTTAGTTATTTTGGAATATATCGTATATTGTCACTGCAGGATTCGTTAATAGAATTAATATTTTAGTGAAATTGATAATATTTCGTTACCTTACTTTGAAAAGGTTCTAACTGCACTTAACAATGTTTTGAGATACGAGCGTTTGAAGTTTTGACTGATCATATTTTGTATTTCGAAGGAAAAAATGTATTTTTAATTAGTGAGTTATCATATGTTTATATATATTAATATTTTACTAGTTTTTCGTATAATTTATTTTACCTAAAGCCTTTATGGTAGAAAATAATAAGTATCTAAAGCTTTAATTAAAACTGACAACAATAGCTTGTTTCAAAAGGTTTTATCGGATATTTCAATTTTATCAAACAAAATGTTCTGATTTTTGAGATATTTATTATTATTATATATTATCATGACTTGCTGAACCCTATAAACTAACAGTAATATTATAATTCAACAGAATAATAATACATATATGCTTTGAATGTTTGAACAAACTCAGCTAATTTTCGTCATTGGCCATATCGATAGAACAATCGATACTAAAGGGAAAAACACACACCAACCATCGAGCAAAGAATGTTCGACATGACGTTAAAACCTTTTCAAAAAGACTGTGACGTGTATGTTTTCTCTGTGAGATTACAATAATCAGTTATATTGTTTCATAGAACCGTATAAAACAAATTTATCAAACAAAAATCTCTGGATATTACTTCGAAATACTGCTAACTCCCTCATTGAACATTATATGATTCTGAAATCAACGTATATGGTAGAATGTGGCTGATACAACATTTTCCAATCAAATGGTCATTTTTGGCCAAAATGTTAGTTAGAACCTTTTCAAAGTAAGGTAACGATTTATAAATATGCAGCTTAATAAATATCATTTAAACATCAGCCAACAATGCATTGATTAGATTGAAATTCACTTGGCTGAACTTCATTATAATAGGATAAAGTATCAATGTATTTAGTTGATAGCTATTTTGGCTTAACATCATCGACAGAAGTTTTTATAGTTCGAACGATGGCTGAAATAGCTATCAACTAACTAATAAAATTTTGTATAACTAAATACTTCGATATTTCATTTTGGTTAAAAAATTAATACCAAAATCGTGATAATATTTTTCTTATTTTTATGAAACAACAAAACAACACATTTTACAGTACATTTTGTTCCCATTCTGACAAAATACATACAAACATAAACATATAAGTGTATTTTAAAGTAGAAGGTAAACATACTAATTCAAATAATTTAGTTCCCACTTAATAAATTAGAAATATATTATACTGACCATGTTGGACTCCTCATTAAATACAACGTTAAGTATTTGACAGAGTCTAACCGTAAGTCAATATCAAAAAAATAAATGCAGAATGATGGCGTAATGAGAGGAATAATAACTAGCTAATCGCTCTTTCTACGAACGCTTTTTTTAGAATTACCGAATACGGAAAGAAATGATAACGTCACAGACATCAATATGAATGAGTTTGTGTTCAAATTTAGACATACAAATTCCAACTCTCGCTTGCGTATGGTAAACAGAAAACGTTTATTCGTAAATTTATTATATGATAAAATTATCAAAAGTAATAAAAATGCTAAATATCACATACCATAAGCAATTTAGAGTATGAATTCCTTTCAGAATATTTGAATTTGTAATAATTTTAAAACAAACAGGTTTATATTTAATTTATAAACAATTTAACACTTCAATACTTTATGAGAATTTTTTGGAGCGTCTTTTATTGGAATGGCCACAATATTGCGCTACGTGTCTCGATGCTGAGCCAGTCGTACAACATTAACAATATCTTAGACATTGAGCTACGAAAGTAGCAAAGCTTAGAGAATATCTTTTGAGGTGTTAACTGTCAATTCTTGGCAGAAAGGCATTATGAATAAAACCGTTTCTGATCATTATAAAAAATGTAGATGAGTAGAAAAAAGCTGTCTTTTATTTTTTAAATATGTAAATTATAAACAAAATATTGTTTACTGTGAATCTTTTGAACAAAAACCGTACAGAAACTACACATAAATATCTAGTTTATATTCCAAAATTTTATTTGACGTATTCTGTTATTTAAAAAAAAATGATGAGTATCTTTCATATGTAGATTTTTTAACAATATTATTTCACGAAAGATTATTGCTAAAGTAGACTGAAACAGAGATAGCATCCGAAGCTTCATTTCTCAAAATAAAACAACAGTACACAAATACTAAACATTATTCATTTATTGGCTTTCATAAAAGTATATGCTTAAATCTGGAAATTCTTTCAGGGGGAAGAGTCGTCAAACGTTATTTATTTTAGAGTTTAATTAAAACTATAATGTTGAGGATAACTTCCTGGAATTTTAATGAAAAAAATAACCGAGCGACTTCTTCTATTTTGAATTTCTTTAACAGGAAGATTATCATTCTATCCAATTTAGTTTCGCAACGAGTTCTTAGAAGCCTCGTGACTCAATGATAATATCTCGTAGCTCTAATCTCCTGCTTCTATATTTTATTCTAATTGCCTTATTTTTTATTGGTCTTTGCTAATGCTCAGTTATTAAAGTTTAGCGCTTATAATTTCAAGAAGTAGATATTTGTATTATAGTATCGCATATTACATTAAAAGAATCAAATCATTAGTAAAACCCATTTATTATGTCAAAAGCAATTGATAAAAATTAAACTTTCTTAGATGATATTATTACGTTTAATATTGAAATATCAGTCATTTTCTGTTTTTAACTTCTACGTTTAGAACATTGTACATTCTTTTCTCTCAGCTATCATATTATACATATAAAAATAAATAAAATATTCATTTTGTGATAAATATTTTTTACATTATCTGTTGAACCCGTGGCCGAGTGGTTAAGTTTCTTTAACATTGATGTGTGAATTGGCACCTAACGGCACAGCGAAATTGACTGTTCGTTATGTTGAGAAACAGACAACATCTAGTTCTTGTTAAACACATTCTGTCAAGATGATCTACCAGGACTTATTTGGTCATATATGGTCCGCATAAGGATCGTACATGGATGAAAAAAAAACTATTATACTTAGTTGCGCGTTAAAATGTTGCAAAGAAAACTTCGATTAAAAGTATATTTATTTTTTAAACGAATTATGGATTAGTATTCGAAAGGAGTTGTCATTCTCAACATTTTCAGCGGAAACGGTTATAAAACACATTAGATCACTGTGAGACAGAAAATATTGTAATAAATTCATTTTGATTATTTATTTTTCTTTTGTGAATACACATAATAAGAATTTTAAACCTAATAACATTTTTTTCTGCTCTGAAAGTCAATTTATAATCTTCAATAAATTAAACATTAGTTAATACAAATACATAAATTTAATAATAAATAGATTTGACCTAAATCACGCAAATGTTTAAAACGTGCCATTCAATATACAATTTGAAACTACCCCACAAAAGTAACATAAAACGCCCCTTTTCTAATAGAGAATTTATTTGAGTGTTTTCCCAGTCGCATTGCAGGCGTACAATTATGTGTAACCTTTGAGTGAAAGCTAAACATGAATTTCTGTAAACATTTGTAAAAAAAAAACCGCTCGCTGTTTTGAAGGCTTTCCGTTAAACGAATGTGACGGTTTTTACAGTGTCTTAAAAACGACGAGAATATATTTATTTAAATCAGTGACTCCTAAAACCCTTCTATGATTGATTTAATATTGTCTACTGTTAATCTTTGGCGAAAACAAATATTTGCATATTCCACGAGTTTTTCTATAATGGCTTCCATTGACTTTATATAATGAGCTTTTCTTATTACAGTGGAACCCCGATTGTTCGTTTTTTAAGATACCATGAAAAGAACGATAAATGAGGGAAAGTCTTCAACTATTTTCAGTCTCTCATCAAAAATCCTTGCACTCTTCATGGGGGACATATTAAATGCAAGTCATAATAATTCAAATAATTCTAAATACGAGGCTAAAATAAATACTGACTGACTCGGTGAGACTACTGAATTGTCCACGTATAGATGAGTGACCAGTGGAAACATAATGGGCTGGCATTATAGCAAAAAGACGACGTTTGTAGACTTGCAGTCTCAGTATTTTTCATGACAGAGTTTCAATGGAGCTAGACGTGCTTATGAGCGGGATGACAAATATTCGACAAAAACAATAAATTGGGATAAAATTTGTGTCGAGAGAGCAACAGCGGCTGAATGGAGTCTTGCATACTTTGAGTTGGGTCACAAATGTTCGAAATAATGATCAATTGGGGCTAAATTTGTGACAGGACCATAATATTTAACCGATTCATCGATGAAAACGATAGATCGAAGAACAAACAATGCGAGATTATTCAATATTGTTCTTATGTGTTGTCTTGCCTGGAATGTAAAAAAATAACAGTACATGAGGATCTACTGTAATCTCTTCAGCCTTCTGTATCCCCTAGACTATGTAGTTAGAATCATTTTTAATAATCAGTTTAATTTACGCAAGGTCAAATTCAATTTTACTTTAGAGGATCAGACAATATCTTCAAAATAGAAAATATTCACTCAAAAGAGGCAATGAAACTGCTTATACATTTTCTCCACTGAACTGTTCATTATAAGAATTTAAAAGTAAAGCCTAATGTAGAATTTTGGTTGGTAGGCAATCAATTGAATTTTAGTAACATGCGGAAAAGAAAGTCATGCTACTACCTGATATATACTATTATTCGCCTTTTTGTGAAACCCATACATCACTTCTTCGTTTAAATTCTCCATTATCTCTTTGTTCAAGATAGTTCCTTTAAAATCTAGGCAATCGCTTTGACAACTAACTAATTGTATTGTCCGTCTTGAAGGGCAATAATCGATTAATAAACCATCTTGTAGATTGCTACCTTTCGTGTTTTCTAGAATTGGTTTATCCAAGTCTCATCAATAGCCATACATCGTGTTTCAAAAATGTTCGTCGAATATAGCTGAGCTCAAGTGAGCTTGGTGGTAATGAGGAGTGATAATTTTTAAGCAAGAATCCTTGGACAATACCAAGCAGAAAGCTTCGATAACTGCAGTTTATCAGTAAGATAAATTCATTTACATCCTCTTCAACAAAACAATTTCATGGTCTTTTTGACGTTTTGCAGTATATCTGATGATGCTGGCATTCCAAGATCTTCTTCAACATTTTGCGATCCGCGCTTAAATCAATGCATATAAGATTTCACTTTGTTTCAGATTTTAACTACCGATCGTAAAACTTTCAATAAACAAATATTCTCTATGGATTCGGTGGTAACGTTGTGGAAGTTCATTTATAATATAAAATTATATTAAAAATTGATGACTTAGTTATTCCACTTGGTTTAACACTAACTTGACGCGTTTCGCCTCATTGAGAAGCATTTTCAGACTAACCGTATCGCAAGGTCTGTTAACACTGTCGTACTATTTCACTATTTACAAATCAAGTTTATACCTTACCCCCCTCCACAGGTCCAGTCATATGTAATAAAACCCACCCCCACCCTTTTAAGACTTAGAATCATCGTTTAACTTATAAATAAATAATCTTGCGATACGGTTAGTCTGAAAATGCTTCTCAAAGAAGCGAAACGCCTCACGTTGGTGATAAACCATGTAAAATAACTAAGTTATCAATTTTTAATTTAATTTTATATTAAACAAATATTCAATTACGACGTGCTTACTGATCATTACAAATTTTCACAAAATTGTAACTATCGCAATAAATAATATATACAACAATACTTAATAAACACAATTTTCAACGGTTTTTATTATTATTTATACGACAAATATTATTTACGAGGTAAGATATTATACGTCTGTGAGCCACACTGATACCTGAGTTAAAATTTGGAAAATCGCCTTAATCCTTATTTTGTAAACACCACATTTACAGAGTGGCGAATTGCCGCTTTCCAACTTCTTATGGAATTACCAGTGATTTTACAATTATAATTGAACTGTCAGTTCGAGTCCATTCGTGTGCTCAAATGCCTGAAGATGCCGAAAGGCGAAACTCGGGTCGTTAGTGACAAAATACATGGAAGTGTACAAAATCTCAATAATCCAAATTTGGTTTTTATTATTGTTTATTTGATGTTATATTTTTCAGCTTATTCAATATGTTTCATTAAAATCACAGAACTGACATAAAATATTTCATACTTATTATTAAAATAAACTGGTTTATTATTTAATATTCAATGTTTTGAAGCATTGTTTTTATTTTTAGCTGTGACTGACAGAACAGGTATATTCATTTAGCCACTAGGACATAAAATGTTAAATCAGAAAAGTTTAGAAAAAAATACATTTGACAGAGCATTTTTTTTTTTTTGATTTGGCATCCTTTTTGTCATAAATATACATTTTTTTATTAAATCATATATATTTTTGAAGCGTATTTTGAGTAAAATTTGAATTATGTTAGAAATGTACGTCACCCATAATATTTTAATTTCAATTGTGCCCGTCAAAGGACTGGTCATAATGGTATGAAAGCAAAAATTTGACACTAATATCCGGTCAATTACACACGATCAATAATTATAAAAGTTAAATTATACGTTTTTCTCACCCGACTATCTTTGGTGATTTCTGTTTTAGAGTTTTAGGCGTTTGTTTCAGAAAAGCCACACTCTCGGTAAAAAAAAAGCAGCTTCAAAATAGCAGCCCCGGAAACGGCCTTTAAGATACCAGCTTTTTGCTTTTTAAGCGATAAATTTTGTTGGAGTGTATAAAACATTCGAAAACACATAGAAAAACTGTTTGGGGGTTCTAGTATGTGTTACAAATTCCGGAGTGAGTTTTCCTGACTCGGTGGGATTTCATTGCGATTAACTTTTATAAGTATAAAGAATTTTATTTTCTTCGCACTTTTATCACGGACTCATTAATTCTCCAAAACAGTTCCTTTCACTTTCTCAATTACACAAGATGACTTAAGGCTAAAACTTATGCTTGAATTTTATAGACACTTTCTACAATGTTTGGTTAAGTTATCAATTTGTTTTTTTATCTTCTATTTAATTCATATTTAAGCAATACAATTCAGTTCTTCTAATACGTAAAAAATATTTTTAATAATAATAATGCCATTCTTCGAATTATATTTTTATTTTAGATTATTGTTTATTTATTAAAGACAAACAGAAAAATATTCTTATAAATTAAATGTAAATTAATGTTTCTAAATTTATACCAAATGTCAGCTTAACAAATGTTTACGAAATATATAAATTATTCTATGCGAAACTCACCCTCAAAAATATCTTCAAACTACAAAATTCATTTCAGTTTTCTCTACTTAAGCCTGTTGTAGATTTATCCAATGCCTTTTATTAAATTCTATTTCATGCATGGATTTCTATGAAAATGTTATTATTTTTACATGCCGGACTTTCTTATGAATAGGATTGCGACAAAAGCTTTTGAAACATCGGTACCTATCTTTATTATAATGTATTAAATTTTACCATAAACTTTTTTCATTAAATTAATCATCACTCTACAAATATATCACACACAAAGTACTAACTTATTGTCGAATCGTTTTTTTATAATATTTCGTATCCCTACAAAATTGATATTTTTATTGAAGGTTTTTTGATTTGGTGAATGGAATCAGTCATGGCATAAGTAACAATAATAAAGTATTGACATTACAATATAATGCTCTTTCTTAATATTGTTTAAATGTTTTTCTTTCTTTCCATAAAATTAAGTTTTTAATTATCATAAACGAAATAATCAAAAAACTGTAAATGACAAATATAAAAGCAATAACGTGATCATATAAATAAGATACGTTATATAAAATAATTGAAACAGAAACAAGCATAATTGTTATTACATTTTCAAGACGATATCGTTTTTAAATGCGTACCCAATGCTCCCTACTAATATATTGTAATTAATGCACAAATACAGTAAGAAAAGCATTTAAACAGAAAATTTAATTTATTTTCTTGGGCCTAAAATTCGCATTCGTTTCACATAAATAAGACAATACATTTTACTCTTCTTCTGAAATTGTATACAAGGAAAATTATCATTTCAAATGGTACACTAAGCATAAATTACTCTTTACCAAATACGTTGTAAAAACCTTCCTTTAAAATGTCGATTTTCTGGAATGTTAATTAGTTTACAGAAAGCTACAATTTCAAAAGACTAATTTTCCCGAAGTTTCATTTATATTCATCTGCACATTTCCAATGCCAAAAGAAAAAGGAGAAAGAAATAAATATCCACTGTTGAATTAAGGTGGCCGTCATTTCTTCCGTAACTTTAATAGGCAACCTGACATCTAATATTATATATTAACTATGTCTTGTAGCGGAGTTGTAAACAATTTAAGTCAAATGTTTTAGCTGGTGTTTAGGAATCGTTTATTAAACTTTTATAATTACAGGGATTTAATTTAAGAATAGATCTGCCGCCAGCCTACCGCAGTCGACGGCCAGTGAAATATTATTGTCGTCTGTCCGTTTGTGAGATAGTCCGGATTCCCTGACAGTATTGCTCGTCCTGCCGGTGTCTCTGCTCCATCAGTGTTGGTAGCTCGTCTGTGTTAGCATTCATATTTATTCATTCTCTCAGGTGTAAGATCAAGAGTTCGATAGGTTGTATTGATTTTTAAATCCATGAATGCCTATGATGCTTTCGTTCTTCCCACCCCAAACCAACCTCAAATGACACTCGTTCCATCTTAACTCATAACCCAATCCTTACCCATGCTAAAAAAATTGACTGGCCTGAATCATTATTTACAGCGCATAAAAAAATAATAATGTTGATATACTCCATTTAACACCCATAACCAATTTGTTTGTATTTTACTATTAGATTAGTTCAATATTTTTTTTAATTTTCCACGTGTGTAAGAAATCATGTATATTACTTAACTTGATCGAATGTTTACTAATCTTACCATACAATTGTTTTTCTTAGCATATTTTCATAGAGTATTTATCGATAAAACAACTAGTTTTCTCATTATAAAAAAGCAGCTCTTACTACTGTAACGGCATAAATTGATATAAATAATAGCTTTATTTTTGAGATTTTTTGTAGACTTCTTGGGTGAGGTGAGTTTTTGTCATTTGAGATGACAGAGGTGTCGTCCTAGAGGGAAAAAACAAACTGACACATGTCAACTCATGAAGATAGCATAATATGTCTAGTTTGATACTATTCCCTCAAGACAGAGGGTGTTAAGAGACGTTCCATCCAACTACTCTAAGATGAAATGTTTTTACGTAGCCATGATATTTTCTCTCCACTCCTACACGTGTATGTTATAATAATAATTAATTAACGTAGAGCCTTTATTTACAATAACCGGTACTACTACTTACGAAAAAATGATTTTTTTAATAATATTAATAAAATGTAAATATGTTTGAAACATATCGACTTCTTATGTGTAGCCATATGACCATACAGTTACGTATTATGTATTGTGGCCTCTCTCCTTAAAATATTTCGTAACAGGAACAGCAATTTTGACAATAAAATTTACAATATTTTATAAAAAAAAACATTTTCATCTATAATAAAATCTTCTCAATAAATAAAAAAAAGTTTGATTCATAATATTTCAATAAAAATGATATAAAATCTTATATTCATTCCAATTGAAGCAATAATTGACACAAATTTTTTTTGAAATTTACAATTTAAAACATGAAATTACGCTTAATGACCAATCCCCGGATTGAAAAATTGTGATTTCCGAAATCCTGGCAACATAAAAAGGGTCCGGGATTGAATACCCTAGTGTCAGCCAATTCGATCGCCTCTCCATAACCACTGACGTGACTTGTAAGAATTTATTAATATGTTGCTTTGAATTTATATTTTGTATTCAAATGTTTGAAATTGTCATAATTACGGCTTTGACTTATATTTACGTAAGGTATTAAGCTAACAGTACTTGGTGTTTCAAAAATGTATTAAATAGTTTCGTAAGCTATTTTCCTTATCCCATCGTTAAGGAGTTAAGTAAGATTGATTTACTGACTCCCATTAAACAAGTTTTTCTAAATTATTTCATAAGGAGTATAATATACGCCCCTTCATTGAGCGGAAATTATATTTAAAACCGTGTATTGTACCAAGCACAAAAAAAGATGACCTTTTCAGGGTGGGAAATCAAATCACGGAACACAACACGACAACACATACTTTACCACAGACACAGATATAATTTATAATACTGAACATTCTTTTAAACCGTAAAGCATCTCATATTGTTTGTAAAATTTAGCGAAGTTTATGTTTTGCTCACTTTCAAACATGTCACAGGTAGGAAGCAGTTTCGCCGACGAAAATAAAAATCTCAAAAATGTGCGCGTCGCTTTATACGTTTTGAATAAATACCGCCATCATTCCAATGTTATTACAAATGTACCCAGCACGTGAGAGTTAATAAAAAACATATTACAAAACTGCCAGAGGCTTAAGCGGCACGGCTAATATATTCCCAGTAGGCACGGGTTCAGACAAGGAAAGGTAAATAGCATGCGCAGATGTCTCTTCGCACGCATACAAGAACCGTGTTAACATAAATCACGACCAATGCGACACTGGAGGTAAGGCTGCACCTAGCAGCGGAATAAGCTCCATGCGGCCCGCGGGCCATTTCCTGATTACAAATGAGAACAGTAGAGGATTACAATGATGCATAATGTGTGACATTCTATCCTTTTGTTTCCCTATTTGATTTGACGTCACTAATTTCTCAATTTACTAGGTAATTTGAAGTTATTTCGATATATGTAGAATAGTATACAAATAAAACCACATCACTGTTGTATTGGAGCAGTCCTGAGGGAAAACTGACTCATGATTTCCAAAAGTGATTGAATAAAAATTACATAAATAATCGAATCTTTTGATATCTGTTATCTATCTATATATATGTATATAAATGAAGGAATGAGATTTACCATTCATCCGATTTCGATCAAACTTTGGTGGGTTGTTGTGCGCACACCCAAGAAGGTTTCTGAATAAAAAAAAATAAAATCTAAAAAAAAGAAAATCTAAAATAACGAATCAAATACGTACAACTAGCGACATCTCGGAACCAGACGGGAAAAAACAATAAATCCAAAATAGAGGTCTGTACCAGCCCGCACGGACCTTTACCCAGCCTGGCCCGTGAGCCGGGCTCGGGTGGGTAAAAACAATTCAGATTCGGACTCGGGTCGGGCCCAGGTAAGGAATTCAAATTTAAGAAAAATATTTCGTACCATGTCAAGAGTCCGGTCATGGGTCAGCCATAAGGCATTCATAACATAAATAGTTTATTTCACATGTGCAATGAATGTCGTTGTAAATTTGGAAAAAATAACATATACTGTTTGAAAAGTATAAATGAATGACTATATTAATAAATAAATTGAGTTTTTTTCGGGATGAGAAAAATAAATCTGGGCTTCGGGTCGGATTCGGGTAACAAGTATGATATTGAGACTCGGGCTCGGGCCAGGTCGAGAAGATGACGGGCTCGAACCGGGTAATTTTATGACATTTCGGCCCTTGCAGACCTCTAATCCAAAACCACTTCAATAAACAGAATTAAAACACAAACCCTTTTTTCTTTGAGTGGCATTGCAACGCAGGCCGGGTACTCACTAGTTATATATATATATTTAATTATTACTTGTTGCGTCCTGAATCGTGTCTTATTTAATTCCGTTGTATTTGGGCGGCCCATTGCAATTCCAAAAATATTTATGCGGCCTTTCAATTAAAAAATCTCTCACGATTATTGTAAAGGGAGTCTGACATCCGTTTACTTAAAATTATAAAATACATGTAATCCTAATAATTTATAATTCTGTCACGATTTAAAAACTTTCACACCCCGATACTGTTAATGGTGACCACTCAAAAATCCGAATCCTTTGCAGATTTTTTAATTAAAGGCTGTATTTTTTTAATGTTTGATTAAAATTCACTCAGGTTTTTCATGCTTAGGGCTTAGAAATGTTTAGTAATGTACGATTTTATTGATTTCCAAATTAACAATCATTTAACAGACTATCGTGAGATAACTGTACTTTTCGTTAGAAATAAAACCAATTTGACATAAAATTCTAAATATATTCCATCATAATAATGTAACATATCCGTAACAATTTTTACTTCAAACATGATGAGGTGATTTTAATAATTTCAAATTTTAATACATTTACATACAATATTTATTCAGAGAGCTGACAACTAAATAATCAAATAATCAGAATTGTTGCTGAAGCTCAGGCTTTATTTATATTATATATTGGAATAATAATAAACCAGATGATTCATTGAACTCTAGTTTCATGTAATTATTCAACCATATTTTTCAAATTATCGCTTCGTGAACCCGTTCGTTTAGGCTTTATCACGCTGCACTGACTATTCTGATTTGATATTGTGTTTGATTAAATACCAAAAGTTCTTTGACATCACCATATATTTATTTACGAGGTTTAGGGGATAATCTCGAAAACCAAAGAATATGAATACGGCCCATTCTAATCAATAATAGATTTCACATTTATAAAATCTTGTATTTCATTTAAACGTGAGTAAGTGAGTTAAGATATTTTCGGTTTCATAAGTTTTTGAGTTGTCCATGGTACTCATTTGATAGTCTTCTCTAATAATTCGAATGATTTTTTTTTATTTTATCTGTTCACATTGCAGAATCTAAAAAACAATATATTTCGTTTTTCCCTATGTCAGTGTGTATTTCAAAAGTGTTTAACATTATCAATGATGTTTCAAAATTATATCCTTTGATATAAAAGAATAGTTACTACCTTTCAAGTCGAGAAAATTTTATGAAAATGTCATTGATGATAAGAACGCTGATGAAAATGTAAAAAGAAGCCTACCTTGAAAATGGAAATAAACATGAAGTCATTTAACATAACAGAGTTACGAAACGTGATATTCCTAAATGCAAAAATCAATAAATATGTGATTGTAAAAGCAATCAGTCTGCAAACGTGAGAATATACAAAATGACAACTAAGGTGGAATACGAATAGAAAAGGGGACAGGAGTGAAGAATAAAGAAAAAATAACATCATTCTGTCATCACTCACCAAACGGGAGACATCTCTTCTGAACTGCATAATCATCATCATCATCATCCGTCCTATTGTTATAGCGTCAATCATTATACATTGAAAATACATTCCTAAACATATTATTTCCATAGTTATTTTGTACTAACATATTATATATATATTGTTACGCAATGTTTGATTGTGGTTGTTGCTGTCCATTTTAAAATACGTCTGTAAGTATTGATGAATGTTTTAATAGTCACTCAATTGCACACACAGTCACAAAAAAAATTGCTAACTACGAATAATAATGGGAAAAGAAGAAAAATATATTTATCTGTCATTGAAACGTTACTTACAGTTAACCGAGAAAATTTTTTAATCAATGTTTATAACGGTTTCTAAAATCGTTTATTGAGCAGTAGAAATCTTAGCTTCTTGCAACGTGGAATCTTTTGAAATATATTTCCCATTATACATTCTGCAGTTGCAAGAAGAGTTACGCTATAAGATTATTTTCAAGTCATTATTTCATACATTAGTAATGAAATAATGACTTGAAACTCATACACAAAAATACAACAATATTTTTTTGTTTAATTTAGGAATCTTATTTATTAAAGCATACAAATATTACGTAAATAAATTTCTTTACACTCAATTCCTACGTATTTATCATTTTAATGAACGTATATATTATAAAACATTAAATATTAATTAAGTCTCTTTCATTGAAACAAAGTCCTTTGATAAAGTTTTTGCGAACATTTGATGCGTCTGTTGGTGGTAGATTTCAATCAGACCAAAAGACGTTCATAATACAATTTCTCATTTTGATACATAGGTATAAGTAAATGTATTATGACAATCCCATTAAGCGGAAAATATTTCTCACTCCTCAAGTAGTAGCCGCCGGTTAACAACGCCTCACATCGCATTGTCTGTTCTCATCTTCTATTTCCGAAAGAAATTGGCTCATTAACAACATTTATGTAACTCATAGAACGTAATTTAATGCTTCTATTATTTCATCAGACTTTCGTGATTAAAAGCTTTAAGAAGTTTTTTCATATATTGCCTCTACAGCTTTCCCCAACGTTTTCAATAACAACCACGCACTTTAACATGTAAAATAAAATATTATTACCAAGTTATTTTTAATGAAAAAATGTGAGATCATTGGCTATAACGATTAAAATTCTGCTGTATATTCTCTTAACATTTCGGTGTTCATGGAATCTAAGTGTACTTTTCAAATCAATATTAAAATGCTTATTTTGAATTTTCCAATTTTGCGATAGCGAGATGCCGATTTCAGCGCAAGCAAATAATAATTTCAACCAAATATTCCTCATTAATTACCGCCAACAATCAAGCCAAAGATTCTCTCATTCTCCCTGGTGCAGAAAGAATCTTTATCAAAATGAAAATTTCGTAAAGATTGTTTTTTTTGAATTTTTGGATTGATCTGTCTACGTTTCATATAATACAAAAATACATTTATATTATATAATTATCGGCTTTTATATGAATATACCCGAAGTAGTAAATGAAATTTAATAACCCTTACCGAATTTCCTGGTATTCTTTAATTCACTACCTTGTTAATTAAATCGAAGCTATCGCAAAGGCTGTGAAAATTAAAGTCTTGTCATCCGCCCCTCGACATTAAATTTACGAAATATTAATAGTAAAAGGTATTTGTTTTTTCCTCGAAACTAACATTACAAATTTCATTTGAGGGTATCAAATTGTAATCTTTAAATAATACTAATTGTCTCATTAATAATAAGTACATTATAAACATTATCAACGATAAAAACTATTTGGGAACGTTCTTGCGCTGCTTTATTTTGATACTCCGGGGTATTAAGGTTGGAAGTCAAAGGTTGTGTTTGCTGTTATAGCTATTATAAAATAAACTTTTTGGGTAATAAATTGTGAACAAATTACCAACTTTCTAATTTGGGTGCCGTAATACATATTTAATGAGAAAAATGTTAACTCCAGACTCGTGTTTTATTTTGTCAACATTTTTGAAAAACATATCTTAACACAAAGCTTTTCTCCCGACACTTATTTAGTAATATACAGTTCATTTAAAAATGAGGCATGCAAGTTTTCAAAAAAATAACAACATTTCGCGAAATATCAACATAAGGGAACGAATAATTAAAATATAATTATGTTCTTCTTTATGTTATATTATCGATTTCTTTTTTTGACAACCAGTTAAAGTAGTAGATAAAGGAAAACTTTAAAATATTAAAATAAAAAATGATCAACATGTCTACCGTTCGATCCCAATAAAATAATATTTTATCAATATATTTTAAATGCAACAGTGTAACATTTCAAGTAGTATCTACTCACATAGGAGAGTGCAGTCGCGATGCTAGTATTTATATTTAAATAATATACATATTTAGAATTGACTTGCAGGGAATACAAGGGTGATACCATACCATACACATAAATTAAATATGTAGATGACATCATCAAAAAGAGAGGGATAATAATTTAAAATAACTTCAACATCAAAAAGTATAATATAAAGTAAAATTCAATAAAAATTACAAATTTCAAAAAAATGAAAAGTAAATATGAATAAATTGGTTTTTTTGGAATTCCTAGTTTTTATGATCATATTTGAAAAGAGTTACTTTATTGGGTTTTTTTTGCTTTGAATAAGACTTAATTCAGTTTATTTTAGACAAAAGATACGAATATTCAACATTCAATTTTTCAAAGACTTTGGTAATGTAGTTTATTTCTAGATTTATTGAAAAACTTACGTAAGGATAAGTTAATTTATGATCATCCACGCCATCAGTTCTAGTCATTTGCTTATGGAACATGGAAAAGGATCCAGAAGAAAAAATTAGCCGGTTGATATTAAAATATTTTTTTATTTGCTTCGTGATGTTAATTTTTATGAAATTCTTAGTTTTTAGTCTTTTATTAACGTTATTTATCAATGAGAAATATTTGTTTTCATGTTTTAATAAAAGAATTATTTTTTAAATTTCTATGACTCTTGTTTTTTGTAAATACGTATTATTTATATAATCACTACACTGTTTTGCTAAGCACGACTATGGTATCTAACAATTTACGGTATTTTGATTTTTTGTGAATTCGAACCCTTCTTTTTGGTATCCAAGTATCATATTTTCGTAATACAAGTTGTTTTAACTTTTATGTCTTCCTATAAAGTTGATATTCAATTCATCAATCTTGCTTACAGTACAAGAAACCGTGTACATTTAAGACGTAGTCATTAATTACACTTATTTTGAAAATATCAAAACAATACCTTAATATAAGTAATTCAATATTTTACCTTTTTTCTGCAGTCGAAAACTAATGGAATGCACCAATGAAAGATAAATAATGTTACATATTTGGAAAGAGTACATATTTAAAAATTCGAACGAGACCCGTTTTTCGTTTCCCGCCTAATAAGTATTATTTTTTGAGTCACAATATTTCAACTAGTTGCGAAATCGTCATACATTATTGTAAAATAGTGACAATTTTTTAATATCATTTGTTATACTTTTTCATATTTCACAAATATACTTTAAAGGAGACATTGTTCAAAAATAAATGTTTCTCAGATTCATAGTCGTTTCTTAATATAAATTAACATTAACACAGGTATTATTGAATTAAACATATGAAATAACACATTTTTTCAAATATAAAGTAAATCCAAAAAAGTTTATATTTGAATAAATCTGCTTTTCTTCGTAACTATGTAAGCACCTACTCTCTAGGTCTTCAACACTTCATGGAGTCGTCGATTCTTAAAATCCACTAATAATAAGCCCTATACCATTTGTCTTGTTTTTCCACCCGACGTTACTGAAAAGAAAGATTGGGAATTTCAAGCAAAAATATTCACATTCTTGTAATTTCTCAGTAAACATTCTAATTCGTTTTGGTATATATCTTTATTTTGTCTAGTATGCTAGATATAAAAATTAGCTTAATGTTGTAATGAATTATTACCCCGACCTAGTCTCTTTTAGCTTTATTTCATTCAATCAGCATCTTTCATATGAAGATTCTATCCTTGTATCATTTTCAGGTGCATTGATTTTATATTACTTTAGGTCTTCCTTTATTTTAATTAATTTTACCGTATGAATTCTAAGTCATGTAAAAAGATTCAGTTTATAAAATAAACTTCCTTCACAACGAACCCCGAAAACGGTTTTCATTTATAGATATAAGTTTTCATATTAAACGCTATGTCAGGTATGTTGGTTTACGACTTCGTTTTATTTACCTTTACACCTCATTAACAAATGATTATAAACTGTTTCATTTTATGATCTTTTACATTCATGTTTTATAGGGAGCAATGCAGTTAAAATAATTATTATGTTCCTTAGTACTTAATGGTTAACATCTTAATGACGATTGTTCTTACATAATTATTCATGTAATTGTTTTAGTTAAAAATAACAATTTCAATCGCTGGTGCTGTAGCTAAGTGTTCTATGCTCTTGCGAGTTAGTTACTAATTGTCCTTTCCAACCACCATAATTCTACCCTTACTCTCTTCTAAAAAAAAAGGTTGAGCGAGGGAATAACAAACAGTTCTGGTTAAACTATTTCTCTTTAGATTCTTCATAATAGAAACGCTCCACATGGAAAGAGGATCTTATTGAAAAAAATGCAATAAGATATTCATACGTCAAATTGGCAATATTTATGAAAATTCCATTAAATCAAAACTAATTAATATTTACCATACAATACTGAGAATCTAGTAGATACATGTAAAACATAATAATGATAAAAGCATTTATTGAGAAACATTCGATTAATTCCTCGCAGACTATATTATTTTAGAAATCTTAACGGCAAGAGTTTTTGTGATTTTAATGAAAAACTTTTTTTTATATTTATGTTATATCGGAGAATTTCAAATCACGTAAAGCACGCAATATGCAATATGCCATATTTTTATGAAGTTTTCAGAATTTCGGTGACAAATTTAATGGTTTACTCAGATTTTTTCCACATGTATTATAAGAGTATATAAAATGAATAACAATATTAAAAGCCACAAATTTAAGTTCCCTATAATACACCATAATCAACCAATTATTAGTAATATTGACATCTTTTGTATACCGTTGAGTAGATCAGTGCTCCGCAACCTTTTCTCATCCACAGCACATCTAATGACTCCTTAGAATTTTGTGGCAGATCACAAGTAAAAATATATGTTTATTTCAAAAACAAAATTCATATTGAATAATTGTTCTGCGTAACACACTATGGATTAATATTCTAATCCCATTTTCTCGTATTTTAAAAATTGAAGGTTCTTGATTCGATGTGTATTGTTTCATTATTTTTAATAATTCATATGGCAAGTTTTTAACCATTAATGCTTCCCGATGTATACAGCAATTTTTAATTTCTATTGCAAGACAAACCCCTTTTTATCCCCCACCGTTTGCACCGTTCTTGCAAAAACTCATAATACTACATTCCATCAAATGTCATAACCTTTGAAAACATCTTCTGTTGCTCGAAAAATTTATTCACCGGTAGTTCAATCTGGAAACTTTTTGCAAAACACGCAGCTAACAACCAAATAGCTTTATTTTTTTTATATTGACCTTTTAGATTTTTTCTCATTTTGGGCAGATTGTACTGCAGCACACCGGTTGCGGAGCACTGGATTAGATAGTATGCATCTAGTTAATATTTCCTTTATACTAAAAATTTTAATAATAATTAAGGTGATATACTGATATACGAAGTACGCACTGCTTTAAAACAATGAATACCTATTATTGATTGGTAATAAATTTACTTATGATAATTTATTCAATACTAATGAGTAACCGACAAGCGTTGCAATGCCATTAACAAAAATAAAGTGGATGAATTTGACTAGCATAGCTGTTGGAATCATTGGGATGCGTGGCAACAGTACATCTTCTCCTTTAAATTTTACCCATTTTAGACCAGCAATTGGAATTTAATCATTAAAACCTCTTGTTATGTCACACATGAACTGAAATGTCGCTGTTTGTATCTATTTGATTCTTTTTTTTAGATTTTAGATTTTTTTTTCAGAAACCTTTCCGGGTGCACACAACAAGTCACCAAAGTTTCATTGCAATCGGATGAATGGTATAGGAACGCATACGGGACGAACAACAAACATCTATATATATAAAAATGAATGTCTGTTTGTTGGTTTGTTGGTTTGTCCGGATCTTATAGGCTCCTAAACTAAACAAATGATCGCGACGAAAATTTCAGGAAGGACTTATTGTGATCATGCCGGGAAATATTATATAAAATAAATGTTTGTTTGTCCTTTACGCGTTCCTTTACCATTCATACGATTTCGATGAAACTTCGGTGAGTTGTTTTGCAAACACCCGTGAAGGGTGCTGAAGAAAAAAATCTAAATCTAAAATTGAAAAAAAGAATCAAATACGTACATACAGCGACATCTAGGAAAAACCTTCTGACTTATTCGTGTACATACCAGACGAAAAAAAAAATATTGTGTTATAACAAGTGTGATATTGAAACTCGGGTTCGGGTCGGGCCAGGCCTGAAGATGATGAGCTCGAACCGGGTAAGTCTATGAAATTTCGGCCTGTGCAGACCTCTAATCCAAAAGCAGTTCAATAAACAGAATTAAAACACAAACCCTTTCTTTCTTTGAGTGGCATTGCAACGCATGCCGGGTACTCACTAGTTCATTTATATATATATAAGACCTACTGTAAGTTAAAGGTAATTGTACTATTCATATAACCTTTGCGCAAGTGCAAGCAATAACTTGACAAAATGGCAGCGCAAAAAATATGAACAAACAGGAACAAACATGCAAACTTGATTTTTATATATAATAAGATCTACGGTAAGTTAATTGTACTATGCCTATAGCCTTCGCGGAAAATGCAAGCAATAACTTAACAAAATTTTATCGGAATCGGATGAAAGGTATGACAGTGCATAAGATACGAACAAACCCACATTGATTTTTATATAATAGATTATACTAAAAACCTTCTTTAGGAAAGTTTATTTATTTATTAATTTGTATCCATTTATATATGTAGCCCTATTTTAAAATATTTAAATTCAGTAATGAGTGAAACTATATTAAAATAATTAAGTTTTCAATTTACTCTCTTGGACGACATTTTTCTCAATTATAACTTTAATTGAATTAAATACGCAATACTACTTCATCAAACAAATTTATGTCGTCTGTGGACATTTGAATTATTGGTTCATGTTTCGCTATTCATTTCACATGTCCAAGGCATACTTATATCTTTCTGATAGGCGATTATCAATTATTTTTATCGAAAGAGCTTTTGTTTGGTTTATTTATAGCTATATATATTCTGAATTAATAGAATTTCTCTTCCCTTTCAATAATATATTTAATATTTTCCTTAAATAAAGCCATAAAATAATACAGAAGATTATCATCATTATTTAAATTAAAAACCATATTTTCATAAATATATCTAATATCTTATTCATTATGATTGAGCTTAATTATAATTATCAAATTACATAAAAAAATCAGATTACAAATGGCTATTACTAATGAGACAATAAAAATTATTAAACAGAAATGATTTTTATTTTTTCTCTACATCTTTCTAACATTAAATATATTTTACAACTCAATAAAAAAGTCAAAAATTTTTTACAAATCAAACGCGTATTACCTTAATGACTCAGTCGTTCTTTTGCCAGGCAGTGGAGAGTTCAAATCCTGAACCGGCAAATTGGTATTTTTGACAATTTTATTTTTAATATGATATCTTCCAAGGATTGGGTAGCATTTTTTTCATGGAAAATTCACACTATTCCAAATATTTCAATACGAGTTTATAATAAATATGCTTCACGCTGAGTGTACTGTAGCGTGTTATCCAACATACGCAAGATATTACAAAAAAATATAAATATTCCTGTTTCGTGAAAAAAAAAATTTACGAGATGTTGTAAACGGTGCAGTAAGCTATTTGACAATTGACATAGAAAAACTTAATCTTATTTAAGCCGTAAAAAAAACTCTTTTAACTATACAGAAATAAGTAGTGAATTTTTATATTTATAGTCGATTCTTTTACTTTTAAAAATTAAATCAATTCAGTAAAAAGTCACATATTAAAATTTACGTTAAAATACGTAAAAATGCATGAAATAAAATTGTTCACGCTAAATTATAAAGCGGAGAGCACAACTTTGTTCAAGTTGATTTTGATAGTACCGAGATTTATTTGATAAAATAATTGATGATGATGATTTTAATTCTTAAAGTTTTGGAATATGTTCAATAAATAAAGCAATTTGAGTGAATAATCGGAATAGTCATTTGAAAATTTGAGAAAAATGTTGGAGTTTTATCGAGTCGTATAGAAATAATCATTTAAATTTTACTGTTAGAATGATTGCTCTGGAAATGGGCGAGAAGCACAGCTGTAATAAAAATTGGTGCGTCGTAAAAATATAAATGGGTTGATATCTAATATGCATGTTAAATCTCGCGACGGGAATATACTTTTGTGTTTTATGTAACGGTACGAAGGGACTTTATTGCTTTTACGTGAACATTGTGAAATCCAGGACGTGTTATAATAGTAATGACTAACTTAATTGACATCCATTATACGAACTTTTTTACATGACCCATTTGCATAACGAATAAGGCATTTTTTTCATAAACGTAAATACTACGCTCGAGAAACATCCACTTGCGTTGTTTCAGCAAAGGCTATAAATAAAAATTCATTTTTTTACTGAAGCATCGTTCCCTCAAAATAAAAATCCGTTGTTACCGTTGCACGATGGAACTAAATTGAAAATAATCGTAGTATCATCTAACTAAAAAGTGTCACTGTTTCAATATACTTTGAAAAAGTTAACTTACAAATGTCAACTTGATAAATAATTCGTTTCCATTCTATTAAAAAATCACGTTTTTAAAAACTATTTAGTTTTCAAAACTCTTTCGTTAGATAAACCCCACAAATTTATTACAATAAAATCCACACCTTTGATACTTAAATATTAGAAATATATTCGCATAGAGTGACTGACACAAAAATACAAATATTCTGCATTGATGAACTGAAAACTATTAAATCCGGCTTAACATTAGATTTAGAGCAACAACTATATGTTGTTCTGTTATAAGCTATAAGGAGAATGAGAAAATATTGAGCCGCTTTCCATGGTAAGCTCGTAAATTGGACTAAGTATGCCAACTTGTCGATAATTTCTATGTTTAATAAACATACCAATTATCTATTACTACTTTGTAATAAATAAAAAGATTGTTTCACCATTTCAACAACGTGTATTTTTGGTCTTTTATTATGTTAAATACTTTTCATTTTATTAATTTGTAATGCTCCCCTGTAAAGTAGTGAAAAAGGTGGTTATAAGTAGTTCAATTTTAACATAAAACTGGTTTATGAGAAATCAGTTTCTAACCATCATTATTTTTTAAGTGATTGGGTAATGAATGTACGTTTTGTGTCAGAATAGAATTCAACTTATTAGCCATAATCTATGCTGCCAATATTATTTAACTACAGTGCAAAATTTCCTGCACCCCATGCACATAAAAATATTAAAGATTTAGTAGTCGATTTACTCTATTCATTTTACAATAGGAACACTTATTGATAATAAAACATTTTATGAACGACCCATGTCCAATTGTGATTAAATACCCATGCATTAACATAATATCCTAGCATTAACAAGTAATTAACTTCAGATGCGAAACAAGTGGTCATATTCGCTATTTAGATACATATTCTTCATCAATAAATATCATTTAATGATCAAGTATCGTTCTTGTCTTAAATTAAGTAGTATTTGGATGTTAGATATCAACAAATAGAAGCATATTTGAGATTTACTTTTATCATTTCAAGTAAATGACAAAACCACAATATATGGAACTGCTGATTTCGTAACGTAATCTAACCTTAACTCATTTGGGGCAATGCAGTGCTTCACATGACAAATTACTGAGAACAAAGAATGATTGATGTTTCTAACAATTATCTGGAACAAAAACGGCAATACTAAGTCGAGTAAAGAAGACTGAAAGACACAACGGGTGAAGTCCGGTATCGTTTAATGCTTTTTAACTTAAAAAAATATCTCATCTTCTGTGAAAGTGGAACCACAATAAATGTCTAATTTTGTTACTACCAAAAAAAGCTTATAAATTTTGTTCTTATTAAACAAAATACTCCATTGTGGTGTTCAATCAATGTGTAATTGTGGTATGAATACAACTTAGGTTAATATTTAAACTTGTGTGCTATTCATGGGATAATTTACCAAATTTGTATTCAATAAATGCGACTATAAAAGCTCGTTGTAGACATTCTCGTGACACAGGTGCATACTGGGAGAGCAATATCGTATGAAAGCATGAAAATACAGTACGCTATCGAGCATGATAGTTATTGTTATTTTTTGGTTTGCAGCTAAACTATACATGTCTTACAGCAATTTCGAACGTTGAATATTCAATTTAGATTATGCAAAACGTTTATTTCATCAGGTTGTACACAATATCTACGTATTATATGAGTGAGAAAAAATATTATTGTGAAAAGAAAAGTACAATAACTAATACTCGGCATTACAGTATTGCATTTGACAACTTTAATGTTTATGTAGATGAAACAAAAAGGCTATCTAATGTAATTGAGAAAAACCAAAAAAATATCGACATAAACATTTAGAAAAGACTAACCAAACACAAAACTCATCGCTGAATATGTCCAGTATTTATTAAATTATAATACACATAGTTGCCGATCCTTATCCAAACTCTCAATGTTGTAGGATATTCGTCTACTCTCCTGCGTCATTCCAACAAAAAAAATAATTTAAAACAATTTATTAAAATAATGAAGAACATATTGTATTGAAATCGTTTCATTTTAACGTTTTCTAAGACTATCTTGAATTTAAATTCATAGATTTTTTAACTTCGGAAAGTAAGGTTTAATTGAATAATAAAGACTTTCAAAACGTTTTACATTGTACCTTATTTATTGATCTGGCAGTTATGAAAATTTTCACTCATTTAATTAGAGTAAAATTAACTTCTTGTAAATGAGATAAAATGAAATATATTAATTTTAATTACCTTTTCTCCCTCATTACAGGAAGTGTAAATATTAGAACTGTTTATTCGCGACGCAATTTATTGTGGATGGCATTGCGCGGTTTCCCAAAGTAAAATGTTTTTGGCTCACAAATAGCATTAAGAGAATTTCGTTTCCAGGGCATCTTCAAATTTCATTTATTTTAACCTTCTCATGGCAAATAAAAATTAAATTAAAAGATCCTGGCGATTCTCAAGCCCACCGCTACAATAAATTTACTTTATGACTTAAGTTATATTACCTCACTATCCAAGTGGGTGAGACTGTCACAAATATTTTTTTCTTCACGTAAATGAAAAACGGCTTAAAAAAACTTATAGTCTCTGAGAGGTAATATTTTTATTGCGATAGTTTTCAAAAAGGAATAATATTTTACGAAAAGTGCCAGGTAATTTATTATGTACGGGGGCTTTAAGAAAAGATTTTCTACCTAATACAAATGAGATCCACAATATTTTCATATGTTAGTTCGTCTATAATACTACGGTAACTTTTTATTTATCGCATACAGACCTTATTTGGATTTGCTTATTTTACCGATATTCTTCGGTAGCTTGATACTTGCCATTAAGAAAACTCAAACATTAAAAGAAATGAAATATTGTAATACTTTTGTTTTCAATGGACCAATTTATTTAATACTTTCTGAACCAAATATTTAGCTCGTACTCTTCTCTTCATCCGTGCGTGTACCTAAAGCCTGGTACAAAATATCCCGTTCCAACGTTGAATATTGCGGTTAGATATGAATGAGGATAGTTTCGATTTTATTGTCCATCTTCTTATAACCTTTAGTTTTGGTTCAAATCATTTAGTATCAAAAAAATTCACCAGGTGATGAGATTAATGCTGACATTAACGCAGGGACTCCCCGATGCCATAGTACGTTCAGCGTTGTTTTGTAAGCGTATTAGATATTACAGCAGTGTAGTGAATACTTTTTTTGGTTTTACGTATTTTTTTGATAGATAACCTTGAATTCATTTAATACAGATTATTATAAATCATTTTTTAACAAAACCTGCAATCATTACTTCACTTTTAATATCTTAGGTAAGCCTAATTTTAATTGTTGACACATTCCAGCACACGAATGAATTTGAACTGATAACTGTAAATGCCGAAAGGCGCAAGCCTTTTCGTTAGTGACGAAATATAAAGAAATTTTCAAAATCTCAACAATTCAAATTTGATATTGAAATTCCATCAAGCATCCTCAGTCGATAACTTAAATTAGGTGAGTCAATTACAAATATGATATAATGCAAATTGTATAATACGGTCTACTTTCACATTTGTATCAAACATCTGCGGCACAGGAAAGGTTATTCTTACAAAATTTTGTATTTACATGATTTTTAACTATCCATTTTTAGTTCATGTTAAGTCAGCTTTCAAGTATTGTTTTTATTTATTTTTTTACCAATCAGTTTCTCACAAGTTTTATTAAGCAGAACAGCTTGGCTCTATCTGGAGTGCATCACTAAATAAGTATATACCTACTCGGACACTCGGACTCTTAGAGCTGATTTTCAAAAAGTGATTAAATATATTTTTTTATGAAGATTATTAATTGCTTCCACAGTTTTTAATACCTTCACTAAGTCATTCATTTTACAATTTATTAGTTCATAACATAGTTAAATCTCAATGAAAGCTGTATTTAATCTAAAACTCGATGTAAAAAAGAAATGTTGATAAGTTTAAGTAAGCTGCTTAGAACTTTATTTATTTATTTAGTATTATTTCGTACCATTGGAGTTTTGAGCGGCACCCAGCTTATAGGCGTCTGATCATCCAACCATTGTACGTAACACATTAAGCACTTTTCTTTACTTTTTACAGCCCATGCTAAGAAAATTACGTTACCAGCCTTGGCAGACACTTTTAAAGCTAATTGATCGCTTTAAAAGGGTTATTCTATTTTTAAAATATTATATTTCAATCGTCTTACTCTTTATTTCGTATCTAGGGCTTGCAATTAACATATTTTCATGTAATATAATCGAGCTATGGACGACATGAAAAAAGCACCTCACATAACCTGCAGGCATGTCTCGCTTCTGCATTATACAGTACGTTTCAAATGTAAACTTGTAAAGTGACTGAGATAACAACCACAAGCAAATGCTTGACGTGTCGTTTTCTCTTTCTCCCTCAATCCCATGTAAAATGAAGGGTGCGAGTGAGATACAAGGGCTTGAGACGCATGCTCTTGTATCCTACTTGCTCATATACAAGTGAGGTTGTGCGATAGAGATAGTAACTCCACCACATACCGCTGCGTAAAAAATAAATTTATTCGACGTTACATCCGGTTCTCTCTCCCTCTAACGAATACCATTTTTCGCCTTGTCTCAACTTAGCAATAATATATCGCGAGTCTTTTATTAGGCGTCCAGTCCTCTTCCTCTAACTAATGCCATTTTTTGCATTGTCTCAACTTAGCATATATGTATCGTGCGTCACTCTTGCGTATAGAATTTCATATATCGCTATCACTTTAATTGAGTTCGGCATAGTAATATCATTAGAATTTTGTAATTTTATTCATTTAATGATGACAACATTGAATCGAACTACTTATTTATTTTTATTTTAATCCGTAACTATTTTATCTACAAATAGCTAAAATCCTAAATTTATATGAAACCTAATAAGCGAGATATTAATGTTTTCAACCCTATGGCAACGGCAAGGTTAATTGGACTCTACTAAGTCCTCTTATAACGCCAGTTCTAAAATATTACGCCACTATCATTTACAGCCCCAAATATTATAATATAAATCATTTCCTTATTAAATAATCAGCGATTAAGTTAATTAAAATGAGCTTTAATTCCTTCGTTATATTGAATACAAATAATCTTCTTATATTTTCACCGACAAAGTAAAATTTCCTCAATTTATTTTAAAGGATAGCAGTACGGTTTGCTTGTATAATGCTGACACACTCATTGGGGAGAGACTCATAACGATTCATTAAGCTCAATACACTTACTGATTCTAATTCGAAAACCGTTTCCAAACTAAGTATAACAGGTTCGAATTTTCTGGAAAGCTCGTGGAATAAAGTCAAAAGGTTTATCCCTTCAGATAATCTCGATGGATTATCCTTGGATTAAGAAGCGAATACTCAGTGTAATAATTGAAATTGAATTCGTATGACATCATCCATTGGATTAAAAAGGTTTATATATTCTCAATACTTTTACCACGAAATTTATTATAAAATTATAAATTACTTGTTTGACAATAATTGGTTTTAAAATCATCCAAATAGTTTTTTTACAATTATTTTATTGTTTACTAAGTAGCAATTGACTCAATAATAAGTGGGTATACAGCATGTCGTAAATTTATTGATACAATATATAATAAATGGTTGGCAGACCGGAGCCGGTCCACCAAAATTTTCTGCTAGTACACAAAACCACTTATATTTCTGTTTGTATGGTAATATTTACCGTCCGGCACGTATAAAAAGACGGTGTAAATGATTGTGATATGTTTTCCCTGAATACCCTTCACAATCCCAAATAAATGCGTTTGAAGAGAGAGCTTTGATTAAAACTAGTCCTACTTGTACCTTTTCTAAAATAGAAAATTGAGTGACTAACTCACAATCAGTTCTCGATCAGTCCTCGTATCAGTATCTCGTATCAGTCCATTTTCTCCATATAATAAACGGTCTTGGTTAAAAATCTTCTTACAAAGGTAAGTCATGTCATGGTGTTTTTGTTTGTTAGTACATTACATTATATTATTATCAAATAATCTAAACTACTATGTACCTACTGTGTTCAGTTTTATTTGTTATATATTATTATAATTATTATAGTACCATCTTGGTTAAAATTTTTCATCAGTAAACTAAACATATTATTTCTAATCATACATGCTAAATAAACGGTAATTTTATAAAATATTGAACGTATTTTACTCTCTATACGATTTTTATATTAAGCTAGTGAGTACCCGGGATGCGTTCCAATGCCACTCAAAGAAAGAAAGGGTTTGTATTTTAATTCTGTTTATTGAAGTGCTTTTGAATTAGAGGTGACGGGTCAAAACTTCATAAGATTACCCGGTCCGAGTCCGAGTCTCAATATCATACTTGTTACCCGAATCCGACCCAAAGCCGAGATTTATTTTTCTCAACCCGAAAAAAAAACCCATTTACTTTTTAATATAGTAATTCATTTATACTTTTCAAACAATACATGTGATTGTTTCCATATTTCCAACGACATTCATAGCACATGTTATGAATACTATTGCCTTATGGCTGACTCATGACCCGAACATAGTACGAAATATTTTTAATTAAATTTGAATTCCTTACCTGGGCTCGGCCCGAGCTCGAATCTGAATTGTTTTTACCCGCCCGAGTCTGAGACCGTGCAGACCTCTATTTCGGGTATACAATATTTTTTTGTTTTTTCATGTGGTTCAGAGATGTCGCTAGTTATACATATTTTGATTTCTTTTTAGATTTTTTATAGATTGTAGATTTTATTTTTTTTTCTTCAGGAATATTCACGGGTATGCGCACAATAACTCACCAAAGTTTGATCGAAATCGGAAGAATGGTAAAGGAATGCATAGATTACAAACAAACAAATTTTTATTTTTATATATGAGTACATTTTATTAATGAAGGACATAAGTCAGATGTGATTTTTCATTTTATATGTATTCCACACTTCATCAAGCCCGGCAGTCACGAAACTTTAAAGTAAATTCTAGTTCTGTGATTGGTCAATGTGTGGATCAAAATCAGTGGACATATGTCCTCTGATTTCGCGAAAATGGATGTTTAGTGTCCGCTTTTGAACCTATTTGCTAATTTTAAACACAAAAATCTATATGAAACCGTTGGATTCTGGTATTCTTTATGAGTTTTTTGAAAAGATCATCACTTGCACAACCACAAAAAATAAAAACACGACTTTCGTGGAATGTGGCGTTTATCCGACTTTGATACCAAGGTACTCATATATATATATATATTAAATCTTACTGTATTTTCACATGATATAATATTTACACATGAAAATATTAAGAAAACTGGGTTCATTTTTAATGAGATCTTACTGAATAGGAAAAATAAGCTCTATCAAAAATGTAGGTCAAGCGCTAACAAAGTTTGGCCATAACTCAGTGATTCTACTTAATCATAGGTAAATTTAAGGACGTAAAATGTTATCCTCGTTATATCTCATAATATCGTACTGTCATCATCTCCCGACTTTTAATTATTTTGAGGAATATTATAAGGGTATTTGCTTCCCTTTCAGAGTAAAAAATATAATCTTATTTACAAATTGAAATATGCTCAAGATTATGTTTCAGTCTGAACTGCGACATAAAATTTAACATTTTCTCATAAATCGTTTCAAAACCTTTTAAATTATATTTAATGATATAAAAATGGACAAGTAAACATAAATTTATCTCAATTTTTTTGATAGTATTATTTTCAATTATGTCAAATATATTTTATTTCATTTAGTAAAATAATTTTCAATGTTAAATGAATCTTTTATAAATATCACTCACTTTTTTGGATTTTAATCTTATTTCATAACCACGTTCGCTCGTTTACATACATTTAAAACATAAAATATATTGGCTTGTTAGTACCGGAGTTAAGTGGATGGGCTTTTGTCCACTACGTATTGTGGTAAATGGTTCGAAAGCCCGAATGTAAAAAATTGAAAAAATACCTTATCCCATCATTATTTGCTTATATTCCCCTGAGAAAACGGTTGCGAAACTGATTTATAAAACTTCTCAAAAACAACTCTGTCAAGATGTTTCATTAGAAATTCATATACTTCGTATTGGGAGTGGCTTAAAAAAGAGGTAAATCTTTAATCCGTTTGAATACACTTGCCGTAACTTTGATTCGACACGTTTAAAATTGTCATTCTCAAGATATTTAATCAACGATATAGTTTGACTTTTTAATAGACTCAAGACAAAAATAGACTCAAAATGTTGAGCATAATGACATTGAAATTGAGGAGCTTGGTGGAAGAACAACTTAAAGCCCTTTAAATGGTTGTTTCCGATTATGGCGTATTTAGCAGTTCATATCTAGACTACTGGCCCTCAAAAAATTATATCAGTATTTAGTTGATAGGACACTATACAGTCATTTAACTTGGGGACCACACAAGTTTTTCTTCTATCAAAGATTTTAGGACCATTTTGGTGGTATTATAACGTCACTTTTATTTGTCAGATGTATTTTTTTTCAAATTTACGTGTTTAATTATAAACATACATCATTAGAATATTTTATCATGATATTTTTTGAATGCTTTTGTTATCATATTGTATTGCTGTTATTATTAATATTGTACTGTTATTATTACTGTGTAAATGCATGGCGCATTGGCGTCAGCTGTAATGCTATGTGTTTTAATTTTTTAAATTTACAAATAAATAAAAAGCATTAAATACCAAAAAAGAAGCAGACTGAAATACCATAAATTATGAATGGTTTTCTCTCCCTTATATGTTTCCTTAAACCAAAAAGTGCAAAACGGTCTATTAGTTGTCTTTAAAACGAATAAATTTAATCAATATGTCGGTTTTATTTTACTAAAAAGAAAATTATTTAAATTTTTTATTTTTCATTCCTTCTACTTATTTTTTATTTAAAAAAACGCATTTTTTTCATTTTTATTTTGCCGAGTGGAACAACAACTTAAGGCATGTGGTCATTTTCAAAGCTTTAATTTTTTAAACATATCCGATAGTAATAAGAAAATGTTTTTAAAAACAGTCAAAACATCTCAGACACAATATCTCCCTGTCGGCGTCCGTGGCGCAGTTGGTAGCGTCGTGGGCTACGGCTACGGATCTCTCGGGTTCAATTCCCGGTGCGGACAGTTTTCATAAATTGATATTCCAATCGATTTATGGATTTCTGTTCGTAGTCTGAGTGTTTGTGTTGTCTAAAACTCCCTCCTCACCACCCACAGATCCCATCCTCACGAGGCGTAACGAGAGCGATTAGCTAACTACTAGTCCTGTCCTAGCCCTATCCTTCTACCCTACTCTCTTCGATAAAGAGATGTTGAGCAACTGAGTAACAAACAGTTCTCATAGAAAAAATCTGTTAAGATACCTCCACTATAAGACCATATGCTCCACATTGGGAGCGGACATGAAAAAAAAATCTCAGACACAACACAATTTCGGGGGTTAAGTGCTTCTTCCACCAAGCTCCTCAATTGCTTTATATTTTCAAATATTGTAGATAGGACTCACAGCGCTGTCTAATTTCAAATACTTTGTGAATACAAAAGCAATCATTGGATAGGTAATTTATAAACTACTTTGTTATATATTTATATGCCTGTATTGCTTAATCAGTATTTAAATTGATCAAGATACAATGTTTATCCGAACTGCTAATAGGTACTTCTTTCATAATCGATATTATTTAAAATTGGCAATGTGTTTTGAATTAAAATCATCCAGGAATATTTTGTTTAACAAATATAATATTATTAAGTGTATAAGAATAGTCAGATAAAAGAATTAATATTTTTGATAGATTCGTCGGTGACTTTGTTTTAAAATTAAAATTGATAACCTTGCTATAAGTGGAAAAACAATGTTATAAATTTTAATGAAAAAATAATATATTTCAAGATCACTCTAAATAGAATCCTAGTCGCCATTACTAAAACTATAAATACATTATAACTAGCCAGTACCCGGCATGCGTTGCTATTCCTTTCAAAGAAAGAAAGTGTTTATGTTTTAATTCTGTTTATTGAAGTGCTATTGGATACACAATATTTTTGTTTGCCTGTCGTACACGAATAAATCCGAAGGTTTTCCGACTCGTGAGCAGGCCACATACAGCTTTCAATGTGAGAAACATGGATTTTACAAATTTAGTCCACACACTAGTAGCGATTGTCCCTATGCCTTGTTGACGGACATTGCAAATGCGAGTTGCACCGGAAACTGCAGACGTTTGAATTCGGCTGGCATAGCTGTCGAAATCATTGAGATGCGTAGCAACAGTACATCTTCTTCTTTAAAAATTTTTATTTAAGACCAGCAGTTGGAATTTAACAATAAGCACCACCTGTTATGTCACATACGAACTGACATGTCGCTGTTTGTACCTCCTTGATTTTTTTGAAATGTTTTTTGAATATAGATTTTTTTCAGAAACCTTTGCTAGTGTGCGCACAATAACCCACCAAAGTTTCATCGCAATCGGATCAATGGTATAGGAACACATACCGGACAAACAAATAATTATTCATTTTTATATATTGTATATAGATTTGTTGTAGCTGGTAAATAAAATACTAAGAGTTTATATTCAAATAGCAACAATCTTCGAATAATCGTTACAAAGAAGATTGTTTCACCTTTCAAATAATGTGTCAAATTCTAGCTTGAGGTTGCTTGATAGAATTCCAGCATCAAATGTGAATCATTAAAAATTTGTAGAATTCCATGCATTTCGTCACTAACGATCCGGGTTTCGCGTTTTGGCATTTTCAGGCTTTCGATTATAAGAATACACTTGAAATTACAGTTAATAAATAGTTTATATTGTATATAATTAAGACAAATTAGGAAAAATGTTATCAATATAACTAGGAACTACTTTGATATCTGAAGTGATTTTAATAGAGATTTGATAATAATGAATTATAATCCTAACTTGGAAAACAATCACATAAACATTTACAAACTCATAGGATATTTCAATTGCAGATAATTGTAAGAACCAATTATCATTTAAATGTATTTGGAAAAAAAATATAGCATAGAGATGCCAACTATTTTTTTAATTGATAGGTTTTCTTGAAGTGAGTATCAGATGACGTTTATTATTGAAATGCATTATTTTAATTACTGGAGTAATTTATGATCAATTAACAATCTCATATCATGTATAGAATACCAAAAGGGGGAGTTAGTGAGATTGATTTGTTCGGTACAAAAATATTTAACTATTTCGCTCTGCCTTGTTTGTGTCTAAAATGTATGTTTTTTAATCTAAAAGAAGCTGAATGTTTTGATACTCTTATTCAAATAAAAGTGCAGGCAGTCAATATATTGTAATCCAGTGGCTTCCAACCGTGGAGGCGTCAAAAGTTTTAATCAAAAAGTCATTTTCATACCAAAATATCTACAAATAAATAAAACTTCATATCGATACATAACAGTAAAAGCTGAATGAATTTTTATTTCACTCATTGACAAAATATACTCTTGGAAGCAGCATTTTTTAAAATGAATGGAAAATTCCATAGGTTATAAGCAAATTAAAATAATCTAAGAATAATCATAAAGCCTAAATGTCGAGGCAGAAAGAAAAAATTGTTGTGAACAGTCACAAGATACTGAATTATCATTTTGTCGATGAAATTAATAAAAAAACTATTTAACATCGACAATGAGTAATTTCCTATTAAAAATCTTGCAAAACTTTTAATAGAACACCAACTGGTAGATACTATAAATTTTGATAATGTTTCTGACGATTTTTCTAAAAGCAAAGCAAGGAAAAATAATTTTGCTGTATTTTTTATGTTTTTTTTTGCGAATAGTTAATGTTGTATTAGTAAAATCTGCTGAATACTGATTTGGTCCTAAATTAATCTACAATTTTTATGTACAATATTTTAATAGATTGTACATGAATAATTTTGTATTTTTATATCAATAATGAATATAAAAATATTTTAAAGATTTGATATTTTGGCATTTTTCAAGACAAGCCTGCGGGACTATTAATATTAAATATAACGTTTGTAAATGACAAATTTTAAAGATATATTTAGTACTTGTTTTTCAAGAAATTATATGTATACATAAAAAAATTCTGTACCGTGATGGTTTATGATTATAAATAAGCAGTAAGTAATTTTTAAGATACCCTTAATCCAACACTACTGTAAATATTAAATCATTTTTGGAGAAAAAATGATGGGGGTGGGCGACAAAACCCCTAGCTAAGCCACTGCATGTCCGTATATGTCATAGCAAAATCTCGTTATTATTCTGTTAATTATGGTTTTTTTTTTAATAAAGTTTTTATTATTCAAAACATGTATATATTACTATATCGATTAAATAAATAAAGGCTGGGGAGACGCAGAAAAAAATAATTTTTATTTGAGGCGTTGTAGCATAATCGTTGGAAACCGCTGCTGATCAAAGCTCACAAAAATATTGAACTTGACTGCGTTAGTATGAGTAAATATTCAAAATTTCAGTTGCATTGACAATCAATATCGATTTATGAGCACAACGCTAGAAACTGACCGGTTCATACAAATCGCACAGGAATAAACAATATGAACGTGCTGTTTATCAATGTTGGGATGAATATTACTTTTTGTAGTAAATTTCGAATTTAGATTAGACGTCCAAATATCGTTTCGGCACGTTTCACAACGCGGCGCCTGCCTATCATTCTCTCAAGCCTATAAAGCAAAAGCATATGGCACGTCGTTACAAACCTAGGCACGGAAAATTCATAAAGATATGGTAAATCCACAAAAAGAATTCAAAGTCCCGGGGTTTCAGGCTGATGGGATGAGTCGACGTAAACGGTTATGTTATTTTATTTTATCCCGTTGTATTGCTACTTTCCTCAGACATTCAGAATATTAAACTTGACGGGAATATGAACTGTAGCGCATAAATTGGGGTTGAATGTCTGCAACGTATCCGAAATAATCAAAAATTGTTTAGCATGTAAATATAAACATCAAATTTACGTATTATTTTTAAAATATTAGATCCTCATACAATATGTTATTCTGATACCCTCTTGAATTGCCCAAAGTAAATTATTTTATAATTTTAGGCATGATTGAAAAATGCATTATTTATTTTTGTTCATTTAACAATAATTCATTGATTAACATTTTAGTACATATCTCGTATTGAAGTTTTTAGTCCTCAAATGAGTAAACTTTATTGACTTTTCGATTTACATTAGAATTGATATCCCAAAGCATGATTCTCAACCAATCTAGATGGATTTATCGTTTATATAGTATATGTTGCATGAAATATTATTACATTTTAGCATAAACAAAAGAGCTCATTCATTGAGATTGTGTCGCCCTCTTACAACCTGCCACATAATTGACCCATCACTTCTTTAAAATATGTCTACACCCACGTTTTTCACAGAAAAAGTGGTATCATATACAAAACTATTTTTCAAATTGATTTTTTTAATGTTTTTATATTTGTCAATAATTATTCTTAAAAAAGACACAGGCTTTCTTTACACAGGCTTAAAGTAAAATTTACTCAAAATTTAATTTTCATGGTATAGAATAATATTGTGACATATATAAAATACGGTATTTAATGAATTAAATTTACATAAAAGACAAAAGACACCAAATAGCCGTACAAACAGTTATCCTAATGGACAGCGCAGGTTGATGTTTGCGATATTTTTATAGCATCAAAAGCTATCTTTTCTATTGTTGAATGCTTGGCTTTGAAGCAGTACGTTTCTTTTTTTGCTTCTTTTTACGATATATACAGCATTCATTGCTAAAACACCGAAACATTAACTCTTATTAGGGAGCTAAAAATAAAAACCGCCTCTATATGAACAACAATTATTTATTTCTTTTTGGATGTTGTGCAGGAAAACATAATAGTTTTTACCCTAAATCAACTGATTAATTATCATCACGTGATATCATAACATACGAATTCTAACATATTGCATTCATATAATACGTAACCAAAAATAATTAAAAAAATATTTATATCATACAATGTTTTAATGAATTAAAAGATTGTAAAATCACTGAAACCTTTCGACACTTTTTATGAAAAATAAAACTATTATAAACGTCGAATGAATAAATACTAAACAAAAATTCTTTTTCAAAAGTCTAGACAGAAATATTGCGATTTCTACAAAAATAATTTTCTCTCCTTTTAAATGAACAAGAATGTTAATTAGACTCAATACACACAGCTTACAGTAACAAGTTGGAGGGTCTTAAGTGTTACGTCTCGATCGAAATAATTATTGTCTCAATTCTGCTTTATCGTACATCAAACATTATTTTCTATCAAAATTTGATAACATCAATATACACAGTTTTTGTACGATAAACAAATAAAATACGCTCTGTGGCCGCGAACCACTGTCAACAATATTATTTCATAGTGGCTTTGATTTAGGTAGGCACCAGTTCGACGTCTTATTATTTCCAATTCTCTAAAATAAATAAAGCGATATTGATTCCCACATAACCTACACGTCCAGTGGCCGGAAAACTCTTAGACTAAAAGAGCCAAATATGAGTTACAGGAAATTTTTCGAGAGTCATACTTGATTATGAGTGTATTTGTTTAGATAAGAAGATACGTGCTTAAAAGTAAACAAAACGTTACGTTTCTTTCTATCAATAGAAACGTACGTAATTAATGTACATTCCTTTAAACTTTTCCGAATAATGAATGACTTTGCGTTTATTTCTAGTTAAGTATTAAGCTAAATTTTTGTCTATTTAGTTTTTTACTTGTTATATAATTCTTTTCTAAATTCGCAAGTCTTCTCAATATGATATTTAAATTTATGATTCATGTTTAAAAATGATTATTTACAGATAGTAAATTATATATTATGTAGACCCAAAGAAATTTAAATCAGCAAATGACTCATATTTTGAAATTGACTTCCTTTTGTTATCTCCTAATTTTCAATTTCAGTGTCAAGATTTTAAAATTTATAGGTAGATAAAAAATTATATTTTTGTATTTTAAAATTCAATATTGTTTAAGAACCACGGTTTACTTACCCCTGACCTACACCTTTGAGAAAATACCCACTTGAGAGTAAAAATATCAAAATATCTTTGAAAACATTATTCCATAAATGGAATAATAAAATAAGTAATCAATTTTTGAAAGGTTTCTTTACGAATGTATTAAATTTAATGAAACATTAAGAGGAAATTCAATTTTTATAAAATCGTTCAAGACACACATCGTAGGTGTAAGTAATATTATTTCTTCAATAGCGCGTTTGTACATTATTCGAGAGAAATTTCTAGAAGACTTTTACTGTTCTTGGCTTACTATAATGTCCTTATTTTTATTTTGTCTCGATTTCAGTCAATGACTATTACAGACAGTAGATTTTCATACAATTTCAGTATCAAACGACTAACTATGAAATTGTGAGCAATGACTTATTTAAAATAACCAATAAATATTAAGACTAACCATAACTTATACAATTTTTTGCAAATTCAATTTTGATGCAAAGTAACATATATTGAAACTATTACGTTAATATAACTACCCCGCTTATATACGTATTTATATTATGTAAAGTTACACCTACACAAATAGTATCAATAATATTAGATTTAAAGCTATATATGTTTCTTATATTATGAAATACAAACCTACTTATGAATAACAGTTTTATCCCTTAGTTGATTTGTGAGTCATATAAATGATATTACTTAAGTCCATCTTAGAAAAATAATATTATTTAATAATACGCAAAAAAATTTAAGCATTCTGTCTTGTATATAAGACAGATTCTAAAACGGATTCCAAATATTTGTTTTGCGCCGTCGATAACCAAAGATTTAAAAAAAAAATTACGGACACGGTTCCAAATTATATTTTGTAACCTAAGAAAATGTGGACGAAGCGAAAATGACATGAATATGAATAACAATGGAAGTAATATAAAAATCGTCTATTTTTAAATCCCAAAATATTTGCTGAATTTTCGTTTCATCTGCTAGTCAGTTAGTATTATCCCCAAATGAATGTGGTCAGTGGGTTCTTTTGCCATTATTGGGCTCATCTTAAAATTAAAATATGCTTTATTTGTGTTATCTTTTTATAAACGTAACACAAATAAAAGAAACTCCCACATTCGTATTGCTTTATGTGATCGAGTTCTCAAGATCGCTACAAAGTTTGAATGCAAAAACGTGTTAAAACATTGTGGACATTACTCAGCTTCGTTCGCATATGCACGGCTCTAAAGGAAGTGAGCGAATGCCCGGAACCGAACCGGATTTTCCGGTGTTGTTAGTTGCGTCATTGTCCTCGCAACTGTTGCCCTGCTGAAACATTGCAGCGTAAATGAAATATTAGCATTATATGAAACACGAGCATAAGTTCGTGAATGCATTTCAAGTTATCCAGAATAATGGCTCAAATAACAAAACACTTAATTTTGATTCAGATCATAAGTCTGTTATAATCATGAAAATATCAGTTGAAGCAAAACTAATCATGAACATTTTTTTTTAATTTAAAGCGATTTTAACATAAGCGTGTTTTCTTGAATTGACAATTTCCACCATAAAGCAACAACAATTTATTTAGGCTTTACAAGAATCGTAAAATATTATTGATATTCATGTCAGTTAAAAAAACATCGTTCTTAATATTCTTGCATAAATTCTGCCTGTTGAAGATTCCATATGATCCGCTATAGGAGTCAGTGGCGTAGCTGGGGTTTGTGCCACCCGAGGTGGTCATTGAATTTGCCGCCCCCCGCGTTTTCTCCAAAAATTTTTGTAACCATTACGAACCAAACATTGCGCTGCAGGCAGGAAATTTTTATGAAGAATAAATATAATTTATTGAAAACACACTACATTTTTACAATCCTGATAAATTTTATGTTTAATATTACAAATTTTTCTCCAAAAATGTTGATTTAATTTTGAGTTAAGCCTATTTTTTAATTACCTACGATTTTTTTATTAATACTACGACGCAAAATTTTGCGCCGAATTATGAATAACAATTATTTCTTGAAAAATATAAACTATATTTTTACAATCCTGTCATTTGTACAAACGTAGTTAATATTAAATTTGTAGTTTGAGTCCCGCAGGTTTGTTTTTGAAATATCTAAATAAACCTATAATTCAATTAAATAAATTTCATATTTATTATTAATATGGAAAAATACAAAAAAGAATTAAATATTATGAATCGATTTAGAACAAGATATTCAGTCGTTCTACCAGGGACGGCTCTTGTAAAGGAGCAAAGGGTGCAATGCACTCCAATAAGTCCCATCAAAATATTCCATTAATAAACGATATTCAAATATAATAATTATACCAATTCACTAATTTTAAATTTTCCTCGTGTTTCCCATAGGAAAATATTGCAGGAAACGATGATCAATAAACACGACTAGCAAACGTATTCTGCGTCGATTCAGAATACGCATGAAAGTCAGTCGACGACGCGGTAGGAGCATAAATTCTTTTGCACTCCTTAGACGTCAGAAATGTTCTATGTATTTTGACATATTTGTGACGTTGCACTAGTATGAAGTACGCTTCAGTTGCATTTTGTATGGACTGTTTTTGAGCATTGATCCCCCTGGCGGAAATTCCCGAACGTACCCGAAAGCGATTTGACGTTTGAGTTTACAAACCTGTAACAGTCATTTGTAAGAATGTAAAAGAGCAGTGGAACAAGCTTAGTAAGCCATCTAATTTCGATATGATTCTTTAACTACACGCTCTTCAATAAGAATAATATTTACCTACAATTATAACTTTTGGAGTGATGAATACAATTTATAAAATTATAACTATGATCGTGTATAATACCGAGTAGATATAATTGAATATTTAAAATAGGATAGTTTCGAGTTTTTTTACCTGGCTGGCCTTACCTATTCCATAATATTCAACTGTGTATCTGGTTCAGTTTCGTAATACACCTTCCTCTAATATTTTTTATATTCTTCAATATTGAATTCTACAAATTACTTTCCCCAAAAAATACTTATGCGAACAATTTCCGGTTTAATACTGAATTATTCCAATTGCAGACATTAATATGGTAACCTTAACATACGATTTCATGGAGGAATTTAAACTTAAATTGAACTAACTGGTTTATACAGCAGAGAAGATTTTTACGATGTCGTTGGAGCCCTGTCTATACTTCAACTCTTCACGAATAAAAAATACATATAGTATTTAGCTAAATCGTTAAGCCATTACAAATAATTTATACAATATCGATGACTTCCGTCGAAAGTGAGTGTTACTTCTAAAATTTAAAAATGATCAATTCATTTTGAGAAATACCACGGCTAAAGACAGACAAGGTTTCCCAAACTATCATCCGCGACAACCTGGAATGGTTGTATATGCTGCTAGGGCTGCAACAAATTTAGACGTACTCAAATTCATATTGATATTACCTACCAAAAAAAAGAAGAAAGGTGGTCCGTCGAAATTAATCCGCAGGGAAGGTTTGGGAAACCCTGGTGAAGAGAAACAGTTGATATCGCCAATATCAGATTTATATTTTCGTATATGTCTAATAGTACTTTCAAAATCCAATATGTGGAGGATGGATTTCTTACATAAATATGTGAATCTTTTTTTGCACTCCCTAATATTCCTGTCACCGGCCGCCACTGCGTTCTACTAAAACAACATTTAAAAAATTTGACAGTATTGGAATTTTTTTAATCGCAAATTGCTCACTGTTGGCATTAAATTGTTTTTTTATTTATTTCATTTTCGAAAAACTTCTTTAACAGCTAGTACCACAATTACGAAGAAATAAATTAAAAAATTTCAATATTTGCGACATTGATGCTTCATGATTACTTTTAGATCTTTCATAAAAGAAATATGTTTTCTCAGCGAATCACAAGATATTACAATTCTTAGTCAGTTCGAGACCATTCGTGTGCTCGAATGCCTGAAGATGCAGAAAGACGAAACCCGGATCGTTAGTGACAAAATACATGGAAGTGTACAAAATCTCAATAATCCAAATTTAATATTGAAATTCCATCAAGCACCCTCAGTCGATGTCTTAAATTATAACAATTCTTATTAGTTTATTACCTTTATAATTTTCTACTCATTTTCAAAAATGCCGCCCCTAGAAAAGGATATTTTGTGAGCGAGTCACAAATTAGATGGAAGAAAACTGAAAGAATGAAATAGAACTAGCATTGATTATGTAAATATAAAAAATATATTTATTTTTTACCGTCATTTTATAATCATCTTCGAAAATGCCGCCCTCTAAAATGTGCCGCCCGGGGAGGGGCCGCCCCTCCCTTGCTACGTCAGTGATAGAAGCGGACATTTTAATAAAACAGGCAACAAAATAAATAAATCATAAAATTTATTATCTGCTACGTTATTATTTTGTTACTATAAATTACAATCGAGATAATTACTTCATAACGAATACTTGGTATAAAATAAGTTATCTTCGTGAATATTATTCGGTAAATTATATTTCAATTAAAAAATATGATTGAAATTTAATAACAGTTATTAAACTTCAATAAATTAGGTTTATTTAAAATTAGGGTCATTTAAATAAAAACTTGGTATTGAAACTGCCAAACCAACCTTATAAGGTAACCATCTTCTTTAAAAATATATTAGTTGCAAGACAAAGATAAGTAAATACAGAACATTATACCCTATGTTGTGTATACTAATAAGGATAAAACGCTATGTAGTGTCTGGGAGCATTATATCTTACCATTGTATGAGACTTAATCAACGACATCTGAACGCATATCCCTGGAGTTTGGGAAACGCAAACACCTGAGACATGGTTCTCTAATAAATGATCGTATGCAGGCGGTAAACTAAACAACATTGTGTTTGTTCAGGGGTCATCAACCCGCACACTGTCGCTGTCAAATGATTTATTGGATTATTTGATCAGTGCTTTAATACAAGCTTAATTGATACGGGGTTGTTTGTTAATTCAATAAAGCTTTATGCATACATGCACTTCATAGCAACAAATCGTAATGTAGTTAAGAATTTTATTTCTAACGATATGACACATATTAAATAGAAAATAAAATGTTGTGTTTCAAACCAGTTTTTAAATCTTCTGCCATATTAAAGCCCCAAAATAAATGGGTTGAAAAAAAATTTCTAGATGGAAAGGCATGAAATTAATATGGTTTCATTAAGGTGTCGAAATATATATTTATATTATCGCTTGACATACAGCAATATGCCATAATGTATAATAACTATAATTAGTGATTTCGAAATATTGCTGTAGGTCAAAAGATAATAAATGCTAAGCTGTTGAAACGCATTCATTAACATGAATTATCCAACTAGAAAAAATTCCGGTCTCGGTTGCCGAGTGGTAGCTCTTTGATCGTTCGTCGTGCTCTGTTCCGTGAGTGGTTCAAATAAGCATCTTCGTACATCAATTTTTCTTTGGATATAAATATTTGTGTACAATTCATAGAATTCGATACTGGAGCGCAGTAAGAGCGATTAGATAACTATTTGACCTTTCCATAGATATCCGTCCTTTTATCCTTTGAAATGAGATGTTGATTTACTCACTTCTAACCAGTTTTCGATAAACTTCTGCTGAAATGCTCCATTGAGGAGTGTAAAATTTGTTCTGAGTCGGGAACAAAGATGGTTTAAAAATAAAAAGATTTCACAATATATGAAAATCTTGATCACAATATACAAAAAACTAAACTATTATATTTTCCAAGGATTAATGCTTTTCATTTCATTAAAACAGTTATTTATAATGAACTATTTTTAATAACGTTCTGAATTTTTTTTTGTGTTGCTGTAACTAATAATTATGACTACTGCCGTTAAAATTTCTTTTCTAGCACTGTTTCATATTCCACGAGTCCGACAATAATTATCTACCTTTTTGAGCAAATATGTTTTATTTTGTGTAAAACTTTCAAAGATACTTACAATAATTGGTAGACGTTAAGAGTGGAAAGGTCGTTAGGCCACCATTTCACCATTAACTGAGAATATTTATTATAGTGGGGTTTGATGTGGCGTAACTTTAAGGATTTGTTTATTATTTTCTTTAATTTAATTGATAAACAGAGCTTTTAAAATGGATTTAAAAAGCCAATATTATAAAAAAAGTTAATTTTAATATACACCCATTTTCTTATATTGAACACCAAATTATAAACTATTTTTTTTAATATTACATGTCTTATTTATACGAATGTATAAAATATGTTAATATCTTACTTAAATGATTATGTTGTGTGCATATTTTGTTCTATGATTTTAATTTTTATCTAATTTAAGACTATCCTTCTAATTTAATTAGATTATGATTTTATTATCTGTATATTATTAAACAGAATAAAACGTAATACAAACATTTGAGTAATGATTATTCATATTATTAATGTTATTTTATAATGTATGTAGTTTAAATAGCGTGAATTATGAATAATTTGAAAATATCCATGAGAGATTGTGTTTTAGAATTGATTTATAAAATTGCATTCAAAAGCTTTCCCAGCCTACCCTATTGTGAAAAAAGATTAATTTTCAAAAAAGCCGTTTCACTGTTTACTTTACATTGTTGGGCGTTTCTTGTATAAAATTTACTTACTAAATATAAGTCAAAAGTTTCGTCGGTTTTAAATTATAAAAAAAACATGTTTATCTTTTCTGTTTTCATCTGTATATGAAAAAATGTATATATATTTTTCTAAATTTGAGATTTAATTGTATGTTTATGTTTATACATTCATCATAGTTAGCTCGAATGGAGACGCATAATGAGCGTATTAATCTGTGATAGAGTATAATGACTACGAAAATGCGCTTCCTCTTTGCAAAATAGACGATCCGACAAATTGTAAGGGCATCCTTTTCGTTACCTATCATCCTATTGAAACATACTTTTATCCTTTGAGATAAATTACTTCACCCATTCGTAGCAAAGATGAATTTTCCGCGTAAGAGAGTTTCAAGAATTAAAAGTGTTAAAACATGGATATTATTCTGTAAACATTGCTTTTGACCTAGTTTAGTAAAATACTTTGAATGTTTTATTTCATATTGCTGAATATAATTGAAGAGCTACTGTAAGTTTTATAACATTTTCTGTAAACTATGAACATATAAATAAATCATTCATCTTCTAAATAAATTAATAAAAAACATTTTCTCCTAATCTATTACCTTTTTTTCCGCAAAGGATTTTCTAGAAACAAATTGAAAAATATAGAGACTTGCATTGTTAAACTAGTGTAAATAAAAAAACAGTACTAATGTATTCATAAAAAACCACTATTTACATCTTGATTCAACCTACAAATGTCATTATTTTATTTTTGAAAATATAGGTGGATATTAAATTATATCAAGTGTTTTTAAATAATAATACCATCACGAAGTAATGAGTGTAAATGCTGCCATCTATAAATTTTCAGTTGAAGGAATTTCTAAGCAATACATTTTTCATAGAACTTTCTGTTTCTGTAAACAGGTGACAGTACGTAAGGAAACCGAAAAAAGATTTTTCTTTCTGTCTATTATCAATATCTTTAAATTGTTTTTTTTAATACTTGCAAAATTGCATCTGAAAAAAACTGAGGTAAGGCACTATTAAAACAATATTTTAACAATGAAGTCGATAATTTATTTCCCTTTATAATAATAGTATCAACATTTTTATGAGAATAAAAAATCAGGTTAAATCTTTTTAGGCTTTATATTGATTTTTCTTAAATATAAGATCGATAAATATATTTCATTATTATATTTAATCATTATTTTCAACATTGTTATATAACTTTAAAACAATTTAATTAAATTTTCAATGAAATAAACGATGTTTTAAGAAAACAATTACTTTATACTATCACCAATGATAAAATATATGTATGCATGAAACGGAATAATCTACAGCATAAAAATTCTAAATTTTATGCTCTTACTTATTTTTTTAATGTTTTACTTTTTTTTACTTATATTTCATTAAAATAATTAAATATTATGCGACAATATATATTTAATTAGTTGGAAAAAATAATTTTAAACTAACTAAATAATAAAGGTACTTAAAAGAACTTTCCATAAACCATGAATCTAAGATATTTATTTTATATACAATATGTGTTTATATACAGTATCAAAAAATTCAAGATCTTTTTTACAAAAATTTTAAATTAAAAGCATTAATTTATTTTTATAATATGAGAAATATTGTGCCTCAGAAGTTCAATCAAATTATTCGAATATTTTAGTATAACGTTTTTATTTCTGATATTTATAATATCTCATCAACAAATAATCGTGCAACTGATATATCATTTAATTTTTTTTTAATTACTCATAAATCGTTTTTCATTTAATAATAATAATATTATCATAACCTAAATATTTATATTACCTTTGTTATATACAAATTTGGTTTTTCCATTTAGAATTACGTTTATACATTTTTTTTAATCGAAGATTTTCCCTTTTTCGTGAAACAAATATAATATTTACAAAAAAATTCATTTATAATAATATAAGATTAACAATGAATATAACATTAAAACTTCGTTATTATGAAATTCATAGATTATTGAAATTAAAAATAAAGGAGACAAAACACTGTTTGAAAAATAGTTAAATAACGAAATAAAAAAAAATTGTAAAACAAAAAATCAGTGTTGAATTAAGCAATATTATATTTTACATTTTTACACGTAACTACTTATTAGTCTACTAAATAATTATAATGTTCAGCGTTCATGTTAACGGTACTATTTAACTTATTTTAGTGTTAGTATTTTCTCGATCACAACCACTATGGTCATATATATTATAAACGTTTGATAATTTGTCAAAACGAGGTCCACTTAATTCTACAGGACCACCCTGCAAATGTTCTTCGTCACTATCTGGAAGTAAAATCAAAATGTCACTGACCTACTAATAATATAATAACATAATTCACTGGACTTATTTTATTTTTTTGATAGTGAATTGGTATCAAAGGAATATTTACTACATTTTTTTCCATTAAAATATAGATTAATAAGTAGGGTTTTCAAGTGAATGTTAGTTCTAACATATAAAATATATGTAAGTTAATTTAATAACTACAATAATGTAATTCTTGTCTAATTTCTGATCAAAAGGTTACATTATACGATTCTGAACTAATCAAAATATTTACCTGGAGCTACAGTGCTCAATGACCCTGATAAACTGCAGTCACCTTCATACGCATAATTCCGAAGATCATCAAATGGTGGACAATTAATATCATTATCTGCACATTTTTTATACTTAGCCAGCATTTGCTTTTTACTAAATTTTACTTTTACATCTCCCTTTTCTATCGTATCTGAAACACATGCAAAATATTTATTTAACACATAAAAATTCAATAATATATCGATTGACCTCACGTTGTACGTATTGACCTCATATTGTTTAAAGCTGTATATATTTTCGTAATATCGGTAGGTCTTACCTATCTTCATCTGTTTAGATGACTATTATTTACGTTAAATAATCCATAAAATGCATTTCTATTGATACTAGTATTTTTTACCCGGCTTCGCCCAAGATGGACAACGCTTATATTAGGTTATTAAATTTAGACGTTGGCTAGCTAATGTTGAAATTTTGTTAAAATTTGAAAAAACCGCCATCAATCTTACCTCTTTTGTAACACACACAAAATATGGTCCACTAATTAATATTAATGTTAAAAGTTGAAACGAGCTATAATAAAAGATAACAATTTTGCCACCAGCACTCTTGTTATGGCGTCGCAAAACTTCTCGATAGACAGCTTGTCATTTGCAGAATATATTAGTATTGAGCTGTCGCTAGGCGACTATTATTATTACATTTTTCATCCCGTATTAAAACGTCAAAAATATCGCGTTTTCAGTTTTAGGTTAAAAGTTAAATTTTGAGAGTTGAAAGTTTAAAATAGCAAAGTTGAACTAACAATTGCAGTTAGATGACGTGTTAAAATTTCATGTCGCTAATGTTGGCCGTTTGGGAGGAGTTGTTGTGACCGACAGACATACAAACATACAGATTTCTACATGTATTTTGTGCTATATAGTAAAGATTAAAATGGCTATTTATTTTTACAGTAGTTTTATGAATTTAAAAATAAACTCACATGCTATTGGACTTGGAGAAGCGCTTTTTTGTGATTCTTCAATAGGTATTTGAAGCGTTGTTATATCAAAAGCTGTCATGTCATCTTCTCCACCTCCTTCATCATCATAATTTATCACATTTTCTCTGACATCTTTGTCCAAAGTTGTTCCTTTTGTGTTTTTATCTCGCTTTCGATTGCATGTCAAAAATACTGGAACTAAAACTTAAAAAAAAAATATTCAATTAATTGTTTTAAAAATGCAAGCAACAGAAATAAAATAAGAGTTTTTTTGTGAAAAACTTACCGAAAATTATTAGCAGACATATAAATATCGCAGTCACTGCTCCCATACTCAGTTTAAAACTGTGTTTTTCCTGTATAAGCTCACAATTCTGCCCCCATAGTCCTTCTGGACAAATGCACCGATATCGAGTTTTAGGGTCTTGATTAACACATCTTCCACCATTTTGACACGGAAGATCCAAGCACTCATTTTTATCAATACAACCCCTGCCATCATGTGTTAGTATTTGACCTTCTCCACATCTAAAAAATAAAAATTATCAATGTGCGGTTCCCATATGAAGCTAAAAGAGATTAATTTTGGAATACATTTTTGTTTTTTGAATAAGGCAGTAGATATTTTACCTGCATTCATTTTTGTTCCACAAATCAATGCAGACAAACGGCTCAGCACATCCTACATTCGTACATGGAGTGCTAGATGTACAGCCTCTCGCTAAATTTCTTGCCATTGTAGCTTGTCCCCACTGAGTCCCATTCATTCCAGGTGGCAAAGGTAGTTGCTTCCCATCCAATCGAATATCATCCAAACAACCTTTTTGAAAATCTGATATAACTTCAAAAGTCTGTACCCCAGTATATTCAGCTTTTCCACCAGCGTAAACTCCTTCTTGCTTGTCAATAAATAGCCACTGGTGTCCTTGGAATATAAAACTTTCGTTATAATACAGCCCTTCCCCTCCATCCATTTCTAATATAACGGCGCTACCATAGCGGATAACACTAGCAACATGCCACCGTCCATCATCTACAGAAATTTTGCTTAGCCATATATCGTTTTCTTCCGATCTCATTGAATTGAGATTATAGCGGAAATGTAGATGAGAATGTTTTATTTCCAATATACAGTATTCTCTATTGTGTTGATCGCTTACTCGAAAGAGTTCCCCGTAAGTTTCTCTCGTCCGGAATCTCAATTGTATTCGTGTGCTAAATCTATCCGGCTCAAAGCTCAAAGCAAATTTCACATAGCTTTGAGGCTTGAACGTTATCGGCATTGTTGGTGTTGTACACGTGGGACCCGTCCAACCTGCCTTACATTGGCATTTGGCCCCACTAAAACTCGCCACGCACGCCCCACCATACCAACATCTGGCGGTGTTTTCATCTTGGTTGCATAATTCCTCTATTTGAGGGCATCCGGCAACTGAGTTTTTTGAGAGACCTGGATAGGCTAAGTCGTATAATTTACTATTGAATACTAAATTTTTGAGACAACCGTCAAACGCAACACCGTTTGGGGTGTGTTGCCATAAATAATACATCGCATCTAGTTGATCATACAAACCGCCAACCTGTAATGGCGTATTAACATTTAAATATTCATTGAATGGAGGGATTATTCCTTCTGCTTGACAATTGCTATAATCCAAAAGTGGAGTACTACCATCGTCCAACTCTTGAATATCAGCTGACTTACAAAAATCAACTACCATTTTGACATTTTCACTATCCCAAAAAACATCCAGCCTGTGCCACTCGCCATCGTCAAGAGTAATTTTCGTTAACACTTTCAGCTCCAAAGTTCCAGATCCAAAGTCTAAAAGTAATCTGGGAAATCCATTTTCCAACTCCACAGCAATAAAATCAGTTAATACAGCTTCGCTCGCTTTTGTCGAAACAATAGGGCCATTATACAAAAACATGCCTTCTGATTTTTGAGTAACAAATTCAAAACTGAGATGTGAAGCTTCGCACATTTCGAACGCGGGGTACCATGCCCACCCGTTTCCATTGAAACTACGGAATGTTTGTTGACATCGTGGGCCGTTATATCCGACTGGGCAAGAACAAGTTATTCCTAATTTACTATCTACACACAATCCACCGTTAAAGCATGGATTATTTCGACATGATTCCATTTTTGCATTTCTCGCTTCACATTGACAATGCGGAACATTTCTTATTTTTACTCCTGCCAAAGCTGTCGTATTAGCGTCAACGAGGTATGGACTTTTTTTAATTTCTAGAACATTAGTACAAGACCCTTCGCATTTTTGATTCTCATACAGGCATTCATCGATGCCTACCATTGTTATATTGATACCCAAATCTTTCTCAATCTCACTTTTATGAATCAAAACAATACCATTAAGTTTCACTGATTTAAAATTAGACCCATGGACGGAATAACGGATATCGGTAAACACTGGATGTTTTTGATTCGTTTGAATGCTAAATATTTCTATATTGTGTTTTTCTGTTTTGAATAAGTTAGACAACTTGCCTCTTAATAATTCAACTTTACTCTCTGATTTACTTTGTTTATGATAATCCCAAAATCTGATGAAACTTTCGTCACTCATACCGGCAATTCTAATTGAGCCAGAGTTAACAACCAGCTCATGTGATATTTCCTGAACGTATATAGTCACACCGGCTGAAACGTTGTATTGATTATGTCTATGATCAGATACTCTAAATTGCAATTTATATGAACCGTCTTTTGTGCCTTGCTTCATTTGAATCATACCAGTTTTCTCATTTAATCGAAATCTGGAATGTTCACTGCGTTCCCACTTAACTGTTTTATCAAGATAATCCCAATCATCGGCGTCGTAGACAAAGACCCTACCGATATCTGCATCAGGTGATTGTCCTTGGTAATTGTACACGTGTATTTCTTTGGTTCCCGATTGCATTTTATTATCGTTAATATCTCCAATCGTGACCGTAAGTGTGCTCGTCCCGAACATAGCCGGGATGCCCCGATCTTTTATAATGATAGGAATCATGTACTCTTTCTGGTATTCCCTATCGAAAGATCGTAGGGATGTCACAATAGCCATGCTATCGCCATTGATATCAAATTGACTTTGCTCAACCTTAAACGAAGTTCTTATCGTCTCATCGGCGAGGGGGTCGAGTCTAAATTGAAATGGCGGTCCATTGTTTTTAGATTTATCGTCGCGGTCGACAGCATAAATTTCTGCGATTATTTGTGACGGAACGTGTTCGGGCAATATCGGTCTGTAATCGTGGAGAAAAACCGGCGCATTATCGTTCACATCTTGCACTAAAATAACCAATTCAGCCGTCGACGTTTTAGGGGGTGCGCCATCATCGATCGCTAATATTTTTAAACTATGACGAGACAGTTTCTCTCTGTCTAACGGACGTTGAATAACAACCGAGCCTCTCTCATTTATTGAAAAATGACGGTGGCGATCGGACAATCTTTCAATAGCATAAGATACTTTGCTCTTGCCACCTTGATCAATATCTAAAGCTTTGAATGTTTGAATAACCTTTCCGACTTTTTCACTTTCATTCACGTAAACTTCAGAATAAGTTTTTTCAAACTTAGGAACATTGTCATTCACATCCCTCAGTTTGACCATCACCCATGAAGTGTCAATGTGGTAACTATCAACTGTTTTGTTATCATCGTTGACTTGAATTCTAAATCTGAATCCATTTCTTTGCATAGGATCTTCATAGTCTAGCGGTTCAATAATTTTAAGCGATCCAGTTCCGTCAGGATTCCTGTACATCTCAAATTTATTGGCACCGTATCCGCTATTTTCGATAATTTTGTATTTAAAATTGTTAATTTCGTCCTCATCATGTACGGTTACTGTGAGAATTGACTGTGGTGGAATTATTAAATTATCAGTTTCGTCAACCTCAGTGAACCATTCGTCTTTAACAAAACGGGGAGGCATGTCATTTATATCTTTGACTCTTATAGACGCCGTTCCGGTCCCTTTCAAGCCTCCCCCGTCCATAGCTACAACTTGAATAGAATAGTCGGGTGTCTTTTCTCTATCTAGACAACAAACCGCAGTTTTGATAATTCCAGTATTGGATTCAATTTCGAATATCGGTAACCCGGTATCTTCTTCAATTACATTTTTCTCAATTGAATATACAAGCTTAGAATTACCGCCTTCTTGCGGATCATCATAGTCGACGGCAGCCATTTTCATAACAGTCAAACCAACTGTGCTATTTTCTGTCACGTTTGCAAAATATATTCCTGACGGGAAAAGGGGAGAGTTGTCATTAATATCCTTTAAATTAACTTGGACCTCAGAGTATCCAACTAGGCCTTCGCCACCCTCGTCTTGTGCAAAGATCGTGAAACGCCACTGTGGTCGACCGTTTGGTTGATCTCGATCCAAAGGCTGAAAATTAGAAAAATCAAATTCAAATATCTCAAGACATTTGCACAGTTTGCTTAAACATTTTGATAAAATAACATTTTCAATACGATTAAAAATAATCTTATAATGCCTAAATAACTACGCACATTTCTGACATTTAAAATATTATAATTGTATAAATATTTTCGTAATGAAATAATTCTTCACTTCTTTGTAAATACTACCTGAAAGCATTTTGTTAAAGAAAACTATTGTTTCAAATACCTTAATGTTTTAAAAGTACTTTTTGTACAAATTTTTTTGAATAAAAAAAAAACAGAATTATTTCTGAAACGCGGTTAATATTCCAAATCAAAAAAAAAATATCTTCTCTATAGATTTACTTACAACAAAATGTATTATGAATATAATTTTATAAAATACTATATGGATGTATTTCGCATACAGAGCATAATGCCAGCGAATATAAAAGTTGCACCCACTATATAATATAATACAACAGTGGGTATTTAACGAGGACCAGGTGTATAGTTATTAGCAGCGTCATACATACGCATAAATTATTACATCTAAATAATGTATTTAAAAATAAAAATTAAGCTTTTTTAAAAATTATTTGCATATGTGTGCAAATCTCGATTCAGAGACTCAAATCAACAGCTTTACGGTATTGCTACAAAAGCTATACTGTGCTACTACTAAGCCACATTATTTATCCTTGATCAAACTTGAACAAAAATCTTAACCGTGATGTTTTTTTTTCAACCAAAACTTTCTGAAAATGTCAGTGTCACACGTTTAAGAAGTAGCCCGAAACATTTTAATAAAATATGGCATGAAATTTTTCATCGTCTACAAAACTGAATAAACAAAAGCAAACGCTGGGTGGAACAAAGCGAAAGCATCTGCAGATTATTTAGCTGTTTAGAAAACTCTCACAAAATATGAGCACATAACATCTCGAGGGTTTTAACTTGAATTACGTTACTAGCCCCTGGTGAATGTAACCCGCTCTATATTAAATTGCGCGACTTAAAATATTTTTGAGGAGCTGACGTACATTCTGAAAACCTCTGAGCTTCAAAAAGCTTCTTATAATCGTCGTCTACTTAATGTTGTATTATATTTCCCTTTGAGCAGTCAAAAGCGATTTTGTCAGCATCGCAAATTTATCCAAGCACGAGTCTTCTAAATGACCTTTCAAATAAATATTTTTACATTCAATAGCTACATACAGTAGAAACAATATTTTACGACAAAAACCACAAAAACAAAATTCTCTGTGAATGCAATGAACCATTTTAATTATAGGTTTAACTGCAGGTGCTTGATAAAATTTAAATTGAACAAACTTTACTCAATGTGAAACCCGGCTATTTAGTGCTGAAACATTAAATTTCTCATCGTACATAATTTTTACAATTCAATGGAATTTAGCAATTTTTAGACACTTAGACGTTTATTTAAAAGATATATATTTTTGAGTTCAAAATGTTATAATAAGGAAAAAGTATTTACTTCTAAAAGAATTATAGGATTTTTACTGACGATAGTATTGATGGAAGCGTGAAGCCGAAATAGCTATCAAAATTCCTTTAATTATTGTAGAACTATTTATATAATATGATATTTTTACCTTATGATAAATATCTTTTCAAAAAATTTCTTTAACTGTCGTGTTTTATATGGTATTTTTGATTTCGTTAAATATGTGTATTTCATGGAGATTTTGTTCCAATATGAGCATTTCAATAGTGGTTAAATTGTGTTATTAGCCTTCTATTTCAAGATTTTGATGAAATTTTTTTATTAATTTCACTTATTTTGTCTCTTTTAAGGTGGTTTTTGTTTCTATTTTAGCATTTCAAAAGTGGTTTATTTCGTCATATTTGCCTAAGATTTCATGATAATTTTTGATTAATTTCAGTAAATTAGTGTCTTTTAAGGTGGTTTTTGTTCCATTTTGAGCATTTCAACAGTGGTTAATTCATGTTTTTGCCTTATATTTCAAGATTTTGAAGATATATTTTTACATTTTATTAGTATCTTTTATGTCGAATTTAGTTCCAATAAATCACGGATAAAATTTTATGAAAAGCGGAAATGTTTCACGAACCCTATCTAATTTGTATGACTTGCATTTAAAGATAAAATTGAACCGTATTGTAGATATTGGTTCTAGGCATTTAATTATCTTACATGTCTAAAATTAGCGAAATGGGGGGATTCAACGCGCGACCGGTCACGACAATAGAAAAGTACTCCCCACCAGCATTTTGTACTGGAAAAAGCAATCAAGTAGGTAATTAAGATTACAATAAAGTTTTACAAGGTTAAACTTATATTTCAACACAAAATGCTGCAGCGACTTTCACTGTCACGCCGACCTACTATGAAATATTAATACATCTAAAAAGTTTCTAGGCAGAGTCATGAATTTCATTTAATAAGTACTATAATAAATCCTGTGATAAAATTATTATGGCTACCATAAGAATATTGTTTATTACTAGTTTGACAGTATGAGAGATAGGTTTTTGGCCACACATATTATTAAAGTTATATTACAGCTTTAACCTTTCGTGCACTCCTCCAATCGGACGGACAGATGTTTATTACATTTTTATTATACAATTTGAATACTGTCGCACTACATCAATCTTAGATTCGGACTGTTTTCATAATAGACACAGGTAAAACACAAAAAAACACAGTATTTCACATATGAAACTTCAAGAGGAATGGAAAAGTTGAGGATTTATGACATTGATATACATTTATTGTTTCATAAACTACTAGAGTATTAAAAAAATATCTATATTTACTATTTTGTACAATAAAGAGAGTAGCTGTAACAGCAAAAGTAGCATTTCTTTTAACCTTGAATTAAATAAATATGTTTATTCAGTATAAAAAAAATCTGTAGCCGAATACTCAATGCTCTTGAGATTCAGAACGGAATCTTTCATACATAGTTGTTTCAATCTATGTATGGATTTATGTGATATTTTATCAATCCCCACCCACCCTCTACTCGATACCGAAAACAGGGCGACTATCTAAGTCAAGTACTTTTTTTTCCAGAATGAAACAGTTGAGAGTATTACTAACAGTAAGATCTCATTAAACTACTTCTGTAATGATGCTAAGGAAGACATCCACATAAGGAACGAAATTGATGAAAAAGAAAAACGAGCAGACTCAAATCTTTAATTCGTATTATCACATGATGCCCTCTTATTATATCAAACGTTTTATGCTTTTAATTCAATTAAGTGTAAAATTTTAATGAAGTCATAATAATCAATCATTAAATTTTGAGCCGGTAACACAAGTAGTAACTGATTCACCTTAAGTACGAAAATTTCACCAGAAGTTCTGTTGATGTCAAATTTGCTGTTGGCTGGATTATCAATATCAATCCCCTGGCCAGTTGGAAAGTAAACAACATTTTGCGGCCGGTCCTTGTCGCCGTCAATCGCTGTCACCTGAAATGGTTATATCAAATCGGTTAAGCAACTTCAACGAAATTATTTCAGTTAAACATAATAAGATAAATCCAACCCTCTCATTTGTCTACCTAATACTTTAACGTCGTCAACCACGCTGCAAAATAATTACGTAACATGTTCAAAACAAACTTATTATCCAAGTTAATACATAATTTCTTAACTAAATTCTTAAAGGTACTAAACAATGTATCCACCGCAACCCACAACGACTTCACATTCTTTTGACAGGGTTTTTCGTACTTAAACTTTTAGCCAGGAATGTCTGTGAAAAAAAATCTTAAGACATGATAACATGCTTCAACTAAAAATTCTTTAAATTTGGATTATTTAGATTTTGTACACTTTCATGTATTTTGTCACTAACGACCCGGGTTTCGCCTTTCGGCATCTTCAGGCATTCGTGTGCTCGAATTCCTGAAGATGCCGAAAGGCGAAACCCGGGTCGTTAGTGACAAAATACATGGAAGTGTACAAAATCTCAATAATCCAAATTTGATATTGAAATTCCATCAAGCACCCTCAGTCGATGTCTTAAATTATATAAAAATTCTTTATTAGTTGAGATATACTTGCTCTCCGTAGGACGCCATGAAAATTAAGAATTCCTTGTTTTTTGATCTATTTAGATGTAGCCATATCGGCATATCTGACGTGACTGGCATGGGTGTATTGTATCGTATAGTCGTGAACAATTTTTGCCGTTAGTTTTTCATATCTGGACATTTGCAGAGTATTTCGTCAAAAACCTGAATCATATTAACACATTCCAGTTTTGAATAAATCTACTAATCGGCAAAGACTTTAGCAGCGATGTGATTATAACTAGCAATAAATTGACTGGTTCAAAATTTAGTAGTCAAAAGTTTAATCAGTTCATTGGTAAAATCCCAACTATCTATTTTATATAATACTAGCTGCCCGGTACTACTTCCTATGGGATCGTGAGACATCACCTTGTACAGTCGTTTATATGCTATTGCTAATTACAGTCAAATTGAGGACTAGTTGTTTTTTTTGGAATTGGAGACAACTGTCGGATTACTGTAGATTGATTCATATAGTATAAGAAATACCATGAACGGCACCATTTTTACCATCACAAAACGCACGTGATGCTACATATACTTCGAAATACGCCTTACGATTTAAGTATATATTATATAATTTTGTAATGATCATTGGTACGAATCGACCCAATCTGAAGTAAGACATAGCTTGGCGATAAATAATTGAGTAGCTGCTTGGAAAACTTTCACACTCTGTCTTTTCTTTCCACCGTTCCATTAAGAATTAACCATTATTCCACTTGTTTTTTTTTCAAACATATTAAATACTATACGTATCTTCAATAGTTGAAAATTACTCTTAAACTTTCACAATTATATATAAGGTTTCATTTATTTTCTGTCTGTTAATATACTGATTTTAAATTACAGATCGAGTAAGATATAATTTATAATATTTCAATTGCTTAATTAATAGATTTTAATTTTTTTATTGTATAAATGTTTCATAAACAAAAAAGATTTTTTGATGACATTGAAAAATAATTGATTGTTCCATTTCTAACTATACTATGTGTCCTAATTAATATACTTTTTGCAAGCTTAACGTTTCATACTTATTATTTTATTATTCATGCGATTTTTGTTTCTGTAAGTCTATTTCACCATTAAATAAATAAACGAAGTTATTTATAAAGTGTTACAACTTTTTAAAAAAGTTGTTCTTATGATCAATGATTTAGTATTAATATTTAAAAAAACTGATTTATCATTTGGCATGAATCCATTTCTACAGAAAACCTTGTTTAATTGTTTGTTTAAAAAGTTTTAATTGCTATGTTTATAATATTTACATAAGATTTTGTCACATTGCTCTAAATCATTACAACAATTGTCTTTGAACGTTATGTTACACACATTATTGCATTGTGAAAAACAGTAATAATTCTTCAAAAAATTGTCGAATAAAAAACAAAAAATATATGTTTGTCGTTTCATAAAAATAATCTTCACTATTCAACTATTCTGGAACATGGTTAAATAAATATATACTGACACGAAACAGTTTGTTAATAAATTGCGAATATGTTGACGCACGTCACGAGGCATTTTTTCTTAGATGTTTTGTGACAGCAGAAAAATATGTTTACAAGTTCATAGAACTGTATTTGCGAATATAAGCTTAATGGCTAACTTTTAGCGAGCGACTCCATTTTTGATAAATGCGTCGACAGTAGAAAGTTTCATATTTTCAAAAAGTTTTTATGTCTGGTTAGCTTCCTGCTTCACGTTAAAGTAAATATGTCAGTTTTCTCTCTAATGGAGTTTTACTGAAAACGTTGATGATAACACTAGAATACAATGTTGAAATAAAAAAACTGCTATGAATATCGTATAAAAATATACTTACTACATAACATAAATGTTGTGTGTGCGTGCTAGAAATCAAATGGTTACTGTACTGAAAAGTGTTTTTGATTAAATCTTTAGATGTAGCAAATTTAAACGTAATAAATTAAAAATTCATGACTAAAAACACTATTTCAATTATACCAGTAGTCAGCAATATGTATAGAAATAAATTGTGTGGCACTTAATTATTGTATCGATTTTTCGTTTCCAGTTTTTTTCTGCTTTTGAGTTATTTAATAATTTGACATGCTTTTTGATTATTATTTTTTTCATAAAAAATGTAACATAAAAGCGAAAGACCTTTTCAAGCAAATGGAAGTAAGTATAAATGTCTTTCATGCAACATTGTATTTTTAGTTACAAACTGTTGAAGGATTGAATAATATTATTCTATCTCATTGGATGATATATGACAACACTGTATTGGTAATGAAATGAAAACAGATTCATTACTTCAATAAATATCAGAGTTTATATACTTATTCGTTCCTGAAACGAATCTATCAACATAGCGTTAGTAATTGAAACACACGGCATTTACAGGACCTTTCTCGTTATTGTATATAAAATTTGTAAATATGATCTGAAAATTTTTTTCATTCCGAAATCAGATTGGTACTATTGATTTTACAAAACAGATTAGTTACATAAATTGTATTTTACACGAAACCTATAAATCTATATAATATAAGCAAATAGACAACAAATTATGTGGAATATCTAACGACATGCAATACAAATTAATATATGAAAACCAATGTACTTCCAATTCTACTTATTATAAATGTAAGTTTGTCACATGATTATATTGTTTCACTGACAATACTTTCAATGCATCTAAATATATTTTATTTATTCGACATAAAATATCATTCAATAATTTCAGTTAATGTTTATAAATTTTTAACAATTAAGAGAGTTAGTCGGTCCACTTATTATCAATCACAGTCGTCGATTTCAGTCTTTTTAGCATTGGCATTACTATATAATTTAACTTTTAATAAAACAAAAAAGATTCGGCATATAAAATAAAAATAAGTTGAAGTTTTCCAGAAATGCTTGCTGAAAGTGCCAAATCTCAGTTTAATAGTAGAATTAAAAATATATTATTAACAACAGATTCAACTTTTGAGGATTTTTATAGTAAATATTTCTTTGTATTCAAAAAAAATATTTTCGTAATAATTTAGGTATTAACGCTTAGAAAACAATCAATCATAGTGTATCCAAATAGCAATTTCGTCAGAACAGATATTCGAGAAACCAATCCCAAAGCGACGATATGGCGTAATTTTTCCAATCTAATTATATCGATGGGTGAAGCTGAATTATTCTTGATTACTTAGTGTGGCACTTTATATTTATATATAGACGAGACACCAAAAACTTTAATCACTTCCGTTGAAAAAATTGTTCAATACAATAACAACAGCGCCATTCTATTCAAGCAAAAGCAATTAAATACTTTATTAATAATCAAAAATATAAAAATAGCCATTCATTCGGATAAATGTATTTAGCGATAACATATAAGCCCAACAATGATACAATGATGCATATATTTTTCGTTACCTGAAATCAGTGCCAAAGTTAAATAATAGAAAATAAAGAAATAGCAGGCAAAATAAACACATGACAATCAATAAAAACTGACGTGCAAAAACCGTTCGGCGATTGACCTGAAGTATTCGTTTCGGCAGATTCCGGTCGTCCTCTTCGGTAATTTGAGTGCGGTAAGTTGGTCGCTCGAACACAGGGGGGTTGTCATTCATGTCCTTTACGTGAATCACTACTGTGGTGTGGTTGATCTTTGCGTTGGCTGTGGCGGTCAGACGTAGCTCGTACTGAAAATGTCATTCCATATACAGATTTTAACGTTTTTTGGTAAAAAAGAGGATATATTTCTACATACAACTATCTTAGCCTACACTTACAGATCGGTCTTTATATATATGGCACGTTATGTTGTTTGTACGGGTATGTCCTTCAAGTCTGTGAATCATAAAACCAGTTACCATAGTAATGATTTTATATCAGTTCCATAGAAATTAAATTTTTTGAAGAAATCCGTTTCATTCGAGTTCACACATATATATTATATGTCTTTGGGTCCGATTGAAAATAATTAAATAGTCTTAATAATAACTTCGTTGTTTTAATTAACTACATTTTAAGCTGACTGTATTTTTGTAATAAAATATAATCAATAATATAAATATATTTTTTTTACAATGGAGTTCTACCAAATAAATCCACAATCAATCAATATATTACATTTATGTTATTTTTCAAAAAAATTAAAAATACGATTTCACAAGAAGAACTTATTAATAATAGGTTAAAAAATATTTTACCAAAACGACCTAGGTTGAACGGATACCAAATTACTTGATTATAGAGACTGAAACACGAATGTTGTGATACCTCCAACACGGGATTAAACAAAAAAATATTTACATGTTTTATTACAATAATTATTTATACAAAAATAAAGCAATTTTACACGTACTAATTCAACAACTTTACATAATTATCAGGACAAGTTTCACTCATCGCGAGTATTTCCAACGGATAAAAAATATATTTGAACTGGGGAGAATGAATTAAACCGGCCCTGATCGTTGTATAAAATTGTGAAATAATTTCAAAAAAAATCCATTCAACCAGAAATTTACAGTTAACACCTAAAAAGTAAATACTAATTACCGACTGCATTGCTATATAGAGTCAAGTTTTGGGTTATTTTAAAATAAGTATTCTTTATTTCGTTACCCGTCTAGTATACACAAATTCGTTAAAATTAAAATTATCGCTCAAAACTGCAGAGACAAAAAAAAGAAACTTTATCTTCTCTGTACTTATAACGTGTGAAAGACAGAATCTATCTTGGAAGGTACACTAAACAACTGTAAAGTGAAATGGGGACATTCAATAAATAAATATAGTCGCAGTATGGGGATGAGTCGAGGCGAATCTTGAAAAATTGCACACACACAACGACGCTAAGATGTGAGAAATATAAATAAAAGACAGCGATATCTTCTTCTTGTAAAGTAAATTGTTTGGAACTCAAAAACCACATAATCTTACAAATTAACGAGAAAACATTTTTTTAGATTCGTAACTTCTTGAGTAATACCAAGAGTCACTTGGAGCTAAAATTATTTTGTACATGCCTATTAATAATACAAACCAAACAGAAAAAAAGTCTAGGAAATATGTTATCATAACATTCTCAGTGTCAGTGGATGTCTACTGTCATATTTTTAATTACATTACCCAGAAATCATCATTTTTTCTGTCGCAATTTGCTAGGACGTATATAAATATATAATGTCTCTTTATGGACTTTATGTGATCGAATACGTTTTTTACCGATTTTTTTTTATTTGACGTCATTTATTTATTCAGTAAGTAAGCTATTTTTAAATAATTTCGTTTTCAGTATTTAAAGGTAGTACAGGTCTAACCTGTAGTCAAATAATCAATGTCGTGGGCTTTGGTCGCGATGGTCACTGATTTTAATCCCAGTACGAAGGTTTCCATAAATAAATTTGTGGCCGAAAGCATTCATCTATATTATATATCAATTCGTTCCCACCCATCCAATCCTAAAAACGGGGTGTATTGAAAACTATAACATATCTACCAGTTCTGTCCTAGCCTCATTCTTCTATCCTTATTATGTTCGAAAAAATAGTTCTTGAACTACTAAATAAAAAACAGTTCTTCTAGAAAAAATTAGTTCATATGCTGGGCATTGCCAGCTAGTAAGATTTTAAATGTTAGTATATATGAATGAAAAACAATTTAGCCAAGTAGAAAATTGTGACTCATTTACTTGTTATAAAATATAATTATCAATATAAAACGAATCATTAAACTAAATATTACTAAATACCATTAGATTGCGAATATATTATAACCAGGGTTTGACAAAAAAATATGTTGTCTATGTTTGACACTTGTGATAGCAACCTACAAGAACACTTTTTCTATTTACTTGCAACGTAACGATGGTCCTTAACTTAATAGTCTTGGGTAGTATCATCATTAAAAAATCATTTGATGTCACAAAAATCACAAAAATACGACCGATACTCGCAGCACATCTTGCAGAACATATAGAAAATAAATAAGACATAGCAAAGCTGATCAATATTTTTGTAATATGCCAAAGCTCTTACTTCAGCCGCAAAGAATACGATGGTAAAGAAAAAGTCAAAGTTTTTTACGCATGAATTATATTTATATTTCAATAAACAGACTTAAGTGTGAAAAAAAGCATTTGGTAATATAAAAGGGAAAAACGTAAGAAAAAAGTCCTGACGACTAGGTATTTAAACGTAAATACAAAGTTGCCTAAGGCTTCTAAAATTATTTTATATCTTACAACCTATGAAATAGTGTAGTGCTAGTCTTTAAAATCCAATCAGTGGTTATTCTAATTTATCATTTCTGGGTGTATCGCAACCATATTTGAAAAAATATTTTTTCCACATTAAATTGATTCGGAAAAAATATCATTTTGAACCACAGTTGGCTTAGAATGTTCACAACGTAATATTCGAAAACTCATTTCCATATGAAAGAAGTTTAAAATGAAAATGTAAAATAATGAATTGGTTTTTTGTACGGTTGATTTGGATTTGCGGTAATGGTTAAGAATAAAAATTTTGTTTATAACAATACAAAAACTTTTCCGCAAACAATGGTATAAAATTGCGTTTTTATTGACATTTTCGATAAAATCTAAAAACTGTAATATCATACATTTTCATAAAGCCCCACAGCATGTTCAAAGTTTGCTCGTTATTCCCAAAAGTTTCATCAATGTAGAAATGCCGCTGTACAGAGTTAATAGTTTTTCAATGCTATGGCTATGGACTCGACAACGTGTAAACCAATCCACGACTTTAATTAACTCTTCAAAATTACTACGTGGCAGATTTAATGCTTTTTATGTGGTATTTTATATGCTTAACCAATGCTTGGTGAAATAGTTTAATAACTGCAATATATACAAAATATAATAATGATATCGTTAATTAAAAATATAGTGACTTATTTATAAGCGGTAGCTATTTACTGAAAGCCCTATCTAAAATAGAAACAATCTAGTGGTAGTGACATTTTTTAATGAGTTTTCGTTAATTGTAAAACAATTTACTGCAATATATCATATAAATAGTGTTTTGGCCAATTGATGTGACCCTCAAAAATACGAAAATGATTGGATCTCATTTAAAAGACGACAGAGCAGGTCTCGGCCAAATTATGTAGATTAGAAAAATAAATTGACCACTTTTTGGAAGGGAAACATCATTTTACGGTTTTAGGTTTAAAAATTCTGACCCCCCCACTTGATGTAAGCTACTATTATATCGACACTCCCTACTTATAATCCCGTATCTGCAAACATCAGAATTTATTATTTCAAAGATTCATAACCCAACTCACCGTATAATGTTTTCGATAACAACAGTTTTTACTCTCTCCTGAACGATTTTAATTTTGAGGGTTACATCAATTGGCCAAAAACTGTCGAATATAAGAAATATGTTTAAAGGTTAAATGCCAAAGTCGTACCAAGATAACTGGATAATTTAGCAGTTACAGACAAAACAATTATTTTTTTTAAAAAAATTTGAATAGTTGAGAATTCGATAATGAAATTCAATCACGTACGCACAACGATATCTTCAATTATTTTTTATACTAGCATATCAATTTAAATTAGATATTTTTATTACAAGAATAATTACATGTGCATTGTTTCATAAATACATAATGAGCATGCATTAGATCTGGGTTTTTAGATTAAAATGACGTTTTCTTACATTTCTAGACTCAATACTGTATGGAAGAGATGGTTGTGGGGCGAATGAGGTTGCCATGGTGATAGATTAGGCTAAGTTAGCTGTATACAAACGACCCTGCTATTTACAAATACAAAACATTAAGTTGATCTGATAAAACATTAATGCTGTACTAATGTCATTATTTCTTTTGTACCAAATAACATTTAATTTAATAACTTTATTTAAATATATTTATTACTTACCTACCTATGCTCTACATATCTAAGTTAGCGGTGTTAGTCTTTCAAAAGTAGATTTATTGACTATCTTTTTTATCTATATCATAACAAAGTACTTATAATGTTCAAAGATTTTATACAAATTTTAACATTTATTTAGTTTCCCGATATCTATCGATTTTTTTCAATACTATCGAAAATGAATTACCTACTAAAAAGAAATGCAAATTTTACTATGTTATTTAATCATGAATAAAACATTTAGACCTATCGAAGACAGAGTTATTTTAAGCTGTCAGTTTTTTTATATCTTTTTGACATGGGTTACTGGGTATTCAAAAAATTATAAATTCTGGATATAATATTGAAACATGTACAACTTTCCCACCTAAAATAAAAATTTCTGCGTTGCTTGAAAAATAAACAATATTTCTAATGATTTTCGACCAAAGTTATGTCTCAACTTATAAATAATAAATATGCAGACTTTTCGTACTTTCCATGATAAATTATTTAATTTTTTGTTATTAACGTACTGTAGTCAGCCTGTTGTTAGGTTAAGAATAATACAAACACGTAAAACGTACACTGATATTTTTTTCATGCTGATTTATCAATATAACAATCAAAGTGAAATATTTCAAAAAAAGGTATTTTTGAGAGATTGTTGGTGAGTCAATTACGCAACCTCCATCAAAGAGTTGGATAGGTAAGTGGCTAAAAGTACATTCTATATCTATTTCACTTCTACTTTTGAAAGAATTCAGACGGCTCAAAAATGTACAACACTAGTTTTGAACATAATTATGTAAATCCAACTGTCACTCTTCAAAAGATCACATATTGAAATCTACTTTTCGTCAGCTAATAAAAATACAATCAAATAATAAACTATCTTATATTTAAGAAATGTTTCCAACCTAGCTACTCATTAGTATCGAATTGACTGTAACAATACAATTGCTAGAATTTTATGAGAGCGCTTTAGCTTTTCTCCAATTCAGTTGCCTACTCACTTACAAATCGAGTTATGAATTGCATTTAATGCCATGAATATATTCATCTTTTCCTGCTTTTTTTATATGTTTTTGAAAACGGGCCACAGAGAAAGCCGATTGACCAACATTTAGTATTTTCCCAACCGCAACTTTCTATGTGTAGCCTCAATGAAACGTGTGGTTTACCAACTGATTTTAAACTAGCTTTCGTTAAAAAAATACATTTTATAAAACTGATTCATTTAGATTTTTTCTATCTAGCATAGATGACCATGTTTAGTACAAGAAACAATACTATTTTATCGAAATAAAAGTCCAGCCTTTTAATATACTGCACTGTATGAATGGTGTTGGCAAAAAACAGATTTACCAATAAGCCTCCTTATCTTTTCACGAATTAGCAACATCATTTAAATACATGCTATATTAAATATTGTCATCTTAACCAGCAAACTGCGTATCTACATGTAAGCAAAACGATCAGAAGAGTTTTAAGACTAAATAAATTCAGTCCTAACCAATGTTATTTTTGAATTTAACATTTGGTATATTATATATAATAGCCCAGACCGCTCTGTAGACGTTTTATTATTATTAGCACATATCACATGTATGTATGAAATTTTCTCATGACATAAGCGTCCGCCGTTTATGTAAAATAATATACTTAAACATTCAGTATTTCAATTTCAACACCTCCATCTATGACGTGTGTCCCACTTGTATGAATAACAATTTAACATTATTCATATAACACATCGACTGCGGAAAGGCAAAATAACGTAACCCACACCAAAAAATATTGTTTATAACTCACATAAAACGTGGTAATACACTATACTTATATATGTCAATATAATATATCGGCAAGGCAAAAGATCTATCCCTTCGTTTTTTCAAAATATATATTTTTTCAATAATTACAATGTATTCAATTTAATTAATACACGTTTTGTGCGGGCTATAAATAATATTTTTTATGTGTGGGTTACCACTGCCAATATGTAAAATTCGTAGAATAACATTGCTAAAGCTAAATTTATTGTAGTTTAAAACTCTAATGAACATTTTTCTGAAATGCATAGTTTAAAACAAAATCGATAGTTTTTCATAAGAAAATTGTGGTTTTTAGTTGCGTGATCGAAGTTATATGCAAAACAAATCTAAATTAGATAAGTTTTCACTAATTAAACATCATCTTATAAAGCAATTATTTCAACTTGCCATAAAATGTATCATTCCTATGAAGTAGAACAAATTGATTAAGATTTGAATTATTCAAAACTAGGCATATGTCGCCAGCAAAACAATAATGCCAAGTCAAAGCATTACTTACTAGGTTACTTGTATTCAAAGTATGGAAACTTCCAAAGTCGTAACAAGATTTGTCTTTGACGCTTTTGTCTTCGATGATAAAATTAATATTATTAATTCACAATTTACAGAATTAGCGTCGCTAAGATATATTCAGACCGTATAATATTCAGTGGCTGTCTATAATTTTTTCTTTAAAAGGGGCTTACTATTATATTATTCAATGTCGTTATAATAAAACAACTATCGGTGTATCGGGGTATTTCTTTGGGGAAAGTTTCAAAAACTTTATATCACATGTTCAATAATTTTGAATTATTATCGAGACTTCCCTTAGGTAGGGAGCGTTTTCAACTGATTCCTCGCTAAATAAATCTGATTCTCATCAGTATACGAAACTTTGAAAGAAAGAGTTTCCACCGAAATATTTGATATTTAACACAATTCAAGTGATTAAACAAAGGGTTATAAATAATTGCACTTTGTGTCAGATAGTATTCACTCGGTACACTTGAACTTGTATTTCGATAGTTTGCCCTTTGGATTAGATAGTAACTTAGTATACTCAAACATTGATTTTCAAATAGTTTCCACTTATGAACAAATAGATTCTATGAACAAATAAAATAAACAAATAGTTTCTACTTAGTCACGGATTCTTTTAACAAAGTGAGTTAATTTAAGACATCGACTGAGGGTGCTTGATGGAATTTCAATATCAAATTTGGACTATTGAGATTTTGTACACTTCCATGTATTTTGTCACTAACGGTTCGAGTCCATTCGTGTGCTCGAATGCCTGAAGATACCGAAAGGTGAAACCAGGGTCGTTAGTGACAAAATACATGGAAGTGTACAAAATCTCAATAATCCAAATTTGAAAGTGAGTTAAGTTGTAGTAGGTTACGTTAGGGTTGGTCTGGTTTGATTTGTTTAATGCATTCTAATGCGTGAAGTAAAGACAATATAGGCAAGTTGTAAAGAATATGTGACATTTCATTACAGCTTCGTGCAACTATTGATTTCAAAGTGTGAATATTTATATTGAGTGAAAACTATTTCATGTATGTGGAAATATTTTTTCGTAAGTGTAATATATTTCTTCAGTGTTAAAATATATTTTATTATGTGGGATCGCTTTATTTTTAGTGAAAGAATTTGTTTTTTGTGGAATGTATTTGTTATAAGTGAAAACTTAATACTTAAATTTATACCGCTGGTTCTTCCATTAAATATTATTTATTCTACATACGTTAAATATTGTTATAAGCAATTTGAGAATTATACTTAGATAAGGCTTAGTCTCTTGAGAATAATAATATTGTATCATTTATTTTGTATCGTCAATATTAGATATTTAAATAATGCGGTATCTCCCGTACGTATTCGACGGTTGCAAAGATAAACAGGAAATAAATTTGATGAGTTTCCATGGACAACGCCCACATTGCGGCTTGTTCTGAAAACATATATTTACGAGTTGACAGGTATATAATTTGTTCATGATGTTTACTCGATTGCCGCTACGGCGTCTAGTGTATGGCTCTCTTGAACGAAAATAGAGAGGTTTTTACTTATCTGGCAGCGTATAGCGTTAATTTCACTCACTGATGCTTACAAAACCACATCAAAATGCGTGATTCCAGTTTTGGCGAGAGTTCCGCCATCAGACTTGCACATAAAGGTACGCGGTGTGAATATCCTTCTCCTGGGGAGTATCAAAACGGTATTAAAGGCGTCCTTTACGTTATATTATGTCCCAGTCTCCAACCTACCGATTTTTCATACGTGTTGGTATACAAAACAGCTATATCCACTCTGTCCACATTCTCAATAGGGTCACAAATGAATTCCAAACGCATATAGATATTTACTGCGGTCATTTTAGAGAGCTGACTTGATCTAACCAAGACATAAATTATAGGGTATTTATAATAGATATGATGATTTATTTTTATCTCATGCAGGTTAGATAAAACTCTTCCAAATGCAGACACACTTAGACTTAATATAAATTAACATTCGGTGGGTGAGAACATTACACGAAAATACACACTGCATGTTTAAGTGTTAGTCTCGTGACAAGATCAAAAAGAGTAGGTAATACATAATTTGTCATCCTGTCAAGTATCAGTAATGCTGTCTGAAAAATTTAAGTTTATTATATATATTCAAAAGAACATAAAAAATAGTAGCAATGCCACTAAAGACCTGTAAAATTTACCTAAAATTCAATGATATTGTATTTTAGGCACATATTATATAAGACGGCAGGGACCGTTACAATTTGTGGACTAAAAATACCAATGTGAAATAAAAAACAGTAGTTGAAGTAGGTGTTAAGAAGCATTATTTATTCTATCTATATATATATAAATGAATGTTTGTTCTGTATGCGCTCGTTTACCATTCATCTGACTTCGATGAAACTTTGGTGAGTTGTTATGCGCACTCCCGTGAAGGTTTCTAAAAATTTAAAATCTAAGATCTAAAACATAGAATCAACTACGTACAAAGTGACATCTTGGAACAACCTCCTGATTTATTCGTGTATGCACCAGACGGAAAACAAAAAATATTGTGTATCCAAAAGCACTTCAATAAACAGAATTAAAACACAAACCCTCTCTTTCTTTGAGTGGTATTTCAACGCATGCCGGGTACTCACTAGTTAAAAATAAAAGACAATTTGTGTTGTACTACGTTCGCATTTTTATAATGATCGTGACTAATTTTGCTCATCTAGAAGTTGAGAAATATTTTCAACCATGCTAAAACGCAAAGTGAATGATTAACACAAACACCGACATGATAGCTTAATAAAAACACCGACAAACTTTATTATAACAAGAAATACAAGTTAATACTGAAAGGACAAATTATATATTTCCTGAAATCACTCATGGTTTGTTAGCATACTGTTACATTTGAAAAATAAACACAATTTGTTTTGTATTACTTCCACATTTATATAATGATCAGGTCCTGATCATTGTAAAAATGCGAAAAGTGTACAAAATAAATTGTGTTTAATTAAACATAAACATTAGTATAATAGTATTGAAAACATATTAAAGTATACTCCTTATTTAACCACGCTCCATTCTTACGTCGAAAACTTATTAGTTTAACATGTTCGTACTTTGGTAAAAAACATTGTGATGAAATTGAGCAATCAATATAAATTGCAAAATAAGAATAAGTATGTATGTATTAAATTGTAAAGTAGGAATGTTTTACAAGTTAACGGAAAAAACATATTCTAAGCAATGTAACATTGATATTGTATTTTGCATTATAGTAACATTTTTTATTACTCAACATTCTTCAGACTCTTACGACAGTAAAAAGATGTAAAATGCAGGTTAAGATTAGTTTGCGATATATCCCATAGAAGTTGTTGTAATGAAGTACATTACAAATTGTATCTATATATGGAATATGGAATAGCTTGGACTAAGTATAACAAGTAAGAAGAAGATGACTCACAAGAAAAATTGCTACATCTTACTACTCGCAAAACAAGATGGGGTTTATCTAAACAACAAAAAGTGGACGATTTACGCATATACACATAACAAGCTGTTTGAAAAAGTTATTACCACTATTTCTCCAATTTGGACATTACATTACAGTGTGGGTAAAATAAAAAGAAAGATTGAGACACCCATGCGTATAAAAAAACAGTTTATTGATTGTAAAATAAATGATGATTCCCAACCACGATCAGTGTCGCTTGCTTTCTTGCTCTCAATAATGCATGGGTTTCATTTATTAAACCCTCGAGATGAAGTTTACTGTCATTTTATGGGCTACCACTGGTCAATATATTCTTTCATTAATTGAAATTCAAATATTTTGAACCCCAAATTTTATCCAACAATTTATTTAAACTCTCCCTTTCAATATTGACCCACAAAGCGTCTATTTGTTTTTCTTGGCCGATCAAAAGCTTTAAAGGGATATGGGTATATAAGCAAGTGACTGTTATTACCAATTCGCTATGTAAACACGACTGAAAAACTACACATGGGTATCAAATTCATTACGTCCGACCTTTACCGCCGTTTCAAATTTAATTTTCTTTAATAGATGTGAGTTTTTATTTCGCGTATAAAAAAATGAAAACATAAAATACATTTTAGTGGCATTTATTTTTTTTATGTCAGATGCCGAAAAGCTTGTTTTAAGTTTTCTTCCTTTTACGTAATTATCATTAGTTATTAATCTGTGTCAGTATAATATTGTTGTTAAGAAAAATCTTAAAATGATTGCTATATTATTCCACGTAATAAAATGCTCTCGTTTGTTTGTACACTTCAAATTATTTTACAGTTTTATATTTTAAAAACAAATCCCTACTCCAGTGATAAATATTCAAGTTTTCTCGGACAATATTCATTGACAACGTTTGATATTACTTTTTCATGCTATTTTTTTATTTCTTATAGATTTTAATTTAAATAACCATATATTATTTTGAACTAAAAAAACAGAGATGTTTGTTTACACTTCATAAAGTTATTTCACGTTGTGTCTTTATAAAAAATATAAATGTAATATATTGACAAAATTTTTAATTGTATTGCATAGTAATTTTTCTTTGCGAAGAATTGATCTTTTAAATTATCATAATAATTTTCAACATTTCACAAAGAGCATTAATTAAAAGCCATGTACGCTTCCAGCACAAGCATGCAAAAGGTGATTAACATGAACTGGTGGTAATTCAAACTATATTTTAAATTAGGCGAATTATGTGAATTAAAAAAATCATTTTTTCATTAATCTATATTATGGATTCCAACTATTCATTACTATAAACTATTCGGATGTCGAATAGTCTAACTGAAACTATTCGAATAGTTTCTGAAGTATGAAAATAATATTAAAAAATTGATTTGAATAATTTATAACATAACAATACGTACACTGAAATAATACATTAACGAGCTCATTTATAGTCACATTTATTCAAATTTTAAATCACTAGATCTGCTTACATGACATATTTTTTAATAATGAAATATCTACATTCTATAATAATTTGCGACTAAGGTTTTTCTCGCTTCTGTCAACTCTCAGATAGAGACATACACATTCCAATACCGTCCCACTGTATTACAATATTTAAAATTTGTAGCAGCGTTGGATTCTTTAAATGATATGTCTTCAATCACTGAAATTACGTCATGTTTAAAGTGTTTTTTTAACACATAATTATTTGTCGAACTCAAGTATTAAAAAAACGTGAAGGCAAAACAAAAACGACTTGTTATTGTTCTTGAAATCTGGAAAAATTGTGATGTTGTCTTTCGTCGATTTTGTAAAATATTTCATTAAAAATTATTACTATTTTTACTGGATTAATTTCCCAAATATTCAAATTTCGAATAGTTTAAAAAGCCCAGAATATATTCGGGTATTAAATATTTGAATACTCGTGGTGGAATCATTACTGTGTATTCATGATCGGTTAGGGATTTGAGCATCATTGAAAAACATCAATATCCATTGCTTTGAACAAAAATCCATTAATCGATACAAAATAATTTGTACAGTTGCCATACCTCAACTGTTCATGACAAATAACTTAGAGCATTATTACTTAGTTACGGAGTCGGAAGAAAATAAATCTATAAAGACAAACACCGATTTTAATCAAATAAGCTAGTTTGCTCATCAAAAGGTCGTGGCTTACAAATTTATAAATATATACACTTAATCAATAATATTTCTTGATTAGAGATATGTATAGTTTGCTGTTTTTGATATTATACATTTTTGGGCATATTATGAGATTCCATAAAGATACGATTTAAGTTTTAGGTTCGCAACAAATTTAGACAAAAAGCTGGCGGGTAAGTATAAAATATTTAAATGCTAACATTTTTATTTTATTATTTTTAGAAGCAGGTTTTATAAGAGACATATAAAATTTTTTATTATGTTATACAAGATGCAGTAAAGTTCAAGTAACGTGGGTTTTTTCGTGAAAATTTAAAGAACCACCGTGCCACGCCACCCACATTTTTTCAACTTCTTTGTAAGAATCATTTAACACAACGAATATTTAGATAATCTTATATGCAACTATAAGAGTGTATTTTTTCAACTCTTAGAATAAAATTAAATAACTTATTCATACCTTCTTGCGGGTTTCATAGTCGATGGGACCTGCTACGAAGATGGCACCTGACGTATTTTTAACTCCAAATGCATCTCCTATATTTCCACTTGTTATCTCGTAACGAATTCTCGATGCTGAAAATGAAATAAAAGCTTATTTATAATAAACGAAAGAGTATATTAATATCCTAATATTGGATGTGTATTATACATGGTTGTAAATTATAATATCGTATCTATTACGCAAGGCATATAGCCGAGTGTTCTTCGTCACTGGTTTGGTTGTAATTTTTATGGGCTCAAAACCTAGTTTGTACATATTCATAAATTTATTAAATATTCTATTAATATTTGAAGGTATGGACATCTGTGTAGTGTGAATTCTCTCGCAACCATTCAATCCTAAAAATGGGGTTTAATGAAAGAGATTAGCTAACCACAAGTGTTGTTCTAATCTTGTCCTTCAATCTTCATTCTCTCCGAAAAAGGAAGGTTGAGCGTTTGAGTGACAAGCGATTCTCGCAGACCAACGTATTTTGAGATAAGCTTCGTAAAAGCTATAGGTATGCTTCTAAATAGGGTCGGATATTATTACATTTTTTTTTTCTTTTTATATTCATTTTAATTACTTTACTATCTCAAGTCATGATCGTATATTGTAAAAAAGATTTTATGTCAGATAAATTCTCATTAATTGATCTAAATTAGTTTAAAAAAACGTTGGCAATTAACTAATGCATGGTAAGTTTGATTAACATGATTTGTAAAATTTTCCGAAATGTAAAGGTTGATATTTTATCGTTAGCATTATTAATGTTGTATTGCGGAGAGTTTCCATTTAAAAAGTTTTCACTATTACAATACGATTTTATGTAGAGAATAAAATAAGATTGTTTTTATGAAAATATATTTTACAATAATATGTTTTATTCACTTATTTAACATAGGCAATTCTATCTTGGTTGACTGATTAAATCAAATGCGATAAATATCCGATACATGTGGTAGATATCAATGAATGGTAAAATAAACAATGACTATTTTATAAACAAACAATATCTTATTTCTGCTGAATATCAAAATATGATAAATTGATTTCAAATAATATGAAAACATCATTGTATGTAACGTATTTTGTTGATCAACTTAGTAATTCCAAAAATATACTTTCTTTATCAAAAATACTCTGACAACGAAGAAGTACGTAGAATATAAATATGATGTTATTGATACTGTGAATTTCAATGAGCCACGAGGTGGGATGTTATATTTCTACATTTTATTCATACTTATATATTTTTTCATCGAATGTAATATTTTTTGACGATTCCCTGTAGCCATATTGTTAACAGCGTCATTTATTGAATACATTTTTGGACTTTTTAATAACCAATAAATCAATGTTTTTCTTACGAATGGTTTAATAAATAATCAATATTTCATTATTACTTAAATCATTCAAAGTGATAAATATAATTATTTGTTTACTTAATTTCTACATTACTTAAAAATCATTGATGTATCTGTACTCAGTAAGCCTGATTAACTAGTATATTGTAGACGATAAAAAATCTAAAATTACAATAATAAACATAAAAAGATTTAATAATAATAGTCGAATCCAACCAATAACCATTGTATAACTGTTTTAGCAAGCCATGACTTATTTAATTAATCACGTCCAATAGCTTACACTTGGGAAAGAAATAAACAATGTTTATTATCTTAATTACAAAAATCACCTGGTAGTCGATAATGTTTCTTCGATAAATGGGAATGAAAAGTACTTACGTACAAAAATGTTATTAAATCGTTATAGTGCCGTATGTGAAAAAATAACATTAGAAATCAGAAACACTCGATAAAACATCTATTTCTTGCTGTAAAAAATAAAAATAATTGAACAATATTATATTTATAATTTAAGACATCGACTGAGGGTGCTTGATGGAATTTCAATATCAAATTTGGATTATTGAGATTTTGTACACTTCCATGTCTTTTGTCACTAACGACCCGGGTTTCGCCTTTCGGCATCTTCAGGCATTCGAGCGCACGAATGGACTCGAACTGACAGACAGTAAACTGTGTCTAACGTTTATATATAAGATCTATCTTCTATATAATCTTCTATATAAACGTTAGACACAGTTTACTGTCTGTCAGTTCGAGTCCATTCGTGCGCTCGAATGCCTGAAGATGCCGAAAGGCGAAACCCGGGTCGTTAGTGACAAAATACATGTAAGTGTACAAAATCTCAATAATCCAAATTTGATATCGAAATTCCATCAAGCACCCTCAGTCGATGTCAAAAATTATATTTATTTCATATTTTTTCGGAATTTTGAAAAAAAATATTTTTGAGATTAATTTCATCAAAAGTATCTAGTGACACAAATATGTGAAGATAGACATGTCCAATAACCAATCCTTTTTGATTTATTAAAAATATGAAAAAACGTTAGTATGACTGGTCAATGCTTTAATTCGGTTACGAAATAAAGGATTTGAACAGAGATCATAATTTACTATCAAGATTTTACCTAAACTTACCCCATGATTCTTTCTTTACTCTGTTTAAAATTGGTTGAGCAACAGACTATAATTCTGACTCAGTTATAATTTAAACACTTCTATTACGATGCTATTGACGGTAGTTTTGATGAAAATATGTCTTTAACAATTTCCAAAAAAATATAATATTTAAATCTTTTTCTATGTCAAAACTGAGTAATACAAAACGCTGCCATAAAGACAAAAGTTGCGACGTTTTACTGGCATAGCTTACTGAGTGGAATGTCTACAAATAACAAGACGCTTAGAAGCAGACAAAATTACGAACTTAATTGAATTGTATAAGTCAATTGGTAAGTTGTACCCAAAAGAGAGTGTTTGTGCCAAAACATCAGTAGCGTCTTGAAACAATTATATAACAATTTATTTAAAGATATTTTTTATGAAATTTAAACAACTAGCCACTGAATTGAAGAGCGTGTTTTTTTCACAGTAATTGATTTGACCAGCAAACAGCTTTAATTAATATGAAATAAAAAAATATTTATTCCAATGGTTATGCTACTAGACATAGCATGTATTATAAAAATGTATTTTCTCAAAGAAATTCACAAAACATGGTTTGCAAGTATCACATTCAATAAATTACATTTAAATCGTTATCAATATAATATAATACATGTAGAAATAGTTAGTTTCCATAAGTGAACACGAATTTCTTTAATCATAGTTCTGAAGATACCTAACTATTGTAGAATGAAATACAGTGTTTTAGTTTATCTTATCAATATGTAAATAAGGAGTTCATCGCTATGAAAAACCACAGTGGTATACCTACTGAGAATCCTGAGGATTTTCGTAGTTTTTATATAAATAAAAATAAAAGTATGATTGGAGTAAACGATAATTTAAATAACTCTGTTATAGATTAAACTTTCTTTTACATTTTAGAATTAAAACATTCTATAATTGTCAGTTAACAACATAAGTAATCATAAATTTAAAGTTATAGTATTGAAAAATATACATCACATCACTGTCAAAACGTCAAATATTTCTTAATCGTTTGAGATACGCTCAAGCAGAATTTTAACAAAGTCATTTGAAATCAACTCGAAGTGAACACACGTGACAAAGAATATTTCCAAAATCACAAATAATAGCAAGACAGGTCAATAACTGGTATCCTGTGATCATTAAGCAGAGTTCTTACCGCCTTACCAGCTGATTGATTAACAAATAAACTTTTGAAAATTTATATTATAGTCCTCTGTAAAGATTACTGCCAACATAACGCTACTGTGTTTTCACACGCTGATTAGGCTAAACAGTGAGTGAACTAGTGATGAATACGAACTTTCGATTCCGTATATTCGTATGCAGCTACCTTTACGAGGTTTCTGCTAGTTTTGACTGATTGTGTGGCAAATGAAGTATCTCTGCAAGATTCTAGCTTTGAACAAAACGTGATTGAGCGCAATCCAATACAGAGGTATTTACAATGAAACAAAAGCCTTTAATCTTACTCAAAACATTTACCGTTCTATTTACTCATTGTTTAGCCGAAAATAAAATATCTTTTCTGCAAATAAATACGTATTAAAGCACTTTATTTGAGTTATCATTTACAAAAAATGTGTAGTACTTATAATGTAATATAAATGACTCTTTTTAAATAAGGATCCTTCATAAAGATAATTACTAATATTTTACACTTGGTCACAAGGTAAAATTTTATGGATAAGCCAAAAATATACCATTGACAATCATCAAGAAATATACGTTTTAAGAAAAATGTAAACTGTATTTCAAAAAATATAACTTGAGATTCAGAGTTTTTACCTTTTCTTGAGGGAGTATATTTATTTATTTTCTTAAGTATACCGCCAAAATGGATAACAGAAGAAAGCATTTTTGGCCATGTCTTAAAAGCTGTAGCTTCTATAATTTTAGATTTAAAATAAATAATGAAAAAACTTTAGCCATTTTCCATACTTTAGGTTCGACTGTGGAGTAAAGTTACCTTTCATGCGGACTTTTTTCTGCTGCCGACAATGTAAACAAAAAATATTTAATCCAACACAATAAAGTATTCAAAGACAGCATATGAAACGCGAATGGATAACATGGAAGTTTCGTTTTTATTGTCATCTATAAAAAAATAACATTGCTCCAAATTCGCCGCGGTGAATACTTTTATAACTTGAAATACGGCCTCCCTGGATTCTACGGGTTCTTTTTTCGTGTGTGTACTTTGCGGTAGGCCTTATAGAAAACAGGAACGCGATACCGCTTCAGGTTAAGACCGGTTCCTGTTCTGAGTTCATATCCGGCATCCGCATTGCAGGATACTGCTTGTTGCTTTAAATCTCAGAAATAAAATATTACCTCCAAGATGAGAGCCGAAAACATTATGTTTGCATATTTAAATGATCTTCCGTATAAACTATAGATTAAACATTTTTTATCATTTTAATTTGAATGTCTAAATGAGTAAAGTATGGCTTTCTTTTTGATAACTATGACTCTTGGCATTTCTATATCATTTTTTATCGCAATTAATCATACCATCGGATACATAATATTGGCACTTTTAAATTATAATTGTATTCCAAATAACCTGACCGTAAGACAGTCCCATATTATTAAAAAGCTTTTGGCTCATTGATTTGAATAATCAAATATACACCGCTATATTTCTTATCTTACCTATATATATAATGAGCTTGAATGAAATAATTTAAAAACAAGTCCTTCTTGATAAAATGATATTTTATTATTACAAGGCGAAAATAATTTCTCAAATTTATTTGTATGATTGATGTTATTGTAGTATCATACTTTGTTACTTAATAATAATTTGGGAATTTATTTAAATAGAACTGTCAAAATGAATACATAACTCAAAATATTTAAGCACGGTATTTAAAATAAATCTTTGTATTACCTATTCTTACTTTATTTTGGCAGTTCAAACTTTTACTTTACAATAAATTTAAACACTAACGAGAATATCGCATCAAAAGAACTCGGAAGTATTATATAGTAGGCATCGGAAATAAACAATAATTTTTCTTATATAACTGAACAAACTAATTTCTTCTCTAAGTTTAGATATTTATATCAATTTATTTGCTTAATCATTTAGTATTGAATATGAATTTATTCTAAAATAAAACTTGTCGTATCTTTACGGCAAGTTAGCCAGTTATACGAATTAATTAAGCCTCACTGTTCTAAGATATTATTGGTGTGCATCAGTGCTACCTTTTTGCCTTTTAGTTGATTGCTTAGCTTTTGAACACCTGGATCCAAAACATTGCGCTGTTTTTTTAAAGCGTCCTTTCTGTGAAATTTTATGATAATTGAAGCGGTAAATTTAATATTTGCTGGTGCCATTATTGGCCTTTTCTTTTTATGTCCCCCGCTCACATAGCGTTTCATTATAAAACCAAATAATATATTTATTTAAAAGGTGATAACTCCGATGCGCTTAATCATAAACACTTAATTAAAAGAGGCATCTGCTAACGACGTTTTAAATTATCTAACAACGTTGAATGAAATTTGTTTATGAAAACAATTACTTACAGATAGTATACTTGGAATAGAAAATCATGAAAATTATTATAAAACACACAGTTAATTTACTTTTATTATGTATACCAAATTTTTATTTTTGACAGGTTTTTACCTACAGATTATTACAGTAATAAAACTAATTATTAAAAATTCTGTCAGCCTCTTGCTGAAGCACGGATAACTTTATTAATATAATAACGTGCTTTTTTAAATATAAAAGTGTCGTTCAAATTTCAATCTAGTTACAAATCCAGCTACTTTGAAAAAATAAAAAACAACATCCTTTTGTTTATCCAGTATTATTTAACTTTCAAATATAAATAACATTTTTACGATAAAAATGTCATTATAATTAAATCTGCCATATCATCAGTAGGTATATCATTTTTTAAAGTAATTTTTGATATATTCTCATAAAATGTAACAGGTACGCAAATTAAAAAAAAAAATATCACATTTTCATAAAACTTTCTCAATTTACCGCTGGACGAAGGCTTCCCAATATGTAATTGTAGTTATTATTAAACGCAACAAGAGTAATTTGCGAAAAAGAGTATTTATTTAAAATTTTCAATTTTGTAATGTTACGGTCTTTAGTTTTATTCATATCCACAATTAAAACTTATATTAAGATTAAAATCGAAGATTAAGGGTACTTAAGATTACATTTGTTTTTATTCTGTTTCAGATAAATTATTTTTTTTTTGTTTTTAACACTAATGTGTTGAAAAAATTTACTTTTTGCTAATAGGTCGTACCAGGTGAAAATCGTCTGGGAGCAAAAGTGTTAATATAATTGGCACGTTTAATATTATTGATGTCATAAAGAACAGTTATCTCAACTAAAATAGAAAAAAATCGTTTTTAGATATGATTTCTTATTTGTCAAAACGACGACAATATGTTGAATACGCTGGACGCGCATCAAATATTTTTCCAACATATTCTGGGGTACCACAGGGATCGAATCTCGGTCCAATTTTATTTCTTATTTTTATTAATGATATTGTCGGAAAGCATGAGTGGAATAAAGTATCTGCTCTTTGCAGATGACCTAAAACTGTTTTTAACTATCAAAAAGGAGTCTGATTGTACTATTCTGCAACATAATATAGACTCGATTTTAAATTGGTCTATAAAAAACAAACTTGACTTCAACTTTTCGAAATGCTTTTGCGTTTCTTTCTCTCGCTCAAGATTGCCTATTAAATATAATTATGTGATATCAAATAATACTTTACAGCGTTTATCTGAAATTGTTGATCTCGGTATAACGTTTGACTCTTCTTTCACATTTCATTCACATATTAATTCCGTTGCTTTGCGTGCTAGCAAACTTCTCGGGTTTATAGTTAGGCAAAGTAAACCATTCGAAAACCCAACTGTGTTTCGCACTCTATACATTTCCTTGGTTCTCAGTACGCTTGAATATGGATCTATTATCTGGAGTCCATATGAAAATTACAAGTTGAAATTGGAGCGGGTTCATAAGAAATTTCTACGATATTTCTATTTCAAAAAATTTAAATATTTTTCTTTTAATAGTTCCCTAAAAGAGTATTACCCAACTAAATTTCTTTTAGGAATGCTATCTTTTCACTCTCTTGAAGCACGAAGATCGTTTTCGATTCTAAAGCACTTCTCTCTTCTTCTTCAGGGACGAGTTTATAATCCTGAAATTCTCATGTCTATTAATTTACATGCTCCTAATTGTTATCTACGTGGCCGAAACCATATCCAGACAATTTTTATTCTTAAAACTTGTTCTTCGCGTCGGTCATTCGAGTCACCAGTTGCCAGAGCCGTTCGGATGATTAATGCACTGCCTAGAGAGCTGGATATTTTCAACACAAAACTATGGGTATTGTTCACTAAATATTTTTTCCTTTTAAATTAATAATGTCTTTTTTTATTATTTAGTAATTTAAAAAAATGTTTTTATTTTCATTATTGTTTTTATTAGTAGTACTGTTTTTAATAATTATTATTATTGTTGTTACTGTTATTATGTTTGTGGAATGCATGGCGCATTGGCGTCAGCTGTAATGCCATGCATTTCAATTTTTTTAAATTTACAATAAATAAATAAATAAAAATTATTTAAATATTATACAGATATGATAATTTTATGGAACTTTTCAGATTATTGTCTAAAGTAGGTGAAAATTCTTTCTAATTTCTAATGTACATATTAGTGTTGCCTATGTTGAATGGCCGATCAGAAGTATAGGGTATTAAAAAAATTCTCTACAGTACATCTCCATAAAGAATTAGATAATTTATAGACTAGCAGACACAATAATACTTAACCTGAAAAAATATCATTTATCATGTCCACTGTGAACCCATTTTCCAAGAACAAAATAGTTAAACCTTACGCCCAACGCATATTCTACGTACCCACCTATCTTTTGTCTACTGCTAGAATAAGGGAACGCAATTTGACAAACTTCCGTCTAATTAATTAATGTCGCAAAAAAGTGTTCTTTCTTTCTATTACAGAAGTAAAAAGTTTGTCTATGACCTTATATTCAGTTAATGACATTGTTTATTTTTACTTTAATACATACAGAGCTTTATTTTGTACACATATTCTTAAGGAATATAATTTACTAAGTCTGTATTTAACAGTTTGGGTAACTAATTTATAATTTTATCAATAAATTTAAAAAGTTGCCAGTCATATAACAAAATGGTAAGTTATTCTTTAGTATTAATGGTCAGTATGTGTTAGGTTGTTTTATTAATGGAACGGTGTGTCATTTGTAAAAAATGGTGAGTATTTTAACTATTGAATAATCGGTAATTTAAAAGAAACATACTGTTTTATTTTGATAACTAGTTAAATTGATCTATTACTGACTCATTATTCAATTACGTTAATTACTGAGCATTAGACATTTATTAAGTAACCAAATAATTAGTATCCAACATACTTCAATATGTTCTATGAGGAATTTTGTGTGTTTCTAAATAACTATAATTTACTATCCAGTTTTCGTCAGCAATGGTTTAACTAAACACACTTAACCATATCTTTCAGACCAAATGCCGCAAAAAATTATATTATTAAAAAAAACAATATTTCTCAACTAAAATAGGTTTTTTTATTGCGTTAATTTCTTTTTAATTTATAAAACTCTTTGCGAAAAACGTCAAATCGCTGATATTTTGTTTCTATTTTTTTGCAATCCACAAAAAATCACTAAAAGGTATCTAAAATAAAAACGCTGAAATTTGGATTTCATTCATTGCTAAATAATATTATTTTTACCCTATTTCAAAATACGTATTGACGTATGGGACGCTCAAATATTCAATCGTTTTTTTTTTTGAAGATTTTTTCCAGCCATTGGCAATGTCACAACCGTGTTATAAAATCCCACTAAACGAATTCCTCAATTTCAATTACATTTAATCCTTCCACTAACAGGTCTAAAACAAACTATTTCTCTATATGGAAGCACTATCAGCTGGAATTTCTTGTTACGAGGGTGATCCAGGCAAGGTCGATTTATGCTCTCTAATTTTACTCAAATGTCCAGTTTGTAACACGTACACTTTTCCAAAATTGGAATAGGACATTTCTAAGAGTGAGAGGGCCATATACAAACACCCTTTTCTTTTCATTCCGACAATTTTGTCAAGAATATATCTCTGAGGTCAAATTTCTAGAAAGCGACAATTTTTCTACAGCGCGCCATTTCCTGCCTTTTATGGAGATAACGTTGACATGTTACATTACCGTGTTATGTTTTATCTGATGATTATTATACGCGTTTCGTTTTGTCACCGCTAATTTTAAGATGCCCAAGGGCTACCTTTGTAGTAATGACTGCTGTGAATATTAAATTTATTGAGATATTTAATTTTAAAAAAATACTAAGAACCATTAAGTAGGTTATGGTAAAATTATGTACAAAATATGCTAGTTCCAAAGGATTGATTACGATATTAATAAAACGTTTTGTGATAGTAAACAAGTTTTACTTTTCTACGATAGACATTTTTAGATTAAATATTAAGCAATAATACCAATATAGTCGCTATAAATTTTAACAATTGATTCTACTACAATAACTGCTTGAGAGACAAGGATCATGGCAGATGTTAATAATATTTTAGAAGTTTTGCGGGGAGCGATTCTATCGGAAAAAAATTAGTAATAAAGAGTATTTAGAATTTTTCGTTGGAATATAAACAATTTTTGACCATAGTCACACCTGGTGACAAAAATAGACAACAATTATCATATTTAATATTTGTCAACTTTTATGTTTCAAATTAATCACGTGCTATAGAAGTATTAATTTTTTGTGTACATTTATGTGATATTTTAGACTATAATCAATTCAATTTTTCCGTAAATTTATGTGCGAAAATCTATAGCTCGTTTCTCTGAGAAATCAGTTTTTTTATTTTACTTTACATCCTAGCTTGTAAATACATTGTATTTAGTATGTTGTGTTTCAACTTTTCTTCAGTTTTTAAGCAAACGTAGATAGAATTATCATAAGGCTTATTAAAAATTAAGAAGCAATTTACATTCAACAAAAATAGAGAAAATAGCAACCATTACAATACTATTCAAATGTAAATCAAATACCTCGTTACTATGCAACGAGCAGCTCACAATAAAACTGATAAAGATAAACTATGTACATGGTATTCCCCGAAGAACCGTTATAACACATCTCATATTTATTACATCCGAATTTACCGGAAATCTAATTATTATGAACACGGTAAAATATTTTAGCCAATAACGAAATCTATAGGGCTTTATTGTACGATTTCAAATTTTGTTTCGTATTAATTTACATCCTTATGTTTATGTGCGAGCGCAACATTTAAAAAATGTGTTTCTCTCCCAATTTATTTATTAAAATATTATTAAAATACAAATTTGGAATACATATTTTGAGATGATATATTTTCGATATTTTAAAAATACAGACCATGTCCATTACTATAAAAAGCATTCAAATTGACCGTTTACGGTATTCAATTCGTGGCTTAGTGAATTTGACGTGCAATAATGGTGAGAAAGCCTTTCTCAAAATATAATAAAATACGAAAGAAAAGAATAATATCTGGACCGATAAACACAAAACTACTTGAGACATTAGTGCTCTAGATTTTCCGAGCTTCCACGAAAAGGATGATTGACGCATTCAGTAAAACGTTATATTGAGTACGTAATACAAACATCGGGGACCTTGTAATGACCGTGCTTCAAATTTTACCACAGATTGAATTTTTGTATACTTATATGGATAATATATATAACACGTGAACGTAATTATTATATATCTGTGACATAAATATTATTTGGAGCCATATCTACGACCAAAACGATTCGATACCTGTATCGAGCTCCTTATTTATAAAAACTTCGCACTGTTTTAAAGGAACACAAAATATCATCGATTGAAGAAATACGAATACAGATTTACCATCAAGTAGCTCAGTTATCTATTCCACTATAATATAATATTTTTTAAATTGAAAAACTGGCACTTTATGAAACAAACGGGAATAATTTAAATAAATTATACCACCCCAACTCAACATAAACGATAGTTTGAAAGGAATATATTTATAAGATTGACTTACTACATGCTAGAATATTACCAAAATAATTGCATTAATCACAGCTACAAACTATAACTGTTTATTGAACCGGAATAGAGTTCATGTAATTGTCTGGTAGGCAAGCGTATGATCATTAAGACTCACATCAGTTGGCGTTCTAGTTATAGTGGCTTAATTCTCTGACAGTAAATGTTTTTTTCTGTTTTTTACGATATGTCTTATACTTTTTCATGTACAGACAATTATGTAAATCGCCGTCTGTTTAACATTGCTTTTTTAATACAAGCAACTTTTCGTACACAAACAGTTTATAAATTAATAGAAATAATATAATTTTAAGCATGCAAAAAACACACTGAAAATTATATTCCAAAAACAATCTGTGAGTTTATAATGTAATATATTTTTGCTAAATTTTAATTCACTCTGTACCACACAGACATCTGTAAAGTATTTTACTTGTTTAGTTATTTGTATAAATACTTACATACTATAGTTTATTATTTTTCCTATTTATCAATATACGTAGATAATAGGCAAAAAAGTTTTGAAAAATAATGACTATCAAATAAAGTTTGTTACATACAAATCCCAATAAATTACTCAACTTTCATTTGCCCTGATAGTCTCAACATCCACCGACAAGTTTCTTAGCTAGCGAGAAACAAATAGAATAAGTTATACTATAGGAACCTTTTTCTTTTAGTTTTTATTATTATTTATTTTGTTAGATCTAGGAATATTGAAATATAATTCTGTTACAGAAAACAGATTTTATGTGAAATATGTTAGGCCAAATATTGCACAGCAAAATATTGAATGTAATATTAATAGAAACACGTTTTTATTGTTTGTGATTCTCTGAACTTAAAAAAATACGTTTGAGCTAGGGTGCTTTTATTCCTAAAATAGCTCACAAAACATTTCAGTGAAGCACAGAAAGTGAGTTTTTGTGGCTTAACGGTTTTCAACGGAACTGATTGTACGTAATAAAAAGTACGGCAACCAGACATGACAACATTTTCATATGAAAGGGGATGATTTATGCGTTTCACTCCTTTCGTGATAGATCGCTGTACATTTATCGCTTTGGTTCGAATCTTTTCAATTCAATAAATACCATCCAGATAGTAAAAAAATATGAAATATTACAATATGCTGATTCAACAGAGCAACACTTTTAAAAAGTTTTTATTGATTTTTATTCCACAAAGACAAGTAATTATGCAAAAATTTAGTTGAGATAGAAATTGTTACATAAATATATTTAAATCAGTGCATTAAAGAATTTTTCATTATTTGTGCATAAAAACTATTTAAGGTAGCGTCGCTGGCTACGGTTACGGATGTCTCGGGTTCAATTCCCGGTGAGGACGGTTTTCATATATTGATCTCTCAATCGATTTATGGATTTCTGTTCGTAGTCTGAGTTCTCCCTCTCACCCATCTCATCCTCACGGGGCGTAGCGAGAGCGATTAGTTAACCACTAGTCCTGTCATAGCCTATCTTTCTATCCCTACTCTCTTCAAAAAAGAGAGGTTGAGCAACTGAGTAACAAGCAGTTTTCGTAGAAAAATTCTGTTAAGATACCTCCATTAGGAGACCATATGCTCCACATTGGGAGTGGACAAAAAAACGGAAATGGGCCAAATATTTACCTTTTGGTATTTATGTAGAATATATGACTGTCAAATACGACTGAAATTTCAATTTTTATTAAGCCTTATAAGGAAGGCATATGATATTTATACGTTGTTATATCAACCTCTATCAATAAATTAACAGCTATTCAGTAAAGGGCGGTGAGTATTCCACTCACTCATCAAATGGCTTCGGCACGCCGGAAGTCCTGGCAAGTTGAATACCAAAAATCATTTTTTTTTCAATTAACAATCTGAGGTCTATTATAGCGTATGGATGTTTTTGATATAATTTTTTATTAGTCTATAATAAATGATCTTGTTAAATTTTCCTAGGGTGATTTGACATGTTAAATACCTGGTTCGTTATCAATTTGATGAAATGGTTATTATATTCTGAAACAAAACAAATTCTACAAGGAGTGAATAAAACCTCATAACGATTTCATAATTTGTAAATCATTTATGTTATTTTATATTGTTAAATTTGATAAACACACCACGCTTTTGAAAGAAACCCTTATTGGTAAGTATTAAGTTCAACCTTACATAAATGTTTGTATTATTATTCTACTTCAGAGAATACGCCATTTCCAAAATAATATAATATTAAATGAAAATACTCTTTCGATTTTCCGTATTATAAAAAAAATATAATTACATGAATTCAATCGAAGTCCGGACAATTTACATTTATAAAAAATATTCTCCTTGTCATGTCTACTCAGAAAAATGTTAGACTTAATAATCTTATTTATTTATACTAATGCCAATTATAAAAGAGATTTCTTTGTTTGTAGATTTTACCATTCTTTTATAAAAAGAGTATCTATTTTTCATTTAGTAGCTTTAAATTTTAGTTATATTTATAGTCCATAGCGTACTTTCAACCATCTCAGATTTATTATACATATTTTAAATTCAATTATGTTTAAAAGAATCAATCGCTTTGGACGAATGGTAACTGTTTAAAACTGTAGATTTTTCTGTTTACTGTTTGAATTCCCAAGTGGGATATTCTAATTTTTCATTCGATTTATAATTTTTATCACTAACTAATCCTGAAAAAATATGATGAAGAGTGATACAAATTTGCTTATAATTGATCCTTTCCTAACTCTTCTGATAATGGATAATGATTGAATGGCTTTCAGCTGTAAAATTAATTACCCTTAGTATCTTAAGTACGAATGATCTAAATTAGAAGCGAAAATTATAAAAAAAACTTTGTAAGACTAGAAACTTTTTGTCTCGTGGTAATTTAAATATTTTTTACAAGATCATGTCTGTCAAAACCAAAAAGCGATTTTATTAGAACGGGAAAATGGTTGTTGCACGTATTCCAAACATGTTTAATCTTGCATACATTTATGGGAAAAACATCATCAAAGAAATTGAATAATTCTTAATGTTTGAGATTTGTTAGAATTTTCCATGATATTGTTTCTTCATTGATAATATTTTTGCAGTCTATGTAAAAATAGGAAACATGAATTCCATTTATATTAGTTTTCTCAGTGAAAATAATAAATAGCCTAAATATGTCGCCTAGTCGAATGCTATTTATATATTTCACATTGCTTACTTACTATTTTTATTTTTCGTCTAAGCTATTGTCTCTTCGTTGGCTGTCTCAAGCAAACTTTTTGTGTTACACGACTTTTTCTTTCTAGTTGGGTAGAGACAAATATAATATACGAAGTCAAAAGAATATAACTTTAATTAATCTTGTTACTTTAATGAAGCCATTAAGCTGAATAATCCATCTCTCTTCTGGAATAACCAATGCCCAATTTTATTTCACACTTGACTTATAAAAGATCGTCACTACGAACCATTTTACTTGTATTATAGAGACAAAATAAATTGGACGAAATGTCGCAAGGCTCGTGAGGCGATTAATCTTTTCAAGTTTTCTTACACCTCAGCAATAATTAAATTTTACTTTAATTTTTAAGGAAGTTTCTCACTTTCCATGCTTTATTTTGTTTAAAATTCTTCAATATTATTAAAATGTCCATGTTACCAAATAATTGAGAGAGGTTACACCCTGAAATCTACTTTATCTTAGTACAGATGGCATGTATTTACGATCAAGCTTTATAATTTTATCATGTGCATTAAAATTTTACAAAATCATCATCATTTCACACACCAGACACAAATAAAAATTAAAACTCAGGTCTATACAATAGTCCTGAAGTTTATTTGAATGAATATGATTACTCTGTGTTTAATATCAGTGTTCATGTCAGACCTCCTAACTAATTTCAGAATAATGCATTCTAATGAGAGTTTTCACAGCTGTTAGTTGAACTAGATTTGTCGTATATGGTTTATGCAAGAACTAGAAAACCATTTTGAGAAACCTGACAAAAAAAAAACATTATGTAAGTCCAGTTGAAATGGGCGGGTTATATGTAGCACATGGCGTTATTCAGACTGCCCGAGATGAGTTGAGTGTAGGGTCATATATATTGTGGTGCTTGTATGGTGCACTGCGTAAAAAAAAATAATGATCATTATTCAAAAACATAAGACATTACAGAAAACGGCCAATATGATGAATATTTTGAATAGACAGTCGATTCCGCTTGATTGCCACACCGGTTAATTAGGATAGCCGGCTATTTGGAACGAATCCGAATAAACAGAAACCAAAAGAAAAAACTAACAGTAATTTACTTCGGTTATCTAGGACACCATTCCGTTTAAATCGGACAAAAAAATTAAAATAACAATATATCACTACGGTAAGATAAAAAAGATAAAAATTTTGCATTTTACGATGAAAATGAGGACTTTGTAGATGCAATTGTTGAAGTTATTAAAGCATCGTACATTAGGAGAAGTCGACAATGGTGTGGATGAATATATTCATATCCATGTAACTTATCATAAGGTAAAGAAAAATATAGTCGTATCACAACTTCATCTTATGTAAGAAAGCAATGATGGGAGCCAACAATCACACTGAATATCTGTTCTGATTTTGTACAATTTACTGCAATCCTATAAAAACAAAAGACAGACTAAACTTGATGAATTTCTAAGAAATAAATTATATTATCTGTTCAAGAATTTGTATTTGATATTAATATTATTTTAATATGTTATTTTCTGAAATTTAAATGTTTTTCCCATAATTTAATACATTGTATGTATATTTTTTCGCTAATTAGAGCCTGTTGCTTATTTGTGTCAACATTTTTGAGCCCCTGGTGTCCCAATTAAGTGGAATCTACTGTAATAACAACAATAAGATCACATACACACATGTACTAAATGTCAAATTTTAAAAAGAAAGAGATTAACAAGAACTGAATTGAAAACCATTTGCCAGATGCCAGTGTACAATGAAAGTTGATGATTGGAAGCAGATTTGATTGAAGCTATTAAGTTATCTAGATGAATCCAAAACCGATGACAAACTATTGCTCCACTGGTATATATTTTTCAACAGAATAACAGTATGTTTCCACATATACCTATAAAAGGTATTTATTATTAAAAAATATTATAATGGAAATGGTACAGATCCACTTCATTCTCAAAGGCAGTTGTATCAGCTCGGTGGATACCCCGAAGACTTCATAGAAAACCAAATATGGTTTAGAATTCCACTATATGTAACTGTGTCCGCACCTCTCTGAACAAAAGTTAGTATGTATACGTTTCAGGCCACACTTATGCATCATGCGCTTGTATCGAGTATGTCAACACCATATGCGGTTAAGATATACGATGTGCTACCGGGTAATGTCTATTCCGGGAAAATTCGCCACCCGGATCCGCAATCAGATATGAGTTCTCTCTAACAAATGCATGAGATTCTTGAAGTCATGTATGTTAGGGATTGACTATTCATTTCGTTTGTGACATAAATTTTTTGAAATAAATAAATAATAATTTTAGTTCTGAAACATGTAATGTTGTATAACTTCAGGCTAGTGGGATGCCAGTCATAGATGACGGTATTGAAATTTGAATGTTCGAGCCTCTTCAGCTCTTCGACGAGCTTCCACGTTAGCGGCATGTCGGGATTGTGCAGCTTCCGGAGTTCTTTGTGATCGTTGTTGTTTGTGTGCCTCGGTATCATCATCACGCCGGGATTCAACAGATACTGGAGTTTACTCGGCTCTCCATCTCTACTGTCGCTCACGACATAATCGCAAACGCCGCTGTTCTTTAGTTTTCATACTGACGGACTGATTGTTATTGTTATTTTTGCTTGTTCGCCTTGGTATTTGAGTCATGTTTTATTTTGTATACACCACGGACGCTTAGATCATGAGAAAATTTCATACATACATGTGATACGTGATAATAATAAAACGCCTGCAGACCGGACAGGGCTTTTATGTATAAGATATATATGTATACCAATCTATCACCTTGACTAGAGTTCTACATAATAAAATCTTTTTGTTATATAAGTGACTTAAACCATCTGCTTACTAACAGTCAACGTTAATCCGTATCAAGAAAAAGTGCCGAAAGACGACATCTGAAAAGCGTACAAAAAAAAGATTCAATTGTGATATAGTAGTTCCATAGCATTTATATTGGAAATCCTCACACAAGGTTTCTTATATTTATTATATTATACATAGTACAAATAAACTGTGTTTTATTTAAAAAATATAAATATATTTATCGAATAGTGTGTTTGTGAATACGGTCAAATCAGTTATTCTCTTATGAAATAGTAAAATATTATTTATGTAACTCAATCCTACCCGTATCTTTCTTAATATTAATACTGGATCTATGAAGGTTAGAATAATAATAATTCTTTTATTCGGTTATTTATATTTCATTTTCGAAAAATTGTAAAAGAGAAATACTATTTAATGCGATATATTATAACGATGTGGTTATCGATCAGAATATTGCTTTTTTGTAATTTTCATACGAATATCAATTTTGTTGAAAAGAAAATGACAATTCGCTAAAGCATTGAGGTGTATAAATAAAATTCTTTCATTTCCTGTCACGGGCAACGTCTTCATATAAATTTCTATGTGCAGAATACACTCAAAGCCACCTCGTACAAGGGCTCTTCGCTTTCTTATCGTTTCAGGTGAAGAGACTTCTCTTAAAAATAGACGATAAAATTAAAATTTAAGAATTTTAGCAGAAAAAGGTAACCTTAAATTTTTGAAAGTTCTTGAATTAATATCGCCAGTGGAGCATTTTAATGATATTTCGTCGTAAAATTAGTTACTTCGCCTGCTTGAAAAATACATCAAACGTTTCCCAAAGTAAATAATTTCATCAACGGTCCTTTGCGTAATTTCTGTTTTGACATTAAAAATACAGTTATTTTTATGTATATTATATAAATGGGCTTTCAGATATAAGACCTTTTCAGCTTAAACCATGGTAAACATATTATTATTTTAAATTTTAATACAACCTAGTACCAATAATAATCAAAAACTAATTATATGGATCTAAGTGTAGGTAAATATAGCCGTTTTGTTTTTAGATGGAAATTGGACTTATTCGCACAAAAACGTGTAACTAAAATCTCTTTTTTTCTTGTCTCTAAGGATCTATTTTACAATATCAAAAAGGTAAAAAGCCATATTGCCCACGAAATATCCAAAATAGTCGTTCCGACTATTCTAAAGTTTAATTCGACACAAAAATTCCTTCGAAAGATTTATTTTTTTGAACTGACGATCATTCGAATTCCCCATTGCGTAAGAAAAACTCTACCGCTAGAACTTGTTATATAATTTTCAATTATTCAAATACATATCAAAAAAAATTCAGTAGCATAATTTTTCTTTTACAACAAATATTCTCTCTATATCAAAATGAAAGTCATTTTATTTTTATCAGGTTTGTTGTGATCAACTTTTTGCGACCGTAAGTAAACAACGTTTGTCCTTTTTTTCAGTAGTAGTTATAAATTGGAAGGGGAGAGGGGCACCCGCAAAATACAGCCCTGATATTTTCAAATTCACATCTATATTAAGAAAAAGGTTTGTTATGACAATTGTCTTCATATATTTTACCAACATATTTCTAGGGGGTAAATAAAGGAAAACTAGTATTAACTCAGCACTAAGGGAAACGATAAAAAATGAACGATGATCAATTATTTTTTGTCAGCTAGTCAAGATGAATATGAAAGCTGAAATTTGAGTTACACATCTCCGTCGATCTGGCAAAATTATTATGTCAGAAATTATCACAAAGTGAAAAAATAGATGCGTATGAACATATTTTGTTCCATGTCCGCTCCCAATGTGGAGCATATGGTATCCTAATGGCGGAATTTTTTCAATGATAACTGCTTGTTACTCAGTTGCTCAACCTCTCTTATTTCGAAGAGAGTAGAGATAGAAGGATAGGGCTAAGACAGAAATAGTAGTTAGCTAATCGCTCTCGCTACGCCCCATGACGATCGGATAGGTGGGAGAGAGTTTTAGACATCACAAACATTCAGACAACGAACAGAAGTCCACAAATCGATTAAAAAGTCAATTTATGAAAACCGTCCGCTCCGGGAATTGAACACGAGACATCCGTAACCGTAGCCAACGACGCTACCAACTGCACCACGGACGCCGACAATGAACATAATTATCGGATCAAATTTATGAAGCTCTTAGTTTACTTAAAATGTCTTCATATCTACATAAAAAAGTCGTTTTTTAATCTTATTCTAATTTGTTTGTTTTGCCAGACACAGATTGAACACGGAAGATTTTGTGAACTCGAAAGGCGACTCTTTCGACAAACGGATGATATTTTAACATTATTAACTTTATCTCATTTAATTTATTTGAACAATGCAAAACAATTAACTTATTAGTTTTTGTTAGACCGATTTGTTTTTATTAGAACAATGAACTTATTATTTTTTTTAAATATCTTGTTCAGTATTTTGCGCCTATTTTAAGAAGTGCTACATTCGATAAAAACTTGTTTTCACTCGATTAAAACTATTTTTATTTTTTATTGACCAGTAAGTTTATCTTTTAGGGGGTAAGTTATGTTGTATTTATATAAAATCATTATCACAACAAAGATTTACGCACTACTCGTAACGTTACAATACAACATATTGATGCGCAAGTATACGATATGTTTCCGATTTTATTAGGATAAGCTTATATTGTTTGTAAGAATAAACCATGTTTAGTTAAGAAACAAGTAATGTTGCCGTTCGTACAACTTTGACGTTAAGAGGACATCCGGAGGTCGAACATTAATTATTTCCACCCCATTGCACTGAATGTGTACGCTAAAGTTCGGTTATTAGGGGTTTGAATATTGGTTCATAAGAGAATCTGGGAACTAAAAGATTAAATAAAAGTTACGTGTTCAGTGAAATAAAAAATACAAACGCAGGAAACGAATTGTCTCTTTATTTAAATGAGTTTGCTTTTATGAATAACAGAGTGATTGCTGGAATTAAAATGTTGTATTATACCTAGTTTCACTTACTGGATGTCGTAAAAATTCATTGATTATCGATTTATAAAAAAAAAACGTTACTTTATTTGATACTATTTTACCTTTATATTATAAAAGATATAATGAAAACTTCGAATTAAAAAAGTGAAAATTTGGAAATGAAACGATTTTTAAAGCAATCAAATAGGAACAGTCATTCTACGGTATTTAATTTTCCGGTTTTTTTTTTATTCGATCCGAAGCTGTTATAGCAATTGTGAAAGTCATCTTTCCTCATGATATTAATATTCATAACCGCATACCAATAAATCATTGTATACACATTGTCCACATAACAATAATACCATTAATGTGTACGTTTTTTTTATGAAAAGTCTGCCTTCTATATCGCAATAATTATAAATGAAAGAATATTTTTATTTAAAATAAAACAGATTTGCTTAGTCCGTGAGCATTGTCAAGTAATCATACATGTATTCGAAAAAATACTTTTTCAATTAATTTTCTTTCCTTATATTTCTTGAGTACGGTATTTCAACAATGCACACAAATGTTTAAAACACAGAGAAGACGTTTAAGTATTTTGATTTGTTTAACCACTTTACGTAATTTGATACTCTATATCAAAATAGAAGATCAACTTACAACAACATAGGTTCTTGGTAGCAAACAAGTTTCAACTTGGTTTTCCGCGCTCAATCTAAGCAGAAATTAACAAATCCCTCTTAGGCATAAGGCATAATATATTATTATGTTGCGAATTCATCGAACACGTAAAAGTTAGCCTTGTTTGACTTCAAATCAGCGTAGGTTATTTTATTCAGTATGGGGACGCTCAGAAATTTTAGGAAACCACTCCAATTGTTCGCAATTCATCTTGGGACAATCCCGTGGTACGTAACTTCCGTCCTCCCAGCTGTTTCTACTGCTGAAATGAAATATTTTATCATAGAAAATATCTTCTTGTAAACTGTGTGCAAAATATTGTTACTACAAACTTTTTTTATATATTTTTAAACTGTATTCGCAAGCTTTCCTGCGGTTTGTTGTCTACCGCATTTAATGGGGCTTTGTTTAAATCACAGTTACGAAAAAACGGTATTTTAAAATATTTACACATGTGCCTGTGGTGACACGTTGACTTTGCATACACAATACCATTAATTTTAAAAGCAAGACTTAATTAATTAAAATAAATGTTTCTAGTTATTAAGATAAAAATTTTAACAATAATTAAACAAATTTTAATTATTGAGATTTTGTACACTTTCATGTATTTCGTCACTAACGACCCGGGCTTTGCCTTTCGGCATCTTCAGGCATTCGAGCGCACGAATAGACTGACAGTTCGAGTTCATTCGTGCGCTCGAATGCCTGAAGATGCCGAAAGGCAAAACCCGGGCCGTTAGTGACGAAATACATGGAAGTGTACAAAATCTCAATAATTCAAATGTGATATTGAAATTCCATCAAGTACCCTCAGTCGATGTCTTAAAAAAATATAATCAAACATTTCGAAATGATAAAAAGTATCTTTATATAAATACACATATTTAAAATTAGAATTCACCAGCAAATATTAGTGGTAACGAATATTTTTAAGCCATGTTTAAATAATATTTATTAGGAATGTATACAAAGAAAGAATAAAGATATTTCTAAAAACTCATCATGGTTGATGAGTGGTATATCTACGAACGGCCCAAACAGTCTTGTTATACATTTTTTATATATAATACATTATTTTTATAGCCAAAGAAAAAAAATCAGATCGCTCTATCATAATATGTAAATATATAAAACTGAATATATTATCCAAGTGTCGCATACGTTTTATAACCCTTACTTTTGAAAGGACAGCAAAGATTTTGTTTGATAAGTTCTTAGATAGAACGGTGAAAGAACTTACTGATAAGATACTAAAATGGTGTCGGTTTAAAGGTACTTACTTACGAGAAACTGAAAACTTACAAAGACGCTTAGTTGACGATGCGAAAAAACGAGAAAACAGCTTCAACTCTTTATAAACAAACTTTTCGGTCACTTTATCATACTTCCTAAAGACTTTCAATCATACGTCATTCATTCTGCTTTATAAGGAGTATTATTATATTATAGAACAAAAAAATAATAATAATTAACAACTGAGGTACCTACTCAAATCACGTCAAACCAATAAAACTAAACATTACATAAATCCACCCATTGAAGCTCCACACCAAATTTAATGAACGCACATATCTATATGAAGAGTGGCTTCATTTACTCGGTTGAACTCTAAAATAAGGTTGAAATATCAGAGTGTTAAGGTTTATAAGAATGACGGCAGAACCATCAGAACTACGAAATAACCATCAACCAATTCCTACAGTTCTTTAGAACTATATTATTTCATATTTCTTCCTTACTCTAAATGGTAAGCAATTAAATTAATGCTCGAAATGTCTCAGACGGGTTTAACTAAAATGAAATTGTATGGAATATAGTGTTCTTAATAAATATTAATTAAATTTTAGTTAATTTCTTTTAAACAGGAAGAATTTCTTCCGCTTGTTAGACTCATCGATTACAATGACTCTGCGATAAATGGTCCATACGGAGAGAGCCCACAAATAAAAGATGTAAACAAAATAGATTTTTGTACGTCCCACCATATTTATATGTGCTTTACATACCAATTTGAAAAAAGAAATAATTATCAACCAGTAATGATTGGCTTGTCAAGCATCGTAAATTTAAACGAAAAGCCCTAAAAATAACTAATGACAGCTAATTATCATATTTTGATGGGTTCAAAGAATTAATTTTCATTGTGCTTGTAATAACTACAAAAATTTCGGAGGGAAATCCAAATAATTACCTTGCTTTATGATTCAATTAAAAGAAAATAAATGAATCTTGTGAAATATGTATACAAACAATGCCTTCGGCTATCATTACTCATCTGTACAGGACAGCTTTAGTTTTGGTGAACTTTTGTTAAAGAATCTTTTATTGTTAAGCAAGAAAGGATTTTGACTTTGCTGTCCCAGTAAACTGAAACAAATTAAAAAAGTGATTTCGTTGACACGGAATTCGATTCATTCTTTTACGTGATAATTATATTTTCATTAGACATTATAATATGACAGATTTTCTAAAAAATGACTCTTAGTGTACAATTCAACTAAACAAAACGTGGTTAAAATTATTGTAAACGTTTGGATGTAAATATTTAATTTGAAAATAAAAATACTTTCCATCATTTTTATCCTATAAAATAATATGAAAAAAATGTAAAATCGACAAATTAAACATATTTTAAAGCTTTTTTTGTCTACCTCTCTCAGTTTGGAGCAAAGGAATGTATGAAATATTTTAAAAAATATTTGATTATAATTCAAGAAGAACCCAGTCTTATTTCAGAGACGGTTTGAAATGAAGTGAATAGTTATATATGTACGAGAAAACTGTCTCAAGATTGGATAGAGTGAATTAAAAGCGTTAAAATATCAGAGACTTAAGTGCATTGAGGTATAAAAACGTAAATTGATTCAAAAATCGACGAATCAAACAGATTTAGTATTTCGTATCCTTGACTGTGCAACTCTGTATGACGATAGATCTTGACCTCGGAACGGTTTATGTGGTCTCGTCTATAGAACTCATGGCTTAGTCGCGTGTTAAGATATTTTTGACTAACTCAAATCGGTTGTTCCCTATCATTTAAAATGCCTAATAATACATTTTATTGTTAAAACTAATGAAAAACAAATCGTTTACGAATCTCTAAAACTGTATATTATTATATAATATGATAATAATTGTTTTTCCCATTTCATCAAATAAGTGTTGCTTTCATGTTGCTTTCGTGTTGCTTAATGGATGAAATAATCCATTTAAGATGGCTCTATACGCATTAGGCGGACGCATTAAATTCAAAAACTTTTCATTTTAACATCGATGTCTTTTAATGGATTAAGGCCGTAAGCATTCATAAGTATGAACATAATTTCACTCATGCATGTTGATGAGTAAACAGAAAATTTAATAACATATGAAAATATGGCGCTTTACCAAACAAATTTCACGGAAACATATGCGTTGTACTGAAAACTTTACTTTTACTAAAGGAAAATTAAAGAGAAAAATTGGTTCATAATTTTTTATCCCTTAAAAGTTTCACTCATTTATTCAAATTACTAGGTTATTACGTTAGTTAAAAAACATATTACTTAGGTTTTTAAGTCCACATTCGGTTAACATCTAACTAATTTCACATACTATTCAATAATATAAATATAACTTGAAACGCACGACAAAAGAATACTGTTTCACTCTTCCGCATATCACGAAAATAACAAGTAGAAACTGATAAATCCAATGCCAATATGTTAAATTCTATTTCATGTATATAATATTTATTACAATCAGTGGTTGACTGGCTCATAAAAATAGATGTATTGATCTTAATTGAAAAACAATACGATGGAAAGAATTAATCATCCATAAAACTAACAATTTGAACGTGAAACACAAAAACTTCCTTAACCACTAACATTGCAAAATCAACATATCCGGTTGCCTTTGTAAGACTCATATATACTATAATACAGCTTGTAAACATATGTAAGCTTCTACGCTAGTTATCGGGTTCAAATCATTTGCTGGAAATCGGCTTATAAAGACTTTTGTTTATTTGCATCAAAAACATTTTAAATTACTTCTTATACAGTTGTGAAGGTTATGTTAAATAACAGTGTGAGGTTATATTTGTGGGTTAGATGGTAATACTATAATAGAAACATAGACACTGACAGAACGCGCAATAACGTCAACGAATAAACGGAAGATAATACTATCTAACTAACTGTTGGCTCGCAGTAGGTCGACGGCCGCTCTATTCTTACATTAAATCTCTGTAATAAGACAAGTTAGGAACAAGATTTCTAAATATTTGATTAAAGTGACAATTATTTTCGAAATGTTGTTTGTGTTTGTTACATCGTTAATGTCTTGATAATGGCGTGATATATAACGCAATTTAAAATGAGAAAAAAATACTATTTTGGACAAATATGGTGTTTAAATTTAAAAGTCTATGAACAGTAATTATTAAACAAGTCAAAATAATTATGCCACGTTAACGATGTTTGAATCATCAAAACGATCTTGGACCAGTAAACCATTGCAAGTATTAAAAAATATTATAACTAGTTTAAGATGACGTAAATTGTAATCATTTTAATCTCCTTACATACAGTTTTGTTCATATATTTAGAGTCACATAATTTATGGTTTCTTAATACGATTTCGCTCAGGTAGATTCAAATTTGTCGGATCTGTAATTAATTGGTTAACGTCGTTTGCTCGTGGACTCCAATCCCAGTACGAAAATGTCATAAATAGAGTTTTCAATCGATTTATGGATATCTGTTCGTTTAAGACATGGATGTTTGTGATGTGATAAAATTAAATCCCACCCACCCGGTCCTAAAAACCGCGGCATAGCGAAAGTGATTAACTAACCAATAGTCCTCTACTAGCCATATCCTATCCCAACTCGCTTTCAAAAAGAGAGGTTGAATAACAATAATTTCTCGTAAAAAAACTTGTATAAAGATACCTCCATTAGGAGGCCATATGCTCCACATTGCGAGTGGACATAGTTAAAAAAAAGTATGATTTCTGATATCTATTTGAACCACGAAAACCTGCTAAAACGTTTTGGAATTTCGAAAACTGTTTTCATAAAAAAATCTTGATTCGATAGTGGAAGACTGATTCATTCAGTCTTTTACTAAATAAATCAGAATTGCACAGATAAAGCACTCATTCTGCTTTTGGAGTTTTATGCGCCTTACTTTAATACTTTCAAAATTGTTTGAGACACAAAATAATCCAGAATTTTCGTTAATAACATCTATGAAAAAATCAATAAATGCAAAATTGAGCTGAATATAATTAATTTGCAGAGTTTTCGCACCTCGTCTAACTTCTTTAAATAGCATAATGGTATATAAAATTGTATCTAAAAATAAAAAAATTAATTGTCAAATTAATACAACTATTATGGCCTCTTAAGTTTTTAAAGCAATTTTTTACTCAAAAACACATCAATTAATTTATTGAAATCGAGTCAACAAAATCAATTGTTCGACAAAACAAAATAAGGGATGAATGGAGTACAACGTGACGACATTTTGAATGTCTATTATAGGTGACTAAGCCTGGATTCCGTGGCGCAGTTAGTAGCGTCGTTGGCTACGGTTACGGAGGTCTCGGGTTCAATCCCCAGTGTGTACAGTTTCATAAATTGATCTTTCAATCGATTTATGGTTTTCTGTTCGTAGTCATGCATGGTTGTGTCTAAAGCTCCTTCCTCCCACCCATGGCTAACCACTAGTCCTGTCCTAGCCCTATCCTTCTATCCACACTCTCTCTGAAAAAAGAGAGGTTTAGCAACTGAGTAACAAACAGTTTTCATAGAAAACTTCTGTTAAAATACTTCTATTAGGAGACCGTATGTTTTACGGTCGGAGCGGACATGGTAAAAAAAAGCCTGGTTTTTACTGTATGTCCTACATATTAGTTGCATCATAAAAACAATATCAAATGATACGATAGTGACCAATATGCCTTCAGTGACTTTCAGATATTAATTTATTTACTGTTAAAGCCCAATAAACGAAATTGGTTTACTCCTTTATATATAATTTAAGACATCGACTGAAGGTGCTTGATGGAATTTCAATATCAAATCTGGATTATTGAGATTGTGTACACTTCCATGTATTTTGTCACTAACGACCCGGGTTTCGCCTTTCGGCATCTCGGCGAAACCCGGGTCGTTAGTGACAAAATACATGGAAGTGTACAAAATCTCAATAATCCAGATTCCTTTATATATGATCAAAAACGAACATTCTTTTTTCATTCTTGATTCATTTAAGAGACAATAAAGCAAACTAAAAACAAATATTTTAAACATTCTGTGTTCTTGATATGTACCAAATTAGTTGTTGATTCATTAATGAGGCATAAAAGATGAAAATATTATAATAATTGAGAAAGATACAACTGAGTCGATATTTAATCTAAAAATTAATAAAACCTTTTTAACGAAAAAAGAGCGGCGATGAAGGATATTTTGACCCACGAATTAAAATTAGATCAGTTCTCTTTCCTTTCATCAATAATACTATTAAAACTCTGTTCACAGCCTTGAATGGTTTTAGTTTAAATTTATAAGGGTAGAATAATTTTGAGTTTACAACAAAACGTGCTCAAAATTGTCTGCAATATTATGTGTTAGGTAATTTTGCAAAAATATTTTGTATCGTAAAGTCATTATGTAAATTATGATTATGTTGCTGTTTTTTTTTATATCATTGAGATTCTTTAGAAGAACTAATACAAAATTTTATTTTGAACTCTAATAAGCTTCGTGCTGATCAAAATTAAAAGAAACATAAAAAAACACTATCGCTAAAAGGTGATTTTAACCGTTTTTTACATATTTCATGTAATTTTAACTCCAACATTGTGGACATAATATAATGTTTCTCCGGACACTTCTAAAAGTAGACCTCTAGAGGAGGAATCAGCGCATGAATTTAATTGCCAAAGATACAAGGTAAGTGTAAATAAAGATTAAGTTAGTGTAGACATTACATATTAAATAACAACGACAATGGGAGGTAAGTAAATTTAACCATACAATTATACAATATAAGAAAAGAGCAATCAAAAAAGTTTCATTATAAAGGCAACAAAAAATGTAAGAACGTGAATTTTCGGATCATTTGAAATGACTTTGAATTTTTTTTTTTTTTAATGTCAATAATTAAACACCATCGTTTTGTGAAACGCTATTATATTTTTCGATTTTTGGACATAAAAAACGTTTCAAGTGGGCCCTTATAAACAGAAATTGACTCTAAGCTACGTTTACTTGATAATTTTGCTTTCGGCTGATTAAAAAATAAACACGAAAACTAATGAAATCTAGGAGAAATAAAATTTACAAAAAACGATTTTGTCAGTGTGATGTTGAAATCCTATTTTGAAATTTGAGTGCTTCGTTAATACAAAGATTACAATTTATGGCGTACATTTGACGTGATAGATAAAAAATTTTATTCTTGCTAGGAAAAAAACTCATCACTCACAATTGTCATGTGTGTTGGCTGTGACGGTGAGTACAGTATGTTGAATGTCTTCATTCTCGTCGACTTCCGCCTCGTACAGTGCCTTGTCGAAGTACGGCGGGTTGTCGTTTTTGTCCGCAATTCCTGTCCGAATGAATTTGGTCACTGAAAAGCAAATGAAAAAACATTTATTTCATCTCATCAAAGACAGACTTTCATTCTCGTCAAATGATAATAAGCTTGAAGTATATTTTGCTTTTATCATACTACTATTGTATTTTTTCCATACGCCTATGCTCCATTTTTTAAATGAAATATTTTACTCTCTCCTATATAAAATTTGTGTCATATATATAAAAATTGATAACCTAAAATGTAACCAACAAAATAATAAGTAATTACTGTTATTTGCATTGTTTAATTGAAATGATATTTCAGAATCAACACAAATATATGTTGGTAATTCAATTCCTACTTTCATACTGCAAAGTTCTCCATAAACACCAGGATACGCCGTCTTACGACACTCGCATTTATGACAAAAGTCCAATTACCACCATAACCCTAGAGAATGCTAGTGATACGTAAGCTTACATCATTTTTCAAAATTAGTCTAACGGAGTGTTTCATTTATTTTTCATTATTTTCATAAATTATGTACATTTGAAATAAGTCGTTTTGATTTTACCATTCAACTTATTATTTGTAACCTTATTATTTGTTATAAGTGTCTTTAATTGCATTTTTACGAATATTACGAACTTTTTCGATTCACCATTTTACTAATCACATATAAAATAATACTGATTTAATTGGCATTCATTTGGTATCACTCCGTTATATTAGATCTACAAAATAACACAGATCCACAAAAAACCATTCTAAGGTTTTTGAGCAACACGCTTTAAGTCTTTAAGAATAAATGTGTTGACTGATATCAAACGTCGTTAAGTCCATGGAATGTCAAACTGAGAAAAATGTGATTTTATCATATCTTGGAATATAAATGAACGCAGTTTGTGAGATATTGCAAAATGATCGAATCTAATACACATAATGGTTTTATAAAAGATTAGAAGGTGTTCTTTAGTTGCAACATTTAAAATATATATTTTTATTTTCGACTTGAATGATATAGATAACATATAAGATAAAAAAGAAGTTTGAAAAATAGTGCGACTATTGGACGCACTTTCATTTCAACTGTGGAAATGCAACATATATATATATATAATTTAAGACTTCGATTGAGGGTGCTTGATGGAATTTCAATATCAAATTTGAATTATTGAGATTTTGTACACTTCCATGAATTTTTCCACTAACGACCCGGGTTTCGCCTTTCGGCATCTTCGGGCATTCGAGCGCCCGAATGCCTGAAGATACCGAAAGGCGAAACCCGGGTCGTTAGTGACAAAAAACATGGAAGTGTACAAAATCTCAATAATCCAAATATATATATATTTATGAAAAAATATAGTGTATTAACAAGTTCTGTGTGAGTTACACGGAATATTTTTTGGTGTTGGTAACGTCCTTTTGCCTTTTCAAAGTCGATGTGTAAGCATAACGTTTTTATTGACTTTAAATATAGCATCATATGCAATTTTGTACTCTTTTTAATGCATATAAAATGTCATTTTTGTCAATATGTGGACTTAACGACGTTTGATATCAATCAACACAAATATAAACAACGTTGAAGAGGCAGAAAATATAACAACATTCTTAAAATTTTCAACTGATTCCTCTAGTTTGTGTTTTTTCAATGAGATAAAAGATTGTTGTCTGGCAAGAATTAGATAATAATGTTTTCAGATTGCATTCAATCTCATAGTGCAAGAAAGAGGGAGAATAAATTAGTATAAAAGTGACTTCTGCTTCAGCGTTACAGTCCAAGGTGAACCTTGGCTGCCTCGATTTGTCTCCTCCAGTGAGCTCGATCTTCCGTCGTTCAAATAAAATCGCCGATCCCGAGTTTTGAGATTCCTCATCCGTCTTCCAACGCTCTGTCTTCTTTAGACAGTGTGGACGTTGACTTTTAAGAAATCTGATAATGTCGGACTCACAGTAGAGGTTCTCAAGCTCGAGATCGTGTCGGTCTCACCAAATGTCACGCTCGCAAATCTTTCATAGGGTCTTAAGCTCAAATACTTTTAGCTTCGCAGAGTCTACGGAGCTAAGCGTCCAGACCTCTGATTTCTAGACCAGAACTGGTCTTAGGAGGGTTTTATAGAGGTAAAATTTCGTGTTCCGAGATAAATGGGGGGATAAATGAATTGTTGATGCAATCCATTGAAACAACTATTGCTGCTTACAATTGTTCTTTTGATTTCCTTACTTTAACTACTCGAAATACGAATTAACAACCGCCTTTTACAAAGTGTATTTATATATCTCGAAAAGTCTCTTGCTTGCGTTAAAACATAATAATAAATAAAATCATAAATGTAATATTAAAACCCTTGAAAGGTATCATTTATATACTCCCATGCAATGGAATATAAAATAATTCAACTCGCCACCCATATAAATTTTAAAATCCAACAGGATATTAAAAACATTATTCAGGATTATAAGTATATATTCTCCCAAGTAATTTGAGCTCCTAAATTGTACATACGTGTAAAATAATAACTTTCCATGACTTAGCATAACATTAGCTTTTCTGTATATTCACGTAATCGCTATTGTTTCAAAGTTTACTTGAAAACTATTGTAAACTGTATTCCTGACCTGTAAAATTAAGTAAGTATTATCCACCAGGAAGGTGGTTAAGCGGCTTAAGACCTCGCTGTGCTATTTTAAATAACTATAATAAAAATTAGACATGAATAATTACTGCTATTATAATTCTCCCTTGTCAGTATTATGAAAAGGGAAGATACAAGATAAATAAATTAGCAAAAACTCTTCTTGTCTAATCTAGACTGTAAATTGTAGCAGTACAAAAATTAAATATTCTAGAAACAACATAAATCTCAAGGTAAATAATAATCTTTTAAAAAATCAGTTTCGTGAGCAACGAAATTAAGGGATATTATTTTATATTCACATAAAATTTTTTATAAAACAATATGAAAAATATCATCAAATTAAATGATAAAAAACACGTTTTAAAGGATATAATGAAAACGGGTGTAATTTATGAATGAAATATGACGTCAACTAAATCGGCTTCCATGGCGCAGTTGGTAGTGGCGTGGGCTATGAATACGGATGCCACGGGCTGAATTCCCAGTTCGGACAGTTTTCATAAATTAATATTTTAATCGATTTATGGATTTTTGTTCGTACTCTGAGTGTTTATGTTGTCTAAAACTCCCTCCTCACCAACCCATCCCATCCTCACGAGGCGAAGCGAGAACGATTAGCTAACAACTAGTATTATCCTACCCCTATCCATCTGTCCTTACTCTCTTCGATAAAGAAAGGTTGAGCAACTGAGTAACAGTTTTCATAGAAAAAAATTCTGTTGAGATACCTCTATTAGGAGACGATATGCTCCACATTGGGAGCGGAGATGGAAAAAATAAAATCACTCACAATCTGTTAGCATACTGTTACATAATTAGCACTGTGCTTTTTACGGTACAAAATTATATGAAAATAATTAAAAAAACATCACCGTTCCATGGCGACAATTATCGAAGCCTTATCGAAAAATAATCGATGTTTTTTTTCTTTCAAAACACTTCGAAACTGAATACAGCAAGACTTTCCTGGCATCTGGTAAGACTGGTCGATTGCCACCGTATCCGCATTTTATTTTAAAATGAAGAATATGTCAAATCATCATTTTGAAAACACATTATGGATACAATAAAGTATTTTCCATTTGTAACCATGCTATAAAATTGAACTGAAGAGAGGTTTTGTTGGATAATTAAATACAATCTTTCTTCACCTTAGTAGCAGATGAAAAACAATATACTGAAATAAATAAACATCCTGCCAGGCATTCTTTAGTTTCATTAAATAAAATATTTTATACTTCAAAGAATATATACATTATTTATTGAAATTTCCATTGTAAAGTTCTTAACCTGTATATATTTGGCGGAAGATATGAAGACTCAAACTTCTCATTAATAAAACATATTTTCCTATCTTTTTGTTATTTCAAAATATGTATAAATATCAAATTTACGCCCTATTCTATTTTTGTAAATATTTTATAAGTGCTTTAAATTTTCATGAGAATTCACGGCACTCCTTTCAAAGTGGATCGTAACATTACACAAGTAAGTCGTAATATTCGCATAAATATATGACGTTATTTTGGAGTTTTAAATAATCTGTAAAAAAATAATTAAATTCAATATAATGCAGTAAAATTTATTGCTGTTTTCGTATTTGTTTGTTTTAATTTGACAGGCTAGACAATTTTAATAACTCTGTTTTCCAAGACTATTAAGCGACTTTACTATTCTATTGCCTTTGAGCTTACACTCATAATTGGAATCTGAATACAAATTCAGCATACCATTTGCTATTCATGTAGTTCTCTATAATTAGATATCAATGACGCTGCTTCATTTTGTCTTGCGACTATCTACACAAATTGTATACCAAAGTTTACCGAGTCTCTTAAGTACTTTGTTTTCTTTGTATTCCGAAGAAATATCTTTTCGTAAAGATTATTCAAAGTGGAGATACAAATTCGCGAATAATGTAGTCTCACAAAAGTCATCGTAAAACTAAAAAAACAATAATATTTTCTGATTATGATTTTTTCTCTCGAAAAAAAATTTCCGTCTTACAAAAAAGTCTCAAAGCTATAAACTTAGCCACACTTAAATTATCTGCGTGTTTTTATTCAATCTCTTTCTCTCCTCTCCAGTTCGTACCTACGTTTTTTGTGAGGACTGATTTGGCGTAAGTTAACAATTTTCCCTTTTCATTCAGGATAGCTATAAGAATAAATAAAAACTTGTTTGCAAATTTTTCTTCCTTATATGGTGAGTAGCATGAAACGGGTGAAATAGGTAAAACTCGATTACCCAAACTAACTATATTGATTGTATATATAGATAATTCAACATTTTTATTTGAAATAACTATAATACAATAATTATAATTCGTGTTATTAATTATGCTCCATTTGTCTAAGTAACGTACCAACAGATAAATATCCGTGTTATGTTGTGAATAATGCTGTATTTTTTTCTTCATCTGGATTCTTACTGATTAAATTTTTGTAGAAATAATATCTGCCTCACTCATCCAATTGAATCAGATGAATCACTCAGTGGTTATACTCAACGTTTTCTTTATCGAAGTTTCAAAGCATAGTAAGTTCGACACATCTTTCAAATATTTCAATTTCTTCAAAATTTTTAAACTCTTATAAATCCTTCTCTCTCAAATCTTGCTCCATAGACACAGCATTTGACACACGAATACTCAGCTTAATACATAACCCGCATTTGGATAATTGCATTTTAAATGTATTCTTCTCTCGAATCGTAATGTAAAAACATATCTATGATAAAGAAGTAACAAATTTAAATGTCTCAATAGATATTCAAACTCGAGATGGAATCATACATTACCCTGTCTTTCATTTTTTCATATTTTGTAAACAAAAATATTGAAAATTGGACATTTATTTTACAAACATTTATAGTACATTACATATATACTAACCGATCGTATGATTCTTATTCTCCATGATAATTAACGAGTCAAATAGTCTGACCCCTGACATGGCAATAAATAACTGTCCGTTTCCCAAGGAATAGATGTTTCAAACAATTTTGGCAAACGATATATATTGTGAGTTATTTATCGGCATAGAAAAAGCTATACGTATTGCAGTTTGATTTCTATTTTTAGCAATTTGCTGCTTTGCTTGCTAGATACATGGTAGCTGATTAACAACTAAGTAAAAACCATTCAAAATATGCCAAATTTGACTAATAATTGGTTATACTTATAATGCAATATTACTAAAACAATATTCACTTACAATTACATAAGCCCCTTCACATCGTGCTTTAGATCGAATCATAATATATAATTCCGAACATGGTTCATCACAGTTTTATAGATGAAAAGTTTCCTTTGCTATGAACGCCATTGTAAAATATTATTTTATAATTTATTGTTTCCAGTTTCACTCTTATTTTAATTGTAGCTCTTCGAAAGCATGAAGCAGGAATAAAATCTATATCCACTGCTAAACGAATCAAATTATTTAAAACAAAAATGATTAAAATCAGCAACATAATATTAAATGAAAAGTCGTGGTAAATCGACTTGAAATTGATTAAATTATTTAATATAAATTTCACTTCGCATTGGTGAAATTTTCTTCATGCGTCCGTCTTTTGTTTTTTTTAAAATCCAAATTTAAAAAAAAAAACAGTTTTCTTCGGCAGCTGAAAAACATTTTAAAAATATAACAAAGTGATCGCAAAAACATGTGAACTTTACATGTTGAAATGGGAATTTTTAAATTAATTAAAATAAATTATATTTTGTTGGCGCCCGTGGTGTAGTTGGTAGCGTTGTTGGCTACAGCTACGGATGTCTCGGGTTCAATTCCCGGTGCGAACAGTTTTTATACATTGATCTTTCAATCGATTTATCGATTTCTGTTCGTAGTCTGAGCGTTTGTGATGTCTAAAACTCTCTCCCACCCATCTAATCCTCACGGGGCGTAGCGAGAGCTATTAGCTAACTACTAGTGCTGTCCTAGCCATATCCTTCTATCCCTACCCTCTTCGAAAAAAAAGGTGGGTTAGCATCTGAATAACAAACAGTTCTCATAGAAAAAATTCTGTTGAGACATCTCCACTGGGAGACCATATGCTCCACGTTGGTAGCGGATATGAAAAAAAAAGTTTTTTCTTCTTCTTCGCGTTGTTGAGCTTAGAGCAGGTGCAAGGTTGAACCACTTCCATTTGTTGGCTGTAACGGTCCACCACTTGTCTAACCGGACTATAGAAACATCGCAAATCGCTGGTGTAGCAGCGTTAGATAGTGAGTTAGAAATAATAACGACGAGTTCCTTCGAGAACTTGCCACAAAAGAAAATGAAGTGCCCTTCTGTCATGCGGTATTCTCAAAACGTGCCCAAGTCACGCTGTGTATCTTTTACTATTGTGGTCGGTAAAATTTACTACGTTTGTTTGCGTATTGAGAAATTTTCAGCGCGATCATACTAATGCACTACGAGAATTCGCACACAAACGAATTGGCAAAGAAAAGTAGCCGATACTCCCTTGTCTTGGCATTTAATTTTATTGGTATAGTCAAAAATATATTCTATTCATTTAATAAGGTGTCATATTATTTCACTTTAAAGCTTACACAAAATAAATGCAGCATGCATTTTAATCATTACTTAACGATAAATGTTTTTGTATCACATGGATAAGTAAATATTTCAGCTTTGCTACCTCGTACCACTGATGTCCCGAAATAACATTGATCGACACAATTTCATAAATAAAACATTAATACAGCCTTTGATCCCTTGGCGGATATTTTTCATTTTTCTCTTTTGATGAGAAATTGCCAAAGTTATTTGTTATTTATAGGAGTTTTAACTACCGCATGAATCAAATATTTATTTAGTGTCTGATTTTTGGCCACGCAACGGTTTCCAATTTGATAGCAGGTATCAAAAAAAATACGTACGGTTTTTTCCTTTTATCTCCCTCAATAGACGACTTTATATTTTCAATATTAATCTAACACATGGTAATATTAAAATAAATTTTACATTCAATTTACCTATCTATTTTTTGACATGTATATATATAAAGCAGATTAATTTAACGAAATAAATGTATGATTTTCAAATGTTTTCTGTAGTAGAAGTTTGTTCATATAACATTTACTTTAAGCAAAATGTAGCAATACGAGCAAAGCGTGCTTTAATAGTTAAATAAATTTCGTTTCGTTATTCAAATATCATCAGTTTGTCAATCAAATACATTTGACCCGTAGACTAGGTATGTTTTAGTATTTCTAACATTCAACGATTTAACAGATGTTAGTAGTATTACTTGAGCTAACATCTGTGATAAGACCGAGGACACGTGTGGTGTATGTCCACAAGTTGCTTTGCTTAGTCTATTCACGTACAGGTGGAAGATACTTGATACTAAAACCATGTGCTTTAGCACAGAGCCACTATAATCTGGCGGAAGAGCTATGACGTGCCTCACTAAATACAGAGGCCTTTAAATGTTGAAATTTCACAACATAATAGCTAATTTATCAGGTACAAAGCAATAAAATTAATCCTTCTAAATGCGAAATTAAAAAATAACACAATCTGCACCAGTCTTGGATTTCTTCATCTGACACTGTTGAAGAACATTTTAAAAAACATTTATAAAATGGGGGTGTGTTTTTTTTATCTTGGATGTAAAGTGGACAATGTGTCAAAAATTCTAAGTATCTTGTTTTTTGTTGTGGACAGCGACAAACTGAGAAATGTAAAGAAAGATGAAAAAATCTTCAACTTCAGTATGATTGATACGAGTGGTAAAAAAAGTTAATAAAGTAAATTTTCTTTTTAATATAAATATAATCATTCTTCCTCACAAAATCAGTAAGATAAATAATAGACTAAATTCTCTCAGGCATGTTTGCTACGGGCCATGTTTTGATACTGTTTACCAAAAAACTTTATAATTCTCTATTATAAATTGATAATGTAGCTTATATAAAAGTGGACTTAGTGGACTGGACTTTGATAAAAATGTAAGTTTTCTTTAAGATAACGATTACATAGATATAATTTAAGACATCGACTGAGGGTGCTTGATGGAATTTCTACCCGGCCCGGGTTTTGCCTTTCGGCATCTTCGGGCATTCCAGCGCACGAATGAACTCGAACTGACGTCAGTTCAAAAGGCAAAACCCGGGTCGTTAGTGACAAAATACATGGAAGTGTACAAAATCTCAATAATTCAAATTTGATTAAATAAATATTGCATTCCCGTTTGGAAATAAGAAGTAACATAAGAAGCATTTATTTTACACTATTTTAAATATACCTTTATTTTGTAAAGCAAAATGCTGTCGCAAATATCTCAAAATTTTTACACTTCACATTTTCAATTTTTTTAAATTTATAACAAAACATTTTTCATTGAACATAATATATAAAATCATTAGGTATCGATGCAGTTCAAAGATATAGAAGTAACAATTAAAGATGTGATGACGTAGAATATTAACAAATTAATTTTACCTAAAATTTGCATTTGAATTTAAGCTTAAGTGAATAATGCATAGTATAATATATAGGCCATGTAGATCGTATGGCACACAGGAAAAACAATGAACTTATTACGACCACAAAACTTGCAGCCTTAAATACTCAAGGAACATGATCTCAAGAACAAACTTGACAACGGAAAACAAGAAATTTTAGGTGCAAAATTATATCTGAAAATCAAACATTTTCAACGATGGTATATTGTTTTCTAGTGAAATATAAACAGTAAAGCAACAACAGCATAAGACAAAGGTTTGAAAGAGACATGCCTTTTTTTAACGAATAAATTAATAACTAAATATTCATTTAGACAAGCTGTATTACATGAAATAGGTTTTTTATATAGTCATAAAAAGTAATTATCACGGATATAAATTACTTTCATTTAATTTTTTTACTGAAATAAAGCTGAATCGAAATGTAATATTGGGTTCTTTAATAAATTAGATGTACATTCATGGACGGAATATAAAAACCTCTTGTTAATCGTCAAATGAAAAAGATCGTGAACCGAAAAGCTAGTATTTATTTAGGATACAATTAATATACAATCCACAACGCTCGACTGGCCAATATTATAATAATATACATCGAATCACGGATTATATCAATCAAATCTCTTGTAAAACGACTAATAAAACTTTAAATGAATAATAAATAGTCTTGAGAATATAAAAAATAAGAATTACTTGTCAATACCATTGTTCAGAAACGTCAATAAAACTTACTTTAAAGTAAAATGGAACAATGTTATATATTTCTATTTTATATTAAATACCAGCTGAAGTGATAACCTTCTTTATGTCAGTATGATTCGATGGTCTTAGAATACTGTCAATTAAAATCCGTTTGATGTACTCAATGGTTTCAAATAATGCTTGTGTCACTTGGAAGAACCACTGAATGGTGAAAGAATGCATATATTAATTTTTTTAGTTGATAAATTTTTGCTGTTGTCTAAAACATTGCTTTAACAATGTCAATATTAAATATATTTACTACTTCCAGTGAATTAAATATAAGGCAAAGAAAATTTTGAGCACGTCATTTGGATACAATATGTATGAAATAATACGAAACCCTAAGTGACGTTCTGCCTGACAAATTTTGAATCCGCATTATCAACCTTGATGTTCATATTATGTAAAGGGGAATAATTAAATTATGATCCGATTACCTGCAACAATCGTCAGAACTAGGTTTGCTAAAACTGGTTCAAATTGATATCATTATACACGTTAATTACTTAAATCTAAAGTATATGCAATAAAATGAATTGTTTTAGTATATATATCACAAAGCACGTAATTTTTTAACTAAAAATTATTTTTCTAATGTTTATCTGTTGTTATTGAAAAAATGTATGGACTATAAGTGTCGTTGAAGTTCTAAGCAATTTTTTTCGTGGTGCAATCAACATAAAACAAACGACTTTTGATACAGTTCAAATTGTATGGTACAGATAAGTCGGGGACCAATGATAAACAATAAAATTGATGACGAGGAAATTAATATTAATAAGATTAATAATAATTAAACAGAACTCGTGTAATAATTTCAAAATTTTATCAATAATAAAAAATCACAAAAAACGTTACACTTGAAACTTAACTTGACATTTCAAATGTGATAGTCCGAATTTATCAAATTCAAATGATTGTCAATTTTGAAACAATTTCTAAATTGAGTATTCAGCGATACGCTCTCCCAAAACTTTTCAAAGAAAACTCAATCGTAGTAAAATGGATTAAACGAGTTTTACTTCTTATTTTAAGTTGTCTGAGCAAGGCTTAAGTCCATGCTATCAATTATTTAATTGCTTTTGAACGAAATAAGTCCAACTTCTTTAAACTTACTGTAAAATAAATATAATATTGATATGATACGTAGGTTTGCATTTAATCTGCGTTTTTCAAATTATTGTTCATCGCAATACATGTTGAAATTTCATTTTTTTTTTCATCTAAGACAGATTACATTATTCCTCTATTTTGAGAAATTGCAGAATTAGGAAATTTTTAAGCTTATTTTAATTAAAAAAATTTAAACCAAATAAAATGTTTAAATCTTTAAATTAATCATATTATAATGGTATCCATGGCGTGTCATAAAAGAATAGCATGTCCGTCGCTGTGGAAAAAAATAATGTATTTGTCATTGAATTTGTACAGTAAAAACCATTCATGTCATGTAAAGTACACTATACAAAAAAAAACTAAAATTGTGATTTAAAATTTTAGTCGCTTTAATAGACATGTTCTTATAATCACTTTATGCACCTTGTCGTATTATATATTATATTTTGTAAAGTTAGCCTGCTCTACATCGGTCTGAAGAATCAAATAAAAATTAAGCCCAAACGTACCTTAATAATTTTGCCTTTGCAATTCTTGACCATTTACATTTAACCTCATTGAATATCACATTTCAGCAATTGACTATTTTAATATTAATTAAGTGATTCTTTAATTTTCAAGATTTGAAATTTATCGAAGTATCAAGATAAACACTGAAAATATCAATTATGACACAAACTTTATAAACAGAATAAAAAAAAGTATTTTTCTTACTTCAGAATCAAAGCAATATCAATGTGTCAGTAATACCTTAGTTTTCATAGATATTAAATTACGTTAATTGCAAACTAGATTGTATTTACATATACTGATATTAACCTGAGGCAATTTCGTTGAGTTCTGATAACTGATAGGAGTTCGGTATTACACCCCACGTTATAAAACAGGCGTTAAGTACGTTTAATACCTACGTATGATACGTTAAACAATGGCAGCTCGAAGATTAAACGATATTATTGATTCATTGAAATAGTAAAGTAACATTGCCAAATAATAATACGTACGTAAGCTTTACCGAAGATTATTCCGATATTATCTCCTATACAGAGGTCCGCGAAATAGAATTAACGAAACACAAAGCGACTATGCGTAGATTTGGGTTAATGTGGCATTAAATGGAGAGCATTTGTTCCGAGCAAGTTGTTGCCGACAATGCCTGCGCTGGACATTACTCGTAATCCGAAATAAATTACAACTTCTTTGTTTAATAATAATTGAAAGAGAGGAAAAAGCACTATGTTTCCAGCTTTTGGCGTTTTTTTAGAATATACTTGACAAATTTATGATTACCTGCCTTTTTCACAAACTGACACAAACGTTAATTGAAAAAAAACTGAGAGACAAGGACGTTAAATTTTAATTAAATATTTCAATCATAAATTAAATTAAAATAAATGTTATAAATGCTTTTCTTATAACACTTGTCAGTATATTATTTGAAAAGTTATTAATCGCATAAGCATGTAATATGGTAAGTTTATCAAATAAAATATAGCTCAAATGTTACTTAAATCGCAATCAAACTCTTTTTCAAAAATATTTTTCTTTGATATATTTGCAAATTATTTTTTGCAGAAATAAACAAAGTCATTTTCTTGATCTAAAATTTTAATTTTAAAAAATATATTCATTTCTTATTGACTTGAGACCAAAGCTTTTCGATCTCTAAACGATGAACATACCCTCCATATTACAAGACGCAATTTTATTTCTAATATTCTATATATATATAATTATTACATTAACTAACTCACTGTACTATTTTTTATTCTGTTAAAATTATTATCACGCTTCTGTTAAAATTCCATTTATTTTCTTTTTTATAAAAATTTACTCGTTTATGTCACCACCATTTTCTTGTACTTAAGAAAGTAAAACTAAGTCAACAAAAATGAATAAAACATTTTTTTTTGTAGTTACATACAAACAAACTTAGAAAAAAGGTCACATAGGCTTAGTCGCTTTACAGCTTAAATAAAACGTCATGAATGTTTTATCCAGATAATGCTTTAAGCTTAAGATTTATATGTAGAAAATTGAGTTTATTATATTTGAAAATATTATACTTAATCATATTGCAAGTAAAATACAAAAAGTGATGTAACAGTTTTTTCTTCATAGTTTACTTCACGTATAAAAGAAATATTATCATAATAAAACTGATATGGTAAGATTCTTTACATAGTTTTATAAAAGAATCCAAATAATATATTAAGCGTGAAAGCTGGGTATGTAAGTTTTTTAATATATGAAAGTAGATCATTCATTATTTAATATGGAAAAATGTATAAATTTCGAGGAATATTCCATTAATCTTTCATATTTTTACTGGCTACGGCTTAAATGTAAAGTATAACTAAAAAATACTTTCACTTCATTTTATCGAAGGGGTTACGCCCACATTAAGTTTGAAACGATCTAAAACCAATATTTTTCGTGGACCAATTCAGCCGCGTGGTTTTAACAAGCTCCATATTTATTCTTTTATACCTTTGCAATGGTTTTTTCCCGCACCTTGCTTCTTATCCAATATTTTACCGAAATTGGTATTCAGGCAAGCATTTTCCGAACTCATTATGACCACACTGTCGCATTTACTTTGAAACATGTTTTCGCTTTTTTTGTTTCGAATTTCTACCAAAAATATTTTTTCTGCATCCATCTTCATAATATAATATTTTTACAGTGGTGAAATATTTTGGTTTGTTTTTCTTTTACTATATTTTAATTTTGGACCCACATTCAGAAATAAAAGAAAAACAATAGACACAACGGAAAACTCTATTAATAATGATTGTTTGTATTTATGCATATTGTAGTATAAACAATTTAATTTAAAATTTGTGCAGTCAGACGAACAATTAAAAATAAATTCCGTTGAAATTATCTGAAAATAAACGTAATTTCGTGTCAAAATAAGTAAAAAAAAAAGTTTATGTCATGATTTTGCAAAACGGTTCTACGTTTCAATAATACAAATGATCACCATCTACTTCTTTATATAATTTACAAAATCTAAACAATTCAAATTTCTACTTTTTTATAGTTTAAAAGCTAATTTTCTTTATCAAAATACTTCCGAATCTCGAATTAGAAAAATAAATTGACCACTTTTTGACAGGTAAACATCATTTTACATTGGTTTTAGGTTTAAAAATTCTGACCCGGTCACTTGATGTAAGCCACTATTTTAACAACACTCCGTACAAATAATCCTGTATCTGCAAACATGAGAATTTACAAGAGTGCATTTCGAAGATTCATAACGCATCTTACTATATAATTTTTCCGATAAAATCAGTTTTTACTCTCTCTTGAACAATTTTAATTTTAAGGCTTACATCAATTGGCCAAATTACCGTCGATATTATATTGATTCACTATTTCAATACACTTTATTGAACAAGTCTCTCGCACTTGCGTGAAATATATAATATAATCGATCTACCTATGTAACAATTTTATGTAAAATTCACTACTGTTAGGTAACCGACTATAAATTATTCTGTAAAAATTAATAATTTATTTCTTAATTGAACTTCAACACTAGTTAATTTCTTCTGCGATAAATTCCATTTCCGGAGCAAAACATGTGTGTAATACCATTGCAGCAATGAATAAAAAATATGGCACAAAGAATGGCAATTATAAGAATAACATCTCATGTATATATTTTCTCGGATGATAGGACGTGTAAAAGAATGGTGTCTCAAATAAAATGCTCGCATAACATGAAAGAGATATATGATAATACCCGGCATACCACATTTCAAGACAACACATGGGAAATTATGTATGTAAAAAAAATGAATAATTTATAAGGCACAACAAAGATCGGTGAATCAGTTTCCAAGAAAAATTTGCTGTTACTGAGAAAGGAAATTAAGGAACGGTTCCTGTGATCACAGTGTTTATTACCCGAAACCGTGTTTTGAGAGAATGTGACTATTTATTCTCTGACAGTAAACATGTTATAACACGTTTGTCATGTTGTTTATTTGAGAAGAAAAAAACCTTACTTTCTTGATATTGTCTTGTGAATAATTATTCGAATCATGGATGGAACAGTAAAGAAAAGACAAACGAATTTACTTACTACCACCCGCTGGTATGCAGTCACTAATTCCACAACCACCATCATTATAAACGATCAAGAAAAACTAATGAATTCCTCGCACTTTAAGTGTTATGCAGAGCTATATAAGGCTGATGATTTAGTTATGTAATATTTAGGGCTTAAAACATATCTGAAATAAAAATATCAAAATTTTCTTACTCAAATCAAAATAATAGATAACGGAAAAACTACAATACAATCATTAGGTTTTTATAAATTCAAATCTTAGTTACTTTTCTATGAATATATATATATATATGCGTAGACGAATATTTGATTATTTTTTATAATATGCACATATAAAATCATAAATTATCTCAGATCTAAATATGCTTATAAATTCTGGTAAACTAATTTGTATGCAGATCGCCAAAGTCTTTTGAACCCAACGATCTGCGTTGCGGTTCTGCGGTCAGAGGTTCGAATACCCATCGAAATGTTTTCAAATATTGATTCTTCAATTAATATGCAAATATTCATTCAACACCATTTATAAAAATATTGAATGAAGCTGTACTGACTATTTTTCTTATCTTTTTCATATTTGAAAAAAAATCTTTTTAATTATATTATTTTTTTTAGAGATACAAATATCTTTTGTATTATTATCCAAATTATCATGAGTAGAGAGTCTTTGATAGTATAAAATTATTTCATTGAATGTCGTTAGTTAAACATCAATTTTACAGTAAACCGAAATAAAATAGATTGTAAAGTGAGGTTGATGAAGCAAATTCTGAAAAGAAAAACATTTTCACAATCGTCGCCTTTGTAAAGAAGTTTTAAATTGTATTTGATGACCTTACATCACTAAAATAATGGCCAGGTTTACGCAAGTGGCAACGATATTTTATTGCCATTGAATATTTTTCGAATAAGTAAGAGCAAAAAAAAACACCCCGTCAGCCTAACAAAGTATGTTTTTATTCAAGTAGGTTTTTGGGAAAATTTCAAAAAATATTATACTTTATGTACCTTCATAAAAAGTTATATATAAATTATTTAAAAATGTGTCACACTGTTAAAATTACTGAGAAATAATTATTAACAAGATATAAATAAAGTTACAACAGGGGTTACCCGTGTTTGATCGCTGAACCTGGTGAAAATTTGTGAAATAATGTAAGAATAAAATATTAATTTATTGATAACTGAGTTCTTTTTATTCATACAAAGGCTTGATTTTACAGCTAGATTTTCTGTTGGAATTGTAAAATCAAATTCAACAAAAAGACTTTAGTTCTAGAAGCTGATGTGGATAATGTTGACATTTATTATGTTTATAAAAAGCAGACTTGACATAGATTAATGGAATCCCGAAAATTTCGACCATAATTTTTGCTGAAACACCAACCAACCATCTTCCTAGGGAATCTGCAGGCATTAAACAAACTAGGCTTTTTACATGGTAGAACAACAATATTCTGTAAAATATTTACAAATTATTCACAACCCAAGCACCGCAACATGGAACAAATTACATGAAACAACCCAAAGCTTCGAAGCGGAAAACCAGAAGAATTCCAACGGCTCAAGATTGAGCAACAGTTACATAAGGAGCAATCGTCTTCTCACCGAAACAAAGCTTTGGCCACCATCTTCTATTTATATGGGAAATTTTATATCAGTGGCGTCCGTCTCTATTTGCTAACAGCTTTCGATTTAAAAAAATTTCGAGTATGTTTTCATACTGTCTGAATTTTTTTTTCAGTTAAAAGTCACTAATTTAGGTAGGTTATGTTATTATTTTTAGCAATAAATTGTATACTTTTATTTCATGTAATAATTATAGATTCTTAGAAAGTATTTTGAGATGCTTTATTAAAATATTACTACTCATCAGACATGTTTTCACTTTTAGGCTTGTTTTGCGATTGTGTTATTTTTCGATTAAAAGAAACGTTTTGATATGCAACTAAATATTATATTAAAATCCATGTCATTCAGTCAAGTCTTAGTTTAGTATTCCTAAGACACTCTTTGCAATTCTTTAAGAGTAATTTAAACTGTTATGTTATGGGATAAGCCTAGTAAAGGCTATAGTTCTGTAATGAGTCATGACGGGTACAACGTTACGGAACCTGTGAAGATAGAAAAAAAACTTTTTTTATCATTTAAATATCAATTTCTTTCAAACGCATATTCTAGGAACCAATAATAAAATGAAAATATTTAAATGTCTCAAAATACCAAGCTTTTAAAAATAATGCTACAAAATATATGTATTATGATTTTAGATCTAATCTCCTATGAATAAATACCTAAATGTTTTCGATTTAAAACAATACAGTAAAGTGTTGTATATAGGTAAAGCATTTAATAAATAAAAAAAAACATTAATTCAGCTGTAGGTCAAACCTTTAGCTTTTAATTAAAATTGATTGCGGTGATTTGAGTAATATTCCACCGGAAGTAATTTTATTACGTAGTTGTAACATAAGTTTTATGAATAACAATAATTCTTATTGAACGATTTTTGTAACACTCATATAAAAATATAAAACTTCTTTCATTACTAACAGCAATAAAAAGGTTATTTACCTTATTAATGCCGGCTAGGTTTCATATACCTAACTTAACTCGTTTGTAATGAAAATATGAAGATTTTAAACGAATAAAACTCCTTAATCAATAGCAACGTATTTATTTTTACAAGAATTATAAGATATAAATATTTCAGCTTCCCTTTTTTGGCTTGAAGCCGAAATATCTATCCATACTAAATACTTTGCTGTTTTTACCTTACTGCAATGGCATTCTTCCAATTTAATGTCAATTATATCAATAAATCTTCTAAATGTTTAATCAAATAGTCGAAAAGTTAAAAAGTTAAAAACCACTTGTCATAGATTCAAGGAAAAATTGAATAACGTTACTCGATATCAAGTTGAGAAAATGACCAAACACATTACCAAAATCTCTTTGTTTTATTGACCTAGCTGAGACTTAAACCTCTAGACTTTTTTATTGCTAAACAATATTTCGACCACTGGGCGTTAGATAGCGGTACGTAAAGTAATATATCCATGTGCCATGTTTGCTTGTTGAACAACTTTACATTATCTATTTAACGAAAATCGGTTATTTGTCCTTGAACTTTGAAAAAATATTTATAAATGTTTCCATTCTAGGATTTGAATCCGTGCTTCGATCAACTGATTAAAGCAAAAGCCCAAGAACAGTGACCTCTTGGCTACAGAACTGACAAATGAAAATAAGACACTGGACATAATATTTGGAGATTAAAAAAACTAATGTGCATTTTTATGATACAGGTGCGTCACTGGATAGTATCAAGACATAAAACAGCTAAGCCGAGGGCTAAGAGAACTGCAAATCATAACTTCAAAATTTTAAGCCTGCTAAAGCCCAGGAGGTATTAAATTTATTATACTTCAACAAATACTGCCGTTAAAATAAATTATCTGGTTTCCCATTCAATTTCGGTAAAAAATTGTCAAATTATACAATATATTGCCAATAGCTACACCAAAGTAGTCGTAGCTTAAGGCCGCTGTGACTAATGCTTTCCCAACTTTTAGTTCAATAAATCACGAAGACTTTCAGACTCTGACAGCGATACACTAGCCGCCTCACAGATTTTTAAGTCCTGAAATATATGTTTGTAGGTATATGTAACTAGGAAGACATTAGGTAAACAAATTCGTTTTTCACGCAAATGTTTTACAATTTGTGACAAAGCAAAGTCGAAATTCGAAAGTATTAACAAACTATCATCAATCATATTACATAATGAAAATATTTGTAGTTTTGTCATCATACTATCGATTAATTCAATGTTAAAACACAGCTATATTCTTAGCATTCTATGTTAGAGTACAATTATTTTTTTCAATATTTAGATGCTCTTATTATTATAGCTTGTCGATGGTGTAGCCGAGTGGTCAACGCTATTGGGCTTTCTTACAATGGTTTTTCAATGATACATAGATTTTTGGTATACAAAGAAAAATATATGTGTGATGTATTCATATCTCCCCACCATTCCTTACAAATCCTAAAAACTGCGTATAGAGAGAGTTACTATTTGAACTATATCCTTCTTTTTTTACCGTGTCCAAAGACAGAATTTTAACTGTTGGCTTACATAGAGTTATATTAAAAATACATTTTGTTTTATGTCATTGTTTTTTTTTTAAGTTGAATTGATTGACTAAGCTTAAATATCTATACATTAAACTAACATTTTGGGCTGTTTTTTTCAATTCGATTCAGAACAAAAATTTATAGGTAGGTATATAATGTTACATTTTTGTTTAGTATTCCATTAAGTATGTATATTTCATTTTAAAAAAGAATATGAAATGTTCCAGAAATATTTCCAACATGATCCCAAAAGGATGAAATTCTGTCGCTATCTGCTAATGCCATAAATTTAAATATATTTTCGACGTATTGAAGTACCATTACAGGCTTAAATTTCCCAGCTTGGCATCTGAAAAGCAAGCCGTATTTTCGCCATAAAATTCGTACGTCAGGTAACCCTAGCTGGGGATGAAGAAGCAGCCTACCCGACACTCAGGCCGCCAGAGCTGAAAGCCGCGGGGTGGTTTTCATACCACAGAGACCACTAGGTAATATTGCGGCCTCTTTGTAAAGCAAAACAAAACTTGCTCTAACAAAACACATCACTTGCCAGCCCACCACATTTCTCACAGCGCGCGGATAAGGGAATTAATTCAAATTAGGAATATCCCGGAACACAACAGTCCGATATTTGCTCCTTCTCGCATAATTAGTTTCAACATTCAATTCTATTATGAATGTATCCGCATTGGTATGGTATTCACGCGGCTTGTGGCAAACGCTCACGATGTATTACTTTGTACAGCGGTAGCGACCTCTTAGCGACATCTGCGCATTGAAGGGGTAAATGATTGAATTTTAATTATGTTTGCAATCGTTAATTAGCCTAAATCTATAATATAAAATTTCTTCGAAACATCACTAGTCATCGAAATATCAAAATTATAAAATCTTTATTAGCGACAGTTGCGACCACTATGTCTTGAACACTATTAATACAGTCGTATTATATTTAAAAAAAAGTTGTTTTATTAAATAGTGCAAAATCTATTTAAATTTGCGTAAACGATAATGCTTTATAAAATTGATATATGTCTGGGTCAAATTCAAAACAATGTAGAAAAATATGAATTTATGTACAAGCAATGTAAAATATATTTTATGGATTCGGCAGTAACTTTGTGGAAATCCATTTTTCATATAAAATTAAAATTCTTCTTAAGAAGTCTGAAGAAGACGCGAACGAGTTACATTAGTAACAAATCCATTGGAATAAAGTCATCAATTTTCATTTTATATTAATATAAAATAAATTTAAATATAATTACACTACACGTAAAAAAATACATGTTGTTTAAACTTATATAAAAATTAATTGGGTGATGTATATTTCATTTATTAGACGTGCTTTATAGATTTAAATAAACATAATCTGAAAAATATAATATTTTTTTTTCATAGATATGATATCAACGTTCGTCGAGTATGAACGAGGGTTTTTTTTCGATCTCCATTTAATAAAATTCTCTTTCATGAGACGTGATTGAATTTCTCAACTATCAAATCGATCAAAGTCTATAACAAAACTCTTTCAGATTCATAAATAAGATGTAAAGCGATTGAAAATGAAAAAAAATGATATATTAAGTTAGAGAAAAAGGCACGTAGTGGAAAATGCGTTCTTGCTTATCGGAAGTCCTTTTGGTGGGAAGACAAATGTCTGCATCGCTCTAACATCCGTATTTTTTTCACTCCTAAGGCAAAGTAAGAAAAATCCAATATTCCTTCGATACTCACCACCCACAATGCTATTCTGAGATTTTTACTGAAGTAATAAAGAAATTCTTTGAAAAAGCTCGCTCTAACTTGACGTGAGTTGAATAATTGCAGAATGAGTCTCAAGTACCTAACACTGCAAAGGCTCTTTTTTAACTATGCGACGAATAAGCGAGTATGCATTCCAACTTACAATAGGAACGGGTCTAGCATAATAACCGTCGAATAATGGACCCTTCCAAACAAAATTTCATTTGACTCTTACATCAAGTAATGTATTTTCTAAGATAGATGTATTTAAAATATAAACCAAGAATATTAATTACCTAAGACAAAATTAAATTTGTAAACTATGTGATTTCATTCTTGATTACCTGGTTGGTATAAAAATTGCCTGTAATGAAGCTGCTAATTCTAATTCTAATCAGGCCGCATTTTAAATTAAGGTTGAGGTGGGACTTAATTCTTGACATGTTTGCAAAGCTAAAGTCTTTATTTTTGCTGGTCTAACTTCCATTATGAATAATGAATTAGAGTCCCAAAGGAAATACATTTTAAAAAATGGATTCACCTGTCTTAAAAATAGGGAGTATTTACTGCTTTAATGCCCTTAATAATTTTTAAGCTTTTTTTTAAACCTGGCTATTTATGTAATGGAGGGTTTTTCCGTACATAAATTAATTAATTTAAATCAATAATAAAACATAAAATAGTTTCACGTCACATTCAGTTTACGATAATTGTTTCTCAAAGAAACGAAACACGTGCATATCACAAAACTGGAATATTTTTTTAATATAAGATGAATCCCTACAACAAACCTGCTGTATATCTTTATTGTTATGAGTGGTTGCTTAAACATTCGGAAAATAATCTGAAGTCCAACTACCACAAGATTGATTAATATGAAATATAGCTTATTATTTATGATTACTTACTTATCCATCTAAATAATATTTGTGTATAACGAGCATTGAATATTCAATGTATTGTTACAAATGATAAATGATCGTTGAACATGATTCTAGATATTTAATAAACAATACAGATGAACTATTTTGAACACGCTCCGCTAAAAAAATAGATATTTAATCAAATTTTGTCTATCTGTTTAAATATTTTCACTACAATATGTAGTGACCGCGTTTGGTTGTTTCAAAATATATATATATCTATTTAGGGCAAATCTATAATTCATAACGAATAAAAACTTTTGTAATCATTGCTTTTTGATGGTTTTAATTACACAAATATATTTTTTTAAGATTCTTTGACTCTAGAACAGGGGTGATGAACCTGCGGCATCAAGTGCGCCTTTTTGACAAAAATAAACAAATGCATAAATAAATAAATTTCCTTGTTTTTCTTCATTTACAAAACAATGCACGTACATTGCAATGTATATTTCTTAAATGCGGCCTTATTTGATTTTATCAATCGGCCATTCTAGAAGAAAAGGTTTACCTCCCCTACTCTTGACCATTATTCAGTCAAATAGCTCACCAAAATCTTCTATTGGCCAATTTTTCTAAAATATCCAATCTTGGTGGATTTTTATGTTTGAAATAATAAATAAATACTGCAATGAATATGTTCACAACAATTTTCTTTTATCATATATTTTATTTTTAATAAGTCAAACACAAAAACAAATATTTTGGATAGAAAAAATATGTAAATTAACAAATTAATAAATATTACTATTTATTTCTTTCAGCTTAAGCAATATAAATGGATATTAATGATCATAAATTTCTATAACATATTTTTGGCGAAGGTGTGATGCTGAAATATACATCGACAATAAAGTGTTATTATTCTTATTGAACTAAATAAATTGCTACGTTATACCCTAGCATAATGAGGTTCTACAAATGAGATGCCAAGAATGTCAAAAGATTGTGCTTGATGAAGTATTACTTTAATATCAAATGTAGTTTTTCACCTCACTATTCAATATGTATACGCATGTGCTGAAGTAACAGCTGCCTTCCATAACGCGAATAAATTTACCCTCGTACGTTTTTGGCCCAATTATGAAGTTGATTGGAACGATATTTTAGTAATGCACCCTTTTAGTTTAAAAAATAGACAAAACTCCGTAAGCATTAATCTACTTGAAAGTATTACAACGCAAAATATATTTCCTTCAGCTTTGCACTCGATCGCAAGATTCGTAAGCTTATTAAATGGCTTACTCTCAAATGCGTTGGTGATTTGATACGACTAGCCTAGAATATATAGAAGTAAATCTTCGATTGAAGACGGAATCAAGAAAATGAAAAGAGTTTTAGGATATACGTATAAATGTTTTAGAGTATGTCTGGTCGCTTAGCAAATAGGGTTTTGATTTAAAAATAAGAAAGTATAATATCATGACCATTAATAAATATGAAATGTTTCAATTCAACAAGTAATTTTATGAGATTTATAGTACCTATAAATAACTTTAACAAACATATTTTATTCGCTAAACAAAACCTTCTGATCATTTGATGAAACTATGGAATAATTATACGCTACAAATAATTATCTTCTATTTCAATTTCATAGACGATATTTTATTTTATTCAAATAATTCATATTCAAAATACGAGTGAAATAAATTACCCAATTATTGGCAAATACAATACAATACACGGTAAGCATGCATGTTACATCGCATGTGATAAAAAACAAAGCAATAAATGGCACTTGGCTCAACTGCGAAAGGCTTTATATGAGTGTCATTCATGCTTTTTTTCTGTAATAAAACGTCAAATTCTTGTCGTAAACAATGTTAGTGTCTCTCTGTGATATGTTTCAATAAATATGAGAGTATATTGGCTGGGCGACTTCTCAAACTTTCTATGATTTATGATTATTTTTTCAGCCACGTAAATCACATCAACCACAATTGTATACGTTTAACAGAAGCCGTACAAAAAAACAGCACTGAAAACACGTAATAAACTGTTCAGGAAAGTAGTGAATACCAAAAATATGTTTAATAGCTCTTTGAAGCGTGGAGATCTCTACCATAAATTACAGTTGTAAAATCGTAAATAAAATTTTATTGTGTATTTGGCACCTATGTTGATTATCGGCAATAATTCTTCATTTTAAATTCGATGCTTTATTTTGTAAGGAAATTGCACCATCCACGTAATAATGCTTTCAGAGTTCAATATTTTTCCGTTCTACCTATATTTAAGTCAAGGATTTTATTATGATATCAATAAAATACGATATTTATGTCACAATTTAATACTACGATTTCACTCAACGAGTGAATAAAACAGTTCACACTATAATATTATGGAATAGGTATTTGATATTATTTCTTATTGTTATAAAAACAATGTATGCGTTACCATAACATGTTATTCAAAAATAAAGAATTTCTTTAACGTTGTCTACGTGTCATATTATTTTACAGAATGGGCATAAAAGAATAATCTACTTACTGACGTATTCTCTAATAATTATTCGTTGCTCATTAATATTCTACGCTCACTCATTTCATTACGAATAAATAATTACATCTCCACGGAAATTTGGGAGAGAGAAAATACTTCAAAAATCAACCGAAAATAAAACTACTTGAAAATGTAAATGCACAAATACAAAGACTTTTTTTCAAACCAATGAGTTTTAAATTTCAGTCGTTCCACCACATAAATCAAACAGAATTTTTTGAACGTCGATAAAATAGATTGCTTATTTTCAACGATATTTTTGCCAAAGAAATGGATGGAAAAGTTTTCATACATTTTTAATGTAGATCAAACGCTATAAAAACATTAATTTTGTATATGTTTTATGGCTCCGTATATGGGATGCAATGATAAAGATGGTTTTTATGTTTTATTATTTCGCATAAAACTTAATTTAGTAATACGACAAGAGTGTCAAACTGTTATAAATTGTATGCAAACAATCAAATGAAAATAAATACGATAAACAGTTTAATAGTATACTTAATTTCCGGTTGTATATGTTGCAAACGGAGTTTAAAATGGCTGAACCTAGACATGCGTTAAAATTCAGTAATATAGATTAATAGAAACATAATATATGATATTATCAATACTAATTTTTAAGAAACACTTTTGTTCTTCGGAAAAAATGTGAAGATAAAAATAATTTCTCAACAGTCAACAAAATTTACACAAAATTTTAAATATAATATAATTTATAATTTGCTAATGTAGCTCTTTTTACTACACATATTTATTTTTATTGTTTTCCTCATAATGGTTACAGAAAAATTTATAAGATAATACAAATGATATATAAATACAAAATACACCCCACCTTAACATCTGTATTAATAACATAATAATATTCACTGTAATAAAATATTTTTCTCTAATAAATAATTATTAAATTATTGTTTTAATCAAAACTGGAAGGACAGTTTATACGTAATAATGGAGATAAACGACGTTTCGAAAGTAGAAATTTCTTACCCAAGTATGTGCTATTGGTGAGCACCCAAAATATCTTCAAAGGGTCAACCATGACGATATTTTAAGAAAAACATACACATCACGATTTATCAGACGAGCGAAAAGTAATACGCTTATACGTCAATAGTTTATAAACTTGTTTTTTTTATTTAGTAAAGTTCGCAAACTTTTTTAATCACGCATTCAATCAATAAATATTTAAGAATTAACAATTCGAATTCTTGAAATAAACTCTTCATTCAAATTCAATTGAAACTGAACTGTTTTTTTATATTGAAAAACTTTTACACGACAACCGTCACCCGGCAAAACTTCACAAGAAAGCGCGATCAAAAGTTATCAACGAGGAATGAAACGCTAGGAATCAAGTACGAGATGCTACTGGATCGAGGGCGGCTGTCTCAGGGCGGGTGAAAGCGGAAACGGAAGGTGTGGGCGGAGGTTAAATGCCAGGCCTAGGCTTTGGATCTGCGCATGAGCACGCTGGCACCTACTTTTCGGACACACAACAACAACTCCAGGAGCTTACACTTTGTAGAACTTGTCAATTAGTCGTTTCACAACACTCAGGTTATTGCTAATGCTGTGAAAATATTTTGCCATCGGATGAACGATATTTCTTTGTTTAACTTTTCCCCGTTTCTTCAAAAGTCCTTTGATTTTACAAACGCGCGCCTAAATGACGAATCGTTTCGTTCAAATTGTTAATTAGTAAAGATTTGTGTCCAATTAAGCCTGCCGTTTAGAACAAGAATATAACTTTTGCCATAGCAAAGAAATTAAAATAAGGATTAAAAACCAAAAACAATTTAAAATTTTGTCGATAAATTCACAAAAAAGTATTATTATGCCTGGGTTCAGCGCTTTATAGTTTTTATTCGCTAAATCAAATTGGCCAACATTAATAAATTATATCGAATACAATTTAAGACATTGACTGAGGGTGCTTGTTGGAATTTCAATATCAAATTTGGATTATTGAGCCGAGTCAGTTCGAGTCCATTCGTGTGCTCGAATGCCTGAAGATGCCGAAAGGCAAAACCCGGGTCGTTAGTGACAAAATACATGGAAGTGTACAAAATCGAGTACGTTTGAGCAAAACACAATTACGTTTAATTTGAGATATATATATTTTGACTGACTTAAAATAAAGACATCACGGTTTTTTTTATTATACTATCATCGCGGCTAGTTTCGTTATGTAAAGAAACAAGTATGAAGGGAACTGTTACATAAACAAATTACATTTGATTACAACATAAGAAATATTTAAAACGCGATTTTAATAATTCTTTTCGGTTTTTAATGCAGTGAGAATAATGCTTTTATCATTAAACATGAACATGGTTTCAATTTTTTTTAATCACCTGTTTTCTATACGTACATACTATGTAAAATATGTAAATATTTCATGTATTTTCTTTAACTTTTGTTATTCAGTCTATAAAAAAGGTTTGTTAAATCTGAATAGCTTATCAAAAAAGTTTTCAGAAAATTGAGATTCAATGTTATTGTAATACAATACTGTAGTGTTTGTATTAGTTATTTGAGAAACATCTCAGCAATTATAATTGAAGACCTTAACCTAAACCAGTAAATGTCAGAAAACTCATTGTTTTCACGAGAGGGTTAAAACGTAATATCTTGGTTATAGAATACATTTTTACTAAGCTTATAATGAGAAACCATGAAAGAGCACTATTTACACCATATGGGATTTTTATTATTTTCAATTCGGAATTTTTATTATTTTCAATTCGTTTAAATAGATATTTAATAAACAATGAACGTATACGTTGCTGTTTTTACATAATTTCTTGGACCTTTGTTGTTTTTAACGCTAAATCGAAAACATAGAAGAACAAAAAGTACGGCTAAAATTGTCATATTAATAAACAAAACAAAGAATATATATTTTTGTAATAGTTTTTAATCACAATACAGCATTTTATATGGTTTAGACATATCATCACCAACTTAATACAATTTGTTTTGTACTTTATTCACCTTTTCATTATTAGCATTATAAAACTGAGATCCATCAGTCACCGTCTGATGATAAAAGTGCAGAACTACTGGACGTTTGCTGTTTTTATGCTAAACGGCTAATATTGTTGAGAGCTGATTTGAGGGGTTTATGATTTTATTTAAATACGTCATTGCACAGTTTTATTTAGTCATAGATAGGAGACAGGATTGAGTCATGCAATAATAAGAAAATGTAAAAATGTCGACAATTGCTGTTTTTAGGCCAAGGTCTTCAATTAATTCCTACTATCTCAGATATTTCATACATTCTATAAAGACATGTATTCATATTATTCTACTATCTTTACCATACATGTCATAAGTATATCTTTGACATATTTTTTTTGTTGTAAAATGGTAATTGAATCCTGAAAAAAACACATTTAATAATATCCTGTATTTGTGTAGACAGTTTCAAATTTTTTTTTAGGTCAGTATAATAATAATTTATATTATGTTGTCTTATCTAAAATGGTCAGTTAGATTAAATAAATAGATAGTCTTTGTCTTTAAATAAGAACAGTCCGTATGAAATAGTCAATAATCAATGAACACTTAACCTTGAACAAAAAAAACGTCAAAACCTTTGCCTACCGTTTATAATTTGTAACTGGCTTCTTCTATAGATAGTTACCAATCTAGCTTAGTAACTGAATACTTAAAGCTGTATTTATTTTACGATAGAAAAACATAAGATGCCTAAAATAAATAAGAACACAAAACTAACTTTCAAATAGAGAAACGTTTTCTAAAATAATTTCTATTGCAGAATATTTATTATTTTTGCTACAGCACCTCCTGGATCAAATTATCTGAATTTACTCATCCACGCCTTTATAAGTGTATGTCTAGGCGTATGGTGTTGGACTGAGTTACTCTGTTTTAAAAGATTTGAGATTTTTGCTTTGCCTATTATACGATGATGCGAGTACCGTTTCTCATTCAGGCCCATCTTACGACATCATCGGAATAACAAATAATTCTTATCTACACGGCTTGGATTCTTCTTCGATTTTTTACTGACTTTCACTTGTTTTGTTTCAAAACAGCCTTTGTTTATTAATCGCATCAGCTTTTTTAAAGATTTCAGCGCATCTTTGCTGTGGTGTCAAACAATTGCATTTAAAATATAAATGTGGCCATAATTTCGACAATCGATTTGAATATCAGAATGAAAACTTTCATATATACAGATTTTTAATCGATTCACAAATTTAAGTGGGTTTTTAAACCTTTCTCACCTCTCACTGGGGTTTAAAACGGAGCGTATAAAAAGTGATCAGGTTACTATAAGTCCTGTGCAATGTGACCTTACGCAATGTGCCGAATACATATTCTGCTGCATGAGTGGACACAGCTTTAAAAGGATTTTCAATTGTGGATTTCAAGTGATTCAAGTAAAAATCGTTTTACAAAAAACCGTCATCAAAATTTACTTAATCTGAAAATAAAATTTATTTATTTCTCACACTTTTGGCAAACATATTTTCTTTTATTTCTTCAAATTGGAATATTCACAAATAATACGATACCGCTTCATTTGAATTTCAGTAACGTCAATCAAACATAATATAACGTATGCAAAACTATTCAACGCATGAACTAAATACAGAATATTTTTTGTCTTTTTTAGATTGCGTATTTATTTGAGGTAATATTTTAGCTTTTATGGAATAATAATACGTGAAATTAATGTAAACAAAAATGCTATTTCATCAAACAAATTTTTCATCTTGTTATTTTCCAATAAAGACTTATCAAGATAAGCAACATAAACAAAATAACCAAAGGATAATGAAGAAAGTTCGGTGATGTTGTGTCTCGAAAAAGTGTTTCATGATCCCAACAAGACGTGAGCTATTGAAGTCTTAAATGAAAATCCTTTTATTTTGTCAGGCACAATCTCCTTAATCCTAAGGAGGTAGAACAAATGCGAAACTCGTGTTAAGTATACGGCGATTGTCACCAGTGGATAGGCGTCAATTTGGAAAGGAGAAAAGAGAACTAAAATAGTCTTTACTACTGCTCGGTCATATTGTCAATCGAAATACTACAAATAGAAACTGTCTTATATTTGACGACATGGTACAATAAAGCTGCAAGGACACAGATCAGTATTGAAAAAAAAATAAAGCGGAATCCAATCGTTTTATTACAATATATCGTCGGCCTATTGACAGGAGTGCGTTATGTCAAAAAACCTTGTTTTAATATAATCAATTTTTAAGAAAGTTATGAAATGATTTTCTATTTACACACCTTTACCATTACTTATTAAACTAACCACTTTATGAGATTCGTTAATCATTTACGAATCCGATTTAATTATTGGCAATTATTTCTATAGTAATATTAATTATAGTTTTTTGCCACTAATAACTGTGAAAAAATTGACTTAGTCTATATAGATTTCATCAAATTACGTAAGAAATATATGTAATACGGCTGAGCTTGCTTTTTCAGACGATATAACTTTCTAAAATCTATCATACTGTATTCATTACTCAAAACAGGCGATTTTCACTAAGTCAACGATGTTAAGTGATATTAAAAATAATCATATCTATAGTAATCTTAAATAAATTTTGAAATTTCAAAAATAATAACATTCAAATACTCCATCGTGCAAATAAAAAAGGTATTAAAATGAATAGCTTAGAATTTTTATAAAGCAATAAAACCATTAACAGTAATGCAAGATTAGTAAACAACATTTTAAACAGAATAGGCTGCTCGCCATTATTAAATTTATTCCCTTTGGGTTTTCCACATCCAGGTGCCAGTAATTGATTTGTATATAGTATAAAAGTGTTTATAGCTTATCCCCCCCTCTCCTAACGTTCAGTAGAATGTTGTAAAACCCACCCCCACCCTTTTAAGAATTAAAATCATCGTTTACCTTAGAAATAAATAACCTTGCGATACGGTTAGTCTGAAGATGCTTGTTAAAGAGGCGAAACGCGTCACGTTAGTGATAAAACAAGTGGAATAACTAAGTTATCAATTTTTAATTTAATTTTGTATTTCAACTAATTTAAAATATTTATTGAGAGTCTTTATATTACATCAATCTAAGAATAAAAGGATAGGACATGGACATGAACAGTAGTTTACTAATCGCTGTCTACACGCAACGTTTTTTTCGGATCGAAGGGGTGGAAGGTAATATCGACATCACAGAAATCTTTGCTTTTGAACACAAATGTAAAAATATATAATTTAAAACATCGACTGAGGGTGCTTGATGGAATTTCAATATCAAATTTGGATTATTGAGATTTTGTGGATGGACTCGAACTGACAGGACCGAAACCCGGGTCGTTAGTGACAAAATACATGGAAGTGTACAAAATCTCAATAATCCAAATTTGTAAAAATATATTATGAAAGCATTAGTTCAGAGATTCTAACCCAAGACACTGAAAACGATAATGGCAAGACATCAACCCCAACAATATATTTTTGTTTAGATAGTCTAATCTATAGGTATTATATTTATTTAAATCATTGTATGTAAACGGGGTTGATAGGCAATCCCACTATCGTCCATTCAACCACTAGACCATGGACATCAAATAATTCATTCTATATGTAAAAAACTGCATAACAATTATTAACATAAAACTTCACTATCTTTCCTAATTTTAATCTAAGTAAGTAAAACAATTTGAAAATTGCCATCTTATATCAAAATGGTGCTCAAAAAATAATTGAAAATTAGAAACCTATGTACACAGGAGATTTTATATTGGTATAAAGAAATTTCAATCGTAGACTATGATATAACATTAAGACTAACCAGTCCATAGTGCAGTGGTTTACGTTGTTGAATTAGTTAACGGATGTTACGGGCTTGTATCCCAAGACGGATAGTTTCATAAATTGATTTATTGATTTTTGTTCGTAGGCATGGATATTTGTGATTTCTAAAACTCCCACCCACCTATCCAATTCTAAAAACGGTTACAGAAATTAGCTAGTCCTGTCCTTAGCCGTTTGAGTTAGAGTTTGAGCAACTGAGTAACACGCAGTTCTCGTAGAAAAACTTCTGTTGAGGTGCCTTCATTAGAAGGTCATATACTCCCACATCGGGAGCAGATGTGATTTTAAAAAATAATTAACATTAAGTTATTTGTGTACATTTATTTTTAATATATTGATCGATATGTGGAAATTCATGCATACTTACATCACCGACGAAGTAATAAGTTATGATATAATATCACCAATGTTGTCTTTTTATGGAACTAATAAAACACACCGAAATAATATTGACTGAAATCAACAATATTTCATATCACACAAGTGTTATTTTTATTACGAGTTTCTACGATTGGCCGATTAAATGGTTAATTTGTTTCCCATTCGACCTCAGACAAAAAATGTCCAACGATCACACATTATTTATTTCTTTCGACATTGCATGTATGACTTACTTGTTATATTTATTCGACCCTTCCAAAGACTGCCGGAAATAAAGCATAAGCTTTAATAAGTTTTATTATACGAGTGTTTTTCTATCATTTCAGTTGACGAGTACAAAAAGCAGACAAAGAAAAAACAATTCAATAGAATGTATTTATAAAAGCCTCCGTCTTTGTTGGGGAAAATTAATCTATTGGACCAGCGGTTCCCATCAGCTGGTCCAAAAACCTCTGGTAGCCCGCAGAGATTTCAGAGTAACGTCGTATACCTCAATTCAAAAACACAGCCATATCTTAACTTTCGTTTGAAACTTCAAGCATTATTCAAGAGCGAAACTCTGATACAATTTTATCTCTCGTTAAAGACTTATTTTCTTGCGGCTTGTCAGTACAACGAAATTTTGCAACAATTTTTCAGTTTAACAATCTAAGACACGTTTTTAGAATACTTCAGGCAAAATACGTAACCGAAAATTATTTTTTTCAGGGGAGTGAAATGAATAAAAAAATACATTGATTTAAATGATATTGATATAAATGAGCGTACATTGTTGTGAGTTCATAAATTTTTTTATATTAGAAATGTAAATGAGTTGAATTTATGCAGTCGAAAATAAGTATTTAAATTATTTATTTTTACGAAAACTGTAAAACTGTTTATTAAAACATTTCAATACATAATGAAATGAAAAAAAGTCTAAAATACATCAAAATCTGTGTCTTCTTAAATAATTAATCATTATTGCCAAGTGTCACTTATAAAATGTATTCATTCAAACATGGCTTTTGTGATACAATACTTTTTTAATGCATAGAATAAATAAATAAAATTTACATTTTACAAGATTAATAAAAGACTGTATAATAATAATACTCAAATGGCCATGTTGAGTTAATCCATAATCCTATTGGTAGAAGTGTTTTATGACATACACCATACCTGCTCGACCTTCATATTCTTTTAGTCACGATCTAGGCGGACGGTCTTTAATAATCTTCCGTTTCTTGATACGTAGTGTCTTGGATTGCACAACACATCGATTTTACATATTAACGGTATTAAAAATATCATTACCGGTTTTACAAAAATAGGTAATAATTAATAAAAAAAAATTACCACCAATTAGGATCGCATACCGGACGAATAAATCAAAACCAACTTTTTTTTTATATCTATGCTATAAGCATAATAGGCTAGGTTGATAACAAAATCAAATATATTGTTTCTTTGAATCAACATTTAACCTTAAAAAAACTACTTCATTGATGTTGGAATCTCTCAATCTAGATCGGATCTTTGTGCAAATAAGTCCTGTCGTAGAAGAGCCCTCTCAGATTCAGCGCTTTTTTAACAAAAGGTCAGTTTTTAAAAAACAGCCGAAATAACGAGATTTTGGCGTCGGTAATACCGGTTTTGCAATCCTTAAGTCAATATGAGTCAGGACTGTGCTTAATGCTTGATTTTTTTCAACTGTAATTGAGTCAAGATACATTATTTCTCGCGTAGACTTGGTTTTTGGGAAACCCGTCCTTTTGTTTGTCGCTGACCTGAAATATCGATAACCATGACATTTTTAATCAATATTGGCAAACAGAGCGCTCTCGGTGGATTTCATTCACTGATTAAAAATCACAAGCGATATTTTCTACGCAATTGGCTTGAACTTGATCAGCTTTCTTTTTATAATTAAAGTATTATTATAGTGTAAATACATGGAAGTGTACAAAATCTCAATAATCCAAATTTGATATTGAAGTTCCATCAAGCACCCTCAGTCGATGTCTTAAATTATCTTAAATTATATTATTATAGTACTCAAGTTTTAAGTTGAGAGTGGGTCAATTGTTGGGCCCCAATAGATTTTATATATACCCTTATTGTAAAGGTTAAGAATACATTTTTGAAACTTCTCTATTTAAGGGTGTATGGGCACTACACGTGATATTATCTAACTGATATAGAAATTCACCTGGCCATTCTTTTGACTCAAACGAGGCCAAATTGAGAATTCATTTTTTGAAGCATCTTGCACATAACTTGTTTTTTCTTCCAGTCTGCCAATGGGGATGTCATTGAGGATAGATTAAACAATTTCAAACGGGATCGCCTTGGATGTTGACATATTCCGCGTGGACCTAAGTGAGTTCAGACGAGCACTATTTTTTAATGTATTTAAGTAGATTTTCTATGAACTTACTAGATTGACTTCTTTGCCAAGTTTCAATGTTTACTGTTTTTATTTGTTCTATGTTTTAAACGGGTGTACATTTCAAAAGCCACAAACTTATAAATCTTCATCTTTTTAATGTATATATAAAATAAATAGTCTTACTAGCCTTAAAACTGCCAAATGTAAAGTTGACATACTAGTTAAATAAATAACTTAATTAAAGTATTACCATTTTTCTCTTCTTTTACAGGGTTAAGGCTACGATCCTGAAATTCTTCGGAATATAAACTGTCCAGCTCCGAATCTTTATCTACAAGACTGAAACCAAAACCATAAATTTTATTAAATCTTCTTCTTCAACGTCGTTCAAACGAAACACCAGTAGCAAGGACTGTTTGGCTGATCAATGCTTTTACTAAATTGATGGACATATTCATCAATGAGCTTTGTGAGTTCTTAATAATATTATTATTTATTCTGTTATTCTAAATTCTTTGAAATATTTTATTTTGTTTTATGTACTGTCAGAATTATATTTGTGAACTGGATAACACATTGGAGTCAGCTGTATTTCCGTGCCTCGCGCTTCCTTTGTACAATAAATAAGTAATCAAATTTAAATTGAATATTAAATGTTGTTTTAATTTACATTATCTGAAATGAGAGGTTAAGCTGAGAGATAAATGTTATTCAAGCACTTTATTGTACAATAAATCATTTCAAAGTTATATGTGTTTTACTAGGACCGGTTTTGTTTCAATAAAAATAATTATCTCTTAACTCTTAAATTGAATACCATTATTCACGTTATGTTGTAAAAACACTAACATTGAAAACAATGCCCTAAATAAGGAATTTAAATGTTAGTATAAATAATGAATTGACAACCACTGTGTTGACGATACAGCGTTAAAAGAAAAATGTACGAGAACTTAAGACATTCACAAAAGTTTCATTTCCAAACCTTACGTTATCAGTTGGTAACTTGAGAAAGAATTGTCAATTGTTTGGTCGCTTCGAATCTTTCAAAAGGATTTGTGGTATTATATAAGTCACAATATACCATACGTATACAAGAATATTACATTTCATAATGTCACCTTCGTTGAGCTGTCAGCAGTAGCTACTTAACCATTCTGCCAAACTCAAATTTTTATTTTACTTTGAAATTTTGTAGAAATATGGCTGACTTTAATAAGGGTTAAAAATAATTTTTCCAAGTGGCCGTTTGGTGAAAAATTTCCCTGTAAAAGCACTCGCCAAAATATTGCACAATTATTCAGATGACACTTGTCAGGTGTCAAATGTTTTTTTCGTGAAATTATTTGCTTCGCTGTTTTCATGTTGAAAATAAAAAAATATTTTGCGATACTAATATTAATATTACACTGAAAACGCTCCAAAAAAGACAGACGTAAAGGTAAAGATTTTTTTTAATTCATGTTACCAACTTACTAATAACTGATTTTTTAAAAAAATATTTGATTTTCAATTTAGTGAGTTATGACGTAAATTTTTTTTAAACTACACATATTTTAATTAAATTTAGAAAAAAAACAGCAAAAAAAATATTTTTATAAATATTTCACATTATTTTATTCGTGAATGATTCTATGGCGCAATTTCAATAATATTAAAAATAGTCAATAATGATCAGATATAGCTATACGATATCAAAGGTCATTTATGTAAACTGATTTTTATAATATAGTGTAACCTATTTTATATTATCTCGTCTTAAGTATATTCATTTTTAAAAAGTTTTTTGGAAGATTTTTCCTATTTTTTCCTCTGAATATCCGGTATTAAGCATTATCTATCAGTTTAGTGTGCTGGGGTTAGTTCTTCTACTTATTTTTGTTCACGATGCCGACGATCATAACCAGTTTCTCGTGGTTCTTATTTACCTTTCAAATCACATTGTCGAAAAATTTGAAATTATGTCACAAGCAGTGAAAAGTCTACAGTAAGTCCGTTAATAAATCTACAGAATCCTGAGTAATCATTCTTATGACCGATATTTAAACAGTTGCAAAACATACTGCTCTGACATAAGCAAAAGAAATAATTTCAGGCAATAATTCAATGTTAATATTTTATAAATATAATGTGATTACTATTACACTAAGCAGCGATGTATTTCATTGCAACGGGCTCTCTAAAAGCCATGTATATTTTTAACTGTCCTCGGCGACCAATTTGTAAATAAATTTCCAATATCCTTATTAAATACTGAGAAGAATTTCAAACACTGATTTTGGAACATTGACAAAATTACAATGAAGAATAACTTCTTTGCAAAGTTCAACTGTAAATTCTGCTGGCCAGATGGAATATTTATATTAAAAATACCTGAAAATCACAACCATTGTGGGTTTCCACATTAATATTTCAAAAGAATGGAGTATCCGGTACCGGAGCCTGTGCGTGACATCCTGTTAGGTTCGAGGGACATATGTACCCACATTTCTCCCATATATCTGTGTATGTTTAATATATACGCATGTATGTTTAACATATACGCACCGGCTCTTCGAGATACAGGATAAGGAAATATGACACGATGTGCTGCATACCACACCACAGTTATGGTTTTTTTATATACGTAATATTTCCGGAAAATTTTCCCGCGAAAAATGATTACGCTGATTGATATTATCGTATAAATAAAAATTTAATAAGGCAAAAATAAATAATATGTGTTTTTATTATTTTAACAGCGAATATGGGAATAATTTTTAATGATTTTCAGTATTAATCATTTTCGTAAATTGTCGTTTGCTTAGTATGAAAGTAAAAAAAATCCACCCATTGCGTCCAACAACATACTGTTATTTTACACTGCCTTTTTGTGAAATAAATATCATTTACAATGTTCCAATCCACTTAAAGATGTTAATTGTCAATTCTTAAGAGAACGACATTTTTTTAATTGAATTTTAAATGAATATGTCTCATTCTTTTCTATAACTATTATCGACTGATGTCGGTTTTTGTGATTGAAAATAATTATCCTTAAACATATTTCCTTTTACTTCTATAGACTTTTTTTGTGGCTTTAACTACATAATATGTACGTCAGTTTGTCATACTTTGAAAAAAAAGCTTTTATGGTCACAAAATTATTTTTTTAAAATTGATATTGAAATTTTATCAAGCACTCTCTGACGATATCTTAAATCTTATGATAACATTTATCAGAAACTACCCTTCACTTGTTTATATTTGTTATTCATTAAAAGGGTTTAAATTTTTTTATGTTTCTATAAATTAAATTTTTAAAACCCTCAAGCTTCATATATAAAATATATATATCGCAGTAATTGTACTCACCATCTATCTATAAATTTGCTCCCTCAAGTGAAAATAATAATAATGCCATTAGTTAAACTTATAAATAACACCAGACAATGCAATTGAGCCAAAGAACAGCAATTTAGTAAATTTATTATCGAAACAGTAACAGAATATTATTATTGTCTCAAGTTAATTCAGACGTTTGGATACTATCACAGTAAAGAAGTCGTAGACCAAAGAAGTTCATTCTTGCAAAACTTGTAAGTTAATACAATAGGATACGAGAAACTTTCGTGCCATCAATTGTTTAGTAATATTTTTTTTTTGGAAATTCGTACCGAACAAGCTATAATTTTTCCTATCGGATCGTTCAAGTTTAAGACGACCTTTTCCAATTTTCTCCATAAAGCTCTAGAAAGAACGAGTACGCACGTGAATATGGGAGTAAATAACTTTTAATACGTGGCACGAGTATGATGGCGTACAGAAAAAAGTTTTGAGGAAAACCGTTTATTTCCTTTACCAGGAATAAAAATATAAACCGTTTTTTTACTTAGGAATTTTAAATTATGTTAATTTGTATATCAAGTGAAAATATTTTTCGATATAACATTCCAAATAAGAAAAAAAAATATGTGACTATTTTTAATAATAAAAAACGTTTTCTGCGTTAAAATCAAATCATTCTATATCACTTAAAACTATAAATAAATATTTCATATTTATAATTAAAAAAAAAACAAATTTCACATACAAAGTGAAAAATCTCAGTAGTAAAAAATGCTCACTAGCATAACAAAACAGGTTTTTTTGTTATTAAGTATATATGATACTTATTTTAGCCATTAAAAATTTTTTAATATTTTTTTCAAATAGAATAAAGTGCAGGAGCTATTTTTACCTACATATGTTAGTATTTATTATATACTGTATTATTAACAACAATTAATAAATACAGCTATTCAAATAAAATAGGCGGGACGATAATACTTTAAAATGGATATGGTATTTTTAAACTATATCTTATTAGGATACAAAATTTAAAATACTATAATGCTATTAATTTTTTTTGTTATAAACAAAAATAGACTATAGCGGAACATAGGTTTTCTAGAAATTTATCTTTTTCAAAAACCTTGTTCATGGATATTGACAGGTCATTCTAAGAAGAAAGATTCACACTAACACAAAGAAAATGATTGATTTTTTTGCCTCTGGTCCTTTTTTGCTTAGCCGCTGGTCATCAAAACAAATCGTTTGTGAAAAAAAGATTCATTCACAAATTTTCGATCAAGCCAATATTTTTTCCGTCCACTGTCTTATTTGTTCAACAAACGACTCCTAAAAACCTGCAGAAGCCAAATGACATAATTGTTTACATAAAAAAATACGATTTCTCTTTTGGTATTATTTTAAGTTATAATAAAGGTTAAAAAAAAACATTTTGAAAGCTTAAAATTATCATCGCCATTTTGGACGGAAATAATACTCCGAAACACTTTGGTGTTAAATAAAAAAAATTTGAATTTTGTTTGTCAATCACACATCAATTTTGCATTTTTCAAATATTGTGAGAATAACTACTGCTTAGCAATCAATGCATGTCAAACACTTAAGATTTTAACTGTAAATGTTTTCAATTTTTTTTCGTTTTCTCCAATTAAAAAATATTTAAATAATTTGTCTGTTTTTCCATAAATGGAATGATATGCTACATGTTTTTCGGTTTACCCATATTACCAACATATTCATTAATTTTCAATAAACAATTTGTCTTTCGAGACATTGATGCAAATGTCAAAAGACATGGCAAGCTTTTTCTTTGATTAACTGATAGAAAATCGTATTTAAACTAACTATACATCGATCTGAGCATATCGTCGTTTTGTTCACTTGTGATAAATGCATGTTACAAAGAACCGTTATATATATAAAAAAAGAATGCTCATGTGTAAGATTGAGAAAAAAGAAGGAAGTGTTTGAGATAAATGTCTTTTGCTCTTTCCAGAAAAGACGTTGACCTTAGATTACACAGAGAAACATAGCCATTATATGTAGAGACATGCCGCGATAAACAGAAAAAACGGAAATGAGTTCCATAAATTAATCTATATTACCACATCATACATCCACATGTGAAACATGGATCTTTTTGCTTGCAGAATAGTAAATATTCACCCTATTAATCTCGGATAACACGAGACTTCATGAAAGTTTAATTTATTATATGTGGACAAAGTCAAATAATACGAATCGCAAAGCAGTTTTCAAATGCTCTACATGCGTAGTTAAATTTACCGGTTACATATACATCTTAATTAATTTCTTAGTTCAGCATTCAAATTTATGGTTCTAAAACTCAAAGAATGTGACCTACATTAGTAAGAAAGACAATTTGAAAGAGAGAAACATAATAAACCATCGTTTTTGGTATGATATTTTATAAAAATGGCTTTATATTATGACATATTCTTATAATTGTATTGTACTTAATATTTCTGGTAAGAAAGATAAGTGTTAAGTAAATTTTTAACGCACAGCACATACACACATATTGTCACTCTCTGTGTCCGCATTGTCATTTGTAATTTGTTATATTTATATGTGATCAAATATTGACTGATTCATTTTAATACCGTTTATGGTGCGGTATCACATTTATTAGTAAGATACTAAATGTCCTGTTTGTTAACATTGCATATATATATTATCTTTCTTACAATATATTGTAAACCACGAGAGAAGTCGCTTCTATCCAAATGAGAATAGTCAGAAAAACATTTAACTACATACAAAATGTCTGAGACTCAAGGCCAAGGGTTTTTAACCCTGCGCCCGCGGGCGCATGTGCACCCGCGAAACTATTTTCACGCGCCCAAATGATTGGTGAAAATAACATTGACTTAAAATTATTTAATAAGCTTTTGCAGCAATTTGAAAGTAGATTATAGCAATTTACTATTATTGATCATGTGGCTACATTTTTGGTTAATCCTTTTAGTACACAGATATACATTACTAAAATTGCTAAAGCTACAGCGGAAATTCTTTTTAAGAAATATCAAAATTTGAAGAAGAGATTTTGAGTACAATTTAAGAATAAAAACTTGTGGAATTTAGCTGACAATACAAAGTACCCTTCTTTAAAAAAATGAGCTTACAAAATTAAGTCGCGTTTTGGTTTCACTTATTTGTGCGAATTTTAATTTTTATCATGAACATAAGAATATCAATAACCAAATCTCGACATACCAATATCTACCATGATGATTTTTTACGATTGGGATTATCATCTTACATTCCCAACTTTGAGAAATTGAAAAGTGCAGTACAACGTCAAAGCTCGCACTAATTGTGTTTTGTTATTTTGAATATATTTTTTTGAATCTCAATCTTATTTCTCTCTCTGTTTTGTATATGAAACTGTTAGGCTTTTTATGCTTCTTTTCTAAATGTCCTCACACGCACATAAATGTAAATAAACGTATAATTTATCGATTAATAATAATTAAGTAAACATGTAATAAGTGTAGTACATACTTAAATCAAAATAAAAAAATAGACATCAGGCGTGTGCCCGCCACTATTATCCTAAATCTCATACGCAACCGCTACCGCAATAAGGTAAAAAACCCCTGCTCTAGGCTCTAGGACCAACGTTAAGTGTATATATTCGATACATGATCTGACGGTGCCGTGCTACTTTACAGTAACGAAGGCTCGAATAACAATTTCCTTACCTATACCAATCCAACACAGACTATACCACTTTCGCTTTAAACATATTTTTTTTACATTTCAACCAAGCAATATTAAAAAACATTCAGAATTGACGAACGTATTTCCGTATTTTAAGTTTACTCTTTCTTCATTTCAGCATTAAATTCTCGATCTAAGAAGAATCTTTTAGATTTTTCCTTAACTCGTGTCATTTGGTCTTTGAAAAAAAAAATAACTTTTGATAAAATTCTATGAAATGTCACGTACAGAAAAAATAAAGGTAAAAGTTGCATTAAACTTTTCTTCTCTGTGACTGACAGATAAGAGAGACTACAAAGCTTAGCTGTGCATCGTTAAATAACGTTAACTCCAATATGTTTGTTGACAAATATTATTAAAGAAGATTTTCTTTGAAGTTTCATGAACCAATTAAAACTTCGCAGGGCATTTTTTAAAATTCAAAATAAAATAATTTTTAAATGATTGTTTACCAACGTCATTTGAAATACGAATCGTATTGTAAAATTTAATCGTGTTTGTCATACGATTATGAATTATATTTTTTCGATTCATAGCAGCTCATATCAAAACAAGACATCTACATTTCCGTAGCGGAAAATAATTATGCTTAACAACTCTATATGTTAAGCGCTTTATCCTCGACGCTATTGAGTGAATTTGAAGTTTTCATTGTTGAAAATAATTTACGGAACATAATATTTCCTAAGCAAATACAATGCATGGTTGTCATAAACAACAAAAACCAGATAAACTTTTTGAGATATATAAAATCAGTATATTCATGAAGTTAATATCATTTGGGGTGCAAGTAAATGTATAAGGGAATTGGATTTGGTTATCATACAGACATAAGTTATTAATCAGTTTACATCTGGAAAAAATATAACATAAAACACGCAAAAAAATATCTTATTTTGTGAATTCTTTGTGTCGATAAATATTCGGGAGATTAAGGTTATTTGAATTTAAGAGTTGTCACGTGCCTTTGAGTGTAGGTACATAAATACAATACATATTTACCAATTAAAACCAATGAAAAACATCCTACTTACAATAGTTTCAAACAAAACAATGAGTACATAACAGTTTAAAAAATAATTCATCAAAACGCATGCCATCACTTCATAGTCAAACCTGTAATCAGCAATATTAGATTTGAAAAAATGGCACAAAAACAGAATTTTATGCCAATATTATATTAACTTATATTATAATTCTTGATGTTGTTGTTTGTTTAATATTTAATTAAAGATTTCCACGACCACATGTTTTGATATCTCAGCTTTTCGCCGTTTTCTAAGTTGAAGAATTCCCGTTGCAATACAATCATCGGAAAGGTTATCTAAAACAAAATTAACCGATTTTCATTGAAGTATGTACGTGTATAATATGATACAATGACAATGATACAAGGTTCTTTGAATATCTCATCTAGCAGTAAAACAGTGACTTAAAATGAAATCGACGGCATTGGAGACATCCAATTATTCTGCTACAACTTTTATATGTAAAATGATAGGAATTTTTTGGTTCATCGTGTAACGTGTTAGAAATACAAAATGTGGACCTGCTCTCTTGTTATTTATTTAATAACAATTTTATGAATTACAGAAAAACCATAAGTTGCGCATATTAAATTCACTAGAATTGTGTGAGATATTATATCTATAAAACCACCACACAATTTAAAGTTATGACGCAAAACTTTTATATGTTCAATGAATACGACAGATGATGAGGAAGCTTTTTCAACTGGGAAATACAATGGCAGGAATAAAATATCGTTTATTTTTATGAAATTAATTTAGGATATAGTCGTTTTAAAATTTGTGGCACACGACTTAGATATGCCGAATCTGTCTCAAGATATTTTATATACCAATATATCGCTTAAATTGTTAATCATTAGAAATGTATTAAACAAAATAAATACATTGTACATAATTTTAAATAATCTTTACAATTTATTTTATCTTTAAACAAAAGCACGTTTCAACTCATCTAAAAGTTACTAATTCTGATTTGCATTTTTGCCACATCGTAAGATTCCAGTGCAGTTAAAAGTTAGTCAAAGTTTCGGTAACTGTATTGAAAAGTTGTAATGAGAGTTGGCACATCGTCCAAATTTCCCCACAACCATTTTCCCCAAAAAGCAACTAACTAGGTATTGTGTTATCATTGACATCAACTCTGTCACGTAGTCGCGGCGGCCAAACCTGGAACGTCAAATGGAATATTGAGTTAACAAACTTTCACTTTGCCTATTGGTGTATGTGAGTTTATGTTTCCACCGGAACGAAAATAAAATTTTCTACCGAAAATATCACGTTTTGTGCCAGAATTATATTGGAAGAAATATTTTTATGGCGGTAGTAATACATTTTGTCGTGTTTCCGTTTTCTGCGTGTTTATATTTTTTTATATTGATATAAATATAATATATTTTGACACACCAACCGCAATGTACACGTATTACTTTAACGATATTGAAACTAATAGCACTCATTCTTGTCATAATATATTAATGCTAATAGTTATATTACCTCATTTTAATTTTTATTGCTTATATTCAATGAAGAAAATTTTAATTCATAATTTGACTATTTTTCATTCATCATTTTAACAGTGTATATAAAATTCTTTTAAATTTTCATTAAATGTTTTTTATTATTTATTTATTTTCTAATAGTATACCCATTATACAGTATTCAATTGTAGAATTTAAGCTACACTCGCCCTTAGTTTTAGAAAAGAGATATCAACATAAAAATTCACCATCGTATAACTTATTTGTATACTAAAAATCAATATTTAAGTTGGTGGAAAGATCAACTTTTCTGTAGTAGTTTGTTTTATAAATTTATTTTTATAAGCATATTATTATTTTTAATAAATTAATTTACATAACCAATACATACCAATAGTGACTTCCGAATTGTTGAAAATAGCATTATTATTTTACTCCAGTGACTTAAGTCGATTAGCATATTTTTTACCATTTTCGCTCCCAACGTGAAGCTATGGCCTCCTAAGGGAAGTATCTCAACAGAAGTTTTTATATGAAAACAGCTCGTTCCTCAGTTGCTCAACTTCTCTTTTTTTGAAGAGAGTAGGTATAGAAGGATAGGGCTAGGACAGGACTAGTGGTTAGCTAATCGCTCTCAATTGCCGCGTTTTTGAAGATAAGGTGGGTGAGATTTCATTTTAGACATCACAAACATTCATGACTATGAACAGAAATCGATTGAAAGATCAATTTATGAAACTGTCCGCACCGGGACTTGAACACGAGACATCTGTAACCGTAGCCAACGACGCTTCCAACTGTTTCACGGAACTGACATTAGCATAAATATTATAATTTAGTTATCCTAAGCGAAAAATTCAATGCAGTAATTCTCCACAATCGTTTTGTTCATAAATTCATCTATTTTTTTTCTATGGTTTCGGCGGTTACTTTGTGGAAGTTCATTTTTAATATAAAATTAAATTAAAAATTGATAACTTTATAATTTAGATAAGTTATATAATTTAGTTATTTAACTTAGTTACATAATATTTCAGACTGAAGATGCTTCTTAAAGAGGCGAAACGCGTCACGTTAGTGATAAACCAAGTGGAATAACTAAATTATCAATTTTTAATTTAATTTTATATTAAATTCATCTATTTTGTTATTTAAAAAATTCAATTTATCAAATAAATTTATATTCACAAATTTCATTATAAACGTATTTAAAAAAAAAAGTTTTGTAAAATTTTATGAAAGAAAGTAAGGATATTTAAACAGAAATTAGATCATGGATGGTCATTTTCTTGCAGCATTCGACAAAAAGCTCTCTAGATGTCGCAAGCTTCGAATTCTGAGTAATCGTTTGAAATATATTTTCCGATTTGAAATGTTTATTTCTTCATTTCAAAGGCAAATAATTAGGTAGAAGTAGTTTTTCACATTGATGTGAAGAACCATCAGCGCGAAGGAATTGTCGCCAATAAATTTAAATCAGATAAATCCCATTACTTGCGATTGGGCGACAAGAAATTCATCACGTGACTCCAAACACTTCCCGCGCACATTTCTAGCTTAACCCTTTCACGGGAATGAATCAAAATTGTACGCAAAATTGAACATTTTTTTTTAATGCATTCCCAAAGAATATATACAACTAAACACTTTTATTAAATTTACACCATATTTAAGAAAAATATGAAAGACCAGCTGAAACCTTACTCGTTTGGTTAACCTGGTTCTGTTTTTCTATAAAACAGTAAAACTTTTTACGATTTTTTATACTAGTCCAACCAAGAATTAATATTTCACAAAATCATTATTTCAGATTTGAATAAATACTCTTATTTTTAATATGAAACTTCATTTCTTTTGCTTCTTTATTTCGTTATAAAACAAATTTGATTCAATTTAATTATGTTATAATGAAAGTGATAGTTAAATTATTTTCTATGTTATCAAAATCAATATTTGGGTAATTTTCTCATTTTATATTAATTCCATATTATTTCCACATTCATACTGTTTTAAGTGAAATAATAGCTCTCAAAATACAATATAAATATAAATACTCCAATTATAGGGCATAATAATAATCACCAACGGCATTGAATTAAAATGAATTTTGAAGCATTTCACGGCTACGTTTCTTCATAAACACCATTTATGGCATCTCCAGTACAACAAGAAAGAAATGAATGACGGCTGTTGGAACTGACGAAATAAATTTGAAATTGGAATAAACAATAAATAAAAAACAGAGAAAATTATTCATACCAAACTTTAATAATAAGCTAGGTACCGTTAATATCATGTCATTCACTAAAAAAAATACCCTTAGGATATATTTATCTATATAGTCAATTTAAATGGTTTATTTTTTAATTATTTTTTAGTATTACTACAATAGTCGTCGGCTTCCATTATCAATTCCGGATTGGCAGAAAGCCTCCCTTAGATCCAATAAGAACGTTATTTGAGTAAGAACATTATTTTTTCTATTACTACGTATTTTCGCCAAACTTTACTATTTCGACCATCAAGTAGTTTATAGGATTGTCTTTTGGACATTCTATATCGTTTGGATACGACTCTGTTACAAACTTTAGCAATTTTCTTGAGCTCATCTTCATTTCAATGTTTGAAGTATTTTATGTCGTAATATACAGACATTTACATTTTATTTTCTAATTAACTTACTTTCCGGTGTATTTATATTAATTTTATTCAATTTATATCCATTTACAAATACTATTTTCCATTTTATTTGAATCCAGATTAGTTTCGGCTTTTAAAAACAAAGATTTTATACGCACAAAAATGAAAGATACGTTTGAAAAAATAAACCTCAGCTGGTTGAGTCGTTGTTTTTTTAGAATGGCATCAAAAATTTAAACATGATGTAAACGAGCCATTAAAACGTCACCATTTTTTTAGCAAGGCTTATTTGTGAAAGAAAATATCAAAATATTACAAGAAGGGTGCAGATGAGATAAATGATGTGATATAACAACCTTGAAACAAATGCGTACTTTATAATTTATTACAATTTTGACTTCGAATTTTTATCAGAAAAAATTACAGTTGTTTCAGTTACGTTTATTTTATTTTATTAAAATATATGTATTTCCGACATGGTTTGTTTATAGATCTGTCTGGCTGTGTTAACTCACATCATATTACAGCACACACACGCTCTCTATGTCTGAGCATCAAACGCATTGAGTGAATATGAATAGATAGTGGCACCACCAAATGGTAAATCATAGTTACATTATATTTTCATTACATTAAATACACGTCATATTCTATGGGAAAAACATAATTTCCAACATGCCTTCATTATTGATTTTCCTGACAATACATTAGTTATTTAAAGCAATGGACAAACATTTTCTAATCTTCAAAAGATTTTTTTGTGCAACATGTATGCTTGGACACACGCACGCAGACTATTGTGTTTTCAACTAATTTTAATGTCAGAATTGCACGCAGCTATATCTAATTTCGTCCAATATCTAATTCATTATCAGTAAACAAAAATTTAATTTAGGTTTTATAAAAAAGCATTATTAATGTACTCAATATTTATGCAAATCAACTTTTAAATAATATTGTATTTCAAAAAATACTCAATAACTATAAAAACATCATGTATTATGAATAACTATTGTATAAAAATATAATTCAACCAGTGCAGTAAAAATTTTGTACATTTTTTAAATCATAAATATTTGAAATCAAGTCAAATGTGATTTTTCATCGGTAGTAGGAAAAAAGGGTTAATATAAATAATACCAGGCGAGATGCCTCCAGGCCGTCAACTCGGCATTTTACAGATAGTGATCGATTATCTCCTCAAACACGAGTTGAACGAGGCAAGTCTGTGAGTGATGGCTGATAACTAAATCATTCCATTAAGCAAAATCATTTTTTACAAACACAAAATTCAAATATCTTGAGATGTAATATTTAACTTTAAAACTCAATGATATATTATTACGTTGGTTGTCTGTATAATAAAATATATTTTATCATGAAAAACTCACATTCGGAGAGTATCGACCTCATAATATTATTCTGATGTTTTTTTTATAAACAGTATATTTTTTACTGAATTAAAAAAACAATCAAAATGAACATTATAATAATCATATGTACTACAAAAATTATATCCAGAAAATTTGTTTTAAGTTTTTAGTCATGGAAACGTTTGTTTTAATTATAATTATTCCTAAAGTTTTCGATGGATGGTGACAAAGTTATCAATTAATTTTTAATATAAAAATAAAATGATAACTTTTTTATTCACCTGGTAGCGTTACTAGTAATACGCGTTTCAACTGTTTGTAAGTCTGAAGGATGCTTTTTAAAGAGCTATCACTCGATTTCTAATTATTAAAATCTTTGTTTCGCATTATTTATTGTTTTATATTTCAGGATTTCGCCAATCCGTTTCTCAAGAGAATAAAATGTACACAAAAATTTCGCTAAATTATATGCTTAGAATAAAAGCCGTATTGTCAGATGTATTTATATGACAATGGAAACAGATACTTCAATCTGAAATATAATAAATATATCAAATATGTAAATAGGAACAGAAAAATATCTTTTAGTATTTATGTCAATTCCAATCAAAAAGTAATAATTCTTTCGTCATAACTTTCAAAGGCCTTATAACTTTGCAATATTATTCAGATGTTGATTATAATTATAGAGATACACACACAAATCATAATGAAACATATAACATATTTATATCAATACATCAGACAATCAGTAATTCTACAATCATTTTTAATCACATTATACTATAAATATGGTTAATTATAATAACTAATATAAATTTGTGCTATTAAGCGTATTGGAAATGAGACTGTGTTTTCATAAACTTCAATTAATATCGTCGTTGTAAATTACTCATGAGATAGAAATTTGTATAGAAAGGGATTCGTTGATTAATTTAAACTGTTTATTGTTTTTATTGATACTCATCGTTTAAATCTATTTATTATGACATAAGATAATATTACAAAGCTCCATTATGAGGATATTTAGAGGTCATATTCTTCATATTAAATTGTATACACCAACCCTTATCAATCATCTTATTTAAAATCAAACAATCGATTTTACATAATGGAGAATCTGCCTGAGAGCGTGTTCAAATGTCCAGACGCATTAGGCGTTAATCGATTAACATTGCATTCAAGTAACATTTAAAGGTTACAAAACTAATTCATCTGTTCCAAAATGTAAAAATACAAAAAATGTTTGTCACTTTTTGTAAATATTTCTTACTTTCAACTGCATTGATTCTCTTACCAAACGCTCATTCGAAAACTAATGTAATAGTAAATGGAGGAAATACTTATTATTATGTAACATAGATGATTCCCATTATATAATTGAGTTTTACCAAATAAACTCCAATGCCAATCAATAGAGCTTAACTGTTTTACAAACCTTAAATACGATCTTATTCTTTCGCTGCAAATTCTGTAAAAGTTAGACAACTAAATAACATAACAGCTCCTTGTAGAGCAAATTGGTTTTATGACAGTGATTTCTAATTAATTACTTTAGCCTTATTTTGATCCAACTCTGTATTTATCTAAATAGTTCTAAGGTCTAATAATATACACCCATCGCTTAACACGTTAGTCTCGTTAAACGAAGCCATATTAAACAAGTTTAAAGAATGTATGCAAAATGTTTGTTATTATGAAAAAACAGAGGTAGGCTACTTTTTCGAAAAATAAAAGAAATACATACCTTTTAATAAAAAAAAAATATTAAAGCACGTTATAAAACATACTTATAAAAGTGGTATTCATTATCGCTCTCACTAGAAAATATTCCGCCGATTGCATCAAAAAACATAATCTGGGCCTGGCTATCTTTTTTGAAGATTCTAGTAAATATCAAATTTGAGTTATTGAGATTTTGTACACTTCCATGTATTTTGTCATTAACGACCCGGGTTTCGCCTTTCGGCATTTTCAGGCATTCGTGCGCTCAAATGCCTGAAGATGCCGAAAGGCGAAACCCGGGTCGTTAGTGACAAAATACATGGAAGTGTACAAAATCTCAATAACTCAAATTTGATATTGAAATTCCATCAAGCACCCTCAGTCGATGTCTTAAATTAAATCTTCTAAACATGTTTGCGCTACGCTTTACTTAATTGTTCGTTGAAATTACAAACCGCGATACATATCCAGATCATTATTTAAGAAATGTGTTTCCACATTATTTGCCGTTATTTGTAATCCATCATTTATTTTCTTTGCACTAATCGACTAAATTCGACCAAAGCTGATCGCTTGTTAAGTCACTTGAAACTTGAAACTAAGATAGTCACATCAACCAACTCTTCTTCATAAACCTATTGTTCTTTTATCTATTCATCAGTTTCATTGAAACCTTTATCAACTAACCCCTCGACACTGGACGTGCGATGTTAATAATGTTTTTTCTTGATATAATGGTATTATCATGTACTCAAAACTATTCCATAACAGATTGCGTACTATTGATGCCTTTAAAATTGGAAGTTTTTTTATACCGATAATTGCGGCCAATGCGAGTATTTTCAGCCAATCGCGAATTTTGAGATTTTATAATTTTGACTTATACTAAGCGTATTATTTTACTCCAAAGCATCAAATATTTTTTTAAAAGCATTTCAGCAAGATTTCAAAAAATAAAACAATTTCGAACGAAACAGGCATCGTGTTAAAACGAAACCGTTGTAAGCGAATACCGTGTTCAGCGAGGGATGGCGTAATTTATCTGTGGCATCATACTTAGGCTGATATTGGCTAGCTAACTAGGGATAACACTAGGGATATCTACGGAGAAGCACAGTTACTTTGTTAACTTTACTAATGAGACGTACACTTTACCCTATGATTTCGTCTTATGATCAGTTTTATTACAGCAGCATTGCATGGACGTCATACTTATTGTGAGATTCACCAACACCATGACAAAAAAACTCTACACTTTCTATGCATAAACGTTTTTTTACAATGTCACTTTATTTGGTGAATTTATGAAAGGTAATTTCCCTGATCTCACGTTGACGATACTATACAATGTTATGAAATAATAAATTATCTCCTTTCGCAGTAACGGATGTTTTCTCAATGAAGAACTATCGTAAAATAAAGCATAGAAACTCTTTTGACATTCCAAATACACTGTGCCAAAAGATTTTGTACATGAGTGATAAATCTTGTTTTCAGAACGAACCGTCTACTGTATTTCAATGTTCGCCCGGTACCCAACGATATACTTTCCACCACCCGCCACAGAACTACTGGCCATTACACTATACCTTTTTTGTTCTATGGAACATAGCAACTAGATAATTGCCAATCCATTGATTATTTGAAAGTATTTAAGACCCCTATTTAATCCAGAGATAAACAAACACTATTACGCAAGATTTGAAATTGACCTTACCAAGAATTGAACCTATATTTTTTTGATCTTTAATCAGAAATAATTCTGATATGCCGATTTTTTATCGACAAACGCTTTCAAATAAAAACCAGAAGCGTTTCAGAAGGTATAGTTCAAGGCTTGGTTGTACATCCTTGGGAAAGGGTGTCAGTTTGAAATGAAAATCTTCTATGAACTGAACGATAACATACAATTGGTTTGACTGTTCAAGAATATGTGTTAATAAGTTTTATTATATCTAATTCAACTAACAAGCAACGTTTGGTTCAACTACTTCGTAAGAATTCATTTTAATATGTTTTAAAAGATAATATTTTTTATGTAATAAATAATAATGCTTAGCGATATTAACGAGTACCAAAATAGCTATATATAATATTATAACCGATCATAAGACTTAATTTCAAAGAAATCACATTCTAACAATGGGAATTGCTGTCAGTTATTTCATTGTTTCGTTTCTATACGGCAACTAAGATTAACTACAACATTGACGAAATATAAAACAAATTTCATTAGTAGAAAAGTTTTCAACAAAACAAATTTGATAAAATTCTTCAACGGCAGTGATACCCGACTACGATTCAGATTGTTATTAGGGGAAATTCTCCAAAGTTATGACATACGATTGAAAATACAGAGACAACCTGTTTCAAACTTTCGCAGTGGAAGTCTGACATGCTCAGACAGGTAGAAACTTACTTACGAGGTAGTCCGCTAACTTGTTTCTCGCCATAATACTCAGATATGAGTTGAAACTACGTGTACTAGACTATAGATAAGAATAAATTAAGATGGATAATACGTTTCTGAAAGATGTTTTACTTAAGCTTAGAAACTTTCCTGAACTCTGAGGTTAGGAAAGACAATCACACTGTGCGAATTTAGTTTGACCATTACCGTTAGAAATAACGGCTTCCCTTTGGAAAGTTGTTAAAGCTTAACTCTTAAATTTCAGCGTTTCGTCGCATATTTTAAGCAATTATCCGAAGAAGTTATAATAAAATTTTAGTACTTTTTAGCATATTCCAAAAATTGAATATTTCAAGGCGTTCTTTATAAATCACTTGATTAACATTAGTTTTTACTTTAGAATATTTCGATAAATATTTAAATCAAGCCATATTACCCAATTGAATTACGGTTTTTAGATATTTTTATTGTGAATTATGACGTGTTAAAAATATAACTAGATTTAAAAAATACGCATTTTGTAGGAGTAAAAATAATACCGACCGTGCTTGATGAAACTAAAAATACAATAATTGAATTTAGATAGTTTACTCAATTATTTTAAAGAAAAAATATCTGAAAATGCAACCAATAATTGCCAATTTGATACAATGTTTACATAATATAAACCGAAGAGACAAGATATCACTAAAAGCCATTCCAAAGATATCAAATGAATTGAAATAATCAAAATTCGATTTTGACAACTCAGACGGTGTATACAACGCTATCGACAGAAAAATTCTACCCTCCACATTTGTGGCTCAAGCAGAGCTGCATGGGGCTGATTTTGAGCCATACACTAGTGTTCTTGAAAAATAGGAAAATTCATAGTAGTACAAAAAATGCTAGCTCAGCCAGTTAAGCCAAGTAAATATTAGGTTTCCTCAGTATCCTGTGTGTAGTTTGTTTATTGAGAGCCCGTAGTTATAGTTAAACTTAATCAATTTAGTAAGGGATCAAGGTTATGATGATACCCAAATAAAAAAAGGCATACAAAAATTAGGTGTATTATTAATGTAGTTCAATCAATAACCGCTTTGGATTTGCTGATGGAAAACCTTTCTCAAATCCGTTACAACCGTGTTGGTTGAATAATTTCATCATTCGAGTTTTCGCATCATGAAAAATACAATTTTTAAAGTATTTTTCAAACTCAACCTTGTATATTTTTTTACAAATTTAAAATAGTCAAACCTATTGCAAAGAGAGTTACGCTTTGGAAATACCGTCAGCTCGTTCAAATCAGACATTTATACGAGCGTATTGTTTTTTAAATGTTTTTTCACAAACATCTCCAGTTCAATGCATATGCCCAAGTTTATTTTGGTATCTTTTTTATGATCAATCAAAATATGTTCTTTTTGAAAAACAGTATAACTTGGCGACTTTACAATATTAATTTATTAAATTTAACAGCTGCGTAAAAAATTATACGCCATATTTAAATTGAAACGATGCTTATATTGAAAGAATCAATTATCTTCATATATACGTGCGATAAAAAGAAATCATATTTTTATTTATGTTTCAATCAGATTTACTGTAATAGCAATTAATTCTGAAGTACGTTTCTTTCAACTGCGTTATTTATTTAGCTCTTACTGGCCATTTATATGATTTATTTTCTCATCTATTGCTTATTCAGAGTTTCCGATGTGTTCAATATTCCAGTCATTTTTCCATTTAGTTTTATTTCCACTTGATTATCACATATATCTTTGTCGATCCATCATTTCCCCTTTCCTCAACTTACCTCACCATATTATTTCTTTTGTTCGAGAAAGTGAAATAAAATTGAATTATGCTCTGCACGGGTGAATGTGGGATGGGGTATGGAGAATACACCCTTTTAAGCAATAAAAATTTATTCGCAGAATTTCACTTTTTTGTTAATCGTACACACAACAAAACAATGATAAATTCAAATGTTGAAAAACGTGAGAGTTTAAATACGAAATAATAGTTCTTATTACACTTTCACAAGACAATATTATTCCTAACTAATTAATACAAAATAATGACCTTTACGGAACAATTTCATTATACGGAGTTGATGCTGGAATAACAGTAAGACGAGGCTGTTTCCTTTTGTACTGTAATTATATCTATTTAAGGCAAATTTAAAATTAACGTTTTAATCTTTGAACAACAGAGACGAAGTTTTGTAACCATGTGCGTTCATAATATGCAGAATATTGACTATTATGGAGAGTCTCAATATTTTTTTAGAGAGATTGGGTTGTCAACCATTCGCTGAAATTCTCTCTTTAGAGAGACATGTAAAGGCTGATTTGTAGAGAATAAAAATAAGATTGAAGAAGGTAATAATTTTCGCCCTCTTGTGAGCGTTAACAGGATTTGGAAGAGTAAATATAGACATAAAGTACAGATATACATGTCGTGGATACAGATCCATAAATTGATTGTGTATGAAATTTTCCATTCCGTGATTCTTGATAACTCGATTATAGAACAGGTAATATTTACAAAAAAAAATAGTAATTAGTTGAATGCGACGTCATATCACTTCGGGAAGGTTCGAAGATTAGAGAACAGAAAAAAAGGAACATCCTATTGCACATATTCTGTTGACACCTACGGAGATCCTCAACTCTCTTAACCCTTCCAACCGGTGGTATTCCGATATCCTGGAAGACCTTATTTTTCAATTGGAGAAACTGACTGACGCTGGCTATATATGAGTGAAAACGAAGCGATTGGCAGGTAAGCGATATATTAAGGTTTCTTTTAGGTATGTCAAATGAAGAAAATATCTGTGATTTCTAAGTTATATTTATTTCGGCACGCTAATGTGTGGTTAAAAATTTTAAACTTGCAGCTGTTCTGGGGTCATGAATAAAATGGTAAGCTTATTTTTTCTGCCAATAGCGTTGAGGAAGGATACCGGAACACACCAATTACATCACACAAATGTAACGGGTGGTGGAAGGAAACCAACTTATTGTGATATTGAATCCGTATATTTCTCAATCTGATATGAATACCTACAAAAATCGCGTCACGAAATTTTTGTAGGTACAAATACAAAATTTTTTGATAGGAGAAAGAGGGCAGTTATTATAGACAGGTAAAATAATCTGCCAATCCCGCTTTCATCGCTTCACTTAGTTATGCCTAGGGCGTCCAATTAACCGGAGATTTTAACTAACCGGTTTAAACCGAAATACCTAGTTTCATTATTTTCAAAAAATCATATAAAAGTAAATTTTTTTAACTACAAAAAATATAAACCAAGAGCGTTTTCTTTTTTTATATAACAAACAAAATTTTAATTTTAATATTAAAATTAAGATTTTAACTTAATGATAAAAACTTTAATAATTTATATTTTTTAAAATACACAAAATTAAAACAAAAAAAGTTAATAATAAAACTCATAAGAAAGAGTAATTATTTTAATGTATTTAAAAAATATTAGGACAGAAACTGAAGAAATTAAAAATACTTCGAACTGACTCAGATCGAGTCCATTCGTGCGCTCGAATGCCTGAAGATGCCGAAAGGCGAAACCCGGGTCGTTAACGACAAAATATATGGAAGTGTACAAAATCTCAATAATTCAAATTTGACTCCGGTATTCCATCAATTATAATTGTATAATAAATTTGAATTATTGAGATTTTGTACATTTCCATGTATTTTGTCACTAACGACCCGGGTTTCGCTTTATGACATCTTCAGGCATTTGAGTGCACGAACGGACTCGAATTGACTCAGATCGAGTCCATTCGTGCGCTCGAATGCCTGAAGATGCCGAAAGGTGAAACCCGGGGGGTTTAGTGACAAAATACATGGAAGTGTACAAAATCTCAATAATTCAAATTTGATATTGAAATTCCATCAAGCAACCTCAGTCGATGTCTTAAATTATAATTATATAATATCTTTCGGGTAAAGTTTTTTCGTAATAATTTTTGAGGACAAATCTATGGACGCTTAATTTAAATATGATTTAGTACATTTTATGATAGTTTTGGGAACGGTTCTGTTGCACAAATATTTCAAGTAAGAAATCAGTGGCTTATCAAATTTCTTTGTTCCACTAATCACCGTGTTTGTACGAGAAAACTTTATATTATTTCGAATTGATATTATAAAAAATTAAAAATTCTTTTGTAGTTGAAATATGTACCTACATCAATTTCATTAAATTTTTTTTAAAGTTCTAATGATCGTAAATCAGATTAGATATATTTATAATTTAGTAATACACACGATTGATAATTTGTTTATCGGACTATCAGTATCTATGCTTTGGAAAAAAGGTGTTTTGTTAAAATGTGAACAAAAGAATATAATAAAAATCAAAATGTGGGTCTTATGGTCGAGAAAACATCTGGTTAACTTAAGCTAGTGGTGATATAACAACTTGCTGCTCAAATATTTATTATTATTTATGGCTGTCATATTTTTTATGACGGTATATTTTGTCAAAAACATAAATTTTCGAATGGATATCTGACTAATTTAGGGTAAAAAGTAAAATAAAGTTTTATTACACAAATTTCTATTGCTTATTCTTGAAAAAAAACTTTCTCTATTTTAGTACAACGTCAAATACAAACAATATATCTTTAAAAGCAGCAGAATTATAGAATTTTATTCCAACAAGCAAGTATCGGAAATATCCATAAAATAACTAGCACACATAGACATGAAAATATTTAAAAAATTCTAGGTTATAAATGTAATCGGCTCTTTGGTTCAGTGGTTAATGTTGTTGGATACGGTTACGGGTGTCCCGTTGCGGACAGTTTCATTAATTGATTTTTCAATTGATTAATAGATTTCTGTTCTTAGGCATGAACTTTTGTGATGTCTGAAACTCCCACCCGATACTAAAAACGGAGAGAAACGAGATAAATTAGCTGATCAATAGTGCTGTCCTAGCCATCTCCTTCTATACCTACTCTCTTTGAAGAAAAATAGGTTGAGCAACTGAGTAACAATCAGTTCTCGTAGAAAAAAAATCTGTTGAGATACCTACATTAGGAAGACATATGCTCCACGTTGGGAGCAGACATGGTAAAAAAGATATTGAACTAAATATTTTGCTACTTTTCATTTCTTCATAACGGATTTCTACAAAGTAAATGCTAATCAATCAATTATTAAAGAGTAAGATCAGCGAATAGGAGCAGTCGACTAAATGGATTTTTATAAGATATGAATTATTTATTTTTATTATTTTATACAAGGTAAACATAAAATTAGCACTTAACAGTTATAAAATGTCAGCGTTATTTAATTTTATTATAATTGTAATTTCCTAAAAGTACTGTGTAAGTATCATATTTTATGTCGCTAATGCACGATGGCATTTATAAAGTACAGAGTGTTTTTGGGTGAAAATATATCAAAAAACTGTATTTTTTGATTATTTTTCCTGTAATCTCACCTATTCATTGCATATGAACAATTTTTTTTATTTTAAAGTTGAAAACCATGCATTTAATCGTAAAGAATGCATCTGTATTTTGATGATGCCGTGTAATTCTTTATTGCATAAAATATTTCTGTCCATAATTTTGATACCTTTGTGATAGAACCGATTATTCAACAATATGTACATTCTTTCCTCTTAAAGGCGTTACATTTTAAAAATAATATAAATAAAAGAATTTTTTTAAATATTTTTAAGAACCCGGTAAACTGCGTGAATTAAACAGAGTTTCGGTTTTTTCCAAAACACGCGATAAACCGGTTAACCGGTTTTGGTTTAAGCTGGGTTGGAAGCTCTAGTTCTACCCATGCCCCTTCCGTAGAGCTTTTGCCTTTGCTGAAATTTTCACTGAAATTAATAATTATATCAGGCTCGGGACGATTTCAAGGACAGTTTCATGGTCATTTTGAACCCTTTGATTACTAAACCACTGGATTACTAAGATTATCCAGCAATTAGCTCTTAGGCGTTGTCACACGCCACTGACCTATCCAGGAGCAAATATGACACATAATATATTCGTGTTAACTACACAGTAATTTAATCCTCAAACATTCATACGATAATTACACATTTATGAATTAACTTCAAGCTCTCATGCTTTATTTATTTGAAAGTAAATATATATGTTTACGAGATTTAGCAAGAAAATAATATGTTACACCATTATAATAAGATAAAATATCAAAGTATGGAATTCTACAAAATTTTCTTATGTTGTTGAGTAGAACTAATTCTGACTAAATAGGTATCAACTATCTAATAAAATTTTGTAGAACTGAATATTTTGATATTTTATCCTATTAGAATAAAATATGTTAAAATGACTATCGTGTTGTCCCATTCGGGCTCAGTATTTTTTAGTGCCCAACATTTATCGCTTAGAAATAAATCCATATTTTTTTGCCCAGTTTTTTAGACGGTGACTCTTTGTAAGGACTAAATAAAGTATCTCGAAAGCGAAAGAATCTAGTTGTCTCGCTATTCACCCGATCGTAAAAAGCCAATAAATTGGGACAGAGTCTTCGGTTGACCTATTCAAACCCTATACAAACGTGTTCAATTGCATATGTAGATCACTTCCTTTAAATTTCACGACAAAAATACTGTATTGCTCAATCGCGATAAAATAAAAGGACACTTAAATTTCACTATGAAATAAATTGTTTAGTACTAATAAAAAAACAGATCTTATACAGCAATATCAATACTTGGTATAAAGGCATTGAAATAAAAACAAATAAATTGATAAAGAACTCACTATAGAAAAATTGGCTAAGCTTAGGTTATAAAAAAGTGTAGTAAGTAATACAAAACGTTTTTTTTTAATGCTTAAAGCCATATCGAATATTGCTTAAGAGTTAAACGATTCCATGCATCATTTAAATCAAATCTAGCCATCTTTTTTAGATGTATAATATTTAATAGAATTTTCTCATATAATTATTATTCTTCAATTCAAATACGAACATTTGTAAGTCACAATATAATTTGAATTATTGAGATTTTGTACACTTCCATGTATGTTGTCACTAACGACCCGAGTTTGGCTTTCGGCATTTGATATTGAAATTCCATCAAGCACCCTCAGTCGATGTCTTAAATTACATAATATAATTTTTTCTACAATATTTAAAAAACCTTTCTAACATTTCCACTCTACGGTAATAGAATCTTCGTCGCTAGACTTTTACTCTGTCGTAAAAGATATAAATGAAGATGGTACACGAATAACGTTCAAGGTATATTTTCATCAATAATAATTAAAAATAATAAATAATTTTAATTGTTTTGACAAATATACGTATAAATATTTAAAATTCTATATTTTAAACATAAAAAAAAAACATTTTATTCCAGGAAAAAAAATATTATTGGACTATTTATGCATCTCTTAACATTTTAATGTAAGAATTTCCTTAGATAATTAAAATAAGTACAATTATATTATTTTAAATAACATGTATCATATTATTACATTACAAACATTGCATTTCCAAGACGTCTTCTTACTGGTTTCATTTTTGCTATTTTACTATTCCTTTCCTAGATCGGTAGATTCATAAAACAAGTTGTCTTTGGGATAAAACAGGACACTACAAACCACTCAGCTCGATAAATTTCAGGAGTGTCCTACCTCCAAACCACTGTGTAAATCGAGCATCGCCTTTTCCCTCTGGGAAGAGTTCATATCGGTCTGCACATTTATTTTCCATTTTAATTGTGTAAACACAAGATTTATATCATACACTGAACGATGATTTATGGTTTATTGACCCATTCTTTCCATTCTACTAGAAATGTACGTCGAAAAAATATTTTCGCTTTGAAAAAAATCTCGCACGAATGAATAATATTCACATAAATAAATGCATTCAATATATAAACAAAACAAAAGGTATTTAAACTTCAAAATATGTACCTTTAAGTTGGTTGTTGACAACTATTAAAATTATTCATTAATACTACTCTCTTCAAAGAAATTTTAAATGAAACAATTATTTTTTTTAAATGCATGTTTTGACATCAATATCATTTATTTAATTTTACCTTTATTTTATATATCCTATCATACATGATAAATGTAATGTTTACTATGCCAAATGACTTAATTGGTTTCTGTACACATAATGACATAAGTGGGGTTACTACTAAGCTTCTAAACCAAATGGGATTACGTGCTTACTTTCTTGTGATCAATTCAATCAATAGCTTAAAATTATTAAAAAACGTCTCCTCCCTACATGAGCATGTGAAGTCTTAATGCAGACAACCTGACAATAATGGTTTGTGAGCTTTCAGTTCTAGCTACATGATTTTTTTAGGATCGGATGGATGGGGGGAAATTTTACACATCGAAGGCAACAAACATCATTTGAAAAATCAATTAATGAAAGTTTTCATACGGGGATTTAAGCCCAAGACCAACGCTGACCACTCAGTTACAGGTTTGGCATGACCGAAAATATCATAGGAACAATAAATTAAATATAATAGCTTTATTCGATTAATTTTCCTAAGCATTGAAATTTATATTTCCCCAAACCTGACTGGTACAATACAAGCAAATGTTGTAAACTGTCTATTGTAATTTTTGGAGTTTGGTTATTTGAAGCTTTTCAAAGCGGAAGACAAAAACTTTCTTTATCTACGACGAACTTGTTACTTTGCTTAATTTAACTTATAATTAAAATGTATTTCCATAAAGGTATGGCTGACTAAATTATTGCAAATTTAAATCTCTCTCGTCTCTGATCCTCCTTTTGCCATTTAATATTACAGAAATGTTTCAGTTGACATTTCGAAAGATTTTAAAGAGATAAATCAATGAATAAGATCAATGAATAATAAATTTAAATTATCCTGTCGTTTCGGTATCTGACGAAATAATTTCAAACATATTTTGTGAAAGTCTTTTCATAGCAAAAGTGTAGTCATCTGATGAATTTTAATCAGTTCGTGACTCAACAATAAACGACTACAATATGTCAGTTTAATCAAATTTATTTACTATTTCAATATATAAAAAATCGAGCCAAATAGGTTTGCGAAAGTAAAAATAAAAATTTCAAAGTAAAGAAAGTAATTGATATTACTTATTATACTCAAAAACATTTTATTATTTAATAGTAATCGAGTATTAATCTATGCGTATTATTATAATTAAAAACGTTAAATAATAATTGAACCAATATCTATATTTTACGGTTTTCACACTATAAATATAATTTACTGTTAAACTCGTCATTTTTTTCCTGAGAGACATCTATTGATATAAAATCAAACCATTTTGCTATTCCGTCAACAACTGGACCAGTAGCAGTTGGTAGGAATCTCTGCTACACATTTTCCATTATATCGTAGAACTAAACCTGGGTATGTCAAAATTGTTTCAGTGTCTACGCCGTAGAGGCGCAAATAAAAAATTGGACATATTTATGTTTGTAAGGAAGTATTTTTTAATTTTAAATTGATAAATATTCCTTTATTAAATTTAAAAGTATATGTGCCTATACAATGTAAAGCAAAATGCACAATTTAAATCGACTGAGCATTTTCAACTACTGAAAAAAAGCTAGTGAATATTGAAAATTTTAAATAAATATTTAGTGGCTTTATTAACTAAATTTTAATAACTATTTTGACAGAATTTTCTTATTCAAATAAAAATTCTGAGTAGTCTTTTCGTCAAAATGAAATAGTCATAATTTATCACTTTTAAGATGTTAACTGTCAATTCTTGGTGGAAAGACATTATATTTTAAAAAATAAAACACAATTCAGTTGTACTACTTCCACATATTTATGAATCGGATATTCAATAATTTGTATTATACCTGTAAGGTTATTTTTAACTTGTAAGAATTGATTATGTCTCTGTAATTTTTGTTTTTCAGATATTAAAAATTTAATGGACACTCATAGCTGCTCTGCTTTCTCCACTTAAGATGGCTGTTTATTGTTAATATTAATTACATACTAAATGTTTGATTGTTTTTAAATGGTTCAGAATTTTTTTCTTATAATTTTCCTGATTCATTATTGCTTATTGCATTAGAAATGTCATTAAAAGTTTTTGCTCAACTAAATGGACTTTTAATGTAGCTATATTAGTGATTTCACATTAGTATTTATTGATTTGCAAGAGGTCCATAATATTTTAATTGTAGCCTCTTTTATTTGATTTACGTACAATTTGTTTGCTAATCAGTATTTCCTTGTCTTGTAATTCATCATAATTTAAAAGCGTGTGGTAGGTAATAGTAGCCAATATATTAAATACAAGTGTTCTGAATTTTCTAGTGTTGTATTTGCTTACACAGAATGAGCATATATGTAATGTTAATATTTCCATGATCCAACAAATTTCACATTGTCGAGAATGGTAACTTAACTGCTGAGTCAATGGTAAAATCGGTTTTGTTGAAACAGTAGCAATTAATAATAAACTTCAAACAATTAAAACCCGACATAAACTCTACTTGATCTTACATCGAGTTTAATTGTTTATAATCTTTGTTTTATGTGTCACACTCTTACAAACTTACGATTGCACGGAAAAAGGCGCTAGGAAAGTTTTAATATCGTATAATAACCATTTTAATGGGTTAATTCAATATAATCCAATACAACGGTACTCATAATCTTTTGCTTTCAATTACATTATAACGGCAATTAAGTTATAGTAATGTTAATAATTAAATTGAAATAAACATATTTTTAATGCACACAATATTTTTAATCGTAAGTTAGAATATTCTTTTTCGTCACATTAACTCAAATGATATTCTATATTTCAATTGAAAGTATTCATAGTAAAAACTAACAAAACAATCGTTTTCTTTAAATTTCTCGCTAAAAATATATTATCTTTATTATGTGATTAACAAAGCATTATTAAATGGCATATTTTTTTATTTGTTTCGAATATGATTAACTTGAAATAATAATTGGACAATTATTCACCTTGACCAGTATTTTAGATCTATATATTATATTATACCAGTGCACATTTTTCTTTACATCAACTCAATTATTTCTTGAAAAATATAGGCGTAAATAATAGCTGTACATCCCCGAAATGAGATTTTAGTAAGCCCCTCAAGAAAACTTACTTCCTTCACATGATTTAAGGTTACTATCATCAAGGAAGAGAAGAAACAGACATCACGAAAATGTTACCGTATTTGGTCTATCCTTAACTCTTTCTCTGTGACTAAATTTTGGATTAGTTTTGACATTTTTATATTCCAACAACAGTGCTAAAAAAAAATTATTTTTATTAAAGGATAAAATAGCAAATATTTTAGTTCTACAAAGTTTTATTGATTGGTTGATAGCTATTTTGGCTTAATGCCATCGTCAGAACTAGATCTAAATAGTTATCAATTAACTAGTATAATTTTTTAAAACTAAATAAGTGGTTATTTTTTCCTATTATAATAGAGCTCTACCAAGTAAATTCCAATTCAATTAATCGTTTCTATTACTTCAACAACGATAAGCAATCGAAAATTCTCGATATAATATAAAAGAATTGCTTTCTTCTTGCACATTTATGTATGTTTAATTCGTAACTTTTTACAATCACAAAAATCCAATTTCTTTCAGCCCACTGGTTTGGAACTACACGTATAGAGGACACAGAACACTAATTAGTTAATTTACATTCATGCTCAGGGTTATTATTGTAAGGCCTGTAATAATAATACATTAAACCTTTCAACAAATTCGGTTTCCTAACGTAATACATTCCAGTCAATATAAAAATAGCCTCTACGAATCTGACAACAATCAAGTGTCTTATTCTAATATCCTACTTCAATAATACGGGGAATGTCGCTCTGGTGACAAGCAATCCAATTAAATACTTGTTTTAATACTATCTAATTTTGGTTAAGTTTACATCATCCAATTGCCCATTAAGATGTCTCTTTTAATTGGATAGAGTTTCTGTAAGCCTGTGTTATTTAATCACATATAAATTTATTTTTACTAAACGAAATCAAAGCAAACAAGTTAGATGGATTGCGAAAGAAATTATATAAACATTTGTTTAATATTTCTTTCCCTGAAAATGTTTTCAAATTAATTAAATTGACATTATATTGGTAAAGTTCTACGTTAAAACTCTCGTAAAACTTAATACATCAAGAAATGTGATTGATAACTGTTTCGAGCAACGTCAGAACTATCATCATTTTTGTATAACTAAATACTTAGCTGTGTTTGTCTTATTGCAATAAAGGTATATTGCCTCAATGCCAAATCAATCAATTAAAATGCTTTTTTTATGTCATTAAGTATTATAACTGTATTAGCATTTACAATTAAACAAAGTCATCATCGTGTGCACTAATAGTTTTCACTTTTTGAGTTACATTAAGCTTTTGATTATATTTTAATTTCAAAGATTATTCGGATACAATTTACAATGCGGTTATCTTTTATTCATTACATCAATTGTTTTCTTAAGTAAAGAATTCTTCCTAGAATACATTTTAATCATTAAATTTAGCAAAAAGCTATGATAAAAGTAGCCATTTTAATAATACTTTTGCGTTTATGATATATATACTATAATATATATGCCAAATAGCTTTGCATTTTCATGTAGGAGAAAAATGATATTTCACCCATTATAATTATAATAAGTAATATATTTCAGAATATACTATTGCTATCATATTAAGTTGATTTAATCAAAAAAAATAGTTTTAAGTTTGACTTTTATTTTGTATTTTAAACACTTTCAATTTCGTTATTAAGATACTAAATATAACAGACCCACGTTATTTATTAAAATTAGAAAATGACATACAAAGAGGCATAGATCACTCTTCAACGATTAATTCTGGTCTTAAATTTGAAAAATTCTCGAAATTCTTGGATCCCCGAAAAATTCCCCGGAATTGCTATCCTTACCGCTTGACCAAAAGCTTGTGTCGTGTAAGACAATAATCCGAGTAATCAAGTGGTCAACGTCATTCTTTACGTTTGCGGTGTCCACTGTTATAAGTTTCAGAATGGATATTAATTGATTTTTTAATCGACCTTTCAACAATCTCATCCCAAAAACGAGGTAATCGACGTTGAAAAAATGAATAGCAACCAGCTTTCGTATATCAACATTGTTTTACATGCGTCATCAAATGTTCATTCGGGGCAGACATGAGAAAATACTACATTTTTCAAAATATAGCATGTAGCTATTTGTTTGCGTTCTGAACTGATGTCTTTTAAACGCATTGGTAACCGGTCAATGAGAACATATTATTTTACATACAAATAGGGGTTTCGCTTAAAATCCGTAACCCATGTTGATTTAAGACGCATCGATAAACATCTAGGCCAATAAATAGCCACCCCCACTTAATTTAAAACTCGCCAGATAATTTATATAGCTATTGGCAGCCTGACCCATTTCCGGTCATTCGTGTTGACTTCTTCCAATCAATTATACTCAAGCAATAAAGCTTTGACTGAACCCATTGGGATTTTAAAAGCTTTCGGTAATTTCAACAATCGTTTGTCACCATTTTATTGATGTTTGTTTCAATAACTTCATTTCTTGTAAACAAATATTATTTTATATAAATCGCTTAAGTGCTTTTATTAAGTTCTCTAGATTTCTGCGATACATAACTTTCATTCAGTAATGTCAGTTTGTAGTTGTTGGATTGACTTTTTCTAAATAAATAGTTTTTTTCAAAGTTCTACTTACGAACAATAAAATTTTACTTGAACTCGTCTTCTCCATTGGAAAAATGTATATCTGCATATGTGTGTACGAATTTTTGTATTGATAATACTGCAAACATCGCCCAATAGTACCTACATGAAAAAAACTGACAAAAATTTTGGCTAACTATTGATATTTAATATTTATTACATGTTTTTTCTTATATTTTGTTTTAAATCGATTAAGTAATGTTTCTTTGCTCCTCTGAAAAATTTAGATTTTGCAAATATATAATTTTGCAATGGAAACAACGATACTATGAGTTATTTATAAAAAAATTCTCACTAATAACTTTAATTACCTGTTGTCTATCAACAATATCCATTTAAGGAACTGAAAATTAATCGAAATTTTTAAACGATTAAGTAATATGGCTAATAATGGATGCGTTCTCTTTGATAAACTTAAAAAATCCAAGACAAAAATAAAATAAATGAAAATCAGTTTTTTTATTGATTAAATTAAAATATATATAGCCCACAAAATCAGTGATGTATTTTATTTGTACAGACGTAAAGAGGGTGCCGAGAGAAGTGGTCAAAAAAGTAAATACTTTGAAAATTTATGTAAAATAAACTTTATAATCTTATTAAAGTATTTAGAGTTTACAGCTAGAAGTATGCTTTTAGAAGATTGTTTTATAAACTAAATTTTAAACTTTAGAAGGTGATCCGATTTTATCCGTATTCTGTCAGTTAATTGTTTTGCATTAATAAGAAATTTTATGTTTTGAATAATTGCGTATACTATAATTTTAATTGTAAATTAAAAATATTATGAAATTATCAAATAACCTTACCAAAGTTGTATTTATTAGGAATGGCTGATTCAAATTTTCATTATTTATCTAGTAATTCAGATTTTAAAAAACGTGGGTGAATAATGTATGACCTATACCTGAGGTTGGCGACATGTAGCTCTTTGGGCAATTCGTGTGGCTCTTTTTTGCCAAATTCACCATTTTACAAAAAATTGCAAAATTTACAATTTTGATTTTTTTCCAATTGTTATGTGCATATTATTTTGTAGGTTGGATGGATTAGATCCATCATCTATATAGACTTAGAGTAAGGATCCATGATTCATTTCGGGGAATTGCATAAATTGCATTTATTCTAAATCCACTCATTACAAAAGTTGACAATCTTTTTTAATATTTTCAATCCATTTATGGAAACTAACAGGCCTTGTATCGAACCGTTTATTTCATAATAAAAAAACATTTGGCTTAAAAGGCCACCCCTACACCAGGATCGGTCAGTAATATCAAGATCCTCCACTACATTTATAATTTCAACAATAAAAAAGAAACCTTTAAATATTTTCATTACTTTTATTCAGTAAATCTTCTTCACTTAATAAATTAAAAATTCATAATAAAATACAATTAATTAATTTAAATAAGTCATATAAAAATTTTTTTGACTCTCCAAAGAATTATAAGCAGTTTTTCTACTCACATTTGTCTCTTTTGGTCCAAGAGGTTGCCGACCCCTGACCTATACAAATCATTAAATATATTTTTAGGCCAAAGCATGTTCGTAAAATATTTTCCATTCAAATAAACACAAACCTAGTACTATTTTTTAAATTACTTACCGAGTAACTAAAATGAACAGTCTGTACACTATAAACTAATTAGGCATTATTTTTTCCACACAGAGATTAGAGGAAAAGGCTTCACTGACCCTTTTCCCGCTTCTAAACATGACCATTAAAGGTTAATTTTTAATGGAACCCTTTGTTAATATATGATGGCACAACAAATATTGTAGGTATACAACTTAATAATGTGAGGCCATTCATGCAGTGTGGTTGGACTCGGCGTAGATGAATACATTATTGAGCAACATAAAATCTTCTGAATAATTTAATTTAATTACTATATTAGAAGGTAGTAAATAGTATTAACATTATATCGTTTTAACAATACAGACAAGTAACGCTGGACTTTTTTCAGTTTTAATTTGTATTTAGAACTAATTGGTTACAAATTATTATCGTATTACTCACAATTACGCACTTCAATAAACAGAATTAAAACTCAAATGCTTCCTTTCTTTGAGCGACATTGCAATACATGCCAGGTACTTACTAGTATTTAATATATTTCTTCACCAAATTTGAATTATTGAGATTTTGTACACTTCCATGTATTTGTACAAAATCTCAATAATTCAAATTTGATATTGAAATTTCATCAAGCACCCTCAGTCGATGTCATAAACTATATTTCTTCACATTGTCATATTTGATTATAAGCTTAAAATTGAGTTAAATTTTTTTTAATGAATCTATTATGAACCAATTTGTTAAATTTTCAATCTTTTAAGATAAATAGTTTACTCACTTTAGTAAAAAACCGTTGAAATTGAACAGTCCAAGATTTTTAAATCTTTACAGAAACACAAAAAATATAAAATGAGTTTTTAGAGGAAAAGAAAGCTATGTTTCATTTTAATTATTCATTAAAAACCACTCAAAACTTTTTGTTTTGTTTAAGTATATGCAGGTGTTTTAAAAAGTAAAATTTCTTTTTCTCACTGACTACTTTCCATTTAAACATAAATATTGTACTTACCGTAACTCCAGATCTTCCTAAAAAAGGATTTTAAATAAGTGCCGCTTACAGAAAACCTACTTAGTTGAACTGTATGAAAAAGCCTTCGTGAAAATACGAGGTAGATTCTTCTAAAATATTAACCTGGTGTATGCTTTGCTTTTTTGAATCGCTTTTACTCAGAGTTCGTCAATGTGACATTTTTTTGGAAATAAATATAAAAAACACATGGACGAATTTATAAACGTGAAATATTATCCGTAAAACTGAAGGTCACAGATTAAACTGAGGCACTGCAGCATTTTTTCAGTGCTTTTGGCACCCTTTCACATACTGAACAATATTTCCCGCTTATTCGAAACAGAAATATAGTGAAAGTTATTTTTAAATTAGTTTTTTGTATTAAAATTTACAGTCTGTAAATAATGTTTATGGAGGAAATTCACGTCGGTACAATAATGCCATTTTTTATACGATAGCCTAAGCTCGCATCGCTTATGTATAGTGGCACCTGGTTCAAATTTCTAGATAAAGTAAGCATTTTTTAATTATTCATAACAAGAGGTAATTATAAAAAACTACTGTCAAAATAGTACATTACAAATACTTTAACTATCAATAAAAGATAAAAAATGAAGTTATTGGTAATCATTTCTTTTGTGTTTTTTACATGAAGCATAACTATGAACCGTCTACTTTTTAAATGGAATACAAACATACAGACGTTACACGTCGATTTCAATGAAGTATATGTGTTTACAGGTATTTTTGAAAAATCTCTTAAAAATCATTTAACATAATTATGTATCACGTCCCATTAATTATTTTTTTTTAATAATCTATATTATATTCTGTCAACTATTATAGCTGTGTAATCATCAGTTTTGCAGAAATCAGGCGCAATTAACGATTACATCATGAACGCTGTTAATTTCTTGTTTCATTGCCAATACTACACATATTTTAAATCCCTTGTGAAAAAAAAAACAATCGATTGAAAACATAATATTTAAAACCACAACAAATCTCAAGAATAAACCAAGTAATTTTATAACTATGTGGATTAATTGAACGTAAAAATACATTCTTTTTTCTTACTATTTTAACTATAAAAATAAATATCTCTTTTCAAAACTATAACAAGCTTTCAAAAGCCCATTTAAAGGTGTATGTTTCACCTCAGTGATACTCAAATATTTATGCTAGCATAATACGCTAGATTCGGTAGATCAATAATATCACGGAACCTTTTTTCACTTGATGAATAATTAAATAGTATAAGAGGGATGTGATTTATAACTTAACAGTATAACTATTATTAAGTTTATCTAATACGAGGAAGAAACGCTGAATAAAATATTTATGGTGACTTACTTACATTATCTTTTGAATTCTATAAATAAATTTGAGATTTTGGATCAATTATCCTTTTTGGAGGAAAAAGATTTTTATACGAACCTTCAACATGCATAATGTTTATTAAGTTTTAGTGAAAGGGTTGTGAGGATAACGTCAAAAGGTAACTGGGTATTGCATTCAACATTTTTGTTCAAATCTTATTTATCTAAGACATATTTTCAAAGATGCCGCGAACAAACTGATAACGGATAATTTTAAAACTTTGTGTGATTCTTTAACTGTCTCACTTCAAAGACAGAAGATAATAAATGAGGTTAGCTATGGCACCTGTTTCATGCAAATGTAAGAGTAAGGATTTATTAGATCATAGACATTCATAGGGTTGACATAAATTCATATATTGATTCAATATTCGATTTTAAAATAAGCACTGGTACAGTATTACCAAAATTACCTGGCCTCCGGAGAATTTGGAATTAGAAATGTCAGACTAGAATAAATTTCTCCAATTGCCATAGTATGCAAAATAAATGTCTTGTCTACTTTTAATAACCTTCGCTAAAATATCAGTTTTGGAATTTATTGAAATTTACGTTAGGAATTAACGCAACGATGGCACCCTTACTAGAGGCCAAATGAAATTGGTACATCTATAGTATAGTTATGATGTTCGAATGTGATATTTTTGAGTAGGATGTGAAAATCTTGTGTAAGTTCATGCCATTCTTATTATAATTGACATAAATGTCAAAAAATATGAATAATCTTAATTTTGAATACTTTTTTTTGAATTACCTATTTCAAAAAAGGAATTTAATTTTCACATCGATTTTAAATTAGAAACGGTAGGACAAGTTTTATGTAATTTGATCGTAACATTTTGTCTACCAATAATATTATATTTCAAAACAAAAAGTACATGATATGTGCATGAGTTCTTCATTTTTATTTCATGTGGAGGGTTCATGTTTGACCTCCCATTATCTCTGAAGCGTAGAGTGTTTAGCCAATTTATACTTCCTGATCTAACGTGTGGGTGCAAAGCTTATACGTATCAAATACGTTCAAAGTTTCTTTTTGCGCTATGAAATATGCATAATGGACATAACATGTAAGAATGTTATACGAAATAAATAAGGAAGAGAGCAAACAAGAATGCCACAATAACTTACGACAAACCTGTAAAGAAATATTTACTGTTCCCATGAAGACGGATATTCTCTAGAGAAATTACATCATCTAATTGTATAAAGGACATATTAATAAAACTTAAAAGGATCAAAAGCTTGCTAGACTGTATAGATTTTTACGTCCGTGTCTGCGTATGTATGTTAATAATTACAAAGTATATCATTTAATTGATTCACGAATTAAACAGGACTTTACATGTCATCAAATAAATTATACATAAACGATATTAAATAATCTACAATTAAATCGGTCTTGATCATTATAAACATGTGGATTTAGTGCAAAAAAAAATTGTGTTTAATTAACAAAATATAATGCCTTTCCATCAAAAACTGATAGTTGACACTTTGTCAAATGAGATTCATTCTGAAACACTAGACATCAATCAGTGCATGAATTTCGATTACAACAGTAAATGTATGATTATAATAATGTGCTTTTCTATAAGAAACAAATTGACATTCTAAAGAATTATACAAATTCTATCCAAAAAATAAGTATTAACACAATGAACAATGATTTTTGGAAGCGAAGAATCATTCCGAACAAGATATTATATTCTATACAAACGTTTATATATATTTTATGAAAGGTAAAATGCGTTTCCCTGAACATAATACAATTTGTAAATCTGAAATCATCCGTGTATGATGGATTGATAGGGTCAAAGAACAGTGCAAGTTCACAGCTCTTCCTTTTATAAAAAATATTAAGGAAGGAAAGATACATCATTTATATTGTCAAGAATAAATGATGATGTAAAATATATAATAAATATTGTTGCAAACAATGTATACGCTAAGTGATGATTTATTCTGTATATATTTTTAAAACACGTTTGTAATGTGGTACAGATAGGGTCATTTCAGCAGTGGTCGGCCAGTTAAGTGACAGATGTACTTTCAAAAAGGATGTTGAGTCAATGTATGATAAATACACATTTTTTTTCGCTGTTATTCCATTAAACAGGGATTAAGTAATGTAACCAACTAATAATAAAACAGTTAATATTGTACCAAGCATAAAATAATAGAATTTTACAAAAATATACCAATTAAGACGGTGGTCGGCCCCGAAAATCCAATGGTCGACCTTTCGTTGCCCAATGTTCGGCCATCACTATGAAACTTCATAAATATCGCGAACAAATTTACTGAGAGTAGACGGAACAATAAAAAACAAAATGATGCAAAGCATGACAATATAAAGTATAAATTTGTCAAAGCTTGCTTATTGCATCATATAAGTCAGTAAAGTGCAAATATACATTGGCAAGTGGCAAGTGGCAAGATTACCTACACAAATTTAAAAAAACTGTTTTTTTAATGTATCCACTATTATTTTAGTTTTAATCTCAAAAGGCTGACTACTGACGATGGCTGACTTCAGGAACACTCGCCCTACTATGCCGATATTAAAGCCGATATAATTTCATCAATTTTATGACGTTTATTATTTTACTGCACTGCTTTTACCGTTAATTTAAAAATAAATTCATTTGCATTTCATGGTTTTTCTTGAATATGTGTAACATCAGTATTGAAAACCAGTCGCTATTTACAAACTAGGTTTCTTTAAATTTCTAAATAAAAAGTGAAATCAAGCAATTTTCTCGTGTCACTTAAGAAACGGGTACCGTTTTTAAAAAATATTGCTAAATAGGTTCAATAATCTTAATCGATTAATGGTTGGTCATCGTTTATTTTTCTTAATTCTTTTCTCTCCAAAAATGTGGAAGTCACTTCAAAGCACAAAACACAACGTGAAAAGGTCACTTTAAAAACACTCAAAAATGTTTTTCCGCTTTTAGAATAATTATCCAAAGAATATTTTATAATTTGTTGATCCTCAATACGTTTTATGAATGCGAAGCGGCGATGAAAACTAAAGTTTCATTTAATATTAATACATTTCAAATAAATTTATTATTTACCAGGCAAAGTATAATCATTTTTAATTGTTCTGTTTCTTTAATGTTAATTTTTAATGAAGAAATCAAGCACACTTCGGCACAAAAACTCGTTAAGCATATTTCAGACCAAATTTAGTACCCGAACCACAGTTTGAAAGTCCATTATGTTAGAAGGCTTATTTGCATAAGGCGCTTTCTGTTGTTTCAGTTAATAAAAAGTTATTAGAATCCGAGTAGCCTTTGGATGGCGTTAAAATAACTGAACCGTTATATAAAGAAAGAAATTAACATACAAAAGGCCTTATTGTTCTTCCTTTGTAGATCCAGTGCTCTTATCTCGGTAAGCACAGTAATTTAATCACACATAGTTAGGAAGAAAAAATACCAAAATTCCGTGTTCTTTAAGTATGGTTTATATTGAATGAGACATTTCACACATTTCGTTCACTTTCCACCATTGCTAAAATCGTATTATTACATTTCATTAATTAAAAATGTTCACTAAAAGACTGGGTTCGCTTAGCCAAAAAGCAGTTTTTACTGATTTCATTTAAAACATGGTTGCATAAGATAATATTAATAAAACATCTTGGTTCCAAACCATGAGATAAAATTAATGACAAAAGCAACGTACAAGGCAATTAAGATACTTTGTCGTTAACTATAAGCTTTACCATATTATTATTTTTTAATCTTGTAGCTTATTAAATTAGAAAATTTTCGAATCTTCAAAGTATGATTTTGATTTGACAAAATTTTCCTATAATGTTTATCGATAGTAAGGCTTTAAAATTCGGTATAAATGTATTTTTATGGATTGGCGGTCAACTAATCGTAATACCAATTAATAAAATATAGATTTTAACTGTACATTTTTTTCATCATGTATCTCACAGGTTTATTAAAAGTGTGAAAAGCATTCAATCAACCCTAATATTTTTTTGGATAAAACACTTAGTCTAACTAATGGAACTGTTGTTTCAATAACCCCTTCGCATGTTCATTACAGTCAGTAGTTATAGAAAGCTTATATATGTTACAATTTAATTTCAAATAACCCAGTTATATGATGTTGGGATTATGAGATTAACTGAGAGTAATTGCAAAGGAAACTGTATGATTTACTTCATTAATGAAGCTTCGAAGAAAAAATCTAGCTACTTGAAATTTGAATCTTTCAAAATAAAATGTAACTTCGGAAATATATCTATTCAATTGGTATTTTATGAAAAGGGGGTTGCTTATCAAAAACGATCGGGACCCGTGTTTTTTTATTAGAGCGTTACCAGTCTACAACAGCAATCGTTTTACAATTAACCATGGTGATAATAATCAATCGTTTCATAAATAATATTATGAAATAAAATTTCTGCTCCATTAGTGTATATATGTGTAATTGAATAATATTAACTTTCTTTGACACAGCTTTATCTTTAGTTTGCTTTATTTAGTTATCATTTACAATTTTTAACATACACTTGGACCTTATAAAATACTGTTTTGATATAACACGGTTAATGAATTGGGATATATTTTTGTACAACACGCTTTATACAACAAAACTTCAGGTTTTTGTTATATAAAATTATCCTATAAAAGAAATAAGTTTGAAGTTCAAGAGGGAACAGATCTTGGCACCTTATCACGAAATATGTAAAGGTTTATACACTAAAAGCAAACAATCGCTTATTACAGATTTTTTGAAGACTAAATTCAATGGTCCTCCGACAACGAAAACTCACAACCGAATTTGAAACATAGAATTTTAAATGATACCGATGATTAATGAATGATCTATTATATCTTATTAAAGTTTCTTTCAATACATACGTAAATGTTCATTTTTTCGATTGTTTATTTAAAAAAAATAATATTAACAAACTTTGATATTTTTTTGGAACGCATACCCTAATTTTGTATGAACTTCAAACCTCGTATAACACGCTTTTGTGGAACCATATGAACTATTAAATTACTGATAAATTTTAGTTTACTCATTAAAATATAAATTGTATATTTAAACTTGATATTTACTCGTTTTAAAACAATGTTTTTATTTTTGAGTATGTAATTTATATTTAATTAAATATGTATAACGAAATGTAATGTACGCAATTGATTTTAGTAACAAGTAAATATAATAAGTTAAAATTAAATCTTTCAAAATGTATTACATTTTGTTTTTCAGAAGAAATAGATTTGAGAAGTAGAATGAAACGAATATTACATTTTTTAGCGAATGCCTAAGTGTGGCATATCAATTTAATTTATATTTAATAGGAAATTGATATTTTTATCGAATGTTTTATACGTAAATTTCAATAGGTTCATATCGTCACTTCATACGTGTGTTTCTTTGACTAATATTTAACAAAGCCTGACTAATAAATAATAAAACTTTAAAATGATTTTATTTGTATAATATTAAAATATGGGCACATAATCTCGGTACACATTTTTAACATTACGTTTTACTAGCTTAAAGTTTGTAGAATTCAGGAAAATTGTTTCACAACTTTCATCATTTTTCTGTCAAAAAATTGAACAATAATTTAAATCACGTCGTTTCCTTTACAGACAAATTTTCTATGAATATTTTTTTAGGGAAAATGCAAAATGTAAAAACATATTCTCTAAAATGTCTTGAATAAAATTTTCCACCAACGTGGTTTTAAAAACAAGGTCTCGAGGGAAATACGAGAATTAATAAATGTTTCTTTCATATTTTAGATAAAACCATTATTCTTGTCAAATGCAGTATTCACTGTTACTATTTTTTGTACAAAATTGGATTTGTATAATACGTATATTCCAAAATAATATTACAAAAAAAAATCACTAAAAACTGTAGAATATAAAGTAGGCATGAACAAATCATGTATAAGAACATGGCGAAGTTTCGCTTATTTCAGCTTACTAGATTAACACAACTAATTTTCATAAAATAGAAAGAAAACACAAATGTTGAATATAAATTATGTACACACTATTTTTTGTATTTTTTTTTAATCCATTCTATCATGAATAATTTTTTTTTATTGTATTTCACAACTATGAATAATTTTATGAATAATATCAACTAAGATTATTTCTATAGTGTTGTCGTATTTTTGTCCCTAAAAGCAGGACCGGTGAAAAGTTGAAAAACCTAGACAAAGTCATTACGCATGAATACAAAAATGTATTTTGTCTACATTTTAGCTACATCAGAATCCACCTTCTATTCCGCAATGCACTAGTGGCAAGCCGCAGACGCTGGCAAATATTTAAATACAAGCTGAAACGAAAACCGCAACTGAACCGATATATTTTTTTTTTTCCAAACCGAAACGAAAAAATTAACGGTTTGGGTCACTGATTTAAAGTTACTTTTGAAAAACTAATAAAATGTGAAACTATTCATAAATTATAAAAAAAATTGCCTCCTCAAAGAACTATCATTCGTAAATTTTCAATGTTTTTTTTTATTGCAACAACTCAACTGAGAACATTGTTGAGCGTTTAATTACATCGTTGGGTATGTGTAACGAAAACAGTTTTTCAGTTTTTTAAGGGATAGGTATTTAGTGTGATAATGTGGAATGTTGCTTGAACAATACCTCTTTTTTGTGAAAACTGAACAAAAAAAATACACCAGATCGTATTATCGCTGACATTTTCAATTTCTTTTCTATATGGCTTACATTCCTCTGTTGGATTTTGTCATACCCTATGTCTCTACTACTTTGGCCTCTTTCGCCGCAGTCTTGACGCATATATCGTGAAAAGATTTTTTTATATTTCAGCGAAAGTGTATAAATAGGACTAAAGTTGAATATTCTGACACTTTCCATACACTCAATTTCGTGAACACATGAATAGTCAATATGTTTTTACATTTGAATCTTGTTTGTATTTATAGGTCAAAGATGTCTCTATTGTGCGTTTGTTTGTGTTCCGAAACTTTCTATGAATAAAATTTAACTACGATATAAAAATATATATTCGACGCATGAAAAAGGCAATTGGTTATTTTATATATTGTTTTTGTATTTGTCTTGAAAATATTCCTCTTGCTATTTATGTCATAAGTATTTGAATGCAAAAACTCAAGATGTAAATAGTACTTTTATTCATCTGTGGATGCCGTCGATGAAATTTGAAATCGAAACCAATTGATAGAGGAAAAATCAAAACCCTAATTAAAACACAAACTAAACTAAAAGTATGACAGGATATAAAAGCCATGGTACACGATATTTCAAAAATTTTACGTCACAAAAGATAAGATTGATGAAAATTTTTAATGTCACTGCAGATCAAATCGAAGAGAAGAGGTAACACAAGCACCTATGCTCGAGATATCAAAGGTTAAATTGAAACAAATATAATATAGGCCTTATCGGGACTTAAACCCAGATCCATTTTATTGCTAGAGTATAGCTTTTACTGCTAGGTCATAGATGCTAAATATGATACTACTGGTCCATTTTTGAAAGAATTTATTCAACTTATCATGCGCTGAAACAAATTGGGCAGAAGAGGCTGAGGTGTAAACTTCCTGTTTAAGAGATGTCTTGCGATTAAATATTTTTTTTTATTAATATAGTTTTTAAAATTTAATAATAACTGGTATGTTATAAAAAAAGATTTTCTATTGTTATTTTAATTGTAATAAATAGTTTTTAATACGATCTTGTATATTTGAATGAAAAATTCTCTTTTTAAGAAAGGTTAATAGTTTATTTAAATATACTGCTGAAATTTATCGTTTATGCTTTTCGCCACTTAAAATAAAAGGCTTGAGTTAAAAAAAAATAGAGATAAATTTACCAGGACATTAATTTGACATCATTGCTGTAACAGCAGCGATTTTAAATCTGAAAAACAAACGCGAAGACTCTACTAAGCATCTTTAATTAATAGTATTGTCCTACAAAAAAGCTTTCCCTTTCAAACGGAAAGCTATTTTTATTTCTCCTGAAGGATGGGAAAGTATTAAAGAATTCTAGTGGAAATTCACAAAAAAATCTTACGCCGTCCTTTAGAGCATCGTGTTTAAATAAAATTATTCATTCTCTGCCTTTCCACGACAAGGGTTTGTTGCCTCACCTTTTACAAGACGGAAAAAGATGTAACCGTATTTTCTTTCACGGGAAGAGTCCCGTAAAAGTAGGCTTGGATTCTAGAAAACACATTTTCTTTAAACCTCAACAGGATTAACCTAAAACTCAGGGCAAAATGGTAGAAACTGAAAGGAAAAGGCACTCTTATTTTTATTAATTAATACTGTTTTGAGAGAAAGCATTGAGAAGAAAGACTTCTGTTGGTCACAAAATTTTGAAAAAAAATATTTTTAAAACCTCCCAATATCGAGAAAATATCCGATGTTAATTCCAAACTTAACTCTCAATTCAATAGGTCGAGATTTACTTTTAATATAAAATACATTAATTAAATAAATGTGTTATTATGAGTATGCAGTCCTTTTTTAAAAAAAAACACCCATCCAACTGTAGCGTCACACGAAATATTAAAAATAATAAAGCACTGAATCTTTCCACATTGATTTTATTTTACTTTTATTAATTTTTCAGAATCTGTACAATAATCAATATTCACGTTGTATATCAATTGTCAGTTATTATTATAACTGGTTTCATTTTACATTGGGCATAACAAAAAACTATTTACATTAATTTAAGACATCGACTGAGGGTGTTTCATGGAATTTCAATATAAAAATTGAGTTGATAAAATTTTTTACATTTTATTTATTTCGTCACTGACCACCGGGAGATGCCGAAAGGCAATATACCTGGGTCGTCATATAACTTCAGAAGTTTTAATGGATATTAGCCTTCAGGTATAATCATGAAAGGATGTCAAGTTAAAACCATTATTTTTAAACTACGAGTTTCCGAAGCTTAAATAAATCTTCACTAAATAGAACTGTATGATGGCAGATTTTGGACTAGACCAAAAACTCTTGTTTCTAGTGCAAAACGGAAAATAACATATAAATCTAAATATATAATCTTATTTATAGAAACTATCAACGTTTTGGTACTGCACGTCATACGATGAAATATGATGATGATACTTGAACGGAAACAGCGTATCGTCATGAAATCTTCAAAAAATTAATATACTTTAAAAAATGCGGCACAAAAAAAAAACTATATGTTATTGATAATAAATGTAGAAGACGATTACTATATTACATTATAAATTTTAATATAAATTCATCATGTACTTCATATATATCATATATTATATATGTAAGAAAAGTTAAGCTTCAACATAAAAAGAATATCTGCCTAATGGTTTCCGTAAAATCTTCCCCTCAGACGATAAAATCTAAAAGCATCACGATTTCATCACTGTATTGTTCTTTTCCATTATGAATTGAGTGTACTCGCTCTTAGTTTTATTGACATGGTGAATGAAAATATTTTCAAATAAATTTCATCAAAGCTGATCAATATTTATTCAAGATATTTGATATTTGATCAAGTTTTTTACGAATAATCTTAAAGTATTCTTTTTACTGAGACAATGATTCTGTAACACACTTTTAAAAAAATATTATAATGCTACTAATTTTCAATGAAAAATTCTCCTTCAAATATGCAATACTAATATTTTTTAAGGATTCTAACGATATACATATTATTTAGTCTGAATCCTCTCGAAGAAACGATACACACATCGAACCTTATTACACAATAAGCTGAGTAATTAAGAATTTTATTTTGATGTTTTTATATTTCTTATTAGTTATTTCACTTAATCCACTTCTGCTTCCAATATTCAGCATATTGGCTTCTGGTGGATTATCTAAATACGAGCCTTTTGAGTTGTAAAGCAGTCGTTAGATTTGTTTTTCTGATCTGGGTTTGGAAAGTATTAGCAGGTTACTAATCACACTTTTATATCCCGTTTTTAACATCGGATAGAGGATCATAGTTCATGAATAAAATTATTACATACATTCTTTATTTTAATGAAAATCTAAAAAAATAATCCATAAATGCTTCATCTGGATTATTTAATAATATAAAATAATCATCTATTCAAAATAACAACAATTTATAATGAGGCATATTTAATACTGTCAAAGTAATAACTTGTTCTCTTGGAGTTATCGTTGGCGCTAGATTAGCTACCAAATTGCAATACGTCTAATTATCCCGGGCAATTTGTTTCAGATCTCTATCGCTTTGGACGTTAAGCCACTTACAGGGGTTGCTTATCCAAGGGATACTTCTTCTCCCAACTGCCCTTGCTTTCGTGAGGAGTTGAAATATGATATATCCCTGAGTTAATGCGGCGTTAAGCAACTTTTATTTTATCATCATATTCTTATTACTTATTTTGGCTTATTGCTTGGTCGTAAGACATCTTTACCGTGATTTTTAAATCGTTACGTTCCCAATATTTAGCTCATGGACATCTAATAGAGCATCTCAACACAATTGGTTTTTTGAGAACTGGTTTTTATTGTAAATTATATTCACCAACGAATGAATAAATCGTGACGTGGGTTTCCAATCTTGGGATACCGGTCAATTATTCAATCCCGTAATTGTCTTAATATCAATCCCGGGATTTTCGGATTCACTATAAATGCTAAAAAATAATTCATGTGTCAAATTAAAACTTCCTGATTAACTACAACGTGTACCTCGGTCTTTTCATGTAATTATTTTTTATAATACTTATATAATCAATGTAAATGTATTGTGGTCTCCCTCCTTCTCATATTTCATAACAGTCGTTCTCAACCAATTTGAAATGAAGGATAAATTAGAACCGCTTCTTAAATGAATGTAGGACATTATTGTCAAGTCGAATTGAAGCGCATGTCCTCTTTTTAAGATACCATCTGGTAAAACGTACACTAATAATGTTCATCTGATCAAAATCAATAAACAAAAAACATTCCAATTCCCAAAAAAAATTAATCATATATATACGTTTCAATTGAAGCAATAAACGACACATATTAAATTTTAAATGTACCATTTAACACATGTAATTACACTTAATGAACAAACCCGGGATCATAAAAAGGGTCCGGGATTGGATACCCTAATCGTGACACAGTGCTTGTCAAACAATTTTAAAACATATTGGGAATTTTCGCTGACAGTTTTTGAGATTATTACTACACTATGATAAAAACTTTTAATAAAAGAAATATATTATGTAATGTTAGTCAACATGGGGAGATGATCAATTTTATCAATTAGTCCTGAATAAGGCCAAACCCTCGCAAATAGTTTCAAACGATGACATTAATACATGTAACGTGCATGTTGTTTTATAAAACATTCGACGGTTCTGAGAAAAATAACAATATGTTACAAAAATGCCAAATCAAGTCAGTAAGTGGCCTGTCCAAAATATAACTGAAAGATTTATTTTTCTCATTCCGAAAATTTTAATGTTTGTTTCCGTGTTCAATACACTATCCATTATGCCAAATTTTAAGAGCTGTGTCAGTTTCTTTAGCCAAATACAAAATAAAATAATCAGATACTCATTTTAATTTCTCTAGAAGTATTCAATGCTGCTGTTAAGAACAGACATATTGATTGTTAGATATTTATCATGGTGCGATCCTTTTGTTATAGCAAGACAAATCACGATAAGATTGAATGGGAGTGAAAAGAAGTACAAACAAACAATTGTTGGTTTATACCTCAAAGCTGTTGTCTTGAAATCGGTTAGCGTTAGAGAGCTTTTATTTGTTCTAGAGGTTACATTCCAAAGCTTCCGTAAGACACGCAACCGGGAAAACTTGCACGTGATTTCCACAAATAAAATTTCTTCCGGCAAAAATAACACCACTTAACACTAGAGTATTTTCTCACAGTTTCACTAAATGTCTGATAATTATTTATAATATCCCTGAAACGAGTTGGATTTCATCTTAAGTATTTTTTAATATAAACATATGTTGACAATGCCATAAAAACACACACTTTACATAACTTATCTTACATATAAATATTTTTTTCGTATCTGAAAAAGAAATTCATCTTACACGAGTAATTCATTTTTGAGTATATGGTAAACTTCAGAGATAGCGCTTGTTTTAATATAATTCAGATATTATTTAAAAAAAAAACAAATATGTTATTTAAGTTCGCCCAGTTCGATAGAACTCGCTGTCAAAATCAAATATCTATTTAATATGTTGTTGATTGTACATGCATGATAACTGTGTTTTGATTAACCCAAATGCAAGTAAATTTGATTATGAATCTACAAAAATCTAAATTAAATAGTGGACGCTAAAGAATTATTTTTTAGACACATTTTATTTGATCACAGCAGAGAGCTAAGTTGGCATTTTAATTATATTCAAAAAAATCCGTGACTAAAACTTGTTATTGTAATTTTATCACACCACTCTGAATAGAAAAAATATGATCTACCAATGCTACCTGACTTCAAATCACGGCACATGGCAGTCCACATAAGGAACACGTCAACACTGGAGACGCTTTACACACAATGCTGAGACTAACAGTTGTCCTCGCTTGGAAACGAGCATCATTTTGAATGCATACAATACAATCATGTTGATAGTCTTTTTTAAGATTGAGATTCATGGCACCTAATGAAACTGCGGGATAGATATTTTCTTAAACATATTTGAAAACAAGGTTTTTTGATTTTCATAAATTTTTGAGATTTATAAACTTATAATGTGTACAATTAAGGGTGACGACTGAACTGACTTTAACACGAACTGTGGGTGTGTTTCGAAAAGAATGTCGCTTGTCTTTCCCAGAGAATATTGCAGGCACAGTACGGTGAATGTATGATTCGAGAGAGGTCTTCATGAGTTATTTTTGAAAACATTTAAATAAATAAGCTCTTAGTCTATCAATTCTTAGTGAAAAATATTTATTTACAAAAATAAAACAATGGCAAAAACTCTTGTTTCTTATAATAGAATGTGCTATGAGTGAGAAAATTAATTTAGCAATCGTAATCTACTAACTTCAGTTTATATAACTCATTAAATAAAATATAAATTCAATGAAACCGTTAAGTATTGCATTATAAATTAAAATTGCGTAATGAGTACTATAATTTGTGTTTTAGTAAAGCATTAAAGAAAAAGATTTAATTATTTATACAAAGCACCACCAAAATTCACCTGCTCGGCTTACAAAATATTCCATTGGAAATAAAAATAAATCTCTCCTACCTATAATGAGCCTTAGTAAGCTTGCCACGAGCAAGTTGAGGTCCACAGAATGACCCATTGCGACAGTATCACGTGCTCGCTAATGTTGTTTCCTTGCCAGCACTCCTCTCTTGCATTTCATATTTACGTAACCAAGATAAAAATTCAACGTGACTTTTTTAAACTGTTAATATATGCAAGTTTGTTTGTATCACAATTCGCAGAAAGTTTCAGTCACTTTATATTTAATCCAATTACAATTTACTTTATTTTGAAAAGTGCATCACCGCTTTTAGCCACAATCATCACTTTCTTCTTGCACTGTGGAGTTCTTGTGTTGAAATTTTCGCCATCAACTAATCTCTTTCATACCTGGAAAATTAAAAACAATATAAGTGACTTTATAAAAACGAACAAATTATATTATATAGTTAAAACAATGAGTATAGGTAAATATATGGTATATGGACACCAAACATCACAACAGTTGTCGTTTTTAGGAACAACTGGATTCGGTCGCTCTTCTACTTTTTTCTGAGAATATCATGATACAAAAACAAGACACCAAAAGACTGGTAGTTAGGTAATCTCTCCTCCTAAGTACCTTTTTAAGGATCGAATAAATAAGAGGGATGTTCTCGGACACAAATCCGTCAATTTATGAAATCGTTCGTTCGCATATTAGAACTCGTAGCCATTACAATTGAATTTGACAAACGTCTAAGATCGTCGATCACTCAGTAATAGGACTAACATTGTATTATATTATACGTTTCAGTTTATTTTAAAATATATAACAAAAACTTTTTTACTTATTTCTTTTGTCAACCTCAAAAATTTCCGAATAACAATTCATTTTTTTGTATCTGATTTCTTTCAAAACTATACGAAAAGACGCAGATAAAAAACCAAAGATAATAATATTTTACAAAAAAACATCCAATTTGACATTGAATAGTGTTAAGCTCTAGTGTACAGAACTCATTCAAACATGTAATATTCCATCAAACTTTCATATCAATTCCATATTTAAAATATCATTAACACTGGAATACTATTTAAATGATACCAAATAATGATAAAACTAATCATAAACATTTTTATTACTGATATTTCTGCGTTTGCCAGTACGCATGGGTTAAAAGATGGCTGAATATTAAATAAATAAAATTGATTGAACAGTATATTGATCCAAATACAAACGGGGTATTATATATAAAATTTTATGAAGCAAAGGTAAAATAAAAGGTGAAATATTTTCCATTATTTTGGATATTTACAAAAATTTTAATATTCCAAACAGCGTTCCTAATTTATGAGCTACGCTATTCATGAAAGAAAGGAGAAGAATAAGTTTAATAATCTACACTAAAGTAAATTTTTCACGAAACATTGTCCAATTTATAAGAAACAGAATAAATATTCAGAAAAAATATAAGACGCTAGATTTCACACAAAAAAGCAATGTCACCTTTTCCTTGTTTAGATAGAAATTTTCGGAATTTGATCCGCTTTTAATAATCTAACGCTGAAAGGAAAAATGTGTGAGACTGGGAGCTTTCGTTGCTTGAAAATGAAAAAGAAATTTTGTATAATACGCATAGGCATCTTCTAAAAAATTGAATAATTATTCATTATACATTGCCATCTTTTGATATTTAATATTTATTATATGTTTAGAAATTTCTACTTTATATATATTTTTCTTTCTACGGAATCACACAATTACTCAAAGCCCGTTTGGATATTTTACAAAGTGTCATTATTGAAATTTTCTAACGGATATTTGAATACTAAGTTTCTTTGTGAACACTTTGAAATTCGTAAATAATTAAAATTGTTACAGTTTCCTATACTGGTTATACATTATATATCTATATATATTCGTACTGAACATCACAATTCTTTTTAATCAAACTTTCTACAAACAGTGCGTTTCCAGTTCTCAAGATTGTAAATTTGAATGTTCGAATAACAGCAAAAGTCATGATCTTATTAGGTAATTATTAAATACAACAAGCGTAAGATTATGTTTATTCAACATGTATGAAACACAATGCAAATCTATTATAATATGATTGAGTGTAACGTTGAAGTTTTGCAATAATAATCAAAACATAGATTTTAAAAAGCATCAAATTCCACAACGTCATTTTAAATATACACTTAATTATAGTTTACACTATTAAGCTATTAAGATTATTGTTATTATCTGAGGTGAAAGCTTTACCGTAATGATCAGATAGTTTTGATTTCAAGTCCCGTCAAGGTCAATATCAAATTTAACTTTTTCAACTTAATATTTGAGATCTTGGGCTCGGATGAAAATATAAATGTGATTGAAAAAATATACGTATCTTGTTCCTTGGCTTTTATTAGCTGTAATTCCAAATATTTCTAATTACATTCTTTAAAATAATTAGAAGGGTTTTAACATTAGTAGCCATCTATTTAAAAGCTAAAGCGATTAGGGTTTGGACCCCCAGGATCCCGGTCATTTCATCAATCCCGTAATCCTCAGATTGCCTTAATATCAATACCGGAATTTCGGGATTCACTGTGAATGTTAAACAGTATTTATATTTCGAAGTAAATACTTTATAAATAACTACAACTCATACTTTTTTATAATACCTACATATACCTGTATTATGTATTTTGGTGTCCTTCCTTCTCATATTTCTTAACTACCATAGGCAGGAACAGATAATTTTGATAACAATATATTTCATTGTTTTTTTTACATCATTTAAAACAAAAATCAATTTCACCTATAAATGGAATCTTTTCAATAAATAAAAAAACGCTTCTTATACCCAAGCAAACATATTCATTCATATTCATTCCAATTCCTATTCATATTCATTCCAATTCAAGCAAAAATGGACACAAATTTTATTTTAAATGTGAAATGACGCTTAATGACAAAAAAATTGTGAATTCCGAAATCGAGGAATCATAAAAGGGGTCTGTGATTGGATACCCTAATAGCGATATATATTGGCAAACTGAATCCAAATAAAATCGGAATCCATAATAGATATCCATTTACAATGAGTAATACAATACAATGTATTGCTTTTATCAATACTTTAGCAAAACTTGTCTGGGCTAGAGCTATCGGACATTGAAGAGTTTATACTGAAGCAGCAATTTAGCATCGGACTGTCGGCATTCAAAATAACGAGTCGCAAAAAGAAAACTACGAAAGCCCAGTAAGCGCTCCCGAGGGTAGCATCTGTGATAGCGTTTGACAGGCTTCTCAACATGGGGGCTGTGCTTTCCGTGGCTATTGTTACAAAAAAACATTTTCTCATTTACATTGTAAACATAGGCTTTTGTTAAAAATCAGTGAGTTTTTTCATTGTTCCGATATTCTAAGGGCAAAGATTTCAAATGACGTCTGAGTATAAACACACATGGTTACTATAAAAATTACTTCAGTGGTTGCTCAATTCCTACCGAAGACTTTACTATTTTTTATAAAATAAAACGTTAACACATTACAGTGAATTTTTAAAGATTTACAACAGAGCGGCTTTTTTTAACTCTTGACTCTTGTTGCAGTCGTCGATTAAAATTGCTGAGTGGCTTTGAGAATATGTCTAATTTTATTTAAGTCTTACTCTCCATATATATTTTTATTTTCGTTTTGACGTACGCAACACAATAAGAGGTTTTTATTCCGGAATTTTACCGTTCGACTAGAACTGGTTTCATTAAACGACTAAACATATTCTACTGACTGAACGAAAACGGTATTGTTTATAATAATTGTGAAATAATTACATGCAACATTATGTTGTTTTTATAAACATAATTTCGCTTTAGTAAAAATGTACAGTTTACACTATTCAGATGACTTGGTATGTTGGATAAATCTATTTAATGAAGAAAACCTTACCCAAAAATGGAATAAAGTCGATTACCTTGTTTAAAAAGTATTTTTTGTAATATTTCATTTCTTTAAACATAATATAAGTGGTCTCAAATAATTATAAATTTTACGAAAAAAATATAAGATCAATATGTTCAAGCTGTGCGAATTCAACACACGCAAAACTTATGTAAAACTGAAGAATTATGTAAAACTAGTCGTTAACCTGTCTATCCTTAAGAATATTATTATAACTCAAAAATTATGGATATGACCTTCCGTCAAGATAAAATTAGACTAACGATTTTTATACCAAGCTTATATAATCATAAAAATAAAATAAAATGAACAGTTTACATCACATTTTTTCATTGTTATTATAAATGATCGATGGCTGAATATTTCTTTTTGGTTTTTTTTACACTGGCTTTGGCAGTTGAATTTATTTAAAACCGCTACATTGAAGGTTCAATTAACAAATTAATATGAGCGAAAAAACAAATGAATTTTTATTACATCTTTCTTTAGTTGAAAAAGGGATTTATATAAGTATTTTTTTTTACTTCACAATTTTTCGCCAGTTTTTTTAGGGGTAAATCGCTTAACGACTCTTTTTTCGTAGAAAGTAAGGACATAAATAAAGGTCTAGGTCAAGACTATGTGTTAGATAATCACTATCGCTCCGCACCGTTTTTAGGATCGGGTGTGTGAGACCTTCGAACTTCAAATTTGAATTATTGAAATTTTGTACATTTCCATGTATTTCGTCACTAAAGACCTGGGTTTCGCCTTTCGGTATCTTCATGCATTCAAGCACACGAATGAATGTCAGTTCGAGTTATAAAATTTCAACAATTCAAATTTGATATTAGAATTCCATCAAGCACCTCAGTTGATATCGTAAATTATAAAATATATACATAAATTAATGAAAGTCACTGTTCTGGGACTCGAGCCCTTGAACAGTGTAACCAAAGAACACAACGTTTAGTGTATAGACAAGTTACAATTTAAAGTTAAAAATATCAACAAAGAAAATTTATTTAAGACATAAAAAAACAATTTGGAAATCACGGCAACCTTTTTTAAATGTCTTTTAAAAGATGTACTGAAAGTTTTTCAATTGGATACCACTGCTGTTTGACGTGTCAACCTTTGAGCATGAATATGTTGGATTCCAGGGTCTCACTATTGAAGACCTGAATCAAAGACTACGTATGACGTTGAGTATTTGCGACGGCTTAAGCCATGGCTACCGGCCACCAGCCAAAACGTCGCTTTGAGAATACAAATCCCTTCCCGAGAACAATAACCCAGTTCGTAAAATCATAGATCGTGGGATTTCTTTTTCTTTTCTATGTCAAGAGACCTAACCCTTTTTTCATGCTACTAAAATGTTTCAACACGCACTTTTCTTATGTACTCTAAATGCTCTTGAAGGACACTTTTTATCTCTAAAATGGTATTTCCTTTTGAAACAGCAAGCGAATAATTCATATGGCAACATTATCTGTTGTAGTTTTTTTAAGAAAAAGACCCGTAACATATAAATAGTACAACATCACATAAACAGTGAACAACACTGAGTGATAGCGATGTCAAATATTTGGTTAAGTAAATATTAAAATACTTGAAAGTTCATATGTTATGGCCAACTTGTCGCCTGAAAAAAAATGTATGTAATCTGGATATGTATACTTTAATATTGTTTACCTTTCATAATATCGATAGACAATAGTACGTTGATGAACCCTTTGTGACCTGTATTGAGAAAATATAGGATCACAGTTTATTATTATCAATGTGAGTGTTACGCAAGTAGAAGGTTTTCACTAAATATAACAACAATTTTAACAAAAATTGAAAGGCTAACTTTTCATGACTTAGTGACAAATAATAATGTTGTGTTTAGTGCAACCATTAGTTTATCAGATTCGGTAAATTAAATTCTTTTTTTATAGGTAAATATAAGATATGACAAACCTTTTTTTACAAATGTCTAGTTGTTATTGTTAGTAAAATTTCAGCACGACACTGTTATCGAAAAACATAATTAAAGAATGAGAAAATGAAATGGAAAATTACAAAATTAAATCTATATAAATACAAGAGCTACTATAATCAAAAAAATACCGTCAATTATTACATTTGTTAGTCTTAGGTGTTTGATTCATCATTATTCAATATATGTGCGTACGATGTATAGATATTATAAAAAACTATTTAATTCTTGTTATATTATTAATTTGCTAATTCGTCTACTTCACTTCTGTGAGGTTATTGATTGAATTGTTTGTCAATTTAATCCATGTTTGACACATTGATGATTTTGAAATTTGTTCACAAAGTTATTTAACTACTTCAATTTATTTTTTTGTAATATCAATCATAGGCACATGTTTATCTCTTTGAGCACATAGAACATCATATTTTAAGAATTCTCTTCGTTAGTCACCAAATAAAGCTATTGTCTTTCAGTTGAATCAACTAAATACATTCTGCCACAATCATGATATATTATGCTAATACATTTTAAACAATTTGCACTTACTCAGAATCAGAAACGAAAAGCTGAATTGCATATAAAAGTAAGTATTTAAAATTCGATAAAATAATATTTCATTCTTTTGGCCACCTACTTTATAAAATGTAAAACTGTTCTTTATTCTAAAAGGCGGGCTTAAATCAATTTGATTTATATGTGAGAGAATTTATTAAGCCGTGAGTGAGCCTTGAATAAAATCATCAGTTAAGGTAAGGTCGTGTAATAGTTTTTTTCGAGCTCACACAGCTATTTCAAAGGGGGAAGGACATCCTTTTTGATGAGTTTCACGTTTTCAAGTAGATAGGTGAAAGCCTCTTGACAAACGCCAGACATTTAAAATCTGATCAGCTTTTCCCATCGTAAGCATAGCAATTTTCCACTTTTACTTTTTATTTTATGTGATACGTGAGAGACATACATTCATACAAATAACATTTTTATTGTTTTCAATACAACTACAACTTTGGCATCTGTGTTACAATTGATAAAAATATTATATCTCATTTTTTGTAAGATACAATAAAAATTTCGCAGCTATAACAAAAACGAAGCATTTGGTAAATATGTTCACTCTCAACGTTAAGTAAATCAACTCCGAATGGAGCATGTTCACAATCATCAGCTACTCAACCTGATCAGATTAAAATAAAGCTTAGAAAAGAGTTGCAGTTAGTTAATTGCTATCTCTACGCCTAGTTTCTAGAAACAGGTAGAGGGTAAATGGGAATCAAACATATTATTCCAAACGTAAATGTCATTGAATTTAAATCATTCAGTATATTGAAAAAATGAAAACTTCCATTCGGGATATGAACTCTTGACCATGATATTGAGTAAGATTAAAGCCCAAATAACTCCTGGATGCGAAAAAAATATTAACTATGTGTAAAAGAAATCTTAAATTTTCTCAATCTTTTAAACGCTTTAGTAATTTCCCGCTTTAGGTTTTTTATACTTTTCTTATTACTTTAGCAAGCGGTGTTAGTTTTAATTTCTATAAGATACCCTGCTACTACCCAAAATTAATGGTATGTAATCAGTGATACTCTGTCTTACCATTTCGACTTTTATCTTACAAATTCGACTTTTAAGGGGTAAATTACACTCAGAATATCGTGTACCCTAATCCAATTCTGCTTACTCTTACTTTATAGGTCAGGACTAACAAACATTAATTTTCTACCAAGCTCTAGAAAACATTGTGTCTAATATTTGTTGATTTTTTAATTACCGTTGAATACATCTGGTCCATAAATTATTCTTAAATACGCAAAACACGACTCATACTCACGGTTACACAGCAAGTGAAATAAAAATTTATGATTTATAATTTAAGTGAAGCATTATTTGTATTATATTAACTAAATACAGTTTAATTTAGTGGTTTTTTCCTTATGAGTCATGGCATAAAATTAGATTGATTGACATGTATAGTGTGTCGCGAAATATTTTCAACAATATTTTTTATGATAATTACAGACTATACACATTTTATTTAACAAATAAATTTATTTTTTGTTAATAGCTGTTGCTTTAATCATACCTTGGGTTTTAAAACCAAAACTTTTAACTTTGTTATTTGGGACCCGGCTCAATTAAAACTAAAAACACTTCTTTCATTGAACATAATTAGGTATTTATTAAATTAATATTCCGTTCAATTTTATTCAAAATAAAATACTTACGATGCATAAAAAATACATATTTTAATATGAATAATTCTATACGATAAAAACAATGATACTCCTCTCCTCCCTAAAAAAAATAAAAGTTGTTGGGATTCCATACAAAATTTCAAACAATTTTTTCGTGGCTTATTTGGTAGGCCACGAATGTTTCCGCTTCGCGCTATGCTAATACATGATCGCAACGAGTGAATCATTTCAGCGCTAAAAAATCGCTTCTTCTTTTTAAGCACACGCGTATTTTATATTCATGTCTGTAAAATTGACTAACTTATGTTGCCAATGAAAAGTATTAATTCATCGAACACAATACTATTCGAACTGCCAAATTATTAGTATTAAATTAAGATATTTTCGGTCATTCATCTTTCTCATTTCAAGACTTTTGCGTAATTTTTAACTAATCCCAACGCAGTTTGAAATTTTCAGTGTTGCGATAAATAATATTTTTGTTTCGTAAATTTAGTTATTTCTGCAGCTGATTGGTCAATGCTGTTGGGCTTACGTCTTACAGCGACGGCAAATGATTCAAATCCCCGAAATCAAATTCTCCCACATTAATTTTTCGTTCGATTTATTGGTTTTTATCCAAATGGATAGATTTCTCAATAGTTCAATTTCATTCAGCATAAAGCGATAGCTTATTATGATATGGTATTTCTCAATCCCATCCTTTTGTGCCATCATTCACTGATATAACCGAAATACTTAGAACTCGTTTTCGTTAAAAAAAATGTTTATAAGTTGTCCGTATCTTGCTCCACATTGTGAGCGGACATATTACATAACTAAAATATATATTTGTTTCCTACATTAGGCATGCCTCAATTGAATAGACACTTTTGCTAGTAAAATTTTTGATAAATTCTTTAGAAATCAGAAACATTCGTTAATGTTTCATAATAGTTACACACGAATATTGGATGATTATCGCCATTCGTGACGCAATGTTTTACGGAAAACCAGCTTTATTACACAGGTATCGTGTATATTTTTGAGTAAAATAAAAATTCAATTTACATTTTATTGAAACATGATACTTTTGTACTTTTTAAGTGCACAGGCACGGTCTAGTGGTTAGTTTGTATGAAGTACTTCGACAGTTTATTGCTGCCATAGTCAGCCCCCGACCGACTTCATAAGCAAGGCCTGTCGCCTGTTCTGCGGTTGAACAACGTGGCACATGTTCGGTTACACGACTGAGTGAAGACTGCCACTTTGAGTGATTAACTCTCGCAGAGTGTATGCTAAAATTGAAAGCTGCCGTGAAGCTCTTTAGAGATATTTTGACTTGATAGATTTCTCTCAGACGGAGCGACAATAATTGAGTTCCAATGTTGCTTCGCAGAATTGAAAATTTTGGTTAACTTAATCGTACAAATATTTTGACCACAAATTTGTCTGCCGACAAGCCGACAACATCCAATTTAAAGCAAAACTAATCAATAATAAAGTTTGAGTCACTAGTTATTATGTTAGTACTTTTGATTATTTGTAGCGGTGTTTAATAATTCAATCGAAAATAATTTTGTATTCATCTGAAATGCTCACTAGTTAATTTAAACCGGTTCTGATCAAACAAAAAATTGTGGAATGAGTAAGAAAAATTTCTGTTAAATGTTGAAAAGATATCATTATTCCAATTAATTTTGACTAGAATGAAATTATTTATGAATGTTATAATTGAATTAAATTATTTGTTTAAAATAAAAAAAACCAGCTTTAAAATGTTTCGTTTGAATTAATACCTACAATTGTATCTTTGTTGGTGATTTAATTATATTTACAATAGAAAATACAAGATTTTAGAAAAGAGTCTTATATAAGTCATTTTTTATCAATGTGTAAATCACATTAATTGTCAACAACTGTTCGAAATCCGAATTAAACTAAACGAATCCCATAAAATTTTTTGAGATTATGATATTTTTTATGAAAATATTTTAGCTTTTACATTACATCATGTTTTGCGGCATTTTGTAATTTTAAATACTTGATGATGAAGCTCGAAATAAGTAAAATATCTTAATAAATCATTGAAAGTGTTTTTGTCAATAATGATTTGCCCTATAATTGTTTTCCGCTTCACAAAAACAATAAAACCGCATAAACAATACACATACACTCATTTTCAATAAGAATTTATTATTTTTAGTGGGTTAAAAGTGAATTTTTTACCATTTTTCACTTTATAAATAACATTGTTTTTCAATTTACGCTTTCGATAGTAACTTTTGACGTATGCTAAAACCGTGAGCTGTTTTATCATATTTAACAAAACCAATAAAAGCAATCCAAAAATAACGAAGTCATGGTTGAAGACAGCCTCTTCCGAGGGGCGAAAATATTTTATGCATTCAAAAAATGGAAAAGATTGAAAAAACAAAAAGAATATATATTTCCCGTGCTGTCTGCACGCGAGAGATAATTGCGTTAGGCTGTGATTCGGATGAGTGCCTCTATAAAATGAAATATGACCGCAGATATTAAGGGTGAGAAAAGCATGCTTTTATTTAAGCAACGGAGCTTTCTTTTAACCGAAAAGCGACAGCCAGACGACATGTGCAATTATCACCCTCGTGGAAGAAAAACTTAAGAAAGTTTTTCGTATTGCAACTGAGCCCTAAAATACCTATAGGAAACTTTTTGAAAATTCAAAAGTTCGAATTATCATTTTTTTTATTCACGATATGAATTATTATTATTTGACAAAAGTAATTCATCTTTTATTTCATAAAAAAATATTCTTTTTTTTTCTTAACTGATTTTGAGTCAACAACTTGATCTCTTTTTTTTATTCAGATTGAATATTGTTACCCTAAAGACTGGTTATTAAGCCGCTTAAAATAAATACGTAATTAGACATTCTGTAAACTTGATATACAACTACGTATTCAGATGGAAATACTTCTGCAAACTTCCAAATATGGTTTTGAATCTAGGAAGCAAGAATTACAAACTATCCTTTTGCGGTAAAAAAAATATTATTTTTGATAGTTTTTAAGCTTTAAATTGTTGGCAGAATGATGTGCTCATTTTCTTGAATTTCATAAACTTTGTGGCTTAATTACTGTTATTTAATTTACGTAACAAAGTAAATTTTCGAACAAAGTTAAGACTATTATTGAAAAAATATTTTTTTCGTTCTACAATGAAGAAATACGTTTGAACTGTAAAATGTTTACTTTGATAAAATATGTTGGACGATTACTCAACCTTACTACTGCGGGTATACATTGCTTATTGCATGTCTCAGTACCGCGTAATATTTCACGATGATAAATGAACTACACCGTTTGTTCACGATTCGTTATCTTGTGAATTAAGTTCCCTGCATATGTCCGAGAAAATGGGTTAAGATGCTTTTACGTTGTCGTGAACATGACAGATTGTTTTTTTTTCTATTTACTGTACGACGACTGCTTTGATAAAGATATTTTTGTAAACGAAATAAATAGCCGGTTTGTGCGAAAGGCGAAGACTTATATCATCAGATTACTATAATTGCCTCGTAATAGGTTTCCTATTCTCTATTTTTTGCCTGATGCGTATAAAATGAACTGAAGCTCTTGGCCCAAAAAAACAAATGTATGTTTTCGTTTATTTTTTTGTTTCACTGCCTGACAGTAACTATCGGTTATGTTCAGTAATAAAACCGAAGCAATATAAATCATCGAATTCGAAATAAACACTTTTTGTACAATGCTACAATATTTTACAAATTAAACAATAAACGTCACCGTTTTGAAAATGATAAATGAGATATCAAATGGGTATTTATTACATTTTAAATGAGCTAACAGGTTTTAAGATAATAAAATCTTGTTGAACATTGAAACTAAAAATCTTTTTCAAAGACTTTATACAATTACTGTTTTTTTAAAATGAAATGAAAAATTCCGTCTTTATTTCTTTACTAACTTTTATATCAGCAAAAATTTACTATCGAAATGACAAATAAAAATTTTCCATATTACAGACGAATGAACAAAATGTTTTATAATAAGAAAGCAAACATCATTTTGACATAATGATATACATATTACTGGTGTATATTTCAAGTCGCGGTTTTCAGCATTACTCTAACAAGAAAGGTTCGCGTAAAATATCAACACAATTGTAAGTTTTAATAAGATGTTTTGAACACTAACATAAGTATTTTTTTTATAATTTGGTAATATTTTCTATATTTGTTATGATACTTTAGACGCTATGAATGTAATTCAACGATTTTATATTCGTATTTATATAGCGTCCGACAAACATATACACGAATCTCATAAAACTTCTTAAAGTTCTTGCCAGTAAACGAAAAACTCGTCAAAAGACACATCATAAAAACTTATTAAGTGCATAATGCGTGTACGATAAGAATCAAGATTTTTATGACAAAGAAATAACCTTAGACAAACATATATAAAAACATGTATATGTGTCGTGATGCAAACCTATGGAACAGTTTTTATTTTTTCATGAAAGATATTTTCAACACGTTTATTCGAAAAAAAGAGGAAGGTGCAAAATATAAAAACGTCTCTGCTAAGTACTTGAAATGTGTACATAAGAATTTATTCATTAGGGTAATGGCGCACTCAAGATATTTGTTCGCGGGTTATGACACAAGATTTGTGTCACTAAATAGGCACTCAGAAAAAAAGGCTTCACGAAGGGGTGGAAGATTGCTACCAAAGTGTAATTTTGTTCGAGGAGAAAAATCAACAAGAAATACAAAAACGTTTGGATGTCAACGGAGACTGTTATTTGCACCACACTTTGCGGAATGCTGTAATATACGTGACACACGTATTTTTCCAGAGTTTTCGCGCACTTGTATGAGCGAAAGGATGAAAGTGTAGTCGTAAAGAAGCCTATCCTTCCCCGTGACAAATGACTGAATTGTTGTAAGTGGGTGCTGTATTGAGATACTTCTCGTCCCACAGTAATATATTTCATACTTTTACACGGCTCGATTTATATCTCTTGGTCTGATCAATTTGTTTTCTGAAATACTCAATTTACGCGAACATTTCCGAAAAACACCCGGTTATTTTTCGCACCAAGGTTGTGCGGAGAATAAACATATGACACATTTTATTAATGGTTTATAGTTACTTTATGGGAACACATTTTAACTTTTTGTACCGAAGTTATTTTTATTTATTTGGATTTATATTTTGAAAATATGCAATTTATGATAATTTGAATACTCAATTTGACCACTTCAAAAAACCGAATACCTTTTTTTCTCTAAAACAGACTGCAATAAATCAATTGGTTAAATCAGCTTCTACAATTAAATGTGTTACCTGAAAAGCATTGTTTTAAAAAATATGTTAAGTGTACGCTAAATCAGAAACATGATAAGTCATACTTGTATTTATCTAAAACCAGATATATTCTACAAAATTAATGATATTAGGACCGGTTTCCAAAATTAGGTGAACTTTTTGGTCCATGAGTAAAACCAAACTAGTATAATGGTTCATTTACCGGTATAATTTAGAAAATCGCTTAATTTTAAGGCTATTTTTTTAACCATATCTGCTCCCAATGTAGTGCATATTATGGCCTCCTAACGGAAGTATCTCTACAAAAATATTTTCACAGAAAACTGCTTGTTACTTAGTTGCTCAACCCCTTTTTTCGAAGAAAGTAGGAACGGACTATAGAGCTATGCCAGGACTAGTTGTCCGCTAATTACTTTCGCTATGTCCCATTTTTTTAGGATCGTATGGGTGGAAGGCAATTTTTGACATCACAAACATCCATGCCTTTGAACATAAATTCATAAATCGGTTGAAAAATAAATTTATTTAAACCCGTAAGATTCGTAACCAAAACCAACGATGTTAACCACTGCACCACAGACCCGACAAGAATATAATCGATATAATAGTAACCAGCTTAATCGATGATAGTGAATTATGTAACGTGACCTTAACGTCGTGAATATAAATTTGCTCACTTAATATTAAAAACTACGTTATGTGTTTTTATAGTTTTATTTGGGCTACCACTTTGCCGGTCAACTATATAAGATTAAAATCTCTAAATATGTACATAAATATATTTATTAAAGAGTTTCAAATAAAATAATTGTATAATGTGCTTTTTCGATTAATTTACCATCACTGCTTCCCATGACCAATGCTTCACAGAAGATTTTGCAAAAGTAAATGACTCCTTTACGTATTTTCTTACAGTCATAACAGTATTTTATTTTACCCATAAAAGGACTTAAAATTAAAATAATCGTGTAACCTTTAATTTCCCTTTGAAGTTAGCTTTGATATGTCTTTGACTATAATGATTTAAAAGAAAATTTACTCATTAACCAGCCACAAAATTTCTTTAGAATTTACTCCGAAAACCCGGTAAGCCACGAGAAATTCCATTTTCGAATTCTTTATAAATCCGTTTAATAAGGGATGATTTTTTTATGAAATTTCCTAAACGAAAACTTTAATAAATGATTAATGTTCAGCGTTAATTACTTGAAATGCAAAACTCTGTCCATTAAATATAGCGACCTATTGAATTCGCGATAAAAGCCCCGACAGGATCGCGGGGCTTTGTTATGGAGAGGAAATAAGGCGACTTGTTGTCATTAGTCTCAAATCAATGAATTGCAAAGACTATAAAATGCTCTGCGGAATATTTAATAAGAAACAATAGCCCTCAGCGAAATATTAACAATAACATAGTTTGCCGCAAATGATTAAGTGAGTGTGAGTTTTATTCTTCTATTCACACTACTAGTAAAGCCTTTATAATGATAATTATTTCCATCATTGTTTTTTTACGCAGTGATAATCAGTGGTGTAAAAAAAACTTACCAAAATAGTTTGTTCAATTTTACTTAAAATATATAGTCGTAATAAATAAATGTTGGAAGGATGCATGCTCTCGACGATGCTTGTTCCTGTTTTACAAAATGTTGTTGGGTACAACAGTAGTTTTATGTAATTGAGTTTGTTGTATTTATTTCAAAACAATATTAACCATAATCACAAAATCATTTTGATGTTTTGTTCACGTGGAAAAATTTTATTCTTTTATTCCTAACTTATTTCATCGTAATATTATGTCATCTTATACGAAAAAGTACTAGAAAACAACCATCACCCTATATAAAATGAAAATCTTATTCTGACGTCTTGATCTCGATTGTATATCTTTTCTCTTTCGCACTTTTAGTGTGCTTGTTATATTGAACAAAGTGCTGATATATGTCTCACCTTTTCTTTGAAGTTTTTATCATTGTTCACATCATATGACTATTTCCACAAATAAATACACATACCTTTATATGCGTGTGTGTGTCTTTATGGATTATATGGCTACTTTAAAAGTAGCAATTAGTAAAGTATATAAATTAAACATACCTTTTTAAAAACCACAGATATTTTTTATAAATATACATTGACAAGCAATAACACAATACTGTTGTACACATTTAAAATCAAATAACATTTTTTTCAAGTTCCTCAAGAATCACGTAACAAACATAATCGATATTTTGTCTAGTTATTTTACTCGTATATAAAACATATATCATGACTGCCATTTTGTTTGGCATGCTCATAGTAAAACTATTGTTAAAAATGCTAATTTTCCTAAGACAGTACATTGTTTAAATCTGTGCTCCGCAACTTTTTCTCACCCGTGGCACATTTAAGCACGCATTAATATTTCGCGGCACACCACAAGCTAAAATATGTAAGTTAGTAAATATGCGAGTAAACAGAAATACAATTATTCCATTAAATATCAAAACAATACGATATTGTTTTCAACAATATTAATTTAAACAGAGATGTTGGCAACCGAATGACTTTAATTTTTTTGATACAAAAATACTCGATTTTTTCTCTTTTTTGACGCACTACAACACGGCACACCTGGGACTGTCTCGTGGCGCGCCGGTGTGCCGCGGCACGCTAGTTGTGGACCACTGGTTTAAATGAAAGAACGTATCATAAAATAATTAGATTTAAAAGTATATACATATCTGTAGTAATTTTTCGGTGTGGGATAGTTGATTTATTTAACGTCAAAAAAGCGCTTTAGATTTTGAAAAAATTACAAAAAATTTAATGATTAAAATATAAATTACACACACACATATATATGGACATTATTGAACGAAAGATTCTTCGCGGCGTGTTATTAATTCTTCGAATAGTTTGAAGAGAGTAATAAATATTTTTTATGGCCTTTTCTTCATTTACACACAATTTGATATCTATCGAAGTTCCAGCTGAGACTGCCAAAAAGATTCAACTTCCGCAAGCGCTCTCAAATGAAAATAACAAGCCAAGATATATAATTGAAACTTTCAGTCAAGATAATTATTTTTCAAAAAGTACTAGTGGATGCGTCGTTTATTCGAGTGCGCCATTAAAAACTAGTATCTACCATAACTCGATTTTTCTGAGTGTCTTATCGCAATTTTTAACAAGTTACAAATATCTTTTATACCTATAGAAGAAATGGTCTCACTTGAAAGCATTTCCATTACTATTTGTGTAGACCTGAACTGATTAAAAGTTCTCTGAATCAGATTGTCTGTAAAAGATTTTTTTTTATCGCATTTCTATAAAAGTTACCAATTTTGTGTATTAGATGATAATTTCAAATCCTATAATAAAGTATGTTCATCAAAATAATACCAATTACATCAATAAGAAATATATTCAATTGCAAAATATTGATGTCTACGTTATTTGTGTGCATTTTTAAAATCAATAAAATAAAACATTTACCATAGAAAGATAGCGACGTGACAGATTATCATAAAAAATGTATTTTTAATTAAAATAATAACTCTAGTTTCAAAATATTCGGATATTCTCATCCACTATTTTCGTTAGAAACAAATTAACTGTAGAAAGTAGTCAAGAAGTAAATAATTGTAGCTAAACTTCGATAAAATTAACTTGCGGTCTAAAGGAATATATGTCCAAACATTGTTAAAATTGTTTTAAAAAAAGTCACAGTTCGTTTACAATATTCCGCGCATGATAAGCACGTAATCTTACAACTCACAACTGCAGCAGATTCAACGTGTGCCGGCCGGTGATTTGATGTGCGCCAAGCCACATTTAGCCGTGTGCGTTCAACTTGTTTACTTTGTAAATTGACCGTTAAAAATTTTTCAAAAGGTTAAAGTTGGATTAAAAAAATGTCACATTAACGTTCGGATCAGAAATATCAGCTACTTTAGAATTGCATTTCACAGTAAAATATATTGAACCAAATGCTTTAAATTATCAATTTTAACCACAAATTATCAATCACAGAATACTTATCACAATTGAGCATTTATTAAAAAATTACACTTTATTGTTAGCTTTTTAGCATTTATACTAAAACATATATAAAAACTTATTCGTGACATCGCTTAAAACTGCTATATTTACTTATTTATTATATCTGTCGGTGTTCGAATTACAGTGTAACGCTTACCCTAAAATCTCGTTTTTTTTTTATCTAAATGTAAATCTTAAATCATCAAAAATAAACAGTGGATATAACAACGTTTTTAATTTTTACAATCGTGCCGATAAATTTCCATTATCGACTATTTTATAACGACTAAACAAATATTGAGAGGTAGAATAATAAATATAGATTTAATAATATATACAACGTTTATTTTTTCGGTAGCCCCAAACATTCGCTTTGAAAACTAGGTCAAAACAATGATTTTCACTTATTTTTACTATTTCGCGTGGCAAAATTTATGGGATTTTTCATTAAAAGCTCATTTTACATTTGGATGGTTGTAATTGTTAAAATACGATATAGTTATTGCGACCACGCTCGTGGTTTTCATAAGCGGGTTGTTTGGTAATACTAAAGCTAGAAGGGATTCAGACTAACGAGCGTGGAATGTGTTTCCATCCACTGATATTGCACAACTGAACAAATAATGGTTTGCATAATAAAATTAAACTTATAAGCATGTTCCTCCTACATGCAGTATAATTGTTTAATTCACTGAAAATATTTACCAGCACAAAGCAAACAATACATGCATTAACTTTATGAATAAATATAACTATATTCGAATTTATACTTTGCGTACATTTATTTGTGAATTGGTAGTATAAACAACTTCTTAAGATAAATTTTATCCATTGTATACATAGGTTTTCAATAGTTAATGAACTAAGTATGTTTTGATCATTTTTTTAATCATTTGGCATCACATCCTATAATAGTCTAGGCACCAGATATTTTGTTTTTTTAAATCATATGAGGTCAACTTGAAGATTTTTTTAAGGTCACTTGAGATCAACTCGCGGAGAGAAGACACCACAAACACCCGTTACCGAAATTTCAAATTTAATATTAGATTGAAAAAAAATATAAAAAACTAAAATTCATAGACTATTTTGTTTACATGTTTTCCATTCATGAAGATTGCTTACATTATTTTTGATACTTATAGGAATCATCTGTGCAAGTATATAAATATAAAGTAATTGATGTTAATGCATATTTTTTTAAATGATTTTAATTAAATATCTATTATATATTATGCTGAGCTTAATAAACGGTATACTATGGAATATTTTTTAATCCATCTGTACTTCCAATGAGGGCGGAGGATTGCCGATTCTTTACGGAGCATATGATCACATGAAATGTGAAAAATGGTTATAAGTCAGTCGATGAACTTTCTCTTTGATGAGGATGAAGTAAAAGTATGGCTTTTGTAGAATCATAATAAACTAATCACTCATTCTATACCGCGCTTTCATGGTGGAGTATAGAACGAGATGGTATAAAAACATCACGGACATGCATATCCTTGGATTTCTTTTCAGAGTTTAATACTAAACGCATATAAATAAATATGTAAGAAATGTTTAATCAAATTGAATAAGTAAACCCCTTCATATAAAATATGTCTATGATTTCACATCACAGGAGTCATTTTTTTACGAATATTTGATTCCAAATATTATTTCTTTAACGTATTTATGTTTATAGAAAATAAATCTCTTTCAAAATAAAATAATTCTACAATGTATATAAATCTTTTATGTCTTAATTAATCTCTTGGTATTACAATTTATTTGTGGTAATTCTTGTTCTTTTAATTTGATCATAGATTATCTGACAACCGACTGTAATCTGATCTCAAGTATCGAAAAACTACAAAATATGTCCTCTTCAAGCAATCTAGATTATCAAATCGAATATGTGTTTACTCTGTCGCTAAAATATTTCAATCAACTTAGTTGTAATTAAGTTTTTGGTATTCATTTCGCTTTGCACGCTGTGGCTACCCGGACAGTTTCCAAATTCGTTCAAAAGTACTGGAATCCGAAATTAGCGAGACCCGCTTAAAAAATGACGATTCTCTCGCGAAACGAAAAAAAAATCAACACAATTCTGCTGCTGGCTGTTTCAGTAGCAACAAAACAGACTGCGATTAAATAAATCTGCAAGTTTTCTCTTTACCGCCGACTGACATGATTCATTTGAAAAGGAAACTCTCTCCAGTTGGGAACGGAATATTTTTATGTCGACACTTAAAACTGATTTGTTTTAATGTCAGTCCAAAATTTACTGCCAACGATATATATATATATATATATATATACTTATCTTAATGGGTCTTAATATATATTTATAATATAAATTCTTAATCTTTATTATATATATGCATTCTCTTATAAATTTATATTGAAGGATTTAATGATTTTATTTGGCGTACATCCAGAAAACAACTTTAAACATTACGTTGATACCTTTATGACAATATTTTTATTATATTTTTATAATAATAGTTAAATTTTTAATCAGTTGAGATAATAACTCATCATCTTTAACACGGTGAGAAATTATAATCAATATCTTTGGCAGACAAGTTCTTATGATTAAATTTAAGAAACAATTTGCATTTCGCAACGCTGATACATACGAACAAAGCTTTTTCTGGTCATTTTCTAATTAAAAGCACAAAGTAAACCAATAACACAACAAATTGAAAATATGGTGAACGAACCTCTAGCTTCAATAACCTTAGAAGACGTATCGTCAAAAGATTCTAAAGCACAATTCATTGTGTGGTGAAACTAGTTCTAATATGAATTTAATTTTAATATTCACCAAACTTTACGCTACCGGTAGAGGAAGACATTATCATAAATTATAAGGTAATAATATTATCTTATTGCACTTCGAATCATTTCTTTTTTTTGTGATCAGTAAGTAGTAAACAATAAAAAAAAGTATCAGGTTTTCTTATGTTTGATAACTGCAGTTTTTCAATAAGTCTTAGTATATGTAGCCTATATTCATCAAAGAAAATGCCGTTAAATCCACATATAGCAAATAAACTCGTATAAAAGTATTTTTCATAATACTCCTAGATAATGTTCCATCCAGCAGATATAAAATATACTTATGGCAATTTCGGTATAATATATTAGGAAAAGGAAAAAGTGGGAGGAATTCTTTTGCGGCTTTGGCCACTCTATTGGAATAAAGCGTCAAATTTATGTATTTTTGAAAACATCCAGAACTGTTCTGAATAGACTGCATAGAAAAAAACATTCAGCTCATCTTAAGAGCTTATTTTCTTAAAAATGTTCTATAGTTATTAAAGGATGAGCAAAATATAATGATTTCACTTTCAATGTTTTGAAAAATATTTTTCTGATTATTGATAAAAATGGGTTCTTATTTTTAATTTGAGTAGCTGCAAATAATTTATGAAGTTGTATGAAAAATTTGTTAACAAATTGAATGAAATACATGCATAAATAATAATTAGATTTATGTATTCATATTTTTGTAGAACATATCCGTTCCCAATGTGTAAAAAATAAGCCCCCAGCAAAGGAACTCAGGTTATCTTACGCGAACTAGAAGAAAATGATGTGTTATGAGCTGATCTCTCCCTCTATAAACTTTCTTTAGTATTAGATAAATAGAAGGTAAGGAATATAATTCCAACTGTTGTATGATTGACAAAATTCAACTGTCGGTATAGGATGACGTGTGACGATTATGCGATTCCAGAGAGATGTCTGCAATTCCCGGTGAGACGACTACAGAATGTTCACCCTTCCCTTGGTCATCTATATATACCGTCGTCGGCTGCCTGTGATCTGCTTTAGTCATCATGACTTGCCTCTTCAGAGTGTTCACCTTTATTATTACGTATGCAGAATTGGCGTCGTAAATCGGTCATCGCTTGATTTCGCTGACTGCATTTGCAAGTGCATTAACTTTTGTAATCATTATGTTTGATAAATAAAATGTTATTTTTCAATTTGCCTCGTCTAAATTGATCACTCGACATATCAATATTTTCTCTTGAGTATTTATATTTGACAAATAAATAATGTTTCGCCAGAAATATATTGCCTTTTCTCCAAGAATTGACAGTGAACACCTTAAAAGTAACTTATCAAAAAATCCTTTGTTGGATTCAAAAATCGACCAGGTGACCCACACAAATAGGACGAACACAATTTCAAATTACATTTTTTAAGTGATTTTAAGTATTAATATTATTAATACTTGAATAATAAACAATTTGAGTTCAATATTTATATGGGGTTCAATCATATTACAAAACAGACAATTGTACGTATCTACAATGGATACTAAACATCGATGTCTATACTGATACAAGAGGCCAATAAATAATTGGCAGATGTCGCCTTGGGTAAACCCTGAAGGCTCAAGGACTAAGGGATGACCCAGCCTCGGATGGTTCAGGCTCTTGAAAATCGACTGACATAAAAACGTATCCGGAAGAGGCCAGATTTCTTACCTGGTAGTTTCTCTAGTGAAATAACAAAACAAAAATTTTACCAACCACTGTTGCATATTGGTATGTCTCATGATCTGGTTACCGAATTTAGTATTCCAAGCTCAGAATCGGCATCTCGAACGTATTTTTCTCAGTTCAAAAATGAATCTTATCCAAAAGCATGGGTTTCTGTGTTTTTCCCTTCTAATGCAAATATTAAAATGGAATATTGATTCAGCGACGAGCTATCAACTTGTTCGTTTCTAGCCTCAGCATTCTATGACAATCAACAACGCTAGTTCAGTGGCTAATTAACAATCAATAAAATTTACTCAATTGTAGATACTTCAAATGTACATCGAAATGTCGATTTACAAACTCAAATTACCAAACATAAACTGTATTTCAGTAAAAAAAGATTTTATTTTTTATTATGTCCACTCTCAATGTGGAGCATATGGCCTTCTAATGGAGGTATCTCAACAGAAAATGCTCAATCTCTCTTCTTCGAAGAGAGTTGAGATAGAAGGATAGGGCTAGAACAGGACTGCGACAGCTGTTGACTAATAGCTCCGGCTGCGCCCAGTTTTTAGAATCGGATGGGTGAGAGGGAATTTCATACATAATACAAACGAACAGAAATCCGTAAATCGATTGAACAAATCAATTTTTAAAACTGTCTGGATAGGGACTTCAACCCGAGACATCCGTAACCGCAGCCAACGACGTTGATCACTGCACCACGGAGCCAATATTTAGTTTATCTTATTTTTATTTCAATCCAAGTTTTAATTGAATGCCAAAGATTCTTGATACTCGACAAAGTTTCATGAATTTTATATCTATATTATTTGTAACTAAAAATATTTCCAGCGAAATTATTTCCTATGTGCCATACAAGTTTCTTAAAAACTTCTGATGATATAGATTTACTGTCATTTATGTAACATTTACGTAAAAGAAAAAACATATCAGTTATTGATTACAAAGTTGGTCGCCAGAAACTTTACCATATATATTACATTCCACATATGGTGAAGGATTTACTTCCAGTTTCAGAAATTTATTACCAATGAATTACAACTTACACGAGACAGTTGTTCACCACCAAAATATATTTTGATCTTATTGACTCGTAGTACACATTTTTCCATAATATGAATTTATCGTTGCCATTCTTACATCAAAATAATAAGTTATCCTTCTGCCAAAAAACGTCTAATTTAAAGGTTCATTTTATAAATATGCTACAAATATACGATTTATAACTTTATTTAAAATGGCTTAGTAATGAAATCAAAAGAATAAATAAATATTATATGACAAAATAGAAAAAAATATCTATCCTTTAAAAAATCGAAACTAAGAAGTTCAGGTCAAATTCAGGTTAAAGAAATGTCAAGATTAAACATGACACTTTACACACTACGCACATTTTATAAATAAGATATTTTACCAGTTGGTATTTATAAATTGTAAAATTTTGTCTTACGAATATTTTACACTTGAAATGAATTCAATAACTTGGTACACAAAAATCAAACTGCTTATTCCCATGCGATAAAAAGTTGCAGAAAATCAACGTAAAAAGTTGCTAACTTTAAAAATATAGTAATTTTTTTTTTCAACACAAACGTACCTATTTACATAACACGAAGCATTTATGGAGTGTAACATATCCATTTAATCTTAAAGACTAACAAAATTTAAATCGTATTACTCTTAACCATAATGGCATGTATGGTCGTATTTTGAAAGTGTATAAATCTTAATTGTTCCAGTTGATCATGAAAACATTTTAACTTTAATCTCTTTCAGCAGTGATTTGAAATGTTTTTATTAATTTTAAATTACTGTAATAAAATTAGTGCGGCATGAGTACTTGAGCACTTATTTCAGCACCAATTTGATATTTCAATTACACCACAGGCTTCGATATCCTTCTGCTCTTACATTTAATTTAATGGTACTGCCGGCTATACGATAACGTACGATTAATTTGAACTGTCAGATTTAGTTTATGTGTACAGAAAGATAGCTATACGATTGCGTGGTAGCGTTTCAGAAGAACGTAATTGAATTTTCCAGAAACATCATTTGGCAAGCGCGGTGAGGGTTGCAAAACAAATATTATATAGTTATAACAGTTTTGATGACTCATTCCATAATAATTAATAATTATTATTAACGAGAGATGTAGTTCCTAAAACCGATATCAAAAAAGCTTTATTCTTATGTAATAATAAATTACGCTAGACACCACTGAACCAAAAGTGTTTATCGACGTTTATTTTTACGTGAAACATCATTTATTTAGCGATCGAGTTTTTGATTAATTATTGTTCGCTACGTATTGGGTGCTAAGTTGTAATTTATTGACAAAGTATATAACTAAAAAAATACAGTGGTGTCATAAATCTTACATGTACAATGTACATCAGTATCCGCCAAACCGTCTGTATCGAGCCACCGGTAGCTCAAACGGAATTTTCAAATGAACTATAAATCTGCAATAAAACAAAATTTCAAATATTCATCTTCAAAAAAAATAAGTAGATTTTAAATCAAGCTTTGAACGTCATTTCAAATGTTTATACAACATTGATTATTGTATAAATTATAAATGTAAAAATTCCACCTGACTATAAAAATGCACTTCTATTATTTTCGGCTTTATATTATTGTCATTAAATGTATAGAAGAGCTAACGATAAATAGCATATTCCTAATATTAAAACAAAATCTTTGATATACAAAACGATCATATTGTTTTCTAGAAAAATGTGTATATCAATAAAGTGATTTGAAATTATTATTTAAAATTCTGAAGTTCAAAATAATGTTTACGTTGCTACGTACCCCGCCTTACACTAAATATTATAAAGATGAATTTAATATGATCATTCACCTCATCCTAGATATAACAAAATCGAATGTTTATCCATAAAGGTAAACAAATTTAACAGGTTACGCGCCCACTTAGGCGTGACCCGGAAGACTTCTAAATATAAACAATTTGACAATTATATAATACGGCACTATAAGAAATAGCGAGCTTAGAGCCGGACATATACACTTCACGTTCGTTTGTCGATCAAATCTTTTGTCTCTGTGTTCTTAAAATAAATAATTATTTTATTCATCTTCTTATAATCATTTGTAATCAAAATTTATACTTAATAAAGAATAAACTGCACGATCGATAACTGCGTCTAGTGATCTGTTGCTGAGGGCATTTTGAAAAATCTAATAAACTTTTGGATATAACAACGTATAATTTACCTAGAATGTTGTTTTTGCCGTAAGCTGTCTCTTTACTCATGACAGCAAAATACATGTTTACTTTGGAAACTACTGATGGGGATCACGGGATTGACTCAATACCAATACCAGAATTTCGGGATTCGTAAGAAGTTAACTTATGACCCGAACATAGCCCGAATTTTTTCAGAAAATTGAATTCCTTATGCGGCCCACCGTGTTCATAATTATAACTTTTTTAACAATTTCAAACAGACTGACGACCAATAACAGGCGCGTGAACGCCAGGTTGTCGCGGAAGCAGAAAATTATTTTTTTGACAATTTCTAACATGAAAGCCTAACTTTTGTCCAACCAGTAACGGATGTGTGAACGCCGGGTTGTCGCGGGAGCAGTAATTTTTTTTTGACAATTTTTAACATGAAAACCTGGCTTTTGTTCAATCCCAAAATCTCGGGATCAGAAAATGGGTCCGGGATTGGATGCCCTAATACGCACCATCCCCTGATAACATAAATATGTTTTATCAATTGTTATTCACAAAAATATTTGATGATTTGGATAAAACGCCAATTTAAAAGACAGCTATTTTTTATACAATTATAAAAAGGAAATTATTCGTACTATTAAAGCTTGTTCAAACACATTTTTATATTTGTTGATGTAAACAAATGTAACTCCATACTGTAGCTTCGAGAACAAACAAGGACACATCTGTGCTTACATTATTATATAAATGGAAAAAAATACATTTTTCTTGTGTGCCAGTTTTATTTAGATTTAACCAAATGATATACGCTATTTCTAAGAAAAGTCACATAATACCGCAGAACACTCTGAACTACATAGTCCTGAATGATAACACAAACAGCATTGGAACAAAAAAATATTGGATGCTACGTGTACTAGTATATTCTTAATATTTTTTTTAATCAACCACGTCCTCTCCCAATGCGGAGCATAGTATGTTAACTCCAAACGGAACATCTCAACAAAAGTTTCTTTTATTTTGGACGTCATTTAAGTTTTGCGTTAAGTTTTAAGTTAAATGATAAAATTTGTTTGCATTCGTTCAAATTGAGTACACTTCCATAAGATTTGCCAGTAACGACCCGGATTTCACCCGATTTAGTAAGTAAATACTTACGACCGTTAGTAAATACTTTATATCGTTTACATATAAGAATAATTAAAAACAAATATTAAAACCACGTCTAGGAACTATATCATCCATATCGAGTTTATCTGAGCACTTTTATGGCTGAAGATGCTGAAAGGCAAAACTTATGTAAATGTATGAAATTTTATATTTAAATTCTATCAAACACCTTCAGTTGATACTTTAAATCATAAAATCATTGTTTTCATTTATGTGTTTACCTATTAAACAAATATAGAAGCTTAATGTCGTTTCCAAAAGTTTTTTCTATACACATAAAAATACGCGTAATGTCAAAAATGATTACTAAGTAGGTTCTGTCAGTTAACGGAAAAACGGTTTTATTAAATCATGCATAAAAAAGAATTACGAAAGCTGGAGATTTAGACCTTTTCATTTCATTTCATTTTTGCCACTGATATGTACATTATTTTCTTTTTAATATTCTTATACGTTCTTACTCGAATTTAATATTGCCGTTCAACTCAAATAAACCATTTAAATTAATATTTACGATGGATCCGACGGTTACCTTGTGGAAATTCATTTTCAATGTAAAATGACAATTTTGTTTTTACCCCTTGTTGTAAGTGTAACACAACAAATGTGGAAACAAAATTATCAATTTTAGTAAATATATTGAACTTCAATGAAATGTTTGGAATGTTGTTTATTTTAAAATTTTTAAGTCATTTGAGTTTAATGTGTTCTTTAATAATTATTACATTAAAAACACGCCAGCAATCAGTGTTGTTTACGTCTCTGAAGTTGTCTTTAAGAAGATAATCAAATCATTGCAAAAAGCTTTTTTCGTGACGATGAAAAATTTCTTCGTGGAATCGTTGCAGCGTTCGGTCACTACTAAGAATTATTTTAACTATCATAAATATCGGCGAGCAGAGGCGTCCAGAATAGGGAGACGTACTGCCATCCAATTTCCAGCCTTTCATAGAAGATTTCACCAAGAGAGGGAAAAGTAAAATGTAAATGCTAAGCTGCAATTATAAACATCCTCCAAACAAACTAAAAACAAATACGTGAAAAAAGAACCTTCTATTCAAAAAACATAAAAAAGCAACAACGTAGAGAAACGCTCAGAAACACTGTTGCAAAAAGAAGATGCGCGAATTTTCATTTTCCTATAAAGTCTCGCAACCATTCTTGAATATGAGTAACAATTATTAGTTATTAAAACGAAAATGCGTATTACTTTATTCTGTCAGCTCCGTGGCGCAGTTGGTACCGTCGTGTGCTACGGCTACGGATGCTTCGGGTTCAATTCCCGGTGTCAACAGTTTTCATAAATTGATATTTCAATTGATTTATGGATTTTTGTTTGTAGTCTGAGTGTTTGTGCTGTCTAAAACTCCCTCCTCACCCACCCTTCCGATCCTCACGGGGCGTAGCGAGAGCGATGAGCTTAAGCACTAGTCCTGTCTTAGCCTTATCCCTTACTCCCTTCGGTAAAGAGAAGTTGAGCAACTGAGTAACAAACAGTTGAGTAACAACAAAAAAAATCATTAAAAAATATGTGTTTCAAACAAAAATTATTTCCACTCCACAAACTACGTGTATACAAATATGTAAATTACAATAGTTTCAAATAATTATAACAATCATTGTTTTGGTGCAATTAACCATTTGGTGAATATAATTGAAAAATGCTGTTTAGAAAAGCAGATTCATTGTGACATTGAAATTACTACAAAAATATGTATCAAAAAGGTATTCAAAACTGATTTTCGATATAATGACTTTACTAAATTTACAATCTAGAACAACGATAATATCGTATAACATTGTAACTCTTACCAATGTGAGGGCTATGTTTTTGTTACGAGTATGTCTACAATACGTATATTTTTCGTACGCTTTATGCGAATATAATGAAAACCTTTTTGGTAATCATAACTGATTTTTTTTTGTGTTTGTTCAAAAACATGTACGGGTAATTAATCTTCTTCCTGTATGTTTTAAGCATGGGTGATTCATTTTTGTCTATTTTCAGAAAGAAAGGATTTCGTGTTTATTGTAGCAAACAGACTCTCATACTACAGCAATAACAAATAAAGTGTCTGGCCACACTTTGACATTAAGCTATCAGCTACGCTCTTCTCACGTACACAATTTATAAGACCCATCAATCTATCAACCCTTGTTTCGACAGCACACATCTCACTCTTTTATTTCACTTCACAGTGCGGAGTATTCGTTAGAGGCGCATTATTTATGTATACGGGTTATTCATATTTGTTCTTTTTGGCTTTCCACCCAAGCAAATATGTATTCGCCTCCATAATATTTATACTATAAGCCTTTTCATTATGTTTTATGGATGTTTATCCATTTCACGATGAAATAAGCCATTACATAATTGGCAAACAAGTTTTTGGTACATATACGGCACTTAATTAGTATGAAGGATTACGTATCCTAAAACCTATTATTAGATGATTCACGTAGGATGACCGTTCTTCAAAAATAGTACAATCTCATTTTCTAATACAACAAAAAATACTGCCTCAATTAAATGGTTCAAACATAGTTTCTTGAGAATTGGAAATTCGAAATGGAAATACATCTGAAAGTCTTTCTGAACCTTCTCCTTTATTGTTTGTCTAAGGATTCGAAAATAAAATACCTCTGAGTGATTTTGGTACATATCACTTACAATAATGGCGAATAATAATGGCGAATTTGCTTTATTTATTTTATTTAAACATCGAAGTTTTCTATTGATAATAAATTTGCAGAGTATAACAAATGTAATCGGCAGCATAATCTCTAATAAATAATTATAATAATAATTAAAACTATTTAAATCAATTATTCAAATAATATTGTACATATTAAATGGGTTTTATTCAAAATTTATTGTCGAAATATTCATGATGGAATATTAATTCAAATTAACAATAATTTTGGAAAAAAATGGTAATTCATACAAAATTTACGCATTATAAAGTACATACTAAACCTTTAAACATAAACCATCCAAGGTTTGGGCTGGAAGCTTTTTGTGAAGTGTTGTCTTCTATCGATCTTATATAGAGAATTACAGGTATAGAATAAAAAAATTATACATTATAAATTTCAAACGATAAATGCATTTAAAGCAGTGTTTATCTTAGTGATTCAATTTAGTAAATCTAAAAACGCATACGAAAGTTTTTGAAATTTCGTATACGCTTTAATTTTAAAAAGATAGCAAACGTTTATCATCAATTCTTGTTCCACTACTAGATGTAGGTTTTTCCATTAAAATACTATTTCTTCCCATTACTTTCGCTTCTCATTGCTTTTTTCTTTCGTTGCAATTAGATCTTGCACATTTTTAGAAAGTGCTCAATATATAAAACTGTGAAATTAGTGCAAAAATTATAATGCCATTCCTATAAGAATAGACAATTAGGATCTTGAAAGTGGGATGAAGTTGTACCTTGCGAGTACACCTTGATAATGATATTTAACCAGTTATGATCCATTCTTCGAGCAAACATGATCTTCTCATCTCCATTTTAATGATATGGTGATAGTTTTTGTTATCTTCCACTCATATTTGCTCCCGTAGTCATTCACTTTCAATTCCGTTTATCAATCAAAAAGTTTAATTTTTTATTATATTTTGTCTTCAAGTTATAGTCCAATTTTTGCACCCATAGGATCAGATAATTGAATGAATTTCTTTGCCTTTATATTTTTGTAATTCCTTATGTAGTTTAAATCATTCCCAGTCCAGTTTGAATTTTAAAAGTTTTTGCAATTAAAATTTTTCAAATGGCTTCGAATGCCAGATGATATTTTAACTTCTTAGTCTTCATAAAAGAAATTCACATAGCCTGAATTTTACTTTTAGCAATAAAACACTTTCTTTCGAAAAGAGGCACTGAATAGTGATTTAAGAAAAGTTATAACAGCTTCAACTTAGTCAGAATTTTAGCAAAACAGTTCCAGTGATTCTCCACTGGATCAAACAGTCCTGTAATTAAACTTCACTGAATAATTTTCTAAGACTTAATCAAGCAAGCTTAAATTAATCAATTAAACTGTGATTGTGCTTTAGTTTGTAAGTTGTACGCGGAAAACTCATCCTGGAACTTATATCGATTAGTTTCTTAGAAATATCTAATAAAATTCACAAATTAACTTCAAAATAAAAAATTTACGATAAATTTGACGTTAACGATTCAATACAATCTTTTATTTTTTTATATTCCTATCAGGAATAATGACATATTTGTTGAATTGTTCTTGTTGTTTTAACATGCGTGGTTTTTCTAATTGTAGCATTTCCCCACCATGTTGGCTATGAATCATCCAAGGTTACATATATTTCACGGATAGAAGAACACTCGTCAGAAAAAGAGGTAAGCAGGTTTGTAGTATTTAGGAAGCAGACGTTTCTAGCCAGTTCCAACGTGTTTCAATGAACGTTGATTTGACAGGTCTGGTATTGTCCATGATTTTAAAATTTTCAATCTCATAGTGAAGCTAAAAATACATATTTGGAATAAGAAGCTTCAAATGCCTAAGGACTAACATTCTTTTAAGTTTAAATAATCGTATTCTACTTTATAATCACATGTCATGCTAAAGAATATTACAACCATGCGTTCTGATTTAATTGTCAGGATTTCTGCAGTTCACTTACTATTTATAAATCTACCTAAAAAATCTTGGAGTCAAAACGTTCCCTTTGATATTATTCAAGTATGACATATTTTCTCTTTTACGATTGTTCAAAGCTATAGTTCCGCTCTGCCAGTGGACGCGTTCGTATATAACCATTTATTTTCTAATAATGGCGTGAGAACCTTCCTATTCGCAGTACATTTATATATTAAATATCCATGAACCTCTTGTTTGGAGGGAAATATTACAAGGATAGCATCTGATAAGCCGGACTAAGCCAGATAATCCGGGGAAAACCTACGTATCTAGTGGAAAAAATGTGCATTTTCTTTAGATATGTCCGATTTCTTTATTTGAAAGAAAAGTTTAAGAATGAATAAAAATGTTTATAAATACTTGCCTGGATCTATAATATATAAAAAACAGTAAAATATTATTCTTGTATCTATTTTAAACGATTTTGAATTTACTTTCGATCAACATCGGACGATCTAATTATATCAATATATAGCAAATGCGAGGACTCACGGATAACGATTAAAATAATAAATACCTTTCTTATAACTATATTTTTAGCCATGTCCGCTGACGAGTGTGAGAACTTATAATTAATAAATTATTGAATATAGACTAATTGTAAATCAATTTCTCAATCTCTTGCTAGGAGACGCTTCATTACTACGCCAATCGCAAGAATGAAATTGTAGGTAGAAAAACATTACGTAATCCTCCATAAATCTATGAAAGAATCCATGAATTTCAACATTTTTTCAATAATTTAAATAATTCTTGTTTACACAACTGAATTGGTGTTGAATCCATGGATAATTTCCATTCAACCGCGATGAACGTCAAACGACATTTGATTTTGGAATTATTTTTTCCATGACAAAAATGTTGTATCACTAAAATTCGAAACAATGTTAATTTTATTTATTACATGGGCTAAAGATATTGTCTTATTTTAACATATATTAATTGATAATAAAATATTTTTTTACACAATTGCATATCTGTTTACAGTAAAATAGATTATATTTTTTCATATATGTAAGACTTTATTCAAATAGTGCTAGAGAGTACACAATGTTTGTATAAAATTTCAAAGAACATGGCCAAATTCGATCGGCTTTCTTTGCCCGGAATAATGCAATGGCACAGTATCATATATCTAAAAGTAACTGGCTTAGAGCAATCGGTTACTCTATTGAGACTCAATCCATAAAGTTGGTCTAGTGCTTCGAATTCACAGTACGCTGATAAAAAAACACTCCATTTATTTTGTCAATTGTGATATGGGAAATCTAGTTCAGCAGTAATATTAAACCTCTTTACATAATCTATCCATTCGGCTGTTGTAATAACTCTTTTAAAGCGTTATTTAAAAAACCCACTCAAGCCGGTTCTGCCATGAAATGGATTTTAAAAGCGGTTGTTTTTTTTACTATTTTCATAGTGCAAGATTTTAATTAACGTCATTTTTTCACGCAATTCTTTCACGTAATATGTGGAGTGAAATTTATTTATTATAAAAAAAATCATTAGAATTCGTTTTTTACAAATGATTAATAAAAGAATATAACTCCATTACGTTGCATATTTCCAATTATTGAAGAGGGGTAATTACCCTGGTAACAATCTCCACTTCCTTAATAACAAGCACACCCCAATCATACTCAGATAGATTTACATATTTTCATTATACATATGTACCAACTTTTAGCCTGGTGTGAGCTTAGGATTTTTCCAGATACTTTTGCCACGCGATTGATTTTTTGCACCCCGTCTATTACCATCATCTCATTTTGTGTTCAGTTTCTTACCTTGTCAGATTGTTAAAGGATAAACATGTCTTTATTTTTTTTAATGCTCTTGTTTAAAAAATAATTGTATACGATCGTCAAATTACCACAATATCTGAATCATTACACTCCTCTGACGAGTAGAGTGAGCTTCAAGAGTTATTAAGTCTGTCCGATCCCATGTACCGATATATAACCAGCGCATCTCATCCGAACCAGCTTGCTTTACCTTTTTTAAGTATGGTTCAATCGATGGTTTAAAAAATTCCATTTTAATTAAAACACTAATACCGATATTAATAATATAAGTTAAAAGTCTCATTAAATTCTTGCGTTAGGAATTCATCAAGTACTTCTCATTTGTCTGAATAAGCGTCTAGCTACTAGATCAGTAGATTAATACGGGCCAACATAATGCTTTATGGACCCTTGTTTTGGTTTTCTAGGCCAACAAACGAGACAATAAGTGTCCCGATGCCAAAGAAACATTTATTGACCGCCTGTATTCGCTAAGTAATATGCTTTATGTATAGTAATAATAATTGATATCAGGATTGAAGTTAAAATCTTTGACTGTTAACAAAGGAATAAAGCTTTAATTGACATTCTGGTACTTGGCAATAAATTACTATACTAAGGTACAGCATAGACTACTAACACCTTCTTCACTTATATACCACCAATAATCGATTAGATACCTTTCATTTGTTAAAATAACAGTAAAATTCTATTTTTCTTGATTTATCTGTATGTCTGTCTGTCACAGTATGATAATGCGCTTGTGTACGATGTGCGACATAGAGAGGTTGTTTATGGAAGCGTCAGTGATTAGTGAATGTTGACAAATGGTACTTCTCGTAATATAATAATACCATATTAACTTTAAATACAACATTTTAATACAATAAGTCAATATTGGGTGTGAAATATTATGATAACATTTAAAAATTATTTTCAATCTTTTCATTCTCTCTTTACTATCTCAGTTAATTGACTTCATATCGTATCCGAGCTTTGTACAATTGGTCAACGTAGTTGGCTTCCGTTGCAGTGCTCACGGGCTGTAATCCCAATACAGATAGTTTCGATAATTGATTTTTAAATCATTATGTTGATTTTTGTTTGAAAGTTGATACTAAAATCATGGCGTTGCGAAAGCGATTAGCTAAGAACTAGTCCTGCCATAGACCTATCCTTTTATCGCTTTTATCTTATTCACAAAAAATAGCATCAAATTTTTTTGATGTAATTTAACAGATTTCACAATCCCGTATATTTATAATCGCGTTAAACCACGGATTGCTGCACGTCAAAGCTATGTTATATTAATAAAATCAATCGCTTTACGATGGAAACAAATTAGACGTTATTTGAAATCATTTCTAGAACGCAGCTGCGTGTGTAACATATATAATGTCTAATATATGTACAATCAATGCCTATATATCACCTATTTCAGTAAAGGAAGCATGGCTGTATATCAGATAATCCTTTGTGAAACCACATGATTTAAACTCAAAGTGTAAAGGTACTCGTATGTAGTAAGATATTAACATACAAGTACAGGAGCGGCAGCTTTTAACCACTTTTACTTTACTATTTATACTGTCACCTTCCTTTTGAAATGCTAATACAGTACAATATAATATATTACAGTAAATAATGTATCAGGTCTCATTTGCTCACTTTACTGAATGCTTTAATATGATACAAAACAAACTTCTCTTTGTTTGTTTGCTTCGGTAAATAGAACAAAATTATCTCTATCAAAGAGATTTTAAAAATAATCTGTTTTATCTTATTTGCATGTATTCGTTTCAATCGTTCGTTCACATATTTTATTGTAACTTTTAACATAACTAATATTTATTAACAAATTCTATTAGGGTTCTAAGCAGTAAAGCAAAATTGTTTTTGAATATCTGTATCTACATACAACTATTTATTATTGTATATAATGCCAAAGATTTCGGAATAAATTGGTAAAAATAAATTTTTCAATTTCACCTATGATTACAGGATTCTTTTTTATTTAAAACTAGCGAGTACCTGACATGCGTTGCAATGCCACTCAAAAAAAGGAAGCCTTTGCGTTTTAATTCTGTTTATTGAAGTGCTTTTGGATACAAAATATTTTTTGTTTTTTATATTTACAATATTGTACACGACTAAACCAGAGGGTTTTCCGACGCTTGAGCAGGCTACATTCAGTTGACCATATGAGAAGCATGAATTTTCCAAATTTAGTACACACACTTGTAGTGATTGTCCCTTTGCTTTGTTGATGGTCATTTCAAATGCGAGTCGCACCGAAAACTGCAGATAAAATTCAGCAGGCATATCTGTCGAAATCATTTGGATGCGTGGCAACAGTACACTTTCCATTTAAGACCGGCAATTGGAATGTAACTAATAACACCACCTGTTATGTCACACACGAACTGAAATGTCGCTGTTTGTATTATTTTATAGATATTTTTAGATGCTATTTTTTAGATTTTAGATATTTTTTTCATGAACCTGTACGAGTGTGTGCACAAAAACCCACCAAAGTTTCATTGCAATCGGATGAATGTTATACGAACGCATACGGGACAACAAACAAACAAACATTTATTTATACATATATAGATCAGTAGCAATTTTACTTAATACGTCATTATTTTTAACTGATATGTAACTACATATGTCTTATCATAAGCTTCAAGGATAATAATTTACTAAAGACTATTTTTCTGTGTATACTTTACCATTCATAATATAATGTAATAACAGTTATTATTAACTGTATTTTTTTTTTAAATTACCTGTATACATATCTAATTGTACGTAATAACCAACTAATACGAGGTAATTTTTCATTGTATAATAATTTAATAAAGAGTTTTAATACTTATTTTTCAAACTCTCTATTTTGCATGTACGCAAAATGTTTTCTAGTCTTAACAATTAAAAGTAGAAATTAATTTTGAAAAAATATTTTAATGGAAGACAGAAGTTTATTTATTTAACGTATTAACAATAACACTTCAAAAATATTAATTCACTGAAAAATGTATGCAAACTTTATGACTTAGTTAATTACCTGTCATATACACGTAAATATATAATCAGCAAATTCATTAGAACAATATATTCAGCCACAGACTATTTCTTTAAATAGAGTCTACGTTCCGAGAGGTTTTCCTTTAAATAATGCTTATGAAATATTTATTACAGCATTTCTCCGTCATAAGTTATGTGTTGAGTAGGTAAGTACATACATCATCCGTTTGTTTTATTCATGTGCATAGTGTTAGGTAGGTATACGAGTGAGCGAATTTTCGGGATATTAAAAGCACATATCTTTTTATGACGAAAACGTAAAAAAACTTTCTTCCACTTTATGAGCAGTATAAAGGTGAATTTTATTTTATGTCAAAGTTCATTCAAAATAATACAAATAAAAGTTCTAACCGCAACAAGGTTTTTAAATATGCCACTTTATTTTAATAACTTTCATATGCATCCGAATTCTTTATTAAATTTATATCAATTCAATTATGTACGGTTAGTTTTCGTTTAACGAGACTAGGATCCGTTCCGTCTTCTAGTCGTAAGCGTAAATGGTCGTCAATCGAATTTTATGAAAAAATCCTAATCAGAAAAAATAGACAAACACATAAACGGTATTTATAAATACATATCTAATTTAAATTTTAATTATTGAAATACATGGAAGTGTACAAAATCTCAATAATTCAAATTTCATATTGAAATTCCGTCTAGCACTCTCAGTCGATGTCTTAAATTACATCTAATTTATGATACCAAAATTTTTGCTGCACATAAGTAAATAACAAATTACGTCAACGTGAAGAATGGAATGTCAAAAATCAATAAAATGGTCAATGTTGTCTTTTCCATCACAGTATTTTAGATCTGGACGACATTGTATGGGTAAATCAGAATATCTAATTTATAAAACGGGTAAGTTTAACGGTTTTTACTTTTGTCCTAAGTCGAACCTATAAAATTTTCAATATAATGTATCGGCATTGTTAGTACTTGATGCCATTTTTAACTCTGAAAAAAATTATGATTCTACATATTCGTGGATTCAACGATGGTTGCAACATGGAAATATAATATAACAAAGGACATGTACTACAAAATCTTTGGTGAAATGTTTAATAAAGATATGTAGAGACCTGTTCATACTGAGTATCAGGAAAACCCGTTCGGCAAAAGCCTTAAAGCTTTGAACCGAGTGGAAACATTGATTTTCCGAAACAATGATCGGATGGTGATAGATTATTTCAAGATATGAGCATGGAGAAGAATGTTTATAATAAATATTTGACTCACTTTGTTTATTCTCATACAATAATGATTATAACGTTTCATTACGATATTCGGATAAATTATTGTATCTTAGCATTGTCAGATTTATAGAAAAAGGGACACTTATTTGTGCGGGAATTCTTCTTATTAATATTTATTTATACAATATTAATAAACGATTACAGTAAGGTACAGTTTCACTTCCTGATCAAATAATCATTTTTTCAATCATAACAATATAAGATCTTAACCAGGATGTTTGTGTTGTCTTTTCACCTTAAGTTTATCTCGAGTGACTTAAAATTCTCCTAGATTTTATCGCAAATGATTTTTAAAAACATACGGTGCATTGGCAATCAGCTAGTTTCCCTAATATACCAATTTATTTTCAAATGCAAACCAGTTTGATTAATAAAGTCTACTAATCGTGTACTCGTGATCCATGTGTATTTTAACTCAATTTACTTATCATTCTACAATAAAATACCAAAAAAATAAACATGCTTGAAATTCTTCCTTATATGCTGTATAGTTTCAATTAATAAGATTTTTTGACTTTTTGTACTTAACGATGACTTTTTGTACTTAAAAAAATAAAGATGAAAAAGAACAAGTTACACTCATGAGAATCCCGTTATAATTTAAAAGATTTACAGAAAACGAGGACACTTAAAATTAAATTAATAATTCAGGTCAAAATTCAATTTCAACCGTACTATTCGCGGATAAAAACTAATATTCTTTTTCACCGTATTTCGTATAATATTTTTTTTGTTTCTTTGTAAATGACTGTGATTCTCAATTGAACAAAAATCGATCTAAAGACAAAAAAAAAAGCATCGAATTATTCATTCATTCTAACGGAATCATTAATGAACACAAATTGAATTTTATATATACAAATTAAAATCCAAACTAATCCCAGAATTGAACTATTTTAAATCCCGAAATCTCTGGAACGTAATAAGACTCAGGAATTAATTGTATTCCCGTGTGTGTTCAATTGCATATTCTTTAAAATGAATCTGTGTTGATTGAAATACAAAAAAAAAAATAGATAATTATTATTAGACAAGTTTAAATAACATTCTGCTGCAGAAATGTATAGTAGTACATACTTAAAAATGAAATAAAAATTAAATGTTTGGGTTATCCGTGTTTTCCGATTATCCGTGCGGGCCACTTCACATCATGAGTCCGGATAATAATGAGTTTACTGTAATTACTTAATTTAATTATAAAAAATAGTACATTTTTTCAAAATTAAAAGATCCTAAAATCGAACAGGAGGGACTCGCTTACCGCTACACTACAATATAATTTCAAGCAGAGACAAAATAATTTTATTTAGCTACATTTAAAATATCTATAGGGATTAAGACCATTTTCAGACGTTAGGTAAATCTCTCTGAAAACTAATTCAGACGGTATACGCAAATTAAAAATCATTTAAAATCATAATATGACACACCTCCAAAATGGGCCAGAGATACAATTTCAAATAAAAATACATTTATTTTATTCAGTTTTCATTGATAATGCTTTATCATTCCGTTTTTTTTTATAAAACACAATTTAATTCGTACTAGTTTCACACTTTTTCATAACGATCAATTGAAGTTGAGAATGCCGGCGATCAGCGAATCTGGTCCGAGTTGTTATTAAAAATGTAGAAGTAAGACATATCAAATCGAGTTTTATTTTTTTAAATATAACAAAAAAAAAACAATTATTAAAAAAGAATATCGTAATATTATCAACTCGTGTAGTTGTTACGTTTTTAATGGGAGATTTTAATTAAAATAAAAATATAAAATAATTTTTAACATGAAATGGATTAAATCAACCCAATAATAAAAATAATCGCTTTAATCCAACATTTACTCTAGACATAATTTTTATCTGGCGACATGTTTATTATATCCCGTTTGTATTGCGGCTTTATGAGATTCCGCGCAAAAAAGGTGTCATATATTTTTTAATCTTAATCAAAACAGCAATCTGCAATAAAGAGTAATATTATTCTCCAAGCCCTAGACCATTTTGTTTTGGACGGCTTTTATGTTTTAGTAGGAACATGACAAACAAGGCTGTAAACTGAGATCCAAAATAAGCGAACTTTTGATGAAAACATACCGCAAACTTGCAAGCATAGTAGGATAATAAATATAGCCCTAAAAGAATATTTGTAAATATATTGTTTTAATACATAAAACTTTATTGGACTTACTTTTTAAATACTTATTTAACTAGTTACCTATTTGTTTTCATAAATTAATTTATTTTTAGTTTAAAGTTTGTTGTCGCTCTTGTAGCTGAGCGGTCTTGGGTGTTATATCTATTAGGTTGTTTCGAGCCTCTTAACGGAAACTTTCATATGTTGCTTTTTCAATCAATTTATGAATATGTGTAAAAGTCATATTTAACATTTACTTCCCACCCAAACTCTTCTATAAACGAGATATACGTAGAAAAATTAGTTAAACTTCTAATTTTCATCCCTTTAATTTGGCTTTTACACAGGCATCCAACCCCGTCGTAAAAATTTAAATATTTATTCCAAAAATATATGTTTCTTTATTAGAACTTCATTTATAGATTTGAAACGGCAACGCAATTGTTACTGATATGCATATTATAATATTTTTATAACCCTGTTTTATAATATTGATTTAATTTAATTAATGTTTTTTTTTTGTATTTGAATATTCTTCATACTAACTGGTAGGATTGGAGTATGAACTTTACATAATTGATTAATAATTATCTATAAATTTATTTTTCATTCAGTCCACCAAATTGCATTTTAAAAACAATTCAAAAACTTTTGAATCGTTCAACAAACGTGTTTGCATGACTAAATGACCTATTTAAATTATAATTTACAAGAATTGGAGCACCAGTTAATTCTATAAGTCACGGGCTTTTCTCATTCCATAGGGAATCCAAATGAATTTTGTGATGAATTACATCTATGGAAACTTTCAATTTATATTGATAAATAAACGATGATATACGTAAAATATTGATATTGAATTATTAAAACATTCCATACGCTTATTTAATCATATGTTGTTTTTTTCACAAAAAAGGAATGTTTTTTAATATTTAAAATCGTTACTTGGACTTTGGCATTGCAGTGAGTAAACTATATATATAAAAAATGAATGTCTGTTTGTTGGTTTGTTGGTTTGTCCGGATCTTATAGGCTCCTAAACTACTCAACCGATCGCGACGAAACTTTCAGGAAGGACTTATTGTGATCATGCCTGGAAATATTATGTAAAATAAATGTTTGTTTGTCCTTTACGCGTTCCTTTACCATTCATACGATTTCGATGAAACTTCACACACCCGTGAAGGGTTCTGAAAAAAGAATCAAATACGTACATACAGCGACATCTAGGAAAAACTTTATGATTTATTCGTGTACGCACCAGACGAAAAACAAAAATTTTGTGTTATAACAAGTGTGATATTGAAACTCGGGTTCGGGTCAGACCAAACCTGAAGATGATGGGCTCGAACTGGGTAAGTCTGTGAAATTTGGGCCTGTGCAGACCTTTAATCCAAAAGCAGTTTAATCCAATAAACAGAATTAAAACACAAACTCTTTTTTTCTTTGAGTGGCATTGCAACGCATGCCGGGTACTCACTAGTGATTAAATAAAAATAAGACAAGATTAGTAAACATAGAAATGACTGTCAACTATTTTGAAAATAGAACAGAGTTTGTTTAGTAGAATTTTTAATAATTATCGACATACAATGCATAAAAGCTGATGGAATGTATTAATTTATCATTTATCGACACATAGTGCATCAATTTTATCCAAATAAAAATAAAAGAAGTACCAATCACTTATTACTGCTCTATTATACATTATGAATGTATATGTAAAGTTGTGTACATACCAAAGTATATTAAAATATGTTGTATGTATCATAACTTCCCAAAAAAAGCAATTACCTTGATAAATAGACTTTCAGTAGTGCTATTTTCATAATATTTGCGCAATATATTTGCCGTAAAATAATACAAAATAAACACCATAAAGTGATATTATTCTTTTGTATCACAATAATACTATATAAAAGGTATATTTAGAGAGAGTATTTTATCTACGCCTTATTCATATACTAAAATTTTGATTTTATGAACAAGTGCTAAATTTCATTTTTAAGCAAGTACAATATTCTCTGTGAGTAAATATTTTCTGAGATAAGGAATAAATTTTACGCATAAGAAATACGATATTTTGTAAGTATATAGAGCTCAAATTCAGTTCATTGATTTGAACTTTCATATGGAATAAATTTGCCGATTCATTCAATTTACTCATTGCGAAATATTCTTCTAATGAAATAAATTATATCGCATATTGAAATTCATGCCAAGTACATCAATCATACATAGCAAAAGCACAAACTTTTGATGGAAGATTAATAATTTACTTAAATGAAGTCGAGCATTTCTTTTAATAATACATCAGAACAGCAAAAAAATATACAAAACACGGGAATTACGCTTTGTCTTCCTATGATAACTTTTTTCTTATTTAGATCAATATCTTTGTTTATTTTAAAAAGTTTCTTTACTTTTTCTAAAGATTCTGATCTTTTGTTTGGCGTAACTTTCATTAACCAAAGTCTTTTGGTGCTCACAAAATTTTCTCCCCATTTTATTCTGTAAAACAATATTAAAAACATCTTTTTCCTTGTATACATGAAAAGTTTTCCTGTTGCGTAATTTATGGCATAAATTTGGACAAAATGTTAAGCAGAATCAAAGATGAGTAGAGCTGTTTTGTCTAATATTATCGGATAACAAGATATTTGATCGTGACACCGAAATTCACAAATATACACGGCGATGCATTGCATTTTTAAAATTAACTAAAACATAAAAAATAATAAATAGTGTTTACAATTATTATAGAATCATACATTTTTTCATTTTCAAAAGACATATCAAATAACTGTCATCTTGCCCTTGTTAATCTTCTTGAATATGAAAAATGAAAAAGTTTCGCATAAGAAAAACATTTATCGAGATACACATACGAGAGATCATTTCACTAACCTGTGACATTTCTTTTTTCCGCATTCAACTTTCATCGCGTCCATTAAAATATGTATTTCATCATCCTTTTAAACGAAAATATTCAATTGTGGATTTAGCACCGTATAAAATTTTTTTCGTCTCAAGTATATTTTGTGAATGTTAAAGGCCGAATGCGTTTACGTCAAAATTGAAACGAGCGCGTAAAAAAGTGAAGTTATTAATAAAACTCAAAAAATAAAAGTCAACAATAAATTTAATTTTAAGCTTAAAGTTTCATATATTGAAGAAATAAATAAACCCCAAAAAATAAATTAACAAACAAAAACACTAGCCCAGACGAAATGGAAATGTATTCCTACTGAATTAATCATTTAACCAATTCGAATTTCAAACTTCATTATTAAACAATTGAAAATCAAAAACATATAATAAGACTTTTTTACGTAGTGATTAACGAAATTTAGATATTAGTAGTAACACTAATAACTTAGTCTAGAAAAGGGTTAGGGAATATTTTAACGCCCTATTAAGTTAGCCCAATAAAGCCGCATTTCACAAAATTCTAAGTAAAATATAGTATTTTGGAAAAAAATAACTATACTAGTAATATAAATATTCTAACTTCAAAAAATGTGGTAAAATATTCAGGATTTATAAGTTTTAATCGACAACTTTTCAGTGATTTATTTATTTTCGTTATCATTTATTTTGACAAGACAATGGAAAATAATGGAAAATTTTATTAAACTAACCTTCATTCAAAAGGCCGCACTTAGAAGCTTATAAGGTCACAGCTTCCCCAACCCTAGTTTAGAGTAAAAGGAACTGTCAATTTTAACTATCTCATTTGACAAACTGTCAGATGGTTCTGTTTACGCAGAGATTTGTGATTTAAACAGTGAGTCATTAAAACTGTCAACTTTCGTCAAAGGTTCGATTTATTATAAGAAACCTTCCTAGTCAAAATTATTAATTTAGCTGACAAACACATAACATTCTTAACATTAACATACATCTGAAGCCGATTATTTACTTTATTGTCGACATTATTAATTTTCGTAATAATTTTATTGAGAAAAAATAATTAATTAGGTTTCAGATAAAACTGTCAATGTCTTTTTTTATGTCAGTAAACTTCACATCAATTTCTTAATCAATTTAATTATTTATGGTGTACAAGACATACGATTTTTCCAACGTTTTTATACAATTTTGATACAAGTGATAGAAAATTAATACATTTCAGGATTATTTTTTTCAAAATCAGCAATGCACATACACTCAAATTAGCGCATCACCGGCGTCGACTTGTTAACAACTGATGCAAAAAAAAACGTTACTTTAAACATACGTTAATCTTTCGATACTGAAGAAATCAACCAAAATTTTAATCACTTTACAGTTGTTAAATGTGAATTCCTGTTGGAATGACATTATATTTAAAAAAAAAACATTTTTAAAATTAAAATATTGAACGTATTAAAATATTGAACCACACACAGGCTTTTTGATAGAAGCTTTCTTTAGGAAATAAAAAGATAACTTAATCAAACTAACAATTGCTTAGTTTTCCCAATAACATAGGAGTCTGTGTTAAATCAAGCCAATAAATTTATTTGTGTTTCAATAAAATTAAAGAAACATCACATTTCGTACACATGAAGTCAGTGCTTGTGTCTTGTTTCACAATTTTAATTTTTAAAAAATGTTAGTAAATTAAAAAAGAAATTAATGTTTTGGTTGTCGTTGAAATAATAGATTCGCCTTCAGTTATTGTTTTTATAAATAGCACAGTTTTATTTTCGAATTTTGCTTTCCAAGTTAATTTCATAGCTTCGGAAAATTATACAGTAACCTTACATACTCATCTCAGTTTTTCTTATGAACCTATTTTTTAAACTAAAATAAACTTTTTAAATCAACAAACGCGAAATTTATAAAACTAACGATAAAAATCGAATCTATTTTCAAAATTTCCAACAACTTTAAAGAATTAATTTAGATTTTTACGTGACTTAATTGTGAAATCTAGCGCTAGTAATATTTCCATGTGTCGTTGACATTGTGGTCAAATCAAGACCATTTTTATTATTCAATAAAATCTTCATGTGAATCGGAATACTCAAGGATACTGTTCTTGAATATACAAATGATTAAATTTTCGTTCTCCCTTCTCTGTATATAAACGACTGAAAATAAAATTGGTTCAGTCACTTTTATACAATTTTAAATTCAGTGTTGTTATGAGAAACGGCGTCTAACACTATGCTTTAAATATTCACAGTTTTTAACGAAATATCGTACATTTAACTAAGCAAGCATGTTTTACCGCTTTTTCATAATTGGTTCTCTGAAATCATTTTCAATATGTTAATTGTCAATTCTTGGTGGAAAGGTATCATATTTTTTTGAAAATAAAATACAATTTGTTTTTTACTACTTACACACTTCTATAATAACCAACAACGGTTTTGCTCATCACGAGCATTATCCAAACTCTTCTTAAAAACCTTTTTATTCGGATTGAATCCCACATATAATAATCATGTTGACACAGAATTAATGGTTAGAACTTTGACTGCTATCAAAAGATCCTGGATTCAAATCTAGCAAAGTATATATATACATGAAGCGTTGGTTTTTAAGCTCAATATCTAAGATTTTTGTCCTTGGTGTTTCTTATGACGTATTTTCTCTTAGAGTAAATCTCTAGAATCTTTGTAAAAATTCTCCTTAAGTAATTACAAAAAAATCTCTAGTGTTTTGTCAAATTAGCTTTTGCGCAAATATTTATTAATACATTAGATATAATTAAATTAATTCATTCAATCGATATCTTACAATCCTCTCCAATATAAATAGGCAGCTTTATAATTTATATGATAAAGTCGGTGCAGCGACTTTAGCGCGCGGACCTTAAGAGCGCGGACATTAGTGCATGCTGACGAAAACTCGCAAATTATTATTTTTATATGTAATAAAACAGATCAAAAAAAAACATTTATTCTACAAAGTGAAAACAAATACTTGAAAAAATAACCATATATCCAAAAATGTGACAACGTAGTGAAACGCGCAGAAAGTTTATTGAAGAAAGGATATGCGCGAATTTTTATTTTCCTATATAGTTTCGCAACCATTATTGAATGTCTGTAATATTAGTGTTTAAAATGAAAATGCGTATTATTTGATTCAGTCGACTTCGTGTCGCAGTTGGTAACGTCGTTGGTTATGGCTACGGATGTCTCGGGTTCAATTCCCAGTGCGGAATGTTTCATAAATTGATCTTTCAATCGATTTATGGGTTTCTGTCCGTGGTCTGAGTGCTTGTGATGTCTTAAATCTCCGTCACACCCATGTGATCCACGGGGCGTAGCGAGAGAGATTAAGTAACCACTAGTCTTGTCCTAGTGCTATCCTTCTATCCCTAGTCTCTTCTAAAAAAAGAGAGGTTGAGCATCTAAGTTCTTATAGAAAACTTCTGTTGAGATACCTCCATTGGGAAACCATATGCTCCACGTTGGAAGCGGACATGGAAAAAAATGATGATTATTATTAAACATGCAATTTAGTCAGTGAAAAAAGAAATCAAATAAAAGCAATGACCGTAGTAGAATAGATCGGTCATAAATGTATGAAATAAAATAAATATATATTTCATTCAAAGAAATATAACTAGATTATGTATCATTTTTTTCCAATATTATTTGAAAAATATTTTGCTTTACTTTATCGTAAAGCTAAGTTTAGCAATGGCACTGCTTGCAATAGTCAACCCAATAATTTAATTGATACATAAATAAGTTACTCTAAACTTGCTGTGTTAGAAGCTAAAAAGTATAAATTTTAATTAATTTAATAAAACAAAATTACTGAATACTGCCACAACTTGTTTCACGTTAATAAATCTTATACATTTTTTATGTCAGGTCCGCGGTGCAGTGGTCAAAGCTGTTGGCTACGGTTGCGGATGTCTCGGGTTCAAGTCCCGGTACAGTTTCATAAACTTTGATGTTTAAAATTAGCCCCCACCCACCCGATCCTAAGAACGGTGAGTAGCGAGAGCGATTAGCTTACCACTATTTCTGACCTAGCCCTATCCTTCTATTCATACTCTCTTCAATACATAGAGATTGAACCACAGAATAACAACTAATTCTCGTAGAAAACGTCTGTTGACATACCTTCATTGCGAGGTAATATGCTCTACAATTGTGAACGGAAATGGTAGAAAAAAAATATTGAAAACAAACAAGATTTATTATTGTGTTAAAAATTAGAAATTAATTTTGATTGCGAACATTTTTTTCGAGCACAAAAATAAATATTTACTATTTAACTAGGGTGAATTGATGTTAGAATCAAAATTTTCTCAACAAATATATGTTCTACGTTTTGCTGCCAATTGGTGGGGTGGTATGATATTACTGCATACAAATCAGCATTTTTCATTCGGTCTTACTCATATTATCAAATTCTTATTGTCATATGAAAATTTTAATGGTCCAAATTATCAAATTAATTAGCCATTAATTTGTATTTTCCTTTTGGTTTGCTTAAGTTTTTAAGCTTTCGTGGTTTGTATTCATAAATGATGTAATCACCAAATGTTTATAAATCGTTAGTGGTTTTATTTTCAAACAATGCTTGAGAATAAAATAACAAGGTGTTACCACGTCATTTGCACGTTTTCTTCCCAATACATTAATTAATTCCAAAAAATTCTGACATGAATCGATGAAAAATTATTTTTCTAATACTAAACTCTTCCATTGATGTAATGTTGCCTTTACTTTCAATTTATTATTATTTTTTGGATTGTATTTTATAACATTATTTAACCGATAATTTTTTACTCTATTAGTTAATTTTGAACAACTTATTTTAAGTATTAAAACTCATGTATTTTATTTATTTATACTAATCTACGAAGTAAATAGCTATTAATCCTTTTCAGGTGAACATCCCTAAGCGAAATTCATTCCTGTCTTTCAACATAATAACTAACACGTCTAACGTTTCTTCGTTATGTGATGTCAACTGAGCTTATAAAATTTAAAGATTTCATGTGTATTTTTGATTTTTTAATAATTCTTTTCTTATAACGACACTCCGTATTCTTTCTTTGTTCGTTTTTATCTACGCAATTAGTTGTTTTATAAGTTTGAATCGATAGCAACTATTAATTCCAATTTCTATGAATATACATTGAATTATAATCACAAGTGTAAGCCAATTTTTGACGTGCTGTATTATTTTTCATATTGTTGACACATAAATTGTGGGGCAATATTTTTTTTCATTCTTCTTTATTTTATTTTATTATTCAAATCATAAAATAATATCTAAATTGTTCTTAGAGCGTTATTTCAGAATACTGTTTTTAGTTGTTTATATAATTTTTTTGATTGCTTACAGCTATGTAAATGTTATTTAAAAATTATTATAAAAACTATCTAATATACCTTCCGTTCTTGATTTTCTTCACAAATTTGCGCTATTCAAACAAATATAAATCTGACTTGCTCATATTAAATAACATGATGTTTTTTATCATATTTATTATTTTTAGATATGTGTACAAGTTTTCTCTTCAGAATCATCTTAATAAATGCAAAATAAAGTCGTAAAATGTATTTTATAACGATTATAAATGTTCAATAAAAAGTATCATAAATATTTTAATACTTTATGATAGTTTAGGGCGAGATTTATTTTAATAGAACCCTTTAATTTTATCTTTAAGATTCACAAGCTGTATAATTATGAAAAAAATACATTACTAAAAAATCTATAAACTTACAAAATATTTTAATATAACTAGTTTGAATGTGAATAATTCATATTCCCCATATTTATCATTATATTCTAGAGCCAAGAATCTAGCTAAATATATAAATTTTTCAGCAAGTCGTTGACAAAACATTTCATTCAGTAGCAATTTAACAATGTTTTATATACAGAAATCTATGCTTTCAACTCAAATAATTTAATAGCTACTAAATAATTAAATAGTTACAAATATAGAAGTTGATAATTGCTTTGTTAATTATTGTTTTCAGATGATATTAATTGCTACGAAAGGTTTCGTCTCTAAAACCCACATAATACGATATTGGATGATTGGTTTGAAACTAGTGGAATATCGCAAGATTGTTTGACATTTGCTATTATGTTTGCTTGAATTAATTTCTGAGAAGGATATTTTTCAATTAAAAAATAAATAAAATATTTATTTTATTTTACATTTCTATTAAGTTCTACATACACAGTTTATTTATTTAACAATCATCATAAATGACATCATTTAATTTGTAAAAAGATCATCCAAATAATAATGATTAACTTTTTATTAATTAACTATGTGATATTTTGAAATTCACTTATCCTTCACAAAAAATCTAAAAAATAATTTTGTGCTAATTGACAAATTTTAATACATATAAAATACTGCTGTAATACATTTAATGTATGATATTAAAATTATCACGATATTATTTTTAACTAGTAGAAGACAAAAATTACACCATACACTAAATAAATAAAATGTATTCTTAGACATATGCTCATTGACTTCAAAATATCCTAATAACTGTTAAAAATTATCTTAATTAAATTCAATTTACTTATCTGTTTAAAAATTCATTAAATCTTAAATTGTGACAAGACTATTGTTCTAAATGCAAAATAATGATTTTTAATATAACTAATATTCATAAACTTACATAAATTATTCTCTTTGATTATAAACAAAAAATTATTATACAAGCAAAATATATACTTGGCATACAATAAATTCATTTAGCTGAAAAAGTATTCAAAGTAAAATAAAACTCATTTTTCGTGTGAAATGTAGCTGAAAGGTAAACTTTACTTTACTTTGACGTTATTATTAACAAATAACGTGTTTCTGGATGGCTGATTTCATGAATTTATTCCGGCGAAATATTCGCGGAAATAATTTCGAATCGAAATGTTCGATTCCGGATTCACCGATTCAGCATTGTTTATTCAAACATAATATTTCCCCTACTAATTTGCAAGCTTCCTAAGGCTATCCAATCAACAAAACGTCACTCACATCGACTCTTCTGTCCGCCTTCTCGGGCACGTGTCAAAACAACGCCATTAGGCCAAAACTTTTTAGAGCACGGCGCGGAGCTTTCGCATCGGAGGGTATTCGCGACGGAGGCTGTGGCCCCACTGACGAGAAGGTCGCACGACTCTCCGCGGGGAGCCGAAAATCTCCCCCGCCTCGCTGGATCCACCTCAAAAAGACGCCGGGGTAAAGAAGGCACCGGAAAGCGTCGAAATACTCCGATTCTAAAACTCAAATGTGATAAACAACTACCTGCTTTGTACAAACCACCCAGGAGGCTTTATTTTCCAGTCAGACTTGGATTTTTAAAAGCTTTACAAGCAATAGCGCTGTGAAGTGTACAATCCACGAATTTGTTTTCTGGAGGATGAGTAATAGATATACTTCATCTTTGATTTCCTATATAATATGTTTCACCCTATACTAACAAAAAAATATTTTTATCCGATATGATATAATTTTAAGAGAAACTTTTGTATAGCTAAGATTCAAAAGATTTAAATTCAAAAAACGATTTCATAATAATTTGCACTACTGTATTACAAGATATATTATATATATATTTATTTGTTTTTTTTTAAATCTTTACAAAACACGACCACCAAACTACTGTAAGAATGAATATGTAAACATAAATAATAAACGCAAATATAAAACAGTATCATATGAATAGTAAAATTAAAGTATTTACTTTGCAAATGTTTTACTGTAATTTGTTAATTTAATAAAATAAATTATTTAATACAACTATTTATTTTTTATGTCCAATAAATTGTGTTGTTAGTTATGCAAATTCATAATAGTTAACTTTGCATAATCACGATGATTTTAATCGGGTTTCATAATGAAAACTAGTTAAACTGTCAATTTAAATTATTTTGTGATATCGCACGCATAAATTATCTTCCAATTAACACATTTCCGCCGGTTAAATATCAGTATTTTTCTATGGTAAAAACACCAACAATTCGGTTTAAAATATCCATGTGAATAATTCCACAAAGATAGTTGAATATTGTTGATAGAGCTACTTTTGTATCAACCATCGTTAGAACAAAATAAGTCCAAAACGATAGTATGAAAATATTACATGACTGTGTATCATTTTGTTATCTTAGATGTTTTTTTTGTCTATAAATTATATAAACTAATACACCCATGGCATTTCTATCAAATTTTCCAATTTCCTACATTATTTTCTTTTAAAAATACACAATTAAAATTCATGCGCGATATTTCAAATACATTTTCATGTATTCCGAGAAAGAAAATCGGTTTAATCTTGATATAAATAATGCGTATTCCCTATTTGGTTGCAATAAAGGAAAATGCGAAAATAAAAGGTGTTCAAATAAGTGACAAAAATATATGTAAGGATTGTAAAAAGCATTTTATATGGTTTTTTCTGTCGCTTTGTTTAGTATCTACAATACACGCCTGCTTAAATTAACATGAATAAATTGTTTTCACAGGAGAATTCTTGTCTGAAAGTATTCTCTGGGCTTGGAGATCCGATTTGAAAAATTCCGCAAATTTCTAAAATATTTCCTAGCGCCAAGTAAAACAATCTCATATAATGAAATGTTGAGCAAAAGGTAAATCACATTAAAATTTAAATAAAAGTGCATCGTTTCTCTGCTTTGATGTAGTAATCTATAAGATATATTCTTCGTTAATAATGCTAATACAAATCAAAGATTACACAACCAAAAAAAAATCGTTTTGATTTAAGTTTAATGAATCAATTTTAGAGTTTCGATTTCATAATTTACTAAAAATAGAATATCTCATTTGGTGAACAATGTGAGTGCTAATTATTATTTCTGTCATGAATAATAAATAGTTTTTAAACAGTATCATTTTGACATTGAGACCGCGTCAAGCAAATGGGAAATTAAGCAAGTTAAAATGTACGTATATTCACCACTGAAACATTATCATTACTATATCGTCCTCCATTTTATTGTATAAAAAAAACCATAAACACGCTGAGCTGACAATATCATGAAATATAAACTGAAATAATATTTACTATGAATAAAAAAATATAGGGAGATCCACAGTACACACTCTAGATCATCCAATCCCGGAACCTTTTAATGATCTCGGGATTGGTCATTAAGGGTAATTACAGGTTTTAAATTATATATTTAAAATTCAATTTGTGTCCATACTTCAATTGAAATGTATATATGGTTTATTATATTTTTTGAGAATTATAATGGTCTTTTTATTTATTAGGTGTCAGAAAACCAGTTATAACAAAAACAAAACATTAAAATAGACGTGAAATCAAAATAGTTTTATATTTAATTTTGTTTATTGCAATTATTATGGTAGGTTTTACTAGATGATATCTAATTCCATCAATTCAACCTTAAAATATAGGAATCGACCTTATTTTATCTTCTATTTAAAATTTGATACAAAATGTTTATAGAAAACGGAAGAAAGAGGGAAGCCATCCTACATTTATATTAATTATAAAGGTCCTATAAAAACTATGTACGTTGTACGTACGCGTGCCCGTTGTACACAAAGGTACACGTTGTTTTTGATCAGGAAGTATTTAATATAAACACGAATTTACAATGAATTCCTAAATCCCGGGATTTAAATAATTGACCGGGATACCGTCTCCCGGGATTTGAAGCCCTAGTGCAAATGTTTTTTTTTATATTTAATCCCAGCTCTCCCAACTACACATCAATTACACATAATATTTTTGACATGAATAATACAATTTTTTTAGATATTAAAATGAACGAACATCATTCGTAAGCACTTTGTTCCATTTTTAATTATATTTTTCTGACATTTCGCTGACTGTTTATGTACCTACCTGGCTCGAGCTGAATGTGAAATTTCAATTTTTTTATTTAATTACTTAAAATTTCAATATTTGTTTTCAATAAAAATTTTCCGTGAAACAATGTATGAATAAATAATTATTGTCTTCTACAGTACCGAAGTACAAAACAAAAATTTAATTTACGAGTGAACCTATTTGAATACTTGATTATCAAGATCAGTGGTTCAACTCCCAGGGGTCCTTGTGAGCACTGAGGGGGTCTGTGGCAAATAAAAAATAATTTGGGGGTGCGAGGACATCGTTGAGGGGTTCTCGAATGGCTTAATATAAAAAAATATTTGTGAAACATTATTATGAAAGTTTAAATAAATAGAAAAAATTAATTGGCAGTGATTTATTGGGTGTATGACCCTTTTACAAGCAGACCCAAAAACTCAGATAAATCCATACTAATACATGAGCAATTGATTGAATTACCCACATATGAGGAGCTGAAACCAATGTTTGAACAAGGACACCACAAATTCTGGTTCAAAAAACAAATACTAATTCTATATCCTGCATTATGGGTCACTGTAGAGACACTGTTGATTGCTTTGCCGTCTTCCTTTTATCTAGAACGTGGATTGCATGCAGTTATAAACCTCATTATATTATAAAGATCAAAATGTTTTATATACCTTTCATTTTTGCATCACCGCTTACCATTCAAGGCATCAAAATTAAATTTATAATTTTTCTATTATGCAGTTATGTAGAATTATTTTACTGATCAAAATCATTTTATTCTCGTAAAAAATATTTTTAATTTTGGTTTACTATTTCATGAATTTTAATACTTTATGAATAATCATAAGCTAAAAACACTCACTCGTTCTCTCCTGATCCAAATAAAGTTCTGAGATATGTCATATCTTTTTCTGCAAAATATACTCGACTTTTCTATTAAAAGTCTTGTTACAAAAGTGCCATTGTACTATTAAATGTTTATAAACGATATATGAGTATTAATAATTTAATACGGCATGTTGAAATTGTTGAAGTAAGAAACATCGTTATGTGTGGGAAATATGGCAACCATTTTATTGAAATACAATTTTAATAATCTTATTTTCAAAACAGTTGGTTTGTTTTAGGTAATATTATAATTATTAAACATCGCTCAAAATCCCTAATAAAGCACGTATCAAAATTAAGACAAACTTTGCGCTTAAACTGCTCCAATCACACTTTACGCTTTAATTATTGCACATGTGTGTAGTTTGAAACTAACTTTAGATAAACTGAAATGAGAATTTGAAAGATAGATCAAGAAAGTTTGAAGAGTGCAAACTAACCACTTTTCAAATAAAATCAACTAAACCCATTCCTGCATAAAGTTTCTTATATCTTTGATTTTCTTGCGACATAAAATGTAACTTCAGTAGTCGTTTGCGTATGGCTTGCTGATTGAAAGTGATTTAAAAGTCTTTTAAAATGTAAACTTTTCACAATTTCAATGCTCTTCATTAAACTTTACATTTTAATATTTTCTAACATAATGTTGATAAGCATTTACGAAACGGCAAGCTGCAATGACCAACTCTTTTAAACTGTGGGATGGCAAAATCGATAAACTTCTGTATTAGTTATTTTCTGTAAGAGTAAAACATATTCTTGTATTAATTCCACAAATATATTAAATATTATTTTCTCATAGCGCGATCATTTGCAACTGATCTATTTTTATAAGTACACTAATTTTCCCGCAAGAATTCACAGTTAAAATCTTAAAATGATTCTTTATTAGTGTGATTCATATAGGGTTTCACGATTTGTTTTTCATGAACTTATTTTTTCGAGAGTAAAGAATATTATCTGACAATATAATACTATTGCAGGTTTCATTCAAATAGGGCCGTTATGTCCTACGTATCTGTTACCAAGGGGCTGAGTACTTGAAAGGCATAAAACGATGCACTTAAAGTAGAATATAAAATAGCATTTTCTTATTACCAACCTACCTAAGGTTTCAATATTATCATTTATGAATGAAATATACATAGTCAGGCTTCTTTAAATACTTACCAAATTTATTTATAAGCAGTTCATTTGCACTATTTTGGGAATGAAGATTTTTATATACGATATTTACAATGTAAACTGTTTGAAAGTTCAACTATTTTAAATTCAGCAAATTTCTAATATGAAATTAATAAAACTTTGTAATATGGAGAAAACAATATTTGCAGAATAATTTATCTTCTCTGACAACTTAAAATTCCAGTACCCATACAGCATTTTCAAAATTCAATTCAATTTCTCGAGATATTTAAAACAAGACAAACTCTTGTCATGTTGTATGAAAAAAATACGTGCTAATGCCGGCGTTTCTTTCCGTTCTGTTTAAATTTAAAATTGCCGCGTTTACTGTTACAATTGCGGTGAAATATTTTCTGCGACAATATTCCTTACAACTAAATACCAAAAACACTGCCCAAAGATCCTGTAATCTCATGGCCAAGGCAGACTCTAAATAATGAACTTTGTTTCTCATAATTACGTTTATTTCCGCCACCAAACGCTTGAATGAACTAACTTTACTATTTGTGGCAATTCTTTTGTGTTATTTTTTTAATACAAACAACAATTAGTCCTAACTTAGTTAACAAATATTTCATGAAATGATACGGGAAATTTTTAATTCTTAATTATTAATGTTTAATTTTTAAATACGTTTTATATTTTGAACTCTAACTTCTTGAAGGCATTATATTCGAAATATATAGTACAACATGTGAACATTCGTGATTTTCAATAATTACAGAAACAAATACTCATTACCATCACATATATTTTTTCTAATTTGTAAAACATCGTTGCATGATAGATTGTATGATAGAATTATCGTTTTGATGTACTAAATTTATTATGAATAATATATATCTTCAGAAAGAAATAAACATCTTTTTTCCAACTTCAAATCATAGTATAATCCGTCTTTTAATAATATGACAAGATTTATATGGTTTTACAAAACTAATATTGATCCAATTTAATGAAACGATGTCTGTTGCATAATTCTTTTAACAAAATTCTAACAAGCATTCATATTTAATGATAATTATACATTAGCGTAAATACGATTAAAATAAAAACGCAATACGGATGTACTATGTGTACGCAAAAAGTCGATTTATTTTTTGTGGATTACCAACCTTACCTACTTATTAATAATAAATAAAAGTTAACTTTTTCATACAAATAATAAACACTACTATATAATGATTACGTATCGCATAAAACCGTTCCCAGATCTTAATAATTATTTTAATATTGTCGTAGGTTTTGAGCATCTCAACACGAAATGGGTAAATTTGAACACATTTCATTTGATATAATTAAAAACATATGGATATGAATTTTCTTAACTGCTGTGCTGTTTTAAGACTAAATGTATGAATGTCTGCATGGGCTATGCGGAGTTTCCCTGTAGGTAATAGGAAAACAAAACGCACTGTAATACTTACCAGCTCAGAGATGCCAATATGTCTTTTGCACACACACACACAAACCTAATATTCCAACAAAAATTCAAGGAGATTACCTCTACTTCTTCTACAAACACAATTTTTTTATATGTCAAAAACAAAAATCCACGATAAATACAACAGTAACGTCCTGACACTATTGGGAAAAATCCAAAACTACAAAATGTATTAAAAAGTACATCATGAAGTAGATAAAAAAATTACCGCTGAGACATTATTATTCACAAAGAATATTTAAAATTTTGAAAAGATGCAATATAATTTTCATATAATAAAAGCCACGTTATTAAGGTGACATCTGTGTTTATATATTAAGGTTTCTAAATATTAGTTAAGACTAACTTCAGATATGAGGTTATCTATATGTGTATATGTTATTTATATTAAAGTCAACTATTTACTATACTAAACAGAAACAAGTTATATTGTTGCCAAAGAGTAAGACTGTTGTATTATTGTTATCAATTATAATAATAGTCAAGTATATTTAGGGTAATTATGAAAATATGACTGACTAAAAACAATAAATAAACTATTGACAGACAAGGCTTAGCCAATATTCCAATCCAGACCGCAGACATTTGCATAGAACAATTGCGGTTTGCGGTATTTTGCATCTCTCAGATAGAAACTAACCAATGAAAACTGTCAATGTCACGTTATTTACTTTATCTTGCGTTTCCTTGTTTACTACATCCCCGTTGCCCAACACAAATTGTTTAGTAGAGCACCGTCTACGATATATCGTAGCACTCGTAGCTTCGCCAAAGGACTTCTACGGTTCGATAAATTCTACTTAATGACAGATTTGTAGGCTGGGATTTCGTAGGAAACATTTTTAATATAGTAAAAATCTTTTTTACTTTGACTATTTTTCATCATACACAGTCAAACCTTTTTTCTGGGAGTTATTACTTGTATATTATATATTTATAATCATGCATCTCTTACGTTTATATACCTACATAATATGGTGGTATATAAAATGATTACTAATATTTAGTATTTATAAAAAATGATTACCGTAGTTACGATTTCATTTTTTTCTTAAATTATTCGCACGCATGGTTTAATAATAAGTTAAGCATACATTTTTCTAGAATAAACACCAATAAAACAAAATCATCTTGGCATAAATATATTACTTCTTCCAGACTTTTGGTTACTCTTCCCATAGAGGTGTCAAAATGTGTTCAAATTGGTGGTAAAGAACACATCATTTTTATTTAAAAATAAGTAACTGTACGAAAAACTTGACGTACGCTTTTGAGTGAGCGAAACGTGACGATTTTTGGTAAAATTATCATTTCTAGATGTAATAATTAAACAAATATTCACAATTATTATATATGATTATGATAGGTCCGTGATGTAATGGCCAACGTCACTGGCTTTGGTTGCGTATCTCACAGAATTGAGTCGTGGTACGGACAGTTTCATAAATTGATTTTTTAATCGATTTATGAATTTCTGTTCGAAGGCATTGATGGTGTGTTGTCTATAATTCAATTCCTCTCATCCGATCCTAAAAATGGGGGCAAGCGATTAGCTAACCACAAGTCTTATCTTAGCCCTATCCTTTTATTCCTACTCTTTTCAAAAAAGAGAGGTTGAGCAACTCTGTAACAAGCAGTTCTTTGAAGAAAACATTCTGTAGAGATATCTCTATTAGGAGGCCATAAGATCCAAATTGGGAGGCAACATGGCTTAAAAAAATACAGGATTAATTATATATAAGTTACATTAAAATAAATTATTGGTGCTTTTTGTTCAAAGCTACATAATTTAATTAAAATTAATTACATAAAAGAAGTAATAACATAGCATCGGGATTATGAAAGAAAGAGAAAATGTTCTCACAATATTTATTTTACTGTGTAAACTCAAGTTCTAAATACGACAACTTGGCAATTTAAGTAAGATAAAACAGAGATCTGTCTTTCGTTATTTAATTAATATACTTTCTTGTTATAATGCTTGCCAAAGCACGTGATTTATTCCTTCAGAACTCTTCCGTATACTTCTTTGTGGGATGTTTATGATTTATTATAATTGAAAATTGAATGCATTGTGGCCAATTTGCTGTACTAAATCATTAATAATAATTTCAACTTTACAATGTTATTAATGCCAGGTGATAAAATAAAATTTAAATTCTATTTATTTTGCATTTTTAAAAAGATTTAAAAATATTTTTTAGTGAAATGTGAAATATGCTCTTTGTGGTAAAAAATTTGCTTCCCAAGTGGATGCTAATTTTCCCACGTCTGCACTCACAAACGAAAAAGTTTCTTATCATAATATGCATATTCCAGTTTTCTTGGAATGCTCACAAACACGCTCTCTTTCAGTAAAATGAATGCAACTCGGTAGAACGAAGAGTGAGAAAATTAACGAAAGTTAAATAATAGAAAAATATTTATCGCTGGTAGCTTATGGGCATTGCTTTTATTCTCTCTCATACTAACTACAATATGTTTTTTCTTATCTTGAATGTAGTAAAAAAACTTATTTATTTTGCAATTCTCGTGTCTTTGCATGGCTTCTTTTTAGATTTAAAAATCCAATAATTTTTATAATAATGCAATTGTACATAACGGGTCCGCAGTCGAGTGATTCCAGGGCTCACATGTTCAAATATCAGTACGGACATTTTCATTCTTTGATTTTTCAAGCGATTTATGGATTTCTGCTTGAGAACATGAATGTCTAAAATATCTCCCACCCACCTGATTCTTAAAAACAAGGAGGAGCGAGATTAGCTAACCATTACTTATGGCCAAGTTATGTCCTTCTATCCCTCTTCTCTTCCAAACAGAGAGGTTGAGCAACTGGATAACAAGCAGGTATCTTAGAAAAACTTTTGTTGAGATAAGCTCTATTACAAGTCCATATGCTTCAGCTTGTGTACTTATTCTACAGTTTTTTTTTAAATTTGGAATCAGAAAAATAAATTGTTTATTTTTATATTTATATTGCCTTACCGAGAAGTTTTGATTGTTAGCCTCTTAAAAGTGATTTACGTTTGTTATTTGTAATTCTCATATTATTTGTTAACTTACCTGCGAGCATTCAGTGTGTTAATATTACTACAATCCCGTGATAAGATTATCCATATAACCGAAAATAATGATATTGCGGTTAAGTCTTGCACATAACCTCCGGGAAAACAGCTCCAAGAATCGTCGGAACTGTAATCGAATGTATTAAGCGGAGAACGCAACCCGCACGCTCGCGGTATGCAAAATTTCCCACCGGCATACTAGCTCCACAGCGAGGTGACTCGCTCAGGATTGGTTCTAACAAAGTTATCCGAACCCAATCACCCCACGGCTACCTGGGGTAAGTTTGCCCCATTGTGCCGGTGCGGTCAGCCGGTTAATTAGCGACAGGACCTATTCAAATGAGAGGCGATTCACGTAAGCGGCCGGTGACCATCTTTTCCGAGAGCAGGGCAAACATCTTACCTCAAGAGGAGGAGACGTTTTTACACGATGCAGTTTATGTTTTCTTGTATTTCATTGGAATTTTTAAGGCGTTTTTCTTTTTTATCACAAAAGCGCATGGTTAAAAAGATTGTTTTCGCCCACTTTTACATCGTTCCAAGAGAGTGAGGAGTAACTATAATTGTTTTCTTGATCGGCCATGAATTCATCGTTTGCATACATAAACAAATGCACGTGTTAAAACATTTTTTTTTATAATATTCCCTTTTAAACACAACGTTGCATGGTTAAGAAAATATTATGTCCAGAGCATGTGATGTAAATTCATGTGTTTTTTATGGTTATTGCGTTATGCAAGGCGACTGAATAATCAAAATTGAGCATGGTAAGACACACTACTTGTATTTTTCATTTGAATCGTGCAAAGTATAAAACTCTACCGCATTGTCGGATTCTCAGAATACTTAATATCACTTCAATCTAAGTCATAAGACTATTTTTTCTTTCAGCTTATCTTTCTTAACCACCATACTGTATGGTTAAAATATCAGCGCTTTGAAGTTCTGCATCAGGCCAAGAGCTAGTAGCGTAAATTAAATGATTTTTCTTGAAGGTGATTTCAAATTAATATTACATTAAGAAAATAATTTCGTACATTTGAATTTAAAACACGAACCAAATTACATACTATTAACACTTCCAATAAGAATGATGAAAATGTTATAATTTCGATTATGTTTTCTTAAAGTTTTCCCATAATCATTAATATCTTATAATAATTTATTTAATAATATAATATATAAGTCATGTCTTAGTACATATAAGCTCCAATACGTTTATTTATCAATAATAACTATGAGAAAAATAAAAAAAGAGACTATAATTTTAAAAAAGTTGCAATAATATTGTTTATGACTGGTATGACTGCTGCGTGAGAGCTAATAGACGAGTTGGCTGGTGTATTACATTATGACAGGTACCTAGATTTGTTTAAATAATTTTATGTTTGCTTTATAGATGAACATTTAAATTTAATTAAACATAATGTTTAAAAATAAATAAATATAGAAAAATTCTTTTCTACAAGCGTTGTTTATTATCAACAATATTTGCTAGACACAACAGTGAATTTTAATAATGTGTTTGAGTTTGTAAAACTTTTATTGAAATACAAATATCACGGAGTCGTCACTGTGAATAATGAGTAAAATAAATACCGCCGCTGCTTAATACGTCGTTGAAACTGCTATAAATGTGAATCACAATCAAATGTTTCATATATCAGGAATATTAATTTTACAAAATGTGAAATGAACATTGTTTAAGTCAGCTTCAAAATGAAATATAAATGAAACAATCATTTTGAATTTCGACGCTTCCTTCTTCACTTTCGCATTGTGTATTCCATTACTAACAGATTTAACAGCAGCAATCTATTATTAACAATGTAAATTGAATGGTAATACGATACCACTTTATAAGGATTATTCATGGTAATAATATTCGACTGATTTTACTTACCCATTTTATCTATCTCAGATTCGTTTTTTCTTGTAATACGCGGTTCTTTAGACAAGCCTTTAAAGTTTCTAGGCGAAGGTAAGGCAAAAAGAAAAAGGTCTCGTTTTGCGGTTGAAAAATTCTTCTTAATACCTTTTTAGTTGTAAACGAATTTTTCATTGAAATTTATTTCAATTTGTGTAGTTTAACAGAAAGCTGTGTATTTGCTTTACCAATTAAAATATTCTTTCAAGAACATACATTTTCATCAAATGAATACGTAAGTAATGGACGTGTTCATAAACGTTATGAACAAAGAAAGCAATACTACTTGAATTTATTGTAGTATCTCATTTTCTGATTTTTTTAAATTGAGAAAAATTTGTGTTATCTGTAACCGAAAAATGATTATAAGTCTTCTCTTTATATATGTTTACCAGATTCATCAAAATCTTATTTAATAAAACGAAGAAGACGAATATATTGATTCCTTTCTGGCAGAAATTCTGCCTCTAATTATAGTAACCAAAATGTTTCTTTTTCCTGGCTCTATAAAGCATATAAAGTAAATGAAATTAAAATTCTCTAAAATTCAAAAAAAATAAATAAAAAGAAGCCCGTTGAAATTATTTCAAGCTTCAGCCGTTATTAGTTGTATGATATTTTTACAGTTAACTATAATTGTTAGTTACGACCTTATAACTTTTGTTTTTTCTGAACACATTTTTATAGAAGTTAAAAGAATCATTCACAAGGTTTATTTTAAATACACATTGCATTTAATTTTTACCTTCACCCCTCCTGAATTGCCTTGAATATGCTTTCTCTCTTCACGAAAAGTTAGTCCTTTTTAAATGAATGGCAACACTTAACGTAATTTATAAAAATGTGACTGGAAACTAAGAGCTAAATTGTGCCTGGCGATTAACGCATTACAATGACAATTGGTAAGTTGAAGCTTCTATTTACCTGACAGATAAATCTGAGCCAGGTCTCTGATGGTTCCATTAAATATTTAACGATCCATATTTTGGTAATTGCTCTATTTGCAGAATAATACCTACAGGTATTTACGGCATAAAAGTTAAGAATCTTAACCGTAACCTTATCTGAAATTTTTATAACACCAAAATGGGGTTCGTAGTAAAAAGTAATGCCTTTATGGTTGTAAACGTTAAAAGGCTGTATAATTTTCGACTACAAACTGTGCAAAATTTTATTATGTCTAAACATTTGGAAAATATATTTACTAATAAAAAGAAGCAATCAATTACTATCGCTACATTTTAGATGACATTTCAAAACATGATTTTGGTCATAGTTTTCTTTGTTATTTTCATATGACGTTTTTGCAAGCATTTATTTAGGTATATTTTTTAATAAGGAGAAAGTAATCGATTGAACTGATTGGAGAATGCTTAAAATTAACGCGTAGGTAATGGACAAATAACTATATTGAAAAGAGGGCCATTTTATAAAACACGTATTTGTACAAAATAAAAAATTCGATCAAAACACAATATACACTATAGCACGCTACGGTAATTTACCTAACTCGATCATCTTTTTTAATGAGCTTTGGTGATCGGCTTACATTATAATGCTGTTTGAGATTTTATTTCGTAACACTAGATAATGCTTTTATATGGCAAATTTACATAAAATATTCAATACAATATGAATTATTAATAAGGATTCAAATGTAAGATATACTTCTTTGAGAAATTATTGAAAACATATGCTGTTTTATTATTGATCAGTTGACGCAGACCGGTGGTATTAAAGATGCATAAGAAACCATAACGAAGAATGCATAATTACTGTGTAAATTAATAACCAGGTAAGACTATCAATAAATGGCCTCATAGTATTTTAACCGATCTTCTAGAAAAGAAGCTCGGAAAAATAGCAAAGCGTTTTTAATAAATCAGATATAAGGTCATCTACGATCCTTTAAAATTTTCTTTTATTAATTTGTATGTCCTCACCAATAATACCATTCGGTACCCTGTTATAATATTCATTCATACTGTTTCGCAGTGTAGCAGTATGCTTTGTTTCAGTTTTATATTTTTTATAATATTTTTCTTTACGTGTTTTTTCTTCTGTATCTTTAATTTATCATTTCTGTAGTTTTCCTGATTCTTTGAACAAGACAGAAAGGGGAAAAATCGAAAGGATACAATCCCTACATATAAAACTGCTCATAAGTAAATGTCATTAGCGAGTAAGTTACTAATGGTTTATAAATAGACTTCCATTCCATCAGCATTAATCCATTGTCCCAATTAATACATTAATAATCCGTATTGACTAATAAGTACTCGATAGCTGTCTATACGTATTTGATTTTGCTGCGCGATTTTGCCTGATGGAACTAATTACTGAGCTTTCGATAAACGTACGGAAAGAGTCAAACTTCCCCCTTGCTTTATTTAACTTAATCGTTTATCAATATTTGATATTCTTCAATTTAATCTATTTTTGTTGTAGATATATTATGTTGTCACGCATTATTCTACTTAATACCGCAATAACATCACAACAACAAATTGATTCAGGAGGAAATGAATAATGTATTTATTACTGATATTTTTTTGGTATAATAATCCTTGAATAGGTTTATAATATTAATAAAATTTGAGTTAAATTTAAATTATCTATTAAGACTATAATAGGATCAGTAATAGCGAAGAAAACATACGCTTGAAACATGTAATTTGAAGAATGCAATAAGCATAGTATTGGTTTAATTAATGTAAGACTTTTTCAATATTATTACTTGCTAATTGAGCATCAAACGATCGAGAAAACCATAGTTATATTTAAATATTGCTGTTTTTCTCTTAATAAAGGGCTATCTATTACTTTATTTGTACTATAACATCATTCAATGATATGTTTTTTCCTGTTAGATGATATCTAACGCTCTCAAGTATAATTTTCCTATCGCTCATCGTAATAGCAGATTTCAAAAACTCTTACGCGCTTCATTGATGCCATGAAAGAAGCGTATAGATAGATCGGTTTAATGTAATTCATTTGAGTAAGACTTAAATGACGATTTAGTGTCGTAAAACAGTGGTTTCTCATTAGTGAATTTAAACTTCTACAAAGTACATATATGATTTAATTAATAGTGTAGATACAAACACTCTAGCGTCTAGCGTTATGTGTAATCTCTAGCGATTCGTTTTAGTCCGCTATTAAAAACAGGCACACTATAATCGTGAATGACATTTTAACATTTTACAACCCTACTTCACGTTATAACTGTTTGAAGTCTAGCCTTAAACATAAATAACTATTTGACTGACTTTAGCAGTAAGTTGAATAACAACTTACACGCATATACAATATTGCACAGTGCGGTAAATAAGTACAACATTAAAGAGTATATCAAAATAAATAATGTATCATAATACCATTGGGGTAGCTAAAAGTCTTACCTACGTATGTAACTTTCCTTGCAATTTTCCATATAAAATATTTAGGATTATTAAATTCAAGCCTTACTACCCATTATTATATTTTATTTGTTTATAACATATACATAAATAAGAAAACTTATTGACATGTTTACATAGAAGATGAATATTATTTTTTTCACTTTTAATGTGTCAACTGTCAATTCTTGATGTAAAAGCATTATATTTCAAAAATAAAATACAATTTGTTTTGTACTACTTTTGTACCGCATTTCTATAATGATATGAACCAGTTTCACTCATCGTAAGCATTATCAACAGTTCATCACAAGCATAATCGACAATAATATTTGTATTCTTTATCATTTAAATTGTATATGTATATATTATTAATTTATGTAGTACATATACAGTAAGGATGGGTAAAAATTTAATTTTTTATCCAAATTAATGAAATTAAAAAACAAACATTTTTTTTTTCAAATTTATAATAATATGCGTTGCTCATATATGGTTTATATTCATATAGAGATTTCTAACATTATTATAAAAATATTATCATACACCATATAAAGTAAGGATGGGCAAAAATTTAATTTCATAGACATTTCGACAGTTTGCAAACAATTTGCCATAATCACATTTATGTTTGTTTATGAAAAAAAAAAATCATATTAATATTTAAAAAAAAAACCAAAAGAAAAAAAGTTTATCAGCAATATTACTTTTCATTAAAACGTATTCTATTGAAAAAATAATATTACAAACAAAAATATGTCCGTTAAAATAATTATTATTTTTTACAGGCGCACAACGGTGAGCGGTATTATGTTATACATCATCCATTCTACAATACGAAACATCTCTGACAATGACAGGAATTCGAGGGGTAATAATTAAACATGACGTCATGACAACCAATAATATTTTGTATAGAATGATTTTGGTTGAAATTATTTTGATAATTGGAATTCATTATGATTACTAAATAAAGTGTATATGCTCACATACCAATGTAGAATAGATAAATTTAGAACATCATATATGAAACGGTGTTTCCCCGATCCCTGTTCAGAGTGTCCTTGATTCAACGCGGATTGATTAAACTCTACAACGATCCCAGATTCTAAGGGTACGTACGGATACGCAGAATAGTATTACCCTAAACTGAGTGGTTGAACCATTCTCTATACTTTAATTTTTTTGTTCCTATTTTCTTTTGAAGGCAAAATATACGGTTAAAAGATCAGCCTGATGCAGGTTTGTAACGGAAAAAAAGTGATAAAGATAGATTCAATTGTTTACTATTATTTTTATTGCGATATAGAAGAAGGCCCTAATATCAGTTACTGTGTAAACTGAACGAAGAAAGAGGAAAATTAGCATAATATATTTTTCATTTCGACAGATGGCATTAAGCTAACACTGATTTTAAATATTCACTTGTTTATAGAAGGTAAATATAGTAGTATGAAGTTTGGAGAAGATTTTTTAGCTAGTTGTTCTTTTTACGCCCCATTGTGAAGGAAAGGTAAATTGTATTCCATGTCGGGGACTCGCTCCTTTTATCACGGAACCGATCAACACAGATTTCTAGAACGATACCACGCAATCGCGACAATCGGGAAACTTTACAGAATACATTAGTACTCGTAAATAATTATTCATGTATAATTCAGTGCAAAATTTGCAAAATGCTTTCTGTTTGCTGACATACCACCATTGGCCGAAGTTTTAATTTCATTCGGTGCAGGCTGATGTTATTTTTAAACCGTAGCATCATACAAATTTCATTTCAAAACGCTTACACAATTGCCGAGTGCTTAAAAAGCTAATCCATTTATTTACTCTTTTTTCTGGTCAACGTCAAATTATAATGTTTGCATAACGGCCCAGCCGAATTGATCAACATAATGTATTTTATTCAGGTATGAAATCGTTGTTTAATGGTAACATTCATTACTTTTTTTTGAATTTTTAACTTACTACATTAAAATATTGTCTTTAGAAAACCCTAATTTAAATTGATTAAATAATACTTTCCATGCCTTAAATTAAAGGGATCGACTAAATTTAAAAATCAGAACATTACTGTTGCTGTTTCGGATACCTTTGGCATATATTGTTTTTCTTCTACCTACTGAAACTAAAACACAAATGTTCTTGTCAGGCGTCGTTCGTTACTTACTCGTCCAGTTCCTACGTGACTTTCGAGAGTAAGCATTAATAAAATGTTAAAAACAATAAAGCCAAAAGGTGCAGAATTTTGGTAAAGATTATGAGTTGGGGACGACGACGATGGAGGCATCCGAAGAGCTGCTGTAAATGGAAACAGAGTATCATACTGTCAAGTAGCATCCTAAAGATATTTTCCATGCCAACTCTTGCGCCTTTTCGCAATTTTCACCAGTGACTGATGTGTCTTGTTATATTAATAATTCAAATAAATAATTTTAGTAGGTATTTCAAGATAAAATAAACCAATTTATTATACATACCTACTTAAATATTTCAAAACGTGGTTTAATTTACATGTCTGTTTGTAAATATATTTACAAATAATATTCGACTATCCGGACATCAAAACATGTTTCACATATATTTTAATATAGTATATTCGATTGGAATCAGTACTCTCAACATAGAACCAAAGTTTCTTTATGGGCTATTTTTATTAAAAATGTAAATATCCACATTCTATAGAATACGTTGTCTACTTAAATTTGCAGCCTTTTGCCCTCTTAGAATTTTAAGCGAGTTTTTCAGTATTCCATTTGAATTTGAATATATTTTCAGTCGAATATATTTAATGCTGTAATGTGACGACGGTATATTACCCACGTCTCGCATCCATCTATGCCAGGCTATAAAGAGACTTTTTATGTATGGATCGCGTAGCAAAATATATCAAACATAACGATTCTTGGCCATTATCTGCGTTATCGCTGGTGAATAAACAATCCAGTTGTAATTAACAGATCATAACACAGTCATATCCAATAGGATGTCGTACAAATATTTTTATGACTAAAATTTACATAAAGATAATGCATTAATTTATGTATGGTGCTTAGAAATTCAACACTTGAGCAAGGTTTAGTTATTTAGACTTCATAAATTTTGATACCAACATTTTTTTAACAAACCGTTGACTGATTACCAAAATGCCCAATAGTATTTTAATCACTCTTTAGGTGTTAGCCGTCAATTCTTGGTGGAAAAGCATTATATTCTAAAAACAAAACACAATTTATTTTGTACTACTTCCATGTGTTTATAATGATCAGAATCATTTGATAACGCTCGCGATGAGCGAAGCCGGTTCTGAATAATCATAAACATGTGGAATAGTACAAAATAAATTGTGTTTTATTTTAAAAATAGTATTTTAATGGTCATTGAAAGAATGTACATTTTTATACTAATTCCACAATTTTTATAATGACCTAAAGTTCACTCGTAACAAGCGACACCAATATCACTAATTATAAAAATTGTGAAATTAGGACAAAAAAACAAAAAAAAATAATTTTTATTTATATTAATATAAAGCCTTTCCACTCAGAATTGACAGTTAACACAATAAAAGTAGTTTAATATATGTATTGTCATTATTCATTACCTAAGTCAGATTTAAGTATAATTAATAAAATTCACCAGTAAGTGTCAACATTTTTGATACCAATATGAAATAAATGTCAAAGGGTTTTGCTTTTAATAAAATAATTCTGTACAATTAGAAGTTTTTTTACGTCGACAAAACAGTTGTGGTTGAAAGTCCTTTGATAATTTAACATCTAAAACGAAACATTATATTCGATCTTACGTAGTTCTTACATTTTTTCAAGATGAAAAAATACCTCGTCAGGGGTTGCGTGTGTCTCTCCCCATATGTGAAAAACGTACGGGATTGTCACAAATTCTAGAAAACGGTTTGAAAATTGTCTTTTACAAAAAATAATTTTAAGGAAAATTAATCAATAGGCAATTGACATACTGATGATTTCGAACAAAGACACAAACATGTTTGTGTTACAGAAATTGCGATTAAGTGTTATTGTGATATCTTAGATACAGACAAATGTCAAAACGTGTCTTTAGGATTCCATAAAACAAATAAAGCTGTAGCAAAAATACTTGACAACACCACAATCCTGCGTATCTGGGTTTTAAATTCATGTTAATTGAAAAAGTTTTCGGTATATTTGTCCGACTACATAAATTTATCTCATTATACATGTAATTCACAATCAAGGCATTCTATTATGTATTATTTACCTGTAAATTAAATTAATTATTAAACAAAATATAGCTGGACTGTATTAAAACAATTTTTCAATAAATTATTGATTTAATAATTATACTGCTGGTATATCAGAACGTGTATAAAATTTCACTTTTATAGACTGATATGTGATAGATTGATCCATGAACGTTTATTATGATTATTCCAATATCAACGGCTGGAAATTTCAATTACTCTTAAGGGGCAAAAGAGATTTTTTTACAACAGCGGCAAAACAAAAACGTTACTCTCGATCCATCAGTCAAAAGTTAAACATGTCTCGAATATGAAATTATTCAGCATGTAGTAATTTGAATGAGCATCACTTTAAATGTTGCGTAGATTTTCAAAATAAATTGCGAATGTGTATCTCCGCCTCACTTCATAGATACAAAAAATACTTCAATTTAAAAGCACTAATAAATCATCTTCTTGAATTTCGACCATCATACTAGTAATTAAAATTTTGATGGCGAATATTTCGAACTTTTACCTCAAATTAGTAATCTTCTGAAAATGTATTAACTGATTTTTATACATTGTAATTGAATTAAATTGAATCATTTTTTATCAAAATAATTAAAGTTTCATGAAACGTTGAAAATTGTCTTGTTTGAATTAGCATTTACTTGGCTGAACCCCTTTGCAATAACGTAAAAATATCAAAGTATATTCTTCTACAAAAGCTATTTATAGGTATTAGCTGATAACTATTTTGGAATCGTCTAGAATAGTTTTGGCGATGGCATGAAACCGAAATTGGTCATGTCTAAATAAAAAAAAATCCAAAAATTGTGTTTTATTTTTATAATTGGAATATCGAAAAATTTGATAGTTGCCACCTTTAAAGTCATTAAAGACAAACCCAGAATGAAAAGAAGATTTTCGAATCTAAAACGTAAGATGTTTTCTGAACATTTTTAATCTTTTTTAGAACATGTGGAATATTTTTTAATAATTGCAATTTAAGGTGGGTTTTAAGACTATGTATAAGAAACTTCTAAAGACATGGATGAAAATTGATAATACCATTTTAATACCTTGTGTATCCATTATAAATATTTAATTAGCATGCATAATTTACACAAACAGCCATTAGAAAACCGAAATAACCACTAAATATTTTGTTAATGATTCACCCTTATATACTCAATAGCTATCAAAACTTTTAACTCAATAAATTATTTTAGATATTTTCACATTCGGAGCATATTATAACTTTGGCGAACTCCCATGATTTTAATGATACTTTGTAAATGGAGATTATAAATCGAATGCGACATAAATAGATTCAATACGAATTAAATAAAATCTTCGATTTCTTAGAAAATTTCATAGTACCTCCCTTATGTAAGTTTAGTTTATCTGAATTATAGCTTGTAACAAGTAAAACATAAAAGTAAGGAGAATAAACAACAATATGTTTATACACAATAAGCTCTATAGCTTTTTTGTCGTGTTTTATTGTAGTTTTACGGCCCTTATTAATAAATTCTATTGCTGACTGTCAGACGCTAGTCCAAGAGCAGATACATCAGAATGTAAGCTTTTTAGGGTCACGTTGACTGATGGCTCAAATGCGTCTAGCAGTTACATACAATGTTCTATGACACATGAAAAATGTTGTTTTTTTTTTAACAACATCCCGCCCTAAAATACCAAGCTTGTTATATTTCCTTTGAGATAAATTCGAAAGTAGCCACGTTAACATACTTAAATATTTCGTTTTATGCACTAGTTCTTCTCAGTTTAATTATTTGATAAATACAAAAAAATATATATCGATTAAATATGGCACGTTCTCCTAGGTTAAATAGCCAATCTAACTAAACTTCGAAACACTTATCATTACCATTAAAATACTCAAATATTCAATATAATATAGGTGCATCCAAAGAAAAAGAAAAGTCTTTTATAAAATAATCATCAGTTGATAATTCTCGTGATGAGCGAAACCGGTTCTGATCATTATAAACATGTAGAAGTAGTAACAAACAAATTGTGTTTTATTTTTTAAAATTCAATGCCTTTCCACCAAGAATTGAAAGTTAACACATTAAAAGTAATCATCAGTTTGTTTATTTAAGATATATCGGTTGAGTATTAGTATTATGAATGGGAAAATATACTTGTGTTTCGAAATAATATACGTTGTTTATGTAGTGTATTATCTTTTTATTTTATTTTTGGATTCTCTTAAAATACACACCATTATTAGTTTTCAAATATAGACCTTTAATAAACATTGTTGTACCATGTAAATTAAGAATTTAGGTGAACACAATGTTGATTTTAAGAAGGAGATTTTTTTTATTCCGAAATATTAAATAATACAATTCATAGACACGACTAGTATTATTTTCAATTATGATTAATCTAATCGTAATTATATTTTTTCTTTAATGTTTACTTTACTTTTGTTTAATTTTATGACTCATCTGTTTTATAGTTTTATATCAAAAGAAGACATTATTCCGCTTGCAACTAACCATAGACTCGTTTAATAACCGGAATAAGTACTGCCATCATAAACAAAATTATATCCATGCTATTTTTTTCCGAAACTTTTTTTTAATGGCAAACTGATAATAAAATAACAATCGAATAATTGTACGTATTTCTAATACGGCAATAAATAATTTGATGATACAGTGCCATTTTATAGCAATTGACTAGACGTAGTCGCGTTATAACGACGCTAAAATAGGGGCTTCAATAAAAGATATTTATGTATCGTTCGGGTTACCTAAATCTCAGATATGTGAGATTAATACATTCAAGGCGTTCTTAGACTCTGAGAACACGGCAAATACGCAAATTATCATATTACATTATGTGACTGTAAACTCCTACACACAAGTGGCGCAATTTTCATCAATAGGCTATTAGGTTCACCACTTAAGTCCTGACGCACATAATTGCGCCGCTCCGGTAAACACATTTTGATGAAATTCGATATGAAAGCCCCTTTCATTTTCCCCCACTCAGTGATATTTTCGGAACCAAGTCGAGTCTTCACTATTCAAAATTATTATTGGCCCAACCGATTGGGTCTCTCATTCACTTAAATTCAATAAAAAAATGGTAGTTTCGAATTTATGAAACCGAATTACAGCTATACACCTGATTCCCTTTTGCACGGATTTTTAGGTAGTTTTTCAATATAACTGCCTAAAAAAAGACCTATTTCAATAATTGAGACTGTGGTCAATTAATAAAAATAACATTAAACAAGACAGGTGGGCTACTCACTATTAAATTTGTTTCACATGGGATTTCTACTAGATTTATTATTGTAATTTATTTATAACGTATTTTAATGTAATCAGTACTGTTATTTTTTGTCCTTTTCCCCTTCTTGCATACACATAAAGAATAAATCTCATTTATAATAAAACTGAAGAATAATAATTCTACATTATAATCATTTTTTACAATAGAAATAGTCTGAAGGTGCTTCTCAAAGATGCGCAATATGTGTCACGCAATCAGCGGAATAACATAGTCATTAATTTTGTGAAAAAATAATTTCCATAAAGTTGCCGCCGATGCAATGAAAATATTTTTGTAACTGTTTATAACTGATCATGAAATTTAACAACTACATTACTTAATAGATATCTTAAGTTAAACATAATATCTTTCTATATTTTTTTGATTACTGATTTTGATGCAGTTTTCTATATTTACTGATGTTTTTCATAAAGTTTTATAAAGATTTAGATCTTTGGAACGTATGTATATTTCGTGCAAAAAAGAGCCGTTTGTATTTGTATATTGCTTTTAATTCAAATGTGGAGCATAATATTAATTAAACGACGATTTTTTTTCAAATAAGTGAATAAAATTAATGTTTTGAGGATGACTGGTTGTTAAGCGATCGATCTCTCCACATCCGGTTTTCAGGCGTGGCTAGAATATTTGGTGTCGAAATTATCAGAAATTTCATGTTATCAAATATGTATCTTTTCAAGGATTAAAACATTTGATATCAAGCTCTTAGCATATCCAAGTATATTAAGAACCGTTTTTTTTTTTGTTTTTGTTTATAATAATAATAATTATTAAAGTTGAAAAAAGCTATCTATCATATAAACAATAAAATCAATTTTGTAATTCACGAAGACGTCTTGTCTCATTGTCATTTTTATTTGAAAGTGCTTAACACTAATACGGGGTATACCAGATATATCAGGCAATAAATCAGTAGCCGGTAGTGGCTGTTACAGCAATTAGCACCCTGGAGGATAAACATCCGAGCCACGTCAAGGTAAGATTTTCGAAATAAAAAAGTTCTACAAAATATATGGAAACGCAAGGTATAAGATTGAAAACGTTCTAGATTCTAGAGTCAGAATGAACAATTGTGTAAATATAGAACTGTGTTTTAAAAATGAAATTATTAACCGAATTAGTATTTATAAATTTGATGGATTTCAATGAACAGGTTTTACTAATCACAATTAAATATTTCGAGCGAAAATTTCAATAAAAACTTTGTCAGTCTCTGTCTATAAGCCTGAAATAAAATGCGGCTCAATCATTTCAATATATCGACAACCATACAAGGGTTTATTTTTAAATTTCAAATTGTGTTTGAATAAATCGATTCTATGAACGATAGAAACATGGAAAATTACATTAATAACAGTTATGCGAAATAAGAAATTTTTATTTTTGAGTTAACTGATATTTTACTTTTTATACGACTGCAAGCATCGGAAAGTAGCTCAATCCATCTTACGAATAAAATTAACTTGGTACCATTTTATTTGATTTATCATGATTCTTAACAAAAAGTTTTGGAAATCTCTTGAAAAAACATTAAAACTTAAAAGTATAAAAAATATTGTCGGCCTCTGTGGCCTAACTGTAAGAACTTTGCAGTAGTGATCAGGAGGGTCTGGCTCAAGTCCCGGAATCAAATTCAAATTAAGATTTTTTCAATTTAAATTTGTGAAGGACATGAGCGTTGGTGCTGTTTCTTCTCCTCAAGTGATTTAAAATTCTTTAGATTTTCCAATTTAAAAATATTTGGCGCATTGGCTGTTACCTGTAATCCCAGGTACATTTTTTTAAATCAGAAAAAAGTAAAACTGAAGCTTCTACGACTGTGAAACCTTTTGATGGTGATAATTATATCTTGAATTTTTGTCATTTATATTCACGAAATTGCTGGAAGTCAGATCACTGGAATGATAGCAACGTTTTTAATTGGTTATTTTAAACATTTTTATTAAACAACGAGTATAACCGTACCCGTCATAGATGACGGTATTTAAATTGAAATACGGAATGTCTAAAATAACTAGTACACCGGAACTCTGTGTGCATTGCATAACATGATATTTTATATATACACCGCGAACGCGTAGTTCATGAGAAAATTTCATACCTACATGTGATATGTGATAATAATAAAACGTCTATAAATATAAGATTCTAGTATATTCAGCAATTGGGTGCAATTTATCTATTCAATGTACCATTAAACATACTTGTAATCATACTCTTAATAACTCAGACGTTACCAACATGAAAGTGAACTAAATCATAAACACTGCAGATATATTCGTGTAGATTCCAACAATTGTTTATTCTCATTGATATAATGTCATCATCGCAGAAGCTGTATATTATCTTGAATCATTTCGTGGAATGACTTTAGAACCAAATACCGTTGATAGCTCGCCAGGCCAAAATTAGCGTGTTATGTTTATTGTTCTTCGTAATAATTTTCGTTAAAATATACCACATGAGATATTTTCATTGAGGATCGTAGTTATATTATGCTAATTCCATAATATTTCATTGCCTTTGTCATTTCAGCTTATGTCTAGGCGTGCGTCAGGCTTTTAGCTCTATAAAAAGATAATTTATCATCATCAAATTGTTTCGTAGAATTTTATTTAAATTTCCCAAATGAATGTTCGTAGATTTTATAATAAATTCAATTGGTACAAAGTTCGAAGGGTTTCATGCTAAGTATGTCGCTGGATATGGGTAAGTAAGCTGTGGTGACGTCATCGGTGACTTCCACCCGACTCTAGGGTATTCCCCACGTGGGAGAACAATGCATTCAGATCACGCAGGTTCTCATCTCGTCAGCAAATGAACGGCTAAGAGTAAGCCGCTCGTAGTCTTTGGTTACTGCTCCTTGATTGAGGTACTATTAACGTCAAAACGTGACGCCATGTCACTATGTGACAAACGTATATTATCTGCTATGTCAATGGGGATCCTTCAAAGTCAACAATACTCTAAACAATTTAATTTGAACATTTTAAAAATTTGTAACCTATCTTGACTCTGTAATAAAGCATTGTCAGCATTTCAAACAATAATTCAATAAATTATTGTTTCATTAAACAGCTATGTAACACCTGAAAACGTTTAAAAATACTTAATTAGGAAAGCTAAAATTACTAAAAGCACAATGCATATTGCACAAAACAATATTTCAAGGGAAAAAAACCAGTAATTCCACTTTTTAACGAAGCTTATCAACATCTTAGACATTGATACTGATTAAGTGTTTAAAATGAATCGTAGAGGAGAAATTTGACCGTTGACCTGCTGAGGAGGGTTAAGGACTCATGAAATGATTCACTAAAAATTATTTTTTTTTATACTTCTTACATGTTTATGTTTATGTATTATAATATTAAGACCTATAGCTGTCTGACCGATATATACGAGGATGCTATTTTAATAAGAAAGCTAATCAATATCAAATTTTCATTAATGATTCACTTATGCTTATTCACTATTTAATATTTTTGCTAAATCATTACATACATTTGCCACAAATTAGCCGCTGAATAATTGAAAACATAAGCAGATTGAGAATAGTGCAACAAACGGATCAGTTCTTGAAAATAAAAATTGGAGCAATTACCAATCGACCATCAAACATAATAAGTTTTTCAATATACACTATTCATATTATATATAATCAGACAAGAATGCAACTTTATCTTTTTTGAATAAATTGGAGTTGGTTAAAATCTTCGAAACAGGTTTTTCTTATTCATAATAAAAAATAAAAGAAACATTTGCTAAACATTTTTCCATAAACATTAGTGTATTCGTGTCTTCAAAGCTTTTAAATACGTTTAATTTATATCTTGAAGAGACATTGCTTTGTTTTAATTTTCATTTGTTTACTTAAATGTTTGTATAAAATTCTCGTTCATGAATTAAAAATAACGTATAATGTAAATTATTATAGCCAAAACACTTTGCTATTTGAATTTTATGTTGCCATGTCACCAAAAATAGTTTAATGATCCTATTATCCTCTTCCTGTGAGATTTTTATATGGATATGTATTATTTTCCGTATTCATATGAGTTTTTTTTTATTATCATCTGGATTATAAATGGGTCATATTTCTCTATAAAATTGTACATTATTCTAACATTTTCACGCTATAGTTTCAGTAAGAAAAGTATTTCTTTTGTATTAATGCGCTTAGTTCAGCGGTTGGAAACTAACGCTTTGTGTTAAGAATTGCATTTTCCACTTCTATTATTATACTCACAATGAAATAATTTAAATGATTTGAACATAGAACAAAAACGAAAACTCCACTGAAATATTGTGTTGGTTCTACGAATGCATATAATATAACGAAAATTATTAATACACCCAATATGGAATACACGCCGTCTCTGTTGTGATTTATTGCGTTATTGGTGTTAGTCTGGATGAAATATAGATGCGCGGATAAATTATATGTGATAATTTATTGGTGTTTCTTGACTTGGTTTCTCGCTCTAAAAAGATTCACAATTCCTGTTCGGATTCCGTGAATTTCATGCTCAACGTGTACACTTACAACTTACTCATAATAATATTGGAAGTAGTATCGCAAGAGGGTATTAAAAGTCTACATTATTATTTATGGAATCTATGGGAGTAATTATCCTTCTATACTAACATACCTGAAAGCTATAAAATCTTTCTCTATTACTTCACTGCATTGTTTTAATTTTGCTTATACTACATACGTAGCTATAATTATGAAATAATTCCTGCTAATACATAACACAGCAACAAAAAGTGAATTATTATTCAATTACTGAAATTTATTATAAAATTTAAAACTGTTAAAAATATCACCGTTGCCCTACCCTGCGCAATACAGTGATGCATAAATATGTCATCTTTTTTACTGTAGCATAGATTTATAATTTAGAAACCTATAAATTCGATTGACTTTTCAATATATTTCTATACAAATGACAGCAAAGCAATCTAAAAGCAACAATTCTTTCAAAGTTGACCTCATTATATCTGTCTTTCTGGCACGTTTCCTTAAAGAGTGTCGTGATATTGATGCAGAACTAGCTAATAAGTAACTGATATTTAAATATTCTATCTGAATTTAAAAATTATTGAGTTGTTTTTTCAACCATTTTTACTCAAGCAAGTAAGAAAATGAAACTATTTCGCAATATCAATAATTTACAAATCTTAATTTAAATAAGTACATTTATTGACTTAATCCAGTTACAAAGATACACATATAAGATACTTTAATCTGTTATCGTTAACTGTTTGTAATTGGTAGAAAGTGTTTGAATAATACATAATTCACACTTTTTATTCATATAGCTGAGATAATTTGTCGTAGTTGAAGTTACGCACTAGTGGAAGAGAAACCGGTCAATATTGTATACATACGTAGTATATATATATACGTACTTTTTTCATTGTAAACTTCTTAAATATATTTTACTGTTCCCAATTTCATTAAAAGTAATTTTTTTAAATATTGTATTACTAATATTATTACTAAAGTAATATTTAAATTACTAAAAAACAAATGAAGCATAGTTTTCATTTCAATATGTTGGTACATTTATTCCGTGCGAGACTTCTTATCAAGAATTTTCAGAATGCTTGTATACAAATACGAGTAATATTTACATATGTGTGGGTGGAAAATCCATTGTTAGAGTACTTTGCGAGTATACTTTTTCGCCGTACTATTATCAAAATTGCGGAAAATTTCAACAATCCTGATATTCAGTCCACATATTCTTCGGAATGTAAATCCACTCTTTTTAATTATTTGCCTTGGTTGATATCAATGTCTTTTCTCAATCAGATTTGTATGGCCTTTTCATTGATTTTGTATTATGATATACTGGCATCCATCCCATAAAACCGTCAACGATTATAAATGATGCATATTTTCTCTATATTTAAGCGCTAAATAGCACCGTTAATGATTTCCGTGTTATTAGAACACTTACTATTGCAGTCTTCGTATAGCGGTTAAAGTTGAAGTCAGTGCTTATTGAGTCTTCTACTATTATCCAAATATGATTTAAATTTGGATTATTGAGACTTTGTACACTTCCATGTATTTTGTCACTAACGACCCGGGTTTCGCCTTTCGGCATCTTCAGGCATTCGAGCACACGGATGGACTCGAACTGATTCAACAGTTCAAGTCCATCCGTGTGCTCGAATGCCTGAAGGTGCCGAAAGGCGAAACCCGGGTCGTTAGTGACAAAATACATGGAAGTGTACAAAGTCTCAATAATCCAAATTTGATATTGAAATTCCATCAAGCACCCTCAGTCGATGTCTTTTAAATTGTTTAAAATTTTCTATGACTTTAATTTCAATCAATGTTTAAAAAATCGGATGATAGAGTTAGTCCGAAAATGCTTATCATAGAGGAAACGCGTGTCACATGTAGTAATACAATGGGTGGAATAACAAATAAAACACAATTCATTTGTACTATTTACACATATTTATAATAATCAGGACCGGTTTCGCTCATCACGAGCATTATCAACTGATAAAAAGACAAACAGAACAGGCTTATTTATATAAAATTGAGTGTAAAAATTAAGGTATATAAAACTGACGGTTCATGAACTAAGACAAGAAAATACTGATTAGCAAACAAGTTATACATAAATCAAATAAAAGAGACTTCAATTAAAATGTTATAGACCTCTTGCAAATCAATAAATACTAATCTGAAATCACAAATATAGCTATATTAAAAGTTCATTTAGCTGAGCAAAATTTTTTAATGACATTACTAATGTAATAAGAAATAATAATATGAAGAAAATTATAAGAAAAAATTAGTGAACCATTTAAAAACAATCAAATATTGAGTATGTAATTAATATTAACAATAGACAGCCATCTTAAGTTAAAAATAAAAATGAAAAAAGTTACCTTATATAATATTGATAATTCCCACTGAATTTTGACTTTTTGTCAGTGGTCTGTAAAGCTTTATTGACTCATGCTAGTCATCAGACCTTCCTACTTCATCATCCCTTCCCACTTCTTAGTTAATAAAAAAATACTTTTTATGAAATTAAATAAAATAATTTTTTAAAAACACTTCTAAAATAATCAATTCTAACAGGAATTCGTCAATATTTATTGTGTCTGCGTATTAGAGTCGAATAACTGACAACGTTAATAATGAAAAATAGCAAACAAGCACGAAAAAACCTCTTATAATATTGTTATACATACATGAAACCTTCATATTGTAAGTATACATACACCATATTATTCATAATCAAATATATTAGATAAAAGTTTTTTTTATATTTTTAAATATTTTTTACCAATCATGTAGCCAAAGGTTCAAGACACTTAAACGTCTTTTCTGTTTCATGTCCCTGGAGTCTGCAATATTTGCTTTCCGTATAACCAATCCAATCCTAAAAATGAGGCTTAGCGAGTGCTATTAACAAACTACTAGTCCATTTCTATTATCATAGTTATATTTTCTATTTCTCCGAAAAAGAAGTATTAAGCCATTTAATAACAACCATTTTTCATCAAAAAAACAAGTCTTGTTGAAATGATCCCCATTAGGTACACGTATGCTTAACTTTACGATAGGGTAAGTTGTCAAAAATATTAACAAATTTCTTAATTTGAATAGTGGAGTTTATTTGAATCGTTAAATCTTATTCGTTTCATAATTTAAACAATACTTATCGGTTTCCAAGACCAAGAGGAAATCCCTAGACTGCTACTTAATTGTGCAGTCAAAGGTTTGAACCCTTGAACGGAATCCTTAAAATGTTTATTTTTCGATGGATTTATGAATCTGTGTCCGAAAAAAAATATGCAAGTTATATTTATACAGCCCTTACTATTTCCATGCCCGCTCTTCAAACGATCCATGAATTGAATACGACTACAAGTTCTTTCCTTAACCTTTTTTGTTTACCCACCTTAAGAAGAAGGAAAAAGTAACCAATTTACAATCAGTTGCATTCTCTGTTAATTCTAACGGTAATGCTTCTCATAGGAAAAATATTATACTTAAAACAGGTTTTTCCTCTCACTAAATCATTCGTGCTATATATTCTGACATGCTCGAAAGGGAGCAGGCGTCCTGATTGATGATGACAATTCCACAGAGTTTTCTCAGGGTGATTCAGAAAGTCAAAACACGCCAGCTTGGTCCAAGTTATCTTTATTGCAGTTACATCACATGATTCATAAGTTAAAGAAATACACTATAATTGCCCAGCCCTAGGACCGCAAAGAGAATGCTGACATTTTTTTAACCTGCCGAATACCTGGTGGTCGGCCAAAGGGCTAACTGGGCCGATTTAAAACCACTATCTTAAATGGTCTTTTCATTTTTATTGAATTTAAATACATGAATCTACAAAATGAATCTATCTTGCCTTGGTTAGAGGTTAGAGGTGATTCGAGATAAGTTCTGGTCACAATTTACGACTGGCTCATTCCCTACCAAACACGATTGAGTCATATCAATTCTTATTTAAAATACGAAGAAACTTAAACTAAAAAGTGTGTACTATGCTAGCATTTTTCACAGAATTTTGTTCTTCGTAAAAGTTTTATGAAACAACATTTTTTTTATAATTCAAAAGTAAAATAAAAACATTTTGAAGCACTTAACGCGCTTATAAAATTTAAAAAATCCATCGTAATCACCAACACTTTCCGTAATTTTTTTGTTTTATAAAATTTTTGAATATTTCTCACCCTACGGATACGCAATTAATTTAATGAGGTGACCACATAATAAAATCTACACAAAAAAAAAACATAAATATAGCCGGGTCGGAAATTCGTAAAGAAAACAGCCCTTTATAGAATAGATTGGTACATTTTGTGCTGAGATAATTGAACTAATGTTTTTCAGGATTTACAAAAGGAATGATAATTTCAGACAATTATTATTTTTCTTTTTATACATCTTTATATACGCCAACATTATTAAGGCTACAAAAATCATTTTCATTTATTTACTCCAAATCCGTCAATTTAACTGGTGTATCAGTTTAATAACATAATAATATTATATAAATATAAGTATCATATTTGTCCTATAATTTTGTGTATTTTTATTTTCATATTAATCTTCAAATTATTTACTCTATATTAAATTGTATCTGAAAAAACTCTTTATACTCTGAATTATCTTTATCCGGTTAGTTGAAATTACATTAGTATACTATTACCAACATTACTTGGCTGCCGCCGAATTTGGAACTAGAATTGTCAGTCTAGAATAAATTTCTCCAATTGCAATTTTATGCAAAATAAATATCTCATCAATTTTAAACAACCATCGCCAAAATATCAGTTTTGGAATTTATTGAAATTTCATTTCTCTTTGTGTATGGCAACATTCCTAACGTGATGGTGGCACCTTCACTAGCGGCCAAGTTAAATTGGTACGTCTATAACTACAAAATTTAAAATTGTAACTAAACTAACGAAACATTTTCCTCTATATATATATATATACAGATTTCGTTGATAAGTAGGGGTACACATTTTTTGTTGCCAAACAATTACCATCATCAGCAGCAGTCATTTTCTATAACTCCTAAATTGAAGCGCTTGACCTGTTATTTCGGATGCACGCTTTTTGGTTTCAATTAATTCTGCCAACATCGAACCATCTGTGATACCATTGTTTTGCTGAGTTTATCCAGTGGTCATCCCTCGCATTACGCAGCCTATTAGCATTTTGGTTTCGTATTCAACGTTATTTCGTGTCACGCTTGCGCCTGTTCCCTGATGCTAAAGTTAATTTTTTTTAATATTCCTACTTGTTATGCCTATCATGAAACTGTTCATGCAAACCCAATAGCTACAAATATCAACCGGAGTCTGCTCCTTGTCAACTATATTTGTTTATTTCTTTTACTTATTTTTTTTTTTATTTATTTATTTAAAAATAGGTTTTCTTACAAATTAAATGTATATACTTTTGCCATCACTGTAGTTAGATCTCCACTAAGTGATCAGAATGTTCACTAGTAAGTTCTGACAAAGCCAATATCACATGAATATGTTTTGAATTTAACATTTTTTAACTTGAATATGAGTTTTTGTGATATCGTTTCTCTGCTTGTAGATCTCGAGAGATTTAAAAACATCTGACTTATTAGGAGTGATTTCATTTGCTGCTTTATATCTTTAAATCAGAAAAAAACATTTACATAGACAACTTGTTCATTTCCTTTTGTAAAAATAACACAAATTTTAATTTAATCACAGGTTCTCGTTTCGAATCGTACTAAAATTCTACGTAATTTGCTTTTATGTCGTTTCAATGGAATTACGATGTTGAAATCTCTTGTATTGTTAAATCAGCGTGTGCGAAAATGATCACAGGCCAAAGCTTTAGCCAGGGAGAGAGAAACAGAAATGACCGCTGTGAAACTCGATATTTGGGTTAATGAAAATGAAATGCGATTGTGGGCGCAAAACAGTTTGCCGTTAAAGTGGACTCGATTCCAAAAGACGACTGGCACTAATGTTATGCGAGACGCCCGTTGTTTGGATACGCATTGCTAATTTATAAATAGGCATTAACCTTTTCAGTTTTAGGTTTTAGTTTATAATTAGGAACATCGATTTTGCTTGTCATCCAATTAAAAAAATGGTTTCTTCGGCTATAGTATTAATAGAATCTATATATATATTTTACACCGTCTTTCCATAGAGCAGCTTTTTTTAAATTTTAAGCACAAAGATTTATAATACTCTAGTCAGTGTTTCTTCCACTATAGGAAGCTTCATCTCTTCTTCATTAAAACACAATATATTTAGTACCACTTTTGTATTTTTAATAAATACCAGGACTGGGTTAGCTCATCACGACCATTATCAACTGTTGAAAAATAAAACCAAACAGGGTTATTTAAAATCGTGCTCATTTTAAATGTAATGTCTTTCCACCAAGAATTTACAGTTAACACCTTAAAAGTGAAATACATTTTGTATAAGAGTAATTAAAAGTTCAATAGTCAACAGAAGGAAGTTGTTAAGACAACATATTTGCTTCTTTAAGTTAATAATATTCCGTGTGTTTAAATACCAGAACGGACACTTTCAAACATAAATTGTTCAATCGACTTATGTATATATTTATGTCCAAAAGTATAGGTGTCTGTTATTGTTCTATATCAGTTCCCATCCACTTCCTATCCTACCCTTAAACGGAACATCAAGAGAATAATTAACTATAAACTTACTCTTTTCTAGCCTTGTAAAACCAGTCTTGTAAAACGTGTAAATAAATCAATTGTGTGTAATGTAAAATTAATAAATTTTGTCGACTAATGATGGCTGACGATGAAACCTGGGTTTTAAACGATAAAACATAATTGGATAAAAATTACAATTCAAATATAAGACACCGTTTTTTAGGTAAACTGAAATCTCATTAATTTCTTTTTTACACTTATTTTTGACATAATAAAAAATTCGTACCAGCACGCAATTTTTCTGCAAAAAAATAAATATTCAAGTATAACATAAAGATTCTTACTGTTAAATTATTTTAAAGAGTCTTTCATGATTTCACAATAAAACTTAACGTAGATACGTAAATAATAAGATATTTTCTTTTTTGTTAAAAAATACCTGTTCAGCGTTATAAAGAATATATATATGAATTACATCGTTGGATAAATTAATCTTCGTGAAAGATTTTTTTATAGTGTTAAATAAAAGATCGGACAAACTAGAAATAATAATTTTAAACCCGTGAAACGTACACGGCGTCAAATGTAGGGAATATTTATGTACGTCACAAATGAAAAGGTTTTTTTTTTCAAATGGTACTCGCAGGACTAAACAAAAGCCTGGAAACGAGGATCCGCACGCGACCCGACTATGCGGTAAACGCTCAACAGCCTTTCAAAGAATTCCGTACCTTGCTCTACTCTCTACACCTTACCGACGATTTATACGAAAACAGCCTGAGTGTTTACATTTTTCAAGTGAGAATTTGTTACGCTTGGTCAACGGCTTTGAAATAATGTACAGCGGCTCTTAATTAATATTTAATTTAAACCGGAAAATACCCTCTTATGTTTCTTTTCGAATTTAACAAGTTTCAAAATGTTTTAAATAAATTGGTCTGCTTTCCACGGGATAAATCAGAACATCAAGAAGTGTGAAGAATTTTTTTAAAAATAAACATTTGTATAAAACTATTGAAAAAATATTTAAATTACATTAAAATTTAAATTACATTATGTGAAGTGAAATATTCAATAATAATTCTAAAAATTATGAATGGTTGAGCAAACAAAATAATTTATTTCTTTATGATTTCACCAAGAGTATGATTGTAGTATGTCTCTTGTTTTTACAGGATTGCAAAAAGTTGTACAAAATCAGCACATATATTCAGTACGGTTGTTGGGATTCCGTCATTACCTTCTTATATAAAATAATGCTGTAACACGGCTATATTTCTCTTTACCTCTTGGTTAGTGACATGAATATGGTGATATTCATCAACGCTATCGACGTCTTCGTTAAATGTTTGATGCTTTGATTTCAACTATTGCATCTACACAGTCATTATTTTAATCGTGTAATGCTAAATTGTTATCTATTGTCATAATAAAATATTGGTTTTTTTTTTTATTTGCTGTCTCAATTAAACGGAATGTAGTCCCGGACTGTATATAAATCAATGTCGTAGATGAGCCTCTTATACTTTCTTAAGTAATGGATTTTTAGTCTACATAAGAATTAAACATACCAAAATTGTCGGCGTCACAAAAGTTATGCAATATACCTCATTGACTCCATCGTAAACTATCCGCCACTTTATGTAATGTCTGAAAAATTACAATAACACAATAGTTTATAAGCAGTCAAAAGGAAATACAATATAATGAATTCTTCAAATCTAAAATATTCGAAAAGGAATGCCACATGTTTAAAAATATTTCCCGTATTAAATTTCAAATAGATGCGTCAACGGTGCTTGATATTGCAGTATATTATATTCATGTATTTTCACATTCATTCGTTTCAATTCATCGTTATATCAAAAAAAAATTTAATTTCTGAAAAAAATTCTTATAGATTATCAATAAATGATTATTATCGTTCTAAAATCGTTTTTCAACATGTAAAGAATGACGTTATTTTATAATTTAAGACATTGACTGAGGGTGCTTGATGGAATTTCAATATCAAACTTGGATTATTGTGATTTTGTACACTTCCATGTATTTTGTCACTAACGACCCGGGTTTCGCCTTTCGGCATTTTCAAGCATTCGTGCGCTCGAATGCCTGAAGATGCCAAAAGGCGAAACCCGGGTCGTTAGTGACAAAATACATGGAAGTGTACAAATTCTCAATAATCCAAACTTGACGTTATTTTAGTTTAAACCTTTATATATTATTAACGAATTTTTAAAGTTGCTGTAATACATTTACACCCCAAAACAGAGACTAAACGCGAAGATTTATTGTGAGTTATTCTCTCAATCTTCCTTTTAATAGAGGGTAAGATGTAGGATACAAGATAAGGTTAGAGAATTGGTGATATAAACCAATAACTCTGCGCCCCAATTTCAAGAAGTGGGAAGGGAAAAGGTACAAACCGTTAGACATACAATATATTTATTTGAATAAAAAATTCTCAACAAAAATAAAAGAGTCAATGTACGAATATTCTCTATCTCGGAATTTGAGCTCAGAACCGCAGAGAAGAAGAACACTTATATTACCTCTGATTTATAATTTATAGCGATTTTCATATTTGCCTACAAACTCACAGATACCATTTTAAGCAATGTTACATTATTCAGTAGTTTTTCATTCGTACCAAAACGAATTTAAAAACGATGACTTAATTTTTTCTCAAGTATCTGCTCAATATATGCAATTTCTTTGTGTACACATGGGTCTCAATGCGAAAAGGTCTTTTTTACTGTCTGGCAAAATACTTTTTTTACGACAATGACCTCACATTTGTCTACTATCAAATAAGAATTATTGTGTCACAGAGAGGTTTATCAAGTTTATTACTAAATTACATTCTAAAGCGTAGAAAATCATTATATACAAAATATATTCTCCGTGAATTAGTTCAGTGTATATTATATACTGCATATTATGTATTAAATATGACCAAATGGCGGATCGCGATCTACCGAGAGATTTTGCAGTATCAATATTTTTTTGATAAATGAACTTTTAAACACTTCCGTAGTTTTTTTTCGTAATTGTTATACACTCGGCGTCAAATGTAAAATCAAAGGTACCGCTCTGGGACTGATTTTTTAACTCAATTATTAGATATAATTTAAGACATCGACTGAGGGTGCTTGATGGAATTTCAATATCAAATTTGGATTATTGAGATTTTGTACACTTCCATGTATTTTGTCACTAACGACCCGGGTTTCGCCTTTCGGCATCTTCAACTGAGTTCAGTTCGAGTCCATCCGTGTGCTCGAATGCCTGAAGATGCCGAAAGGCGAAACCCGGGTCGTTAGTGACAAAATACATGGAAGTGTACAAAATCTCAATAATCCAAATTCAATTATTAGAGTTTTTGGCATCTAAGAATTATCTTCGTTCTAGGTGTTATCTCCATTAATTCTTTATCCTTCCCTTTCAACTTCTAACTGAAATTAAATTACATGTTTGAATTTTTTATATGTATGTGAATTCAAGTACAAAATGTGAAACAATTTAAAAAAAAAAGTGTTTTTGGTGCGCTTCTCCACCTTCTTATCTATCAATTCTGCTTTGCGTACACCAAACATGGAGAAAGTTCTTTGATCTTACCATAACAATTTTCATCATTTCAATGCGTAGAGAACAGTAAGGTATATGTAGATTATATTGGAAAGTCTATATTTTTAACCGTCCATCCCCCATCGTCAAAATTTCTTCATATAGTGTTTTACCCACAAACCAACAATCGTCACATTATATTAGATCCCCCCACCCTCCTGACCGTGACATCATATATGGACGACCCCTATCCAGTAATAGAGCAATATATTATTACTATTGTTGTAATAAACGTTTCTATTTCTACTATTTCGTTGATAACAGCTGGCATTCATTCATTTACTAAAATGGCTTAACTCTAAATTTGGAGAATGTAATTCGATTTAAACAGCTAATACCCATATATATATAATGTTTGAATATGTCGTGTTAAACAAGGTACTATGATGATTCCATTAATATTTCAATTTACCTAAATAAATGTTACATTACGGAATAGTCGTTTAAATAAATGCACAATTTCCATTGACAAGACTAATGCTCTGAGGTTTTTTAAAATTTAAATAATCACCTTTAAGAGGAATAAAAACGGTGGCAAGGTAAAGTCCGCGAATTGAATAAGAACCGCTAAACCTTCGAAAAATATAATCCCGACCCCAACAATGCCCCGAATATTTAATAGCACACGTGAGCTTAGTGAAAAATGCTATTCATCTTGGGCTTTTGTCTAAAATGTAAAGTGGGTACGGACCCTTCAGAATACAAGTCCAAGAGGTTTACCTATGGATGAATACTACATCGATATAGGAATCGGAGCGTTTATAATATTGGTTTTTGCACCGCAAATATATATTGGTATATCAGAATCGCTACGCTCCCCGGCCAGATAAGCTGATCCAGATGGCCGTAAACAATTAAACCGCTTATTTTAGATTTTATTATTCCGTTACGTTTTTTTATATAAAACATTTTGTCGAATTCTGGAAATAAATTTCTCACATTATCTTTCAGAACAAGTCGTCACAGAAGAATCGTCATTAGAAAATACCAAAGTATTTAGTTCTACAAGAATTATGGGATATAGTTGATAGCTATCTTGGTTTGACTCAATCTTCAGTACTATTTTTAAAAGGATTTTATCTGTATATTATATTTACTTAGAAGGAATAGCTAGTAAAATTTTTGGATTATTTGTAAAAAATGATTTCTCATACCATTTCTGGTGAATTTTGAACGTAAGAAAATATTCTTTGTTATCGTAATAATGACCGTAACTTTTACCACTTTTCACAAATGCCTTAAATATAAATAATTTACATTAAACCACAATACGAGTAGTCAAACCAGCACATCTATACATATAAAAATAAATGTTTGTTTGTTCGTTGGATTTTTGTTTATCCTTATGCGTTCCTATAAAATTCATCCGATTTCGATAAAACTTTGGTTAGTAGGTGTGCGCACACCAGTGAAGATTTCTGAAGAAAAATCTAAAAAAATAATCAAATAGTACAAATTCGTGTACGCATCAGAAGGAAAACAAAAAATATTGTGTATCCAAAAGTTCTTCAATAAACAGAATTAAAACACAAACACTTTCTTTGAGTGGCATTGCAACGCGTGCCGGGTACTCTTTAGTGCTTTATAAATAAACTGTTCAAATAACGTAAACTATCTTTTTTAAATAAATTACAGGCAAAGGCCATTGATTTAATAGATATTCACTTGTTAGAAATCAATTATAAAGTATTCAATTCTACAAAACTTTAGTCAGTTTATAGCTATTTAAATTCATGCCATTGACAGAACTATCTGTCATATATGTATATATTTAGTTCTGACGATGGCGTGACGCCTAAATAGCTATCAACAAACTGATAAAACACTTTGTTAATTTTACCTTATCATACATTATTTCGTTAAACATTCATTGCAGCATTGTAATGGTTGTAATGTTAAAAAACAACAAGGTGTAAAAAAAAAGAAAATTGCCATCGCATAGGTAAATCAACTAACGGATGAAATTTTGTATAACTAAATACTTTGTTTTTTTATCTAAAGGAAGCTTGATTGAAACTAATTCTGGCAAAATATTAGCTAACCTTAAATATGGCCAAAGTGATAAACTAACTTTGTAAAAAACATGACGATATAATATAAAGAACAGCCTTTTAAGTCTAACAACACAAAGTTTTTTAAAGATGCCATTCCGTAGATTGCATACATGGCATAGTTATGTTACAATTTATGTTCGTTTCTCTTTGTAGAGTTTCCTTTTTTAATAAATACTGTTTACTTTGCGTGGACGTTGTCGTTGAAGTTTCATTGTTTTAAACATGATAAATAATAATTAAGATAGACAAATTTAACAAAAATTTTAGAATAATTACTTGAGCCTTTATTTATTCAACAATATCTTGTTATTTTAACGAATTACAGTATTTATTTGATCAAATACAATATAGCTACGTTTTAATAACAATGTTCTTAAATACGCTCAACCTTTTCTAGTGCATAAAATTGAATTATTGTGTATATCAATATTTTAATGTTGATATTTTTCGATTAACATTAAAATTTTATGATTAAAACATTTGTATTGTTTGATAATCTATATTAAATCGTAAATTCATTGCACAGTCATCCATGTATTATTGTTAAACAGCATTAATCTATATATATGAAAATGAATGTGTGTTTGTCCCTTATGCGTTCGTTTACCATTCATCCGATTTCTATGAAACTTTGGTCAGTTGTTGTACGCACACCCGTGAAGGTTTCTGAAAAAAAAGTTTAAAATCTAAAAAAAATGAAAAAACCTTAAACAAAAAATCAAATACGTACAAACAGTGACATCTTGGAAAACCTTCTGATTTATTCGTGTAGGCACCAGAAGGAAAACAAAAAATATTGTGTATCCAAAAACACTTCAATAAACAGAATTAAAACACAAACACTTTCTTTGAGTGGCATTGCAACGCATGCTGGGTACTCGGTAGTTCTCTATATCTTGCCACTTGTTGTTTTCCATCGATTTTAATGTTTCTCACCCGTTGAATAAAACTAATCTTATAACAATTTCTTTTTCAAAAAATTATATTTTCTGTAATATACTAACAGTGAACATCATTATTGTGAGGTTTAATCTGTATACGTATTGAAAATCTTTACTTTTGCAGTTAAAAATTAAAAAGCTGGTGTGAATTATTCACAAACCTTTAGCTTAAGATTTGTCCCTAAAACAAGAAACAATTTGAGAGATTGATGAAAATCTTAAACAAAGTAATCGAAAGGCTTGGTGTGTTACAAAATAAAGTCTTTATTTTGAAGATTTCTTGAATAAATTTAGCTCACATTCTTTAAATATAATTTAAATTCCTTTACATATATTCCCGGTTGACTAGACGGACTTTGAAGCTTTTAAGCTTTTACGTGCTTCGATTACAAAGTGCAAAGCCTCAGCCTGAGGCAGCTTTCACGGAGAACATTTAATTAAAAATAAATTGGTCAACAAGTGACACCCCCGCGAAAAGTTACCATGGAAAAAACGTAAAGACTTCTAAAGGGAAGATTAATAATTAAGAACGTAGCCTCACCTTTTACCGTTTTATGAAAATTTATTATTTTTTCAGGAGTGTGACATAATTTTATTCGATGAAATATTAAAAACTTTTAACGAGGTTTTTCTCTGTCCTACAAAGAAATTTATTTTTTTCCGTTTACTTGTATTTTCAAACAACTTTTTCGGTGGTGAAAACCTTTTACCAATTAATTGTAACCATTTGTGATTTAAAAAGTATTTATAAGCATAAAAAAAATAATGCTTTTATATTCCGTTCTCAAATTTATAATATATTATTATAAAATTGTACTTTGAAAATTGATTATTCGTAGGTAATTCTTTCAATCTGGTTCTGTAACCGATTGATCAGCTCTATTGGGAGTCTGTCTTATTTCGGCTGTGGAGGCCACTAGTTGGAGTCCCAGAATGCACATTCTCTTGCATTGATTTTTTAATCGAATCACTAGTTTAAGTTCATTGTATTGGTGTATGTAATGTTTACATTCACTACTTCTATCCAATATTCAAATCGGGGCTGCTGATAGCGATCCTTACTATCTGCGAAAATGTTGAATTGAGTGATTATTTTCGTAAAATAACAAGTTGTGTTGAGATAATCATTGGCATAGTTAAAAAATCTTTCTATTTTTGCTGCATAATAATATAAAATCTGATATAAACATATTTTGAAAATGTGTGTACATTTTTATAGTATCCATCCATCATTTTATGGTTAGCTGACATTGTATATGTATAGTTTGTAAATTTTACCGCAGTAGCCAAATGACGCATGATCTAGGGTAGTACAACGGATGTCCATCTTTGAAAGCTTTGTTATGTAATTTTTCCAAGTCATCAAACAGCGTATCAAATTTATTAATCAATATTATTACGTTCATTATTGAATTTACTTTTGTGAATAAGTTTGTTTTTAAATGGTTGATAATCTCCGAATTCCCAAATTAAAACTGTTGTGTCGTCTTCCCGCAGTCTTGTTTTAATTTAATGCTTTCCGTTTACAAATTAATCAATAAACCCACCAGCGTAATTTAAAAAGTTGGTAAATTTTGTATAATATTATCATTTATATTTATTTAAGCAAGTTACAAAGTACGAGTATAAATTTAGTGTCGGAAACTCCCTAGAGAAGTGCATTCAATCTTATTCACTCAACAGGGCATTTTGTAATAAAGTTTACGAGCAGTTATAGCGATCTGGTTCCAAGCTGTCCACTACTTTGGTATTGAATTCACGTTCGATAAAATACAGCGACCTATTTTCATTCATCAAATAAAAAATGTCGGTGTGCGTTCAATATGCAGAATGCAATTTATTTATATAAGGAAGTATTTTGTTTGGATGCTTCGATAAATTAAATAATATTTCATATTTCTAAAAACTCGTTTACTTAGTAGCTCGAATACTAGATTTCAAATAAACGTTTTTTTTGTACTACTTCCACATTTTTATAATGATCAGGACTGGTTTCGCACATCGAAAGACTTATGAACTCGAATAGAGTTAATAATTATTGTATACTTTTGTCAATAGAACCGTGACATATGTTAGTTATTTTAAATATTGGCCATTGCGTTTGTCATAAAAGAATCAGACAATGTGATTAAAGAATTAAATAAAAATACATCAAGTTTAAGTAGCTTAAAAAATTAATCAGTTTAGTGAATCATACCTTTATCTTGAAAGATGAAGATCGACTTATAGTATATCTGAATATATATAGAATATTCTAGATACAAGATAATATATCTTATATCTCGAATAAATTTTGTGGAGTAGGTGATTTTATTCATACTCGTATTCTTCCGTGTCTTGGAAAAACAGTATATCTAATCTCATATTTTCTCGTAGCTGAGATTTAATTTCGATGTCCCGAGAAAACAAAACGAAGAGACGTTTACCTAGAAGTGGAATCGTAAAGCCTGATGAATGATAACATTTGAATAATCTGTAGATGTTCAAATTAATGTATTTGAAACTACGGTGAGTTAATACTAAAAGTTCAGACATATTTGTTGCTGTTAAATCCCATAAATCAATTACGCACATTATTATTTGATATAAACAACATAATTAGATGAATTATGTCGTTTGGAGAAAAGTTTTCGTGGGAACTATTGACAAGTTGAAATCCAACATATTTTATTGGCCTGAATTGAGCAATATTGCCCACTTGAAAGTATTTTCCAGGCTTGTCACAAATGTATAATATTTTCTCTTCTAGTCTGAGAACTATTGTTAATCTGCTTCAATATTTACGAGTTTTGTGATGACATCATAATGAAATGAAAAAAAGTTCTTTCTTAGAAATATCTATTCTATAGAAGAGCGTAGATATCTTTCACAAATAAATATCTACTAAAGTGACTGCTATTTGTTTCCTTTCGTACAACTTTTAGTCCAGATAATAAACATTATTGAAAAATAAAACAAAATGAAGATGTATGATTGAGAATAATTTTTATTCTATAAATTGAGCCTTACCAAACCGAACCTGACATTTTATTAGTTGATTTGGCATGCAATTTACAGATCTACATGGTGATTAAGTAAAAGTCTAATTCTGGTGTAACGTGATGACGATTTAACATCAGCTGTATCTTATATATAATAGCCCAGACCAATCCCGACATGCCGCTAACGAAGAGCTGAAGAAGCTTGAGCATTCACTATGACGGGCGTCCCACTTGTATCACAATAAAAATGGAATACTAGAGACATATGTATATTGATTACTCTATTAATATAACGTACTAACATTCAGTAATAGTACATAAACATTTTATATGCTTGAAAACCTCTGAAATTGTGATTAAAATAATTGATAAAACTCATAGAATCCGGTAAAATATAAAATTTATTAAACTGGCCAAATCGTGTGTATATTTTTAATACTAGTTTTACAGTTTTTTACCGAGTTGATTATTTCTCGTTTTCCATTTCATTATTTAAATCAGTAGTTATGTTTGTTTTTTTCTATTTAAAAAGTTACAAAATTACATAAGAATAAGGTATTTTCTTAGCGCTCAGTTAAAACAGTTTTTTATCCGTGTGATTGACAATTATTGTGTTTATTTTACTCCAAGCGTTATGATACAAACAGTAGTTATAAATTTGTTCAACAAAAATTATTTTTGAACCGAAGACATAAAGCAAAACATACTTTTCTCACATTTTCCAGATTGCCAGCATCTTTGCGAGGGTGAGAACCCTGGTCAATATCATATTATATTTATTCATTGCCACCATACATTTTTTCTAATAAAAAATCGTGTTCGCGTCCGACACCTGCCCGAAATATAAAAAACTCGAGATCTTTTATAGAAGGAACTTCTTCGGGGATGAAACGTTTCCAGAAATAAAAAAACAGTCGGGTATACTTCTAAAGTCCTTTTCCTTTTATATGGAATCCATTGTAAATCTTTGAATGCCTACAACTTTCAATGCGAAAATGTTTCTTGGTGAAAAATGCGTTAATTAGCTTTTTCATTAGTTATTCTAAAATGCCTTCATCGGAACGGTAAAAGCACAATCCTTTTGAGAGTCTCCCTGCTCTGTTATGTTATTGTTCGTTGACTTATTTTCAACAAATTTCTGCAAATTATTAAACACGCTATAATCATTCATTTTTCTTTATAAAGATTAAATTCATCTGATTTTTAACTACAACAGTAATCAAATGTACAGAGCAATCTATGATGCTATATCTATCAAAGTAGTAGACTGAAAAATTTTAAGTCTATATTGCATTTTTCGCTTATACGATTCAGTGTTCAATAATTAATTCGTCACATTGGAAAGAGTACTTGTGATATAAACCATTTAATTATAATACTAGATATTTACCCATTGCTTATGATATACTTGAGATACTTAATATTTCGAACATAATGTCAGTTTGCATTGAACTTTGAGTGTAGTAAATATATTTTTGGTTACATTTACTGTACTCAATAACTAGATTACACTTTTTATTTTTAAATAAATCGACAAAATTTATCCATCAAATCAATGATAAATATCTTCTGTGTTGGAAAATTGATGCAAAAATTAGTTAATGACTAGATCTTATTTTAAAGACAACAGAGCAGGTTTCAGCTGAATGATGTAAATTATAATGATAATTTTACCACTTTTTGGAAGGGAAACACCATTTTACATTGGTTTTAGGTTTAAAAATTATGAAAATAAGTTACTCTCTTCTGAACAATTTCTTGAGGTTACATCAATTATCAAATCACCGATGATGTCATATATTATTCTAACCATCCGTCGTTGTTTAAGAGTATCTTTCATCATTATTTACTAGATAGTTAGGTATTTATCAATAAAAAAAACCATTTCATGTGAAGAAATTCAGCTATGGTATATTTATAAAAATAAAATATAATTCGTTTTTGATTGTCTGACCATCGTTTTAATAAAATTTCACCAGTTGATTTTAAAATACTATTAAATTAGACAGTTGAAAGATCCAACAGGTAATGGGTGTATGTGGGTGTAAATATATGTAAAAATCTTACTAAATAGTTGTTTAATATTGTTTTTATTTAATGTGTTTTAAAAATTCTTTCAAACAACTGCATTCAAATTAAATATACTTTAAATATCGGAAAAACAATATTTTTTAGCAACAAAAGCACGTGAATCTAAAAAAATATAAAAGACTCAAATTATTTATTGCACATTTCTTTTGTAAATCAGAGACGAGGTATATTGTAGTTTATATTTATAGTTATTCATTATAAACGATATTTGTTTTGCGATTCATATATCAATTAATATTTATCTTTTTATGAATCTATGTTTCTATACATATTCACTTCGTAAACATGAAGTGTTAATAAAATACCGAATTGGTTTCTTCGTATTACGTATTCTCGGGACATCGCTCATATTATAATATCGCCAAATCACAATGACAAAAATTTTCGACACACCACTTCCTCAGGAACTCGCAATGTAGGTGCGCGAACTTCCCTCGGCTAAGTACATATGATACAAAGCTCCGAGCTAGGAGATATACAAAAAAGAGCGGAGTAGAATCGATTCATGCAGAAGCACTTCGGGAGAGACTTGTTGAAACGTGTTCAGAAAGGAGGACGACGCTACTCCAGCGTCGGGATGGAACGAAGAAAACTCTGCTAGTTTTCAATACAAGCTTTTTCATACGGTTTTATTACGAAAGTTTTTGTTTTACCTATTGAAAGTCGCGTCACCGTTGTCTGTGTACATATTAAAAACAGCGGTTTTGAATGAATCCTTTTCACAAGCTTTTTTATACAAACCTTTCTCTGGATCAAAGTAACCGAACATCGGCGTCAATCTAAAGTCTCTTCAATTCAAAACCCCCATAAATACTGCGGCTTACTCTATATTACCTTTAGCACAGATACTTTTGATGGTGAAATAATTGTACGAACAACAGTACTGGTAAAATAAAAGTGTTAATATGTTAATTTATTATACAATTGAATAAAATTACTTTAACGGAAATCACGGCGTTTATAAAAATAATATAGCTGACTAGCTGACTGGTTTCGCTCCAACTGGGTGCAGATATGATTTAGTACGGTACAAAGTTTGGCATAAATATATATTTATCTATGGTGAACAGACTTATGACTCTATTTTTGATAATTGTGCAATAAATACCAAAAAACATTCCAAATATATGAACGCTTTAGTAACCGTATACGTCGCAGATGCTCTACAAAAATTATAATGAATTTATACGTCTATGAGATTAACTTATACCTAAAATAAATGTGATATTTTTATTTTTCAGGCTCAATAGTATATGTTTTCTTTGCAATAAATAGTTTATATGTTTGCTAAGCAAGTAATAAGTCATGCCCAATAATATATATTTGCTTAGTAAGTATCAGTAGCTGTATGGTCCTAGAATTGCAGCCCAATCAATTCGTGTTTTAATGACATGTTGTTACGTATCTGAACACTGCTAATAATAATAGGAAAAATGATACCCTCATGGAGAGCATAATCAGTTTTGTTGAAAAAATAACTTCATAATTTAAAATTGTTTTTTCTTTCCTGAAAAAAGGACTTTTTGCAGTTATACTCATAAGCTCAGTTCCGCCAACATAAACATAGACATGTATATTTATTTAACTGTCACTCATTTCATTTGTGTAGAACAAATTTGAAGCACATAACTAATCGACTTGCACCTGTTTTTAATATTTGACAGTTCGTACTAATCTTAAAAAATACAGTTTAGCGACAGCTCAAAAGATGACGAAAACCATTTTCTATAATGTATGCAAATCACAAAGAAATGTGCGAAACATTATTGAGAATTTCCAAAAAAGAGATGTTACTTTTAAATCCGTACAAACGCAAAATATCCCTGAAGGGTTAAATGTACAATTTAAGAATTATTATTCTACTACAGCTAAAATAAAACAAAGTTTCATATATATTTATATGTATATTATGAATTTATTTTTAATCGATAAATAGTCCGCTTTGTTGAAAGTCTATAAGATCACATGTAAATATGAAAAGATGAAAACTGTGGAGACGGCGTGGTAACTAGGCAATGAATATAAAAATGGCTTCTAAAAATATCGACATTATAGAGATGGAGGCTTTTTACATTGATGATTTTCTCCCATCGCATCTGTTTCTGCGAAAATAAACACATAAATTCTCACCGCCGTGATTAGCCACGTTTAAAATTAAGACCGTGTCCTAAGCTTACCTACCAACCAAGCTGGAAAAACTTGACAGTGAAATGAACATGGCCAGCAATGAATTTAGTGGTCATGAAATCAAGAGTCAAAGGATCGGTTATCCCCATTTGCCACTTTATTGCGCAGTTAAAATTAATAATCTCTGTAGATGTGCTTATGAAACAGTATAATATATGTTAACCATTCAACCACTAACGACACACCGTTGGGTTGCTTGCTTGCTCTCCATATACGCTACAGACCCATCCGGTTGACTAAGATGCTACCATTATCAAGTAATATTATTATTCATAATCCAAGTATCATAAATCACGTAAGTAAACTCAAGGTTTTTGCTTTTTTTCTTAGAAATTAGTTGGCGTATAAGATGTCATTTGATACATTAATAAAAGCTGTTAAAGGGTTAATAAACAATATAACATAAAACCCATCAACACTAAAGGCTGTTTTTAAAAAAATAATCTGTTGTTACATTCATACAGCCTCACATTTCCGTCGTAAACGTTTAAAATGACCATTCGTATTAATTTCGGAAGAGCAATAAATATAACACCGTTTAAATATTGCCAGACAAAAAATTCATGTCATCAAAAGTTAAATTTAATCCACGCGCTTAAGAATGTCAATCAAAAAAAACAATTAATTTTCTCGTTAGTCTTTGTTTTATAAAAAAGTGGCAGAGGTTTGAGGGGAAGAAATATGAAAAACGTTTAATGAGCCCTCGCTGTATACGGTTTCAAAATAAAATTTGCTTTGAAAAAAAATTAAATCTCAAAGACTACGTACATACTCCTAAGGGGAAACGTTTTCGATATCACTGAGGATTCTATTTGATACCAACTCACCATTACGAGTAATAAAAAAACAAATTGCCTTGAATATGAACCATCAGTTAGAACAAATTCTTTGATATTTTTTAGGACTATTTGAGTAGAGTTTGTATTTTGTAAACTTTACTGTTTAAATATGTTTTTCTGTTTACACAATATAGACCCCATTTTTTTTTTTGACAGCAGACTTTCTTATTTTAATTTTTTTTTCAATGCAATATTTAGTAAAAAACAACTAAAGCAAATACTATTCGCAGTCAACAAATTCGTGAGTCCAGTCGTTTTAAATACTTTAAAAATCAATGTGTAAAAAGCAGTAACGTAATAAATGAGAATATCGTCGGATCAACATGCAAAATACGCGTAGTATGCTTTAAATGGTAAGGAGAGTTTGATAAATACGATGAAATTTACTGTATTTAACGAATTTAATTATTTTTAATTCAATCAAATCCATTAGATGGTATCAGCTCCGTTGACTTTTATTTACTTTTTCTCAAACGTAGATACGTTTTGTGGGAATAACTTTTATTCATCATTCAAAGCAATAATGTTATTATCTAACGGTCTTTTACAATGTTCGTAATTATTGTTTAAGTTGTAATACAAACAAAACGATCATTTATTAAAATCGTAAGAAAACTTTGTCTTTTTGAAAAACTCGTCTGGCAAATTAAATCACCGACAATAGTTTAACTAAAGAGAAAAACAAGATGGACGATGTGCCTTCAAGATACATCTGACTAACTTACTGACAAGTTTCCCGAGAGTCTACAATTTAATTATCATAAAGCCTCCAACATAATCTTGGGGAACATTTGTATTACAGTTTTTTTCGCTGTCCCCCGGGTTACTTTTTTCTGAGTTTTTAATCAAAGTATGGAAATTATTTAAAATGCCAAAGCGAAATAGACCCACATCTGATAAAGTATTATTATTTATTAGAATAAATATTCATTACTAGTTTTTAAACTCAGGTTTTTTTTTAAATTCTCTAAAATAAAAAGTTTTTGGTATACTATTGGTTCCCAAAATTAATATGCAGGGTTTCGATATGAATTTCAGGTATGAAATAAATAAAATATATGTTATAAATTATTTTTTTCCATGTCCGCTCACAATGTGGAGCATATGGTCTCCTAATGGAGGTATCTTAACAGAATTTTTCTACGAGAACTGCTTGTTACTCAGTTGCTCAACCTCTCTTTTTTTTTTCGAAGAGAGTAGGGATAGAAGGATAGAGCTATGACAGGACTAGTGGTTAGCTAATCGCTCTCGCTACGCCCCGTGAGGATGGGATGGGTGGGAGGGAGGACTCAGACTACGAACAGAAATCCATAAATCGATTGAAAGATCAATCTATGAAAACCATCCGCACCGGGAATTGAACCCGAGACATCCGTAACCGTAGCCAGCGACGCTACCAACTGCGCCACGGACGTCGACAAATTTGCATCAGATAAAAACAAAAAAAATCATTATGATAAAAATATATCATATAGTGGGACGCCCATAATAGATGACGGTATTGAAATTGAAAGACTGAATGTTTGAGCTTTCACCTTAGCGGCACGTCGGGATTGTGCAGCTTCCGGAGTTATTTGTGATCGTTGTTGTCTGTGTGCCTCGGCATCAGCATCACGCCGGGATTTTGCAGCTTTCGGTGTTCGCCTTGCTCTCCATCTCTGTTGTCGTTCACGAAGTAATGGCAAACGCCTCTGTTCTTTAGTTTCCATACTGTCGGACTGATTGTTATTGTTATTTTTGTTTGTTTGCCTCGGGTTTGCGTCACGACGGAACAGTGTGTATTGTTGGGTGTGTGTGTGCATTGCATAAAATTGTATTTTATATATATCGCGGACGCTTAGGTCATAAGAAAATTTCATACCTACATGTGATATGCGATAATAATACAACTTCTACAGACGGGTCTGGGTTATATGAGATTTGATGGGTAATCTTGAGTTTGTTTGTTGCTAGTTAGTATAACAATACCATTTACGATTGAAGATGCATTTAGTGGTGCAAGATACGATCAGTAAATATTTTAGGTTAGGTTAAGTTAGGTTATTCCATTTTATGTTTTCATTTTTCTGGTCAGTAAATAACTTATCAAAAAAAAATTACTGACCGTTTATTTTATTAACTGACTACGTGATTACTGACCATTTATAGAATTAGTTACTCACCGTTTTGATTAATTGCTGACCCAATAAATACAGGCCTTAAATTAATTTCTTCAAACATGTAGTTTGACACTCAATATAACACACTACATAAATGGGTTAATGAAATTGAACAAATACTCTAATTGTTCATTAAACGCGGGAAACCGCGAGTTAGCATTCGAGATTTCATCTCATGTAATATTTTTTCAATCAATTCTTAATGTATTTATATCACATTACAATCTTATTAAATAAGTATTGATGACTAAAAACAAAAATAAAACTCTTAATTTTTTCCCGGCTTGTCATTAGACAATAAAGATTCTATAATGTTTAAAATAACACCATATCGTTATGTTTATTTGTAAAATATAATTTTTAACACGTACTTAAAATCTTGCACACTTACAACCAATAGGATTTAACTTATGAAGTTAAACTATATTATTAGCTAAAATTGACATATCTATTTTTGCCAAAGACAAAAATACATATTTTTACAAAACTTTTAATTTTTAACCATGGTTTGTAATTTTTTTGACACGAGGGACTATTTAAATTTTGTTATAACAGATGTGTTATTTTGACAATACACTCCGGGAAATAACACATTTCCTACATGTATTTTATTACCATGTATATATTGATATTTAAATCCAAAAATCAATGAAAACTGACATGTGGCCTTCCATCAAAGAAATTTGTAATCTTTTGTATACTCTTGAGATTAACCTTAATCTAAACACTAACAATGTAGTGCTTTAATACAATTATTTTCCCCTGTATTTTCAATCTAGCTCCAACCAATGATACATATTTTTTACACACTTACGTGATATTTTATGACAACCACTATCTTTCAGATACCTTGACCTTCTTTGTTTGAAACTGTCATGTATTGAAATAGAATAGCATAATTGTATATCTTTATGTCGTTTCTGATAATAACGAGAGAAGCATTGTATTTTCGTACCCACTGTGTATTATTTTCTATTGTTGCTTTACTTTCCGATTCTCTTCGAATATTGACGACATGGCTTCTAAACTGTAGTGAAATGTAGAAGCATCCAAAATGATTCTACGAAAACTTTTCAGTATTATTGCGATGAAATTCAGATACATTCTTGAATACTATTGTCGGGATTCTCTTACATAATTTCATTTTCTAATAATTTATTGTATTTCAGCAAGTAAATAATTAAAAGGTGAATTTTTTCTATTAATAATTATCAAATTATTTACAAAAATACGTGCTACACTTTTTTTCATATTTCCATTACTAGCACTTAGTAATGTTGACCAATGAATTAAATATAGTGTAAAAATAAGTGTTTTCTTACAAGAACTGTCTGCAATTTAATCGCGATAAGTTATAAGAATATATGACGATTACGCTTTGAATACCTGTTGTTAACAAAGTAGCCCGATCTATGTGAGTATATGGAGTTTTACAAATCTTTGAAATATCTACATGCCATATTAAATATCAATATGTAAAAATAACCATGCTACGCATTACAAACTAAGATTACCAGCATTTTAGCTAACACATGTTGATATTTAGCTTTTAAAATTGATTTAAAGTAGAGTACTATAACTTTTTACGAACACCAATCTAATACATTGTATAAACCAGTCACTATTTGAAGTAAAAAGTTGCCAAAGAATGAAGAATAAAAATAAAGCTAAAAGTTATTCAAATGAAAGTTTAAAAAGCGAAAAGGATTCAAATACGGTAAAAGATAATAAACATGACATAATGAGCAGCGTATGCCGACAAATCAATACCAAATTTAAGTTTGTATAAAAGATTATCCTCAATTCAAATACCGCACCGTTAACGGTAAAATAATTATACGACATTTTATTTTTAGAAAATGTTTAATAATTTCATAAAATTGTAATTATCCATCCTGCGCAGAAGGCTACTTGTTATTATATACACTTTTAACGTAACAGAAGGATCTTCTCCTTTCTCATACCAGATTTAAAAGACATTCTATTATACATGCGGTCTACATATACTCACAAACTTTCACTTCTGAAAGATTCAATATTCGTTATATCATTTTATAATTACATCGTTTATTCAAAGTTTTCTTTGCTATACCATATTGAATTTAGGATTATTTCATTTTATTATTCCTTCCCCTTTATTACTCAAATACATATTCAATATCGTAGTTGTTCTGGAAGAATACACTTACTGGAAAATACTTGTTTTGAGTAATTGGACTTTGAAGTTTGCCAAATGATTGAAATCCTCTACTTTTTAATTTTGTTTGTTGGTACAAAACTGTTTTTCAGTAAAAGAGTAGAATTTGAAATAGACAACATTTTGATACAACGAACTCAATATGCTATTTTTTCGATTTAGTGTTTTCTGAACAGCGACGATATATTGAATGAGTAAAGATTCACAACATGAAAACTGACAACCTCTATATGAATTAAAAACATACGATATGAATACGAAAAATACGCAAGAACAAAGTTTATTCCAGTATGGTACCAGTGAATCCCAAAATTACAAACACGCATTGCATTTATATTATATTCAGACTAGCGAGGCTAACGAACTGCTAAATAATCTCTTAAGATTTTCAAATAGTTTTAGTTTTCAAGACTAATGTCTGTATATTTATCTCAATCGTGGTGTTGCACAATTGGTATATATCTTACTTAATGCTTATATTTTTTCAATAATATATTCCACAATATATTTTTAAACAAATCTTATTAATATAATCAAAATTGCCTATAATGTGTAAAATCTTTCATACTATAGATGCCTACAAATCTATTCGTAAGTTCACCTCCCGGAAAATTGTTTGCCTTTAGAAACCATTTTGTACAATTTTATTAAAAATGAGGTTTGAAAATGAGAAACCGACCTTGAAGTATTATTGTATGAAAAAATTAAGTGTGTTGTTGACCCGGGATCAAACATAATCTAAATTTGCCTAGAATTTGTTTTCTCTTTTCTTTAAATGCCTTTCAAATTAATGCCGACTTTGAAGTCGTCAATAATTAAAAAACATGGATAGTTAAATTAATCACTTAGAAAATTACCATTTCCACAATCGCTTTTGACTAACGGTCGGTTTGTTATTTGAACATACACGATTCAGATAGCACTTAATAATTTTAAAAAATAATAGCTTTATTACCACAAACATTATAGCTTATTTATTTAATGGACAACTCTTATAACTTTCATATATATTTATGTAAATTGATAATAAATTTATATTATACAAATCAATTCACTTTGGATTAGAAGGACTCCTTTAACGACTTTTTAATTCCCTTTTGACATGCCGATCATAAAAACCGGACGTAGTGAGACTGATTAGCTACTAATCCTGCCCTAGCCTCATTCTTGTATTCTTACTCTCGCGCAAAAAGTTATTTTGAGTGACTGAATAACAAATAGTCTGCCGTACAACAACTTCTATTGATATGCTCCATCAGGAGTCCATACACTACGCATTAGAAGTAGTCATGGTTTTAAAAAAAATATTATGCATATAATAAACCATAATCTATTACTCGAAGCCAATTATACTATCTTCGTAATTCAATTTAAAAAAAAAAGTTTTTTGTCTTTGATTTTTTATATAAAGTAAGAAGAAATTGATATTGCTAAAAGTCTAAAAATACTTCATCAAACAAAAAGTTAGCGATGAATCTTGTGGATGTTTTCAAAGAAAATTTTTCTTTGATGCAATTTTTCATCTAAATATAGATCAACAATATGAAAGCAATAAAAATATATTGACTTCTTTAGGGTGCAGTGATATTTTCTGTCTATATGGGAAGAAATAAAATAAATCAGACAAATGCTGAAAAAAAATTAATAAGCGGTCAGCCTTTATTTTACTTCCTTGAATATTCTCCCATCTACTATGAATAATAAATATTTATGAATATTTTCCGTAACATTTTTATGTTCTCCATTATTTTCATACATAAATTACGCGGAGAATTTTTCGTGTAAAGAATTATTATTTACACACAAAGATTCCATTCAGAATAGGAAAAGTTTTTTTTTTCCAACGACATGATAAAATCATAGATAACCAAAATGATGCTAACTTCTTTTACATCTTTTATGACAGCCTATGAGATTCAGAAAAAAAACTTTTTTACGTGTTATAAATAGATCTTAATCACAAATCTCAATTTTTATTATGACTGATGTCAAAAATTCATATTTTATTTGTGCTAACTATAAGAATATTTTTAACCTTATTTAAATCAAATATTTTTGTGTTACGTATTTTAACATTAACATAATAAATCACTGTGTATACTTTTGTTTTCAGATATTACTTTCCTATTCTTAAAAAACTTTCATCCTACGCTAATTTTCATTCTCATTTATTGATTAGAAAAATCGAGTGACCTAATAATGTATTGGATATCAAGAACAAAAGCGCGTATTAGGTTATTATATCAAATAATTGTATTAATTATTAAGCTTGAGTACTTGAAAACACTTGAAATCCAAAAGTAGTCTTTGAAGTAAAAGGAAAAAAGAATATTAAAAAATCACGGGTATAATTTTAGATTTTGTTGAATTAATTCTCTTGGGTTATGAATCTGCTACGCTTGTAAATACATGCATATAACCCTACTAACGGCTCAAACATTCATTAATTATAATGCGAGTTGTTCTTTTTAAAAGGCCTAATTTTAACCAGAAGCGCCGGCCATAATAATAATAACATCAACACAATTCTCCGCAGACATTCGTTAGGTATGACGGTAGAAATGTATTTGCAAAAAGCGAAAAGGGATTCAAATCTCTGTTTTTAATTGTAGACTTAATTAAATCCGATGGGAGGCAAAAGGCTGCCCAGAGAAATTGTAGGTACCGTCTGCGCCTCGGTGGCATTATGAGCCGCAAGATTTACGACTAGTTAATAATAGTTCTTGCAAATTTAAAACTTATCTAATTATAAAGCAATATATTTTTTATGCTTACATTATATGCTTTGCAGAACCACTAGGTTCTTCTACGTAAGATGATGTTCCACCAAAAATTATTGTACTGTTAATTTTGAATAATTTTCATATTTTAGAAACAGAGCATCACGAATTTTTCAACCCTTCAATTCTGATCGTAAACTGTTTTTAGCAAAACTTTCTGGTAGAATGTAAATTAAACCCTTGGTGAAATGTTATATATTTCCATTTAATAAGTGTTCAGTCGACTCCGTGTTGCAGTGGTTAACGTCGTTGGCTACGGTTAAGTGTGTGTCTCGGGCTCAAGTCCCAATACGGACAGTCTCATAAATATTTTTTTCAATTGATTTATGGATTTTTATTCGTAGGCATGAATGTTTGTGATGTCTAAAATTCCCTTCCACCCATCCGGTCTTAAAAATGGGCCATAGCGAAAGCGATTATCTAACCACCCGTCCTATCCTAGCCTTACTCTCTTCGAAAAAGATAGGTCGATCAACTGAGTACCAAACAATTCTCTTAAAAAACATACCTCCATTAGTAGGTCATATGCTCCACACTGGGAACATCTCATCAGATCTGGTTTTTGCGAGAACTAATTCTAAATCAATCTATCTATCTCTTTTTTACGAGATCGTAAATATATAAAGTGGCTAGGAAAGGATAAAGTAGTTTTTTAGTCGCTCTCTCTACGCCCTAGTTTTAGATGCAGATGATTGGGACTGGAATATATTATATGTCATACGGATAGTAATCATTTATAATAGATACTTAGGAAGCAGTATCCCTTTCAAATATGCTTTTTCAGTACGCAATGTCAAATCGAGATGAGCAATCACTAGATTCATCCATTCGTCTATTTTAGATACAAAATTGCAGACAATCAACCAAAAACGTGACACCAAAAACGTCACCCTTAATTGGGAGATCGTACCTAGTAATTTAATTTGGATTTTTCAAATTGGCAGCATTTGTTTTGGCATTGGCTGTGGATAAAATCCAATTCAATAATTTAATTGATCTCAGACGTATTTATATATATAATATATCTATTACAATATATTTGCTTTGCTGAAAATGAAAAGAACTGACTCAACATATTTACTGAAATTATCTTTTATATAGAATAAAGTAACTATATTTTATAATACTTTAAATGCTTCTTCCATTTTACATAGTTAAGCAAACTGTAGTGGCTAGTTTTAAATGATGGAATATGAATATAGCCAGTAAAAATAATAAAGATTTAAGGATTCTTTCATTCTTTATTTTTTGTGAATTGAAAGATCATTCATAAATAATTTCCTCCACACAAAAATCATTATGACTATTATAATACATAATAAATAAACACAAAGTAAACACAAGATAAAATTGAATATTATACAAACTTTTTTGCATTTTAAGCTGACGATGAAAAAAAAAATATACTGATTATATGAAAACTAAATATATTTAGCGCACCAATGTAAAGGCATGGAATGTTTAGCTAAAGGTCACAATAGTGCGTTGATATTAATTTATTATAAAGCACGGTTTTGCTTTCCAGGCAATATTTTTCCAATAATAAATGGAACGGTCAAAAGTCAACATAATTCTGTAAAATAACATTATACACTTTCCCAGACTTTTAAGCTTCCACGCTGAACAAATCATGCTTACACACACGCCGGGTGTTAAGAATACAAATTAATTTAAACTTCGACTTGCGCTGTAGTAAAAGTTAATAATATAACTTTGATATAACACGAATCTTTGAATAAAGAAGTAAATAATTATCAATTTTGAATATTTTTGCATACCACTTCTAAGAAATTAGTCATCGTAATAATCTTAATTATCTACTTACAACTTCTATTTGAATATGTTGTAGATTTGTAGTGTCATTAAGACTATATTTTTCTACTTAAAATAACGACGGATTATACAATGGCCGCCGGGTTTGTTGTGCAATGGTCAACGTCGTTGGGTTCGGTTACAGATCTCACGAACTCAAATCCTAGTACGGACAGTTTCATAAATTAATTTCCAATCGATTTAAGAATTTCTGTTTGAAGGAATGGATGTTTGTGATATCTAAAATTCAGTCCCACCCACCTGATCCTAAAAAGCGCTTAAGGATAGAGAACAATATTTTACAGTCAAATTGAAGGACATATCCTCTTTTTGGATACCGTCTGGTAAAACCTGCCATAATAATGCAATAAATGAAACATATAACTATTTTGATCATAACGTTTTTTTATTTATTTTTTGTAAATGACTGGTTCCCAAAAAATAAAAAAAAAACAAGAAATTACACTAATGATCAATTCCGAGATCCCGGGATTGAGAAATTCTGAAGGTATTGGATGCTTTAGTTTTGACAGCTTTTCAGGTATATTAAGCTGTAATCTACTAAGGCAATAACTTTGCTCAAGTGCGTAGACATATACTCACAAAATGTATAGTTATTATAATAGCATCTCACATCACTAGAAGATTTTTTAATATTCATAGGTATGTAAACACAGCCTAAGTTGTGTTAAGCCCCAAGGCTGAAAAGGGACTGGTAGACCAAGAGATTCAACAGCTTTATGCAGCGGAAGGAGGACATATTAGGGTCATGTGGTATCCACCTTGAAGGTAGGCAATTGCTGCTGTATGTTAAAAAGCTTTTGAGAGAGCTTTAGCGGCCTCCAGCAACTAGAAGAAGTAGGCCGCCAAAGGTTGTTACGCTAGAAATACGATTCGAAGAATTAATGGTTCTTGAAATTATTTTCTCCGTTAAATTTGTTTGCGTAGATAAGAATTCTAATTGAATCTTTAAAGAAAACCTCCGCAAAATAAGCACCAAAGAAAATTCTTCAGATTAAATACCTTTTTACTCGGTCTAATAAATTTTTACAAGAAACGAAATCTTTCTAAAGAAACATTAATATTATTTCGTTTTGATAATCAATCCCCATGTTACATTTGTAACAAATATCTAAGTGAATACTTCTATAAATTAATTAATAACTATATTTTAAAAATAATTCGAAAAATTATCATATTTTTCATTTTATTTTTCAAATTAAAAAATAATTATACTACTGATTAATGAACGCAATTATGAATTTATTAAGCAATCAATTTCACCGTTTATTGAATTTTTCGATACCAAAATAATTACAAATAACTTAATCAAAACGGAATTTATCATCCGCCTATCTGAGAAATTTACAAGAAATTCTAATTGAACTATCTCATGTTTACAGAGAGATATTTTCCAACCTTCGAAAAATATTACTTCAATTCAAAGACTTTATTTAAATGATATATTCTATAACTCGACTGTATTGTTGAATAGTAACAAACATAATTTATAATTCGTCATCATTATTTCCAGGTAGACTTTTTCAATAAAACGGAAGGCATGAGTTACCCCGCTGCTTAAGATTTTTTTTAAATACTAACAAATGGAATGAATTCAGAGCTTGGGTCAATAATAAATTATTGTATGAGATAAAGACTCTAATAATATTATTTTAATGATAATAATTAATTAGCAGACATTATATATTGATGAGTTGTTTTGATCTTAATACCTTACACAAAGCATGAATCATAAGTCATTCAGGGCTGCACAATCTTAGAATCAATAGTAAAATAAATTTACGTTGTTTTTCTGCTTCAATATATTGAACACAGATCTGAGTTACATAATTCAAGATAATTTAAAGCTCTTTGCGTGATTAATTTTTTTAATGACGTACAAGACTTCAAAAAATAATTGAAATATGTTTTTAATTCTTTTACGCTTGACGATAATTTTATTTTAATCACTTCGTTCATTTTCACTTATAAAAGCTTCAAAGCTTCTTGTTATTACCGATATAATCAATTACTTTGTATATTCAAGGTGTAGAATAAATCTTTTGGTCCCAGCTGTTATTTCACCCTAACTCTATATCAAATTATAGACTTGTAATCCTACGTTATTGGATTATATGTCAACTTGATTGGTAATTTAATCAAATCTCTGTGTTTCAGATCAAATAGATATTTGAATTAGATAAGTGTCATATATGAGACATTAACCGTACAATAGTTGCGTAGACACAAATAGATCTGAAATGTGATAAATAAACTACGCAATTACTAGGTTTAATTTACTTGAGGTTTTATAAGCCAATTACAAATACTTATCTCTCTCATTCCTTCCATTAAATTCAGTTAATTTACTATTTGTGTACACCGAACATGATTTTTTTGCTGCGAGACATTGACTTTAGTAAAGCTAGATTATTTTTATTCAAGTTTTAAATTGTAAACAAGGAAAAAGTGAATGAAAATTTATTCACTTCAATTTTATAAAGAATTTCATTTAAAATAATATGTGCAACCGAGTACAACTATTTTCCTTTGTTACAAAACTTCCATATGCAAATGTTGTTTCGTTATTATAAAAAATCTTGTTACAAAATTTTGTCTATTTGTTATCTTTTCAATTTATTATCACTCGATGATATAAAATATCAATCTAAAATTAAAAAATTCCAAACAAAAATTTTACTATGAGTAAACATCCATTTAATCTAATTTAAAACATCGACTGAGGGTGCTTGATGGAATTTCAATATCAAATTTGAATTTTTGAGATTCTGTACATTTCCATTTATTTTGTCACTAAGACCCAGGTTTCGCCTTTCTGCATCTTCAGGCACTCGAGCGTACGAATGGACTCGAACTGACAGGCAGTAAACAGTGTCTAACGTTTATATAGAAGATACAAAAGATGATATTTGTCGTATTTGTACGAGTCCATTCGTGCGCTCGAATGCCTGAAGATGCCGAAACGCGAAACCCGGTCGTTAGTGAAAAAATACATGGAAGTGTACAAAATCTCAATAATTCAAATTCATTTAATCGTTAAGTTGTTAAGTTTATAAATTGTTTTTCTATGAAAACGTTCAACTTAAATTGAAATTATTTTATTCATCATTTTCTGTGAAATGTTACAAACAATTTTCTATTTATTTTATACATGAAAGGAATGATACTGATATTTAATTTTATAAATATGTAGTGTTACATAACGCTGCAGATTTATGAAACATTATGCTTGTCATTATTTGTCAGCAATATAGACGAGGCTAATTTTCAAATAATATTTTATTTCTTAACGAACTTGAAAACGCAGTCGGCGAAATCGAGAGGTAACCAATATACGACACGGATTCTGCATACTCTGCGATAATAGTGAACGCTCTGAAAATACAAGTCATTGTGACTAAAGTAGGACACAAACAGTCGACGACAGTTTATATGAAGAAAGAAGAAAGGACCGCATTCATTCTATCGTGGTCCGTCGAATTGCACACATCTCTCCTGAACTGCATCATCATCATCGTGATTCTACATCAACTGCTTAATCGCGACACGCATTCACATGGGAATCAAATTCCTAAAAATATGAATAATATTATTTAAACTATTAATCTTTCGTGATTAGGTATTGTTATATACACTTCAGCCTCGTATAACATGGTCATATGGTTCCACAAAAACGTCGTGAAATACAAATCCGTGTTATACGAGGATCGAAGTCCATTCAAAATTAAGCTATGCGTTCCAAAACAATATCGAAGTTTTTTATGATCATTTATTTTTTTAATAAACAATTGAAAAAATATACATTTACGTATTTATTTATACGTATTTATTGAAAACAACTTTAATACATATCAACAATTCAAATTTGATATTGAAATTCCATCAAGCACTCTCAGTCGACGTCTTAAATTTAATACATATAATTTATCATTCATTTATCATCACTTACAATTCTATGTAATCCAATTATTTTCACTATCGTAGGATTCTGGAATATTTTTGGATTTAGGTTTTAAAAACTTTGTAACAGGAGATTGTTTGCTTTTAACGTATAAATCTTAACGTATTTCGTAACAAGAGGCCAAGATCTGTTGTAATTCTTTCTTGAACTTCAAAGTTCTCTTCATTATATTATTGTTTTCTATAAAAAAATGCTAAAACATGTTATATAAAGCGTGTTGTACAAAAATATGTCACAATTCATCAACTATGTTCTATCAAAACCGTATTATACGAGGCCTAAGTGTACATTCTTTGAAATACAATATTAATATGTTGACCATTATTTATGACCAAGCGATCAATTTTCATTTTGAAATGATTTCAGAATAACAATAAAGGTACATAAATATTCGAAATCTTAAGGTAGTATTTTTTCTTCGAAGCAGTTTTCTAATTATAACGAAGAATCGATAAAACGTTGGAAAGATTCTCCAACCAAGTATCAAATCTCAAGGGGCATTCGTCGTGAAGTTAACATCATTGTCTTTTGTAAGAGAGGAATACAATTGACTCTTTCCACAAGAATTAGACACAACTTCACTCATACTTCAATTCATCATAATGCTGCTGAAAATGCTTAACTACGTGAAGAACTTTTGTTGTGTTAGAACAAAATTGAATATTATCTATAGTTGATCTCAATAAATAATGTACATTTAGCTTTATGAGCATTGCTTTGAAGTGAAAGTATATTTAAGCTCTTTCCGAAGTCTTTGTGTGTTTATGTTATTTGACCAACACACTTTAGTACATATTTATACTCAGCAGCATGCACATACTTCTAATACAAAATAAGCAATACAGATATCTCAATATTAGCTCAATGAAAGTGGTATACAATACATATTTACGGAACCGTAATATGTGGTTTCAATTTTCTTAATGTGAAATAGAATCTTATATATTTTCATATACCTGGGGTTATGTAAGAAAATTATAGAAAAAAATTATTGCGTTAAGCGAGATTTCTTTTTTTTTTTAGTTGGGATATTCGTTCATTTATATTATAGATACTTTCATGTCTAAAAACTTTGTGATCAATTATTCATTCATAAACAAAAACTGTTTGTAAAACCTAATTTAGCAAACATGCAAACAATTTTTTTAATTTTTGTTTTGTTATTACGTTAAGTTTATTACCGATGCTACTAATACATAAAAAAATCTCAACAATTGAAAATACATAAGTTAGTCATTCATGAAAGTCTCGTCTAGAATAAACATGTGAAATACTTATACTCTCCTTTTTAAATTTTGCTGGAAAACTCTTCCAAAATCTCTGATTTCTATACATATTTCTCGCACTAACCTACAAAATATGGAAACACTTACCAATGTACTACTCGGTATTTTGAATAACTTTTCTTTCCATTAAATTTACCGTTTGAAATACTAAGACTTTACATCTGCCGTGAATTTGTAGTGTATCATCAACATACGTTTTGAAAGGTAAAGATCTTTTGGTGAAGTTGGTAACTCAACATGTTAAACATTGATACGAAAATTATGTAATCAAAATAATCAATTCATGGTTTAATTTGTTTTTTATTCTTTCTTGATTAATACTTATTTTGCTGGTAAATTTATGTTGTGTAAACATTTTTTATTTCTTAAATCTACAATAAACGAAGATTTAGTTATTAGTTTATTCAAATTCCTACTTCAGCTAAGCTTATCAATACTCTTAATTCTTTACTCCATCTCTTCAACTAATAATACTTAAGCATTGCGGATGACACTAAACGCATTTAATATGAAAATAGTACTGCATTTTACTTGGAACAAACGATTTTTTAAACTCATTTCGTGAGATGAAAAATCCTTTAGCCACCCTTGCTGTTAGTGGGGTGGGTGTTGCTACAGATTTATGATGATAATGAGCGACGCTTTAAAAATTTAACTCGGAAGTGAAAATTATGAACCAGTTCCGTGTTCTTCTTTCTAAAAGTAACAGTGAAGAATTATTACTCCTAGTTATATTCGTACAGTTATTTTTAAATTAATATTAACAATTCTATTCCTTCTCATAATTATTTTGATTTATTATAACCGGCAATGGAAAAATATCGTTAAATTTTAGTGAAATAGAACTTTTTTAAAACATTACTTGGTTTTCATATCAGTGTTCTCCAACCAGTTTACAACTGTGGATCGGTGAAATCATGAAAAATGTTTTGTGGGGCTAAAAACTATTATTATTTACGCAGCTTTATTTTTTGTTATTTTAGTGTTTAGATATTATATTATAACAAAGAGATATTACAGACAGCACAGTATTTTTGCTGCTGCATCTTTACTAGTGATAATTGCGTTTATAGTGTTGTTTCAGAAATATGAAGCGTTGTATTGAAATCCATTCAGTTTTTCCTATTTTGTTGTTATTATTAACGCGATCGAAAACGTCTTCTTACAATGTTAGATGAATAGATAGCTGAAAATTCGTTTCACAACGCGGATAAGATATACTTATTCTCGTGATGTCTAAAACTGAGATATTGTATTTTATTTCTTGACACCAAAGTGGCATCAGAAGACAACTGGATTAGATCCCCGCTTATCAAATATGAAGTGCTTTGAAATCCACATTTTACATGCGGAGATAATTAAATCTAAAATTATCTATAACGTGGAACCACCATTTGCAAACCCACACCGTTCCGATGACCAGAGCTGTTGGAAAACACTAAGTTTTCTAAGCTTTTTTGTTTTTTAAAAAAATATGTGTCTATTTATTATATTGGATATATTGTAATTAGATGTTTCTAAATATTTTGATGTATTTAAAGTTAGTTTAATTGTAATCATGGTTTGCGTTTACCTTTTAAGCAGTTGCTGCAAATTTAATTACTCTGTCTGGTAAACATGCACCAAAAAAATTGGTCACAAAAGCTTGCCAACTGTCATGAAATAGTTTCAGCCAACACTAAAATGATATGTTTTTATGTGTTAAACTTCTATCTCAGCTTTTCCATATCTTTTTTTCAAAAAATATTATAAAGCACTATGAGCTCAAGCATATTTATATTCTTTCTTGTCTGACCTTTTTTTAAATTTGGACATAGAACGTAGTGATATTTCTAAACCTTTTTCCTCACTGTACATTTAGTTTAATTAACCTACTCACAATGAGAACTTATAAAAGAATAATCCATTAGCAGTCCTGAATATTTTACTAAGGGACTATGCAGACGTGGTATGCTCGGTACACAGTGTTGTAAGCAATCATCATCAATCTTGATGAAACTTTGGGCGTGGTGAGATCGACTAGCTTAAAAGAGAGGTTAAGCGACTGATTTCTCAACCAGCTCTCGTCAAACGTCTTCTGTTACATTAAGAGTCCACATAAACTGATATTGCGACTGAACGTGGTATAAAAATCAATAATTTATTAATAACTCAATACATTGCATAATAATAACATAAAATTGTCTATTTTTAAATCTATTGACATGGCAACAATGAATTTACGTCTGTATATCATAAAGTTGATTTTTCGAGCATTTTATTAAACATGCTGAGTACGCCCACTTACCCCATATTCGGGTAAGCTCTTTTCGTATGTCAATTTTTTCGTATACAGCCGATGTTTGTATATTGAATACCTTGTCAAAATAAGTTTTCTTTCTCAGAATTAGATGATTTTTTTGATATATGGTTTTGACAGGTGAAATGAACGTACCATTTGAATTTCAATTCAGATTCTTAGTATAGGTAAGTACCAACTATCATTTTCGCAGTAGGTTCAATAATATTATTGTTTAATTAAGTTTGTTGTTATTTGAATATTTTCTAAAACGGAAACATTTTTATTATACCTTTTATGGAATAATAAGACATATATTAGATAGAGAGCATATTTATGATTATTTTAAATATGTTTATCAATAATACTTTTCACAGTATTCACAAAAGGATATTGTTGTGGTCTTTAGTGAAGTGGTAAGAAATTTACCATAGTGATCAGGTGAGGTCGATATCAAATTTAGATTTTTTCAATATTCAATATAGATCTTGGACATGCGTGGTTGTGATTTCTTTGCTTATCGAACTAATCTCAAGTGACTTCTCTAATTCTCATTTTATTTTATCTCAAGTGTATAATGTATTTTATATGTATCTCACAATTTTATTTTACTTATTTTTTGAGATTATCAGTTGAAAATGCGCGTGGTAAGCGAAAACGGTTCTGATGATTTCACAAAAATTTAGAATTAGTACAAAAAAATATTTTTATAATATGAAATATAATTCCTTTTTTCCAAGAATTAACAATCAACACCTTAAAAGTGAAGCAGATATAAAATATTTTTGTTTTAAGAAAGAGGCGTTATTTATTTTTCCATGAAAGTAAAAAAAAAAGCAAAATGGGGCTGCAAATTGATGAATTTCTCTACAGACGTCAATTAAATTTAGTATAGAAATACTCAATCAAGTAATTAGTTATGATTAGTAAATGTATAGCCTAACACTATTTTTAATCATTTTGATCTATAATAGCAGTAAATATGGTCTCCCTCATTTTCTTTAAATTTACATCTCAGAAATATTATTAAAACAAACTGCGATTTACTCCTTTCTTTGCGGTCGGTCCCCGGTAAAATACTTTAATGCAATTTAACATAAAGACAACTTTTTTACAATGCATTTAGTCAGAGAATACTTCCCAGTGAACTTAAATACGTGTCACACTTAGTTACACAACAAATGGAATAACAAAGTTGTCAAATTAAATTTTATATAAAACATTTTTTCATTGTTCCCAAGACCAACTTCTACGAAACTCGAAAGAAAATGTGCTAAATATTCAGTTGGACTTCGCTTCTCTTTCTTTGTATTCGTAAAAAGTAACCTTAACTTGGGCAATATCATTTCTATGTAAATCTTTTCCATCTCAAATAGTTTCCCCACTGTTCAATCCGTCATAATAGATATACGATACTTTGAAATAATATTCAATGTTGACCTCTAAATGTTCAACGTAAAAGTTACAAGATATTACAAAAAAACTTTTACAATATTCCATTCCATACTTCACAATATATAATACAAGTTATTTATATTCATTTGTAAAGGCAGGCCTCATCATTTGCTCAATTTCATTGCACTTTTATTCAAATTATATTTTATAAATGTGAGGTGCATAGACTGAAAATACATTTCACATTGATGGCTAGATTTCATAGATGAAAGTTTCGATTAAATTAATTTTCATACTTACCACATAATTAGTATCGATTATGATACGCTCCGCTGTTGTAATTATGCGACCATTGCGATTATCACGCCATTTGTAAATTTCGTGTAAAATTTATCCCTTATTGTAAAAAAAAGATGTGCAAGTAATTTTGCGCACATTTTGAAGGTATAATGGTACTGAAAAGGGTTGAAAGACACATGCTATTGGATACAAATTCAAAAATAATTTTTAAAAAGTTATATTTTGAAATCTCCCAGGTATAAAATCAACCCTAGAACCGACAGCAAGGAATTAAATTTGTATTTATTATTAGAAGTGAACACATTGCAAATGTCGACCATAAATTAAGTAAAAAGTATACTCCAATTCACTTAAAAACAATTATGCAAATAAGTTTGGTAGTATAATATCAATGCATGTAAAATAAGGGATATTTCGAGATAAATTTATCATTTTACCGCGCGCTTCTTTTTTTCTGTTTGATATCAAGTGTTTTTTTCATTTACTGGACCGCAGGATATAGTAATTCAATCCAGTCATGGTACAGAAACATTACTTTTAACACATTCTAAAATATAAATATATAGTATATTACAAACGAACACAAATAGTTTTTTTTTTATCCAAATATAATTGTTTTATGTTCGATCGAAATATGAGACATATTGATAGCTAATTTTTAATACAAAATAAACAGTGTCCCATCACGATTCATATGGTGCAAAACTGTTTGTAGCAAAACTAGGAAGCTTGTATCTTGCTATATTTTGTCAGGTCCGTGGTCGAGTGATTAGCGTCGTTGGTTTTGGTTACAAGGTACAAGAACTCGAACCTCAGTACTGGCAGTTTCATAAATTGATTTATCGATTTCTATTTGAGAGCATAGATGTTTGTGTATGTCTAATAGGACCCTTTAACCTGTTAGATCCTAAAAACGGGGCATAGTGAGTGCGATTAGCTTATCACTAGTCCTGTGTTAGCCCTATGTTTTTTTCCCTACTATCTTTGAAAAAGAGAGATTGAACAAGTGAAGTAACAAGCAGTTTTTGAAGAAAACTTTCGTTGAGAATTGGGAGTGAACGTGGTAGAAAAAATTAAAAGTCATTATTGAAATTTTAATTGGTGACTACAATATCACAAATATAATTGATTTTTTATAAGTAAATATACTGATTTATGTGGGTAATTACCATTTTTAGCTACTAATGAAAATATTGAATTATGGATATCGCGACCACAAACATTGTTGAATTTTCCGAAATTAATAATCTATGCAGTATAAATATATCGGGAGCACCGCTATGAATGTTTCCATTCCCTCCCCCATCGGGGCAAATAAAGCGTGACATGAATACAAATGTATTTTTCGCCCCATGAGAGTACATATGTGCCTATTTTCAAAGGTTTTCTGCATCAGATGTATCACAACACAAAACAAATGAATCTGATACAAAGGAAATATTTTTTCCGAAAAGCTATCATCAAACCACCGTAAATATTAAAAATAAAGCCACCGATAAAATAGATAAACCACTTTCAAATATGTATCACGTATTTTAGCCATGTATCTAGGTTATCCAGAAATAAAAATGTCAATATATTATGACTTTCAGCCGTTCTTCTTCATTGTGCGATTTCCTCAGCAGTACAACTACCGTGGTCAGTGAGATTTAAATATTCATTTAATTTTATCAATTTATGTCCATAACGTATTTCATTTTAAAATAGGTCTTGATTGATTCATTTTTGACTTATTTAATGTTTAGATTTGAATTTATGAAATATTTTCCAAACATATTTTTTTTGTTTCACTTCTTGGACCCTTAAATTAAAATTTTAAGTGTTGTACAGTAAGGCTTCTGATCCCGGCATCCCGTCAATTAGTCAATCCCGTAATCTCGTGATTGTCTTAATAGCAATCTCGGGATTACGGGATTCACTATGTATGTTTAAAAAAATTTCATATTTCAAATTGAATACAATACTAAATAACTACAACGTGTGCATTGGTTTTTTTATGTACATACTTTTATATTATACTTACATAATTAATAACTGCTGTAGAAACAGATAATTTTGACAATAATATATTTTTTTGTTTTCTAGACATTATTTTATAAAAAAAAATCAATTTCTCAACTATTATCTATAAACGAAATCTCCTTTATAAATTCAAAAATGAGTTCTGATTTTCAACAAATAAAAATCCATCCTCATGCCCAAAAATATAAAATTGTGTTATATTCATTCTAATTGAAGCAATAATGGACACAAATTTAATTTTTAATGCACAATTTAAATGATGAAACCAATCTCGGGATTGAAAAATTGTGAATCCCGAAATCCAAGGATCACAACAAGGGTCCGGGATTAGATGTACAATATAGTATTCCTTCACATCTGCAAATTCCGTAGTCAAGTGATGAATGCAGTTGGGCTTTCTTCCACTACGTGTAAGGTAAAGGGGTCAAATCATTATTTAATCGATTTAAAGATTTGTATTCAAATATATGTATGTGCGCATCATTCCACATCAAACTACTGATCGATCCTGAAAAAAATGTTTACTTATTATAATGTAATATACCTCCAGCGAGAGTGGTTGATTAACTGCTGACTTACAAACACTAAGAAGTACAATGACATATGCTTTACTTTGAGAGCGTACATAATTTAAATAAATTACCCGATGACATGAGAAATGCAAGGCTTCATTTGAATAAATAAGTTCATTGGGGGAAAACACCAAAGTACAAAAGAATGAAAATTGAAACACCAAAAGATTATTTGCCATGTGATAATCTGAACCTAGTTTGATTATTTGGAAAAGAAAACACAAACAGTAGCATAGAAATTAATTGGTTTTAGGCTAATCAACACATTTCGAAATATCGATTTGTTCTAAAGCTTGAACTACAATAAAAACTTGTTCATCTTTCCCATTATATGTCAATGACTTCAGAAAATATGTGGGTTGGGCCCTAAAATAACCTTATGCATTGTCAGTTTATTAGGGTGTATAACCCAAACGTCCTTTTTTTAAGCTCGGCGGACCGGCTTTTTGTGAGAGCTGTTAATTTATTCATCAATTCAAAATGACCTTTCTTTATGACGGCGTATGTATATTATGAGGTGCTATTTTTTTAGTATCAGGAAACCATATACGTACAAAACATGGAAGAAAAATGATGAAGTATTGTTCCGTTATTATTTTTTGTTCAAAATATTACCGGATTAAAGAACCCTTGAGCGATAGCTTTTTTAGGGCTCAATTTAAATTGAGTGCTTTCTCGTCATTATATTTTTTGACTTCATTGATAAATTTTCATTACACATAAAAAATAATATTTTGAACTCACAAAACATCTAAAGTACTATATGAAACATTTATTTAACCACCGCGTCGTAGAGCAGTGTTAATAAACCACAATGAAAAGGTGATAAATTTCAATTTATTATTTTATAAAATATATATTTTAAATCTTTAACACGGTTAATGTCTTTAATTTAATGTTTTAACTAGTGCAGATTTTCTTTGAAATTGACTTATGATCATTTTGACATATTCAACGCGTTGACAATTTGCTTAATTTTTCTCGCCCTATATATCGTACGATTAAATTGTGTTCTTTTTCAAAAGTTTTTATGTCGATTGATTGAGTTGGAATTTACTTGGTAGAACTCCTTTATAATAGGATAAAAAATCGAAGTTTTTAGTTCTACAAAATTTATTAGGTAGTTGATAGCTATTTCGGCTTAACGCCATCGTCAGAACTATGACAAAACTAACAGTTCTGACGATGGCGTTATTTTATTAGTTCTTATGTCATTCTTGAGTTTCGCTTTAATGGATCTAACTCAAATAAAAAATAATGTTTTATATATTTAACGCTAATATTTTCGAAAAAAAATTTATCACCAGAAGATAACACATCTTTCTAAAAATTCTTCTTATTCTTATATATTATATGTGAAGATTCATCAATATAGACAATGAAAATTTAAAAAAAACATTCATTTAAACAGAATATTTATCAAACATAATATTTTTAAAGTTTGACGCCGTTGCAATGCAGTCAGCAAATTCAAGCGCTGACTGATACAGACGACGCCAATTTTCATACTTTATTATAAAGGTAAACACGCTGAAAAAGCAAGACATTCATGCAAGTGATGACTAAGGCAGAAATCATACGCTGAGGACGGTATGAATGGCTAACCATAGGAAAGGTCCGACATTCTGTAGTCGAGCCGCAAACTGAAGACATGTCTCCGGTTCCACATAATCGTCACTTTAAATTACCATCCTATACTTAAAGTTATATCTCTTTAATATACAACATTTGGAATCGATTTTGAACGAAAGTGGTGGCCCCGACGTGATATAAACTTGAAACTCAATTCTTAAAGTAGCTGATATTCACAAAAATCACGAATATAATTACTTACATGAAATCTTGTTTCATTTTTTTTATATATTTTTACTATCGGTAAATATCTTCTAAAAGTCGGAATATAACGTAGGTATTCCCATTTGTATATATTTGCAAATATCGATATTGTTTTTTTCTCTTGTCATTTGGGAAAATTCATCCTTTTCTTACGATGATATTCGTCTTTTGATTTATTTATCTATTTCTGTCATCATTTTTCTTATTTTCTGCCAGTAAAAACTTATCCGTATAATTGGAACTTTTGGTAAAATACGACGTTAAACTTAAGGCTAGTTAATATACAACATTGAATGGATTAATCTTACAAGTTCGGTATCTTATATGAGTTATTAATATTGTCGGCGCTTGACTTAAGTTTTTATTCTGTGACCTAGTACTTTTATTATCCCTATTTAATATGAAACGAAACCTTTTATAAAAGCTTTTCTTTTGGGAAGAATATATGCAGACATTACCTTAAACTTCTCTGAGTATTGTTGTTCAGTTTTTCATGTTTTCCTTTGAAAATTTTGTCACAATAGTTGTGATTGATAGCGAGTTTTATGTATCGTAAAAGACATTCACCAATGTATTTCTTACATGCTGTAGATATTTTAAAAACAGATTTATTTACGTAACTGAATTGGTCGAAGAATAAAGTTTGATTAAACATAATTTTTATTACTTTTTACTATATTTTGATGGATCTTCAATATCATATGCAAAACGTTCAAATGTTGTACCCTTCCGCATATGATTCGGAGTGACTGTCAATTCGAGTCGTCTGAGACGCCTGAAGACGTCGGTAGCCGAAACTTGGGTTACTTGTATCAAAAAATTTAAAAGAGTACAAAATTTGAATGATTCAAGTTTGATTTTTCTCTGTATTCTAAATATATCGATGGCCAGTTCCATAAGACGATAAGTAAAAAATGTGATGTTTTGAGTTAAGTCGGCTATTATATTATAACACCGCTATTTTAAAGTTCCATAAAAGTACATCTAATAAAACTTACAGGTTTTCTCTCAAAAGGCAGATATTTGCATATGGAAATCAGCAAAATTAAATAATTTCATATACATACATATCGAAATATCGTTATATGGAAATATATTGTTGTGAATCGTGGCGTTCCATCAAGAAACAACTTTTAAAACTATAAACTATCGATCACCTATTTGAATAAAAAATTAATACAAATAATAAGCCATCACTTTTTACGAGTCAATTTAGACTAGTCAAAGCTTTGATCGGACATATCTGGAAACTACCAATTTCTAGTTGTATCACTATGGAACTAGGCCATCGATGTGTACATTGAAATAACGTGAAATGCATTGAATACTATGATAACCACTGTTTGCTGATACTAAACAATGAATAACTATCTAAAGAGATTCAAAACGATCATCGGCTTCCAATTTCAATTCCATTAATTCATCGTTTTTGTTGTATTTTAATCATCTGTCTCACTTATTTAAAATACAATTATTAATTTATAAAATATTTCATCCGTAGGATTTTTTTCAGTCTATGTATACTAAATGCATTTATATAACTCAATATTTTTTTAATACTATAATCTTACTTAATCTTCTTGGAAAAAGCTACCCCAATCCCTTTAGAAAATCGTGTTCTTAGTTTACTCGCCGTGAACATTTTGTAAATAGGACTTAGTGTTTTCCACCGTGAAGGGGTGTACTATGGTGTACGTGTTATTCCCTATGATACACGACAGATGACACACGTAACGACCTGCCGTGTCGAATGACTAAAAAGCGGAACACGAAATGTTTCTATTTTCAACTTTTATCGTCTTGTCAATAGTCGAAAAACTCCTTTTCTGTAAAAAAAATTCGAACAACAAAAATATGAAACAAAGCGAAAATATATTTTTTGCTTCTGTGTATTTTTATAGTTCATATTATATTAGATATTTTTTAACAATAATGTTTTTAGATAATTCTTTAACGATTAAAGTTATTTAAAATCTGTAGAATACAACTGTTGCCATTTACTTTTCCTGTTTGTTCGTTTCAGATATAGTGTTATTTAAACTTGATTTAATATAAAATCAAACATATTCACCAGTTTTTCAGACACTTTAAGTCGTCAAAAATGTAGTTCAAGTTATCATGAACATTTTAACCAGAACTTACTAACTTTTCAAATAAGAAGAGATATTGTGTATTAATTTCAGCAATACCTTTGTTTATATATAGGCAACACACTTCCTTCCCTCGATTTGCGCGGTTTTACAAAATGGAAAAGTCTTCCTTTTAAAAAGCTTTTCATGTTGGTTAACCCATCTGGTCGTCCACATGACACCAAACATACCAACGCTAAAGTTGTATTTCTACCACCCAATACTACGTCGATAAATCTATCATTCATAATGTACCAAATAAAAATGAAAGTAGAGCTTTAGTTGCAGATTTTTAACAATTAACTAGGAAGTGTTTTCCATCAAATGAACCACGAAATGTATGTATTTTTTTTCTATTTGTAATAAAGATAGCGACATTGAACCATCAATAGTCAAAACGAAAAAAGTTGCTTCAGAAGAAATCAGTGACAATGTATTAAGAATAAAATAATTTATTTCGTCTATTATATTTTGACGTCTCCCATTACGTTTTGTGTTACATATACATGAGAACATAAATAAATAAAATCATTGATTTTTACACGTTCTGTTTGAACTCCATATCCTTTTCTCTGCGTGGTATTTTGTTATCTCAGAACCTATTATGTGAGTTTCGCATCTTTTTTACGCGGTATTTCGAAGAACGTACCTACCGCGTGGTTGTATTACCATTTTTGACAGCCGTAAGAAGTATACAGACCCATTTTTGATTGCTTTGCAACTTCATCAGGCATGTCTTCAACCAACGGAATGAAGTTTCATAAATGTTTACCCGTAACTGTACTTCTGGACAGATCCCTGTAAATGAAACCGTATCAGGGAAATAAAATGAATTATTCAATTAGGATCCTGTCGTATTTCTCTAGGGTTCAATTCTCGTAGTATTTTTTCTCGTTCTATTCGAGCAGTATAAGTATAACACTTCGTTCAATAATAGACTAACTATGATTACTGCTATATGCTGTATAAATTACTTTACTCTATTGAAATGTTTTTTTTTACAAAATGTTGGAATATATTTGATTCATAAATGTATAGAGGTACTATCTAATAACAATGCTATGAATAACCTAGACTTATAGTGTCCATAGATTATTAAGGTATTTTGCACAAACTATAATATGGCATATTATAGGCATATTATAACCCTTATTGGCTAGTTAAATTCACGATCACTTATGTTGTATTAATACGCTAAACTAGAATTATTTAAATCTTTTCAATCACGTTTTACGCTGTACGACGACATTAATTATAATATTTTAACCAGATTTAATATTGAAATATTTTTAACGAAGATTTTTCAGCCATAAACATAAATCGGCTAATGAATTGAGTGTACAAATAAATGATATTTTTATTTTAAGCATTGTTTTCACTCGTATGAAGCATATAGACTCTAAAGTAGCATATTAACACAATAGTGTTACAAATACTGATTATCAAAAACTCACTCGACCTCTCTCTTTTAAAATGGTATGGAAAAATAATATAGGAAAAGCAGTTACCCAATCACTTTTTCTACACCCAGTTTTTCAGTATTAGATCCAGTATGTAAGTGGGGAGAGCTTAAAATATCAGAGAAATGTATTCTTTTTGTTATAAATCTATAAATCAAGAAAATAAATAATAAATCAAAGTTTACATTCAGGGATTTGAAACCCACGGCAATGAAGGCTTAAAGAAATTGATCACTTAGCTACGGGAATAACACATAATTGTCTTAATGTGTAATAATAATTTTTTACACTACAATACATATTAAATTGAAAAATATAATTTGAACTCTCACTAAATAAGTGAATTAAATAAATTCGAATTGAATTTTTATAGCGTCAAATTATCTATACATCATTTGATTTATTTTAAGACCTTATATTCAAAGTTTTTGACGTATTATGAACAAATTACGTTATTTTATGACATAATAATACTCATAAATTTATAAACACAATGTTTACAGAAGATTTGATCTATATTAAATCCTCGATGTTTTCAGTTAACACATAAAAAAGTCTTTATTCAAATAATTGGCCTTTAGCCTATTGAAAAGTTTTCCTTTAGATAAGTTATGAAAATGTATTTCCATTATTCAATATAAAAACGCCGTCTATATTCTCGGAAAACTTTCATGAATTGAAAATTATATGTGAAAGAAATCAGAACTGTAAGGGAAAACCAGGAGAAAAATTTCAGACATAATTTTTACATAGAATTTAAGAATTTTTCGAATCAGCAGTTATTCATTCGCTGCGTTTAAATTGAATTATTGCCTATATGTGAGGCCTTTTTAACATACATTTCAATTATGCTTTATTCGTAAAACGCAACTGTTTTCCGCCAATTCGCACAATATACAAATTTAGTTTTAAACATACTAATGCGATGTCGTTTACATCTGCCGTTATGTCGTGACCGAGACTTTTATATTTGGTTGCGATATAAGATTTTCATTATATTGTTTTTTCCTTTCGTCCGTTTTCATATATATATTATTTCGTTTGTGTATTCATGACTTCCACTATTTTATTTGATTTGAAACTGTAGGGATTTAAATCCCAGACGAAACAAATGTATACATGTAAAAAAAAGCAGCATGTTATCGGATTAAAACCACTCTCCAGATTCACTAATTATTTTGAGATACATTAAATATGCTCGGTTGCTTCGTATTTGTACAAAATAAAACCTTCAGTTTTAGCCAAGTGTTCAAAAACCGTGGCATGTGCATCCTTTCATTTTCTTGGACCCTGAACGAAAACATTTATGTAACATACTAGCGAGTACCTGGCATACGTTGCAATGTCATTCAATGAAAGAAAATGTTTGCGTTTAAATTCTGTTTATTGAAGTGATACACAATATTTTTTTATTTTGGTCGGTCTGGTGCGTACATGAATAAATCAGAAGATTTTCCGAGATTTCACTGTTTGTACCTATTTGATTCTTTTTTTTTTAACTTTTTTCAGAGACTTTCGCGGGTATGCGCACAACAACTCATCAAAGTTTTATCGCAATCGAATGAACGGTATAGGAACGCATACGGAACAAACAAACATTTTTATATGATTATATAGACAACTGATTCATGGATTTTTGTACAACGTGTCATGAAAACCTATGGTTTTTTATTATTACTCATCCACCACCTATTAATTTTTAATTAAAAAAGAGATTATTTACTAACTTGATAAGCTTTATAAGTAGATAATTTCTCGGCCGATTCCCGTTAAAATCTTTTGTTGAGATCTGAGATGATCCTTTAATAGTATAAGATTTCGTTCTTACTAATAGTCAAAAAAATATTTTATGGACGACACTTCAGTTTTAATAAAATAAATAATTAATTATTTCTCTTTTATTTTAATATCAGCAGGATGATTTATTCTCTAAGAATAAATAATAATAGTATATCCAAGAAAATATGACAAAGAGAGTTATGTAGAGAATTAGTGTTGCTTATATTTTTTTCACTTTATATAAGATAAACCATTGTCTCATAATTTTTATACCGGGAAAGAGTCCCTGGAGTCTCTCTTCATTTCTCAGTAATTTGTCTGTACTTAAATATATTTCCACTGAAACTGTTTTGAATATCGAATGAAGCATTCACTTCTAGCAAATTTTGAGATAAATTGAAATTTTATATGATATTTATTATTCATTTCAATGTTATAAAATATCAATTTTTGAATGAATTATCTCAAAACTTCTGCTTTGTTTTTATGTTGAAAAATCTTAACCTGAACTATCTTTTTAGGTGAATTGCAATACATATTCGTAGGTACAATTTTTTCGTTCCATTCTTTTTCGATCTATCGATCGCTTTCCACAAAATTGTGCTTGAAGCCATACGGAAAATATTTTTATGGTTAATACTATCATTTGACACATTATTTACGCTATAAATAATCTTATGTCTTATTTAATGTATAAAAAATGACATAAGTCGTCTGGTCACGCGATATTATACTAAATGTAACATTGTTTTAGTGTGACGTATTTTCACTGAACAATTTCATCCCGTTCGCCGAATAACGCTAACAACCATTTTATATATATTGTCTTTCAAACGAAATTCCAAAGCACGGTTAGGTATATTAGGGACTCGCGGAGTGTGAAATCCCATTATATCGTATTTCCTAAAATGCGTATTATAAGTGAATTGCTCCTTTCGGAAACTGTATTGCGGGATTCACGCACTCTAGTTTAAGAGGCTATACCCTGGGGATGTGTGGTTCCCGACAACAACTAGTCGAGTGGTTCTGCTTCCTACACAATAAATCCACACAGCCTCACAGAACTAACACATAAAACTTACCATAAAAAGCAAAAGTTACAATAAAAACGGCAGATAAAAGAAAAAATATTTACATTTACTTCTCTCCTCGTCTCAGTTGAGATTACTTAGACTTCTCTTCTGATTTAATATCAAAAGTGATGCTTTTTGTATTGCCCACGATTAAACGTTTAGAATATAATCAAAAATCATCTCATATAATATTATACATGTAACGTTTATGTAAAATTTTATTTTCAAAATCATAAAGTCTTTAAATTAAAACTTTTGCCTTGCAGCAGGTGCGTTCGAAAAAAATTTCAGTACATTGGTGGTTTTATGAGTGAAGACGATCATAAAAATATTGAAAAGAAAACTGCGCCATTATATTTCAATTTAAAATATATATATAAATGTATAGTCACCGTGATCTTTAAAAAAAATATTCGAGGAATCGTTCAAACGAAAGGGTGCCACAGCAACGACAGATTATTTAATCATACGAGTAAATTATTAATAGCATTGGCTCGTTTCTCTCAAAATATTATCGATATTTTTAATGAGTTTATAACACCCCTTCAAAGAATATTATAGCTTTAAACTATTTTTTTATATTTAAACTAAGCTTAACTTAAGAAATGTAATTGTTTTTTATAGCAGAGACCACCATTCTCTATTAAAAAATAATCAGAATATTCTAACATCTTTATCTTAACAAAAAATAATAAGATATTTACGCTTTTCAATATAGTTGTGGTTTGTAAATTCAAATGCTTTGTATTTTGATATCTATCATTTCTTTGTGGGAAGTTTATATAATAAAAATCAAACGCAATTCATAGTAATTATTACTAAATCTTATAATATAAGGTATGATAAGAACTGCTTCAATCTTGGAATAAAAGAATAAATGGCGTTTAATAATTTAATTAATTAATGTAATTTTTTGACAAAACATTTAATACTCAAATGGTCGTCATGTCAAAATGTTCGTTTTTCCAAAATATTCTAAAAACATCCAGAAATGCAAAAATAATATATTTTATGTGAAATTAAAAGAAGGGTAGCACATAACCGGTTAATTTTGATTCATTGATCAAGAGCTTATTTTTTTACGATATTCAAACACAATATTGATTAACTGTATGAAAATAAATATAACAAAAAAACATCAGTTTGAGTCGAGGATTTTTTCACGAACTAGATAAAAAGAAAAAAAATTAACAATGCCGTTTAGTAAACGTTATATAATCATTCCTCGAAATTACCCTCGGATGTAATTTTTTTCATTGTGTCAAGGAAATCATTGGTCCATTAATAAGATGTCTTCCCGAGATCAAAGAACAGTATTTCTGTTGCTGTAAACACTTTTCATAATTAACACAAATACCAACATAGACTTTTGCGTATAATATTAATATAATACAAGCTAACACAACACACATCCAATGCATACCAATTAGCTGTTTGTTTACGATTTGAAGCAAAGATTCAAGTGTGGCAATGTAACATGAGAAATATTTGTTTAATATTAATTTAAACCGACATTAAAATATAATTACATGAGAATCTTGTAAATTTATTTTCGATTACAAAGATAATGAGATTCTAAATTTGAAAATAGTCCCGATATTATGGCAATAAACATCATCTTCTATGTAAATATATGTGCTGTCTACCATCGAAAAAAAGTTATCAGGTTTCAGTGCCTTTTAAATGATATACTGCATATCGGTTTACTAACTGTTTGTTTTTTTTTTTTTTTTAGAATAAAACACAATTCATATGTACTACTTCCACATATTTATAATGATCAGGACCGGTTTCGCTCATCACGAGCATTATTCGGTAATGCTCGTGATGAGCGAAACCGGTCCTGATAATTATAAATATGTGGAAGTAGTACAGATGAATTGTGTATTATTTTTTAAAATATAATGTCTTTCCAACAAGAATTGACAGTTAACACCTTAAAAGTGACAAAGAACTGTACTTGGCTTTACAAAGATTATTTAACACAGTGAAATCGATAGTATGTCTTTGTTCCACGAATTAGAATACATTACACAAACCAAACTAGACCAACCCTAACATAACCTACTACAACTTAACTCACTTTGTTAAAAGAATCCGTGACTAAGTGGAAACTATCAAAATCAAAGTTTGAGTGTACTAAGTTAATATTATCTAACCCAAAGTGCAAACTATCGAAATAAAATTTTAAGTGTACCAAGTGAATACTATCTAACACAAAGAGTAATTATTTATATCCCGTTTAAACCAGTGTTTCCTGACCTTATTTTTACCACAGATAAATTATTAAACACTCCCTCGCGCTGTTAAAAACGAAATTTTAAAACTACACTTGTGCTTTTGTTTTGTATATTTGTTTAAATAAACAGATATAATTAACGCAGAATAAATTTGGATTATTGAGATTTTGTCTTAAATTAACGCAGAATAGTTCAATGACGCAAAGAAATGGACACATTCGTTCTGCAAAAAATTATTAATCCCACATACTATTGAACCTATTTAAAAAGTCAACTATTTTATTAACACTAGATACATATTAAGTCGTCGGCGTTCGTGGCGCAGTTGGTAGCGTCGTTGGCTACGGTTACGGATGTCTCGAGTTCAATTCCCGGTGCGGACGGTTTTCATAAATTTATCTTTCAATCGATTTATGGATTTCTGTTCGTAGACTGAGTGTTTGCGATGTCTATAACTCCGTAGCGAGAGCGATTAGGTAACCAATAGTCCTGCCCTAGCCTTATTCTTCTATCCTTCACCTCATCAAAAAAAGATACGTTGAGGAACTGAGTCACAAGCAATTCTCATAGAAAAATTCTGTTCAGATACCTTCATTAGGAGACCATATGGGAACGGATAAAAACAGATATGATTAACGCAGAATAATTCAAATACAGTGACGCAAACAAACATTTCATATTAATAAATCCTACATACTATTAAACCTATTTAAAAAGCCAATTATTTTATTAACACTAGATGTATATTAATATTTCATATTCAAAGGCAAAAAAATATAAGTACTCCTTGTATACTTCTGAATTATAAAGAAATAACTTTAACACTACGACAGATATGATAACGATTACAAAGCGCGTTTATTGAATATACGAAAACAAAAAGATTAAAAAATTTCATTTTCATCAATCGTAAAGTCTTGTATCCCCATACATAATCCAAATACGACTGTATAACAATATAACCTACGATTTTTATAATACAAATACAGGATTCGGTTAGCTATAATAGGAAAGAATTTTGATTGATCAATAATTACATGCCCTTTTTATTTTTTAGTTAATACGGTTTCACTACTTATAGTAAAGTTTGAGTACTTTTATGGAGCACACTATTATAGATACCATAAATTCTGCGGTTACTTTATGGTTACTGATTTTCAATATCGAATTTTAAAAAGTGTCACATTGTTTAAAGTTCTTGTTTGTGTTATATAATAGTTTTGACACTTTATTCTCATCAGAGATATCTTCGTATAAACTTACAATTTTCAGTCTGACTGAAATATAAAATATTCTTATTCCCAACAATGGTGCCTAATAGCAATCGTTCATATTGAGAGTCAATATTTATACTTATGAATAAGTATAATCAGTAGCTATACACCCTTCTCTGTCCTACTTTCGTATAACTAATTACATATGTATGCCCATCAAATATATTGTTATGTACGCATGCTTTGGCCTATCATTAGTTTCTGTATTTCTCCGTATTATTACAAAATCAATGAAATCGCAATACAATTCTACAATCTGCGTAGCAAACATGTCTTTATAATATTAGTCAACGTTAAATATTAAATAAATTATATATTACATATTTCAGTAGCGAAAAATACGCATAGCAGAACAGAATTGAAAACAATATAATAGTCATCTTCCAAGGCATAAGTCATATTTTTATACGATATTTCTATTAGTGAATAGTAACTATGTAAAATTCATCATAAATGATACATTATATATTATTTTGTTTTAAATATACCTGCCTGAAATTAAATTGCAGATGATTTTGTCAATATTATAAGCTTTTACCGTTCAATATGACTAAATGAAATTTTGATCTTAGTGTGATGCCTCAAACGTATTTCTAATAAAAAAAAAGGTTATGATAGACTTTAATAATCGCTTAGTACTCAGTCTTTATATTATTCCACGTATAGTTATAACAAACTCTAGACGATTACATATTTAATCACTTAGCTTTTTACTTAAGAGAAATCAGATTTATTACATAATCACTTTAGTGGATTAAATTGAAATGGTTTATATGATGATGCTGATGAGTTATTTATGTGTCTAACCTCAAATTTTATTAATGTTGAAATACAGGTCTAACCTTTAATTATGATATCGACTGTGGAAAGAAAAAAGGACGTAACTCACACACAAAAAGTGATGTGTATAACCCTAACAAAACGTGTATTAAATTGTATACATTGTGATTATCGAAAAAAAATATTTTGGAAAGACGGAGGGATAAGTCTTTTTACTTTTCTACATTCGATATATTATACTTTCATATTTTAATATAATGTATTAGAACGTTTTGTGTGAGTTATACACAATATTTTGTGATGTGGGTTACGTCCTTTTTCTTTTCTACAGTTAATATTTCGTCAAAATAATATTTTTTTCAAAGGACCGATAAAAAATGTAAACGGAGCGGAAATTTAAATAAAGACAGAAAAACTGAATAAAATACACATGATTTTTTAAAACATAAACATCTATTAAATGTACATTATAAATAGATCTCAACTTATTTTGTAGTATGCCACTGATACTATTAAAATTCAAATAAACATGTAAAAATCAAAGAGTAATAACTTAGATAAAAGAAATTATGAAATATTGAAACGCATAATAATTTTGATCTTGACAGTAGTGCTACAATACAATAAAAGCCAAATGTGTTGAATATTCGTTACATAAGAAGCGGGAGAATGAAATGTGAAATTGTAAAAATAAAAAATCTGAGGCGTGATTTCAAGGTCTAGATGTAATTATTGTGAACATATCAATTTTATGATAATAATATGAGCGATTCACGGCGATAAAAAATATTTTTGATTTATATCCAGATATCAAAATAAACCTTTAGATAGATGACAGCATCAATCAAAAAGATACATGTATTAATATTATTATTCGGAACAAAATATCATTTCTGAGGTGTCAGTTCTCTCATGCCTCTGAAACAATCGATAGCGATCAGTCAAAGTCGGAAATATTACTGACAAGATAACACCAAATAATCTCCGCATATACATATCTAAGGGGAAAATGTTATTCTTTGTAATATCTAGGCATCTTATGACGCAAGTGGATACCAGCCAAACACCTCGGAAAAAAGGGAAAATTTATTCAATATGCAACCCCATCCAGTAGCACTCGTACATTATTTCTTAGGGAAAATACCCGTTCTTCTGCTTGTTGGGTGATATGCGGTTTTTCATATTGGAAACTCATATTATAGTGAGACAACAGATGTTGTTTTGTATACGCAAGAAATATTATTTTAACTAAAAACGGACCAACTTGATACATGTGGAATATGATCTCCATAAAAAAGTCTAAGTATTTTTATATATTCACCAATATCGCAACTTTGATCGCTTTTATATTATATATTACCGATTTTTGATTTTTATATGTACAGTGCAAATTGTACATAGCAAATTATGTTTCTTGCACGTGGAGAAAGATACAAAACGCTAAGGTTTACGGGATGTACAACGATACCAGCGCAGTTCAACCAACCACCGTTGTGATAGTGCGTTTACTGTTTAATGTGCACCGTTCTTCTGAATATGAGCCCGGCAGTAAAATAATTTCAGGCACTATGGTATGGTGCAATAAAAGAGCCAGGTCAAGACTTCGTTGACTGGGCTAAGATTTTTATGATTTTTATATACGAGGACCGCAGAGGCTGGAGAACCGTTGCATTGCTTAGAAATACGTGGAAGGAATTTTCGGAAAATGCCAAAATCCACAGTTTTAATATATGATATGTCAATTGGCATTTGGTAGAACTCTATTGTAATAAAGTAATAGTTCTGATGATGCATTGAATCCGAAATACCTATCAAATATATCCTATAATTTTAGAACCTTAACCATACTATAAAACAAAAATAAGTGCGTCTGTGAGCTTGTTTGTATGTCACAAGAACTCCTTCCTAACGGTTAATATAAGCGACATGACATTTGGACATGTCATTCTGGTTGCCATTTCTAGACAAACTATGCTAATTTTAACATTTAACATTATTTTTAATTGATGGACTATATTTTACGGTATATAATGAAGTACGGTCGTCGGTGATATTTTCAACTTCAAACACCAGCTAGCACCCAAATAACACCATAATAACTCAGAAGCAAACATTTGTACTTCAATATATAAGTTCAATACAACAATCTATTTTATTTATAAAACACAAATATTTAGAAGCGAGGTATATAAAATGCTGTAGTGCTTTGAGAAGTTCTTTGTGAATTGGTATAAAGTGAACGTGGTATGTAATGAATCAAGAATAAGTTTGAATCCATCCTGGGCGTAGCCGAGTAATAAATACTGCGAAACCGCGAAACCGGTCCTGATCATTACAAATATGTGGAAGTAGTACAAATGAATTGTGTTTTATTTTTTAAAATATAATGTCTTCCCACCAAGAATTGACAGTTAACACCTTAAAAGTGATTAATAAAAACTAGTATTGCTATACTAAATAATGCGTTTTATTTGTATGAAAAATCAAAAATAGTATAAAGTTTGACAGAATAAAATGAAAAGTGAATGTAGTATAAATGTTTATAAGGCTACGCATATAAATTCTTTTCGATTCAAAGGAATTTTATATTTTGTAACAGTCATTGTTGATACAGGTAAAATTGATTTTCGTTTAGCGTTTAGATACTCTCAAATGGATACCTCATGTCACTTCCAATCGTAACACAAAATATTCATGACATTTGCCTTTAAATGGTGTCGATCACTCTAAGAACTCTGGTTACTTACATATTTTGAACTCATTTTTTTGGATTTATCCATATAAAGAAAGTTAAATGTATTTAATGAACACACAATAACACTCTGATTAATAATTAGACTAATTTTAAGATAATAGCAAACAGATTCAGTGTCAATATACTGTACATATTATTATTAATACACATAGAAGTTAAACTGTTCAGAATATTCATGCATAAAATTCGAAAAATATAAAAACTGTTTTGAAACATTCAAAAAAAAATATATTTTTTTATTTTATGCTCATTTTCACTCCTCAATAAAGTTTTTCTGAACAAAACAGTTTACAAGGACCGGTTTTGAATCAAACTACTAAACTTTTTTTCAGATATTTTAGAATTTAAGAATGAATCTGATTTGTATCCATTTGCCTAATTATCAAAGAGCGAGTCAGTTTGAATAAGTTGAAAGCTTTTCAATATCCAGGTGTTTTCATATTCAACCATGACATCTCAAGTATTAAACTAATGTTTAACCAATTAGTAGCATCAATCTAATGTGCTTATTATTAAAAATCATGTGTTTAATTGTAAATATAATTTTAGTATCCAACCATTCCGCCATGGCAATCAGCTGCAGTCTACAGCATAAACGTAAAATGATATAAGAAATTCCACTTTATAACATTTCATTCGAGTAACGGTATGATTGAATTCGTTGAAAAAAACATGAAACATCAAAAACTGAATGAACACTTTACACATTATTTTTTCAACTTATTTATGAATCCTCGTCCAAAATCGTGAATGCTCTTTTACTTTATAATTCTTTTTGATAATTGGTAACGGTTAAAAACTCTGTTATATGTTATGTTATACGTTAAAAACACTTGCGGTGACCAAAGCGGGTCTTAATATTTACATAGAATCAAATATAGATTTTTTTATAGAGTATAAAAAATGTGTTTTACTTTTATAAAGATAATCCAACTACTAGACTTTTCCTTGCGCCATCCTTAACCTCTGCGAAAAGTGATTTTTAGCGACCAACATACAATCAGTTTCGTTTAACGGCTACTGTCGAGATGCTCCATTATGAGCCCATATATCGCAAATTGAAAGCGAACATGGTAAAAAACATGAAGTCTAATATACGTATTTTATACTTTATGTCAGATATATTTAGCTACTTTAAATTGTATTTATAAGTTATTATATTTAAAAAGTACAAAATTTAGTAGAATATGGTTTTTTAAATAAATGATTCTGCTCAGTGAGCGACTAAGACCATATCATTATATCAATCATAGCATAAATATATTACTTAAAATACACGCTGTGTGAGAAAACCCGTAATATAATCGTTAAAAGGGTATTCCAGTATTTTTTGTTTGTTATCGGCCCATCTCTTTCTACCGCTTGACGTATGCCTCTCTTATTTTGACTTCGCTCATGTGCTTGCCAACTGTATGAAAAATTTTGATTTTCCACATAAAATAAAAAAGGCTTTTATAATGCATTTAAGATAAAAGCTTTTTGATTGAAAAGCATAGTTACACAGATGAAACAGATTTTTTCAATTAATATTGAAATGTAACGTAGCTAATGTCAATTTTATATTACCTCTGATTTTTATTATTTTTTTGTATTTTTAAGCCAAAAATGTTCATAAATAGAAACAAAATTGATGGACAATTTATGGTGCTATTTTTTTGTTTTAAATGGGTCGTCATGATGACTGATTGATATTAAATCACCAACTGGTTTACGTTTGTGCGACGGAAGAAAAAAAATAATTCCACCCTCGAAACAAACAAATCGCGAGGTTATTTCAATAGGTCATCAAACTCAATTCGTCACCCGTTGGCTTCTACCTAGCTTTCAAAATTGCTACCACCCCACAAAACACCCCCGCTCACTGCCCAGTCAGTTCTCTTTTTATTGAGATTTCCAATTTCTCATCTTTAGAAAAACTCCGAGCGCACAAAAATTTTACCGAATTCCTACTTGTCGCTCGGGAAATCTGCAAACGCGTATTTTAGGCACCATAATAAGGCGCAAATTGGGCCCCTATAGTCGAAGGTTAGCTTTTAAGGTCGTCGAATACCCGTCGTCACATACTGCATACAAAATTTTATTCAAATTACTATTTAAAAACCGGATGGGAAAACTGAATAGCATTTTGACTACTTTATAAGTAGATCCGACGTCAATCTATGATTTACATTTACTCTTTGATATAATATCCTGATATTTGACCTTCTATACCTTTTCCGGGGCGGCGATTCACTAAATTTTACCCTTCCGATATTTAATGTAGGCGTTATTTTTTTCGAAAGAAAAATGAAAACGATAAAGACACAGTTTTTCTCAGCCATGCGAAAACACATGTTAAATACGTAAAATTTAATTATTATAGTATTTTTTGAAAGTCTCCATGCAACCTATTTACCTTGCGGTATTATCAAAACCATATTTTGCGTATTCATGATTTACTTTGAGAGAATATCATGTGTGGTGGCTGATGGAGCCATGGCTTCTGAAAAAATAATTAACGACCACAAAGAAGAGAAAATAAGTAAGATTTATAAAATTTCTACGCCAAAAAGATAATACATCTACATTCAACAAACCCTCATTTTTTATATTCTGAAAAAAACAGAAAGTAGCTAGATAATATTGCGCAATAGAATATCAAATAAAGTATTATTGCAAGAAAACTGTTGCTTACATAAAAAACAACAACAATAACTTTCGTGTAATAAATCGTGTTTTTTTTAACGATATATTTTTTTGTAAACGAAAACATTTCTACGAAAATTCAAACATATAAAGCTTTTAGTATAATTATAAGGATGATCAGATTTGCCATAATACGTATAATAAAATCATCCTTATTTTAAAAAGATTTCTAAAACGTACATTTGGCGATTAAAAAAAATGATGAGGAAGAAAAAACAATTCATTTAAATAAGCTTCACTTGCGCGATAGTTTTATTGTATAAAATTCGATCGCTAACAATTTCGATGACTTACATTTCACTTCCAAATACTGTTTTCAAGCAGTTTAACCTGATGATGTAAACATATCCGAAAAATTATTATGTTTGTTATGTTTTTCACGTATTATGGAATTTTCCATAGGAAATACCAGATTCTTAATAAAATATTTGTTTTATTATGAAAATCGGTCGATTTTTATGAATAACAGTTTTGTGAGCTTTATGACTGAAATATAAAAACGTGACTTCTTTTTGGTCCACGAGTAAATTTGTATCACGAAGAGCAAAAGTTGAAATTGCGTTTCAGCCATAAAAAGTATAATCAAAATATTGAGTGAAAAAATATCATAAACTCTCGAGTAATTTATCTCTGCTTATTTCAAAAAACTCACACAAAATGCCTAAATCATGATTGATATTGTATCATTCAGAATTTTTATTTTCAGAATGCTTTTTGCCTATTTTTTTTAATTTGAAGCTGGATTCTAGCACGTTATAGTATTTATTGGTGAAATTAAAGTTAGAATACATTTAAAACTATTCAATTTCTGCTTTGTAATTTATAAGAGATTTGGTGAAGCATAATTATTTATAGATTATTTATGTAGAAAGCAGAAATTACATGGTGACTTTTTTCAGTTACGTGTTTTCCTGGTATAAAATCAACTGGCCATCAAAAAGTCATGTTCATACTTCTCTTATATTTATTTTCAGCCATATGCACTTCCAATATAAAGTATATAGTCTCCTCATGAATTGTAATAGAAGTTATTTCACGAAAACTGGTTGGAAATAAATAAAATGGAAAGGGTGGAAGAATCGGACTAATAGTAAGCCCGTTTAAGGATTGAATTGTTGAACGATAATGAAAATATCATATCCATCCTTCGTTCCTTTTAATACAAATGTATAATTTGATTGAAACATCATATCAAGAAAGCGTCCGTTCGGGGATTCTAATTCGTACACCCCAACTGAATAAAACGATCGTCCAATAGCGTACGTTCTACATTTACACTTTATTAAAAAAAAGACATATGTACTGTAAACTAATCCACTATGAATCTTAATTTTTCACATATGGTTAACAAAGATAGCTATATTATACGAAAATATTGAAATATTCTCTGAAGAAAGTCGGAAATCACGTTTCTTCAAAAGTATCATAAAATATAAGACCACGCCAAGTGTTTCAAATAAACATAGATCCTGAAAAGATATTTCTTTTCTCAAACTTTAAAAATATGCGCACTATTGTTCTCACAATTATATTATTAATTCACGGTTTTCTGCGTAGAACTGTTGTTGTATTTTAAGACTAAGCCTTCTTTCTTTCTTTCACACAAAAGTATATTTTCCACTAATACTATTGCAGTAAAAATGCATTTTTTAAATTTCGTATTACAATAATTCAGCATATACTATATAGATCAGATTCATACTAATCCATTCAAATGAAATTTACAAATAATATAGTCATATTCTCTAGTTGGAAATTATGGACATTATGCATCCAACAACATGCTGTGGGTGTTGTCCTACAGCAGCACCCCACTGACAAAAACAACATTTTACAAATATGACGACCCGGGCTTAGTCTTTCGCTATCCTCAGGCATTTCAATACAGGGATTAACTCTAACTGGCAATTAGTAAAGACTAGCATTTTTCTGGTCAGAATTTTAATTCAGTTTCGGTCATAATCTTCAATACATTGGTCAGAATGTATTAGTCAGAATTACAGAGGGCAGAATAAATAATTTATGGTCAGTATTTTTAACCTAACCTAACCTTCCATTCCGTATAATAATTTTATACAGACTATCAATGATTTTATGACCGTTCGTATTTTTATTTTGAGCAAAAATTGAATTTTATTCTAGCCAAAAGTTGATTCGAGTTCTAACCAAAAATTTATTTAAATTCTGACCACTTGATTTGTTGCCATTAGTAAATAGTTTATTTATAAGGCGAATTAAGAAAAAATATTATCACCAAATCTAGGAACTATATTGATGGTGATCTGTATTTATTGTAATATTGGTTTCATAATAATGGCGACCAACTTTAATTGGGAAAATAATCGCATCAGCAATCACTAGGATTTTCCAATTACAGCCGATCATTAGAACCATTGCCTGAAGATGAGAACTTTTGAATCTGCTGAATTTAACTAATGAAAAAACACATTCTATTCTTCATACCTGAAACTACTCATCAAAATGACCAAAACTATTAATTATTATGGACCAAAAAGCAATACAATCCCTCTACCCTTGATTGATTGAACTTAACTGACATCGTCGAACAACCCGTAGGCCTCAGTGTTTCGTCTTCGTCTCCATGTATTGCTGTTTTGAATATGTACGTAAAAACGACGGAGAATTTGGAGGTGATGAGAGAAATGCTGAAAAAGATGCAAATATTACATGAAAACATTGCAATAATGACTTTTATTATAATAGTGTTATCCATGAAACAGGATTTTATTTACAGTCTATAAATCAAAATTACTATTACAATGTTCATATATCTTCCATTTAAATACTCCAAATTGTACGAAGGCATTATCTTCTCATCTAAAATTGCGTTAACTGTCAAGTGTATAGACATAATTTCTCACCCTTATCACTTACTTTTGCCCGTAGGGAGTAGAAAATACCAGCTAGTTGGCTTTGTGCTCTATGACTTAACCAGAGCTAAATTTTCCATCTCGTAAAACTATTTTAATTTTAATTGTAACATACGATGTCAAAAAGACTTTTTATGGCCGCTTCATATTATTAATTATTACTACCTAAGGTATGCAGTAGAGTTTAAGCTATTAGATAACAGAATTCTCTGGTAGACATGTTATGACAATCCATTTTGGAAAAAGTTTCATTGTTGTTTATTTTATAATCAATTAGCACTACATACTTATAATTCTTTATTAAATCTTTTTGTGGCCTCTGCCAACTCTCTCGACTGCCCTTTTTATTTTTCTGTCGACATTCCTGCTACGGCAATTCTCTCGATAACATCTATCCATCACCTTAATATTAATTTACATATTTGAATACGTTTGGCAACAGTCAATTTATGATGCCAGATATTTCCAAATTCGTTTAATATTTAAAATACAGGCAATGAGAAATCCAAAACTTCACTTTACACTAAATTGACTAGAAAAAATATAACAACTAGGCAATGATTTGATTGAAAATATTAACATTAAATACTTTTTTAAACTTTCAATGCAACATAAAATAGGCGAATCAATAGGATGATATTTGCAAATATCACGACCGCTTTCGAATGATTTCACTGCCGTATACTGTTTTTACTCGTTGTAGATCGTTATTTTTTTAACGATATTTGAGAATTCATTCTTTGATACAATCAGTGGTGGACTGGCTCTAAAAATATTGGTTGTCAGGAGTCAATGGAGGCCCAACCAACGGGGGCACATCCATGAACGGAATTATCCTTACCCTTTATACTAATTACAAAAAACTAAAAGGACCCCTACAATATATACTAATTCCTGTTTACTATACTAATAATTAATTGATAATTACAAAAATTCACATTTTTTAAACAGCTAAAACAGACATATGGAATAATTTTGTAATCATGATGAGGTATTAAAATATTTATTTGTATTGATGAAATACCCAATATGCTTTATCCTGTATATATTTAAATGCAATTAAATAGTCAAAAAGTTATTTGACTTTATTGAGGGCCCTTAACATACAGCGGGGCCCCCTTGCCATCGGGCAACCTTGCTTGTTTGCCCAGTCCGCCACTGGATGCAACTAAATTAAAAAAGTTATCAATAAACGTGTTTTATTATAATTTATTAAGATAATGATTAACATTTTTTTTTTTTCATGTATAATTTAATGGAGTATCTTAAGATAAGAACTGCTTGTCACTCAGTTGCTCAACCTCTCTTTTCTTTTTCGAAGAGAGTAGGGATAGAAGGATAGGGCTATGACAGGACAAGTGGTTAGCTAATCGCTCTCGTTACGCCCCGTGAGGATGGGATTGGTGGGAGGGAGGAGATCAATCTATGAAAACCGTCCGCACCGGGAATTTTTGCCGACGTTAGTAACGACGAGTAACATTAGTTTCACATATAAACCCGATATGGTCGATAATATCTGATAATAATTTTTTGTATATCATTTGTAGTCATTTCAAAGGAACAAAAAAAACAGTAAATTTTGCGTTTCTTAGACCGTGCAACAGGAGAATGAGGTTTAATCTACAATTTAATAATACGATATTATAAGTAACGGCTCCGAGCAGCGAGTGAACATTTTCAAGCAAGAAATGACAGATCCGGTGATGTGAAGTAAATATTCTCTTTCTCCACTTTTTATGTATGAAAGTTTTAAAATAGACACTTTTTCTTATATAAATTTAAATATCTAGTCAATCTTTTATATATCAAGTAAAAAAATAGTAAATATACAAAAAATATTCATGTAGTGATGTAGTATTTTAAAAAGTGTGTGTTTTTTTTTCATTTTACCTGTCTTGTGTAACGGATGAGATTTTCCGGATTTTTTTGTTTTTCAAGCATCTGATTACATCTTTCTAGGTGCCAAAATTATATAATAGGGTTGAGCAAGAAACTTATTACATTTTCGCGTCAAAGTAGTTTTTGTTTACACTCTGTGGTCACCAACGTCGTCAATTTACTGCTGAAGAGGATCTACAAAAACATTTATTTAGGCACTGCGCAAAAGAAAATCTTTAGTCAAAAGAAGTTTTTACATATTTTATACACCGTTATATTAAACAATATTTTTTTAAATGAACGGCATTCAATTTCGCATATTGCTTTTGTGTTAATAATATTTATTAAGTAATCGAAAGCATAGCATTACAACTAACACCAATACCCCATTGTTTGGAATACTACAATATGAATAATAAATATTTAAAAAAATAAAATAAAAACAAAAATACATGTATAAGTGTGTCTTTTATTTTCTCTACACTATTGTCATATTTATACCTTGTCTAATTATAAAATATTTGCCTCTCTGTAACGCACAATAAAACATTGCGCTTGTGCACGACGTGCAGACATAATGTAAGCTTTGAGTGAATTTTGCCAGGTGGCACTGCCAACTGGTGTATAATATTAATTATATTTATAGAATTATGAAAAATAGTGTTGTATGTTTTTTTGATAGCGTCTGTCAATTTATACTCAATTAAATAAAAAAAAATACTTTTATATGATACTTATTTAAATGAGAATTGAAATTTAGCTGTGGGGTATTTTACTGTTTAACTACACGGGTCAGAGATGTATAAAGGTTGTGATCGTAACACGTCACATACATAGTTGTAGAAGAGTTCAGTGAAAAGCTTTTTAAAGAATCACTTGTTGTAGCACTTGGCACCTACGAGGAATCATAAAAGCTCCGTAGAATGTGTGGCGCCCTCAGCTATCCAGCGGATTGATTTATGAACCTCTCTTCCTTTATACGCACAGGAACTTAAACGCTTCTGAGTGGGGTAAAAGAGTATTTGCATAGTTACGAAATTGTAGCGTCAACGTTTTATTTCGTAAATATTTGCCAGTTAAATTTTCTGTCCTTATTCGCTCTCAATTCGCTGAATGTTTACGACATAAAAACTGCTTGCATTTTTGGTATAAAACGTTTCTCTGAGACTAACCATGGTACCGTTTTAATAACATGTGCTAGCTACCATTACAATACTTTATATATGCAAATAATTCAAACCAATAAATCTAAAGAGGAAATTCTTCATGAAATTACCACATGGAAAATTTAAATCAAAAAATCTGACAAATAGCACTACGAGATTACGATTAATTCTACATACATACAGTTTTAGTTTACTGTTTCCTTTTTTGTGAATAAACGTTTGTAATGCTTAAAAATGTAGACAGGTTATTGAAATTATTTGTTATTCGTGAATAAAATCTAAGCTAATTTGTTACCCATACTTTTATACATAAATCTCACAAGTTAATAATATTATATATTTTTTCCCATGTTCACTCCCAACGTGGAGCATATGGTCTCCTAATTACTTGTTACTCAGTTTCTCAACTTGTCTTTTTTCTAAGAAAGTATAAATAGAAGAATGGGGCTAATCTGGTTAGGTAATCGCTCTCACTTTGCACCGTTTTTGTGAATCAGATGGGTGGGAGGGAGTTTTACATCACAAACACTCAGACTACGAACAGAAATCCATAAATCGATTGAAAGATCAATTTAATGAAACTATCCGGATTATGAATTGAACCCGAGACATCTGTAGCCGTACCCAACGACGTTACGAACTGCACCACGGAGCCATATACATATGTTTTATTATTTTCCTATTCCGTTTTTCTCAATACAGTAAAATAAGTTTTTTTTTCTATAATATAAATAAATAAATAAATATTAAGACATTGTCATACAACCTATATTCAAATAATTTATGCTAAGCAAATATCCAAACAGCCCAACACCCTGTACATTAAAATACAATATACATTTCTCCCTTCCATACTTTTATAATCAGTATTCTCGTATAAACCACCCTGAAATATATCCAACTTAAATCATGTTACAAAACTTTTCAATTTGATAATAAATAAAAACATAGATATGTTAACTTTCAATATATATATATATATGTGCAAGGTTTTCACAGATGTTCGATGTCGAATAAAAACAAACGTGTATATTCACAACGAGAAACACTTAAGTACATTATTTATTACTATAAGGAATAAGGATTATCTTAGAAACCTTTTTGTCATCGTTCTTTCTTAAATCCAAGATTATGCTTCACTTATTTTTCAACATGAGAATATCCAACAACAAGTGCATAAAAGTTTTTCTAAGAATATAACGTGTTGGCAAAATACTATTTCTTTAAATACCTTGTTGTTGTGGTTACAAAATTGTGCTTTATGTTTAAAATAATTTGAAGATTTCTGGTAAAATTATGTTATTGCAAACTCATACCGTGAATTTACACAAGCACGTCTGTTTTGTACTAACAATGTATGGGACGTGCATAATATGAAGCAAATATATTCAAAAGTTATCGACTAAGAACTTTTATAAAGTTTGGATGATAGTGTTGTCATGATTATCCACCCAAACTTTTAAAAAGAAATAAATACATGCGACGGAAAACAAAATAGTTTAACAAAGAATATTATCTCTTGATATGAAGGCATATTATGAGTTATACACATTTTTGTTTTACTTTTTACCCAATTTTTACGATACATAAAACTTCATGTTTTATATTTCAGTCAGTATATTTTTTAAGAGAGATTTCTTTAATATGAGAAACGAACTAACTATTGAATTCCAGATTTATAATTAATTCTTTTATACCATTTTGTTCAAGTTGTTTTGTCGGTATAGCTTTATGTTCTTCCGTACAATTTTGTCCTCGCTTCGATAAGCCATCAACACAAATCGATTAGGAAGAATTGTACAAACATAATTATGATAAAATGAAATATAAATATTGAAGTTTTATTACTAGAAATTATATTGAAAATTTAAATTAAATAAAAGTAAGTAAAAAATACAAATTATATTTAAATGCAGAAATATTTCAATTCGTGGAATTTTCATCATTGAAATATTTTATTTTTAAAATACACGGAAAACTCATATCGCGTAACATTTGAACCAGTTTGATACCGGAGTGGATTTTTTCCCAAACAGGAATTAGCAGCAAGTCAATTTTATCAAAGATCCAATTATAATTTCAGATATTCGCTCATTAAAAGAGACTTTTCTGATTATTTTACTTAGTAAATATTTATGCTTCTTTTTACCCATGGCTCTTCTAATAATATGAAAATAAAATATTCCGCTTAAGAGTGCTTCGTGTGTGGTTGTTTATAATTTTAATTAAATCAAAATTTGTATAAAAAGTAAAACTTTCGTATTTTTAATTAAATGGCGTAACAAATTTAGTTTTTGATGAAGTCTAAAATCAAATACTCCCTAACTTTATTACTTGTCCGTAAATTAATATTTTTTGTACGCAACAATTTTTATCAGTATTTATTTATCTGTTTGAAAATGAGAGTCGAATTTATTTTTACACAAATTTTATTTTCATACTTTTTATTTCTTAAACCACACATGACCATTTGCTTACTTGTTTTATTAAATACGATTTAATTCTGTTCACTCAAAAGTTCCCCGAAGCGCCAGACGAACAATGGGAAATTTTCCTGAAAAGAAAACGATTTTCGCAAATATAATCTGCCAATATTCTTTCAATGTAATTTTTCATTTTACTAACGCTCCATAGTTTAATTTCATGCTTGATTTTCGTGCTTGTCGCTTATTTTATATATTATATGAAGCCTTTAATTAATTGTTTTTATATTTTCAAAGAAAATGAATTGAATAGAAAATATCCAAAAATCTAGTTATAAGCAATGCGCGCAGGTGTGTGCAAAGCTCTGAAAAGCCACCTTAAGCCAGCGGTTAGCTAATTGAAGCTTCCATCAATTTAATACAAACGAAGGGTTTGTCAGGTGTTCAGGAGCATCTCAGACATTGACTGAGTAATTATAATGCCTGAATACGCATTACTGATTTTATCAATAATGTCTTGCACTACTTCACTTTTATACTCGTTCCACTTAATACCTATTATTTATGAGAACTTTTAAAGTTTGCCCAATGAGCTAAGTCATTCAGTATAAGTAGTTGGACAAAGTATTAGTTTCGAAAACAATTAAGTTTTAATTTCGTTTCTTCTAAGAAAGTTTTTTTAAGTATTCATTTAAAAATAGTAAAGTTTAAGAAGTGACGTATTTTTTGTCGTTAACATTTTTGACTCGAAAACATTTTAGACAAATAAAAATAAGTTTCAGTTTTGTTTAATTCTAAAACTTCTTCGTTTGATTTTTTCTTAAAATCAATTACTTTGTTATTAATTTACCATCTTATGACATATTTGTTCCTCTTACTCTTGGCGTCATTTAGTATCTAATACTTGGGACAAAATTGCAGTACGGCTCTTGATTGTACTGTATTTTGGTGTTTCAAGTAATGCCTGTGCTTTTTAATTAGTTTGTGTCATTACACTACCTGCATCTTTTTGTTCTTCAGGTCAGACAAAATAGTGCTTATTTTTATGATCAACTTAAATAAAATCAGATATTTGACTTCATTACTAATAGGAAAAGCTTAGGAAGTCATTCAGAATAAAATTAAACTTATTTAAATTAAACCTATCAAAGGTTCGTTTGAAAAATTCAAATTTAAATTTTGACGCTGTTGAGAATCAAACCCAGGGCTTAGAGAGTTTCTTACCATTAATAAACAGCGATAAAATAATATGATATTTCCAATAATATCTAAATAACAATAATTTCAGTCCCACACCTATTTATAATTGTTATAAATGAAGCGTTAACAATGACAAGGCTGTGACGTTTTTATCTGAATCATTTAATAACACTACAATTCTTAGTTAAAACTTGTAGTACTCGCAAACTTAGTATGTAAATGAATTCATTTGCCCTCAAATAATTAAAATATAGTAATATGAATTAATAACATTCAATTTAAGGCACGTATTTCTAGATATTATTTTATACAACATTTTTTTAAGTAAAGAGCTTTTTAAGACATCGACTGAGGGTGCTTGATGGAATTTCAATATCAAATTTGGATTATTGAGATTTTGTACACTTCCATGTATTTTGGTCGTTAGTGACAAAAGACATGGAAGTGTACAAAATCTCAATAATCCAAAAAAGAGCTTTTTATTTGTTTTTACATTGTCTTTAAAATTTATTTTAATTAATTCGATGTTTGTACTCGGTAATCTGTTTGCCTATACCATTTACTGTTAAAATATCGTTAAAAAATAATTGAAAAGAATTCATGATAACATAGTTTTTTTCAGATGTAACCAGTGCTGTAATATATAATAATATATAGTATACATTTTGCTATATTCGTATAATGTGCGTATACGCTTTGGTTAAATCAAGTTTTTCTAAAATCAGAAAAAATGTCAAATGTTTTCACGGTGAATAATATTGTAAATTTTCATTTTTTTTCGTTTTCTTTTTTATTATGTCATATAACATTTTATGTTATAGTGTATAAATATAGTTTATATGTATCCTAAAATGAGTGCGTTACTCTATGCAAAGTTTACGACTTCATATCTGGATATAACAGCAATGAATACATGGTTACTTAATTATTTGCAAATTTTTTCAAATTTTATTTTAATTTCGATCAATTATATATTTTTCCAAATGATAAAGGGTATAACAAGAAGATTTTAAATAAATAATGCAAAACGCCTTTTTTACATAACGCTTTTTCGTCAGAATGAGAACGATTTGTTTTCTGTATCGATTTCGCAATATGCTTAAGTTAACAGTTTCCATATCCCATTAACTCACATAGGATGTATTAGTTATAATATATTACAACTTTGCTAATATTCCATGCTTGTGTGCTATTAAACCTAATTTGTAAAGTTGTATTTAGTGCACGCACACAAGAGACCCGTAAAATAATATTCATGAGTAATTTGTTACGGTGTTACGGTGCGCGCACTCGTGTGAAAACACCACACAGATATGATGTCATTAACAAGATACATTAATCTGGTACACTATTTCACGAATCACTTAAGCCTGGAAGATGGATAATTTGATAACTCGGCGGTCATGTTCGTACCTTGACCTTCTCAAGCCCCTAAGCGACACGATGTTTAATGGTGCTTGACCGTAATTCTGAAAGCTTTCTCTCCACTCGAAGAGATACGTGAAAAAAGTGCACACGTCACAAGCAGAGCACGTGGCTGCGGTATCCAACTTGACGATAATATTTCTGTAGCAACGTGTAAGGGCATTTTTATTACAACGATGTATGCTCTCAATGTGGATTATATAGACACCTAATAAAGCATCTTAACAAAAAAAATTCAGCCATGACCGCTTTTAATTTTTAGTAAATCTCTCTTAATCTCTTGGGGGCTCTGAATAGAAGATTATGTTAGTACGACGCTAAACCTCTCTTTTACGTAGAGGATAAAGATTCACGAATAAAATACCTGAATTGATTTAACGAAAATCGGATTCAAATCAGTCGCTTAAACTCATTACTCAGAATGAAAAAAAAATAGCACTAGGAAATTACTAGTAGTTAGCTCATCGCACTCTCATGAATCAATTATTTTAGAATCGGATGTAGAATTGGTAAAAATTTATTGATATATTACAGATATCCAAGCATTGTTTTCCATAAGTCAATTGACATATCACTAAATGAAAATTATTCTATCCGAAATATTTTACCATGCAACTCAGAAATCGAAAATCTGACAGCATTGATCACTTGGCTACCGAAACCGAATAATTATGCGACACGAAAATTATCAAATTATATAAATATTCAATCAAATACAAGTTCATATAAAAGAGGTCATGTTATATTGAATACACGGTCATTGATTCTACATGGTTTATATTTAGCTGTAATTACATATGGACTTCATTTATTTTTATTAAAAATATATTTTTGCTCAAAAATAATTTCCATCACTAGAAATGACTCTTTTTAAACTTTATTCATCCAAGCCTTTTTTGTGTTAGTAAATTGTTTCAAAGTTATGGTGTATTCTTAAACAAAATAACAATTACATTAGTAATTTATGTGCTGTCAAAACATTGTTATGTGACAGACAAAAGTTATTCATTATCGATATAGAAACTATCCGAATTACAATTTATTAAAATAATCAATAAACCAATACTATCCAAATTAATGTTCGGTCCACATTAATATCTGCTAAGAATGAAATTATTCTACAGACATCATAATATATTATGTTGATTAAAAATAGCTGTTTTTATGTTGTTGAAAAACGATGTTTATTACCGTGTATATAGTATTAAAATAAATATTTTATTCTGACTCGCAAGAAAGACATCCAATTTACCTGACTCTATATTGTTGGACATAGCTTTGTTTATATTACACGTTTTGGCACAAAACGGACATTGTATATAGAATCTAAGTCGCCAATCTCTATAACCGAGTAATTACGTTCTGATACTTCCATTCCAATGCTATTTCCCGATAAATGTGTTCCAATCACCGAATGTAAATTTGTATAGATCGATTAATGAATTTTAATGCAATTTCATCAACTTACTTCTACTGTTTGCAATTCAGAGCAGTAATTAACGAACATCCTCCTTACCTCATTCGCATATCCTTAGTTTCTCTACAAACAGTGATTGAACTCACTCCTGACTTAAACTATTCTTTGCTTAGTAATTTCCGTAATAAATACTACACTTTGAGTCCATTTAATCCAAGTTGAGAGCGGTAATTTTCATCTTCTAGCATCACTTTAAATTCTTCATATTAAACTCGACACTTTTCTTGTACTAAAATATGTATTGCTTTTCATGAAATCGCTAAAATTATGATTTTTAAATATTTCGCTTATTTTTTAATAATGATATACTTTCAAAATTAAAAGATTGTAACATATATATGAAAACATTCCTGATGGACAGTTATTATATTTAAAAACATAAAACACAATTTGATTTTTACTTCTTCCATATTTCTTACATAAATCAGGACCGGTCTCTCAACAGAAACCAGTCCTGATTTAAAATAATGCTCGCGATGAGCGAAACCGTTCTTGAACTGTTTATAAAATGTAGAAGTATTGAGTTTTATAGTTTTTAATATCTATAAACGAATTAATTTTTATAATAAAAATAATTGATAGTGAACCACTGACTTCTAATTTGCAGCTTTGTAACTCACTTTTCATGCGTCAGAAAATTATCAAAAAACTCAAAAAAATATCATACGTTGTAGAAAACTTTTCCTGCCTCGCACAGTGACTCCAAAATGTCTGAAGATAGCCAAAGCTTTTAAAATCCACAAAAAGAATTAATTTTACTTCATTTGGCTGCCAAATAAGAAATTACAAGTTTTGTGGATACATGCACGTGTTTTAGTATAATTTATGATGGAGGTTTATATCTGACTGGCTTTGGCTGGCTGCCAAGAACTTTGTGACCCACGAAAGTCAGGTCCAGAATTCAAATGCATATGATTCAATACTTTTATGACTATGATATACAATTGAAATGTTCACCATGAAGCTTTAATATGATAATTTTCTAGACCGGGGGAGCTTTTCCTGCACTCTTCTGGTGAATACACTCTTAAATTGAGAAATAACTTAAGGAAATAACGTGGAGAAAATTTAAACTTTTTTTTAAACGGGCTCGATCAGCGTCTTTTCCGATAAACTTTCTCATTCCAAAAACTTTACAGCGACGTTTAAAAAAGTGTGAGCTTCGGGGTTTAACACTCGCCTTTGAGAAACTTTTTTTTCAGAAAAAAGTACTTTCCTGTATTTTATCTTTTGTTAAATATTTCCATAGTTACTTACTTTTTTTGCAGGCAGCGTTTACTGTTCTTAGAAAATATTTAACACCAAATAAAACTTGCACATTTTATATGACTAAAATAAAAAGCTCTTCTTTAACTTTGAATAATGTCAGTAGAATCCTTATTTTATATGAGCAATTCGTGCATGCTTAAAATAAAACTACGTTAAATAACCAAATTAATCTTCATTTAAATTAATCTACAATCATACTATTGAATATGTTCGATAAATTCGCTGGATAACATTTTGAAATTCACTTTAAATTTAATAATTAAAACTGATACTATTTCCCACTCATATAAAACGTTTGAAGTATCGCGGGTGTCCCCTCTCTTTCAATTGTATTATATTAAATCTCTTAATACTCTCCCCCAATTCCTTAATTCTCTACTCACAGTAGTAAATAGTAATGTAAGAAGCGATTCCTTCCTATATTAACATCTGGACAACGGCATAATCTTACCTTAAAAACAAATATTTAAAAACTCTGTTTTTTATTTTTATTTTAAAGTATTAGAAAAACGTATTGCCTTGCGAATTTGTGAAAATATGTTTTACATAAATTTTCTTTCTATCTTGTGACCATAAACTTTTTTTTAACTATATAAATTACATCACTGTTTACACATCAATAACGATTGATAAATTTGCCTATTTAGTTGAAAAAATATTGTGCCTATAAATGACTTCAGCTTGGTTTTTGAAATAATTCTATCGCGTAAATCATCAATGCCATAAATTACTGTAAGAAAGTCCGGTAAACACGTTTCCTTTACAAGTAATAAATTTCGGAGACAAAATACAAAATTTACGTAACGATTGGGGTCTAGTAACTTGAACTGCTGATTCTTCGCAGGAAACTTATATTTTGCTTCAGCGTGATTATCTTTCAGCTCTTATATTTCTTCATTACTCTCTAAATTGTTGTAAAATTAATAAAATATCGCGTTTTAAACAAAGACTTCCCTTTTATAATGTAAAATAATAAATTCGTTGAAATTCTGACTGCTTATTTAATGTTACGTTATTAAAATTTGAACTAAGTGGAAAATTAATGAATAAATTCACACATTCTTCATCTGTCAATGCTGTCTTCTACAAAAAAACAGATACCCGTAGTACGTCTTTAGGTTGCACTGTATTTTAGTTCACATGGAAATAACAAATTTACTTCGAATAGGGTGTGCTAATTCTATGACAGAAGGACTTATGAGTATACATAAGGTCATTTTACGATAAGTGAGTAAAATTGTACAAAATATAATATATATCATATAGTACCACGACCATCTTTTTGTTCCATATCGTCGTCATACAAGAGAAACTGACCTTGTGTATTTTTCACAGTAATTGACTATACTACTGAGTGATGTCTTACGAGCAAGCACACTAGTTGTCTAAAAAAATGTCTGACATAACATACCGATTGTCACATGACATACGAATGGCTGATTTAGATAAAATCGGAAATTTAATGCAAAATGGAAGGTTTTAAGATTGATTACAAATGTTCGAACGGTTGTCTTCGACATTTTACTATTTTACACATGGTCACCTTCTCCTGTATGACGACGATATTAATTGATTAATTGAATTCCCGAGCATTCTTTTTAGACTTATACCAAGACTTCCCACCATAAAATTATACCACAGAGTCAATTAATTCGTGAAATTATAATATCTAAACCTTGACATACGATCCATTGAAGTCTATTGGTCATCCGTTCAGCGCGAAGGTACTGTTTCCCAAGCCACAAACTGCATTTATTAATTAATGATTTATACAATATAAAAAACATTGTTACTATGACGTATCTTTAACTTAAAATAAGTTATATACGTAATTTAAAACATCGACTGAGGGTGCTTGATGGAATTTTAATATCAAATTTGAATTGTTGAAATTTTGTACATTTCCATGTATTTTGTCACTTACGACCCGGGTTTCACCTTTCGGCATCTTCATTGAGGTATTTGACGGGGTTAAAATGTTGCATCAAAACATGGGGGATCATAAATTATTTTATAAAGAAATTTTGGAAATCAATAGAGTCCAGTTAAATTCCTTACCAATTCTGAACGAACAGCTGAATCTTCCAAACTTCCCGTTGCTGTATCCTATACGTGGATGGTTTCGTAAAAAAACATAAATTAACAATCGGAAAATATTGATATTCCCATATTAATAAATTCATCTCATAGTCACCCAACAGAACTCATTAAATTTGTAATGATTGTATATATTTATCTTTTCTTCGAATTGCATTTTAAAACCCACAATGCTGTAAGTTTAGTGTAAAATCACTCGTAATTCTAACATTATATGGCCACCGGTAACTCGCTACTTCGTTAATGCGTTTGTTTTCCCAACAAAGATTAAGGCTATTCTCGTAATTTTTAACTCAGGTATCAGTGTGAGTTCAAATTTAAGTTATATACAAACTGTGTTCCCAGAAAATTCTTAGGCAAATTTATTTTTAAATCTACAAGATTCACACGAGCATGGATAAAGTTTATCCACTATCCATAGATCTTGATATAGATCTTGATATTCTTACTATGGTAAAAGTGAGTTATTGTACAATATCAACGTTTAACCATGAACGAAATCATTTTTCTTTAATTCGTATAAGGCTTCTTTATTAGATTCAATGACTAATGAAAATGAAGTACTTTTAACGGATTCAACGGTTCTTTTGAAGAAATTTATTTTCAATTTAATTCATTTAATTGTTAATTAGTGTTTTCACTTTTTGTGTGACACGTGTTTTGTTTCTTTAATAAAAAAGTTTGAATCATCACCAAAAAAGTTTACTTAACGTTTCAAAGCTTTTAGCTTACTTTTTTGATTTAGATTTTGTAGTCAATTTATTTGATTGGAACGAATATATAATATAGCATGAGTTAAATAAGTCATTGTAACACATTTTAAAATCAAAATCGCTTTATAAAAACACGTACAATTGTATATTATATTATAAATCTGCTTCCGTTTACCACTTCGCGGATGAAATTTTCGTAATATAATAATTTGCATTTATTTACTTTATAACTAATATATCGATGTATATCACGGAAATCTGTGTTTCATTCAATCTTTCCTACCTTACTAACTCTTCGAAAATAAGGCTTAAAGCAGTATCACTCTTCATCTAATTAAAATGAGATAGAGCGATTGACTCAATATAAAGAGATTTTAAAACGCTTTACTTTTTGCTCTTTGCGGTGTTTTATCACATATAGATGTACTTAAAAATCTAGAAAAACCTAAGTAAGAATAGTTTCCAGCAAAAATAATTATTAATGCGAGCAGTGAAATCTCCCCGTCTACTTACTTATTCGAATTACCCGATACGTCCTATCAATTTCAATAATAAATCAAGGAATCAAAATCAGTACTTACGACGTATATATTTTTACAGTTTTTTTCTTACCTCTTCTATTTTACTGAAACTTTAAGCTTAGTCTAAAGATACTTCTTTAAGAACCGAAACACGTGGCACATTTACATACACAACAAACGGAACAAAAAAATTATCAAAATAATTTTCATATGGAACCCGAAAAAAATTAATATTTATATATTTTATAAATTATCATAAATTCTGATCTCAATGACAGTATATCATATTAGGGTATTTTAATCAACCATAAGTAGTATCCAACATGATCCCATCAGCAAATTTAATATCATTTCATAAAATTAATTGGATAAGCAACTTAATTTTTACCAAGTAATATCATTTTATTGTCAAAATTAAATATTTCAAGACGTAAAAGCGACTCTTTATCATACCGTTCTTCCGCTGTTGCCGTTATTCGTTATTAGCCCCGAGAAACCGTTCTTAAAATTAATTTTGGTAAGGAAGCATGTAAAAATCTTTGATTAATTGAATCGCCATAGAATAACTTCAGTTATAATGAAAAATACTAAATGAATACGAAATATTTACTAATTTACGTACACCATCATTCACATTATTGCTTTAAACTTCAAAACAAGCTACATGATTATTATTTTTTGTTGCTATAGCTGAGGGGATTTTCATCCTTCCCGGTCGCGCTGAAACGGTTCAAATCCCTGAAAGGACACTTAGATACGCTGATTTATGAATTTTGTTTCAAAGGTACGGATTCTGTGGTAATTATCCTTTTCAACCAACCGTATCCATTGCGGAAAAGCTTTTAGCTATTGCTTCTTTGACACAATAGTTTATAATATATTTTTGAAGATACAATTCAAATGACGTACCAATACGGTCAAAGAAGTGTCGATTAAAGCCAAATGTCCGTTATATAAACAATAGGTTTACCGAATGCATTTTTATGAAGAAAAAACCGACTCAATGCATTTCTTTTCAAGAAAAGCTAGTGAATTTGCCGTAAAATGAATTTTACGTTTTTTTTTATAAAAAAATATGCGCGGCGTATGACGTTTGGATGGTATATGAATTGGCACACGTCAAATCATTAGCTGACACGCGTTGAAACTGCTGGAACTATGGTCAAGGCAGGCTCATCATACGCATACTATTGTTGACAGTGACTACTAAAGAAGCTTGTGTTGAGATACCTCCATTAGATGGTCATATGCTCCACACTGGCAGCGGACATGGTAAAAAAAGCGTATTCAAACTCCTTTTTCGTCTATTGATAATGACGTACATGAAGATTTAGTTTTAAAACAATAATAATCGCAATGTGACAAGTCTACAATATTTATTTATTACCGATGTTTACATGTCTACTAAATTTATTTGTCGTTTAATTTATAATTCATGCCTAATTCATCTAAAGAATAGCAATAATTGACAAGGTTGTATGTAAAAATATTACCGTATTATTGACATATTTTGAACAAACAGAGAGTGTTGTTTCCGTAGTATATAGATTACATTATGCGAAAAAAGTGTAAACAAATATTCGTGAACCAATAGGCTTTCAAAGATAAATGGAATTGATGTTAATAGCACAGCTGGGAAAAATTCCAGCAAAATTCAAATAAGGGTTTACTGCATCGTTATCAATTTGAGTCGGAAACAGCCTACAACAACACGGAACACCTATCTTGTGAAGTTTTATATGACGAGCTAAGTAATAATAGCATTACATTTCCCATCTGTTAATCTGGAATGTAAGCATGTTATGAAAATTAATTATTATTTTATTATAATAGTATTGCTGTAACACGAAGAGACGGCTGAAGCGTTAATTTAAGGATGTTGAGTATGTACATAGATGGATGTGACTGCCTTAACGAATGTTGTATATAACTATCCGTGAGGTGACATACTTTTCTTGCGTGGCTTTTAAATCACAAGCAATTATACAAGGCAACAAATTAAACGGTCAGAATTCAAATCAACTTTTGGTCAGAATAACATTTTTATACGGTCAGAATAAAAGACTAGGTTGGGTTGGAAATACTGACCATAAACTATTTATTCTGCCCTCTGTAATTCTGACCATTTAATATAAATTCTGACCAATGTATTACAAATTATAACTGAAACTGAATTAAAATTTTGACCAGAAAAATGCGAGCCATTATATCGTCGCTGTTCTGGAAGAAAACACTAAATCGAAAAAATTACATATTGAGTTAGTTATACCAAAATGTTCCTTATTTCAAACTCTATCGTATGAAAGAACAAGCTTATTTTTATAAATTATACTTTTACTTAAAAAACAGTTTTGTACAAACGAACAAAATGAAAAAGGTATGAAATTTCAAACCAAAATATTCGTTATTTCAAACTCAAACGTATGAAAGAACAAACTTATTTTTATAAATTACACTTTTATATAAAAACCTTTTGTACAAACAAACAAAATGAAAAAGGTATGACATTTGACAAACTTCAAAGCTAATTATTCAAAACTAGTATTTTCAGTAAGTGTCTTCTTCCAGAACAACGACGATATAATACATTGCTCATTAATTTCACCGAACTGTGATTTACTTCTTATTTTCTTTACCGATCACTGATTGCCGATGCGTTGCCTTTTATACATTTAAGCAGAGCATATTTGTTCAAGCGTATGACGTTTTATAACTAAAAAAGTCTAATAATTTTTTTAGCTTTCCTTGTTAATGTTGCAATACTAAGCATGCTTAAATTCTTTTTAATATATCGACGGTGAACATGCATTAACTCGGAACCCACGCTTTTGTGATTTTGGGGTTATGATAATTCCTGATCTAATATTTTCTGCCACATTGTTTGGTAAATTCGTCGAGTGCCTGTGTATCATACAACGTGCGTAAATAACAAAAAACATATTTCTCGTAACCCGGATATCCCACGTCAGCAAATCAAGTGTCAAAATAACTTCCGAAGTCCCCTAACAACGATTTTAGAGGAATTTAAACAAATGGAAAGTGTATAAATTCTTTGTATATAAAGACTAAATGTAAATTTAGTATTTGTTTCCTGAAAAAAACTAGTTTTTGGGGCTCCGAGGTATTGGAATATTCACCGCCGATTTCATATTATATTCATAAATTTTCTTATCTATAAGACACTGACTCATATTAAAACATTAAAAATATCAAAAAGAATCTGAATCAAAAAATATGTAAAAGTAATAATAGTAGAATTAAGTGCATCACCATTGTTCTGTATTTCAATAGATCTCTACCGATTTATTAAATTTGTATGTAAGTCAAGTAATCATCTGTACCTACCCTCACAAATCCTTATATAATGTTTGTTTATGATTCTCTCGGCGTACAGAATCTCTTCTTTATGAAGTCGGCACCGAAGTACAGAATTAATGCTTTGTCAAGAATAATTGTTATATTGTGCTACCTACCTATTAGGCACAAAATTTATAAGTAAAAATATTTACTCAATTATTTTGGACTCGTCTACAAACTCTCCGTTCATTCATTATTAAACAACTAATTAATTTCATTAATTCAACTATCTAATAATTATTTCTTTTTGATTCATTTCCATAAAAAGATCACTCAAAATTGCGTGAAACATATCATTAATGTATTCTAAAACCCAATAATTTTATTTGTAAATTGTTTCTTTCTGTTTACATAAAATACTAAGGATTACCGAGATTTTGTCATAAATCAATTGTAAGTCTGCGTTAAGCTTTAACAAATGTAAGTTGTTGAGTGTCCAAATAAAATTATTTAATGATTCAATGCTTAAATATAAATTAGAAATGAATATTCAAAATTGTATGTGGGTTATAAATTGCTGTTTCCAATGACTAAAATAGGCATTAGGAAAAGGTAGGAAAATTTCATAGGTGTCAAATGAACAATAAAGCTGAGCATAATAACGTAAAGTAAAACGGTCCCCGAATTAAATTAGCTGGATGCCGCAGGCTTTTTTGCGGGGATTTTAATGAAAACTTCAATTCTATACTGGCATTGTGTAATCCCCTTGGGAAAATGTGAGGTAGGGCTATGGATTGAATTATTTGAGAAACATTACAGAATTATCGGAAATGTTATTTTTGGTAAAACTACCAAACGGTCTCGGCTTTATTTGAGCAATGGGAGAGGTTGATTTATTTCTTTCCGGGCCGAAGGACTCCCCTCTATCCGACGGAAGATAAATTTGATATATCTCTAAAACATGACAAAATTTTGAATAGATAATTTGGATACAGTGCCAATATATCTGCATATTATATTAATAAGTATAAATTTCAAATGGCACCGATTTAAAGTAAGTGCCGCCTCATCAAATTACCGGAAACTTTTGATCAGGGACCCATAACATTTATCGAATTCTCTGAATTTAATATTTTTTTGTAATGAAATTACAAAAACGGTAAAGGCCTTTTTTTAGCATTCCTTTGCATCAATAAAATACTCCATTTCATCATCATTATAATCACAAATTATACTTATTATAAAATATCACAATTAGGTATGATTAGTATCGGTTTAAAAGATATCATCGATTTTAAAATATTGTATATTCAGTATCCAATATCCATCGACGTAACTAAAGCGGTTCGGGGAAAGTATGAGGATTTCGAAAGTTAATATTATTTTTTTATGATAATAATTATATGTTTAAGAATAAATTGCAAATAGTACCTGTATTGCAGGTGTACTGATTTGTTAATTGCATTTTTTTAGATATATTGTAAATTCTAAGTAATAGGTATTTTTGACGGCTTTTATCAGGGTCCAAAACTATAGTTACGCCGATATCAATAGCGTAACTAGAATATGTATACCGGTACCACAATGTAGAACCTTTCGGTTGCATACTGAACATTTTAGTTTTTTCGTTAAATTATTGTATTTTAGCATTTTTTACTAAAATGATTTTTTCTTTAAAAATCATATACTGTACAAAAAATACGTACAAATTGTTTTTAGGTTGAGACATTTTAAGTTGCGCCACTGCACGCCATCAACATAGCTAAATAAAATACATGCCAGCACGATAAATAGATATGCTACATAAACCGTTATTGTTTACGGTCAATTTACGGACAATCGGATGGCTTACTTTGTTTCGTGCAACTTTTATTTAATTTAATCAACATTGCCGATTTTGATTATCAGTTTATAAACACATTTGGAGCCTCAAAGTATTCATATTTGCCACTAAACGGGAAAAAATTACTTTAATTTAAAAAAATGCTAACACCTGTAGAATGTTTGGTGCACAAGTAAACTGTATAACGATATTGTATTTTCGCCAGGAAATTAGTGCAAAAATATCATTCAACAAAATGACAGGCACCCTCGATACAAAAATGGCTTAAACATTATTTCGGTTAAATTAAATTATATTTATTGGCGAATTATCCAATCTTTCTATTGTTTTGAGGAAAATACAATCTGTTTGCCATCAGGAAAAAGGTATTGCTAGACTTTTAATCATTTTAAACACTATATTATATGCACCTATTTTATATACATATTATGCTTTTTGAAATAAGATTTACATTTTGCATATTTTATAATTTATGTCACGGCTAGATATTACACCAAATTATTATTGTAAAACTACATTTATATAGATATTAAATTGATTTTTAGTCCAATATTTGATTTCTCAAAAAATATAAATGTACCCACATAATTACCCAACAGCTGATGTAACAATCCAAATTGTTTAACCAATTCCAATACAAATTCGGATTGAATTTATAATCTGAACTTACCCTACCTAGGTGATGTTATTAAAACCACAACATTTCTCTCTCCCCCTAAGTAGGACTACCCACCCCTACCGGCTATGGTGAAAGTCTTATAATTAATAGTTATTCCAAATAACGAATGCTAGGTGGCAACTATTTAATTGCTTGTAGCATATTATAATAATTTAATAATAAAAACAGAAAATTTTATTAAGTATTTCTTACAAAATATTTTTTGTAATATGAATTTCAAAAAAAAAAACTTCAAAATTTAACTATTTGTAAATCAGTTTCTCGACCTATCTTTTACAGAGCATAGAGAAAGAAGTATGTCCTGTAGCCGGATGGTTAATGTCCTCAAGTATTGGGCCTACTTGATGCGGGTTCACCTAAGCATTGACCAAATAGTCGATGCTTAGATGTATGTCGTGGTTGGTTGTGCAACCAAGGGTTTGAATTTTCCAACAAAAACTTACATACATTAATTTTTCAATCAATAAATAGATGTTCATGCAAAAGAATGGATGTCAGTAATATTTTCAACCCTCCCCACACGCCCCCTACCTGATCCTGACCTACCGAGTACCGTAACCGGCCTGGCATAGTTAACTTATGAGAACTCAAATCGCAAAGTACTTAAAACTTTAAAATTCAAATCATGTTGGATATGTGCTGTAATTTTCTCAGAATTGTCTTGATATCGCAAATCTCTTCATGCAACTGGATTCTGTTGTCGTGAAAAGTCGCTAAAGGCTTTCTACAGGATCTGTTTAGACAGGTTCTGGGATGTAGGCTTAAATGGACGAGCATGGACAAAAACGAGATAGTTGCCTAAAGACAGAGAATCCTCGAGACAGCATTTGATAGGCATGTTTTCCATGATTATATTTCAAATACAACAAAATATACATACCCCCTTTCCTCTCTTTGCACATTTTGTTTCACTGTCCAACAGTGTTTTATTGCTTTAAAAGCATTACAAAAAATATTACAAAAATAAATTAACATAGCTTATTATTTCCAGAGAGCTTATATTTATGTATAACTTCTGAAAACATTAATATACAGGTAATTAAATACAAAAATATGTTCATTCTCAAAAATTGTAACTAATTTTTTTCAAGTAATGGAACTGCTCTCATTTTTCTACTCATGGTACATATTGTTTTTCGATGAATACCCCATGAATAAAGAGAATCGGGTGTATTATTGTTTTTTGATTATCGCCTGTATTTTTTGTGGCATCCATTTTTTTTCAGGCGCAACATTAAAATCGATCACACCCCATTTCATGCACAAAAAATAATGCAGCCTTCTCAATTTTGAATTTAAAAGTCAATAATTCAAAAAATATTTTTTTATAGAATGTTAAAAGCATAAATGCACAGCCATTGTTTTTCGATAAATTTATCGATTTGTGTTCAAGGGCATGAATGCCTGTGAGTTGACATTCCCTCCCAACCACCCGATACAAAACACTAAAAACTAGTTCTCTACTAATCCGTCCATCTATACTTACCCTCTCTGAAAAAGATAGTCGAGTAACAGAAAGACAACCAGTTTATATATACACGACCGAAAAACAAACAGTGCCATCACAAAGTAATATCCATCATAATACTCAGTTACTTAACTATTTAAAAAGCAATATTTAAAAAAATCATGCAAAAACCATTGAAAAACATTATTTTGGAGCAAATATTTATTAGTTGAATTTAAAATGCAAAATATAAAACACCTAATATCGCTCATAGAAACATTATTATTAATTATATAAGATATATATTTCTCAAAAATATTTATTCACATAAAATATTGGCAAAAAAAAGATATTTATTTTTATATCAAAAGTAATTACGGAATTGGTCAGTTGCTTGAAATTTTTATGGAAATGGGTAATTTACTATCTAAGTATTGATTATATTTGTTGACTTAGGAAATGATTTTCAAAGAACCATTATATTTCTCAAGATACTTTGGTACTGCTTCACTGTTTATTTCATTACCAGATAAGACCAAAGTACGCAATTTAGGTAAATGCGGAAATCCTTGTAAAGTCTTCAATAAATTGTTACTTACATTCAAGACCTGAAATTAAAAAAAAAAATTGTACAGAATAGTTATCAAGTAGATTACACTGAAAAAAGGGAATAATAAGAAGTATTGATTGATTGGCATTTAAATCGAATAATTATAATAATATATAATAAGCCTCGGTAGACTTGGTGTACAATTGTAAGAGCACCAATTCATCACTAACACTCATATTTGAATAGATTATTAGCCCTTCAAGTTCGTATGATGTGATACGTGACACAGCACGCAGATCAAAACCAATCCCGCGGACGGACGCATGTAGGGGAAAAACAATGCTCTTTTATAACGTCCATTTATAAAAGCAAAAGTTTACCGATTTCATTAAAAAATTTAGGTTCTACAATAATCAGATTGAAGTTTTAGTTATGAATACTTTTCATCGTAGTTTTTCTAATCCAAAAAAAGATGTTGAATGTTAAATACTAGGAATCTTTTTTTTAAATACGTAATTTGGAAAGATAGTAGTTTTCAAATTTGACACACTCTAATACCATAAATAATTATGATTATGAAAGATACATGGTTAAGTTTTATTTAAAATGGAGAAATAAAAATATATTTAATATGTTTTCGAAGCTTTTTACTTTTACCATATAGCACCGATAAATCGCAGATCTGAGCAGTAATTTTAAATAAAAAAAACTTGACTAACACTGCTTTCATAAAATCTTTTGCCCGTAAACTGAACATAAATGTTTTTCAAAACAAAAAAAAGCAATTCATATTTTAATTTTTGTGTTCACGTGGAGCTTATCTTTTTATTTATTGAAACTGAGAAAAAATATTCCAATTATTTGTCTGTAGATTGAATAAAATTTTATCTCCATATCTGCTATCTCACATAACAAAAATTGATCCGTCGCTGGGAATGATAATCTATTTCAGGTATACGTGCCTTAAGAGCCCTAAGCATAGTTTTAGATCTTGAAGATACTTTCATAAATTCAAATATATTTGAAGTAATTTCACTTTTGAGTCATAAATAAACAATACGGAGAATAAATTAAAATCTCAACACATATTTTTATACAAATTTATATTATAAAAATAATAGGCCTGTAATAAATGAGTAGAAGGGTCAGATTCCATGAAGCTCACAAGTTTAGGAGCCCCAATTTTTTTTTTTTGCATTATGAATTATATTTACTTATTTGCCTTAAGCAAGAAAAACTGTTGTAAAAAATACTGTCATTCGATATTTTCTTACCCAACGCTTTCCATAGTATCTCTTGGTTCTTCAAAAATATTGAAAGATTCGTTAAAAGATTTACCCTAAAATGTACTGATGGATAAATGCCAATCCAAATCTATAGGGGACTAGTACATAATTATAAAACCTTCAATGTCAACTCTCTAATAACCAGAATAAGTGTAATTAATTTACCTGACAATTTTGTAACATTTGTAGCATCGGTAAACAGTTTGAAGTAAGTTCCTGCCCGCTGAGATCGATATCAGAGCAAGCACTCCAATATTGGAGGTTATAGAGCTTTGAAATCTTAAAATCAACTGAACCTTGGTTTTGGTTGAAGAATTTTCCTTGCTTAATAATGTCCATATCACTCTGAAGACAAAATTCGATATGCCATCTTGACAGTAAATCTTTGTAGTAATTTATACGCTTTGAATCCAACAAAAACAATTTGGGAATAATATTGATGTAACTTTCATAATACTTTACAGGATCAATTGAATGTTCAATGACTGCCAGAGTCAATAGAGTCCCTGTAATAATAAGGAAATCAAAATTAGAGTGGCATCAAAATAAAAGAGATAAGTATATTATCATATTTTTGTAAAGTAGATTCCTCTTGAATCGTGATGGATGATGAAACAATGGTCTATTAGGCTAATCTATTTAATCATTTCAATAAAATCATTTGTCAATTCTGGGTGGAACAGCATAATATTAAGAAAAAAAGCTTATCTATTTCCTTGTTCATCCAAATATATTTTGATAGTAGTAAAAGTAGTTTTATTTTGGAAGAATCCTGGTTCGGCAAGTCTTCTGTATTTTAGTGTGGTAAGAGTGTGAAGTAATTGATTCTTTGCCTTACATTTACTATCAGGTTCTAGTTCAAGCAGTTGCTCGCATGATTCATGTTGATTAGTTAACTCTTCAATAACAGATTCGCCAAAATAATTTCCGAAATGAGCAGGAACGCATCCAATGTATTCATTCCCAGGTGAGTGATTACAAATGACTGCTACCTCTGCGTCATTATCAGATTTCAAAATAACCTAGATGGTAAGAAAATATGTGAATAGATTAAAATGAATCAATAGACAAATAAACAATTTTTATAGTTCAAGCGTACCCAGAAAAAAAATGTGCAAATCAACTCAATTTACCCGAAGAAAGCTACTGATGATTGAGTTAGATGACTTTATTCAACCAGATAAAGAATTTGATGTGGAAGTTTTAAATGTTTACCTGTATTTTAGAAGATCCGCTCATTTCCTGGGGCGTATCATGTTCCAATATCCATAGAACGTCATTCTTTAAGACAAATAAGGACACCCAATTACCGGAGATTTTTCTGCCATCAATTTCTATGCTCAGATTACTCTTAAGGGTTGAACAAGGCACGCTTTTATTAAACGATATGTATGATTTGGTAGACGTGATTCTGCATACTGCCAGATTGAGAGGAGGAGGAATCGCACCTTGAAAAATATATTGTAAGTTGTATTTGAAAAATTTTAGTTTACTTTACATTTTTAACAGAAGTATGAAGTTACTCAGATCTGACTCAATTCTCTTCCCATAACAGATAGCATATATATTTTAAAGGTTATATGTCTAAATACTACATAACTATATACAGGCTCAGATCAGAATTCTTTATGCAATGATATAAATTTAATGTTACAATATTTATTTGAAAACTAAAAATACAGATACACTAACTTTTCAATCGAGCTATGAAATTACTGACTCAACATTTTTTTCCAACAGGATAAAAAAACTCTCTATTCCCAAGTAAGAAGTGAGTAGAGCTGTAATGGTTTAAAACATCATATACACCAGCGTTGTTTAACTGTAATGAGCCATCTTCACCTTTACAAAAATAAAACTATTCAACGTGTCTGCACCCCAAATAAAAACAAAATTTCAAAATTACACTATCATTGGTGATTGTAACATAGAAGAACTAGGATACACTGACACAAAGAAATGAAAGCACTCAGCTCAAAATTATTGAAAAAAATTACTGATTCATGCATCATCACAATTTGTAATGATGCATTCACCCACTCAGATTCCAGCAGCTAATGCTGAAAATATGAAAACGCTCCTGTTAAGAAACACTGATATACACTAATTCTCATGACAAGATTATGTTAGCAAATGAGGATACAGAAAGTAAACTAATCATCAGTCTGAATATTGTATTTAAGGATCAATAAAGACATCACCAATCAATATCTTACTTACCCAACAACCATCTCTGATAAAACCATGCACTTGTATCGTAAGGATCAGTAAATGCAGCATTTATTACCAGCTCCAGCTCACTTCTATGCGATTTTTCTTCAATTGATCGTAATCCTATAAAATAAAATAAATTATTAGATCTAAAAAAATACATGAATTTCAAAAAAAAATTATTTTCGCGATAACCTTTCCCTATCCAGAGCAAAAAAAAAAATCAAATCAATCAACCGTTTTATATTGTACATACAATGAAACTCTCAAAACTACATCCATGCAATCTGTGTTTTGCTGCCAGATATGTGTGATTTTTGAAGTATCATTTCATTTTAGTACATTTTAATGCGTTGACTGTGGGCCATATTTACATACAAATTGATTTCGTCAGCAGCCGACGTGTTAAGTTATGTATAGCACTTTTTTTCTGCAAATTATTTAAAAACGGAACATTGCAAATATTTTATTTCTCGCATAAAAAACACTTCTTAGAGTGACAAAAATTATGTTTCGTGAATATTTCAGCAAGATATGTTGTTAAGATAACCGCAAAATGTTTGTAAACTTTCACATTTAAGCGCGCACATTCATATGCAAAATAATATCTTACTTACCTTTAGATCTAACCGTACCTACAATATTTTTACTTTAAAAATGTATATTTTATTAATTTTTTCAACTTCTTCACATAACCTAATTTGGCAATACTGTTCTAATGTATGTTACATGGTTAAAAAATAAATAATAACCTTCAGCATCAGGAAACAGGTGCGTCAGCAATTTACTGCGATAATGCCAGGCAGAGTAGTTTGAAAAGTTCTCTTTTATTTTTTCAGTACTGTAGTCGAATTCTTTTTCCAAGGGAGTGTTTGATTTTGCCACTATGTGACGTCGATAGTCCCAGCAGTGAACTTTAAAAGTAAACCAGTACTTGATGAAAAACAAACATAATCCTTTGAGCAAGACAGCCATTTACATTGATTTTAGAATGTAAAAGTCAAACAAGGAATATTTATCATCACATAATGTAATAGAGAATGCAGAATTGACAGTATCATTTTAATAACAACCAAAATCTGATAAATTTTCAATTCAACTTTATTTATTTGATACTTTGATATTTAGACAAGCGAGATGATGCCTTTACATACAAATTCACACATTGAGTGATCAAACTATAAAGCTTTGCAGGGCACAAAACCAGAATGCCAACATCTAGGCCACCTTCAGCCGTGACCTGGATCATAATCCTTTTTTGCAATATAAAAAAGAAACTAAAATAATGTAGGTAACAAAGGGCATATTTACAATTTCTTTCATCCAAATTTAAATATGCATTGCACAACTTCAATTCTTTACTCCAATCCGGATCTGTCCTAGTATCTAAGATCCAAATTCGTTGGTGCCATGCACTGTAAGATTTCGGATTCACTTTCAAACAGTATTCAGTTAATTGTAATTCGGCATCAAACAAAGCGGAGGCACTATCCGAAGGTCTGCGATGAATGAAATAAAAAAAATATATCAAAAGTTTTATTGGATATTACGAATTTGAATACATATTCTTTTAATTTTCTTATTATTATTTTTTGAAATTAAAATGAATTCTATATCAATAAATGCACAATTATAAACATGGACCACAAGCAAGACTGTCAGTTGATCAAAGAAGTACATAATATTTTTCCAAATACTTCTATGCAACAGTAAATCAAACTATGACTACACTTGGATAATTTCATATTTCAAATAATGTGACATTTATTTTCCACGTCACTGCTTTTTTTGTGCTACTAATGAGGAAATAACCTTCAATTACTTAGCTTCTGAGTTGGAACTGAGCTGCTTATAACCTAAAAAAACTATCTTAAAGTGTGATTTCCACTGTTCTTAAAACAAATTAAACCAAGCACCTATTACATATCGAAAATGAAACTTAGGGTGAGATTATTTCTTTCTACTGGACGTTGAGAGGTGATTAGACACAAACAACAATAGTTTAAATTACCGTATCACTACTTATTACCAAATTAAATACTTCTGTTTGGAGGGGAAATCTCATGGAAAACAAATTTTATAGTGGCGAGTTACCTGTCTTATGTTATTTACTAATGAGTAATTAATTTTAATGCTTCTATTAATTTCTAAAAACTCGAAACTGTTCAAATTCTTTTGATAGTTGATTTCTGTAAATGTTCTTTTTAATTTCTAAAAACTTACTCAGCCGTCATAAACAAAAGGATTTCTCTTCGGTAATTCCACAATGTTGATATATCTGGATTTGCAATTAACATCTCAGAAGTAATTTTTAAGGCACCCTCATCATACTCTTTTGCAGCTCTCTAAAAATAATCAAACTTGTGGATTAATTATCAAATTGAAAATCAATGTTGCTCCCAAAAAATTTCGAAACATTTTACATTTAAGTTAAAATCTAACACACACTACCCAATATACTGATGTAGCTTCAGGTATCGCACTCTGTCTGATTAATCAACTCTTTTAGTTAAGCATAAAATTTTATACAATAAGTCTAAAATCTACATACAACAAATATGACTGATTTTCTGTTAGGGTTCAACATGGGATAAACATGTGTCTTCAATAAAACTTTGGTCACGTTGGCAAATCATTTTGGTAATTCTCAGCTATACCGGACGTGGCCTAAAAATGCTATTTTTTTCAATGAAACATACTCAAAATGAAATGTTTTAGAGTAGAACAATATTTTATGAAGCAAAATGAGTGGAAAATATTCGTGAATGACGAAAGGAATCGATGACATGCCGCAAACTGTTATGCCAAGCCGCCATGCTCTTATACTTAAACGAAATAAATTAAAAATGTTTTTAATTTATAAACATACTTTTTTAAGAACTTGCTCAAGTGCTGCCCGGTAAAATATCACCTTCTTTTCGCGTTCCTTAGATTTTCTTAGTTTTTCCTCTTCTGAAGTACGGACTTTTAACCTTCCGTGCTGAAAATTCATCGTCAATTAATTATAACGCGTTGAAATAACATTTTAAGTAATGAACAAAAATAAAAAGCTAACAGGAGATTGATTTTTAAATTACCAACATCTTAACGCAGTGGAACTTACCATAATTCGATAATTTAATTAACTATGATTATATTTATTACAAAAATAGAAAAATATGATGAGTATTTAAAACTCTAATCAAACAGACTGAGATAACGACGAGCTCGATATTCTTCTTCTTTAACAATTTTCAACATATCCAACTGTCAGTGTCAAACTGTCATAGATTTTACATAGACAATAAAGATTAGTCATAGACCATAAACTAGTATTTTTTAAAAAATAATATCCGTTCCCTACTCGGAGCATATGGTCATCACACAGTTCCTCCAAGATTCTCTTTCCCCCGCCAGTCTTCTTACTTCCTCCCAGGCCAAATTAGTATTTCAGTATATGATAAGATTGCAATCCTGCATTCTTGAGCAACTGACTTGCGTTGTTCACGAACGAACGAATCCAAGCAGCCAAATAAGTGGACCAAAGTCACACGTTCTTGACACATTGTCAGACTAAAACCGCATAGTCCTTGCGAGTCATCGTTCGAATGAACAATAATAAATCATTTCATTTATATTTACATCACGTTTTGTAGCGTATTTTCGTGACAACAGCAATAAAATCCGTATGTTTTATTTGCTCTTGTGACTCAACAATCCGTCGCAGCGCATTCCTTTTGTTTGTTTGCATTACCTTTTTGGCAATTGACGCATCACCTTCACCCATAAATTTTATGTAATAAAGTATTAAATTTAATCTACCTTTGTATTAAGTTAAAAATAACGTCCTTGTATGTGATGATCAAAAAAATAGAATTTTTTGAAATTATTGCGTATGTTATTGGTTGACGATAATCGGTTAGGTACATTCAGTACCCAATAGTATGGTGACCATCATGTATGAAGTCCCACCAAAAAACCGGATAAAAAAATGACGACATGAATTATTTATTTACAATTTAGAACCTAGATCTGATATGGTCATTGTCATACCATAATAAAATCAAGAATCCTACCTCGACATCAAATTTCAGGAAGGCTGCTATGATTCAATGGCTGACACAATACATATTGATTTCCTTATATCTATAGTAATACGCTTTGGATATTGAAGGATAATAATACTTTCCATCTCTAATCAACCAAAATCGCGCAGTAAAGAACGTTGGTGTAAAGGGAGCTAATGCAACTAATTATAGAACATTCGTCAATCATGTTACGCGAGCAACTTTAATATGACAATAAAAAAATGTGTGCAATAAATCAATATAATTATGTACATATGTAAAAAATATATTATATGGATTTTATTTTTACCTCACATAAAATTAGATCACATGATATTCACTTGTATTAATATGCAGTAATAAATATACATATGGAAAATTTTGGCTTAACGCCTTCACTGAAATAGCTATCAACTGCCTAACAAAATTGTGTACAACTAAATAATTCGATATTTATCCTATTATAATGGAGTTCTGCCAAGTAGATTCGATTATGCAAATCCCATATTTTTTCAAAGCCAATACCACACACCACATGTGATCTAGAAAATGGTGAACTGATAGAGCAATTAGTTTACTATAACTACCGGCTTCCAAACTAGAGGGTGCATACTTATTCAAAGGAGGGGGTGTGATCATTTTAAACTTTTAATCCCTTGTTGCTTTGTACATTAAATTTGGAATATACAGAAACCATCTGAACTATTTGAAAATGTGTTTTGCAATCAATTCTTGTTATACACCTTCTGTTGAAATGATCCACATGGTTTAAATTTATTATGCAAAATCTTAGGGAGTTTTATAATAATGATAAATGCTTTTTTTTGTAAAAATATTTATATTTCCCCATGGTTTGAATAGGTGTTATTTATTTGATTCAATCTGTAAGTTTTAAAGCTGTAACCTTCCTCAGCTAATATGTCATAATAGAACCAAAATACAATTCAATAATAATTAATAGCAGAAGCCAAACATTTCGGTCAGTACAGTATAACTTATGGCAATAATATGAGAAGAGTCAGAACTGTTTATTAAAATAATACAAATAAACATTCAATTTATTTTATCTGCAACATTTTTTATCACAATCTGTACGATATTTGGTAAGCAACAACCATTCCAAAAACATTTACCACACATTTGACAAATAGAAAATTTGTTATTTTCATCAATCACAGTATCAGAAACATTTTCTAAATCAATAAGAGCACCAAATCGAGTTAAACATTTTTCTATAATTATATTTTCTGGCGGCACACAACGGGAAGCCACACATGGACCAGGTATCGAGTCTTCTTCAACGTCACTAAAGAAACCATCTTCATCTAAATAATTATCACTGACCTTCAGATTCCCTCGGTTGAAATTTGTCAATTGTAAATGGGCACTTTTATTTTTCAAAAGGAAATTTTTGGTGCTCAGTTTAATTTGACGAATGGCTTCTTGAGAAACTTCAACAAAATCATTATTGTTACAATTAAAACATCTGCCATAAATGTCAGTAATGTTAATATGAATATTGAAATAAACGCATACTTCTTTGAACTGTTCATATAAATCGGTGTTGTATAAAAGATAAATGTAATTTGAAGGTTTTATTTTATTAAAAGTTTTGTTTTTTCTGAGATTCTTAACTATAATGTGCCTATTTTGATCATTAGCTAGTTTAACGCAGTTCTCCAATAATTCACTGTCGTCACATACAATGGTATCAATATTGCAAGACCTCAGACATTCTGCCAAATTTTCCAAATTATTGTCTAATACAAATTTTAATTCTTTTGCTGACACCGGATTCGGGTTTGGTCCAAGACTTTTAGGGAAGATTTTTTCTTTCGGTTTTCTTCTTGATCTTTTAACTTTGGATTGAGCAGAATCGGCCATCACTTGATAACATATATCGTCAAAGTTAATTGAATATTTTGAACTACATTTTTCAATGACATCATATATTTCTAAGAGGACAAAGGCATCTAGCGCCGCATACTCCAATTGTGAAGGGCGAAGTGGACGATTTTCCCAATTGGAGCACTGCTCATGTTTTTTCAATGCTAATCCAAAACACTGTTCAGCTATCGAGCTCAATCCTTCTCTTTCACTTTGCCTTTTGTATGGCATCTGAACACCGGCATTTGTCAAAGCTTTCCACAGCGTTGACAGTTCAAGGTAGCTTAAACTTTTACATTTTACAGAGTTAAGTCCTTGGACTGATGATCTGATTTCTCTCATGTCATTTTCAAGACCGAATCCCATTTTAATAATGTCGGTGTTTTCAAAAATATTTACGGCAAGACAAGACCAAAGGCTGGCATATCTTATGTCATTTAAAGCTATAACATCGAAAAGAAAAACTTTAGTGCGTGTAGCAATTTGAATAAGAGAAACACTGGAAGGCTTGGCGCCGAACGATGGTTTCCATTCAGAATCCAAGCCTATCAAACTTTCTCCTGCCAATTCTTTCGTCAAAACTTCTCTAAAAACATCAACAGTATCAACAAATATAATATTTGACGACGGTAATGACAGCTCATGATAACCAATATTTTGCGAAGTACTCGGAGCCGCATCCCAATTTTCAATCACTTGATTTTCTGATTCAATAACTTCACTTGAGTCTAAATAGGATTTAACATTGGAAGGGTACAATTCTTTGGGGAGATTGAAATACTGAGCCCATTTCAGAGCTTCTTTTGTGTTGTAATCATTTACCAAATGCACAAGCTCTTCTGCCAATTCAGGATTCCCTGAAATAGTGTCAATAACCAAATCATCCCAAGCGTTATCGCTGATAACATTGTCGCGATACTTCTGATGTAAGAGAAAACGAATGCCGCCCATGGCTCTATGACGATTCAAATTTGTACAGGAACTTAACTGAATGTTGTATGTGTTGCATAATCTCGCTATCAATTTACCAATAGGCTTATAATACAATTTCCCCCACTTGATGTCGGGGATTTTTCGATTGAAAATAAAGTGGTCAATTTTATTTTTAATACTTTCATTTCTCACAAGTAACTTATCCAAATACTGAACCAAAGTCAAAGCTTGATCCGTACAAGTCGATAAATAATCGTCAACTAAATTGAGTTTATCTTGTAATATCAATGGTACAAGAAGGTCTTCCACAGAAAGCATACTTTGAAGATTTAAAGCTATAACACTTTGATGCGCAGCTTTATACTTATATCCTTCGAGCATAGTCATTATATTGGGAAGGAATTTTTCCTTTTCATCAGTTATGTGGTATGTATCTACAATCAACTTGATAAATGAAAAGTTTTTCTGTTCTTTAGCAATATTGAAAGCCGTAAACCTTAAATCAGTTGTGAGTAGATGCTGCAGCTTCGCCATCCGTGGATGGGACCATATGTTAAGTTCACTGACAATTTGATAAGTGAGTGTATTAGGTTTACAATCCGCGATTGCCAAGCCGTTTAATACCAATCGTAACGTTGCAGTGAATGGATCGTCTACGGTTTCAAAATATTCATATAATGAATGGCATATACAATCACGTTTTTTCCATAGAGCCCATTTTTTCTTCAGATGCTCGAGCCATACTCTCGTATCATTATCAAGAAACGCATCGAACTCCACACCATTATTCCTGACAATTTCTTCAACAGATGGAATTATTTTGATGGACTGATTTTCAGAGACTAGGCTCTTCAAATCAATAGTTCCAGAAGGAGGGAATATGCTAGGAACACTTCTGTCAGTTGACATTCCATACTTTACATTTCCTTGTGGCGAGGACTGTCCTTCATTCGGTACAAAATAACCTCTGCCTCGAGAACCACTCGGAAGAGATCGATCAGTCATTTTTAAAGTAAATAGATAAATTTGATGATTTGATTTAACGTCATAATTTAATACATCTCAAGCTGTCAAGAGTCCAATTTGTCCAGTCGTTCCATAGACTATAATACTAATTGTGGTTTCTATTGTAGATGTGTTCCTTACAGGTTATAGATGGTGACATACCTTGTTTATGGTTATATAAAATAAAAGGAAAGTAAGAGCATACATACTTATTTAGGTAATATATTTATTATTAAACGATTCATTCTTGTTCTGCCATATTTTCACGCGTAAGTGCCGTTATCAAATATTGCTTTCTAAATTAATGTTTAAAACGAAAAAAAATCTTTTCATTCATATTTTTCTAGCCTTACCGCTTTTCAAAACTTTTTCTATCCGCATTTACAGTCTCTTTTAAGGTAGGTATTTAATTTATAAGATGTCGAAGTTGTGGATTTATAATAGTTTCATATTCTAATTTAATTATTTAGCAATAGGTGTGTACCTACCTACTCAAGCGGGTCAAGTATTCTTAATACTTTAATTTATATATTATTATGTCTGTATGTATTTTTTTATGATAACAATAATAAGCTGTTTCTGTGAGAGTGAAGACGGCTGTCAAATTATATGTTGTCAATTTATTATATTATATCAATGATAGTTTATGTAGTGTGTATACCATTTATTATTAAATGTCGATAAGTATTACACTTATTTGTCTCAATTCACGCATGATAAATTTTAACGAATGTCACTTTAATGCTCTAAACATGTCATATCCTTCTATCAGGACACATGACCGTCTTCAAAGTTAATAGCCTTGATTAAAGTTCAAAAACAGGTTTGTTTTTTGCATATTGCATACATTATCAATTTATTAATATTTAATATTGACATTTGTAATCATTATCACAATTATGTTTTTATAGAATGATTCATCCGAGAGTCAAAAAAAGAAGTGCCAGCTTAATTGCTGGAACTTGGATGTGTCTTATCGCCGTAATATGTGCAGCTGTGACAACAGAACCCTGCGACAAATCCCGAAGGATTTTCACGGAATCTTCAGGAATAATCACCGATGGACCATCCGGATCTAATTACACACAGGTTAGTTTGTGTCTAACACTGTCAATATCAGATATAATCAAAACAACAACATTTTGTTCTATTGTCTCAATTTTTTTTAATGAATAAATAAAAATTATCGTATAATTCTGTACCTGAGAAGTTTACCGATTCATATCCAAAACATGAAATGTTCAGAAGCGTTAAAAAACTTTTTTATTTACCATGAGGAGTGACGGTTGTTGCATCCTTAAATATGAAACTCCTTTATTCTTTTGTGACTCCAGACTTCTCCATCTTTTCTTCTATATTTTTATCTTACCACCACTTATAAACATGATCATTAACTCATTTTTTCAAATGTTGTACTACCCTATACCTCTCAGGTACAGAATTTTTGAAGGGAAATTTATGTAGAATACAAATGTGTTATTTCAGCTTAACTCATTGGAAACCGATCATGAAAAATTAACGTGGTCTGCACAATATTTGTTTTACCACGAGAATTTCTTATATTTTCCACAATTGAGTCATACCTAATATATTATACTTTATTAAAGTAAAACTACCAATACTTCTAATTTAGTTATTTGAAAAACCATTTTTTTACAAATTTTTTTATATTAAAGTTTTTTTTATCATTTATCCTGTGCTAGAGCACACCACATATATTCATTAACCTTTCCCCAGTGGATGATCACTATACAAGTCATGAACACACATAGGTTTGAGCCTCATTGCAGCTGTTTTAAGAAAGCTTATTTGAAAATATACTCAGAGCTACAGGAATTGTTCTTTTTTTTGTTGACTGAACTCTAAACTGCTTACTGTGAGTTCAGGTTCATCCATGTACTTGAATACCTGAAGATACCCAAAGATGGAACTGCAATTACTTATTTTGTAGGCTCAATACAGTCTTAGCACTGTACCACTTATACATTGTAATAGAGGGGAAATTGATCCTCTTTTAAAACTCCTCTAAACATACTTAAATAGATTACACTATTTTTTTATGCGGTTATTTTGAAGAATTATTATAATAAATTAATATTTTGTTAGTTAGCATATAAAAACTTTGATATATTAGAAAATAAATCTATGTAATATTATATTTTCTCAATCAATTTACATAATTGTTGTTTGTATTTATAACCTAAAAACCTTTCTTAACCGCTTAAGTGCCAGGATCGTAAAAATATTTCTGTTTTCAAATTGCAAAAAACGTCATAAATCTTATCATAAATACCAAATTATTGTTTTCATTCACCCATGTCTCGCCTTAAGTTGATTTTTTAATTAGTCGCGGTCGACAACATCGATCTTTTTATTTTACCACTAGGGTTGTCACAACACGTGTGTACAATTATTTTTTTTGTTGACTTTTTTAAAATTTAGTTTTAATATTATCATAGTTTTAGTCATACTAATTTTTATAAATTTATATGGATTTCTCAACTTGTGGTGGTAAATATTTCAAAGATGATGGTAAATTGCTTTCTCTTGTGCTTACAAACACACAAAAATTGAGAATTACACAATATTATAGACTTTCAGACAAAAAATTAAGTTTTGCACAAAATGATGTTTTACACAGCACTCGTAGGCATGAATGTATGTGATGTCTAAAACTCCTTCCCACCCATCCGATCCTCAAAAACGTGACGTAGCGAAAGCGATTAACTAATTGTAAGTTAATTGTAAAAACAAATATTACCAGAAATATGTGCTCTCAATGGGTCAATATTCAATCAACTAACAAATCTTGTTATGCAATTTTAAATGCTGATTATTATTATTATTAATGCTAATTCATTCAAAAATCTGAAGTGGCATACGTTTATACTGTCGAAAAACAGTAAATTAGTCTTTTTATACGAGTTATTTTGTTATGTTTTTTATGGTACAAACAATATATTACATTATGAATACAAAAATAAGTGTTTAATTTTATCATTTGCTTTTTCCGGTTGTTGAAAATACATCAAATAGTATTTCAAAAACAAAACGCAATTTGTTTTGTACTACTTCCATATTTATATAATGTCTTTCGCCCATCGCGAGCATTATCATCTGATGAAACCGCTAATCATTGTATATTTATGGAAGTAGTAAAAAGTAAATTTTGTTTTATTTTTAAAATATCGTACCTTTCCACCAAAAATTGACAGTTAACACCTTTAAAGTGATAACATATATTCCCAAAATAAATAAATTATGATATTATTTATATATCTAGCATATGAGTTAGCAGTCTGAAATATCTTTCGACAACTGTATGAAATAATTCTCTTGATATGTTACTTTATTCCAATTTAAAAAAAAATCCACCACAGTTATCATTCATTCCTTTGTTTTATGAAGATGAGTGCAACAGGCGTATGTTATAGGTGTTTCTAACATTCCTTTATTATTTAAATACAAAAATATATTCACTATTATTCTTCACTATTAAAATTAAATTTCAACAGAACCATTACAAACTATTGTGTTACTGTACGTCAACAATATATCCAATTAGGAATAATATTCTCTACACTTTTATAGCCTTCATATCGTTATTCCTTCATTAGTGTGAATATGATAATTATATTAGTAGAGATTTGACTTCATTGAAGTGAACGTTTTGTAAATTATGTAGCAAAGATTTATTGTTAGTATATGTTCGTGTGAATTAAATATAAATTTGTTTTTAGGATTCACACTGTGAATGGCTGATTAAAGCTCAAAATAACAGTCAATTCATCACATTAAAATTTCGAAGCATGGGAACAGAATGTTCATATGACTATGTTTTTGTCTATGATGGATATTCATTTCTCTCTCCTCTTTTGGGAAGCTTCAGTGGTAAAACTGAACCTCAACAAATAACCGCTACAAGTGGATATGTAAGTGCAGATTTCTTTTTAAATACATATTTTTTTGATATTTCTTAAGTAATTTGAAGCAAATTGACAAGAAAATACTGATTAACAAACAAATTATACATAAATCAAATGAAAGAGTCTACAATTAAAATGTTATGGACCTCTTGCAAATCATAGCTACATTAAAATATAGCTACATTAAAAGTCCATTTAGCTGAATTTTGTTAATCAGTATTTTCTTGTCTCAGTTCATGAACCATCATTTTTATATACCTTCATTTTTACACTCAATTTTATATAAATAAGCCTGTTATGTTTGTATTTTTATCAGTTGATAATGCTCGTGATGAGCGAAACCGGTCCTGATCATTATAAATATGTGGAAGTAGTACAAATGAATTGTGTTTTATTTTTTAAAATATAATGTCTTTCCACCAAGAATTGACAGTTAACACCTTAAAAGTGATCAATAATTATCTCATTGGTGTATATTATTTTTCGTGAAATTTTCTTATAGTATTGTTTGATATTTGTTTTCAGATGCTCATATTATTATATAGTGATACTAATTACGTACTAGATGGATTTAAAGCTGAATTTTCCGTTGACAACTGTCCAAATAACTGTTCAGACAGAGGAGCTTGCGCATCGCACACGTGTGTGTGCGAGGGAGATTGGGGAGGGAATGACTGCAGTGTGGAACTATGTCCGCAATCCTGCTCTGGGCATGGTATATGCCGTGGTGGTAGATGTCAGTGCCATAAAGGGTAACGAAATTTGTAGATTTCTTGATAGCTCCCGTCATTAGGATTCCAAAAATTCCTACTTTATTTTATTCTCATTTGTTCCTCTGTCTTGTTTGGCTGAAGGCACATTCTCATAATACAATCTTTATTTTCTCCTGTTGTATATTCTAGGATGTTGTATATAAAGAGAGACAATACATGAACTCATTCTGAAATCCCGCAATATACGGGAGATGAAATATAGGATTTAGCCGACACAGAATATTGAACTAATGCCTACAATGTAAATTTATACAATATGTTTTCTATCTTCAAGGTTCTCTGGAGTCGCATGCTCACTTGACGCCTTAGATTTTGTCGGTAATAAATGGCATTGGTTATCTCACACACGAGGCGGTTTATCGCCGAGAGCTGCACACTCCGCAATATATATCAATCACACAGACTCTCTCTATGTTTTTGGAGGCTATGACCTCAACAAAGTTTTGGGATCTTTGCAAATTTACAGGTATAAATTTGAACAGAAAAAAACGTATTTAGTATCAAAGTTTGATTTGCTGTATTTACCTATGAGTTAGTCAAAATCAATATCTGATGTCTCCAAAATAAAATTCTTAAAGCAGATGTGTGTATAATAGAATTGTATAAAAAATTAATGTGGAAATTGTATTTCAATTCAAATCGTGTCAGACAAATGTGTCCATGTCAATCTATCAGAACGAATGATGTTGTAAAAATAGTAATGGTGAGTTTGCTGACGTATTAATGTGTTGTACCACCGGTAAGGTGCAAAAATTTATATCCCACCATGAGAAATTCAAAATTACATCTCGCCAATATTAAGTTCTATAAACAGCTATTAATTATAACATAATATTCATGAATCATTGATAGACTACTATGCTTAATGTTTATACATTTGCTGATGAATTTATTCGTTTGTTAAAAAAGTTGATTTAAGGAGACGTGCGGGTTCGATTTTGACCTACTCATACATTTAAATGTTATTTTGTTTATATAAAAAAATATGAGTAAAAGATTATAAATTCACACTGGCTAAGGAATTACACTATAAAACTAAAATTGATCTACTACAGGCGTTTACTAAAATACCAATGGTATATCTAAGAATTTACAAATTAAGTGAAAAACCATTCAGTTTGAAAGACCACAAAGAAAAGAAAAAAATGTTCATCAGGACTAGAATCTTTTGCTCAACGATTAATTCAACTTCAATTTGGATTGTTTTCGCAGGTTTTCAACCAGTCAGTGGGAGGACGATGCTGGAAATATTATTCAAGGTTTTCCGACCAATGAACTTGATGAGTCAATTTTGAGAGAAGTTCTTAAATCGGTACGTCAAAAATACATGTATACTTCTTCTATATTTATAATGCAATTTTTTTAATCACAATTTAAATTCAAAACTAACATGTTTCATTTGCTATGGCTTATCATAGACAATGAAAAAAAAATATTTCTTATCTGTCATTACATTTAATACAATTTATATACAGCTATATATTTATAATGAGTATTTCTTTAATTTTCTAATTAGTTCATAATTAAATTAGTATTTATATTAAAAGAAATTTCTTCTCAACAGGACGTCAGAGACAGATGGGGTCTCAATAAAACAACATTTTTCAACCAGCTGTTGTCTTCCTATGTTCGCCGTGGACGATCTCCAGAGATAAATTATGATGTAATAAAAGAGATCTCTAATCCATATCCAATTATGTTGACTCCTGATAATTTAGACAGTTTTGTAAAACCTCGTAATGCAACAAGAAGGAATAAGCCATCTCCAAGATATGGACATTCTGCTTGTCAAATCGGAGAAACGTTCGCTCTTTACGGAGGAAAGTTAGATAATGGAAGTTTATCATCTGAACTTTGGATTTACAATGTCATCACAAAAAAATGGTCTCTGCGGGCTGAAAACTCTGAAGTCACTCCTCCAGCATTGACTCGTCACACGTTAACTGCTGTCAATGATGACATATATCTTTTTGGAGGCAGCACGCGAGATGGAGAATTTTCTTCAAGGTATGCTCAAGTTCTTTTTTCAATTGAAGCGAGGCACAATAATAGCACTGCATTTTAATAATGTACAGTTATTTTTAATTAAATAAGTTCACACCGGTTGTCTGCCATTGTTGTAATTAATATTCATAGAATGCTACATAAATGAACAGCTGATTGATAGTGGACATTCCACAAAAAACAAATTCGTTCTCTGAAAATAAAGTGATCCCACATAATAAAATATATTTTAACATTATTAAGTAAGAACTTACGAAAAAATATTTTCACATAGATAAAATAGTTTTCACCACAATATAAATACTCACACTTTGAAATCGATAGTTGCATGAAGCTGTAATGGAATGAACACACTTGTCGCAACTATATATGCCCTATATTAGGCCACCTATATTGTCTTTGCTCCACGCTATAGAATACATTACACAAACTAAATCAGACCAACTCTAACATAACTTACTACAACTTAACTCACTTTGTCAAAAGAATCTGTGACTAAGTGGAATCTATTAAAATCAAAGTTTGAGTGTACTAAGTTAATACTATCTAATCCAAAGTGCAAACTATCGAAATAAAAGTTCAAGTGTACCAAGTGAATACTACCCCACACAAAGTGCAATTATTTATAACCCGTTTTTTATTTCCTACCTCAAACTTCGTCCTTTATAATCTAGTAGGGTAATAGGACTCATGATAATTAATCGTGTTTCGCGCCGACTCACAAACCCGTGATATTATGCATTCCGCAAACAACCAACAGTACAAAAAAACGTAATTTTACATGTACCACATTCTACCAACAATATCCGAATAACGTAATTTAACCTGATAACAATGTGTTAATTAGTGTTCACTGCTTTTTATGTATAAAATGAAAAATAACAATAATTTAATTTTGATTTATGTGAAAAAATATAGACTACATAAATCTATTTGTCTTTCCAGAATGTTCCGCATAAAGCTGAATTCATCTGAAACTGAAAGTTGGCAAGAAGTTGTAGTGAGAGGAGGCAAAGAATTAGATGTAAGAGTGGTAGCTCATAGTGCTGTTTATCATTCCTTTTCACATTCCATTATTGTTTACGGTGGTGTTGTTGCTGGTGTAGCCAGGTAATTTTTAATGGTTTTTACAAAATTTTAGACGTGACAAAGACTATTGAAATCTATTTTAAAACTCTTATCTTATTACAGATTTTCCAAGCTCTCGGATAGAATGTTTGCATTTGATTTAGACAGCAAACATTGGAGTGAGTTGCATTATCCGCGTGCGCATTTAAGAGATACATATGTTCCTAGAGAAAGAGCATTCCATACTGCTACTATTATAGGTAAATTTTTGTCCAAATAATAAATATCGTAATACTGCAAATATAAATATATAAAGCTTCTACATTCAATTGGCGATGCTCAATAACTAAGAATAAACTGCCCCGGTGGTTTTATTTTTTCTACCTTTATTTACCCTCTGAAACTTTGGCAAGTCTGTAAAGCAGGAAACTGAATCTTCAGGGTTTTTTTATATCTGGGTTGGGTAGAGATGAAGTCTTTAAACCCTTTTTCCACATGTATTCAGGCTAAATAGTATCTTACTAAAGATTCTGTCGACTGAAGGCTTTGAACGAGTCTTTCATTATGTTCTCATTCCGCTGACAACTACCTAACACTATTGATGTCGGGAATAATATTGCATTATTCTCTTCATTCCATGTTAATTTTTGCTTTTAGGCAACTACCTAGTGATATTTGGTGGATATTCCCACCGCCATAATAAAGAAGAAATCTGTTATGATAACCAAATGTACATGTATCATCTGGGATGTCACGCGTGGACCAGCGGGGAAGTGTTGGGCGGAACATCCGGCAGTTTAGGATATCCCAAAGCGCAAGGCGTCTTCGCTCATGCGGCAGCGCTGAGACCTCCTTCTACTCTGTTGCTCGCTGGTGGCTACCATGGAAACGTTAACGGTGAGTGCAGTCTCAAATTTTGGAAATTATTGCTTATTTCATTAGAATTTTGAACCCCACCTATAATAACAATTACAGCATGCTTTATTCATTAGCTTATTAATATTTTCTTCGCAGGTGATCTCTTGGCCTTTGTTATTCCCGGCTGGTTAGGTGGAGTCCGCGGTGCCGATCCGGAAGCTGCATGCCCTCGGCACAAGACTCATGCGGAATGTCTTGCAGATCCCGAATGCGGATGGTGTTCCGCTGATGAAGTAAAAATGCCGCTTTCTATCTCTTGCTATTAATTAACTTCCTCTAAACATTAAATCGATTAATAAATATCTTAGTTGTAGATGCTGAATTTAAAAATTAACATCTCTAGTATTTAGTATATGTAGTACATACGTCTTACTTTAAAACCAATGACTGTTTCACATTATCTAGGTTTGCTATGGACGAACAGTAGGCTCAAACTGTACAACTAACTTGCAATCTGTGAGATGCGGAGGCATATGTCCAGCTCTGGGTGACTGTCACGCATGCCTTACGCACGGCGCACCCGAAGGAACACTGGATCGTATCGAGCGCCCACCTCTGCCGTCGGTCAGTACTAAACTCGGCCTTCATCATTGCACGTGGTGTGTGCAGAATGCCAGATGCCATCACAAAGACGGTATGCGCTAACACCCTGGTGTTATTTATAAAGAACCTTAACACAGTGGCAGCCGCCATTGCTAAAATTATACTTCATTGCAATTCCAATTGAATCAATTTACATATATTATATCAATTTTACTATTGGAACTGGGGCTACGATCTTTTATCTCACCCTCTCAACATTTTTACAACAGTAAACAATTTTTCAAGTTATCTAGTTAGCGGGAATGAAATATTTAATTTGTCTCAACTTTATTCTCACAATTAGTTTAAAACTATTGGTCTGTGAATCATATATCATTGTTTTTGCAGTATGTGATTTTTTCAAAAATTCATGTTATGCTTTTATTTTATTGCATGTAGATAACTATGGTGTCTGTGGAGAGGATACTCCTTCACAATCACCCGGATGGTGGGGAGCCACAGGGACTGAAGTGACTCGCCCAGAACAATGTCGCTCTCAAGATAAAAGACCCGGTCTTACCTTCATAAAATACCAACATCCCGCTAACTGGAGTCATCCGGACCATGTGACCATAATCAATGCTACTACCGTCGATTTTACTGCAGCCAGCGGGACTGGTAGAGCCGACCAAGTCGAAGGAGAGATGGTGGCCAGGCTGAGGGGATTCTTACATACTCCTGCCAGTTGGGCCGGAGGAGGCGAACTGCTGAGGGTTTGCGCCGGACATTCCAGAGCGGAACTCGTCTTGGGGGAGAATCGTCTCGCGGCTAATCTGTCTGCCGACTTGTCACAATGCACTGCAGCCGATTGGCCATCGCTGGTACCCGGTCGGCTGGCAGTAGATTTCCATGCCCATAAAACTATATCATCTGGTCCTTTTAGCACTCACCAGCAGAGTAAAATGGAACTACAACACAACAAGAGTAATGAAAACGCAAAGGTAACTTTTAACCATTTCATGCAGCGTTTACTTTTGATTGGATAAAAAATTTATTAATATAATAGTGTTATAAAAATGAATTCATTTCCAGTATTTTGCTAAAAACTAAAATTACTTCACTTTTCAGGTATTCACTTTTGAATTTTTAGAGCCTTACTCTAATGGATCGTGTGGCCAGTACGATAACTGTCTCCACTGTCTAACCGACTCTGAATGCGGGTGGTGTGAGCTGAAGGAGTCGTGCATGTCAAGATCTGAGAATGAGACACAGAACTGTTCCTTGAACGGGGACTGGCGATATTTGACCCTTCAACCGTCGTCGTGCCCCAACTGTTCCAACTACATAAGTTGCTCAGGATGCGTAGCCAGTGACGGATGCGAGTGGTGGGCGGAAGACGCCCGTTGCGGCCGCCGCGGTCGGGTCGTCGGCGCTGTGAGACAATTTGAAGAGTGTCCGCAGCCATGTCACACCAGAAGCGACTGTTCTACTTGTCTTGACGAACGAGGGCGATGCGTCTGGTGCGAAGCCACACGGCAATGCTTCAGCTTCAGTGTATACACGAGTGAATATCAGTTCGGCCTCTGTCGGGAATGGTTGGACCGGACAGTGTCACCCGGTGCTCCTGTCGACTCTCCGGAGGCTCCGCCTCGTCGGGCAGACCAGTGCAAGTCCTGCAGTCAACACGCCAACTGCAGCTCTTGTCTCAAGTCGCTCAGCTGCGGCTGGTGCTATTCTGGCGAGAATCCTATCAAAGGTGCCTGCATGGAAGGAGATTTCGGAAATCCGCACTCTAACTGTGGTCAATTGTTAAACATTTCTTCTGAGGAGTCTAAGTGGGCCTACGCCCAGTGCCCCGATGTGGACGAATGCGGTCTGGGACTGCACGATTGCCACAAAGAGGCTGATTGTACCAACACCCATGGATCATATAGTTGCAAATGCCGACGGGGATTTATTGGTGACGGACGGACGGCTTGCACCCAGACTTGTTTCAACAACTGCGTTCATGGGTATTGTCTCGGCGCACCAGAGTACGTTTGTCAGTGTGATCTGGGATGGACCGGGGCCGATTGCGCAAACAACTGCGGCTGTAATAATCATTCCACTTGCCATGTTGGCGTTGGAAACTGTGATGTATGTCAGGACTGGACTGAAGGTGAATTCTGTGATAGGTGCAAAGTGGGAAGCTATGGCAATGCCACAAGCAGCAAAGGATGTCGGAGATGCGATTGCAACGGTCACGGAGATGAATCTTTAGGGGTTTGCGATTTAACTTCGGGAGAATGTTTCTGCCGGGATAATACTGAAGGTTCAAACTGTGAAAAGTGCAGCGGAGACTATTACGGAGATCCTCGACACGGTGGCCGATGCTATTATCAGTGTGAAGCACGTGGGATGCTAACTGATGAAATTGAACAGGGATTGGGTTCTCACGAAACCCATTCTGCCCCTTGGGGAGGACCTCCCGTCAAAGAGTGCCTTTGGATCATCTCTCCTGGCAATACGACAGAAGACGGTCTAATACAGCTGACTATCAACTCGACCAGGCTTAATGTTTCATGTGGAGATAATGCTGTTTATGTTTATGATGGTTTACCAGACTTGGGTGGCGCTCAGCAGAGTCAATTGATCGGGGTATTTTGCAGCGATGCCTCACCAGTAACCGTAGAAGCGCGCTCCGGACATTTAACAGTCCACTATAAACAAGGACCTATAGGCCAAGGATTCGAGGCAGTCTACAAAATTCTCAGTTGTTCTGAAGATTGTGAATTACCCCGGGTCTGTAAAAATAATCATTGCGTTTGTGCCGATGGATTTTCGGGAATCAATTGTGAAAGAGAATTGTGCCCTAAGAATTGCAGTGCAGCTTTCAAGCAAGGAACTTGCGATAAAGGTTACGGTAGGTGTTTATGCAGTAACGGTTGGGGAGGACACGATTGCTCTGATAAATTGCTTCCTTATCAGCTTGTTTTTACGGAATTATTTAACTCCCAACACCTAGCCGATACTCTGGATCACCTGAGAAAAACCCTTCCTCGTTTCGGACACTCTTTAGTTGCCGACAAGAGGGGATCGCTGTGGATGTTTGGAGGTTATTCTCTCTCGCATGGGCCTCTAAATGATATCAGATTATTCGATACCAAAAACAGTACATGGATGCAAGTCACAGTGGAAGCCACTCCCGATGCTAAAATGCCCGAGGGCAGGTATTTTCATGCCGCTGAGATAATGCATGTTAGGCAACTGATCTACATATACGGAGGGCTAAGCGTTCAAGGCAAGGACCTACAAAATAAAACACTAGGCGATTTTTGGCAGTTCGGAGTTAAAGATCAACGATGGAGCAATATCTTAGGAGATGAACCCCAGCCACCCTCGTTGGCCGGTCACACGTTAACTCTTCAAAAACACCAAGATTCTGAGAGTCTCGTGTTGATTGGAGGATTTTCATTAGAATATGGCTTTTTGCAAGACATATGGGAATTTGATCTTGAGAAAAATAAATGGGAGAAACTGAACACAAAAGGTACAAAACCAATAGGAATATGCGGACACACCACTGTTTACCATGCGACAAGTCAGAGCCTTTACGTATTCGGGGGATACTTGTATTCATCAAATGGAACAGAAGTTTCTAACAAACTCTTCGCACTACATTATCCAACATTGGAATGGAACGAACTCCCTACATTCTCAGAGCTCAACAACCCGGCGGATAATTTACCCCGTGCGAGATTCCTTCACTCCGCAATAACGACGGACGATTATATGATTGTATTTGGTGGTCGCACACACCCATACAATGCTACAGATTCCCTATCAGCATACGTATACAACTGTAATCAGTGGATTCGACTTATCAAAGGTTATTTTGCTTCTTTCTTATTCCTCTTTGTCACATTTTGCATTTGAGTTATAAGTCAGTTAATATAACTGCATGACCTCGCTTACATAAATTACCAATCTCTATTCTTTTATCAAATGAAAAGACGGCTAACCCCAAAAGTTTTATCCTGAGCATGCTGCACTTTGAAATGTATTAGTTATTTTAAAAATTTGATAAAATGATTTAATATTTAATGGCAAATATTTATTTAGGATAAAACCCGTTGATTGCTCTACATTCCGTGTCGAGTAGTGAATAAAGTAAAAATGTTTGAAAAATCATTTAATGTTTACTCATTTCTGTTTGATTGATAAAAATATGATGCTCACAAATTAATGTTTTTTTTTTAGATGTTGTAGTTATTGGTGAACTTCCACCTCCGACATATGCCCATGCGATGACATTAGATGCTGAAAGCGGAGCATTATATGTGGTGGGCGGATGGGACGGCGGTGCACACTGTCAAGTGACACGGATAACTTTACCCTCAGACTTGTGTCGGCTTTGGAGCGGAGGAAAGCATGCCTGCCGTCATCACATGGGTTGCAGTTTTTGCGCTGTGTATCCTGCAGGGGGATATAACTCCACCCACTGTCACTCCATTGGAAAATCGGATTTGTGTAATAGTCATAATGGAACTCTTATCACAAACAACGGAGCGTCTTGCGATGACTATCTGATCGCTGGAAGATCTTGCACCAATTTCACATCATGCAGTACTTGCTTAGCCACCTGGCCAGCTCATCCTGAAGAATTACCTATATGCCAATGGTGCTCTACCTGCGGGAAAGGTTGGCTTCTTTACCAAAATTTTATACTTAGTGATTTTTAAACCTTACAGAGCCTTTTCACTTATGTATATAAAATTAATTCACAATTTTATGTTACGAAAATACAATGTCAATATGTACTAGTCCACAAGACACTCATGTTGGCTTTAAATTTGAAATCTGGTGATCGACAAATCATATAATAAAGTTATGAGATACATATAAACCTTTGAAATATACCTAATAAATAAGTACTAATTTTAGTGTAAAGACAGATTTGTAACACAGTTTTAATATAAAAAGATTTCTAATCTGAATAACTCGTGCATCACATCTCATACCAAAGTACGTGGTAAATATTTGTATGTGTTTTTTTATTTTTTAACACATTATTTTTTAAGGAATGTTTATCAGTGTAATTTCAATAGATAACGATAGTTAATGTTTGCAAGACATCACTGTTGCACATTAAGAACCTGTCATTGAATCATAAATATCTGCATGGTAAGTTTTTTTAAATATTTTGATTATAAATCTTATTTGCTAACATTTTTTTCTTTATCTTTCGCAGGAGTTTGCATTCCTAATGGAGATAATTGCTCAAATAGTATTACTGCAAAATGTGATACTCCTCATACCGTCATATTAAACGTAGATTCCTGTTTTGAGAATAAATGTGCGGCATCCGATTGTGATCGATGTCCTCGTGAACATTGCCTTTGGACCAGACAAGTTCTTCTTTCAAGTAAGACTTACACGATGATAGAGCAATTATTTATTACATATTAGATGGTTTCAGTATTCTTTGAATGTAATGTGTGTGTGTATTTTTTCCAGATGAATATGGACCGAAAGTATCAGTAGAATCTATATATGACTGGACATGCGTGTCCAAAGTGGGATTTTTAGGCCGGGGTGGTCTAAAAATTACAGAATCCAACACTTGTCCTATCAGATGTCACAACCACTCTGACTGTCGCACTTGTCTGCAGGCCGAAGGGGCAGAGGGAGGATCCAAAGAGTGTCGCTGGGCAACTCATTTGAATCAATGTGTCGCGCCGTCTTACCAACCTTTGTATTGCGCCGGCGGCGTCTGCGGCCTAGTGCTCAGATCGGAAGAAGTAGAACAGTGTCCGTCACCCTGTTTCAGCTTTACACAATGTGCTGAATGTCTACGGCACGCTCACTGCGGCTGGTGTGGTAAAGAAGGAGGCCAAGGAGACGGCATATGCACTGAAGGATCACTCGACAGTCCGGCGGAACATCCGCTGCATTCCACCTGCACGGCTCTCTACGCTGAACACCATCAGTTGGATGTCGATTTTAATGATACGATCTCCTGGCACTATGTCCGTTGTCCGCCGGAAAATGAATGTGAGAACGGTCACCACAGTTGCGACGGCGTGTCGGAACGATGCGAGGATCTACCTCTGGGCTATGAATGCGTGTGTGGGCCGGGACATCGGGCCGCCGGTGGCTCCTGCGTCCCTGTGTGCACGCAAGGATGTGTCCGCGGTGCTTGCGTCAGACCTGATATTTGTGATTGTGATTTTGGATATGTAGGCGCCAACTGTAGTATTCAATGCCAGTGTAACGGTCACGCCAAATGTGAAGGACCTGATAAACTGAATCAATGTCTCGAATGCCACAATAATACCATGGTATGTATTCAGTCCTCACGGTAGTTTTATTATTATTGGAATGATATTGGAAACGTGTAGTTACATACTACTGATTCATTTTACTATACATTATCACTATTTCAACTAAATTAATAAATATTTTCGACGGATTCAGCAGTGACTGAAAATTTATTTTTAATATAAAAATCAAAATTGATAACCTTTTTTCCCCCTAGTTGTGTTACTAAATGTGACACGTGTTTCGCCTCTTTGAGAAGCATCTTTAGACTAAATTCTAATTATTAGAATCAATGTTTATCTTAGAAATAAATAACGTTGCGATATAGTTAGGCTCAAGATATTTGCATATTAACAACTGTACAGTTTCATGTGGTTCATTAATTTCTAGGGTGCCCAATGTGAAAAATGTAAACCTCTGTTTGTTGGTGACCCAACAGATAACGGTCAGTGTGTCCCTTGTATTTCTTATTGTAATGGACACAGCAGCATATGTCTGAGCGATGCTGCTGAAATCCCCATGATTACGGCTGAAATGTCATCATCGCAGATAGAAAGTTATTTAGGAGAAGGCCCTATTTCTAAAGCCAAATGTTTGCGATGTGCTAATAACACGGATGGCCTCAGATGCGACAAATGTATTGATGGGAATTTCCGTGGATCAGAAGATTTTCGCGATGCGTGCCGGCCGTAAGTTTTTTTAATTTTTTATTCATCATTACTAAAATAAATATATTCCCCAGATACACTATTTGTAGGTCAAAGTTTTTTGTTATCATCAATAATCTTATTCATTTCTATGTGATTTGATATTTTATTTGTAATAAGAACTTATTTCAAAACATGCATGAGTAGTCTATTTAAAAATAATGGCTTTCCGGTTTCACAAATCAGTTTATTAATTGTTTATAATTTCAGATGTGAATGTCACGGCCATGGCGATATTTGTGATCCTGTTACAGGTGAAAAATGCAATTGTGGAAATAATACTGAAAGTGATGCCACTTGTCAAACCTCTAGCTCGAGCAAAAACTCTGCCCAAGAATGTTGGCGATATCAGTGTGTCAAGTGTAAGGATTCTTACATGGGCGATCCTAAAAATGGTCACCAATGTTACAAAATGATGACAGCTGACAACAAAATGTGCTTTGATGCAAAACTGATTGGTATATATTAATTTACTATTATTCTTGTAAACGCTCACACCATATATCATGATATCATTTTCTGCATAAATCTGCAAAACAGTGTAGTAAACATTACTGAATTAAATTTAACTCATTGGCATAGCTAGCTACTAATGTTAAATTAGCTAGTTGAGTTAATAGATTCAAGGGGTAACAAGAAGTCTTGTTAAACACATTGTAGATTTTAATATTTAATTTATTCTCATCAGTGTTTTCTTGCTACTTAAAATTTAATCTTCCTTTTTGCTTTACAACCTCAATCTTATGGCTTCTCAAACAAACATTTCTATCTCTATCATACCACGTATCAGTATTGGTGACTTGGGATACATTGTACAACATTTAGATTATTGTTTAACAAATATTCCTCTAATCTATTTACAGATGAATGCAAAGTGAAGCCCCGTTTACTAAATCCTGGTCAAACAGTTTTCTTCGTAGTGATTCCTAGATTTATGAATGTGGACATACGGGTCATAATAGATGTGACCGAAGGAGAACTGGACATCTTTATGAGTCCTAATGACAGCGCATTTGTAGTGTCCGTCAACAGCAGCACCGGAGCGCATCATGTCGACGTCGATCCTTCATTAAAAAGTGACAATTCTCTCAAAGAAGATATTCACTCATTTTTTGGAAACGAGGAAATGGAGGACATCCGTAACAGCTACAATTTAAATTTGGTTGATGGAGGTACTCAATACAATCTCATTAAATATCTCGCTGATAATCTGAGTACTTTCATAACCGTCAATAAAAAGAATACACTGCTCAGAGTGAGAGGGCTAAAAAATCGCCTCGTGCTAACTTTGCCACAAGTAGTACACGATCTCGGATACACAAAGTTTTATCTGCTCTTGAGAGCTGTACATAATGATGACGGACCGCCGAGACCGAGCAAAGGAATGGTATTCTTCAGACAAGACCAGCTCCACATAGATCTCTTTGTGTTCTTTTCCGTTTTTTTCTCGTGCTTTTTCTTGTTTTTAGCAGCTTGCGTGGTAGCTTGGAAAGCTAAGCAAGCGGCTGACGTCAGGCGGGCGAGACGCCGTCACGTCGTGGAGATGCTTCATATGGCCAAGCGACCTTTTGCATCAGTCACTTTACTCCTCGGGCTACAATCGCCTCCGGCACAGAGACGGAGAGCTCGCACCAAGCAGTGCATAGCCTCCGCCGAGGTCTGTCCGGTGGCGATCGAGCCTACGGAAGACGGCCTGGCCGCCGTCACATCAGTCTTCGTAAGATTACCAGGCGGGCGGTCGGCACCCGCCCGTCTGGCGCTGGCTTCATCTCTCGTTCTCTTGGCGAGACAGTTACCGTCCTCCGGAAGGACATTCTTGAGACGTCGCAGCGTCCACTATCCTGCCGCCCCGCCATCATAGAGTGTTTTATTTTTATGGATGCACGTATGCAATAATTTTTACCATTAGAGGTGTTTGTATATAAAGGTATTATATTTAATAAGGCCATGACAAAAAATGCATGCAATAATATATTCAGTCCGTTGTGATTCTTAGTATGTAAATATTTAAACAAATATACCGTTAGACTTCTATTACCGTTTCATACAATGAAATAATTTTTCATCTTGTATTGTAATAAAAATGGTTAGTGATGACTGCAGCTATGTAAAAATTACCTGAATCTTATAGTGTAAATGTGATTCGTGATCTGATACTCATACATGACAGCCAAACTTTGCAGTATTACTTTTGACTCAAATGTTATTTTAAGGATTGTAACCGTGTCTATACAGTGTACATTTGTAATTTTATCCAGAATAGATTACCGTATTTCATGTTGATCCACACTTTTATTTACTCCACTTCACTTCTACCCTAATACATTGCTAAAAACTTATTCATCGTGTTGTATTTTGTTATCTGTGAAACAGGAGGAAATTGAAAAAGTAAATTGTTCAGTTCCAGATAAATTGATGAAAAGCATTGTTCACCATGGCAAATAAACATACTGCATTCAATTTGGTTTCAATATATCACCAAACCTCTACAATAATTAATCCTTATAACTAACTGAAAAATACTAGTTTTAAGTAATTGGGCTATGAAGTTTTTCAAATGTTTGAAATGGTAAACCTTTTACAGTTATTTTGTTCATACAAAACGTTTTCAAGCATAATTTATAAAAATAAGTGTGTTCCTCCATGCACTAGAATTCGAAATAATAAACATTTTGATAACACTAACTCAATACGTAATTTTTTCGATTTAGTGATTTCTTCCATACCATCATAACAGATATATTCTATAAAAAATTATGTATTTTCATTAAAAATTGTACATTTAGATTAAAATCAATGGATTCTTGCTTAGGTAAAAACTAACAACAGTTACAGGTAACATAATCAGCCATCTCATTTGCATAACCCATACTCATAATGAGAGAAAGTGTGGAAACCGGGTAGAATAAATTGAGATATTTCTTATCAAAATAAGATATTTTACTTACGAATACATTAAAATAAAATTACAAACGTTTTAAGAGTCTTTTTGAGAGAGTAAGTGATTTTTGATAATCTGCAGCAGTTCCTTCTTCACCGTATCAGAAACTAAAGATCGAGCTCTGGGAGTAACCTTCGTAACTAACGCATCAATGCTTATGTTCCCTGCTTCGTTTTCCTTAACGACTTCTCTGCAGAGCACCCTGACTTGATCTTTCCATCCGCATTCCAAAAGACGACGTCTTAATAATTCTTTGAACCTGAAAATATTAAAAATCTATTAGAGCATTTTTGAATTATTGAGATTTTGTCACTAACGACCCGGGTTTCGCCTTTCGGCATCTTCAGGCATTCGAGCGCACGAATGGACTCTAGCTGACAGACAGTAAACAGTGTCTAACGTTTATATAGAAAGATACAAATATTATTTACGAGATAAAATATTATACGTCTAGAACCCACACTGATACCTGAGTTAAAATTTCGAGAATCGCCTTAATCCTTATTTTGTAAACAACGCATTAACAGAGTGTCGAATTGCCGCTTTCCAACTAATATTAGAATCACCAGTGATTTTACAATTATAATAGCATTGTGGGTTTCGACGGGATGCAATTCGACGAAAGGGTAAATATATACTATCATTCCACATTTAGTGGCATCTGTTAGGTGATTCAACGTATAGGATACAGCAATGGGGAGTTTGGAAGGTTCAGCTGTTCGTTCAGAATTGGCAAGGAAAATTATATTAGAGCATTATTAACACTCTGTGGTTTTTCCATACAATTTGTATTTTTAAGACATCTTATATTATGTTCTTTAATTCTAATATTAGAATTTCTACCTGTCTGTCTTACGGAAGAAGCTTGATAGTCTTCACAAGAGAGGCGGTATATCGATGGCCTAATGTTATAAATCCGTATCTGATATTTTGACGAAAATGACTTTTTAAAGCGTATCTCGTTTATTTAAAATAATAGAAAGTATTTAAACTTTTTAATGATTTACAAGTACCCTAACATACTATCCATTTCATACTTAGAAGAAAAAAAAGTCTAATATACATATTAACGTAAATATTCAGTTTTCTTTAGCCTCCTGTAAAATTTGTAAAAGTCACTTACGGGATTATAATATTAGGCCACCGATATGCCACACTGTGACAATGATTTAATTTGATTTTATTATTCAATAAGATTTTACCTAATTAATGACTGCATAATTAGCTGGTTGTAAGCTAGCCGGTAACAACTTTGACATTTTTAATGATGTGCCTCCAAAATAAATAATTTTATGCCAGCTACTAATACTGCCATTTGTTTGTTCTCTGCTCGAGTAAAGATTATCTAAAGTCACTTTATTTGTTTGCTTTCGCTTTAATATATGTACTAATAACTAAATCAGACCTATAACAGTTATTCAAGCCTAATTGTTTTATTGTATTTAATTCTACATTAAAATTTATCTGTGTAAGGGGGACTAGTCTATTTATCATCAAGTGAAATGAGGAAAGTTTCTGGATTTCATGGATGTAATAATTCCACTGGCATAATAACGTCTGTATTCGTTGGTTTTCTATAAAAAACAAATTCTAATATATTTGTATTATTAATTTTTAATATAATGTCAAGAAAATTTAACATTTTCTGCTGTTCGATTTCTAAGGTGAATTTAATAGTTTTGTATAACGAGTTAATATGCCACAGACAGGTGGTTAGCTGCCTAGCTAAAACATAATATTCACAGAAAGGTGCGTTTTTTATGTATGAAGTAGCACTTCGCATGAACGCACATATATGTGCTCACGGGCTTCTTTGTGTTTACATGCCACATTTTTTTTAAAATTATTAATGGAATGCGGGAACCTTTAAAGAACGGCTATAAGTCTAAGAATATTTGATGAATAAATGTCAAATGAATAATTATTTAAGACATCGACTGAGGGTGCTTGATGGAATTTCAATATCAAATTTGGATTATTGAGATTTTGTACACTTCCATGTATTTTGTCACTAACGACCCGGGTTTCGCCTTTCGGCATCTTCAGGCATTCGAACACATGAATGGACTCCAACTGATAGTTCGAGTCCATTCGTGTGCTCGAATACCTGAAGATGCCGAAAGGCGAAACCCGGGTTGTTAGTGACAAAATACATGGAAGTGTACAAAATCTCAATAATCCAAATTTGAATAATTATTTGCGTAAACATAATAATAGAATTCAAAAACGAAAATAAACATGACTATTCGACTTAAAAATTCAAAAACCACCTTAACATCTTGCACTGAAATCACAGGTGACACTTATGGTCACATTTTGATTAATTAGTTTTATATTACTTATAATTAAATAGTTTAAAAATGGTTTGTTACTGAAGAATTTACACAGTCCAAAGAGTTAACAGTCAAAATATTGCATGGCGTACATTCGTTGGTATAGTGGCAGAAGGCGTTAAATCAAAAAAGTTAAGGTAAGTCCTTGTTTTGAGATATTCGACCTCTAGGAAAATCATGAAATTAATTTAACCCTCTCTATTTACATAATTCAACCATTATTTATTAAATTTGCCACTTTATGAGACCCGATTTAAGTATTAGTATTTCCTTTATATAGTTTTTTGACACTAATAAGTACTGTGAATGAAATTACTTGATTCATATTGATTTCAAATTACGCACAAAATACATGGAATATGGCTGATCTTGTTTTTTCAGATGATAGAATGTCTTAAAATCCATCGTACAGCATTCGTAACTCACAACAGGCGATTTTCGACTTCTCGCCTTCTACTACTATGCTGACATGTTATTCTTATAGCCTGCTATAAATCTATGTGAGTGGGATTTTGTTTTAAATCCGTATTTTAAATGTAAAAACAATAACTGAAGTACTTTTTTTGAATGAATTTAAACTGTGATGAAATATGAAGAAATTTTAGACTTGCAACTGGAAAAATTGATAGATCTGTTAATAGAGCACATACAAACATTAAAAACATATTTTTTGTGTTTAGCGACACAGCGACTCATTTCGTAATAATTAATACTATGGTGCATTTTTTTATTTTGGTGACTTTAGGTACACATCATATTCCATTATTTTCTAACATTAAGGAAACTTGTAGAGGTCACAGTGAATTCACATTGCGCATACAAAACTAATAAAGAGAATCTATTGTTTTTTAGGACATAAGACAACAATTTGACCATGATTTATAGACTGTTTGGTGACAATAATATTATCCAAAAAAATAAATTAACTCAGTCAGCTTATGGAATAAGCAATCAGGCTAAAATATAACTATACATTAAAAGTGAATACCTTTCTCTATCCCCAGTCAAAATCATTCGTTGATTAGCTATCGTATTAAGCGTCATAGTTTTTGTTGTCGATCACTTTTCCAATAAAGGGAGAACACGATCTGTCATTTGAAATCATAGACCGTCTCTAGTGTTTTTTTTTTTTATTGCCAGATTTAAAGAACATTTTGACTACAATAATTGCCATTTGATAAGGAACTTTTCAATTCGAGATTTTACTAAAAAAAACAAACTATAATATTTCAATTTGAAAGGTATATGGGTTAATGTAGTTATAAAACTTACAAATGATCAGGTTTTCTGTTCAAAGATTGTAAAAATAATATTTTTTGAGAAAGAATGCATTTAAAAATCAAATAGCTACTTACAAAATTACGTTTTTGGCATGCTTTTTGTTATAATCATGTGTGCTTTGAAGAGGATTTTAATTTCGATGTATAACTATGTTTCTCCAGCTGATAAAAACTCACGTAACTTGACGTTTTTGACAGAACGGGAACCATAATGTTACAAAAAGTAACATTAAGTAGGTAAGTACCCACTTACCTTTGTCTTTATTGTTTATTGTTAGTTTAGTAGAAAGCCTACTAGTCTATGGTGATCATAGATCATCTTCTAATGATGGTAATGTCAATCCATAGAGAACTATACTTTTATGTCAATCTTTGACAGCTGCTTTCTCAATACATTTATTTACAGTATACTCAATAACAATTAGGCTAATATAATGATTTACGAATAGATATTAATAATAAGATAATATTATTAGAAAATTTAATACAGTATCATATTAATTTGGGTAAAAACTACTTTTTTATTAATAGCAGCTAATAATATTATTACTGTGGCAAATGAATACATTATTTTCTTTTTGCATTGAAAGTTCGCAGATTTTACGTGTATTAATATAAAAAAAAATTAGTTGAATAATCAATTCGATATTTTAAAAGTATATAATTCTGACTTGTTATATCACTTTCTTTGATATGCTTACTGTTTGAACAATGACAAAACTTAGAAATCTTTAGAAATATTACTTCGTTACAACGAAGTGTATTTCTTAATATATTTTTCAATTGTGTTTTTCAGATATGGGATCGGAAGAAGTTCAACCATTCCTCAATAATTTAGTAACAGCGCCTGCAATAGTCGAAGACCATGGAGATATATTCCAATGTGGAAAATGTAAACTTCAATATACGTCCTTGGTGGATTTTTTATCTCATAAAAGAGAACATGCTCCCCATAACATAGAACAAATTCAATCGCAATTGGTATTAGATAATGATCAAGTAGAAATGGTAACCTTCGGTGAACCAACCAATCATAATATTTGGGTATGGAACAATGTCACCGTGACAGATTCAAGTGATTTAGTTATTCCTACACAACATACAAATGAGAAAATTGTTGCCGAAAATGAAAAATGTATTGAGTATGATACAACGCTTAATATAGAACAGAATATAAATAAATTTCACAGTACAAATGATGGAGAAGGATATGTTACAGCAATCTCACAGAAAATGCATCCGCAGAATTCTTCAAAAGCCGTTGCCGATGTTGTATCATGTTCAGAATGTAACAGAACATTCAAACAACAATTTGATCTTTTCCAACATTTCCGAACACACACTGGAGAAAAGCCGTTCCAGTGCATTATCTGTGGACGGACATTCTCACAGAAATCGAATTTGAAATCACACATGCTTTCTCATAAAGTCTGGCCCGAGAGTCTTGGAAAATTATCACCGGAGCAAAATTTCAATCATATTTCTGGACACCTATGTCCGTATTGTTCTAAACTGCTTCCAAATTATCCGTCGTTCAAAGTACATCTTAGACAGCACAGTGACCGTAAAATGTATCAATGTATTCAAAAAAAGTGCTTTTCAAAGTTTGCAGACTTAGACTTGTTACTTTTGCATATAAAAGATTGCCACGCTGTTGCTGAATACCATTGTCATATTTGCAACTTCAAAATTAATTCTTTAGAAGAAATATCTGCACACTGCTATACCCATAAGAATATATCTAAGAGTAAGAAAAAACATTCTAAGCACACTTGTATCTATTGTAAAGCTGTTTTTAAAAGGTTTCAACATCTATCGCATCACCTGGCCACAGCCAGCCACGTAAATACGTGTCCAAATTGCAATAAAACATTTGTTAGTGAGCGTGCTCTGCGATGCCATCTTAAATTGCACGACAATACTAAAAATTATAAATGTGATGTTTGCAGTATGTCTTTTAGAAGAAAAAACTATCTTGTATCTCATTTACTAACCCACAGCAAAGAAAAACTTCACGTATGCTTGATATGTAGCAAAAAGTTTGCAAGAAAAGATATACTTATGCGACATGTAAAAATCCATCAAGACTTCCAGAAAAAACAATGTCCATTCAGGTCCAGCATGGGATGTATGATGGAATACACTCGAAATGATAAATTAAAACTTCACATAAAGTCACATACAGACAAAAACTTATCAAAAAGGAAGCGTAAGATTGTCGTTGAAGAAGAATCAAATAAAGAACAATCCACTATTGAAATTATTATCGTACCTTTAATCGGAGAAGCATCCATCAAAATAGGGGAAAATTCTATTCCGACTAAGTGAAATAATTTAGCAATTGTTGTAATATGAATCTTTTATTTCTACAATGTAATCCGTAACTCTTTGGCAGAAGCAGACATGTCAGTTTTTGTAAATTTTGTAATCAAAGCCAACTTCTCAATCAATCTATGTTTATGATAAAAATATATAATATTTCACTTGCCCGTTGATTTACAGAATTTACGCGGTACCCATTTTACGGAATTACACAGTATGAATCCCTCATCCGCCGCACCTACCAAGGTGTCCTATGTTAAAATACTTATATCAATCTGATGATAGAGATGATTTCGAACTGAAAAATTATTTATAAAAGATTATATAATATATAAACCACTTGCAAGTTTTTACTCTTTGTGCTGATATACAAGTATTCACTTGTTACAGACGATTTTTTGGAATCTAGCCTCCTTATTTGATGTGGAGTCTCAATTTATGCAGACTTTTATTTTCTGGAACATATCTTCTATTTTCGTAGGTATGATATGTAAAATATGTCATGGAACCTATCTGCTATGTAAACTGAGAGATGGGTGTGTATTAAAAAAATGACAGATTTTTCACCAAGTTAATTGACAGTAAGTATAATACATGTCATAAAATATCAAGTCGCAATGTTGCATCAAAAATTTTAAATTTTATCATGTGAAAAATTGCATTCCTACTTTTGCCAAATTGGTACAAAAATACATTTGGTAGCCTAATACTTTTATATATAGTTTCCAATAAAAGAAATAAATTTTTCCAATATACTATTTTGAAATTGTTTTATTAGTAGTCTAAAATTGTCGAGAATAATCAGTCAGACAATACACTCTAAGATGAGAATTTTCTTTTTCGAGGGCTTTTATACAATTTCGTTAAAATCAAACTTAAGTTACTTTGAAAATAGATCAATCCTATGAGTGAAAGGAAATGGCGTTAAGTCTTAAAAAATGAAAAATGAGTTGAATATGCCAAAATAAGTTCAATGCACATATTTATAAAAAATAAAAGAGGACCACTTGAATCAACACCGTTGAATCAGTGAATATGTTGAAACATCACATTTTTTATGAATGTTCTCAATAACGCGCATCTTATTTTGGTTCTAGTAATAAATATTGATTTTAGACATAACGCCCTTTTCGTTTCGACAGAATTATTAAGATAATGAAAGAAAATAAATAATTAAATGTTTTAAAGTATTTGTTCAAAGAGACTTTAAAAAAACTACAATTATATTTAATCAGATTTTGACATTTTCTAAAAAATCTGAATGAAAAATCCATCAGTCAAAAGCCATATTTTTCTCTTACTAACTGCCTAATGAAACGTACTTTGATTAACATACTTAAACCATACATTTCTTTCATAAAATTCTCTGATTATTTGGATAGCGATTTATATCGAGTTCTTTTTATATAAGTGTGTAATTTCCCACGGCAATGACACAAAATTCTTCGAAAATATTCTTTTTGAAAATATTTTGAAAATATACTTGTAAGTTCATCAGAAAAAATATTTTTTTAAATATTCTCGACTCGTAAAACTCCGAACACTAAACAACAAGTTCTAATGAATATGCATGAATATAATACCATGTGGTCAATCTATTTAAAATATTTAAGAACCACCTTTTTGTTCAAAATAATTATTATATTTTATGAAATGAATATCAAAATAAAACCTAATCAAGGTTGAGTATGTAGTTTTGAGAGAATTCAATTTCTTATCTTTGTGGTCAGAATGAGCTTCCTGTCGACCAAATACATCCTGAATATTTCCCACATGCTGCCCTCAAGAGGTGCAGCTGCTTTTAGTTGTGTAGTTATTTTAGAATGTGCTACATGTCAGTATATATAATTGAATCTTATATTTGATAAAGTTATTAAAAATGTCAAAAGGCACTTATGAAATATATAAACCGCAGGGAGCCAACGCAAATGATTCTTCGTGGAAGTCTTTTACATGTACATTATTAATATTTTTGATTATTTGCCTTATTATTCTTCTCGTATCATGGCCATGGAAACACTCTCACGGACATGAAGAAGTAAGTAGCCAGACATTTTTTTTTGTAGTAATTAAGAGGAGATAGTAGGTTTTTTTGCATAAAAGTTTTCGTTTTATACAGTGACTGAAGTGAAATTTGAAATATATTGAACATTGAATAGAGATTTTTGAAATGTATCAAAAAGTTCGTTTTATCCCACTTTTTCGGAGTAATATGAGAAAATGTGAGGCCCTCAATTCAAAATTTCTGAACTATGAAGAAGAAAATATCACACATAAATAAATAAGAACAAATTATTAATAGGATCCTATTATAGAGGAGGTTCTTCATAGTTAATGCCAATTCAATCAAAAAATTATTAACATACAAAATATTAAACAGATAAATGCTTGTGAGAGGCTCATGGGAGCTGCTACTTCTGTCCCCTTTGTATGGGCCTGATAAAAAGATAAATAAGCTATTGCTAACTAAGCATGTGTTGATTCTTCGATATTCGAATTCATATTCATTGAAGGAGAATGCATTTATGGAATTGCGCTTGTCGAAATTTTCCACTTGCACTATTGGAGCACATTATCTATCTATTCGACTACTACCATCGTAGATACGATTTCGTGTTTTGATATGAGAGAGAGAGTTGAAGTATATTCAATATTGAGTGGGTATACATGTTTAAGTTTTAATGAAGTAATTAAAAATTTCCTCTTTTTTCACAAACTACCCTCAGCATCGGTTACTCTCTCGATGTGTATATAGCTCATATTTTAATTATTAAATACCTCCTTTTCAAGGTTTTGCTGTGCCTCATTGTTCGGTGTTGCACTTCTAGCACCATATTAGTAGGCAAATATTTAATTTTCGTCATGCAGCATGTAAATGGGAGTATTGGGGACAAATTCAAATAATAATAGTTGTTTCTTTTTTCAAGTTGTGTTGAATCTTACAAATATTAAGTATGGATTCAATGATTAATGCTTGGATTCTTAGATTGAATTGGCATTTACTTGGTAGAATTCCATTCGTGAATTAGCTATTAACTATATTTTATAATTCTTGTTCTATGTGCTTTTTTATTTTTACTTTATTACTTGGATTTATACTTCGGGGTGATTTTTTCATTCATAGATTCCTTCAAATTTGAATCGTTTTTTACATTTGTAGCATTTGGAAATACACATGCATGGAAATGTACAATTATGTGCATCTCCATATGTTTTGTTACTGATGAACGACCCAGGTTTCGCTTTTTGACATCTTCAAGTATTCAAGTACACAGATGAACTGACAGTAAATAGTTTATCTATAAGAAAAATTAATAAAAACACTCAGTCTAGGAACTACACTGATACATATGTTATGTTATAGATTGCAATGTAGGCACTGCCAGAACTTTAATGTGGGGAAAACCATGTGTATATTAGATATAATATTAGAGTATTTAGCTACTTTATTTTTTAGTATTTATTTACTTTTAAATTTAAAAAAAAGATACATTCACGCTTGATAACCATTTACTCTCAGAGAATCACTCGTTCGAAACGGATGAAGGTGTTAAAATATTGCATCAAAACATGTGGAATGTCATAAATTATTTTATCAGGCAATTTTAATAAACCGGGCACAGCTAAATAGTTAACCAATTTTGAACGAATAACTTTATCTCCTTAAGTCTCCATTAGTGTGTCCTTTACGTGAGTTGAGTTCATAAAATAATCATGAATTACTCCACCAATCAAAATAATTTAATTCTTACAGTAATACGTCATCTGACATTTACCCATACAAAACCCAATCATATTTTAATGATACTTGGTTCTTATGACCACCTGCAATTGCAAAATCCTATGATTTGAACGCTCTGTATAGAATTACCCTTAGCCTTCGGGAGATGTAGTGAATCGCAACTGTCGATCAACACAGTCTGAATGCATGCATTGAATAAGTGACACTTTGTTCGTTGGTATTTCGTGTATATAAGTATTTACTTTTATAATGTTTTTCTAAAAATGATTACAGGATGGGATCAGAACTGAAAAATTACATAAAGATAATGACACAGAAAAGCTGCATTCGGGTCATCCGCCGGAAGAAAAATTTGCCAGAATTGTGCACACCACTACTCGCACTACAGCTTTATTAGGAGACTCTGACTACGATGAGGGAGATGGAGACGACAATCGGGACACTCAAAACCCACCACATAAGCATGAAGACACTACAGATGTTAGTAAAAACCATTTATGTTTTAAATTAAATTTGATTTACTGTGGGCTCTGATTAAAAGTCTATGTATATTATATTATAAATTTAATTTAAAAAGTTTTGCTTTAATATTGAAATTTAATGCTTTGAATTTGTTTTTTAGAAGAAGATCAAAGATGAAGACTACGGTGACACTGAGATAATAAGAGTTAATATTTCAAGTAACGAAAAAAATTCTAAAATTATTCAGTCTACTACTATATTTCCTGATGGCAATGATGATTCTACCACCACAATACCTATTTATGTTCATAAGTCTGCTTGGACAAATCATCACGTTACTGAGAAAAATGTTAGTTGAATTATTTATTTTATTAAAATAATCCACAATTTTATAAAATGATTTCGTTCATGGTGAGTATTTTCAACACTCTTTGATCATCTGCAGTGGGATGCTAACTGAAGTAAAAGCATTAGTTAATACACAATCAGTGACATATCTAGTGCAAAGGTGCAAAATCTTATTGTATACAATCAAATAAAAGAGTAGTTGGGTGTTTGAGAATTAACTGTTCAATTTTCTTGAATTGTCGGCATCCGCGGCGCAGTTGGTAGCGTCGCTGGCTACGGTTACGGATGTCTCGGGCTCGAATCCCGGTGCGGACGGTTTTCATAGATTGATCTTTCAATCGATATATGGATTTCTGTTCGTAGTCTGAGTCCTCCCTCCCTCCCACCTATCCCATCCTCACGGGGCGTAGCGAGAGCGATTAGCTAACCACTAGTTCTCTCATAGCCCTATTATCCTTCTATCCCTACTCTCTTTGGAAAAAAAAGAGAGGTAGAGCAACTGAGTTACAAGCAGTTCTCGTAGAAAAAGTCTGTTAAGATACCTCCATTAGGAGACCATATGCTCCACATTGGGAGCGGACACGGATTTTTTTTTTTTTGAATTAGTTAAATCTAAGGAAATATTCCCAATTGACTATTTGAATTCATATTTGCACAGTATATCGGTAGTCTTAATATTGTATTTTATCTGGTTCTGAAAATGAAAGAAAAATCTTTCATCAAAACACTTTGGTTTGCCTATAAACAGCTTATCGATGCCTTACAGTGGAAAAACTGATTACTTTGTTATTTTTTAACCAATTGAGAAAGATTTGAAGTGTATAACGTATTTCATGAAAACGGACATAATTGCTATGCAAAATTACACACAATATGTACCATTCATTTATTATTTATAAACGATTTTGAAAAATACGAAAATTGCAGGTTAGGATGTATTTTGGTCAAAAGAGTTATGAAACTTCTACATAAAATCTTCGAAAAAATATTTCATTGAAATTCTGTGGTTCAGTATTTGCGCTACTATCTATAATATCATTAATTCAGTATCTTGTAAACGTTGTGGCAATATTTTTTCTTCTATTTACATTTTTTTTCTTATTTGAACTAATAAGAACAATCCAATTACAATAAGACAGCGAACACTATAACAGTATTTAAAATGCAATATTGATAGCACGAATTTGAATTTGGTTGAACAAAACGGAAAAATTGACATCTACTTTTCACATACATACATTTAAAAAACATAATATCTGTAAAAAGCATGTAAATACTGTATGGAGAGCATGGTTTGTACTCACATTATATTTGTGTTATCAACAACAACATATAAACACCTGTTAAAATTTATTTGTAAAGCTGCTTACAAACAACACACTTACTTCTGTTAGATCTGAACACAAAAAAGCGGAGTTATATATTTTGCAGTACAGAACCAATGGCGATGTCAAATTTTCTTTGAACGGTTTTTCGATATGTTTAAATAACTGTGTGTTGTACACGCTTCATTAACCATTTTTAATGTGTTAACTGACATGGCTTGGAGGAAAGGCATTATATTTTTTAAATGAATTTACTTTGTACTACTTCTACATTTTTACAATGATCAGGACCGATTTTGCTCAGCACGATCATTATAAACTGATAATGCTCGTGATGAGAGATGAGAGAGTAAAAGTACTTTCATGTTATTTTTCATTCATTCTTCAAACTTGTAACATAATTGGTAAAAAAATAATATTTTTTGTTTGGTTAATTGTATGACACGTTGTGTAGGAGAATGGCCCGAACGGAAATGAATATGCTACTGTCATATCTACAGAGAAAACCACTGATTTGTCACATAGCGCGGTTTCTACTGATTCGACAATTATTATACCATATACACGAGGAAAGGTATATAATTCGACTGTGTTTCGGCCAATTGATGTAACCCTCAAAAAATAGGAAAATGAGTTATTGATTGGATCTCATTTTAAAGACGACAGAGCAGGTCGCGCCCAAATGATGTAAATTAAAAAAATAAATTGACCACTTTTTGGAAGGGAAACATCATTTTAAATTGGTTTGAGGTTGAAACCCGGCCAATTGATGTGCGCTACTATTATATCGATACTCCTTATACATAATCCCGTATCTTCAAACATGAGAATTTTCTGGAGTGCATTTCAAAGATTCATAACGGATCTCACCATACTATAATGTTTTCGATAAAAACAGTTTTTACTCTCTCCTAAGCAATTTTAATGGTTACATCAATTGGTCAAAACACCGTCGTCATTATGTTTTTTGGCATGGAATATTTTGTTTATTTATTGAGATTCAGACTTTATGATTTTCTATGAATGCGAGAGATTCTCAAAAATATTCTCCTCTAAAACATTTTCAAGGAAAGGATTAATGCTTTATGTGAAATAATTTTTGTGAAATTTTATCAGAATATGTTTAACATTTTTTTAAAAATCTAAGCTGACTTAGGGTATATATTATGCATTTCATGTATATTCTTTCACATCTTTACTCAAATAAATGCAACATATCAATATTTATTTAACACTAAACATTCAATTTTACTAACTTTTAAGGTGTTGACTGTCAATTCTTGGTGAAAAGGAATTGTATATTTTAACTCTGAGGCATTGAATGTTTAAAATTATTAGGACGACTGGGTTCAAGTCCAAGCGTATACTATAGAAAAGTAATTTATTTTTTGAATATTGATTTCAAACCTAGGTATGTAGAATAAATATTGTAGGATTTTCCGTGCTTGAATTAAGTAATTAATCGTTCAGGCACATGTATCTGAAATAGATTATTAGTTCCAGAGACGAATCAATTTTTCTATGGAGAAAGCAGTAGATTTGATGATAATATTATATAATAGGCTTTAAAAAAATATTTATTCAATCAACACATTGATAGTCACTGAAATATTTTTCCCTGTTTGAATGAATAACAGAATAAACCACTTAAACACAAAATTATGACACCAGTGGATGTGAAGTTTTTTTTGTTTAAAATTACTCAGTTCGTTGCTATATAATATTATGATAACGCTAAAAAGCTCCAAAAATGTAGTTTACATATTTTTATTTTACAATTTTAAATAATACTTGAACATGTAGCTTTCGTAAATATAATTCTTTATGGGATTACAATGTGGCAAATTCAAAAACTTTTTTTATCTTTTCAAAATACCTATTTTCAAAAAAAACGATAGTTTAAACATTTCAACGGTTTTTTTGGATTAAAAAAAATATGATAAAACGTATTCATAATTAAAATTTCAATCTAATCTTAAAACTCAAGTTATTTGAATGAAATCAGTGAAATTTTGCTATTTTAAATGGACAGTAAAACAGGGCATTGTTTTCGCGTGTCCTGCACGCGTCCATTCCTGGAAGTGATTTTGATCCGCATACCGTGCACATCATACGGGTTTGAAGAGCTTAAAGAAAAAAATATTCACACATTCAGGAAATATATAGCATATACCTTAAAACTAACAATTTATCCGCGAGCTTGCAACCAAAATTATACTAAACAAATAATTTCTGATAAAGAAACCGATTCACAATTTTTGATAAAACAACCAATAAATCACTCTTTGTTTTGTTATTTTATCACTTTTTTGTGGTTTAGTATATAATTCTTCATGTATAAATTACTTCATCATATCAAATAATATTCTATTGTGGCTTTACGTTTATTTATCTGGAACGATAGTTCGTTTACAACATAATAAAGATATTGAACTATTAAAAACAAAATGCTGCTATACAATCTCAGAATCTTGCTCATAACCATATTCTATAGCAGGATCGACCACCAAGTTTACCGTAGTGCAATTTATGGTCACTCTTTAATGTATTCCTTATTTTCATATTAAACTGAAAAACACGTAGACTTTCGATTATAAGGTTTTCCGATTTCCGGTGCATAAATTCAATGTATTATTTGGCTTTGTAAAACATCAAATAATCTGGATTACATTATTGTTAAGTAGCTCATAGAAAGTGTAGTAAAATAGTTTATTTAAAAATAATGTTATTCAAAACAATTCATTGAATAACAATTGTTTTGGATTTAAAATGATATTGTTCAAATTGCCAATCCTTTTTTTATACCTGGCATATTTTTTAGGAGGATGACCATAATACCTCTCCGTCAAATAAAGATGGATCAGCTACAACTGAAAAAATCGAGATTATCGAATCACAGACAACATCTAAAGACCTTACTCAAACATATAGAACCAGCAGTAGCAGGACTATCTTGTCCAATGAATTTGTGGAGAGAACTACTTCGAAAACTACTAGTGTATACTCTGATGGTCTTATATTTGAAAATAAGACACTGCTAGATTGCCAAAGTTTTTTCAAAGACAGAGAGACGTGCAAAACTACAGGATGTAAAGTTATTGCCAGCAAAATGGTTTCTTTAATGAATGGAGACATAAACCCATGTGATGACTTTTATACTTACGCATGTGATGGTATTCAACAGCCTTACCTGATTGAAGATGATTTATCTCTTGATGTTTCAAAGAGAATTGCTAGTAAGTGTTGAATATGATTTTTTTCACCAGTACAATGCAATTTATTTATTTCCTCTGATATGTATAATTACGTTAAAATATATACAATATTTAAGAATATCAAAGTTCATCCATTTAGCTCATATTACATCAAACTTTTAAAGTTACTATTAATAATAAAACGTATTCATAGTAATTAAATGCTATATTTCATTTCTGGTCAACATGCACATATTGTTTGCGTCAATTCTAGTCCTAAAATGATAAATATGCAAAATCACCACCGAAATTTTTTTTTATAAATGTAATGAAATCGAAAATCTCTCCCAAAATGATATAATATAATATGTTTTGATTCAGCAGTCTTTGTCAACTGCCTACAATGAATAAATAGTTCATGAAAAATATGAAGACCTATCTTTTCATTAATACTCTTTTTTACCATTCGCTTAAAAAACATCTGTTCATTTTACTACACAGTGGATTCTCGATTTATCCTTTTTAAAGGCCATTCTAAAATACTACGTATCCGCGATTGGATTTTTATTTAACACTGTTCTTGTTTGCCGTTAGTTTACAAAATTAACGATAAATTTGAGAACGATAGATTGGATTTCCACTGTAAGTTGATGTGTACTTTAAGTTGATGAATTTCAATGAATTTATTATTATTCTATTTAATTCGTATAAGGTGCTGAGCTTGCTAAAATTTATTCAATAAAAAAGACAATCCGCTAAGGAAATAAATTGATGTCTTATATTTACATAATAGATTTCTTTACCATTTTTTTACATGTATTTTAATTTTAATTTTTGTATTTGTAAAATATATATTCGTGCCTATACGATATACGATATTGAAAATCCTACAACCTCCACTATTTTTTTAATTTGCCAACATAGGAAATACATTGGTGTTATTATTATGCATTTCAGATTCTTTCAAAAAAAACTTTCATTGAAGCTTGTAAAACATAATATATATATATATATAAATTATGACATGTCCTTATTTATAATTACAGATTCTTTGAAAAAAGATATTAAAAATGAAGATTATATCAGGCAATTTAAAACATTTTTGACATCATGCAAGACTTATGATTATAAAAAAGCCGATGATTCAGGTAAACATAAAAATTCTTAATGCAGGAAATTGCATTATCTTACCATTTATTTAAGCTCACCTACTTTATATATTTCTTTATTTCATTTGCCTACCTGAAATTCAGTGGGCAGGGTTACGATTAGTACTAAAGTAAAAATTTTATTAACGGGTTCTGGTTATACGTTTCTACTTGATCTCCGTAAAGATATGTGCAGAGCTGTATTCATAAACTTCACTGAGTGTATAAGGTATACGGTAACGCACTCTCTGCGCGATATTTATAGTATACTCTATATCAGGATTTCCCAAACATTTCTTGCTATGGAACTCTTTGGAAACACTAAAATTTTAATGGAACAGCTTGTTTATTTTTTTGGGTATATAATATGAATATGAAGTCATGTTTGAATTTGTTGCAGCTGCAACAGCATATAACACCATTCAAAGTTTTCAATAAACTCCTAGTCCCGTTCAGCGGAACACCAGTGTTCCACGGAACATGCTTTTGGAAACCCTTGCTCTATATTGACACTTATGTTTCATATATACACCCAATAACATATTCCCGTATTGTGGATTAAAAAAATGAAATTTTACAATGTGTTTACAATATTAATTACCGAAAAGGCATTTTATTCCTTGTCTGATGGAAGAGTATGTTCATTTAACTAGAGGGTATATGCGATATTTGTAGAAATAACACAAATTACCTATATTAATATGACATGAATATATGGTGTACCACTACAGTACTAGATATGAAATAATAGAACAATGCTATTAAGGAGGCTCAATGAGAGATATAAACAAGTCTTGGATAATATTCATGAAACATTTGTCACCATTAAAAGTGACATGCAACATATTGCGGCATTAAAAATACAACTTGTAAGATGGGGCTTTAACGTTGAGAGATCTACATCGCAGACTACAAAGAACAGATTAGAGACAGAATTGGTTCTAAAGATAGCTATAAAAAATAATTAAGTAATAATTTTGTCATCTCTTTTTTCAGTAAGAACTATTTTACATTCAGTTGGAAGTTTCCATGACAACACCTCTACAAGTGATATAGCAAATATAACATTTTTAATTACGCAGATGTTGAAAAACAATTATGTTGTATTATTTGATATCAATATCAATGTTGATAAAAGCACTGGTAAATTAGGACTCGTAGTTGAGCCAATCTTGCGCGAAAGTTCTATCAAAAACATGTTTGGAGATAGCTATTATGACAAAAGATGCCTAGAAAAAACCAAAGCTTATAGGGGACCATATAATTTGACCAAATCATTCCAACAATATAAAGAATGTCAAGCAGATAAATCTCACTACTTGGAAACAGTGAAAGAAAGTTTACATGCTCTTCACATATTCAACCATGGAAACTCTGAAAGTGCTATTGAAGAAGTAATGGCCTCTTTAAAAGAAATATTAGAAATAATTGATAAGGTTAGCAAATATATCTTTCATAATATTATTGTACCGCGAAATATTTTCCGTTAAATATTCAGCTTTACTTGTAATATAAATATCATATGCACAGAATGAAAAAACATCAACATTATAAGAGAGCATAAAAACATAATTAATAATGGAATTTTATAATGGGAATTGAAGAATCCATATCACTTTGTTGGTATCTGTGTATCTTCATAGCAGAGCAGTGGAGTTGGGCCATTGAATTTTTAATATTTTCAATAGAGTTGGAGTCGTTGAAAATTGGCTGATTCCTACTCCATTTAGAAAAACATTATCTGTAATTAATCAATTTACGCTGGCAAAATTAATTATTATTTATCTGCCTGTAATGTGTTCTAAATAGTCTATCCGATGCAGTGGCTGGTGAAATAAAGCTGTATCTGGCAGTTAGATGATGCATAAAAAAAATCAGTTCAATTTTATTATGATGTTGAAATCAGAATAGATAGATTTTAAATGACCCCATAGCCCTGGGTAATAAATAATTATTAAACTATTCGGTTATCATTTTGTTAATCATTAAGTTCATTGTACAATGTATTTAGAAGACTTTTGAAATCCTTATTATCACACTTAGCATAATTAACATAATAACTTTTCCATTTATTAATTGATTTTCTGTTTCCAGATGAGATCAAATAATGATGATGGCTCAAAGAAATTAAGTACTCCATCTCGATTAAGTAATAGTGTGTTGTGTGAAAGACTAAAACAGGTATTTACTTTTGACAAGTATTTGGATTGAAAAATTATACTGCTCTTATAAGAATGTCAAATAATTTTTGAAAATTTACAAGAAAAATCTTTTGCATTACTGATAAAATGACAGCGATCAAAATAAATAGCTGATGTATAATTCAACTTTTTGCAGAGGAAACTGATTATAATGTTAAAAATAACTGGTTGTAAATGTATCATTGATTAGTGTTTTTTTTTGAAAATATTCTCTTAGATAGATTGGAATTACATCTTCAAAAACCTCCTGGGAATGGACTTACCAATGGATTCTTATATTCAAGTTTATCATGCCGAGTATTTAGATGATCTCTTTCGCAAATTTGAAAAATTAGATCCAAGGTAAAATATACGAATTAGTGAAATATAAATATCTATTCACTGGATGAGGCAGTTGTCATGGGCCTCATTTTCAACCTATAAGTTCCATGAAAAACATATATCTAGCTAATCTCTCTCTCAACACCCCATTTTTAGGATCAGATAGAGGGTAAATGAAGACGTTTGAGTCTTGACTACTCAGCTGGATATAATATTATGTTTAATGTTAAAATATCTACTTTTTAATGGTTCAGCATTAAATAAAATTTGTACGTTATAGACAACTGAATAATGGACTATTGGCTATGTATGCACATCAAATATATAGAGATTATATATTAGATCAAAAAATCAACTGCGATCGTCAGCCGTATTGTCTGGAATTATCCAACAAGCTAATGGAAGATGTCAGCTCTAGTCTGTATTTGGACTCTTTCATGAAGAAATCAATCAATGAATTTGACAAACGCTCCAATGAAATATTCAATGATCTTAAAACGACTCTCTTGGCTGAAATAAAATCTGGTAACTTGTTGGCCGATACATCTGATGTTGAAAAAGCTGTTGAAAAATTAAATATAGTACAACTTATCAGCATTGCAAAAAATATGCCATGGCAAGACAGGAAATTTGTGAGCAATAGATTTATTGAGGTGAGTTAAAATGCGATCATTCATTTGCTTACTATTTTATATTCTTTATTGGTTTTTCATTCACAGTTGGCAAATTATGAATAATTTACTGATGTCTAGAAAATAATTTAACGATTGTTTTTTTGAAAAACAGTAACTATTTTCTATGACTTTACGATGTTTATTTTTCTTCTTGTAGATTAAATTAGATGAGAATAATTTTATTGATAATGCTCATCAATTGCAAAAGCGTTTCAGGAGGCATATATACGACTCATATGGAAATGACCCCAAACTTCCGGAAAATATGTATGTTAAATAAAAAAAAGCATTATATTACTATAAAGAAACATTTTATTATTTATATTATAATCATCACAAACAAAATATTTCGATTTTTACAGTTGGACTTTCTTTAGTTTACCGTATGGTACTAAGATGAAAACTGTTATGGATTTAGATCTTATTGGTAAGTCATAAAAAATTCAATTACCGTAATCTTAGTGTTCTCTCCGATTCGATTTGAAGGAGACAAATCAATTTATAAATCATTCACATCATTTTCAATGTAGTATCAATTGAAATTTTTATCATTGTCTTTTGAAATATCGTCAAGTACACTCTTTTCTTTTTTCAGTTTTACCACTGGCTATAACTTCACGCAATACAATCCCAACAGATATTCCAAAATACCTTTTGATGTCTGATCTCGGATATCAGCTAGCTCAAGAGCTCATTATATATTTACAATCTTATGGTATTAAAATGTTAGCCCCGACGTACAATGTGAATCCAACTATTCCGATTTCAATCGATAGAACAATTGACGGTGAAGTGGAAACTTTCCAAATGAATGTTAGTATTAAAATTTTTCAATGGTACCAATAATTTATCCCAAGAATGTCTATGAAATCATATGTTATATTGTTACAATTTGATGGCTTATGACATACGTTTTCAAAGTTTTCTGTATCACAGTATATTATTTATTAGCGATAAGTTATATTCGATCTCAATGGCAAATATCAGTTACATGGCAAAAGTAGTATAGATTCGTAATAGTGAAAATATACTTAGTATCCTTCAATAAATAAATGACAAATCTCTCGATTATAAAAAAATGGTTGAACTGTTTCAGTTAAATATAAAAATAATCAAAAATGTAATTTAGTTAGCAATCTAGAGGCCTTAGATTCAGTAAGTAAAGGTGATATGAACAAAATATTTATTATGATTTTTTTATGATTAATTTTGATTCTCCACTATCAGTTTTACATATTTTACTCACATTAAATCTTGCATGGCTTATCATATTACTATACAATTATAGTGGAATGTCATTTCATCAAAAACTGTTAGTTAAGAATTTTACATAACATATTCAAATATAAATATTTAATCAGTTATGTATTTCAAGAATGAAATGGCTTATTGCTTTTTTTAGTTGGCGTCTGATCATTTTATCCAGGAAAGATTACCAAACACAGCTGGAGCTAAGCTTGCGTACTTGACGTATAAAAAAGATGAAGAAAAGTTATCAACAGATTTGCCATTGGTGTGGACGAATAAATCTATTGATGAGGTATTGTATAATATGATAGTCGTTTTTGAATTAGTATAAAACTACTTTAATTATTATGTATTTATTTTTATTAGACACATACTGAAAAGATGTTTGGAATAAAAACAAGCACCTTTACAATATATACTTTAGGTAGTCATTATAAACCTATTGTTTACTTTTAAATTAGTGTATGAACACAGTCTATATGACGTACAAATTAAATGTATCCTCGGTATATAAGGATATATTTTTTAAATCGTGTCTCTTCCCAGTGTGTTGCATATTGAGTAGTTCAACGGAACGCATTCGATGATAACTGGTCATTAGCTAGTCGCTCAGCCTCCATTGATGAATTAAGGAGAGAACTATACTAGCTAACTACTCTATATATACCCCAAGATTGCGTAGGGCAGAAATTAATGAAAACAACACATATCTATTCTTTTCATTACACCCTTATGAGTTGATCAAAAATCAGTGAAACTAACGAGTTTCAATTGAGGTATGCTTTAGATTCCCTGTCTTTATATTAGAAGTAATTCATTGTGAAATACAGATAGACGTATGCTGTTGTCGGTAGTTATGTTGATATAATTTTTCATCATCTAAATTTTTATAGTTGAAACAGTTTTCAAAACCTTGCGTAGTTTTTTGTAATAATCGTATTTAATTTTTTCTTTTTAGTTATTCTTTTTGCATATGGCCCAGCAGTTCTGTTCGAAATCGACATTGTTCGATGATCGTGTCACATTATATGAAGAAACGAAATTGCCGGCGATCATGAAAGTCAACAGTATTGCAACGAATTACGCACAATTCCCAGAAGTCTTCAATTGCACAGTGGTCAATCCAATGCCAGTCGGAATTAAATTGCCGCAGAATAATAATGATTACGAATATCCATACAACCCCACCGATTCCAAATGATTCAGTGAAGAAAAAAAAACAATAATACCTTTAATTCAACAAAATTGAATGTAATGTATTATTATTCAGGGTTTTTAATTTAACTCTAATATAACATAATTCATAAAACTATGTTTAAATTGTTCAATTGACAATGCAATGTCTCAGATAATAATTTCTACATATAAATTGTATAGGCATTATGTTTTATAAAATGCCCTTGCAGACAAGAATTATTAAAAAAGAATAAAAATGGATAAATTTTGCTTTACTCTGTTTTGTTACAGAATTTTCTTAATAATAATATTATATTCTCAAATAAAAAAGATTTACGTTCACTTACTTATGAACTTGGGAGCGAACATGGTTTGAAAAATACAATTTTAAGCATTTAAGACTTATGTGAGGGCAATGGATATTAAAGATAAATAAATTATTTGATTTTATTATCTCACAAGCAATAAGCCGCTACACACTTAGCATCGCCTCACGGTAATCCTAGTGTTCCGCGACCACCGATCAAGTATCTGTTATCGTAAGCAAAACGATGGATTTTTTATTAGTCCATTCAGTGGCTAATCTAAAAATTTTGAAAATATTCTAGTTGGTCCTTTACGGTGGTGAATATTTTGAAACTGATTGCAGTAAATACTTCATTCACTCTCACAGAACACCGAAATGAACCAAACCTCATCCCCTCGCACTGTATGCACTCTAAGTTACGCGATTGCCAAATAATTATTTTTAGATTTTAATTTGAATTAAAAATATACTATCGTGACAACCTTAATCTCAAAGTACCGATTCCATTAGAGGCTAGGTCAATCGCGGCTGCGAAATTGCTCCTGGTATTGTTCTCTTCGCAGCCTCGGCGTGTTATCACAATTGGTCGCTCGGGTAGGACAGTGCAGGTCGTCGATCGATTCCTGAAGGATGCACTCCAGAAGCGAGGCACTCCGGCGCTAGCCGCAGGGTGCTAACCCCTCAGCCGCTTTTCTGTCCTCATTGTGGCGAGACGTCATGCTACAACGCAACGGGAGATAGGTCACGTAGTACGCCAGGTTTGCAGCAGCCCTGGCTAACTCTTTCAATACAGAGAACAACATCAAATCCAATTTTGGAAACAGATATATACACAAGCTTTTTAATACGCATAATGATACATTATTTTTACTAGAGTTATTTCGTGGCCCAATTCAGAACTATTCCATAATTAAATAGTAAGTTTCAGTGGTACAATTATAATTTGAATTATCGCGTAAGTTTTTAACTTTTTCAGCTCTACTGTTAAAGGAATTACATAACTTATATTGACCAAACAATTTCAACGATGTCATTCATTTTAAAAACTGTTTATTTAAACTAAAACTTCCACCTCTTATGAATTTTATTACTTACGAGTTACGCCTCTTCTTGCGTAGGCATTTCATTCCACTGTCGTTGTTCAAATATCATTTTTAAAACCTAAAAGTTACTCTTTATCCGAAATTTGTAAGACCAATTAAATAAAAAATTACAAAGGGGCTGAACACTATTTGTGAATTAATGTAAAAAATAATTAGTAATAATCTACAATGCATCGTCATTTTGAAATACCATTCAAACAAATGTATATTCAGTGACTCAAATAATATTTCAGATATTTATTACCAAACATATCTATACAATGGTAATGAGTGGTGCATGTAGTAGATACAATATTTACTAGATATAATAACACAGTGTAATCTCGTTACACTCTATTTTTCCATCGCATATTTTTGAAGATACAAATTTGAAGTCTTCGTTGTCAACATGTTCACATGAATACTTAAAAAGCATAAAAATATACGTGTGATGTAGGCTAATAGCTTTACTAGTGACTAAACTATTTACTAGACTATTTACGAATCTTGCTTAACTCATCGGAAGATTACCTTAGTTTGTTCTATGTATCAAATTATTTAAGATTAATTAATATCCATTGAAAAGGTGGTTCGAAAATTTGTATCGAAATAACAATATGTAATCTTTTATAATGGAATGTTCACTAACAAAGCTACTCAACGAAGGGGGTAAATATTTTTTCTACTTATTACTACACTTATAAATTAAATATAGGCTTGTATTCATCACGTTATCCTACCAATATGTTTCTGGATAAAAAACATCAAAATCTATTTTTAATTTCCAGTATTGCTGTAAGAGTAGCGATTCCAAATCATTTTAAATATTTATAATATCATTATACTTCATGATTCCTGGGTCATAAAGTGTTAAAACATCGCGGCCGCGTAATACTGATAAAAAATTAAAATAATTAGATTTATTACGTATGCCTTAGTACATAACCAAGCAAAGAGGTGTTTATACAAATAAAATATACAATTTTACAGTATATTACATAATTTTAAAATACTATATTTTGAAAAAGTCACTAAAATTGCGAAGTGTAAAAATGTATTCACTTGAGTGGATGTACGGACAGACGAAACAAAATCTGTAGTACTTATTCAACAAATTTCATAAAATGATCACTACCGGCTTAACTCGTGAGAGCGTGTTTTCAACTATCAAAGCATGTGTATACAAATTGTGGGATAAGGACAACACATTGTGTTTTATTTTTGTGTTTGACATTGCACATTTATATTGCGTTTATTTGACTTAAATGTGTGATAAGCTTCATATTAATTTCATTAAATACACACAACCGCCGCACAACCCCTTGAGAGTTTATCCTCTTTAAATATATCTCTTTGTCGGCATTATCCAGTTAGTCTTTGACTCCTGATGTTATTAAGTCCATCTTGACACTATTCATTCTTTTTATTTGGGATCGACCAACGTCAGGTAGTTAGACAGTTGGATTTGTATCTTGAGCCGTTTTCCTGTTGGTGACTTATTCATAACGCGTATGATGATTTATACTTAGATTAGGGTTGCCAGGCGTCCCGGTATTCCGGGTTTGTTCCGGTAACCCGAAGGGAGCTTTCGGGACAGCAAAAAATCTCGGTTATAGATAAACTCGTATTGGTCACAAATACCGAGTCTTCGCAGCTACGAAGTTGTAAAAAATGCAAAGCTTGTGTAATAGCATAGTCATCAATGGTCACTTTAAAAGTGGGAACATTCTTTTTTACTTCCTACAAACGACTATAGTACAGAATATACGACAGGAATACTAATTTTTATAAGGATGGACTTTAATTTATCATTCTCATAATATTTTAATTTTTGTTTATATCTCTTAATTTACTATTATTTATTTGATCACAAAATCAGCTACTAAATCTTTTGTAAAATTTAAATAATCTGTGTAAAATTAAAGAGTAAAAAAATACTTCAGCACGCAAATCATCACATACGATTTCGGATGGTAAATGGGGGGGGGGAATCAATTAAAATTAAATGTCTGAGTTTGGATGTCAATAAATCTGGCAGCCCTAACTTAAATGAAACATTATCTTCGACAAATGCTCTTATTCAAGAGCTAAACAATCTTCATATAGGAATTTCAAATTTATTTTAGTTCAATATAACATTAAACTTAAAGGAATTACTTTATTATCAGTACATGATTTCGTTTTATTCAATCATAATACAAATTCATATTTAAGTGTCAGATATGTTTTTTTTTTTAATTTAAAAATCGCCCTCAAGAATAATTTTAGCAAACTCAATCGAGATCAATTCAAGGAGTAAATACATCACGTGAACCCGTGCCTAAGAACTCAGGTCTTCAAACAATTAACATTTGATAATTTTTTTGCCAGCAATTGAAACCGGAGCATTCTGATTTTAAGTGAACCTGTTATCGATAGGCCACAGAGATCAGATGACATATGTTACATTATGAAATATTGACTAAAAAATAGTTTTTCGTGTTTTATAAATACGCATTTTGTTTTAATAACACCAATATTCTTAATTTATTTACATTTGTACCTTATTTCACAAACATCCCGACATTTGTAACTACATTTTAACTCTTTGAGAAAACACAAAATTATGATGTCAAAAATATATAGAATACAAAAATATACCTCCTGTCGTGTCTTGTACGTCTTGAGATTGTTTTGAGTTATATTATTGCTATGGCAAATTGCGTGATTGATAACATGCCCATCCAATCTAAAACAATGACTAAAATAATTTTCAAATATTTGTTTTACGTTATTGAAACATTAGAATTTAGATTAGTTAGCTGGTGAATAAATATTAATAAAGTTATCATTTTTTCCGTATTGCAGTGGGCGCGGTGTTGCTCGAATCCGAGTTGAGATATTTATTACACAGATTCCATTTGATCGGGATGAATGAGAGAATTCTCAATTAGTGTTAATAAGAGAATATCTAAATAATAAATAAATCGGCTATGTCTGTGTTTTGATTATTGTTCTCATTTTTTTTTTGTTCTTTTTTTCGTATTAAAGTTATTATTCAAATACAGCTACAAAAAATTAAATGATAAAATCCCACATTTTCCTACAGTATCTACGAACATACCGAAAAAGAAGGATTCTGTTTTTTTATCGATTCAGGCGTGCGAGAGGAGAATATGCTGAGTCCACGAGTTTCTGTTTGGTTTTAGGGCATTGTAGGGCGGAATATGAAACGAGAATGGGCGAAGACTCAAACACTAAGAGAAATTCGCTGCAAAATATCATTCGGAATGTTCAAACAATGAAATTATTCTCCACAGTACCTTGTAAACATTCAATTTAATTTTAATTGCATACATAAATAGATTAAATAGCTAATTTGGAAGATAAACGTTATTTAAAACACGGATAATTTAAAATGTACATACCTAAAATTAATATTTCAATCAGTGGTTAATGCCAGAGTTAAATATTATTTGGAAAGGGACTTTAAATTAATACTGACTATGTGATAAAATTGAATACTAAATCTCCTAACCATATCCTCCTGCATGAACATATTTCGATTTAAGAAAAATATAACACTCTAAATGCTTTCAATTAAAATTGTACTATAATACAGCTAGTACAGATTAAAGTATTTATACCATTGAAAGAAAACTTTGCCAATTGAAAAAGGGCTTCTACGACGCAATCCTAGAAGTCAAAGAAAATCGCGAATCAATGAGAAAACATCATGAACTAAATCAAATTAATTCACACAAAAACTATACGAAATAAAGTAATTTAAGGATTATGTTATATTTCACATCTATCAAATTAACCGTTTCTTACTATTAACAAATTTTCATTTGATATCATAACATTATATTTATATGTATATTGGGTATAATTATATCTTGGTCCCGCGCTCATATTGAGCTATATATCAATATTGAATGTTTCTTTTGATAGGTATCGTTTAGGTACAAAATATACAGGTATTGCCATATAAATAAGATTGGCAATGATATTTATTTATGGTCTCAAGATGAGAATAAAAATAATAAAACTTGCGATATCAAATCAATCTATTTTATTATATTCAATTTGAGTGGGTTTTTTACTTACACAAATAATTTTCACTAAACCTAAAGAAGGTATAATATACACGTTTAAAACACAAGATAACGTGAAAATAGAAACATGTTTTCATTATTCTTATTTTAATGACATACTTGATTACAATGAAGCCAAATCAATGTTTAAATATTATTATGATTGCATCTTTTTTCTTAATTTCATAACTCAATGTATTTCCTAATTTTGTGAGCATTTTTAACTGATGAAAATTATAGAATGAAATGTACAAATCTTGTTTCATCAATATTACGTCTGTCAAAAAGAAATGATATTTAACGCCGTTTGGGCGATTCAACTTCTATTATGATTATCAAAATTGAAAGTTTACATTCAATATTAATATTAGCTGTACATTTATAACTATATGTGAATGTTTTGATACTACCTCTATTACTGTCAAAGATATTCAATATGATATTATTTTTATAATACTATAACAACGCAGTGCATGGTGAATATATATAAAACTAAAAATCTTTATATGTGTACATCATTTTTAAAAATACGTATTTGTATCATCAATTTCTAAATATCTGTTTCATAAAGGATTATAAATTTATTTTGTAGGTATTTTCCCAATTCAATGCAGTTTTAAATGATATACTCCCAAAACTTATAGCTAGTTAAATATCTTACGCAGATACTCGTATGATTCCACTTGTGGAAAAACATACTGCAACATCTATGAATGAACGCCGAATGCGGAAAAAATCTAAAGTAATATTTAATATGAAATGTTTTTCGGGTAGTGAAATAATACACGGCCGAATTGAGTCTGCCTCTGATGTTTATTACTTTGAACGCAAAGTTTCGTATTTATTATCTTGTATTTACAGATATATATGAAATATTGGCTGATATTTAACATCTGCAAACTGGTTGTGATGTCAGTTGATCAATTTGAAAACTTCAAACTATATATCAGTGCTCCGCAACCTGTTCTCACCCACGGCACACCTAAGCGCTCATCCATATATCACGGCACACCATAAGCCAAAATATGTGGGTTTCATAAACAAAACTTACAATTTATTATTTTGTTTTTATTTCATGTATTTCAAATAGTAGCTTATATCTTTTTAATAAAATCCACTGCCTTTGCGTATTTAAGTCTTCAATAAAAAATTACGTGTGTAATTCTTTTGATTTAATAATGTGTATTATTTTGATACATTCATTCATTGTTTTGTCTAATAATTCCACTGGGAAATTTTTGTCATCAATGCTTACCAATACATGCAGCAATATGTTATTTATACAGTAGGGTTTTTGTTTTACCCACGTGACAAACGCTATTTTATTTGCCATCATTGCAGTTGCACTAATACAATTATTTCATTAAATATTAAAATAATACTGTATTTTCTTCAACGAGAATAATTTAAACTGATTTAGTAAATCCGTTTTTTTTATATTTGTTTTTAATATAAAGATATAAGATGTTTTCCCATTTTCAGCGCACTTGCACCGCGGCACACCTGGGATCGTCTCGCGGCGCACTGCTATATAGGGTTATTCCAGGATAGATTTTTTAGTATAAAAATCCGTTGAGTGTAAAAAAAATGGCCTTGCGATATCTTTACGATATGCGTTTCAAGACGATTGTAAAGAAAGCGTATATTTTAAAATAATGTTATATATATAAATATATTATTCTATTATTGTGTACTACGTAAGTTTACACGTAAGTCAATATTGTGATATAAGTAGATAATTTTGGGAGCATTATGTCATGGACTCTACGACATGCAGCTTTCCTGTTCTAAGCAAACAGTTTGAGAATAAATCAATTTCAAAATGTTGTGTGTCCCAAATGCCGCGATAGGAGGAATATTTTCGGACAATCCCGAATGAAAGAATGTCCAAAAGCGTGTCATATTGGATATGGAAGACGTCAACGTCAATGATTTAGGTCAAAGAACATGTGAAGTGGCCATCTGGAAGAAGACTGAAGCAAGATGGAACTTCGCCTGTACACATATAACTTTCCAACCTCACATAACAGGAAAAGACGAGACGACGATCAATCAGATCTGTCGGCCCCGTTGTACATCTAGGACAAATTAAAAATATTGGTCATTCAAAAAAGAATCATTACATCATAAGGCAACACCATTCTGCTTCTACGAAAAATATTTTTTCTGCTCAAGAATTTGCTCGTAACGCATTTTGTTTTCAATACTGACAGATAAATTATATAGTATTACGCATATTCTATTGAAACGTTTCAGGTTATTCTTTTTTTCTATTTTATCAGTAGAGATCAACTCGAAGAGAAAAGACATCACACACACCCATGGCCAAGATCACATTTGTTAAATTGAAAAAATCTCTTTTTGATTTTGACATTGCTGAGACTTAAAACCCTGATTCATCTGATCTGTAGGGCAAAACTATTTCCATTAGACACCAGAGGTTGAAATAATTTCACAACTAAATAAATGTTATCAAATTTAATTCAACGTACCCTAGCCGATCGCACTGTACGTGCGTTCCGTTTAAGGGTATGCGTGACTAGAAGAGTGTGTGCGTGAAAGCCGCCCACTCCGGGGTAGGCGGCCTGAGTTTACCAGAATCAGCAGAATAAGATGTCTGCCCGCCCATCCCCGCACGACCCCATAATCCGCCCTCGACTCACTTGCGCCCTTTTCAAGGAGAACGCGGCTAATTCATATTACCCGAAGTGAATATTTTTATCGCAATAATATCTCCGTCGAAATAAATTAAGTACAAAAATTGTCTCAGATGATGTAATAATTTCTTTATACAAATCTTAATTGGATAAATATTTTAGTGACTATGAAACATTTACTTTTATATAATAACGGTTCTTTTGACATCCATAAGTAACTATCTCAAGCAACTATCACAACATTATTTAAATATTTCATCAATCAAAAATTCAAATATCAGAATAAAGTTGGATTGAAATTTTTCCTTTTTTATAAGGCTTATGAAATATATTAAAAAATGATCTTCATCTCAGTCATATGAGAAAACATTCGCAAGGGCTGTTTTAGTGATCAATGCATTGTCTGGAGTAGTAACTTCAGTTGACAGATTCAGCTATGATGAATTCTTTAATGAATGTCTTTTGACCATTTAATGTAACCCTCAAAAAATACGAAAATGAGTTAATGATTGAATCTCATTTTAAAAACGAGAGACCAGGTCTCGGCCAAATTAAGTAAATTTGAAAAATAAATTTACCACTTTTTGGAAGGGAAAGATCGGCGTCGGCGAAACGCAGTTGGTAGCGTCGTTGGCTACGGTTACAGATGTCTCAGGTTCAATTCCCGGTGCGGACGGTTTTCATAAATTGATCTTTCAATCGATTTATGGATTTCTGTTCGTATTGAAGTGTTTGTGATCTCTAAAACCTCCCTCCCCCCCATCTGATCCCCACAGGGCGTATCGAGAGCGATTGATTAACCACTAGTCCTGTCCTAGCCCTATCCTTCTATCCCTACTCTCTTCGAAAAAGAAAAGATTGAACAACTGAGTAACAAGCAGTTCTTGTAGAACAATTTAAGATACCTCAGATGTTAAGATACCTCCATTAGGAGACCATATGCTCCGCATTGGGAGCGGACATGGAAAAAAGATCGTTTTACATTGGTTTTAGGTTTAAAAGTTCTGACCCGGCCACTTGATTTAAGTCACTATTATATAGACACTCCTTGCGTATAGTTCCGTATCTTCAAGCATGAAAATTTAGAGGATTGCATTTCAAAGATTCATAACGCAACTCACCATATAATGTTTTCGATAAAAACAGGTTTTACTCTCCCCTGAACAATTTCAATTTTAAGGATTACATCAATTGGCCAAAACGCCGTCGAATTATTATAGTAGACCACGAATTATATTGCCTTTTAGTCTCCTTTCACAATAAATATATAAATATGTAACAAACATGAAGCCAGCTCCCCGCTTCATAAAAAAAATAATTAATATTATCTACAAAAAACTGTTTTTTTTCGCTTCTGTTCGAAAATTGTTATTTCATATATGAAACAACGATGGCTATTATAAGATATAAAAATGAATTCTAACAATATATTTTTAAATTCATACCGCTCCACCATGTGACGACATTTAGAAAAAAATCAATGTGAATATGAATATTTTCACATCATTTAACAATAAAGCGTGACTTTGAGGAAAAGAAGGGGTGATATTTGAAGCACAATTTTATAAAATGAAGCCTATAGCACTCTGGGGCGATTCATTAATCAACTTATTATACAAGATGCTCTCGTGTTTTGCATTTTCAATGTTTATACGGTCGGTTAAGATGATAAAAACTGTGGCGTGCATTAAATACAAAACGCATATTTTAAACAATGTTATTTTTAGCCACTTTTAAGCCCTGCTGGGGCTGAGTGACCAACGATGTTGTATTCGACTACGGTGCTCACAGCTACAGCTAGTTTAATAATTTATTTTTTAATCAACTTATGAATTTGTGAACGGAGGAGGCATGGATGGTTGTGAGATTTGATGTCTCCCTCCACCCATTCAATAACTATAACGGGGCATTGCAAGAGCGATTAGCTAACCACTAGCGCTGCCCTAGCTCTATTCTTCTATTCTTACTCTCTTCGAAAAAAGAGAGGTTGAGCAACTGAGTTGTCAGTATTTTTGTTGAGATAAGCTACACTAAGAATCCATATGCCAGTTTTTATACAGAGTTGGTTAAATAATCAATCTCGGTACGTCTAAATTTTAAATATCGGTTAGGTGGTGCAAATCCATACATCTATTTAAAAATGTATGAAACTGCTCGTACTTGGATTCGAATCAGTGAACACCGCAAACGAATACAACGACGTTGACTGATTGGCTACAGGCCTCGCCATATACAGATATAAATACATTTTAGACATTCATTATCCGCCGAAAATACTTATACAAGAAATGAATACTAGAGTTTCTTTCATTGATGAAATAATGATTGACGCAAATTCAAACATTGTTGGAATTTTCACATTGCATCGACAATAAGTATGTACTAAATACAAGTTACATAAAATATCTGTACGAAAAATTCAGAGGAAATAAAATCGCTGCCAAACTAAAATATATTTGATGATTTATTTTTTCTCCGTCTCTGTTTAGTCAAATCAATTATGTATGCTAAGGAAGCTGAGATAAGAAGTTTGAATGTATAATATTAACCCCGCATAACAGAAAATTTCTTACAGCTTCACTAACCGCCATCACTAAATAACGATTAATCAATTTCGTAAGTTAAGTTACTAAGCCGAGTATTATCTATTTAGTTTATGAACGAAATAAATAAACGGCATACTCATGGAAGAGGCTGATATTGACTATAAATCAACAAAATATTCTCTAAAGTTATTACAAAGAAATCTAAATAAATTAATAAAAGATTTATCACAACATATTTGTAGTTGAAATTGAACTGTTTTGTCAGTGTACAGTATTCTAGCATAATAAACTATTGCAAATTGGAAAATACCCAAATTTTCACGTCCCTTTCCTTTTTATCAAGCTTACTATGTTCTTATTGAGAAAGCATGAAATTAAACAAATAAAAGAATCTACTTTGACACAAAGCATATTGTAATTTTTCTATCCATAAATATGTTATATTATTGTATAAACAAAAACTATATTTTTTCAGCATTTTATGTAGTTTTTTTTTATATTGATAAGAGATAATCTTTTATTCTATGTTAAAACAAATTAGAAGCATGTGAACGGCCAAGTTCACACTTTGTCTCTCCTTAAAAGTTGGAAAGGTTTTATTCATTTATTTAATAAAAAGTAATTATGAAAAAAATAACTTTTAACAAACATACATGATAATATTCTTAATTTGGTGTTTGTCAAATAAAGAATTTTTATAACTACCAATTAAGAATAAATTATTTATTATGGGTTGAAAGCTAATTCAATTTTTTTTAATTGATTTAAAAATGCTTTGCCGCGTTAAGAAGTAAGTGTGAGCATGTGTTGTTGGTATGGCTACATTCTGTGTGGAAAATTCGTACTTGGTATGTTTAATATTAATAAATCTGTGTTGGCGGTAATTGGCCGGTCGCGCTCTGGCGACCACAAATTATTGCCATCCATCAACCGCGAGAGAAATAATTCCCCTAAACCGAGGAAATTACAACAATATATCAGGGAGTAATCGTACTAATATCCTTTCCAAATTATCTTATATATGTAGAGGCAATAATAAAAAGTACGAATCTGTTCCAATGGCGGTGAACAAACCTAATTACTCAAACATGTTTCAATATTACACATAATTTATTATTTAGGGCTGTTGAAGTATTTCTTGCTTAATCAATTACTTGCATTTCTTTGCAATTCATTTGATAATCTTCATGCAAAAACTTACATAAAACAATCTTTCTAATATCGTAAACAAAAATTCCTTCTGATAAGTCATATATATGTACTTACAATTTTCATAAATGGCCCCGCAAAATTGAATTCTTTCATTAATTAAAATACTAACTGAGAAAAACGATTCTTGTTTATTTTAATAAAGTATCGAATAAACATTACACAATGTGTTTAAAAACATAATTAGGAGGATTGAGGGTTTCCCAAAAATTTCAGTGACCTATTTTAAATGACATTCCATGATTTTCCGATTGCTAAATGTATAATAATGTTCTCAGCTAATTTTCACTTATTTTTCTAAGAAAAAGGTAGCTGGTTTCACTTGCATGTTGTAAACTGTCAATTCCTAGTGGGAAAGCAATATATTAATAAAACCGAAACCATGATTATATACTTCAAATTTATTTAAAAATCGAAAAAGGTGTATTTTCGTAATTTTCCATTCAATTGAAATAGTATCAGAATTGTAATAATCTGAAGATATTGAAGTATGAAAATTATATATAACGCAATTAACGCAATAGCAACGATGAGATATAATAAGACGTGTGGGCAAAAGCACTGCGTTTGGTGTAGATAAAATACAGCATGTCTGACAGGTTTTTTTGAATATTTCTAAATTATTTTTAAAGGAAGTAATGGGGGCCGTTGCCCTTCGGCGGAGTATTCACGGTTAAGATGATAAGATTAAATTGTCTTCTTCATTTCTTGATCGACAGTGAAAATATCGACAGTAGGTCTTTGTCGTGCCCGTGTTCTTAACTCATAGAAATTTCTAATGACATATTGCCATTCGTTTTAACACAGTTTAGTATATAGAAACTTAGAAATATGCTCTTGAGACATTCTTTTCGAAAGTGCTTAACGCTGTCTTGTTATCGGATACTCCCTGCAATTTTTTTTTATGTAAACAAAGTCAAGTAGCTTTGGAACGATATAATTTTGATTTTTTCTTATATATGTTCAGTGATCATGAAATGAACGGCCGTTCAATCTTTTCCGGTGACAAATCTACCTTTATTCGTGTGATCCGTATCGTAACCAAATCAACCGGTTGGCAGTGTAAAACAATTGTGTCGGGAGATCTTGTCCAAATCGTGCCCCCGTAATAATAAATGGCGGTAACTTTCGCCGCGAAGAAAGTGTGTAAATCTTACGGGCGCGAGTTGAAAGGCGCCCATTCGTCTCCCGCCTACCCCGGTCTGCCGCCTACTACGCCCGCCCGTACTGCCGCCCTCTCGCTCGGTTCCCATGGCGGTATTTAGCGAACAAACGGTCATTAGCGACAATAGCCGCCCAGGATCACGAAACTCGTGGTATAATGCTACAGAATAACAAAAATGTGTGTAAATATCGTATTACCGATATTTTAAGCTATCGTATTTTTACTTTTTGTTACATAAAACTAGGTTTTTGCATCCCAATCAATATTTGTATTTTAATAATATTTGAAATTATTACCGCAAAGCATGAGTGTTTGAAGAATATCTTAACTGCGAAACTGAATTAAGTACCGCATAAAATACTCAAGAAAAAACATATTGTAAATATTGTTAGCATTTTGTTATTTTAATTGAGTAAACTGTGTAAACGACGTGCTCAATACGATAAAACACGCTAAAGTAGTGCAGCAGGATGTTTTTTGATTTGAGCACCCTAAGCATTGCCCATGTATAATGTATAGACTGTAGAAAGGCAAAAGGACGTAACTCACACAACAAAATATTTAATGAAAACATGTAATAAGTTTTAACATTGTGATTTCCGAAAAAAAAATATTTTGAAAAAACTGAGAGTTACGTCCTTTTGCCTTTTTATAGTCGATATTGTAAGACGTACTCTCTTTATTTTGCATATATTATGAGAAATTTCCAAACATATAATGGTAATAAGTATCTTATTGTTTTAAATGAAGTAACTGATTGATTTATTGTCTTATACTTATGCATTTCTATATGATAGGAACTCGAAATATATTTTTCAATTTTACAATTAAGTATTTCTATTTTTATGACGTATAAAAGTTTTTAATAATCCCCACATTACATAAAAATATTATATGTTTTAATATTCGAATAAAAGAGAGCTCCACTGTTACGCAACTGATAGGAATGTTTGTTTCCAATCACCCCATTCCAGTTAATACGTTTACTGCAAAAACTTGAACGTGAAAGTTTTTCCTGTATATCAGAAATAAAACTACCATGAATTAACGAAAACAACTCATTCTCTTAACAGGGCAACACTTTGAAAACTAATTCCTAATCATACTTATGTTGTGAGAAAGCTTTTCTAGGGAGATGTTGATTAAACAAGAGAGTTAGTATTGAATTTGAATCGTATTTTCTATTGAATCGTCGACTTAGTTTTACAAATACTATTCATTATTTATATTTCGAATTAAACTCTTTTCAACTTGATTTTAGTGTTATTATGAGTTATAATAGGAGACTAGTTTTTTCGTCAAATTCCTAGCAAAATGAATTCTCTAAAATAAGGATGGCAGTAGTTTTTAATTTTAGGGACAAGTTGCTGCTTAAACTAACTAATTGTTGCGAAACATATAAATCAAACCAGGGTTGTTAAAATATTGTGTATACAAATCATTGAATAAACAATAATTTCATCTTTAAGAAACGCTGGGACGTGAAACCGCATTCAATACTTCTGGAACCCATAATGGAAATTATTCAAACTGGTACTGAAACACCCATTGGTTATTATATAATTTAAGACATCGACTGAGGGTGCTTGATGGAATTTCAATATCAAATTTGGATTATTGAGATTTTGTTCATGGAAGTGTACAAAATCTCAATAATCCAAATTTGACATTGGTTATTAGCTGGATGTATTTTAGATTGGCGCATTACATGGAAAAAGATGCTGTTATGATACCATGATAATACCAATACCATTTGAATATTTTTTTATTTAAGCAAAGGTATTGAGTAGCCCCTGGTGGTGAAAATATGAATCAGTATGCAACACAATTTGTTTTATTGTTAAATTTGTAAGCTGTCAGCTTGGAATGACAAAACACAATTTAGAAACTTTTCTTGAAATACATTGGATTGGCCATATTTTAAATTTGTTTTACTAATCTGTAAACCAAATTCTGTATATTTTTCCTATCTCAATTATGTACAGAACATATGAAAGCATAAAAAAGATTAGCCAAGACTTTAAAATCACTGAATTTATAGTAATTATAGTGATTTTTTGTATCGTGGGCCAAAGTAATCCGATTTGGATGAACATTTTGCCCACCTTGTTTTATCTATATTTATATATCAATTATAACAATAAATTCATCTATGTTACTTAATTTGCATCTTAACACATCAGTTCATTTCTAAATAGAACAATACCACACATATTTGCAATGGAGAACCATAAAACTACAAAAACCCTCAGAACTGGGCTAAAGTTACCCAGATTGACTGTACTTCGATTTGTCTTTTTTATAAATATTTATAATGTTTTTCCACCAAAAACATTCAAGTGAAGCTATTTCATTGATTAAAATATAAACAGGTTTGTAAAAATCAACTGTTTATGAAGTTTTTCATTGCTTGGTGAGATCGATTAAATAAATTTTAAGTATATCTTTCAATTTGTTGCTCAAAAATCGCTGATGATGACTCTTTTTTGACGGGATAAGTTTTACAACCGCATTTTATATGGTTTTAAACCGCCCAACATGACCTATTCGTTTGACCAAAACCGTTTACTCAGTATAAATAAAAAAGGGCTACAAAATTTGTAAGAAAGCGTATTTCGCGTCACGTTCGCTTGGTCGAAGCGATGTAACATTATCATACATTTGGGTGTTAATGGTCAAACACAATATGACCGCACACCGTTCCCCCTATTACCGCAACAAGAAGGATCCCAATCGCCCTTCGGTCAAGCCGTCAAAGACAAACAATTCCCTGCGGTAACTGCTTTCCAAGTAAAAGCAAATTTGAACTGACCGCTGAACTATACATGAAAGCTTTCGGCTTACTAACTAAAAGAAAAGCTCCCGAAAGGTCGAAACAATCAAGCGGCTCTTTAATATTCTAGTGTCAAGATTTTTTATATTTCGTTCAACGGAGCTCAATCGCTTATTCAGAATTAATATTTATAACATTTTTTAAAGTTTTTTTTATTGTCATGTAATATCAAAGATTTTTACCATTTAAACATATTTTTGATGTTTTATGCTAATTTTTAGTAAAAATGCGTAGCAATTACTTTTTATTTTTTTAACAAAATTAGTATCGGTTTTGCTCAGCGAGTATTTTCAACTTATGTAAAATACAATTTATTGAACATTCATTACATTTCAGTAAGAACAGAAGGTTGGGGATAATATAGGACTAGTAGTAAGTTAATCACTCTCGCTACGTTCCGTTCATTAGGATTAGGTATCCATGCTTTCGAGCATTAATCCATAAACGATCACAAAATCAATTCACTCGAACCTGTAGACACCGCAACCGAAGATGAAGACGTTGACCACTTGGCTATGTCCCAACTAAGATGAAAATAAAGATAAGCTTTTATTTTTCTTAAAATTCAATTTTTTTGTTCAAAATATTATACCTACTACATATTTTTTCAAAGCGATGAAAGACCGAAAAAAGTAAACTTACTTTCATAAATACGATTATGCACACAAACTTATGCGTTGGGCCACAGTTTGCCCAGACCTACTCTACAATTCACAATATTAAAGAGAGTAAACTCATCAATTTTTCAACAGGCTTAACCAGAAAGTATGCGGTGAATCCCGATGAGTTATAGATACTCCTCGCGGAATACGTGTTATATAATATAAAGAGTTTAAGGTGTTATCTTTACTGTCAATTCTTGATGGAAAGCATTATAATTTGAATTATGTTTAATTTATATAATTGTCTTCAAATTCTTGCCATAGTTCTTGAACCAATTGTTTTATATACCTAGTAATTATTTAAAAAAATGTTAGTACTCAACTTCATATAAATAGCCTTGTTAAGATTTACATTTCATCAGTTGATAAGGCACGCGATGAGCGAAACTGGTCCTGATCTAGTAGTACTTGTAGTAAAAAACAATGTGTTTTATTTTTTTTAATATAACGAGTAATAATATAAATAATTATTAATGTATGATTTTAATCTATGAAGTAGGAAAATCTAAAAAGTTAGTAATAAAAAAAAATTATTTGATATTTTAGTATGAACTATTATAATTAAAAAAGATTATTAAAAACAGATAAAACTTATTGCGGTCGATGTCTATCGCCACGATCAAAAGCATACACATTTTTTCCAATGTGTAATATATACAGAAATACAGAGGTGGTTTGTTTGGTTAACGGCCCATAAAAAGTGGGTAGAAGCTTAACAAATATAATGTGAAAATGTAAACGTTATAAACGTAATGATAATTTTACTTAACGGTAGGTATACAATCTGCAAGTGACCTGATTAGGGCTTCGGACCACCATAAAATAGTGGTCTTTGCCGCAGTGCCGCCTAAAGTCATTTTTAATTAACAAAAGTGGTATTAAATAGGGAAAAATACAAGACTTAGTTTATTTCGGATCAAGTTGAATACGATCTGAGTGGTTAATGAACTACTGAACATATTGGAAGATTTCAATAGAAAGTGTTTTAATGAAAACTGTAAAAAAGACAGGGGGAAAGGGTTAGCAAGGAAAGCATTCAGCGTTTTTGAATGGGTTATAAATAATTGCACTTTGTGTTAGATAGTATTCACTAGGTACACTTGAACTTTTATTTCGATAGTTTGCACTTTAGATTAGGTAGTATTAACTAAGTACACTCCAACATTAATTTTAATAGCTTCCACTTAGTCACGGATTCTTTTAACGAAGTGAGTTAAGTTGTAGTAGGCTATTGGTCTGGTTTGGTTTGTGAAATGTATTTTAATACGTGGAGCAAAGACAATATAGGCAGTCTAATATAGGGTAGAATAATAAATGACATTTCATTACAGCTTTGTGCAACTATCCATTTCAAAGTGTGCGTAAATATTTATATTGAGTGAACACTATTTTATATATGTGAAAATATTTTTTCGTAACACATTTTATTATGTGGGATCACTTTATTTTTAGTGAAAGAATTTGTTTTTTGTGGAATATATTTGTAATAAGTGAAAACTATTTATATGAAAGTGAATATAATCTAAACAAACGTGCATTTGTAACCATTTTTGAATTACTATTTATATATTAGTGGGAACGTTCGTCATAGATTACGGTATTGAAATTGCAATAGTTAATGTCTAAACTAGCTGTTCTTTAGTTTCCATACTGACGGACTGACTGTTGTTTGTTTGCGTCGGAATTTGGATCACGTCGAAACTGTGTGTATTGTTTATATATTTGGCTATGAGAAGATTTCATACCTACAAGTGTACATGAAAATAATAAAACGTCTACATCTACGCCTACAGACCGATCTGGGCTATTATATATAAGATTCAAGAATAAAAATGTTCATCCAGGTATTCAAACACTAGTGGCAATTGACTACTATTGCTACACTAATATATTTGAATATACTAGATGTTGTTTTGTGAATCTCTAACTTTGTTCAAAAATATAATTCGAGCAACTTAAAGATTTTACTTGAGAAATCTATGTGTAAAAAATCATTTTCTATCATGAATTTTAATAAAGACTCTTTACAATCAAGTATCACTAACAGAGCGGTCTTAACAATCTCAACTACTGAAATTTAAAAAGAATTGAAAGATGCAAAACAATTCCGTCGGTCTCATCAGTTATTTTTTTATTTTGAAATTCTTTATCATGATAGTAGACAATGCAAATCTATAAATACACTTTTAATTGTGGGCCGCCGCTAATTTTGAATTCTTAATGTGGCCCTTTTTTTGTGGCGTAAAGTTTGTCCAGGCCTTTTATAGAGTTAGTTACATTCAACGCCAAAGAATTTTCTCTGACTATTTCAAGAAGTACTAATAAAAGGCTCACATAGCCTCACTAAAAATACATGTTTTTAATTACTGAAATGTTTCACCAACGATTTTCAATAGACAAACTGATTTGACGACCATTCCTGCCACCCACTTTCTCATGTATTGTACAGAGCTTTTCCCGCTCCATATAAATGTCCTCAAAGCGTGTCAACCCATCCTAAGTGGACACTTAAAATGCTAAAAGCTACAACACAGAACATGTAAAATTTTTAATGCTATTTTTAAAGCAAATATTGACCCCATTCTTTCATCTAATAAGTATACTACATGGTCCAAATATACCCTTGTCGAAAAAGTAAACGTGTACCTATGTATAAATCATTTTTTTTCATATTTGATCTGATAAGCTTACAACCCTTTCAGTAAGGCGTCATTTAAATACTGCAACTTTGATAGATTTATTGTTTCAAAGGGATAAATACAAAACCACACATTGTTTATCTTATGACACATTTTCAATTAAGAATATTTTTCAACTGATTGATTTCAAATGAAAATAACATTCATTATCTAAATATTAAAAAATCAGTGCTGATATTGAAAAAATGCTTAAACAATATATATATATTAAATTTGAATTGTTGAGATTCCGTATATTTCCATTACATTAATAAATCCTTTGTTGATTTATTTATTTTATTACTATTCATCGTTTATGCAATTTACGGCAATGTCGAGTATGTAATCAAAATCAGTAAACCGTGCATCGAAAATACGAATGTCTGAGTTAAATCTGCACTTTTGTTTACTGGTACATAGTTTACGTCGCTCCTACAGACAATGAACAATATTGAACAATATCTATTACTGTGTTTTAATAACCATCACACTATCAATACTTTAAAAAATACAGTTTTCTATTCTTCATGAAAGTACATAAAGTCAGGTCGTTAATCTGGAAATATTATATAAATTTTTTCTATTGTTGAATTACTTTTGTTAGTTAACTAGGTACACTAGGATTCATATTTCAAATTTCTTTTCAGACTTTTTAATACCTTAATTATAACAATACGGTAAGTGTAGAGTCTGCATGTCAGTTCTTTTATTAATACTAAAAAATATCCTTGAAATTGACTCTTTTCATTCAGTTGTACTGTATCCTTTTGGTGTCGACGTGTCTCAGTAATTCTGACAACCTTCATTTTCGTCATGCGTTATTGTGAGGATAGAAAAGTACCAGTACCATCAGAGATAGTTCCTTGTAAGAAAGTGTACGTGATCTGTTTGCGAATGAGCACCAGCCCCGAATAACCGATACATGATAAAAAGAATTCTATGAAAGGATGTCAATTCTCACTTTCAATGCGTCCGTCATCCGGTAATGAACTAGTGTTTCATATTCACGAATACCAGTTTTAAGAGTGTATTTATAAAAATAATGTTGTCATTCTACTTTTTTTTTATTACGATTTATTATGTTTTGCAATGAATTATTGTTCGTAGTTTGTATAAGTTGTACTTGTCAACAGTTTTTATCATCAGGTAATTTGCATTCGTATACTATTAGTTAATTAGCCGACAAAATTGCGTTTGCTTACATTTTAACAAATGTTACTTACGAACAATATAGCTTCAAAACAAGAGAACGATCCTGTTATAAAAGAATATTATATTGGTATGTTTCTTCAATCAGAAACAAAATTATTATTCAAATTTGTCTAAATTTTATTTTAGGATATCAATTATGTATTGTAGCAGCATTACTGAGGTTTGACATCAGCTCCTGTGCGGCTTTTTATTCCCGTCCAATTTTCGTTAAACTCGGCTTTGCATATATTTACAAGATCCTATCACAGTATTGATTTAATCAGTCCATCGTTTAGGTCTTCTTTTCTCTCTCTCTTATTTAGCAAGTGCTATATATAATGCCAGCCCCGCATCCGAGTAGTAGCAATCTAAGGCTTTTATCCTACTTAGTAGTGCGCCCAAGCGCCCGAATGCCGGAATGAAAATATGCACACATTAATGTATCCTTTATTAATCATTTCATGAATTTACATTGAAATACGTGGAAGTGTGTCATTATTTCCCAGTTATCCTATTCACTTAATCCGATCTTGAAAACAAAATGCAGACAGAGCAATAATTAACCAACTACTGCTTTCTTATCTAAATCCTTCCATTTTCCATCATTACCACATGCAAAATGGGAATTTGTTAGGATATCTTCTAATCGGTGATGTTATAACACATTATATTAAATGTTTCATAGTAAACCAATATAGTTCGTATCAGTTTCATAAAAAAAAAACAATATTAAGTACTGTCTCAAGTATAAATATGCAAGTCAATATTATCCATTTGAAAGAATTTTTTATGCACGGTAATGTATTCATAACATTCACTCACGTGTTGAATAAACATCAACCAAAACGAGTCATTTAAAATTCTTTTCCTCCTAATCGAAGTAATATTATTTTGAATTGATTTCTCCCCATTCTTCTTACTGGTAATCAGTGGGAAAAATTATAGCCTATATACAAGTTATTGACATAAAATAGAGACAGTGAACGGTTATTGGTACTCGGCAGTTTGGCACTCTCGACTCGTCGCGTCTCAATTTCCACGCTTCGCCAGTTACCTCACTACACTTACGTGGATTTTCGATATTCCACTCAAACGAGTTCACGTACAAATAAAATGTTCTTCTCTACAATCTGTTATAGTATTTTGGTATGATAATAAATTAAAATGTTTCATTCAAAATTTCACTATTCTTCTAAATATTATTCCAAAAATAAAAAGTTTTTTACAATAATAATTTGCACTGGGTCATTTGAATTAAAACAAAAATGGTATAAAACATCATTTAAAATAATAAAAAAAGAAAATACAGTAACGTAAATGTTTTTTCGTTGATAATAATTTTTTAGCCGAGCAAACCAAATAAATATTTTGGATGTATTTTTTTGTCTGAACATGACAGATTTAAAATATAGTTTGTTTAATTATCTTTTATATGTATTGATACAAAGTAGATTTTAAATTTTTGACTTAAGAATAAACTAAACTCGCGACTATCTAATTTTCATACATGACATCCATATTATATAACTCCTCGAGTGTATAATCTTTAAATCGAATATAATCAATACAACAAGAATAAGTTACAATTCAATTGCTCGTCACTATTTCAATTATTTTAATATCATTCTTAAAAATTGACAACTATATTATAATAGTTGTATCAAAGGCATCATAAAAAATGAGCTGATTATACATTAATTGAAATAACTGTAAAATAATTTGTTTAGATTATTCAAAGAAAATCGTTCTTAAATTAAAAATCTGACAGTTGGAATTACTGGAATAAATTAAGTAAGCTATTGTTTCGCAAAACACTCACGTACCGAAGAACAATATTCAATAAGAAAACGGAAAATCGTTGCGATATGTCACTGAACCTGAACGTTTTATGTCTGATTCGGAGCAAGTGGCTCTCTGCTTCCATATAAAATTTATTACTGTGTGATTGGAATTTTTGATTTACTGCCTTCATTGGCTATAGAAAATATTTTCATTTTTCTATAACTTTACGTGTTTTATGACTTGAATCACATGTTACATCTTTAATCTCATGTGTTAAATTTAAACCCGTAAATCGTTTAATATTGCGGAATATTTAATCACGGAAGAAAGCAACATTTCCTGTTTTGTGAAGATATTTTATTTAGGTATTTTATAAGAACAATAAAACCAACGTGGAACTGGTAATTGGCAATCATTTTAGCTATCATAAAAATCAAAAAAAAAATACTCACTCCATTTTACGAAATTGTTTACCACCTTAGAATACTGGAATTAGCTTAGTCATACTTTGGGGTATGTTTATCGACTAATTTATTCATATATTTCATTAAACTGATATTTAAAATATCAAACTCTAATCTGGAACATTTTGTAATTTCATGTAAGTACTTGATATTTATTTATATTTTTAAAAACTCTGAAGATATTTCTATTTCCAAAATCTGCCATGCATTGCAGTAGATGGATATCTCTTATTTAATTCACTTTATTAATCCTCTTAGATTAATTGAAATAAGACCACGCATTTTTGATGTAAAATAATTCAAAAACTATATCAAGTGAAGAACATTATTCACTTATACATATCTCTAAAATATGTCTATACCATTTAATATTTGTGTTATTTTTATGCTCATGTATTTAAATGAAAAAGTATAACTTCCTTTTATGGACTTAGCATGTGGTCTCATAAGACACTGCGTAGCTTCGTCGTAGAGATGGCGTAGGCCGTAGAGGAAGCGCAATCTGTTGGTAAATACAGCCAGCCTACTGGATATAATAACTCCGCTGTTTTCCATGGACATTCGACTACAAAACTTTTACAGGTTAGTTTCGTAAGGTTGAACGAAACATTTGTAATATTTGAAGTTAATAACAAACCAATATTCAATTAATAGAAATTGGGTATAACGATTTTATTGAAGATATCTTTACAGTTAGCAGCTTTGTGTTATTATCTTAATTAAATTATCAACGGTTTTTAATGCAATTTTAATCTAAAAATTATTTCTAGAGAACTTGATGAGAAAAAAATTGAGTTATCTCGTGATTACATTCAAAAGTTTGTTCATTAAGAGCTTTTTAGTATTAGTCAAATATTATTGATTTTTAAGGATCTAACATGTAGAATTTTGAACGAAAATTTAATTCTGAATTTCTTAATTATATTTTAAATCTTAATAAAACATAAACTGATTATTTGTTGTTTAAAGCTGAATCAAAAATCTCATTATTAAAATAATTAAGATTATAATAGTAAACTAATTACACGCTTTCAATTTTCATCTCTTTCTACATACTTTTCTAATGTAACTCATTGTCTTGTTTTTACAATTAATATCTAGATCTTAAAACTATGAGATTAGTGAATTAATTAATTTATGAAAGTTACCTTAAATTCTTTTAGTTTCAATATTTCCGGTTTATAAAATTATTAACCCTAAAACGTTCCATTTAAAAACCCAGTCAGTCCATTGATGATAAATATGATTTTACTCACCCTTTGAAAAGCTTTCTAAATAAAACATTGAGTACATACTGCGACAGGGCGAAGGGCCGAGTAAAGCTATAAAACCGGGCAGCCAAACAAACAAACGTTACAGGGACAAGATAAGGCGAGCTACTGCCATAAATCAGTTGATATGTCGATATACCGCGGGGGCATCGATACCCTAACTACAACACTGTCCTTTTACTACTTTAGATACATGAAGACGTTTTACCAGATTATTTAAAGACGTATTACATTTAAGATAGGTATATGTATATTTTTACTCTTGTTTACTAAATCAAATTATCCTTATCGCCGTATTTATTGTCGAGTACGTCTAATTCAAAGCTAGACCCTGTCTATTAAAGCCATCAAATTAAATGATTCATTTTAAATAATATCTTAACAGTTTAATTTTACACATTACTAATGTAAAATACGAAAAGAGATTCTTGCCTCTTACAACTAGTTAAATATTTAATGTACATTTTGTGATTGAAAATTTGTCATTATAGCCAATAATACCCTAGATATGTGTAATTACTAAAGTTCAACACAAGGAGATCAATCTTATTCAAAAATTCACAAATATTAATTTGGAAAAATGAAATAAGAAACGTATTTGATCTCACAACACAGAAAATGGTCACAGGTACCCCTGATCACTAAGCATAGATGGACCACAGAGGCACAAGCGTTATATCTACAATAAATGGTTTAAAAGACATTTTCCATAAAAAAAATAATGTTTCCACATAAGCGGTAAAAACTCTGATGGATGTTAAATTAAAGAGCTGCTGATGATAAGAAATGCATTTTGAAGAATTAAACTAAACCATGTCACCTGACGAAGACTTGTGTACTGAGCTTCGAAAATAGATATCTTCGTAAGATTTTGGAGGTGAGATGATTTGGTCTCATGAGGAACTTGGATATTGTAGAACAGACCAGGCAGTGCTATATGACGTCACTGGTCTTGGATAAATGTTGGAAATGTCTTTGTTACGTGGTGAGGATACTATCGGAGAGCCTCAACCTTTTTTGCCTATTCGTCAGACCTTTGGGATTCTATCATTCTAGACGACCGTTAGGTACTATCCATATGATGTAGTCGGCGGAACTGAAGAATGCTGGCATTTCATGAAAGGACGCAAAGCGGTTGGCGGGTGACAGGGTTTCTTAGAGGAGCCAAGTAGTGACCATATTCTTTATATATGTGTGAATATCGTCCAAGGAGAAGAAGTTTTCATTGCAATCAATAATTATTAATATAATTCGTTTTCACAAGAACATTTCCTTACAATATGCATACCAACAAATTCAATATTTTTCTGGTCATTTAAAATAAAAAACTTGCTTCTTTAATTTAAATTCGATTTTTATCTCTTCGTGAAATCCACCATTTGTTTCATTCTGACTATTTGTTATTTTATTTGTTACGTTATCCCCCTGACATGCGAAAAAAACGTCACGTAGAAAGATTCCGTAACAAGTAAGTAAGTTTGTCTGTTGGAAATCTAAGCAATAATGTAACTGCCTTCCCTATCGCTTCGATAGCAGACAACTGGGGCACTTTATCAATCTGCCACATAAATCTCTATCAATCGCATTAAAGGAATCATGTCCTGTTTGTTTGGCGACCTCGGTGATTTGAATAACTTTTATAACTTTTACTGGACTGTTCGACATAAATGGCATAAACGGATGTAAAAAAATACGTCTTTCTCATAGCATTCCTTACTCATATTATTAAATATAACTAATGAATGTTATTTTTTATAACAATATGCTTCAAATATTTTTGTATATAACAAAAATAATCTGTTATTGAGTTTATTATAGCATTAATTTTACAGCAGTGATTATGAATTAGACATTTTATTCACATATTTCATTTTCAATTTTATCGTATTCGTTATTTTTTTTAATTTTAATTTAATTTATTTTATATGTATAATTACAAAAAATACAAACTTTAGGTTTAGAGTATTTCTCTTGGAGGCTAAATTTTGATTTCTCTTATATATATCTAATCACAAATACACGATTGATGTCTGCGGCATCTACATGCTAAAAAGTGGTTCAAAATGTGTGGCTGTTCTACTAAATGTGTTTCACTTCTTTAAGAAGCACTTTCAGACTAACTATATCGCAATGTTATTTAGATATAGTTAGTCTGAAGATGTTTCTTGAAGAAGTGAAACACGTGATACATTTAGTAGCACAGCCAGTGTGATAACTTAGTTATCAATTTTAATTTGATATATAAAATGAGTTTTTATAAAGTTACCGCCAAACTCTTCAAAAAAATGGTTAAATGTAAATCTATAAAAATGTTTTTGCTGGGGTATATGAATTTAGAAACTTCAAATAACGAATTAATGCAATCGAAACATAGTTTTTACTTCATATTCACTCGTTTATTTTAAACGATTTCATTTGCATGCAGAAGTATAACTAAAAACGGATGTGTAGTAACACATTACATCTTTGTTAATCATCTATCGTTCAAATGAATAAGTTAAACAATAGTTATCATATAGTTTAATGATTTGGTATTGCAAATTTTATCGTACATTTACAATTATTTAGTTGTCACTTGTCACTTATTTTTATTTTTTCTAAATAAACGCAACTAAAGACTCCTAGAAATCTCCCTAACGCAATGCGCGACCCTAGTAAGTGCGCATCACTATTATGAGATTGAGATAGGCCTCTGGTATAAAGTGGTCATATTCTAGCCCCGGTCATTCCCAGAGCTGCATTATCTGCTGCAAATAAACTGCTACATGCAAATAAATCTCAGCGGGTCCGGGCGGCAATGATGTGTGGAAAATGGTCCCTGGATATCGACTCCCAGTGCTTTTTTTAAGAGAGAGCTTCAAATATTTATGTAGAAAATTAATTCCATTTTTTCATGTATATATTTTTTTACTATAATGCGACCGTAATTTAATTTTAATATGAATTGAATAAAGCGTTAAAGAAAAAATATCTATATCATTGAAATATAGTTGGTTTATCGTCAATTATAAGAAGAAAATAAATAGCAAAGTATTATTAGACTGATTAAATATTGTTGATTGTTATTTTGGCATCACTCCACAATTGATTTTGACAGATTTTGGGTTTACCTATATTAATTAGAAGATAATTTAGAAAATAATATAATATTTTTCGATTATCTAGCAGCTAATTTTATTTACCATTGTTATATGTAGTATGTATTTTCTATGAAGTGTATATTATTCAATTGCGAAAAAAACAGCTCAGTAAAAGTCACTTAAATTAGGTTAAAAGTATCAATAGAACCGGTGTCGCTCAGAAAGTAAAAATTTTCAAATCATGACTGACAATTGATTTTTATAATATCGTCGCTGTTCTGGAAGAAAGCATTACATCGAAAAAATGACATGTATATTGAGTTACTTATATCAAAATGTTCATTATGTCAATCTCTACCGTATGAAATCACACTTGTTTTTATAAATAATACTTTTACTGATATATTGTTTTGTACGAACATAACAAATGAAAAAAGTCCAATAATTAAAAATGTATGCATTTTTCAGATAGTGTCTTCTTCCATAACAACGATGAGATTATACAATTGTGTAATAAGTGCTTATTTTTTAATATAATAAAAAACGAAAAGTATTAGTTTATGTAGGTACATTATATAATATGTTTTAGTAAGCTTTGAACTTAAATATATCGATAAAACTTGTATACGCAGTTTATTAAGATGTTTTTATTTTAGTTTTGTAAACATATGTTTTATGTATATGATAACATTTAAATCATATAAATTAAAAATATGAATATCATAAATACATTTTTACACGAATAAAGGCACTGCATCGGTAATACAAACTTATCGATGGCTACCATCGTCATTTGAATACTGTAAAAAAACAAAATAAATCCTGCATAGTGCATATAAACGATTATACTCTTTACTGCAACCATTACAGTGGCTGAAATCAGTCGAAGCCGTAACATCCACATAGGACCCGCTGGTTTTCCCGGATGCGATTTGCATGTGATACATGGCATTACATCTCATCAGCTGCCCCATGGCCTTCCGGATGATAAACATATCAGCGGGCGGGCATCTGATGCCGCCTAATCATAACTGTTTCTGTCTGGATGGGCATTACTGGGCATGACTGCCAGCCGGAGCGAGACTAGGGCGGCAAGCCCACCCCGCTTTTCTATTTGCGTTTTTTATTCTTAGCAATTGGTCAGCGCTGCTGAGGACAAGCGATCTTTTTGCAATTTTTTTCTCTAGATGCTTTTTACTATCCAGATTCACTTATTTTAAAATGGAGTCATCAAATTAATCTTCGTAAATTTAACTTCAGGTTTTTATTGTCTTAAAATTAAGAATTTTTAAATCTGAAAACTAATAATACGCTTCTAATTTTTAATTAAATTTTTTAAGAAAAGTTTTTGCTCCAAATCAAGTGCAAATGGACTCATTTAAGAGGACTGGCTGTATGTTAGTCACTTAACTTTTCTGTTTGGCGAGATTACGAACTTACGGGAATAAGAAGAATTAGAAAAGACTAGACGGTACGCCTCATTAATTAACTCGCCAGTTCCATATAAACCATTTTATGAAAGTTTCATTTTGAGGATTTGACCACTTGATGGCAAAACCGAGTGGAGTGTCCATTATGACTTCAAATCATATAATTCTATGAGTAATGATCTCTAAACCAAACTTTTCTAGAGTTATGAAATAGTAAAAAGCATTTTTTTTAAATACTCTCGATGCTGGGTCAAGAAAATTTCGTTTTTCAGAAAATTTCATCAAAACTTAAATTTATAGTCTAGAATGGATTAACAATAAATAAAAATATGACATTTTTCCATAAATCAAATTTATTCATAATAATCAATATATAATTATTATTATAATTTAAACAAATAATCTATACATTTCTTCAGTATATAGTTACATAGACCAAGTACTGTTTCATCCCTATTTTGAATAAATTAAACAATCTCCGCCTGGACATAATTTTCTTATTCAAGAGGGTTTCAATGCACACCACAAATGGCGTCAGAATTTACGGGAGATTTAAGGGAATGCAACTGGGGCCGCAACGCCTGCATCCAATGACGTTTACTTAAATAACTCAATGGCTATTTATATTGCCCATTTTATTTTTTAGGAAGCGACCGAGCATCGATGTCAAATTCAACATGGGATAGAAGCTTAGATTAAACTGTTATTATTATTATTGCCGATCGAAATCAGTAGAGCCTACAAAACATTGCAATTACATTTGACAAATATTATATAATTTGCATAATAATTACTGTGCAACATAGATAGCATAGAAGACATGACGTCACAGTAGACGATATTGAGGTGCACTGAGGTGCAAAATGAAGTACAAGCTGAGATAGCTATCAACTACCCAATAAAATTTTGTGGAACTGAATATTTTGTTATGTTATTCTATTATAATGGAGTGCTACCAAGTACATTCCAATTCAATCAATTAATTGTATTGATTCACTCTTTGGTCACTCATTTTCTATAAATAATTCGATTTCGTTACTCTGTGAAAAATATTTTTTGTGCTATCAATGTCGATGGGTGACAAATCTTTGGAAAATTTTAAAAGCATATTCAGATCAAATGTTTCACGAACAGGAGCTATTTTTTGGGCTTTAATCCTAATATTTGGATCACATGAACTTGGTTTCCAAATAATACGTTTTTTTAGAGTGCCGAAACGCTCCTCATAGCTTACATACAAATGTTTGGATTAAATAGTCTATTATTACTACAAATTTATATTTTTAAAACAAGCAGCGGCTTCCTCTTTGTAAGGCTCTAATCATCGTTATTTTTTTATGTTATTATTTACATTACGTTATCATAAAACTCAGTAAAATAATATTTTCCTAGAATAGCTGATAGCACTATAGATATATTTCTTAGGCATTATGTATTCATGTACATATATATATATATTTTACTTTACATACAGTAAGTATCATGTGTTATCAAAAAAATCTTAATGTTTTAAAAATGGTGCGAAATGTGTGCCACTTTATTCACACTTTAGTTGGGCAGAGAGAAAATTAAGTCGCGGATGTGTATTGCGTGTTTCGTTGAGAGGCAATTCAAAAAGCAATAAAATAAAAGAGATTCTACGAGTAGCAGTAAATATAGTATACACATAAGTGTGGATATATCTGAGCAACAAACGAGGAATATAGAATGAGACGCCCACTTGGAAAATAGTCCTTGCTAGAGGTTCTCAAAGTTACAACGTCGATTTATAAAAAAAGGACACTGTCTCAACCAAGTAAATTGGTAAGGCAATACCTTTAGAAAGTATAATAAATACGGTTTGAAGTCATCGTTGGTAAATTCGTAGAAATTCTACTGTACCTATTTTTTTATATTAATCTATTCAATTGACTTGGAACTCAAATTGTACGAAGCTATCAAATTATGTTCCACAATCCCAGCTAACCACAAAAAGTTAAAATAAAAGCTAAATTTGAACTTGAAAATTGAACGGCAGTTTATAGTCCAGTATGACAATGGACTGTTAACTCATGAATCTAATATTTCGAAGCAAAAAAAGGTTAATATAGGTATAACATGTTCTAGTTTATATATTCAAGAAAAATAAAAAACATATATCAATCAGTTACCAACCAAATTGCCGTTTGTTGAAAATGATTATTTCATAATGAAGGGAACTGTAAGTTATTCAGCTTTTAAAATATTATATATTACTCGTACTACAGTCAATCTGGGTAACTTTGGCCCAGTTCTGAGGGTTTTTTTAATTTTTATGGTTCGCCATTGCATTTATGTGTGGTATTGTTCTACATAAAAATAAACTTATTTATAAAGATGAAATGTAATTAGAAAAGACAGATTTATTCCTATAATTGATATATAAATATAGATAAAACAAGGTGGGCAAAATTTTCATCTAAATCGGGTAACTTGGGCCCACGATACAAACAATCACTGTAATTACTGTAAATCCAATGATTTTAAAGTCTTGGCTACTTCTCTTTATGCTTTCCTATATTCTGTACATAATTGAGATGAGAAAAAATATACAACACTTGGTTTATAGATTATTAATACAAATTGAAACTATGCCTAATCCAATTTATTTCAAGAAAAGTTTTAAATTGTGTTTTATCATTCCATGCTGACAAATTCATCAATAAAACAAATTACGTCACATATTAATTCATGTTTTTACCACCAGGGGCTACCCAATACCTTTTCTTACCAAAAAAATATTCATATGGCATTAGTATTATCATGGAATTATAACAGCACCTTTTTCCATGTAGTGAGCCAATTTTAGACCGATGGGAAAACTTACCGAAATTGATGGGCACACTATTCCGTCGCCGTCAAATAGTAAAAATTATTATTTATCAATAAAATTTCTCCGGATGGAATAAAGATCAATTTAATAATGGAGTTTTCGGATAATATGACTACAGCTATAAGTTGACTTCCCATATAAATGACATTTAATTTTGTTTTTTTTTTAAACATAACATATTATAATAAATTCAAACATTTTTTTACAAAAAAAGTACACTGTTTGCTTTAATTGACGTTTATACTAACTGTCATGGCATTCAACTTAGAATAATAAAATAGATGCCATTTATACATAAAATATTACCACAATTTTTTCGTAGATTGGGGATATGTGGTGTGGCCTACTATTGTCCGCCAGAGATTGCAGAGTTTCCTACGATGGGCATAGGCAGGAGGCCGCCTCCGGATGATCCTGACTCCAAAGTCACTGCCTGTTATTTACTTAGGAGCGTTCACACCCCCGCTCCACGGGGACAAGGCAGACGTGTTTGATATTTATTTTATTGTCAAGATTTTGTCCCCATGCTGTTCGGTGGAATGAAATGGGATTTGTTTTACTATCTCGCGCGATAAATTTTTGAACTACTACTTACATACTATCATTCCGGAGCTTCTTTAAAAAGAATTTATTGTATGGTTGTGTGTTTGGTTTTCTTTATCACGCGATTTATTCAACCTTTTATGCTGCCATCATTTTTGTATTCCCCATATATAATATTTTCAGTTGCACACTATTTCATTATATTATAAGCTTAGCTGTGTATATATTAAATAACCCAATTTATAAAACATTTAAAGGTAATCTATTTCTAAGCCAAAAACAATCAAACGTATCTAAAGATGAAATTTAATTAGAATAGATAGATTTATTGCTACAATTGATATATAAATATAGATAAAACAAGGTGGGCAAAATTTTCATACAATTTGGGTAACTTGGGCTCACGATACAAATAATCACTTTAATTAATGTAAATCTAATTTCTAAAACTCTTATAGGTAATCTTTTTCTTTGCTAAAAACAATCAAACATATTTTCTAAACATAAGTTTATGTATACTTATAAACATCGGGTAGTTTTATAGACAATCTTATTGTTCTTCCTATTTCTAATCATTTGAGAATCACTCGTTTAAAATAAATAAAGTGTTTTTAATGAAATGGAAAATTAAAATGTATTCTTTTTAAAATATTAATAATTAAACAAACGCTTATAAGCACAGATTATTCTGGAAAATGTAATGTTTTCCATTAGATTTTACAGAATAATCTGTAATAATCAAAGACTTAGAGGGCTAGAAAAAAAATTGTCTAAGGGTGAGATTATGTGGCGTAGTTGTAACTGGTTGCTGCGGAGTGAATTAGTATTTTGCCTCATTGAATGATTAAAAAACAGTTTCACTTTTTCAGACCAATTAATGCTATATTATAATATTTTCAAGTGTTTTAACGATATAGTAATTAATATTTTTAATTTAATCATAATCTTTTTGAAACCTTCATTGCTCAACAATAAAATCGCATTATTCTGTTTACGGTTTTTAGTAAATCCTTTTTTAGATTGAATGAATTTTATTTGCAATCAATAGAGTATGACAATCATGTCAATGAATAAAAACCTTATACACCAATCGTCGAGACAAAATGACATTTACACGATTCCCCCATCGAGCTACTTGGGCATATATCTGCCATCATAGTATTGAGACCTCAGTCGGCGCATTCCTTAGAGAAAAAAGGTTCCTTGCCTATTTGTCGGCGGTGGTCATTAAGGTCCCTCGTGTCGTCGCGACGCTCCTCTGGGCCTCGTCACTGCGATTACCTTCAACGCCTCTTATAAAGAACTCAGGGGCTTACACAAATTTATTTTTAATATGGTATAAACACAAATTTACTTTTAAATTGCAATACATAATACACTTACAAAGTAAAAAATATCATACAGTACATTGTTTGCTTTTTAAAACTATAAATATAATAAATATATAAATGGGGCTTGATCGAGTGGCTAGATTTTTCAAGACACATAAAATTGATACGCTGCCAATTCAGTACAAACCTATGAAGAAAAATAATATTTTTTCGATGGAATCGACGGTGTCTTTGTGGTAATTTATTTTTGTAACATGAAATTAAGGTTTATAAAATTGTTATTCCACTGGCTGTGTTACTAAGTGTGACTTGATTATATCTTACCCTCTCCTCACGTCTAGTAGAAGGGAATAAACCCACCCCATCCTTAATTTTTAAGTTAAGGATAAGAATCTTTGTTCACCTTAGAAATAAATACCCTTGCAAAATAGTTAGTCCGAAGTTAAAAGTATCGTCTTTTAAAGAAGCGAAATACGTAATACATTTAGTATCACAGCCAGTGATAATAATAACAACATTCAAATTAATTCGGGATATCAATTAATCCAAATATTGATATCTAGATACATACATGTTGCCCAACTAATTATTTCCCAGTTAAAGTAATAAAATTTATTGAAATGTGATTTTTTCGACTTTTGGAGTAAATAGAAAAAGAAAAAATATCAATCAAACTCGTACTTTGTATATTCAAAATTGATTCTTTTAAAATATTATTCCAATATGTTAAATCATTGTAAGTATTAGTAAAAGAATTTATTCACAAATAGATATGCATCCGTTTTTAGTAAAGTTGTACAGTAATCGTTTGTAGTTGATGCAACCCTATTGTCGCCCCCTCGTACCTTCATCCCCCTGTTGCCAATAGTGGCCACTGGCCTCAGGCTGAGTGTAATCCAATCATTGGAAACGAGTGACCAGCAAGCCTAACATACTAGATCTGGAAGCATTTACGATTTTCATGGAAATTGCAGCCATTGTGTAATGCAACCGCAATTCCTCCATGATAATTCCAAATTGTAACCGCATTACTACTGTTAAAGTAGCAAATGTAAGCTTTTCAATAACATACTTAATGATGTTCCTCAGTTTTAAAATGAATGTTTATTCAAAATAATTTTACATTAAAACCATATATTTCTTTTATACTGTAGTTATCCATCCATAATAAAATATATTTTTTCTTTCATGTCCGCTCCCAATGTGGAGCATATGGTCTCCTAATGGAGGTATCTTGACAGAATTTTTTCTACGAGAACTGCTTGTCACTCAGTTGCTCAACCTCTCTTTTTTTTTTTTTTTTTTTTTTTCGGGAATTGAACCCGAGACATCCGTAACCGTAGCCAGCGACGAAACCAACTGCGCCACGGACGCCGACGAATAATAAAATATACGTACTTCTAAAAAAAACACAAATAGTATATAATTTGATAAGAATCTCTTCTAATGCCTCCGATTTCATTCATCTGTAATTTTATGAAAGAATTTTAAATGTGCCGAAAAAATTCATTTCATTTGTATTTCTCAATACACAAACATCCCTTAATTTTTCAAAAAATATTCTAAAATATAATTTCCTTGGATTTTATTGTGGAACACATTAGAGTTACGCATTATTAGAAAATTCTAAGTAACTCCATTTTTTTAACTGATATCGTAAAATAATGTGCATCCTTAAAAGATTTTTCAAATGTTCCAATATTGATCGGATTTATTAATTCGTATATACTCACATATTCGAAATATCATATTTCTTTTTTTAGTTTCACAGCCTGTGAAGTAAAAAGCTATCTATTATATTATGTTATCCCTTATTTCAAAGAGCAGATAATTCAAACATAATATTAAATTAAATTCAAAAAATTTTATTAAAAAATTAGCACTCAGTTTTATTTAACAACATTCATTTTGAAGTTCACGATCGTATAATAAATTCTTCCAACTTTTACCTGAATAAGGCTGCATATTATAATAGTTGTAGGAGTAAGTGTTTATTCACATCCGGAAACACTTCTCACCCTACTCTCAAAGCAACTTAAGGGTTAATTAATTGCCATTGCATAAGCCACTTAGTTCGCGTATCACAACAAAGCAAGAAAGTAACATCTTCCTACGTAGAGGGTCTTAACGAAAAGTATTTAGTACCAAGAAAATGAACCTTAGGTCCCTATTCATAGATAAGTCTTTAGTGTGGTGTAGTTATTGACTATCGGTTTTGCAATACAAATTTAAAACAGTTGACTGTAATGCTAATTTGAAACAAGAGCTTAATGCCATCTTATGAGATTTCATATAAATATTATAATAGTTATGATTTATTTACATTATAAAACGAAAACCTATGAATGGCCGATAACAGAAAATTGTCTTAAATAGATATACATATCTCCCTTGATCTTTAAGACCTCTCGAAACATTGCGGTACAATTCTTAGTTTTATTTTCATAATGGTTTATATTGCTTTCAACAGTTCTTTCCATTTACCATCTATCATTGCAGTACAGTCGCTTTTTCATTGATCCAGGCATTTTTAAAACGAAGCGTAGAGGAAACGATTAGTTAAATTAGACCATTCTCACCTCATAATGCTATTTTTATCCCCTCCGGAGAGAGAAGTTGTATGACTGATTTACAGCCAGTTTTCATTAAATAAACTCATGTTGATTTTAAAAAATCAGATATCTGTGATTAAAAAATGAAACAAAATAAAATATATGACAGTAATAGAACAATTTCAAAAATCGAATCCCTATTTTGTATGATTGCCGATGGAAGAATCTTGGCGCGAAGGAAAACGACGGTGGGGGATCCCGCGCCTCCGCTCAATTAGCCACGAGAAGAATGGTCCCCCGCGGCCCACGGCAAGAAAGGGGGCCAAGCGCCGACCTAGGGGAAGTCCGGCCCTTTGGCCCGCCGACATAAAGGGCCAAAAAGGGATCACTGATTCACTGAATCCCATCCGTATCAACTGAATCGGTGACCGCTGGTTTGATACATCGACTTGCCGGTTATATTTTACGGCCTTCCATTTAGACACACGGCAATGTGGTAAAGTGGCAATATTTCTAAGAAAATTCCCAATAAAAATACTGTATTTTGAAATTAAAACACAGTTTGTTTGTACTAGTTCCACATGTTTATAATGATCAGGACCGGTTTTTCTTATCACGCAAATTATCAACTGATAAATACTCGTGATGAGCGAAACCGGTTCCGATCATTATAAACATGAGAAAGTATTACAGACAAATTGTGCTTCATTTTTAAAATTTAAACCTTTCCACCAAGAGTTAACAGTTAACACCTTAAAAGTAAAAACTACTGTACCGAAAATATTTTACTGCCACAATTATTGTATCTACATTTTAGGTGAATGTCAAAAAAAGACCAAAATACGTTTTTTTCCCTCGACTATATTTTATATTTTATGAGCCAATATTAATTGTTTCCAACTGATTTTTTGTAACTGCTAATTATGAACACATTGAGTGCAAACGAAACCTTTCTCTGATAGTAGATCCATAGATCAAAAACACATTTAATAGATCAATATAAGAAAGAGAGAAAAGTTTGAATTTTTTCAATCGCAAGGCAAAATTGTATAGAATTTTCATTTATTCGCTAATAAAATGCCATAACTATGCGCAAGAGGGCACTATTACATCATTTTCATTTACGCTTATTATATTTATTATATAGTTATATGATTGAAATATCATATAAAAAATAATTGGGCATGTGAGGGCACCATCGACAAATTTCATTGTTTATTCATTGCATTTCAAAGATAACCTTTTTAAAATGGTATCTACAATTTAAACACTGAAATCATCAAATAAATTTGCAGCAAATTTTTTATCAGATTTAATTATTATTTTGGAAAGACTGGTGATAATCACCAGTTATGGGCCTCTTAAAAAGAACGTTTGTCTCATTAGAGTACAATTTCCATAATACCTTAACGAAAACAATGTTATTATAATTTATTAAACGGTTTCAAAATGAATCGTTAAATATATATTACAATAGTAATCGATTGACTTTGAACGGGTTAAGTAAACTATTCCAATTTACTTTAGTCAATGATATTATTTAAACGTGGAATAAATATGAACAACATTACTATTGTGCGTTGAATAGTAATAAATAAAATGGCGTCAAAACGGATATTTGATAAACCTGAATTAGAAATAACAATTTAATATCAATGCAGTATTGTCAAGCTTTAGTAATCTTAAACCGTACAATGCTAAGTAATTTAGAAATTTCTTTCATGCTATATTATGTTCCTTATAGTTAATTAAAGTCGTAAATATAAAATTATTTTAGTGTGTTTTTGCCAGTTTAATTAATAAATCATTATTTCCATCAAAATCGTAGATTTCAAATTCGAACTTAATTAAAACTGCATCTTCGCTTTATCAATAAACGATTTAAAAACATGAACTCTATTACGCACAGGCTATTTTCCACGTAACATTACTCCCTTATTTTCCCTCATTCTTTCTAAGGAACCCGCACTGGTACGGCGTTCAGTAAATAGGTGGGTAGATAACAATCTATTTGGATTGGGTCTATATTTCATTTTTTTCCTTTTGTGCGAATGTAGTCACCTACTCTGCTAACTACGAAGCACACATCTAAATCATATAAAAGAATGGGAAAAGGAAATACGGGTCGCTTAGGTCTCGGTCGCACTATTTACTGAGGAGTAAGGTGAGATTTCATAATACAATAGAAACATCATATTTTTAAAGCGTGAAGAAATCAGGATGGATTTGATACGATTTTATTGCTTTTAAGATCTTATGAAAATGTATCTAATAAATTCAATATTTTTTACTGCTAATCCTTAGTCGAAAAATATACGTAATATGCACCTCCCATTTTTTATTGTAGCAAGAAAGTGGGCTTCTTTCCGCTTTTATCTTCAATATTTAGTGATAGTATATAAAAAATTGAATAAAACTGAAAATTATGTTATGGTATTGTATACTATTGACAAGCTTTTACTGTCAAATGTAAAAGACTAATTGCTTAATCTTGACTTTTAATACATAAGTGGTTTGTTAAAATTATGAACATTCAATCTGAGTTTTTCTTTTTTATAAATTGTTTATACTTAATTTGATTGTGGTGAAATATAAATGCAATAAAAAAATGTATTATTGTTAATATACCGCATGGTGAATAAAAATGTCTGTTTTATTTTGTCATCTTTGTTGAGTAACTTTTTCGTGACTTGCCACATTCGTTTTCTGTTGTACAAAAATGCTGCTATGGTAATAAGTTTCACAATTTTAATTGTAACGCAACATAATTCAACAATCTCTCAACACCTTCTCTTCAATGAAACTTTTAATAATATATGACTCAAAAATATTTCAATTCTAAAATTTAATAATAAAATGGTAGTCAAAAAAGGTTGAAGTGAAAAAGCTGTTTAACGAATTGAACGGCTCTTATTAGTTTGTTATATCGAAGTTTTACTGAATTTAATATATTCAGAAAATATTTTTATCAATTTTTTCGACATTTTTATTATCACTCAATAGATTCAAGTCTCCAGCTGCTTTTTATTGGTCAGGCAGTGTTTTTCCTGCATCGTTATTCCGGTCTCGCTCAGCTAACAGCGTTCCGATCCGGTAACTAGCGTGTCCGGCGCTCGCTGATGTCATTATCGCGGACACCGACAGAATGCGCTACCGCCCCCACAGCAGTACCGCAAAATAGGGCTCACAGTTTGTAGTCCACCCCTATGTGCCATCACTGGCAAAGATTCGAATCCACAGGAGTGGTGTTGGCCAGCCTGATTGGAAAACGCGCCAAATATGACACTCGATTGTGCTGTTGTCAATTTTTAATGATGACAGTTTTTCCCATCATTCGCGAAATACACCTTTTAAATTACTAATGTCATAGAAAAGGGTGGAATTCTTTTATATTTATTTATGAACTATAATTGAAGTTACATTATTGAAAGATTTTTTTGTATTTAACAATTAATTTGTTGTTACAATTAATAAAAATATTTTTTTTATGGTGCATCATATATGGTGCATCTTAACATTTATGTTGTTATTTTTTTCACAAAAAATGAAAGTAACTTATAAGCTTAACCTCGTTATCGCTTTAGTCTCTAGAAAGTTGCTACCAATCGTATAGGTGATACATGACATGGAATAAGCACATCACAGACAGCCATGCATTTTTACAAATTTATTACAAAATCAACAGGGTTCGAACCTTTAATCACACGTTCGAGTAGAACATAGCCAAACAGCATTGAACGCCTTGGCTATAATGTAAGAAAACTATTCGACATACGAAAAATAGTTGTCTAATAGCTGCAAATATACATAAACGGCTTTGTTTATATAATTCGACGTAGGATAACCGTCTAAATGTTCAAAAATTCTTTTTTTCAACACGCCAAACATTTTTTTATCTCAATACTACAATATAAAAAAGATATCACTATTTTCAGGTTGAAAATGAAGCCTGTTAGGTTCGGAAAAGAAAAGATCTCGGCTCTTTAGTTTTTCTCTTGCATTTAAAGGGGTCGGCCCGAGCTCGTTTGACTGCAAATGGGCCACTTAACCACGGATTTCTGACGTACCCAACTATTCATCAGCGACAGTCAATTCATTTTTTAAGAATTATCTATATTAGAAAGCTTACGTATAGTTTTTATTTAATCATTAACTCAACACCGACTTTTTAATTAGAAAATATTTACGTCCATTAGAATCTAATGAAAAATGGATAGAATATGTTAGTTTCCTCTAAAAAAAGGTTAGAGTGATGTTTCTGATCCAAAAAAATATTTCTATTTCTGGACATAGTAAATATTCATCATATTACAATACGAATTGTGACAAATTCAAATAACTTATCTACTTGCTGTAATACTAGAGATTTTTTGGGCTGAATTTTTAGCAATAAGTTAATAAAATAACAGATTATAGACGGGTTTATAAAGACCATACATAAAAGCAGTGATGAATCGATCTTGGGGAAGTTTTTTCTTCCAACCTGAGAGACTCTGTTTGCTTGGAGGGTCGCTGATATCCATCTTGAAGAAATCGGGAGGAAATAGAGACGAGGCAGTGTGTCGTGATTAAACGCTCAGGCATGGTAGCGGGCATTGCTGAAAAAAGATAAGTGATAAGTGACAGGAGGTTTTTTATGTTCAAGAAAATTATAAACAAAAGTGCTTATAATTTTCTTGAACCTAAAAATATTTACGTTATCGATATATTTTTCACTGCTAGATTAATGAAGGGTTTAAGTGTACTATATATTAAATACTATATAAATATATGTGTATTTCTGCTTAATAGAAAAAAATGTGGAAAGCAATAATGTCATTATTCTTAATATTTTTAAACAAATTTTATTTCATGTCGGTCCTGTAGCTGAGTGGGAAACGCTCTTGTGCGTTCGTTTTATTCGGTTGCGGTATTCACGGGCTTATAGCGCCGGAATATTTCAATAGATTTATGGATTCTAAAACACGGGGCGTAACGAAAATGATTACGTCTAGTTCTTTCCTAGAGAGGTTGAGCAACTGAATAACAACTAGTTCTCGTACAAAAACCATTTAAATTATGGTCCGTTATGAGTCTGTAAAGTATGAAAAAAATTTAGTTAACCAGTTTTCAATATCTAATAAAAAATATTTAACATGAGTAATCCCCGCAGAACTAAAATATTTAATTAATTTGTATTTAGAGAGAAAAATATTTCGCATCCTCAGTTTGAAACATCTTCTCAATATTATGCGACTTTTTGGGTCGTCACTTGCTCGGCGTTGTATCGTGCTTGATTACATGTACCTACCAGTCAACCAGTCTATGCGAAAAATCTTGAAGGGTGAGAAGCAGTGACGATGCTAAAGAGAGGGGATATAATATGGAACAAAATTAAATCCAAATATAAGCCATTGTGTCACATTAAAAAAAATTCAATTGTTATATGCATTATTCAAAAAATTTATTAAAACAAAGTTAACGAAAATTTTTGGTAAATATTATGTGGTAAGACAGCAACATCAGAATCAAAACCTGCCGCACCCAGACTTGAACAGCTCGTAGCAAATTTATATAAAAAAATTGAATCTATTTTTCTGTTACAAGTTCATAATAAAGATAATATTCTAAATTACTCTATTGTAAAATTATTTTTTGTGAAGTTACAAGTTTTGCACTCTTGGCAAATGATATGTTATTATAATACATTCTGAAGGTTTGAATCAGCGATCTCTACATTTTTAAGTAAATTTTCGTTAAAAATAAAATTATGGATTGCCTAATGGAAGTGATTGTAGTAATTTATATACATTATCGTTTAGCATATTAGTAATTTTATTTAAAAAAATACAAATTATAGTACAGACCACTTTAGTTTGTCTCATTTTTCTTTGGTAAACATTAAACATTTATTATTACTCTATACTGTATATTATATAAAAATAAGCTTTTAAACCCTAATGGTGCGCACGCCTTTGTAGTAGAGAGTGGATTTTGCGTTAGATTTAGGGGTTAATCTTGGGATATGTACGTGGGAGTGTATGCTTTATCTTTTATGTGCTACTGTTTTAAGAGGTCACGATGAAATATCTATGAGAAATTTTATTTTAAAAATTAAATTATTGTTTATATTAATTCTATAAATATATTAAAATGAGCTGCAACTTTAAAGTGTCATAACAGTTTCAAAGTAACACTATCATTTCTAGTTAAAAATTGTAAATAAAGAAATTTCTAGAAAAATATAGAAGTATGATGATTTTTTTGAACTGCTCTGGAGATCATTTTTTAAATTAAATATTTGATTTATGTTGTCGCTTGTTACTATATATTATTTTAAAAGCATAAATACACAATTTTATCATAGATAAATGTCATTTTTTTGCTCTTTACACAACAAAGTATGAATTATATAGTATTCTTGTCATTCAAATTAATTCCATAAAATTAAAATAATAATTTACCATCCCTCTGTGAAATCCATTTTTATAAACTGCTTGTTTAAATTATGATTGTAGTCAAATTATACTGCCGTTAAATTTGTCCCCAGCGGAATGTTACTTAGATTTAAATAACTTTATCCCCTCGCGAATAAAAATTAAGTGTCCAACTGTCAATAGAAAGTACTTTCACTTTCCGAGGGATGAAAACCTCGCCATGATATTCATTTTCATAAAAAAAAATTCTATCAAGTATATTTTAATTTGTAATAAATATATACTACATTCACCCAACGAGTTAACATTATCAATTGATTTTTATCAGATTAAAATACAAATATTGAAAAAATTGTCAGTAAATATTCCTATTATTTTTACTGTAAAAATACACTAATAATATAAATGCGATCACTAGTTTAAACATTTTATAGAAGGGTGACAAAAAATAAATTATAACTACATTCACTTTATATTATATATATACGGACACAAATTATCTTACAAATCATAGTTTATGCAGGTTATTTTTTGTTCACTTTTGGTGTTAAATGTCTTTCCTTGGTGGAAAGAGCATATTTTAGAGCGATGTCTGATCATTACAAAACAAGTTGTGTATCATTTTTTAAATTATTTTGTTGTATTATTGGATATCATTGTTGATTCCGCAACACCGACCATAGTTTTTATATGCTTTAGTCATCAAAAAATAATGCATGTTTAATTTCAAACCAATCACATTGCAGAATAAACAAACAAAAAAAAATTGATAGTTGATAGTTGATAGTTGACAAGGAAAAAGAGGGTTAATGCAAACGGCACATTCCCAGCAATGAACTATAAACTGGCTCTTTCTTAAATTATTTATGTTAATAACATTGTATGGCAGTTTTTTTTTATCGATATTGGCAGAAATCGAAATAAACAATGCAATTATTGAAAAAAAATTTTGTTGAGTTATTTTTGTTATCTCAGAACATCTATTTTGTCATTAATTGTATTATAACTAATATTATACTATAACGAGTACATTTATTTGTATCGTATGTATCAATAAGCTAAAGAAACATACAAAATATTTTTAAAAATGCACATGTCAACGAATCTTAAATATGGTAATTTTGGTGAAGTTTTCATTCATCGCTTTGTCGATAACTTTTTATGATAATGATATCATAAAAGAAGATTCACTATCATACTGCTATTCAAAATACGTAGAAATATTACTCATTTTTTATTTATTTTAAGTGGAAACTTACAAGTCAACTTTACCAAGGTAAAAACCTATTATAAAGTCTAAAACTTTATTTAGTTTGTGAGAGTTGAGACGTCCCTATCATAAACCATTCCCGTCACCTTGCCCTCGACGTCGGTGCCGCCCACCGGCGCGAATAAGTCCCATTGAAAAACAGGATGATATCAATTTAATAAAAAAAATAACAAAGTATCAGGGTATAATATGACACGGAGGGTAGAGCAAACCCCTCGGGAGCACGATCTGCGGGGATTTTAAACTTTAACTTCGTGAAAGTAATTGTCCCCCGTGCATTGAGAGAGGAAAAACATCGACACGCGTGCTTTTCAACTTCTTAGGGTTAATACCCAATAAACTAAATGATGTCATAAATTTTATGAAATATTAACTTGACAGGGGAAATAAAATAAAAAAAATATAAATTTTTCTTTGAAATGTGATTGTGATTGACTAAATACTCATTTTTAATGATTTTAAAAATTAAAAAAAAACAAAAGCATAATTTTATCAAAAGTTATGCTTAAAAAACTACAATAAAAAATCTCACCACAATTTTATGTTTCTGTGCGATACAATAAAGCGTTCAATTAATTTCATATTAAAATAAATGAAAAAACACTTCGGCTACACTCTAAATATATCACTCGGACTATTCTTTTTATAATTTAAGACATCGACTGAGGGTGCTTGATGGAATTTCAATATCAACAAAATACATGGAAGTGTACAAAATCTCAATAATCCAAATTTAATTTTATTCTTTTTATGTCAAAAAGTTGTTCGTTCTTTTGTTTTTTTTTATCTTTGCTTTTAATTTATAAGAAACCGCTATCGAATATTCGATTTTTAAATTACACGTGGATACTTAAAATTAAACAATGTCATTTTTAACGCGTGTCGTTAATGTTCAATAATGAAATGTTGCAATCTCAGGAATGTTGCAATGTTGAAATTTACAAATCAAACAAATGGTATTATAAATTTTACGATCAAATTGAAAATACTTGTTCTTTGAACGGAGTGCAAGCGATGTTGATTTGTAATAGTGAATTTGGTGGTACAACATATTTTATTTTCATTTTGATCAAAGTTGATTTGATTTTAAATGTATATAAATTGAATCAATCAAACAAATTAATATGAACAACTTCACGTGAGATATTCATAAACTCGTATTAACATATTTATGAGTTATTTTGTAACACTACTCATTAAAATATCATCAAAGTACTAAATTTTCAATAAATATAACTTCAACAAGAATTTATTGAATTCAGGATTTTTTTATGTTTATTTATTATAGTAATATCGAATAACCAAGGGTTAGCCTGCCTTGAAAATATGTTTTTAATGTATGGTTAAATCTAAAACCAATTATATCATACATTATTATTTATCTTAAAAAATATCCATAATGTCGTGCAATGGCATAAACTTTGCAAATAGTTTCGCGTTCATCTCAATAATTATATTAAACATTTTAGTGTTTTTCACAAAAATCAACAAACAACTGTCTTCTTTTTCTTAAAAATGTGTCGATCTTATAGATTTAAAATACAAACTATTTATATACCGATAATAACTATTTAAACATCGTATTGCTAATTTTTAGTAAAAATATTTTTTCTACAGTATTTTTAAATGAATAATAAATTAAAACATATAATAAACATACAGCGCAGAATGGGAAAGAAAAAGAAAATTGGATGACAAAATCGCACGTCCTATTCTGTAGATATCCACGCTGGGTGAAGCTGCGTAACAAACTGCTTCTATAATACAATAACGGCCGGAACAAACTAGGCCATAAAATATCGGCAGTGCATAAATCAGTTATGTAGCCGTTACTCTACTACGTGAAATCTGAATCCATACAGAAACATCCGAAATACAACTATCCCTGTTACACATATAAGTATACAGCGGAGAATGAAGCAGACGGAACCCTGACGCCGATCATAAATCGTTTTCCCGCTGGGGTGAGATGCGAATATTGAAAATTATTATGAGACTACGATCGGGAACACTAAAGGTATACTTGTATGACAAACTCAAAATGGAAAGTATTATCATCGTGACGCCTTATTTGACATAAAACATTTCACATTTCTGACATATTTCATCCGAATGAAAACGAGGCGGCCGTATTAGAGCAATAAAGATATATCATACGCAGTTCACTAATTTTATAGCGAATAAATATGATCGTTTTAAATGATGAGTCTTTGATGTCGATTCAAAAATGTGTTCAATAAACGTCTCGCAGCTTTCACTGCCGCTAAAGTTTCGTGCGATATTCGCCAAATCCGGTTTCGGTGATATACGATCGTCTGTTTCTTCGCATGCCGGAAGAAATTGTCATAGCGCCGGAAAAACGGTATGCCATCAATATTGGGCATAAGCCAAGTGAAATTATTTTATGAGTACGTACACAACAGAATATTCTTTTCTTTATTGTATACAGGCTTCAGAAGTAATTGAACGGAAAGGTACTCTCATCGTGTGTGTATTTGTAAGCTTTATCTTGACTCTCTTTCCTGAAAGGTTTTAGCGATTTGGTTTTAATATACAACTTTTGTACTGTAATATTATTTCATACATATATTTGTTCGTTGTTTTCAAATTTTGAATTCAATCTTTTATATAGGTTCATGGTTGGAAGATATTTTTATACGCAAAAAAACTTTCTAACTTATAAATTTTGATAATACTTATTATTTATTTTATTCATCAATATGGTAATGTGTAAAAATTAATAATGTCTATCTGCGATCTTCGTTCTATTTTTCAAACGTATTTTAACCAAAATACATTTAGATTTATGATCAATAATATTTTACCCATGCACAAATTAAAATAGTTTATTTTATGTCAGGAAAGCTACCCCATTTTGAAGATTCAAAAGGAGTGGGGTTCAATATTATTATATATAATCGAAGGTCCTAGTTATAAAACTATACAAATTCCGTTTCACTAACAAGTGATTAAATTCGTAAATTGTCAATTACACATACTGAATTTTCAATGCATTTTTGAATTGTAATGTAATTGTATCAATTTCAATGATGCCACATAGATAAAAGCTAACTGAAAACTATAGATATACTCACCTGCCATAAAATAATTTTTAAAAAAATTGTCTTCAAATATTTTATTGCAAATGTATTTTTTACAGTGGTATTTTTGGAGTTATCGATATAATATTGAGTGAAATAGGATTGTTCATATTCAATGCTGTGGTTTTACTTACACTCAATAAGCACCAAGCTTAAGCATGTTTCTTGAGCTTTTTTATGCAGGGAGTATAATGGGCATTCGGTGGACAGGCCGGACGTTTTCACGCCATAAATGTCACTGGCAGGGCATTCACCGGATGGAAAAATATATATTGTTCCTTGCGCTGTCTAAACTACCACACACTATTAAAAAATACTACCCTACGTATATTTACCAGAGCTAAAGCATCGTCCATGTTCGGTAATTTTTCAAATGCCATCGGGAAATCGCAATCGAAAAACGGAATCGAAAATTTACGATTTACCTCATCACTAAACTAGCTCATAATATACTCATCGTAATATTGTTTTTTTAATATTCTTATATGCAAAGTCTGTAGAAGCCAAAATCTAAATCAAACGTGTGTGAAACGAAAATTCACTAACTCTTTCATTTCTATTATTATCAAGTATTCTAGATGAAAAGATACTCGACAATGAGATATAGGCCAATTACATATAATATGTTTATTGTAAAATATTATCCGTTAATCTATCACTTTCTCTGTCCCATTTTCAGTTTTAACTGCGATCCCAATCTGGAGGGTCTCAATGGAGGTATCTTAACATATAACTATGTTTATTGTAAACCTCTTATCCGTTAAAGGATAGGGCTATCACTTTTAGCTAATCGCTCTCGCCCCGATAACGCGAGACATCCGTATAGCCAGCGACGAAACCAACTGCGCCACGGACGCCGACAGTTTTAACTATTATTTATAAACTTGTATAAAACTCAATAAGTTTATGAAAATAAACTTCAGTAAAATCAATGGGCATCGATAAAAACGAAAGATTATTTTAATAATTAATAATCGTAGAAAGCTTTACTTAAGTTTACAATATAATTTCAGTGGCAGCAGTAAAACAATATCAAATATAATATAATTGTATCATCCAATATCAGTTAATTAATCGAACATTTGGCTTGGGTCATTGGATCCCCTCTTTGCAGCGGTCAAGCAAATTCATTGCGATGGTATAGTTTGTTCTATCTCAGTAATGGTTCGTTATAGCTTTGTCATATAACTCTATATCCCGTTACGGTATTGTGTGCGGGTTTTTTTACGACTTGTAATGAAAACAGAAGAGAACTGAGTATATAATATGATAATATAATCATTAATAAACATAACATTTGAGCATAGACATATGTATTTACAAAAACTAAAGAATGATAAATATAACAATTATTGTACTACCTTCATGAATAAAAATCAAACTTACGACAAAACGCATTGCAAACCACGAAACATAAGCTGTGATTTGAAGGCACTTACTTAAATATACCTAAATACTTTACAGTCACAGTGAGTAAATATCAAGATATCGACAAAAGACATACATATTCAGAATCACGAAACATCAATTGTGATTTCATCTTTTTTTATGTACTTAATCTTATTTAATTATTTCGATTTACTTCAACATTGCTAACCAAAACAACCAATAAAATCCTTTTTGTAATATCATTATTACCATTAGCAAACAACAGTTTTGTTTAATATTGACTTTTAAATCAATTAGGACTCTATAATGGCCGTAATTTAGTAAAGAAAATGCCCAGCTCATGCATGAATGTAGAATGTTTTTGATACAATATGTATCTTCTTTCGTCACATTTTGTCACAAATAAACTCATATTTTCTATAGCCCTGGGTGGGTTATAAAACTATATTAAAATAATTTTAATAATTTTGTAAAAACAAATATCATTATCTAATACATACAGTATCAAAGGACATTGTTAAATGTTTATTTTAAATTACAAAAAAACTAATTTATTAAGCTTTTTCTTGGAATTTGATATATTTTTAAATTAAAACAATTGAAATTTAATTTATTTGTAGAAAGAAAAATATTTTTGGCACAAAAAGGTAACTGACACAAAATGAAGCCCATAAAATTACTTTTTATACTATTGTATTCATAACAAAAAATCAATATTTATTTTTTAATCATCCTGCTCTGTAGAGAGCCCGCAGATTTTCTTGGTGGTACATATTTTATAGCCGATGTCCAGCCAATAAATACTGCGCAATCCACCCCCACCCCACCTTATCCAGCTCTCCTACTACCACCTTCACCCTATTCGCCATACGGTTTCAGCTGGTTTACTACGATAACTTTGAATAACACTTTAAAAATCGGTAGAAAACTGTGAAGATAATTGTTTTAAAATAAATTAATTTGTAGCTTTAATTAAGAAAAAATCTTTCCCAACACCAAATAAAATGTGCCTTAAATGTACAATTTCAACTTTCAATAAAAACAAGTATTTTTTTAATTATTTAATTTGATAATTGGGTTTCATTGCGTTTTGTTCAATATTTGGGTAATTCAATCAAATGAATCAAAATACGATCAAGCCAAATCCTTTAGTCCGAGCTCATTTATCGACAGCTGTAATCTCCTCAGCGTTAAATTTACAATATTGTAAGTTTAAGACATCGACTGAGGGTGCTTGATGGAATTATTAAATTTGAGATTTTGTACACTTCCATGTATTTTGTCACTAGTTTCGCCTTTCGGCATCTTCAGGCATTCGAGCACACGAATGGACTCGAACTGAGAGACAGTAAACAGTTTCTAACCATAGAAGATACAAATTTCCTCGTAAATGATATTTGTCGCATTTGTATCTTCTATATAAGCGTTAGAAACTGTTTACTGATTAGTTCGAGTCCAAATCTCAATATTGTAAGTGTTAAAAATAACTGTATTATTAACTATGTCAAGAGAAGTAAATACTACCCCTAAGTGTTTGATTAATCCCAACTACCTCCCCAATTAATAATATTTTGTTTGAGGTAAATTCAAAAAAGGTAATTTATTTCACACAAAAAAAAGAAACACGTGTATGTTTTTTAATGTTTCATTTTCGTTCATTTAGCCATAAATGTACTGAACAATATTCTAAGATACACTTTCAATTGTAATATCATAAACTTTTAATGGAATATAGAGATATAAACTAGCCTCTTCAGATCTCATCTTTCGATTCTTTCCCTCTCTTAGTAACTCAAATATAATCAGGTTTCGTAAACATGCTTGCTGTTTAAGTATCTTCCTCGTAAATCCAAATTCTCTAGACTTTTAGTATATATGGATAAGATAATTAGTAAAAAAGTGACATTCAACAAATTTTTACTGTCAGATAAATTTAAATATAATTAAGTTCTCGTTAATTTAATGTAGCTTTAAAACCTTATAGACTCTTATACAAATTCCTTTGAAGTCTTCAATGAAACGATCATTGCAAACTTTACAGACATCTTATAAATGTTTCATAGTAATAGAAGTTGGCAAGATAATTCCATAAAGACCCTTTCAATATCGATAATACCCACCATGTCCGCTTCGATTCACTCAAATCTTTAGAAATCTTGTATCTATACGTCTTATTCGTATTGAGTCAATACGGAGAACCACTCCACAATATTTCCAAGATGTTTATTCATAATCATAAATATTTACTTCGTACGATGTCGTACATTACTCTCTTTTCAACTTATGAATAAAATTAATGTGTGAAATAAACATATTGTCTTCCCGAATTAATTCTTGATAAAACAAAAACAAAAATGAAATACAAACTAATAAACTTTATCAATGATATAAAAATGTATATGTACCCGACCACTATCGTAGAGCATCCGTAATCCTTGTTCATAAAATACTAGATCATATTTGAGCCTGGAAAACATACATAATAATTATTGTTAAGTGGAAGCAGGAATTTCGAATAGAATGCATATTGTTTTGTTACACGATATTCAAAAAAATGCTTAGATAAAATTGACCAGTCCTCTTATATTATGCTTTCAATCACACCTTCTCGTTGAAATATGGTTGAACATTTGACACAGAACCAGTTATCAAAAAGCATCCATTCTTACGATTCTCTTCTTGGTTTCGATATACTTTTCTTTAGAACTAAACGTGGTAAAAATGGATCGAAGGTGTCGATATTTTATGACATATCTTTTCCCTATTGCTGTTTTCCAAATCTAATCTCAATTTACTTTATTTAAATACAACTTATAAAGAATAGAAACGTATTTTATATGATACATAAAATAATAGAAAAGCTATTTTCTCTAGTAATGAAAGGTTTATAGTTCAATGAGGTCGAGTCTACGATGCAATGGTCAACGTCGTTAGCTCCGGTTCAAATCCCGGTATAGGTAGTTTCAGTAACAGTTTTTATAATCGATTTATGAAATTTAGTGCGTCGGCATGGATATTTACGATGTTAGAAATTCTCTCCTACGCATCTGATCCCCAAAAAGAGACGTAGCGAGGACGATTGGCTCACCACTGGTCTTGTTCTACCCCTGCTCTCTTCGAAAAAGGGAGATTGAGCAACTGCGTAATTATCAGTTCTCGTAGAAAAACTTCTGTTGAAATACCTCCATTAGGATTCCATATGCAACACATTGAGTGAGTACATGATAAAAAAAATTAGAATAGTTCAAAGTTTTAATTATTGCATAACTCTTTCAGCACTTTTTTGTTTTGAAAATTATGTATCTATATTATTAATAAATATTTACGAGAGACATTTATCTGGGTGAATTTCATTCTTAATAATGCGCTTAATTCAAATTCATATTTTAAATATTGATCTGGATTATGGAATATATTGAAATCGACACCACAAAAAACGTCACATTCATTAATAATTACCAGTTTCAGTTTTTTTCTTCTACATGCTATTTTAAATTAAGTGTAAATAGTACATTGTTTAAATGTACATATATGATATTTGGTGTTGCATTTAATTCCTACTTTCAATAGCAATGGTTTTCAATATCCCATAATATATAAAATAATTTTCCTGTTGACGGCCATTGACCTGTTTTCAAATATTTCTCAATGCACGTATGTAGGAAACTCTGTATGGGAATTTGTTGAAAATAATAAGGGGGTATGAAATAAAACTGAGGATTGCAACCAGTCCCAATCCGATATCATTTTGATAGGATCTGACGTCAATGAAGCATACAGTTTTAGCTGTATTATTTTCATCTCCTGCATATAGCTGATATCATATATAACACACTATATGAATATATCTTCAATCTTCTAACCTACTCTTGATGAAAAATTACTACTTGAAATATTTTTGAAATAATGATGGAAAAAGTATTTTTTATTCAATAATCATTATGTGTTTTTGGGAAAAGATAACTGTCGTTTTTAGACTCCCATATTCTGTAAACGGCTTTAAAACAATATCTATAAAACTAAGCAAATTTACACGATTACAAATCATCAAAATCACATTAAAATACTTCACCCGATATGCCTTTCCACGACGAATTTCAACTATCCCTTAAGATGAGCCGAAGTTTTTCATCACTTCTGTTACCTGGGAATATGAATACACTGTATTTCCTTGAGTATAAGATACACAGTTTTTTAAACATCATTAATTATTGTCTAAATATTTACGAATGTATCAAATGTGTGGATTTTCAAAACGATCAGTTGTTTGTTATTAGTTTCGATTTGAGGACAGTATTCATTTTATGGTTCCATCTTTTTAGTGTCTGATCAAAAACATCTTTCAAAACTCATAGTATATTTTTATTGGTTCTATTCAAATGTGACGAATCGTAAAAAAGTCGAGCTTAGAGTTCTCTGAAGAAGATTAAAACAAATATCGGAAAATCTAATTTATTTTACGGGGCGGTCGTCGTCCGGTTTTATGAATGGTCTCAAGTGCATCGCGCTTATAGATGGGGTATTTTATGGGACACTAAACAGTGCATATCCAACATTTGAATTCATAAATTTTATATATCGATGTTTTAGTGCAAAGATATTGTATCTCTAATTTAGCTTGATCTGAGAAAATCCAATTTAAAGATTTAAGATGCATGAAAAATATAGAATAAATGGGCACATTATGCATTTGAAAGATACAGTATCCCTTGACATATCTTATTTTGACGTATAATATTTTTACAGCGTAAACATAAATATTATGTAGATGAATTTTTTGTATATGTTAACTCAATTTCGAAAAATTTCGACATACAATATCTTTGCATAAAGTCATGTTATTATATCCTGGTCGCTATCGAGGATTTGAATACAGTTGAATATCTACATAGATGCATTTATTGATTAAAACAGTAGTACCCTGACTCTTCGTTATTCAAGTGACCCTCACTCTCAAAAACCGATAAATACGGGAAAGTCTTGAATAATTAGTTTCACTCTGTCAGCTATAGTCCTTAGTTTATTTATATAGGAGCATTTAAGTTGCAACTCAGGCCAAAATGAATACCGACTGACTTGACAAGACGTCTGAATAGTCTGTACATAGGCGCTAAGTAGGCGAGTCATCAGCGGAAACATTATTGTTGTTGGTTGTTGGCATCATAACAATCTGAAACTTGCAGACCTGCAGTTTTGGTCTGTTTTACGATAGTGGCTGAATATGATTGTACGTGCTTATGAGCGGGAAGACAAATGTTCGACAAAAACAATATATCTGGATAAAATTTGTGAAGAAACAGCAAAAGCGGCTGAATAAAGTAATGGGTATTGCTGACCGGTACGATAAATTGTTCTACTAAAACGACCAATCGTGATAATGTTTGGACTAAGTTACTTATGCATGATAGAAAATAAGAGATTTTTTTACTCTGCTTGTATGCGTATCTAATAGCTCTAGCTATATTAACCATAGAAACTTAATTACTATAATCAAATAATATTTTATATAAAAATCATTTAATTAACATAAAAGGGTCACTTCTATCAAAATTTATGAATCACCTGTCTGAAATTTATTACTCAATGTAATTTGGTAAACAATGATTATTATTATGTATTTTTTATATTAATTGGAAGTTCATTCAACTTTGAACTGATTTCTTAATTTTTGTATTTTGCCTCCTGCGTAGTTTTTACAAATTCATCATTTTTCTATACCAAAATAAAGTCTTTCTGTTACCGAAATTTACTTATAAAAATTAATAATCATAACAAAGTATATTCATTATAACATAATTTTTCCATATATACTGGGTATTAACAATGTGATTTAAAAAATATTTAGAATGAAAATCTTGCTACTGTGAAACTACAAACAAAAAACTTTAAGAATCCTACTCATAAAAGAAACACGTATATTGTCCGAACGCATTCGGGTTTTCACGATTGTGACCGAAGTAATCGAAGGGTGGGGGTGCCGATCATGTAAGATAATAACAAATGTCCGCCAGAGGGTGACATTTGCGCGGAACGGCCTCGGACCAAGCTTTTTTACCATTTTTATTATAATGCGGAAATACTAAAAAAGCAGCTGTCGGTCGCACCCCATCGAGGTGACCGTTATTGCCTTCATCTGGGTGATTTTTGGTTTTCTTAGAATAAAACACAAAGGGCCAGTTTTACACTGTTTTTGGCTTTTCAGTTACTGCATGTTATAGCAATAAATTATTCGCATTTTTAATATATAATGTCATGTTGTGCATGTGCTCAGTAAGCAATAAAATTAAACATTAACCATATCATTCTCTCGTGATTACATCTAATAGCATAATATGTGTAAAAATACAAGATGATTAGGTTAGCTAATATGTTAAGGCACTACTAATATATGACGTCACATCCTAAAGATGGATCTTGTACTGTAATAATTTTTGAAGGAGTTTTATAAAATATGTAACTCTGCAAAATCAACAGCACATTATAAATTCCGTCTGCGCATAATTTCCATTTAATAGCGGGCATTACACACCAGCGCTCTCACTTGTGTATGCTTTAAAACGAGAACGTTACTCACGCTCTTTCTCATTTAAAAGCACACTGATATCCCGATTGCTCGTGAAAGCGCATGTGTGTAATACTCGCTATTGTTATGAATTTAAATGCAGGCGGTAAAAGATTTTGTCTGAATATAAAAACTACTATAACCATCTGACGTCATTTTTGTATGATCTGGTATGTAGCACACTATAATATCTGTATCATCTGATTTTAATAAATAACTTGGTTTGTAAAAAAATGTAGCAATGGAATCATTTTCGCGATATCCATAATGTTAGCTTGTATGTAGTAGTTTACTTGGAATTAAAAACAAACTTTAATCACTCTTACATCAGTATTTTTTATCAATGAAACCATTAAAAAATGTTGTATCCAACTTAATTGTAGGATAAATTTTAATGATAACGATTTTATGATATGTGATCGTTTATTTTCGCAAGATTGGATTTACAACTGAAATTGACAATGTTATTTCTTAAATTTTCTTGGTAGTTTACAACAAAACATTTTTTATTACGATCGCGTAATTTCTTTTCTATTTCAATATAATTAGAAGTAGATAGTATAGAATTAATTCATTATAATCCGTCTAAAATGTATAAATAAATGAAATAATGCATTGAATTTGTATTTGAAAATTCTATATTTATGTTGATCTCGATTTCCTGTTACAAGTGCCAACTTGCATCGCCACAGCATGTCATATATCGATATAGGCATCTAGTATAACATATAAAAAACAAACGTGTCGTAACGACTCAAACGTCTACCGTTTACAGTTACCCTTGATCGTTTGAACTTCCGTCGAATCTGACTTTCCGATCGGATCTCCCCTCAAGCTCTCGTTCCATCTCCGGTACTTGGTTCAGCTGTTCAGCTGTTGAGAGTTGCGGGAAATCAACGAGCTGAAGGTCTCGGCCGCTCCGAGAGATGTCGATACTTCTTGGAGATTTTATCGCCTCAGGATATACTACGGGCGTTTCCGTTATTGGAATTGTTGTCAGTCCTAATCACCTGTTTTGTTTTTCAAAAAAATATATTTTTACACACTTAATTCACAAAAAAAAGAATTTACGTAATAATGTTTGAAACATTTCTAAAAGAAACAAAGTATTCAATAATATAAGTGATATTTATACTGTTATCTTCACATACTATTTTAAATGAAAATTGTATTATATATATATATATATATATTCAATCTCCGAGCTCACTGGTCGCCATAGAGTGTATTAATACTCTTCCGATGCAACAGTAGTGTGTGAATTTTGTATTCCGTTCTATTTATATATTTCTTATTCTCATTAGACTTGATCGCTTTATGAATAGACAATTCAAATATATTTACTTTTGTTAACATTATAAAAATGGATTCTTGTTTATTACACAATTATTTAATGAATTTTAAAGAATTATTGTTTTCATAGTTTGATAGGTATCATTTAGACAGTTTAAAGTAATCGGTTTTATCCGAAAGTAATTCGCATACATTTGAGTTACACTGTATTTATAGCAGTACAAATTTTTCATTCATACGATCTTACAAAACTATCATTTTTAAAAAAAGCATATGAGAATGTAACATAATCCTTAATAAAGCTCCCCGCATCGTAGCTTTGTCGTAGACCCCTCGCCAATCATTTAGAAAAGCTCTCACTACGTAGCCCGGTTTAAAGTCGACAAGTGATTTTAGAGCGGCGACCTTTTGAGGGACGACTGCGACCCCGACGACTAACTGACTGACTGGGTTTATTCAGTCGCCGGGTGCCCCAAAACGAAACCAATTTGTCCGTCAAAGAGCCCCTTGACACATATCTTGGCTGTAGGGAAGGTGTACGTCAATCACGCAATTATTATTTGGTTGACTTATGAACAATTTATTAAAGAAATAATCCCAAATTTTGTATGACAAAAATCAAAAATAATCTACACGTCTTTTCGATGTACATAAAACTAATTAAAAACAATAAGCAGTTCAACATTAATTTGTAGAACATTATACACAACATGACACTTTCAAATAATCATCACTATAGTATTACTAACATTACTTGGCCGCCGCCGAATTCGGAACTATAATTGTCTAGAATAAATTTCTCCAATTGCCATTTTACGCAAAATAAATATCTTGCCTACTTTTAATAACCATCGCTAAAATATCAATTTTGAAATTTACTGAAATTTCAGTTCTGATTGAGTATTGCAACATTTCTAAAAAGACGGTGGCACCCTCACTAGCGGCTAAGTTAAATTGGTACATCTATACCAGGCTTTGAAGCGTGTTGTTCTTTTCCATATCTATTATTTAATGTATCCAGCTGATCATTTATTGAATATGTACATAAGTAGATTGTTTTCAAATTCAATTTAAAATGGCATTTTTCAAATGCCCTAGGGTACTCAACGCTGTACTCACCACTACCCGCTACGACTTCACACTCTTACAGGGTGTATTCTACAGTGTAGCAACGTCATACGTGTTTAAAATGATTGCCAGGAATTCCCAAGGAGAAATTCATGAAGATTTGGCTGCATGCACTCTAATGTGCAGGAAGTTATATTATAAATACTAATGTTTTAAAGAGGGGGTTGACGTTTTCAGGAATTGCGTTCCAATCGCTTTCTATAGGACGCCATGAACTTTTTCTACGGCATGACCGACGGGGATGGCAGATCCTACTGATAGTCATTTTGCCATTCATTTTTCATATCTGAACATTCCCAAAGGATGTGATCAGCATCCTGAATCATATTGCAGCATTTACATAGTGGACTAGGGTGACTGCTATAGTAATTGGACGGCGATAGTTATTGGGCACTTCAACTTTAAACGTCCAAAATAAGAGTAGCTAAATATTCTTGTTGGTGTGAAGGAGAGAAATATATATAGTATTCTATCTATCTCTATTTAACTGCAGCTTTAATTATCCTCTACTAGGTGACAATACTGATAAAATTTCATTCGTATGTGATGTCAGGTCAAAATCGTGAAAAAATGTGTTTGTATTAATAGACCCTTTAAGAAACAGTGATATTTTAATTATATTTACTTTTTAAAAGTTTCGTGAATTTCGTAACGAAACGTCTCAAAAAAGCGTGAGAGACTACAAACTGTCAATATTCATTGAGATTTAAATAGTGGTACAACAACTAACCTAAAACGTAAATGGGGCCAATTACTATGTTTTTCCATATTTTTCAGTCTAATACAAATATCTAAAAAAACTTTTTGTGTTTATTACTGTTGTGTTCATTTCCACGAAGCTCGTTAAATTCCTCATCTCTACATATCTTACATGTTTCCTACATACTTTTTTTACTTATACACTGTTAAAGGAAAGTACTTTCTTAAGTGTCCAATTACTATAGCAGTCACCCTACCTACCAATCATTGTAAATTAATGAGCAATGAGATGAAACATGATCTTATTTAAATGCTAGCATGTTGTATTTTGCCCAATGCAGAAAACATTACCGTCAGCAGTACCATGTTTCTGTGATTCCAATAAATAAATAAATCAATTAAATAATCGATTGATTTTTATGAATGTACAATGAATAACGCCACTATACTGAGTCAGTACATATCGTTAAATTACAAATTACTATCTTCATATTAAAGAAATCGGCATTATGAGTATTCGATAAAATATCATGTTTCAGTTAAAATATGTAGAATATTAATAAACTTCATAATTATCATCAAATAGCTTGTTTTTTCAATAATATTCAGTGACTTTGTATAAATAATATTTATATTTCTTATTATATAAATTAACATCTTCAATAAAATAATCTAAGCTCAAGTGCATGCGATTATTTGATTCCCTCAATAAACCATTAATAATATCAATGAACGTTATCAATTGCAAACAAGGTTTACTTTAAAACAAAATACTAATAAAGACGTTTCTCGCGTATATTATGGAGTTAATAGATAATATGACGGTAAGTCTTTGAGCATGTCATATAATACTTTGTCAGTGTAGTTTATCGGGTCAAGTGCATTGTCTTGCTATCGGATTTCGTGCTGAAGTTGGTATACTTTGTACGATGTGTTGTAATACCGAACTACGTGACATTAGGGGATGATACCAGTATACACGGCTAAAATTTGTGAAGATTATATTTTAAATTTAGGTGACTGTAAAATTCGATAAGTCAGCCTTGTAGCCGAACGGTCCATATCTTCGCCATCATTGTTGAGTCTACTTTCCAATCTCAGGACACTTTGTCCTGGGTTCGTAAAATGATTTTAAAATCGATTTATGGATTTGTTTTCCAAGACATGGATTTCTGTAATGTCTAAATACATTCATTTTCACACACCTAATAAAAACGGCGCATAACTATAAAGATTAGCAAACTAGTAGCTCTGTCCAAGTCTATCATTATATCATTACTGTATCCAAAAAAGGTAGCTTGAGACACTGAATAACAATCAATCTCAACGTCTGCTGAGATGTTCCATTATGAGTCCATATACTCCACTTTTGAGTGCGGACATGGTTGTGAAACATACATTTAAATAAACACTTTATAAAGTAAGTTCGCATCTTCTACTATTTTTAAAATGCATAAAAACTAAGTTAGATAAACCAAGTGGAATAACTAAGTTATCAATTTTTAATTTAATTTTATATTAAGTAAGTCATTTAATAAAAACATCAATTAATATAATAATTCCTTACACTCTGAAGGGCTTTGAAAACCTTTACTAACAATTTAAACCTGTGTATTGTAACTGTTAAAGTATTTATTGATTGAATTGGCATTTACTTGGTAGAACTCCATTATAGTATAATAAAATAACAAAGTATTTAGATTTACAAAATAGTTCTGACGATGGCGTTAAGCCGAAATATCTATCATCTAACTAATAAAATTTTGCAGAAGTAAATACTTAGATATTAATTTCATCATTGTAAAATATTTCACTGTTGAGAATCAGAAGCCGTCAAATAAATATGTTTGTTTCAGCTTAATTTAAAAGAAACAAAATGCTTTCTAGAATTTAATCGAATAAGAAACTATAAATAACAATTAAATTAGCATGTTCATTTTACTTTCATAAACGCTTAAATTTATCAACAGGAGGAGAGGTGGGACACTTATTGTTTCTTGACTATCTAAGATGGTAAATAAGTAATCTATAAGAGTTCGATAATAAAGAACCTTTATTATGCAAATACTAGATATATTATATTTGTTTAATTAAAAACTATCCACACATAAAGATACCGTGAAGAAAGAAGACACTGTTAATTATTATTAGAGTATTCTAAAACTTTATACAAAATTAAACGAAATCATTTGCCACTAACGTTTTTTTACAAATTAATCATTGATAGTTAGTAACTACATGGAAAGTATTAATTTATATTCGTGTTAAAATTTGATTAGTGCATAATAAGTTCAGGTTGTTTTGTCGCTGAAGGTGTCAGTGCGTGTCAATAGATGATCCTAAAGACACGTTCAAATTGAAATAGAAATTCAGAACAAAATATTAAGTTACTAAAAAATGATTTCTATAGTAGTTCTATAACAAAAAAAAATTAGCAAATATAAATAAAGGGTGGGAATAACGTAATGAAAATTTATATTTTTTCTGTTTCCAAACCATTGTTTTTGAGTTTTTTGTGAAGTGAAACATTTCCTATAATTAGAAAGATAATGACAATAAACTATCTACGGGGTCAGCCAACAGGTCGTTTGCGGAACTATTTGAGATCGATTGCTGCCGTCTTTACAGTTCTTATTTATAAATGAACACCGTGCTTATTGCAATTTTGGATTTTAAAAAATATATCAGAGACTCAATCTGACCATTCTCGACCACCGCACTTGGTATTGTAATCCATGGTTATTTAATTTTCTTTATTTAATCTTTAGTTCTAAGTTTTACAAGCCTTTGTAGCCCATACTGGATGCTTTGATAAATAATTCATTCCTAATAAATATATTTTTTAGACATTCTTTACTATGGCCTTATAAATAAAACTGTAACATATAATCTACTCGTATCTGTTTCTTACCCAAAAACATTAAAACAGTAGACTATGACGCCATTAAATTCACACAGTTCGATCAGGTATGTAGTCTGCAATGAATAAAACTATTTTTACACTCGCTACATCCCGAATCTTGAATCGAAGAAGTTAAAGTATGCTGAGTGTAAAAATTCTATTCATTTAATGATCATTGAAATAATATTTGCCAATAAAACACATTAGAAAATTCTATTTAATAGGGTCGGTTAATATATTATTTAGTTTAAGAATGTTCGTAACAAAATATTTCATAATAAAGACATACAGATTCGTGCCTTTGTGTGAAGCTGGGCCAGATCTTTCATAATCAATTATTTAATATATTATTCAGTGCATTTATGTTATTTAAATGATATAATGTTTGTTACAATGTTATTTAGTTTCATAATCGAGTAATCCGTTTACAGTCTGATAGTGTTTATGATTTTTCCGTATGCTTGATCTGATAGCATCCAAACAAAAGACTGGCTATCCATCCCCATGTTCACCAGGCGAGGGTAGTTATTAAGGCTTCCTCCCGTACGGCTTCCGGCTTTCAAGGGATGATCGCGGGCGGTTTTAAGGCTCACACATATACTACATTAAACAATTGGATACTAATGACTCGGGTTAGGTCGTATTTAAACTCTCTAACCCCACATTGCATTTAGGATGACATACCGTTTAATTCGTGTATTGTCTTGCCACAATTTAACAATTATTTAGTCACTAACCATTGTATAGAATTTTATGCATACATTTCACACTATATTTACATTACATAATTTCTCAGTGATTTGTTTTCATATTAATTTAATTAAAAATAATATTATGAATTTTCAATCAATTAACTCAAAATTTTTAATTCAAAAAATTATCAAAACAATTAACATTAATGTATTACTTATTTTCAGCTATCATTCCAGATTTTTTTCCTTAACTCGATAAAGATTTGATTATTTTATTGCAAAACAACGAAGTATTCTTGGTGATCAACTGAATTGCATTGTGTCATTCTGTGGTTAGACCTATATAATAGTGGGAAGCCTTATTTTGCATAACTCTGACATTATTTGACTAATTTGAATTAATTTAGTTTTATTGTTTATTTAAATATTTGTATTTTTATGCAAGAAGCATTATTTAAAAAGGTTTCTGGTAATATTAAAACCACAAATTCAAGGCGCTTGATGATATCGAAATTTACTATTGAAATGATTTAAATTAATAATCTTGTAAGTTGTAAGTTATCTTTTATTTTTCGGGGATTTTTAAAACCATTGAAGATTTAGCTCCTAATGTTTCTACACATGGTATTTATTTAACAAAATCTTTTCAAAATTAAAAATACAAATAGAAAGAATGATGTTAGGATAAAGAATAGTAGTTGCTTGATTGCTGTCTCTGCATCCTGTTTTCAGTAACAAATAAGATACTAGGGCAGGAACACGAAAATCCATAAATCGACCCAAAAACAAACTGTAATATTGGCTTTGACCGTACTACTGACAACAGCTTAGCCACTCAGCTATGAAACCGAACAAATGACAATACGTATTATATTTAACAAAAATTTTAGCATTCACTTCACTTTATTATCTATCTATATTGGCATAATTTCAAAAATATATGGAGGATAAATTTTTATTTACAAAAATACGCCCTAGTATATACTCAATCTAGTGAATTTTTTTAATAAACAAATTGGCGAAACAGTAACACATTCTGAAGTAATTTGACATTGAATATGAGCATCTATAACACAATGAAAGTTAATATGATTTGCGAAATATAAACTCGACCTCAATATTAATTATATGGAAAAAAACTTTTTTCGGTTCTCACAGTACTATCGCAGAAAATTTTCTAGGAGCATTTTGAAAATTACTATTCGTCTATCTATTTGTATCTTTGCAATATGACGCCATAGATCTTATTGAAAAATTCTATTCTATGTACTACATAAACGATTATTATAATGTAAATTCATGTGCCTGCCGCTCGCTGTAGCTTAATTGGCTTTCAACCTACTCGTTTGACGGTTAAGGGTTTGAATCCTCTAATGAGTCTAATGGACACTTTCAAGTATTGATTTATGGATTTCTATGTAAAGATACATATTGAAAACGGAGTGTAGAGGCAGCAATTAGCTTACTACTATTCCACGCATTATCCCATCAATCTATCTTTACCTTATCTGAAAAGAGAGATCAATTTATGGTTGTTAATATCTCCTCCTAGATTTTAAATTGAAAGTAATTTCCGTAATTTTATTACTTTTCTGTATAGGTCACGTAAAGCATGATTTCTCTTAATTTCCTTCATATTATTTAGAAAACAAATGTATGATTTTAATTGAATTGTGTAATGGGAATTACATTAGTAAGAAACTAAGTTATATTATTCAGTGGATATATCATTTCAACAACGGATACTATTTGACGTAATGATATTTAAATGAAGCACATAAATTTGTTAAGTTCAACAATTCTCAATTTATACCAATAGAAATAAAAAGGTATGAAACCTTAATCTAGATTATTAATTAAATTAGCATTATTGAATAGGTTCAGCTTATTTTAATGCCAGATTTAGTATTATGTTTACATTTCAATCCTGATTTCTGTGGAATGTGGTGAAAAACAATAAACGTTATACTCGTGACGTAATAATCAAGAATATAATTTATCCCTAAAAGTCAGCCGACCAAAATGAATGAGCTCGTATATTATTCTGCACGAGAGATAAAAGCGAACAATTTCACCACTTCACACTAACAACTTACCGGACTTTTGCTTTTTTTTAACTACATGAATTTCAGATTATTATTAATATGCTTTATTTAAAGTTAATATTCTAATAAACGTAGAAAAATTCATCACAATAAGATAAAAAGGCAAACTATTTTAGAACGAAATACTTTGCCTTTTTATCTTATTGTAATGAATTTCTACAAAGTAAATGACAATATAATCATTAATTAAACGAATCTTTTCTTTCTTTCAATTATAATCTCGCATTCCTTTTTTTATAATATTTTTTGTAGATTCAATTTAAGACGATGGCACAAAAATGCAAATCTATGAGAAATGGTTTCAGCGATTTTTGAACGTAACCAGGAGTTTATATGCAATATATGAATACACTAATATAATATACTGATTTGATATTTGATATATTGATGTTTTTTTAATTTAAAGTTGTAAATATTATTTACAAAAATGGTTATAAAACAATATGACCCGTTGAAAATAAATTGACACATGTCCAAGTGTCACATATATATATATCATCGGCGTGAGGTGGACTTATCACTATCTCTATAGCACAACCTAATTTGGGTATGAGCAAGAAGGATACAAGAGCATGCGCCGCATGCCCTTTCATCTCGCTTGCATCTTCATTTTTCGTGTGATTGAGCGAGAAAGAGATAAAGCCACGGCACGCGCCTGATATATATATATATATATATTTATGTATATATATTGACATGTCGGCTCCTGTGGAGCATATCGACTCCTAATAGACGTATCTTAACTGCTTGTTACTTAGTTGCTTAACTTCACTTTTTCGAAGAGAGCTGAGATAGAAGGACACGGCTAATACAGAACTATTGGTTTTGGGGATCGGATGGATAGGAGGGAGTTATAGATATCACAAACATCCATATCTACGAACAGAAATTCATAAAACTGTTCGTAATGGGACTTTCCGAGACATCCGTAACCGAAACCAACGACGTTCACCACTACACCACAGATATTTATATATAAAATAAAAAACTGGTAATACAATAAAAACATTTATATCAACTTTTGGCTTATAACAGTGACAGGTGATTACGTTATGTAAATCTAATCTTATCTTCTGAGATTAATGTGATAACAATCTCATATTAAGGGATAGAGTATCGTATGGCTTTATTTTGTAGAAAAATAAACTAGATAAGACCAACCATATGTCTCTCAAAATTTAAAATAAAACGTGTGAATTTCACACGGTGCAATGTAATACACGGGTAATAGGACTCGCAGAATAGTTGATTTACAGACCGTCCTTGTCACAAAAAACAGTCTGCACGTTATTCATTGTAAGATAATACGACTTAGAAATACAATAAAAATTTGACAATGTTTATAAATAAAACATAATTAATCTTGTCAATCTTGCACTTACTTTAAGTTTATACTGTATAAAAAATTATAATAAAATTAAAACGTAAAGTAAATCTTTCAAATTGATAACAATGTTATTCCACGCTATGTTTGGTTTTGACTCTTTGACACATGGGTAGTAAAAATATATAAAATTAATTTTGATTCCAATGTCTCATTAAAATCACTCACAGAAAATTTTGTTGGCAAATAAGAGGGTAATTTAATGTGGTTCATCTCATTAAAAATAAAGCCTAGAAATCTTGGAAATAGACAAAAGTCAGTAATTTATTGTTATAATATTTTAAAGAAGATGAATGAAAATTCAATGAAAATTACTTTTCACAATGAATTATTTATATCAAAAATGAGTTTTCTTTCTGTGGAATTCCATCATTAACTTCTGAATTCATCGAAAATATAATATACATTTACTTTCAAACTAACCTATCACTATATTTTTAATTCTAAAATAACTTGATTAATGAAATCCAAATCATTTTTTGCAATTATCAAACATGAATACCATTTGAATTATAAATTATTTTCGATCCAGGAATTTATACTTTAAACAGAGCATTATTGTGGGCAATTAATACCATTTCAAAAGTAAACCAGAATTTATTTTGTACTACTCACATTTTTTATAATGATCAGAACTGCTTTCGCTCATCGCGAGCATTATCAGCTGATGATAACGTTCAGTTGATAATGGTAGCGATGAAGGAAACCGGTCCTGATGATTGTAAATATGTGGAAGTAGTACAAAATAAGTTGTGTCTTATTTTTAAAATATAATGCCTTTCCATCAAAAGAATTGACAGGTAACACAAAGTAATTAATACCATTTTAAAATCTACCTTGGTATTTTCCTTCGGTGAGGTCTTAGGCGTCCTTATGTTTTATAGTCACACGATATTTCAGCTCAGATATCTTTCACAGTTTACACGAAGTGCCGACCATGATTCACCATGTCCAAAAAATACCGTTTCATGCTGCTAGACATATTATTATTTGTATTTTTAAATATTCAATGCTTCATCTATTATTTCATTTTACAAATATTAACAAATTTAAAACGAATTACTCTAGTGTACCTACCTACTCACACACATTCAATTTTGTTTTAGGAGAATGCAAAATTTCTCAATCTGATTTTTAAAACAAATATACATTTTTTTTATTCACATCTTCTGTTCATCAATATTTAATAGGAGAAGGGATATTAACAATCTAAAAAATTTAATAGAGCATGGGAATTAAAAAGCATTCGTTTTTGAATTGTTAAAATTGCTATTTTTCATAAATACATGAATAGTTCGTTTTTATAATAAATATGTCACCATATTTTTATTAGTACTAGCTAATATTTTAATCATTATTATAATGATTCTTTAAACTAAATTCATTTTTGACTAAATTAGAAATTAAATTCTTAAATCACAGCTTAAAAAAAGATACCCTCTTTTCAAATTAAGACGCGCACCACAAACATTTTAAGTATTCTCGATTGCCGCCTTAATAGAGTTGCGGTGTCTCAATTCTCGTGATACTAGGTCTCCCCTAAGCCGGCTGCCAGTCGAATGCACCCGCGGGTGTCTCGCGCCCCAGCATCCCCTTTTTATCTTTTTAAAGAAAGAGCAGTGCGGCGTTTAAAATTTAATTGTAATCCCGCTCTATATTTTTATTTTGTACTTTACTTTCAATTTGGAGACCTTCGTTCCGCGCTGATTATGGGGAAGGAAAAATAAATGCCATTATAAAAATGCGAGAGTGTGGTTAGAAGATATGAATAAAGCGACAATAATGTTATGCAAATTGAAAAAAAAATAGAAATATTTCGATAAATTATAACATATAATTATTTAAACTCATACTAAATAAAAATATTATAATCAATCCCTATCGTACAATGTTTTCACTTGGCACCGTAATGTTTTAAAATATGAAAATCATTTACATACATATTTAATTAATTTGCATTAACTTTGTAATATACTGTTTTTTCTCAAAAAGACAGTTTGTAAGCATTGAATTTTTCTACCGATATTTGAAATTTTGTATCCATGATTATAAACCTGTACATTTGTTTTTAGTATTAAAAAGTTACTTTTATACAGAGCTTTATATATTGCTTGTTGTAAATTTTGAATAAGTTTGTATACAAAATTTAAATTAATAATTTTATAATTCGAGTTATATTATAAGTTATCAATTTCAAAATAAAATTTGGATTATTGAGATTTTGTACACTTCCATGTATTTTGTCACTAACGACCCGGGTTTCGTCTTTCGGCATCTTCAGGCATTCGAGCACACGAATGGACTCGAACTGACCTGAAGATGCCGAAAGGCGAAACCCGGGTCGTTGGTGACAAAATACATGGAAGTGTACAAAATTTCAATAATCCAAATTTGATATTAAAATTCCATCAAGCACCCTCAGTCAATGTCTTAAATTTCAAAATAGTATAGAAAATGATTTTTTTAAATGTTATTTACAGCCAAAAATGCCCACTTGCCTTGATGTAAATACATAAAAAACACGTTATCGGGAATTTTATAGCTTTCACAAAAGTACTACCTAATTAACTAGTGTAACTAATCACTTAACCATCAATCACAGGTTTTATACTATGTATTAAATTCTATGTAAAATAATGTGATATCACCACTATAGTGAATTAATTACCGTGGTAGATTTTCAGCACTAATATATTTGTAAAACAAAAATCAAATCCTACCATTACAATTAAAGCTTAAGAATTAGCGTCGCTTTCAACGTCGTATTTTGGATTACGCACAAACGGCGTTATTCGTTAACGCGTTTAGCGGCGCCGCGACGCCAAACCACGCGCGTAAAATGCGATTGCGAACAAACGAAGCTGCCTCTAATGCCCCAAACCCTCCGATATTCACTGCAGTCAAATATAGCTGAGCCCTGGGGGCACATCATTCAAATCAACGCAATGTACGCTATAAACTGTAGACATCATTTTTGATCACAATTTCTTTCAATTTAATATTAAATAATACAATAAGTTATTTTAAGCTTTAATTTGATGCACATAATGAATTTTAAGAAAGTAAATAATCCATAACGCTGTAAAAAACACAAAAATAACATTTTTTGAAGTGAAAGTGCAAGCAAATTTAAAAGCAATCTGTTCAAAGGATGGATCAATGTGTAAATTTTAGATGTTACCTTTAGATCCTGAAAGAGGAAAATAATACCATTGCATTCTCTAGATCTTCAAAAACAAAACTTTGTTTAACTTGGACAATTTATTTAATAAAGTTTTGATTTTCATTCACTGCGGCCATGTGAGTTGATTGGTAAAGAATAAAAAGTGTTCTTCTAGCCTCATCATTATGTCAAAACCATTTCTGGGATCGGAAATGGTATGTCAAAACTCTTATGAAATTATAACAGTTGCAGAATTCCATCTCGAGTCTGTACGCTCCAAATTGGGAGTAAACGTCATTTTAAAATCTTGGAAATATTATTATAATACAAAAACGTATATAAATAGGCTTATTTATTTATATTAAAAAAGCTTAGTCTCTTGTATTTAAATATGTACAGTTACTTATATCATCATGTAAATACTTACATTTGGTATTTATTGAAATATAACTGAAATAATATAAAACTTGGATTATTGAGATTTTGTACACTTCCATGTATTTTGTCACTAACGACCCGGGTTTCGCCTTTCGGCATCTTCAGGCATTCGAGCACACGAATGGACTCGAACTGAGAGACAGTAAACAGTCTAACGCTTATATAGAAGATAAAAATGCGACAAATATCATTTACGAGGCAATACATTATACGTCTGAGAGCCACACCGATACCTGAGTTAAAAATTTCGGAAATCGCCCTAATCCTTATTTTGTAAACACCATATTAACAGAGTGACGAATTGCCGAAGGCAAATTACCGCTTTTCAACTTCTTTTAGAAATACCAGTGATTTTACAATTATAATAGTATTGTGGGTTTTGACGGGATGTAATTCGACGAATGGGTAAATATATACAATCATTCCACATTTGGTGACATCTGTTAGGTGTTTCAACGTATCGGATATAATAGCGGAGAATTAGGAAGGTTCAGCTGCTCATTCAAGATTGGTAATGAGTTTAACTGGGCTCTATTAATTTCTAAAATTTCCTGATAAAATAATTTATGATCCCCATGTTTTTATGCAACAGTTTAACCCCATCATCCGCATTAAACGTATGGTTCTCCATTAGCAAGTGATTTGCGAATGTCGAAGTTTCTTTTTTTAATCTAAAGGCAGCTAAATGTTCTGATACCCTTATATCTAATGTACGTGTGGTTTTACCCACATAGAAATGTTGGCAATCATTGCATTGTAATTTATAAATACCAGATTTGTTCTTAAAGTTTACTCTATCTTTATTGTTAATAAGTAATTTGCCTAGAGAGTTTTTGCAATAGAACGCCGGTCTAACACTATCAGCGAGTTGTTTTTTAATTTTAAAGCTTGTACAACCTAAATAACTAATTCTATGCCAGATGCCCACAATACTATTATAATTGTAAAATCACTGGTATTTCTAAAAGAAGTTGAAAAGCGGTAATTTGCCTTCGGCAATTCGTCACTCTGTTAATATGGTGTTTACAAAATAAGGATTAGGGCGATTTCCGAAATTTTTAACTCAGGTATCGGTGTGGCTCTCAGACGTATAATGTATTGCCTCGTAAATGATATTTGTCGCATTTTTATCTTCTATATAAGCGTTAGACACTGTTTACTGTCTCTCAGTTCGAGTCCATTCGTGTGCTCGAATGCCTGAAGATGCCGAAAGGCGAAACCCGGGTCGTTAGTGACAAAATACATGGAAGTGTACAAAATCTCAATAATCCAAGTTTGATATTGAAATTCCATCAAGCACCCTCAGTCGATGTCTTAAATTACTTAAATTATGAAATAATATACTTTGTGAAGATTTGTTTTTTCTTTGATACCGTCGAACCTTTTCCCTGCCAACATTGCTTTAAGAAAAACGAACGAAGTCTTCATGTATCGGAAAATTGTATTAAAATGAAGATGTAATAGAGCCGTCGGTAGAAAAGGCAGCGAGGTGGGTGATCCCATTCCCGGCGCTGATCTTATCAATGTCGCGACGCCGTCAGGACACTTTCATCCTCGGGCTTCCTCTTCACCCTCAGTCAAAGGATCGTACATAGTCTAAACGTAAACCCTATACGATTTAAGATGGGCTCACATAGAACATACAGGATAATTATCACGTCCAAAAGTATGTCTAACATATATTTCAGTGAGCACTAAACTGATTTCATTGATTTTTTTTCTAAGAAAGTTTACTTACAATAATTTATTACTAAATTATTGTAAGTCGTCTTCGTAATTTGATTGTTAAATACAGGACTGTCAATCATGGAGAGGACTAGTAGAAACTAACTCAGCTTTGATTCAATAGTAAAATAGAGAACAAATAGAGAAATAGATTCATAATATTTTTTAATGTCAATGTTATTAATTTATTAAACCAAGCACTTCCAATTTTAAGCATTTAAAAACCACTAAAGAGAATTTTTATAGAACCAATTTAAACAAAACTGCTTGTAAACCAACAGTTTGTAACTTTTTTGGGAAAATAAGTATACAAATGCGTTAAATATATGGTTATCTAATGGCTCTCTGGAAGCTTTGTTCGGGATCAGGTTAGAAAAAGATGAAAATATTAAATATACTTGAATATAAACCCAAAAATCGATTTAAAAATAACTTTCATAAATTTTCCGTTTGGCAATCAAATTCTTGACCTCACAACCGAGTCGCACTGTTTGCACTCGCCTAGAGGTTCTGCAAATAGCTATTTAGACATACATGTTAAGCTTCAAACTATGTATTTTACACTAAATTGATGTTCAAATTTTATACACTTATGCAGTTTTTTTAATGTATAGTAAAATAAAAATTGTTGTTTTAAAGTTCTTTGTCTCATTCCAAATAAGATCGGTTGTATCTAATAATTTTATCCAACAGATTTACTTAAATCCAGATTAATCTAAGCATTGAAAAAATATGCATATCAATGTGTGAAAATATTTAAGATAGTATCCGGCTGTGACGGTAAATTTGCCCGCCAACATCCTTTATTCAAATTGTGTGGGAGGGGAGGGGGAATTTTCACGTATCATCTCGCCTCAATTATGTGTACAACCCCCAACGGAGAGGGTTTGATGTGTAAAAACGGTGGCACTCAGATGTCACTGAGGCCATTGGCGACACTAAGCCAATACAGGTGTAAACTTTTATCGCCATATTTTTTAAATATCTTAAAAATATATTTTTCATGCAATGAAAACTGGACCTTAAACAAGATCAAATATAATTGTTCGTCATCGTCACAACACTATAGTTTTGTGTCAAACAAGCTGATTTTATAGCTATCGCGACCAACGTTTTCATTTAATCATTTGAGGGACTTAGTTACTTTCATAACCTTTCATATACACTATGTTAATATTGGGATTAATAGCCCGTGAAAGATATAAGAACAAATAGTTTTATTTTAACACTCTTGTGCATTAAAATACATCTTTAATTATCATTATACTTATATTTCTCCATTTCAAAAGACTAGTATGTAGCTAATAAACATTTAAATAATAAATTTGGATTATTGAGATTTTGTACACTTCCATGTATTTTGTCACTAACGACCCGGGTTTCGCCTTTCGGCATCTTCAGGCATTCGAGCACACGAATGGACTCGAACTCAGTTCGAGTCCATTCGTGTGCTCGAATGCCTGAAGATGCCGAAAGGCGAAACCCGGGTCGTTAGTGACAAAATACATGGAAGTGTACAAAATCTCAATAATCCAAATTTAATATTGAAATTCCATCGAGCACCCTCAGTCGATGTCTTAAATTTAAATAATATTTTACGATTGTAAATTTTACTAGCATGATTAATATAAACCATTTAAACAATCAAATACCTCACAAAAATCCAAGATATAATAAAAACAATTAAACTATTTAATAAAACAACACAGACAGTTTTCATTCAATTCAAAATCAATTGGTAATATTACTACCTTAGCTAAACTGTTCCTGTTATTTAAATAAAAATATTGTATATATTCTGCATATAATATTCATTATATCTCTGTAACCACTGAATTAAATGACTAACAACCTACTTTTAAGATGCTCCGTACCAAAGTAATATCGATTATAAAGTGACATATTATAGTAACTTTATAATAATACAGCAAAAAAAAACATACGAAAGTTTTCATTCACTCTCACCAAAAAAAATTAGATGTGTTTTATTTATCTCATTCAAGAAAACATTTCGAACATACATTAAACTTTAAAATGCAAATAAAATAATCTACGCCTTTTGCAAATCACCGATTCAGATGTGTACAATTTTAGTTATTCAGTTCCGTAAAGATGAGGGTTTTGTAAATAAACGCATAGAACATTTCAATAACTACCCATGCGGTAGCTATCTGCCAAAGAGATTTGAACTAGTGACTATAAAGATTATAGGGTGACAATGTACGTAATGATGAGATTTAGTTTACCATAATACGAAAGATGACAGGTACATGATAATATATTTAATTTTTACGCGTAGCATTACTTTTGAAGCATCGTCTATTCAGATTTGTATTTGATTTTCCGTCGGAAATATCTTTTCCGATATATTTCCAAAATGCTTTAATATATGTATAACTGGTGGAATAAATTCACTGAAAATTATTATCAAATTTATTTCATGTAGAAACAAGAACAGTTGAATCAAACAACGCAGCCAATTCAATGGTCTATTAGCGGAAAAAATGTAAAGCATATATTATTCTCACTTACCATTATATAAAACATTATATGCACAATAATTATAATTTTATTATAGTTGTATTTAATAATAATTATTGTAATCGATAATCAGTATTTTTAAATAGGTACAGTCACAACAATACATAGCTTTATAAGTCAATGATTATGGCTGTCTTTCAAAATGTTTAATATGCTATTTAGAGTGAATTTCCGTAGAAGAGAATGCATTTTCTTTGATGACGGTCGCCAGACAATTGGTCATGATCGATAAAATTACTCACTGCACGCATTACGAAAACTGGTTTCCATTTCAGTTCGTACGTTCATTCTTACATAACGGGGCTATTGATTGGAAAAGTTGTCCCCGAAAGTCAGGGATGGAAAATAGTTCATTGTATAAAGAAGAAACCGTATGACATCATTATATTTTGATGAAATATTTGTCCTCAAATCACAATGTATATTTTTTTTTCTCTATGGGAATCAATTGTTAATAACTGTAATAAAACAAATTGATATTTATTTTATAAAAATCACAAATAATTAAGCTTTCTTTTACTCTACATGACAAAATATACTGAGACTAGTTTCTCAACATACATAATTTTTTTTTCCATTCCCGTAGCTGAGTGTAGCTCTCTAGAGACTTCATCCTTCTTGCTTGCACGGTCAAGGATTTGAATCGCCGAATAGACACATACGTAAAATATTGCTAAAATCAATTTAACGATTTGTATTCAACAACGTTGAAATTTTTTTTAATATTTACGTCTCAATCCACTCATTTTATCTGAGAGTCATCAATTATGTTGTAATTCTTTTCTATCGTCAGTATTATACTAACTTATCTGAATTATGTTAGAAGACTGACTAACAACATTTTATTTTGTTTGGGCTATACACAATATTTTCTGTGTGTGGGTTACGTCCTTTTTCCTTTCCAAATTCGATGTGTTCCACACTGGAAAAGGAAATGAGGTTTACAAATAATCTTTGTTTCATTGAATCGATTTATATTGATTAGAAAATTCAAAATAAATAGATGTAATTTAAGACATCGACTGAAATTTGATAAATAGATGTGTTTTTCATGTACACATATGTTACAATGTTATAAGTAAGCTTCAAATATTTGTAATTTAATAAGTTAATTTAGAATCCTGTATTTTCAATTAACGTTCATTATTTTTTATTTCATAATTTTTCCATTCTCGATGACGCTAAACATATGTATATTTCGTAGTAACTATTTTTTCTTGCGTATATATTATTACTATCACCGAAACCTGAGTACTCATTTACATGATTTGCCATCCCTGGTGGAGGTAGTAAGCACGTACGACGGTATGCCAAGACAAGCGTAGTTAAGCGGCCAATACCACCGCCATTGTGAAAAGGGTTGATAACTTCTGGATGATCAATTTTTAATCAACAAAAAATATAATAAAACCAAACGCATCAAACTATGGTTATAATTCTATGACTGAGAATTTTTTTTACATACCTTTTTTTATATAACTCTTAGTGAAGAACCGAAAAACTCTTTATTATACGATACAATTTTTGTTCAATGCCATCTACTTATATGAAGAAACCGTAATTTAATCCTTCTTATTCTCGGAAGTCAAAATATAATTTATTTCATAGGAAATGTTTTTAAACACATTTAAGGTTTATGACATAATAATAATAGCCAAAAACATAAATTAATGTTTTATATTCTTGTCAGAAGGTCATTGATTCCTAATGGTGACAGATATAATTGAGAGAATTATGTTGTCATTCTTTTATAAACATGTATTTTTTAAGTAGATGTTTGTATTAATAATTATGATTTAAAGTTATTTACTTTGGCAGATTAAATAAATTGAACAGAAAACTCGCAAGCTTTAGAGTTGAGATAAAATTTCATAAAAATGTGGATCACTTCTTAATTTATCATTGTTTTCTTGATTATAGCTTGCAAGCCCTGGTAGCAGGGCGTGGGCTGGGTGTAACGGAACACGGGCAGGGTGGCATCGTGAGGGTGGCGGCGGCGGCGGTGAACAGTTTCTGCTGGTGAAGCGACGACCTTGTCACTACAAAAATCTGCCGACGTATCATCACAAACGCCAGCAAAAGGTGGAGTGGCTGTAATAGTGAACTTTCTTACTCGTACGCGTTTTTTTTTGTTGCAACCTTGCGTTGTTTCTGCTGCCGCATCATTGCCAAAAAATCGATTCTGATTGCGCAGGTGATGTGCATAATCTGATATGCAACAAGCGGTCGATTCACCACCATCTCTCTCCTACGTGTAAAGAAAAATCTCATAATTTTACCCATCATTATATTAAGACGTTTAGTCTTACAAAGCTAAATAATCAATAAAACCATCGAAAACAAGCAGACATTTATTAATTAATTGTTAAAGAAAATTATGATCATAAAAATCAAAATGTAACAATCATTGTTCCTTTAGTAATACTGTTTATTATAATATATAATGTGAAAATGTGGTCATCTTTTAAGACTCGTTTTTTCAAACCTCTTGTAAAGAAGTCTATCGATAAACATCGCAAATGAAATACTTTCTCAACTGTTTTGTGTGTTCAAACATAAACTCACCGAGTTATGATTCTTGATTGAATAAAAAATACATATACATGTCTATACAAAAGCAAGGTAAGCCAGCACTAACAATTCTCATGAGAACTTTTATATACGATAAAAAATGAAATATTGAAAATTAGGTGATCGTTGAAATAAATATATTGTGTTCCTAGATGTTCTTTCTTTCTCAAAATTGTAAAGAATAGTGACTGAATACTTCAAGTATTTGTTAACTACTACACCAATATATTATGATCATAAACTTGACTTCCTTCACTAATTCATTGACTGATATATTCTTAAAATATATCTGGTGCAATGTGGCGTGCATTTTTCTTTGATGTAGGAACAAATCGATTTGTACAATTAAGATAGATAGTTATCTCATATATTATTTATTTTCAAAACTCAACTCACAATTTTAATAAATTGTTATTCAATGATTGCTATAAAAGGAAACAATAAGTTAGGGCATGACTATATCTATTATACTTGGCTGCTCAATTGATAGAACGTTATTTTTATGAAGCATCCCCGCAGCCATTAAACAATAGGAAAATGTGTGTATTAATATCAAATGAAGGCTTTTGGTTTGTTCAGTATTCGTTCTATTCTGGTCACAGAGCTTTCACGTTTAACTATCTCCGTCTAGCTGCAAAAGCTCGAGAGGGCGTGGCTCAGTCGGGTCAGCACTCGCCGCATCCAATGAGAGCCTCAGCTCATACAGCCTGCGGCCTGAAGCCTCCGAGACGGCGCTTTGGAAAGCTCATGAAAAGCTACTTTGGTCTAAGTGCCACTACAACCGAACGCCGATGTTTCGTAAAATCAAACGAAATGTTTGCGATCAAAATAATATTTTCCAATTCATTTTCAATATTAGAGATGTATTATTTTGAAAATTTAAACTATTATTAGTAGCATCTGCTAACTATTATAAATATTTTATTACTTTCGATGCACAAAGGAAATCATTTATATTTCAAACAAATTATACCGCTCTAGCTCGAATTTTTCACTTCAAATGTGATTTCATAAAATAATGTATATTTTATGTCAGGTTCAATTAAGCGAAACATTTACTGCATCGAGATATATAACAAATATCCAAGAAAGACAATTTTTAGCCCACTTTTTTAAGTTTAAACTAGATATATACAACTCACCTGAATATAATAAATTGTCAAGTTTTTGTTGACAAACGTAATAAATAGTTACGCATCATATTATGAAATTATAGAATAAGTCTTATTTCTATAAATATGTTATATACATTACATGTTATATGAAGCTAAATGAGTACAAGATAATGCGCACATTTACTTCACATGTCAATTTTTATTTTCTCCTTCATTCTTTCTCATAAAATAAATCTTCTGAGTCTCCTTTATCCTACCATGCGTTATTAGTATTTTGATGCTTGTGATTGAATGGTCTATAAATTTTATTGGCGTACAATAAAACAACTGACAACGAAAAGACCACAACTTAATTCAAGCAAAAAAAAACTAAAATTTCATTTGCAAACATTAAGTCATCTTATTTATCAACCATATTGCAAAGCATTAATAAATATCGTAGAGAAAACTAAACTACATCAAATAGTTTCCATGATATCAATGCCTTCGGTATTTACGCCACATTTTCTGCTTTTATACTTTCCAATACTTTACAATAGTAATGTATGAGTTATAAGTATAAATTGTGTACGGCAGATATTATATGAATTGACCAAATTTCAAGAACTTTCTAAAAAAACTACATTAAATTCAATTAATAATTATTTTAATTGAAATGTTTGTTTAACATGAAAACAAACTCCAGTTAAAATTTTTGAATTAAAAAATAGTCAAAGACAGCTTTTGGTTAAGATTATCTAATAGAATAATAGGTAGAATAATTGTCGATCCCTTTTAGGCTATATATGAGTGAGCAAAAATTCATCGAATTGTAGTCCTGATGATGCTGATATTATATCATATAGTTTGACAATTATTGTAACTACTTAATAAATTGCTATCTTTACCATATTACAATGAATTCTCACCATGTTATTCCAATAATATAAATAAATCACTCATTTTCATTTTTTCATGTAATTAAAACGTACAATATAGCAAGTATTTAAAAATACTAACCGGGGAATCGTAATAAATTATAAATAATTTACTTACAATGGCGTCAGTAGGTCTTCAAAATAATATTTTACCGCACGTTATTACTTATAATTGAAAAACAGTTACAATATGACCCCCTCATTGATGTACAAATAGAAGGTAAAATGAACAGATTTCCTGTTTTTAAACTAAAACAAATAAACATTGACCGTTATATTATGATTCAAAGATTATATTACTGTATTAAAAATGACAACGTGTGTTGGTTTAATTTTATTTCCGCATTATTGTAAATTTGAATACAAGAAATCATTTATTAGTTTTATATCTATTGCGAATTTACCATTTGAACTATTTTTTTTATAAATACATAAATTATTATTCAGTTTACAAATTTTAGCATTTACTATATCATATCTCGGTATCTGTTATGTTTAATGAAAAACTGCAATAGGTGTCAAGCTTTGTTCAAGTACAACTATTAACATGCCTTGTAAACTTTTGGAATTGTCTTTAATAAATTTGTGTTATTTTAGTACCATTGTTAGTAATCAATGTTAATAAAAAAGAAATTATAACTTATAAGTACTTACTTTTGGTAAGACTTAATTACAAATAATAATTAAAAACCTCCTGCAAAGGTTGTGATTTATAGAGCAAAAACTAAGTTTTTCTTCAATTTTCGCAGAAGATGCACTAATTTTGCTTGAAATAGAGTAACAAAACCATTTAAATAATAATTAAGTGAGTATCGATAAAATTATCACTTTTTTGCATTTCAGAAAAATATTCATCCAAATCCATGTATTTCGATACTTATTAGTGAAACCAACGTCCCATATGAAATTTTGAAATAAGCCACAATCATTCCATCACACAGGCAAATCTAATCAGAAGAGCCTATCGGTCAAGTATGAGGACAAACCACTGTAAATATGACATAGTATATAGTATATATAATTGAAAATCGCCTGCCTATATCTTATAATTGAGCCAAATGGGTACATACAATACACATGACATAGAGATCGAATTACGAACACAAAATCAAGTCAAAAATAATACGAATATTGATAATTTGATAAGATCGTCCATCAACATGGTAGACGGATGACTTCTAGAATTATTCGGGTTGGTGGATATCATCACTGCAATACCCAAAGACCAATTCTTTGGGTACAGTATAACACTGACTAGCTGAAATAACGATTTCCAAAAAATTTTGATTCAAAAATGAAAAATTCAACCCATAATATCACGAATCAGCTTTGCACAGTCTGACCGATCGGCCGAATCGTCGACTTGATGTCGATGAGGGCGAATTTAATTTCATTGAAAAACTTTCTCATGTAACACCTACAAAATAAAGTCCATCAATTAATAATAATGTTAAAAGTTGAAAACAGCACAGTTGACTTAGGAATGGCATCCAGAATGACTTGTGCAAATTTTACTTCGTTACTATTTACCGTTTGTGATGAGTTTTTGTGAATGACCGACAAACAGATTGATTTATGCATTTTCTGCTATATAGTATAGATAAGTGATATTGGGTTCGAATAAGAGCTGGGAATTTCAAAAAACATACTGTGTATACGAGCATGTTTTAGCTTTATCACATTCTCTACGAAAAGGTAAAGCTAAAAAAGTAATTGATGTCAATCAAGCAGTAAAATTTAATTTGTAATGAAATAAATTACTATAAAATTTAAAAATAAATATTAATTACAGATTCACAAAACAAAACAGTACACAAAACTTTTATAAGATTCAAAATTAAATTCAATGTTGTTTATGGAACGATATAAGATAATGATATTTCTGATGAGTCAATTTTAACGCCATAAAAAAATGTCATTCTGACAATGATTCGAAAACAAATTTGAAAAATACAGAAAATTGTGTTACCGACTGCTTCTTCGATTTTATTTTCATTCTGTTCCACTAGAGAATGGTATTTCCCTTATTGTCTATTTCCAGTGCAGAAATTTCGCTGAATTGCATTTTTCTCTACGATAGAGTACTGGAGGGTAGACGTGGCAAGCGCATATTCACTTTCTTACTTCTTATTTGACACTGCATATATCTTAATGAAAAAACACAAATTAAAAAATTGCATACAAAAACCATTATAATTTAACTTCTTTTCTAAGCTGATATATTTTCAGAATATCTGAAGTTAAATTTAAACATTCTATCATTTATGTTTTATTATTGAAATATTATCAGTCGCCAAAGGATTATTACGGTAAATAGCGAAATCTTAATTGCATAATAATTTGTCTTATATATAATAGCCCAGACTGGTATGTAGGCGTAGACGTAGACGTTTTATTACTATCGCATATCACATGACATGTAGGTATTAAATTTTCTCTTTACCTAAGCGTCTGCGGTGTATATAAACAATTCACACAGTTTCGACGTGACGCAAATTCCAAGGAGACAAACAACAATCAGTCCGTCAGTATGGAAACAAATAAACAGCTACTTAAGACATTCAGTATTTCAATTTCAATACCGTCTATGACGGGCGTTCCCACTAGGTTATAATAAAGTTGATATGATAAAGAAAGTTTGGTGATTTTGGCATCACACCATCGACAAAACTAGATAAGAACAGAAAGATATTTCTGGTGATGGCCGAAATCGTGACTAACTATATTATACAAATCTTGTAGAACGTAAAGAATTGCAGTTTTTCATTGTATTTAAATGAAGTTAAGCCATATAAACTCCAATTCTCTTGACTTAATTTATATAATATTCCTTAGTTTTAAAATGGTGATATTCTTAAATTAATTTATGAGTATTGCTTTAAATGAGCAATGCTATTATTAAACTGGTTATAAATAATTGCACTTTGGGTTAGATAGTATTCACTTGGTACACTTGAACTTTTATTTCGATAGTTTGCATTTTGGATTAGATAGTATTAACTTAGTACACTCAAACTTTGATTTTAATAGTTTCCATTTAGTCACGGATTCTTTTAACAAAGTGAGTTAAGTTGTAGTAGGCTATGTCAAGTTTGGTCTGGATTGGTTTGTGTAATGTATTCTAATGCGTGGAGCAAAGACAATATAGGTGGTCTAATATAGGGTAGAAAAATAAGTGACATTTCATTATAGTTTCGTACAACTATCGATTTCAAAGTGTGTTTATTGTATATTGAGTGAAAACTATTGTATCTATGTGAAAATATTTTTTCGTAAGTGTTATATATTTCTTCAATGTTCAAATATATTTTACTATGTGGGATCACTCTATTTTTAGTGAAAGAATTTGTTTTTTGTGGAATGTATTTGTTATAAGTGAAAACTATTTTTATGAAAGTGAATATGATCTAAACAATAGTGCATTTAATTGTAAGTCATATCAAACTAATAAAAAAATATCTTATAAGCTTAGGATTCAATTTAATTAACACTATATGTGAGTGTATGTTAATAAAATTTGCCCAGGTCTCATTGTTTCGGGTAGTTACTGTTTATATATGCAAAATAAGCATTCTTGTGATTATTATTTAAAAAAATCACAATTGAATCTAATATTAGGGAAACGTTACATTTTGCTGCAACAGCATTTTAATTATTCTTTACATAAATATGTTTTTAAAAGTGTCCGGTTTCATATTTACGATTTTCTCCATAAAAATACTCTTAATATAATCGGAATGAATTGAAATGCTGCATGAATCGACATAATATTAATGAAAAAAAACACATCCGGTGAAATTTGATAACTTCATGCCAACTTGGTTTCCAATAAGTACGTCTTATAATATATAAATGTGAATTCTTTTTGTCGTGAACTTTGAACACTATTTTGCGCATTTAAAATTACTGTTGTCATCAATTTTGTCAAAGGTTCAAATTAATTGCGTCAAAAAATATTGAACAATATAATATTACAATTAAAGTATTCGATTATTTAATAAATAAACTTTATCATAGAACGCTTAAATTTAATGTTTTCTAATATAAACTAATATTACTACCAATATATTGTTTAAGTCGCAAAATGAATCACCATAATTACATCAAATTTATGAGGAAATACTTAAGTGGTACTTTAAAAACTTAAGTACAGATATATTTGTACATAATATCAATATATAATAACTTTGAACAGAAACTTTAATGAAAATACATACTAAAATCGAATACTTAAAACCCCGAAATTGTCAGGATTAAATGAGTAGATAACTAAGTAATGAACAGTCGTAAATGATGAAAACTTTTTATAGTTTAACATCGCGATTTGAATGAACGATAATTTAAAAAGATTTCATTGTTTTTTTCGATGTATAAATATGAGTTAAGAATGAAGATTCTTGTCTCTCGTTCTGATTGGAAAGACATTCGTAAAGTTAGAGGTAATACAATTAATTAAAACAATTGCCAGAACCATAGTTGTATTGATATGTACATATCAATTGATTTCTTATTCGTTTTAAAGTAAATTTACACTTCAAACTAATGTGATTTATAAGTACCCATTCAAATCTGTATACAGATATTAGATAGTCCTTTATTATTGTCAGTAGACTTGTTGGTTAGTGTAGTTTTTTTTTAATTTTATATTAGGCCTTTATTTATAAAGCCATATTTATATTTACAGTTATGTTCATTGAAAAAAATCATTTTTTTTTTAGAATTCAACTGAATATATCGATTTTTAAAATATACTTATTTACTTTACATTGATTGGGCTTTTGTATTGAGCTAACCTCGTATAAAGTGCTGACAAGTTGTAGTGCCGAGACAGAAGGCTTCCGGAAATGCTCGACTCGGCAAATTCAATTCCGAATAAGACATTCACGTGAACGTATTTTAGGAACAATTTTTGAGCCACAATTAGAAAACGATAAAAAGATTCTACTCGACAATGTAACTCTTATTTAATGCTTTTATCTTTCCATTTAAAAGGAAATCGTTTAAAAACTACCAAAAACCGTTAAACATACAGATTTTTTAATTTGTAATATCGAAGTAAGTTTATTTGTGGTGAGAGGAGTTTAAGTTTAAAATCAAATCTTTTCGAGAACGACAAAGATAAAAATGAGTCCTGTATTTTCAGATTGAATGATTATTCAAATTCGTTACCCTTTTTACGTCTTATCAAACTATGAGGATATTAATTCAATTTAAGCGTCTGATTAAATCATATATTCAATAATTTATTTACATAAATCATTTTCCAATTAAAGGTTTAACTATCACATTCCGTTCTATGCAGAAATATACTTAAAATAATTAATGAAATAAAGCGTTTATCCAGTAACAATAATTATTAAAAACTAGTAACCGTACCTCTCATAGAGACGGTATTGTATGTCTAAGTACGTCAGAACTTTGTATGCATTGCATAACATTTTCTTTTATATATACCGCGAACGCTTACGTCATGAGAAATTTCCATGTCAACATGTGACGTGTGATAATAATAAAACGTCTACAGAGTGGTCTGGGCTATTATACATAAGATGGTTTGATAGACGTCACAAAATTAAATTTATAAACAGGAATGTAAATTTATTAATCTATGAAATATTAACTAGCATTTTTGATTGATATTGGAAAATCAGCTTATTTTTATTTGTATTTACTATTTACTTCTCAAAAAGAAGCGATGCTACAATTACCAATTTAGTACTTATTATAAATCAAGCAAAGTATCCTTCCAGCAATACTAACAGTTTTAAGGATCGACACCAAAAATATCTAAATATATTTTTAGTATCCATTGTAACATCTGAATGAAGCAACAAAATCACAGTTAGAATAAGTTAATTGTTCTCAAAACTATTGATAAACTGGATGTAGTAAGTATAAAATTTTCACTTTTTAATTTCGTATTTTAAAACCCATATACTGTTGCGTTATAATAAAATACGAACTACCACGAAGTTAAATGATTTTGAGTCAAATGTAACGTGAACTGATCCACATATATACTTTTCGTTGATTGTATTTTTAAATGGAAAACATAAGATATTTTTGCTATTAGTATAAAGAACAAGTAATTGTAAAACAAGATTTATATTTACAAAGAGCATCTATACGTTATATTGACCATGAACCTTCTACATATACAAAAAAAAACAAATATGATCTGCTCACACTTTTCTCTTTTCCACCGCTCTCTGAAGCATTTAAATAAGTGTTCTGAGATATTAAGTTAACTATTCCTAATATACTGGGCGTTTTTATTCAACAACTTATTCACTTAGAATAATGAAGATTAGGGTTTCGAAGTACTTTAAGTAAAACTTTCAGAATCATAATCACCTTGTTCTTATCCGTTAAACTATGTCAGCGTTTATCAACCCCGCGATTCTAGAATTGTTTGATTTCAATAGACATTGTATTTTTTAAACATAAATGAAAAAGTACATTTATTTTACTGATTCTTACTGAATATATTTACTTTAAAATATCCACAATTGTTTTCCACGAATTTTTCACTATTTATAGTTTAAGTACCATGTGTTTTCAACAATTTGAAATAGGTAAATTTGGCCGATTCACCGGTAAAAGAATCTTAAAATTAACACTAAATATAGTCACAGAATTATGGCAAATACCGGTATTCTAAACCCTAATCAATAGCTGTCAAATACTCATAGAGGAAAATGGGAAAAAGATATATAAGCTAGATAGTTGTATGAAATAGAATTATAAATACACTAAGATGGTGTTTATTCATTATGGTATATATGATATACCTTTATAACTTTATTCTATTCATATTTAAAGTATATCCTTTTAAAAGTAATATGTATCTTTGTCAGAATATGTTTAAAAATTAAATTGTCACAGTATTTTAAATTAACGCTACTTTTTCAATTTATGCAAAAAGATAAACTAGCTTGATTATCGTTAAATAGTCAAAGCATGGATAAAAGAAAAAAATCGTGCATTGAGTTGAATAAATATATAATTATGACATAATAAAGAAAATTCTGTATTATGTAAAGATAAGTTCTAAATAATGGCGAAGCCAACTAAGGGGAGAGAAACTCTTCTCTCCAGTTTTTCACACCAGAAAGACTGTTTAATCCAAGCTTCCTGGACGTAGCATACCATTCGCATACCCACTTCTCTGCTTTGTCCCCAGCAACTAGATAAGGTAATTTTCTCGCACAATACGTGAAATAATTTGTTATGTTTCAACTGGTATTTTGGATGTCTTCAGCCATTGATGAAAATTGAAATTTGAGATGATATTTACCTACATTCTGTGTTTCAGATTCTATATAATAAATCTCTAGTAGGAAACATTCTACATGCTGATCATAGTTTTTTATTTACCAAAATGACGTCTTTCCAGCAGCACCCTGCTACTGCCGTATATTTTTATTTATTTTCTTGAGCTTTCCTTGAACTTGTTGATATCAAATAATGTTATTCAAATGGCATCGCTTATTCCGTATTTATATTTTCAAAAAGTAAATAATAAATTCTATAAAAAAACTAAAATTACCTATCAAGTTTGTTTTCTTCTTATAAAACAGTATACATTTAATCTCATTTAATTTTTCATGGTATAACTGAATTGGCATCCTAATTTAAACAAGCCTTAATAAATCATATATACTTCCTGTGACTTGTCTGATCTACAACCAATTCTACTATAAAAAAGCTCTGTACAGATAGACCATTATAAATCCATATGCTCCACATTGGGAACTATCATTGTTTAAAAAAAAATGTATTTAATCGTTTACATAAATTTGCTGATTCTTTTATCAAAAACTATATGTACTTAATGAAATACAACTTCAAGTATTTAAAAAAAAATGGTTCCAAACCCATGCGTTTAATGAATAGGAAATTTTATCCCGAGAAATACAATCACCCAGATAAATATATTGTCCCAATTTTCACTAATTTACCAATTGGAATTTGAATTTTGCAATAATAATGTACACTGTGTTAATATTGTTAACGTTTGGAATCATTGAAAAGAAAGTTTTATGCATTAAATATCTGTCTTTTTCAAAGTTTCAGAGACTAGTATTCGTTTCTTGTTTGGTTAGGAAAAAGAGTTAAAAATTTGCTTGTGTTTTCAAATATATTTTTATTAATAAAACACATTTTCATAATAATTACTGACTATTTACAGTAGAATAATTTCATTTTCTTAAAATTATTATATTTTCATTTTATTTTACTGAAATAAAGTCTTTAGCGTAATTATAACATAGTTATATTATTTAACACAACCATATCATTTCCATTTATTGTTGTAATTAAATCGTATTTAAAATAAACTCTTCGTCGCATATAATCGAAAAGATATTTTTTCGATTCGTCCCACAGTCGGCGCGGGGTGACTGCCGAGGCGTCGTTTTCCACCCCGCCGTCGGACTCTATTAGCCTAGTAAAAAATAATACTTTTAATTGCTATCATATAAGTATAAAAAGTTTTCACAATAACAAAATTAGAAAAATTAATAGCAAACTTAACGGGGAATCAAACAACAGCTATGAACGAAATCATAATATTCGAAGGATATGCGTGCGAATAAACACCGGCTGTCAAATTTTAGTCTTCGCGGACATCTCTCCGAACATCGCCACTAAAATTCTCACCGTCGCATCGCACACGACAGTTCATCATAGTTGAGTCAATACCGCGACCAAGTGCACGAAGCTTTCTGTGGCGGCGGTAGCTGACGTCACAGGTAGTACTCTGGTGCTGCGGTGCCTTCTGGGGGGAGGGGTGCGGGTCTCGATCCCAGCAAACGCTGCTTCAGCAAGTCTCGCTCTTGCGCCACTCGCGCCAGCTCCATCTTCAGCCTTTGCAAATCTCCATGGAGGGATCGGTTGGTCAACTCTAAATCCTGGCGCTGCTGTAAACGTTTACTCCGACAGTTTTGCGCGTAACCGCGGTTTTTGAGCGTTCTACGCTTTTGTTTGAGGCGCACGACTTCTTCCCTGGGACAACCGTGGAGACGCTTGTTGAGCTCGCGCACTGACAGCGACATTAACAGGTCGTCGTTCAAAAGGTCATCACTGCCGCATGTGGAGTAGCCGCTGGAAAGAGCGTGCATGCCGCGAGGGGAGACTTCGCTTCCCATTGAACACGCACTTAACGGACGAATTAGATGTTGATCGTGCATCATATTGTTGTATTCGCGACGCTCCCACTCGTCAGGTAGGCAGTGTTGAGGTCTTAAGTCCAGAGGCTGAGGCTCTTGTCGGATTGCTTGAGGAAGCCACATCATGTCATCCATGAGGCCGGGAGGGCGATATGCGGGACTCTGACTCACCGGAGGCGTATCAGGTGGCGTACCCGGTATAGCTGCCACACTCATCGTACTCATGTTCACGAGTACAGGTTGTTGAGACCCGAACATTGCCGGTTCGCAAGCGGGAGATAGCGATTGCAATCGGCGCTGCTCCAGCTGGTGCCATCCGGCGGCGGCACGATGTATCCGAGGGTCGTCTTCATGCCACGATGGCAAATGCCGGTGAGGCTCTCTCTTCACGCTGTCTTCGAGGTGATCCAAAACGAACTCTTGCACGTATTCGTCGGCGAGATGCTCGTTCAATTTCCGCTCCCCGTCCGCCTCCTCGGAGCGGACCGTCGGAGCGGTATGCATGACCGGAGTCGGACTGCAGTTCACTAACACAGTTTGCTCGACCATCGAAAATTGTCTGGGCACTGTCGCCCGGTCCGCGTTCGTCGACTGACTGACTGGCCGGACGGCGGCTTCGACGGAATCCCTCGTGGGCGGGGCGCGCTCTGGCGTCGGCACCGCCTACTACGGTCTCATTGGAGGGCGCCACCGATAGAGTGCCTTCGCGCGATTTAATGAGAATTTTATTTCCTCGCTTCGCGGACAACATTTTCCGGCGGAGCGAACCCTCTCAATATACGACATGTCTAATTATCATATTCAATTTTCGCGCCTTCTGCATTTTAAAATGTCCTTGACATTAATATCTTCTATATGATGACTACATGCTTTCAGAAAGTTTTTGCACTCAATAACCCTCCCATAACACAATTTTCCTATAACATAATTTAAAGTACCAGAACACATATGAAAGTTTTTTAAGTTATTCATCACCATACAGTAAATATTTAAAAATCAATCTACATTTACTGATTTATTGACAGCATTAATAAAATAATAATTGTTCAATCATATCAAGTATCAGTAAGATACTCTACTTCACAATTTGAGTATAGCTGTTCTGAATCACGTAAACAAAGAGAGTATCATATTTCTAATGAAAAAAAAAAACATGTGTGGTCTTCAAGCTTTTCACTGACATTAACCTTCCGTGAGTGATATGTATTTACTTATTTTATTATTCATCCCTGATCATTTTATTCTAAAATGACGCCGATGAGTTGACAAGCTAAAGAAAAATAGTAATATTATTTAAACAAAAAATAATTTATCGAAACAGTATTTAATTAAAATGTTTTTAATTTCTAAAACTAAGTACGTTTTTTATTAATAATTATTGTAAATCTGAGTTACATACTTACAAATCATGTCATTTAAATTTATTTTAATAGTATATACCTACCGCTAGGATTAAATAGGATTGAAATAATCGCTTGATATTCGCACCAGCTACTTATGTAGAGCGTATGAACTCCTAATGGCGTACTTAACGAGGACTGATTGTAAGTCATTCACTCATTTGTAAAGAAGGTGACGAAAGAACGATTGAGTTTGTAAAGTATTAGTAATGAGCTAATCGGTCACTCTCGAGTTTTCAGGATCCGATAGAAGCTGAAAAGAAACCATTACACTGATGAAAGTGTCCATTGAGTTACTCAACCACTTACTTGACCATGAAACCTAGATGGACACAAAACCGAAAACGTTTAAGACTCGCTATCCTTAGTTGAAAAAATCAATTGAATGTTTTGTTTCTATTATATTCAATGTCTGTTTCAAACGTCTATTTTTTATCGTACCATTTCTTTTCGGGTCAGGGCCGTGGTGCAATGGTCAAACGTTGTTGGCTACAGTTTCGGATGCCTCGGGTTCAAGTCCTTGTAGGGATAGTTTCATTAATTGATTTTTCAATCGATTTCTGTTTGTAGGCATGAATGCTTGTTTTGTCTGAAATTCCCTCCCGCCTATCCGATCTCTAAAAACGGGGCGTAGCGAGAGCGATTAACTAACGACTAGTCATGTTCTAGCTGTATCCTTATATCCGTACTCTCTTCGAAAAAGAGATGTTGAGCGACTGAGTAACAAGCAGTTCTCGTAGAAAAAACTTCTGTTGAGATACCTCCATTAAGAGTCCATATGTTCCATATTGGGAGCGGACATTGTAAAAAAATCTTTTAGAATCTGGAAATAGTTAAATGATTCTAGTTTTAACTAGTAAAAATATCTTTTTCTGTTTCAATGAAAACCTATAAAGTTACAAACAGGCGACATTTCGTTCAAACCATCAAATATACTATGGGAATCTTGAGGGCAATTTGAAGTCATGTGAAACATATAATTTTCTTTGCCTGCTTACACTCTTTTAATTAGTATTGACTAATGAAATAGAAAATAATTGTAGTTAATGTGTCCAACTCAATCATTACGTCAACAGTAGTAATTAGTGTTCATTTGGTCAGGTAATAACACTACTAACAAATAGTTAAGTATGGGTATATTGACAGCTTAGTAAAATTTAAATTATTAATACCAAATAATACTCTCATAGATTTTGAAACCGGGCAGCAATGAACAATTAAACACAAAATTAGTTCAGAAAGAATTCCCAGAAAACTATTATTATACGTTCCTCCAAAAAGGATAAGCAATATATTTTTGGTAATAATATATTTTAATATATCTTTCAATGAAATAAAAAAAGTATATACACATATCTACGTGTTTATTCATACATAATCATCTTTTACGAACAAAAACTACCCAATTAATATTTTCGGTTTATGTTTGTATCCGTGGTCCTTGGGGACCTGAGCCATTTGGAAACATCAGCCGATCTAATGTATCAGGATAGAGAGAGTATAAATTTAGTCAAACATCCCATCATATTTATTCACAATTAAACCGTCAAGTTTCGCAGCGTGAAATTTGCGAGTTATTTAATCAAAATCAGTGGCAGAGAACGTAAGAAATATTTTCATTAATCATCATTATTACAATTAAGAAAATTAAAAAATCAAATATAGCTGACGAATGATATTTTTTGTCATTTTATTCATAGAGCATGCTATCCAGTAAAAGCTGCTCTATTATTTGTTACTATCTTTTCAGTTCGTCCTCACACGGGTCCAATAGACCACGCTGACTTTATTGCGATGAGGGCTTCCAATCCCTAGGATCCCGTTCAGTTATTCAATCCCGTAATCTCGGGATTCTCAAAGTATCAGTCTCGGGATTTCGGGATTTACTGTAAATGCTAAAAATAGTTCATAAATCAATATAAAACTTCCCAATGAACTGCAACGTGTACCCAGTTTTATTCATGTACATATTTTTGAATAATATTTATATAGTTCATATAATTGTATTACGGTCTTCTTCTCATATTTCGTAACAAGCATTTTCAACTAATTTGAAATTGCATTGAGAACAATGGCTTCTAATATGAATGGAGGACAATATTATAAAATCAAATTGAAGGACATGCCTTTATTTGGGATGCCATCTGGTAAAACCCACCTTAATAATACAATAAATAAAATATAAAACTATCTTTTTCATTATGGTTTTCTTCTCTTTTTTGTAAATAACTGTTCTAACTCAATAAAAAACCTTTTCAATGCCCAAAATGATATGAATATGAAATCACATGCTCATTCCTATCACCAATAATGAACACAGATTCAATTTTAAATGTAAAATTGAACACATGAAATTACACTTAATGACCAATCCTAATTTGTACATAATTTAAAATCCCCGCTGAATGTAAGGCGCACACTCTTTTTTCTGTCGATGGCGGTGACAAAGGCAGGCGTGAAACATTGACTGCATACACACAATGGGTGGTGGTCTTGTCACTATCTCACAACTAAAGATACTGACTCATGCGAACATTCTATTGGCCCACTTTCATTACTAAACTTTACTGAGAACCAATATTTACGTTACAAATAAAAATCTTGCTATAAAGTTTAAGTAAAGGCTTAAGATGCTACTCAAATATACAAAACACGTATCACACCAGTGGAAAAACAACGTTAGCGATTTCATATGCATGTTTTATTTTGTCTAATAGTCACGATAATAATTACATACAGAATATTAAGAAAAAACTGGTTTCTAGTATTCAATTGTTTAACTAACTTGTTAATTTAGGAAGCCACTGCATCAACCCTTATTATTTCTGGTTAAATATTAACCCTTCCCTCGCAACCATAACCGGCACGTCAGGTCTTGCGTGAAATCACGTTGTTGTACAATTAGCCACGCGTCGGTCGGCACTAGGTTGCTCATAATTTTGCTAAAAGCTGAGAAATTGATTCGCAATATATCGCGTTTCTATAATACTACTGAAACAACTGTAGAAAATATAAAGAAAATGTCTTTCTTTTTACTACATCACAAATAACAAGAATAATTTCTTACAGCAATTCATATTGATTATCTGCTGTGCATAATTTAGTAACAGTAAGATTTGGCTTTTAAATACCTATGGAACAACTTCCCTTCAATTATGATTCAATGCACGTTTTTTTTTGTTTTACGTAACGTCCCTCGTTATCCTTCTCTACTTCTAATAGACTTATAACTCACTTGAATTTTATTAACTGGCAGGTATTTTATTAGTAAAAATAACGTCCAATTTGCAAAACCTACTACATGACTAATTTATTTGTATTAAATAACAACGCGATTAATTTTGGTCAAGACTGGTTTTGCTTAACGGATATTCTGTCACAATATTAATATATCCACATTCACTTTTAAGGTGATAACTGCCAATTATTGGTAGAAAGACATTATATTAAAAAAAATAAAACACAATTTCTTTGTACTACTTCCACATTTTTTATATAAAATTAACCCGGTTTATTATTGGGTATTACCTTATTAAGCTATGTACCACTTAACAATGTTTTGTATTTAATGCCAACCAGTATATTCTCAATATGGCTTTAATCAGCAGTAGGGTGGCAACCGAATTGCAAAAATTTGGTTGCCAACTTAATTTATTATATTTGAAATCTTAGAAATGGAACGGAGAGAGATATGATTTTTTTAATTTAACGTACACATATTTTATAAGAGAATATAAAGCTATGACATCACACAATTCGGTCACTAAAAGGGGTGCGTAGGATATAGAATTATGGAAATCGTACAGTACCGTGTATAATACACAAATTAAAAAACCTTTTCGAGAACTCTTTCTGTGTGAGTGTTGAATGTCCTCATACTTTTTATTTGATAGTAATATTGTATTTCCTTATGGTTTTCTAGCTAATTTTTATTAAACCATTAAAAAATGACAATCTGTAGGAATCTCAACAATTCGAATTTGAAATTTAAATTCCATCAAGCACCCTCAGACGATGTCTTCAACTATAGGATTTTGGCATAATTTACTTAGATTTTCAAGTTATGGTTTTTCAATTAAGCTGACGCTCATGTGAATTATCTGTGTGTGCTTACATAATAACTACTACAGTTAATTAAGAGTTTTTTCTATTCATCTTCATTTTTTTATATGCTTTAACTCTACTTTTTAGTAATATTTTCTGTGAAAATGATTGTTTTGTTGTGTTGATAACTAATAGTTCTCAAAACGCATATTTTAGAATGGTAGGTTGCTGGTTGGGTATATCACGCGGAGCAGACCCAGCTAGTAAACGTTATTTTTTATTATCAATTAGTCCTTTGCAGCTTGTAAGCCAACAATTTAAAAATTCGCATAGTTAAATTCTACGGAAGAACCCCTTAGTGAAAACTTTCATAGGATGTTTTCAAATGCATGGATATTTTCATCCCTTTCCATCGATACCAGCCTTTTCCTAGCCCCATCCTTCTATCTTTACTGCCTATACGAAAAGAGATATTGAGCTACGAGCTTACATTCTCTCGTTAAAAGCCTTTCTTTAAATGCTTTATTATCTATAAAGTCCATAGATCGATATTGTGAGAAGATGTGGTTTTAATAAATACAGATATTATATATTTATCTGAAATTTTTAAAAGATTACATATACATACTGAACATACTGAAATGAACAATAATTGTAATCAAAAAAAGTTTAAACTTACAATCGTCTCTTGGTATTTAAGATTTTTAACATGCAAGACTATTGCACAATTAGTTATGAATCTTCTTTTCGTTCCGATTCACAATACCGCAAAACAATTTGGGATAATACTTGGGGCTTAGAGGGGTGAATTATTTACGCAGACAACTGCTTACATGGTATTTAATCTGAACTAACATAATACTCTTACATTTTTTTTGTTTAAGCCTACTTACATCTCCATCAATTTAACTAATCATATTCTATTAGGAATATTTTAGATTAAAACGAAATCAGATAAATATTCAATAAATTTTCAAACGTAATTAACACATTTCGATATCATTTTTAAGTAGAAGTAGTGCAATCCCGGTTCATTTATTTTAACCCGGGATTTTTGAAAATCATTACCGAAATATTCATTTGTTACTACGTATTGATAATGAAGAAAAAAAATAAACAAATATCATCACGTAAAACATTTTATTGAATTTCCATAGTGAGTTTGAGCTATGTTTCTAATTTGTTGTAACTTGATTACATAAAATAGTCGTCGTCATCTTTTAAGCCATTGCACATAGTAATTCGATGCAATTATGGAAAAAACAAATGCCGTCGTAAACACCCAAAAAATTCTAGATCAGTGAGATGTGTTTATTTTCGATCATATAATAAAAATAAATGACTATTGACTTTATGATTCAAGTATTTTCTATTCCGTCAGAATCCGCAGAGCTAATCCAACATTAATTTACAATCGAAAAAATCTCAAACAATATCACATTTTCTATTCAGTTCCAAAGGATTATATGTTTTGGATATCAAATCGGAAAAGTACGGTTGAGTTATAAATAAAACATAAATATGCACTCATATTATGTTTTTAAAAGACTGCGCAAGTCCCTTTCAAAATATTTAATTTCTTGGCATGCCTTTTTACTTTTTAGTCCGCTTTTTGTCAATATGATAAAAAAAGATCTATATGAACTTTTGTTCAGAGGAACGTGACACGTCGAGGCTTTTATCACGCCCCGAGGCTGTTATCACGCCTTCTTCATCAATTGATTTCCCGCATACTCTATCCACACAATTACTTTACAGCTGCTACATTGCCCTCAGCACTTGATTTATGCCTATAATAAAAATAAATCTCACACAGATTTTAGTCTTCCTATAATTATATTAATGGCGTATTTTCACTAGCGATTTCAATCGAATATTCGAAATTCGAATATATTTGGCTCGTTCTTGATATTCGAATATTTGGTAAATTATTCGAATAATATTATGTGTATTAATGTGAACTAAACTACTGGGTTAACAAAAAATACATCGCATTACAATATGATATAATCTAGTTTGTTTATTTAAACACCATAAAAAATGTTGGCTACTAGCATTTCTTAACAATTAAAAAAACTTGCCAGGAATATGCAAAAAGCGATGAATGTAAATGATGAAATTCATGCATTATATTATTCAAATACTCGAATATCATAATGTTTTAATATTCGTTTATTTCTTATCAATTCTATTTGGAATCTCTAATTGTCGCATTAAGGTTTTTCTGCCATAAGCTAGTAATTATTGAATATCTCAGCTTCTATAGCGCAACACTACGAGACCAATAATTGTAATTTTATTATATTTTGTGCTCGATCCTTAACTGACCTCAATTCATGGTTTTTTTTTTATCTAAGTTAAGGGTGAGGGCAAAGCTTCAGTTTTAGTAACAGTGACATTTATTGATGAGAAAATTTGATAGTTGATTTCTGCACAAACATTCGTGTAATTGATAAAATCTAAAAAGATAAAATTAAAAAAAATATTGGTTTAATATCAATAGTTCATGTTAAATGAAGCTTTTTTTTAAATTAAAAAAAATTAGATTGTAGCTTTCAGCTATTCCTTTCCATTATTTTTTTATACAGTGTTCAAAATAAAATATGGCAAATTAATTGAGATGGACAAATTTATTGAATAATAATACTTTGTCCCCATTTAATGCCGCCACTGGCACTCTGTCTGCCATATACAATATAAGGAATGTAAGATAATATTTTAAGAAGTACTTGAAATAACTGTGACTTTTTCAATATCCTAACTAGCTAGATTTTAATAATTACACGAATGTTTCCAAAAAAACATTATTTTTTCTCAATAATTAATGTCACTGTCACAAAGCCCAAAGATTTTCCCGAAACTTAAAAAATATATTTCACACAGATCGGTCCTATACAGTGTAAATTCTTATTTACATTGGAGTGGAAGTGTTCATTTCCTATGAAATATATCTTAATTTTAGACATTGGTTCTGATTTAAAAGTGGCGTAAAATTTCACGGCATTCTTTTTTTGAAAATTCATTTCTTCTGAAAAACATTTTTTCTTATTTTGACACTTCAAATTTCAACTGTCAGACCAAGTCAAGATACTGTGATAAATAATGTAGATTGGTTTATAGTAAACATATTCCATATCGATTACATTCTAAAAGAATGAAAAAAACTTATAAGGACTGAAGCATAATAATATATGCTGTTAATATGGACTGATAAAGAGATTTTTTCATTTTAATTTAGACATGCAGGTAAATATTTGAGTGAGGATGGACTTGGATTCAAATATCCGCAAGTTTTAAATTAGTCAATCTTCTATAGTGTTTATAACAATGTTTTAATATTATATGATAATATCTTCCACACACTTACCTCAATATGCACATTTAAAATCCTCCCTTTTATTTACAAAAGAAAAGAAAAGTCGCGTGCAATTAGTTTGGACTGATCCATCTGTGAGTGTGTAAGTATGATGACAAATGTATTGTTCTCATTGCTCATAAAATGGTATGAGTTCTTCGGATTAAATCTACTTCTTACAAACCTACATATTGTATAGATACTGTAAAGTTAAATATTTAAATATTTTCTTTGTCTTTTTTGTTTTTCCAGAAATGCTAAAATAATTCGACTAACTGATTTTCTGCAAATAATTTAAAGTTTTGGAACAATTTGTTGGTGTTTAAATAAGTGTCTATTTTATCCCTTTTTGTCCAATTTTCCATAAAATAAAATGATTACTTATAATCCTGATTATGAAACCTTCTACTGCATATATGTAAGGCTTAGATAATGATTAGCGTTTATTAACAATAATTATGATTCTCTATACCATGATCGCAATATTTCTTTGCTTGCTATTACTAGCATTTCATAGCTGCATAATTACAATGGGTATATATTTTTGCAGATGTACCTGTATATCTGTAACGCAGCTCTCTCTGTCACTGCATTCGCAGAGAGAGAGTGAATTTTTACAGATGAATAATTTTTTAACACCAAACACTCTCTCTCTTTGTATATATCTGTCTGAATGTAACGTACATCACAACAATAAACTTGGGCACGATGCAGACAGAGAGAGAGTGTGTGTGAGTGATAAGCTTTAAGAACAGGTGGCCCTGCCATCTGATTTATAATATTACTAGTTTGATAATATTCATCTATATAAATATGTTTATAATTCTCTTCCGTATGCAGTTATTTTATTCAATTGTTTGAACTTACTCTCATCCTATTGCCTGCTCATATTTGAGAGAATTAACAATTTAACTAAGCGACTTTATTTTTAGACCAATCAAAATTTCCTTAATAAATAAATTTGTTATGACGTATATTTTATAAATTGCGCCTCCTATGATAGCAGTTCTTGCAAGTGTTGATAACGCAGACTGTGACAGTATATTATATTCTTTAAAAAACCAGATGATACGTACTAGGTACATTTATTTTCATTCAAATTTGGTATTTTTTTAAATTTATGCATAAAAATAACCTAAATCAATTCAAAAGTATGCCGTGGAGTCCTATTTATTTTTTAAAACTTTTATTTCAATAGAATAAATAGCTGTGTGTATCTTATTTCTATACAATATATCATATTCTGTTGAATTAACTTTATTTGATGTGAGTACATATTGACGTATTTAAACAATAAAATCTACTTAGATACCGACTGGCACGGTATTAAATTATTAGCTTACATTGCAATATATTAAATTTCAGTTTGGCACAAACAATTCTCCAGGGTTGTCAACAATCAGTATAATTTACCCGTGTATATAAGGTTGATCTTTTATAATTATAATAAAAACTTTAAATATTATAATATTCAGATGCATTCGTGGATCTAGTTTATTGCAACAACGAAAATGAGAAGCATATGTCATATTTACTTTATCTGCTTTATGAGTCTGAACCTTGATTGTTCCTTTCTCAAACAGTCTAGATTTAAATATATTTTGGATACAACTATTTATAATGTGGAGACTTTATTTGAGTGGATATAGAACTAACCTAATAGCGAGAAGAATCTGAATATTATTGACACATTGAACAGTTTTAATTTCGATGACATTTGTGACTTTTTAATGGTTTTTAGCTGATAAACGTGGCTTATGTTGTGTATTGATATTTCTGTGACTACGTGGAAAAAATGATTTTTCCTACTTTCGAGCACAGTCTTCGGATTTCATTTTTTTCTAATGCATATTAATCGTTGTATTCTGCCTATCATCAAACATTACTTTTTTTTTCTTCGTGTAAATTCTATATCTTCTATATATTTCGTGGAGCTACGAAACTCTGATAAAAAGTAAGAATACTAGTAAAAGACAGATATACTCGAAGGCGCTGAATTGTTTCTATATTCTTCGCTAAGGGAGCCAAAGAAAAAGGAAGTCCCGAAAGTATTAATGATTCTTATTAAAGTATTACAACATATATAAGTACTGTGTGGGCTTATTCATTCATTTATTTCGTTTTACAGTTCAAGTAAAATTATTTAAGACCTATTTTATATTTTGAATAGTACACGTAATTAATTAAAATTAAAACTACATATATATCTGAATAAATTAACTTTAAAATATATTAAATGCACTAGCTTTATTTTTGTGAAGTCAGTTATTTCACGAGTCATTGATGCTTTTATGCGGATATTATTAAATTATTTGATGGATAGCCATTATCAAATATGCCCATTTTCTTGTTAATTCAATAGACATGGATACCACTTGCGAGTTTATGTTTGTTTTAAAGTTTTCAAGATGAGATGAAATTAATATTAGTCAAAAATCTTGAAAACCAAATATTTTATCATAACAATTATACTAGAAATTCAATTTAAAATTCAGTTTTAAAATACATCATATTCGATTTCAGCGTTGGTTCAAATTTCTAAGATAACCTAAGTAATAACGAAACTTGATAATTTATCAATTTTGCATCAACATCTGAAGTAGTAAACAACTTATCTATATTTCAAAAAAAAGTTGAAATGACTGTCAATTTACAATTTCGAATCGATCTAGTTTTTTTAATCTTGACGTTTGAAAATTAAATTATCAGGTAAAATAACAAAATTTCACAAGAATATTACAATACATTTGATAGTATTTCGGCATTACGTCATTTCGCAATTCTGGATTGCTCTGTCGATGACATGAAGCTGAAATATTTATTTTTACAATTCATGTGGAACTAATATTTCATTTGTTTTAATGGAGTTATATCAAATAATTACAAATTCAATCATTCAATAGAGTCAATAGCATCATCTTTCATTGTCCTTCTCAACATTTGTTTTCAGGTTTATATACGTATTTTACGTGTGAACGCCGATATAAATAAAGTATATAAAGTAAAAAAGTAAATAATTTCTACTGTTACTTTATTTTTTGCAAATATAGAGCGCTAAAAAACGGCTTTAAATTTAAACAAATCATTTAGTGACATCTTTAATATTCTACAAAACATAATAAATATCTCTTTTATCTTTGTCTTGGATACATTGTATGTAAGGCACCTTGACACGAGTTCTTATTCTATCGTGATTAAATCGTGTATCAAGTTGAAGGGTTATATTATATTATGCTACATTTATTGTTTATTACATTTACGTTATCTATTTAATAAAAGAAACACTTTTCATGATCAAACTATTAATTACATTGTATACACACGACATGGAAATATTTACAATAATTAGCCATGATATAATCATCATACAAAAATTTTCTATTTAGTCTATCATAATGTTGTATTTACATTAGATTGTAATTCAATATAGGTAACATCTTTTTTACAAAGAAATTCTCGAGTTGATTTCAATCATTTACAAGAATTCACCGAATGTTTCAAAGAATTGGTTTTGAGATTGATTTTATTTTAATAATCTTTTGGCTACAAAAAATGCATTATATCGAACATGCTCGGAATTTTATACGAGAAGTCTTTATGGGAGGAATCCAGAAATTGAATAAATTATAATGTCTTCCATTATTAGTTCATTTCTATTTCAAAGTATTTTCAGAACAGTGTTACTAAATTCTTAACGATCCATTTCAAGTTATGGGTCAAAAAAAATCGTTGATATAAACGGATCTCTTAGAGGCTTTGTAGGAGATAACAGAATTTGGCCATTGTGTATTCTGCCTTGTTTACTCAAGCCATAATGATTTAGGTATCAATATTTTTAACGATGTATATTTCGAAAAAAGTAAGGGTATCAGTTCAATTGCCACGGCGGATTCTCAGTGTACGGATGCACATGATACTTCACGTAAACTAAGTGGTTGAGCAAGTCACATCATCTTCTTTTGTCTATACTTCTTCATTTCTTAATCACAATAATGCATTGTTAAAAGATCGGTACTTTGTATAGAACCAAGAATATAAGTAGTAAATTCCTTTATTTTCTTGATCGTTATTGCGTTATGGAAGGCGGCCATGAAACAGCGGCTGCATAAACATAATGATTGCAGGTGGGGCAGTATCCAGTTCAATTAATACACGAACAATAAGCCATTGCGCAATGAATGCATTTTTTAATGTTTTATTTTATTGGTAAATATATGCATTCAATACTAATAGAATTATTATTGTTTCCATTTATCCAGAGTTCAATGAATCGTTGCGTAAAACTGCTGAATATGAAAATATCTAGGTGCACCAAGCAGTAACCACGCAATAGATTTGACAGCTCGACAAAATTTTATTTATAGTTAAAGTTCACTACATGCTTCGAGATAATACATTAAAACACTATCTATATCAATAATAGATGATCGCACTTCCCGTAGAAAAGTGTAACAAGTCAAAAATATCTAAATTACATTTTATATCGGAATAAAATAAACATGACATATCCTATAAAAACCGTATTAAATTCACTGATTCACCCGAGGGGTCACTTTTCCACAGAACTGTTTGTTCTAAATCCCCCGAAGAAAAGTGTAGTATTTCAAATTTTAAAAAAATCTACAGAATTGTCGTTTTTTACGGCAAATCTAATAGCAGAAAATTGAAAAATAAGTTTCACAATTCATTATTTTAACACATGTTCCGTGTCTTGTTATCATTATTTTGTTATTGTTAATCGTGCTATTATTAAAACATAAATTAATTGTGGCTAAAAAGTTTTTTTTTTAATACTCAATACGAACATACTCCTTAAACATATCCCATAGAATTTTCAAGCACTCCCGTAGAAAAGTGCAGCATCTCAAAATGTACCGTCAATTATAGATTTTTAATAAGTTCAATTTAATTAAATACTGATTTCTGTAGTACTTATACACACCAACAAAACTGTCTCCCAATAAAAAAAATGGTGATCGTTTGCCAAAAAATAATAGTTCGGTTATTAAGATTTCAAATATTTTGATTTTTGTTTTCACTCTCCTCTAAAATTTACTTTTTTGCTTACTACACTTTTCTACGGGAAGTGCGATATATCAATTTAACAACATTTTATACACGTGTTGTTATCAAAACATATCATACAAACGGAAGAGGATAATTCGAGTCGTTCATTACAATGAAAATGATAGCATGTTAATAATCTAATACCTCTAACAGGCAACAGGCTGCTGGTTTGGATGTTGGTAACGCAATTTATTTTTCTATTATTATTAACATACCTATGATTACATCAAGCCCTTCTTTTCTTACCTCACATTTTCAATTGAAAAATCTAACAATTTTTTAAAGCTTTTTCTTTGCTTTCAGTGTTTGTGTTGAGTTCGGTAAAATCTTACAGCGAGGATCCATGTAAACTTGTTTGTTTTAATAAAATGTCGTTGCGTTTTCATAGAAATGATAGAATTCCCGGTACAATTAAATATGCCAAACGTTCTACAACAAAAAACACTACATAAGCAGCTTGAAAGATTATTTTTGTATAGATAAGCTTTGCGAAGATGCCTTATCTTAATCTTCTTTGGATAAAATTCCTTTTTCTAACAACAACTTGTTCAAAATGATTTCCGAAAAAGAAAAGCCAATAATACTTGCAAAATAAATATTAAATCTCCGAAAATCAGACTATCCCGTGGTTTAGTTAGCTTATGATAAATTATCAGAACATTGCTAATTTAGAGTTCGTGATTAATTTGACAATGAGTTGTTTTCTCATAAATACTTCACAAAATGCCTGTTGAAATTTATGAATGACACACCTTATAGTTCCCACATTTTTGGTATAGTCCAAAAGCTGAAATTTCCACCTCAAGTAAGCTTCGCTACACCACTAATTGATCCCCAGCTCTGAGCTCCTCGTCAAAAACTCTGTGCACCTCGAATCAAAGCCAGGAATGGATAGAAAAATGAATACATTTGATATTTTATTCATGAAATGTATATTATCAAGATCAAATTTCAACCCTTTGGGTAGTACGGCCATACATATACGACGAAGTATTGTGTCATCTACAATCTATTTCCATTTTCATATTTTTAATTACTTCTTCAGATATGGATACCACACATTTTTACTATTTTTTTCTAAGAAACATAAGGGTTTTTGTAAAATGGTTAATATTTGGAAACAAAGCCGTATAATATTAAGTGGAAAAATTCATTTCGGTTAGACTCCTATACTGGAAACCACTTCAATAGAGAACCACATGCCTACAGATGAACGCAATAAAGATCTAGGGCCGAGTTGGTAGTCAAATATTCTAGATAATTACTTGAAAGTGATAAACTATTTCATTTACACTTTTAAATATGTGTTTTAAAAATCTGAAACAATATTCACTGCACAAAATAATAAGTACTATTCTTCCCAGATTCATTCAACTCCACAGGAGTATTTTTTGTCAAAATATATTTTTAGTCCTAGGTAGATTTCCGTACAACACAAATAGGCTCTACGTCTGCTACGCCGTAGAATTTAACGAAACAAAATATTTTCAAAACGCGATTTTCATATTTTTGTATGTATCCTTCATATATTGTAAAAATAATAATGTTTCCGCAATAAATATGACTCTAAAATCAAGAATAAGGTTTAATTTTCAAAAAGTTTTTAGGTCACCTATCTCTTCCATTTCTTCCTATTTTATAACGATTGAAAAGAAACGTTTGGTATACATTAATCTAAACATTACTTAGCTGTTTTTCCTAGAACAGGAAACATTTCTATGTATATCTGTATATTTGTTTATTAAAAATCAGGGTACGTTTGTATGTTTTTTTTATTCTATTATACAATAGATTTACAGAAATTGAAGGGTTTGAATTCAACATGAGCGTGCCAACGCGGCGCTCCAGTTGCGCGGACGTAGTCTTGCATTGAATCAAAATGTAATCCGATGTGGTTTGTAAGTTATCACAAATAATGAAACTGTATTCAACAATCAAACGAGTCACCTGGAAAAGATTGTAAAGGTGTTTTTTTAGAGGTTTGTTTTTTAAACTGGAAGCACTTTTTCCAGTGACCACCAATTTGACAGCTGACAGATGATTCGTGCTCAGTTTTGTTTGCCATTTCACCATGAACAGACTTAAACTAGAACAACGCTTGCAAATTGTACAAATTCATTTTGAAATTCGGGGTTCCGTTACGAAACGCCGTTACATCCACTAATATTAACAGTTTGGTGTGGTTTATAGGCTGGTGGACTCATCGGGCTCGTGAATTTTCCATTTCGACCCCGCATAGTTATATTGGTTAAGTATATTGTAGGAAACGTTTTCCATCCATAAAAGTTTTACAATTCAAAATGAATCACTGGAATACTAGAATGCACCTTTACATAGGGAGACACTTGTTACACATTGTCAATGAAGCTTTAATTTGCGGTTTTTCTTGCCGTCAATTTCACTGCCGGTTGTAGATCGATTTTCCCTCCTGTCTGCAATAGTAAAATCACTATAACTCGTTACTGCATAGTCTAAAACGGCGATGGCAAACACTTTTACGCAAGGAGTATGATAAATATATCCGAATATTATCCAATTGTGCTTAAATGTTTTGTTTATCTCCTATTAGATTTTTATAATCGATGTATAGCCTAGCATCAGCGGAATAAGTACTAGGGCTTGCATTACCGGTTTACCGGTAAATCACCAAAAACGCACCACCGGTAATTACCAGTAAATTGGAATATTTCCCGGTTATTACCGTAAATGATTTTATCGCGAATTAAGGACAGATTCAGGCATATTATAACGAAAGCTTATTGTAGATATGCATGCGGAATGGGGAGTTTAGTATTTCGACTCTGACAACACTGGTACGCAGTTTGTTACCGGTCACACTGGTCACAAAAATTAAGTGAATAAGCCGAAAAAAAGACATAAACAATGTTATTCAGGGAGAAATGTCATATTTGTAACTCGAAAAAAGTCGTGGCAAATATTTGAACATTGTATTTCAACATTTGATGACTTGCCGACCAACAAGTATTGAATCAGAACGAGCGTTTTCACCTACGGGACAAATAGGTACAAATTTCAGGGCAAGTCTAAAAGACGAAAGTATTGATATGATTTGTTTCATGAGAGCATATTTTAATTCTGAAAAACTATTATACCAAAAAAATAAACATTTTTTAATGAACTCTATAAAACCACTAAATTGCTATACTATTTTATTTTTAATTATGAATTTATATTATGTAGGTGATACAAAATATGTATGCATACACCTAATGTACGTATGTATTACATATGTACATACATCAATAAGTTAATGGATAAACTAATATGTTAATAGTATAAACTCCTCACAAACAGGTAAACCAAATATTACAGCCGTAATTTAAATTAACCAAGCTTTATGTAGCATATAATAGATTATCTGATCTCCCATTCCCATATATCAGTAAAACAAAAAGGACAAACAAAATTATAAATACATTTCACATTATTATTCACATGATTAAATTATTTACGTTTCAATCTCAGATACCGTTTTTAGTAAAAATAGCCACATACAATTATACTTTAACCATCTAATAAGCGTCTATTTTTTCATTTACCGGTAAATAACCGGTAGACCGGTAATGGGGGATATTATTTACCGTTTACCGGTTATTGCAATTTGACGGTAATTTGCAAACCCTAGTAAGTACATTTTGATAAGATAATTTTAAAATTGAACCGCTATATCTACATTGTGTTACTACACCTATAAAACAATTGAAAATGAATATATTGTGAAAATGTCTGCTCGGAGATATTTACCAATGATTGCGCAAACGAGAATGGTGATAGCCGAAAAGCATTTACTACTCGCCTGCGGAGCCGCCTAAAATATTTTCTTATTGATCATTTCGATTCATGATTATCATAGGTGCAGGCAACGGGTTCAAATTTCTTATTACCTGTGAAACAGCTGATTCTCAGTCTTTGAAATAAAATGATTTATAATTTTTCCTTATTTTATTCAAACAAATTTAAACAGGAGACGGCAAAAATCGTTTTTGTTTTATGCATTTGATTTGGCAAACATGCTAATTTTTCCACCATTTTCGTAAACGTTAAAATACGAAAGCTAAAATCACAATGATTTATGTTGTACTGCTCAGAATATGAGTTTTTTTTTTCAATTATAACGGCAGTATAGTGATTAAATTTTAAGTTCAATGATAAAAGAGTTTTAAATTTTACATAATTATTATCTAGTTATAAACTACAATATTGAAATATGTTAGAGACATCTAGCAAGCACAATGGAAAAGCTTTATGATAGAATATACTGTGATGGTCGCGATTTTATTTAGTTTCAGAATATTTTTTAATAGATGGTAGTACTTAAATTGTTCTTTTTACTCAGTCTCCGAGACGTAGATTTATGAAATGACCGATTCATAATTCTAAATACATTGAATCTTTTAAGTTTATTATCTTTGAATGCGACATTCAAAGATTTAATTACAATCTATCCTCTTTTTACTCAGGGGATACGTTATATGCAAAAATAAATTAAAGGAAGGTGCAATTACATTAGACTATGCAATTTCGAAACCGTGTAAAAATAATCCTTGCAAAAAGATAATTTAAGCCGAGATAATTTATGTCGAGGAGTGGTCATTGGGATTTGTTTCACATCTGGGTGCGTTATGATCAAAAACAGGTTACTTAAATAGAAAACTATGTCGATTGCATTGATATGAAAAATCAAACAATGACAACCATTGTTTTATGTTGACAGATTAAACCTCACAATCATTAAATGATTCAAAACAGATATCAAATAACGAGATTGTACAGGAGATTAAAGAAATACTGAACTAATGTGGAATAGGCATGTTAAAGAGATCAGCAACGAAATAATAAAATACTCAATAAAAACAAACATCTGTATATTGTAAAAAAGCAGTCTTACATAATTTTTTAAACATAATAATATCGAGTAAATATTTGATAGAATGAATAAGAAAAATTCTATAGGTAAGTATTTATAAAAATATAAAGTCAATATGTGCATTCTTTATTCACTATGAACAGGGCTGTTTTAGCATGTAACGCGGTGGAACGGCGTTCTGGTACATTGTTTCGCGGTATTTTAATGTATTACAATGTAAGAAATTAGACGAAAACATTTTCGCACTTACATCCATATTTATATAATCCGATGTCAAAATTAACTTTAGATTTCTAATACAAAAATAAAAAATTTATGTGCTTCGTGGCACGGGAAAAGCTGCTTTAAATTTTATTTAAATGTTTGAACATAATTTTCTTTAGTAAAAAGCTTGACAAGTGAGTTCTGGTACCTATGTTTTCTAAAAAAAACCCTGACTATGAATAATATACAAAATGACCGAAGGATAATGAAAATGTAAATGATCATTATTTGTTAATATTAAATAAATTGGAATAATCAGTTTTTTGGCTCAATTTACAAAATAAAACTTTCATATCACAAGTAAATGATAAGGCACATTCATGGCCGGCTGGAGGTTCTGCCCTTTCTTCTCAAAAAATGTACCTATATGTACACATATAAATTAGTATAAGTTTTTTGAAATTGACAGGAGTATGACACACAGCAACGCTTTTCGGCTGCTCGTGTCCAAATATACATATATTACTAGCCTCTTTATGAAATTATTAATATTAAAAAATAACCTACCATCCGGGCCAGCCCATAAATATTTAACGTTTGTTTATAAGTCTTTTTTTTCAAAAATGAAATATGATTAATGAAAATTACATTCGAAATATAAATATTTCGAAAAATAAAAAAGAAGTAAGTTTCTTTTGATATCGAATCATAATTTTACTGAGGACTATTTGTATGAAATATACTTTTTACTAATTTTTTTAAAACTGCAGGTGAAATTTTTATCAAGAATATCAGTTAATTTGAATCAAATTTAATTCAAATAAAAAACACTAATGACGAGAAAAGATGTCTTTTCTCCTTGAAAATTTTACATAATTATTAAACAAAATATATTCACAACACAAATGTTATCCACAATGCTCAAAAGTTCAATAAACATAATATGACAACACAAACATAGAAGTGTATTTTTGATATTTTCGAAAACGTAGCACATGACAATATGCAATATCAAAAGTATGAAATAAAAATGCATTGTTTAATATTTAAAATTCGATGAAACGCTGCTAACGGAATCATTATTTTGTAGTAAATATGACGCGCATGCGCGTTAATAGATTGACTATTTTTTTTATCCACTGAGGATACACCTCTTCAAGCTATTTCTATATTTGTTTCGTACAAAAATTATTATCAAATGCAATAATAAAGAGTAATTATTTACAATACAATTTTAGAATCATAATAAAGACATTGTTATTTTATATAATTTGAAGTAGGTACCTATATATTAAGGAAGAAAGTTTTCATATAAAACTTTCACAAAGAAAATACTGGAAAACCTGGACAAGTAAATCTGTCAAAACGTATGTGCAAATAACTGACAGTTTAGTAGAATTTAATAGATGGCACATAAATTGTAAAAAATGTTAATTTCATATTTAACATAACATTTTATCTTGACAATCCTTTTGAAATAATTTGTGATTTCGACTGTCAATGTAAAACGAAAAAATATTTCTACATCATAAATAAAACATATTTAAATTCATTATCTATTAATCATTAAATAATATTTTTAGGAAAGAATTATTGCATATGTTTTAGGTACTTTCTAAATCAAATATTGTAAGGCACATTGTTTTAAGAAAATTAAATTTCTTTACAGAAGAATACAAAACTGCTGATCTTAAATTTTCAAAGTAATAAGTATTATACATAATGGGTAATAACATAATCATGGTAATACATCATAATAGCTAATGGCTGTCCAATAATAATTGAACTCCACACAATCAGGTTTCCACACCTATCTCCGTAATGGCGCTCAGCGTAACGAGAAAGAAATGATAATGGAATCTGGGCCATCATTCCCATGAATGCCCATACTCTGTACGTTTGCAATGGCACACTCACCTAAAACAAAATACATATATTATTAATGACAATGTATTCACTTGGGTTTTTACAATTTAAAGAAAAAAATCACATGCACATGCTAGTACAAATTAAGACAATGTCAATTAATGGCAAAACTGTCATTCAAATACAAAATATTTATAAAAAATATCTTGACAAATGATCATACCAAATACTCGTGAAAAAATGCTGAAATAAAGAACACCACAGTGCTGGCAACCGTTTTGCTGTATCCCATTTCAACAATCGGAATATAAACATGACGAACGGCCCATCTGTGAACTGGCATATTCCAAGTTCTCCAAAACGTGTCAATGTTATTTGCATTCCACCAATCATTATAAAAGTTTCTATCGGCGAAATGAAGCAACTCTCCCATCAAATTCAAGAATGAATGGAAATTTAAGTAGAAGAAGCACAGCCATATTAAATGGTTTGGAATCTGAAACAAAAATTAAGTGTAAGTTACCAAAATGATTTTCTACATCAGCAATTAAAAAATTTCAAGTGAAGCGTGTTTATTAAGTATTATTACAGATAATTTCAGAAGTCTTTCAGCTAGGAGCATATAATCCATTTTTGAGAAAGGTACGAGTGAATTTTTAACAGAAGGAATCATCCATTGCTGGAATAGTCCCATCACAAGATGAACGCCAATCATAACTTCAAGGATTCTCTTAATTAAAAATCTTTTGCGTATTCTGAAACATAATCAAAAGATACACAGAATTTATTACAATGAATACAATGATGTAAAAGAAACGATAATCAATTGATATGTTTGATATTCACCTACCGAGTGGTGCGAGGGAAATTCAATTCATAGCATATAGTGGGTGCTAATACAAAATAAGCAATATCTTTTACAGTCAAATTATCTGGATATCGAACTGTCACTGGACAATCATCTGTTTCATCGTGGATTCCATTTCGTTCATCTTCCCAAGATTCTGAAAAATAAATTCTGACATAAACCAGATATCCTTTGGAATGAGTACTAATATTTCACTGGAAACACAGAATCATTATCAATTCCTTTCATATATATCATAGCAAAAAAAATCAATGCAAAAAAAACATTAATTTTCTAGCGCATGTCAAAAAAGAATCAGGTGTAATACATCGACTGTGGAAAGGAAAAAGGACGTAACCCACACCAAAAAAATATTGTGTATAACTCACACAAAATGTGTAAATACACTATTATACATATATAACATATCGACTGTGGAAAGGCAAAAGAATGTATCCCTCCGTCTTTTCAAAATATTTTTTGTTCGATAATCACAATGTATATATAATAATATACACGCTCTGTGTGATAATCACAATGATATACACGTTCTGTGTGGGCTATACACAATATTTTTTTAGTGTGGGTTACGTCCTTTTTCTTTTCCACAGTCGACATGGTTTAAAAACAATGTCAAATAACACATTCATGTTTTTTCATTGAATGAGACTCGAGACTTATTTATAATAAAACAAAACGGTCAAGGTTGACCAATTAGTTTCACGCCATTAAAATATGTGCAACAAAAAACACTTAGATGTGAGAGAGCAAATAAAAAAACACGTGCCAATAAATGCAGTAAAAATCACAAAAAGAAAATTGTTACCGAGTGCAAAAAATGTTATTATAATACCTATGTGTACATAAAAATTTGTAGTCTATGACTTAATTTAAAATTAGAATCATAATAAATAGACATCTTTCGTTTGTATAGATTTCACACAAGTTAGTGAAAAACAGAAAAGAATATTATTAACTAGCATTCAATCAAAAGAAGAATTTCAGAGAAAATTGGATAAGACAGTGAACCAAGCCAAGCCACCTAAGTCTATATAACACAAGCAATTAAGAAGAAAGCTCAAAACAACCATGTAGAAGTAGTTTACACACATGTTTCAATACTCAAAAACTTACGGTCGTTTACCAAAGCTGGGTCTACTGAGTCTGAAACAACTGGAATAGCAAACAACTTATTTAATGGGGTATTGTATTTGATAAGTATTACTGGGTGGTATTATTTAAATAACCATGTAGGTACCAATAACTCCTATAAGGTTTATATTATACATTGGAAATGATTATCAATTGGTTATTTATAGTTATCATTAGTATGAATTTTATAATATCACTAATTTACTTACTCCAATTTGGTGCTGAAAGGCTCTGTCGTCTCAGTGTGTTTTTGGCGATAGCTTTTCTTTGAGCTTTTCTACACCAATAATTCACTTGGACATAACTCCAAAGTTTCAAAAACAAAACCAAATAAAGCATGCTCACCGACATGGCACCAACTAAAAAAAATAATCATACAGTAAGATTTATATTACGAGCTGTCACAAAATCACATTTTGATGCCGATATATTGGTTAAGTCAGAATATAATTGAATTCCATATTTCTACGCTTTTTGTCTTTTTAAATCCATCATTAAAAATACAAATACACTTACCTAAACTGAATTGATTATCTTTGTAATGTAAAATGATAACCGGGAGAGACACCAAGCCTAAAATATTCGCTATGTGAACCCACATACCAATTTTGAATGATAATATCCCCTAAAAATTATGAAAAAAAATATTTAATACACATAAGCAAACAAATTTATGTCAATTAATAGTGATTGTTAGGTTAAATGAGAAAAGTATTTGGTTCTACAAGAACTTTAAGATTATAGTCTTTAATTATTGTCTTTTCTGTCGAAAAGAATTATGCCAAAACTATAGATGTACCAATTTAACTTGGCCGCAAGTGAGGGTACCACCGTCGCGTTAGGAATGTTGCCATACTCAACCAGAATTAAAATTTCAAAACACATATTTTAACAACGGTTATTAAAGTAGACAAGATATTTATTTTGCATAAAATGGCAATTGGAGAAATTTATTCTAGGCTGACAATTCCAGTTCCAAATTCGGCGGCGGCCAAGTAATGTGGGTAATACTATAGATATGACGATGGTTTGAAGCAGAAATAGCTATCAAGGAATTCTTGCAGAACTAAATACTTGTTATTTTTATCTTATTACAATAGAGTGGAATGTTATAAGAGTTTTCTTTTCCATATTTATAAAATATTTTTCGACTATTCCACAGCATTTGGGAGTATACTAGATTATTTCCAGTACCTCGTCAAACCTTTTAGAAGCCTAAAAAGGAATCTTAACCACCCAGATGGAGCCCAGAGGTTTTTTTTAATCAACTAACATTTCATAAAATCATGCAATGTCATGTCAATGAGATTATAACAGGATGAAAAAATATACTAAATTTTGTCAGTTTGCAATAACATAAACTTAATTAGAAAAATACAATGTAGCAGTATTAATGAACCAAATTGACTGCATTCATTTTCCTTTGACGCATCGGAAAAATACATATCTTAATAATTGTAAATAGCTTTTACTTAAAGACCTTGGAAACCCTGGGTTCAATGTGACAATAGCAATAGGGCTGCTGAAAATATTAAAAAAAAATTTAACCACTCTGTCAATGTACTTACAACTGATAGTGCTTTCTCTATGATGAGGCAAACACAAACCGGTATAAATGAATCTGCAAAAAAATCATCATTATTTTTATTTCAGTACATATCATTAGTCAAGCTAGAATCTAATGCTCGCTGCATCACAAATAACAACTTTAAAGAATAATTAAAAAACAAAAATTAAAGTTTTATTTTTACAAGCTTTAGGATTAAAAACATATATTTTTTTACCAACTTGTTTCAAGATGTTCTAAGAAAAAAAATGTTTCAACAATGGTGAGCTGGATACAAACAGTTGTTAAAATGATTCTGTTCTTGAGATTCAAATTTTGGAGTACTGAAACTATTGATTGATATTATGAATTGAAATTTTATAAAGGCTTGAAAAAGAATACTAGGGTGAGATCTGGCTTGAATAAAAAGTGCTATGGCTCCACTACAACACTGATAATAAGTCAGCTATCCATGGTGAAGGTGATTAAAATAAGCGGTGTCATAGAAGTAATTTTAAAGAAAAGTAAGAGAAAGAAATAAAATTGTGAGCATTTTTGGTACACGCTTTGATTCAATCACCACATAGAGTATTTACAAATATTTCATAAAGAAAAAAGTAGTACAATAGATTTTCAAATAATGTTAAACTCACATAAGAGGAGAACTATTGATGGATGTTCCGCACTTTCAACATTTTGGCCTGTAAGTACAACAAACCATTGGACTGGATCTACCATAACTCCATACCTATAAATCAAAACAAATTAATATAAGTCAATCAAGCCTTTTGCATGTAGTGACAATGCATATGTCAAATATATTAATGTTTCCTCAAATAAATTTTGATTTAATACAACTGAATACCTATATACCTTGGCAATAGCAAATATCATTGACTCATCTATCAAACTGCTTATTTACATTTTAGGAAAAATCTTCAGGTGAGCACAAAAACTGAATAACTTCAGTTTTAACCAGTCGTTATTTAAATGTTAAATCATTATTCATATAGCATAAGTAAAATTCATAGAATAACATTGGTTAAAACAGAATTTATTCAGGTTTTATGCTCACCTGAACATTATACTAAAATGTAGATAAGCAGTTTGCTAGTTAAGCCAACGATATATGGATAAAAAATATATGCGTCCAATGAGACACTGATAAAATAAGATAATTTAGTGCATATTATAATAATCAAATTGAAGTCTTAACTCACTTGATCAAGTTTTCAAGAAATAGGCGGAGGCCACCAATAGATAGAAGTAGGAATCCCCAATTTACTAGTCCAGTAAAGTTGTCGAAGCCGGAACTCCATGAGAAGAGGGAATCTTGGGGTCGGTGACATCTAAAAATATTTATTCACTTACATGGGAAACATATGGGTCACCCAACAATTTTACCAAAAATCTGACAAAATAACTTGGTGAAGAAAATTACATAAACATTTGGGCGAAGTGATATCCACATCCAGTTATTACTAAACATTTTCAACAATTTCAGAGATGTGGAGTGAACATCTCCCAACTGTCCCAATTTGATACGCCACCACAATCTATTTTCCGTTGCTCTTTTCTTCTTTTTTGTTTTCTTCTTTAATCAGGTGTAAAAAAAAAATATTTTATAACATCTCCTACAATTATTAGTCAAACGGTAGTATTGCAATTGTGATTAAAAAAAAATCTACACATACACACTAACATGAACTTTGTCTGATATTTTTTAATGCACATTTCTGATGTTTATTTTCTACTTATGTATGCTAAGTATGTTAATACCAGTTATATTCAAATTGAGAAATTTTCTATCGATTAATTAAATCTTTATTAAAATTTGCTTCAGTTGTATGTAGAAATTAAATTATGATTTTCATTCTTCGTATTTAGGAATTACGATTGAATGACTAAATCAGAGGTAGAATACATTTTTCTCAATGTAGTCACAAGTTTAACAAATGAGAAGTAGTATTGTAGTATTCAAACACACTAGGTACTTAAAAAAATGATAAATTAGATTGGAATTCTAACTCACTTATCACTAGAGGTTGTGTCGAGAATTCTTGAGAAATTTTGAATACCTATTATTCATTGTTGTTTCTTGAGAATATTTTAAATTTAGAGATTCTTTTTGAGAAATTATGTACAAAAACCGTGTGTATGAGATTCTACATCGTTTTTAATTCTTGGCGACGTATGTTAGGGGTCGTCCATATATGACGTCAAGCTCTAGAGGGTAGGGGGGTCTGATATAATATGACGATTTGTGATTTTAGGGTAAAATTCTATATGAAGAAATGTAACGATGGGGGGGGGTGGTTAAAAATAGTCAAAATCGTGTGACGTCATATATAGACGCTCGCTTATATAATATGGGCATTTCATTAATAACATATTTATATTATTCTAAATCTCATCGTTGTGCGTTATGTTGTATTCTTGTGAATTCTCGAGAAACCGAAAAAGAAGTCTCAAATTCCTAAAATATAAATATATACCTACTAGAAAAAAATCCCAACCTGATAACGCCGAATGATGACGATTTAGTGCGGATTTAAAAAATACTTATTTTATACTTATTTTACTTAAATTATACTTATTTTATAGTTTGGTAAAATAATTTCTTGATATTTTAACTCTTTGCAAGTCCAAACTGTCATCATCAATCATTGATATCTGTACTATGACTTCAGAAATACCATCGTTAATGCAACCGCGGATAATGATTTGTTGAAAGATTTTGGAAGATCTTCCTTCCAGTTGTGGAAATAGTACAAATCGCAATCTTTAAGGTTTCGTTTATCCTGCGACATATTATGGTAAGACATTCCCGCTCGATTTGTTATATAACTGAATTTTTAGTAACAAACTCCAATTTGCGGCACTTTCAGTGTCACCACACATGACGATTGGCGAAATAGGGCTGCCCTGACTTAGTAGTCAGATGGCGCATTACTATTTCAATTTAATAAAGCAACATTGAAAGAGTGTATAATGTGAGAGAAGTAAATGTCTGCTCGACGGGGAGGTGGAGCGTCAACACACTTTGACTGCCCCAGGTCCGGCGTGGTGACAAGGATAATTCACAGGTTCCTTCGTCTTCTATTTAAAACCCGGTCGTATTCAGTATACTTTCTCTTTAATTGCAGTTAGTTTACACTTATAAATTCCTCGAAGGCAATAACAGATACATGAACAGAGTTTAAAATACACAATTTCAATTTAAAACTCCGTAAGTGGTTTTAAGAAAGGGTCGGCCCTTTGAGCCAACCCGCGGGGCTGTGTCGGCCACTAACCGCCAGCCTGTAGGCCGAGGGACAAGTGATCCTTTCCCTAAGCATCGCCCGCTTTTTGTTTACTTCTAACGGTAAACAAACAAATATGACAAATTATTTTTGAACGCCTTAGGAGAGATATTACATATTAAATTTGCATTAATAGGAAGAGTCTGTAGGCGGATTTTGAAGACCCCTGTTCGCCCCGTAAGTACGGGGCGGTGTCAAATGGTTTCCGCTGGATACCAAATTTATAATGGTAATAATTATACTCGATTCACTGAATCATAGATCAGATGCAATTCAAATTTTGGCATAACTACGACGTAAACATAAACTATCAGAAAAAACTGTAAATAATAAACAATCACGTATTATTAGTATGGTAGTTCCTAAGAATTTTGTAGTCGGCTCCTAAATAAACGTATCGCGTCAAGTTGTTACAACACTTCAGTGCGCGGCAATATGATTACTATTTTCTAATACGATTCTTGTCCGATTATTAGGTAGGTACATATTCAATTATTTTATACTTAATTTATTTCATTATTATATTAAATATTGTTTAACATTAAACTCGTACTGTGAAGAGCACGTAAAAATTAACGACCACTAAGTACATATCAAACTAAGAGACCATATTTCTATCAATTTAATAATAATTGATTCAATGACTAATCGGTAATAAGTTAAAAAGCAGTTATTCGTATCTGACTGATGACTTATCAGCTTGAATTACGCTAATTGAGTAAGATAAATATTATGAGTAATGTAATTATATTGTGTAACTCCCTAAATCCGTTAATTTTATCTATAAGCCGTAATATTTTTTTATCATTATAATAATAATGTAGAACATATCAGACTTTTTGTGCTGGATTGTATGATTACCTTACAATAATTTAAACGCAATCTTTTGTAGTAAACAATTTTAAAAAAATCACGAGGCAGTAATTACAAGGTGGGTAACTTGAAAAATATAAAAAAAACTACTTTGAGAATGGCCTTGGCCAAAACATTGCATGAACAAAACTAGTAAAATACTTAAGTAAACATAATTATAAACAAGAACATGTTGCAACTGGTGTGATGCAATAATGCACGTACGACCGAAATAGAAAACATTTCTAAAATTTAATTATTCGAATGTGTATACCTACATAAAAGTATTGCTCTCAAGAACATAAAGTAAGTCAGTTAAAACTGCAATAGGTGTGTGTTTTTAACTGTCAAACAATAATTTCGGCTACCAGCAACGTTGGGTCGGGAGATGGTATGAAATAAATATATTTTGAACAAAAAATTAAATGTGGCATGATGAATCTTATTAATAATTGACTGTTAACTCACGGTTTATCATTCTGTAACTTTCTAGCTTTTTTCTCTTTTTCTGTGATTTCTTCGGCTCTAGTAACACTCTGTGCCCTCCTATAACGCAATGACTTTTCTTCTGCTTCTGTTGTCATCTCGAGTCTTTTTTATTCACTTCCAACTAATGTTATTGACACGCCGTTTCTCGTTTGACGGAAACACGATATTTAGCCGGCTTCTACGCCCGACCGCTTGATGGGACCGCAAAGTTCGATGTGCACACAGATAACGCATCAATATTATCGTCTGGTGCCCAGTGGCGAACCAAGAACTTAGATTTCCATATAATAGAGTGAATTATCAATCGATCGTTTTTCAAGAATAGTATTAAAATAATCGCAGATAAAATGGGCTCAACGAAAAGTTTGCAAAGGAGGGTGATATAATAGTTAAGTAACTGCGTGATTTGTATGTTGAAAGAGATTAATACATAAACAAGATATAAGTAAATATCGACTGTGGAAAGGAAAATGGACGTAACCTACACAAAAAAAATAGTGTATAGCACAAAATGTGTTAATACACTATATTTATATACATATATAAATATATAATATCGACTGTATAAAGGCAAAATAACATATCCCTTCGCCTTTCAAAAAACTTTTTTTTCGAAAATCACAATGTATACAATTTAATACACGTTTTGTGTAACCTATACTCAATAATTTTTGAGTCTGGGTTACGTCTTTTTTCCTTTCCACAGTCGATATGTTTATGTATTGCTGCATCTAAACCAATCAATCATATTAAGAATACAAAGGAAAATTCAAGAGTTTTTTGGATCAAATTTTTTCGGCAATATTTGCAAAGGGGTTAAATTCAAGTTCCGATGTATGGCGAACGTGATAGCCAAACTCCGGTAGTAGAGCAAACCAAGATGAAACAAATCATGGAGCATCTAGTTTACTGTAAAAACGGTTGGCTTGGCTCAAATTATTTTTTTATACCTACGCCATAGAATATCTCACCTTATTTCCTTTAGGATTATCGCAGCATAAATAACAATGTCTTCATTAATTCTTTAATTTGTTGATGAAACGAGAATCTGCTGTGGTAGATGACCAGTGGAAATTTTTTTTTTCTCGTGATTTTGATGATCAGTGGCCTAATGTACCTATATTATTGAATTTCAAGATCACGTCAGAGGTAAGCCACTGTGTCGTTCAGCGAATAGCACGCTTCGTTTCATTCAAACTGCTTTCATAATATGTCACCTTATTTCCTTTAGGATTATCGCAGCATAAATAACAATGTCTTCATTAATTCTTTAATTTGTTGATGAAACGAGAATCTGCTGTGGTAGATGACCAGTGGAAATTTTTTTCTCGTGATTTTGATGATCAGTGGCCTATATTATTGAATTTCAAGATCACGTTAGAGGTAAGCCACTGTGTCGTTCAGCGAATAGCACGCTTCGTTTCATTCAAACTGCTTTCATAATATGTATAAAATATAGATAGAGCACAACCGACGCAAATAATGTTCCCGTCTAGGTTATTATCAATATTTTTAAAAATTATTTTAGCGAATTAGGAAATCCTCGCAACTATTTACGATGTTTGATTTTCAATGGATAGCTAAGAACAATAATATACCTATGATTCGTTGTCATTTTTTAGTGATATCCACGTAAGGGAAATCTCAGCGTATTTCAGTTGGATAATAATATTCTCACAGGTTACCGAAATTTTCTTTTAAAATTTATCACAGAAGATCAAACTTGTTCATTTTTAAATAGAGTACTTTATAATGTTATATAATGTTTAGATTACACGCGTAATTAACGTTTAGCGTTTTTAACATCACGCTTCCATTTTATGACGAAAATTCCGCATGCATAACAAAATCGCTAGCGTTTACCCTGATTTTAAGATTACGTTTCATTGTAACTATTTTTGTTTACCTATTTATACATAGCAATATCTGGTTGAAATCCATTACAACTGATAAAAACCAGCGGTCGCCAGCATTTCAGACCTCACGGACTACTGAAATGTTGTTTTTTCTTAATTGCGAACATAATATAAAATAATTATCGTGAAAATAACATTTTTTTTTATACTGAGACGTTCATTACACTTATTTAAAATAAAAATAAATTTATTAAGTGATATTTGCTGCTACGTTTTTCAAATATGTTTATGTATCCGTTTCCAATATCGTTACTGCAACAACTCCGCGGACCACCAAAATTTTGTCATGGATCACAGGTTGACGGCCGCTGATTGTAAAGCAAGATTCAGAATGCTTTAGCTTTTCTACCCTTGCGGATAGGAAAAACTAGGTATAACTTCACGTACTTCCTTCATTATACATGTTTAGTGTCTAATAATACGTTGTCAACCTACTAGACATGGAATCATGAAAACTATTAGCGAATTGCGAGTCAATTGGCCGCGGCGAATCGTTCGAAAAGATTCGTTCACTCGAGTCACCTTATTGGGTCAACATGCCTAAGTAACTTTTTTGTTTGCGGCCGCTCGTTTCACCGAATGTAGGTAATAGGTAATACGAATGAATTATGAATATGAAAGCGTATTTATTATACATGAGATCACGACTCACGAATCGGCACTGCCGGCCATTGGCGTGCAAGAGGCGTATTCTACAATATAAATTATGTAGTTAGCAAAAATTAGATATTTTGCAGATTCTTCTTTATAATAAGGCTGACCATAAGCCTTTGGAGAAAAAAAAGACGCACGCATCGGGAGGAAGGGACTGCAACTTTGTATCTATGTATCAAACATTTTTAAGTTAAAATTAATGATACAATATTTAGAACTTATTATAAATTATATTATTCAAACAAAGTTATTTTAATTAGGTACAGAGTTCTACTCTCTTCGAAAGGAGAGGTTAAGCAAACGAGTAACAAGCATTTCTCGTAGAAAAACGAGCTACTTCCATTAAGGAGTCCATATGCTACACATTGAGAGCGGACATGGTAAAGAAGAACAGAAATACAAAAAGTTTGAAATATATGTAGAAGTAGAAGCTGACTTTTCATCATTTAACTTAATCTTATTTCAAGAATAATTTTCTGATGAGTTCACAATCCAAATCACAGTTTTGTCTTACAATTAACATTGCTTTCATCTTGATTTTTTTCGTCCACATTATATTCATTATAGAAAACATTTTCTCTACTGGGACAGTACTTCCAGGAAGGCTAGGAATGAATTCTACAATAATATTCGTATTCTAAAAATCTTAATATTTTTCACCATTTTCAGTGAGTATTTGAACCCATCTACCTTAAAAATTTGAAAGCGGGAAAGTGATGAGAGATTTTAGCATTTTTGTTGTAGACAGCAATCTCCATTTTGTGATTGTAGACAAAGCGCGGCCGTCAACTTTCACAGATCTCATTACTAATAGTACTGATAGCTGGTCAAACATTTTCATACAGTACAGTATTACTAACAAATTATTACAAAACTCCAACTATGAATATATTGTCATTGTGGTTTTGTGACATTTTTATATAAATCAAAACCCCCAAAAAAAATTATGGTGGTTCTGGGTCATTTTAACACCGGTCTATATTTCAGTTGACAGATGACAAGTTTTATCGATCTTTATTTTTCAATGTGATTAAAATTTCAAAATACACTACGGAAGGAATGGATGGGAATTAACCAGGGATGTGGAGTCATCCAAAAAAAGCTCGACTCCAACTCCGACATTGACCAACAACCCGACTCCGACTCAGATTACAACTAAAAAAAGTCTAATTGTCAGGTTTTTTTCTTATCTTTCCTATTTTTGTGTAATTGGTCGTCAAATTAAACACCAACCAACCGGAAAATAGCCAAATTTTTCATATTATACATATACATCCTTATGCAAATTAATGTGGACAAAGCATTTTTTTCATACTGCTAAAGATTTACTCCATATTTTTGAATGGCATCATTATTAGAAGTTTTCAATGACATACTATCTTCAAATTGTGCATGTGGGTGTATTGTTGGTAAAGTAATTTACAAATTTTAAAGTGTTTCGACTTTCTGATGTTACATCTGAGATTTTTGTTGTTTTCTTCAGTTTTTAATGAGTTTAGATGTGTATAAGTAACGGATATCTCAATAGAAGTCCGTTCTAAGGTTATAAAACTGTCTGAACATACTCAAATGATTGTAAGGCATATAGCAGAAGAGTTTGGCATTTCTAAAAGTGCAGTGAATAAGCTGATCAAACTCTATAGAGAAACTGGCTCAATTTTACCTCACATGAGGGAAAATGTGATGAAAAAAAAAAACCACCAAGAAAGACGATTCTCTATTGTTAAGCAACAGTAAAATAAACCTCATGAAGACCAGTGTACATGCCTCAACAGTGTGGCCTCGTCTGCTAGAAGTTAGGCGAAAGGCTCGGAAACCCATTAAGAAACGACTCTTGACTGCCGTGATGTAGAAGAAGAGGATGACTTGGGCACAGAAATACAAACGATGGACACAAGATGAATATTTGCGGACGAAAGCTATTTCTTAGTTCAGTTTGTTAGTCGAATGATCCATTAACTTTCAGTCATAAACATTAAAAAAGTGACTTTTCAACAAGACTTTACACCTTGGCATTCATCCAAGGTTATGAAAAAGTACTTCGCTGACAATGGTGTAACCGTTTGGATCCCTGAACCTGATAAATTTTAAAAACAGACTTTTCAATCAAGACTTTACACCTGATCTGTCTTATGAAAGACAAGACTGAAAAAAATGGATTGCACAACCAAAATCAAGATCCTCGACTCGGTAGTTAATGTGTGGTACCGAGATACAAAAACCCTTAACAACTGCAAATCATTGGTATAAACTATGCTAAAACCCATTAAATTGGTGCTGCAAGCCATAGTGGATACATAAAATATAAATTCTTTAAATTTTATAACTAATTGCACAATTGAACACATTTTTCAAGAAAAATTATTTTTGTCCACATTAATTTGCACAAGGGTGTATATGTATTTGCAGGACAAGAAAATGTTATTGGGCATTAATAAAAATGAGATTGTAGATGAGTAGTCGGATTCGCACGTTTTTTACAACTTCGACTCTGACTCCGCACCCCTGGAAGAAACTAAAAAAGATTTTAACACTCAAGCACACGGTGTTTTCGCGTAAAACCAACATGTAAACCTGCATATTTTCACATGCAAAATTGTATTTGCGCAGATTTTGAAAAAAAAAATTATTCATTCGTCCTTTAAACAAAAAGGAATGGGAAGCGTATAGTTTTTTGAATTAAAATTCAAAAACAGTGGGTTTATACTCAACACCCGTGTAGTAGATTATGACAAAGCAAAACAAAATAAAAATGTGACACCCTTTAACCAAACGCCCATAAATATATCAAATGTGGTAAACTATTGTTTTTTGTAAACCCGTAATTATCGTGAAAAACAAACTGTGTCGAAAATGAATCACAATCGTCGCAAAAACACTTATTAATTCGAGATAAGCAACAATCTGCAGTGCTTTTTTAATCGTAACCTAGGGCTAGCCTGTGTCTATAAAATAGCTCTGGACTGAATAATAAACAATAAAGAACATCATTCTTGCTGTAAAAAGATGTAGACCATCAAATCTCTTAAAAAATAATTGTTAAGATTCAATGATACTATTATCTTGAAGAGGAAGTCATTAAAGATAAAACCATTTGGACAGAGAAAAAAAATCATGTTGAAATAAGTTAAAACAGGTAATATAATTTGATGTCATAGAAATCAAATCAATGCATCAACTTATGTCACGAAACTATGTTAGGAGTCCATATGCTCCACATTGGATGCAAGTTAATCTATAGCTTTGTTATTCCACTGGTTGTGTCATTAAGTGCAACACATTTTTGCCTCTTTGAGAAGCATCTCCAGTCTGAATTGCTAGTTGCAGTCAAATTCATTGAAAAAATGATTAAGATGATTACATTTTTAAAGTACAAATAAAGCTATTTTCATACAAAATTGAATACATTGATATCTGACCACTACATAATTGCTCATCCAAACCACCAGGTCCATAAATGAATTTTCAAAATGACTTACAAAATAATTAAAAAGCCACTGATTTGAAATAAAACAATTTATAAATTCTGTTTCATTGATATTTATTTGTAGCTGTATTTTTTAACAAAAATAAACTGCGTTTTAAAAAGCACTGATTTTGAAGTTGATTTTAACTAATACTATGGGTGATGAAAACTATGAAAAAAATTGTTTACTCTGTGCATAAAATTATGATTATTGAAGTTAACTCAATTTTCATTCAGTAATGATGATTGATGTCATCTTATCAATGCTATTTTTTGTAACATATTGGTAACTGAAAGATTCCAAATAAACAAAAATTAGTACATAGTACTAAATTTTAAATTAACAATTATTATTTAAAATCATACCTATTTTTTGGAATAGATTAGCGGAACTTTTGAGAAAAAGAAATATTTTTCCGCTGTTTTAATTAAATCGGAATGCGATGTCTATAACAGTATCATACAATACTTTTCAGTCATAGAAACATTAGATTAACTTTCATAAGGTAAATAAGATATAAAATCTCATTACCATATAATACATCTGATATTTTTGGCTAAAATGATGTTAGTCTCACGATAAACAACATAAAATTATTAATAACTTCCCAATAAATTAAAAAAAACAATAACGCAATATACAGGAAAAGGTTTATAGCACATGTAAAATCACAAATGAGTCAAACACACTCGTTCACTAGTTCGGTATAATTCCAGACAATTCATAGTATGTTCACTGTGTAGCAGGTCTATGATGGTCCATGTAACAGGAATGAAAAAATGTTGCAACATAACAAACCTTGATTGCAAAAAAAAATATTTTTATCATAATGAATTAAAATGTATTTCATAATTGAATTTGATTTAATTATTCTATTTCAAAGACAATATTCCTTTATAGTTCGAACGAAAGGAACAAAAACTTGCAACAAAACCTCTAAAAGGTAGCCTACGCAATTTGAATGCTATTTTTTTAATATAACTATTATACTTAATTTTAAGAATTGAAAGCGATTAAATATATTTTCTTCAATTGGTTTAAACCTTAGGAAACTGTGTGTATTTTTTAGTGGCCACGAAGTTCAAATTTAGAAACAATTTATGTCATTATGATATACTTGTTTGGATAAAATAAACTTTAACTGGGACACTGCTTTGACACACAATGATAAATTGAGCTAATCACAAAAATCGGGCTAAAAATCAGGTAGATTGGTTTGTCTTCCATTTGTAGATGCGGTTAAGCTTTGAATATCATCGAGGGACTTCTTCGCCTTGCTTGATATATCATCCATGGATTTGCGCGCTGTGATTGTAATGTCATCTAATGATTTTTTGGTGTGCGTTAAAATCTCATCCGTACTTTTGCAAGCAGATGATGCTATTTCTTTGACTTCAATATCAATTTTATCTATGACCCATTCGATAGCTTGCCGTCCTTTTCCAGCGTTCAGAGATATTTTTGTAGTAATAACATCTTCCATATAGTCTGTCAATGGCACCCCCTGAAATTTATAAATAATCAAGATACACCATTTATTTTCGGCACAGCAACTTTTTAAATGTTTTGTACGATGACTCGGAAAAGTGAGATCTTAACTTCATTTTTTATTTTATTATTTGTAGAGGACAATAAAGCTAAACGATTTTAAACGATAAAACGCTAGATTTAAACATTAAGCATAAATTATTGTTAAATTAGCTTGTGCAAAAAAAAAAAAGAATATTTTTTCAACCAAATATTATTAGAAGAAACTCAAGACCAAATTGTAAAGTACTGAAAATGTATATCAAATCAGAAGACTTAAACTGTCCATATCTTTTGGGAGTAAATTAAGATTCGCAAAGCATTTGCCTGTCATTTACTTGACGGCAAGAATGAGTGAAGATTGAAAAGACGTAAAAAGATCGGTCACGAAGATAGCTGACAGGGGCATAAAGTTAAATATTCCTAAGAATTTCAGGATTGCGAACTTACTCTTTTAAATGAAAAATAGGTGTTTAACCAATAAAAGCGATCTATAAGCACTAAGATTGAATGTGGAATCTGAGCCTTTTGACAGATCCAAGGAATTTCTGGCACATTATGTGAAATGACAAGTCGGTATCAAACGTATTTCCTTAATCTCAATCAAACGATCAGGTACATTTCCGGATATCACATAATATTTATACTCAATTGGACTTAAAAGAATGTGAGAACACTTTGTGACATTAAACTAAAGCTTCTTTACTTCAGACCAAATTGAAATGGCATCTAGATTTTTTTGAAATTGTTTGCGGCTAAAATTTTGCATCTTGCCAAAATATAAAAATGAGTGAGAGCATTTTTAATAACTATTATAAAATAATAACTTAATCAGAAAAAAATGCTTAATCTCCAAGCAAAACAGGTCATGATGTTAAGTAAGCCTCAAGAAGTAAATATTAATTGCACCATTTTTTTACAAAACTATTATTGAATTAGGTGACCTTAGTTTGTGCTATTAGTATATAATATATCTCTTTCATACAATATTCACAGTATGCACACTAATTATATAGTCTATTATACATTAAATTAAGATAGAACATATATTTTATACATTTACAAACTATGTGAATATTATTCATAAATATATAAATTTATCTATAAATTGCACATTTATTTAAATAGATTGACAATTTTTCTGATCTGATAACGATCATAAAAAAATCAAACATAATTATGCAACCCAAATAAGAATAGACAGAAAACACATGATATTCTAAATATGTTTTTGGCATTCATTCAACTTCCGAAATTCTGACCTTTGAATATTTTTCAAGTATTTGTAATGAAGAAAATAAGTTATCCATTATTTAACATTGAAAAATATAAATAACTAAATTAGAGATAAAACAAATTAAAAATAATTATTCACGTCAAGTTCTTCATTGTAATGTAAGGAGTTGTCGGAAGATTTTTAATTTTTACCTTGACTGTAACGGTTGCTTCCTGTTTGAGCAGTGTCTTGGAAGAATCTGTAGGATGAGGGATGTACCGCAGGGTTTCATCCACAGCAATATAACTGCAGAATGTCAAATTAATTGTCTTGAGGGTCATTTCTCTTATTGATGGATTGACAACGGACCGTTCACTTGCATAGCACACTTTGGCAGAACCAATCAACTGAAAAAGATGCAAATGAATATTTATCAAATTTATTTGCAACACTAAAACACAAGAATTTTGCGCAATGATTGCGCACGTCTTATATAAGCACTCTTTTATTTTAAATAAAAATTGTACAAGTCTCATAAAACATATCTAATTAGAAATGTGAAAAACTGATTAAATGCAGAAAACAATTCAATCCGCCTACGATATCAGTTTTTTTTTTATTTCTTGCAAAACTTAAGATTATTATACAATTGTGATATTTAATTTATTAAGAATATTAATGTCTCGTACATTGTCAGAAATCAATGAAGAATTCATGCTTCATTGTAAATTTTCGAGTGATAACTTTAACTGTATATTGTCTTTGCTTTTCATCTGATCACATGTTTTTTAGGTTTTTAGGAATTTGGTCATTTGAGAATACTTTTTTTCTAGATAGCTCACTTGAGCTGTGAATTCAATCATAATCTTCCATATCTATTTGTATAAATTCTCATTTATTTATTTCCTTATTCATTTGTAAATAATTTTTGCACAATAACGTTAAAAAAGAAAGTTTTTTGGAAATCATCTTACATATCATATAATTGACATTACATATTTTTATATAAAATACAATGCGCAATATTTACATATAAATACTTTATTGCACACCGACTTCCAATTTGAAAGTTATTGAACATATGGCAGGAGATGGAAATGAAGTTAAAATGTAAAAAATAAAGTAATTAATAGGTAATATTTTAGTTAGTTGCAAAGGAAATTAAAATAATCATTCAGATTATACAATATTAACAATGCAACATATCATTCTTTGAAATAAAATGTAACAGGGACAAAAAAGCATTGAATCAATGCCAAACTTCCCACCGGAATTAAAGGAAGAACTTCCTATACGGCACATGTCGATCCGTGGCACACATTCAATAATTACTGGCATGTACAACTGCACTTCACATGACTTAAAGAATGTTTATTGTGAGATGTATTTGTTTCTAAATGCGATGATAAATTCGAAATAATTTACAAAACTTAAAGTGCTTATTAATTATAATGCACATATATATTAAGACAATCCAACTATTCAATAATGATAAAAAAAAGAAATATGAAAGATGTCACACGTGTCACATTGGGCTTATATAAATAATATGCCAAATGCTAGTATCTTTATAACTTAGCTAGAAGTAAATTTGAAACTATAAAAGAATTTGTTTACTACTGTGAAACTAAAAAATCCATACTTTTTATTTTAATAACCAAGAACTGGACACAATTTGAATACAAAAACATATGATCTACTAAATTATACACCAAATTACACTTTTATCTATGAGTTCAAAGTCCTTAGTAAATTATAGGAAGTACTGAAACTCACATAGTCAATTGAAACAATAATATTTTAAAGCAATTAGAACCAGCTCAAATTGTTATATCAAGTAGAATATTAAAATATCGACCATAATGTATATTTTCCTGAAACTATAGGACATTCCAAATATTAAAGAAAGATTTTGAGGATATATTTGCATCTAGATACATAGTTTACTCACAGCCTGAGCCCATCTTGGAAAATACCATTTTGAACAGACTAATCTGTGGGTATGCAAAACTCCATTGACGACATTTCGTTCCACAACATCAGTGCCTATTACAGCGGGATTCATCGGATTGGGATATTTCCTCCATGCTGCCTGAGCGACAGTTTCCCAGGGATGGCTGGAAAAGAAAAGTCAATTATGTATTTTTTCCGCACTTCCAGGTTCTATATGGCCCTCTACATCAGCTGTCAAAATTTAAATTTCATCTAAATTTGCAAAAAAGGAAAATATCTTACTTGAAAGTATGTTCAGAGGTCCAAATCCGCATTCTGGCGGGTTTTCCACATAAACTGTATAACAAGAAACCAATGAAGCATTGGAGTATGCAATTGTCGGAACCTTCGCGTAATTTTACATTCCAAGAAGGACAGGAAATTAATGATAAAGTAACGATACCTGATTTGTACTCGTTACGTGATAAGAAATAGTATAGCTAATACAAGCTATAAGTAACGAATCTTGAGACCTGATTTTCCGTATAATTGCTGCTGAAAAAAATTACGGTTTCAAAAAATAGCAACCCGATATTACTGCGTAAATCAGTGGCTTCCAACCTGGGAGACGGACCATCGCCAGGGGAAGCGCCAAAACTTTCTAATTAAAAAATAATTTTCACACCACAATATCTGCATATAAATATAACTTCATATCGTAACGTAACAGTAAAAATTCATTGAATGAATGTATATTTCACTCCTTGACAAAATGTACTATTGGAGGCAGCATTTTTGAACAGAAAATTCCCTATAAACAAATTAACATAATCTCAGGATAATCATGAAGCCTCAATGTTGAGACAGAAAGAAAAAAGTTGTTCTGAACAGTCTCAAGATGCTGAATTTTCATTTTGTGGTTGAAATTAATAAAAAAAACTATTTAACATCGACAGTGAGACATTTGCCATTAAAAAATCTTGCAATTATTTCAATAGAACACCAACTGGTAGATAAAATAGATTTTGATTATGTTCTGACGATTTTGCTGAGAGAAAAGCAGGGAAAAATAATTTTGTTATATTTTTTCGCGAATAGTTAATGTTGTGCTAATAAAATCTGTTGAATGTCTTGTCCTAAATTAATTTACAATTTTAATGTACAATATATTAATGGATTGTACATCAATAGTTTTGTATTTTTATATAAATAATGAATATAAAAATTATTTAGACTAGATTTTTTGACATATTTCAAGAACAAGCCTGCGAGACTGTTATTCAATATAACATTTGTAAATGACAAATTGGAAGAATACAGCAGATATTTTTCAAGAATTTAAATTTGTACACAAAAATTTTGCGCCCGCGGCGCAATATTCTGTGCCGTGATGGCTTAAGATTCAAAATGAATAGTAAATAATTTTAAGATACCCTTAATTCAACACAATTGTAAATATTAAATCATTTTTGGAAGGAAAATCGTCGGGAGACGGCAAAACCCATATATGCCCCACAAAATCTTGTTATTCTGATAATTATATTTATCAGTTTTTTTTAGAAAGTTTTTATTTTGAAATGTGTCTATACTAATATATCGATTAAAAAATTAAAGGCGGGAGGTGCGGAATTTTTTTTTATAGGGAAAGCGTTGTAGCATAAACGTTGGAAACCGCTGGCATAAATAGTTCGTTTATCGCCAAAAATTTAGAGTAGTGATTCCCAACCCGAGGACGCGCAAGATAAATCAATAATGGCAGACGTACTGTACATACTCTACTCACATGCAGTATATATACATATTTTTTTAAACCATATCACCATACACAGAGCACATGGCCATTACACGGTTCTTGCAAGATTCTCTGTCCACCGCCAGTCTGTTTGATTCCTACTAGGTCATCCTAGCGCCCCGTAGCTCCACCGGGTACATCTTATGTATGGTCGTCAGCGGCCTTCCAGGGCGACGAATTCCATCTAGTTGGCAGAAGAGACATGCGAGATTCAGGCTCTCCTGAGGCATCCGCAGCACATGTTCAAGCCAGATTCATCGTCGCTTTTTATGTTTTGGACATACTAAGGGCTGGTCGGTCCGCTGTCTTATCTACGAGTTCCTGACAAAGTCAAATTATCGTAACCCAAGTATTCGCTGCAAGCATCTGTTTTCCATGCACATTATACGGTTACCCCGTCCTTTAGTGAATCACCACCGTCAGAATCCATGCATTGAATAGGTGGCACTTGGTTCTGACTGAGAACAACTGTAGTCTCAGACTTTCCGCATTGAGTTGAAGGTTGCTCCAGCTATCGCTGATTGGATCGCGAGCTCTTTACGCAGATTGCCATCTCTCGTGATGTTTACCAACATGTACTTGAAGCCGTCAACTCTCTCAATGTCTTGCTTCGCGGTCCTCAGGGGATAGTCTGTGTCCGGACAAAAACTGTTCCGGAAACCGAACAGAAGGAGAGAACATTAGTTTTACTTGCATTGACTTTGACACCAATCAGATACGAGTTATTCTGCAGTCTATCCATTGTTTCCTGCATACCTACGAGAAATTTGTCAAATATGACAGCGTCGTCAGCATACTTGAGGTAGCATAGCTTCAGATTGGGAGCCACATCTCAGTCAGGTGAAATTGTCTTCCTCAGCATAAAGTCAAATATTACAATGGAAAGGAACGGAGCTACGACACAGCCCTGTCTGATCTCGGTTGAGACTCCAAAACATTCCGTTTCGCAATAATCTTTATTGGGATTCCATACATATTTAATATGTGTCTGATGACACATATTAAATATGGCTGGTGACAATAGGAACAGGTGGGACCAGGTACCAAATTGTTTAAAAATGTTGACTTAACTAAACATAAATATTATACATAATATAGTTACATGATCAAAACATAGCAAAAATAATAACCCAGATCAACAACAAAGAAAAAATAAGAAGATAATCTTTTTATTAAACCTGTTGGTAAAAATTAAAATATTATAATTTGGTTAATTATAAGACTATAATTATAAATTTGAAAAGCAAGCAGCGTAAATAAACATTAAAACATTTAATAGTGCCATAGCTCAGTGCTCCGCAACTGGTGTGCCGCGGCACACTGTTGCTCCGCGAGACGAACTCAGGTGTGCCGCGGCGCAGTGCGTGCAACATGAGAAAAAATCGAGCTATTTTTATATGTATCAGAAAAAAATTAAAGCCACTCGGTTGCTAAAATCTCTGTTAAAATTATGATGATGATGATCGAGAAGATTCCAAAATGATGTTGCTGTTTAACATAATAAAACAGATGTCAAAAAATGAACATCTGCAATTTATTCAAAAATATAATTTTATCCTCGCAACTGTGTTGTTTGCTCTGAAAGAAACTTTTAGAAGTTGAAATTAATAAAATATATTATATCGACAATGAGCAATTTGCGATTGAAATATTTTGCAATACTTTCAATAAAACACCAACTGGCAGATAAAATAGTTTCCGATAATGTTGCTGACGGTTTCGCTCTTATAAACTGTTTTTTTGCGAATTATTAGTAAAAACTGCTGAATATCTTGTTATAAATTCATTTACAATTATCAATTCGTTTGTATGTGCAATATATATCAATTTATCTATTGTACATAAATAATTTCGTGTTCCTATATTGATATTAAATTAAAAATTTGTCAGGATTGTAAAAATATAGTATATATTTTTCAAAAAATTATATTTATACATAAAAATTTTCTGCATGCGGCGCAACCTTTTGATGCAACGTGATGGCTAAAAAAAATTTAGAAAAATGTGATGGGGGGCGGCAAACTAAAGGATGGCTTTGAGCGGCACAACCCCTAGCTACGAGACTGCACGAGACTATTATTGAAAACAGAAAGATTATTTTGGATTTGGCCAAACAAAAAAAACGGCAATACTTTTATCCACTCAGCTTAGGTTAAATAAGTTTTAGTAGTGAAGTTACATTATTTTTTTTGGTTACATATTACAAATGATTTTTTTATTGAATTTTTAAATATCCCATCACTTTGATAGGGTTAAATAGTTTAATTGGCTTTTATTAAAAACTATAATAGCCACTATTTCATTTCATCAAATAAAAATAAAGGTTTTGTTTATGAAATTTACTTTTGACTTGTAGTGTGCCGCGAAATATTTATGAGAACTTAGGTGTGCCATGGGTGAGAAAAGGTTTCGGAGCACTGCCTTAGGTTACTAGAATAAAATTATGAAATCGTATGCGGAAGGACCCGCGTCAGATGGCCCCATCGCGACCTCTAAATCAGTGCTCCAAAACCTTTTCTTATCTACGACACACCTATGTACTCTTTAAAATCTCGCGGCACACCAATGGCAAAAATATGTAAATATCAAAATTTATTTTATTATTTTTTATGAATTTAAAATAGCATCAACATATTTTTAACACTAACCAGTTACACCATTTTAACCTATTTCTAAGTATTGTTTAACCACTTTAATGTGATGAAACACTTTCTATTTGAATTTTCAAATAACTAAGAAACAAACTATTAACACGAATACTATTTTTGAAAATTACTAATCATGAAAAAATACCTTTGATAAAAAATAATTACATATAAATTAACAATGTATATTCGTCGCCTTAGCTTTTGCTATATATTAGCAACCAGGTGATTTTATTTTTTTCTAACATTAATATTCTCTCTTTTTTCTCATTTTGGATGCATTGCACCGCGGCACACCTAGGACCGTCTCGCGGCACACTATCTTGAGATACAGATTTCAGGACTTACGTTGAATCAATAATTATTTGTTGCTTATAGGGGTTTCAACCAATAATGTTTTCCCTATATTTCGTCATATCAGTATAATGTTGCGGCCGCGTAACTTAGAAAAAAAAGGTTTAGTATGGCTGACCTAGGATATTCACTGTTGTTAGTTGCCAGACTACAACGGACATTTTTCCTTATATATTAATTAATACAACAAAATATTCATATATGTACATACGTAGGTATCGTAAACTGGGGTTATTTCGCCTACCAAGTATAATTCCGCCTAAAAAAATTGTTTTGTTTATATGGCCAAAACTTATTTTTACCCTCGGGTGGATAAAATATTTGTGAATGACTTTATTGTCAATCGTTGGTCACACTGAACTTTTAAACATCTACAATTTCTCGTAGGTAAATTATTACAAAACTTTTCTGTAAATGGTATGTGCACATGCACACGAAAGCAAAGTTTTACTATAACTTATTAATATATTTTCTCCTAACTCTACTTTCATAGTGAAACTATGTGGGGTTCGTGGAGCGGACTCCTAGTTTCCTGGCTAAAGTTATTACTATGGTGGGTACAAACTAAAACTTTATATTCCTTTCCCGCATGTCAGGTCGCTTATTATTACTATGTGAAAGATTCTGTCAGCTGAAGGCTTTGTGTGGGGAAAACACCTTACGAGAATGATTGTCTTTGAATAATTAACAAAAGTTCAATTCTTTCGAAGAATTGATCGTTATGTTGGCGTAGACTTTAAGAGTTGACTATTATTATATTAGACATACCCAGTTCCTAACTGAATGTGCGAGCCCCCGTTCGGGGGTTCACGCACTCAAGTAATTTTTAAGATTTATCTCTTAGGGCGATTAAATGAAGGCCGGCCTTTTCCTCGTCCACTTCCACTAAAGAAGAATTTCCTCTAAGATAAGGGGAGGGGCAGCAGGTGTTTAGCCGCTTGACTGAAAGAGCAGGGAATATCACAGACAATCACCGTCTTTCCATTGGAAAAATCGTTGGCATATTTGGATGTGAAGAGGATCGTCTCTGTTTTCACGCCATTGAGTTTAAGCCTCCAGCGACTGAAGAAGTCAGTCAGCTGGGCCGTGCCATTCTCAAGACGACGTTATGTTTAGACGACGCTATGTTTCGGTCCTTGTTCGTGGACGTGATCGTCTGCGTATACAGTGACAGAGCAGCTTTATATAAGTAGGATAACAATTCCAAAGCTGCTGCTTGACGTGATTAAGCAGAAGAGATGGATGCTGGTGATGATGACGATTGATACTGTCCAGAGATCAGTCGGTGGGATGACGGCAGTTGTCACGATGGGACGGTTATTATGTCGCGTCCGGCGGTCGATACAGAATTCTTTCAGTTGTCATTTGCTTGTCTATTTATACTGTTATAATTTAAGACATCGACTGCGGGTGCTTGATGGAATTTCAATATCAAATTTGGATTATTGAGATTTTGTACACTTCCATGTATTTTGTCACTAACGACCCGGGTTTCGCCTTTCGGCATCTTCAGGCATTCGTGCGCTCGAATGCCTGAAGATGCTGGAAGGCGAAACCCGGGTGGTTAGTGACAAAATACATGGAAGTGTACAAAATCTCAATAATCCAAATTTATTTATACTGTGTTCGTGATCCAGTTTCGACAAAGATTGATGGTCGTTGACCTCTCGCGCGGTGTCCGCAGAAAAGCGGATATCGGTCAAAGATTATTGCAAGCATTCCGTATTCTGCAACGTCGTGTCTTGGTCATAGGTATATTCTTTGCCAATTAATAATGCTTATTAACAAGCATAATGTTTCGTTGCAGGCGAGTAGGGTAAGGGAACGTATTAACGTGATAGGTAATATTGTGATACTTTTTAAATTTGATTTTACAATATTGCCTAGTCTGGTGACAAATGTGAAGCAATGCATACAATGAGAGGCAAAGAAATGAGAACAATAATGAAATTTTCACATTGATCGCTAATTGCTGGTGAGACAAGCTAAAAAACTTTTAGTTTGCCAACTTGTCAAGACGAGTAAAACTGGTGGTCGCCAGATATATGCTCAGTTTTGCGTAAAATTATCAAATTTGAAACCGGTAAGTTATTGTTGTTTTGTACAATGTGTGAGTAAGACTTTGAATCCGGAACTGATGATGATGAGGATGTCTCTCAGGTACACACAAACATGCTGGGGCTTCTTAGTCAAAATCACTTCCAGTTAGTACCACAATTAAAAATACAAACAAACAAATACAAAAAAACATTTGACATTAAATTGCGACAGCAAGCGGTTGGCGACCAGCCGGTGCCAGCGACCCATTCCAGACCCTTGACCGCGGGCGACTGCGGAAAAAAATGCAATTCTGTGACAATGAGATGACGCCCCCCCTGCTTCTGTAAGGGTAGAATGCTCGCTTCCTAAAAACTTTTATCCGACAGCGTTGCCAAAACACGATGCGTCCGACACATTTCAACGTATTTCTTTCCTTGACTTTGCTTTGGATAGATGATTCGATGAAAGCTCTGGGCACGATTCACACTGAATAATAATGGGTCGTGTCAAATGTTAATAGATCAACCTTAGTATATTTGTTTTTTTTATTTTTAACCATATCCGCTCCCTATTCGGAGCATATGGCAATCACGCGGTTCCTCCAAGCTACTCTGTCTCCCGCCAGCCTCCTCGCCTCCTCCCAGGTCATCCCAGCGTCCCGTAGCTCCGCCGAATACATCCTATGTATGGTCATCAGCGGCCTTCCAGGGCGACGGAATCCACCTGGTTGGTAGAAGAGACAGGCAGGATTCAGGCTCCCCTGGGGCATCCGCAGCACGTGTCCAAGCCAGGTCCATCGTCGCTTTTTTATTTTGGGCGTAATAAGAGGCTGGTCCGTCCGCTCTCTTACCTCCGAGTTCCTGACAAAATCAAACCACCGTACCCCTAGTATTCGCCGCAAACATCTGTTTTCAAAGCACAGTATACGGTTACCCTGTGCCTTGATGAGGTGCCATGACTCGCAACCGTAAAGCAACACTGTCAGGATGCATGCGTTGAATAAGTGGCACTTGGTTCTGACCGAGTACAACCGTGAGTCCCAGACTTTCCGCATTGAGTTAAAAGTTGCTCCAGCTATCCCTAATCGGATTGCGAGCTCTTTACGCGGATTGCCATCTGCCGTGATGTGTACCCCCAAGTACCTAAAGCCGTCGACTCTCTCGATGTCTTGCCCCGCGCTCGTCAGAGGGTAGTCTGGGTCTGGACAGAAACTGTTGCAGAGCACATTGGTTTTACTCGCATTGACTTTGAGACCAATGCGATACGAGTTGCTCTGCAGCCTGTCCATTGTTTCCTGAATACCCTCGACAGATTTATCAAATATTACAGCGTCGTCAGCATACTCGAGGTCGCATAGCCTCAGATTGGAGGCAACGGTTAAACCTCGGTCGGGTGGAATTGACTTCCTCAGGATTTTTGATAGTATTAGTTAAAAATATAATAATATAATATTAGTTATTTTGAACTCATTTTTGAATGAACTATTTTAATTTTAAAAAATAAAGCACAATTCATGTGTACTAATTACACATATTTATAATGATCAGGACCGGTTTCGCTCATCACGAGCATTATCAACTAAAACAGTTGATAATGCAACGATTCAGTTGACAATGCAATGATAATTCAACTGATACTTAGCAAGCGGTAAAAGGGCTTATTTGGTTTTTTTATTAAGAAAATGTAGGCTGATAAATTTAATTTCATCAAACAGATTTTCATTTTTATTGTAGAAACTTACATAGTTCCGCGCTTGGGGATGTGAAAGTTTTGCAGTGCACTGGTATGGACGATAACGCCTATACCCCGTCTCAAAACCATACTATGGGTTAAGCATGAAGAATATTTTCGACTAAGTAAACCTAGAGCATTTGATGTTCAGGATTCTCTATCATTTTACTTCAATTGGTCCTCTTTACAATGGGCATAATTCACTTCATTCCCAAATAACTCCCCTTCCTAATTCTCCCTTTTACACAAAAAGTATTTTAAAATGTTGTTTTCAAGCTTCCTAATATTTACCTACACGTTTGAGAAACTTTCCATGTGCATTTAAATCAGTCCTGGAAATGTGTGCCCCTGATGCTGGTTATTCCTCGTTCTCGTCAATAATATATGTACAGTTTAAGGAGCAAAACCAGCCGAAGAGTTGATAATGTTTGTGATCCTGTTAAAGTGCAAGATAGTATACACTTATTTGTGTATTCATATTATAAATAAAAGAAGATGAATTCAAGGTCACATTTGTTTATTCAGTAATCAATAGAATACAAGAATAAGCTTATGCTGGTGTGGGTGCAGGTGCAGCTGCAGCAGCGGCAGATTCTTCCTTGAGTCGGTCTTTCTTGAAACTTCCCATGAAAGAAGATTTGTCAGCTGGGGTCTGGAAACGACCATGACCAAATTTAGATGAAGTGTCAATAAACTTGAGGTTGATCCTTTCCAGAGCGGCTTTCTTGGTGTGAATTCTCAAGGACTGGAATAGAAAAACAAATAAAAATAAAATGTCATCGAGCCTTTTTTCAGCATTTGAAATGGTGTCAATATAGGTATATATCAGTGCGTCGTTTTTCCAGACAACCAGATTCCATAACCATTTGCAATCAAAACTGAACATATTCTCAATGAATTCAGCTGTAACTTTGTGGAAATTGATTTTTTTATATAAATTAAAATCATTAATTAATTTAAAATTACGCAGAAAATAATATAACTAATGTGACAAAGTTCATTTCATGCACAATACATTTTGAATGTATTTGAAAGAAATGCTTATATATTAAATTCATTACAACTATTGTATTTATACCAAGATGTGTGAATTCAACCTCATGGGGGGCTGAGCAGTTGATGGTGGGTTTGTTGAAGCTACATTACATATTAGAAAAAATAGATAAAATCAATACCTTTCTCAAAGTGATAACTCGCTTCTTTGGTCCCATGCAGCATCCTTTAATCATGAGGAAATCATTGTTGACTTCGCCATAATGAGGAAAACCACCCATGGGGGTGATTGACTTTTCTGATAGATCATACTCAGTGGAGGCATTATTTTTTACAACCTTGCCATCCTTGGTGTGAATACCTAAAAACAAAAATACAAATTATCTGCTATCACTAGTGACCAGAACAAATATAATACAGAAGTTCAGGAATAATTATTTAAGCTTAATATGTTTAAATTAAAAAACAGGCTTCTACAATTCAGCTTTGTTAGTCGGTATTACCAGTATAAAGAATATCATTTTACATACCTTGACCAATGCGATAGATCTTCTTGTTCATCTCTGTACGATGATGGTATCCTTTCTGACCAGCTCTGGCAACAGTGAAGGATACTCGAGAAGGATGCCAGGCACCAATGCAAGCAACCTTACGTAGACCCTTGTGAGTCTTACGGGGCAATTTCTTTGTGTGCCAACGTGATGTTACACCTATTAATAAATGATACAAGATTAGTACAAGTCTATTAAAAAAAATCCTTCAAAAATTATATCTAGCGTATAGAAATGGCTTGTAATAAAGACATTGACTTACCCTTGTATCCCTTTCCCTTGGTGACACCGATGCAGTCAATCATCTCATCAGGGGCAAATACACTCTCGACTGGAATGGGCTTTTCAAAGTGCTCCTTCGCCCACTTGATTTTGTCTTCAATGTTACCACCATTCAACTGAATTTCCATGACATGGGCCTTCTTCTGACGCTGTTTCAACAGTTTCATCTGAGTGTGGGCAATGACGCGGACGACTGTGCAATAACGGGCAATTTTCTTGAAATCCTTTTCGAGGGATTTGCGGCCAAGATCATCTTGCCATTTCTTGCAGGACTTTGTGAAAGCCTTCTTCTTTGACTTGTACCTGGTTTTGAGTATTTCAATGTAAAAAGCTGCAAAATTAAGCAGGGGGGAGTCTCATCGTTGAGCGGAGACTCTTATCCCCTTCTGGTAATTCACAACACCAGCTATAATCTCTCATGCTGCCATTGGAGAGCTACAATTTACACGATTAATATGAGGTGAAACAATAAATACATCTGCGTATCAGACCATTCGACTATTACCATAATTAGGAATCGTTTGAAAAACTGGTGGACTTCGGGTAAAAGGACAAGTCTCAGTTATATCAGACAGGGCCTAAAAATGGTATCTTTACAACGAAAAATCAGAAAAAGGTAATGTTTGAGTTGAGAACAATCTTTTACGAAGCAAAATTACATGGCAAATATTCATTAATGACGAAAGAAAACATTGAAATTATGGGTAAATGTTTGTATTGGTGGGATGTCTAAAACTGCATTTTTTTCATCAATAAGCATGCAAAATGAATTGTTTTAGGGTGGAAGTCTTTAATCAAGCTAAATATATGGAAAATATTCAATAATGATGAAATGCAACGTTGGCATAGTGGTTTATCGATGACGTGTTTTGCATAGTAGCTCTGTGTGTCACTAACTTCACGTCGTTCTGCAATTTCAGAAGTACCAACCTAAAGACCAAACATATCCATGGGAGTTCTCCCAAATAAATGCCTTACGTAAAATAAAGATAGTTGAATTCTAGAACCTTCATTTAGAATGTTTGGTTTGTAGATTGACAATTCTGAGTTTATTGCAATATGGTGGTTTATAATAAATTTGTGACATACAACAACTATTATGCGATAAATTACTGTTATGTTTCCTTTCATCGAATATATTTAGCTTGAAAGACTATTCTACCCTAAAACATTTGGTGTGCCTTTAGGTGAAAACAAAAATGCATTTTGAAGACAACGTCCACCAATAGGAACATTTTGCAAACGTTTTAACGAGGCCATGCCTTGTACCATTATTCCTTTCGTACAAAACGTGCACTTTCGTTGTCGGTTACTTAACCAAGAAATTTTGCGACAGGTTACCATTATTCCAATGATTCCTTTTATCATCGGCATATTTTAAATCCATTTTACTTCATAAAAAATTGTTTCGATCTAAAATATTAATTTTTGGGTATTTGTAGTAGTAAAAATGGCATTTTCAGCCACAACCAGTAATACTGTTTTGCTTAACCTGGTGCTATCGTATTTGGCCGAATATTTTAGACAAAACTAGGAAGATAAGATCGCGCATGAGAATTATAAATGCATGCTAGTTTTGTTTCCAAAGCTCACTACATCAGCACAATGAGTTAATAATGTCTGTATATTTAGTTATTGGGTGTCATCGCTGCCTGCGCAGCCTCACATACAATACAAAGTTACCTCGCGAGTAACACTAGTTTCAGGTTGAATAATTTAGAAAGCTGTATACCCGATGGTTAAGAAAACTTGAATTTTTATTTTTGCACAGTACTGACTGGTGACACGGAAATTATTAACATGACTATGCTGAACCTAATAAAAAATGTGATAGTCATTACCAGTTCTTGTAGAAACGACGCCTGCAATCTTCAGACATATGCTCGGCCCAGACTGTACAGAGAGACCTCAAACCATGTGGTGTCTCAATGTAACCAGTTACACCTACGACAACCATCGGAGGAGTCTCCAAGATTGTGACGGCTTCGACGATTTCCTTCTTGTTAATTTCTGTAATAAGACAAACACAAAAATGATAATGCATAATTGTGAGGACAAATAATCAGTAAAATATGTATAGATTAAGATTTTGAATGTGCACAACATGGCCGTTCCCCCTGGTAACTGTCCAATGGACTATAGGACGAAAATGGAATATGCCAGACTTACGCCAGCTCAAAAGAGCGGCGAATTTACTCTACGACATTGTGTGCTAGTCACTGCATTGAAGGCAGCTTTGCAACACTACAACGACAGATGTCCAGGTTTCCCCGAATGTCTGCGCCAATTTGTCGAAAATAGGTTTTCTAATTGATCTAGACTTACTTGAGCCAGGTCTGTCAGCTTCCCTAACAACGTGGGTCATACCGGCTTTGTAACCGATGAACGCCGTAAGATGGACAGGTTTAGATGGATCATCTTTAGGGAAAGCCTTCACTTTACCACGATGACGGCGGGAGCGCTTCTTGGGGTAGAATCCCATCGATCCATGACGAGGTGCCGAAAACTTACGATGAGACTGAAATCAACATTAAATAAATTGTATTTACAAAAATCAATGACGTATCCATGAGGCACCATGGCAATATCCAAGGGAAGGATTTCTCGAAATGAAGTTTGCTAAACACAATAGGCAGATTTAAAATCACGCCAAGGAATAGTTAAACAATCTTAAATGTGAAAGAAACTGCATTTAAATTTGAAATTTCAAAGAGGATTATCAAGATTCACACGGATGTAATAATACGATAACCCAACTTACCATAGCGCCTTGGAAGTTGAAATGAAAGAACGCCTCTACGGAATCATAGACATCAACTCTCACCGTGGGATACCAGAATATTAAACATTCTTTCCTATAATATTATTTTTTAGACAGAGGCTAAAGTAGCGTATACCTATATGTTTTTACGGAATAGAAAGTGAACAAAAACGTGCAATTAATTTTCTGCTAGAACTAAAATCAAGTTCATCGAATCATCATTATTTAATTACAAATTTTGCTGCTTTTTTATGTGTCTGAGGTTTTTTTTTATATAAAATTACTGAATAAATAACATTTATTCTCTATGAAATAATATAAATGTAATAATTCTGTCTTACCTATAGCCTACCAATTGAAAATAGAAATTCATAAAATTCTTATTTTATAAATACTTACACGTTATTAATGATGTTCAATTTTATGTGTCGTCAAACGGGGTTATTCCGCCCGGCTTTATATGGTGTGTTGTTATTATGTACCTTTAGTTTAGTTAGTTGGTTAGTTTTAAAAGTGCAATTTGAAGAAAGGATAAATATACCCAATCATTCCAAATTAGTTAGCTCTGTTAGAGTGACTATGGAATGAATGTATTACCTAATATGTGAATATTATTATTTTGATTGTTAATTTAGGTTTTTTACGAACTCATCTCAAGTAAAGGATACAATAAAGAGGAGTTTGGGAGATTAGGCTGTTCATTCAGAATTGGTAAAAAATTTAACTGGGCTCTATTGATTTGCAAAATTTCTTGATAAAATAATTTATGCTCAAAAACATGACTGCTTGGTAACTATGTAGTCTAAGACCTTGGCTTAGCCATAAGCCATAGAGAGCGTTGTTAAGGCAAAAAACTTATTCATTTATCACATGAAACAAAAACTACGTAAGTACCAATGAATGTATATAGGTATATAGCATCGGCGTGTGGTGAACTTATCGCTATCTCTATCGCACAACCTAATTTGGGTATCAGCAAGAAGGATAGAAGGGCATGCGCCGCATGCCCTTGCTTCTCGCTTGCACCTTTACTTTTTATGTGATTGAGCGAGAAAGAGGTAAAGCCACCGCACGCGCCTGGTACATAGATATGTACTTTGAAATAATATTTTTATCCAAAGCCCCACCCTCTGTATGTCACAATATGGCAGCTCATACAAATTTAAAACTTAAAAATCGCAAAAAAACTCAAAAACGCCAACAAAACGTTTTTCGAATATTTTATCTCGAAACTTTGAATAACGAATAGTTCTTTTTTTAATACCTACTATACGACTCACTTTTGAGGCAGCTATCCATTGGTTACTATAGACAATAATTATGACCATAGAGAACTATATTATGACATAAAGTTGTCACCCCTGTCTAGCTGTCAGAATTTGTTAAATGCAAATTGTCAGCGATTTAGATTGTACTGAGATCTTTTTAAACAAATTATTAGTTATAACAGGGACCCCTAAATTAGCATTTTTACTGGAAAAATCTTTATCCTTAATCAGGAAACCATATGCATTCCAAAAATCTATTAGTAAGTAATTCTATCGGTTTGGTATTGACATCTACTATTTTTAGACCTTTGGTGACATCCCACTACCCTCATACATTTTGGCTATCCTACGATATTTTCAAAACTGGGAAGATGACTGCTCCAATGGAACGTATTCAAGTGTTAGATTCAATAGAGAAGGATATTATGACATGCCTTCAAAGTGCAGGTAATTATATGAAACAACATAATATATTTCAATTTGCTACGTTTGTATAGGCTTTATCGGAGAAGAGAGTATTGCCACACATTATTTTTTGGGATAAACGTGAATGCTGGAGTGTTAAGATCTAAGGTACATGTCGTTTAACCGGATGTGGCCTAAAAGTTGCTATTTTTACAAGGAGAACTACCCAAAATGATGTCTTAAGTTTCATTAGGTTAGGTTTGTTATACCCTAAAACATTTCATTTTGACTAATATTTGGTGTAAAAATAGCATTTTTAGGCCTTGTCCGGTAAATTATTTACCAGATCTCATCTGCTAATTTTATTTGAGAAATGGAGATCATTTAAAATAAGTTCAATAAGATGAATGCTTTATTACCATCGTAGTATTTAGGAATCTTGCATGGCTAATTTACTTGTTTTCAACTTTATTGTCACCAGTGTTCCCTTTAAGTTATGAGCGTGCGTTGTCGCTTAGCAGTTTTAAACCCAAATTGAAAAAATATGTGTGTTAACAATTATTTACGGGTTTACATATCATGCTCGGACGCTTAGACTAATTTTGCAAAAAAAATGTTACTACGAAAATATGATAAAACCTTTTATACAATTTTTTTTTAATAAATATTCTTTCCCTTAGCAATACGTTAAATAAGCAAAATAACCACCTTTTTATGCAATATTTGTTTCTATTTATACCTAATTGCTGTAAATGAATAAATAATTATTATGTAAAGCAATACAAAAAACACTCGAATTTGACAATTTTTTTGTCAAGTTTGGCCTGCTCAGCACTTGAGTTTTCCGCGCAAAGAACCTCTCGTCTTAGTGGAAACATTGATTATCACTGTATCAACTAGATACTTTTATATATTTTTGAATAAAAATGGTTTAATATTGTATCAACACCTTTGGCCATCGGAAGTTAATGCAGACAGACAACCATACAATGATCCACCTTTCATTAAACTAACTTTTATTGATCAGTTGATAGGAAAGAAATTATTATTATTTATATACTAGCTAAAGTAACTGAGTTTGAATGCTTTGGAATTACTATTAAAATACTCATTTTTTATTAAAGCTTGATTATTAACTTTACTTTCCAAATCTAATTTAATTATGTAAAAGGTAAGCCTGCCTGCTAACAGTTATGATTTAACCTTACAATGCATAGTGAAAAATTTACGTCACATAAAATTTTCATCTGCAATTTTATTAGAAAGTGCATTATTTTAGTAAAACATTTTTTCATAAATTTAACTTCAAAGCAAAAATTATAATTTACAAATATTCTTTACATAATATCCAATTGAAAAAATATCTTCTATCAGAAAACTTAAATAATTCATGTTAATAAAATACTTGATAACTAATATTTTTTTAGGTCAGGCGCTCCTTGAGCTAAGCAAAGAGAAATCTAGTCAAAAGCAGGCGGAAAGTAACACCCATCAGTTTTTGAAAACACTAAGTCAAGTGGAGTCAAAATTGAATGAGCAGATCAATTATCTCACACAAGTTTCTACAGGACAACCCCATGAAGGATCTGGGTATGCATCCCAAAAAGTTCTCCAGATGGCGTGGCATCGTTTGGAGCATGTTCGCTCTTGGGTTAACGAACTTGATAGATTAAAAACCACACATCTGGCGATCGCAAATAGAGCTGCTAATGGAGTAAAGGTCAACGGAACTACAGGAGTAACTACATCAACTGCGAGCACAGGCACTGGATGACTCTATCAAAATGATTAGTTTTAAAGAAGTGACGAGTGAAAATTGACACTTACTGAAACAGATGTATATAAATGTAAAATTGAGACAGTTTGTGTTATATCATATTTTATATGGATATTGTTTCACTTATATTGATGGTTCGAATGCCAGTTTGGTAAAGCGTTGAATTTAGGTTATTTGAATATGTTCAATAAATGTGATAAAGATTATTCTTTAATGTTTTGTAGTTGAATGCCGTCATAGCAGCAGCATTTAAGTTTTCCACCTCATCAAGTTCAGCTCTCGTGCATATGGCAGTATATCAATTAAGCGTTTCTTTTCTTCCTAATATTATAATAGGAAACAATCATATATGCAAAAATTCATTATTACCAAATACTGACACATCATATGTGGGAAAATGAGATCTTAGTCATCAGCTCGTCACTCACTGAAAGCGGAGAGAGTTATCTCAGTGTAGACAACGGGATACAATGATCTCCATCATGTTCTTTTACACTCTATAATGTGCAAAAAATAATGGTTCGCTGCAAATGTCCTAAATAAGCCCACTTTTCATACAAACATTATCTCTTATCCCCCCCCCATAAGTTGTTGACTAATTAATGGAAGACTTAAAAAAATCAACTTATTTGTAACAATTCATCAAATTTGGATTATTGAGATTTTGTATACTTCCATGTATTTTGTCACTAACGACCCGGGTTTCGCCTTTCGGCATCTTCAGGCATTCGAGCACACGAATGGACTCGAACTGAGAGACAGTAAACAGTGTCTAACGCTTATATAGAAGATAAAAATGCGACAAATATCATTTACGAGGCAATACATTATACGTCTGAGAGCCACACCGATACCTGAGTTAAAAATTTCGGAAATCGCCCTAATATTTTGTAAACACCATATTTGACATTTTCGAACTTCTTTTAGAAATACCAGTGATTTTACAATTATAATACTGGGTAAATATATACAATCATTCCACATTTGGTGACATCTGTTAGGTGTTTCAACGTATCGGATATGAGAATTAGGAAGGTTCAGCTGCTCATTCAAGATTGGTAATGAGTTTAACTGGGCTCTATTAATTTCTAAAATTTCCTGATAAAATAATTTATGATCCCCATGTTTTTATGCAACAGTTTAACCCCATCATCCGCATTAAACGTATGGTTCTCCATTAGCATTTTGCGAATGTTTAATCTAAAGGCTTGTACGTGTGGTTTTACCCATAGAAATGTTGGCAATCATTGCATTGTAATTTATAAATACCAGATTTGTTCTTAAAGTTTACTCTATCTTTATTGTTAATAAGTAATTTGCCTAGATAGAACGCCGGTCTAACACTATCAGCGAAGTTGTTTTTAATTTTAAAGCTTGTACAACCTAAATAACTAATTCTATGCCAGATTCTGGGGCGGTCTATGTCTTTAGACAAGTTCCCAAAATATAGCATCTTTTCTGCTAATTTACGTTGTTTTTTTGATACAAGACTATCTATAAGAGACGCCTCATAGCCATTATTAATGGCAATTTGTTTAATAATGTTTAGTTCGTTTTCAAAATTAAATTTATTTAGAGGTATAGTGACGAATGCCTGAAGATGCCGAAAGGCGAAACCCGGGTCGTTAGTGACAAAATACATGGAAGTGTACAAAATCTCAATAATCCAAATTTAATATTGAAATTCCATCAAGCACCCTCAGTCGATGTCTTAAATTAATTCATCAAATATTTATTTAAAACTTACTTTGGCAACTTACTCTTTCAATGAGCATTTTTGCAAATATGGAGGAAGGTGGGCCTGACTTAAAAGAATATATTTTTCACATCTATTTCATTTCATATACCTAATATAACAGCTTTTTTCTCAAATTATTTTTTTTACCCTCAATTGATTTGTAAATATACTTTTTACTGAGGAATTCGTTTAGATAGATACTATACTAAAAAAGGTTAGAATTTAAAGTGTTTAATCTGATTTTTTAAATTAAAATATGATATTTTCGTGTCTACAAATATTTTTCATTTAAAATCGTTACATAAATGCCCAGTATCTGGCATCCGATGAACTTCTCTTGTAAACATTGTTATATGTCTAACTATGTAGTATCGTGGAAGGAAATAGGGTTCTACTTACGTAAGTCTACTACTAGATGGTGTAAGGTTTTCAATTCCAATAACTGTACCAAAAAAAACTGTGGAACCGTTGAGCTCTGTACTGATTCATTCCACCATTTTTAAATGGACAATTGGATGTCCATGTTAGTAAATGTTTTTGGTAACCAAGTTTGACATTTATCGCTGATCATTATAAATATGTGGAAGTAGTACAAATGATTTGTGTTTTATTTTTTAAAATATAATGTCTTTCCACCAAGAATTGATAGTTAACACCTTAAAAGTGATTTTATCGCTTTGTTCATTAATATAATTATAACTTATCTTTCACATAAACATCCTGATTAAAAGATCTTCAAAATTGGGGTTATATGCTGACTATTAATAAATCAGTATTCACTTTGGACTTGTGTCATTATTTAAATTATTTATAAAAAGACTGTTAGTGAAGAGATTAAGGTTGGCAGTGACAATATGCATCTATAAATGATGTCTACTTGGGGGACAGCTCAACAAGCAGAGTCAACTGACTATATATAACTGATAACATCTTATGAGCAATGAGGCTGAGGTTTTTTTTTTACTATGCTTGTTGACAGCAGTCTGATTAATAAATGTTGATCAATTATGAGTTGTATTATTCATTGTAATTTACAATGTGTGAATTTTATCTATCTGGAAAACAGATCGTAATACTGGGAAGATTAAAGCTATTGCAGTTTGATCTATTTTATCTAAAAATGTTTTGTTGGCGGAATTTAATTTTTCTTCAACTAAGTCTTAACAATGGCCTCTGAGGGTGCATATCATAAATCTCGTTCTATGGTTCCTTATTGATAATATTATCAATTATAAAGACTTGATAAAGTAGCAAAAATGTAAACTTTTATAGATTTAGAAGGGATATTTTCGTATTATATGAAAATATTGATAATTTAGATCAGCGTTTCGCAATTTTAATTAGTTACAGTTTCCTTTTATATGGTGATCAACTTAGCAGATCCTCATAAATATTTTTAATACATCTTATAAAAATACATTGTGTCAGTGAAATCATGTACCAATAAATTGAGATACATCTTTTCAATGTCTGCGAAATACAGTCTTACATTGACAACTGCATTTGGGAATTGCTGATTTAGAATGAAGCCTTTTGTATAATATTTTCTAGAACATGGAAGTATATTATCATTACAGTAATATAGTTCAGAGATATCTCATTAATTATTTGTGAAATTGTCCATATTTTAACCATATCATACAGTTTTAGGAAATATAATGCTATATAAGAAATAGTCGATCTGTAACCATATTGCGAAATGAAGAATAAAGATGTGAATAACAAAACAATTGAATAAATCTAATTTACTCAAAATTATACTTAGATCAGGTACAGCCAATTTTGTTTAGTGTATTTTCCAACAGTAATTCGATGATAAAAATCTTGGTTTCAAATCTCTGATTTATAGATGGAAACAAACACACTTGCAAATTTATCTTTGTCATGCAAAAATCGTGTTCATCATATATACCAAATTCGAGTGCAAACATGTTGCAATTACATATTCAAAATCAAGAAAGTATGTAAGAATAATGTTTGTTTATTTAATTTTAATAGTTAACAGGGAAGTCTGACATACCAATGTTATCAATGAAACAATCACTTCTTCCTAAAATAATTGTTTTGAATGACATAATGAATACACTGTAAAACTAAGTTCCTTTCATGTCTGATATCAGTTTCTAAAAGTTTCTCTAGTAGCGTATTCGGTGCCCGCTTTGAAAAGTATTTTGGTTCATAAATTTTCTTAGCAATGTCGACATCCTTTTTGGGCTTATTATTAATCAATTCATTATTTTCATCAGACGCACGCCGCGAATGCTTTCTCTTTCTTCCTTGCTTTTGGGGATGACCGGTATCAGGATTATGAATGCCATCAACCTTCTCAATGCCAGTTTCTTCTGGACCACTGTTATTTTCATCATGTACGGCTTTATTTTTACATAAAACATTTTCATTTCTGTGAGTTTCCTTTGGTACTTCAGACATGTCTTTATTTTCACTGACAGAGACATTATTTGACGCTTGTATAACGGATATTCTAGAAATACTATTTGAATTAGGATTTGTAGGAAGTGAACATGATCCTTCTTTATTGGAGGTTATTAATTTTTTAGACGACGGTTCATCATCTGAAGAAGAATCATAAGCATTTATTAAGTTTCCTAATGCGCTACATACTGATGAGTTGACATTAGATATATTCGGTTCCACTGTGACTTCTTGCCATTCATCATCTTCAATATCGATGCTGTCATCAACAACAGTCTTTTCATCATCATTCATTAAATCAAGCCGCACTAGCTCACTTGTACCCCTAAATTTTTTCAAATTACAATATAATTCTTCCACACATGCTACTGCTTCTGTTTTTATGGATGTAGCGTTTTCAGTTCTCGTTTTTGGAGGTAGGTGATTGATATTTTTATTTCTCTTTGTGGAAGAAATAAAGGGTTTATCCTTGCCTTTGGCGCCTCTATTGTATTGTCTATCATCTGAAACGTAAACAATAAACAATAAATTATGTATAATGTTTATAATGGTGTTTTTTCACAGATTCAAGCATTTCTAATGAAAAATTAAAATGCAATACAATTGTACCACTTCAAAAATTGTATCTAACAACCAATTTATCAACACTACAAATGAATAAGGCTTTAAATTACTTTAGGTCATTTGGGAGGAGCAAAATAAAATGTTATTTATTAAGGCAATTATTAATTTTTGTGACTAAGCTCTTCATTTTGTAATTCATCAAATTTGTATTACGCTCCTGCAAAATTAACAAAATTGAATTATTGCGTTATTGGTTGAGGTTGTCAATATTTTCACAATTTGAATTTGCATTTAAATTGGTTTAATGAAAAGTTCAATTGTAATTAAGGATAAGATTCTTTTATGAGGAAATTTACACAAATTAAAATTAAAGTATATTTTTTTTGTAACCTTGTCCACCTTCAATGGAGCGTTTCATCAAAAGTAATTTCTCTAATAAAAACTTGTTATACGTAAGGCACCAACCTTTCTCGTCAGAGATGGTAAGACTAGAAGAATACGGTTAAGAAAAGACTAGTATTTAGTTAAGAACTCTCCTTCCATCCCATTTTCAAGAAGTTAAGAGAAAACCATAGACATCCATGCAACACAAATCTAAAAATCAATGAATGAATGTGCCACAGATCCCACTTTCAGTTGTGAAGCACTAAAGCACTGATTACTCAGCTAAGGAACTGGCGTCTTCACAACTAAGTTATTTTAATATCAAAATCCATCAACTAATTTAAGTCCATACAAACCATTATTTTTTCGACTATTGAAGCGGCTTTTATTGGGTTGTAATTTTTCTCCTCTCTCGTGACACTCTTTTTGCTGAGCTCTCCGCTTTTCGATATTTTCCTTGCTAGGATAATTTTTCTTCCTTTCCTTAATCCAGTTTGCAATGTCCTCGGGAGTACTTATATTGCGAATTTTGTTGTATAAGCCAGAACTGTGTTGCATTTGTATGTGTTTTGTGACTACATTTGGATGAGCTATAAATTGGCAACCATCGATTCCACATTTCTGCAAAACAGCCGGTTTGTTTAAAGATTAATTTACATTGAATCTGATAACATTTTATAAATCTACCCTGAGAGTTATCAAAGCTCAGAAGAATATGAAGATGGTAAACTTTTAATAAGCCAGATGCAGAATATCCATGCAGTAAAGCAAGTATTATAATTATTAAGAAATCATGTTATTATGTTTTTGAACTTTATTGTACCTGATGCTCAGCTTTATGTTTTACTAATATATCAGATGTCTTGAATCCTCTGTCGCAGGTCTCGCACCAAAAATTATCCACAGGTGCACTATTCTGCTTGAAGTCATTTTTGGGGAATGTAGAACTTTGAGAATATTGTTTATATTCACCCATCATTCTTGGTGGTATTGTTGGGCCTCGGGGACCAAACATAGGAGGAGCTTGCATATGTGAAGGTAAGCACAATCCCTCAGGAGTCATTCCAAAAGGAGGTCTGAGGTAAGGAGGATATGATCGTTGATTGAATGGAATCCTAGGTCTACGCATTGGACCACCGCGACAATTATTTCCAGATTGTTTGAAATGGCGAGGAGCATATTGGAATTGTTGGTTATTCATCATTAGTATAATTCATATATTTGATCACTTACGAAAAGAAAGACGAACACAATATAAGAATCCAAAAATATCAAACTGTCAAGCATGAAGTAATATACTATTACTATAATTTATTATCTATGACTATTACTGTTAATTTCAAGAATTGAAGCATGGTCGGCAGCATAGAGAACTATACTTTTGGTCGGCAGTCTAGCCAACCGCTCATCAATACTTGCCAGATCGAGGTTTACAATAATAAATAAAAATAGTGGGTGGGGTATACCGTCAACTGGGGTTATTTTGCCTACCAAATATTTTTTTTCCATGTCCGTTCCCAATATGGAGCATATGGTCTCCTAATGGAGGTATCTTAACAGACTTTTTCTACGAGAACTGCTTGTTACTCAGTTGCTCAACCTCTTTTTTTTTTTTTCAAAGAGAGTAGGGATAGAAGGATAGGGCTATGAGAGAACTAGTGGTTAGCTAATCGCTCTCACTACGCCCCGTGAGTATGGGATGGGTGGGAAGGAGGACTCAGACTACGAACAGAAATCCATAAATCGATTGAAAGATCAATCTATGAAAACCGTCCGCACCAGGAATCGAACCCAAGACATCCGTAACCGTAGCCAGCGACGCTACCAACTGCGCCACGGACGCAAACATAAAAAATAAAATGCCTACTAATAAAAAATATTTTGTTTATATAGCCTAAACTTATGTTAACACTGTAATAGATAAGATATTTGCGTACAACTTTATTCGAAATCATTAGTTGATCATATTGAACCTTTTAAATATCTAGAATTTCTTGTAAGTCATTGTAAAATTTAACTTTTGTGTGTATATGCACACACCCATAACAACCAATACAAATTAATAATTATAGGGGGCTTTGATTTTATTCATCAATTTACAGCACAATATATTCATCTCTGTCGGCGTCCGTGACGCAGTTGGTAGCGTCGTTGGCTACGGTTACGGATATCTCGGGCTCAATTCCCAGTGCAGATAGTTTTCATAAATTGTTCTTTCAATCGATTTATGGATATCTGTTCGTAGTCTGAGTCCTCCCTCCCACCCATCCGATCCTCACGGGGCGTAGCGAGAGCGATTAGCTAACCGCTAGTCCTGTCTTAGCCTTATCCTCCTATCCCTACTCTCTTCGAAAGAAGAGAGGTTGAGCAACTGAGTAACAAAAGTTCTCATAGAAAAATTCTGTTAAGATACCTCCATTAAGAGGTCATATGCTCCACATTGGGAGCGGACATGGGAAAAAATATTCACAGATAATATAGGTACCTACTAATAATTATATTACTATCCATACAGAACTATACTTTTATTGTCTATGTTAAGAGTTAGTTTGATTCTGTGGCGTCGAAAATCAATCTGTCAAGGTGGTTGTCATTATTGTTTTCTTTCACAAATCGTTGTCTGTATTAATAACGTATGCCATGAATAATTCCGCTGCTAAGGTATATTATTTATTTTAATTACATTTTATACATTCATGTATTTATTTCCATTACAAATTAGTTATAGTTTGTTACTTAAAAATGTAACCTATACAGTGGATTAATACTGCAGTGTATGCTTCTCAGTACTGTCCAATGTAAATAATGTCTTCTGCATTGATGCTGTTTACGAAATAACACACAAAACAATCTAAGTGTGGAACTGAGACAACATCAAGATGATAGAAAATTTGTTTATTAAATGTAATGCAAATGTACACTTACACTTAAGTTATTACAATAACTAAATGAATACAAAATTGTTGTTACCATATATATGCATATCTAATCAAGAGCCGTCTAATTTTGTTGTATTCCGACGACACTCATTATAGAATATACATTGAATTCATTTCTGTTACATGAATAAACAACACACAGATTTTCATAAGTTAAGACTTAGTGTTGTTTTTCTTTAGTTCACTACGTGATTTCATGTGATAATTGCGTTAAAAATCATGTTAATAATTTCAGTAACTGTGGCATCAGCTGAATATAGTTTTTCACAATTGAAACTGATAAAATTTATCTCTGATGTGGTCAAGACGAAATTAAATATCTGAATTTTCTTTTGTCGCTTTTCGACCGATTTTGGAATCTGACCTTGCAGCTAGTTTTTTTTCCAACAATGTCCGATCCCAATGTGGAGCATATAGATGCCTAATGAAGTTGCTTTACAGTCTATTTTTTTAATGCAGAATTTCATATTTTTTGTCATCGCATCTTATAACTTGTCACTTTAATGCATGGTCTGGTAACATGCATTAAAAAAGATAAGGGAATTTTAATGAATGTACAAATTGTAAATAAAACAAAAATTTTGCATTGAAAAATGCACTTCTGTTGTATTTCATTCTCGTGAAGTTGGAGAATGTGATTGTGAAAACTTCCAAACATTTTGACAGGTTGGAGAGATATTTACTGAAGCGGGTGCAGCATTTAATAAACTAGCAGAGATGACTATGCAACTTCATCCAATGGCTGATTCTCCAGCTGGGTATGTAAATATTACACTATAAATTGCAGGATAACGTAATTGTTGAAGAAAAGTTGAAAAAATGGCAAAAGTCATTTGTTTTGAAATTAAAAGTATAAATGAATGTACCCCCATTCCTCGCTTAACACATATGATTGGTTCCGCTAGATCACCATCTTAAGCGAGCTTTACACATATATGGAAAAGCAGGCGATAGGTTATTTTTATGAAATATCAAGAATTGGATACATACTGATTAATTTAAAAAATGTTATAAAACATAAATAAAAAAGTATTATTCATTGTCGCTCTCACTTGAATTTGTTTTTTTTCATTGAAACAATTTTTACCTGTAGGAGTAAATGGACGGACGAGGAAATTGAGATGCTCCGTACGTGTGTTCATCACTTTGCGGATGATCTGAATAAACTCAGCCAACATATTAAAAATAGAACAGTGTAAGTTTTAATTCGATATTAAACAGATATGAAATATACTGCCGACTGTCTCAATTTCATCGTCACTATATACGTTAGTAAAAGGTTTGTTGCTTTTTAAGTTCTCAGATTCGAACGACTTTAAAGAAAAAGGCATTCGAGGACGCCGGTATCCCAGTTAGACAGATAGTCTCCGTAAGTAATCAATCCCAGGGGGGGCAACAAGTTTCACAGCCAGTTACGCAGATGGCCTCAAATCAGGGTTCGCAGCAGCAGTCGTTAATGGGAAAAAGTGCTGAGGTATACATGAGGTAGCGAATAATTACAAAGCAAGCGGGTCAAATGTATTGTTTTTATTGATATTGTTACGGCATGAACACATTTTCATATTCATGTATAACCATACTAAACCACTTGTGGCAATAATTTAACCAAAAAAAGATTTTTATCGATAGAAGATTTTCAAGTTTGATTGTAACAATTATTTAACGCGTGATGCGTAGAACTTATAAATCTTCTATACTGATATTAAAAATATGTATCAACACAAACTTTTACGTGTGATATTGTTTTTGAAGATACATAGTTTTATTTGTTGTTTATCGAAACTATAAAGTTGTGTAATCTGGTTCAATTGAAATTTGTGCTATTGGTCATTTACTGTTGTGAAAATTTCAACTATGCAATCGAATAACATGATTATCTATCATGAATATTTATCGTTTCTTTTGTACAGTAGTTCTTTCTCAAGTTACACAATTTTATAGTTTCATACGTTATGCTTTTCTCCTGAATAATTGAATCCTCTGTTTTAAATGTTTTTACAAATCATGCTAACCAAAGTAATGCTAAAGCTTATTTCTTATTGCTTGATGAATGTTATTTTCCAATTGAAAATAGTATTCTGTATGTTGCATTAATATATTATATTTAGCTCCCTGTTTCCAATGACAAGAATACCAAGAAAAACATTCTTAGGAATTCCTTCCATGTTATTTGGCAATTATTCCATATGTATGTGTTTTGCTGTTCTCTTCTTGTTGCTGTGTTGTTACATTAACCCAAAATGAAAACTGTGCATTACCTATTAACAATTAGGGTAATTTTTGTTTTTGGTGAAAAAGTTATCAATTTTTCTTCCGTTCTTATATATTTTATGCTCAGTGGCGGTTGGTGAAAATATATAATTGAAGCCTTAAAACTGCACTATTAGTATGTTATTGGACAATCAAATTTTATAATAAGAAATGACCACCGAGTCCATGTGGCTTTGCACTTCTGCAGCCTTAGTCTAACAGTCATCAGCACTATATTGTGCATGTGTTCATGTTCGCTTTTCATTTTAAGATTGTGCAAATCAGAAGGTTGAGAAATATACAAATTTTTAATCAATGGCGTAGTGAGACTGCTACTGCAGTCAATTATTTATAAATCTCTAAGTTGTGATTTTTCGAAATATGTTTCAGGTAACCCTTAATATGTTGAATGCTCCTGAATCAGAAGTAGATGTAGAAGGTCTGTCGGCTGACGTAAAGTTAGAATTTGAAGCTGGAAATGAAGAAGTGACCGGCTGACATTTGTAAATTAATTAGTATAGGATAATTTTAACAATACTTTACTTCATTTTTACCCGCATGTTCAATTATTTATAGGAAAATAAAAATTAAGTTGTGTATATTATCTTTTATTGCAATTTCTGTAAATATTCCATCTTAAAATATACAAATCTTTCGTTTAAAACCTGATTTGGATAATATGAGTGAATTTAGGTTATTAACACTGAGCGGTATCATCTATTTTCTTTTGACAGGCTAATAATTTCGGTTAACCCTTCAGAAACATATGTCTGAAATACATTTTCAATCCCAGGCACAGATGAAATTGTTTTGATGGATATAGCAGTATTTTAGATACACTTCACGTGAACACATTAATTAAAAGATAAATTCATTATTTTGCTATGAAAAACATTTCTGGTGAGATTCTACGCAAATGATTTCATAACCAGTGGTTGTCAAGTCTTAAAATGTTACTCTCAGACCGGCGCTATATGGTAATGCTAAAATGCTCCAAACACATTAGAAAAAGTAATTCTTTGTGGGATTAGAATGTGTCATATTTGAAACTGTCTTTTCAAATTACGTATTTAAAAAAAAAAATAATTTTAACAATCAAGGCTTTTTTTTGTTTTAAAAGACATACAATATAAAGTATTCATAACTAAAACTTCATGCTAATCTTTATAAAACTCAAGTTATTTGAATGAAATCGGTGAACACCATAATAAATTAATGATAAAACAGAGTATTAGTTACTAATCCATCTCTGGGATTGATTTTTGATCCTGTGCACGTTATACGGATTTGAAGGTTTAAATTGCCAATTACTTCTTCTTGTGTATACTACATATATCTATCAGAAATTTTTGATAGTCGCATTATTTTTTTATTTGTTTCAAATGAACAAAAAAATATTTTAAATAAAAATAAAAATAAAAAACAAAAAAAAGTTATTTAATAAATGTACAATAATTATATTTAATAATACCTTATTTTACTAGAAATAACTCTTTTCAAATGGTTGACAGAGTAGAAAAAAAAACTTCACTGTAATCTCTAATATATAACACAAAATACATGTAGGAATATGTATGTTTGTATGTCTGTCGGTCACAACAACTACTCCCAAAGGGTGTAAACTCGCGACATGAAATTTTCACCGTCACTCTGGCTAAAATTGTTAGATCAACTGCGCTATTTTCAACTTTCAATTCTCAACATTTAACTTTTAACCTTAAACTAAAAACGCGATATTAATTTAATAATAAAATCAACAAACGCCGAGGAAGATTGCCTAGCAACCGCTCCATACCAAATATTCCGTGTTTATCACACAATGAATTCTGTAGTGTATTATGTCAAAATATATTATTTTTTAGTTAATAATGCAGTTTTATTCAGCATTTTGTTGTTTATTTATTGCTTGAACGTAGTAACCAGGGGCGTATATTCAGGGTGTGCTAGGTGTCAGCGCACACCTGCAAAATCATCAAGAGCATAAAGCGATATATTGTTTTGCATACAGTAGTTTTGTAAGCGCTTGTATATCATATGCAGTGGACAGTATGTATTGGTTTTTGACAGTTCATTCTGAAAGCTTGCGCGCAACCAACTAGACATAACAACTGCATACTACGCGCTGACCTTGAAGGCGTACAGTGAAACAATTACATCGTTCGCAGATTTAACTGTTTAAGTTGCCCAGAAAGGCGATAGCGCACAAGTGGAGTCGATCTCGAACTTAGTGCACGTACCTCAAAAACTCTTGCGTCGCTGCTTTTTTATTACATTATTTCACAATAACAGGTAACTCCTTTTATATTTTGGCGTAAAATAGTTTATTATTTTATTTACATATTATCAATATTTATATTTTTTATTCTAGATTCCATTTTTTTATTTACGCCAATAATGATGAAGCTATAATTTAAGACATTCACTGAGGGTGCTTGATGGAATTTCAATAACAAATTTGGATCATTGAGATTTTGTACACTTCCATGTATTTTATCACTAACGACCTTTCGGCATCTTCAGGCATTCGAGCTCACGAATGCCTGAAGATGCCGAAAGGCGAAAACCGGGTCGTTAGTGACAAAATACATGGAAGTGTACAAAATCTCAATAATCCAAATTAAAAAAATGATGAAGCTGTTGAAGATATTTTAAATAATCCATTTTCAAAAAGAAGTTATGAAATTAAATTAAAGATAATCAAAATTGGCAAACCACGCCCGCCTCTTCCCAATTTATTTATGAAGCATAATGACAATAAATGTGAATATACAAGACATTTTTCATTTTCATCATATGAACGAACTGAGTGGTTAACAGGCTGCGAAGTTCGATCCAGACTGTTCTGTTGGCCATGTTTATTGTTCTCCAAAGAAAGTAGCGTGTGGAATAAAAGTGGATTTGCTGATCTTAGTCATTTGATAACAGCACTGAAAAAACACAAAAGAGCGCAATCACATGTTCAATCATTATTTTCCCTCAAAATGTTTGGAAAACAACGAATTGAAGTGATGATTGACGCTCAACGTAAAGCCAATATAAGTCAACATAATGAACAAGTTAATAAAAATAGAGGAATATTAAAACGAATGATTGATGGAATAGTGTATCTAGGAATACAAGAACAACCTTTTCGAGGCCACGATGAGTCCTGTAATTCACTAAACAAAGGAAATTACCTTGAATTCTGTTTTGGATATTTGTTTAAACACTGCAACGGTGTTTCGTGGTACTTCCCCATCTATACAGAATGACATAATTGAAGCAATTGGTGATGTTATTAAAGATCATATTAAGGTTGAAGTAAATTCAGTAAGTTTTGTTTCTATTATTCTTGATGAAACCTTAGATATAATGACAAACTCACAGCTCTCAACAGTTTTGCGTTTTGTTTATGAAGGTAAAGTTCACGAGTGGTTTATTGGCTTTACAAACGTTAGCTCTGATAAAACAGTTGATGGCTTATTTTGCCACGTTGAAAATATAGTTGAAGAATTTTAAATTCAAGAAAAATTAGTTCGGACAGACTTATGATGGGGCGAGTGATTACACTGAGTGGGCATATTAATGGTTTGCAAGCCACAGTACTCGAAGTTTATCCATTGGCCATTTTTACACACTGCTATGCTCGTATATTGAATTCAACATTACAAAAACGTCTTTCCGATATAAAAGAGTGCAAATCATTCTTTGAAACTTTAAATGGATTGTCTGCATTCTTTTCGAAATCTTCTAAACAAATTACAAGATCAAATTTGGATTATTGAGATTTTGTACACTTCCATGTATTTTGTCACTAACGACCCGGGTTTCGCCTTTCGGCATCTTCAGGCATTCAAGCTCACGAATGGACTTGAACTGACAGTTCAACGATTTAGCGCAGTAAACTACTCATTGTGCGTTGTCATCAATATAGCGCCATGTTGCTTAGTGACTGTTGTCATAATATTATAATTTTTGTTGTTGTCACAAATAATAATTTTTCACGTGAATCGTAAAATTAGTAAGAGATTGAGAGGAGAATTATCCATTATTTAAAGAAAATAATCCATTCTGGAAATTAGAGAAATGTTGCGAGAATTGGCATCATGACGTTTAATTTTGTGGCGCAGCAGGAGTCATTGTTAAATGCAGATCAACAAGCCATCTATCAAGAAGTTCTACAGCGGCATAACAAGAGTGAAGGTGGGGCTATTTTTATTGATGGCAGGAACCGGAAAAACCTTCCTCATCAATGTGTCGCTTGCTAGAATAAAAGGAGAAAACGATATTTCACTCGCTGTAGCAACTTCAGGTATTGCTGCAACGCTGGTGACTGATGAACGAACCGCACATTAAATGTTGAAAATCCCCATTGAATTAATACATAACAAAGCGCCTGTTTGCACCATCAAAAAAGGAAGTGCAAATGCTAATCTGTTTCCTGTTTGACTTGGATTTGTAATCACAATCAATAAGGCGCAAGGCCCATCACTCAAAGTCACAGACTTGGGTTTAACTGACGAGTGTTTCTCGGACGGACCGCTGTATGTCAAGGGCGATGGATCCCTCAACTTTGTTCATCATCGCTGATGATCAACAATACACTCAAAATATTGTATATAGCCAAGTTTTGCAATAACCGGATAAATAGGTATAATTAATTATAATGAATAAAAAATGAGTGTCAATCTATACCGGGAGAAGTCAGGTAATAAATACTATCTTTATACTACATAGCAGAAAATGCCATGTATCAATCTGATTGTTCGTCTGTCACAATAGGGCTAACAGTTGCGAAGTAAAATTTGTATTTTCATTTTCATGCTATTTTCAATTTTTATTAACTCATGGACTATATTTTGTGGGTGTTACACAAGGTGTGGTCCATAGTGATATTTTCAACTAACAAATTTAGACATTCGTTAGCTCTAAAATAATATCAACGTCTAAATTAGAAAATATAAGCGCCATCTATTTCGGGCGAAGCCGGGTAATAAATACTAAAATAATGACTATACAACCTATTAGAGGTCCTCACAGGCCGAAATTTTGTAAAATTACCCAGTCCAAGCCCGATATCTTCAGGTCCTGTTTGGCCGGAACCCGAGTCTTAATATCACACTTGTTACCCTAACCCAACCCACTATTTTTCTCAGCCTGAATAAAACCCGATTTTTCTTCAATATAGGAATTCATTTATACTTTTCAAACAATATATTATGTTATTGTTTCCATATTTCCAACGATATTCATAACACATTATGTTATGAATAGTATTACCTTGTGGCTGGCTCATGACCCAAGCATTGTCCGAAATATTTTTCTGAAAGTTGAATTTCTTACCCGGGCCCGAATCTGACTTGTCATTACTCGCCCGAACCCGGCCCACGAGCCAGGTGCAGGCATTTAGGCGTCACTCACGGAATATTTTAGCATAGTACGAGAGCGGTTGCTAAGTGACCTTCTTTTGCTATTATTTTTTCTGTTGATTTTTCATTCCGCATTGAGACATCAAAAATATAGTTTTCCAGTTAAAAGTTGAAAATAGCAGTCGACCTAGAAATGGCAGCCGGAATAACATGTGTAAATTTCACGCCGCTACTGTACATCGTTTGGTAGCTCTTGTGAAAGACACACAGGGAGATTTATACATGTATTTTCTGTTATATAGTGGTGATAAACCTTTTTGCATACAAATTTTGATGATGAACTAAAAACTTGCACAGTAATAGTATTTGGGAGCATATGCATCTTCTATTTACACATCGCCCCCTCATCGATGTGAACAAGTTTGTTATGCATTTTATTGAGATCTAGTTCGTACACCAATATTGAGAAGGAAAATCTTTCGCCAGCTACTCAAAACGGCCTCTAACAGAAGGCGTGCAGGGAACCATTTGGTAATCACTGATCTAGAAGGTATTTCAATATTTACATTTTACTGGGTTAGATTGTCTAAATGGCCAAATTATGAAGAAAAGAATATATAAGTAAAAGATCTGCAAGCAGTTTCAAATTATTTATTGCACTGGAAGAAAAGAAGTTTCCTATTCCATTCAGATGAAGAGGTTTCAAATACTTTTGAGAATAAATCGTTCTCCATTACATAGTATTCAATTTCTTTTTCTACATTATCTGTAATTTTTAGATTTTTAAATAACGGGAAGAATTCTGAAGATTTTTTCATTCGCTTCACAGCTGTTTTGTAACATTTCCATGGTTGTGGTTCAATAACTAAAAGTTTTCCAATACTCTTTAAAAAACCGAGAAACATTTTTAATCCATCATCACCAACATTTAAATGGATCCACATAGTAACAGAAAAGCAGAACACCACATCGAATTTGTCTTTCCCAAATTGTTTTAAGTATCCTTTCACAGTGTTTTTTGATATATCACTCATTATATCTAAACATTCAAACGTTAACCCTTCTCTTTGGGTCTCTTTCGCTCTTGAAATTAAAATTGGATCAATATCTACTCCCAACATAGATATTTGTGAACAGTTAGAGTTATTTGATAAAAAGTTGTGAAGTTCTGTTGTAAGATCACCACTATTACAACCAATATCAAGGGCCACTAAATTTTCAGTATTCAAGTTATCTGAATTCCACAGATTACTCGGCAGGGTGTTAATTCTAGTGCTCGGAGGATGGAATTGATAGTAGTTTATGAAGTTTCCAAATTGGACGGCACCCGGGTCGTTCCCTTTGAATGATAATTTATTATCCATTCTGAAAAGAAGTGTTCAGAAAATTAATTAATTTCCAAAATTCTATCTTGTAAACACGTTATGGTAGGTCAGGTGTGTTCAGACCAGCAGTTGCCACTGCTGTGGAATTCCAACAGCAGGTGAGAAAAGCAAACAGAAAGATGCGCGCATTTTCAATATTATTTTAAGTGGTGGTTGATGTTTATTGATCAACACGAGTTTATAGCAAGTTTTACAGTTTATCTGATGCAATATGTTCAATTTGAATTTTGCTTTCTTACCAGATATAGAATGGAAAAGGATGTTTTTTGATACTTCAGATTAGTAAGAAATACAAGTTTCAATTTACACACAACTCTCATTTTTCTGTCTGCGCTTTTCGTGGTTGACAATGTACTACCTTACATGTATTTTACTAATGAATCTTATTAAACTGCTGTTTTTACTATTGCAGACTACTCCTGTAAAACGTTATAATAGGTGTGTGTTACAAAAGCATTCCCAATTGAACCAGATGTGTTGTGAATCCAAGTACTGTTGTAATTTGTATTTTTGGTATAAGACAATAAGATTTGCCAAATTGGCTTCATTAATCTATTGAATTATATTATCAGTAGATTCTTGGAAATATATTATATTTGGGAGTCAAATCAATATTTTCGATCTCCCACTTTGCATCCCTCATCATTATTGTATTCTGAAGATAGCAAGAATGATTGACAACACAGCATTTGCTGAAACAGTTTTAATAAAAGATTGAATGAATTCTGTTAATGTTCACAGCTTTTCCAACATTGAAACCTATTGAAAAACGTTTTAGTGTGGTAAATCTGATATAAACTTTTTAAGCATGCAAGAATATAAACAAGCTTAAACAGTGCCATATTTGAAAAGCAGTTGAGGAACTTTCCCTAAACGACAAGTGAAAGCATTAAATTTAGTGGAAAGCATACACAAACATTGTTTTTATAGCTAAATCCCTTTCAACGCGAATGGTAAAAACAATTGCTAGTTTTCTTCATTTTATTTAATATTTATAAAGCTAAAACAACATTTTGTTTGGTTTTTTAACTTTATCTAAAATCAGGTTTTTTATTCTTCGGTTGTCTAAAGCTGCTTTGTGTGAATATTTACAAAAATAAATATGTAATAATCCTTATGTGAAATAGAATTACCATTTAATATACTATTTTATATTAGAGCAGTCCAACGGCAGTGGGGCTGTGTTGTCAGGAAATTGTAGATAACTATGTGGAATATATATGGTAATGCAGAAGACGATAATAAAAAGGACGGAATTTGAAATATTCCGGTATTACCTATATATTTACTTCCTATCTAGTTAAAGATTAAATAATATGTAAAGGAAACTTATTATTTAATTAATTACAAGGCGTTGCGAAGTAATCGGCAAGATATACATACTAAATTGAATAATGTTTTACCTCTTCAAATAAATATAGAGCTTAAACAATTGTGATTTTTTTGAAAGTAATAATGTTCAACACATGAGAATGACACAGAACAGTTAAAAAATTATATACAGTTACACAGTACGTAAACACAAACTTTCATTTGGCTGTCATGTGTCAAATCTGACGGTACAGATAAAGTAGAAAGCGATTTTATCCAAAAGAAAACCTGCGGGAATCTCGAACTTTTAATAATTTCGAGGATTGGATTAGTCATTACAGCTTGGCAAACTCTTCTATAAGTTTTTGTGTGTACAAAATTACTATTGTTTTCTCCAGTACATGGCACAAAAATATATTACGATTCATTAAGTCAAATTACAATTAACCGTGACGATCATTATTCTCGTCTATGTTTACTAATCACGAATTGTATCTAAACGCAATATATATATTTCGACCCATCATTTGCACGCGATAAAAATAAAATAATTGCACTTTTTCACACATGATGGCATAAACACGCGCTTACGTTCTGTTATTAATAAATTAATTGCATACACGAAGGCGCATTTTTCCTATGCATTCTATAAGAGAAAACCTGCGATAGAAAATCATTCTTGATAAATAATGAATTCAAGTTCAGTTATGTAAGAGTAAATATGAAACAATTGGTGCGGAATACCGGATGTAAACCACAATCGTTCATCCTAACCACGTTGCTGTGACTTCGCTTATATATCGCCTCACCGCGATTGGAAGATCAGTTGCAATTCAGCTTCGATCATCAACGCTTATTAGTTATTGAAGAGTGGTGCTTAGTAGTCATATCTAATAATGTGCTCTTTAGTTCGGATTACCGTCGCCTCAGTGCTTTGCCTTTTGGTCCTTGTGGATGCTCATCAGGATTCCAACCAATGGAGTGTTCAAGTCCCTAAAGTGAAAAACCACGCTGATGGACATTCCAAAAATAGTCCATCTGTAGAAAATACTGGAAATAACGTAAACTCGGCAAGGAGGTCTCGCAAAATGGATAGTGATTCAAACGAAGTGGAGAGTGCAAGAGCCGAGGAAGATTCGTGGTGGCCATCAGCCGAATTCGCAGTCTTGCAGAAGGTCTATGACGACTGCAGTACTCACCGTGAAATCACCACTTGCCTGAAATCAAAAGCCTTGAATGCTCTCAGCAGAGCTGTTGATCAGGTGATTGTTTGTATGCGTTGAACAGTATTTAAAAAAATCGACCAACTAGGACTGTGATTGAATAAGCTCGCCTGAAGAATTTGTTGCCACCCCAGTTAAAGATTTATCAATTTTATAAGTTAAACCTGATTAGTTATCGTATACGCATATAGAGAATTCTTACAATATTAATATATATTGATAAGTCTCTTTTGATTATAGTATAAATAGTTTTCATTAAAAAATTTGCAAAATAGTAATATTGCAACATACTATTAGATATCTATCCCGACTGTGTTGCTATAACCTATTTCAATTTCAAAGATATTTGAGATAAAAATAATATAGAGTAATTTAACACTTTTTTCAATTTGGAATAGGAATCAATTCAACTTACTGACGGTCTGGTGCTGGTCAAGCAAAATGGTACTCATTCGGTTCCTACCGAGTCTCGTGGATTTGCTGGGATGTCTTCGGAGGAGAAGATGGATATCCAGTTGAAGAATAAATTCCAGCAGCTCTTCAACACACACACCCTTACTATGGATCTTGCCAGCGAAGGACGAGGAAAAGGTAATTTATAAATACAACAATAATAATATGTAGTAAAAAAAGATATTGAAAGTAAACATTACATATAATAATTCAAATGGACAAAGAATATTTCTAAACTTTCTACGTCACATTTACAATTATTTTGTTTCAAAAGTATTAATCATCAGCGGTATTTATTCGTTTCTCTGATATTTGTAAATCAAATATGCAAAAGCTAAATCTTCTAGTACTTAAAATATTTGAATGCGTCAATCAACTTGAAAACAAACACGTATTTCTAGAAAATAATGAAATGTAAAAATATGTGCATCGTTTTCAAAAATTCAGGAAAGAAGGTCCTCCCATACTTGCTCCTCGGAGTCTTCACTACCGTGAGCGTTGTCGGTGGTATTGCCTTGAAGACATTAGCTGCCATCGCTGGAAAAGCTCTCATCGCCAGTAAAGTAGCGTTGACTATTGCTGGTATTATTGCTCTGAAGAAACTCTTCAGCCACGATGGTGGTCATGGAGAAACCACATTCCAAGTTCACGCTGATGGCCACAATAGGTGAGAGTTCTAACATTATACAGAAACAACTAAAGTTTGTCAAATAAATGAAGATGCAAAATGAATAGCAAAAATAGTAACAAAACATGTTCGAACGATAGCTATCATCAATTAAGCATTCGTTTTTTAATTTCAAATTGTAAAAAACATGATAGTCAGTCGTTTGAAGAGTATGTTTTTTTTAATAAAACATAATTTGTTTGGTACTACTTCCATATTTCTATAATGAACAAAGCCGGCCCTGAGCATTGTAAAAATGTGGAAATAGTACAAAACAAATTGTGTTTTCTTTTAAAAATATAACGCCTTTCCACCAATAATTGACAGTTAACAACACCTTACAAAGATATACATGCGTTCATCTATCAAAATATGTATGCCTATAATTTATTTATTCCAAGTTTATTTTGTAATAATGTTGCCTTATTTTTAGGCGAAACTACTATGTCGTCCGTCCTGCCAGACAATCGACGGTGGATCCCTACAGATATTACTACGACCAGTCCATGCCATCTACCTCAGAATGATAAGCACTCCTCCCAGGACCTGAAGCGTCAACCGGTTTGTGTTGAGCGGACGTTTAATTGTTTATGATTGAAGAGCTTCACGTCGTATTTATCGATTTTGGTGCTATCGATTTTGAAACTCGAACTGCTTCCTGCTCGATTGCTGTAACATAGAATAATTTATTTATTTATTTCTGTTGTATAATATTATTTATATCTGTAAGTTTATGAAAATAAAACAAATAACTGTATCGGCATTGTATTATCTTTCAAAAGTTGTCCAATTCTACTTAGAAGCAATCCCGAAATCTTCTATACGGCTTAGACTAGGCATACATTTTCCATTAAATAATAAAAACCGATAATTAGTACTCACTATCATATAAGTATGAACGATATGAACTTTTTTAAATTAGAAAAATGGCCATACACGTTAAGCCCGAGGAAAGATAATAATAAAAAGAAATGGTTCTTATGGAATGTAATTGAAAATTCACGCCGATTATTTGGTGGAGTGAATTAATTCCTCAGAGTCATCATCACTGCTAGGTGAAAATATATTTTCGAATATTATTTCCAAGTAAGTAATCAAAACTATTTTTTAGCAGGTGTAATACTAAGTTTAAAAACAGTAATAATACTCAGTAAATTAAGTAACCATTCTGTGTTTTTTACATGTAAAACCAAAATGAAACGACTAGTAAAAGTTGATTGTTTATTAAAAAAACAAACAAATCAATGTCTTAATAATAAAACATAGGTAATGCATAGATGATTTCACAAAAAAACCTATTTAGTGACTGTCAGTGTGACAAAAGTTTTCATGCAAAATAAATGAAGCTTAGTGTTTCTATTATTACGATTGAAGCTATAAAAAAAATATTAGTGTCTAAGAAAATTGTTATTCATATGCATAAAAGATGCGCGGTGAAATAGTATGAATAAGTATAATAGTTCAGCTATAACATTTTATTGTTTGTATGCAACGATGCAGTGATAAATATTTTTTATCCAAGTTGATTAATACTGACAGCTATAAAATGGATCTATAAATGTTTTGTTTAATATTTAAAACAGTTATTTGCATATCAGTAAAGTCTCGCATTTCTCGTTTTGTGGGAGGAAAAGGCGTGCGCAGATTTGGGGTGGAAACTAACAAGCTTAATTTGACGAATAACTGTGTGTTATTTTGGTGGATACGTGCTTTGCTTCAGGAATTTCGCATTTGTGTGTGCAAATCTACCACCCAGCGGCACTGCATAGGAAAATTTGCGCGCTTAGTAACATAACAGAATTATTTCCATAAACGACTCTTCTATAATAGAGGGCTGTATTAGTATCGATAAAAATAAAAATTGAAAATAAAACATGGTGCTCGGAAAGAAGATCATCATGGCTGTGATAGCGAAAATTATTAAAACTGATGGCCATTACAAGATGCAACGGATACGTAGAGAAAATCGTTAACACGATTTTAAATAGATCTCAGTAAATTTTAAAACTACGATTTTTTGAAATTACATTGTATACATACCGTAATAACTACGGGATAGATTTACAATTATTTTTTTGTTCAAAGTAAAAGATATTTATTATAACAAAGTTAAAGCGATTTGAAGTGATGTGCGAAAATAAAAACAATATTTTCGTCAGTGAGTAAAGTTTCTTTAATAAATCACCTAAAAGTTTTCCTTGATACGAATGTAATTATAAACGACGAAGCCATTATAAATCTGGAATACATCATTTTGTTTTCTTTGAGAACTCGTAAAACACGTTTTCCGAAATGTTTATATAAATTTTATACAGAAAAGAAACTAAAATCATCTAGTATATTTATGATAACATATAAACTCTGAATAGGTCGACGATTTATGGCAGATTCAGTAGGTAGGTGGCTGATTTATTGAGAAAGTTTTGATGTGTGCTCGGAATTTTATTTATGGCTCTGAAGTGCTTTTTCAATCCAGCTCTGACACGAACAATGCCAGAGTTTTAGTATGAGAAACGATAGAAAGGGTTGCCATTGCGAGATAAAATACGTTCATCCGTATTGTAGGATATAAGAGAGATAATGTAGTTAGTGCTGAAATTGTGCAGGGCTGAAAGCCACGGAGGGCGGAGCGATTCATTCGAATCACGTACACTCTTCTTGCGCGATTTAATTTCCACAGAAAATGCGAGCGAATGAATGATAAAGCCGAAGGCACATTGCAACTTCCAAGACCTGCTTGCGAAAAACAAAAAGAATTGGATTTTGTTCGACGGCAACATCATCGTCTGGATTAAAAGAAACAGTAATTGTAATCATAGGTTATAAATTATTTTATTTTGATTACTGCTCAATCTGCAATATTTCTCAATTTCACATCTTTTCATAGCATAATTAAGCCAGCAATAATTTAAAAATATAACCATGAGTTATGATTTTCTCAATAATACAATCTGGGAAAAGAGTGCACACATTATATAGTAATAATCCTCTCAGCGAAAAGTGTAAGTGACTTTAACTTATAAATATGTTTAAATTTTTTGAACTACTTCTTATTTTTTGTAAAAATAAGGACCGGTTTGGTTCATCACGAGCATTGTCTACTGATGATGATAAGCATGATCAGTTGATAATGTTCGCGATGAGCGAAAATGACCCTGGCCTTTATAAAAAATGTGTAAGTAGCACAAAAAAAGTCTTTTATTCATAAAATATAATACCATTCCACGAAGAATTCACAGTCCAAACCTTAAAAGTAAATACATATGTCATATAGTATAAATATATAGTGTCTTGCACTAGCCTTTTATCCTTACTCTCTTAGAAAAATAGAGGTTGAGCAACTGGGTAACAAAGAGTTTTCGTAGAAACAAAGCTACTGTAAAGATACCTCTATTAGGAGTCCATGTGTTTCATATTGGGAGCGGACATGGTAAAAAATAGACGATATGAAGCAGTGAAAGCGAATGAATGTTTGTGTGGTTCGCAATTAGGATCCTCAGTCATGAACTCACGGCACAGAAGAATTATAAATATCTCAAATTTTGGATTAATAATTACTACTACGACAAACGGATAATCACGTATTATTTATTATGTTTGACGATTACTAAATTGAAATAAACCGTTTTGTTTAGAATTGTATATAACTATTTAAAAAATGAGATTTTTCTTATTGTATTGCTATTGTCAACAGACAAATAACTACGCCGTAATTCAATATTTTAATTTTATATAAGGAGATATTTTCAGCTTGCTAAGTACTTCGTTTCCCGAATTATGACTGAATATAACAGAATTGGTATAACAATCGCTTTAAAATTTCTTTCTTACAATCATACAAGTTTGTTCTGCGAATAGTTCAAAATATTATAAACAGGAAGATAGTCTTAATAATTACTAAACGGGATAATTTAATACAACAAAAAATACAAACATATAAGCATTGTAGTTAAATTGTTCAATATTAGAAATCAAATGATAGAAAGCCAGCAGTTACGTTTACGCAATGGTAAGATAGACTAAATCAAATCAACTAACGTATATAATGGTGAGTTTTAATTGATTTAAATGAAATTTATGCTAGATATAAGATAGAAACGCGCTAATCTGTAGTGTTATAGTTATGGCATACTTGACAATTCACGCGTTTATTGAGTGCATCATTTATATTTATAATTATCGTCTAATTGTGTAATACAAACTGTAACTCCCATTCATGAAGTATTGAGAAAAGTAAAGTCGTAAGACACGTCATATCATGATAATTAATTTACGATTTTAAAAAACTGTTTTGAGAAATTGATGTGTTTCTTTAATTTATAAAATGTTTTATTACCATCAATTTGGGTAAGTTTGCCAAGATTAGCCCACCACATGGAAAAAGGTGCTGTTATAATACCATTACAATACTAATGTCATATAAATATTTTTTGTTAAGCAAAAGTACTGAGTACCCCTGATGGTAAAAATATGAATTAACGTGTAACATAATTTATTTTATTGTTGAATTGGTAAGCTGTCAGCTTGGAATGATAAAACACAATTTAAAAACTTTTTTTGAAATAAATTGGAGTAGCCATATTTTCAATTTGTATTACTAATTCTGTAAACCAAATGCTGTATATTTTTTCCCCATCTCATTTGTGTACGGAATATATGAAAGCATAAAGAAAAGTTGCCAAGGCTTTGAAATCACTGAATTTATAGTAATTACAGTGATTATTTGTATCGTGGGCTAAAGTTACTAGATTTGGATACAAACTTTGGCCCACCTTGTTTTTTCTATATTTATATATAATAATAACAAAAAATCTATTTACGATAATTAAATTTCATCTTAAGACCTTAGTATATTTTTATGTAGAACAATACCACACATAAATGCGATGGCGAACCATAAAAATACAAAAGTCCCTCAGAACTGTGCCAAAGTTACCCAGATTGACCGTACTTCTATTGGTAGATATATTATTGCAAATAATTATGGAAACGTATTTATTTGTATTTAATTAATGCTTTTTTCGTAAGATTTTTTAAAAATCTTCATACATGTATTGAAATTTTTCAAAAATAATAATGTGTATTTAGAGTCTGTATATTATTGCAAGTATATTTATCAGAGAATGTATTGTATATCACGATCATTAAATAATATTGAATAATTCAGTTTTCGAGTATGCATCGAGAAACCTTTTGAACGTATCTAGTTACGATGTAAATAGTTCAGTAGTTCTCCAACGCAAGAGCAATAAGGGCCATAATAGTTATCACCATAAGCCCAGTTATTCTCAACGTTGTAAGGATAGAAAGACAACTCGAAGAAAGAATAAAAAATAGGAGGATACAACTGTGGATTTCGTTTCGTAGCCTATGTATAAGCAATTTTGAACATTTTGAGAACAGTTTGACTTGAATGAAAAAATTCACGAACCGGAGGGCCCGATAATTTGAAAAAAAATCGTTATTTCTTTTCATTTATATTGCCCATATATTTTTCGCCAATAAATTTTGAATATAGTCTGAAGTATTTTTTCATAATTTACGAACCAGTGCTCTGCTCCGGTTGAATTCGAGCCCTAGCTCGTTTTGAAATTATGTAAATTCTTGGTTGATAAGTGTTAGGAAATTAAGCTAGGTGCTAGGTTGTAAAATATTCAGTGTAATTTTTAGCATACGATATCATCTTTCATGAAAAATATTCGTGTTGCAGTATCATATTTTCAATAACTGGCTATATTTATTTTGTTTTTTCGTTAGTCACATATTTCTTTAATTTTACCTCATGTATATATTTATTTCCATCTATAGCTATTTATCATCTTATATAATATGATTTGGTAGCTTCCTAAAACTTAAAATATTATTCGTAAATTAAAAAAATATTAGTGCCTTATTTTAAGACTTGATACAACCGACATTGATGAAGTTTTTAACAGTTTATTTATATCCACTCCCAATGTATAGCAAATGGGCTCCTAATGGAGGTATCTTAAGAAAGGCTTTTCTACGAGAACTGATTGTTAATCTGTTGCTCAACCTCTCTTTTTTAAAGAGAGTAGTGATAGAAGGATAGTGCTAAGACATGAATAATGGTTGGTTAACTTCTCTAGCTACACCCCGTTTTTGGGAGAGGATGGTTGGTAGGGAATTCTAGACATCACAAACATCTATATCTACGAACAGAAGCCAATTTGATGAAACTTTCCGTACTGGGATTTGAGCCCGAAGGATTCGTAACCGAAGTCAACGGCGCTGACCATTGCACCATGGGCCCCATAGAACTTTTTATATATAAAAAAATAATGTACACACACTAACTACTGAGGTGTGACTCAAGAAGCCTCTTTTTTTAGTCAATTAAATATTTAGTCAATGTTCGTGGTTCATTGGAAAAAACTTTGAGAATCGCCATCATAAAGTATTGGCGTTTGATTGCTCGTAGCTTGTGTTTATAATGCGGATATATGTGGGTACAAGTTAAGTTCGAGCCATGCTCCGGCGACTATACGCCATTGCTAATATAGGAACCGAACTGCGAGGACGCCTCCCTCTTTGCATAAGCAAATATACGTAGCTCTCAGCCGGTAATACAGGTTGCGGTGTTACCGTTCAGGGGGTGTATTGGGCAGGATGCTTTGCCTCTGACCAGGGAGGACATGGCCAGCGGTGTTGTGTGTTGCATCATGTTGGATGATAATCAGCAATCACCTGAATGGAGGCAGACAGTATGCAAACATAATGAACGGTCTCCTATATGCGTTTACATATTATTCACCATTCATGCGATTGACATTTGTTTATTTCATATGTGGTTGATTTCCATCGTAGGATATCTTAGACTCTGTGGGTATCATATTGTCTGAATTTCAGAAAACTAATAATTCTGTTGGTTGAACAGCAAATATTTTTTCCTCCTCATTCACTTTAAGTCGATAATATAATTTATGATTTTAAAATTGATAAAGAATTTATGGTTCTTTTGGGAAGACACAATTTTGTTTTGAAATTATTGCAAATAAGACATATTTAATATTTTTTAGACTTTTAATAAATCGTAGTAAATGTAACTGTTTTGTAATGGATGTCCTTGAGTGTACTTGACTAGAAATAAAAATACACTATAGAAAACGTCTACGAGTTGATATTTAATTAATTCCCCGTATGCTCAAGAGTTTAAATAATAAATTGATTGAATGAAGATTTGAAATTGCAATACGCGGATCTTTTACCACTAAGCTACGTGTGATGACTTATGATCGTCATATTATACACCAGTGGAAATTGTCCCCTGTTAAAGTTCGTACAAAACTAACGCTTTCACACTCTTTGTGTGCGCATCGCATGCAATTGTTGTGGTGTATGTAACAGTCAGATACATCAAGACAAGTATATTCTGTAGTTATATGTTAAAAAAGCGCAGTGTTTAGTAACTTAATAATTGTGTAATATGATTGATAGGCAGTTGATAGATATGACCATATCTAAAACCATTTTTTTGTTTTATATTCTTCATTAGTTATTTCATAATACCTTTCTTATTTTTGATAGTGAGCAAACAAGCATAAATTAAATAAATGTTGCTAATAACATGATATAATGTTTATTCGTTCGAGTCATCGGCACAAATTTTACGCCGTTAATTGTTTTCGCCGACTTTTAAACAGCTTTTCAGCTATAATCGAGACACACTGCCGGGAATGGCCGCTCACGTTTCAGAAAACTTGATCTGGGGCAAATTTCATTAAACTGTGTGCGCAGCACTATGGCTTAGCGATGGCACTGTAATTTCCTGTACGAAGCTTATCACAGAAATGACGATATATGTGCGAATACAGACTGCAAACTGCGACCAGAGACGAACCGCAGGAAAATGATAATGGATGCGCCGCTACATTCTAATACTGGGTACTGGCAACAAGTAGATGAAATTGTTAACTGTCATCAATAAGGGCTATGTTAAACAATCATAGTTGTGTGATGTAAAAAAACATAAACCATTGTATTAATTTGACAAAAATCTCGCTGTAACATAATATATATGACACTACATCTAACATTTCATTGTATACTTTCAGTTGTAGATACTTTAAATAGTACAACGTAATTGACAGTTGTTTGGTAATGAGAAAACATCACGAATAGTATCTAAAGTGATGATTTTTTCCTTTAATTAAGAAATACTTACATACACATACCGTATTTCAAGAATCACTGCAAAAAGAGAATTAGACACTTCATAAATATGCTCAAGTTGTTGTTTTATGAACCACAAAAGAAACGTTGAAGATTTACTTAAATATGTAATTTTGCCCGATATAACAAAATCATTGATATTGCTTTATTCTGGACTTATGTTTAATCACAATCAAGTCCTACATTCCTCGATTTTATGAAAATATTTTGAATACTTGTTAATACGGGGAGTAGATTCCCAAAACGTTTTTAATAGCAATACTTTATGTAATAGATATCATTGCGCAAGAAATCAACTCAAAAAAATGTATCTGTAAGAAAAAGTTGGCCAGGGCAATCGACTCTAACGTTCTCGAGCCGTTCCAAACTGACTCAACTCATGTTTTATAGGAATGATATACATGTTACGGTAAATATGTTCAGCAGCTTTATTGAATATATATACATGACGGATCTTAGTAACAGAGTTTCTAATGCTTGTATCAGTATTGTGATTTTCCTATCAATATGTATATTGAAAACAGATACAGTAGTTGGCGCTTGTAGGCCGCCCACAGGAGGCTTTATTAGTTTTCTCCCGCCCTTTCTCACCCAAAGTCATGCCGCCTACCTCACCTTGCTATAGTCTCTTGAATAAAACATTTTCACAAGTTATACCGTAGTAAGACTATTAGAGCTTTGAGAAGATGCATATTTTAACGAAAACGTTTCTTTTTAATAAGAATAATAAATTAAGGTGACTAGTGGCCTAATCATATTTCAAATAATTTTGAAAAATTTGATATTTTCGTCTATCCTGCGCTAGGTGATTATCAAAATTAGAAAAACCTTAATATAACAGATGGATTATTATGCATCTGTGATAATTGGTGCTATAAACTTAATTTTTAAGAATATTTCAACTTAATTGGGGTTATTGCTTTCTTTTTTATTATAAAAACATTATTTCGGAATCTGGTGGTACTTTGCAATAAGATTGACAATGTTTGTAGGCATGACTTTGCCTTATTGTACAGCATGTAGAATCACAATGAAATATTTCAAGAGAGAGTATTGAACTTTTATCTTTATTAGATAAAATCTTGGAACCCAAGCTATAAAAGTCATGAAAAATATTATTTAGATATATAGCTTGCCCTAACTTAGCAACATCTGATTCCTAGACTAAAATATTACCAGTAGACCACAGAGGCCGACAGTCATTAAATGTACGAATCAGGGAAACAAATGATAATCATGTATCACTATCTTAATCATGTATCACTATATTAACTCTTATTTCTTGCGTTTAGTTGCCACTTATTTTTTACGTTTAGTGAAATTCATTTCTGTAAATTTTTACTTGATTGTGTATAGACGGAATAAATTTACAGCACACCGTGTAGCAACAATACGAAGCGCTTTATCATAAGGGATGCGCACTGCTATTTGGTATTATTGCCATTATTCTGCATTCTCAATGAGGAATCATTTGAGGTGAACATTTGATAATATAACTGAGAGAGAGCCTTTGATGTAGAGAGCGATGTAGATTACAGTGATTATTTGACTGCTATGTTAGTCGTTTGACTTTGTATTCAATTTATATATTATCGGGCAGGGGTATATTTATGGTGCAGGAAGCTTTTAACGCATCACTGGGTTTTCATTTTAATATTATTAATCAGCCTTCAGAAAATTTTCATTAGTGGTTTTATATTATGTCGTATCAATTGTTGCATTCACTTAACTACACAATTTAGAACGTTTTAAACTATACGTTTATGGTTAAAAATTTAAAATGTTGAATCACGGTTTTTTTCATTAAATAATTATTTTGACTTTTATACGCTATTATGGTAGCTGTTTTTTTTCAAATGTAATTATGGCTATAGGTGATAATTAAAAATAATTTTACTATGATATCATTATTTAAAATAGTCATAAGAATACAAATACCAATAGTTTGATTACTACAAATCGTTTTTTGTAGCCGTGTACGATACGCACTTTGTGCGATCCGGGGATCGAATCTCAGGCTGAAATTGCATATTCTTTCAAAATTCATAAAGGAAGTAGAACGAATGGTTAACAAGAAATTCACATAGTCTTATCCAAAATACTTCCATGAATGAAGTCTGATGGATTTATAATATTTTTAGATAATTGTCACGATGAATTTGCTTGATTAAATTTTTCCGCGAAGAAATTATTATTAAATTATATTTGCGCAACATATTTTTCACTCTATTATCCTTCTGCGTTAGATTTTCTGCAAAACGTTGGAAGTGTTTGGTTAATTTACGAAAACTATGATAATAATCAGTTTAAAGTAAATAAGCAGAATATTTGTATCATTTATTTTATATGTAAGTGAATAATACGAGATAGTTTTTGTGTCATAGTAAAAAAATTCTATTCTTTTTAAAATAAGTTAAAAATGAGAAAACATTCACGTAATGATTTTGATAAGCAGGTGTCATGTAGTTTTATGATTTAACATTATTACTATTAATTTCCCAACGCATATCATTAAGAAGCGTCCAGCCGCCGGGAAATCGCCCCTTTTAATCGACGTCATGTCAAACATTCAAAGTAAAATGACCAATTTCCACGGTCCAGCGTTCGTGCCCGTTTAACTTTAACAAATTAGTGACGGAGGTGTGAGCTGGTAGTCTGGTAGGATGATAAAAGGGGGCAGGGTTGACGTCTGGGTAGGCATGCAACGAAGCCAGAATCCACAAGGTGGATGCGTTACGTCGACTAACAGATTTTACTCAGTGGTGTAATTTTGATCGACCCCGCTAGAGGGTAATAGCAAATATCGCGCACGTCTAGGAAGACACGCATCTTACTGTTTAATTCTTTAGTATATCTATAAAACTGTATCGTTAAAGAAAAATACACGTTTTAATGGTTTAATTTAATACACATTAATTTAAATGGAATATTCTTATTTTTAAAATAATCCAGGATGTAAAATACAAACAAAAATGATTGTCTGTAATGCTGTTGACTATCATAAATTTTTAAATCTTGACTTCCCGTTAAAAATGAGATGGCTCAGGAGCATTTCTTTATTATTCGCTTTCATTTTTCCCCTCTTTTAGTATCTCACAAAATATTTAAAAATCGGATGGAGATTTATTGGCTGATTAGCATTGTTTGTAAATATATTCATAACTTCTGTATGTGCTTTATTTAATTATAAGAATTTAAAAATGCGAAATCGCGTAGCCTATATAGAAATTTCGTTAAGGTAGATATATAAATAAGTTTATGTAAACAATATTTTCGATGAATTCGGCCGTAACTTTGTAGAAATTCATTTTAAATACAAAACTAAAATTGATAACTTGGTTTTTCCACTAGCTGATTACTAATGTAACGCGTTTTTCTTATTTAACAAGCATCTTCAGAATAAATATAGTTGCTGTTAATTTCATGTAAACAAAGTAAAAAATATCATTATATTCTTTGCATAAATCTAGAAATATAACAAATGTTGAAATATTGTCTCCGATTCATCTCATCACGTATAAACATGACAACATGATTCTATCACACATATTGATGCATTTGTGACTGTATTAGTATTGTTCGAGTGGATAATTAATTATATACCGAAACGAATTTCTCTTTTCACACGTTTTACACACGGCTTGTTATGTTTAAAACGAAAGCTGTACAATTGTATTGTCCGTGTAAATGAAATGGAAAGATGTATTTTATGTTATAATAAAAAATAAATCTCTATAAATCAAAAGTTCAGAAAATGAGAACAGACTACTTGACTTACGAAAGTAAGTATTTTTATTAACGCAGATTGTGTATGATACAATTTCTTGTATAATAATAACATAAAAGACTATGTATTCTTCATCGTCAGCGATGTTTTCTGTACGATACGTCTATTGGTTGCTGTGCATATTAGTTTTAAAATGGATTTTTTGTAACAGTGGTTTTTCGTTGCCTTCCGTGAATGCTGTAATTTGACCCTTTTTGTTGGTCAAACTACATCTGCATCTATCTAGTCTTGAGCACAGTAAAGGGTTATATATACTTAATATTCATTATTTATCAATACTGAAGAAATTGCTGCAGTCTTAAATTTCGTAGAGGGTATGCGGCAACCCACTATTTGTGCGATATCGTGTATCCTATGATATATTATATTCCAGTAGCATATTTGTGTACTCGAATGCCTGAAGATGCCGAAAGGCGAAACCCGGTCGTTAGTGACGAAATACATGGAAATTTAAATATTTAATTAATAAATTTGATATTGAAATTCCATCAAGCACCCTCAGTCAATGTCTTAAATTACTATCTAATTTCATTAAAATTGGTTGAGTTATTTCATATTATAATTAATTGTTCCACAAAATTTAAACTTTCAGACATTAGATGGTAATAAATTGTCTTGGAAATCTCTGTGGAAATTTCTCACCCACAGTTGAAAAATCACTTGAGTATCTAAATTTACAAAACCTTTTCGATCTTGTAAGAAAACTTTCAGGCCACGCGTGTCAAAGGTAAGGCTGGGTTAACACGCATGACTTACAATAAATGGTCAAAGCTTAAGCAAGGCTGCTTTTACATTTTTGTGCTATTGAGCGAAAATTATATATTTTAAGAAGCTTTGATAAGCACCTCAATCAAAGCAGACCGATTTAGGTGGAGTTATATTAAATCGTATACATCCGCATTGTTTTTGTAGAACGAATATTATTCATAACATTTATAATCTTGAAAACAATCGGGTTTACGAGAATTATCAACAAAATTACTCATACAGAAAAGACTATTAATATGTCTTATAAGGTAAAGTATTTAATACAAGTGGTAAATTGGTAAAATATAAAATATCGGTAATTCAAAAAAAAGTTTACGTTGAATAAAATCTTCTGAAAATAGATGTGTTGGTATTTTTTACTTGATTATAATGAAGTTCAAGTGAATGACAATTCAATCAAAAATCCATTTGTATTCATTTTATCTATCACATATGTTCATCTTTTTAGAATCAGATTAATGAACACCGTGAATTTGTTAATACTTTTTCTAATAAAATGTTAAAAATAATGAATGTATAACAAAACCGTACAGGTGTTTCTAAGACAATATATTTTTCAACAGTTTTAAATAAGTTACGTTTAGAATATTTACGATTGTACATACAATTGAAAAAACAACTTTTTTAAAATAGCGAAAAAACTTGTTGTAAAAGACCGCGTTTGTATACCAATGGATAAAATGTTAAAATATGCGACAAAAGTGAATAATCATTTGTCTTGTATAATTATACAATTATATATTTTTAAAAGATATGATAAAAATAAGCATACATTATTACAAATAGTAAAAAAAGAATACTCATTACAGTATCATACGATTAAACTAAATACATTTATTTCGGGTGTTACCATAGCTCAGAAGAAAATGATTTTCTAACAAAAACATGGAGCAAGGGAAAATCTTCATGAGATAAATAGCCGACGTGGCTCCAACTATAGTAATAACGGGAAAGAACGATCGTGTATTAGCCCTTTTGTCGAAATAGAGTTCATAAATGAACGGGCTATGTATGAGAACACCTGCGACTACATTCTTTGCGTAAAAATGAGCGTGAATGATTGTCGTTTGGTTACAATTTTAGTTTTTTTTACAAAAATACTCCGTTTAACAAAACAGTTTTGAAGTACAGGATGATTATATTTACCAAGGTTAATGTTTTTAAAAGCTACCGTAAAAATTACAAAAATTGATTACGTAAATCAATGAGTAAAAATATGATATGAAGATGACAGATGTGTTTATACCATGGACCGTTTTCAGAAGAATATTTATTTATTCAAACGGTGTATTTTCATATTTCCACTTATTAACTTATCCAAATCAAGATTCTAACGAAAATTTGGTTATTTATTATAGCTTAAATGAAATATATTTATCCGTCGATATACATTTGATTGATAAATGAATGAAACTAAATTCTGTTTGCTTTTCAACTGAGTATACCATTGATTTAAAATATTATATTAGTATGAGCGTCTGTGATTTCATAAGATAGTAAAAGTAATATTTTAATTTTGTGATACATGACATGTATTTTAATCAATTAAATACAATGCAGGGCAATGAAACTTAAATATAGTGTTCGAAATGGTTTCACTGAAATGGGGCTGAAAAAATTTGTGTTCATATTTAATAATGGAGCAAGTAGCTCAGCGTTGTAGGTATTTCATTTATAAAATAAACGTTATGCTACAATTTACCATAGTCAGGCAGGCATATCGAGTTAAAGAAGTTTCTCAGACAGATGGGGGCTAGCACATTACATTATAAGACCCCCCCTACTCTGCGATATAGTTATAACTTTTCTCTCGCCGCCGAGTGAAATGGACGCCCGGTGGCTCGGGACGTCGGAGCGAGAGAGCCTTCGCTACGAGGAAAAGGCTTTTCCGCAGCCTGAAATGGAAACCCATCTGTAATAATGACCGGACTGTTGGGGTCATTTCTAACTAACGAAGTCGGCCACCCTTCGCCTGGTAGTAGCAGAATCTTGGGCCAAAACTACCCACTCTGTCTTTCCGAATGTTTCCGCTTCGATACTTGCGGATTCTGATGATAATATCTGAAGAAAAGGAAGGCTATCTTATTATACAAGGGATTAAGCGGCAGAATGAGTACTCGTTGTCTTGAACAAGTATAATTTTCTCAGCATGTTTCTCGCCTTGACCGCTGATAAAAAAGATCGTTTCTACGCTTCATGGAGGCAATTTAATATACATAAATTACAGCGTGCGTGGAGAAATCTCGTAAATTTTGAAAATGGCAACTCGGTCCACATATTTTGATGCATGATTATAACCAAGCATAGATTGTGATTAGTAAATCAAGCCATTTAGTGTGCATGTAAATCTTACAGGTGATTCAGTAAATCCTTTAATGGTTGATAATGTAACAAAACGCAAACTACCTATAAAAATAATAGATGAACACATATAAAAAAGTGGACAGTAGATAATAATATTTATTAAATGAGTCATCCTTCATCACTTGAAAGTAATTTGATGACATCGTTTTTTATTATAAATGCTTGAATGAAAGCTGAAGGTATTCAATTATCTAATTTAACATGTTCTAGGCCTTTTTTGACCTTGCTATACTTGTAGATAGATATTATAATTATTAAAATGCTGAGATTTCTTTGATAACTTATACAATATATTTTTAAAAACCATTGAGCGATTGTAGTCAAAATGTTACCGAAAATAAATGACTTCATTGATACTGTAGCAAATTATTTTATGGTTTCGTGTTTGTGGAGGCGGTAGGCTGAGTGTAAGTACCTTTTGGGGTGGCGAGCGCGGAAAATTCTTCCCTTATTTTTTCTCGTTTCTCTATCTACCGGCAACAACTTTTGCTGGGAATTATGTTGGTACGTGCCAAACCCATTATTGCTGCGAGGAAAGTTCATCAATTTCATTTCTAAGCCGTGCTCACGTATTGGACGAGCGTTTTGCCGGGCTTTATCTACAGAAAGCAGTAGCGCTTGAGCAAAAATGAAATAAGCTTTTGCAATAACTATATGAAAATCATACGATAAATATAATGTTTAAATACTAACAATTTCTAGAATAATAAACTTTTTAACTAGTCCATTTAGTTATTTGAGAATTATTATTATTTTTACGCTTCAAGTGTGAATTATATGGACTACTAATCAAGGTATCTCAACACAAGTTTTTCTATGAGAACTGCTTTTTACTCAGTTGCTCAACCTCTTCTTTTCGAAGAGAGATGGGATAGCAGATAGGGCTAGGACAAGACTAGTTAGCTAATCGCTCTCGCTATGCCCCGTTTTTAGGATCGGATGGGTGTGAGGGAATTTTGGTTTGATTATTATAATATCATATAATGTGATTAATCTTAATTGATGATTTTAAACATAAAATAATCCATATATTAGGTGCAAAAAGTTGACGGAATATTAAATTTATTTCAAAAACATTAGGATATGATTTAAATAATAAACTCCATCCTATTTGAAAGCAGCGTAACTCTTAACTAAAGTAGAACATTTCTAAACAAGACTATTTACAAATAACTAGTGAATTATTCGCTTATATTACAAAAAAGGTAGTTTTTAATCTATGTTAGAATATAATAAATTTGTTAAAAGCAACAGATTTCATCTTTATCTTTCTTATTTTTTTTTTCATAATATGACCACCATGAGGCGTTTAAAGGAGCCCTAGTTATTTACCAGTTTTATCGCTAAATATGTTGAACATCTAGAGACATTAGAAAATGTCAGAACCCTGTTGGATTGAAAGAGAGGCATCAGAAGTACAGATTTTTTTGAGACATCCGAAACTCATGGCCAAGGCAGATCCAACGTCACCATTTAACTGCTGTAGTTGTAAGAATTCACCAGGTGGGTTCTCTTTTCACGCTGTGATTTACAAAACAAAACCAAATTACACACAGTATTCGCCAAAAGCATCTTTTTTTAAGGAATCTTGGGTTTCATTAAAAAAATAGGTCATTTGGAATGATAAGATTAATCAAAGAACAAAATTTTTTGAAGTCCTAATGCTCTATTTGGTGTCAATTTAATGAAATAAAAACACTGATAGAATAGATTCAAATGTGATTTCTTTGAATTTTATGTGTAGATCAGTTCGGGTTTATCCGTGTACTTGATGCCCCGACAATTGCAAACGGTGAAACCGAAACTTATTAAAATACTCAGTTCATTTAATTTTACAAAGTGTAACTGCTTAAACGTTGTACACTATGAGAAGATTTCTCTATTAAATCGATTACGTTTCACTTGTTGAACAATTAAACGAAAGCCGGAACACTGATTGTTGGAAACGTAATATCTAATTAAGCATTAACACCATAAGCATATGCCAGTTGAAATGTAATGTGCTGAGATTTCTGGTCTACTTATTGCGTCTGTCTTTAACAAAGTGTGTTGCCCTAGAAAGAAAATAGTGTATAAATTGTATAAAAAATTCAAATGATGTATGTGTGCATGCTCGCAGATGGTGTTTGTTCCGCTGCAATTGTTTCAAGCGCCTCGCGATTATTGTTAGGTATTTTTTAACCGATGTGCATTTCTCTTTGAATGCTTGTGAACTAAATGGCTCGTCACTATTAGAGAAATCAATTCTGTTTAGAATGTGTTGACGCGTAAGACGTGAGAAATGCAATTGATATCTATTGAAAGTAAATATATGTCACTAATATCACTTTTGCGTTTTAAATGCTTGAAATAGTTTCGAGTTTCAGCACGTTATTGAAACGATTTTGCATTCATAGACAAACAGCAAATACCAAAATGAAATTATAAGATACCAACGTACTTGATATTAAAGATTTAACAACGTTAAAATCTATTTTTAAACTTCCTTCTCTCCTAATGTAGAGCATTTGGACAACTTTTTAGGTTTTTTCATTCAAGTTGTTTAATGTGAACTCGCTGTAGGTAATTTCCTTTTCACAGAGTATAGGATAGAAATATGAAGTTTGGTATTGGTATAGATGTACCAATTTAATTTGGCCGCTAGTGAGGGTGAAACCTTCACGTTAGGAATATTACCATACTCAACCAGAACAGAAATTTCAATAAACTCCAAAACTGATATTTTAGCGACGATTATTTTAAGTAGACAATATATATTTATTTTGCATAAAATGGCAATTGGAAAAATGTTTTCTGGACTGACAATTCTAGTTCCAAATTCGGCGGCGGCCAAGTAATATTGGTAATAACTATAGTAAGTTTATACCTTTTTAAGTATTTCGTTTTCAGTATTAGATGTGGCTGAAGGGAGGTGGGAAGAGATTGAAATGTCAAAAAAATCGATTTTTTTCGATATATGTACACAAATCGATTAAAAAATAAATATGTGAATTTGAAGGGTTTGAATTCTTAACTCTTAATTGTATAGGAAGAAAAAGGGCTAGAGTGTGACCACTCGTCTATGGCGACTAACTGTTTTTAGCCATGGTGAATGATAATCATGATAAATTAACATATAAACAAAAAGTTAAGTTAAAACCGTAATTTTTTGATTAATTTACTTCACTCTATTTGAAAGATTTCCGTTTTTGAAGAAATCGTTATAATTTCTCCGCCCTTTGCAGACGCTCGCGGGCAGTGAAGGTGGGCGGGCGTTCTTTGAGCTGAGGAAGCGAACAGAGTTACGTGTTATCAGAATACCAATGAGGAAAGATTTTTTTGTGATGCGTCCATAAAACAAAATGATCACCATGTACACAAACTTAATAATCCTGATTTATATGTTTCTTTAAGCCTTACTTTTTGCCGTATTATTTGTTACTTTATCCAAACTCTATAACAAAATTAATGTGAAATACTTCATCTAGAGTCTAAAGCCTAGAGCTAAGACATTGTTTACAATTCGTCAATTCATATTAACGCTCTCAAGTTTAGTGAAATGTAGATTTTAAAACTTCATCAAGAAAATTCCGTAATGATTTGCAAGTTATTTATTAACTAAACATCTGCTTGTCATTCATTATGAAATCGTTCTTCTCAGAAAAATGAACATAAAATTCACTTTTTAAAGAACGTCTATTAATGAATATATGATTATTCGATAATTGTGCATGTTCTTTAAAGTGCTTAAGCTCATATCTCGTATTGAAATCATTATCTCTTACCAGACCAAATCATAGAGTTAGTCTTCTTAGTATAATATATTAATACTACAATTAATTCCAATTTCATTTGTTTGTTTATGAACAGTCAATAATTTTATAAAAATAAGTATATTAAATAAGAAGATGAAATGAAGTTTGTAAGCCATTACACTATTTATATAACTTTTAAGATGCTCGATTAGTAGTAGGTACATATCCCATAATATTATGATAAAATTATTGTATGAAATAATAAATATGTATACAACACAATTAAATAACTATAGATATATCTCGGAAAACATTTGAATAGCAAATAATAATGAAATCAGATTTTTTCGTGGTATTTCAATTGCAGTTTGTCAATAATTGATATAAAAGAGTTTTATTTATTCATTTTAAATATCAAAGTCTTGCAACAATGGTAATAACTTCATTTCTTTATATGATTTACATAGAATCTTGTACTTGCAATAAATAATATTACTGTATGTAAGTGCATTCATTAAAGATTTATCAGAAACCTGTTAGATATTATTTTTAATTTGTTCGTATTTACTCTCTTCCACGCGTCTGCGACCGTACGAGCTCCTCAATTAGTTCTTCTATGTCAGTTATCTTAATATAATATTAATGATATTATACCCATTCGGACATTGCGGTCATTATTTTCAGTGGTGTTCGCCACAACATATTAATTATATTTAATGAACAGTTGATAATTTATCTGGAGAAAGTAGATAAACATGGCTGTTTATGTGTGTAATTTTGAAATAAAACATATTGAAATGAAGATATGGTTTATAATAATATAAAAAGATGTAAGTACATAAATATACCTGTTATATATTTACAAAAAGGAAAACCATTCAAACGGACTCCGGACAGATTTGTTTTTTAAATATTTAAAAAGATGTATTAAAAAGGGTTTTTTTAAGAGGTTGTCAAGTGATATGCAACCCGATGAACAATTTGTACTGCTCGGTCAAATTTAAAGAAACAATCTTTTTGATTATATCTGCTGCTTCTATTAACTCTGATATCTATATTTCGTTTATAATTTCACACTGAAAACGGTAAGTCGTAAGAGAGACCTGTACCTAGAAGTAGATTGAGAATGGCTTATATTTATATGTGGATATCTGGATACGTATCAAATTAACAATGCATTGTTAACTACAAAATATAAAATCAAAGAAAGCTACCAAAAATATATTATCATTAGCCAATACCAGAACATATTAATACCCAAAATCATGTGCATAGAATTTGTAATTTATGATAATTTTATAAACATTCTTTTAAATTGAATCATTTTTCAAATTATATAAAGTAAAATAATTGAAGAATATTTTGTATTGCAGCAATCAAGGAGGAATATTATTTAAGGTTTTTACCAGTCCACTATTATGCCAACTGCGAAATAAGTATAAACAAGTATGTTATTATGATGACACTTCATAACTGTGAAAATAGTTTTTTTTTCTCTTCCATGTCCGCTCCCAATGTGGAGCATATGGTCTCCTAATGGAGGTATCTTAACAGGATTTTTTCTGCGAGAACTGCTTATTACTCAGTTGCTCAACCTCTCTTTTTTCGAAGAGAGTAGGGATAGAAGGATAGGGCTAGTACAGGACTAGTGGTTAGATAATCGCTGTCGCTACGCCCCGTTGGGATGGGATGGGTAGGAGGGAGGACCCAGGCTACGAACAGAAATCCATAAATCGATTGAAAGATCAATCTATGAAAACCGTCCGCACCGGGAATTGAACCCGAGACATCCGTAACCGTAGCCAGCGACGCTACCAACTGCGCCACGGACGCCGACAATAGTTTCAACGAAGACTAACTTTAAAACATATGTATAAGAAAGAGCCTTCACTTAAATTACACGGTATGCATCTGGCCACTGCACTCGCACCTTCGTGATTTGATATGAAATACGAGTGTTAAATTTCTATGCTTGTGAAAATTTTCTACATGTGGTTCGTGACATTTATAGTGTTAATTTGCATTTTGCATATTATCGGTATACACAGTAAAAGTGAAGTAGAAAATGTAATGACATGCAATTTTATGCAAGTATTTAATTTAAACTACAATACCGTATAATTATTAATGTAATTTTGTGAAACCATGGCCTCTCCAAATGTGGACTATATGAATACCTATTTAAGAATTACAACAGAATTTTTTTATGAAATCATTCTTTCTAGGAAATGAAAAGCTTCTATGCGTTGAAGTCGTATCGCAATCCCCAGACACTGCATTTTTTTATTGGCCTGGTTTGCCATATTACCCATCGAATTGGCGTGGTCGATCAGTTAAATGGACGGTCGGACCATTATTGATACCATTGAATTGTCTTGAAAACCTACTTGCTTGATTTTAACAATACGGTGATAGTCTCACTAATTGGAAATATTACAGGATTGAAAGTAATACAAATTATACTCTTCATGGAATGAACGTTTTCTCTAAATACAAGATTATATTACTAAATAAATCATTAGTAATCATGTACTTGTTCTAAATATAATTCGAAGTACTGTTTTCTTTATTAGTATTTCACCTTTCATTATAGGGAAGAATGTAAGTGGAATTCGGGAAATAAAAATCACTCACGGTGATTACTCGATAAATATTAGTTACCAAAATTAATGTCCGTCTCTTGCATCATATATCCTTGGGATGTTGATGAGACATGGGACGGACTGGGTAAAATAAGTAACATTTTATCAAATATTTTTTCTGTATAAATAGATACTACTTATATTCATATCACAACTATACAACATAAGACAATGAATGAAGTGTTGAAATTACAGCTGTGAGTTATCGATGTATAACCAGTCCGAGTTCATTCGTGAGCTAGAATCCTTGAAGATACCGAAAGGCGAAACTTGGGTCGTTAGTGACGAAATATATGGAAATGTACAAAAATTCAACAATTAAAATTATTAATGTATGTTTTTGACATTAGTTATGTATGATATATATATATATTATTATAATCTTTTTTTGAAACCATGCCCGCGTCCAATGTGGGGAATATGTACACCTAATGGAGGTATTTTATCGTTTTTCTACGAGAACCGCTTGTTAATCAGTTTCTCAACCTACCCTTTTCGAAGAGATTAGGAATAAAAGGACAGGACTAGTAGTTAACTAATCGCTCTCGGTACGCCCCGTTTTAAGAATTGAATGGGTGGAAGGGAATTTTCGATAGGGCAAACATATCAATAAATTGATTGAAAAATCAATTTATTAAACTGTTTGTACTGAGATTTGAGCCTGTGAGATCCGTAACCGATGACAATGACGTTGACCACTGCACTACGGACCTAACAATATTATAATGTTACAATAGTAAAACTAATTTGAAGTATTTTTTTAATATTTAAAGTTAAAAATAATTTCTTATTCCATTAAGTAAAGTAGTAGGTACTTAGCGATTGCTTTGGATAATTAATTTTTTTTTTAAATACCCATTTTCATCACTTTTTTTAAATATCAGTGAAAGAAAATTTTGATTATTGTTTCAAAAATCTTGAAATATATCATTGTAATAGAAAAAAAACCTTTAAAAGATTTGAGAATTTCAGAAGATTTCCTACATGCCGTTACAATATTCAAATTAATTTGAATGATTTCATTGATTGAATTGGCATTTACTTGGTAGAACCACATTATAATAGGATAAAATAACAAAGTATTTAGTTATAATTTTTTTTTATAGGTAGTTGATAGCTATTTCGGCTTTACACCATCGTCAGAACTATACTTAGTAAGTATAGTAAATATAGTTCTGTTATTTTATCCTATTTCATGTACCTATTACGATATTCAGAAAGCATTTATTTTTAAAATGAAAAAGTAAGATTTAAAACATTACATTTTTTAAAGAATGTAAATAATTTATTGACATGCACTACAATATATATCTGGTATTCGTTGGAAATAATATATGATCCAGAGATAATGTTGTTGTTTTTCGTCACAGCATTTGATATGTACTTCATAGATTATGTATGTGTATTATCCTAAATAAATAAAAAAATGTATAAAATAGGGAATAGCGGAAAAACAGTTTAGCATTATTTTTCGGACTGTCCGTCCCCTGTTTTGGGGTGGGAGGGTGGTGTCCAGAACGCACGTAGGATATGCCCCGCTCCCGACAGTGGCAGCAACGGAATATAATCGTAGAAATGTAATTTATATTGTCTGCAACAGAGCAGCGCCCCCCTTCACGGCCCCCGAACACCCCTAAGCCGCCACGGACCCCCCAAAAGCCTCCCAGCGCACGTTCATTTATTTTATGTGCCATTTACAATTCTCGGCCAATGGTCAAGGGAGGCTGCGAGCGACGAGGCAATACTCCAAGTGACAAGACGCGACGCTGTGCGAATATTTTTGAAATGTTATTTAAAAAAGATTTGTTCTAAAATGGACATATTTTCTGAAGCAGTAAGTTTAGGTTTAATATCATTCATGGTCAGAAGAGCTGAAGATGCCAAAAGTTGAAACGTTGATCACAAATAACGAATTTATTTGCAGTAAAAAAATTAATGATTCACAAATAATATTTTTCTATTATTTCCAGGCTTATATTTATTTAAGAAAGAATTACTATAAATAATTAAGTTATGCTTAACAAATGTCAATTTTTCATGTTCCTTCTTTGTTTTCATGTACATGCCTTTCCACCAAGAATTGACAGTTAACACCTTAAAAGTGTTTTATTTGTTAGATTTTCATTATTAATGCCAAAAAGAGTAGTTGAACATAGAATTGATGCAAATAACAGAATATTTGTATTTTTAATGATGAACGTTAAAGCCAGTAGTCTAATTGTTTTTCTTCATAACCGTAATAAATGACCCATTTTTTTTATTTAAATGTGTTTACGGCTAAAAACATAATCAATGTCAAAACTTTCTTTAGCAGTTAAATATATATTTATCTCCATGATTTACTCGATTGTGACACGCAAGATGAAGTTTATAAGTTTTAATGTAATATATTATATTGATATTATTTGCATTTTTCATGTCAATATTTGAATAGTAAAATATGGAAAAAAAAGTATTGTGATTATTTCATTTTTTGCAGATATTGCTTCGCAATTTTACAAAGTACTTACTATAAACAGTCAACTGAAAATATACAATAATAAATCAATGGTAAAAGTACAAAATTTCAGGCACAAAATTGAGATATTCTTGTCAGTTGCTTAGCATGCAATTATGTACATTTAAATGCCATGATCAGAATCAGTACTAGTAATGGGATTTACATTGAAAATTTAATAATGAAAATTTTATTTCAGTTTGAGAAGCACTTAGTTTCAGAAATCCTATTATAAAATTGGCCGGTCATCTGTGCTACTGTTCGAAAAGTCCATGATCATTCGGCAGTGTCGATTCGGTGCAAAGCTGACCAGAAACTTTCGGCCACACGTCCAGAAGGCGGTGCACAATGGGGTGGATGATTTATTTTTTAGATTAATATTAGCCACTTGACGTGTGCGACTTTGTTGAATTTTGTAAATTGTTGCATATATGGTTATTTGGATGCACTGCGCTCACCCTATAACGAAGTGTAATCAAATGGCAGATGAGGACATAAAAATAAATTTGCAAACACATTTACGGATTGTGTATTTATTTTCGCCGTAGAATTTCTTTGGTTTATAAATAAATCTAATATGCACTTTTACTTCATCATAGATTTTTTCCAAAAACAAAGTGAAAAAATATTTGTAAAAATTTAAAACACGTTTAATAAAATTCAATACGTATGTAATTGTAAACAAATATAGTAGGATCTTCACACTTCGATCTTAATGTTTAGGGTTCAAATCTTGGCAGAAAATAATCAGCATATTTATTTTAAATTTAACGTTGGCTTGCTAGGATGTGAGTGTTTGAAATGTACTTTTTGTAAGAATAGCTCTAGTGTGAATATGTGCAAATATTTTATCTCAAGATATTAATAACATTTCTGACGCATTAAAGTCACCAATTTGTTTTTTGTTCATAATGTAATTATTAAAAATATTCATAATAGTCTAATATATTCTCAATCTAAAAAATGTATTTGACGTACTATTTATACACTTTAATAGCGCCGGTAATCCATAGCGGGTAAGCATTTTCAGCAGGTAGAAACAAAGGTCAAAAATGCTCAATGGAAATTTAAAATGTTCCCGAACTTTAAATGACAAAACTTTAGCGTTTTCATAAACACTAAAATAATTTGTCTGTAAGCTGGAAAGTTCTCACGGTTCCGTTTCATAATTGATTGCTTAACATGATTTCATTGACATTTTTGTAACACCTCTTTCTTTATTATATATAATGTAATATGCAATAAATACAATTGACTGCTTAATGTTAATAAAATAATTATACTAAAAAAACAGTCAATTTTTTAATTAATTATACGTCAGATTAAAACTTTGTTAAAGGAAAGGGATATACGACAGCCGCGTGCAAGATATTTGATGAGTAGTGGATAAGAAATGAATTCTTGATCGTGGAAGCTAAAGACTCCATTACTGGCCACGTACCAGTGAGGTTTGAAGTATGTAAGAACAGGTTTAAAACATGATGATGGCTCTTTTTAAACATAAACATCATATTTGTTTATGACTCATAATAATTTGTAACAAAGTTTAAATAAGAATACAATAGTGTTTGTTTTATAATTTGAACAGACATATATATAATGTAGTTTGGAAACATGTGAAGATGCATTAAAGGAAATAGGCAAAAAATGTAGGAATATAATGAAAAGGTCCCTCTATTGTTCGCCGCATAGCTCATATTGCCTCCCTGTCTTTCCCATTTTTCAGAAAAAAGCTCTCAACGAGCTTTCGCTACATACCGCCAGCTATTTACCCAGGTCAGACTTGTTGGGTTATTGTTTTCTGAAATAATGTAACTTCGTCCTTTTTTACCGGCTCTGGAAAGAGGCTGCTCACGTAGGGTGCCACTTAAAAATCTCTACCGCGAAAAAGCACCATTCACATCTAAAGCGTGGCCAAAACTTATTTTGCAACCTGTGGTCTTTTGAGCGTCGTAAATATAATAAATATCGGGTATTCCAAGCAATATAGTCGAGAGAACTCTATCCCTCTTTGGCTGGTTCGGTTTCGATGATGTGAAGGGAGACGGGCAAGGATATTGCGGACCGGTCTGGGGCAAGTCATAGAGCGGAATGATGGAAGGGCGGCCGAGGGAAGAGGGTGAAGTCGAAGGAGGCCGAGGAGACAGGGGCGGGAGAGGGTCAGAACGTGACCGACGTCCGTCGATATATTGAGCGTCGGTCACTGGCGAGCGGCCGTCTTCTGGAAAACGCGTCACTCTCAACTTATTCTATCGCTCGCTTGGGGTCGTTATAGTACATCTTCTGAAATATGATATAACATTGATTGTTTTTTAATGTGGGCAAGGTAACAAATTTACTTAGTTTTGTCATTAATAAGTATAGCCACACAGAAAGAAAACTAATCATAATTAAGTGTATTAATGTTAATTTAATATCACCATTACTGTTTGAATAATATCATTCACCTATTACAAAGTTAATTTCGATTTATTTTGTACATATAATTAAAACATTACAATACATTATTGTGTATAAAAAAAATTATTCGTTCATAGTTTTTTGCATTGTGACGATTGATCAAAATATAGTAAAAATTGGTAATTGGCAAATATAAAAATCTTTGATATTTAAACGAATACCGCAAAAGCTATCAAAATAATTCTTGTGGAACAATTATTTTTGCTATGCTACTTTTTACCTTATAATATGGAAATATTGACTGATTAAAAATAAGTATATTTCCCTACATAAATGCTTGTTTTAAATGATATGGGATATCGCTGTATTTAGGAGTCAGCTAAATTCAATGAATCTTCTTATTCATCGAGGAATTTTGTCAAGTCATTAAATGCACGACTCATTACGATACATAAATTTTTCCAGCGATTAAATTTTCAATCGTACCCTCCTATCCTCCTGGGTTCTGAATTTATTCGAAGGAAAATTTATTATGTGAAACTTAATACCCGAACGACCTTTGAAGGCAAACGCTGGAATATTCTTTGAAGTGATTGACGTAAATTGCATGCGGTACACACCATATTATTATCGATTTTCCCCCAAAGCTTCCGTCCACCCTATAAACCGACAAAGTTTCTTCCTTTTGTGATATTCGTATATTTTCTACATCCGTGTGTGGAGATGCGGACATAGACTATTTACCACAGTAAAATTTACTTTGCTTCTTAATTTTTATTTTAAATGCAAAGAAATATACGTATTTATACTGTCAAACATTAATCATTTTATTAACCTGCCTTGGATATTAAAACTTTAAAAATGCAAGGATGATGTTAATAGTTATTTAATAAATATTCTACGGTTTAATAAGTACGCTTTGCAAGAGGATACTTTCAACTGACCTTACTCAGCTTCTCTTCATCTCACTGCGAAGTATCTACTGCAAACTGTTTTTTTTAATTTTTTTAAATAAAATGTATTTGATTGTAGAATTGACAATGAACAGTTTCATAAAGATATAATTAATTATTGTTGGTGCACAGATAAACTTCTTAGAATCTTTTGAAATAATTCTTGACATTTGACTAATTTAAAGTGTAATTTTAACAATGTCATTTGTAGAACAATATTCAAAAGAATATTTATTCATATTTGGAATTCAACAATTTCAATTTGAAATATTATCGTCGAATGTTTCCTAAATGAGATTATTTTCTTCAGAGAAAATCGTATATTACTTTGGGTATTTATTTTATGTTTAATGTTGCATATCCAAAAGTTTCATGCATTACATATATTATGTCATTCAAGGTTAACGAGTGGGAAGTATCACGTTTTATTTATTAGGAAGAAACGTTACTTATGTCACGTAAAAAAAGCGTCGGTCAAGTAAAGTTTGAGCAGCCAGTGTAAAAGTTCATATCGTAGGGAGAAAAACACCTACCGACGCCTCTAATATAACGACCCATGGTCGTAAATATAACGGTCGTTCCAACCTCTAATAACGGACAAAAAGAGGGGCGCCTTTACGATACACCAGCGCCTTATATCTATCTCTAAACTCCCTCACGAAAAACCTAGCCAATACCGATCCGTTATGATATAATATCAGACTTATATCCACCAATAGAGTGCCGTTATGATATTTGGAGTTCCGACGCCTGAGCTTTTTTAGCGTAGGATATTGCGCTATAGAGCTTTCGGCGTTGCGACGCTCTTTCCTCGTAAGGCGGATGCGCCGAGATATGAAACTTATCGTTATGGATATCATATGCGAGGGGAGATGTGGCTATATGCCTATTTATACCAGCCAATGGGAGTGTTCATATTTATGAGTTATGATTCTTAGAGTGGGTATTTGAAACAAAGAGAAACCTTCGATGTATTATAAGAAGGGCCGTTTTAATATTGATTGAAACTGTTGTTATATTAAAAATGACTCCAAAGACATGGTTATAACATGATAATAGATAATTAGACTGTACATGTAATTTTATTTGCTATTTAATAATTGGTGGAGTGTGGTTACACAATTTAGTGAAAACATATTCCTGTTCATAAATCTTTGTACTGGTTAAGCAACAATCAGTTTACAAGTTGATCTCTTACTGAATTTAAATTGTTAGTTATTGCGGCATTTACAAGCCCAAAAAATATTGATCAACACTTTCGTTTCACAAATGCTATAAATCAAACCTAGAAGCAAAAAGAAGATCAAAAAAGAGAAAAAAAATTACAACTTTAAATTTATAGTAATGTTGTGTTTTTAATTAAACCAAGTATGCTGAAATACGTTTTAATCGTTCTAATGAAATACGTTATATTACAGTTCAAAAAAAATATAACAAAATCATATTTTCTACATCTCAATTCTGATGATATTTTTTGATCATTTTTATAATAAATAAAATATGAAATCTTTAAAATAATTGTGACATAGTGATTTATTTACATCCATCATGCCCACTTTAAAGAATATTTGGTATGTGCCTACATTTATATTGTTATGAGGTAAGAATAAGTTAACTAGCTCACATAAAACAAACATTTATTCATTTAATAGTTTTTGATAAACACTAAGCAGATTTTTATCACCAAGCACATTGTAAACGATCGTTAATAATGATTTTACAAGTGATTGGATTGTCGTTTATTTTGTAGGATTGTAAAAAGTTAAAAAATCTAATCTACCTATTTAGTTTTATTTGAATTATTATCATTTTCCAGGTGATCTTTTTTTAGCGATACGATTATATTTCTATATTAATTAGCTTAACAGCGATAAGTAGGCAAGTCTTAGACTCGGCATTCATCCAATTTCATGCACATCTAATTGAAGACGAATATATAACTCTATAAAATGTATTAACAATTAGCTGCCTTGTAAGATGTAACATTATATCATTCTGTAACTCGTAAAAATAGTTTACTAGTTCATTTTCATGTGATACTCATCGTGTTGTATTTATATGGATTTGATGGAGCGTTTTTATTGTATGTACATTAGAAAGAAACGTTAGTCTTAATGTAGCAACAACGTATTATACCGCATTTAATTTCATATGTTAGACTTCTGTTTTGCAAGACATTTTAGTTAAAAGTTGATAGTAATGTTGATCTGCATTCGCGGCGGTGTAAAAGTTCCACCAGCTTGCAATGTGTCTGTCGCTGTTCGCCACCACTCGCACTCGGGTAACACAACACCTAATGGAGTTGAGCTTTGCATTTCAGACAACACCACTGTATCATTTTATACGTATCGCGTCATTCCGTCACCAAACTTCTCAGCTTGTTGTTTATATAATATACCGACTTACAAAACAAGCTCACAATATCTTGACTTGAAGACAAAACAGGAAACTCAAGCACGCCTTTTGGTTGTTTCAGTATGCGCCCTCCCGCTTATTTGTACTGTGTGTGTGTTCTCTGCCTACAAGACCAAGTTTTGCTTAGCTATTTACAGATATATCAGGATATTCTCAACTGTTATACTAGCGCGTTATCCGAGCTGGATGAGTTTTGCATATGCTCCGACAGTTTGAGTACAAAGGCAGCCGAGATTTGGAAAACTATTTGCGGACTTTACTGTTTCGTGAGGTTTGATTGGAATACGTTTGTTTCCTTACAAGAAAAAGTGATTAGTTCATTTGAGAAGTTATTATTGAAGGTGATTGTTTGACTGAAGTGAACCATTGAATGTCACTGTATATAGGTGAAAACATAATAGCCAATGAATTAGTAAAAGTAGTCTAATCTATCTAACGAGTAAGAATAACAATAGTAGGGGAATTGGATGAAAAAATACATAAGATATTTTCAATCATTAAGGCTATAGATTTGCTTAATCATATATATTAAACAATCTATGGTGATTTAAATTTATTTTATTTTCATATAAAACGATAATAATTTGAGAATTTTTTGCAAAATTATCGTAAAATTATTATAAGTTTTAAGAATGGTTTCATTACTCAATATATCAGTTTTAAGGTGTTAACTTCATGGAAAGGCATTATGTTTTCAAAATAAAACTTGATAATGCTCACGACGAGCGAAACCGGTCTTGATCATTATAAAGATGTGAAAGTAATACAAAACAATTTGTATTTTATTTTTAAAACAAAAAGTCAGGTTTGTTAAAACAAATTCAAATAATCGTAGATTCAACAAAGAGAAAAATATGTGAAAAGAATGGGATATAGGAATTTTTGTTCTTTTTTGGAAAAAAATGTTTTTGCTGGATTTGTGCTGTTTTTATTTGCGTTGTTTTTATTTTTTATCAAGAATTAACCAATGTTTAATTTTCTTAATTAACCAAAAGTTAAAAGAAGAGTTTTAATCAAGAGCCACTGAGTTCATAAAGCAAACATTTGAAAGCGTCGGCTGAATAGAACAAACCATCTAAGAACTCAATGTGATGCAAGAAGTAAAATAGTAACGTTAAAAGCGACATGAAATTGCATCTCGGCACTTGTTGTTTGTAGGTAGGCAAGCGCTGTATGGATATTTTAAAGCGAGCAGAGAAATATCTGAAGATTTAGTCAGTACACGGCGTGTTTCATTATGCAGATGATGTACCTAGAGCTGCCGCCTTCAAGTCACATCTCGAGACGTGAATACAAGCACAAACGAAACTAAAATATACGCCCGGAAGAAACGCCTAAAATCTGCACGTTTACTCATAAATAACCAAACTGGAAGACGTGCTTTTCGTGAGAATGTCGCATCCCTTTGTTCTTTGCTTTTCATTTTGCCATGGAAATTGTTAAAATTCATGTTGCTCATGAAGATTTTCAAGCTACCAGGTTCCTGAGATTAAAAATGAGAGAAAATATGGCTCGTAAAGTTTTTAGCTAAAGTACTTTTAAAATAACAAAAAAACTTCAATCCTACTAATTAAGCATGAATATTGCAGGAAAATTAGACACAAAACATGAGTTACTTATGTGTGAATCAAATATTTCAAGGCTTTTTTATTGTCTTCTCCGATTAGTTCATCCATTTCTTATCACTGAGTGACGAAATAAATGATTCGCGGTTCAATTCTAATTGGAGTCACTTGTTTTCTCATGTTGATTCTAATATTTCAATTGAAACGAATGGGTGACTCTCGTTCACTACGAAGATTCGGTCATTTGTATTCGATCCCTCACGAAAGACTCGATTCTAATGCACAGCGATCGAATTAGTTATTCGCCAAATAATTTTGATCAATTTTACTATTTTAGATCTTAATGAGTTTTTTATTTCATTTCGTGTCAACCAATACGCAAGACTAATAATTCCTTCTTTCGGTTTTAAAGGAGTTTTTTCACACTCGCTCATTTATTTTTTGAGTAACCCTGGCAATTTAATTATTTGATTATAAATGACGTTCAGATTTGATCATAAATTTTCCTGTGTTGAAACTGAAATAAATAAATACTAAATTAATATATATATAAGCAATCAAACGAGATAAATATTATACGTTAGAGTAAAAGAATTATAAATTCAATGTTTGTCGCTTGCTATGTTCAAATTTCTATGATACTTTCTTATGACTTATAATTATTCAATTATTAATTGATGAATAAATGTATCAATAAAACTATTTGTTGCAGCAGAATTGTTTTTTTTTATTTATTGCAACGACGTTTTCTTGATAAAGTTTCTCAGATTTTCCGCTAGATTTCGCTAGTGTTCTGTTTTGGCGGCGTTTCTAGTCAACGGAATGAATTGTTTCCAGTTCTGATGGAACCGTTTTCTAACAGAAACTGTTTTCTACTTTTTCTTAACTCAAATAATTTGATTGTACTTGCATTTCGTATTTTTATTTGAAAGTAATTATTCATTTACAGATAAAATGTCCTGAAATGTAGGTATAATATTTATGGACATACAATTTTACGAGATTCTTAAATTATAAAAGAGATGTTTATGATAGCTATTAAACTGTATGTAAATTATGATACTTGGTGCCACTATAAGTACCAACATAGATAGCCATAAAAAGGATATAAATAAGCAAGATCCTATTTACGACGTATTTACCTTTCTTATGTATCGTACAAAGTAGTGGAAGCCTACCTGCTGAATCACTTAAATTTTATTTCCAGCAAAAGGTGAGCTGTTTAGCTTATATTATGTGCACATAATACATAGGTACACCCACAAAATCTAGGGGATATAAAAGAACTTTTGTTGTATCGAAATTGAAAATATATCCTCCCATATCAAGCAGTGGCGGAAGGAAAAGGTGACAGAAAAACTGAAATTAAAACTTAAATTTTTTCAACACAAATACTAGATTGATAATAAAGAAACTACCATTCGTAAAGTGTTTATATTGTAAAAAAAATGAAATCTTAAATAAATAATCTTAATACAGTACTTGAATAAATCATTCTTATATTGTTTAAATATATATAAATATTGAGCCACCATTATGGAGAAGACGTCCGTTCATTTTACGACAGTGTTACCATGAAATCAAGTCGTGTTTGGCTATATACGAAGTGAGTAAAATGAAGTTTCAATTAATGGGTCCTAATTTGCTCAATTATCACATGTCATCTCATACGAAATGTCAAAAAAACTTCTAGAAATTTTATACAAATACATCTGAAAAGTTGTATAACCAGCTAAAATAAAATATTAATATCACACTTAATCTTAATATTCTAAAACATCTATATTCTTAGCAGCTACACGCGCTGTAAACAAACGTCTATTCAAATGAATAAAGCAAACTTGAAAATTTCATCGGAAATTATCGTAGCCCATTGATGTTCTTGAGATTTTTGTTTTACTCCTATTAAGTACCAACAATTGAAAGATTGAAATTTTTTTCAATACATCGGTCATTGAAAACACAACTGTATTTAAATATGTTTAGATGATTAAATTATTAATGTCAAGGATTTTTTAATATTCTAAGAAGATATTACTACTTCTGCTAAGCAGTTTTCAATTTTTCGGAGTTAAATTTCATCGTTTTGGCAAAATTCGTTAAGTCAGAAAAACTAGTTTTGAGTAAATAGACATTAATAATACGATTAAGCAATGTATTCTTGAATTATTTATTGGAAAAATCTATTGAGCAGTGAATGCATGGGAGATTCAATATTTAATTAATTTATCTTTAAAATTGTTTTTTTATGTGAAATATTATTTTAATTTTTACTTCCCGCCATCACTGAGTAATCCCTCGATTTTATGCGTTCAATTTATTTTGCTGAATGCGCGTAGCATTTATTGAAAAAGATATCGAATAAAGGTTTACTCAAAGTGTAGAGCGACGTTTACTTTGGTAAAGCTGCTAGCTGTTTTGAATAATCGAAATAAATGCATCCAGTAGATTTACATATGCAACGTCTCATCAATAAAATCAGGTCTTATCATGCAGACACCTACATAAATAAACTATATTTTAGCGGCATATCAGATGATCATATTTGTATAACGTATATCTTTCTCGCATATAAATATGAATGTGTAATGTTGTAAATATGATCAAAATTTTCTACCAGAATCAAAGTTTTAAAATTATTTTTAATAACATTCGCATTATGTATGCCCAAGTGTTTTGACATGTTATTCAAAATGTTCGATCAAAGTTTTTCTTGAGTTATTCAAAATTCAAATAGGATAAATAGATGACCATGTACCAGTAGTGGACTATTTTTCAAAAAAAGTGCCTAAAATAAGAAAATTTGAGTTCAGGCAAGTGAATCAATAGAAAATATATGTAATTGGGGTGTCATAGCTTCCATTTGAAAACAACACCTTATGCAGCAAATATTTTATTTTGAATTTTTAAGATAATTGTTAAGTTACTTTTAAGGTGTTAACTGTCAATTCTTGGTGGAAAGACATTATATTTTAAATATTTGTTATATCCGATTCATTAATTTGTATTATATCTGTAAGGTTATTTTTAACTTTCATTTTTAACTTTTAAGAATTGATTCTGTCTCTGTAATTTTTGTTTTTCAGATATTAAAATTTATTGGATACTCATAGCTGCTCTGCTTTCTCCACTTAAGATGGCTGTTTATTATTCATATTAATTACATACTTAATATTTGATTATTTTTAAATGGTTCATTAATTTTTACTTATAATTTCCCTGAGTCATCATTTTATATTATTATCGTCATTAATAATTTTGTTCAGCTAAATGGACTTTTAATGTAGCTATATTTGTGATTGTAGATTAGTATTTCATGATTTGCAAGAGGTCCATAACATTTTAATTGTAGACTCTTTCATTTGATTTATGTATAATTTGTTTGTTAATCAATATTTTCTTGTCTCAGTTCATGAACCATCAGTTTTATATACCTTCATTTTTTCACTCAATTTTATATAAATACGCCTGTTATGTTTGTATTTTTATCAGTTGATAATGCTCGTGATGAGCGAAACCGGTCCTGATCATTATAAATATGTGGAAGTAGTACAAATTGTGTTTTATTTTTTAAAATATAATTGTTAAGGAGATCAGTGAATGTAAGCATATGCTACTTGATTCAACCAAGAGTGATCTTAAAGGAAGTTCTGAGGCAACTCTAATGGAAGCTTGTCATGAAACCCTCTGATTAGACACGTGAACTACTGGAATTCTCAATTTTTTAGATGGTCAACTGAAGCATTTTGATGGTTGTTAAAATCTGAACACAATTTTTTTGTAACACACCCTTTCCTAATTTTTGACTTATCATATTAATTAAGACATTTGATCCATTTGATGAATACACTTGCTTTGTCATCATTCGGCTAAACGTTAACCGTTATTTTTGTTGAATTTTTCTCTTAAGCGGTTAACCACTGGCACGGTTACCTTATCGAAGTATGAAAAAACAAAAAAAAACGTGAATTATTCGAAAAAAAGATAATAAGTGGAACACTTCACAATTGAATGAAGTTTAATTAATCCTCTTGTGTAATCTTACAATCATTAGTATATCTGTCTTTGCAGTTAATTGATTAAGGACCAAATATATTGTATCACTTACTAATCACTTATTCAATTTTCAATTCAAACCAACTCAAAATAAAGTCACGCAAAATCAACTCGAGAAAAAAGAAAATTACAGCTATGCACTAAATCTCAGTGTGAAATTATAAAAAAACCATATTAACCTTTTAAGCTATTGTCGATTCTTAGTGAAAAGGCATTATATTTTAAAAATAAAACAAAATTTGTTTTGTACTACTTCCTCATTTTTATAATAGTCAGGATCATCATACAAATGTGGAGGTATTAAAAAATAAATGTTGTGTTTTATTTTTGTAGTATTAATCTTGTCAGTGAATAGATATGAAACCTTCTGATCCTTAAAAATCAACTAAAAATATTTTCTTTTCATTTATATATCTTTGATCGTAAAGAAAAAATACCTTTAGCCAGTAATTTATTTTATCTATTTTATTTCACTTTATATATTCCAAAACCGCCATCCTCATAAATTTTAGAAAGAATTGACGATCCTTTAACTGATAAGAGTAAATGAATGTAATGTAAAAACCATAGAATAACGGCTGCAACCGGAAATTGAAAAATGCTGAGGTGGCTTCTCTCTGAGCGTCTTCGTTAGAACTAACTACCCACGGCAACGAATAACGGCGCATTTCATCCGTTAGAAAATATCACACGAGAATGAGAAAATCGGCCACACAATGGCTTAAATTTATTTTTGATATCTGCTTTGAAAAGAATTTTATTCACGACAATTCTTCTAAAATAAGACTGTTTATCTCTAAACAGCTTTTTTTTAAAGGCAAGAGTCTGTCAAATAAAAATATGCGAATCACATAAAAGATGTGCGATGGAATAATATTGAATATTATATCACAACATTATTTTTCGTCAAAGCAGATTACTAACTTAATATTCTAATACAATTGTTACGAATTTACTTATTTTTGTAGGTACAATATAATCGATAGGAATTGAAGTATTTCGAGGTATTTATTATGGAAAAATAAGTAATGCGAGTCTAATGAAAGTCATAAAAATATGCATCGTGCTTCTTTGGCTCATGAATAGATATAGGTTGCAAGCAAAAATCTTGTTTTGGTTGTCAGACAATACTATCGTTATATTTCGGATTTTCAGCAAAAAAACGTTTTATCTTATTTCAGAAGGTCATAAAAAATTCAATAGCCAGTAACATTACCTATTCCCCATAGTGTCCATTCGACAACGGAATTATTTATCAGCTTGAAAAATGACAGGAAATTGAATGTAGTTGCGATGTTTACATCTTTTTTACTCGCCCTCTTTTGGAGATGACCAGCATCAAAGAGGTTCATAAAGTTGGGGGAAACAAACGCGTCCCGAGGGTGGACATAAAGTATAAATTGTGTCCAGATACCGATGCTATTGAACTTAGAGAAGAAAAAAATCACAATCAATCGAGGGAGATTCATTCTTTCGATGTGTAGCAATTCCCCATTGCAAATAAAATATTGTATCCTTTATAGATAGATCTTTTGGTAGTATCTTTCAACAAGACACGTATGTTTCCAATATTGAGTAAAAAAATCCAAGAGCATATAGTAAACTTCATTAAATTAAGTGCAACAGCAAGAATAGCATGCGGAAAAATTGTATTGTGTAAAATAAATTATAAAGTTACAGATTCACTGAAAGAAAGACTGTAGAAAAGATTCTATATAATCACAGTATTCATTACTTTATGTGTTTTCTATTAATATCGTTTCACTTTTTTTAAATTTAATAGTTGTTTCTGCCTAAGTCAAATGCAAAATATATTTGAAACACGTTTTTTTTCAATCTAACATTGTTTTATTATTTCACGATTGAACTTGTATTTCAGTTGTCAAGTGAATCGACCGTATCGACAGATAATCATTTTATATTTTTTGGCTATTATGGTTACCGTTTCTGCCATCATATGTTGAAACCAAATCACCTTAAGACATCTTAATGACAAAGAATGCAGTTGAATAATATATATGTTAATATACGACGTTAATTGACTACGAAATTTTTGTGAATTTCAGTATTATACGATATAATATTGTCAAATACAGAATTCTTCAGATTAATTAAAACATTATTAAAAACATCAGGTGACATTTTAACGGTGTTGTTAGAAGTTATTTTAAGTTTCGAATATTTTTTAATTACCTAGTAAATTATGATTTAGATTTGAAATAGTAAATAAACAGATTTGTGTTGCATGTTTAAGCTTAGTTTAAATAGTATTACACTAGCGGTAATAAAAAATAATTCTTTACGATGTATATTTCGATTTTCAAACTATGTACATATACTTTAATATAAAATTAAACATAAAATCAAAAAGTATCCTGTGAGATGCGTGCCGATGTATGTGCGTTTCAGAAGTGTATGAGTGAATAAAACACAAAAGAAGCAATCACAAAAGTGAAAAATGTAGTGCCATCTAGTAAATTGTATTCGTATTGGTATTGTGTGTACTCTGGGAACTGGAATCGAATAACCGTAACGGCCGGCCGAGGAATAATGGAGTCCGGCTGGGACGGGGTGAAGTATGGGGAGAAGTCAAAAAGGGAGGGATTTTTCCTCGCTGCCGACTGCTGTGGGATCGGCGCGAAGGTTCAAGGAAAATATGAGGCACGACTCGCTAAGTATTTTCAAATTGGAAGAAAGTTTATATCTGATCATTGAATCACTCACAAAAATGCTATACGAAAAAAAGGTTATAGGAATTGAGAATATTGGGTAAACTTTGCAATGGTGATAGAATAAAGTCAATAATACTTTTGGGCATAGCATAGTTTTGTGCATAGGTGACTCGCTCCAGGTTTGAATCAGCCAATGAACATATGTTAATTTTTGTATTTCATTACTTCTTTAAATTCACGGGAATTATACTGTTATGTACTCATTCGAAATCATTAAAATCGTTATTTAGTCATATGTGAAAGTTGTCTGTTTCAATCTATTAATTACATTTTTGTCTTTGTGTTTAAATACTGACTCAAAAAAAGCCCTCATAAATTGAATAAAAAAGTATATTTTTACAGATTTTTATATCAATAGTGGATATATTTTAAAGAGAAATTGAACAATTTGACCACATGATTAAGAAAAAGCCATATAACATAATCAGATATGACGACAAACAGTATGAAAAGTTTAGGATGTTCTTTAAAATATTTATTTGAGTCAATATTTTTCATTTCAAAAACAAAAAAACCCCTCATTAACGAAAAGATCAATTTAGTTTCATGTTAAATCATTAACATGCCCACTGTATGATATGCAAAAGATTTTTATATTACTATTAAATAACTGTTTCCTGTTTGACGTGCCCATAGCCAGCAATAATGGCGCTCTAGTGTCCGGCAGATGTTGTTGATATTGCATTTTCCATTTGCCATAATGCGATCTCTATAAGGCGAGATAGATGCTCGCAAAGTGATGAAAGAGAACGGCGAAAATAGATGTCCTTTTTGTCAAAGAAGAGCCCGAAGAAACTCAATTGAACGTTTGACTTTAGGAATGAAAAAAGTTATTTAAGACGAATTTTTATAATTTAGGTTAATATTGGTTAACCTATATTGTATATAATGTATTTAATATCCATTAATGATAAAACAAATGACTATTAAATATCACGTTAGATTAATTCCATCTAATCGAAATATTATATATCAGATAAGCATATAAAATTAACATAAAGTAAATAGGTATTGGCAACTGTGTCTTTGTTAATTGTTTCATTTTAATTAATAATCGCTCCTTCTGCATAGTAACGCAGACAAAAAAATCAATATTTGAATAAGAGCATTCGTGACTGATATATCATCGTTGTTCTGGAAGAAAACACTTCAATGAAAAAATGACATGTTGAGTTAGTTATACCAAAATGTTTCTTATTTCAAACTTTACCGTATGGAGAGACCACACTTATTTTTATAAATTATACTTTTACTTAAAAACAGTTTTGTACAAACAAACGAAATGAAAAAGGTACACCATTTTGAACATTTGACAAACTTCAAAGTCTGATAATTCAAAACTGGTGTCTTCTTCCAGAACAACGACGATGTAATCAAAACCCAATTAATGTGAAAATTAAAAAAAAAATGACAAAACTTAAGTGATTTCCCTATCTCTCGATTTACTAAGATTTCTTTTTAATTAATTGATTTTTTAAGTAAAAAGTGACGTTGAGTGAAATACATCCTGGACATACAGCACAATTTTATAGTTGTATAAGCGCTTCCAACTGTTATTTGAATATAGTTTCGATAGTTGAAAATCATCAATCACTTTTAAGTTGTTAACTTTCAATTCTTGGCGTAATATTTTTAAAATATAACACTTTTTTTGTACTGCTTTCATATTTTTGATCAATTTCACTCATCGTGAGCATAGTTAAAATAAGCTTTTTGATTAACTAAACCAGTCGTAAGAATTAAAATTCTTAAATAAGTTTGGATTATTGAGATTTTGTACACTTCCATGTATTTTGTCACTAACGACCCGGGTTTCGCCTTTCGGCATCTTCATGCATTCGAGCTCACGAATGGACTCGAACTGACCTAGAATGCCTGAAGATCCGAAAGGCGAAACCCGGGTTGTTAGTGACAAAATACATGGAAGTGTACAAAATCTCAATAATCCAAATTTGATATTGAAATTCCATCAAGCACCTTCAGTCGATGTCTTAAATTATCTTAAATAAATATTATAATTTGTAAAATATTTTTATAAATATAATGTCGGTCCAATAACAATTGTCAGTTAACACGATTCAAATGAAATTTAAAAAAAATATAAGTTTGTGAATAGCATTAATATAATATATCTTAAAAGAGTTTATTGACATTGTATGGAATAATTGTTGTGATTTTCACCTTTTATTGAAATTGTGGTTTTTGTGTTTTGTGTATGTATATTTCGTAAATACTATTACAAATCAGAAAAATTCGTGTATTGCCCAAGACACGAACATATTGATACGGTCGACCGGCCAGCCAGCCGGCGGAATCTGGAGGTCCAAGATATCAGAATTCTCGCAGCGTTTGCCCTCTCGACTGAAGGGGAGTCCCCACGTCCCCCGGGAACCCATCCCGCCGGTGCTTGATCGCGAACTAACATACAATAAACATCTATACAAGATCGCATCACATTGCGAGATCGTCTGTTTAAGAATTGAAATCGCTCCCCCGGGTAAAATATTAATACATGGCTTGTTTCACGGATAATCCCGTTTATTTTTTGCCAAACGGAAATTTATGGCGCTTATTAAATCTGATAAGAAATAATCCACAGCCATATTTCGCACAAGATTACTTGAATTTAGCAAGAAACTGATGCAAGAAACTAGATGTTATGTGATAAATTCGTACGGTTACTATTAAATACTGCACAACATCACATGACAATAATAACACCGACAAGGTAGCTATCCACTCTAAGGCGACTAAATCATCTCGGTGGATGGCTTGAAGCCCTCCAGGCATACCATATTTATCAAAAATAAATTCACATAATTAAACTTGTTTAAACATAATTCTTACAAACTATGTCTGTTCGCAATGTGGAGTATATTGAATGCTGATTAAAGATTCCAACAGAAAGTTTTTTTCGGAGAACTTGTTGCCTCACTAAACCTCTATTTTTAGAGATGTTAAGTATGTGAGATTAACATATCCAATAAGAATATTCATTTCCACAAATCATGACCGGTTTCATTTTGCGATAATTCATTTTATCAGCACCTATTTGTTAATTGAAAAGGGTCCTGATCGTTATCACCGGGTAATGTAGAAGACGTGTTTTATCATTTTATTTTATTTATAGCCATGGACAAAAGTTATACCTATCTATTATGTATGAGAGCAGTGTTTAATTAAAGTTTACATTATTTTTTTTATAATGTCCGCTCCCAGTGTGAAACATATGGCCTCTATATGGAGATCTTAACATAAGTTTTTCTACGAGAACTGTTTGTTACTCAGTTACTCAACCTATCTTTTTCTAAGAGAGTAGGAATAGAAGGGTCGGGCTAGCTCTTGCTACTCCCTGTTTTTAGGATCGTATGGGTGGGAGGGAATTTTGAATTTGAAACAAAATATCTATTTCACATTTTTATCACTTAATTTATTTTTAGATTTTATTTTTTACTGAAAGCATTTTGGTCTGACATCTTATTATATATTACATATTAACTAAAATCATTTTGACACTTGCATTTGCCAAGAATTTATGAATTTAATATTCTTTATTCTATTTTCGAAAATTAAACAGTTTCGTAACATTAATAATGTAGTCAATGTTATATTATATAAAAAATCTCATATGAAACCAAAATGGTGTACGTCCATCAATCTGACGTAAAACTATTAATAAACGCCGAGGAAAAATAAATGAAAACAACCTGCTTTCCTATCATTAACGAGCGTCCGAGCATACAGATGGACACGTCAAGAAAAACCGACGCAAGACGGTGCGATCGATACAGCTTCGATACACACCGCACACAATTGTGCACCCAACCCTCCCGCCTCCCCGATATAATAAGATATGTGAGATTCCCCCTCTCATACCGCGAACCCGCCCCGCGAAAATGTGCCCCACGCAAACCGTAAAGGGAGGCATCTACAAGAATTGAAAAAAGTATATCTTACAAAATAGGATATAAGTGTATGGGGGGGGGGGGGGTATGAAGATACGTCCCGGAGATATAGAAGACGTGTGCACTGATCCACTTACACGGGCCTGACGATTCGAAGAAAAAATGATACTTGTAAAGATGAGAAAAGTTGGGTTGGAGCGGGGTGTCATACGAGGGAAGGACGATTTTATTTTCAAGAGGTGTAGAATCGAACGAGTAAATAATTTCGATAAACCATAAGTGTTTTGTGTTTATTATAGAAGAGAAAACATGTTAAATGTGTTTCATTCAATTCATAATTATAATTTTTATTTAAATATTTTTGTGAATACAGAAATTTGTGACACTCACATTTGAGTTTTCCTCATTTCCAAATAAGTATTTCTAGCCTAAAGATTTTCTCATTAGTGAGTGATTTCGTTCCTGGTCGTTTAAATAATTATCAAGTGTATTGAATAACGACCGTACAATATTATTTGAAAACAATAATTGACCATGAATTATTTATTTACAAGTTCTATGAAACGCAAGGAATAATAATTTAATTATTTTCAATTACGTCATTAAAATGACCAGTGATTTGGTAAATTTAACCTTTTACTAAACCCAAAGAAAAAGTAAATGAGCTGTAACGCGTTAGTGTGTTAATGCTGGTAAGTTAAGATTCTGGGTTTTACATGTATCAAATTTTAATTATTGAGATTTTGTACATTTCCATGTATTTCGACACTAACGCCCCGGGTTTCGCCTTTCAGCATCTTCAGGCATTCTAGCACACGAATGAACTCGAACTGACTCGAGTTTGATATTGAAATTTCATCAAGCACTCAGAGTTGATATCTTAAATTTTACATGCATATTTTTAATCTGTGCTTCTTGTCAGTAGTGAATCAACAGCACTGTTATAAAATAGTTTAAATTTTTTATAACGAAAATTATAAAATGAAACAATTTATAGGAAAATATTCCAGACGCTACGATACTGATACTACTAAGATGGTCAAAAATATTCGAACACGTATGACCTGATGGCAGTTTATTTAAAATAATTTAATGATTTTTTCTAAAAATTAAACACAGGTTTTTTACTAATGATAATTAAATAAAATTGTGTAGTATTTTTAATATGATGCCTCCCACCAAAAATTGATAATAAAAAACTTAAAAGTGAATTATAGCAATGTCAATGAAATGTCAAATGAATTTATACGTTTCTCGTTTATAGTGCAAGTTTGTCAGTTGTAAAAATAGCACTATTTTTTTCATTGGAAAACTTCTTTTGAACGCCATTCGCAGCCCGCGGAGTATAAAGCTGGGAGCTTTTTGAGAATTGAAAAGCTTTTTTATGACGGTATCAGGACACTTTTGCAAAAGCATTGTATGGGCATCGGGGGGCTCACCTATGAGGATATTGCTCAGCCAAACAATACTCAGGCTGGGAGTAGTCTACAAATACTACGACTCGCAAAGTCACTAGGAAACTTTTACATTTACCTATCGCTACCGAGAGCTTTACACAGGTTACGGATTCAAGTGCAAGCTTTTTTATACCTGATGTTTTGTTGGTTTATAAAAGTTATATACATAAATACAATACACAATTTTAAATAAAGTATAAGAAAAGCTCAGATATATTGAATATACTTATATAAAAATAATATAGACAGAAATATAGACTATGGGCAAACATTATAGTTAAATAAGTGATATTAATTTTTTTAATTTTAACAATGATCAATGTCAATTAAGTATTTAGAAAATATATTATACTTATAAAAATTAAACATAATTTCTTTTCAAAACCTTATTACTAATAAATGTATGTTCCCTAACGCTGTTGTTTGCTTAGTTAACTTTAATAAGGGTTTCATTTTTTTTATTGTTTTATTCATTGACACATTCATTTCATGGCCATGATAATTTGGACAAAATTGAGGTATTTTTTTGAGGTTCTCAGTCTTCATTTAGTTTTAGTCATTTTACATAATTTTAATTTAGAAAATTAGTACTTCCTTCGATAATTTAACAACGTTTTACGATATCTAAAAATTCATTCCTCACACAATGATACTCAGAACGACGAGTAGTCGTTCCGATTTGGGTTAATAAAACAAATTTGCTGTTTTTTGTAAAACGATAATGGAAACAATAGTACCAATATTTTAAAGTTCAGATTCACTTGGGGTGTATACATATATTAAAGAAGAATGGTTGAGAGTCACTAAAGTGTTTTAAGATTTTTTTTTTAAATAAAACACAATTCATTTGTACTACTTCCACATGTTTATAATGATCAGGATTGGTTTTGCTCATCATGAGCATTATCATCAGTTAATAATGCTTGTGATGAGTGAAACCGTTATAACCATTATAAACATGTGGAAGTAGTACAAATGGATAGTTTTATTTTTTAAAATATAATGTCTTTCCACCAAGAATTGACGGTTAACACCTTAAAAGTGTTTTATGATTAATGATTGTGATAATTTTTAATACAAAATAATGCTAAATTGGTTTAATTAACAACTATAAGTTATTCACGGACTCTGATTATTTGTGGTAGTAATGAGGATTTTTTAATACTGAACTATGGAGACCAACGCGTATTTTTCTCTAAAGTTGTTAACTGCCAAGTGAATTATTTAATTAGCCTAACATATCTTGAATGCTTAAAAAATAAAAGGTAAAGCAAAGCAATTGCAGTACTGAAATAAATCTATAAATATGCAAATTGAGCTTTTGCCTAGTATTTTAAGGGATTACTTTGAAATGCAAGACTGACATATATTGTTTTTGCAGCGCAGGGCTTGATTATTTAATGTCGCCAAATTTATTTATGAATTTTTCATGATATAAAATTATACAAAATTAGTGGTGTCACGTAATAAACAGCTCGTAACACGTTTTGGCTTTCAGCAATATAAAAAAGATCGTTCTGAGAGTGCGGGAAGAGACGCCCGATGCGCTCGCTTAATGTATATGTTTCAATTATAAATTAGCGGTAAACATTTTTAAAGGACTCCCCGAAACCCTTCCGGGGTTGATTAATTATGAAACACCCCAAACCCGGGAACCCCGGCGCTGTCTTTATCCCCGCCATTATTTTATCTTTCTATGTGACGCGTGAAGGGTTGATTTCATAATGGGTCGACGCACTCTGCGATATGGCTCGTTCATATTCAACAATTTAATGGACCAAGTAAAATCTCCTAATACCGGAGCTTGGCTGTGAAATGAATCACGTATTTATAAAACGTAATATATTTTAATATGATGTGGGACATCATTCTAAGTATATTCATTTTAACAAGTTTTATGAAAACCGCACAGTAACGACTTGTATAAATCAGTTAAAGAATGCAATATGCTCATCGTACGCTTTTTCCTTTACTTCATTAAAACAATAAACATATTTCAAATGTGAAATAAAAATATATGCCACAACAAGTAAAATAAGAAAGTTATCTTTTAAATTGTATATCGTTAATGAGTTTCCACGGAGGAACAACCGATTTCATTGAAAAAATTAAAACATTTCCAACGGTCAAAGAAGAGTCTAAATCCAATTTAGGGCAATAACATGATATTGAAAATAGTACATTTTTAAAAGCTATTAATTTGATGGTCTAGAAATTAAATCTTGATTGCATAAAATAACTTTTTAATAGATTTCTATATATTACTCAATTTAAGCATTGGTCTTATATAGGCATTAGTTCTAAATGTTTCTTGCAAGACTATGCTATATTTTTTTATGAAACAAATGGTTTAATCTTAATAGATACATATCTAAACATGTTGCGTATTCATTAATCTTATATTATAATTGGAAAAATTATATGATTGTTATTTGAAAACAGTTCTATTTTAATATAAATTTACGACACAAGGTGCGAGTTGTACACATAAAGGACAATCGTAGCAATTTATTGTATTCATGAAATGAGTCAATGTAAAATAATAGGAGAACATATTATTAAGATTGCTTTTAAAAATCTGATATGTTTGATTAAATTAATGAAAGATATCTCAATGTATATGCCTGTAGGTCTTTATATTGCAGCTAATTATTTATGATAAGAACGGAGTGTTAGTAATTTTGACCAGATGTCTTTTCAATAGTGATATACCGACTACACTGATCAGATCACAAACGATACCAAAAATGAAATTGCAGCACACTCCACTATTCATAAGCATACATTTGGATATAATAGACAAATACTTTTGTCTTCCAAATAAAGGTATCTTATGAATGTAACTCAAAAAATTGCAATACAAGTTATAAAAGCTAAATAAAATGACATTGCGAGAATAAAATTAATTACTCACTATGAAGGTATCTTACGTTATATTACATAATGGAGGATTTTAAAATGAAAGCTTCTATATATCAACTTTTACTAAATGTTTGCAAATAGCAGATTTTCGTTACTATTATGGTGTTAATTACCAATTATGGATAGAAAAATAACAAAATATTCGATCTAGAGAACAAAATGATTCTGAAGTATTAAAATTCGTGTAATAAGTTATAAATATATATTTGTTTTTACTAATAAAATAGTTTTTGCAGAAGAAGCTGCTTTTAACTTCTCTGTCTTCAGATGAGATACGAAGATAATTATGGAATAAGGAAATAACTATAAGTGAGGTAATTACCTACACTACGTCTCATTTTCAAGATTGGATATGAGGTGAATGGTAATATCAAAAACATCCATGTCATCGGATAAAGATTCATAAACAATTGTTTGAAAGTTTACGTTCAGTTATTCAAACACTTGATAGCGTAACCGAGTAGGATGAAAGTTAATGAGTGTTAACAATTCGGCTACGGGAACGGTATAAATAAATATTATTTTTATAATATATATTGCCTCACATAGCATCAAGGAAAATTTGTGAACCTTGAAATCTAAGGAGTGAATATTATGGGTGTCTGGGAACGGAATTTTGTTTCATTTCATGCAATATACGAGCGGTAGAAGAGGCACACAGGGTAACGGTCATCTCGGCCGGACATAGCCTGACCCACGCGACTGCGCATTTTCCACTTGTCATATGACGTCATACAAGTCTAAGAATATAGTCCATTCTACTCTGTTAGAATTTACACGGTAATATTTATTAACTGAAATTTATTGTAAGCTAATAAATATTTAAGTACAAATATATATTGAGTGTAGTTTGTAAGAAGGGTCAGATTTTGAAAAGTTTTTTATAATCAATATCCATCCCATTGATAGGAATTATTTATTTTTTATTTCCTCATTCTCAGTCTTGACTAAATATTGCTTATTTTTTTAAATAACTTCATATAATAGTAATTTATCGTAAGTTTTGTTCAAGACCTTTTTATTGTTGAAATATTGTTGATGTGTACAGAATTCACTGAAATACATTTTTTCAATTTAAATGATTGATGTTATTTTAACTTCTTGTCGGCCTATGTGGTCTAGTGGTAAGTGTTTGCCCAAGCAAATAAGTGGGTCCTGGTTCAAGTCCCAGCAAGGTCACTATCAAATTTAGATGTTTTCAATTTAAATTTGTGATCTTGGACATGGGTGACTTCAAATTCTTATCGAGTTTATCTCGTGTAATTTTATAATTATCAAAATATTTGGCGCGTTGGCTGTCAGCTGTAATGCCAGATATATTTTTTTTAAAATATTTAAAAAAAAATCTGATAATCATAAAGTGAATAAATATATGACAGCAGATAAACATGAAAGGATATAAGTACATAAATAATAATCTGTTCCTTTTCTATTGAAGATGATTAAAAGTGATAAGTTATGAAAAAATATTAAAATACTACTATCATTCTTATAAGAGTACTGAAAACTTTCTGCTCATTATAAATAAATCATAGTTTATTATAATAAGAAATATATTTCTTCATTTTATAGTATTGAGTAAATATTACGACAATTCATTTATATATGTTTTTGTCATTAACGACCCAGGTTACGTCATTTAGCATCTTCAGGAATTCGAGTACATGGAATAACTCGAGCTGGAACTTAGTAAATAGTTTATATCGTTTATATATAAGATATATAAGGAAAAAAATATTTTTACTAAGCCTAAGAACTACATTGGTATATATCTGAAATAATTTTAATAATGGTTGTTATGACCATATCAAATTGCAAAATCTGTAAGAGTTTGTAATTGTTTATGCGCTTATTTTCCCAATTAAGTTCTTTTTGAAATTGTGAAACTTGTGAAAAGTAAAAACATTAAGTTTCCTTATATTTATAAGCTTTTTGTCAAAGTTGAGATTGACTAATAAACTCTACGCACTTAACAAAACAAAGTTTGTAAGTGTGACTTGAAATAGTGAAAAGTAATAGATGAGTCGTGAGCAAGACATGATATTTCGTAATATAAATTATGTTGAAACTATCTGCCGTGTCCTTACTTTTATAAATAAGTGTAATGCTGCTAAAATTTGGGAACAAAACCGAAGTGAACGGGTATTATGATTTGAAATGTTTTACTTCGACGCATTCTGAGGTCGCGACGTGACGCGTTTTCCGGGCGCAGCTTTCTCCAGGAAGGCCACCCGCCGTCCTCCCCCCGGCCCGCGTCATTTTCCAGCACATTAAAAATAACAGGCGGGCGGAAAAATTCAATATTAATATCGAGGCGGAGTGAAAGAGCGGTCCGCATTGCGCCACGATATGGCCGACCAATGGCGAAGCCAGCCACGGGGCCGCATAACAGATAGGATATGATGAATTTATGGATGTAATAAAACCCCGGTACATGATTGGAGGAGAGAACTGACGGTATACCGATTTCCCTTATAACCATATCGCGGTGTGAGTGTTTTGGCTTGAGATTGTGAGCGTTTGCGGGGTGGGGTGGGGAGGGTGAACGCTCTGAGCTACGGCGTAGAGGAGATGGGGGAGAATTTTTACGGAAAGTATTTTTTTATTGCTGAGAACAAAGGGGAGAGTAAAAAAAGCGCCGAGCGGACCGGTGAAATTTTATATGATAGTTTTGGTTTGTGTGTATTGGTATGGATATTGGTGGTTCGTTTGTTTGTTTTATGGTTTTCGATTTCAGTAAGGATTTAAAAAACTGATTTATCTGATAACCACTGTGCTTTGATTAAAGAAGCAGGTTATATCTCTAATATTTTCGATAGATTCTATTTCATTGGTAGTATTTAATGTGGCAAAAAAGTTGCTGTGCATTACTTTTTAGATAATATTTGTTCATCATGAAGATTTATTTTCGTTCGACTTAATTTTAAATATTCTCTTAAGGAGCATTTAAAAACGTGTAAATTCAGTCGTTTAATGCCAATTAAAAAAAGTAACAAATATTACAAGGTATTAATAATAGATCCTTCAACTGCTAATAATTAATATTAACTCATATCAGTGTATTTATATAAAATTGGTTCATTCTTTGAAGTATTGCTGATTTACACACTATTGCATTAAATATCCTCGTATTATTGTGTTTTTAAAATAAGTGAATAAGATTTAATATTCAAAAAATTTATCAGGAATATAGCAATAGTGTATAAAATGTAATAGTTATAAATTTATTCTGAAACTATGATTTATCGAATAGAGATATTTTACTTTTAAGGTATTAACTACCAATTTTTGGTGGAAAGGCGTCATATTTTAAAAAAAATTGACACTTTTATCATTGACATCGTTAAAAAGTTTGCGAATATTGATTCAAATGAAATACAATTATTTTGTATTCCAAAAATACTCAACCACTAAAAACAATAAAAGCGTATTAAGAAAGTCTCTATATTGAATGCTAAAAATTCAGATTGAATTATTTTCAATTGAAATTCCAGATATCTAAATTTACATTTTTTAAAATTCAATTTGAATAGAAAGAATACGACCTCTCTCCGCTGAAGGTCTTTAAAAATGTTTTGACAGGTAAATTTAAGATAAAGTCTCTCGGGCGAGAAATACCGACCATAGAGTATCCATTCTGGTTTACTTTTGCTTAGAGACGCTCAGCGATATACAGCTCTTTTTGTGGCCATTGATTGACCCATGTGATTGCAAACGACTGGCCTGACTGACTTCACTTATCTTCACAAAACTCTACAAGTTGATTCCAGGGCACTGTGTTACTGAGCTTTATTTAATGTATGCTATTTTTTTTTAAATCTTCAGAAACATTTATTAAACTATTTATCACTTTTAATGTGTAAGGCATTAGCATAATACAAATAAAGCTAATTTTATTTGGTACTAGCTCAATTTTTTAAATAATCAGGAGCTGTTTCAATCATTTTATGAATATTCAACTATTAAAAATAAAACACAACGTAATTGGTTACATTACATTACAAAAAGAATTGACAGATTATCATACAAACTATAATGAAATTGTGTAAAATTAAACTCTAAAAATTTTTTAATGCAACTATTTTATTTATGTGGAAATTATTTTACAATTGATTTGTCCTTCATATAAATTATAATAAAAACTGTATTATAAATAATTTGAAATCATTTTCTTTACTTATGATTATGAACATATAAATCTATCAATGTACCGGCAGAAGTTGATTTTTAAGGTAACATAGCTACATAGAAAACAGTAAATTTTTTAATTACATAAAAAATGGCAGAAGTCATTATTAGATATAGAATATTTACAACATTAATTTAATTTACCAGTACGTAAATAAACGAAAAAGTTTATCAATTCCATTACACTAACACTTAGCCCTGCAGCGCTTTGGTGTCGTCCAAGTTATTCAGGAAAACCAAGACGTCGTCCACTCAATTTGCATGGTCGGCGTCTGTCCCCCGCGATGCCCTTTCCCATCCCCATAATACAGCCCCCAGCCAGCGCGATTTCTCGGACTTCTCAGACGGCGGGGCGCTATGTCTTTGCGGTTTGTATCTTGTCCCTTAGTAGAGAGTAGAGAGGGATCTGCCAACGATTTGTGTTAGGCCTTCGAATGGTACACAAAAAATAAGTTATTCAGATTTTTAGGCTCGCTGTTTGGGCATCTGTCGAACGTTGATGCAATTGAATATTTATTGATTGTTCCTGATGCCAATAAACTTGCAAAAACATATTATTATATAGCAATTAAATATATTGTATGTTCATTTATTGTAATATGTACTTCGATAAACTTAATTGAAATAATGAAGCGATGATGCTTATTTCCAATATTCAATTTACTATTGTAAGTTATGGCTGTTTACGTTGTATCCAATAAATAATTCCGTTTTAAATGAGTAGGAGAATTTTTCGCAAGAGTTATTTTCGACACTAAATTTATAAACGTTGTTTCATTTTAAAATACACTAATGAATGATTATTTAACGTATGAGTCGCCTAAATAAAATACAAACTGAGTTTTTTTTTACTTTGTATCAATCATCGATAAAGACGAAAACGAATCTTGTACAACAAAAATATTCCAGAAGAAATAAAAATAAAATGCAAGATCGAAATAAGACGTGAGATGTCAAATTGTGTAGAATAGATATTTTAGTAATATTTTTCAATTTAAATTTAATTATAAATTTTTTGGTGTTCATTTTACATCAGAGAATCTTCACTGAAATAACAATTTATCGAATGTGTAGCTTATAAATATTTGTTCCGTGCAGCTTTATCCAAGATTGAGAAATATAAAACGTTTCTAAAAAGACATACATATTTACGAAAAATATGATAAACAGTAATCTTCATTAAAAAAGTGTGAGATTCTTTCGATGTCTTTCGATAATTAGCAACGTGTGGAATAAAAGAAAAATGTAATTTAAGTTTATTGTCTGATTATTAAGAAACGAAATATCTTGTGGAAAATTCGTTGTACGGCTTGCGAAAAGGTAAATTGATAAAAATATTAAATGCAAGCCTTAAGTGAATTTTACCGCTGCCGTTTCCTTGTTCTTTGAAGCGACAACCAAAATCGCTTTTGAGATGGAAAAATAAAAGGAGGAAGTTGGATTGACATTCGATATTACTTGGAGCGTGAATGTTTTGTTTGGGACAGGCGTTCAATTCTTGAACATTTTTTCAATTATATGCTGGTCTGAACAGGTAAAAGTTTAAAGGTGAACAAATATGGAGAGGGAAAATGCACGAGTGTTCCTGTCGACTTCAAACGAAGAATGAGTCGGATAATCATTTAAGTGTATCATATGCCACAAACAGATGAATCGTCCCCACATCAATCAGAAACATAAAACGTGATGTATATAAATTAACATGTAAAATGATGCCGTAATACAGTCTACTATACTAACGCAAATATTGAAGATCCCAGAAGAAACTTTTTAAAATTCATTTAACTACCATATACTAGAAAAAGATATAGTGAAAAAATACTTTGGAAAGATAACTGTGATACAATAAATATGAAACTGGAATAATTATTATAATGGTGTCAAATTTGTATTATATTTTATCTGTATGTGCCTAGTATACTAGTAAGCCACAAAAGTTTGCGGTCTAACGATATAAAACAGGTAATAAAAATTAAAAAAAAATTGTTTATATTTTTTGAATGCTTATTTAAAAAAAAAATTGTAGAAGTTATCTATTACTTATGTTTTGTTATATTTAGAAAGGAGAAAAGTGTCTAAATGTTCAAATCAACTGGCATAATATTTATATCTAATCAACAATTATATATCTCGTATGTTTATTACACAAATTACTAATCTTTACTGAAGAAAAGTGCTAAGAATCGAAATGCAGGTCAAGGAAATCATTTTTTCTTAATGAGCTTCGTACACGGTAAAAGGTTAAGTACAAAATGAAAGGAAAATTTGATTAAATACAGTTCAATCAAACGCATTCAATAGAATTGATTTCATTGATCTTCATTTCACTATTAACATTTTTCTCAGATGTCCATACATATTTTCCATTTAAGCTGACGACATACTATTAAAATAACTTGTAGATGATGCTATTGTACTACGCGTTTGTATTATTTATTTTACTTTCACGTAATAGGTAACTTAATAAAAAAGAATGTATTCATTTGTTTCTATTATTTACTCTGTTATTCATTACAACTTGGGATTACACATCCAACCGCTCATCGAGCCGGAAAATTTCCCGAGCACAAAACAATTGTGAGATATTTCTTTCAGCGAAATATCTATGGGAGCTTTCTCGTTAAGTTCTCGCAGTTTCTTGCTTTATTTATCCTCAGCAAGTTTAGCACCATCTTCTCTAGAGAAAAGTTAGATAGAATGCCTCGCGGCTTCTGCTTACTAATCTATCGGCACACTGCTCGCGTACAGGTATTTTTGTGTTCACATTTTGTGGAAACATATTCTATTCAGCTTTTGATTGCTGACATGTGTTATCTTGTTTTATCATGAATTTTCATGTAATAGATATCTCTTTTGTTATGTAAGCATATTTACTCACTCAACATTGTTTTAAGATAATGTTTATTAAATTTTGAATAAACATAACAATATAATGTGTCACTATAAAATCAATGTTTGTCAACTCATTTCATGATACATAATGAAATGCGAAACCCTTTTAGTATTGACGTCATAAATAAACATACAGTGGTGTTGAAATCGTGTTCATGTATACATCATTCATCATCATTTTTTTCGTATTGGTGATGTTCAATATGAACCCTATATCATATATTCAGTTCCTTGAAGAGTATTTCTTTTTGCAAATTTTCAGAGTATATCACTCAATTAAATTAATATTGAACATTGTGAAAACAGTAAAAATAACCACAACAATCATACTTATAACAAAATTATATCTTTACTCGAGAGTAACGATTTTGGTCAAAACACACAACGAAAAATAATTGCATAATTAAAAGATTTCTTTATCTTATTAACAGTAATATTGAATGACGAAAATTGTTTGAGAAGATATTCTTGGTTGATTTCCTTAGTATTTTATTCAGTACTTCTTAAAAATAAAATGTTTAGCAGTGTTAGATAGTTTTGGTATATTTTGGTATATTTATAATGATAAAACTTACAAAAAGTTTACATGAATTAATTTAAAGACTTACATAGTATACTATAAAATAGATCCCATTTGAAGTAATCAATATAAGATAAAGAAACAATGTAATAAGAGAAATAATATTTTCTGAAGACCATGTATGCTTTATTTTCGATGAACTATTTGTCAGCACATTATTGCATATTTAAATATTATGAATAAAACAATACGAATTTAGTATTGAAAATAGTTTCTTCAATTGTGTACATTAATATTTAAAAACACGCTAAAACAATCTATTATCTTACTTAGCTACTCTTTATCATTTTTTTTTCAAATGATATAAGATATATCAAATCTCTCTAATATGCATTTCGTCACAATTGTATTTTATATAAGACAATTAGTTAAGCTAAGCCGTGTAAAAATGTTATACACACCAAGAAGTTACAGTAGTGTCTTAGATAAAAAAGACAATATACAGAGTTGGGTTGTAATTTCAGCATTAGTAAATCAGAATCTTTGTTTAGTTTTTATAAGTATCTCGTAACACAAAGTTATTAAGCGCTGTTTGTCCTCATGTACGGCAACAAGGTACATTTATAATGTTGTCTCTGTTAGAGGGAAAATGTATTTTCCTTTGTAACAACCTTTTGTTGGTGAGCGGTGAGTAAGCAGTAAGAAGAGGTAAGTAACACACATAAGCAAGTAAACAGGAGGCCCAGTCTTGTGTATAGATTCGTGCATGAAAGTTGAGTAGAGCTCCATTTTAACAAAAGTTTCAAAAAATCATTGTATCACAGATAGAGTACCGTGCTGTTTTATTACAAGTATGAAATTAAAATCAACAAAAGTATTTCAACGAGAACTACGTGCTACTCTTTTGTCGATGGACTCGGCGGTAACTTTTTAATATATATATATTTTTAATATAAAATTAAAATTGATAACTTTTTTATTTCTTTGATAAAGTTAGTCTGAAGATTCTTCTTACAGAAGCAAAACGCGTGTCACATTAAGTAACACAGCCAGTGGAATAACAAAGTAATCAATTTTAATTTTATATTAATTGTTACCCAGTCAACCTCTCTTTTTCAAAAAAAGTAAGAATAAAAAAATAGGGATAGAACACGTCTAGTTGTTAGCTAACCGCTTTCGCTAAGCTCTGTTTTAGGATCAGATGGGGGATTTGAAAATCATACACATCCATGCCTTCAAACACAAAACCACAAATCGATTGAAAAACCAATTTATGAATTATTCGTACTGGGAATCGAACCCATACGAAAACGACATCGACCACGCGGCTATATGATTGGGCCGTTTGTCAACAAGAAACATTATAATTTTTGATAATATAACGTAATATAACATACCCCTAAGCTTTTATGGAAGCAACTCTAAATTATTGGTGGAAAAACTTTATAAATATTCATAAAAATAATTACTTGAAAATGCTTGCGATGAGCGAAAGCAGTCCTGATTATGTGATGAAATTATTATAAAAATTGTGGTTAATTTTTATAAGTTCCACCATGCATTCACTTACACAGAAATCCGGTTTGTACTTTGTTTCTCACATAATATAATATATATAAAAACGTTGAAAAGTTTCATATAGTTCAAAAAATATTTTAATTTACTAATGTAATAGGCCACTGGTCATTGTGTAGACTTTATACTTACGACCGGCCAATCTTCGCACTTGTTCATGTGGTTTTCATAATGCTTTCTAATATAAATCTCGTTATACTATAATATAAAATAATTGTACATATTTATTTATAATACTAAGAAGTAGTCATATCAATATATATAAGAGAAAATTAAATATTTGGGAATACAAAGTGATATCTAAATTTTTCAAAAAGGCTTTTTAATGTCAACTGCAATGAAAGAATATATATATTATTATATTATAGTTCTTCATATTATAGACAGTTTGCGAGTGAATAGCTCAGTCTTCTTTTTAAATAAGAGAAGCTTAGAATGTTGAGGTCATGAGAGGACTGGTTGTTTGCGATTTGTTCTTTTCACCTGCTGGTTTTTGTGATAGGGTTGGTTGGAAAATAAGAAATAAAAATATCAGATAAATCTTTAGATATGAATACAAAGTAGGTTGAAAAATAAATGTATTGATGTGTAACTTTTGTTATTCAGAGCTTTTACCACCTGGCCACGGCAAACAGTTAAAAATTACTGAGATTATATTTTAAAGTTATCTGATACATTGTAAAAAAATATTTTCATGATTTGTAACGCACAGCACAAAACTGTGCTCGGCGCCGGACACAGGCGGTGTGCGTTTGTGTGAACATTAGTACTGAGAGAATGTTGAAAGATGACACTGACACTTGATGTTTAAAATAAGAATTAGTTAAGTAAACACATTTATCTATTTTCAAATATATGATCAAGACTTCGAATTAAATTTTGAAAAATAAACCGAGTCAACGATTCGTAAATTTCAAATATTACATATTAAATGTCATAAATAAAAGTTTGAGAATCTGACAGCTGTCACTATAGTATAAAATACATTTGTATAAATAGACCGGCATTATAATAACTTTATTTGCCATCCCTAGACACGTTCAAACACCCACACTGTCATAGAATAGACCGATGTCCTGCGAGTATATGGGAGATGGCATTAGATAAGATTTTCACGGTATATGTACCTAAGATAAGATTGTCCAGTTTTCCTTAGTAAATGATGCACTTGATAAAAACACGTCACTTACGTTTATCATAACCATTCTGAGCGCAATAGATAACTTTGTTAGAGACGATTCTAGTCTACAAAAATAGCACAGAAAATATATAAAAAATATTGTATCTGATTTTTAATCCTAAATTATTGAGTTTCAATTCTTATAGGCATTTTATATCGTTAGCAGTGGCGTAACTGCAAATCAAGCAGGGTGCATCAAGCAACTGAAATTCCTGCAAAAACTTCATTATTTAAGATGCAAGACAATCAAGAAATGGTTGTCAACCAGGGATTTACCAACGGCAAACAGAGAATGTAAGTTTTTATTATCATATATGAATCGTTAGTAAAAATCTTATGAATCAATCACACTATTCTGCCTGACATATTCTTGATTGGAAAGAAAACACAGATATCTTTGAAATTTCCATTAATTTATATTCATTCGGTGACTAGTGTTATTTTTTTAACCCTATCCTTCTATATTTACCTTTTCTGGAGAGAGATGTTGATATACAGAATTACATCCAGTTCTCATAACGCAATTACTATTTTAGGAATACGTAGTTTTGCTTCCTGGTTTATATTTCGGTTGACGTGATTAGGACGAACGGCTGATGATGATGGCGGAGGAAGCGGTCCGTTCTGATCAAAGGTTGATTGTAGACTTGCGAACCCCTTATCGATCTTTTTCCGTTGCTTTTCGTTCTCCAAAGAACTCACGTTTGCTTGCAGACGGACCTCAGCTTGAATCTCAGACGGTCTCATGTTTTCCATCCATTGTGGGAAATGGGCGCATTTAAATGGGTGACGCTGCAATTCTGCGCTCGGTGTCTACCGGTGGGATATCGCATTTCACCAAAAAGGCGAAATACTGTTCCTACACTATTAAAATTCCTCATAAAGATTTAAATTATTCTACTATGGGAGTGGACTGAGTTGTAGCTATTTGTTTTACAAATTATTCTTATTATAACTCGTTGGGTGCTCCTAATAATCATTTTTAAAAAGTTTATTTTATTCAATGTATTTACTAACTTTTAAAGTAACAGTTCTTGTCAGTGTTTAAGAGGTTTTATACTTAAAAACGTCTAGGTGGACGAAATGCAACACTTGATGTGTATGAAATCGTTTTTTTTGCAATATTAAAGTGACGTGTTTTCCACAGATGCTACGCCGTCTTTGATCTACCGTCGTGCGAAACAAGATACAAACACAAACGAAGTACGGGGCACCCCTTGGGCGGAAGATCCAAGAGAGGGTAGGCGAGGAGGGACTCCTGAGGACCAAAGTCCCGGGAAATCCTTCAGGGAGATACCGTAGCCTCTCTCGTCCACACTAAGTATACCGCGTAGCAACTTGCTTATTCTATCAACTGACTACTCGCACACGAATGGTCAGTCTACTCACCCACCCATCTTATACTTAGTGCCGACCACTCCGCTATGTCAATACCAGACGTACTTCCTTGTCGGACTTGGATTATTTAGAAAGCTCTCTAATGTTCATATAAGAAGTTTCTTCGAGAATGTATATCGCAGATGAACATTATCTTCCCGAGGGCACATATCAGATTCAGCTTTGTCGACTTCTAGTAGTTAATTGTTATTTTCTGTTATTTCTCTGAGTATACTGATGAAGTGTAAGTGCTTATAGAGAAACATGAGACAATTAATGTTTATAAAGTCATAATACAATTCAAAACTCATTTGTTTCCTACTAAATATACCCGTTACAATTCTGCACATTGCGAAAAAACCTTTTATTTTTTAAAATTTGTATTTTTATTAGTTTTTATCATATCTAAATAAGATTGGAACAATTTTTTGTAATACAATTGCCAATACAACAAATATTTTGAAATATTCAAATCAAGAGAGATAGAGATGTTCAACTCGAGGTGAAAAGACAACACGAAAACTCATGTCTAAGATCTCAAATTTAAATTAAAAAATTCTAAATTTGATAATAATCATACTGGAACTTGAACCTAGAACGATCTGTCATCCGATCGTTACTGTAAATCGATTACCACTAGATATGACATAGGCCAACTATAAAATATTTTTCATTCAAAATTTGACAGTAATAAAATTGTATTTCTGGTACTAAAAGATAACTCATTTTTGTCGATGGTTTCATTTCAAAAGTTTGTTACAAGTATTCGTAAAATATTAATACATCTAAATCCACAGATATATCGTGGAATAATGTTTCTAGTGATATTCAAACGTATCGGACAATATTTTCTCTTGTTATAAAAAGTTCGAAAACCTTTTTTATAATGTGCATTAAATTATATGAACCATGGTGTTTTTTATACGCTGGCCTTCATATCCTAACAATGATAGGTCCAGTTGACGATAGGAAGTCATGCCCTGACAAGACAAATATCAATAGGTTGAGCTACTGAATAACACAGTTCTCGTAGAAAAATGAATGAAATGCTCCACATTTAGAGGCGTGGTTATAAAAATGGGCGATGGATATTTATTTTCTCATAAAGTTGATTTGAAATTAAACGTATGTACCGCATTGTCAATTTGCTGTGATGCCAAATTATTTAAATAAAAGTAAAGTATTAAGTTTTAAAATCCTTATAAGTGCTGTTTTGGTCACTTTTATGATAGATTATGCAGAAACACCACCGAAATGCATTTGAAGACTTGCAGTAGGACACCGAAATGATAAATTAATTTCCATAGTTGAAATAAAAGTCAAAACATTATGATTTAGGTCTGGTAGAACAAGTTTTTAACATATGATTATAATATCATTTGATCAAGAAATAATGATAAGAAAATAAGATAATTTCAAGAATTTAAATAGTATTGCCGTAATATCGACACCTATTACAAAAGTTACCCATATTACGATTTAAATGAAAGCTTGTCTGTTGTGCTTAAAGCCCCAAAAGAAGGAATACAAGTTGGAAAGTAACTTGTATTTTAAAATTGCGTAAATTGTATAACAAAATACGATAAAAATAATATTTCAGTAAAGTAATTGCATACATATTATGTATACCATTTTATGGGAACGTGACTTCAGCCACTTACTTTTATCGCATACACCTTTAAATCCCAGATTATAAATCTCATCTGAAATTACATGCAGGGAGGGACATTACGTACAGGCGTAGGGCGTGCGAGGGTGGGGTGTTTTGAGATAAACCTTGTCGCTATTGTGCTAACCTACCTTTTTATTATGGAAACTTAAGCTTTAAGCAGCCCGTGCAGATTTGCCCGCGTGAAATATGTATGCGATGGGGTTTGTGTTATGCACAATCTACGCTATTAAGAGGAAAATTTTGGGAATATACTTACATGTTTACACGAAGAATAAACCAATTGTTAGTAATTGAATGGAAAGTGAAAGTTAATTAATGATAACTTCAAAGTTAATATTATAAAATATAGATAATGTATCGTATTATCAAATTTTTGGTTATTACTTTTTAATATATTTCTTTAATCAGTTAACTTGTAGATGTTTAGCAGGTTTGTGGTTCTGGTTGTATATCAATTATTGGAAAATCATTTTCATCTGTATTTAAGCACACTAGACGAATCTATTTAAATATACGGATATTTTTGTGGAAGTATGCATTGATAATTTTGTCATAATTATAATAAGCACAAATACTGTTTTCATTATTTTGTAAAAATTCTTTGCCGTATATTGTTGTTACATTTTGTAAAAGATTTTATGTCAGATTAATAATTGCCGTCGACATATATATATTTATTCAATTAATTTACTTGCAATTAAATTTGAATAAGTTTTACAAACGTCTTCTAGGCGATATTAGCGCTGACACAAGCATTAAATTATATAAATAGATATACCCTAATCAATATTATAAAATAGTTTAAGTATGGCTATTTAATCATAAGTAACCTATTTTCATATTGGTCATTTCATAGTCTATATCACTCAGAGGAACGCAGAAAACATAATATTACATCGGGATCGTTATTTCATATAAAGCTAAAAACAAGTTGTAGGATTAAATACTTCCACTATTTTATATTATTATGAAAACCTATTTAGGTCACCGAGACAGTATATTTGATTGATGGAATTATACAACTGAAAAGATCTATAATATTTATACACTATATTGACGACTGATCAGAGAGCATATAAAAATTATTTTGAAATCATGTAACAGGTTGTTAAGAGAATAAAACACTTATGCAAAACGTTTTTTTAACAAGAAATACCGTTAAATAGCGTTCAAATGTTGACAGCTAAATAAAACAATTTATTTACCATGAAAAAATTTTATTGATAAAATTCCATAATATAAACAAAGTTATTTGTCACTTTTTTAAATCTTGCAAATTGATGATTTTAATGGGAATTGAATCAAAATGATGTTGATCAAAAAAGCACATTTGATGCTCTGGAATTAGCTCCGAAAAGTTAAAACTAATCTGATGTTTTTCTAAGCTGTGCAAAGCAACCGACGAGATTATTTTAAGGAGAAAATCAAGTCATCAGAGCTATAAGCGTTACCTTATTCTTCACTAGTTTTCTAAGCATCGTATTGTTTTATCACTCATAATATGAAAAAATACATTAACACTGATTCTTCTTTGCTGTTCGCGAGCATCTCGAGTAAAATCTACGATCGCCATAAGATATATGTGGCAGTTGTGTGTGTGCGCTTTCATAAATCTGGCGGGAGATATATGAGTGCGCAATTTCCTGTATCCGGCCATTAACGCCCGAGCTTTTATAAGCTTAAACCCTGGTTAAAGATTGGCGCGGGGGCGGGGGGTGAGGAAGGGGATGCATACTCGATTTATATTCTATGTGTTTCAAAACTTATCCGCGTTTTCTCTGGGGGCCTCTCCTCGAGATCAAGCGAAAGAGGATAATGTAATACCTACACTTCATCGCAGGCTATAAATTACTGATTTAATTAAGAGGTAAAACATTACAAAATAATAAGATTTATGGAATAAGAGCTGCGAAGAAGGTTTATGAACTTATAAAGCATTTTAACGAGCTCTTTATAAAATCCTATTGTCTTCTTTGATGCAAAATATTCTCTTCATAGGTGTAGGGTCTGGACTCTGATATTTTATCGGAATTAAAGAGTATGAAACACAGCACCGTTAAGCGTTTTCACATGTTTGCTAGGAGTGTTTTAAGAATAGTTACCTAAAAGAGGTTGCTATGAATATGATTGTGCTGAAGAAATAACAGTTTTTAATTCAAAAACTTCCATGAGTTGAGATGTACCCACACTTCGTAGTCTCGGTTGAATTTTTAAATGCTTTATATAATATTGCTACCTTGTTGGTGTGGCTATCTGATTATTAATCTCGTTCAATGTCCACCTCCAGACATACCAATAAAAAGCTCGCGTAAAAATAAGAAAGCTTTGAATTTAACCACAGGTAGATTGTATAAATATTTTTTTTTGTTTTGTTGGTATTCGGAATTTATTGCATGAGTGTTTGTTGTTATTGTTATTGTTGTTTTTTTTTTTTTTTTTTAAATGAAACACAATCCATTTGTACTACTTTCACATATTTATAATGATCAGGACCGGTTTCGCTCATCACGAGCATTATCAACTGATAGTTTGAGTTTGACAACTGAAGTAATGGAACGTGTGTTCATAAATAAAATTATTTTTAGTATTCAATATCAAATAGCTGTAAAATAAAATTTTAAATGAAGTAAAAAATACTTGAAATGAGATTTATATTTGACAAAGCCTAGATTTCATATGAATGTTTCACTTCCAAATTCGCCATTTCACTAAAAATCACTTTAAATTACATGTGTTTGAGAGTGCCTTATTCCAACCGTACTTATATTAAATCACTAAAGAGTGATACCGTTTACAAATCGGAAAACAAAATAAAGGATCTTTTAATACTTCCTTATCGGGCGCTTAATAAGTAAATGCAGGAATTTGAAGCTAATGCTTTGAGACTTCGATAAATCAAGACCTTTTCTAATGTACTACAATCTGACACGTTGTTTATTTTTGAAAATTATATGTTTTTAATGAGGTTATATTATTGGATATTAATTGGTAAAACATCACAATAATGATGTATTTGGATCCATGTGAAGGTAGCGTCTGGTATTACTTCATGGTTAGTGGGTCGCTTTTCATATAAAGAAAAATGATGTGCACAGGTGACGCTGTCTTTCAATTTTATTCTTCCATGTGATTATCTAAGGTATTTATAAAAACATGACGTTAATTTTATAAACTTACGTTGAAGTAATATGATACATGTTTAATGAAAGTATTCATAATATTTACCACTAACTAAGAAAAAAATATCAAATTCCCAAATCATAATTATATTTTGTTTTGAAATAAAAGAGTGAAATAAAATTTTCCTCAGCTGTATTTTATCTTTGCCAAGTTTTATTGCGCTCGCAAGAATACATACACACATATACATATTATATAAAAGTAAAACAAAGAAGGAAAGAAAAATGACATCTAACGGAAAAGATAGAAACTAAAGTAAAGAAAAATACAGGAGGAAAAAAATAACCTCATAGCTTAGAGCTTAAGTTAGAGAGAGCTGTGAGCTGAAAGAAAAGTAGATTGAAAACTCCGGAGGAAAAATGACCGCTGTCCGTCCTTTGTCCGGCGGGATGGGCGGGAAAAGAAGACGAAAGGGGGAAAAAAGTAAAGTGGGATGGGAAACCGGGGTCATATGGGGGCGGACAAGTTGACTGATATTTACACGCTTTTTTCTGAAACCCTTCCATCTATTTATGCTCAAATAAATACAACAGCTGAGACGTTTGAATCGAATTTGTCAATAAACGTGGGTTTTTTATTGCCAGTATTATCTATATTGAAAATGTTTGACAGAAGTTTACTAATGGAAATAAGCAATTTTAGATCTTGTTCAATTATAATTATTGTTATCATTGTCATGTTAATTACTCTTTAGAACAACAGGCTTTATATAATAGATGACCAAATGAAAGATGTACCTTAATAAAACAATACAAATATATCTGACAAAAATTAACATTAAGTTTCATTCATGTCACTGTTTTTTCTAAAGTTATTGTATGGGATACTTGGATACATATAATTCTAATATTTAAAATAATGTATCAAAACAATAGGTAAATCATTCAGATGACTCGATGTTTGAGCATCTGTATAAATATTCGTACCGTAAATCACCTGCGACTATCATTTATCCGTGTACATATAATTTTCTCTTGTCATCCAACGATCAGTGGAGAATAGAGATCTGCACGGACTCGTGCTTGACCCGTAATGATGATTGAGATACGGACCCGGGTAAAGAATTTATTTTTCAGAAACAAATTTGGGACTATTTTAGAGTCATCATAGCAATACGGTAAAACATTATTTTATTCCTGAAAGAGTATTCAGTCGCTAACTGCCATAAACGGCCGACGTTTGGTGATCTTATACAATTAAATTTCGAAATAGCTGTATTGTTTTTTAATAAAACGAATATGGGTTTCAAGTAATAAATTTGATAGTAAGTTATTTAAGTAAATTTCACCCCGCGCAGACTTCTAGTGTGAAATCAAAACTGTGATCGCCACTAATTCTTTATGACGGAGCTAGACAATCCGCGAGCTGTGCCGCACCGGGACAGAATCGCAACACTCAAACAGAGTAGCGCATTTGTTTCAATTATTAATCAGCCAGGAATCGAAGCATATCACTCACGATCATAGTTAACAATTCGCCGAGTGAGTGAGGGCATCTGCCTCGTCTCCAATTAGTTCAACTTAAATCACCACGCGTTTTTTCGATTCGGCCTCGGCTAAAAAATCGATGAAATATAAATTACTGTCACGTTACGCCGTATCATTTCGTTGAATAATAGTTACTTATTCAAATTAGTGACATGTTCCGATCATTCGGTCGATGTTCCATACGGTCATGACACCTGCATTATAAAGGTAAACACGCTATTTCATTTATATCCCGGCCGGGAATCGAATTAAAATTGAAATGAAAAAAGTCGACGGACGGAGTCGCGTGAGCGGTCTACGGCATTTCATTCGGATCGAAACAAACCTGTGAATGACATCTATTGAATTATGCAGACACGAGTCAATTTAAATATGGGACGAAGAAGAGCATTTTCAAGTGCCCGGAGATTGGAAAAATTGGAATAGAACTGCGGATAGGAAAATGTTCTTAATTATTACAGAGACGCAGCTGCATGAAGAATCCAATATTCCGACATCGAATTATTCAAATTTGGCGTTCCGCGCCGCTGGACGCGAAGACTTTTCTGAACGAGGGAGGGGGAGGAGGTTATTTCTTTGATTTTAATTTTTATTCTTGTAGGTAGGCCCCTTGCCTCGTACCCCTTCGCATAATTGCCCCTCTAAGGAATTAATTCGGTGGAATTGTACAGAGCACTCGTTATTATTGCAGAGGACAACTTTTCTTTTCTTATGTCTATGTTATTATTTAAGAAAACGCGATCAATCCAAGTCTACCGACGTCGCACAATTATTAATATTATGCAATTTATCAAATAGTAAGCCGCGTATACATGAAATATAATTGATTTATTTTAAAAATAAAAAACAATTGGTTTTGTACCACTTTCACATGTTTATAATGATCAGGACCGGTTCCGCTCATTGCTAGCAATATCAACTGAACTCGCGATGAGCGAAACTGGTCCTAATCATTGTAAAATGTGGAAGTATTACAAAAAAAGTTGTGTTTTATTTTTATAATATAATGACTTTCCACCAAGAGTTGACAGATAACATCTTAAAAATAATTGATTTACTTTATAATGGTTCAATTTATGCTTTATTTAACCAGCCAATATTACTTAAATTAAGCTTAAACGTTGTACACAAAGAAAGAAACTGAAAATATGAAACACATTTTGGAAACTGTTTATTTAAGCTAGAATACATATTTAAGAATTCGTGAAACTAACTAAAGTAACAATATTTTAAAAATAGTTTTTACTTTTGAAGAAATACAGTTAAATGTAACAATGCATCAGAAAGCCTAGTTTTAATAAATACATTAGTTTTGGCAGATAATATTAAGTAGTAGACAAGAAAAATGTGTTTTATTTCTGAAATATAAAGCCTTTCCACCAAGAATTGACAGTTAATAGCTTAAAAGTGATCACAATATGATTACTTTTAAGCTTTTAACTATATTATATCTATTTAGATAGCATGTATTTATTATAAATTATTCAATCATTTTAGCTCTAGAGGGGAACAGATTTACTTGAAGTGATGTTGACTATCTATTTAATTTTTTCTAGAGCACGTGTAAACAATTTTAAAAGGCTAAATATCATATAAAGTTATTTTTGGTAATAAATTGATCGATTTCAATTGAAAAATCGATATTTATATAAATGTCATTTTCATTTGGGAATACAAATATTCAATCGCATGGTGGCTTTTAGTTCTTTCACGGTAGTTTTTATTACCTTATTCGATAATTAACACAAATTTCAATAAATATTATGAAGTCGTCAGGCAACAGAAAATATTAAAAAATGACGACGTTTACATGTTCTTTGAAGGTTAACATGGACTGTAGATTTTGTATTTGAAACATTCGAGAACAATCTTGCAATACTTTTCCCGCTTTATAAAAGTTAGGACCAACTGGTAAAAAAAGAAAAAAAAGAATATTTACATTAATTCTCTCTCATTACGTTTTGAAGAATAATCACTGAGCGGATTTTGCCTGTCCGTGCACAGCTTTATTCGACTGTATTTTTATTTGAAAACTTTCCCCTCTCGTTTTATTGGCCACTTAATGATTTTATGCCCAGCCATGTTTTAAAATGAAAAAGAAAAAGTATTTGCATTAAAGAAAAAAACAACTTTTCGATTGCCAGAGCACAATATATTAGCATTGGTTAAGACAGTTCACAAATTTAATTTGTAAAACTTGTAATTCAGTAGCTTCATTCTTATTTCAAAAATTTAAGAAAAGAAATGAAAATGAAATACTATCACGTTTTTTTTATAAAGTATAACAAATTTACATGTTAATGGAAGAGCATCGCTCTATTAGAAATGCGCTATTTTTATTACTAATTTTATGTTTACCGCGATAGAAAGTGGATTACTGAGATAATGATATACAAAAGAAATATAGTCTTCTACATTAGAACTACACACGTTTAAACCATGTAAAGCAGATATCGCTGTACTAACGATATCAATTATATTTTCTATTTCAAGTCAGTGAAACGTCGATGCGGTTTTATCTTTTGCTGGAAAACTTTTACTAAAGCCACTTTAATTTTATGTGAGTAACAAATGTCTCGGAAGCTATAACTACAAAAAACACAGTGTGAAAATTATGTTATTGAGTTTTGTCTGCCAATAGGTAATATGTATATTTGTGTTTTTTGTTTTATTCAAAATAAGATTAAGGTGAATTTATTAATGTGTCTTTTCATCAATTTATTTAAAAAACCATTTTGAAGGGGTAGTTTTGTTTCCATGTATGATAAAATGGAAAATGATCAAATTTTAGTTCGAATTAAATGAAAGAAACATTCTGTTCTTTGTATATAAAATATCTTACTTGATGATTCAATGTCTTTTAAATTTGTTGTTCCCTAAAAAAATATATGCATTTCAGAAAACCGTTTAAGAAAAGAAGAATAAACTTCTTTTAACAAGTGGTAAATCTTTGCTTTTCCTAATTTTGAAAATACTTGCAGTATTCGAAAAAGCAATAAAACACCCGGCCCGTTTTTTTACATTTCCCTGTAGTCCACTTGAGTAAAAAATCTCAATTATTCTCATTCCAGAATCTTACGCACCACAAAATAATTATTGGCAAGAAAATGAACATGACTCGAGAATTTTCGGACGTTTTAAGTCTTAAGAAAAGACTATTATAATTAAGTGACTTTTTCTTTCCGTTTCCTAATTTCCCTGTGGCGCCTTAAATAGCCAAAAAAACCAAAATGTTTACTCAAATTGAAACGAATTTCCTCAAATGGATGGGAAATACAAAAAAACGTCACATAAAGTTAAAAATACCGAACAACTGATGACATAATGACATTGTGTTTTGCTTAGTCTAAAAACGTTTCAGTATTTTATGGCTAAGTCAGAAAATTTATGTTATTTAAAACGATGCTCGTTCGTTATGTGCAGCATATCGAACTCTTCAAGTGAACTTTTACTGTATTATATATTCAGCAAAGACGGGATAATATCAGATTCATCAACCACTTTCTCGATACAAAATATGGATGGAATGTCGAGTCTAAGAATACTGATTGGTTGGCTATTATGCACCGCTTCCAAAGCGGGAATGATAATTGTTAAATACTTTCGACTATAATACTGACTTCTTGTGTATAGATGGAAAACCAAAGTAACATAACATTTATTGAAAATACGCGCAAGAACATAGTAAAATGAATAGCTGCGGATTTTAGAAATTCTTTTTGATTCGATTATTTCTATACAAATTAGGTCTCTAACAAAAGACATACTTTGTAAATACAAAAAACGTACATATCCAATATTTTGAGTAAGTTTCATGAATTAGAAAAAACATTTATGCAATGGTTGTTTCAAATTGCAGACTACAATATGGATTGAAGATCGTGTACTGCGGGCTTCAAAGTCTGCCACGTGACCCGCACGTGCAATAGTCGAACTCGCATGGTTGAGATGACACTGCATGGGCTATGTTAGCACGGTTTATGGCTTATGGGCACGGATTCACATTTATCAACTGAAAGGTCTTATTGTCGATATAATTGGGTATTTAACGACAACGTTCGAATAATGTCGTGTAATAGATGTAACACTAGTCTCATCTTGCTTTTAAATCAACAATGCCAGATATATTATAAAATAGCATTGAAATAAACGGTGGACATTTTTTCTAATCCATGTTTACACAATGTTATTTTATGTGATGACGCTGTATGTTGACATCAGTGAGTGTGATCATATCTATTTCAACGTTGGAAGCTGTTTGTAATTTAGATAATTATGTGTTTAAAAAGTTAAAATAAGTATGTAAATATGCATTTTGGATTATTATAGAGTTTATGGAATAAATTTTGTATTATTCAATAATAAAAATCTCTTAAAAGATATTATTTATCAATTGGTTTTTACCACGTTCCCTTCCAATGTGGAGCATATGGCCTCCTAATGAAGGTATTTCAACAGAATTTTTCTACGAGAACTACTTGTTACTCAGTTTATCAACCTATTTTTTTCAAAGATAGTAGGGATATAAGGATACGGCTAGGGCAGTACTAGTAGTTAGCTAATCGTTCTCGCTAATCCCCGTTTTTAGGATCAGATAAGTGGGAGGGAATTTTAGACATCAGAAACATTCATGCCTACGAACAGAAATCCAGAAAGCTAAAAATAATGTAGATAAATACCGCTGTTCAATAGAACGCTTTTAAGAGTAAATGCTAACCTACTAGCTCTGGAAAATGTTAACTCGCTCAGTGAAACCTTTAACATCTTGTGTGTTTGGTTTCTTTCATTTGCGAAAATGTGGGGCTATGCCACCTATCCTTTTTATATATTAAAAAAACTTGTAAATTACCATGAATTTAAAATTATTATTGCAATATTGTTTGGACATGTTGTTAACGAAGTACCAAAAGTTTCAAATACCTAAACGTTGTCTCAGGAAGACATTGAGGAGTGGAAAACGAACAAGTTTATGCGTTTTCAGTGAAAATCAATGCTGATGGTTTTGATTTCATTAAAAAATAAAATAAAATAACATTAAATAAATACACATTAGTACGATTTGTGAGACTAGAAAGGAGTTATATTTTTCTATAATAACACGCAAGTCATAAGGTCGTCGGATCAAAATACTAATCAAATGAAAATCTTTTATGAAACTAAAAATCTCATTATAAATATGACGGTGAAACTTTTTTATTTGTATAATGGATAAACTATATTGTCACTAGTGTAAGGAACTGATAAATTAATATTCCGTTTCTTTACCGTGTATTTTGATAAAAATGAGGGCAATTGGAATTGTAGAGACAAAATCGATTTCACACGCTCTGTCGAAACGTGTCGCCGGATGCTCTGTTTTGATTGTGGCCAATATATGTGGCACGTGTCATGGAATTGTTTTGACAGACTTATGTGGCCTGTCAGTAAGAACCTACGTACTCCAATTATTAAAGATACATAAATGTCCATGGTTCGTGGTTCGTGCGAGGGAAACAGTAGGTTAAAAATGCAGACCTTTATGAATGTATGCCCGGACATATTTTCTGCCAATTTTGAGGCTGAGTCTTGAATGATTTAAGCAGATCAGATTCATAGTCCATATAACTAAAATAATAACTGCACACATATTTCTTGACGTATTCATCTTTAAAATTATTTTTTGATAATTTGTTTTATACAATACACATTTAACCGTTTAAACGCCACCCTCTCTATTCGTTTTTGTTTTATAAAAATGCTTAATAGTATAATTATTTACAATGATACATTGTCATGATCTATAATTAAAATAAAGAGTTAATTTAAATTTGTTTTAACATAAAAAAAGTCTGAAATATTATAAAACTTTTCTGACATGTATGTTTCAAAGAAGTTTATTTCCTGTTTTTAAATGGGAGTGTCGGCATTACACCTTGTTTAGTGTTCAAGTATGACGAGTGTTTTGCTTCATTGAGAAGTGTGTTTTGGCAAAATCTATAGTAGATACAATAAATTAAGTCAGAAAATACTTCTCATAGAAAACAGACACATATCACAATTAATACAACAGCAAGTGTATTTCTTGAAACAAGTATTATTTCTTTTTTTTATAATACAACGTTTCTTTTTACAGACGCTTGTTTTTATATAGTACATATTATAGTTAATTTATTACTGTTGAGTATGATTTATATATGAAAGCACTTTAGGCATAAATAATTTAATTTTTTAAAGCTCGTAAGTAAAAATTAAATTATTTTCATCCGATGAAAAAAATGCTAGGGTCTAATCTGAAGCAATTTGCATAAACAAAGTAATATCTTCCTTCTCTCAAAGAGAAAAGGTATTTAAAAAGAAGCAAACTTTAGTTGCCTAATGTAGCGGGGCAGAAAATAATGAAAATCTAGACGATTTATCTTCAGAATATAATGTAGCTCTGAAATAATAAGATAAAATTATCTCTTCTTATCTCAAAGTTGGCGCCTCGCCCCCCCTTACGTTTCTGACTCGTTCTTTCATATAAAGCGAGCATGAAATGGGCGAGCTAAAGTAATATAAAATGAAGACAAAGCAAGAAGGTTATAATTCCATTATTTTAGTCCCGCGAGAATGGAAGATATGTAGGCGCCATGGGCGGACATAATGAAAAGCTGGACAATCAAAAATAAATTTCTTTTGACCGTTATTAGATTCACTGTATATGAATGAGAACTATCAACTTTCTTATATTCATATAAATTAAAAAATAAATGAAGATAAGTTTATTGCATGAAGGAAAAATGCAAGCGATACTTTAAATATTTTAGATGAATGTAATCTTCAAAGAGTCCGGATGATTTATATTGGGAGCAGACAAGATTTTTGTATAATACATATACAGATATATTATATTGGAATTAATTATTTTTACCATATTTAACGTTGTATTTAATATAGTACAATAAATACGAGGAACAAAAACCGTCTGATTTTTGAAGTAGTTGCAATAATTTATATCAAAATGCATTTTACTATAGGTACATTAAAAGCTAAGACTATTTTCTGCTATAAATTCGTATTATTACTACATTGGTTATAGCCATGGTCCTAATGATATTCCATAATATCAAGAACATAAATATTCGTTGCACGTTATTGCATAGAGTATTTATTATAAAATTGTTGAATTGAGCTTTCTCAAAATCATCAATGCGCTCAGACCCTTTGTGCAATAAGCCATTGAAATAAATATATTAATTGAAAAATGGTTACTCGTTATGTTTTTTTATCGTTGTAATTAATTAAGTTAATTTTCATTTTATTTTATTTAGTGTTAATAAATATTTTTTTTTTCATATTTATTTAAGTGAAAAATAAATAAATGTTTTCTTAAAGAATGAAATATTTTCATATTGTAATGGAAATTTTAGGTGTGTAATTTTTTTATAGATAAACGCGTAAGCATGTTTTATGAAACATTTACATTTACATAAGAAAAATATGACACGAACTTCATTTATCTACTGGTCATTAATCTGAGACTTTCATTAAACTTAAATATTTGTGAGCAGCCTCTGTATTAAAGCATGGGGACGGGGCGGTTTCCCCCTTTAAGGTGGGGGTGATTTAAATTAAAATGGCGCAGGAGAATGTCACTTTTATGCATCTTAACTAGATAGTAAAATTAAGGGGCGAAGTTTACCCAGGAAGGTGGTAATTAAACATCTACGACTTTGAAGTGTCAACTCTCTTATCTATTTGTTTTATATCCCTTTGGGAGACAAATCAATAAATTATGCGATGCTTATTATTATAACAACTTCTGGGTGGAAAGCTTTGACTAAAGAACAATTAAATAGATTGAAAAAAATAAATCACGTCATGGAGTTGAATTTAATGTAAATAATTTATAATGAACATTATTCTTTACAATTTTTGGTTGTATCGGGTATATAATAAATTCTATTTTTATTAGAAAGATGGAAATAATTATTCCCACCAAAAAACCATTTTAATTTTAAACCTCGTCCAATCCCAATTTGATGCATATTCGGTCTAAATATAAAACTTTAATTATAGGTTTTTTTTTACCAAAACTGAAAATATGGATTCAGTTAGATCTTGTTAGGATTGGATGTTGGTGAAAAACGTCAATACAAATCCATGAATGAATGAAAGTAGATTCGTTTCCTTGTATTTTACATACTGTACAAACTGAATATTATTGGCATAAGGTGATCGAAAAAATAAAAATTGTCTCAATCTCTAATTTATGTGTGGTAATCTCAAACATTTCATTAATTAAAAAAATCCGCAATGTTATGAAAACCCCTATATTTACTCATCATTTATTATTTATTAAATGTATATGGCTGCTGTGAAAATGACATAAAGCAATCTTAACTCAAAATATCAAATAATTGGCTTTACAGCTAATAAAATCCAAGGTGACCGATAATTTGAAATTTAGAAACACATGAAATCATGTCGATGAGAGTTTTTTAAATGTTACTCAAGATCGACTATGTGAAAAGAAGCATCACAAACACCCATTCACAAGATTTATAAAATTTTGTATTGAAATTGAATTTGCCAGGACTTGTGCCTAGACCCATCTGATCACAAGGGTACAATTCCTACCACTAGGCCTTAGAAACCAACGCATCGATTTGATATTGGCTAAATAAAATATTTAAGTAAAACGATATAAATGAAGAATAAAAATTTACAATATTCTAGGATGGAATGTGTTTCATACGCCACTGATCTCAGCACGTACTGTTATAAAAGACAGTTTTCTTAGGTGCTATTTTAATTTAATATTCAATTTAATAGCTTCGTGCTACGCTCGGCGGGCGTCGCTCTTCTCGCCGGCTTATAATAAAAACGCTGCATCGTAGAGATGGCGTAGACCCAGAATATTATGTTGCCGTGAGAAGTTACACCTCTTAAAACAATGCATGAGCTATAGTGTATTCTAAAAGCTTTATTAATCGCTTAATAATACTCACGAAATTCCAGAAACGGATATAAAACATTACAATAGACAAAATATATATATTCTTATTAAAATTTTGTTTTATATGTCAAGCAACATCATCATGAAATGAAAAAATTGAAGAAACTTTGTAACTCTCTTGCTCTAAATGAACTTTAAAGTCTTTGAAATGTTTCAAGAACTCACGTATACTTTAGGTTATGAGATTAATCCAGCTGAGTGATGACATATTTTTGTGAATTTAGAAGCCAAGAATTTACATATAGATTATTTTACTCGGAATTGCTTTTCCTCAAGAAATTGAAAATTTTATTATGCTTTAAAATTATTTTATATCAAAATGTATACTTTGAAATGTGTTTAATTATTTTCTTACAGAATTTCATACTTGATAAAATATACTAGTCATTTGTACTATTTATAGAACTAATAATATAAGAATTTGTTTTTACAGTTTATGTAAAATTTGTTGCTATTGTTACAATTTTTAGTGAATTTGGTATTGAACAGATTTGAAACGTACATATTTTTCAAGGTTTACGATGAATTCTGTATAGAGTGACAATAAAATAATACTATGAAGTAGACCAATGTTGAATTGTATCCACAACAGTAAACTAGTTTAAGTTTCTCTAGATTAAATTGTGTTTTTATGTACAACAAAAAAGTGATTTGAAATAATTGACAAGCTTATATATTTAATTTAAAATATCTATGGGATTGAGTGTAATCAATTTTACATTAAGCGAAATTGAAAAATTTCTGTTACATAATCTTGAAAATGATTAATTATCGCAATATTATACATATGATAAGTATATGCCAATTCTTGTAGTACTGAAAACATTGCTATTATAACCAAGAAAATCGCAATTCAAAAAATAAAGTAAGACTGTATTTTCATGGAATTTTAAGGATTGTTTCATAATAACTATTATGGCTGGAAGAAAAATCACTTTTATCACTTTTAAGATATTAACTGTCAATTCATGGTGGAAAGGAATTTTATTTTTAATATAAACCACAATTTGTTTGTATTTTTATTTTCAATTTCACATGTTTATAATGATCAAGACCTGTTTATTTCATCATGAGCATCATCAGTTGATAATGCTTTATTTTTAAAACGATGTTCGTATCTTAACATTCCACGTTATAATGAACTCATATTATTCTTTCATTTTTATATTTTAGAATGAAAACTGCAAGGGTTTCAAAAAGGCAGACGTAAAGTATCAATTTTTTGCTGACTTTGAGTTAAAAATATTAACCCATAATTACCATGCTAAAAATATTTTTTTTAGTCTTTCGTAAAGAAATAAAACAATAAAATGCAATAATAGCAAAGATCAAAGCGCATAATATTAAAAAATGCATTTTTGCAGAAGAGAGAATTTACAAATTCTACCGTCTTATTCCTCACACCCCTCATAAGAATGCTGCTCATTTAAATATCACATTTTTCTTGAAGATTAATCCAGAGCTGCCCATAAAAGAAAACGGGATTCCCCCTCTTATATAAAGCGACATGGTTTGAGAATTTTATTCCTCCCCTAACATTTTCATGAAAAATTAAAGCGATAAAAAAGTTAAGCATTTTTTAATTTATTTATCAGGGTAGATTCTCACTGATCAGTACACCAACATAAGTGTTTAAACGGTTTGTTTTATTGTAAAATTTGGTAGACTACACAATTTTATTTTCAACAGGAGTTTTTATCACTTGAAAAATGTATTTATACCATCGGGAATAAATTAATTTGAATGCACACAAATAAGATTTTTGTTTTAAAGTAGACAGATATCAAAAACTCAAAAAACATTCATCCTTTTTTATAATACAAATTACTAAAGTAATTACTACAAAATAGAGACAGTGTTTTAAAAATATGTTTTTTTACAAATATTTGGTGAAGATATAGTAGTTACTGTAGTGTGGTCGAACATGTATTACTATCGTTCATTAAAAATAGTGGTAGGATATTGTTAATTCATTGAAAGAAGCTTATTATGTTATTTATAACTTGATATTGACCAATTTATCTACATGTGCCTACCAATTTAGCAAAAATATTGTGAATGACAGTGTAATATTTTATATAATTTAAGACATCGACTGAGGGTGCTTGATGGAATTTCGAATATCAAATTTGCTTATTGATGGAATTTCAATATTTTGTCAAACTGACTCAGTTTCGAGTCCATCTTCAGGCATTCGAATGCCTGAAGATGGACTCGAACTGACTCAGTTCGAGCCATCCGTGTGCTCAGAAGTGACAAAATACATGGAAGTGTACAAAATCTCAATAAAATCCAAATTTGAAAGTGTAATATTTGTTATAGATACAAAATATTATTTAAAAATTTATATAAATATTTTATATAGATATAATATCATATTATTGTCGTTCTTTAAATGAAACATTTACAAAGTATTGTTCAATAACCGTAAAAATAATAATTCTGCGTATGATGGTACAAAGCTATTTTTGCTTTCAATTAAAAATTTTGGTAATCTTTGTATAATTAATCATAATTAGTCAATAAAAATACAATTTACTAAAATAACATAATATTAAAATTCTTTTTGTAGTAATTTTTAATGTTCAGTAATCGCCCAGAATGAAAAAAATTTCTTGCATCCCCCTGGATACCTCGAGCGTACCCATAACGGCGACAGCATTGCCACGTTGGATTTCTATGCTTATTCGCTGTCTAAGATATTCACCTGAGCGGCACTCACCCGTCCTGTCCGTCATCCTTCGACCAATTTCCGCCACCGTCCTCAAAACCGAGGGTCCCCAGGGACCGAACGTCTCAAAACCCAATGGACAGAAAATGAAATTTGGCGAGAGATTAAAAATTATTTATTACTTTTATAATTACGTAGGCCTTTTGATATGGGTGTATTAAGAGAGGATTTTGATTTCATTGAATTTTTATGTTTTGATAAGATGAAAAATATGTATTAAATAAATTTTTTATTCAATACATGAATGATAATAAAATTGGAAAGGATGTATTCTTTTCAATTTTGGACAAAAAAATACGCTAAGCTTTATATTTGACAATACAGTATTAAAAATAAGTATATATTTATATTAAGTAAACGTCATGTTGCATTTAAAATTATTTAAGTAAGAGTTATTTTGAAGTTGAACATAACCATAAAATCATTTTAAGAAAAAATAGTTTATTACAATACGAAACTTTCCGTGAAAATTTTAAGTAGCTGCATGATTGATTGTTTTAAAAATATCCGATAGGTAGTGCTAAAGTGAAAATTGGATAGCTGTCATGTTTCCAGAGCGATCCATCGCACCGCACCGACGTTGGATGGAATCCATGATAATCTCATGTACTAACCATGGTAAGCTTTCCAAGTACTATCAACTACCGAAACCCTCACATTTTCTCCCAAAGTAAACCTTTTGTCACCCAACGGACAATCACTTGATAGCTAAATAATTAGAGGAAAAAAACGTATAATTCAAACAAGACGTTCGTCGCATTATCTACAGTTATATTTATTTCAAAAGAGTTACATTAAATGAAGCAATAATTGATTAATAAACAAAATATTGCGTAACTCAAAAATGATTACATGTATCGTCATCAAACAGGAGAAAATGACCAAGTGTAAAATACTAAAATGTTCAACATAATCGTTTGGAAATTTTCGTTATTTATCAAAGAATTTCTCAAATTGCATATGTGTGTCTGATTTTGTTTTTTGATATTATTTTGTTGTTATATCACACAATTTTTTTAGATAACTATTATTAAAGAAGTCAAATAGTTTTCTAGTAAACTTTCGTGAAGAATGCACTAGGTCACTTAATGGTCACACAAAAAATATACGGACAAATAATTGATCAACATAGATTCAATTAGTGAGAAAATTAAAGTTTATTATTGAGGTGACAGGAATGTAATATTTTATTTATTTAAGCATTGTGCAATACATCAAAATTTAATAAAAATGCTAAATTAAATTTGTCATTTGAAATGATAATTTTTCCAATGATAATAATCTGGGACACACAAGCTCATTATATAAAATCGTAACAGACGTTATTTTTACGACAAACGGTTGTCATTTAGTTGTCTAACCTTTTATTTTTCAGAGATGGTATGAATAGAAGAATGGGGCTAGGACTGGGTTAGTTTTTGACTAATCGCTTTCTCTAATCTCATTTTCGGAATCGGACAGGTTGGCATATACATCTTTAAACACAAGTCCATAAATTGATTAACAATCAATTGATGAGTACCGGGACTTAAAGCCGTGGACACTGTAATCGAATAAGATACTAAAGAGTGTCAATCAGTTGACGTTATGACCGGGCTTTTAATAAGCAAAGCTATTTTTAAATATGTAATTTAAAGGTGTTAACTGTCTGTCGTATGAAAACAAAATAAATGGTTTTTATTTCTCTGTCTTTAAATATTATCAGGACCAGTTTCGCTCGGATCAGAAAATGTTTTTTCACAAGCAATAACACTTCCTGCAGACGAAGATATATTGATGTTAAAATATAACATGAAAGCTGTTTAGTAGCGGTGAATCTGAAATGAGTAATGGAAGACGCCATCCATCATTCAGCTGTCTGCTTACTGAAGACTCAGCTCCCTGAAGATGGATGAAAGGCCTACGCCCTCCATAGCTGAATAAACCACCATCATATTTCATCCCTTATTTAAGAAAGGTACTTAAGACTTATGTGCCAAAGAAAACAGTGTATTCGTTAAAGTGTCATAAATGACCACACAGTATTTTTTACGTAGAAATAATATTGTTAAATAATTGGCGCACATATAATATAATCAGTGGCGCACTTAAGATTGGGTGACCTCCCTTCAAAGTTTTAAATGTATTTATTTCTTAGAATTCCTTTGGGGATCATAGCAAATTAGCAGGATGCGGCAAAGTGCAACGAATTCTTAACAAACACGTGTGGTCTAAATGAAGGCAGATTCCTGTGAAGAAAGTTTTAACAAGTTTTGGAAAGTTACAATCCTTATATTAAACACGAAAGGTGATTATTTTCTAAGTAACGCTTTAATTAAACTTGTTTATAATAAGTAAGTGCACTTAAAAACAAATTAATGTTGTTTGTGATCAGTAACTTCGGATATTTATATGTGCAAACATTGCCAACGGTAGAATAATTAATGTTGCTTTATAGATTTCTCAGTAATTTGTTGTCACAAACTGTGGAAATAGACATAAATATTTGTCTTTATAGTTATCATAGCTAATAGAAATAGTACAATGAATAATTATTAAAATTTATTTTGTAACACTAGTTTTTTTGAAAAAAAGAAATATCGCTATAGTATTACCAGCATTACTTGGCCGCCGCTGATTTTGGAATTAGAATTGTCAGTCTAGAATAAATTTCTCCAATTGCCACATTATGCAAAATAAATATCTTGTATACTTTTAATAACCGACGCTAAAATATCAGGTTTGGAATTTATTGAAATTTCACTTCTGGTTGAGAATGGTCACATTCCTAACGCGACGGTGGCACTTTCACTAGCGGCGAAGTTAAATTGGTACATGTATAGTTTGAAAAAATTGAACTAAATTATTATTGAATATATTTAGGATTATTTTGTAATATAATTTTGAATTAATTCAAATTGTGTCAGGACCCTTACGCATAACGAAAAACAATCACTAACAACAATATTGAAGGTATTTTAGTTCATAATTATGAATGTATGGTGTAACTGTAATCAGTTTAAGCGCAGAAGTTTTAGAAAGCTCGTGCGTTTCCATACACTGAACCGTATCTTGAAATGCATTTTGTACAATATGAAAGAGTATTGGAAACGCTCGAGTAAAGTGTGCTGTGTTTTATAATAGGAACAATATGTGTTATACAGTTAATATGGAGTGGAAAATCGAGCTTTATTCATTGTATATGATGCTACACATCGTTATATAATAATTAAGATTCGTTATATGGTTGGGTCATGTACACAGCCAAGCATGAAAAAATGCCGATATTCAAAAAACGAGAAGGAAAGCAAAGACCTGGTTAGCATCGTAAAAGAAACAAAGAAGTTTTCCATGTAGATCTTTTGTATATGTGGTGTCCAGAATAGGATAGAAGCCGTTCTAGACTAGCATTGTTTTAATTTCAACAAAAAGATGTGTCAGAGAAAGGTGTGTCAGTACAATATAAGATTTTTAATGAAACTCTCATTAAAATAATCGTAATTGAATAATCCTGTAATATTTCTCTTTATATAAATATATAAAATTAGAAATAATTTTTAATTGAATTATTGAATATTAACATTAAAAAGGAGAGCTATTTTCAAATAGTTAATGATACTTTTTGATCTGCTTGTTTACTATCTTCTGGATATTAAGAAAAACATATACCTCACAAAAATGTCAAAAATTGGGATAATTACAACTGATCACTTGAAAATACTCACTAGCTGAGCGAAAATCATTTTCAATGTATTTCCAAAAGGGATCAATAGCAAACAGTTTTATAATTATAAATAATTGTGCTTGTTCAATATGTAAAAAAATAGTTTGCGTTGATGAAGAAATCATAGATATTATTTTGTACATTATATAAAATTGAAATGTATCATGAAAGCTATTTCTGAAAAGTAGCAAAAGCTATTCTAGGATCTTTAAAGTAAAATTGTCGGCAATAACTTCGTACAGGGTTCGTCTGTAATAAGCGCTAAAAGAATGTTAAAACTCACAAAGTATTTAACATTTTTCCGCCTTAAGCATGGCAGAATTGTACCTCACCTCTTTTTGTAAATTCACAAGCCAAAATACAATGTTAGCTACCTAAAGTAACAAGGGGAAAAATTTGCTAGGAAAAATTTAACACGAGAAATGAAAGCTTTGCTAAATGGTAAGAATGTGGTTGGGTATTCTATTTTGTATGCCTATTACATTTTCACAGGAGCAAAAAGGAAATATACGGTTACAGGCTACTGCGTTGATTGCATTGGGAAATAATGATATTATATCGTCTGCCGGTGTTGGAAAAGAATGGTCTTGTAGTTATATTGTATATATATTATACAAAATAGTTAAGCGAATTATATGTTAAACTAGTTATTTATTGTAGATGTGCATATTTTTTACTCTTGAAAATAATGTCTTGGAATAAAATTACTGAATGTCTACAATTTTAAATATCATTTCCATGTTTTTATTAAAATAAGATTGCAATAAAATAAGTGTTCTTTTCTTGCGATGCTTATTTGATGATAAAGTACTAATATCAGATATACCTTTTGATAATTATTTAATAACTCTTTGCCACCTAGATGTAGACTTTTGCTTGCGCAAGACACAATCCGTAACTATTATACCGGTTGATTGAATGCACTACTGACACTGCTGCTTTCATTCCGTCAGTTTTATTAAAATAAACTCTGTTATTCTTAGTCAACTAATTTTGAAATATAATTGTATAATAAACGTCAATAAACGATTTTTTTTACTTTATCGAAACGCTGTTTTGAATCTAAAAAATAGTACTCGTAAAACGTTAAAAAATCAAATCGAGTTTGAAAGTAATGTTGTGTTATTTTTAGATATTTTATATCAAGATTTTCAGAAAAGCGTACAAAAGATCAGGGATGATACAGGGTATGTGTCTATGGCAAATCTACTGAGGGATGGTAAAGAGGGTAGAGAGGGAGGCAATATCCCCTCTGCGGAATTTCGTGATATTTTATTGTTTCATTTCATCAGCCTCAGATGAGGGCCACGTGGAAAAGGGAGGAGGATGGGGCAGCAGGACCAGGGGCGGAACTTGCCGGCATATCTGAAACTACCTACACACAGCACGGCCAATACCGCAAATATGCCATACCATATTTTTTATTTGATATAAAAAGGGGTGGATTCTTTGTGTGCAACTGTATGGGTATGAACAAAATTATGTGTCTATATTTGATTTTAGACAAATGATAAATGGTTTAATATAAGAGAGTGCGCAGTGCTTATTTGATAATATCCAAACGATGAGTAATCTTATAATTAATTGAAAAACAAAAAAACGTTTTCAATCGTACAGGCTACAAGAAATTTTTGTTATAATATCAAATTATTAGAGTGCATTGCGAAGTAACTGTTTACGTAAACTTTTACTGAGAATACAGCAAATATTGTCGATAACTTATAGTTTTTAAAATTATTTTGCTACTTATTCAAAATTGTACGGAAATCAGTGGTTAAAAAAGAATTTGCTTATAAATGAAAACAATAACAAATTGCAGTATGTATGAATTCGTGTGTGTTACCTTAAAGAAGAAGCGTCTGATAAATATATCTTTCGATGCGATCAGGCGAACTGTCAGCGGCGAGAAATGGCGTTCCATTTTTCGAAAGCTTTTTCCTTCCATTTGAATGAATTTCACCGCCAAAATTTTCCTTCCCATTTGTTCCCATCAGACAAGATCTCCGCAATATGTATGAAGCATACACTGCTATAATATATGACTTGGAAATACCCCGGCCATATATTAAACCGACCGACCTACACCGGACAGAGCGCTCTACAATTTTACGTTATGCGGTCGCCTCTCTCTCTTTCGTCCCGCCTAACATTGTTATAGGAGAAAAGGATATTGACCGACCCACACTTCGTCCGAAAATGGAAAGCCATAGAACGTGCGGTGTATAATAAGCATTTCATGCATGGACGTACATTAGCGGCATCAACTTTTCTTTCTGGCGTTCCCGTTGCGCCTACGCCGAGCTGGCCGGTATAATGGATCCGGTGTACGTAAACGGACTCTACATTATGACTTGAAGGGTCAGCATACCTACTCGCCCTCTCGCCGGACTCTCCGTTGATAACACATATAATATCTAGCCTTCCCGTTCTGGCAGAGGAATTTAATAAGAGAAAAAGAAGCTACGGACATTATTTTATCCGCTACACGGCCGATATGGGTTACGGACATAAGTTCTCGTTACTCGGTATTCATTTGGAAAATTTCGTAATATAATTTAAAGAAGACAGTTTAATGAAATTTATTTTACACGAGAATGCGCCGCGAAGAGAGGGCACCCGGCACATAAAGGCATTTGTTAATATTAATGGGGTCGATTTCGATATATATTCAGCGGATGTAGTGTTACATTTTCGCGTTTCAATAGCTTTTCCAGGTTGTTTACGAAGCGCCACACCAGTTGGAGCGCACACACGTATACAATGCTGGAGCCATAAAACCGAACAATAAAAACCCAAAACAGCGATAAATTTAACCAATAGAAACCTTCTCCCTGGCCTTATCAATTCGTGCCACATTCAAGTGGAATTTATACAATATGACGCTGCCTTTTTTTACAACTTCTTAATATTCTACACCCATTTTCCGATCGCGTATAGGCGGAAGATTGTGGGGTATGAGCTTTTGGGTGATCGGTTAAAAGGTTAAGGCATGCGAAATTGTTATCAAACGACGCGTGCTAGGACTCATAATCTCAAGTCATTCGGTTTGTTTTAAAAAATTAGATGAATCCACAAAAAATGAAAACGCAATAAACATTTGCCTGAATATCTTGAATTTAAAAATTCAGATCATACTAAGTTAAACTGTAAATGTTTTTATGTGTTACCAATAAGACATATCACAGAAATATTTATGAAATAAACACTTAAAATCTTAAATTAACCTATCGGCTTTTTTGTTTCAAAACAATTCAGTAAGTAGGTAATTGCTTAGCATTATATTAATTTTATGAACCTAGTGTTTTACTAGTTAAGAAGATTCAAATAGTGATATTTTAAGGCATATGAGACCCAAAATTTAATTTTTAAAACAGTTAATTTAAATTGGTAAAATGTAATAATTAGCCACGAATTTTTTTATTAAACTTTTTGGTTACTGTACAATTGTATACTTTATTTTGTTTATTAACTAGCAGAATATTTCTCTATTTCAAATATAGGCTGCATGACGATTTTGGATCAAATTGTTGGAAACTATAAAATAATACGAAGAATATGTTATTTGCATGAAAAATATTTTTAGAAATAGTATTCAAAATGTAATTGATTGTTTACTAAAAAGAATAACAAACATGAAAATACGAGAACAATTTACTGCATAGAGTTCGTTTATCTTCTTATTTAAGATCGTTGTTCTGCGTTTGACGTTTTTACTATTAACTAAAAATAAGACACTGCAAAGTCATGCCTAGACATTTAATTCCGGTATTCTTTTATATCTCAATGCTATTCCGGGAGACGGGTACTTGTGTATTTGAAGTTGATTTATGAAGACAAAACATAGTGTTTGTTGAAATTATAAACAACATCATCATGATCATCAGCTGAAATTGACTAATTACCTCCTCATTTGTTATTTAATATATCAGAAGATATTAAATACGTTGTTATAAATTACAAACCTATTATAAACATCAAAACCTTACAAGATTTGTGGTGCTAAATGTTTATAAAATGTGTAAAATTTGCTGTAACATCTATAATTTCTCAGTGAGATACCTTCCTCCATTAAATACTATCATGGTTATAGGAAGAAATACGATTAACGTTTAATATTAGACCGAATGATGACAAAGCAAGTGTATTCATAATGGATCAAATGTCTTAAGTAATATGATAAGACCAAAATTAGGAAAGGGGCAGACCTTTTCGTAATTACAAAAAAATCTGTTCAATATTTAACAACCGTGTTAATGTTTCAGTTGTTGAACATTTAAAAAATTGAAAGTTCCAGCAGTTAACCACCTTTTTTCAGTTGTTGATGATGTCGAATCAGAGAGTTTCATGACAACCTTTCATCAGAATTTCCTCAGAGCTTCCTATAAGACCAATCTTGGTAGAATAAGTAGCATATGCTTACATTCAATGATATCCTTAACAAACCTCTTAAGAAATTCAAAATAAAATACTTACTGCACAAGATGTTATTTTCAAACTGCCGATATGATACCTCAATGACATATGTGGTGATGTGTTAGTTCCTCAACCAGACAAAAGATGGTTTTTACTCGATTGAATTCTACAATTTAAAACAATCCCGCGTCTACGTTACTTATTTTGGGCACTTTTATTGAAACACGGTCAACTACCAGCACATTTATCTTAATTTAAAAATTTTAATAAATGATCAGAACTCAGGACTGTTTAAGACATTAAAAATGAACACACCTTGGTTAACTTGTCAGTTATTAAATAAAAATTAGTTTATTATTAAAAAAATGTATAAATAAGTTATATTTCATTAAACAGCTAGACGAAACGAGTTTTGAAAAATGTAGGATATATATGATTCGTCGATGTACACAATATTTAAATAATTTAAAACTGTGGAACATAATCTTATTCTTTATTAATTTACAATATCTTGGATAATTTAATTTTTCCTGAATATAAATATAAATATGTTTCCATACTTCAATTGGTGGTTTCGGGCAAGCAAAATGTCACGGTGCCGTAGCGTTGTGTGAGTGGAGCACCGCGACACGAAATGTTCACAATAAATTATGCATCGTAATTGAAATGGATGTTGTAAACTTAACTGGCGGACAATGGTGGCTCATGGTTTTGCACTAGGAGGCGTATTATGCAGTGCACCAATTGAATCCTCACAGACATTATGTATCACCTGTCTGGGATGCTAATCATGAGAATGATTCAATACAGTAATGTACACTGAAACGTTATAAACCATAAATATATGAGTATTGAGACTAAAGAAATTTTATGTTTCCTGTGTGAGACAGTAATTGAAAATAATGAGTAATTGTTTTAATAAACTGTTTCAAAGTCTATTGCAATCGAATTTGAAAAGACCAGTACTGTGGTAGATAGAATGCGCTGTATACCCTTTCCTATACTCATAGAAGTAACATAAAATATCAGTTTATAGTGTAAAACCACTTTAAAAATATCAATTTCAGTTTTTCTATCCGCAAAACGGTAAAATACAGTACGCTAATATGCCAGTTTAGTGTAAATATTTGGAATACGATATTGGCCAATTGATGTTACCCTTAAAAATACGAAAAAACAAGTTAATGATTGGATCTCATTTTAAAGATGACAGAGCAGGTCTCGACCAAATGATATAAATTAGAAAAATAAATTAACCACTTTTTGGAGAGGAAACGTCATTTTATATTGGTTTTAGGTTTAAAAATTCTGACCCGGCGAATGGTGCATTTCAAACATTCATAACGCAACTCATCAAATAATGTTTGCGATAAAAACAGTTTTTACTCTTTCCTGAACAATTTCAATTTTGAGGGTTTCATCAATTGGCCAACACACCGTCGATATATGATTTTTTATCAATAATATTAACATATTTAATGTTTGACGTTTACACAATATAGGTAATTAAGTATAAATTAATCACATACACATTTATTGTCTTAATGTAATATTTGATTCTTAGTTTCAAAGTGGGAAGAATGTAGCAGTTAATTAAGCAGATATGGATTCAAACTATTTAAAATATTACATTTTCGTAAGTGATCCTTAGTAAAATGATATTGTTTTGACTAGAATAACCAAATGTATACATATATAAAGTTCCGGTGGAGGTCTAAAGTGCTCTGTCCAGTGTTCAGATTCAGGGTGGCTGTATTTATGTGTAGGTGTTTGCCTATATCGAAGAGACGTTATTGGGGAGACAGTCTCTGTGCAAAGTGCCGCCAAAGCGAGACGACACACCGAAGAAGGAGAGGGACGGACGGAGAGAATATCGTCTTTGTGATTGACCCCCCATTAATTATTAGCGGCGATACAGTTAGTGGCAAGAGCAAATGGACGTTAATAACTTACACAAGTTTTCTTTTTGGACAGAATACTTTTTCAGTGCAGCGCTTTTGTCTCCGGTATTTACAAAGCCTCATCAAATATTCACGGGGGTAGACTTGTACTCGATATAAGGTTATCTGTAGCTAATCAATGTTTTATTATTATGGGGACTATGCGGAGCGGGGATTCCCGCCGAAGCTCTCGCTAAATTGAAAATTTATCGGCGGCCGGCGCAATATCTTATCCGTTACATTAGAAAAGGACGCGCTCACCGGTGACCGGTCGGGCGTATTACCAATTATAAATTTTCACTCGGCATAAACCGTTTCCGTACAGAAGTGTCCGGAGAGCCGCAATCAAAGAAGACCCGGCGGCCCCCGCCGTGCAAACATTTGTTGTTGCACTCACGTTGTACTACTTATTACTTCCAAAGTAACTTCGGAGTTAGTTCTACAGTACTTAAACATGAGTTTAATTTACTTGATAGTGTAAATAAAGGCGGACACTTCGACCGCACGACACTTATAACCAAGTTTCTCAAAGCGAAGGCAGCGTGGGTGCGGAAAGGGAGGCGACGTCTCCCGCTATCCTCATACCGCTTCGATTTAAATTACACCTCTATACGAGAGGCCGACATCCACTTTCGGCCACCTTATAACAATCTCTGCAATTACCGCATTACAACTCTATAATTTCTCACTCGAAGTCCGGACATTTCCTTCTAGATTCTTCTCATGAGCGGGGGCGGGGGAGGGCGCTCGGGCTTGGGGACGGGGTCTCTTATTAATCGCAAACGACAAATTTTAACGACAGAAATTAATGAATCTCGTTACTCGGGTTAATCCCTCGGTCGTAAACTCTCTACTTTCGACCTACCCAACGTATTGTCTCGCTCTCCCGCAACTCTTATACACAATACGAAGGTATTCCAGGAGCGCTGGGCATTTATTGGGCTGTAATTTATACACAGGTGAACAATTAAATAATTTATTACCTCAAATTATTAAATTATCATGAGGTTCAAGATGTAAAATTAACTTCAATAGTCTTATCGCTTAAAACTTTTTGATTATCAATTAAAAGTCGAATTATATTGTCATATTAAAATAATAAGCAATTATGTTGTCTGCTCATAAATTGGAGAATATGTATTACTGATGTAAAACTTTAAAAAAATGTTTTAAATGACCTAGTTGTTAGTCAAAATATCAACCTTTTCTTTTTTAGGGAAAGTATAATTACGAACTTATAAAGACGAAGGTAATAAAATACTAAAAATCACTTCTACGTCTCGTTTTAACGATTGGATAAGAAGAGAGTAAGAAATAATGAAAACATAGACATCCATCCCATTGAATATAAATTCGTATTAAGGCTTTTAGCATTTGAGTGCAATTTCAATTATAAATAACATCGTTTCCATTGTAACATTGTACATCTAAAAAATCAAAATTTTTAGGAATGGCATTAAAACAGATTAGAAAACAACTTTTTAGAATTAAAACAATAATAAAAAACACTGTATTAATACTAAATATACTAATTACATGTTTTTTGTTTTTGTTTTAACTGTTTTTATGCTGTTCTGAAAAAAAATGATTTGCGGGTACAAAATTTTGCTATGGAGATGACCACAAATAGTTTTTTTAATGTTTAAAACTTATTCAGGAGATTCGAGTCATATACATATAATTATTCAGTCATCGCTCATAGGCTTAATGAAAAAATGTTATATGCTGTGAATTTTAATATCATTGGATCTTTATGAGAGAAATTATAAATATGTGAATATCAGAGTTTTCAATTAATATTGTACTAACGATAGCTAGCAATCGGAAGATCTGATCGTGTTGGACGTACATCTCTTAATTTTATCGATATTCATACAAAATATATACTTTTAAAGCTACAAATGTAACCATAATGATTCGTACTTGTTAAATTATAGCAAAAACCTAAACAAGCGTAATAAATATGTTAAAAAAAACACATTTTTCCTGTAATTTTAATTCGAAATAATTTGGTGGATTGCCTCAGATTGACACTAATAAAGCCCCGGTCCGTAGCAACGTAGCGGCTGGCGTAGAGCATCCACCATTCGACATAACATATAGAGAGGCCCTCGCATTATATGTGCGGTTGTGGTAAACCAAAGATAATGGCCTGTTGCCCTCGCTAAAGATAATGAGCGTTCTGCCCCAGCATCCCCTAGACAGAGTGATCACCCCTTATCGGTCCGCTCGCAGAGAATGGGGATGAAATAAGGTAAGGTCCGAATTAATGTACCGGCATCGACATGTTATTATTTCTAAACTCCATATAACTGTGTACAAGTTTTCGCTGCTCGGTGGAGAATTCTCTTATTTATGAAGGTGGTCATAGATTGGAACTGGTATGTGTATACTGTATGTGAAGCTGGAGAGAAGATATACGGCGCAGTTAACGAGCGTGTGGGAATCTACCTCTATTGTAATTGCTATTCGTAAAGATGGAGATGCGGTTGTTTCTACGTTTCGTCAATGCAGGTAAACGTAATGCCGGATATTATCGTACGTGTTGCTTCTCAATTTTGGCATATTTGCGTTTGGCGGTAATGGCCGAGGGGCTTATACAACACGGATACAAATAGTTTGGTTTATTCTTAATGTGACCGCGATGGGGATCAAAATCTATAATTTGTTTTCCTTATAAATAACTCTAGGTACAGTAATGGCCTGTCTGTAAAATGGATTAGAAGTAAATTTATTACCTATAATACTGATTGAAAGAAAAATTACAAATATATATTATACGTACACTAATTCATGTATTAAAGAAGCCTTAAATTTTAAATTTAAAAAAAAAAGCGCGTGGTTTTCATGTTTATTGATATTAATCATTTTTCAATCAAAAAACTGTTCGAATCAATATTGTTCGAGCTCATAAAACATGGATATTCTTTTATGATTATTGTTTGTATTCTTTTATAACATCATATTTATTAAATTATACAATTGTGTGATGAGAAAATTTGTTGAACATTATAAATATTAATAGTTTTTTTTCGAAGTATCTTAGAGTATCTTCATACATTCATAGATATGTTTCCATAAACTGAAATTTTATGATAATTTATTCAAAGATTATTTCAATTTTAATTCAGTATTGTTATACTTACTACCAACGTTTCTTATTAATTTATTTAAATAACTAAGGAACATTTATCGTTCTACGAGTTGAAAATTATCAATTTGTCTTTTTTTTTTTTAAATTACTTCTTGTCTATATTCATCTTATACCAATCAATGAATTTTTAAAAATTCATTGATTGGTCGAAGCTTATTTAAAGATTCACTTGAAAGAAAGAGCATTAAGAATATATTGTAAGAGACTGCCAAATTGATTAATATATTGTAAGCAATTATCGGCAATTTTAATTTACGAGAGTTACGGCAAGTTAAATAAAAATCACATTGCTTTTGAAAGAGGAGAAATCAGATTATGTACTCATAAAGTTGTTTATCTTAAAATTTCTTAAAACAAAACAAAAAATACATAAAATTTGAGATGCATTTGTAGATGTAGAAACATGTAATGCATAAAAGTTATATGATGGTATATCTCGTCTTCTATTTTATCATATTGAACTTTTGTGTGGAGCACATAGCCACCACGCAACACTTCCACAACATCCTGTCACCCGTCGATCGCTTTGTGTCCGATAACTAAATCATATACATAGTTCTCAGTGGTCTTCCAGTACGCTTGAATCTAATCGTTTTGAAGAAGAGACAAGCAGGGTTGAGGCTTCCGTAGGCATGTAAAGTACTTATCCAGTGTCTCTATATGACCACTGAAGAAATAAAGACCAGCCTGGTTCGTTCTTTAATTTGAAAATTTGTCAAACCAAACCATCCTGTTCTCTGTATTCAAACGGAAGCAAAAATGTAAATGAGGTTTACATTTAAATGTAAACATCTCTAGTCAAAGCTATTAATCTTATAAACTATGAGGAGCTCGGGATCAAATATGCTCAAATTCAGTTTTGAGAAAAAACGAGATATCGCTGTAGTATCAATATATCAAAGGACAAATTCAAAACAACATAATTGTATTTTCAACGTTGCTCAAATCCTCGTAGTAACCATGCAATTAAATGTCAAAATATGAGTTTTTGTATCATAATTGACCAAATCCTAAATCAGTCAATAGCATGCTTGCATTTGTTACTCAGCCTACACAATTGAAGTATTGTGATGTTAATGTATGGTTTTAAGTGTTTTTTTTTTAATATTTCTAAAAACACTGTACATTTAGAGCTTTCTTCAATGTCATATGAATAAATAATAAGAAATACGTTTTTTACGAAAAGTGTGTTTATCTATGTTAAGGAAAAAGTGGATTTGGTAATTTTTGATCCCAAGTTCCTCATATATTGGAGATATTTTTTACACTATTTTTAATAGAAAAAATAATTGAAATAAGTTTTAAAAAACATGCTATTTCACATGCAAGTTTACAAATTTGAAGTGTACAGCAAATTCATTGGAAGGCTATACTTCCCTGTCGGTTATAAGCACATTTCAATACGCAAAATCAATTATATGGGTGGCAAGCACACAAGAAGCGGCGGGGTGCACCGGGCAGAAGTGAACCCTTTGCCGGACAGGCTAGAGTCCAGCGGACACGGACGGAAACGCGGACACATGGGGTTATTTGATTAGTCTGAGTGAGAATGAAGCCTGGCGGACCTTAATGGGGACTTTAGAACAGGGGCGGAGTAGAGCGGTGCGAGATGGTACAAGGGCGGCCGGTCACTTTATTGCTAATTATTGATTAGATGATCAATTATTTGTGTATTTCATGTTCACTTTGTCTACATGGTAGTTCAAATCTAACTACAGTGACTTAGCTCGTCAAGGGTAGTTCATTTAATTCTATAAACAAATGTATAAGTTCTTTAAAAATGATTTATTAGATACAAAAATCAAAAATATTAAAATATAATTTAAGCGTATCATATCATTGCCACTAGGAAACTCATGGATTTCAAATTACGTCACCAGAAATGGTTTAATGTAAAAATTGAAAATGACTGTATTTTTACAGAGACGTTAAATATAGAGAGATAGGGATGGTAACATTAAAGTACTTAGCTTATCCCGCTCTATATTAAGCAAAAGAATAAAAACATTACCAACATTTCATTTAAATTACAACCTTGAAGCCAGTGTTTGTTTGAAAGGAAAATTTTGATTTTGGCATTTATTGGAGAGACGCAGACAAGTAAAGGCCCAAAAATTTCTGACCTTAGAGTATTAAAAAGGTACAATCACTCAATCATAATTTTTATTTTTCCACACGATATGCTTTTATTTCGATTATTTTGATTTTTTAAAACAGCTAATTCACTTTTCCATATCATTAAAAATGTACTTTATTAGGTACTTGACGTATATCATGGCAAGTATATAGAAATAAAGAGTAAAAAAAATACGTGTTTTATGTGATAGCAGAAAATAATTAATACATAATATACACAATTTCGAAATACAAAATAGTTTCTCAATAAATCATCCCACAAAATATATTTCGTATGGCGGAATAGAAACGTCATGCAAGAATCACGAATCATTTTAAGCATAACACCTGCTTGTATGTACCTTGACCAATTTACCCTCACTACCCTTTTATGTTCCTATAAATAGCAGTAAACATATGTTCCTATTGTAACTACTGTAACCTACACAATAAATATAATATTCAATTCATAATTCAAAAAGCATAATGTAGTAGCAAGTAGGGATAAATGTTAGTGCATGTGATGTGTATTTCCGAAATTGTGGACCCACCGCCACCCTTCGTATTACCAGCTGCTACTTTGGCGTTGATTTCATAATTCATGGGTTTTGAGTTATAGATTCGGTATAGAATTGTACGACGTTGATCAGGTTACTAATCAGTATTGTAACAGTAAAAAACTTTATGTATTCAGTACACACACCTGCTTATTGGGAGAAGGTTGAATATTTTCAATCGTTCATCGACATGTTTTCCGATAGTATTAATAATTGTATATGCTAAATATATCGCATCTTCAGTAAAAACCTGTCTTATGTCTGAATTGTCATTTGAGAGTAATGGATTAAGTTGAATGAGTGTTATTCTGTTCTTTTTTATGAAATATGGTCATGTCTTGAATTTATACAGTATCAGAGAAAACGTACTTAAATAATTCATTTCATCATTTTGAAAAAAAATATGTAATTGAGGGTTTAAAATTTATGATATATAATATATTGATATTAAATATCTCCCCTTTTTACCAAAACTAAAACTACAGTTGTAAAGAAATCACGTTTTCCCATAAAAACAAACTGTAGTATAGGCATCCAGACTTATTTTGCAATTAAAAAGAAAAACAAATAATTAACAGCAAATTATTTTAAAACATGTTGTTTTTAAAAACAAAAATTGTCACTGAATGCCATTAAAGAAAATAAAATGTATGACAAATTCAGACATACGATTGCATTTTAGTGATTGATTTATGGTCCCCCTCCCACCCATCCCATCCTCACGTTTTTTAAATTTTAACCACTAGTCCTGTAAGCACTATCCTTCTATCCCTACTCTCTTCGAAAAAAAAGCCATAGGTTGAGCAACTATAATGATCTCGTAGAAAAATTGCCATTAAAGATACCTCCATTAGGAGACCATATTTACATTGGGTGTATAATTTTTTTATTAGAAATGAATTTTATCCTATTATGATGGATAATACATTTTTTTTTATAAATTAATAAAAATTATTTATTGTACATACATCTTTACCTCAATAAAGGTCTATTTTTATAGAAGTGTCTAAATCATGGACGATTGTTAATCGATATGTGTAAGTTGTTAATGGAGAATCGCTTGCTTTTGGTGAAGGCTTATGGGGGGTGGTTTGGCAGTTGGATCGGAGAGTGGGGTGGTAATCTCATCTCCCACTAATACCGCCACGGCTAGTTCAATTTCAAAATATCGGAAATTGATTGAAAGAATTCAAATAAAACAAGATTTGCATTAAACTAATTAATTTGACCAAATTCGATGCTGGCTTCCCATTTTAATATACTGATTAATGAAATTAAATTTTGATTAAAAGAGAGTTTTGTCATAGTGTATTTTTAAATCACACAAATGATTTAATGTGCAGTCATTATATTTTATCAAATTCAAAGATGATTGCTTCGAAATAATGTGTGTAATTAAATTTAAATATCAGAGTTATTTTAATGTAAGCATATGCAACTTAGCAGTAAAGGCAACACTAAGATATCATAAGACCAAAATGAAGAAGTAATGTCGTCAATTGTCAAATATATTTTTTGACTATTTGAGACGTCTTTTCTTCAAGAGTATATTTTGAAAGGATGTCGTTCAATTCTACTCGAGTTTCCATGTATTAGAGATTCAAAAAAATAGAGCGCATTTCATCAAAAATTCGTACTATTAAATGAGAAATCGTATACCTAAATATTGCATGCATTACTGTATGTGAAAGATATCTATATTTAAAGATATTATTTTATTAAATACGTTCTAGTAATAAAATATTGGATTAGTTTATTTTAAAATCTCTGATCATTTTTCCGAAAAAGACCACTAGTTATTAAACGTATTCAATTTTTCCAAATTACTTTCATGATTATTGCAATCGTTTTATTGTCGATTGTCAGTTTGACTATAAATTGATATACAAAATGCTAATTCGATTTGAAGAGTAATTGTAATATATCTCATAAATTTGGCTTGATTTGAGAACATATGCAAAACGGATAGCACAATTCAGATGTAGCAAGAAGGACTGAAAGTAAAATACGGCCATGAGATCTACAACTGAATTCGGCACCATTGCGGACTCGAACCTATTTGTGACCGCTGCCCATGTAATTCTAATGAGCATTAAGGCTGGCCACTCTAGTTCTGTGTCATAATTGAATGCCATTTGGATGTGTATGGATGTATTGATGGGCATTACAGAGGCTTCATCACGTACACACAGTACAGGCTGTGTACTATAGCCGTATTTCAACCTTACCGCCGTATACTAATCTACGGTCATAGGCGTGCTTGCGTTTGACAATGCTGGGATAAAAAAATGAAGTTTCTGTTGAAAAATTTTAATCAAACAAAAACACTATGATGTGGCATTATTTTTATTTTTGAAACATTCACAAAAAAAATAAAATAATGTTAGTTTTTTGTGATTCTTTAAATTATTGAATTGCTATTTAGTTGGTGGCTATTTAGTTTGGATGTATTTAGTTTGACAAAAGTTGTATAGTAAAAATGAAAGCTCTTTATCATGGATCACAGTTCTGAGGATAGCATTATAGCTATCAACTATATCATATAATTCTTTTTGACCGAAATGATTTGATGTTTTTAACATTAAAATACTGAAATAAATATTAAAAGTTCATCGTTCATTAATTTTATGTTAAGGGAAGCTATTGACTGAATGTTAAGAAATTCACGAAACAAATAAAATCCTGTCTATTCAATGTATTGGGTATCAAAACTTTCCTTCAGTTATAAATTCATTCGTCGCTAATATTAAATATATTAATTTTCCGAAATACACTTGTGATAGTATCCCGACTTAATGAGGGAAACCGGTCTTGGTCATTATAAAAATGTAAAATTAGTACAATTAAAATTGTGTTTTATTTTTTTAGAAATCTCAAAACAATATGAAAAGTAAATCACATATCCGTTACTCTTAATTTTGACTATCGAAATGATTATCGAGAATCAATTAACTAAAAAATTGATATGGCGTTCTGATTATATTTCATAATAATGTTATGCAAAAATTGAAATGTGTTGTTTGAACCGCAAGGAAGATCATATCTAAGACCCTTGAATAGGAAAGACACTGTCTATGTTTGACTATAATCTACGTCCACTCTCTGTCCGTAGATTTCCATTTATACAAATCTACGTGAGTGGTCAGGCCTTTGAGCGAGCTTTGTTATTAACCGAAGAGGATATTAAAATGAGAATGTCTTTGTAGTGCGTAATTGTATATTTAATTTACCCAACTAATATGGTTTACAACCATACAAAAGGAAAGTAATATAATTTAAAATTATTTTCTGATATTTCATACATACCATTTTTTTTGCATAGAGTATTTATTATACGAAAATGCGATGGAAAAGCTTGCAATGGAAAATTCAGTAAATTTCATTAAATGTAAAAGTTTTGCTTATTTTTAAAAAAATGTAAGAAGTTTCTATCGTAGTTTATAAAAAAATAGTAATTTTTCAGTTTTCAAGAAAGTTAGGTTAGTAATTTAAAACTAGACAAGAGCATAAATCTTAAAATAATGAATCCATAGAAAAAATTGAAAAAGTACTCAGATCACAATCACACAACCAGTTGATTACGACCGTTAGGATGATTTAGTAGGGTTTTCCGAGGAGTTGTCAATGACTTAAGCTAACATATGAACTAATGGTTACTATTATGCAAAAAACTATTTTCATCACAATTGAATGTTGCAAAACTGGGGCCAGAAAGTAAATTATGGTTAAAGTTGTATGTTTTAAATAACAGTGAACTGTTATGACTAATATGACATAGATTTCGACAGTATTTCCCTGAGAATACAGAAATAGATGCTCTTCTCATACAACACCCATTCTCAACTCTCTTTTTTTAATAAACTCTGCATTTCTTTGGATATATAAAATTATTCTTAGACACAAATTTTGTTGAAAGAAGTTACTACTTCACTTCTTATGTGATATGTACCTTCTATGACTATTCATTACTCTCGGAAATTTTATTATAGAGTATATTTTCAGCACTACTGCATATCAGAATAATGAGAAAAAACCAACTGAATTTAGAGAGCGAATTAGATTTTGCCATAACAAATATTCATTTGTAAAAATTAAAGGTAGTTTTCCAGGTGCAAAACAAATTTCGCATTAAATGTGTATTTTTGGGTAAAGTGTTCTTGTTTCTTTGATTTACGACCTTATAATGCATTTTAAGATGATATGATGAGGATTGAAGACTATTTGGCTATTGTGAAAGGGGGTCGGGAGTGGAGAAATATATAGAAATAGTGAACATAGATTATAAATATACATTATATTTATAATATATCATTGCAATAAACTTAGTTTCCCCACATTGCTTTATCTGGAAGATCTGCTCCTTTACTTCCATACTTATACTTATTTGTGGGTAATGTTGATTCATTTATTATCTTCCAAAAATATTGTAACAAACACGTGTGTCCAATATGAAGATGGTTCTCACAATAGTTTCACGGAAGTGTATTAACAATTATTCTAAACGCTGTTTTAAATAACAAAGAATTAAACTGTGATCCCTGCCGCCCGAGAAGCTTGAGGGGGTTTGTCACCCCCTATCGTACTATTAATCACTTTCCGTGTCATAATACCAACCAATCTCCACCCCACTTTATGGAGAAGAATTCCTACAAAAAGGGCACAAAGCAGGCAAATCCACCAAGTGTTTTAACATATTATTCAGTTTTATTTATGGGACAGTGTGTATTACATTCATTTATATCAATCAACAGGGTGTGCAAACGACTTTCCTTAGTAAATTCTTATGACGTTGCTGGTAATGCTATGCTTTTTCATAATATCAGTGAATTACTACTTTTCGTCTGAAAGGTGTTGGTAATTTTCATTTGATTTGATGATTTATAAATTATTTATTAATACATAAAATATAATGTTCACATTTTCATATATTTTAACAGTGTGGACCATCACTGGAAAGTTTGTATGGGTCCTGTAAACTTTGGTAAAAACTCCACAATATTTTTTAAACAATTTGTATATATGTTTGTATTTGCAGGTTTCTGAGACTTTGTTAAGGCAACTAATTATTTGGTCAATAACTAATGCCATAAATGTTCAGTAACTAATTCGATAAATGGTCTGTAAAAAATAATAAGTAGTCAATTAATAATTATGTTTGGTTAGTATTGCCAAATAAATAAAGGCAAGGTTAGGTTAAGTTAGGTTAGGTTTAATTAAAAAACTGACCGTTTTATATAAATATCTGACCGTTTAATTTAATAACTGACCATTTTAGATAAATTACATACTGGCCGTTTATTTCATTAACTGACTACGTGTATACTGATCATTTACCGAATTAGTTCAATTCCATTTTAACTAATTACTGACCATTTCATATTCCTTACAGACCAAAAATTGAAATAGATACTGACCCAATAAATGCAGGCGCTATTTGTATTTAAAAAAAACTGAATTGTGCGAATGAACAGGTAATAAAAAATTCGAGGCATTGAAATATTTTATAAATTATTTTATGAACAGACATAACTTTTTATTAAATTTTATCTTTTTATTACAGAGAAAATCTCATAAATACTGCTGTCTTTATAATTATAATTAAATAAAAAAAAATGAAATTCTTTGGATAATCCTTAGACTATTAATAATATTCTTATACCTTTTACATATGAATTCAATATTTTTAAAAATCAAAACACATTATATTACAATTATAAATATGTAAAAATGTTCATCATATAATTTTACTAAAACAGGAAGAAATACAAAATAATGCAAATTTTATTAGAGATTGTAAAAAATCGGGACCACTCTGTGTTTGCATTGAAATCAGAGCTTTGATTCAAGCGGAGGGATGAAGCTTACGTCTTTTGATGAATTTTATTCGCTGAGGACATTTTTTGGTTCATTATCGACCCTTTATTTACTAACATGGTGGGTGGTGTGTCTGAAGTAAACAGACATTATTTTTTTATTGAAAACCTACCCTCGGGAATAACTACATATATTAAGTGTTTTAAAGATAATATTTTAACGTCTCCATATAAATATAATGCGTGATAATTTTCTGTTTGAGTTAAAGAAGAATTTAAATTAATTTATTGCAGAATCATTCTTTAAATTAAAGAATTAATGATTCTGCAACAAATGAATGAGAGTCTGCGATATCTTAGAATTGCGTAGGAAAAATACACCATTAAAATCATTTGCTGAAACGAATGTTTTTTTTTATTCAAGTAGACTTTTTAAGCCTAGCAGTAAGAACTTTGCTTAGTGATAACAATGTTTTGCGTTCAAACCTTGGTCCGATTTTATTATTATATATTGGTTTTTTCAATAAACCATGTTAGTTCTTTGACATATGTGTTTTAGATGTATTTATTGTTCGAGTTGACGGTGCTTAAATTCTCGTAAAATATATATAGTTCATTGGCAACTAAAACTCATTAAAAATGTGAGTTTAGTTGTTTTTTTTTATTGAGGCTTAGAGCATCTTTCTGATACCCTGCTCTTTGCTCCAATTTCATTTTTTAATTGAACTCTCTCTGAAAAGTGAAGTGCGGCGATTGTCTCACAACCGACACCTAAAACAACACCTTCTCTTGAAATACTCTATTGTGCCTTCATCTCATAATCTCGAGAAAGGAAATCGGTAATTTATTTTTCTATTAACAAGGATCAACAGGATGGTTAATAATTACATAATTATATCCAAATTTTACGAGTTTACGAATATATAGGTCCAATTTAAATTCGATTAATATTGGGAATTGATGTGTTGAAAAACTAAATTATATATTTTTTATATTAAACGTTAACGTTAATGGGGTATTTGAATATTCAGTTGCACGTCAAAGGGTTCGGAGACCTGAATGGACATTTTCACATTTTAACTTTTCAATTGATTTATTTATTTGTTTCGCATGGATATATGTTATATTTTTATTCTTTCCCAACCACCTAATAAGCAGTACTTTTCTCACTTCTTCCATCTTCTATTTTTACCAGTTTTAGTGGTTGACTTACAATCAATTATGTCTGAAACTTTTGTTTAGACTTTCTCTTAGAAGTGCATATATTCTGTGTGGAATAATATATATATATTGCTTAGGAAATGATTACCTGTGTGAAAGGGCCTACCATTAAATCTAACAGGATTGTACATACAAGATTAAAAATGTACAAAATTGAATGCCAGATGTAAGCTCCTATATTATTCATCGATAAAAGCTGCACATCCTATTTGCGCGGAAGCACTTGATTAAATTAATAAATGAATTTGTCTATGGTATAATATATACCAACATCGCCCCTCGCAGGGCTCAATACAACTACATATTCCTGCCGTGAAATCGGCGAAAGTGATACCCACTTATATTTCCCCTAATATGACAAAGCACCCTCACTCACCGCCCGCAAAATCATCTCTAATAAATTTGTAAGGAAATTATTCACACTTGCGGCAATTTGTCTTATTTTTTGGGAGTTATGGTTCTTGTACCGGGCGAGTAGCTTCGCCAACGGCCGACAGATGGTGCTGTGTTTTTGATTTTAGTGTCGTCATTTGTTACCGGCGATATCACCCCAATGAAAATTTCACCCCAAATTTATCGGCGTACGTGTTTTATGGTGTCATCAGTCTTTTTATTTTAATTTTGTGAGGGTGCGGGAGATAATGGCGCCAAACAATGTGAATATTTTGTAATATCTTTTGCACTGATATAAGTACATTTTTTATGTGAGATGATTACCACTTTAATGTTCAAAATTGAGACTGATTAATTAATACACACATTGATGTTGACTTTAAGTGTTTTTAAATATTATTTTTTTATACTATAAAGAGTGAGACGTATGATAAAGATATGCTAATATTTTTATTGGTATGAAACTTCATGCTAATTAATAATTTAGATATATTTATATGGAATACAGCGAAATATATTGATTGTTATCAAGGTTACGGGACATTAAATATAACCCATATAAATTTATTAATTATATATGCTGTTATCAAATTTATCAGTTACCCACCCTTTATAGACAAATGAAGCACTTCTCACGATCCCACTTGATATGTATTTCAGATGACTAGGCCAATATCTTTTACAAAAATTGGCATAATTTTTACGTTGGAAGTAATTTAGTAATTAATTCTTGAATCAATTGATTATTGAGTATCGATATCACTTATGCTGAATTTTTAATGAGACACAATCTTAGAAAAGATGTTATTATACACAGTAATGATATTGAATTGCAGAGATTTTTTTTCTGAAAAAGCCTTTTGATAAAAAAGGAAAACTCAACAGTTTTGCCCTCATCCCCCTCGCACTGCGGGGCGTACACTTTTTCACTTTAATACAATATCTCAGGCATTTTCCACGCCAAGATGGCGCTGTGGCATACACGGCAACATATCTCCTCACCATCTCCCGCCAGCCTCTTTAATGTTTATTTTTCGTCCAATCAGAGTGCAGAGGGAGCCTCGATATTACCTCAACTGTCACACATAAAGTGGAAAATATGGACCGCAGATTGCCGGAGTCGTTACTTTTGCCCCCCTGTTGCCACCCGCCGCGTACGGCACGTGAGGGAAGATATGTTGCGAAATGGAAAGGTTTATAGCTTTTCTTTCAGTTTTCCAAGGTGCGAGGGGAGATTGTGTGTTATATACATTTTTTTCGCGCGCGATACCCCAGGGTGAGCGGAGAAAAGGTTCGCCGTTCACGTGCCGCCACTGTATTTTGTTCAACTGATAGCGTGGTGTACTTTAACATAATAGGTTCTTTTTGTAGATTTACAGCTTGCTCTTATGATAAACCCATTCAAAGAATTGCTACCAGTAAACAAACGGCGGGAAAATGTTAAATATGTTTATCGCAAAGGTTCTTTATTTGAAAATATATACATAAACATTTCCAACTGCAAACACAAATTACTTTTGCATTATATTAAATACACAAAAAGTTTTATAACTTGAAATTTCAAATCTATGTTTGTTATGCATGAAATAAAAAGTGCAATAAGATCAATTGTTAAAATGAACAATATAAATAATTTTACTATAATTTGTAAACCAATTCTTTAACACTGAATATTTTTTGTGGCGTTTTGAAGACGTTTTATAAAACACGGTTGAAACATAAGAGCAATCAAATTAAAAAATATATATCCAAAGGAAAGTATGCGTAACTATTTTACGATGAGAAAACATTTCATTCTGAAAAATCGTGTCGATATACCTATTCGAAACCTATTCAAAATATTCATTGTTTCGTCAGCATTCAAGTCAGCTTCAATACTTATAATTCAGGAAATTTGTAAAAGGAAGATTTTGGTAATTAATTATGTTTCATATTAATTGTTGAAAGAACCAAGAAACCTTGTTGTTTATAGCGAAACTATGTGTGTCATTAATACAAAAAAGAATTAATTTAATTAGTATAGATGCACCAATTTAACTTGGCCTCTAGTGAGGGCGCCACTTTTGCGTTAGGAATGATGCCATTCTCAACCAGAACCTAAATTTCAATAAATTCCAAAACTGATATTTTAGCGAAAGTTATGAAAAGTTGACATGAATTTTCGATTGGGGAAATTTATTCTAGACTGACATTTCTAGTTCCAAAGTCGGCGGTGGCCAAGTAGTGTTAGTAATACTATAGTGGTGTTATTTTCAAGATATTTTTTTCACATACATATATTTAAGGAATATCAAGGTTAAGCTATGAAAAAAAAATGTAACACAATCAAATAGGCATTCGATAGCGCTTGAAAATTTTCTGATCTCTTGACGTTTGACATGGATTTGTAGAATAAATAAGCCTTCATATGAGTGACGTTACAAATTGTGCCGAAGCATTTTCCTCCCCCTCGCCTTGCATCCGCAGCCCCCCCGTTCATAGATGGCACCGCCACCAAGACGGATGAGGTTAGTTATAAATGTCAAGCTTTCCTCCTTCCGATTTCATCTCAAAGCTCCTCCGTCCCTCTCTCTCCAATGTCGGCGCATCATCTCAACTCGCTCCGCCAGAAAAGTTTTTGCGATTTCATATAAAAGTATAAGGCGGTGATTTATGTTCAGCTCTGAAAGGATATTTTATATCTTTTTTCTTTCGACGCTTGGTGACGCCGCACATAGGACGAAATATCATTTTAAAGATCATATTAATATTCTACAATTGTTTTTTAATACTCAGTAAAACACACAAAAACTGCTGAAATATGTATAAAATATAACAGAGAACTAAAGATTAAAATATATTTTTTTCACATTTATAATTTATTTTTATATATCAATCAGTACCAGCACTATAACTCGTGTTCCAAAAAATACTGCTTGTCTATAAGTAATTTTGAAAGAGATCTCAATAATTCGGTTTGATTGATTAAATTCCTTGTTCAAAGCTTATAAAAAAAATCACGAGAAAAAAATATTCAAGGTCCAATCATATTCGTATCTGGCCATGCCCACTTTAAAATACTATTTTTATCAATCATAGTGACTTTTCTGTATTTCCTACATAGACTAGACAATATGTTGAGCCTACATAGTGAGTTCTCAATTTCATGGCTAATTAAATTTATTGAAAGTATGGTCAGTTGAAAATACTTGCAATTAGCAAAAGCCAGGACGGCAATATCATTGCATAAAATTGTGGAATTAGTACAAAAAAGAGTTTTATTTTTATAAATACTTACTAAAACTTTATATCCCTTTCCGGTATGTGTTCTGGTCAAGTATTTTCTTAAGTATATTCTGTAAGCTGAAGTTTTTGAATATAGAAAACTATTAAAAGCCATTAAAAACTAAAAAAAAACCCTTTTGAATATTGAGAGTCAACGTTTAATAAGCAGAAGTGTTACGTTCTAATCAGTAATTGTTCTTATTCTATATTTTGCATCGAAAATTACTAAATCCATAAACAATATAATTTAATTCTTAATTAAACAATACGGCTAAAATATATAAAAAAATGGTTATCTTAAAATGCTATTTATAATACATGTGAAGAAATCTGTTATACATTTTTGTTTTATAATTAATTGAATAAATTAAAGTTTTAATTTTTGTTTTTGTTTTAACTCGAAATGAAGATAAAACAATTTGAAAAAAAAATAATCTGTACAGATATTCATAATCGAATTATTTTGTTAGTGTAATTAAAAGTTGAGGTTTACTGTTTTTGCTTAATATTTTTCAACCCTACAATTACATATCTGAGACTATGTGCGTCGGGTGCGAGAGAGACGCAGCGCCGGAAGAAAACTCCGCAAAACAGGGACGGAGGAATATAAATCGTGATTCATTTCTCATCGTAAGTTTTTGTCGGTCTTATCTGTAAGACTTCACTTTTCATCATCCGAGGGGATTTATGTAATGCCGAGTCATTTTTCCGCGCGGGTTTCGGAGATGCTCTCCACTTCACTCACACTCGCGGGGCTTTCGGCGCGGAAAGAGAGACGGAGAAAACTCAGCCGCGTTGTTTTGTATAAATGAATCGCTTGATTGATGAGCCGAGTGGAATAAATGTAAAGTTAAATTATTCGATAAGTTACAGACGGAAGTTAAATGGGAATTATCCGGTTGCCTCTGGTTATACAAAGTTTGTTTTACAAACGCGGGGTAAGTTGGCGGAAAATGGCCGATATGATGTAAGCCCTCGCGCCAGAAATATAAGGGATGATACTCGTGACATAAACGAAAAAGTTTCGGATGTCTGATTTTAATATCGGCCGACTAACTTTCCAATAAATAATGCGAGAGATAGCGGCAGTGAATTAAAAAGTTTTTCCTCACAGAATAAAAAAAAAATGAATCTAACATCGAATATACTGAACTTGAATTTAAAAAATCGTACTGTAATACTGGCTACTTATTCAACAATATAGTGCAAATAATTTATAGATCAAAGGTGCAGAATATTAAAAACTGAAAAGTGATTCATTCGGAAGTTCGGAAAGAGATTATTATTCCGGAACCGTCATGTGTGTACAGCTTCTTAAAACCAGATTGAAACGTTACATGCTTGCATCTTGAGAACAATGTTGTAGTTGTATGATTATTTGCAATTAGAAAAATTATTTATATATAATACAATAAATAAATAAATTGTTTTGTAGCCTGACTTATTGTTATGCCTCATATATTTATATTGCAGTTATATTTAAGAACGGTGTTATTTTTACCATGTAATTGTGCTTATTGTAGGAGCACATATTTACATGTACATATACAAAAGGGATATAGCTATAGTAGTTAATAGTAGAGGCAGCAATCAGAATGGTACGCGACCTCACATTTGCATGTCCTGCCACAATAATCATTTCAAAAACCTCAATTTCCCCACCAATTGGTAAGGGTTGAACACTCTTGTTGCACTTCTGCTGTCTAATTTTGTAATGATTAAAAGTAGGTAGACGTAACTTTTGTCGGCGTCCGTGGCGCAGTTGGTTTCGTCGCTGGCTACGGTTACGGATGTCTCGGGTTCAATTCCCGGTGCGGACGGTTTTCATAGATTGATCTTTCAATCGATTTATGGATTTCTGTTCGTAGTCTGAGTCCTCCCTCCCACCAATCCCATCCTCACGGGGCGTCACGAGAGCGATTAGTTAACCACTAGTCCTTTCATAGCCCTATCCTTCTATCCCTACTCTCTTCGAAAAAGAAAAGAGAGGTTGAGCAACTGAGTGACAAGCAGTTCTCGTAGAAAAAAATCCGTCAAGATGCCTCCATTAGGAGACCATATGCTCCACATTGGGAGCGGACATGGAAAAAAAAAAAAAAAAAAAAAAAAAAAAAGACGTAACTAACGATGCACAGTCGTTATTTCTTTTTAGTTTCGTATATTATATTATCGGAAATCAACATATTTTCATGGTCATGGCTTTCAATGTATTTTTTGCTACAGTGACGATATGTAAAGAACACTAAGATAAAATGAAACAATCATAGCATTAAGTTAATTCACTTGTCTGGTCAACTGGTTTATTGAATATCCGTTTTGGAGAAATATATTTTAATATACATAAACAACACCATTTTATTAAATTGTAAAAATATTGTTTTACTGGTTTTAATTGTTATCTATTATCAATAATACATGAAAATTCATTTTATAAAACTAAGATAAGACTGCTTTAAAGTATTTACCGGTCCATTCACCAAGAGGTCAACACTCTTGGATATTCGCCTTATTCATATGCGAAATAGAAATGAGATAAAACAATTTGATAAATTTAATTTATGGATTCATGTACTAATCTGATCCTATAACTAACGAGAACGATTAGCTAACTATTTGTCATTAAATATTAAATATTAATTGATCTTGAAATAGGAGTATGTTTTATTTTTATTTTTTTACAATAAAATGATTGAGAGTTTCTATTCTTTTTTTCAATATCAAAAAGGCTCCCAGACTAAATTTGATTTATATACATTATCGTAGATGATTATAATGTTCTTAACGTTAAACAGTCATAGTTGAGATAGTTATTGAAAAATAAACAAATAAATATTATTTCATAGCGCTACATTGTAATCTTGGGATCCTTGGGTTCATTTAAAATAAATTGAAACTAGTAAACCGTTCAAACTTAACGATAGGTTAATTTTATAATGAGCCAAGGGGTGGTTTGGATGGCAAAGCTCAATATTACACTAATAATCTTCACGCGGGCAATTATTATTCCCCCAGAGAGATATATGAGGTAGATAAAGTGGAAGTTGAAACAAGGAAGTCGTCTTCGCACATTGGTACAAGTTTATTCACTCGTGGACAAAATTATTTTTAAATCTCAAATTAAAAGATGTTTTTTCATTTTATTTAATTTAATATAAAGTATATTCATTTAAAAACAAACGACGTTTTTAATCGATCATTCGAGTTCATTGTGGATACAGAATTCCTAATGAAATTTGATTGTTTGTTCAGTTATAATCTACGAAAAGTGCTAGAAAGTATAGAAACTGGTATTGTTTAAAATAGTGCAAAATCTATAATACACAGTTGGTCCATTATATCTGTTGATATTTTTCAATGTTATATTCAATGTGAATAATGTGAAATTTTTATTATTTATAACATATCTAAGATTTTATTCGGTTTATTCTTTTCCACCGCTCCCAACGGTGACGTGGATTATATGAAATCCTATTGAAAAATTTCAACGGTAGTTGTTTTTACGAGTACTTTTTGTTTATCATTGCTCAACCTTTCTTTTTTGGAAAGAGAAGGACAAAGTAATCGTAAAAAAAGATACGTACTTATTGCTTTTGCTTCGCCCTGGTTTTAGGATCGGACCGTGAGAGGATTTTAAATAGATAGGATCTTAAGAGAATGACACAAAACATCCATAAAACAATTTATAAAGTTACCCGTACTGGAATTCGTGCACGCGGACGCTCTAAACGGGTAGGATGCCGAAGAGCATTGACCAGTTGGTTACACAAGTGGTTAGTTACGCGGGTAGAGTATAAGAATCATGTTTCTAATAATTGATAAAAATAAATAATCTACAAAAAGCAATGCATTTTACCTGTTTTAAAAAAAATTGTTGTTTAAATTTTTAAAACGTTCAAATTTCAGATAGATTTTTTGGCTAATAAATACAACATTTGAACCACAGTGCATGTATGCAAAGTCGATTGGTTGTAATACTTCGCCATAACGTAAGCACACCGTAAAACGCTTCAAACAAAGAGGAATGACTAAATATTGATATCCATCTGTAATTATTTTGGGGTGAAATAGCTTGCATAAAGCTTTTGTTTTAAGTTGAACATAAATCAGGGGTGGAATGACATGGAAATAACGGCGGTAGATGTTGGAAGTTTTTACGGTCTTACGATACAATAATAATTATTATGTTTTCAGCTGTTGCAAAAAGCAATTAATTTTCAGTAATTATACTTTTGAATTTACAAAGATCACAAAGTATTTAAACCTGTTTCAATAATAATCTCATCAAAGATACGAGTTTTGTTTTCAGTACCTTAACATAGCTTTGAAATGCGGGTTGCAACAAAAAAAAACATAAAATCATACATTATACGAAAATAGTGATTAATTTTTCACCCTCCGATATGCATTTATTAGGTTAGGTTAAGCTCATTTTGCTTCACAAAATTTGTAAAAATCGATATTTATGACAATATTTAATTGTAAGTTGGACATAGCATTGGACGTAGGACAAGTCAACTAGAAGAAAAATGTTTAAATATCTTTTAGACAGATAATTTTTATCTTCTAAAAGCCAGTCTTAACAAAATGTGACAAAAGAAACATATTTTTAAACGGCAAAAGATGACACGTTGTTGCTAAATCCTCCCCTGTCAAATTATAGAGGTTATAGCGTGACAGGAAATGCTTCTGACAGCGCTTAATAACGCAAATTGACTGACGTCACGCCATCTATGATCGAGTAGATCCACCACTCCACAATATGTCCGCTCTCATCGAGCGTGATCTAGTTTCATAAATAAATCTGCACTCACATAGTGCAATTCACCTGGCTCTTGTTAACTTTCAATAAACTTTGCTCGATCAATCACAGGTAGCGCTTAATGAATAAATGAATAAATGTGGCGATTCGTTTTTATGATATCATGAACCGTATATTTAAATAGACGCAGAAGTGATTTTTTTAAAATTAATTGACTGTCTGAAGTAGGGATTAAAACAATAAATAAATATCAATATCGCTGTTACAAAAATAGATAAAAATCAGTTAAAAAAACATATCAATAAATACAGGCATTTTTATATTTCATATTAACTACTGGTATTAAACATTATATCTAAATCAGAAGAATTAATAGTTGATTTTCATAAATACGTTAACTTTATTGCTTCTTTTATTTAAAATATGACTTTACAAAGGCTAGTTCATCAATGCTGGAATCAGTATTCTATTAACCTTGATTAAAAAAATCCCTACAGATTCATCACTTGTTGAACAAACAATGAACAAATATTTTGCATTTAAAAAACCGCTATTTCAGCATTGAAAAAACATTCAAAATGCTGGGATCCCGATTTCGGCAATACCGGTACTTATTACAGTCCTTAGTCTGAAGCGTACCTAGAGTTGGTCGGCTGCGTTTTCAATCTGAACGGACGTTCAGTTGTAAATGTTAAGTATGGTAATATTTTGCAATAATCAAACATTCAAAAATTATTTTTGTTTTTTCATCGTTTCTTCTTTAATTTTTGTAGTAGCTGCTTTCAATATAGATTGTATGAGAAAAGTCAAATTTAGTAACAGTCTAAAAGAGTGTGGGGATAGCACAAAGTACCTGTAGAAATGTGTATGTTTGTATGTCTGTCGGTCACAACAACTCCTCCCAAACAGCGCACATTAGCGACGTGAAATTTTCAAACGTAATTTTGGTTGGAATTGTTAGTTCAACTGTGCTATTTTCAACTTTCAACTCTCAACATTTAACATTTAACCTGAAAACGATGTATTTATTGACGTTTACGATTCGGGATAAAAAAAATCAACAAAAGCCGACGAAGATCGCCTAGCAACGGCTCCATACCGTGTCTTTGGTGCACTGGTGGTAAATAAAGTTGCCATCATCATTTTATCGAAATGAGTTTAAGAAACGTGATATTTGGTTGACATGTATGTCAAAATTGAGACGGAGCGATTATTATTTATCAAAACTGAATCAAAAGAAGTTGCCTGTTGGTACATTTATTTCAAAAATACGATTGTAAATTATACCGATACAGCTAACCCGGGAATTTTTTTAATTTTACCCTTAACTGGTAGACAGCTGAGAAAATGAAATCTTAAAATGTCCGTATTGATAATCGGTGGATCGTCCCTTGCAATCCTTTCCTTCTGAAGATGTTTGATCACCGCATCAACATTGAAAGTTGTGTCTACACACTATGCATTTCAGAAACATTAATTGTTATAACCTGCGATTACGTTGCCCAAAGTTAAAGGTCCAACAAGTTTCTAAGATCGTGAAGAATTGAACGTGACACGTATTGTAAAGCGTGCCTGACAATGGCGATCAATGGAAGGAAGCTGCACACTGGGATACAAAATCGAAAACATTTACACTCTTCGCAGTAATCTTCTCTTTTTGTGAATGTTCCAACCCAAAAGCACTTTGGGAGTGAAGTTGGGGTAGTTTTTGTCTTCAATATTTGCACACCTTAATGACCTTATATAAGCGTCCTCTATCTTGGGCGAAGCCGGGTAAAAATACTAGTTCCTTTTAAAATAAAAATGATTTTTTTTAGTTGATATATAATGGAGTACAAGTGACTATAATGCATACTCATCCTAACTTGAAAAATTTGATATAATTTCTATGTCATCAGCTACTAAATAAGTCAGCACGAGGAACACAATTATATGTCAACCGTCATCATACAATATATATTATCCAGATATGTTACTTTATTAGAACTAAGTCAGTCGCTTATATCAGTGTTTCCGAAAATGAGCTGAGGCTCCAAGGGGGGAGAGGGGCGCTAAATGTTTCAAATGCTACAAGTATTACATTATGCATTTTTTTCTTTTGAATTTGTATATATTATTTTTATAAGAACACATTATTGGGAATTTTATTAAATTTTTATTTTATTTGAGGCTGTTGTAGAATGCAAGTGTATGTCCAAGTATATTATATATAATGTCAAATGAAGCTTTCAAAATTTTTGAGGTAGGGGCGTGGTTTACTTTTTGAAAATTTTTGAAAACGTTTGGGAAGCACTGATTTGTATGACTGTCATCTTGGCAAACAATCAGCCGCCGATGGCTTGCTTACTTCTGATAACCTTTAAAAATTTAAGATTCAGGGTGCTTGATGGAATTTTAACATCAAATTAGAATTGTTGAGATTTTTTAAATTTGCATGTATTTCGTCACTGACGACCCGGGTATCTCCTTTCGGCACCTTCAGGCATTCGAGCACACGAATGAACTCTAACTAAGAGACAGTAAACAGTTTACATCGCTTATATATAAGATAAAATACGACAAATTCTTATCACTACTACGATACTAACCAAAAAGATTTTACTGCCAGGACCGTAAATATTTAACTCCTTTCAATATAAGTCTGCGCAAGTGCGTGGTTTGAATTTCGCCAGGATACAATCGAATAAATTTAATTAAAAGCTGTTACAATACTTAAAATAATTTCCATCAAGAAAACCTGAATAGATAAAAGTTTATTTCATCCAAAAAAAGATTGCTCCGGAGATCCATCGAAGGGTTTTATTGGTGGAAAATATATGAGATGTAAATATAATTCCGCTCGGAATTCCAATCACGGAGCGTCTAGTATCAGCGGCGCGAGGCTCTGTTATTAATCAGTCGATAAATTCGACATTTCAACGACACAATCGAATTTGCGCACACGCGGGAAGGGCAACAATTTATTCAAATTTCGAACATAAAACAGCAGCATTCGGGAAACGGCGGGAAATTCACCCCGAGACGGAAGAAGGGGCCTCCTAAAAATGTTCGAGGGCCTGTCTTCACGGACGATATCTATAGAGAAAAAGTACACATTTTAAATCTTGTTTTACTTAGAATTTCACTCACGAAACTCAGTTTGCAATAAATTAGCCGACATCTAATATAAAACGACAAAACGTCCGATATAATCTATGCAACGCCGTTATATGATTCGTCCCGTCTCACTCGTTCACGCTGTACGATAGGCGTCGGGAAACGGAAAGAAAAAAAAGATTTTCTCACTCGTCCGTCTTCCGCGCTAGGGTGGAAATCGGCATACAGAAGGTATTAATTGTGTTTAGTTAGCGGATATTGGCGACGGAAATTCGAATGCAATCAAATGAAAATGGAATGTAAAAGGAGAAAAAAATTGGCTCCCCGTCCGCTCCACGCGGCGGGATGGAGGCAACCCGACGTTTATACACTTTATTTTATTTTGTTTTGTGTTATCTGTCGATTACCCCTCGCCGGCCTTATATGATTTTGAATTGTACATATTTGAAATGTTTCCCGCCGTTTTTCGCCGTACTTGTGTGGAATGTATAAAAAAATGGCTGGTCGGTTTTAAATTGTGTATGGGCGCGCGTCAGTCAGTCAGTGCGATAGTCATTCATTGCATTTTGGCGATGTTTTTATTGGCATAGGTTAGGGGGCGGGGGTGCAGGAATTGATTGGAATTCAATCTCGATGGAAGCGTCGCGCGAATGACGTTTGCCAATGAAAAAAAGGAAATCTGCTTTACCGACACGGACGTCGGTCACGCCTGTCAACCTGCTGACTTGCAACCGTTTTGACATTTCAAAAAGGTAGTTGCATTCGTAAAAACACACGGGCGCACAAAGAATATATAATACAATGGAAATTTTATACAATGTAATGCGTTTGTTATTACATTTTAATGCATTCAATAGATTGCAGTTTCAATGTTGATTAAATTACGAATCTATATCATAATTATAATAAAACACACAAATAAATTAATGAGAAAAAGTGGTTTGAAGAAAATAAATATTCTTTCTGTTAAGTCTTGGAAGAAATAAAAGATTTAATATAAACACTATGCTTACTATACATATTTTAGAATTGAAACGTTGAATTTTCTGCTGTTTAAATTTAAAAAAAAATGTGTTATGTAAACGGTTTATAGTTATTTTCATTAAATTAATCTTTTATTTCTATAAAGTTTCAACAGAAAGCTATATTTAGTTTTTATAATGAAATATGAAGAAATTATTTCCGTTATATCTTTTTTATTTTAAAAGATGACAAGAATAATTGGAAACAATAAAGTATAATATAAATCTACCGTGTTATTGATAGTAAAACCAATCATTACACAGTACTTTCACAAAATATTAATTCAATACTAATTGAATTGTATATTATAATATAGGTTCCTGTCATTTTTCATTATCTCTGATTTCGGATAATATGCTTGACAACTGCCATCGATAAAACTTGTACTGAAGGGCCAAAATGTAAGTCTAAAATATCAATCTCATCTAAAATCTAAAATCCTGTGTCATTTAGCTCAAAACAAGGAAGCTTAATTTCCATAATCCCTTGCTCGTTCACCGCCGATTTCCTGGCAGGGTGCTTCTTGCGATTATTAATCATCATCATCGTCATCATGCGACTGGAGGGCGGATGGGGCGAGGGCGGCCGTTCAGGCTGCCGATGCTAATATATTCCACGGCCCGTCGAGGGATGACAATGGCCGTATATCATCTCTGGCTCATTACGTAATCCGCCCATTCTCGGCCTTCAAGTCGCCCGCCGCGATCATTTTCATGCTAATACTCTAGTGAAGGAGGTGAATCAACAGGGCGGATGAGACCATTGTAGGAATCGATTATATGATATACATAAAAGATTTTTTCTTAAAAAATCGCAGACACACTACGAGAAAGCAATCAGTTTCATTAAGTATATTATCTTGACGATCATGGCTTTTCAACTGCGTTTATTGTCTTTTTATATTTCGCTTTACGTTTTTAGTAGACTAAAACAAAAACATACCAATTATTCCAACCATTATTATTCAATAATATCTATAACTTCAAAGCTGATGTAAGATAACAATGAGTCCTTTTTATAAATTCAGTCATAAAAATATTGCGATCTCTAATAAGACCAGAGTGACTACAGTTGTATTTTCTTATTTATATCATGGGAGAGATTTTAACAAAATTGTGAGAATACTGAGTTTGTTGTATAAGGTTTTATATTATATTTTAACATCAAGCATTCATCTTAATTAAATCCTTAACAATGCTAAAACTATACCCGAATCCAAATGTTATATAATAGTACTTAAAAACGTATTAATGTAGTGTATATATAATACATTAATATGCTTAGTATGTTTATAACTTCTAAATAGTAATTGTGGGGAACGAAACAATACCGATGGTAACTCAGACGTCACGACTATACAAACCAGAAGTATAAACACAGGCAGAACGAGCAATACCGTCAGAAAAGCCGAATTACCTCACACGCGGACTAAAAACAATAATTTCTCACTGGCTGTCGACCACGGAAGGTCGGAGGCAGATCTATGCTTAAATTAAATCTTTGTAATTACAAAAGTTAAATAAACGATTCTTAAAATTGTATTAAGATCATTCAATTTGTCATAGAAATAAACATTATTGCAGAATATAATCTTACAGTAAAACAATCGTAGGATGTCAATAGGACAGCCCTGCTCGAAGAATAATACAGGGTGGGTCGGTTAGGACCTTTCGCCACTGTTGGCTGACGTTATTGGCAAAGTTTCCCGTGACACGATCGTTGATTAAAAGTATGCAAATTTTATTACTTCCAGTATGGCCAAAGAAAATGATGACGCCGCATGTCTATTGAACTTCTAGGTAATATCCAGCCGGTGACGCGTTATGTATTGTGATCGCAGGTTAACCAAACACTTTACATAATCCACTTTAGGCCTAGTTTTGAATTTGATGAAACAATGGACGGCCATTTTGATCGTAGATATATCACCAAATTTAATTAAATTATAAATATAAAGTAAATCTAACTATTGAAAATAAAAATTTAAATTTAAAAGTAAACATCACAAATTTGTACACTCAATCACTGTTTTAAAAAAAAGTAAGAAGTATTTGTATAGTTATAACTTATAATATTTGTGAAATAAATTGCAGCTGGTTCCGTAAAAAAGTGATAGAAATGAGAGGTTTCGTTTTCCTCGGTTGCGCAGTCAAGTATTTAATATTCGAATGTACACTTTCCTACATTGATATTTTAGTAGATACAATGTATATTGTTTTTTTTTAATTTAAAGTCATGTTTTCATCGCTTATCATCCACTTTATTCGGCCTTAAGTAAATAAAACTTAAATTGACTATTTAAGTAAGTTCAGATTTGACCAGCTAAATTCTTATTTTCTTACTTTAAACAATGAAAATTATTAACCTGACGATGTTAAGGCTCAATGGCTTAGTATGTTCATTCTACGTATTTGCTTAAAGTACTTTGTGAAAATTTTGCCACCTATATCTCAAGATTCGCGTTTAAGCATCATTAAGCTATCGTTTAAAATACGAATGCCTTCTCACAGATCAAATAATTTTGATGACTGAAAACGGGAATGACAAAAATTTAAAATTAAAAATTAATTTATAAAACTATACAAAAGATTACCTGAATAATAATATCATTTATTTTAATCGGATAAAATAATAAAGTATTTAGTTCTACAAAGTTTGTAGAACTTTTAGAAATTTTAGAAATTTTGTAGAACTTAATACTTTGTTATTTTATCCGATTATAATGAAGTTCTACCAAATAAATGCCAATTCAATCAATCATTTATTTTGCTGATTCGAAATTATTATGAAACCAAATATTGTTATTTGTAACATTAATGTATTAGTAATGATTTTGTAAACTGGAATAAAAAAAATAGACAACAATGGTGATGGATAAAATCATTGAGTTGCGCACAGCGCTTTTAATCTAACTACAAAATGCTTTCATTTGGTAAAAATATGTCAACATTTTGACAGAGTGACATATTCAAACACTTTGTGCGAAGTTATTCAGCGTAAAAATGCAAGTAAATTTTAAACTGGAGGGGCAAGTATTTTTTATATCACAACGCAATTTTGCAAACACCATTTAGATTAACGAAAGATGAGTATCGGATAAAGTTTCATGAAAATTTTAGAATTTATCGTTCTGCAGTGTTCAACCTTCTTTCGTCATTCCCAGAATAGAATCTTTCAAGGTTGATTAATCGATTTTTATCAAATTGCATTGTTCCCTGTGATTTTTTCATACCTCCATACACCCCCCCATCCGTTTATGATAATGGGGCTTAGGGGTTAATACCATATTTTTCTTTGCCACCTCAAAAGAGAGAGGTTGAGTAACTGAATTCCAATCAGTCCAGCAAAAATAAATTATGTTTAAATATTCAATTAGGTGTCCATATGCTCCACATTGATAGTAGACGTAGTTGAATAAACGTAAGATGGTTAGATTTGTACATACAATGAATTGAGAATACTATAATGCCTCCTGTAACGTACGTTTTAACTGACGACTTCGATGTTGCTAATACAGTATCTATAAGTATGGAAGACATGGACTTAGGAAGTCCACTTAGCGGTAAGGATGATAATATTTAATTTGAGAACTAGAGCATAGGTATTCGTTGAATTTCTTCATTTCTCTATAAGTTGTCAAGAAGTTTGAAATATAAGAATATCTGTTGTATTATCATTGGTGGTTCGATGTAAGCTATTTTGATTCCGTTTATTATATTGTTTGATATTATTCCAAAATTTAGAAGAAGATGGCTCGAGTAGAAAAGAAGAGATTTTTTCAAGGCAAAGAATATTACTAATCGATGTGTTCTTCAAAAACAAATGTAAAATTTTTGATAGATTACGGAACCATAAAAATTAATTTTATCTAAATAGAAAATTACGTGTTTTTATAAAAACTGCTTTCAATACAGAGTTTCTACGATTTGCATTTCACAATATTAAGAAAGCCTAATTTAAAATGACTCACTACTCGTAAGTTATGTATTAATATAATGTACATTATTTGATGCATTCATATGGTACAAGGAAGATATTTATTGGGGGGTCGGTACCCTTAATGCATCTCTCCCCTCGTGTCATTCCGCCCCAAACGAGATACTTCCTGGCCTGAGATATTGGCATGGGGCAATTAAAGCGACCCTGATTTGACCTTCTGTCATGATTTGTCTCACAATTTTGTAAGCGTATATTATGACACATGTGTGAGGATTTTTCACCTCAGTAGAAAATTAGCCGATAACTGGTTTGAATTCTTATAAATTTTTATCAAATTTAGGATGTGTTATTTATTACTATTAGTTCTTTGCAACATAATTATATCACGATCATAATTAACGATTAGAAAATGTTACGTTTTACTATATTATCAACAGTGACATAATTATTATTAAGAATCATTTATTAAGTTTATAATGAGCACTAGTTTAGAATTTAATCGAACGGTTAAATGTATTTAATTAAATGAAAAATTATATCTATACGAACAGTACAAGTAATAAGCTAAAAACCCCTTATTATTCATAAGCTAATAATAAAAAAAATAATGATTTATAATATCAAATTACGTGGTGTAAATACTTTTATTTTTATTTAATTTACGTAAAATTATTGTGTGTAAGATTGTGATTTATTGAAATAGATTAAAGTGATTATGCCGTGATGTTTATAGTAATATATTAAATATTTATTCGAAAATCATCGCTTTAAGGCTTTGATATCCTACTAGCATATACATATATATATTATTTATTTATTATGACACTCCTAAACTTATTGACTTAATCAAGTATTACATATCATTGTGAAACAAAAAGTATATATTGGAGCATTTTTATTTTACCACAGGCATACCTGATTTATCTCAATTTTACTTTGTAAAAGTAATGCTTGCAAGAAAACCATTAACAAATTTATGATTCATAGATGTAATTGAAAACTTCGAAAACAGCTTACCTGTTGCAGTAAAAGATTACCCCTCCCCTCTCTAAAACTTTTTTTGTAATAATATTGTCTCGAAAGAATCTGCAATTAAAATATCTTAATATAATTACTTTGAAAGTTTAATGGCAGAGAAAGGGTCTCAAAGAAAACGTTTAGTCACGGCTTATTACGTAATTGTTCAAAAACTGCAAAAGGGTTGAGTCCTCCCCCCCAAAATACCGGTTGATAATGGCGGATTAAATAATTTCGCGTAATGGCAACACATAAAATATGCAAGTCATTCCTTGTTCATAGCCGAAAGAAACTTTTAAAATTGAGCTTTTCTTAATTACCAGACTGACGAGATGGCTGCAATAAAAAAACAAATGTAAGAAAATGTTGAATTTTGCAGGAAGTAATGGATAACAATGTAAAAGCTATGTAAAAGAGTTCGCTTTAAATACAGTGTAACGTTCAATATTCCCACTTTTATGGTTGATGAAATTATTTATAAAAACCTTTTTTTTTTATAATATTCACCAGAATAATATTCTTCTTAATACAATCAACAATATTTATTTTGAGTTATTATTTTTTAAAGTTTACTAGTTATCAAACATCGAAATGATTTTTTATGTAAAGTGTCTTTAATTTATGATTTGAATGAATTATTTTTTAATAATAACCTTTAATCTGTAAATTTTGATAGAAAGGCATTATATTTATAAAAATAAAACACCCTTTTTGGACTCATTCCAAATTTTTTGCTTATCGCAAGCATTATAAACTGATATATTTCCATAATTTAGTTATTTTCTAAATTTTAATTGAGAGCTTAAAAGGAATGCTATATATCAACTTTAGCAGGAAATAAATTGTAAAATTTTAAAATAAAAAATAATATTATTTCTTCAGTAAGCACAGTCATCGGTTACTCATTGTGAAGTTTCTCACACTTTCATCGCGACTTGCAAGATGCTAATTCAAATCACAGCAAAGACTTCAGAGTAAACAGTCTCTACTGATATGCACCAGCGCCAGTACTAGCGTCAGGGTAAGTAATACTTGCTGAATCAAAACAATGAGTTCTATGTAAATCTGGGGGAGATAGTGTTGTCCTTTTTACATATCGCAATACGACAAATAGAATCAATGTAGAGTATCCATTTTTTAATACTGTAACTACAAAATCTTGAGAAAACTATTAATCGCATCTTAAATAAAATAAAATTTAAATTATATCAGTGTTTTATTATAAATGTTGGGTATTACAGCTAATTCACATTTCATATCATCAATTTAAAATGTCTTAAAACTCAATATTACAAGAATATTTGCGGCTTATCGGGTAGCTCTCTGTAAATTAATTATTGATAATTACAATTTTTATGTCTTTCAAAGAGGTGAACCATAAATCATGCTGATCGTTCTGACTACTACGGGACTGAGAGAGGCTAAGGAGGCAAATATTATGATTGTTTTAATTTAATCCAAACCAAAGATTACTTAAATCTTACTGATATAATGTCCGGACTAATGTGAGACCAGCCAAGTCACGGCCAGAAAGACTTCATACAAGGTTCATAATTAAGTTTTTAAAAAATCAAATATAATTTGCTTTGTACCACTTCCATATGTTTCTATTGGTCAGGACCAATTTCACTTATCGCGAATATTTTCAACTGATCCGAGTTCAGTGTTGTTTTATTTTAAAAATATAATTTCCTTGCCACCAAGAAGTCACCTTAAATGTCTACGTAAATATTATTTATAATGAATATAATTTTTATTACGCAATTAATTGTCTCAGGCGATAACAAAATAAATATTTCACACCCTAAACCGAATCAGTCTTTGAATAAAATTATTTTATATAGCTGTACTTTTTTCGAAATCATTTTTAAAAATGTTTAGTGCTAAAGTTTCGTGTAGAACGTTTTTATTAGAATAAAAAAAAACTAACTATATATTATGATATATCTATATTCTAATATATATACGCGATAAGAATAAAAATAAAATTGTACAGCCAAGCAATATAAGAGAAATTCTATTTCGGTATTTATCATAATAAATCTAGTCATAAATACATTGATAGTAGAAATAAAATGTACACAGCTTTCCCCTTTTGTTTTGAATAAAGAACACAAGCGAGGAATAAATAAAATGGTGGCAGCTTTCGCATCTGAGAAAATGCCAATAAAGGGAGTAAAAGAAATATAAGCTATAGATATCATGGAACCCAAGATCGCGAGAGAAATGACTACCAAATGCTGGAGGGCTTTTGGGTATCGAACTTTGTTTGACAGTATATTGCAAAGGATAAACTATAGTGTTTCAATTAAGTAGTAACAACATAAAATAACGTAATTTTCGCACTGAATTACTGTAATAAATAAATAAAAATAGTATAATTGAATGTTTAATGTTTTCATCGGCCTGCTTAAACTAAAAAATATCAAACAATTAATGGTTGAAAAATGATGACTCAATGTTCTTTAATATTGAGATTGGACTGCCAAAACCATTTCAGAGATTTTTAAATGATGAGTCAATTTGGTGAAAAAAAACCTATCAATAGATGACCATCGAGTTATTCCATGGAGGAATAGTAAGACTTAAAAATAATGAGTGAATTTATTTATATTAAATAAGTATATTCTTTCGGTTATTGTGTTGAAAACAAACACTTTCCGATATACATTTTATTAGACAAACGAGTATTTCGTCCTACCAAAAATGAAAAAAAAAAACGATTTTAACTATGCAGAAGTCAATAAAAGAAATAAAATAATAATGTAGTATTAAAGAGAATGTCAACAAAACAAATGTTTTCTAAGTATACGTGGTTTCGTTTATTGTGGAATTAATATAATTGAATACATTAATGAATATAAAGTTAACGCGCTGCTTTGATGTATTTGAAAACTGATGTACTGAACTGTTAATGATAAAATAAATTGTGAAAGAATTTGAATCATTTATCTCTGTATTAAATATTACCAAGATACAAGAGATTGATAAATAATTCTGAAGAAAAAACAAAAAAAAAATCATTGCATATATCAATTAATAGTCAATATAATTATGTAATCTTCCAGCATGTCACCACGTATTCAGACATCGTTTGTTTGATGGTTAAGTTAGGCGCATTTGCTTTGCCGAATAGATGCGATTGTAGGATGAACTGAATGGTTGGATAGTTTCGATCGTCGGATCGGGCGGTCGAATCCGCGGAGTTCAATCAGCTAGCCGAGCAAACAAGCGGCCGAGGCTAGAGCGAACCCACGCGCAGTATCATAGCATATGAATATCTAATAGAAATTTGAAATTCCGTAAGTGTGGCGGTAGTGTTTGCTCACCATCAGCGACCGGCGAAGGGCAAACATTTGGACAGGGATGAACTGCGGTGCGACCCCTGAATATGAACAGAAACAAGTTCAAAAAACATTATGAAGCTTATTTTATTTTTCTTGTCATGTGAAATTGCTAGTTATGTGATGAAATTGAAATTATATTGATAGATCTTAAAAATCATTTTTGATTCCTCAATACGAAGAGGATTTTGGGATTATTCAAACACTTTTCCCATCTCAGATAGTACAGTGCTGCTGTCATCAAATTTCTCAATAAAATCAACTTCTCTCAATACTTTTAGTCGTAATTAAAGGTATTTGAGTCATAATGATTATATCGACTTTGGAAAGGCAAAAGGATGTAACCCACACACAAATAATATTTTGTATAGACCACACAAAACGTATATTAAATTGTGATAATTGAATAAAAATATTTTGCAAAGATGGAGGGATACGTTCATTTACCTTTCTACAGTAGGTGTATTATATATATATATTAAGTACACACGAGCTTTTAATTAAAGTTCAATGTATGTTATCATGCTGCAAACAGATTTACCAAAGACATATAAATGTAATTTAAGACATCGACTGAGGGTGCTTGATGGAATTTCAATATCAAACTTGGATTATTGAGATTTTGTACACTTCCATGTATTTTGTCACTAACGACCCGGGTTTCGCCTTTCGGCATCTTCAGGCATTCGAGCACACGAATGGACTCGAACTGAGATAATATTTGTCGCATTTGTATCTTCTATGTAAACATTAGACACTGTTTACTGTCTCTCAGTTCGAGTCCATTCGTGTGCTCGAATGCCTGAAGATGCCGAAAGGCGAAACCCGGGTCGTTAGTGACAAAATACATGGAAGTGTACAAAATCTCAATAATCCAAGTTACATATAAATGTATTTAATACAATTATATACATAGTAACTATGTTTGGAATTCAATAATAGTGACATGTGTTTACTTAAAAAATTTTCATGTAATATCTAGAAGAACTCATTTATAATTTAATAAAAAGGTGAGAGATCAAATGATGACAGAATATGTCCATTTTGGTAAAATGTATATCTAATAAAATATCTTTGAAAGATAATATGTATGTAAAATTTAATAGAAAAAAAAAACTTAAGTTGTTTTCATTTATATTATAGTCATACGTAAAATACGTGGACTTTTATTAGGATAATTACTATTTTTGTAACCAAGCGGACCAAGAGATTAAAAGTTAAAAATTAAAAAAAGGATTAAAAAAATCGATTTTTAAAAATGTTTATGAAGATATAATCAGTTAGTTGATATTATAAAACACCATTGAAAATCAGTGAAAAAAAATGCTTTTGTTGTTTTTTCATCCATAAATAATATCGAGTCAATTGATATTTTAAAAATAACGATAAATAGGTTTTTTTTTGTTTTCGTCTTCAAAAATTTCTGTTACTGATATGTTTTCTGTGATCTTTAAGAAATCTTGAGAATGAGCCGTGGCTGTAAAATTGAAGTTTAAAGCTTTAATCAAATTACGGTGTTTTTTAAAAAATATTGTGCAATGAAAATAAATTGTAAAAGCTTAATATCTTGCACGATAGTTTGATAGTTTTCCTTCCGACGCCCCTGCTGATACGGCGTTAGCATCCATTGCTCAAAACTGGCGGTAGGGTCAAAGTGAATACATTAAAGCGAGCTCCTGAGTGACTCACGTCCCCCACATGGTGCTACGCCACTGCTTTCGGGTGGACGCACTACACACATTGATGATGACGACACAGGGAGGCAGAGATTTACCCGTTACATCCTATACACATAGAGTTTCTTTAACTGTTAATTTTATCGCAAAGATTTTGATACAGTTTACATTGCTTACTGAAATTAATGTATTCCGAATGCAAATAGTATACTTTTAAACATTTTTTATAGCATATTAATTCCGATGCGATTTGGCTGTTTTAAGTACTGAGTGTGTCATTTAACCCCTTTAGACACGTATGACGAAATAAGGCTCGGAGAACTTTTCGGTATTATTTTAAAATATATTTGTATTCTTAATCACCACCTCAAGTTACAAAAAAATTTCAAATAATTCTGCAGAATCCAAAAACAGTTTTTTTTTAATGTAAATAAGACATAAAATTTTACCGTTTTATAGCCCAATTTCAATAGACGTTTAGTTTGAAAGGTTTAGGAAAATATTATGTTTTTTAAGAATTAATTTTTACCACTATCACGATACTTACTTACATCTTATATCATATCATGTTCATATCTATACGTCACGAGTGCATATTCTTTGTAAATGAGAAGTCTTTTGATGGTCGCTATATTGATGTAGTTAATCTAAAACTATAAATAATTTTGGTTGCTATAAATAATTATAGTATGTAATTAGTATCTTAGAATAATTATTACTTTTGGTCAACGACGTCAAAACGAGAAAATATTATTAAAGAATCATTACACGATGTCTTTCCAAATAATTACTTTATGAACATTAACTATAAATGCATAAAGATATATTTTAAGTAGTGTTTATTGATGTAAATTTAAATGAACACAAAAAAAATTGGCTCCGATTATTAGTGTTTCTGTATATTTTATGTATTTTTTTTGTCATATAGAAAAGGTCGTTTTAAGATTAATCAAAGATGCAAAAAGTATAAAAATATCATAGTTTGACAATAGAATATCTGACACTGCCTTGTTGGCCAAATCGCTTCATTGCGAGCCCTAGATTCTGAACACTTCGAATAGTTCATCTTGTGTATATATCCAACCAATACAAGTGGATATTGTAATGAGGTTAGCGTCTATAGTGAATGGAATAATCAAGTTTATCATAGTCGCCGATGAGCTACCTCAGAATTGTACAGTTTAACCCCTTTGACTGAAATCGGTTTAGCACAGGCGATAAATTTGAAGCACTGAGCAGAATGCCAAACCGCTCAAATGTAGTAACACGACGTGTATTGTGGAATAACAGTATTATTACATAAGAACACACCAAGATTCAATAAATAAATTGACATGTATCCAGAGCGATGATCACACTAAACGAAATTGAAAATTGTATACTCAATAATTAGTACGAAACATTTTCTGTATTTTTTCTTATTTGGTTCTTAATATCATTCTTGAGTGGTTGGCCTTATAGCGTTTATTACAACATGCTATATAAGAGAAAGCTTTTTCATTTAAAATGAAACTGTATCGATATGTAATGAAACAAATATGTATCGAAACAATTATATTAAAAAAATGTGGGGTTTTCATAATAATAGTTTCCACGTTACATTAATTATGTTTTAAACAAAAACTAAATATAATAAAGTTAGTAAATTAATATGTTTTCAATCTATTGTGCGTTATAAAAATTATATTATTTAAGTGAGCTCAGATCCTTTTAAGCGTACTTCTAGCGATGGCGTCATATTGAAATAGTTTTTGATAATATTAGACAAATTCATCTAGAATTAAATGCATTGTCATTTTATACTATCAATGTATTGAATGTCTTCAAAACAAATTTCGATACAATTTTTTCCAAAATAATTAGTAGACAATAAATATTAACACATGTTAGTAAAATTATACACATGTATCATCTAATATTAAATGTCTTTTATTCAATTTGACCAAGAAATATAGATCTATATCAATTCTATCATATTTTAAAAAATAAAACACAATTCATTTGTACTACTTCCACATATTTATAATGATCAGGACCGGTTTCGCTCATCACGAGCATTATCAACTGATGGACGCATCATCAGTTGATTTTTAATTGTAGATTCTTTTATTTGATTTATGTATAATTTGTTTGCTAATCAGTATTTCCTTGTCTTAGTTCATGAACCATCAGTTTTATATACCTTCATTTTTACACTCAAATTTATATAAATAAGCCTGTTATGTTTGTATTTTTATCAGTTGATAATGCTCGTGATGAGCGAAACCGGTGCTGATAATTATAAATATTTGGAAGTAGTACAAATGAATTGTGTTTTATTTTTTAAAATATAATGTCTTTCCACCAAGAATTGACAGTTAACAACTTAAAAGTGAAAATTCTGTCATAGTTAAGTATACGTTACCCGTTTGTCTAAATTCCAAGTTTTCACAGTCAACTTATACAGTATAAATACATACATTAATCATATACATTAATCGTGCTCGTCATGAAGAATATTATTTTCAAGTATAGACAAACTTAAAAATATTGTAATTTTCTATTTTAATTATCGAAATATTATATTTTATTTTCCTGGTGGTATTGTGCACAAATAAAACTGCACAGTGTACACAATTACTACTGAAGCGATGTCAATCCACGACAACCTAATAAAATAATGTTCTGTGAGGGATGTCAGTGAATGGTCATAAATATGAGGATTGTTTTGCTGGCATCTGTCACAGCGTTTCCGGGTCATCACTGATCATCCCTTTTAATCAAACTATCAAACAGTGGCACCTTTTCTTTTTTATTATTGCGTATAAGAGAAAATATAAAGAAATATTATAATGGAAAACAATGTTCAAAAAGACGACTCAAATATATTTTTTAAAATTGTGCATTACTCAGTTACTCAAGCTCTTTTTTTTTAAGAGAGTAGGTGTAGAAAGATAGGCTAGGAGAGAAAAAGTGGTTAGCTAACCCGGTTAATCGCTATCGCTACGTCCCGTTTTTAGAATTGGATAGAAGGAAGGGAATTTTAGAAATCAAAAACATTCATGCCTATAACCGTTTGGAAAACTTATTGATAGAAATTTATGAAACGGTTTGTAAAAGAAAAAATAATATATATGTCACGCATAAAACTAAAGTTTTTATAATATTTCAGATTAGTTTTGTGATACAGGCTTGTACATTATTTAAATTACAGACAATCGTATAACATTGAAGTTTTGCAGGTGTGAGTTTGGATTGAATCAGTGTTAATCTCGAGTAGTAGAAATGAACCGTTCTATAATTTCATCATTTTCGATTATTTTTTTAAACTTTATTATCCAGTTCGGCTATATTTATCAATAAAATGAATTATTGCGTATTCCAAAAAAATATGCAGACATTTCAGACATCATAACTGTAATGAATACTTGACAACAATTTGAATGAATATATACGAATAATACAATAAATTCATAAAATAAATTCAATTTGTATTATAATCTGAAAAAAATATGCGTACATACTTATATATCACTTATAAACATTTTTCGTGTCACTGTTTTACTATAAAAAATCAACCCCTATTTGCAAATAACTTGTCACGCCTCTGGCTTTATATTATACGTCATTGTTTTCACAGTACAGTCATATCAAAGTGAGGGTGGTTTGTCATTCGCATTTGGTAAATAAAATTTTGGTTCACGTTGCTTTCCAAAGACGTTACAATGTGTCAAATATTTATTTTATTCTTTGATACCGTTTGCAGAGGGGGTTGGTATATTGAAAAGTGAAACTCTTCTGGTGACCAAGGAAAATAAAGACTGCTCTATGCATATTTATGAATTGTGTACTACATACTCAGTGTTCAATAAAACCTTTTAATTAACTTAAATTTTCATGTACCTTTATTTATCTTAAACATAGTCTCAAAGGTAATGAAATTTCATCATTCAGTCAAGCAAAGTTTTTACTGATGTAAATCTAGGTATAAAAAACATTTTCTAGCCGGTTTGGTAAAAAAACGTTTTGGTGGCTCATCGTCCTTTATCTTTAAGTAATATTCCAAATGTTATTCAAGAAATCAGTATTTCTTATGACGACATCTCCATTTTTTCCAACTATATCCGCTCCCAAAGTGGAGCATATGGCCTAATAATGGAGATATCTGAACAGATTTTCTTTCTACGAGAAATGCTTGTTACTCAGTTGCTCAACCTCGAAGAATGGGAGTAAAGATATAATGATAGGGCTAGGACACACCTAATCGTTGGCTAATCGATCGAACTGGATGAGTGGAAGGGAATTTTCAGACATTACAAACAAGCCTTCGAACATTAATATCAATTAGCCGTTTCAATAATGCTCAATGCAAGTCTTCGAATGGCTTAATTCATTTTGATCGTAATATTTTATTATTGATTAATTGTTTATTTATAAGCGTCGCATACCTACTATATAATTTATATCGTAAAAACGATTCTGTAACGTTAGGTAGATAATAATTCTATCTTAATTCAAGCGATGAAAGTCTACCATTAAATAAAAATTTCACAGAAAAGCGTTCAAAAAATCTTTTCAAAAATACAAAAAAGTGTTTAAATAATTTTCATTTTATCATCCAGTACTGTTTATAGTTGGTATACTAGTGCTAGGTATTTAAAAAATATTTAAACATATTTGCTTAAATAGGAACTTCTGCTTTAGATTCTATGGAGCAAATAATTTGATATTTTTGGAATTTAAATTACATATATTTTTTAATGGCTGTGTGGAAAAATACAACAAATATCACGTTATAATGTAAAATACTGCAACATTTCCCTAAGCTAGAGTTTATACACGTACTTTTAAGAAGATGTTCACGAAGGGGAAGTTGTGTTACATTTTGAGTTTAAAATATCTAATGTATGATAGTAATCATTTGGATGAGCAAGGGTCGCGTGGACTGTATTCCGCCAAGTTCGCACGACTAAATAATTGTCACTTCGACTGTTATAATTCTCGGTTTGAACAATATACAATACGAAATGATCTATTCTTTACTTGCGGTTGTATTATTGAGAATACGCATGACACGAATTCAATTCGACTGAATTGAATGGATAATGGAATATTCTATATCAGTTTTATATGTATAGGTTTGATTGGCGTGCTTCATATTAAAAAAATATCATTCAAATAGTTTAAATCACTTTGCGAATTTAAATTGTCTTTTTTACGAGTTTAATCATGGATTTAGTTATATTGTTAAAAATATCAACATGAATTTGCTGATTTGTTGCTTTATTATACAAATTTTATTTACTCACGTTTAACAAACTGAAACTTTGTTGATTGAATTGGAAAGAACTACAGTACAAATAGATATTTAGTTGACGAAAGCTAGATACTAAAATAGTTATCTACGTTATGACAATTCTGTTTACCAATTATAAAATTTTACGTAACTGATTTCAAATGATAAATTAAATACTCAATTTTTTTAAATGTATTAATTAAATTCGAAAATAATACAATTTTTTCACAATGTCAGTAATTAATAAAGTTTAAAAATCTATCAAAATTGACTAAAAATTGAGTATTTAATATGCGATTAGCGCTATAATCAAGTGAACTGAAGAGTCCGTCTATGGTATTAATTTATTTTGACAAGTTTTAAACTAAACAAGGTTAATTAATATACCGACAGTTATTATCTATTTGGACACAGCAAGCTCCATGTAAGGATTGCATATGGTTAATCGTGAGTTAAATATACTAGATAGCATTTCTGCAGCGATTATTTTTACACCTAATAATGTAATTTAACCTATATATCGTTATTTACGAATTTCGTACAGTTTTTTTGTAAGTATGTAACGCGTTCCTTCGTAAAATAGAATTGAGTGTATAGTTTTAAAATATTTGAAACCTATTTCAAAATATGGTTACTTAATATAAAAATACTTGTTGTAAAAACATAAGGGGATTATAAATATTGAAAAATATATTGTATACATTGACTTTATAGGTATAGTACCGGTTTTGAATCGCAATGGCCGATCTGACGCGATTTGGATACACGAAAGAGGCAAAACGATCAAACGGCTGGGCCGGTTCGTTCTTTTTTATATTTATTGGATTGAATTCTCATTCGTTGAAAAAAATAATTCCATTGTCGATGCAAGAGTGAAATAAACACATACAATAAACGAAAGGAGCGAAAAGCTGCAGCCGCGCAAAAAATATGTTTTTGTCAATCGTGTTTCCGATTGGCCGATCGCATTTCAATGAAATACTAGTTGTGCGCCCGGGATAGGAGGAACATTTCGATTAATTCAAAACTCAATGGACTCATAAATATAGCAAGAATTTTAGAGAGTCGTAAAAAATCTGAGTTAAGTAAACGAATATATTAGTATTATAGTGTAGAGAAGAAGGTTTTCAACATAATCAACTTTAGCAATCTATTCTAATTAAAACACTGAATTAATCATAATTTATTAAATAGGTTATTGAAATTGGATCTAAATATTTCATGAGACCCACGTGAGATCACTCTTACAAAAAATGGAATCGAAATAGTGGTTCTGAGTTAATGCCGTCACAAATAATCAAAAATTTTTTTAAAGTTATTGAAAATTATATTTGATTAATTTTCTGACTTTTTATCGATAACGTTTTTAATAGAAAATCTCTAAAATGCCACTATTAAAACGTGAAGGGTTTTGGATCTTAAACTTTATCATAAAACCGATATGGGACGTGCTAGATATCCCATATACCTTGAATGTAAAAAAAAATATTGACCAAAACAGTTGTTATGTACTTGTAGAAAGTTACATATAAAATTAACAAATTTATCGTTCGAATTGTTGTGGAACTAAGTGTTCATAAACTTTATATTTTAGTCATAATTAAAATAATATGTATTATAGGTACTGATTCCGATCCTTCGATTGAGATTTATTCCGACCCCTCCCCTTACCCACAAGTAATTATTAGTGTGAATTATTGTTCCGTCCTCGCTCATTCGATGTCAGATGAACCGAAAAATCTTGCAGTTATTTCGTCTTGATTTCAAGTAACAATTAAGATAAAGGTATCAAGATATCAATTTTCCGTGACACCGTTCAACATGTGAATCCATTGAATATATTTTTAAAGTTGATAATTATTTTTGATATATTTTCACTATATATAATTAAGTAGGAGCAACAATACAATTGCAAACAAAATTTCATATTTTTCGGCATAAACGTGAACTTTCAGTCTTTAAAAAAATATAATAAAACGTTTTTTTTGAAACCTGTAATACAAGTGTTGCCGTGCAAATATCAAAGTAAGTGTAATCCCGATGACAATAGTGTCGGCAGCTTGTCAAAGATTCTGGCATTGCCAAAAACCACATCATACCACACCTCGCATTCTTATCCTCTGGTGTCTATCTTTATTCCTTTTAGCACTTTCATTCAGAACAATGCAACAGATATTATTTCTATTAGCAGTAAACACTATTGATAAATCTTTAAAGATATTTTTATTTTTAAATACAAATTACTTACACAATACAAACGTAGTAAAGATTGTTTGTTTTAAAAATTACAATACTCTTTTAATTTCTGCCTTTCAGTATAAGGTTTGAATATTAGACCGCTTTTAAGTGTCTGCTTTGGGTAATTTATACCAAAATCGTTTAAACTATATACATTCACTGAAATTAAAATAATAGATGTTAATTGTAATGCAACAATTAAAATCATTAATCTCATAAATCAATTCACTTTCTCAACAGTTATTATTTCAACGATTTTTCAAACAATAATTATTGTATTTTTTCTCCTTAGAATCAATCATTATTATTATGGTGACTTTGAAATATTTATAATATTTCCTAGTACAAATGTTAAATTTCCATTTTTTAATTGTTAAAAACAATAAATAAAATTAATCCTTAAAGATTATACCTCTTTCTTAAAATATCTGTATATTTCACGGTTAAATCTCTCATGGATAAATAATACTGTCGAATAAATTGATTTTTAAATACCAAAATACTCAATGAGAACGAGAAACTACATATATTTTTAAATCTGATATGAGACCAGACATACAGATGAAAAGCTTTACAATATATAAATCAGCGACGATTTTAGCTTAGCTTAGATTGTTTTATTAAAACCGTATTTGTGTTTATTATTTTATTAATTGAACGTCACTTAAGCTGACCTGCCATCGTAAACGCGTTTAAGCGCGAGCATAAAAGTAATAAAAAATTAACGTTTATCAAATATGCAATTTTACAAGCACAAAAAGCATGCATTCCGTACGGCAGTGACGAGAAACGCTGAATATAAAAGTAAATTTAAATTGAATTTGTACTCGTTCTCTAAAATTATACGCCCCAACACACCAATTCCATTTTGCATGTTCAGTAGAAAGATAAAAGCTCCATACCGATTCTGTCTGTATTTTATTCCATTTCATTTTATTTCCACCGTATTGTAATTCGTATGGATTACTATTTTTTTGTCGTCATAAAGTTTTGTGACAACGTTTTTGTGATGAGCATGGGCACCAGGTGTTTGCGCACTTGGATTAAAATTCGTAACGGCTAGACTCCGGTTTGATCCAATTATATTTTCATTTCAAACGTTTTGTGACAAAAGCGACCATGTTTGTCTATTCATTCGTATGGAAGTTTGATAGAATATGTTAGCTGTTCTGTCACTAGTTCAAAATGCTGCTGCAACCATTGTGTAATTTAAATGGAGTTCATTTAATATTTCACCATGCGCACTAATTGATTTTTGAACATAGTTATGGTTGTAATACGAACTAGTAACTTATTTGCAGAATATCTAAAATTTCATAAAATAAAAATAAAAGAATAACATTACAGCGGTAATGTTGTTAATTTGCTTAAAAATTTTAAAAAAGGTCAATTTAGAAAAATATCAAGGTTAAAAGTTGCATAACTTATAGTACAAAGTATGATAGTACCATTAGAAAAATTCATGCATTTGAAGTATAACAAATTTTGACTATTCAACTTTGATATTGAAATTCCATCAAGTATCTTAAATTTGATCAAAAATACATTATCTTCTTCCCTTTCAACATAATATATTAAGTATGTTATTTTATATTAATTTATGAGGTGAGGCAAATTGAAGCTATGTAGTTTAATAACAAACATCCATTGAATCAATCCATATCAAATATTTGTTAAATTTGAGAAAATAATTCAGAATCGAAGCGAAATGTTTAATAAAACTTTACAGAAGCAATCTTATAGCTTGTTCAAAAGAGAGCTTTATTTAAATTCGAAAAAATTATATAAACAATCTAACAGCGTATCTATTTACGTTAATTTCAAACACAATAAAAATGCACTACTAGATATAAGAAAAAATGCTTTGATAAGACATGTACTAATATACTAATTGAACAAAATAATTTTTGAGAGTATATTTCATACACAAAATAATAATGTTACCAGTTGAAATGGAAAATGACATTCAATAGGCATGTATATCTTGATGAGAATTTTATTGACTACTTTTAAAATATTGAATACTTATATTTTTTTAGATATAACCGTACAAATAAAAGTATTACAAAACATGTAAAGTCGAATAAAAGAAAATTATTATCTCCAAATCACACAACTTCTTCCCCTATTATATGTAAATTTTAAAGCATATTCAGTCATTTTCCTATACAAATAAAAACTAATGCACTCCGCTACTTATGAATATTGTTTTGTTATTCCTTCAATCTCATTTTTTTAAATGTATTCATTGTACGAAAGCATTATTAATGCTATTGCATGCAATGAATAGGCAATTGCAAAAATGTGTGAAAACATGTCGATTGAGATTTATCTCTAAATACATCAGATCTGATAGGGTAGTTTCAATCTGTTATGAGAATATAATGATTCGAAATCACAAAAAAGCGTGACACTGGAAAAAAGATGTTATTCTAAATAATACATACAAGCAATAAATCACAGTATGTCATGTTTAATAATATATCTTTAATAATATTCAGTTAATATATTATTGTGAAATGAATTAAAGAATAGTTTTAAGTTATTAACTTGTCAGGTCCGTGGTTTAGTGATCAATGTCGTTGGCTTCGGTACGTTGTCAACGTATTCGAGTCCCAGTACGGACAGTTTTATAAATTGTTTTTTTAAAGTATTTATTGATTTCTATTCGAAAACTTGGGTGTCTGTGATGTTTAAAATTCACTCCCACTCATCCGATCCTAACAACGTAGAGAAGTGAGAGCGTTAGCTAACCACTAGTCCTGTCAACGCTCTGTCCTTCTAGCTCTACTGTCTTCGAAATAGGCCGGTTGAGAAACTGAATACAAACAGTTCTCGTAGAAATCTTCTGTTGAGGTTTACTTCATAATGAGTTCATATGCTTCACATTGGAAGCGGGCATGGTTAAATAATAATAAAAAACAGCACTCTTACAAAATCGCATTTTTCGACAATTCACAGAAAAAGTTTCTAATCAATATTATTTTAATTAAGTAAAAAACATTCCAGTTAGGTATTGAGAAATAATTTATGGGTGGAGCGATATTGATAATCTGAATGGAAACATATTTGCTGCAACATTAATTCCTCATTGCCTTATATTTGATTGTCTGTATAATATTCACCTATATGCAGTTACAAAACTGTAAGCACTTACACGAGGAACATAAACTTAACAAAAACCTTATTTAACCTTCGGCCTATTAATCGAGCTATTTTATAGTTTCCCCCATAAGTGTGGGAATGATTATAATATAATACAGTTTTATGCCAATGTTAATAAAAAACAAATTAGTACTATTTTTCTTAGAATACATACTATAGTCATTATAATGCTCATTTTTAATTGATATAAATAATATCTTACAATCAATTATACTGTTATGTCGGACAATAAGTGAAAGCTGTGGTACAAATTTATTGATTATCCAGAACAGTTATCGATATATTAATTATAAATTTAGAATATTATGCATGCAATTATTATCTTAATTTCTCTGGCTAAATTTATATGTAAATGTGATAATGCTTTCACGCTTGTGTTATTTTTGGATATCAGTTTGTGTATTAGTTCATTTCAATATGTATTCCGACAAAAAGCCACTGTATTGATGACATGCAATTATTTGCTAACATTGAAATGTATTTAGTTCGATAAAAATTGTCAAATTTAGATGATAGATATTTTCATATCATGGCTGATGGTTCTAACAATGGCATTATGTCAAAATAGTTATCGAAAATTTTCCAAATAATAAAATATACAAAATTTAAAAAGATTGTGTTGGTTAAGAGCTGTTAGTTATTGTTAAGTTACAATTATTACGACATCCATACAAATGAATTTATTATTCTATGGAGACGCACTATATTATTACGATTGGTTCTGCACTCTAGAATTCCTTGATGAAGACTTCTAATACCATGATTGGATATGTTTTCATTGTGATTTTATATTTAAATTTCCAATGTACATAGTTTGAACTTTACTCGAGTTCCTTGAATATTATTTAATAGCAACGATATTAATGCCGCATACATATACGATATTATATTAAGTTATGTGTTTAATAAAATTAAGAGAGATTTGTATTTATAAATGACATAATATACACTGTTCTAATAAGTATCAATCATGGCCAAAGCCTTAGGCGCTTCAATAAATTATTTCAAAATGTTTTATAAGCCGCACACTAACTCCGCAATAACTTTTGCGATAGTCCAATGTGTAAATAACTACTATTTAACAACTTCGAGCATTTCGGTGGATTTAAACAATGGCTGGTTAGTAGTGCCCGTCTGAATCCCCCAAGATTTGATAGCCGCAAGTTGAAAGTGCAAACATCTGTATGTGGCGCGATCCGCTGTGGGTTCAGCCGAAGAAAGATGGTCCCCGGGATTAGCCGATGCTTCTGAAGGACGAAGTCTTGTTTTAGGGTCGGCTTAATCCCCGGCAAAACCGGGATATTATCCTTTGGTAGGTAAGACTGTTATCTGCTTAATGTTTGGTAAACAATGGGGACTTTGCATTGAGTATTTTGAGAGACAATTAAAGGGAAACTTGAGGTTGCGTTGCGTCTTCATGTGTGATAACTAAAATAAGATACCAGAATTACGATATTACAATAAATTACAGGAGAGATTTAAACTAATGTCGCAAAACTTGAGATGCAACCCCTACTTTGAGCAACCCGAGTTACTGATTGTATGCCAAATTATCCAACTAACATAACAACTAGCGCTATCCTTTCATTCAACGAGATCTGGAGTAGACTATCTTTGAATAATACTTGATTTTTGATGAACGTTTTTTATATATTTATACGTCAAAACTGATACAGTAGTGCGATCACAGACCCAAAGCAATGTTTCTGATGGCTCTTGAATGCACGTAAAACAATACATTTGGTTTTATTTACAAGGATGGTTTTAACATTTTTTAAATTTTACCAGATATTCAGCTACATCTATGATATTTATAAAACAAATTTATAAGCGATAATGAGAAGTGTTAGCATTCACTGTCTAAGTATACATTTATATCTTTATGATACTTTCTTTTAAGGTGTTGTCTTGTCACTTTTTTGCGGAAAGACATTAAATTTTTAAATCATTATGAAAAATGTGGAAGTACTACGAAACAAATGTTTTATTTTTCTTCGAATACTTACTTTTGATAGGATTTATACTAGTATTATAAACATGACGTGCCAGGTCATCAATGAATATATTCAGTTCAGGTTGTTCAGAGGATTATGCCATTATTTCAGTTTATCTTACATGGGATATAAGGAGAAACCAACTGCTGTAACCTAGTGGCAAGTGTTCTGCTTTACTATCAGATGGTTGCGGATTCAAGTCATGCAAATGTCGATTTGTTCAATGTGATATTATTTGTGATATCGAGCACGGGTGTTAGTTCAGATAAGAACAGTGGTGAACCCCAGTTATTTGGAGAAAGTTTACAAAAAGTTCTTATCTAGATAATAATTAAAAATAATATTGCAATAATCTGTAAATACTCAATATGTTTTTCAATTTGTTTTTTCACTCCTTTTCTTGCGTCCCACTCTTGCGCTAGGAATTACGTTTGACTGAAAGGCAGTCGTCGTAAAAAAGTATTTTTCTGTCAGATTCAATAGTCCAAAAAATCACACAAAAGAATAGCGAATAAGAAATCATAATTTGAGCTGAAAAATATTACAATAATACGGTATGACATAATTATGGTAAAAAACTTTGTAAATAAGCTATATTTAAAGTGATTTTTTGTTACGTTAGTGTTATTAAAATAAGATATTACAATAACTCTGTTGTAAATATTGTTGACAAAAAATCTTTGAGAATAATAATACCAGCGATTAAAAATATGTTCAAAAATACAAATAATAACACGGTAAAGTTGCCGCCAGACGTATAATCTTCTTTAAATCCCCATGAGATGTGAGTGTAGCCATTTTAGGCGACATTGTGCCATCGTTTTTGGGACGAGAGTAAAAAAAATGGCATTATGATCTTACTAGATAGTTAGCGGTGACAAACTTTGCGGAGAAGAGATCACGATGATATTTTTATAATAATGCATAATATCTCATACAAATATGTCGTATTGTGTCAACTGATCCTAATTCCCGAACACAATTCATGCGTAAATTGTCGCAACTGAGATATGCGACGACAAGAACGTTTACACTCGGATGGCATGTAAAAAATAAGTTTTTAAAACTTGTTTTTTTTTGAAAATTGTTTTCATCTCGGTATATTAAAAAAGTAGTTTCATTTTTAATGTTTTAACGTGAACTGTATTCTTCTTATTCAACCGGTTGGCTAACCATTACAAGCGAGTTGCGTAAGAAAAGAACAACTCACTTGCCCAAATTATTCGGTACAGAGTAAATACATATGATTAAAAACAGATTTTAACCGTTTCAGAACTTGAGGTGGAACCTTTAATTTGATTTCTAGGTGGAGAATTATTTCAACGCTGATCAGCCTGAGTATATGATACAGTAGACCCTCCCCCCCTTCCCCGATTACACGATTGCTGACAACTAGATTTTCATTAAAATTTGTGTCTGCTTCTTGATTAGACGCTAAAATACTCCTACACCGCATGCATATTCTCTAATTTTGTATGAGTATGGTAGCCCCGATAGGTCACTTCCAGGTAGCTCGCCTTTACTCAGAGATGTAAAAACGTAGAAGTAAATTAACTAAAAATTAAAACAATTTTTCAAGAAAAAGGATTTTTACGTATCGCGATATGTACTAAAGATACAATTAGTTGCAAATATAGTACAGTATTCTCCAGATAAACAAACACTTACGTATATATTGATTAGTTGCATATATCCGCAATCTGTGCTATTCGAAAGCAGAAAAATGTAATTTTGGTTGGCAGTAATCTTAAAATATGCTTTTTCATTTGCCACGAGTGACGGAACGCTTCATAAATTTGTTACAGAAGACATTCTATCGTGCCGCAATACACTTGAGACACATCAGACAATAGGTGAGCGGTGTTTTTGAAAAGTCTTTCCATGTTTTGAAAATAGTCCGGCCATTTTCTATTGTGACATCAATATTTTAGTATAATGACAAAAATATTTGTACATATTTCTTAATCTCTTCTCGGCATCAGCGCAATGACAAATTTACTCTTTGTCGTAAAAATAAATATCTGTTTTGCTATTATTAGAAAGTATTTTTCAATGACCCATTTAAATTCCAACTACTCACTCTACTCTAGAAATATTTGAGAAATATTTCTAACATCAATTAACAAAACGCAATATTACGATTAATGAAAATTGCATTCACATTTTTTTTTATATTTACAGCTGAAATTCCAATTAACTCATTGAACCTTAACAGTAGAAATTAACCAATTGTCACCTTCTTTGAATGAAATGTTTATTGTATTATTAAGTCAGTTCGAGTCCATTTGTGCGCTCGAATGCCTGAAGATGCCGAAAGGCGAAACCCGGGTCGTTAGCGACAAAATACATGGAAGTGTACAAAATCTCAATATTCCAAATTTGATATTGAAATTCCATCAAGCACCCTCAGTCGATGTCTTAAATTGCATTATTAATCATTTTTTTAAATATTCATGTATTAATGCCAATTATTTTTACGTGTCTTACTAACTGGAGTAGTAATTATTTATGTTTTATTATATGCTTACAAAATTTCTACTTTTAACTTTTCCGACAATGTCACAATCAGTTTTGAAAAAAAGTGACCAGAGTGGCAATGGGTAAAAGGTGTAAATATGATTTTTACTGTTTTATGTGTATTCGTTGGCAGTAAAATTTAAATTGATAACTTTGTTAATTCAATAGTTGAGTTACTAGATATGACACGTGTTTCGCGTTTTTAAGAGGCAGTTCTAAGAAATCTGAAGATACTTGAACCATTGAAATTACAATGTTTAAACTTAATTTAATATTTTTTGCATGATTTTTACTTCCTAAAATAGTTCAGACCTCAATTATTTAATATCGTACATAAAGGTAAACATCTTTTGAATTGATAGTATACTCTGTACGTTCAACCAAAAGCACTTTTAGTGAAATAGCATACGAAAATCTTCATATTAAAACAAATAAATTTGTATGGTATTATACATAAGCCACTATAAGCTTATGAAAATGTATGTGTATTCTTATGTATGTAAGTAGATATAATCTGCGTCGATTTCGTACAACAAAGCAAACCCTATTGCGCGATATTCAAAAGATTAATTATATAAGCCACCCCCACATCCACCATAATCTTATCCATTTTATTACTATCCCCGTCTCATTTTTGCGCACACATCTACGCACGCCAGATATGCAGCCGTCTCTTTTTGTGCATTTAAATCGGTGTTTTGATGAGAAATTGTGAGAAACTATAAACAACGCTCAGCGAAATGAGAGGCTTTGAACAGGCCTTTACAATATTTCAAAATTATTAATATTCATATGAAATTCGTATTTATTTTGAAATATGAAAACGATTATTACTTACTAACACGGTTACTTGTATTGCTAAACTTTGAAACAAGAGAAAATTAACTCAGTCAATAATCAAAAGTGCCTTGATTCATATCGTTGAATGATTGGTACACAACCAACTTTTCGAGCATATTTGTTACATAACATACATCTTTATATAGAAACAGATCGTGGCAGTCAAAATCAGATTTACGAGAAGTTAAAAATTGAGTCAAATATTCCAAAAGTTTATAATACGTTTTTGTATGCTGTAAAAACATCGATCAATTGTCAATGATTTAAATATCTAATACATGCATCCAGTTTCATATATCACAATATATCATATATACAATCTATGCATTTTAAAAAAATGGAATCCAAATTCTCTTGCTGAATAATATCGAAATGTAGAACTGAGCTTGATAAAAAAATCCAACAGATGTCACACTTTACTCGTTTTTGAAAAAACCACTTTGAAAACTAGAAATAATTTAAAACCTTCAATAAATTTATTTAGCTGGTTAATTATTTAAGGATAATTTCTAAAATCCGAATACGAATTAGAGTAGATATTATAAAATAAAAGCAAGCATTTTTTGTATTTTATTTTTCTACGATAGGTAGAATGAAAGATATTAACATTTTTTAAAAGTTCGATCAATTATCATTTGAAACGTAGATGATTTGTGAATTATTTGAGTTCTGCTGAGCACTTTAGTCAATTTTAAACGTTAGTCCTTGCATTGTGAGTGACTGCAAGAAAGCTCATCTGTAGGGAGATTTGAGGAGAAGCGAAAGTTGTCTGCCGTAGTCATCTCGTCTTTGTCACCTCGCTTTCTCTAAATGTCTTCATTAATATCACGTCGCTTTTCAGTTATAATCGTTCCTCGGCAAACATTTTGTGAGTAACGCATGCTACAAATGAATCGTTTGTATACGTAGAGTGCAGACGTCTTTATATTATGAAAGGGGTATAATAAAGACGCCAGCTCAAAATTTGCACTTAACATTCCCGTGTTTAATTATTATAGCTTTCTATCAAAGGCTAACAGTAAATGATATTAAATTTATTCATTCATTTGTAAAAGAAATGGCGAAACTACGAAGAATGAAGACAACGAACTTTTAGAATAACGATATTCCATAAGTAATAACAAACTATTTTTTATTGTTGATTATGTGCATATATACTGCAATCTTTATGTCAAATTAATCTATTGATGTCAATTTAATGTAAAATCTAAGTACGCGTTGGTTGTGTCATATAATATTTATTAATTGTAATTTTTTTCATTGAAATTGAATATGTGATTTTTTTGTGATAAATTAGTTTACTTGATCAAATTTAAATTAAATATATTATGGTTAAATACCTTGTACACATTTTGTTTAAAAACCATTTTATACATATTCATAAATTGATTTTTCAATCGATTTATGGCTTTCTATTTGAAGGCATGGGTGTGTGTGATATCTAAAATTCCTTCCCACCTACACAGTCATAAAAACGGGGCGTAGCGAGAGCGATTTGCTAATCACTAGTCCTGCCCTAGCTCTATCTTTCTACCTCTACTATCTTTGAAAAAAAAAACTTGAGAAACTGAGTAACGAGTAGTTGTCGTAGAAAAACATCCGTTGAGATACCTTCATTAAGAGTTCGTATGCTTCACATTGAGAGCAGACATTGTAAAAAACACATTTTTTAATATTTTTATTTATTTTGTTATAAAATAATAGTCATAGAGAATTTTTTTTTAATACAATTAATATAACGATAACGTCAAATTAATTCGGATTAATACTTTCCACATGTAAAAATTATTGCTTAAATTATAAAATCATAAAAAAAGCAGTGCTTTAATTGAAACCAATTTTATTTTTACACTTCACACATCAAACATCACATTGAACACTTCACACGAGTCAAATATGCTGTTGTAGGCATAGGCGGTTGGCAAAATATAATTTTTATAATATTTTGTACTCGACTGAAACATTTGAATAATATAGATTTATTATGTATTATTTAAATATGGATTAAACGCTATTTTTATTATTCTATAATAGGCACTGAAATAAGCTTTATCTAATAATTGCCAAAGAAATTGTGGAATTTATTTACATTAAACATTCAAAGGAAAAATTCATTTCTCCCCATTAATCCAGTGAGTGAAACAAATTACTTGTGTTTCCTCCCTAACTGGAGTTGCGGATTGGCTGAGCCTCAAGGAACGAGCAACGCACCTCGCCAGATGAACAGAACCAGTATAAACGTGATAATTCCATTTGCACAGCTCTGAATATTCCATTATATTAAATTTTGTACGTGAAAGTGTTAATATTTCATTTTCAAGTTTAATTAATTCCCCCGCTCCTACCGCCGAGGCTGGGAGCTGAGCACAAGAACGCAGTGGTGCCTGTATTGGAAAGGGTTAATAATTATCAATTACCCCCCCTATTTAGAACATGTAAATTCCCGAATTCATTTTATCAGACGATACTATTACTATGCAATCAAAGAAATGAGAAAATTTAGTATGAAAATGCTATTGACGTTGTTTGTGTTAATTTGATTGCAAGTATTAGTCTTTAATTCTAGAAATTATATTTAATCTCGTTGCGAATTATTTTATTTATAAGACTCAATTTTTTAAAATCATCTTTCCTGCTTTGATATTTATTAATCACAAGAAAATCTATGTGTAAAAATATTTACGACTCTCTCGATATACATTTAATTTTCATATGCTAAGTAGTGTCTTGTCGCGAAGGAAGAGTTAAATAATCGGCAATTACATTAATAAAATGTTCAATTTATGTTAATACTTAAACTGAAAGCTGAATACACATAATTTTTTTAGGAAAATTAAATACTAGGTGTTCCAACTATTTAAAAGACGGTAACCAATATTTCGAAAAATTAAAAAATATTTTGTTGCTAATTAAATATTTTCATCTTCCCCCTTCCAAAATTTGACTTATGAAAACCCGCCTTTGCGCAGGGGTGGCGGGAAAGGGGGTCGGTTTCATAGGAACTCAAACATCCCCTGTAGCTTGCGCGAAACAAATTGATTTACCTAAATAATTATTACTGCTTCACAAAATTTAATTGGAAAACTCGAGTGGAGGCTCCATCAATCATTTTCACGTTCCACCTTCGCTTGTTTCAGCTGTATCCGCTTCCCAGCTGGGTGAGAATTCGCGTCTCGAGAGTACCACTTTGATAAAGAGATGTACTTATATTAAAATTTATCGATAATTAAATTTATTCGTAAAACTTTTTGCGCTACATGAGTGTTGTTTTCAACAAGGCGCGAAGAGCCGTTTCTATTCGACAAGAGATGGCGCACCGTGTACGACGAATGCGTAAAATACCATACTGGATGAAAAAATAAAATTTATTTACACATTTTTTGTTTGCTTCTTGTTTAACATTTGTGAACATATTTCAAAAATAAATTTTTGCGAAGTTTTAATTTAAGATCATCACTTTAATTTAGATACTTATAAAATCTTTTTTATAAAATAAATTGTATAGTATGATAAATAAAAAAAAAATATGATCTATCAAATTTTGACGATCAAAATCAATCAAACAATATGAAGATTTCATTTGAGTATTATTTAATCGATTTAAGAATTTCTGTACAATGTTTGTAATGTCTAAAAATTTCCTCCCACCCACCCAATTCAAAAAATGGGTCGTATTGAGAGTGATTAGCTAACCAGTAGTACTATCCCAGCACTATTGTTATATCCTTGCTCTCTTCTAAAAAGAGCGCTTGAGTAACTAAGTTATATGCAGTTCTCGTAGAAAAAGTCGGTTAAGAGTCCATATGCTCCAATTTCGGAGCGAACATGATTAAATTGTTTTTTTTTTCTTAATATGTTAAAATAACAATAATGTTTTCATTTTAATTTTCAACTTTTTCTAATGTTGCTACACAATATGTCTCAAATAATAAAAACAAAATCAGCATTTTTCTCATAACTGTCTCCCCGCCGATAATTAACAAATTAATTATTAGTATTAATTGATAGATTCACAATAAATTAATTGATAAAAACGTTAACAATTATCAATTATAGATTAAAGATTCGGACAAAGTTCCTTCTCTTCCTAAATAATTTAATTAAAATTCATTTAGGTACTATCCAATTATCTAGTGGCTTAAAATACGATTCTCTCAACAAAGAAACAAATACAGAACAATTGAATATATATATACATTCAGTTTTAATGTTTATGATTCCATCCCGTATGCAGCGACATACCATGCGATGTAATGGCTATTCAAAATGAAAGACATCGACTCATTTAGCTTAATTAACGATATATAATGAACATACTAAAATACAATGCATTGTTACAAAGGTTCTCAAATTTTCAAACTGTGTATTAGATTGTACACGCGATATTTTCTCCTTTTTTATCGTTGTATCGTAACTAATCAGTGCCTTTTATTTTTTCAATTACATTGTTTGTTCAATTGTATGACAATTCTATTGACTCGCCATAGCAAATTTAGAGTTGCATTGTATCTATCATGCATACTATTTAAGTACAAGAATTTCCTTATTATAGTTACAATACTGTCCGCTTTATACATTTTATAGTTTTCTTTTAGTATGTTTTTTTAAACTACTTTTTTTATCAATAACCGACCTATTTAAACTCTGAGAGTATTCTAAATTATTCTTCTACCAAGAGCTCGATAATTTTTCATAAGTTGAGAATGGTTAATTTTGTGTGGTAATAAGCAATCTATCTTCTTTTCTATATCGCATAAACCAAAAACGAGTTGACGCCTTAACCTCAAATGATTAACAGACACAGATGTATGTTTAATTTAAATCTATATACAATTTTGATTTGTTCATCTGGAATCTTTTCAGAATTTAGATACATAAATTCCATACCACGGTAACAGAAATCTTGCTTAAGAATTAAAGGGTTTATGTTTATATATATTTTTATCAAAACCTATTTGAATAGAAAGTCTTTAAGATTTTTGAAAAAATCATTGTCTAATATATTTTATATATGCGTCAATAAAATAATTGCTTGAAACGCATTAAAATGTGAAAAATATGAATAGTTGAGTTATCACAAAACAGTCAGTTTATATTCAAAGAAATGTTTGGAAACTTCTGTTAGCCATTGGATATGTCATAAAGCACTGTCGATTACTTTTATTTGAAACAAGTTAAATTAAAACTTATTTGTTTGGCAATACTGACAAGAATAGTCTGGGAGTAATTTTGGACCTGATGTGTCTTTTAATTAAATTTCGGAATATATCTCACTGCAGCGATTTTAATTTTTACCATAGTTTTAAAAAATAAGATTGTTTAACGATTTCAATTATAATTTAAGGTTTTTTATTGAGTATTTCCATCATTTATGGTCAATAGTAGTTGTTTGTAAATTTCTGCTGTAGCTGATTCTAAAATAAAAATAATGCTACATTGTCATTGAGCAGTATTGAATCGATAATAAAAATAAAATCAGGTGTATTCTTATTAGTACAATAATTTAATGATTCAACTGATGTATAACCTTTCATTTCTGACAACATGTTTTTTCTGTCAATATGATGACTCAAATTTAGTTTTAATATTTAAATTATAATCGGAACGTCACTTTATTTATTTGAGTAAAATTTAACACTTTGGATAAATAAATTTAATGAATCGTTTTGTATTTGAAACTGGTTATAAAAGTAAACAGGACGCTCAGCATTATTTTTTTGAAAGAAAAACTCAACAAAACAGTTGTCTGTCATAATACTATAGTCAATTATAACGTTGATAGTAGATACATAAAAATATATTTTCATGTACGTTGCACTTATTTCAGCCAGTAAATTTTTTACAACTTTAATTCGCAGAGCTGATGTCGGAATTCAAAAATAAATTATCACAAGTGTTAAGAACGTCGCGATGTAGATCGATGTCCGCTGAATTGTTCATTGGCAAATAATTCAAAGTGACAGCTTTTACAACGTGCTTTGTTTTATCCTCAGATATATACTTTACAATTTGTGGGATATTCTTGAGTCGACCGGAATTCGTGCGAAATAAAAGTGATTAATGCTTTTAATATTGACGATCCGCATGGAAATTAATGCCTCGAAAATAATTAAATATAAACAAACCATATTTAAAAGCTTTCAGAGACTGCTTTTTACAAGGTTTATATTATTTGTTAATTATATTCAGTGCTTAGCACGAACATTTGCAAAATTCATAACTATTATATGTTATAATTTAAGACATCGACTGAGGGTGCTTGATGGAATTTCAATATTAAATTTGGATTATTGAGATTTCGAGTCCATTCGTGTGCTCGAATGCCTGAAGATGCCGAAAGGCGAAACCCGGGTCGTTAGTGACAAAATACATGGAAGTGTACAAAATCTCAATAATCCAAATTTATTATATGTTATATCAATCGTCCAGCTCATTACTCAGAACTCAGACATCTCCAAATAACCCACATTGAGATAATGGGTAAAACAATATTCAAATGGTTACCATAAATCCAATATTATTGTAATATTTTATATGGATTCAGCGGTAACTTTGTGGAAATTTATTTGTAAAAATAATAAAATTACGATATGGTCAATGATGGTATGATCAATGCATTTTCTATAAAGTTAGATATTTTCAGCATAAAGCTCTGGGAATTGTTCGATAAATACTTTTTCCTTGTATATTAATAATGTCTTGTTTTCTTTGTATTTCATAATTTTAAAAATGTTTTTACTACATATCATTATTGTTGTACTGTTATTATTATTGTGTAAATGCATGGCGTATTGGCGTAATATCATGTATTTTAATTGTTTAAATTTAAAAACTAGTAAATAAATGGTTAGTCTAAAGATGCTTCTTAAATAGGTGAAACCGCGTCACTTTAGTGATATAACTAGTATAATGACAAGGTTATCAATTTTAATTTTATGTCAAATATTACTGATTTTTACGAAAGATTTATACATTCTATAAACAGGTGTTTAACAATTAGATATTTTCCATGTAGTCAGTAGAATGATATTTAGAAATATTCTCTTACTGTCCCAGAAATATCAATATTTTTTTAAATTCTTTAGAAGGTTATTAAGATTTTATGCCTTTCCACTAAAGAAAGGAAAAAATTGCTCTTAAATTAATTATGGGTTTTCATATTTCAATTTTTTTCACTGTAAATGAATACTACAATAATTGTGCATCTATTTGATTGATTGATTTTATTAAGTTTTCTTTTAATATCTTGTAATATAGAATTATAAGAATATAATGAGAACACATATGCAGTTAATATTCCACACAGGTATGAGCTAGTTTCTCCTAACCTAACTTGGTTTAAAAAAAATGTGAAATATGCACTTAGTATGTGTTTTCATTGCATTACTATTCATAAGTTACTCGGCTCAATGCTTCTGGATATTTTATGTATAATGAGATGTTACAAGAAACCGAGCACGTTTTGGTAAGTATGGAAAAATTTCTTAGTATTATAAGTTTCAAAAGCATTACTTTAACCATTATGTATTTAGTTAGGTGATAAACTTGCGTCAGTTGAAAATAGGGTTTGCAAGCCGTAGATCCCGCTAGTTTTTCTTATCCTAAAATCCAGGTATTTTTTGAATTAAAATCATATTGAAATACCGCCAGAATTCAACACCACGAAACATAATTAAAAAAAAAAATTTATTGAGATTTTTTACACACCTGATTTCTATGTTTTGATTAATGATAGATGGTTCATAAATTTACATTGTTGTATTTATAAGGCATTAACTAACAATTACTTACCACTGCCAAGCAGTGGTTATATAGGATTGTAAGCTGGGGTATATATTATGAAAGATGTAATAAATATATTGAAAATAAAATATTTTAAATTAAAAATATTATTTATGAAGAAAATGTTCCCTGACATCTTCAAAATGTAGCAATGTATTTTATATTGATTTTTTCCATGTCCGCTCCCAATGTGGAGCATATGGTCTCCTAATGGAGGTATCTTGACAGAATTTTTTTTTCCTACGAGAACTGCTTGTCACTCAGTTGCTCAACCTCTCTTTTTTCTTTTTCGAAGAGAGTAGGGATAGAAGGATAGGGCTATGACAGGACTAGTGGTTAGCTAATCGCTATCGTTACACTCCGTGAGGATAGGATTGGTGGGAGGGAGGACTCAGACTACGAACAGAAATCCATAAATCGATTGAAAGATCAATCTATGAAAACCGTTCGCACCGGGAATTGAACCCGAGACATCCGTAACCGTAGCCAGCGACGAAACCAAGTGCGCCACGGACGCCGATGTTATTTAGGTACTTATATTTCAGTTTTCCCAATGTTTCATTTTGGACAGAAAAAATTCTATCCTTAAAATATTTTTCTATCCTACTCTCTTCGAAAAAGAGAGGTTGAGCAACTGGGTAACGAGCGTAGAAAAAATTCTGTTAAGATGTCTCCATTAGGACTTCATATACTGTACATTGGGAGCGGACATGGTAAGAAAAATAGAAAATATGAATTTTTTATAACAACTATTTTTTAAATCCCGGAATCGAAAAAGCAGACCGTGATAACAGTCCCTGTTGTTCATGACGAAAGACATAATTTACCGATTATAAATAAGGTTTAGCGTATTTACCGTGTTGGATGACATCTTTGATATCATTTTAAAAGTCGTAAATACATTTTCGTATTCATGATACGTAATTAAATATGGAGTTCGTAGAAATCAGCAGCATTGTGTATCATCGCCGAAGCCTATAAAAAGCTCGTCACCAGATGAAAAAAATGTCGTCACCTTTTGTGGAGGCTTCCCAAGATATTTTTTTAATAAATCCTCACGTAGGTAAACGGTGGCTCGAATTTTCTGGTTAAAATGACAATTTATTCTTTGTCAACTGTCCATCAATACTGGGCTTATTTTGTATAATTAAACATGTATTGATTGGTATTCAAATTTGTCACGTCGATTGGTCGCATCACGACGTACGCAAGTGGATTCCGTTGCCTTCTTAGTTTACGTAATATAGTCTATAGAAGGCCTTTTTAGTCTTGAAAGACGTGTCTTTGACAAGAAATGAGTTCTATTTAATAAAAAATACCCAAAACCATGACACGTGCGATAATAATGACATATTAAGAAAATTATTGATTACAAATAAAGTAAATTTCATAATAAAAGCCACTTACGCAGTAAAATAATGAAGAAAAATTATTCACGTTTATTCTGCAACAAAAGGTTTTTTTACCATATCCGCCCCATATTCGGAGTATATGACCATCACACGGTTCCTCCAAAATTCTCTGTCCCCCGCCAGTCTTCTTGCTTCCACCCAGGTCATCTCAGCATACCGTAGTTCCACCGAGTACATCTTTTGGATGGTCATCAGGGGCCTACCAGGGCGACGGAATCTATCCGGTTGGTAGAAGAGACAGGCAGGATTCAGGCTCCCTTGGGGCATCCGCCACACATGTCCAAACCAGGTCCATCGTGGCTTTTTTTAATTTTGGACGTAATAAAGGGCTGGTCCGTCATCTCTCTTACCTCCGTGTTCCTGACAAAGTCAAACCACCGTACGTAAAATTTTAAACGTGCTCAAAACTTTTCTCTTGTTATGCAGTCTATTATTGTATAGATTGAAAGTGAATATTATTTAACTGCCATGTAATGAAGATATTATTGAAACAAATATAAATTTACTTCACCTCAGTTGTATCACGAATTATATCCTTAATTTTTTTTGTAAGATACTATATTCGCTAAGGTGAATGAATGCTCTCTTTTGTTGACGAAAAAAATGCAATGTAGACGTATTTATGTTACAATAAAACAATGTAAGCTACAACTTTATTTTAAACGGTCCATTATAATAACATATTGTCTTATGTGTGACACATGTCTTTCCAAAGATAAATAGTACGAAAATGTACTAGAGCCACCAGTTATAAGTTTCTTTCGACTCATATATTCATGTTTGTATCTATATATATATTCAGATCGTACAAAATGAACGAACACAGTTTTTTCTTTTGTTACAGTAATTGAAAATGCTAATATCACTGTATGAATATAGAAAAACTATGAAGAATATTAATGAAAAGATAGTAAATTGAACACTGTAGTATATTTAAATGTCATTCATATGACCCTGTAGCTGTACTTTGAAGTATTCTTTAACATAATAAATAATGCCATCGTGTGTCAATATTTAACGAATATCTTTCATAATAATTAACTTTGTATATTAACATTTTAAATGAATAATTTATAGATATTTTTAGCTGTGTACTTTAATTTCTAAGCAACTATAAACGATTACTTACTGTGAGTAATTGTATTCACGATAGATTGATAGAATTTACACGTAATGGAATATGGTATCGTAAGATTCACAAACGGAATATAATAATATTTCTCATCATTGTAATATGACATATGTGAAGTTATTTCCATGTAATACTCAACCTGCCTGTAACATCACATATTATAGAATATAGGGTTAATTAAAAAAATTATATCATTTTCAAATGGAATGATTAGGTTGCATAGGTAATAATACAATTTGCTTGTTTGTCTCAGAGTACCACACAATATGCTTATGGTATATGCTTGTATTACAAAACACAGCATCTTTCATACGCGCTTATCATGGCCAGCGTCTGTGGGAAATCGTGAGTTTATTGCATATATCGATGCAGGATGCAGGCACTGTGTGCATGTTGTTTTGCGGCTCACGAAGTAGGCGACGCTATTCTGTATTGTGTGGACCAGCGTGTGAGACTCTGGGGCGGCTGGACGCCCACACCCCTGCTCCTCTGTCCTCTCAGCCCCGCGCTTTGGCTGCTTCTCCCCTCCGCCCACCAGCTCGCCGCTTGCAGGCCGCGCCTCCGCCTAGGGGTGGAATCTAAGATATTGTTGTTATCTCCGAGTAACGAACGGGGTAACAGGTGCATTATGGTACTGCTTCTGAGTATAGGTGACTATAACTGATGACAATATTGTGAAGCTTGCAAAGCGGGATTCAATAAAATCAAATGAAACACGAAGTAAACAAAAAGTTATACTTCAACAAAAAATATGATTGTATTTCGGAATAAAATCTTATTATTTTCATACACCTCACCTAAATCATTGTGGAATTTTTGGTCTTTTATATACTGTATTTATATGTCAGATTTCAAAAAAATGAATTCACTTGACGTAAAACCAAGAAAAATTTATTCAATGGTGAATAAATTGTCTAGAAATGACCTCACATTTGTAATCCTTGCAACCTCGATGATTTGATATTCTAAAACGAATACTTTCTTCGTAAAAAAACAGAACATTGAGAGTTATAATAATATAATTCGTCATTTTAAACTAAGTGTTTCGTAATGGTTAACTTATTACATATTAAGCAATATGTTAACTTTTTTTTTGACGTCAATAATGAGAAAGCTACTCCTTAGTCAATGGTTAGTCACAAGAACATGAGTTTTTTGAAATTATTTTCAACATACGTAAAGAATTCTCAATAATACATACAAATTTTTTGGTGCAGTTTGAAATAAAATAGGTGTAATGTTTACTCACGTTTGGTAAATCAAATTATTTTTTATAGTTCAATATATATATTGATTGAATTGACATGTACTTGGTTGAACTTCATTAAAAATGATACATATCAAAGTATTTAGTTCTACACAATTTTATCAGTTAACTAATAGCTGTTTCGACTTGATGCCATCGTCACAACTTAGTTCAATAAATATGAAATTTCGATAAAATTTTATACAACAATATTTTATATATTTATTTTATGACATTTTTTATCTAAAAATATTCAGAATTAATACTTACTCTGTTAAAAGCTGATGGCGAGAATATTTTATTGCGAAATTGTCAATGTTTTTTACTTTTTGTACAAATATATGAATGATTATAAAATATATATTAAAAACGCATAAATAATTTGTGATGTGACAACAAAAATTTTAGTTCTCCTTAACAAAATAACATGTTTGATATTCACGGAGATGACATATGGTCTACGATGAAATATGAACCGAATTGAAAATTTTCAGCCGGTCTCCTGAAAATTTTCTTCAGTCGACGCTCCGCCCTTTGCCGGGCGCCGGTCAGCGTCGCCTAGCAACGGCGGCCAGCGGCGCCTTATCATCATAACTAGACCGCCATCTTTGATAACGCTTACACACACAACCATGCACATGGAAGTACAGATGTGTAGATATTCGTGTCCAGGCAGCGCGTGCAAACTGTCTGCACACCCCACACCACCCTCACTCATACTTAGACAAGCTCATGCGAACATTATCATATATGACGCCGCTGTTGGTCCGAGAATATTCCATATATTGAGAGATTTTCCATCACCTTTTCGTGAGATTTTCTTTTCCTGGCTTGATTTATTTCATAAAATAAGATATACCACGATATGGCCACCTATATGCCACTATCTATTTGATATATCTACCTTGAATGAAATATGTATTTATTTCATATATGTAATAAACAAATGAGTTAATTATTTGATACTGCCTATATCTGTGATGTCTAAATTTATTCCCACTATTTTGATTCTAAAGACGAGAAGTAACCAAATGGATAAATTATACACTAGTCCTGAAAGAGCCCGATTGTTTTATCTTTACTCTCATGGAAAAAGAAAAGATGAGTGTTTGAGTTACAAGAATATCACTTCTGTTAAGAAACGTACGATTGGGAGTCCGTATGTTTCACATTGGGAGTGGACATGGTTACAAAACAAAATAAGGGCATAGCCCAGTATAGTTTGAAGCAAGCAGAACATTTTTTTCATATGTTGACGTTGACAAAAACTCTAGTTTCTCCCTTGCTAAGATCGTAGAACGTACTATAATTACCACATCCTACCCGAGGTGACTCTTTTTACGCAGTAGCTTTAATACTACGTGACTAGACTATGAAGTCGATAGATATCCCAAGTGATGTGTGGCGGCATTGTTGGAACTGTCTTTACACTGGAGATAAATGATATTGGATGGGCTCAAGATTACGTAGATGCAGGTCGAGTAAGATGAACAAAAATATTGTAGTATAGATGGCAACAGAAAAATGAATGGCAGTGACAATACCCGTGCGAATAATATGAAGTACAACTTAGAAATGATGATCTGGAATTCAATCGCTAACCCTGATATATTATATAAGACATCAAAAGAAGATGATTGCGATTATATTCATAGACTAGTAAAGCATTAATTAAACTTAAAATTAGCCTAATTTGCCTTTATTTCAATGAAGCTAGCTCAATTGTGATTAGTTATTTACATCTAAGATATATGGATATGTGAGATTGTACTGGACTTTAAAATCAAGTTACAAGCTGGTTGCCCCACCTTCACCCGTTATGTGTATGCAGCCGCTGTTTACGCATTAACGATCAAGAAAAAAACGAATTTACTCCTCATATATTGACCAGATGCAGAGCTGTACGGGAGCGATCTTTTAACCACGCACTATTGTGGTTAAAAAAGAAAAGGTAGAAAGAAAAAAAAGAAAATGTGACTTGCTCAGCCACTTAGTTTAAGCGATTTTAAGTATCATGTGTATCCGTATACTGAGAATCCGTTGTAGAGTTTAAACTACTCTACGTTGAATCTAAAGAGGAATCGAGAATATCCCGCTCCCCATATGATTTGCAAATTTATCGAATGCCTCAAAGTTGACCTTGGTTGAGATCAAATCAGTATTGGGCCCGTATGAGGAGGGACCACAGCAAACAGCTCTGCTTGTTCGGAATTCATCTCGGGGTAATTCCAAAGAACGTGATAAGTGTCCTGATGGTTGTGTCCGCAAGTGCAATCCAGCCTTTAAACCAATTTGCCCAGTCCAAATAGTTTACCGTTGAACTTGCCATGGCCGGTTATAAACTGGCAAACCCAGTATCCAGGTGAAAGACATTCTAACTCGTCTCTGACGTCTGGGAAGAATAGATATGTTTGGCGCCCTTTGGTGGATGCAGACCACTTAGTCTGTTAGGCTACTAGGGATGTTTTGTACGCCAGCATATATTAAGCAATGGTCGAAGATCTGGCAAATTGTGTTTTATTTCACATCAACCTTCTGAAAACGCTTTGAAACCTTTACTGTACATGCTGAGCTGAGACATTTTCATAATCTTAGATTTCCATAAGAAATACCTCATAACCAGTATTGTTGTGCTAAATTAAAAGTACCAGAGTGGTCATTTATTTCTACCCCTCCACTTTTTTCATTTTTTTTCACGGTGTATTTTTTTGCATTCTCGTAACATCTGCCGGTTGCACAAGTTTTGATACAAAACTACAAAATTCTGTCCACACTATTTCATATCAAACTATTTTTAATATACTCAAAGTAACTTCCAGATCAAAAAAGTGGCAGGGTGGCGCCCTGACTTGAAAAGACGTACCAGGTCAGCGCCCTAGCCACACTACACCACTGCTCATTGCTTATAAGTAGTATGTAAGAAACGGCTAACTGTTTTTTTTTATTTCAACGGATTACTTGCATAAGAATAACACAAACAAACACTTTCATTTATTATTATAATTTTGGTACACATAAAAAAATAGTAATTTACAATGGTCAGGGGACGATGACTCAATCTTATATGTATTGTTGTAATTGCAACGATCATTATCGTGATGTATCTTTCAACATATTTTTTTATACATGGGTTTATTGGGGAATACAATATTATTTAAATATCCTTCATTGAATTATTAGAAAGCAATTGATACAAAAAATCTTGGAACGCTGTCAATCAACCACGGTTATCACATACTTAAAATTATGGCGTTGTTAAATTGGTAGAAAAAGAAACATTTTTCCATAGACGTCATTTGTAGTTATAGTGAGGTTCATATATTATTTCATTTCTGTTTTATATGAAAGGGTTCATAGTTATAGAATTTTTCATTCACAAGGCTATTTGACAAATCGTCTCTTTGAAACGTTTCTTGTGTAAAGTGTCCGCTTGAAGGAACTCCGCATTACGCTGCGTTGTTCCATGCCATGTACATTTAGTAAGTCGCTTGAAAAAAAGCAAAACCCAGTCAAAATGTATGAAATATATAACCATACCATCGTGCATTCCTGTTATAGTATTTGTTAAGAGGACATCTTTGATGAAGAGTATATAAATAATTGAAAAAAACATTTTTAATACGTATAATAAATTGAAAAGTTTTTATTATAATAGCGTAAATTGATTTTAAAAAACCCTGATTGATAATTACTATTCGAACATTATAAAAAACGCTTGATTAGAATTACAAATATGTATGAACGAAAGAAAATTAAACAGCTAGATTTTTCCAAATTTAATTAGGTAAAAAAAGCAAAGAATTAATTTTACCAGAAGAACTATTTTATAAAGTTAATACCAGTTTTTACCTTACTATAATAAAGTTAAACAAATGAATTGCCGAAAATATCATTACAATTATTCACTGTGGAGTGTTTAACCTTTTTAACGTTAAAATTCGTGTATTTTATAAGAACATTTGTGTTGTTTTACTAAATGAAGTCATTATAATTGAAAGAGCAATTTGAAATATTTCATTGATAGTGACCAGAACCAGTTTCGTTCACAAGGTAAAGCTAGTTAGCTCTCGTTGTCCGCTTGCTCAGGTATTTCACTTTCTTTCTTCATTTTCAGACACGTCTACCACTGACGCTGATATTCCAGTGATTGAAATGGAAAATTAATAAAATATTAAAAATGTTTATAAATTAACGAGTAAAAGCAGTAGAAATTATGCATTTTTCCTTAAATAATCTAAAACATATTCATTAACCTTGCGGGGCTCCCAATCGTCTTGAACAGAATAACTTTTCATATGTAACGTAGCTTTTACTTAAAATAGTAGTCTTATTGTATTTAATGACTGGCTCTTTACTAACTAAAACTAAAAAAATCTAGGCACTATCTTTAAAAGTCATGGTATGAGTTATTATAGTGCGATAAATTTTTTATTTCAATTTTACTCATTAAAATCGTACAGAGGCAATCAAATCTTTCAAGAAAAATGAAAAATATTGTATCAAAATAATTTCATACTTATTTTTTGGTTATAGCTTTTTATGAACAAAAAAATACAATTTGGATTATTGAGATTTTGTACACTTCCATGTATTTTGTCACTAACGACCCGGGTTTCGCCTTTCGGCATCTTCAGGCATTCGAGCACACGAATGGACTCGAACTGAGAGACAGTAAACAGTGTCTAACGCTTATATAGAAGATACAAATGCGACAAATATCATTTACGAGGCAATACATTATACGTCTGAGAGCCACACCGATACCTGAGTTAAAATTTCGGAAATCGTCCTAATCCTTATTTTGTAAACACCATATTACCAGAGTGGCGAATTGCCGAAGGCGTTGCCGCTTTTCAACTTCTTTTAGAAATACCAGTGATTTTACAATTATAATAGTATTGTGGGTTTTGACGGGATGTAATTCGACGAATGGGTAAATATATACAATCATTCCACATTTAGTGAAATCTGTTAGGTGTTTAAACGTATCGGATATAATGGCGGAGAATTAGGAAGGTTCAGCTGCTCATTCAAGATTGGTAAGGAGTATAACTGGCCTCTATTAATTTCTAAAATTTCCTGATAAAATAATTTATGATCCCCCATGTTTTTGTGCAACAGTTTAACCCCATCATCCGCATTAAACGTATGGTTCTCCATTAGCAAGTGATTTGCGAATGTCGAAGTTTCTTTTTTTAATCTAAAGGCAGCTAAATGTTCTGATACCCTTATATCTAATGTACGTGTGGTTTTACCCACATAGAAATGTTGGCAATCATTGCATTGTAATTTATAAATACCAGATTTGTTCTTAAAGTTTACTCTATCTTTATTGTTAATAAGTAATTTGCCTAGAGAGTTTTTGCAATAGAACGCCGGTCTAACACTATCAGCGAGTTGTTTTTTTAATTTTAAAGCTTGTGCAACCTAAAAAAGAAACTTCGACATTCGCAAATCACTTGCTAATGGAGAACCATACGTTTAATGCGGATGATGGGGTTAAACTGTTGCACAAAAACATGGGGGATCATAAATTATTTTATCAGGAAATTTTAGAAATTAATAGAGGCCAGTTATACTCCTTACCAATCTTGAATGAGCAGCTGAACCTTCCTAATTCTCCGCTATTATATCCGATACGTTGAAACACCTAACAGATTTCACTAAATGTGGAATGATTGTATATATTTACCCATTCGTCGAATTACATCCCGTCAAAACCCACAATACTATTATAATTGTAAAATCACTGGTATTTCTAAAAGAAGTTGAAAAGCGGCAATTCGCCTTCGGCAATTCGCCACTCTGGTAATATGGTGTTTACAAAATAAGGATTAGGACGATTTCCGAAATTTTAACTCAGGTATCGGTGTGGCTCTCAGACGTATAATGTATTCCCTCGTAAATGATATTTGTCGCATTTGTATCTTCTATATAAGCGTTAGACACTGTTTACTGTCTCTCAGTTCGAGTCCATTCGTGTGCTCGAATGCCTGAAGATGCCGAAAGGCGAAACCCGGGTCGTTAGTGACAAAATACATGGAAGTGTACAAAATCTCAATAATCCAAATTTAATATTGAAATTCCATCAAGCACCCTCAGTCGATGTCTTAAATTATAAAACAATACAATATTAGTGAAGTTATTTGTTTGAAAAAAAAATGAAGATATTTTTAAATGTTGACTAGTTTACTAGTCATTCTAATCAATCAACCTTTAGTATTAATAATACTTATTTATTTATTAATTTTCTCGTAGGTCTATTTTAGGGCTTCCAATCCCGGGATCCCGCTCAATTATTCAATCCGGTTATCCCGGGATTGAGATTCAGTCAATCCCGAGATTTCGGGATTCACTGTAAATGCTAAAACATCATCTATCAAATCAAAACTTCCTGATTAACTACAACGTGTACTTAAGTTTTTTTATGTACATATATAGTTTTTTAAAAAACCTATAGAATTAAAATGAATTTATTGTAGTCTCCTTCTTTCTCATATTTCCTAACAGCCGTTTTTAAATCATTTTAAATGGAGGACAAATTAATACCGTTTTTTAAATGAATGGAGGGCTCAAATTGAAAGACATGTCCTCTTTTTGGATAAATTTGGTAAAACCTACCATAGTAATTCAATAAATAAAATAAAATTATTTTGATCATTATGTCTTCTTTCAAATATTTTTTTCTTTGTTTTGTAAATGACTGTGTGATTTTAAATCAACAAAAAATCATTCCAATGTCAAAAAAATATTTAATCATATATAAATTCCAATTGAAGTAATAATGGACACTAATTAAATTTTAAATGTACAATATAACACATGAAATTAAACTTAATGACCAATCCCGGGATCGTAAAAAGAGTCTGGGATTGGATGCCCTAGTGTATTCATATCAAATGATTGTAAATGAGTACAAATTTCTTTAACTAGATACTGATATGTTTTTTCAAAACATTATAATTTTACATTAAGTTCATATTCATGTTTGCGAATAAAAATATTTAACATATATAAATTGTTGTGTTGATCAAATTAAATTAAAAAGTATTAGATTAGGCGGTATGATAAATTGTGATTTCAAATTCTTCTATGTTTTTTTTTGTGTGTTTGATCGTCTTAAGGCAAATAGTTAAGCAGTGTTTGTCATTAGTAGATTGACGTGACAATTTTCTCGGTAAAAAATGAAAAGAAACAAGATTTGTTTGTGAAAGCTCCCCCACAAGTTTGAAAGCTCGGGCCGCAAGGTGACGGTAGGCATGCAAAGCGATTTCAGCTCCAACGCATTACATATTCAATGTACATTATATATCCATTCAGAGTGAAATAATCCTTTGCATAGGCTTCAAAATGTGCTATGGGCCGCCACGGCGCTCTATCATTCCTCTACCTAACAACGTTTGAAATTGAAATGATTTCAATAGGGTCGCTATAAGCCACCCCATACCGCGTTTTATCCCCGTATTATGAGTGAGAATTATACAGAGTGTGTTTTTATCGCATTAAAATATTGAAGCATTTCGATTTAGACATATTATTTTAAAAATATAAATTATCAGTTGGCAGTGCCAACTGTCAAAATTCATGGATACGGCTTAATCCTGAAGCAGAAATTATTTTTTATTAAAATCACACTTAGATTTCGCTAATCAATATTGCAATTTGACATTATCTAGTAAATACACTATACATTTGAGAATCTAGTTCTTCCACCTTGTTTACGAAGTGTTTAGCTTATATTTTGTAATATAAATATTTTCTTTTTCACACTGTAGGGCTTTCTTCTCAAAAATCCTACCACTATAATATTTATGGTACTTCTATCTTATTTTTAGCACCTTATTTTCATTGACTAACAATTTTATACTCTGAAATATAAAACCGAATAACAAACTAATTAAAAAGTATTAAAATATTTCAACCAAATACATTTTCATATTTCACGAATTTGTATTAAAAATTGAAATTCATAATATAATAATAAATAATCAAGTGTACATTATAATTCCATATTTCATTCATTGAATCGTAAATTTTCAAATAGATAGTATGCGATAACAGGAAAATTGGAACAAATTGTAATACTTTGAGAAAAACTCAACTATGTTAGTATTTCTAAGTAAGGTTATATAATTAAATCCAAAGTTAATAAATGGTGAAACTTTTACAAAGAAAAAAGCTTTAAGTATTAAATATTTCATTGACTATTATAGCTGTTATTTTTATTTTAATAAATGTTGTTGCTAAGTCAGACAAAAAAATATACTTTGAATTAGTAAGTGGTGTGTAATATTGATTTATACGATATTTTAAGTATTAAGTGGTCTGTGAGTCCTTCCAACAAATTATTAAATGATGTCTCAAAAAAGAAAAGGGTTCGTTAACTAAGAACGCACGCCTGATTAATATGGTAAGTTTAGTTGCAGAGCGGATTGGTTTTCACCGTCAGAAACATTGAGCTTTCTTCGTGAGATATTAATTAAATTCCGCAGTAAAACTGATTCTTATTTTTTCATACAGAAAACTCTTAACTCTAAATAAATTATCTATATCTTATGTGTTATAAATTTAACACATATGGTTATTGTGGAATAGATTTTAGGGTGAAATTAAACAGGTTTTTGTATGAGCGCCCTGTATAAAGCAAGGGGTGCAAGTAGATTTCTGTGTACATCATTTGTTTTATTTCACAACTCGAAACATTCAAATGGGTATAAATGGAAATTCTGTCAAGCCTCCTCTTTTGACTACGCGCATTTTACGATTTCGATTTGGTATTTCGATTAATATTCCCGTTTATTTGCGAGTTGACGCGTTTTTTCTTTTTTAATTTAATTTTTTTGTATCGGGGTGTTTGTGAAGCACTCCATAGGCGCCATTGCGAGGGCAACTGAAGTGTGCATGTGTAAGTGTTTTTTTATAATGCCCGATTCAAATATTTTCAACGACGATTGATGGAAATTGGAAAGACGACAAATACATTTAAATGCTACAGTTCTACATATATTTATACGGCATGTTTATAAAAAGTCTGATTATTTTTGAAAGTTTTACATCAAACGAACTCGACGATTAAGTGTACAAAATTCAAATTTGGATAGTTGATTACGTTCTTATTTTATAACTAGAAATAAGAAAGAACTCAGATGCTTTCATCATATTTTGAATATGAGTATACATAATGTTATCTTATCTATAAAAAATCTTATCATACTTTTAGGGTTAACGTTTTGGCAAGTACATGTACAAAAGAAACCATTTAATAAATGTACATATTTGAAAAGGTGCAGTATTTGAAGCTAAGAATGATATCTCTATAAAATTAAAATATTAGAATCTTTCATACATTGTTTTTAAATCAATTTATGAATTAAAATTACGTCGTGCGAATGTCTATGATGTTTTAATTATTTTCAACTATTCCTATCCGCAAAAGTATTCCTTAAAACGGACCATATATAGAGCATGATTCATGAAGTAATTTATAAATATTTTGATATCCATTTATAATCATACCATAAATAAGTTAAGCAACTCTCCAAAGATCGTCATCATTCAGGCAATAAGCGTTTATACGAGGTTTGCAATTTTTTATTACAATATTTCTACCTTAAGGCTGTGTCGACTGACAAAATCACACAAATTCATTAAAAACCCTTATAAAAACCGTAAATTAATTAATGAACGGTATTATTTTTTTTATTTGAGACAAACGTTCAATTAAATTTAGTATTGCCAGAATACAGATGGTATAATATTGTATATTTTGTGCAATTTGCAATGATGCGAGTATGTATTGGTTATTTGTGGGTGCTTATACGAACATAAGTTCATAGATTAGTTCAATAATGTAACTTGTTAGATGATCATAAAAACCTAAGTCAAGTGTTTTCTCAGCACTTGCCAGTCGTTCCGAGTATGAATGAACTTGCTAAAGAAGTACTGTTTTAAAACGAATCACATCTCCTGCGACCAAATAGGATCGTCTCCCGTTTCTGCAATCCTGACTTGCCCGTTTCAGTGTTATTTTTTCGTATCGCGGATGATGTTTGTATATTATTATAAATGGTGGATGTGTCACGTTTCTTTCTATATTTAGCGAGGGCTTGCGCGTGCGGTTTTTTCTGTTTATTCATTTATTTTTATGATCTTATCCCTTAAAAAGTTGCATGGATTTCTGAATATTATTTCAGTCAATAGAAAAGGTTTGTAATTTTTTTTCCATGTCCGCTCCCAATATGGAGCATATGGTCACCTAATTGAGGTATCTTAACAGACTTTTTCTACGAGAACTGCATGTTACTCAACCTCAGTTGCTCAACCACTCTTTTTTTTCGAAGAGAGTAGGGATAGAAAGATAGGGCTAGGACAGAACTAGTGGTTAGCTAATCGCTCTCGCTACACCCCGTGAGGATGGGATGGGTGGAAGGGAGGACTCAGACTACGAACAGAAATCCATAAATTAATTGAAAAATCAATCTATGAAAACCGTTCGCACCGGGAATTGAACCCGAGACATCCGTAACCTCAGCCAGAAACGCTACCAACTGCGCCACGGACGCCGACATTTGTAATTATAAACATATATATAATATAATGTGCATATTTAATGAAAACTGGTCGCGTTGGATGAGTGGTAGCGTTCCAAAGCTCCTGTCCTATGTTACGCGATTAAGGGCTCGAACCGTGAAAGAATATTTGATAAATACATTTCTCAATTGATTTAAGAATTAGGGATTTCTGTGTTTTTTTCGTCTGTCTATCTTACAAAATTTTGAAGAAAAGGCCAAGACTGAGCGACTAATTTACAGCTAGTTCACTCCTAATCCCATATATGTATTTTCTCAAATAAATGAGTTTAAAAAAGTCACTACCTACCAGTTCGAAACGATCTTTGTGAGTACCTATATGGTAATTCCATAATAATTATTCTATTTTATTATTTCTAAATGATCAACAAAAGACGAATCGCAAGTCAAGAAACCGAATATTATCGATATATTGTTTGTCAAATATCAAGTGAAAGTGTATTATCAAACAATTCATATGAAATGGGCGTAGAAGAAACTCAGTGGCAAAACTAGAGGCTACGTATGTCTGCAACAAGGAGGGAAATCGAAAGACATATGAAAGAGAATACTATCTTAGTTTATTTATGCGTTCATTAATAGTTCAGTTTCATAAATAGTTCTTAAATATATGATTAGCATAGTATCTATATATTTAACATATTTTTTTGAATTGTAGAGATACTTATATCATTTTCAATTCAGCGTGAAACAATACGTTGCAATATGTAATATATTATATTTACTCACATTACATCAAATTAAATATATTTCTAGAATAGAAGGTAGGTCTTTAATTATACCATATTAATTATTTCATAAAACGCTATATATTGTAAGGTACGAGAGTTTCAAAATGATTGAATTCTCATCGAGCGAAATATTGCGAAAGCGAAAACTGGACTTTTTATTTCGAAGATACACAATTTTGATAGTATGTCTAATAAATTCTATTTGTGTGACAATATCCTTCTTCTTTCCTCGCGCTACAGTCTGGGATGAACCTTGGCCGCCTCAATTATTCTCCTTCACTCCGCTCGATTCTCAGTCTTCCTACGCCAATCACCAACCTCCAGTACTAGGTCTTATGTGACACCCGTATATCCAACAAAGTCGCGGTGTACCAACGCTGCGTCTCTTACATCAGGAGTAGAAGGCGCTCAGTGGGTTTCCACTCATTCGTGCGTGATATATGTTCGGCCCATTGTAGACGTTGTGCTTTTAATAGAAAAAAAATGCTTGAAATTTGATAATGTCTGGCTTTCCGTAGAGCTTATTAAGTTCATGTTTGCGCTGACGTCACCAAATACCATCCTCACAGATAGAACGGAAATTCTTTTGCAGAATCTTTTACTCAAACACTTGTAGCTTATGAGAGTCATTATAGCTGAGCGTCCAATCCTCTGACCCATAGGCCAGAACTGGTCTTATGAAGGCTTTGTAGAGGTGTGATAATATCCTGTTTATTAAAATATATAGGTTAAGTTTCAGTTATAATGTTGTCAGCACAGTTTTCGTTTATAAGTTCGTAAATTCGAAAAAGCTTTCTAACGAAAAAATAGTATTGTGACAACCCTCCTCAATTGCAACCGCATTTGTCTTTTTTTAAAAGATAGTCGTATAAAAAGTGACTGATATGGTTATTCTTCAAAAAAATGTTGACAAGAAGAGTTGCTTGATTGTCAAGACGTTTATTTTTATTAAGGGCTAGTAAAGAGTGAAGAAAACAATGTTACCTACGCGGAAAAAACTCAAGTTAAATGTAATAAATCTCTTTCGGTAAAATACTTGCATTTTAAGTTGATTTCCCAATCCTTACAATATTTACCTCAATGGTAATTACTAATTACAGAGTCTGAGTTGATTGACGTGAAGTATATCGTGGCACGCCAGATGTCTTTCAAGTAGACTGTTAAAAACAATTTTAGCAAAATAGTTAACTTTGTAATGTTTTATCATAAAAATAAATGATAAAAAATTGTATAAGCATAGCTAGCAGTACGTTGCTGCATATCGTTAGGCCGAACAAGGCGTATTTTTCCGTTCGTGCCACTCCATAATTGGTTTACAAGGAGCGGCGTGTGCGCGCCGCGTCGTGTTTTTTTTCGCGACTAATAACTCTGTCCACGCTAAACGTTTCGAATGCGTTTATAAAAAGACATTAAATACAGTGATTTTTTACGACCTATTAATTTTTACTGTGTAATTTCAGAGTCATAATAAAAATTAAATTATAACGTATGGGATTAAAAATACACGCTATTTAAAATGTGAAAAAAGATAATGTTTTATTTTCTGTGCTTCTTCTTTTCCCATTTGTCGAATACAATTTGGTATAAATATACTTTCTTGATCTCTTCTGGGTAGAAAGTTTATGGTTAATGAATTGTTTTATTATTGTTGTGAGTTCTACAAAATTTACCGGATCATCGTCTTCTTAATGTTGTTTAATTTTGCTGACCACACATCCTAAAAATCTCTTGTGACCTTGGTGAATCCTTGTGTGTGTGTTTTCATGCGCTCTGTAACTGTGCGTTTGATGATTTTCCTTATGTATCGTTCATTTCGCATTCTATATATCTACTTTATCGACCTAAGCTAACGTTATAAGAAAAATATAAAAGAATAAACATTGTGTCTCTAATCACTTTTAAGGTGTTAACTGTCAATTCTTGGTGGAAAGGCACTATATTTTAAAAATATAACACAATTTGTCTGTACTACTTCCACATGTTTATAATGACCAGGACCGGTTTTGCTCATCACGAGCATCAGTTGATGATGCTCGTGATACGTTTGTTTTATTTTTAAAATTTTGTATCTCTACCTTTGACTGTCATTGATGATCTATAACTATTTAGTATTCAAAGCAAAACATAGTGATTTTATAAATACGTAATTATTTATCCATTACATAATATTATGTCATTCGAATTGTATCATAATTATAGTAAAAAATATTATCCTTAGATACTGACCACTGTCCTGTATTAATGGTATTCACTACCTGATCGAATACTTGAACTGGTATTCGCTGGCCTGCCGGTGTCCCGTATCTTCGCCAAGACAGGTATCAGGTTGATAGCGATTACATATCGAACCGGCTGCGATATTATTGTCTCTGTAGGTTTGTGTTTATGAGCTGTTTGTACGACAAAGTGTGCATCTTGCATCAGATTTGATGCAATCGCATTTTCTCAATAAAACTATTAACAAACTGCCTTTTTCATAACAAATAATATTCCTCGCTCTATATAATAATAAATATTTTTTCAGATTGCATTGGCAAATTTCAAAAAAAAAAAGCTTACTTTAGTCTAGTCAGTTAATCTGTCAATCAAAAATTATTGACAAAATTATTTTTATTTAAGGTATTTTTGAAAAATATTTTTTTTGGATTTATTCGTTTTTAATTCGTTTATTGTATATTAGTGATAAATGGCATGCGTTGCAACGACACTCAAAGAAAGAATGGATTTTTGTTTCAATTCTGTTATTCTAATTTATTGAAGAGCTTTTGGACACACAATATTTTTTTCCGTCTGGTATGTACACGAATAAATCAGAAGATTTTTACGAAATATCGCCATTGGTACATATTTGATTCTTTTAGATTTTTAATTTTTTTCAGAAACCTTCACGGGTGTGCGCACAACAACTCACAAAAGTGTCATAGAAATTGGATGTATGGTAAAGGAACGCATAGAGGACAAACACACATTCATTTTTATATATATACTAGTGATTACCCGGTATGCTTTGCAATCCCACTCAAAGAAAGTAAGGGTTTTTGTTTTAATTCTTTTTATTGAATGCTTTTGGATAGAGGTCTGCAAGGGCCGAAATTTCATAAAATTACCCGGTCTAAGCCAATCATCTTCAGGCCCATCATTTATACTTTTCAAACAATATATGTTATTGTTTCCATATTTCCAACGATATTCATAGTGGCCCACGGGCTGGGCCAGGTAAAGGTCCGCGGGCCAAGCCCGGGCCCTTACAGGCCTCTATTTTGGATATGCAATATTTTTTGTTTTTTGGGATGGTTCAGATATGTCGCTAGTTGTACGTATTTTGATTCTTTTTTTAGATTTTTTTTCCTTCAGAACCCTTCATGGATGTTCACAACAACCGACTGGTAAAGGAATACATAGAGGACAAACAAACAAATCTTAATTTATATATATATAGATTATATGTAAACAAGCACTTTGTTTTCAATATTTAAATCATTAATCGGTAAGCTAAACTAAGAATTTGTTACACTTTAGCTATTCAATCGTTTATTTTATACATCAAACTACTGACATCTTCAAGGAATAAATTCCATTGAATATTGATTTGTTGATTTATTTTTAGGTAAGTAAGTATATATGGTATTTTGATTAGTAACTTGGTAAGGCTGTAAAGATTATAATCATCGCAGAGTAAAGAGTATAAAAATTCTTAATCGACACACCGATAATACTATCCTCCAATATCCAACGTAAGACAAGTCATTAGCATACATAGGATGTCCTGGGTGTCCTTTGGTCCCACGGATTCTCATTGCATCGTGACGACACGATCTCCTTACCTGTTCGCTACTGGTCGAGTTATTTCTGTGGATTTTAAGTAAAACAGTCGCATCGTACAAAGTATGCGACCACTCTCGAGTAACTTACAATATACACGTATGACGCTTTTAATTGAACACACTTGAAACTGTCACCTTCAATGATGCAAGTTTTACTCCTTTCTACTACGTTCTATGTACTTTTAATATTGACATAAAGATTGTTTGAAAATGTAAATCAAACAAGGGCTTGAAATTTAATTGTGAAATATATTCGCCAAATTTTTTTGGATGTTACAAATCACTATTCATCATTGAAACAGGGGGGTAAATATTGCCATACGGGCACTTTTTCTAATGTGTATTGATTTTTCAGTATGTTAGTATGTGGTGTTTACACGCCTCTACCGCTCATCCAATCCTTAGAACGGGAGCGATTAGCAAACTACCAGTCTTCCTTCTCCTTGACTTTATCCTTACCTTCCCCAAAGAATACAAGTTGAGCGATTGAGTTACAAGAAGTTCTCGTAAAAAAACTTATCTTGCGATACTCCATTAGGAGTTGAAAAGTTAAAAAAATATCATTTCTTTTTAAAAAAAAATAAATGATTTTAAGTAAAAATGTTAGTCGGTGTTTTTAAATGTTATCCTGTAAACATTCATTACAACATGACACACCCTGGTTTTTCTTAAGTATAAGTGTCATTAGTGTCCCGAACTGAAATCGGCCTGCGGCAAAGAGCAATAATTCGCAGAATACGCTCTTTCTTGTTGCCAGGCATTTAAGAAGCCCCCGGGCTTCGGCCGCTGGACGAGTCCATTTTTACGGAAAAGGGTAGCTCCAACTTTGCACGGAGTTTTTTTGAATTTTGGTAGACAGTCGATGACGAGCTGCCGAGTCGGACGAACGAGGTCTCGTCGCGACGAAAGTGATGTGACGATGTGAACTGTTTGTTTGTTTTTGTGTTTTGATTTGCGTTGGATTTAATTTAAATTCGTTGTGTCATTTGTATTAAAACTTAAAGTAAATTCAGTTGCTAAGTAAATGTAAATGTAGAATCAATTTTATGTGTTAAGATTTTTATATTTGTGTAATGTGAAACCACTGCATCTTGAATGGATAATAAATAAGTTTTTTAACCGGATCTGAAATGGTGTTTGTCTGAGATCAGCCCTTCCAGGACTCCGGATAACCAGCCGCTCGCCTCTCTTCGATCCGGGGAAGTCTCATTTGTCGCCCAACTTAGTGGCCATTGATGGTTTGTGACACCTCAGGATTCACCCCCTGAGGACTCATGCTCTGAAGATGCAGTGGCTTTGAACTGTGGTTCATGGCGCCCAACCGAATTTTAACGTAACTTCAAGAATTTCAAATCGCCGAACGCACACTAAGAATCCGGACCCTGCCCTGAAGGTGGACTTCAATATCGGGACCAGACAACCAGTCAGCTTCCCGGCGTCTTACTACGAAACCCCAGCTTCAAAGGCGAAACTGGCGGGAGTCGTCGGTGAAAGGTGCCTGGCCTCTGTTACTTTTCACGAAGCCCTATTTCTCGACTGGCCGCTCTTGACGTCGTTCGTGCTGACCTAGGAGGCCTGCTGGGCCTGTTGTGTTTTCAACCAGTGAGGCCTACTGTGGCTGTTTGTTTGCAATCCGTGAGGCCCGCTGTGCCTGTTAGAGTTGCAGCCTGTGAGGCCTGCTGTGTCTGTTTTGTTGTCAACGAGTGACGCCTACTGTGGCTGTTTGTTTGCAATCCGTGAGGCCCGCTGTGCCTGTTATATTTGCAACCTGTGAGGCCTGCTGTGCCTGTTTTGTCTTCAACGAGTGAGGCCTACTGTGGCTGGTAGATTTGCGACCCGGGAGGCCGTTTTGCCTGCCAAGCTGCCTGTTAAGACGAGAAGACGCTAATAAACCTGCCCTGCCGAGCGAGGACGCTGCGGATGCCTTCTCGGGAGAAGATGAGGCCGTCTGCCTGTGAAGAGGAGATGCCGCCGACACACCTGCCCTGCCGAGCGAGGATGCTGCGGATGCCTTCTCGGGAGAAGATGAGGCCGTCTGCCTGTGAAGAGGAGATGCTGCCGACACACCTGCCCCGCCGAGCGAGGATGCTGCGGATGCCTTCTCGGGAGAAGATGAGGCCGTCTGCCTGTGAAGAGGAGATGCTGCCGACACACCTGCCCCGCCGAGCGAGGACGCTGCGGATGCCTTCTCGGGAGAAGATGAAGCCGTCTGCCTGTGAAGAGGAGATGCTGCCGACACACCTGCCCCGCCGAGCGAGGACGCTGCGGATGCCTTCTCGGGAGAAGATGAGGCCGTCTGCCTGTGAAGAGGAGATGCTGCCGACACACCTGCCCCGCCGAGCGAGGACGCTGCGGATGCCTTCCTGGGATAGGAACAGGACGCCTGTTGGCGTAGGAAAATTTGCACCACCGCCCGTTGTGATGCCGATCGCGACATGACCTGTGTTGTGGCCTCGTGTGTGACGACCGACGCGCTGCCACGCGTGTGTTTTTAAGACTTGATTTTTTGTGTTCTTTATTGTATATTGTAGCTTGTTTTTGTGTGATTATTGCTACGCTGTCCGAACTCAGTTCATGGACACTAGAAGTATGGGGTTTGACACACCCTGGTTTTTCTTAAGTATAAGTGTCATTAGTGTCCCGAACTGAAATCGGCCTGCGGCAAAGAGCAATAATTCGCAGAATACGCTCTTTCTTGTTGCCAGGCATTTAAGAAGCCCCGGGCTTCGGCCGCTGGACGAGTCCATTTTTACGGAAAAGGGTAGCTCCAACTTTGCACGGAGTTTTTTTGAATTTTGGTAGACAGTCGATGACGAGCTGCCGAGTCGGACGAACGAGGTCTCGTCGCGACGAAAGTGATGTGACGATGTGAACTGTTTGTTTGTTTTTGTGTTTTGATTTGCGTTGGATTTAATTTAAATTCGTTGTGTCATTTGTATTAAAACTTAAAGTAAATTCAGTTGCTAAGTAAATGTAAATGTAGAATCAATTTTATGTGTTAAGATTTTTATATTTGTGTAATGTGAAACCACTGCATCTTGAATGGATAATAAATAAGTTTTTTAACCGGATCTGAAATGGTGTTTGTCTGAGATCAGCCCTTCCAGGACTCCGGATAACCAGCCGCTCGCCTCTCTTCGATCCGGGGAAGTCTCAAACATTTATTATTTTAAAATAACGCAAGATTTGGTTAAAAATTCAAATATGCTTAGAAAAGCAAACAAGAACAAATAAACGCATTAAATAATATATTTTAAATACGTTTTGTCACCATTATCCGTTATGTCTACTCAGCTGCTGATTTCTCGACCACCATCCATAACGCAATTATGACCGAGAGCACAAATTACTTTTTACACCTCACTTCACCTCACATCACAGTAGAAAAAAAATTCTATAATGACTTATTCAGCCACTTTCTTTAGTAGGTATTTACTATATATATAATAAGTAAATATTTAATATAAATAAATAATCATTCAAATTTGGATTATTGAGATTTTGTGCACTTTCATGTATTTTGTCACTAACGACCCGGGTTTCGCCTTTCGGCATCTTCAGGCATTCGAGAGCACGAAAGCCTGAAGATGCCGAAAGGCGAAACCCGGGTCGTTAGTGACAAAATACATGGAAGTGTACAAAATCTCAATAATCCGAATTTGATATTGAAATTCCATCAAGCACCCTCAGTCGATGTCTTAAATTATAAATAATCATTCATTTAAAATTTCGTTTATCTTTAGGAAAACTAAACTCTAAGTAGTAATAAGTTATTGCTGACTATTGAATAAAACTAAAAAATGCTTATGTTAGTTAGTTATCAATATCAAGAATATTAAAGTAAATAAAAATTGCGACCTGATGATAAAAATAGCAATAAAATAAATGTGTAAAAATATTACCCATTTCAAATTAAAGTATTAGTTGCCACGGAACATCAAAGGGGTCAGAGTATCCATATTAAAAACGAAGGGTTTCAGCCTTCTCATGTTGGACGTCGGTATAATATGAATGCGAAAAAATATTAGATTGTTACCTGTTGTAATATTCTCGGAATAAATTTCTGGCCATTATCATTTTTAATGGATATGCTTTGATAATTAAAAAAGCATCTCCAGGCAACACTGCAAGTAAGTAGTTCTATTGTAATATTCTTAAGCGGCGCACAGTAGCCGGAAACTTATTAAAAAGTCCTCGTCACACTGTACCTTTGGATATTATAATGCTGTGACCATGAAAGATTTTATTTAAAAAATATGAAAAAAGTCTATGAAAACTCGGCATACAATTTATTTGGGTATGCAAACAATTTGATTGTTTATTTTTTTTTTTTTTTAAATCAACTGAATTCACTTTTTGTAATATAGATAACACCTACCGAATACTACAGTTTACTATAATGCTCTGCTAATAATGTTTCTATTATTAATATCGATTATTCAGTTGTTACCATGACAACAGAATCTCTATATTGTCAAAAGTGTAAATGGACTGTGTGTAACTACCCGCTACCGATTTTCCAGCGTTTATTGACTATGTAGGCATATAACATATTCAAAAATACAGTAACATTAAGCATAATGAAATAATTATTGCAAGGCATAGTTTCTAATTCTAGCAGTATGAAGCCAGGTTTAAATGAGTTGAGATAATTAAGTAAATAAATTCGTTAATACAGATGAAATAAAATGATATCTGGAGTAAGTAGGCAAGCTTACTTTCTTTTATCATTTGCACGGTGCAATATACCTACTAGTCACTCCATGCAGAATCAAATGCAAGTTTGCGTTTAGAAATCTACGACTGGCAGCATATCCGTATTATTTATAGTTTTTGAAGTGCTCAATATAATTATACTTGCTTTACAAACCAATTTTATCTATGATTAATATATGTAGTAATTTTCTTCTTCAGTTCATAACTCGGAAAAAAGGGACGTAGCGAAATAAAAATAGACGTAACCCGGACAACAAACTGTGAAAACTTCATGAAGTCTGTGCTCACACGTTTAAGAGGTTTGTTTGAAGAACAGACGTGAATATTTTTTATTTTACAATTAAGATTAATGATTTTTACTACGATTGTAAAGCTACGATTGTAAAGCAAAGTCTTACATAATTTTTACGAAGAGATAAAATATTTAAGACATGAAATTTGAATCTTTAAAATTTTATACACGTCCCTTTTAAGGTGTTAACTGTCAATTCTTGGTGGAAAGACATTATATTTTAAAAAATAAAACACAATTCAATTGTACTACTTCCACATATTTATAATGATCAGGACCGGTTTCGATCATCACGAACATTAACAACTGATAAAAATACAAACATAACAGGCTTATTTATATAAATTTGAGTGTAAAAATGAAGGTATATAAAACTGATGGTTCATGAACTAAGTCAAGGAAATACTGATTAGCAAACAAATTATACATAAATCAAATAAAAGAATCTACAATTAAAATGCTATGGACCTCTTGCAAATCAATAAATACTAGTCCATTTAGCTGATCAAAATGTTTTAATAACATTACTAATATAATAAGCAATAATGAATCAGGAAAATTATAAGAAAAAATTAGTGAACCATTTAAAAATAATCAAATATTAAGTATGAAATTAATATTAACAATAAACAGCCATCTTAAGTGGAGAAAGCAGAGCAGCTATGAGTATCCGTTAAATTTTGAACATCTGAAAAACAAAAATTACAAAGACAGAATCAATTCTTACTAGTTAAAAATAACCTTACAGGTATAATACAAATTAATGAATCGGATATAACAAAGGAGAAGATGCAAAGACGGTTTGCTCATTCAATAAATTTGAATTGGGCAAAAATTTATATCTATTTAAAATTATACACGTCCATTGTTCTGTTACTATCGACCTAGGATTCACCTGGTGGATTAAGTACACTGGTGAACTCGAACTGAGAGTTATGAAACGTATTGTATTGTTTATATATTATAATAAAGAATTAAGAAAATTATTAATGTATTGAAGAAAATTTTGTAGCAAATGATGGTCACCGCACACACAGTCATACTCCCAAATGTATCGGACATTATTAACTAGCCCTCTATGATTTTCCTAGTAAATAGTTATTGTCGGAGAAATCTTTTACGAGTCGTGTTACGGTGGCTTGAAATATTCGACAAGAGTGAAGAATGTGCTCACGTAGGTAAGCAGGGCAGCCGAACACTCATCTTTGTTTCCAATTCATTGGAATTCGACACAAACGAAAATAGCGCGTCATCGTTACCCCATTGTGCGTCGGTATGTGTTTGAATTTGACTATAAAACTATATTCACGCCGACATTAATACGATTTATTATTAAATGAATTAATTAATAAATAAAATATATGATATCATCGAGACAATTATTTTTCATTATAACTGGTAGCCACTGACAAAAATACAGTCTGATCATTTTTATACACGAAAATATAATATATTAAACTTAACACATTAATTACTCAAATTATATGTTTTTTTACGATGTCCGTTCCCAATGTGGAGCATATTGACTACTAATGGAGGTATCTTAACAGAAGTTTTGTACGAGAACTGCTTTTCAGTTGCTCAGGAATATATAGATAGAAATAGGACAGGACTAGAAGTTGGTTAATTGTTCTCACTGCGTCCCGTTATTAGAAATGGGTGTGAGGGAAGTTTAGAAAATCTAAAGATTCATGCCTAAAAACAGAAATCGATTGAAAAATCAATTTATGAAGTTGCCCTTACCGGGATGTAAGCCCGAGACATGCGAAACCGAAGCCAGCGACGAATTTAATATGCATCTACCGAAAAAATTCATTATCCCAAATATTTATTTTTTTCATGTCCGCTCTCAATCTGGAGCATACGGTCTTCTAATTGAGGTATCTTAACATAATTTTTCTACGAGAACTGTTTATTACGCAGTTGCTCAACCTCTTTTTTTTTTTGGAGAGAGCAGGGATAGAAGAACAGGACTAGTGGTTAGCTAATCGCTCTCGCTACGTCCCGTGATGTTGGGATGGGTGGGAGGGAGGACTCAGACTATGAACAGAAATCCATTAATCGTTTGAAAGATCAATCTATGAAAACCGTCCGCATCGGAAATTGAACACGAGACATCCGAAACGGTAGCCAGCGACGCTACCAACTGCGCCACTATTATAATCCCTGAGCGGATTTTTAGAAGGAGTCGAATTGCAATCATTAAAAATACTACTTGGATTGAGAAACTGTCAATTATTTTGGTGGAATGATACAATATTCATTAAAATGAAGCACACTTATCAGATGTACTTATAAATACAAAGAATTATAAGCATCTTAAATTTCAAGAGTAATAATAAAACATTTTTCCGATTTTAAGTTACGTTGTTTTAAAACCGAATCTATGTTTAGAAAACAATGACGAGAATACAACAATGTATGTTAGCAGTAAGTTTACAGTTACAGAGTTCCTTTTGGTATTCAAAACCTACGTACGTAAATTTAGTAGAAGAAATCTTTGACGGCTAAATCTTGGGATGAGAGAATTATTATATAAATAGCGTTCAATAAAGTTGCTGCAGCACATCAGAGAATAAAATGCTGTCTTTCCATTTTTCTCCATAAGGAACTTTAAAACGGACATCCATTGAAACGTTCACTATTGGTTGAGTTGTTATTTACTTAGTAGAATTATAGTAAGCTGCTATTTCAACAAGACATTGGTTTATTTGATATGTTTTCTATATTTTTGTAATCATGTTTGCTCCCAATGTGGAGCATTTGGACTCTTAATGGAGCTGTTTTTCTAGGAGAAGTTCTTGCTACTCAGTTCCTCAAAATCTGAAAAAGAGAGAAAGGATATAAAGGTAACTCTAGGGCAGGACTTGTCGCTTGCTAATCGTTCCCGCTACGCTCCTTTTTAGGATCGTATGGGTTGTAGGGAATTTTAAACACCACATATATCCATGCCTTCGACCGCAAATCCATTAAATAACTGAAAAATCTAATCATGAAATTGTCCGTACTGTTGCACGGGCCTATGAGCACCTTAGCCAAATGGTTTATTTCTAAAACGATTTAAAAGCTTATATATACCTTGAAAATGAATTTTTTTACAGTAATACAGTTCAGTTGGATAAAGAAAGTACCTAATCTACTTTCAGATCAACTTAACTTAGTACAATATGTCATCAATTGATAATGCTCGAGGTGAGCGAAACTGATCGTGATAAAATCCTCAAAAAAGTGTGTTTTATTTTGAAAATATACTACTCTTTTCATCAAGAATTGACAGTTAAGTAACTCATTGTGATTCACTACAGTAAAGCGCCACTAGCAGAACATAAGTATTTAACAAATGGCATTTTGTTTTCACTTACTTTTAATTTCTATGTTTACTAGATACACTCAATACAAATATTTATTATTATGGAATTATGTAACACACGATCTTCCGTCAAACTCCAATCAATAGAATGATGTAGAAAGAAACTTCTTGATGTAAATTTATTTTGTTCGTTGACATTTATATGCAAATGAAATTATTGTCTGAGAAAAACAAAATGATTGTTTAAGTGTCTCCTTGTTTTATGCGCATTTAATTAATCAATTTCAGCAAACTGATTAAAAGCACATTGCAGATGTTTGGTGATAAAAGCTGCCTCAGTGAGTCGTTGTGAATTACATCGATTTGATAGGCTCCCGACTTGATTGTATTGTTTTTTGTATCGTATCACGATCCATTCAGAAAACTGCTTGCCGCTAACGTCCATGGAAATGAATCTCCTTCCTGCAGACGATCCTCAATCTCAATAACAAAAATAATAATGGTAACTTCACGCATATCGAAAACAATTACCTTTTAGTTAATGCTTCGCAGAGGTGCTTTCGAAGGACGAATGATCAGAGGCATTCTAAAGCTTTAGATGTTTTACCATATTTATCATTTTAATACGCACGTGTCATATTTGATTTTATGCTGCAAAGAAGATTTTGTAAGCAAATTTTTTTAGCGTTTTATTTAATGAAATAACATTTTAATAGACTTTTCTAATACTATGATATAATTTGAATTTGTCATTACTGTTTATTGAAAGATTTTAATAAGAAGTTTATGCGCGGTATTTTTCATATTGTGTGCAAGAATAAAACAAGTTTTGCTAGATATTTATGAATAAGTATAACCGTACCCGTCATAGATGACCGTATTGAAATTGAAATACAGAAAGTAGCTAGCACGTCGGGATCTGTGTGTGCATTGCAAAACATTTTATGTTAAGTGTATACCGCAAACGCTTAGGTCATGAGAAAATTTCCTACCTACATGTGATATGTGATAATAATAAAACGTCTACAGAACGGTCTGGGCTATTCTATGTAAAATAATTAATTTAAATGTTGTAGAACTACATTTTTAGGATTACCGATGTCGATGAATATTGTAGTGGTTAGATAAGTTACAACTAGAATTAACTTGTAACAATTGATTGTATTATAATAAATGAGTTATTTATTTTCAATTAATTTTAATTCTGAAGTGATATAAAAAAATGCTTTTAAAATTCCAGAAAAAACTTAAACGTAGAATAAACATTGCTGGGTCACGATTAAAGGTCTAAATTTTTCAGTTCTATCAAAATCACCGAAATCGATATGATTCTATATTTTTATTCTGAAAATTTGAGTACTTATTTATGATCGTATTTTATGAAACAATTTCCATAATGCACATAAATATTGGCATTTGAATTGTTGTTCAATGTATGGCAAAATATTTTTTACTCTATATGCTGGATTGGTTGTGGGGGACAGACAGTGTTTATTTAGATCTATGTATAACTTATGTAACCTGAGATGCGATGGTCTTAAAAAAAAACAGTTATATTGAGAAATATATATTTAAATCAAAAGCTGTGTGTGTTTGTTCGAAATAAGTGTGCTAACGAGATTTTACAAAGTACATATTTGTTTTTGGTAGCGAAAATAGAATGAACTTTAAGTGCCACGAAATGACATTTCCCTGACTTAATTATTACTGCATTATCCCCCTATATGATCGCCACTGTGATGTATCTCATAGAAGCTTCCAAAGAAAGCATAACCGCTTTTGTTATAGCCCATTAAATTGTTTAAAAATAACTCTTTAACCCCTGTTCGAATGTTCGATAATGCACCGTGAAGGAATGGAGTGGAAGAAAAGATGATAAAAAAACAACCATTGCGAGGTGAGTTATATATTATGTCTTGAACTATGAATACGCCCTATTGAATCGTCAAAGATTGAGGAATCTGAAAGTCGAAGCTCAAAATCCCTCAATTTACGTGCAGTCAAACTTCGGCGATCGTTTGAAATTAAACGGCATACGTGGTGAACTTAACATTATTTTTAATCCTTAGTTTCCTCAGTGATTGACGTAATGTTTTTTGACACCGATCGTGACTTGTGACTAAGTATATAGACTTTCATTACACACAAAAACTCTAATATCTTAAACAATTTAATAATTTCGATAAATCTCACCAATATCCATGACCGTAGTGTATCTAGATTTCTTTCATACAGTTTAAAATGACAAAATTTAATTTTCGTAATCATTGATGTTATTTACTTTCAATTATTGGCGGAAAGGTTTTCTATTTATAAAAATAAGACACAATTGTTTGCATTTTATTATATAATACTCAAGAACAGTTTCACTCATCGCGAGTATTTTCAACTATATATGTCTCATAATTTAAGACATCGACTGAGGGTGCTTGATGGAATTTCAGTATCAAATTTGGAAACCATTCGTGCGCTCGAATGCCTGAAGATGCCGAAAGGCGAAACCCGGGTCGTTAGTGACAAAATTTATGGAAGTGTACAAAATTTAAATAATCCAAATTTTATATATATCTCATTTATAAACGGCCATGGAAAATGAAACTGGTCCTGATTATTACAAAAAATGCGTTTTATTTTTAAAAAAGTAGTCAGTAACTTAATGTGTCAAAGTCTAGGAACTAACATAAAAAATGATACAAAATTTTTTAACGTTAAGTGTTTTTTGTTACCTATTCAGTAAGGTTTGGTTTTAATTATTGATTATTAAATTCAAATACTGACGTGACATACTCACCCATTATAATAATAACTGACCTTTCCCATATATTTCGTACCACTTTACTAACAATTAATTAGATACTGATCAAATACGTACGGTTGACAGTAATTCTATAAATATTATATCAGGGTTTTAAGATGAATTATTGTTGGATAAAATCAGCTTGTTTGGTAAGAGCCCTTAAGCCGGTAAAAGCAATATTGGTATAGTAACGATTTTAAAGATTTTTCCAGTTGTTTTTTTGATCAAAATCATAAATACATGCTATTTGAAATGGTGTATATGATATTCAGCGTACTTTCAATATCTATCAAAATAATGTGAAATTTCCCTCTGATACTAAGTCCATGGTATGACGTAAGATGGCTAAATGATAATCTGTATTGCAGTGTATACAGCAGTTTTAATATATCTCTAGAGTCGAGTCGTACTCTAACGTTCGGAATAGTATAGGTGTGGCAATTTAACTTTTAATGGTAACCCAGCGCCCTCGACGGACGCGGTGTGGAAAGTAGTTGGACCGTGAGACCAAATGCAATTTGAATTTTTTGTTTAAATTTAGATAAACAGAGCTTATTTTTGATTAGGATTATTACAAAATATCTCAAAAAATATTTTTTCCAGTTTGAGATTTAAAAATTGCTTGTTGGCATTACGGTAATGGCTGTGAATTTTTTATTTTGCTTTATTCCTTTGATAAATAAATATTTGACATAGTTTCGGCGTGGAATAATTAATGAATATTTAAAAAAAAAATAGTGTCACGAACGGCCGGACCTAAGTAATTCAATAACCAAAAAGATCATTATAAAATAAATGGTAATCTCTAATAACTCACGAACGTTAATGAAATTATTGCATAGATAATGAATAAATCTCAACGGCTACTTTAAAACAATAGTTTTGAGAACTATTGTTCAAATCAGATCGAAAAGAATCAGTACAAAAACGTCTTTAAGTTTTACAATTACATAAGTGTCAAAAAACAAAACTGTGTGGAGCCGATTTGGTCTTTACTGTAACTCTTGGAACAGGCCTAAAATCATTTTATTCGTTAAATAATTTTTAATAAAAAGTACCACTGTAAAGTAATGAAGCCATCCATCCAGGTGCTTATTTATATATGCATATGTCGTAATGATATTCTCTTCGGTTACAAAGCAACATCGAATATAGTAATGTTTACTGTGAATTTTTTGTCAATAATAGGGAAACATAATTAACGAAGGTTGGTAGTATCCAGTAGTATCCTGTAAAAGTTTGCACGCAAATTTCATCAATTTGGAAAAAAATCGAAATTACAAGCATACATAATTGATCATGCATCTAAGTGCATGGTTTGACTTAATATAATATACTTAACACATATTCTCAATTACAGTTAGAAAATAAATATAAATTAATATGACAATATATAATTAAAAATAACAATTGGTTGAACTTATATTCAAGCTTCATACTCTATCAGAATTTGAGTCAAAATTATTTTTAGCTGCATCGTATAAAAGCTTGTTTTAAAGACTTGCAATCTTGCAATGTATCTAAAATCTAGACATTACCAAACTTTTTATAAGTCTTACACAACGTTCTTTATTTGCTGCGATACAAAGCGAAATAATTGCCTTTATAAAAAGTACACCCTCTTATTTCACAAATTTATTCTGAACTTATAAAAATACTTTGCAGGTACTGAGTTCGCAAATAAAAATAAAAGATTTTTATTTGATACCCAGGTGGAATTCCATCTCCCTCTGAGATTGGAAAAAATCGTGATGTTAAAAAGAGACGGCGTTGTGTTTTTCAGTTAAATAAAATTAATCTTATCGAGAGAGCCATATTTCTCGACATCACCTCCATAGTTCTCTTTGTGTTTGGCTTCGGGTGGTTACGAGAAAATACGACTGTCTCTTTTCCTTGGTAAAAGTACGCAGAGAATAAGAATAGGACGTCAAGAACAGCGCATTGCTAATTTTAATTACTAGAGAGGTTCAAACTTTTATTTAAGCAAGGGATGGAAAGATTTATAAATACGCTTGCAATATAAGGGAGAAGAAAAGTTTTGGTTTGAGATCTGTGTAAGTTTACGTTAAAGAGGAGATGAGTATTTAATGCAGCCATAATAAAAAGTTAAATTTAAATTAATGTCCAGTAGCACATATTTTTATTTAGTGTTTATTTTATTAAACAGTAATTATTTATACGAAAGCTGTTTTGAGTAGAAAAAATAAATATGTTTAAGGGTAGAACCACAATTGCGTAAATATTTGTAATGTTCTTACAATAAATTGAAGAAAGAAAATTAAATATTTCTCAATGCTTCTATTAATGCAAAATATGAAAGGTTAAACAATCATAATATATGAGTTGTTGGCCAATTCCCAAAAATCTTGAACTTTTCTTTGAACTTATTTAGCGTTTTTTAAATTTATCTTGCCTCTCCTGTATCCGGATGGCAAACACTATTGGATGTTCGTGGTCATTGTTTCGAATCGCCGAACGCAAATGTTTATTCACTGATTTTTCAATCGATTTATGGATTGTGTCCCAACGGATGGATGTCTCCGATGCGTAAATTCTTTTCCACCCAACGTCCGATCCTACAGATAGCGCTAAGCTAACTACGAATAAGTATTACAGGTAACCACTCTAACTTTGTGTTTCTATTCTTACCGTCACCGTAAAGTGACGTTATGTTGAAATACTCCATTAAGAGGAGTGAGAAGATGATTCAAATTTCACTTGGAATTATTGTATATTACCTAAACGGTTGACAACAATTGTATAAATATTATATCAGAGTGTTAATGCGAATATTTATTATAGAATAAAATCAGCTTATACGGTGAAAGTCTTATTGCCGTTAAAAGTAATATTAGTAAGGAGGACTTTTCCAGGTATTTCGTAATATTCGGCGCAATGTCCCGAAAGCAGAAACAGGGAGGCGCCCGGATGCCATTTCTGTGTTAATGAATGTTCGTCGAGAACATAAATTATGCACCGCGACGGCTCTAATATTATTTGCATTTATATGTTTTTCTCTTCGAGTAACGGCTTTCCTCTTCTTATACCGTGAAGTGAAAATTTATCCTCGGCCGACGGTCTGTATGAACTTTTCTCAAAGCGTATTGATTCAGTGCTGTGCTGTACTGGTTTTAAAATTTTCAACGTAAAAATGTTAATTTATTACAAGCTCTTGCAGAATTTATTACTGTTATTTGTTTTGTTGAATTTAATTTGAGGATATAAATAAAGAATACGTTAAATAAAAGGCTTTTAATACTAATTACTTTCAAATATTTATGAAGTAAGACACAAAAACATTTAGTATGAATCTTTGGAGTACAACCATATATGCTTTGCTTAGTATTGTATATATTTGAAATAAAAAACGAAGATGTACATTTTTGTTTACAACGCTTTATGTTTATTTTATAAGTGCTTTTTGTTGTGGTTGTTTTATTAAACTAATAAAAAAAGAAGACATTCAAAATGTATATACGATATTCATGAAATTATTATTATGAAAAGTAGATTTTTATTTATTTCACGCGGTGATTTTTGTACGGTATTAAAATTTAAAAACAATTTAAGTATGCACACTGAGTAGGTGATTTTAACGTATGCTTATTCAAAACGAAGAGATTAATTGCAAAATTCAGTGGAATTAGATTGCAAAGAAAAATAATATACAGCTGATCTAAATTAAAGGGTACTACATTCTTTCTAGTCTTAACCGTTCGTAGAATAGATGATCACATTTATTTTAAGACATTAATTCTTTAACTGATATTCAAAAGTGATTTTACTATTTTGATACTATCGACATGGAAATTAATGAATATACCTACAGTAAAATGTTAACGTAATTAAGATAAACCAAAACTGATTTATCAAAAAATATTTAAAACACAAAATAAAAAACAATTGCGTACTAAACAGGAGAACGTAATATCCATTTGGTTTAAAAAATCTGCATTGTACAGTGATGCAATCAAAGTAACACAGGATACCTACTTAAATTGCATTCTGGTATTCAGCGAAATTTTCTCTGTCGAAGAATTTAATTTGAAATTGATGAAATGGAATGGATGGTTTGAATCGTGTTCTGATAGTAATGTGGGGAACACGGACTCTCAGCTTAGAGGGTAAATTTTGCAGGCCCACCCGATCATAGCGTAGATATTTGATGAAATTTAACGGCAAATAATGCTCCCTCGTGATTTGCATAGGAATCCCATATACAAACAGATTGTGTTTTTTTTAAAGTGATTCAATGCATTTGTTTTAAACAATCCATACAATGAATGAATTGGCAATATAAAGTAGGGGAACGTGAAGAATATTGTAATAGCAATATTTTGTAATTTTCTTATTAGTTTTTTTAATGACATGTCGTTGTATGTTGATATTAGTAACTCCAGTAAATATTTAACAAAACAAATATATTTACGGAAAGGGAACGTAATATTGATTGCAAAAAATAGTATCAATAATTATTTTTGTTTGTGCGCATCAAAAGCCTCGAACATTACTATTTTGCAAATGTATCAAAACCCGTTTATCTTAGATTTAAAATAACAAACCTTTTTTTTGTCCTCAAATTTCGTGGAAATTTTCCCAAAAAATAAATAAAAACATATTTTAGTATTGAATTCAAAATTTTCAGGAACGATTCGTCTTAGCGAATTTGAGTTTTCAATTGATATATGATTACATCAATTGAAAATTCGCATTTAATGAACGACGCAGGTTTCGATTTTAATACAAATTTGAAGAATTAAACCTTTTTATAACAGAATTATCTCGGGAGTGGATTTCTGTGAAAACCGAAAATCCATCATATAACTAAATCGGTTTTACGAATGGATTTAAGTGATAACATAAATGACACAATACATTTTTATACAAAGCTAGTGAATTTTCAATGAATAATTAAAGATGTTATTCTTTTTTAAAATGAAGAAGGATTTACGATATTTGGATGGGTTGTGACATGTGACTAAGCCACAAAATTAGACAGCACGCGTGAAAACTTATGCAGTTATTGTCTTAGCTAATCATACGAAAAATATTATCCATAAGTGACGAATCCTGGATTTAAACATCAATAAACTTAACAGGATGTTTTATTATTGTTTATAATAATTGACTGTAAATTTTGTTCATTTGCTCAACACTTAAATTATTTATAAACTTGTTTGCACGGTGAAATTGGCGATGGCGACGCAGTTTTTACATGGAAGATTTTTCAATATTCTTAGGCCGTTCAATCGATAAGGGTGTGAAAATTGTTGGGACGCTAAGAATTTTTCGTGAAATTGAAAATAATATAATCTCGCGGCGCCTGTCTTCGATAGCCATTAAGTATATTAGGGAAGAAAAACAAACATTTGGATGTGAAACATGCTTTAACTTTGTCTTTCTCGTCACGATCTCGGCATTAGCCCTGAAACATATTACTATGAGATGGAAAGCTCACGGGAGCATTTCGGAAAAGTTTATAGAAAAAAATCCATTTTTAATACATTGCTGAATCGGATTTTTTTCGCATGTACATCTCTTAAATATACATTGGTTATAGAATTAGCAGTGTTCATTTTAGTCTACTTTAAATCTTGGGTATTGCTATTTACTTTGTATCGAGATATTTGCTGGACAATTATTAATATTTTTCATTGCACGTATGTTATTCGTTTAAGCTATTTATTTTCAAAATCAATGCATGAACTACTTACGAAATTATTGGGGCTTAATTGTTTTTCTTTATTTACAAGACGAAATCAAACATTAATGTCAGCTATAATTCATTTTTTCACGATCAGTTAAAATAACTGAAGTAAATGTATCAATGAAGCTTTTGAATACTCTTATAATGAAAATGTGAATAAATTTAATAATTTAAAGAATATTTTAAAACTAACATTTGTTTAAATGATTGTTATACATCAATCAGCGTTCGAAAGACACTTAATTTATTTAAAAAAAATGTGTAATACCTTTATATATAACTAGTACATTCCAGAATTGCATCGTATAATCTGAACCGATTTCACTCAGAAAAATCAGTCCAGATCATCATCCATTTGCGGAACATTGTAAATATTTCGATTTTTTTTTATTTATAATATTTTAAAATGTCTACTCCAAACGTGGAGCATATGGTCTTCTAATAGAGGTATCTCAACAGATGTTTTATTGAGAACTGCTTGTTACTCAGTTGCTCAACTTTTCTCAATAGAAGGATAGGGCTAGGACAGGACTAGTGCTTAACTAATCGCCCTCGCTACCCCCCCGACATCACAAACATTCATTACTACGAATAGAAATTCATACATCAATTGGAAGATCAATTTATGAAACTGTCCGCACCGGGAATGTTACTAAAATTTTTCTCTTATACTATAATTAATAATTTGGTATAATTTGGCGAAGTTAAATAATAATGAAGAATTATCACATCATTTATTGAGACATGAATATGATGTAATATTATAAACACGATGAGATATCGTTAAAAGGTGTGATAATCGTACGATAATTTAATTCAATTCATTTCCAGGTATTTTTATTAAGCTCCAAAATGTAAGCAGATTTGGAAAATCCCTCTCGTGTAGATGTCGAGCCATCAGTCAGTTGCCAGCCATAGGTTTTCTGGCGGATAGAAGCGAAAAATTAACAATTTTATGACTGCTTAAAATTCACAAAGGTTGTCCCGCTTATAGCGTTGTATAATGTTACTACCTACACTGCGGCAATATCTCTCGCTCAAAGATGCTGAGGTAACGTCGCATCTACAAACTCAAATTTGCCACATTACATTTGCGCATTTATCACATTAAAAAAAGGTATCATTTAACGATTTACGATAGCAAAAAAGTGATTAATTGTATGAGTATATATCGCATAGAAATACGGCTGGCAATAGACAAGAATAGTATGAAAAGTTCAATAACTATAAACAGGGTTCCCCGATCTCAACGTCGCGAGTTTCTTGCGACTTTTTAATAATACTGAGAAGGCTCAGAAGAAATTTTTTAGACTTCTGTATCTGAAAATGTATGGATACAACACACAACCCATGGTTTTATCCAACTGACTATATCTTTTAAATCACGCCCGAAGAGACATGTACCTGGTCACATATTTATTTTACCATTTTTGAGAATGTCAAAGTTTATGTTCTTGATGATTATTTGTTTTGAACAGTTTGCTTAGGGTGATGTCACTAGAAAAAGCTTTAAAATTGTTCAACGGCATACATAAAATAGATAGAAAATTAAAAAAAAATACATGTGGAAGTGGTATATAATTTTATTGTTTTTTTCTTAAAACCTTCTCTACTTAATAATCTGCGATGAATTCAGTTAAGACTTTTTTGTTTGCTAAAATATATGTACAGCTTTAGAGTTTTTCAAAGCGTTGTCATGTTCTTTTGGAATACCATTTTGAAAACCCTTGATATAAAGTAAAGTCAGCGTACGGTTTACAGAGTAGTCACGCCATATATAACAAGATAAAAAACATATTTGTATGCATGATAATTTAGTCATTATTGGTTGTAGTACGTCTTAATTATAAAACAGTATTTCAAAATATATAATTTTGATCTGCAATAAATGTTGTATAAGTATGTAAAGTATGAATTCCAAAAATCGTTAAAAATACACTGGATTGAATTATATTTATTAAAGAGTTTTAAGACATGCTATTTTAGTACATTCTTAATCTGTAAATATATTAGTCCTGTTTTAACAAATCACAATATTTAACGTTCTTTATTTTGTCGCCAAATAAAGACATATTTCATGATAAAATTTAGCTTTTGCTGTACTATATAATGTATAATTCTTCGAAAAATAACAATAATCTTTTATTATTAATTTATGCGTCTTATACGTTCCCTTTTAACGTTTTTAAATTAATATAAGTTTTCCGTAGTTTCATCGAGTTTTATTGTGTTTGAAAGATTTTATTGTACATCATATAAGCAATGCTGCAACTGAGATATTTTTTGTATCAGTCAATGCATATAAATATGTTTGCTTTGCGAGAGTGACAAAAGGGTGGCGGGAATTTTCAATAAGCATTTATGTCGTCGCACGCTTGATAACATCGAAAAATGATTACATGCCGATGACAAAAGCGCACTGTTTAGAATCGATCTCACTGGAATGACACATGGATAAGGAGCTTTGTATGAAATATTTCAGAGGGTTGTAATATGTCAATAGATTAAAAGTAAACATTTCACAGATTAAAATAGGGGATGATCTCGGCTTGCTTTTGAATCTAAAACTAAATGGCGTGTGTTTTGATATTAAATGAAAAATTAAATGGATTAAATTTTACTGTTATTATTAAATACGTACTCTTTTCAGTGAATCATTAATCATGACTGGGCAGACGATTTTGATTAAGACAATGGTGGGTAATTTCGTATTTTTGTCGATTTATCTTTAGATTGGAAACCACTTTTTAACAATAAATTAATAATGGCTTACAATCAAATGCATTTTGTTTAGATCATATTCACTTTCATAAAAATAATTTTCACTTATAATAAATACATTCCACGAAAAACAAATTCTTTCACTAAAAGATCTTACATAATAAAATATATTTTAACATTGAAGAAATATATTCACACAGAAAAAATAGTTTTCACTCAATATAAATACTCACACTTTGAAATCGACATATTGCTCTTAGCATTATAATACATTACACAAACCAAACCAGACCATCCCTAACATAACCTACTACTACTTAACTCACTTTGTTAAAAGAATCCGTGACTAAGTGGAAACTATCAAAATCAAAGTTTGAGTGTACTAAGTTAATACTATCTAATCAAAAGTGAAAACTATCGAAATAGAAGTTCAAGTGTACCAAGTGAATACTCTCTAAAACACAGTGCATACTATCGAAATAAAAGTTATTGTGTACCAAGTGAATACTGTTTAACACAAAGTGCAATTATTTATAACCCATTAATAAACTTAATCATTTCATTTCGAAAATTGGCAATTATTATTTAATGTCTCACATTAGACATAAAGTATAATTTTTAGACCCGTTGCCTATCGGCCTTCTATAGAAATAGAATATTAAATGAATATTTTTTACAATGTGAAGTATATGGCCTCCTAGTGGAGCTATCCTAATATAAGTTTTATACGAGAACTGCTTGTTAGTCAGTTGCTCAACCTCTCTTTCTCGCAAAGAGTAGGGATAGAAGGATAGGGCTAGGAAAAGACAAGTGGTTAGTTAATCGTTTTTAGGGCCGGATAAGTAGGAGGGAATTTTAGACATTACAAACATCCATGCCTACGACCAGAGATCCATAAATCGATTGAGAAATCAATTTATGAAACGATCCCTACCGGAACTTGAACCTGAGACATGTGTAACCGTAGCCAATGACGTTGACCACTGCACCAATGGCCCGAAATGAATGTCAGTTAAATTTATAGAATGTTAGAAACTTTTCAAATTGCCTAACTCTTTGAATCTCACTGCCCTTATTTTAACTAATTTCTTAAAATTACGAAAAACGGAAAATACTAATAAACGACCGTTTTTGATAATTAATAAGTTATCCATTTTATGTTTTTCTTAATTCTATATGTATAACTTTTTCGACACTTGTTGATGCTTGAGAGTATTTAAATACAATAATTCGACATCAACTTTGGTGGAATGATTATCACGATAAAAATCTAAAAAACTTTATTGATATGAAAAGCGTGTAAAAATACGCCTTTGATATCAGCCGTATGGCGATAGAACAGGCAACAATTATTCAATGTGTGGGCGGAAATAGAAAATTAAATATTTTCCGGTGCAACAAGTTGCGATGCATGAACTTAAAAATGTTCAAATTATCAGCTTTCGAGTTGTAAGTAATCTGATGGCACGCACCTATAAAATCACGCAGGCGAATTTTACAACATCATTCTAATTATCATTTCACTGAGTATTGCAACAGCCGTTTAAAGGTAATTTACCCTATATTTGAAAGGAATCCAAATGTTTTAAATACCACGCACAGCAGACTTGAAAAATGAACTTTATTATCTCTTGTTCACTAGCTTTGTTTAAAACATAAACGATTATTTTAAACTTGTCTAAGTTTTGACGTAAATTTAACACCGAATTTATTCCAACAAGATATTATAAAAATAGGCCTGTTCTCAAAAACGCGTAAAACAGGATTCTTTAAGAATCTCGTATGAATTTGGACTTATTCTATAATCCCTAGAATAACTAGTTCACCATCAACTTTTGAATTTCGTACCGTCAAATAGATCATTACAATTATGGTACAAGTGATCCTGTCAGTAGAATTCATTGTTTATTATTTTGTCTTTTCATTATAGAAAGTTCTTTGAAAATCTGTTTATTAGCTCAACAAAAAGAAAATATACAAAATGGAACACTGTTTTCTCATTATTCGATCATAGAAAACCTACGATACCAATTGTGCCAAAATCATCGTTAATTTGTTGTGGTTAATCTTTTCTATAACAATAATTTGTATCTTATCGTTTTTTAACATGACTTATATGGAATTTTGAATTATACAACTAGGCATTGAGTTTAATTTAATAGTTATATTAAGGCTTACTATGAATACATAAATGAATGTTTAATATAAACTGTAAGTATTTTATCTACTATTTTGGATAAGTACTAGTTCCACTTAAGTGAAAGCTAGGGTAAAGCATAGATCAGTATCTCATTCAGTTTGAACAAATTGGTTATGTGATTGTATCTAATATAAAAATGGTTAAGTATTGTTATTATTGTTGTTTCTATACAGTCTATCACGCGATCATTCGGTCCGGTTTTTTGCTGGTTCGGCGAGCACGCTTGACAGGCTCCACTTTCGTGAGAGTGCTTCATTTCATTTCTATCCACTAATGACAAGATGAATTTGCCACGATTGTGATCGCCATGTGTGTTCGCCAAGTGTGATTATTATATGGTTATTATCATTCCATCTTGGAACAATTTTGCTGCATTATTGAGACAATAATTTTATTTTCACCAACAAGGCCTACGTCGACTTGTTATATGGATAATAACACACTGTATTGTGTTCATAAATTATCTACTACCATTTAAAATGAAAAGCCACTGTTTTTCATTAAATCAAATATTTCTCATAGAAACCTTAAGATTGTTTTCATATTCAACGTTCAACATTAAAATTGAAATGTATATTACTGAAAAATATTTTTGTTGCTGCTTATTTTTGAGTCACACTAAAGTTTTGTACATAATTTCAAAATTGATTTGATGTTAACTAAGTAAGGTAAATGTAAGGGGAATGTTGATTGTCTATAACAGTGACATCTATAAACTATTAAAATTAGTAAATATCGTTCTAAAAAAAATTCCTGTATATAATTGATAAGTATAAACTAGTTCGCTAGAATTTTGAAAATAACTCAGTAACTCCTCGCAATTCTATTTTACTTACTGTCTGTTTTACAGGGTGGATGTAATGATTTTTTTAATTCTGAAAATTACGTCATTTTTTAAAATAATTGAAATCTGCTAATGTAAAAACTTTTCAAACGTTATTAAAATTTGAGTTAGAAACAGGATTAAAAATTACATCATGTTTAGTATGAATATAAACAATATTATATTAGGTAATTTAATAGCACAGCTAACAATATACACTAGTTATATATATCGTAAACCGTAAAGCGCGATTCGCGCTCGATCTTTATTGGACGTTTAAATTACTCTATAATTTACGTTATCTTTTGCCTTCATTCACGTATCACCTAGCTTGCAAATTACACCGTGGAGGGCAGTCGCTGTTGAAGACTTCTGACCTCTTCCCCACCGCGCATGAGTGAGCTTTGTTCCGTTTCGAAAAAATAAGTAAACGCGTTTTATGGATGACCATAATAAAAAATAATTTGTTAAACCTAATAATTATCCATTGTAATTTTTCAGGAAAATCATTCAAGATAAAAATCCTAAAATATTTTTTACCACATCATACACGCAGGATATATTATATTGCTCCATTATAATCAATATATTTAGTTTTCTGAGAATTGCCAAATACTGTTAATACCAATTTTCGCACGTCGACATCATCAAAACTATTCATTTCGTATTTCTGGAGATGGCCTGATGCCGAAATAGATACACTATTTGTTACTGTTATAGACTTAACATTACTCACGATATTATTTCATAAACGGTCATTTATAATTTATGTTATGGAGTCAATAGATTTTTGGATTTTGTCTCTTTTGCACGTATAATATTTATTCGGTAGACTTACACGCATAATGTTTACTTAGTTTCTACCGTGTTTAAAAATTATATTGAATATGTACAGTTACAAAAACCTGATAATGTTATAATTATGAATACAATTTTGAAATGAAAGTGTTTATTTAAAAATGGAAAGTCGATTAACCTTCGATCACAAGAAAAGATATAGAACCTTTTGTAAAAGTAAAAGTAAAATAATTTTAATTGACATACATCAGCAATGTTTGAATTTCATTATATGAAGTGTTCGTCGAAAAAAAGCAACTTGTAAACATCAGTACTTATTATATTTGTCTTTATTACCGCATAACGATTTCGATCTTTCGAAATAATGGTGAACGTATACCAACAGTCAGTCAATCAAAGATGGATAATGATTGGAATTAAAATTGATACAGTGAATCGTTTGTTGTTTATGCTTATCCGTTGAGCTTCGATACAATTATGTGTTATTTGTATTTAAGCTGTAAACATTTGACGTTGATTGGCTGGGAAGATCTATAATGCTATATTATTTTGCAGAGCGAATACGTTAGAAGTTAGAATTATCGAATTATTAGAGAGGTTTCGGATAACGGGTTAAAGGAATAGTTTCGCAATTGATTGACACCTAAACTTTTGCAGCCGATACTTGCACAATGTTATTTAAATTACATATTATGTATAATAGACAAAAGAGTAAAGTAATATTTTATTTTCTTTAATTAATGCATTCACAACGTTTAATTTAAGTGTATTATATATTTAATTGGTTCATTTATTTTGTTATCTAGAGCTGTCTGGCTTAAGGGAAGTGAAAATAATGAGTATTTTTCAGTTCTATTTATTCAAAATGAATCCGTGTTAAAGAAATATATATATTTATTGTATTGCGTATGTTTTATTTGTTGAATACAAGGTACAATGATATCTGTTGTTAGCCCTATTTCATCAGCCATATTTTCACGTTTTGTTTTTTTTACTGTCCATAAAATAAACACAATTTTCCGCGACAGAGCAATGTCAATATTACTAAAACATGCAATTTTTTTTATGACGTTTAGATATGTATACTAGAATTAATATAGGTTTTATTCAATATATGATAATTGAATTTTCGTAAGCATTTTCTACTGTCTCATATAAAATATTGTCTTGGTTTAATTTATACAAGCCCCTGTTCTTATTGGCGTGTGTAAAAATATGCTATTAACTTAAGTTACTTAGTTTTCTCGTGAAGTTCTGCGACGACGATGTGATTGGATGTTTCCTTGCGGAAGAGGTGTGCACCGGCCAATAAGATGCATCCATTGTTGCAGTCTGCGAGAAAAACAATGCATGTATTTCTCACGGCGATAAATAAATTTTACGCAAAGATAACAAAGAATAATGACATGTGAACTCATTCACTTCCAGACTAAAAATCAAAGAATCGTCGCCTGACCGTTTTAATATATTGACCCGGACAGCTGTTAATTTAGTTTATGTTTCAAATTTAAGTATCAATCTTTACGTGACACGAAAACCATCACTTTTAGTGCTAAAAACATGACAAAGCTTTTATTTTTTAATAGTATTTTTTATACTTTAACTTACATTGTGTGTTTGCACAGGAAATGTGGAATGCTCAAATTGTCTCAACACTCAAATTTGGAACAACGATAGAACTTCGATTCTTCCCTCACTTCCATGTCAGAAAATAATCTCTCATTTTCAATAGCCAAATAGTTCCTTCCAATAAAATGAATCGTCTTATGTATTACCTTCAATGATTAATTGACGAATTCATAAATCGTTTTATACACATTAATTATGTTTTTGTAAATTACCACACGAAAGCTTTTTTAATTGAAATTATATAAATTTATCAAATTTGAAAAATTATGTACTGTTATCTAATTGTATGAAAGTGCTCGATGCTTATGTCGATAATTTTTAATAAATTACAATAATGCTTATCATAATAAATGAATCTACTTACTAAATACTTTATTCCACTGATTTCTTGAAAGACTTTTTCAAAAAATTAAATGTACTTGAATAATTGACATTGATTGATAAAACTCCATTATAATACAATGCAATATCAAAGTGAACTATATTTTGTAGAACCAAATACTTATCCTATAAATAATTTATTCTATTATTTGAATAATGTTACATACATTACATTGATGTTTACGTTTCTAAGATTTATTATTTTTGTACATAATTAGAAATGTTGTAACGAAAAATATCATGTAAATAAGAAGAATATTTATTGAAATTAGACATATTCGTTTATGGGAAATAATACCTTCTGTATTATTTATGATAATATAAATATTTACAGATTAAGAATTAATTTATGTTTATAAAATAAATGTTACTCGAGATAAAATCTAATGTATCTTATTGAAGCTCTTTTGACCGTAAAATATTCTGATTTTAACAGGTACAATTACCCGCCGACTAAATGCGCGCGATGTTTATAATAACGGCCCATATTCGTTTCGTTTAATAAACATAACTTTTAACGACCATTTTGAATTCCGCACAATTTTCGCTGCAGACAAAGCATTTAATTGAAATTTCAAATAACGTTTTACGATGGCATCCGTTACGCGTACCGCGGGATAAGCTCTGCCATAACAGAATTAGATATTTTACATGCACGGGCAATAAAACCTATTTCGTGGCCCTCTTCCCTCTTTCCCCCATTGCGAAGTTTTGCCGCTAGGTGTCTCTAACTATATTTTAGTGCCTCCATTTAATGCAATTTTGATGGCGCTAACATCGTTTGAATATAAAACGATGTTATTTTTGCCGAAACGGATATAGGCGCCTATAAAAGTATGGGAAAAAGCAATTCCGGCTGTGGGCTGTTACACACGGTCGGAAACAGTAGCGTGTCATCATAGCCTTTAATTTGAAGGTAATTTTTTGCTAATAAGCCCACATTTAAACCATTGTACTCATAACACTGTGTAACACTCTACAAGTGTATCTTAGAAATGTGCATAAAAACTCTACAACTTCATGAAGTTGTTACATAAGATCACGATGAAACCAGTACACAAGATTTCCTTAAGCTACACGAGGACAACAATTTTTCCAGTATTGATGTGAGAGTTGGGGGACGTTGAGCAGAATTGGTTTCGTAATTAGCCAACTCACATGGATCTCCTCATCGTAATTACATAAATATCTTTTTCAATACTAACTTGTCAACTAATAAAAATTTCATTATCTTTGGTTGAGCAAATACAATCATATATTCTTCTGTTTTCTATATCTGCATTCCCTAGGTAAGTGAAGCCATAATAATTAAAATGTACAAATCGATTTCATGTACGACTTCTAATAATCAACAGCATATGAAAAAATGGGAAAAAATTTCCTTTATTTTAAAAAATCATAACTGGTTTATAACACAACTAATTAAATATGGTAGATACTTGAAGATAAATTTATTATTTGTGTTACAATAGTCCATTTATACGTTCAACAATTATTTTCAATTTTATGACATAGCTGGGCTTTGTAAGTAGCGCCGAGGCCAATTTTAAGGCTCAATTTGGAATTAAAATTTTAGTTTAGAATTATATCATACAAAAAATGATGGGCTACTTTCACATAAAGGTACTTTGCTAGTAAGACGCCACTGATGAGTAATAAAAATATTCCAATGTTTGGGGGTTGGCGCCACACACTAACGGTCGCACGTTAAAAACGTTTTTATTTGCCTTAATTCCGAAACGATCAAATATGCACGCATGCCATTATTCACCTTTGCGATTAATTCTTGGGTCAAAGGTGAGAGAAGGCGTCAAAAGAAAACTTAAAATCAACCTTTACGAGAGGTTGCGTCTTGTGTGAAAATGTAAAGATATTAGTCGTATAGATTTTCTTCAAACTTAAATCTTATTGAATCTCAAAGTTGATTTTAGGTAAAATGTACATAACACTTGTCACTGGACTTGTTGTTTTATATATTTAAGTTGCGTTAACAGTGAGTTTGAAAGAAATGTTGTTTTGCGTTTTAAATTAAAAGTCATCATTGTACTAACTTTTTTAATAGATTTTTTTATGTAGCTGGACTAAAGTCATCACATAATAATTTTAACAACAATTACAATCGAAACTTATATTTGCTCGTCACGCTTTCACTATAATGACGTATTATTGAAGTACTGATTGTTAATTGACAAATGAAATAAAAGTAAACCATGATTTTAAGTAAAGTGAACACTTACTGAATTTTACGAAAATCTGTAGACAAAAATATCCCAGAAAAGCCATGAAGTGGTTGAAGCAAGGCGGTAAATATTATTATAAAAGCGTTTTCATACCTTCTTTATTTTGACTGTTACGATTTTGCTGAAAACAAGCATTTTCCCCCATACTAAGAATGGGTTGCTAAATACAGGTCCGGGATACGGAAAAAAATAAGAGGATAGATATTTAATAATGTTTACACCGAATCAGCATCAAAACATAATATGCATTGTCAAACAAAATACTTATAAAGATACGGTTTATGATTTTTGTAATAGAAATTCTTTAAGAGTCGACGAAGAGCTGAGAAATTAACCGAGATGGAGAAATTATAGTAATAATTTCGAAGCAAATTTTAAAATATTTTTTTCATGGCTCATTAATATTCGACTATCATGAAAAAGCTTCAGCAACTTGTGTGAGTATCACAGCTTACGTTACTTTCGAAATTATTATTATTTTTCCTTTTCATGTATCATATACAATTGAAAATGAGATTGTTAGCTATTATCAACAACCGGTGATCATTAAAATATTCTTTTTGTTGTACTAATGAAGTAATTATGTCACATAAGAGTTGGGCAGTAATTGAAGAAGACTACTAAAGAATAGATTGTGTATGCAACCTCTCTCAGAAGTTTACGTCCAAGCTTTCGGGTCACTTTCGATCTCTTGAACGTCAGTTGTGGACAGTCCCTATAAAAAACTCTCTAAAAGGATTGTTTCAGTAGGTAAATGTTGGTCAAAAAAGGCATAGTTTAAATTTTAACGGTTTTAAACTACTGCAATATTAATGTTGGGCAGAAAAATGCCTATTGCCGTGACTGACCATGCCACCCCTCTGGACCCTGTCTAATAAATATAATCTCAAACAGTTTCGCGGAGGTTTAAAACGAGACAACAAAACCGTGGAAAAAAGATTGCCCATTTTAAATATGGCGACGGACTTTTTGCGCGGCAAAAGTTATCGAGCTTATCTGATGGGAATGCGAGCGGCGCTTTTAGCTTTGGAGGTTTGGGGGCGTTCGGCTCCCTGCAGCGGCCTGCTCTGGAGTACTCTGCTGAGGAAGGGGTTTCCCGCGCTTTCCGTGGCTGTTTTGCGGAAAATTGTAGATATGGTTGTCCTCGCTTTGCCGGGCGTCGCTGGTATGGGGCGGTTACCGAGAGAGATATGACACCCCGCTGCGTTTTAGATTAACCCTCATATTGCTAAGTGAAATGCAGCGCGTCTATTAAAATATTTCAAACTAGCTTAGCGATAATGTTTCTACCGTTGTAATTATTAAATTAACATGAATTCATAGAGTACACTACAATAGTTTATATCTGATTTGAAAAGGGTGCTTTATATTTTATACAAAATTAAAAGAATAATACCTAATTTATTTGTCGAAAATTCAGAAACAGTTTGAGTTGAGAAAGAGAGTTTACCTGCTCTTCAAATAAGTTCAATTTGCTAATCGCGCGGTATTTGGTATATCTGAAAGAAAACATAAAAAAGTTTCAAGAAACTCAACACATGTGAGCTTAGAATTTAAATATATAACGAAAGTTTCTTCGTTCAATTTTATTCGTATCTATTATACGGGTAGCTATAGAAATAGGCTTTCAGTTATAATTTGATTTTTTAAAAAATAATCTTAGGAATACGATATTATTTAATATTTATTTAATATCAGTTGCTTTATATAACCGGCCATGGCAAGTTCAACGGTAAAGTATTTGGGCGGGGCAAGTTGGTTGAAAAGCCGGATTGCACTTGTGGACACAACCATCAGGACGCTAATCACGTTATGTGGGACTGCCCTGAGATGAATGCCGAACGAGCAGAGCTGTTTGCTGTGGTCCGTCCTCATACGGGCCCAATAGGCCACGCTGACTTGGTCACAACCAAGGCCAGTTTTGAGGCATTCGATAAATTTGCAACATCATATGGGGAGCGGGATATTCTCGATTTCTCTTTAGAATCAACGCGGAGTAGATTAAACTCCAGCTCTACGGTGGATTCTCAGTATACGGATACACAGAATAGTTAATATCGCTTAAACTAAGTGGCTGAGCAAGTCACATTTTCTTTTTTTTTTCTTTCTATCTTTTCTTAAGCTATAGTTCGTGGTTAAAATATCGGTCCAGTGCAGCCCTGCATCGGGCAAAGAATATGCGGAGTAAATTCATTTCTTTTCTTGATCGTTATTGCATCATGGAAGGCGGCTGCATACACATAACGGGTGGAGGTGGGGCAACCAACTTGTTGTTATCAGTTGCATTATCTATTTCCCTTGAATTTATTGTTCCAACATTATATGAGGTACCAATCAATTTGATAGAATTTAAGTTTAAAAGTATGATTTATACGCTTTATTTTCATTATTTATAATACAGATTATTACCAAAGTTACAATAAAAACAAGGAAACAACTGAAGAAATATGATGATTGTGCACAGGAAGGGTTAAAAAATAAAACGACCTCTCCACCGCAGCGCGCTACATAGTGTGAATTTATTCATAGATTCGTATAATGAGAAACTGTAAAAATGGACATTTTCAGCTGGTTTTATATGTTTTGATAAGGCGGGGAATATAACTTCACATTTTCGCAAAGTGCAGCTGCTCTTTTCACGTAATGTTCGTTTATTTGTGCCTTAACGCGTTGCGCGAAGAATTTAGGATTATTGAAAGTGTTGTGGAGGAAGAATGGGCCGCAGGGTGCATGTAACATATTTCGAACTACCGTTTCCAACTAAAATACGCCTTCATTTTTTGTTCACCATGGATAAATAAGTAAATTTTCCTCCTACCAAGCAAAATTTGAAGACAGGAATGTCTAAAATCATTGCATCCCATTATCCTTGTTGTTTATAAATTATTATTTACCTGAGCTCACCATTAGACGAAAATTGACAATTTATTTAGGGATTGAATTGGCATTGATTAATACAATAAAAAAAACAAAGTATTTAGTATAGTTATCAACTATTACATAATTCTCGTTGAACGTAATTAATGTTTAGCTATGTTTTAAGTGATATTCAAATTAATGACTATTTGAGGAATAATTCTTTTCAAGACTCCAAAAAATCTCTTTGCTTAAATACACTATTTTTAAAATTTAGTTAATTACTTCAATTAGCAGCTATTTTTTAATAACTCAATTTTTACGTAATTATTTGACCTATTTTATCACATAAATGCTTGTAAATGTACATAAGTACACATAATGGATACGTATTATGTCTATATGTTGTACACTCTACATTTTAAAATTTATTTAAGATCGATGTTGATTTTCTAATAGAAAAAAACTCTTTTTAGATTCACTTTTCTTAATTTTTGTACAAAACTAAATTAAAGACAACTCACCGTCCTAACGCGTTATTTATGTGGGAGCTTACCTTTATCTTTCCGTGAAAAATTAGAAAATTATCTATACAATTATTAAAATCCAGGAGAGTCGTCATAATAATTGTATTTGCGACTAATTATTACTTATTCCTAGACAGAAACTGTTTCAAAATTATAATCCTGTTTACTCATATAAATCGACCAGCATTAAAAATGTGTCGACCAAATAAGTTCGAGTCAAATGAATGTGAGACTATACGAGAGGCTTTTGTTCGATGGCCTGGTCAAATATGCCTCAGGAGATGGTGAAATATCGCCTCTGGCGTTGGTAATTCGTTTGCCGAAAGCTCAGAGACAGCGCTTGCCTGCTCTTTACCACTAATGTCACCATTATGAAAATGTTCACCAAAGTTCAACTTCCTAATCTCGCGGTATAATCCACCCACAGAGGTGTTTAAGCATAGAACAGGTGATTTCAATATCTAAATTATTTTAAGTTTTTTAATATCGTGTTTTAATTATAAAAGTTGTCATATTCTCTTATGTACAACTAGAATTGGTATTTTAAAATAAATAGCCATCATAAAACGAATATCTTTAAAAATTGTAATGACGCGTTCTTTTAATTACATTTTAAATTTTTTCTGAATGAAAATGTTTAGTTTAACATTTGAATAAAAATGCATCAGACATTTGATTTAAAATTGAGGACTAATTGAATAAGATTATTCATTTTAAATTTTTAATATTAAATTGTAAAAAAAGCAGCATTTTATATAGACAAAACCGAAACCGGTTTTGAATGTTTTGATGACTGATACAAAGCTGTAAATACTATGGTGATACCATATTTTGAGGTAAGTATTGCCACAAATTCGTCAATATAATGCGCCATCGATAGATAGATTGAAATACCAGTTTGTGAGTATTGCGAATATTAAATTAAGTAATGAGCTACACAAAACGTCAATAAGTATTTAATGTATTTAACTATGAAGGGACTCAAAGTTAAATACCGAAAGTTATAATGAAAGTATATAATCAAAATACAAATGGCAAAGAAAATAATGTCTTATATGATAGTATTTTAGAAAAAAAAATGGTTTCATAAATAAAGATAGCGTAATTATAGTCCTCCTTCCTAATTTTATTGTTATCGTTTATTCTTCTGATATATTATGTTACATTTTGTTGCATGAGAATACTTTTTTGCTTAGGTTTAGTATCGGTTTGTAAACTAAAGTGTCACGCAGAGTCTAGTGTTGGCAACCCCTTCGGAATAATTCCGACACATCCACCCCGCGCATCCAACGATGGTGGCGCATTATTAAGATAAAACATAATAACAGTCACGTGGCGCTGAAATATAAATACAAAACGCCCACTCTGATCTCGCACAAACACGTTACATAATTCCAGCGTTATCTTTCCGGCCGTTATACGACCGTTAAACGAAAACAACGGATTAGGAGGCGCCCCGTTATCCCGTTGGCGGCGCACGCTGAGCATTAGATGCATATCTCGCGCCCTAACGGATTACGGGAGGCTTTTGTCATATAACGTTACATGGTAGACCAGAGCTGTATTTTGGACGTTACAAATAGCCAGACACCTGCATCATCGAATGTTCTCTTCTCTCAATCAAAATTTTGTTTATTGAAATTAAATATCTCGCTTACTAATAAGCGACATTCTGAGCTGCACCATTATTTATTATTATAGCACATGCAGGATTTACCTTGGGTCGAAGATGCATTAATATAAAACAACATAATTTAGATTTCTATATAGATTATTTTTTCTTTAATCAGTATTTTCTGTTATACCCATCTGTAATTGAATGTACTCAGGTAATGAATAATTGGGTATCGACGATCACTGATATACGTCGTATAAGAATTCGTTGAATATCTAATAATGTCTGAATACGACACTGTGTTTATTAAATCAACATTGATGTGATTTGGAAACAAAAAACAAAGACGTTCTAGCATTTCGCATATTAAAAGTAAATGATAATTTTGTCTGTTATCATTTTTGTGTGTTTATGTAGATTCTGTTTTTTATTTATTATTAAGCAGTTTATTCTTATTTTACTGTGGATATCTTTCATTCTGAAATAGAAGTGACATTTCAAGAACATCCGTTTTCGACAACCCTGCTCGTATAATATGTTCTTAGGATTCATCTTGAAAAGTGTTAAGATTAATTCCGACATGTTGATTTGAAATAAGTGACCTTTGCTACAAATAATATCGATTATTGAAGTGGTCGTTAATTAATTATTATATTAAATTAAGTAAAAGTGTGGATAAAATCGATTAACTATTTTACGGTTAATTAGATGAGAATAATGTATGACAGAGTTGTCGCTATATCTGTCGGCCTCTGTGGTCTAGTGTTAAGTGTTTGTCCTAGCGAACAGGTGGGTCCTGGTTCAATTCCCAGCAAGATCAATATCAACTTTGGATTTTTTCAATTCAAAGTTGTGATCTTGGACATGAATGACTTCCAAAAATTCTCATCGAGTTTATCTCGTATGATTTTCTAATTTTCAAAATATTTGGCCCGTTAGTCAGCTTTGATGCTAGATATTTAAAAAAAATTAATAAAAATTACTTTGCACTCTGGTTCTAGGATTTAGGATCAAAAGGATCCTAAAGCTATAGGATCCATACATATTAGTAAAAAAATACAGTATGTACACAATACTAGTTAGTAATACACTGGCACGCTTTGTGTATTATACACAAAGCGTATAAGTGTAGTAAAAAGTGAAAAGTTACGGCTTAATATAAAATATAATATTAATTTGAACGTATACGAACGTTTTGTTTGTAATGTTTTATAAAGATTATTGAAAAATAGCTATTCAAAGACAAAATCAAGAAAATATACTCGCTCAACTAGTAAGCAATTTTAGCTGTCAAGTCAACTAAGTAGTTGAAACCGGTCCTGCTTTTATAATAAGAAAATAGGAATATTTTCAATAAACAGTTTATATATGATTTAAATAATAAAGAATGTTTGAAAAATATCGTTTTATTTCAGCTATCGCTAAAAATATTTATCGGTACAAAATATCGACGCCGCCACTGTAGTGCTGTGAATATATTTTAATCAAAACCGAGTTTATTGCTTACGTTAGAAGGTTTGGTGGGATATTGTTTTTCGTAATGAAGGATAGTTTGAAGCTTAGTGCCAACATATTACGTCACAAAGTTGGGATAATCTTTATTGAACGTGATGTATCTATCGCTGATTAAAGGTTCAATTTTAAATTGATTTTGGGCCGCACTGCTGAGAAAATAATGAAAATCTAAAGATAGTCTGTGAGAGAATAAAGGTTTTATTAGATTTAAAAAGCTGACACTATAAAATCAATATGCCAGACAAGTTGATAAGATCGTAAGTTTACGATTTAATGAAAGTATCTCCACACAATAGACGTGACGTATAAAATAGGATACAAATAATATTATTGAACTTTCTTTTGAATAATAGTTTTCAAAAGCATTGCAGCTTACATTCGCCAGGGTTATTTAAAGGCAATTGAATGAAGGCTTTATCGTAAACAAAATTTTGCAATTATTTGCTTTTTTATTCCACTTAAAAGAATTCAATTAATATGAACTATTAATATATGAAAAAGTGAAGACGTCGTGTCATGTGAACCACAATGTAATTAGATATTTTAATGCAACCTACAAAATTATTGTTTTAATTCAGCTAGAAGCCACTAAAGTTCATGGATGATTTAAAGGTGTTTTTTCTCAAGTTTCTGTCTTAATCTCACCATTGAATTATTATTTAATCATTTTCTTCTAATATATAACATTACCTTACCTTCATATTGTACAATCAAAATTGTGTCATAGAAATTTTTGAAATCACAGTACATTAATGATGAATAAAAATGGTCGTAATTAACCTATTACAGTTGCTTGTTCTTCATTGTTCCTCGAGTAGATCATATAACTCCATAACTTGTCATTATGAATTAGTCTTTAAAATATTTCGTATTGATATATTTCTTGAAAAATCTACTGATTACTATGTTAAATTTATCCTTTATTTCCTGGCTTAGGATAATATTCGTCGTGTCCTTTCATTTTATAGCAACTAACAACTATCAACCAACAGTGATATTGTATTAGTGTAATTAGAAGTTTTGTAATATAATGCATGTAGATCTTCATCATAATACGATTACATCTTTTCTCATTTTTTTAAAACACACAACTATGATCACGCTTAATATGTTTCTTACAATACTTCTTTCGTGAAACAAAGCCTACAGCAAACCCACATTTACTGATAGTTCAAACACTCTTTAAGCTCTGGTATACAACGAGAGAGTATTAACTGAAATGTAATCCATATATTTATTCAAAAACGGTAGCAAGATAAACTGGGATGAGCACAAGTCTACCATAACTCAACCGACACCCGTCAACTTTACATAAACATATTAGTCAAAAGCTGACTCGCACTTAGCCGCTTCACGCGTGCGTACAGATGTCAACACCTTTAACCCGTACACCGAATTATAAATACAAACTGTCTGTTAAGACATCATAATATTTCACGCCGCATGATATGTGTAGTTAAGACTGTTAGGTGTTTGAAATGTTGTTAACGCTGTGTGTTTCACGCCATTTTACCAAAGTAAAGGGCTGGCAATGTTGATATGATCTTTTTGAAAAGTGAACTGAAGGCGATGTGTAAGAGTGATATCAGTAAATGGTTTTAAAAATATTTCTATGTGTTATAAAATCTTAAAAAAGATAATATTCATGAAATAGGGGGTATGAATTACATATTCGAGTTGATTTTTTGAATTTTAATTTATTGAATTAAAAATAGTATACCTTCCTTATCAATGATACTTATATATTAGGCAATTTTAAATTACAATAATTTTACTCATGTAAACAAACCAGATATATATTTAATACTATATTATAAAAAGAACCGATGGCACTTATATTGAATTAAATAAAAAAAATATATCAAGCAATATTACGTCGGCGTCCGTGGCGCAGTTGGTTTCGTCGCTGGCTACGGTTACGGATGGGTTCAATTCCCGGTGCGGACGGTTTTCATAGATTGATCTTTCAATCGATTTATGGATTTCTGTTCATAGTCTGAGTCCTCCCTCCCACCAATCCCATCCTCACGGGGCGTAACGAGAGCGATTAGCTAACCACTATTCCTGTCATAGCCCTATCCTTCTATCCCTACTCTCTTCGAAAAAGAAAAGAGAGGTTGAGCAACCAAGTGACAAGCAGTTCTCGTAGAAAAAAATCTGTCAAGATACCTCCATTAGGAGACCATATGCTCCACATTGGGAGCGGACATGGAAAAAAAAAAAAATATTACGTTGAATATTTAATGCTTTTGTCTGGTTAATTTTATTTAATATACGAGTATTATGAATTAATATTATGAATATTAATTTGTCCAAAAAAATCATCTCAAAAACTTAGTTTTGTGATGATGACGTTAAAAGATGATTGTTTTTTTTTTGCAAACTAGATATTATTTATTGTTATTACCCACCAGTACTAGTTAATTTTTAAAATACTATAAATACTGTCGGCGTCCGTGGCGCAGCTGGTTTCGTCGCTGGCTACGGTTACGGATGTCTCGGGTTCAATTCCCGGTGCGGACGGTTTTCATAGATTAATCTTTCAATCGATTTATGGATTTCTGTTCGTAGTCTGAGTCCTCCCTCCCACCAATCCTATCCTCACGGGGCGTAACGAGAGCGATTAGCTAACCACTAGTCCTGTCATAGCCCTATCCTTCTATCCCTACTCTCTTCGAAAAAGAAAAGAGAGGTTGAGCAACTGAGTGACAAGCAGTTCTCGTAGAAAAAATCTGTCAAGATACCTCCATTAGGAGACCATATGCTCCACATTGAGAGCGGACATGGAATTAAAAAAATAAAATAAAATCGACGATGTTTTGGCCAATTGATGTACCCCTCAAAATTGAAATTGTTCAAGAGAGAGTAAAAATTGTTTTTATCGAAAAGTATGGTGAGTTGCGTTATGAATCGTTGAAATGTACTCCTGTAAATTCTCGGGATTATACGCAGGGAGTGCCTATATGATAGTGATTTACATCAAGTGGCCGGATCAGAATTTTTAAACCTAAAACCAATGTAAAATTATGTTTCTTTCCCAAAAAGTGTCGGTTCATTTTTCTTATTTATATCATTTGGCCGAGACCTGCTTTGTTGTCTTTAAAATGTTATCCAAGTTCATTTTCGTACTTTTGAGGGTCACATCAAGTGGCCAAAACAATATCGATATTTTCTATTATTTTTTATCACTCACGATGACGAGTGTTTGTATTCATTTACAAAGAGTCTTAAAATAAAGTTATTTAATCAAAACGAAGCTTATTTAAACAAAGACAACATATTTTATATAATACATTAGTAATCATGTTAATACTAAGTTGTTACACAATTACGAAAATACGGATGAAGACTGATCAATAGCATTATTATCTGTATATTATGTTGAAAAATAATAGTATTTATTGTAAAGGATTCTTCCAAAAGTTTTCTGGCGTAAAAGTTCGATTAACTTTATTCCAGGCGCCTTCTTAACACACCGCATACAACTTTGAGAAGGAAAATACATCATAACTACATACAGTCCAGAGTTAAGTGAGTGATAACTGCGAGACATAACCAAGTTAAATGTACTAAGTGAGTTAGTTAGTGTTACTCATCTTGTGGGGCGGTGTGTGATGAATGTTGCGGTAAGCGGGTTCACACTCGCGATCTGAGTGCTTCATATGTCATACTCATTATGTTCATTAAGTCTGACGTGGTAGTACTATATGACAGTTACGATAACATTTAAGCTGAGTTCAAATATGGGCGACTTCCGATTCTTATCATTTGAAATATGAACATCCGTGATTCACCCCATTTCATATTTTGATTTATAAGGAAGATTTTTTATGTCGTAAACAAGGGGGTGCATTTAAGATAAGTGAACCATGTTTCAAAACAGAAACAGCTGTGAAGTAACATATTATTGTAATAAATGATTATATCGATGGCCTAGTTCCATAGTGACACAACTAGAATTCATCAAATTTTTGACTCATCTAAACTGATTCATAAAAAGTGATGGATTATATTTGTACAATTTAAGACATCGACTGAGGGTGCTTGATGGAATTTCAATATCAAATTTGGATTATTGAGATTTTGTACACTTCCATTCAACAGGATGAAGTTTCTGTGCGAGAGAACAAAGAATTATTTTAAGGTATTGGCTAATATTGTCGCGAGCTGCGTACCACTGACCTGTCAGTTCGAGTCCATTCGTGTGCTCGAATGCCTGAAGATGCCGAAAGGCGAAACCGGGGTCGTTAGTGACAAAATACATGAAAGTGTACAAAATCTCAATAATCCAAATTTGACTATATTTGTATTACTTATTTATGCAAATAGATGGTCGGTAGTTTATAGTTTTAGAATTAAAGGTTTTTTCTTTATATAACACCACGATTCACAAGAATGTATTTCCATAATACGATATTTCGATATGTATGTATATGGAACTGAGAAATTATTTAATTTTGCTGATGTCCATATGCAAATGCAAAACCTGTACATTTTACAAACTGTACTTTTGTGGAACTGTAGAAGAACGTTGTTCGAATGTAATGGTTTACTTAAGTCAAAACATCAAATTTTTTACTTATCTTCCTATAGAACTGGGCCACCGATATTGTTATTATTATTTAAACGCTATTAAAGCAAGGGTGTATAGATGCTGAATGGTCTTTTAAAAAGTGATAAATATATTTCTGGTTTATGTATGACATATATTATTTTAATCAGTTTTGTTTTGCAGTCAAATAAATATTCAGAAATTTTAATCCTGGTTTTTAATACGAAATGGTTGTTAATCTAGCTAAATCAACAAGTTGGAGAGTTCAATGGAATAGTCTGGCGCTCGAAACCTCAGGGTTAACATTCACTTGAAGCTGCTTTATCATAAATTTAACACGTGACCGTTCTAATCCAAGTCATCTCATATAGTAAAGTGATAAGCTCAGGACTGGTCCTTGAAACCGTATAGTTTTATTTTTTTTATTTAATGTATGTTCGGGGTAAAATCGCTGACGAAGCGAAATTATTCACCTTTAAATATTACAGGCGTTTGGCGGAATATTATGTGCGGAGTTCAAATAAATTAGTTGGCCTCTGTGGGCTTAGCTAATCTCAGTTACCTTAGTCATCAGGTGTTCATTGTAAAGTTAATAAAAAGTTTAGTTTTTTTTTCAATATAGTAATTGAGATTTTGAGCATGGGTGTTATGTATTTTCTCCTCGAGTTGATCTCAAATGACTTTAAAAAGTCTCATCAAACTTACTTCATGTGATTCAAAAATCTCAAAATATCTGGCGCCTTGGATACTATTAACTGTGATGCACAATATTTTTTTCTTCTATATTTTGTAGATGTTGTCCATTCCAACTGTTGAATATGCGAAATAAATACTATCGATAGAAAACTTCGCTAAATGTACTCACTAAAACTTATATCTTCGTTTTATGACTAGTAAACATACTGTTGATGTAAAAAAAATATCGATGACTTATTATTGAAGTAGTTTTTTTAAATGATGAAAAATATTTTAAGTTGAGATAAAAGTTATTGGAAGATTTTTATTCTATGATTGTATCTATGATGCCAAAATTTCTATGGCGTCACATAAATATCGATAGAATTACTATATTTGTGAGAGGTAGATAATGCATTAACGAGTTAAAAGCATTCTAAACTGTATCACGACCGTTTGATTAGCCACGAGGCTAATTTACTTTTGAAGGTAGTGTGTGATCCCTTAACCTGTTACACACCAATCAACCGTTTAAGTACCCATATCATTAAACACGGGGAGTATAAAATCGAAATAAAATTCAACCCGAATTTTAAGTGACTCTACACACTTTAAGAACCCGATTAATTAAATGAAAAAGATACATAAACGTAATTTTTTTATTGTTTCCTGTTACAGTAGATCATCATTGTTGGTGATGGTTGGGTCATCAGTTTTTTTACACCTTATTCTTTTAGATGGATTTTATAATATATAGTAGTTGCATAGTGTGTATGTTTAGTATATTTAAAAAAGTAAATAAAATCTTTTGACATTGGTGAATTCAAATAATTTGGAGATAATTCTCTTCAACTTTAATATTATAAAATTTATATTGTTATGTACAATTATGATGAAGAAGGAATTGAATATGGAAGAAATTAAAAGAAAACGTTTAATTATTTTTGGAAAAGACGAACACTATAGTAAAAAACTTAATTAAAATTATTTCTTGGACTTTCTGACAGAATATTATTATCTTCTTCAACAATTATTAACTGGAGAAAATACTTGAAGTTATTCCATTGAATAATAACGACAAAAATATCAAATAAAATATATCGTCGCTGTTCTGGAAGAAAACACTAAATCGAAAAATTACATATTGAGATAGTTATTCCAAAGTGTTCATTATTTCAAACTCTACCGTATGTACAAACAAACAAAATGAAAAATGTACGGCCTTTCAATCATTTGGTAAACTTCAAAGTTCAATTACTCAAAACTAGTATTTTCCAATTAGTGTCTTCTTGCAGAACAACGACGAAATTATAATTTTCGTACTATTCGGTAGCGCGGTCACAGATTTGAATACCCGGATGAGAAATTTCATAGATTGATTTTTCAATATATTTATGGAATTATCACAAGAGATAGAGATGTCTTTAACCACGTAAACTAAATAGTAGTTCTTCCGAAACTTCATCCATCTATCTCTAACCTACCTGAAGATTTTTGTATTCAGTTCGACGCTTTCTTTTGGAACGCTCCATTAAATGCCTATATTGTTATACTCCACACGAGGAGAGGTCTTGGTTTAAATATATTTTGTGTTAGATACAGAATATAGATCAAAACAATAAATAATATTTAAAGTTGCTTCATGAGTGCCGTAAATGTTTAATTCTTCGACAATCCACTACCTGGTACTGGAAACATAATCATTTTCAACAAAAGTTTTGTCATCGAGTATTTAAGTGTGTCGTATACTGATAACCGGTTTTGAATTTTATTATTCTAATCAATTAATGCTACCAGTAGTATAAAAATTATAACAGGAAACAATAATGGAGATTAAGATCTATGAAACAATAAAACATGAGTAACTCTCCCGGAAATAGGTAGGTAATATAATTTCAATGTAGGTGTTTTTGTTTTACTATACCATGGCTTATTAAATTTTATGATATTTATAGATGAGTGATCGGGCCAATATTCATTTAGAATCGAAATATATAATGGGATAGATAGCATTAACCACTCAATGTCTATTGAAAACAAAATGTAAAGAAAAAGTTCTCAGATTTTTTCAATATAAGTTATGGTACAACAAATATATTATTCTTAAATATTCCAAAACTGGTGAAGATTTTTGAGAGATTGGTGAGAGTAGGGATAGAAGGTTAGGGTCAGGACAGGACTAGTGGTTAACTATTCGGTCTCGCTGCGCAGCGTTTTCAGGACCGGATGGGTGGGAGGGAATTTTAACATCACAGATATCCATGCAGTTTCATAGATTGATTTATGAAACTGTCCGTACTGGGATTCGAACCAGTGAAATACTTAACCGAAGTCAACGACGCTGACCACGGAGCCGGCTAAGGGGTTACGCGTTACTTACCACCAAGCAGCATTTTTCCGATAGTAGTTATCGAAAATCGGGAAACGTATCGAAAATTCCTTAAGGATAATGTTATTACATGGGTTATGACGCTATTATATTATATAACCGTTTGTTGTACAGCTCGTAGTAAGATCTAGTTTCCCAAAGCGTATTAAATAGAAACACTTTCTCGTCTTTTATTAAAATTTTGGCTAAACGTATTTAACACATTATGTTAAATGACTTAACTCTGAATAAGATGTGTTTGTTAGGATTCTGGATGCAATTATTACTCAAGGAAACTGGCTTCTTCATCTCGTTAGCAGCAATAGAGTTAAGCCATATTTTATGATTGCTCCACAAATAAACCGACACGTCATAAAATTATAAACACACTGTAAAATTCGATAAACAAACGCCTATTACAAAGATTTTAATAGGCGCTTAATAAAGCTCGGCCTCGCCAACCATCTGTGTGAAACATGGTCTTGTTTTGGCGGGATCGTGGGTAAAGCTGAGAGAGTAATAAAAAAAACATGCAGTGAAATACGCGGGAAAACTGTGCGCATGTGCGGCACGCGACCTGCAGGATTATCATATGAGGATACTGTCATGTGATATCTCTAAAGCACGATTAACGCTCGTTAACAAACTGGCGAGCTTTTTTTGTCACCAGACATGTTTATACCATATGCATTAGCTACATTACATTGAATAGCTGAAAATAGTTCATTATAAATGTTCTGTCTTTTTTCAAGATGAATTAATTGAGAAATAAAATAGCATTGAATATATTTTTTTAGTTTTATTTAAGAAAACATTGTCATTTTAATTAAAAATGGTTTAAAAAAACCAATTGAATATTGTTATCAATTCCAAGAGATTATAGAAAATTCTTCTTCTCTTTTTGACAGTGATCGATATTAAAGTAACACTTTATCCGTGAATTACGTGAATATATTGACAACTCGACATCCAAAAAATTTTCAAATACATTCGAGCACACGAATGGACTCGAAGTCCATTCGTGTGCTCGAATGCCTGAAGATGCCGAAAGGCGAAACCTGGGTCGTTAGTGACAAAATACATGGAAGTGTACAAAATCTCAATAATCCAAATGTGATTGTTTTGTTTGCAAAATACTGAACTTTTTTTTAAAAACAATTATTTAAACAAAAATTACTCTGCTCATTCCATTAAATCCGTAAATTTTCTAAAATAAATCAATATTATTATACGAACTACATACTCCAAATATACAAAAGTGTCATTAAATTGTCGCAACATTGTGATACGAATGATTTATATTACATCAAGTCGGAATTAGAGCCATAGAAGTCAGTGTAATGGCATGGGCGCGTGCCATAGAATTGAATAATGTTATTCCGCTAATGCTTTCTGCTGACACTCACCATATTTTTGCCTAATGATTGACTATTACGATTGCACAATAATAATATTTTGATAAATGTTCTGAAGCTTCCTTCCTGCGAAGGGGTGAGTAGAATTATACACGACAATTGGATTAAGTAGCAAATAGCAATACATAACTATTATTTTTATGAAAATTTAACAAAATCTGTATGTAGTCAAATAGATTATAAGCATTAAAAAAGGAAAAAAAATACACAGCTATTAACATTAATTATTGATACCATATATCAGAAGGTTGATGATTATCAAATGAATTTAAAAATATGTAAATTAGCACTAGAAAAATGTTACATTTGAAAAAATATACTAGGATAAAAAAAATAGTTTAAGTTTACGTAAGTTTAAAAATAAAACAGAGTTTGTTTGTGTAGTACAATCAAACGTTGTAATGTGGTGAATAAAACTGGTCCTGACCATTATAAACACGTAGAAGTAGCAGAAACAAATTCTGTTTTATTTTTAATATATAATGCTTTTCCACTAAGAATTAACAGTTAAAACCTTAAAAGTGATTATATGAAATTAGAATTAGGGGAATTTATAAAATAAAATGGATAAACAGGAAAACAAGTATTTACTTAATATAAGTTATTTTGTGGTTCGAAAAGTGATTTAACTCTTAAATTTCATAAGCCGTCTCTATAAATATATTATTACATCTATAAAAAACCTAATATTAATCTCATACTGTAGGTACACCAGGTCAGAAAAAGAGAGGAAGAAACACATTTTCTATGAGATAAACAATCTCCAGTGTGTATCGGTAATATTTGAAATGAATAAACATTTCTTTAATTCTTCAATACTCTATGTCAAACTTCAAAGTATCCATACCTTATTAATTTCAAAACCGGAAGGGTAGATTGCAACAAAAGAAAAGTTGGTCACCACTGCTGTAGAAAATATAAAACAGTAATTTTCATAAAAGAGCTTTATGAGCAACTGCTGAATTGTTAACTTAATAGATCAAAATTTTGACTTTGCATTTAGCATCATGATTTTTACAAGTTAAAATAAGTAATAATCATAAGTATGTTAAAAAATATTTACTTATTCGTGCGAGATGGTTCTGCTACCTGCCGTCGTGTGGCGCTAGTCGGCCTCTAGGTCAGAATCACAAAATTCTTTTTATACGCACATGCTTTCATATTGTAATAATTATATAAAATACATCCAGTTGCGTAACTAATTAATATCCGTCTACTTCTTTGCAAGCCTTCCAATGGTGGCACATTCTCGGATATTCGCTAATAGCTAAATTATTTGCAAAAGTTTTTAAGAACATGTTTAATTTTTTTTATAGTTACAATTAGTTTAAGACATCGACTGAGGGTGCTTGATGGAATTTCAATATTAAATTTGGATTATTGAGATTTTGTACACTTCCATGTATTTTGTCACTAACGACCCGGGTTTCGCCTTTCGGCATCTTCAGGCATTCGAGCACACGAATGGACTCGAACTGAGAGACAGTAAACAGTTTCTAACGCTTATATAGAAGATACAAATGCGACAAATATCATTTACGAGGCAATACATCAATCGCCACTCTGGTAATATGGTGTTTACAAAATAAGGATTACGACGATTTCCGAAATTTTAACTCAGGTATCGGTGTGGCTCTCAGACGTATAATGTATTGCCTCGTAAATGATATTTGTCGCATTTGTATCTTCTATATAAGCGTTAGAAACTGTTTACTGTCTCTCAGTTCGAGTCCATTCGTGTGCTCGAATGCCTGAAGATGCCGAAAGGCGAAACCCGGGTCGTTAGTGACAAAATACATGGAAGTGTACAAAATCTCAATAATCCAAATTTACAATTAGTTATTTAATAACTGAAGCCTGCTTTACAGGCGTAATTAATACATCATACTAATGCCACTGAATACAATTAAAGACATTCACAAGAGGAACAAGTATCATTAAGATCATAGATTGCTGTAAGAATCATGATTTTTATGAAAAGGCATCAAATTTGTTATAATACAAACATATTTTTAAATAATTACTATGAATAGCTAGGTATTCTTGCAATCCTATTGTATGTTCCCTACTAAATTATTTCTTTAAATTTCTCATGTTTGAAAATATGGACAGTTCGTATGTGATACTCATTTGAAATAAATTAAAACACAAAATATATGTATATCCTACATTACAATTTTTCGTGTCATAAATTTGAACACATTTTACATTATATCTAATTGCCAATGTGCCAGATTTTATCAAATCCCTTGAGGTAAACTAAAACAGTATTTTTCAAACAAGTACATAAGATAAGTTTAAGACAAAAGAGAGCTAAAGATTCCTCATTTAAATGTAAAAAAATAGTATTTTAAATTAACCTTGCCAGTGATCGAAAACCCTTATGATCGCTTACGGAAAATTGGCTTCACACATCATACAAGGTGAATGACTAGGTCGCATAACTTATTTCAATTAAAAATAATTTGCATTCATTTTTTTTGTTTTTTTTTCCTTCACACCTATATCGTATTACGTTAAGATAATTTCACCTATTAGAGAGGCCCAATTGTGTGTTAATACATGTCTAATAGTGTGGTCATGTAAGAGAGTGGAAATGTTCGATAAATTTACATTTAAATTATATCTGGCAAAAAGTAAGATATTTTATACATATTCATCAAAGGTTTCTATTCAAAAATAAAGATTTAAAGACAGGTCTTGGCTCACTAAGCTTCACGCCTCTCTTGAAGCGAAAGCCATTTAAAAGGAAGAGGTGTCGAAATAATGCGTGGATATTTATTTTGTGTATTGCTTTTGTCAGCAAATACAATTTTCAGCTCACCCACTTCACCTTTGTTCGTGTGTGTGTTTGTATAAGCTTATATGAAGTTGATAGGCAGGCTTCATAGAGACAACATAACAGTGTGACGATCTCGCTGACGAGACCCCCTCTCCCTAAATTGAGATGTGAAAATGATGTCATTTGAATATGTCAATATTACAATGGATGTATGTAGGGCTGCAAAATTATACCGAGGGTCGTCGAAAGTAGTGCATTATTGTCATTGTTTTTTTTCAAACTTTGTATCTAGCCTTTTGTAGAGACTAAATCATATAATTATTTACATTAATAACCTTTCATACAACTGATTAATTCACCTTATCTAGTTATATTTCGTTGGCACATCTGAATAAAATTAGGTGACGGTAGATACGATGTCTAAGACCCACAATTTGTTTAGGGGCCAAGAAAACTATACCACAGAGGGTTTAAATATATGATTATTGATTCAAAAAAAGTCAGTAGATAATGTCAAATTCGAAATATAAGAAAGATGAGATGATAATGGACTCCAAAGAACATTTGGTTGATACGTTAGAATATCATTAGATACGTTTATATACTTTTCCCACGGTTTAAATATTTTACATACATCTTAAATGCTTAATAATAATGGTAAACACCATATGCAGTAGCTTTATAGAGAAATACATTTTTCCAGAATGCGTGGTGGGTGTCCTAGAGATCGTGACCTGTGAACGTTATCGTTTAATTTCTTCCTTTTTCAGATTTTTAAAAGTGTTGTAAAGCTTTGTTTGAAAGTCTTAAATCAAACGGAGAAAATCAGGGAGCCTCATACTATAGCTGTATTTCCGACAAAAAAGAGACTCCTCATAAGCTTCTGAATAAAGCCTCTCAAGTTTTCTTTTATAGGTATGTCCTGTTATTACACAAAAGTCTTACACAGAAATTGGTGTCGTCCTCCAGTAACCGATCAATATAAATGATATTCATAATAATTAAGTTACCAATTTTATTTAATTAAGGTTGCGTATTAAATGAATTATTTATTATTATTTTTGATTTTGAGAAATTAGCTCAAATATCAAAAAGATGGTAATATTTTTTTTTCCAGTCAATTTTATTATCTTATCAACAACAATAACTTTATTATAATATAAACGCACATGACTTTGGTAGTCATGCGGAGAGTAAAGCGACTCGGCTCAGGCATTAGTAGCGTAGGGCGAGAGGACTCTATTCCCCGGAGGCATTTATTTGTCACAGAAACGGTTATCAAATATTCAAGCTACTCCCAGACTCTCTCCCGGAGGTGTACCCTTCTTTCCCCTAGTTCACCCTTCACCTCGCCATGCCCCTAGATTAAATGACTTAAGCATACAATAATATGCAAATGACTTACGTACTGTACACTTGCGAGAGGAAAATACTAATATTTTTAAGTGATTAATAAATTTTCGAAGCGTATTTTAAAGCATCAGGATTAAGCAAGCGCTTAACAAACTTATTTATGGAATAATTGCCCGATTGCAAGTGATTAATAATTTCCTTTTTAGCATTTACATTAAATGGGTCGCGATTTAAAAAACGAAGTCGTCAAATCAATTATGATGATTACAATTTTAAATTAAAATACATGTTGAGAATAATGTATTATAAAAACAAGATTGATATTTACAAGAATTATTTTATATAATTTTTCACAGAAATTTCAACATCGTTAAATAAAAAAAACCAATACTTTTGACGATGTCCACGTGCCGCTTTTGACGAAATTGGTAAAACAATACCATTGTTGAAGATAATTTTTGATTATAACGGAGTTTAACCTGACGGATCTCAATCTGTAATTATGTTTCTGATTAAATATCCATTTCTCATTAAAATGCATCTTAAGTTTTATAAGAAATCATTTCAATCGTATAAAGCAAACATGACAAAAAATTGAGGACATGGTACCGAGTACGGTTTGAGAGAAACTGAATTTTTCGCAGATCTGACTGACCAAACATGACTACCAAATCACACGGCAACGTGTTAATAGGTTTAAAAATACGCTAGCTTTTTCTCTTACAAAGATGCAATACATGGTACAATAATAATTGTCACATCACACCCAAGACAGCACTGTTGACGCATAACGGTACTGACCGAGCCATGTATTGTCGGTAAATATTTTAATGTGTAGCAGCATTTTTAATACCGATTTTAAAATTAAAATTCAACCAAAAAGTTGCATTTGAGGGCATAGAAGACCGCAGAGTCAAGAAAAGATAATAAACTTTACTACAAAAGATATTTAATATACAACATATTAAGTTTATAATTAAATCGTTAAGTAAATATGTAAAATAAATGAAAACTTGTACAGTTGCGTAGGTAGAATATAAAACAGCGCAAATGGTTAAAGCGTCTAAAACAAGAAAGCGTACCATCAAAACGATGTGAACAAACGAGAGTAAATCGAATTAACTCGTTATGTGTTTAGCGGGTTGAAAATGTATAAATTTTCTTACAATACAATCCTTCAATTTGAACTCCATACATGGAGAATATCTTCAGCTATATTGTGCGTTTCTACAACGTAGGAGGAGAGTTTTTTGTTCGTTTTAATTCGTTTTAAAGCATTTTTAATTTTGTGTACACTTCATAGGTAATTTTTAACTATGTGTTTTGTATTATAAGGATATTACTATTATGAAGTGGGGTAGCTGGTGGTTCAATATAATACGCAAAGAAACAACAACAAACTGCAGTTTCCATCTAAAATTAGTTTTTAAAAAATAAAACACAATTTGTTTGTACTACTTCCACATATTTATAATGATCAGGACCGGTTTCGCTCATCACGAGCATTATCAACTGATAAAAATACAAACATAACAGGCGTATTTATATAAAATTGAGTGAAAAAATGAAGGAAATATAAAACTGATGGTTCATGAACTGAGACAAGAAAATATTGATTAACAAACAAAGTATACATAAATCAAATGAAAGAGTCTACAATTAAAATGTTATGGACCTCTTGCAAATCATTAAATACTAATATACAATCACAAATATAGTTACATTAAAAGTCCATTTAGCTGAACAAAATTACTAATGACGATAATAATATAAAATAATGACTCAGGGAAATTATAAGTAAAAATTAATGAACCATTTAAAAATAATCAAATATTAAGTATGTAATAATAAACAGCCATCTTAAGTGGGGAAAGCAGAGCAGCTATGAGTATCCAATAAATTTTAATATCTGAAAAACAAAAATTACAGAGACAGAATCAATTCTTAAAAGTTAAAAATGAAAGTTAAAAATAACCTTACCGGTATAATACAAATTAATGAATCGGATATAACAAAGGAGAAGATGCAAAGACGGTTTGCTCATTCAATAAATTTGAATTGGGCAAAAATTTATATCTATTTATTTCTAAAATCTCTTGTTTATCTAATTTTAAAGATTTGTTATTTAAGTGCAGGATTTTGAAATTTTGGGTTAAATCAAACGTATGTTTATTTAGAAACAAATGGTTACCAAATGTAGACAAATCATCTCCTTTTTTAGCACAGGCTAGATGTTCCTTGATTCTAATATTAAAAGACCTAGTTTCTAACAGTTTTTGTCAAATGATATAATGATAAAAAATTAGGTTGATAAAAGAGTTAGACTCAATAACGATTTCTTAATATCATATGTTTTACTATGTTTCAATTGGAAAATTAACCTTATTTTAGTATCTTAATAGTTTCTAAGAATTATTGTGTCTAGTGGAAACAGCATTATTGAATCTACGCGCTGCATATGTTATCAAAGTGTAAAGATCTATAAAGTCTGAGAAACAGTTGTTTTATTGTAGTTTTATAACTAATATTAGTTATTGGATATTGATTACTTTATGGAAAAAAACTAATCTGATCTCATAAATTGTCATGGGATTGGTCATTTGATTTTTTTATTGCTCTTAGTCTAAAGATGTTAGGAAACAATTTATTAAAGTGATTACATATGTTTGACTATCATTTCATTAGAATACACATGATAAAAAAAATTCCATGGGAGTTTTCTCCTCTAGAGTGAATTTATAGAAGATTTTGAAAATTTTTAAATTAAAAATTACTCCAAAAGTTATTCCACTGGCTGTGTTACTAAATGTGTCACGTGTTTTGCTTCTTTAAGAAGCATGTTCAGACCAAATATATCGCAATGTTATTTATTTCTAAGATAAACAATGATACTAATTCTCAACTGTAAAATGACAACTGGTCATTGATAGATAGGAAACGATCAAAAATCAATTATTGGATAACGATCCAAGTATCAATACATAACTATGCAAATGCCCAGCTGATGATTCTGACAACGGATCATTTTCAAAGTATAGAATGAGCAATAAAAGTTAGTCAAAAAATAATTGTATTGTTTCGAGTTAAGGTTATAATTCATAATGCATTTTACGTGTAAATATTTTTTAAAATAAAACGGAAGGCCAGACATGAGTTTATTAATTGTCATATATTCGCATTGTCTAGTTAAGTGTCAAATAAGAGCCTTGTCTGGCAGGAGGGTGAGAAAACCTGAGTGCTCTGGTTCAAAACGAACATGTGGATAATTTTTCACGCTCAGATGTGCGTACGTCCCCCATTATGTTTATTACACGGATCACTGGACGCTTCTACAAACAATGTAATATTGAAGCGGTGCGGCCATTGTTTATTGTTCTAACATATTATATTATTTTTAATTTATTTATTTTAATTGTAAGCAATATAATTGAAGACGTTTTTTCTATCATGTTGGACTCTTAATGGAGCATCGCAATTGGCAATTTACATGTTTATTCACTATTGGAAAAAAATAATTGAATATATCTTTTTCGTGGTAGGGATTATCAATGATTGCATCTCTCTTCACCATAACTCAGTTGGTAAAACTTTTGAGAATAAAGCTCATGGTTGTTGATGTTTCAATTTAAGTATGTTTTCATGTGCAGTGTTTTACCATGTCCCTTCCCAATGCGGAGCATGTGTACATCTAATGGAGGTATCTCAACAGATGTTTTTCTACGAGAACTGCTTTTTACTCAGCTACTCAATATCTCATTTTCAAAATGAGTAGGGATAGAAGAATAGGACTAGAATAGGACTAAAGGCTGAGAGCTATCACTCTGGTCAGACCCCGTTTTTTGGATGGAATATGGGTAGAAGGGAATTTCAGACATCACAAACAACCATGCCTAAGAAAAGAAATCCATAAATCGATTAAAAAAACAATTTATGAAACTGTCCGTACCGCGATATGAACCGGTGGACCACTGCACCAAGGTGGCGATGTAGTGTTTTACACCATTTATGAACTATGTCAAATTGGAGGCAATATTTTAAATTACGTTTTTTTATCTTCATTCTAATCGTTGGTCTATCTCAAAAATAATGTTAACTACCCAGGGATAGTCTTCGCAAATATTTTCTGAGGAAATACTATTCTCATTATTTTCGACATAAAAAAGTGAATGTATTTCAAGCAGATAAGTATTCTAAAAAAAAACTTTTAGAATAACCTTAACTCACTTAATTCTATATGGAGATTTAAATAATTATTATTGACAATGATCCAAATTTTCATGTGTTCTTGGCAGCAAGGTCTCCCCTAACCCGGCTGGCGAAATGAAATTTGTTTCATTACTCACCGAAATTGAAATTAAAGTCTCAATTATTTTATAGCAAAGCTAAGCTATAATATAGCCCCATGCAAGTGGGAGATTTTGCGAAGGGGATAGCAATACGAAATTTGCTTTCAACATAAAAAAAAATAGTATTACTTTCTTAACCTTTCGTTAAATTCAATAGAAATTATATTTCAAATTTAAACAATGAAGCTTATTGTCAACTTTATAAGTATTATTTTAATATATCAAATAATTAATTTGTAATATCGACTGACCATTCTTAATGAAACGTCAATATGATATTGTAATAGTTCAAATTTTGTACACTGCCATCACCTGTGAGATGAATCAGTTTAAATTCATCCGTGTACTCGAATAGCTGAATATACTGAAAGGCAAAGCACGGTTCGTCAGTGACAAAACCTATGAAAGTGTTCACAATTTGAACGATTCATATTTTGAATTTACCATTATTTCTTAGGCACACAGAAATACTATATTATCCATTCTAATAAATATGGCACTGTTTAGTTTTAGAAAGTTTATTTACAATTTAAGAAGCGCGTATAAAAACACCAATATTTTTAATGTACTGTGTCATAATACTCCCAAAAGTAATTCGTTAATCCCTTTGGGACGTGAGGGATACTAGACATTCTTATTGCTACTAGAAATTTCCATCCAAGGTCCCATATTGTTATAAAAAAAGGGGAGTAGAGTCAAATTTATGATTACAATAATTACGAGATCTGCGAAGTAAAATTTGATAAACCAGTAAAACAAAAAAAAAATGTGTATGTCAAAAAGAAATTTTCATAAATACACAAAATAAAAATAATACGCTTGTTCTGAATTTTATGAAGTAGTTTTGTACTTTATGAAGACGATGTTATTTCCGATTAAGCTAAAATGAGTGAAATATAATATTTACATTTCATTATATTCAAAGATTGTTGAATTATTTCTTTTTAATAACAATATCACTTTTTATTTATTTTGAATGATTATTTATTTACATTTCGAAGCAGTGAAAAGGATGATTGAGTTCCGAAAAATTATTGATTACACGAAAGTGGTCGAGAAAGTGAAGTAAATACGACGACTCTAAATTAACTGCGCCTCCTATATCGTACGTTATTTTTAGTGTCTATATTACAGACTGTGTTTAATGTTTTGCTATACCAACTAAATTCTTCATTCTGATATCTTTAAAACGTAACAATACCTTTTACTAACTGCATCGATGCAAAGATTTAAATTTAATAAAATTGATGCACCACTGTCTCCTGCTAGACGAATGCGACACCTAAAAAATCCAAATTGAATCATGCGGCGAGGGAATTGCGCTATTATGTTATTAAAGAGTGCGCGGGGCGCGACCCCAAACAAGTGAATTTAAAAAAACCCTCCCCCAGTCTGTTGGAACATATTTTACTTTATGATGGTGTGACTGATTTTATTACGGAGTCTATTGTATCCGACGGAGCTTTTTTCTATCCTGTCAAAATTGTGAACGGGCAAGTGTTTGATATATTAATTATGGATGTAAGTCAAATTGTTTTCTGTTGTATTCCCTCTGCTCACCCCTTTCTTTTATATTTTTGATAACATGTTAAAAATATGTTTATGAGATTGCTAGATTATTTTTGGATTTATTTTCTATTCTCGTCTTAGTTTTGATTACGAAATTACTTTGTTGAAATGTCCTTAGAAATGTTTTATAATAACTGTAATATTCAAATATACAAATTTACAGAATCATTGAGTAATAAACACTTACAAAAACGTAACGTATACTAAAGGTAAGCAATGGACCAAATAAAACTTACATATATTTAAATCCTTTTAGATAGTGTGACGTCGCAGGTATCTATATACAAAACATAATTTTTAATAAGCATTGTTTTATCAATTTTGAAATTCGTAATCGTATTTGTCATTATGATAACTTAACTGTTGTAAGTTGCTCACACTTTTTGGAGAGAGTTAAAAGATCAGGAGAACTTAGAAAAGCAACGGAAAGCTAATCACTCTCTCTTTGCTTTTTTATGGATCGTCTTGGGGGTCGGTTGGGAGAACATCACGGATACCAATGCATTTGAATTGGTTAATCATGGGCTTTAATTCATTCGGTTTTGGGGTCACAGGATCTAATTTCAGAATGGAAACTTTTTCGCCTTTTAACTAATCATAGATTTAAGAGGGAATAGTGAGTTTTCTGCCATTTAGGTGACGGTTTACGGTAGATGATTAACGATTTTCGCCAAATGGGAAAAAAACCTGCTATACTCTTTTAACGATTTGAATCTTTGTGAAATATATTTACCAAAATTAATTTTACAAGAAATAAAATTTTCTTTGAAACGTTATTCGTTAAAATAACAATTATGTAATGAGGATTACGTCATCACAAAACTTTACAGCCATACTCGTATATCGTTTTAATGCTTTTCACATTTCCATACAGTCGCAGCTTAACTACTTGAAGAGAGTGTTATAAATTCACTCTTCCCTCCCTATCCCTCACTCATTCATTTGATGGAGTGCCAAACATACTTCTAGCAAAATAATCAAGTATTTCATCGCACCTTTGGTATTTCCTGCCTTATTCCTGGAGGGCGCAGGGGAGATATTTCGAAATCAAACGGCGGAAAATATGACCGTATAATTATTGAGAGCATTACGATGTAATTCGTAGGGGAAGATTAAAATATTATACGTGTTAAGTAAATATTCGTCTGAATATTTGTCGTGTTAGATAATAACACGATTGTTGCTAAGAAAGGGGGATGAAAAATAAGGGTATTTTCATTCAGGGTGGAAATTTTTAAATGTTTATTCTCGGTAAAATATCTACTGTAAAAAATACAAATGACAATATTACACCTAAAGTGAAACGTTAAATACATTTAAAATTTGATTAAATAACTATTTTTTGTTTTTAATTGGTATAGTTACAATGTTAAAAAAAATGCAGTATACTTAAATATTTTTTTTATTGAATAACATTATTTTTGTTTTGGAAAACTGATTAAAAAGATACAATTATGTACCTTTTCACTGAAAATAAATTTTAGTACTTTTGATTATAAGTTTATTATAACACGAAAAAAAATTTAATTGTATTATAGTAATATAATATACTGATACTTCCTCATCTTAATTTTTTTGAAGTAACATATTTAGTAATTTTATACATTGCCAAATAAAGAAAAACGGTCAGTTTATATTTAAAATAAATTTATTAAAAATTTGATGGAGTATTAATTAATGTTTAAAAATACTTAAGTCGTAACGTAGAGAAAATAAAGTCTTAAAACATATTACTGTAACTTTCCTTTTTAAATATTTATCCCTCTTAGTAAAATCCTTCTTAACAAATTTTCCTATTTTGTAACTCAATAAACTGTATGACAACGTATTTGATGAATTATAAACACCCTCCCTTTTCCCCAAAGGAGAAAGTATTAAAATAATAAAATGCTCATATCAAGTAGGGGTTGTAAGTATAACGTGTTACGTATTTATTCAGCTATTTTAATATGTTTGACATGCGTATAATGTAGATTTGTTTTACGAATACATTTGCGTTTATTACGTAGGATTCATAAATAGATTACTTTTAAACTAAGCAGGTTAATTTCATTAAATTTCAAGATAATGGCATAACAATAATATCATCCAATTTTTTAAGATGACATCAATACATCAATTGGCCAAAACACCGTCGATGCAGTGTTCTAAATAAAATTATTGTTAACTTTGGCAATTTATTTAGGATGTGAAAAACTTTTTAACTTATGCTCAACTTTTCACTTAATCATCTTCTACATTTTCCAATCATATCCGCTACTGATTTAGAGCAGAGCATAAACCATTAATCGAGCATCTGGTTATTTCGTGATTACTGGCTGTTATTCAGTAGCACCACCTCTTTTTTGAGATGGTAATGTTGGAAAGATTGGAGGCTAGGAAAGGACTGTTGGTCTTTTACTGTAACTACACCATGTTTTTAGGATCAGATGTGTGGGAGGTAGTCTAAATATCACAGATAACCACGCCTAATCTATTATGTGAACATTCTCATTATTCATGCATAATAAATTTTATAAAAATAATTTTGTTAATCATTAGTTTTAAACCTAGACTTTTCCAACTTTTGAGATTGAAACAACTGTAAGTTTTTTGGTTAAAATCTGCTTTGATAGTCCAGTCTGAACAACATTTTTATTCGTATTGTCAGTAATTGTAAAAATAACAAAACTTGTAAACTTGGTGCTGGGCTATTGATTGTTAAACTTTTCGTAATAAAAGGGTTGGTGAATATTTAATAGATTTATAATTCGGGTAATCGTAAGGTTAGTAATAATAAATCTATATGATGATATTTTAAGTCATCATCGATATAAATATACATCATGATAATATTGAAATAAAATAAGATTTAGACAAGGTGACACTTTGTGATAATAAAATAATATTAAAGCCCGTATTACACCGGACGCGATTGCGAATCATATTTTTGTTAGTATTAGACGCTTATAATAAATTAATATTGTGTAAGGCGAGCGCGGGCGCATTAGGGGTGTTGCAGACCCTACTTGTTTGATGACGCCTACACAAAGAAGCGAAAGGCTTTACGGTGACAAGTGCGCATTTAATTTGATCGTGTGTAAATAAATAGGGTGACACTAATACATTTGAAACTGAAACATTTGACTCACTAAAGAGCGAATATTTTTAATGCGAGTTTCGTTATGAGATGTTTTTTATGAAGTCTTCAGATTTTTAAAATCCTGTTGAAAGTATTAACGACTGAATATTTTATAGACATTCTTCCAAAAATATAACAATTTTTATAATCTCTTTCATTGGAACTGAAAATATAAAGATGATGCAAGTACAGTGTATTTAATACTTTGCCACCAGAGAGATTTTATAAATTTAATCAGGTTGGATTTGAGAGCTTAGAATTATTGGAATCGAAGTAATGTAACCATAATATATAATATAACAACACCATCAAGACGTTTTCAGACTTGGGTTTCTGTTCTTCGATTTATGTTTTGCAGTTCTCATAAAATCACATAATTTTTCCAAAGAGTATTTAAATTAAGATCTACGTCTTTCACATAATCAATATTTACTATTCTATGCACGTCAGGACATGGGGCGTTATGTGATTATCTAACAAACAGTGATATATATCCTTATACAATTAGTCATTCTAGTTTATAAAATAAATTGTGAAGACAAATCCTGTTTGTAGTGCATATTCTCCATATTGGGAGTGAACAAGGATTAGATAAAAAAGCTTGATGCAATATCAAAAGAAAGATGACTTCGATTATTTTATAATTAATGCTCCAGGGAAATTAAAACTGGTTTTAATGTTTCCAGAATAATCCAGTATTAGAAGACATATGGGAGATTTAAAAATGATATGAACGTGTCATGAAAACTAGTAAAATCAATTTCAAATTATGATCATTTTATAAAATATAACAATTAAAAATCAATCTTAAAATCGGAAAATAAAGGTTTGTGGAGGAGTGTAATTATACGCTTCGGTAGGAAATAATCGACGAAATATGTCCAAAAATATACATTTTTTTGCGACCTTCCAGGGCGACGGAATCCATTCGTTTGGTAGAAGAGACAGGTAAGGTTCAGGCTCACCTTGGGCACCCGCAGCTCTATACATATCTAAGCCAGGTTCATTGTCCCTTTTTTATTTTGAACGTAATAAGAGGCTGTACCTGTAATACCTTCTAGTTCCTGACAAAATCAAACCACCGTACCCCTAGTATTCGCCTCAAGCATCTGTTTTCAAAGCACAGTATACGGTTACCCTGTGCTTTGGTGAGGTGCTATGACTCGCAACCGTAAAGCACCACCGTTGAATAGGTGGCACTTGGTTCTGAGCGAATATTTAGCTTCTGACCCAAATATTTAGCACTTTTTGTAAATTATAGAATTTATTAAAAAACACACACACTTAAATTGAAGATAGTATTACTTCTTACTTTAATAAAAACGATTTAGATTTTAACAAGGGTTATAAATTATAAAATATTAAAATGATTCATAAAATTTTATTTCATATCGTAATTATATTTCTGTGATTATTTGTAATCTGTGAGTTAATTTAGAATATTAAAAAAAAAAAAAATATTTTAATGGGTCTGAATGGGTTAAAATATATTGCAGAATAAATGACAGTAGGCATATAAATATTTTCGGCATTGTCACATTTACATTGAAATATACAGCAGATATTTGAGCCCCTGTCACACTAACACAAGTTAATGTTCTTATTATTTATTACGTCACGGATGTAACTGTCATACATTTTGTATATGTATGCTCATTTGCGCTCCAAAAAAACTGGTAAAGAGGGTATAATTTAAAAAAAAAATCTCTTTTTTAATTACACTTCTTTTACCGTGTTGGTAATAATATTGTAATGTAATTTGGGATTCAAAATTAAACCCAATATACATCTATTTAAGTAATAATATGATACAAGTATTTTTATTCATATTTTTTTATATGAATAACGATATCACAAAAAACTAATTCCTAAAAACAGTATTAGGTGATAAATACTTAACTTTCTTTACTTCTTTGTTTTATATGATCCATTCTTTTTTCCTTCTAAAGAATTTGCCCATACGAAAGACTATTTAACACCCTCTCACAACACAATTGACACCTTCTAGTTCTTCTAGGATATCGTAATTCCAAAATTAAAATACGATACGATTGCAAAAATACTTCCAGTCCTTTAATCGAAAGTTCTTAGACACTTTGGTTTTGTATTTGATTCAAATCCATGAATGAAAACATTCGTATGTTGAATTTTCAGTCAGTTAATGATTCTTTATGTTGTGGCGTTTAAGCTATATGGGTCTGCGATGTTTTCATCACACCCCTTATCCGCTCTTGAAACTGGTCTTTGCAAAACTATCTACTACTACCGAATGGATATGTTGGGTGACTGATTAACATCCAGTTTTCAATAAAACACTAACATTGGCATGCAACATTAAGAGTAATAAATGAGTTCATAATATTCTGTACTTTAGGAGTGGAAATTGTTCAACAAAACATAATATCAGTTGAAATTAAACAGTTTGCCCCTTTACTTATTTCATGCACGCTCATGTGTGTGTGATCCGACCAGATCCGTATCAGGTGTTTGTCACAGTATTATAAGAAGATTCATTTTCAGATAATTCACTTTGCTACCGTAAAAGTGCGTGAAATTGGTACGCGCACGTTTTACACGAGGGCGGGGGACGAACCCTTTGTCGCTAAATATGATTTAGCATTTTTTAGCTCACAGTCGAGCCCTATTTATTCTGTAATCAGCTTATTAGTTATGACGATGCAGTCTGAATATAAAGAATTTGATTTGCTACGATTAATTTTGATAGTCATGGTCTCACTTTTATTAATAAAGTATACAAAAGTATGCGTATCAAACAATTAATGTATTGTAAATGAATATTAAAATATGCTGATTACTTCCCGATAGAAATGTTCACACAATTAATGAAGAATTCAGTAATTCATGTAGGAAAATATTGCAATAACGATAAACTACCTTCTGGATTGTTTTTTTAACATGCTTATCGATTTAATTATTTAAATATAATAATACCTCCCTTCAAAATTCATGGTTTTTTACATGAACGTTGTATCTATACGATGTTTTTCGTTTAATGAAAAACTTCCTATCTTAAGTATTCTGCAATTTTATTTTGAATCAAGGTCGACCCCTCGTAACTAGTTGCATTTTCTGATAAAATATCATTTAATAATACTTGATAAGCGAAATGGGTCAAGGTCTTATTATATCTCTACGCGAAGGCTACACAGCCAATTACTTTTTTTGTATTCTTTTATAGAGTGCATGTTCTCAAACTTCTCTATTTCTCGGCCACTTTTTATGACAGCTAAGTAAATTATGACCCTACTTTAATAAAAGCATTTCTTTACAGCAAGCCAAAAAATAACAAAAGAAAAAATTCTATTTAATTTTTTTTTATATTTTTTCTTAACTGTTGTTGACATTTTCAGATACGATATTATAGACAATTGAATCAAGTACCTCTTGGCAAATTACTGTAAAAAGAAAACACTTGAATGCTTGTAAACGCTAACATTAAATTTAGAAGAATTATTTGGGAAGATATTATAGAAAATTATGATTCAATAAATTAGTCAAGCCAATAGTTAATGGGTTTATTTAATTCAATATTTTTTAACGAAATGAATGTTTATTATAAAACAATTCTATACGGCGCACAACTAAGCGCCAAAGATCCATATATGATGCATATTTTATTGCAAAAACAATGTTGGATATTGCACGCAACGAGCATTTCATATGAATCGCGCGGTAGTCTGAAATTGCAGCACGCACTATCAACTCTTGCGACGCGATATGCCTTGCATAATGTGAACACATATTTTGACGACATTTAAAAATGATAATTTATTTGATGAGTTATTAAGAAGTCGTAGCATAAATCTCTGTAGTTTTGATGCCCATAAAACATTATGAAAGTATGTTAGCAGCATGGCTCGCTGGCTATACATTATTATCTTCTACTGTCATTAGTGAGAGAACGTCGTAAATAAAAATTAACAAAAACTGTAATTAATGGCGAGTCACAAGGGTAATTAATATCTGTTGTTTCAGCAAAAAGTTAATTATACTCTTTATCATGCGTGTAAAGTTTTGAAGCATTGAGTTATTATATTATGACAATTACGTGTGTTAGTCAAATATATTTTAACCAATCGTCTTATAATATGATAAAAAGAATTGTCAAATATTTTTCATATATTTTTGCATTAAAAAATCATAAGAATAATATTTAAACAGATTTTGCAGAATACATACGTAAAGAGAAAAGAGTATTTCAAAATGATTCAATTACATATTCAATCATTTATGATTGTACTTTTATTTTTGCTATAAAGACCTCAATAAAATGTTCCCACAAAAAAGTTGCAGCCTGCGTTGGGAAGTGTAATATCTATGATTTTTTTTCTCTTCAAAATTTGAGAACTTCTGTGGAATCGAATAGATAGAAGATTACAAGCGTTTTTTACGAGAGCAGAATGATAATAATTTAAGATCACTCAAAAATTGTTTCATTAAAATTGACTGTAAACTGGAGCTGGTCCCGTAGCCGAGTCGTCAAAGTTCTTCGGTTTTTCTCTTTTACAGTCGTGCATTTAGTATTTGAAACCATTGAAAATGAACATTCAAATGTTGATTTTTCAATTAATTTGTATTTTTTCCAAAAGTATAGATGTCTGTGATGTTTTAGACCTAACCTAACCTAACCTAACCTAACCCAGCACCCTTTCCGATTCTGAGAACGGTACGTAAAGAAAACGTTAGGTTAAATACTAGCCAATAGTCCTATCATAACCTTATGATAATAGTTGAGCAACTGACTTACAAATAGTTCCCAATTTCAAGACTTCTGTTAAAATGCTTAATGATTTCTAAAGCGGAAGTGTAAGTACTTGAAAAGATAGTGAATAAATCGTATTATCTATAAATACAACCAAGGCAGTTTTTCTTGATTATGAAAACGATACGAATATTCAAATGAGATCAAGAAAAGAACTTCCTTACCAAAGTGTTTGCGGCAATGTAAGTTTATCGTTAAACTTGACCAAATTATGTTGTTGTTTGTCCACACAACGGTGGCCTGCAATATTAGCGTAGGCGGGTTGCCCAGGGCGAAGGCTCCCGCGATTAGAGACGCGCCGCCCAGACGGATGACTCGAAGCCCCGCTCTGACGCCGGGGATTACCGACCCTAATTTGATTTGAATTAATGTTTCGGACACCCTGATTTATTGTCGAATCTTCCGATGGCCCAAACAAACTTTTCGAGGAACCAATACCCCTGCTGAGCTTCGATCTAAAATTTAATATCGTTCGCAATCGTGTATCAGTTCAAAGGGGGGTATGGGGGTAACAGTTAAGCACATTTAACAATGTAAAATGGCTTTACACGAGAAAAGGTTGTTATAAACTTTCAATTGAATTAAAGTCAAATTTATGGTTGCTGGTTGAATGTATTTGATTATTATAATCATGTATTTTTTCATATATTTTTTCTGGCCAGTGTCATCAGTATGAAATATGAATTGTCTAAGATTATAAAAAAAGACTTACACATTATTGTACGCCCTAGAGTGCAAAGTGCTAAAAAACAAATTTCGGAATTACTGTTGTCATTTCGATCTTTTTATTGTTGATTTCTTAAAAACTGATAATTTTTTTCTAGAGATTGTAAGCTAAATTTTCTATACTTCAATTACTACCCAAAATATCACCTATTTTGAAATACTCGATAATTTAGTTCAATCATGTGTATCAGTTAAAGAGTTAGTTTGTAGTTTAAAACTATCTACAGATTAAATGATTTATGGTAGAATGACATAGTATTTATATATATGTATAACGTATCATAATGTTAGGTGTATTAATTTTTGGCTATTTCAAACATTTTAACTAACTTTTATCAATAAGAGTTCATACCTCATTTTATTTTTGGTATACATTATATCTTGCATAATGTAAGAAAAAACATGTTTCAAATTAAACTTTTTGTCATCTTGTTTCGCAGCAGCTTTCTCGTGCCCCTCGCAAAAGTACCCTCACCGACGTGGCGACAGATAGCTCGTAATCCGCGACTTTCATTTATAATGATTATTGCCTTTAGTGTGCCAATTTAAATTCTATCCGAGTTTGTTCATCAACAGGAGCGTCGTTCTTCGCCGATTTGTCCGATACAGCAAGACGCGCGCGTGAGGGTGTCGGGTGGGGGAGGGTGTTGATTTTTATTTGGAAAAATCACCGCGTTTTAATTTAGAGACAGCGCCTCCTTGCTAGATCGATCGAAAGTTGTACCTTTCGACGCCGTGCGCGGCATTTATTGCGCTGACATTAATTAAAGGCTGAAAAAAGCTACACAATGGATGGACCATGATTTATATGACAATAACTTCTCCCGACATGGCCAGAGATAAGATGTTTAATTGGAACATAAATTCTAACAAATTTTTGCCGTGGCGACCTTCAGGCGGGGTATATTATATGGCATGGTGTGATTTATAAAAACAATTTAAGATGTGATGCATAAATGCTGTATGATCATATTTGATTCACAATGATATTACGCCACAGAATGCAGTAAAGTTGTTATTGGCCTAATCAAATTATTCCAAGGTAGGAATGTGATGGATATTTTTATAAATAACAAAACACAAAAATTACGAATGTTTTAGAACATATTATAGTTGTAAAGCAGGTGTGTAGATATTTTTAGTTTTCAGCTATTGTAGTGGTATAATTTATAAGTTTTTTTTTATTAATTCAGGTTTAGTACTATTTTTGCTTCAATCTTGATTTCTAGATGTGATGTGAATAATATTTTCATTTTAATCAAGCATAAAAAAAGATAAATAGATAAAGACGCGATAAAAATTATTAGAAAATGAAACTCACTGCAACCAATTCAGATGTATTGGTTATCCATAGGAGAGTATATTATATAAAAGTTTAGAAGAAAACATATTCTTGACCCCCTCCAATCGCACGCTACTTCCACACATTTTCGATAAGACATATCCGGTAACGTGAAAAACGTTAGGTCTATACTTTTTATGTCTGGGAGTGTGTCAGAAGCAATATGCAAAAACTTGTTTACTTATACTTGGGTAGGCTGAATCAAAAATCCTGGTATAATGGAAGAGCGTATTTGAATCAAAATCCACTTGAAATATCATATATAAAACAACATTCGTAATATATTGTGAAAATCTTCAAGAAATATAGTGGCATAGCGCTTTCAACTGTCGCCACCGATGATTTGCGCTTAGTAATACATGTTCGAATTGAAATGGGATATCAAAAAAAAATAATGTTTCCGCCCGGGATCGAACCGGGGGCCTTCCGCGTGTTAGGCGGATGTGATAACCACTACACCACGGAAACAGATGCATTGCTGTGCAAAAATAGATCATAAAACCATACAAACATTGATAAACAAACCAAGATTAATTTTCTTACGATATAAGACGATAACTGACGGCTTCTGTTCAAAATAGTGATAGCAAAAATTAATTATATGCGTAATATAATCAAAAAGTTTATAACAATTAGATTTGACCAACAGTTAGTTCTGTATATTTCAACTGACTCGCTTTCATTGTGGACACATGAATTATTTTTCATTACGCATAGCTTCTTTACACTGTAGTGTAGGTTATAGTGGATTTTTTTTCGGATTAAGGCGTGAAAAATAGCATTGTTGCACTGCCGAATACAGCTATTGAGGATGGCGTGAAGCGCTAACTGGTGGCACTGGGATCAAGGTTGAGAGAACCAAGAACCCATCCGATCCATCGATACAGAAGAACAAAATTCTCAAATTAACCGAAAGTAAGTCAAATAATAAACATTCCATGAAATCTATGAGCAATTTCATATGAAAAATATCATATACATAACAAGACTAGATATCGAATCATTTCAGAATACTCGCCCCCCATGTAATGTGAAAAAATAAGTATTACTGAAGATATAATTTATATTAGAATAACTTCCGAATACTTATTTAGCAATTGTTTTTTTTATCAATCACATCTGTTATTACTATTTTAATTACGTCTACAGTGTTCTCGCAAAATAATGGTCATAACGATGTATGACAACTTGCAGTGACTTCCCTGCTCATTGTTTCATTCTTATCACATGTCATATTTATCTAAATAGATAGAATCTTCATACAGATTTGATGCTTTTCACTGACCGTAATAGGTATACCATGTCTATGACAGCGTCTCGGTCGATTGGCTCGGTTATGAAACGTGACATGTTGTCACTAACCATACTGATATGATAATCCATGATGTCAGATGAATAAATAATGAAGTGTTCAAATTGTACGTTGTACGACAAGACCGGATTCTTTATCGCTGGAACACCAATCGGCGACAAAATATCTATTTTAACATGAATAAAAACCATTTGTTTAAACCAGCGTTTCCCAACCGATGATCTGCGGATCAGTGAGGATCTTTTGAGATATTGACGGAGGGTGCTTGATGGAATTTCAGTATCAAATTTGAACAATTCAAATTTAATAACATATCATACGTAAATTTACTAAATTTTTTTTCATTATAATAAGATAAAATATCAAAGTATTCAGTTTTGCAACATTGTATTAGTTAGTTGATAGCTATTTTGGCTTCACCCCATCGTTCTAATATTTTATATCGGTTAGGAATCTCCAATATACAAAAAAATTGTCGGGAAAACACGATTTGGAAGTTGTTGAATCATGCTGCATAGTGAAGAAATTAAATCAGCCAATGTTAATAGACCGAGGATATTGAGGTAATTGGTCTACATCTAGCAATAAAAAAATAACTTTTTATGGCACTTTCATAATAATATATAGCATTTTTATATGTTTATTCTATCGGGTGTTTAATTATTGTTTTGTTTACCTGTGATCCTAATTTTAAAGGTAAATTAGGGATACAATTATTAAAGACAATGTTTTGTGTGTGAATATTTAGTATTCAAAAAAGTATTTTTTCACTACGAAAGCTTAACTGATGAAACTTTTCAATTGGAATTCTTTGTTGTCTGAGATGCAAGAAAAGATTTTTTCATTAGCAATTGAAAGAATTTTCTAGAATAAAAGCTACCAAATTAGCCGACAATATTAATTCGATTTACAACTATGTCTAACAAGTTAGCTCAGCAATGTTGTACCAGAAAAGTTTTTTTTTTTTTTTTTGAGAAAAAGAGAGATGTTGCTAAATAAAAATGTGCTGTATATATTGAATCCTAATAACCAACCATTCTTCATACAGAATAAGTTTTATATTTGATTTATGGAACATGAACAGGTTTCTTATTAATAGTAATATTAAATTATCACAGGTCTGGAGTGCGAAGCTTGTAACTCCCATAATACCAAAATATAATATTTATGTGACTTTGAAGGATGCTCTGAATAAACATATAATTTTCAAACTATAATAAACTATGAAACAATGGCCTAAACAAACTATAAAAACTACAGTCAATTCATTTCTTTGTTTATTTATATGTACAAGGCATTTTTATATAATTTAAGATATAATTTAAGACATCGACTGAGGGTGCTTGATGGAATTTCAATATCAAATTTGGATTATTGAGATTTTGTACACTTCCATGCATTTTGTCACTAACGACTCGGGTTTCGCCTTTCGGCATCTTCAGGCATTCGAGCACACGAATGTCAGTTCGAGTCCATTCGTGTGCTCGAATGCCTGAAGATGCCGAAAGGCGAAACCCGGGTCGTTAGTGACAAAATGCATGGAAGTGTACAAAATCTCAATAATCCAAATTTGCATTTTTATATGTTTTTGTCAACTAAACAACAAAAATATTTTATTTTGTTTAACGTTATTAAATATTTAATAAAAGTATATGTGAAACAGAAAATATTTGAAAACAATTACAATTTACGCTTCTAAATACTGTTAGCTTAGGGTGCAAAGATCGTTACCATTACAATGAATGTCAAGATGATTTTAATATAACTCCAATATCCGAATTATTCCTAATATAAGAAATCATAATACGTTCAACAAATACCCTAATAAGCATTTTGAAGCACTCCTTTTCCGTTATATTTAATGCAGCTACAGCATTGGTGACGCAATGGAAAAGTTGAATGCCTGAACAACAACCAGTTCTTGTAAAAACAACATCTGTTGAGATATTGGGCTTGGAAAAAATACAAAAATATTGAAATGAGGATTTTTTATATAATAAATTTATTAGTAAAATACTAAATGAATGCAGATTATGACAGACGTACGGTTAATGTTATATCGACAGTATGTAAATTATTAAGAATTATATGAATGTTTATAAAGTATCGTCCATTAGATGTGGTGAAAAAATCAGTGAAATTTATTGCCATTCGAAAGTTATTTATTTTATGTTTTGTTATTTTGAAATATCAGTAGCATTTAGAAATTTTTGTTTATTTTATTATTATATGCGACTAAAACCTGATATAAAAAATATGATTAATAAAATATTCATTCGAAAATTGGATATCTAGGAATAGTTTAAAAATTGAATATAAATCAATACAACATTTTGATTCATATAGCATTAAATAAAGCAGGCAGAAATTATAATGTCTTACGGTTAGCTGTTTCAAAAGTGGATATAATTAAATATAATAGAATGAATAAAGCGTATAATAGTTTAAAGCATGTCTAAATGAATGCTGTTAGTGGCTTATCAAACTACTAATGAATAATAATTAAGCGATTGTTTTGTATTGGTTTCTACTTTTATGAATCATCAATCATTTAATATTAAACTGATTTACATGAATCACTTTTAAGGTGTTAACTGTCAATTCTTGGTGGAAAGGCATTATATTTTAAAAGATAAAACACAATTCATTTGTTTTATGTCTACATGTTTATAATGATCAGGACCGGTTTACAAATATTACAGGGATATTTAAATAACAATGAGTGTTAAAAATTAAGTTATATAAAACAGTTGGTTCATGAACAAAGTCAAGAAATTACTGATCATCAAACAAATTATACATACATCAAATTAAATAGTCTACAGTTAAAATGTTAAGGACCTCTTACAAATAAAAAATACTAATCTGAAATCAAAAATTATGTTTAATTAAAAGTCCATTAACTGAGCAAAAATTTTTGATGACGTTACTTATGTATTATGATGATTTACATTATTTAAAACCAGTTTTGGCTCACAAGAAATTACAATAAATACTTCATTGTTATTATTTCATAAAACAATCTTGTGTTGGTGATATTGTAGCCTTTAAAAGAATATTTTAATACAATACAAATGACCGTTTGTAACTAGTTATAAATTATTGGTCGTTCTCTTTCTCAATCAGGTTTACAGAATCAGATATGTATGGTACGTGGGAAGGTGTGATAATATCACAGTTTACGGATAAAAATTCATAAATTGACTGAAAATATCAATGTACGGAATGTTCTATTTGGGGATTATAGCTTTCGATCGAATATATTGAGTAAACTTCTTAATCACTTTATCGCTAGAGCGAAGGAAGAGCTTAGACGTTTTTACACGTTTACCTTGACTTCAAATGTTTACTTACATACTTTAAATCATTTCAATCCACCTGTTTATCACGCTACATTATAAACATATTATTTTAACCGTCAGAGTATTTCTAATGTTTCGAAAACATGGTCCTCAATCATTCGTTTCCTCGAAATAAAACTTTTTCTATGTCTATCGAGGTAATCGATCATCATAATTTTATTTCTTCATCGGCGCACGCCAGACAGAGACGTCATCGTGGAGTGCAGCCATGCATTAGAAAGGGACATGACATATTTAATAATTTATATTTTTGATAAATAAATAATTCAAGTTTTAATTTGAGAATGACAAACACCGTTCGGACAATGGCGGCCGGTGGCCAGCCGAGGCAAAAAAATTGGCAGTCTGTTCATTTCGACAGAGGGGGTCCTTTTATGATGACTGAACCACCCACGGAGGCAGGAATCTCCGCATCATTTTCTGATCATCATCATCATATTCATGTGAGCTTTATGAAACAGTGCGTAGTTCGTACTGGACTAGCGAAAGGTTTTTGCAGTGCTATGTAAATTAGATTTTTTAAATCTTTTAAGATTGACATCGGTGGGTCATCTTTTTCAGGCATATTTATATTTTTTAATTACACACATTACATTTATGAAAATTAAGCAACTTATCACTAACTGAAATAAAAAGAAATTTAATATCTAACGTTATTTATTGATTGATAGGATAAAAAATTTTGAAGATTTAGTGAAAGTTTTGCTCATTTGTGTAACAATCTGTGAATTAATTTTATGTCACCATGAGAGTAAAAAATTGCTACCGCTCAATACACTAAACTGTATATTTTTACAATAATCTTAATGATATTTTATTATGTTTAGTCTCTATGCTTGAGGGTTGTAGGGTTTATCGGAAAATATGATTACTGGTGTTATTTTTACATGCATATGATTTATTTTTCGTTGAATTAGTATATATGGTTGTATTGAGTGTTTAAGGATATAAAAATAGGCTTAGAAGAGCATCATTAATTAGGTAAAATTATGGCACAAATAGTGTTTTTGCCAAATCATATGCAGAAGAAAATTGTTTTTGACCCCAACAAATTTTTTATTGGAATTTAGTTGTTACAATAAATCGGAAATCAAAGGCTGACAAAGATCTCACACAGAACATACAATGTAACATAATTTTAACACGCGTCGCCCATATATGAATTAAATAATCTTTCACTATCCCCCTAGTTTTCAGGATCGGTAAAGATGATTGTGAAGTGGAAAGGGATGAAAAAATCACAGCTATATATGCCTTTAGATAAAGATCCATTAATCAATGTCTTACTAGATTTATATAATAATTTTCATATTCCTGGATTTGATTTACCCTGTTTGGTTGAAACGGAGCTTAAAATTAACCCTCGGCTATAGTGAAAGAAATAAAGAAAATCAGCTAATTTCATTAAAAATTAAAATGAAACGTAACTAGCCTTCTTTATGGGAAACGCCTTAAAAATTAAATTGTATCGACGTCAAAATGAAACAGTATAATTTATCGCCGCTAGTTACCGACGAAATGTCAAAAAATAATAAAAACCCCCTTCGGACGCCGGGACACTTTGATACCGGCCGACAATTTTTTTATGATTTACCTTTGATACATTCCAAAATAGCGACAAAGAATCGAAAGAGATGGGACGGGATCATGGAAATTGATATTTCATCCAAGAGATTGGAACAATGTACCGAGCAGGCTCATTACAAAAACTAGAAGCTGCCGGAATTTATGGGAGCGATCGGACGATGATCGGTGGTCCGAAAGATGGGCGCCGGATAAAAACTGGAGGCAAATGAAATTTATTAGCTCTATTAAATTATGGGCCTTCACATTTGTACAGGTGAATGAAACGCTTCGCGCATTTGTTTCATTTCAGAGCATTACATCTATTCAAGTAAGAACTGTACGATCACGATTGGGAACAATATTTTTTATTTATTTAATTATTTACCCAAAACAAAATTTGTAAATTAAAGATTTCAATAATTCAGAGAATATCATTTGTTCCATAACCTGTTGCGATAAAATGATAAATACTGAATTATTAATGTATACAATAAAGTTATACAAATTTATAAAATCGAAACTTATCAAAAACTCGCATTCAAAGCCAGTAAACTTATTTTACCCTTATTTTACGAAAAGTTGAACAATAATCTTGCATATTTTTGAAGTGTTTTTTAAATTATAAATTTAAATACAATTTATTTCTATTAATTCCACAATATTTTATAATGACAGTGTGGAACAAGAAATGCATTTTATGGATTAAAAATATAATCCTTTTCCCACAAAAATTGGCCATGAATATTCAAAAAGTGGTTGATAAAAGGTAGATTTGAATAAAGATGGTAACTTTCCCAAGTTACTTGTTATTTTAAAGAGGTAAGAGCTTAAAAACTGAGCTTTTATAAGAAATGACTTATTTGTTTTAATTGAATAAAAAATTAAATATTTTGCAATGCACACACAGTTCCAACGTACTAGCTACTTTAGACATTCAGTATTTCAATTTTAATACGGTTACTAGTATTTAAATAATTCTTTATTATTTTTAGTATAAGAAGTACTTGAATTTATAATGCTTTTATAGTGTGTAGTAATAAGAAAATATTGAAGTATATTTCTTCATATAACCCAGCAATTCTATGTTGTTTCTTGGTTATTTAACTATAGCCGAAAACCACTCATTTCTAAGCAGTTATCACATAAGTAAATAAATTACACAATTAAAAAAAATGCGTGAATTTTTTACGACTAGTCAAAAAATTCGATCGGAAGACCTCTTTTGGAGCACCCGTTAACGCTGACACCGAATACAAAAGCGATCATTAAACATCTTATAAAAGAGGGTCGCTGCATTTTTATTTTACTAATTAATAAAATCGGAATGCGCGACAGTCTCTACGACTCATTATTGCGGAGGGCCGAGATTTTCGTGGAAAGAGAAGAGGCTTGCCCACCCGTGATGTATTCATTAGCCGATGCGGTCTCCGCGCGAGGAATTGTCCGTCAAATTCTTATGATAAGTGACGTCGCTTCCTAGGAGTTTTGAAAGACAGGCGCCACGCGACGCCATTGCTATAATGTCCCTATCCAAATCAGATGTTGCCAATTTGGAAATATAATACCAATCGATTCTTTATTTATAAGTGTTTCATCTTATGAACTAAAAGCATGGAAACTCATTAAAATATTCGTTCAGATACTATATTGTTGGTCTCATAGCCAAGCGTTTTTGCCCGATGATCCAAAGAATAAATGGAACTGTAAAATATTTGTCTATGAAACAAGTGAATCGTAATGAATCTATATGTATTAAAATAATGGTAATTCGTAATGAAATAATATTTACAATACGAATTTTGTAACGTCTATTATGTCATCGCAATCATACAGTGTTTACCAATATATGTATTTTTGATGCCTGTCTACAATTTTCGTACTATGTCAGTTTACTATCCCTTATCACGTCAGCCTTAAGAGAGCAATGATATACCTGCCTTAGACATGTACTGCCTTATTCCTATCACTATCTTCTTCCACTAGGATAGTTTCTGTCACTCTGGAAAGCTGCTGATGAACATTCCTGGGATGGACTCAGTATAGAAACGGGACACTAGGATGTCATCGAAAGAAGCAAAGCAGCTGGTGGGGAGGTTAGAGAATCTTGGCGACACAGTGTGGTCGCCATATGTCATATGCATCGAATAGGGAATTGATTTGATAAAAAATAATGTTTACGTCTTTGCTATGAATATATAATCACAGAACCGTATAACTTGCAGTAACCAAATATTACCATAACTATTGAGAAATTTAATGTTAGATTGAAATCTTGTCAGATTAAATCACGTTGAACGCGGCCCAGATGTTGGTATTGACGTGTAATACTCTCTGTTTGGAATGCGAAAATTTTAAACGGAGAATGCGGAGAAAAAACATCTCAAAATTGAAAATTATGCATTTATACAATTCTGTCAATTGGAAGAGATTGACTAAACTGAAGGTAAATCAACATAAGAGACCAAATGAAGCTAAGATACAGCATAACTGGTATCTGTAGACATTCGGAGTTTACGCGATTTTATTATTACTTTGAATAAAAATAAATGAAATGTTTTATAAAATGTTATTACAAATCTAGATTATATTAGCACATTTTTGCAGGAAGTGTATGTCTATTTACAATTCCACCTTGTTAGTTTTATGTAAATTATATATTTTATTTTATTTGTTAATATTTGACAGTGTTAATATTTGACAGTGTTAATCAATAAAACATGCAATTATTATTGTTTTAAAAAGCAAGCTCGTGCGGAGGTGGCCAGCCGTCCGCCAGTCCAACATTTTTAAAGAGCGCCTTTTATCTGCTGATTTGCAATAAATGTTCACTATAATGATCAAGTCTATGAATGTACTAGAGTTGTTGATAAAATATGTTATGATATTCGTATCTCATGTAATATTACAAGGTTGGCTGTCACTAATATATCATTTTTATAAGGATAGATTTAAATATGTAAGGTAATGATAGCCGAGTGGTTAATGTCGTTGGCTTCTGTTGAGGTGTTCACGAGCTCAAATTCTAGTACTGACAGACTTGACTTGGAATGTAAATTGTGTCCAACCCATCTGATCCTAAAAACGGGGAGTAGCAAGAGCAATTAGCCAACAATCAATATTTTCCTTATTCTTATATCTTTACTCTTAATATCGCCTTCTTAGCTCAATGGCCAGGGGTTTTTGAACACATTTCATGAATATTTTTGGTCGAAGGAGACAGTAAATTATGACCAGTGAAGAAAATAAAAGGTATTTCATGCAAAATAAACTTAAAGGTGTATTATTTAAAATGGATTAATCGAGACTCTTTCGTCACATTACGGTATGTGTTTTTTTAAATGTATTTTATTTATATTCCAACATTGTAAAATTACAAAACGTTCTGCAATTAATAAGGAGATGAAAAAATGCTAACTGCGTTATGAGTGTAACACTTGCGTCCATATATTTATTGCTTGTTCGAATGTTTATATGACAAGCTGCCAAACATATTATTTCCAATTTAGAAGCAATCGCGCAGGTAATGGAGCTCTTTATGAAATATGGCAAATATGTGACCGCTTCAAAGAGGCCAGTACCGTCATTTGTGAATGTATCTTAGTAAAATATGAGCTTAGAGATGATAGTTTATGGGACTATTATATAAAATAATATTTCTTTATGAAATATGACAATTTATTTCAATAAAAATGATATCCGTAGACCATATCGAGACTGAGTAGCTAGTAGTATAACGTACGTCCAACGTATTTATTTAAAACGTGTTTCACTTTTTTTTTTAAAATGTTTTTTTTAAATAATTGAGATCCTATATATATATTCTCATTTTCATACAAATACTTGGACTGACAAAAATTTGTAGTGATTTTAAATCACACATATTGCCTTAATCACAGCAATCAAATAGTCTCCATACAAGAGAAAGTAACCAAGTGCGTTTTCAACGAAAATTGACGACAGAATTTTTTGACGATTCTCGATCTCCGAAGATAATCTGTATCTATAAAAAATACCCAACATAACATACCTGTACCATCAAACATAAAAAAGTTCTGAAATGAGAATGTAATAAGGTGGTTTTTTAGATTGTCACAAATGTTCAAACGCTTCTCTTGAACATTTAAAAATTTTACACTTAGTGACTTTCTTCTATAAGACGATGAAATTTATAGCAAAACAAAACAGTAATTCAGTTTAATTTTAATAAAATAAAAATAGTAATTTTCGTTGATATGAATTCAGGGAGCAACACATTTGCAAGATTTCGTAATTTTTAATAAAACGAATGTAATCTTTTGTATACGTTGTGATTTTTATGAAAAAAATAATTCAACTTTTATTAAAAAAAACATTTTATATTAATATGTCTGTATTTTCTTTGCGAAGGAGCGTTGAAGATTTACTCATTAATGCTAAATTTTTCTCGTGCTTTATTTAAATAAAACTAAAACGAATGTATTTTTTTGGAAGCACTAGAAACCGTTAATTCCATATCGCAATAAAATTATATTTCATTATAAAGATATGCGTTTAACACCATTATAATAATGTAAACAAATAGCATTGTATTTAGCTCCCCAAATATATGTTTTCAGTTCTTTATAATCAATTATCGAAAGCGTATTACATATTATAAAGTATAAACAATTTTTATTTACGTCCTTACAATCTTCTTATAAAATACACTTACGAACATAAGTTTCCTACGGCATACATTTTCAAAGACGCATATAAAAAAAGATTCCAAGATTTATTGATCAAACTTAATATGAATTTGATATGTAGTGAGTAAAAAATCTCTTTCAAATTCAGGCCATATGTTATATCTAACCGAGTAGCTATTAGGCGGCGTATTTGCAAGCGCGATCCCCACTTTGGTATTTATACTTTTAATGTAATTTGATTTATTTATTAAACTACCTTTTATGGCTATTGCACGACCATAACCTCATTTTTAGCAATATTTTTCTCTCCGTAATATTATTTGCATGAAAAACTTAATGTTAAATATTCAATTGACGGGCTGACATGATTTACTGAATTAAATGTTCGTAATTAATATTGTTGAACAGCATTCCAAGAAACGATATTCCGTATACGATAACCTGAGTTTTAATTGCTGTTAATAGTGTTCAATTGAGTAGCTATATTTTGAGTAAAATCATAAATTTTACAGAACCCATTTACACAATTTATTATCGCATCATACTATTAAAAATACTAGTTAATGCTGTATTTGAATAACGACTAAGAGATAATGTCGTATTATTTATTACTGAAGCTTATAACTTCTAAAAAAGAGTTTTCATCATATTAAAGAGTAAAATAAAATTGAAAAATTCTTTGATTTTTGTTTATGTTTAAATATATAAATGAGATAATGGCGGAACAATATTTTGTAGGCAGGAACTTATGACAGTTTTTTAAAAGTTTGTACGAAGTGATTTGTTTCAATAACAATGTTTAACTAATTTTATTATTTGTTTATTCTAGTTGTGGGGAATCGAATTAATAAGAGGGACAGCACGGACGAGCTGCCAACACTTAACGAAAGCAGAGACACCGACAGAACGCATCATACCATACGCCGAGACGGGCGATAGACAGAACGCGATCGAACATCATAGAAACCGGACTACCTCACACACCGATACAGGTGACAATAATTTCTCACTAGCCGTCGACCGCAGAGGTTGGCGGCAGGTCTATTCCAAAATGTCTGTAATTACACAAGTCGAATAAAAGATTCCTAAATAGTATTGAAATCTTTTATGTAGTTGATAAAAATAACGGCGAATATTAGAGTTAAGGTTGTTTGATTTTGTCAGGAGCTTGGAGGTAAGAGAGCGAATGGACCAGCCTATTATTACGTCCAATATAAAATAGCGACGATGGATCTGACTTGGACATGTGCTGTGGATGCCCCAGGGGAGCCTGAATCCTGCTTATCTCTTCTATCAACCGGATGGATTTCGTCGCCCTGGAAGGCCACTGATGACCATCCATAAAATGTACTCGGCAGAGCTACGGGATGCTGGAATGACCCGGTAGGAAGCAAACAGACCTTCGGGGGACAGAAAATCTTGGAGAAACCGGGTGATGGCCATAAGATCTGAGTAGGGAACGGACATGTTATTACGCCTTATCTTTATAGCATGTTGTTATTATTATTAAGACGATTATTTATTTTTACATATATTTTACTATTACAAAGTACAAAATGATTGAACGCTGTATGCTATTTTGATTTTTATTAAAGAATCAATAGACGGTGTTCTATTATGATCAGTAATAAAAAAGTCAAGATTCAACCCGGACATTAAAAACAGCTACAGAACATCCAGCAAATTATTCCAAGAATAATTTTTTGCGTCAGACATGTGGTAAATTGTCCAAATGTCTCCTGAATAAGACACTTAATTGATTCGACATTTTATTTGTTACCGTTGACAATTGCGGTTCATAACATCAAAGGCGACAAACTTTCAATGGGTGCTTAGAGAATTTTTATAGTTTTGCTTCTCGGCCGATAAACAGTAAAACGTGAAAATGTTCCACATTCAAATTATTTCGACGATCGCTTTGCAGTCATTTACCTCATCCATCAATCCGAACGGCGTGCTTTATTTTGGGAATACTAAAAGAAACACATGTCAGGGAATAGCGTAAATTCGTATTGTTCTTTGGAAAAACTTCGACTTAGTTATATGAATACCACTCAACAACTAGGTTTAAAAAGCTATGAGTATCTCATATCAGTTTTGACATTTGATACCATTATTTTCAATGCACTAACTAGTTTCTTGTGATGGACAAGTTGTTTTTTTTTTAATCGGATTGTTCATACGGGAATACTCATCACGATATTCTGTTGCATGCCCTTAGGCTCGTCCTCACATGGTTTCAGTAGGCTTCGCTGATTTGATTGCTGTGAAAATTTTGCTTTTTTCTTTTAGGACCTCCATCGCATCCATTCTCTACTTGAGCCATTGAGGTCGGCTGAAATGGTGAACCCTTAGTATACAGAAGATTCTTAGTTAGCCACAATAATGGTTCAAAATCAGTCCTATGCATCTCAGTTAAGGCCATGAGAAGCATAAAATTTAAATTTTATGCAAAACAATGTGATGGATTATTGTCTGATAGCTTAACGTTGATTTCACACTGAAGATGTATTGTATATAATATGTAATGATTTTTACCAACATGCATGTTATTTCTCACAATGACTATGATAAATTCTTAATTTAAGTATACCTTGTAATATATTCCAGTAACATTTGTTGTAAAAGATGCCAACTCGCAATAGAATTTATAAACATAATAAGCATCTTTAATAATAGATATTTTCATTGAATTTATGAAGCATTGAGACAAGAACATAGCTTTTCATCAAACTGTTCATGACTTTGTTTCTTACAGCGACGATAAATGTTTTTTTAATCGATTCATTAATTATTTATCCCATCAATACTTATTGATTTCTTATAATGTCTTTTCATAAAGAGTTAACGTTAAATATTATATATGTATGAATGCATGTTTCATATGTCAATTCAAGGTTAAAAAATTCAGCAGAGTACACGACCTATAACTTTGCACTCCTATTTTAAGGTCCGGATCTAGGATTTAGGATCACGAGAACAATACATGGCTCTAAGATCCATACTGATATATATATATATGGGATCCATAAACTACTCCAGGATGACGGGATCCATACATACTGACACACTGGCAATCTCTGTGTAGTATACAGAAAGTGTCAGTGTAGTAAAAAGTGCAAAGTTATGCGGCGTATATTCTACCTTCAATGGTTTTTACTACTGTGCGATGAATCTGTAAGTGTGTTCGTTATGCTTGTATTTGTTACATTAGTTCCAGTAGCCAGTGCCTAATACAACAAATACAAGAATGTGCGACATATAAGATCGTAAATTATAATCTATGCAATTCGAATGCAAGAGAAATGCAGTAATTTGTTGCCCACGCCATGTACGTGCATTGGCTGAACGTTTGAGCCGGGCATGCCGTGCACAGTATGAATGCAAGTGTGGAACAATCCCGAACAGCGGACGTATGATCTACCACAGATTTTATAAAACATATTATTATGAGGCGTCTAAAAGCAAAGATCGATATGTCCACTTTGCAATGTTAGGAGGAAACGACGTTTTTGCGTTTCATGCATATATTATTAGTTTATATGTAGTTTAGTTTTCCATCGTATCGTATTTCCAATTTAGAAAAATATGCTTATTTTTACTCACTATACAACCACTTACAATAAATACAAGCGAAAAAAAATCGGTCATATCAGAATTGATTCCATATTTTCAGCGTGTGATTTGTGCGGAAAAGCTTATTTTTTTAATTTTCCTTTTGTGGGATTTTGCAAGTAATATATTTATTTATTTATTGTAAATTAAAAAAAATTTAAATGCATGGCATTACAGCTGAGCTGACATAATAACAGTAACAACAATAATAATAATAATTGAAAACAGTACTACTAATAAAAACATTTTTTGTGAATTATTAAATACAAAAAATAAAACAAGACATTATTAATTTAAAAGGAACAAATATTTAGTGAACATTACCTAGAGTTTGCTGAAGATATCTTGCTCTCTAGGCAGTGCATTAATCACCCGAACGGCTCTTGCAACTGGTGACTCAAATGATCGACGTTAAGAACAAGTTTTGAGAATAAAAATTGTCTGGATATGGTTTCGGCCACGTAGATAACAATTAGAATCTATGTCATTACATATTATGCAAAATGACTTATAGTATATACATTTATTTTTGGTAAGCTTTAACAAATGTGGAATTATCGGTGTTTTTTTTTTAAACTCTTCTTATCATCATCGATTAATCAGTAGATCGGTGCATAAGCGAAATATCACTCTGTATTGACATTTTTATGGGTTAGGAAATCGTTGACAAATCGATACTCGAAAGCTAGAAAAATTAATGTTATAATGAAAGAACATTCAAGAGATCCAAATAGCAATAATTTTTCTTAAGAGTCCGCAAATCACCTAATCGAAAAAATCACAGAATTTGATACTATTAGTAAAGTAGAAATACGCCATCGAGAAAACAGTAAAGAATTAAAAATTATTTACATCTGAGTTTTTTGTAATTAATAATGGTCTCAATAGAAATTGATTAAAATTAAAAATAAATAAATAGGTCGGATAAGACTTTCTCTTCCAAACATAAGTAATTTATATTTAATTATTACTGTTATTGTTTGTGTCTAATCAGGACGAAAAAATCCCACGCTTCATTTTCTTATTCATAAGTTAAACATTAGAATCAATGACTACGTTATAAATAAACATATAATAGCATTTTTTTCTTTTCGACAATTAGTCAGTAGGTAGTTGTCAGTTGCCGACGCCGAGTGGGATTCGAATCTCCGAATGAACATTCTTTTCAATCGATATATGGATTGACACGCAAAAACACAATAGTGTTAGAGATTTTCAAAAAGTCTTATATATGATGTTTTGTCTTGTATTTTATTGGTATATATTTAATTATCTACAAAAGAGATTATACAATTTGATTGAGAAGGTATTTACTCGATAGAATAACATTATTTTTGAGTTGTACAAGAGTTGTGTTATATAGATGATATTTTTTTCAGGATCACGCCGTCATTAATTAAGGACTTTGCAGATACGGATTTGGTTTCACCTATGACCTAAACTTACTTCGGTTCAACCCGTAGAAAAACGGTTCATTTTTTCCTACACAAAAAAGCAAAATGTTTTTGCTGATATTAAAAAACGATTTTTTTAACTTGTTATAATTCGATGTAATTTTAATTGCTTGTAGAAATTACAAAGATACAAAATATAGATTTAATACCAAATATTATCTTACAATACAGTGGTGAGATTTCGTTGAATACAAATTTAATGAAATATAGAGAAAATGTGATATAAAGTTGAATTGATATTCATAACATATTTCGCAATATATTTAGTAAATTTATTTATATTATCGTGTCGTAGAACCCGGATATTTTGGATTGAAGCTCTTGGGGGAAATTTACGATCATATAAGCATGCCATGGCTTACTTAAATTGAATTCGAGAAGTCAAATACGATAAATTAAACATGTATTACAATGATAATATTGTATTCAATGTAACTGCTCGTACATCCAAACGACTGATGGCTGTAAATTTGCCTGACCGTTATGTTTGCGTTGATGTCATTACACCGTTTGGATGTTCGCCATTATTATATTCGATAATGCAAAAACAGAAGTCTTATTCTTTTAAAATTTCATTGAAAGTAATGAAATATTTTATTAATTATTAATGAAAATGAATTGAAATATAAATAACTCGAAGAATTAACACTCGTAATATCTTTCTAGAGAACAGTTAAGTCAAATGGAATATAAATATTTAAAATATGTAGATATTGATTAAGGTTAATAGATCATTGAATTGCAAACATTTAAAACCACCATAAAAATACGTTCATTTTTAAATAAAATCACTTGAAAAGGGAATGACAGCGTGTCTCGGAGCCATTTTCTAAGTGTGTAGGCTTCATTGATTGAGAGAAATCTAAAGGAAAAAACTACTTATTTATTTAAAATTGAATTACAGTCTTTATGATTGTAACTTATCTACTCCACAACAAAGGAAAATATTTGTGAATATAGTAAAAATCTCCTATTGAAATTATCATTCTCAAAAGTAGATAAGAAGAATGATGAAGAGAAAAGAAATAGGGATTTTGTGTTTTATCAGTTTTCGTGCTGCTCTTTCTAATCGGATATTTGAAAATCTTACATATTTTGAGATTAAAAGAGACTTTATAACAATCAGTGCAGTTTTTTTTTCGTGAAATAACATGAAATAAATATGATAATGATTTAACAAATTCAACTATACGTAATTTCGTGAATGTTGACGTTCATTATATTCCGTATAGTTGAAATGTCAGATTTGAATTACAGTGAATTGAAAGATCGAATTTCTTCTGGTGATACTTATCCATATTTTCGTTATTATGATAACTATATTTTAATCATAGAAGTAAACTTAAGAGCCATGTATTAAGAAAAGTCTTAAAATCATTAACGTTTGATTTGTACAGCTGAAAAGACTTTCTTGCCCCCCTGTATTTGTATAAAGTTTTGATTTTTCAATCGGAGGTCAAGGTGAGAGCCTAAGGTCGTTCAGTGGCACTGTTTTCATTTCGACCAACTCAACGATCGCGATGGATCGTTTAAATTTTAAACCAACTACGTGATTCGACCGCCTCTTTTTATTTCAAAATGATCACCGGCTATTTATTATGATAATTAAAATGTGGATTGTTTATTTCTTTAGATCGTATCAGCTACTGCGGCCCATCCAACTATCATACACAAGTATTTGTGATCCATCAAATATGATAGAGCAATTAATAAACTAAATCGTTCATAATTTGAGAAGTGTATTTCTATTTTTCTGAATATGTTTAATAAATGCCAATTATTTTTTTAAAGTCAGCATTTTCTTAAGATATATATAATCTCATTATCAATTAATATTTAATTCTTATAAGCATTCTATGTGGGCGACGCTTCCAAAGAAATCATATCTTCTTCCTGTGCAAGCCGCTTATTGCTGATCGATCAAATGAAATGAGTAATCATTTCAATTTGTTGTTATAAAGGTACGATCAACTTTCAATTCGACAAGTCGACAAAATATCGTACATTTGCATTTTTGCGATTTGGCAAAAAATATAAATATTTGTTTCCCGCAGCTGTCAGGTTTGTTTGTTTGTTACTCAGCAATTATTAGATTTCAAGATGAAATTTTCATTTAAAAATAATGAATATATTAAAAAGATTTTTTTATTAAGTACTGGTAAGTCTTGGCTTGCGTTGCAATGCCCCTCAAAGTAAGAAAAGGTTTGTGTTTTAATTCTGTTTATTGAAGTGCTTTTGGATACACAATATTTCTATTTACCGTCTGGTGCGTACATGAATAAATCAGGAGGTTTTTCTGAGATGTCGCTGTTTGTACGTATTTGATTCTTTTTTTAGATTTTAATTTTTTTCTTCAGAAACCTTCACGAGTGTGCGTACAACAGCTCACCAAAGTTTCATCGAAATCGCATGAATGGTAAAGGAACGCATAAAGGACAAACAAACATTCATTTTGTATATGGTTGATCTGAATAATGTACTGTGCTCTGCTCTATTGCTCTGAGTATGTATCTACTGATTAAGAAAGTTCATATCTCCATATTCCTTTAGTTGTTTCGACACACCATATAATGTTGATATGTCGTAGGGTATCTGCAATTACATTTAACAAAGTATTAAAAATGAAAAAAGATTTCATTGTATTGGTTTAAGTGTGAAATCATCATAAAATACTACCTATTCCGCAATCAAAATAGTTCAATCAAAATCTAATCGTTTATTTCGTGTTCTTTTGTTTACTTTAAATTATAGGATGTATTTTTTACGTTGAATAATGAAAAAAGCTACATCAAATCTGGTTACACAAGAAAATTGAGGTGTTAAATTTTTATGTCAAGCTCCACCGGCTATCGCTAGATGTCACGATGTGTAGTAAAAAACTACAAAGTAACATAAAAATAATAGGAAAAGGGCGAAGCGGATGGTCATGATATAAAATAAATAAAAAACGCGGGGAAGTGGACAAAGGATGTTTTGCCGCGTGGGAGTACCTTATTTTCGATATTGCTTTTTATATCTGACAATAGATGGCCGAATTATAAATTACAACAAAAAGTTTTTCTTTATCTTTTAAATTAAGTAAAATGCGTGAAGAACTTTCTTTAAAATATCGGCTATTTACGTATCACGTTACTGTAAAAGGATTTTTTGCTTTACGAATAAAATGCAGTCAGACTAAGCGCAAATGCAGTATCTGTGTTTTTTAAGTGAGCGCGAAAGAAAACAGGGCCAAAATATTTTTTCTTTTCATGACACCTCCTCTCCAAATTGTTTTCTTCGTTTATTAGTTACAGATTGCAGCAAGGAAAATACTTATTAGATTATTTCAGGTGAGGTCAACACTTTTCATAACTGGGATTTATTACTTACTACATGTAGATTATTTCTTCTTACATATACCAGAGACTGATTTTAAGAGATACGGTATTACATAAATTGTTTTTGATATAATTTTCTTCTTCTTCATGACGTGATAGATTATTTTTATCCTATATATTCTACCTGTGTTAACAATACTAACGATATTGATAAAATAATTTTTTAAAACTGATATTTGACTAGTGAAACTGAGACTGACTGAGAGTGTTGTAAGTTTTTCCTATTTAAAATGTTTATTTCTGTTTAATTTTTGTGAAATGATGAAATTAAGAAAAAAAAGTAATAATTTATAAATATATTTTTTTTAATTTTTGTGAAACTTTTTTTAAAACTAACTTTTAGTAGAAGCCTCAAAAATTTATTTAAATACATGTTTTTACGGTCAAGTTGGTATTTTGTTATATGTAAATAAAAAGGAATATAACCTCATTACTGCTACTGATTAAAAAAGACTGATTAATTATAAAATTGATCTGAAATGGCAGTAAATGTTCGCAATGCTGAGGGGTTAAATTATTATCCAATACCTCACCATAGCGGGATTTATTTTGTGATTACTGATTAATATGTTTATATTTGATTAATAATAAGAGATATTTACATAGAGAAAGGATCACTTGACAATTTATGAGACAATCCCACTACGTAGCTATAATATTTATTTTTTATAGTATTAATTATTAGTTAACAGCATTTAAGGCAACAATCATGTCTTTTCCAGAAAATATTTCTTCTCTAATATTAAATATAATTTAACATAAAAAGTTCAAATGGCATATATGCTTTTAATGCGTGAATGTCTATTACTATTTGTTAGAACGAATTCCTTATAAATGTATTAAGAAGATTAATTTAAAAATTATTGCCAAGCTGTCGATTCCTAACGAGACAATTTATGACCCAAAAAAATCCTAATGTGCTAAGTGTACAAGATTTCTGAACTAAAAGCCAATTAGCTGATGTTCTTTATGGTATATTTTTTATGGAGCGTGCGTCCGAGAAAACAATATGAGGGAGTATCAGACTCTATATCGAATTTAAAATTAAATTTTGAAAAAAGGACAACGATTTTTATCGTTTTAACATCAAAAATTTAAAAAAACTGAAGTAGGTACGTTAATTAATTCTAAAGTTAGACTATCGTCTAACCTGTATATCGTTTATGACACACCTTATATATCAATTTATTATCAAATAACAGAAAGAAGCTTATTTCCATAACATATAAAGGACACATTTTTACAGATTTTTAAGATACGATACTGCTGCCAACAGTTGGCTATCATAGCTAGATTATTGATGCGTACGTATTTTGATATTTTAATATTTAGTTTAAACTTTTAATGTACAATGGGTACATGGATAGCTTTAAAGAGAAAGTGATATTTTACTATTAAAGTAATGATTGAATATTAAAAATAAAATAAGGTGGATATGAGAAAATAATATGTAGGTATCTAGGGATACTTACCAATTGTAAAAAATGGCAAAAAAATATTTAATAAATGATATGTGGGACAAAACAGTGGTCATAAATAATTGAATGATGAATTTAAAACATCTGAATAGTCTTTGCGGTTAATGGAAAAATACACTGAACAATTTTTTTATTTAGCATGTTATGAAAATAGCGTTAGTTGTATTCTCATTATAACACGCAAAGTAGTAGATTCGCAAAGAGATTGTTGAAAAGGGTATGATAATAATGAGGTTCAAAAATAAAAAATTTTTATAATGATGATTATTTCAACAGCTATCATTGTTTTTTTTAAACCATGTTCGCTTCCAATGCGTAGATTATAGTCTTCTAACTCAACATAAGTTTTTATAAGAGAATTGCTTGTTACTCAGTTGTCTTAAAAAATTTGTTTCATATTACTTATTTTAAATTTCCATAGATCGTTTTGAACATCCCACAGTGACAATACTGCGTCGTTTGAGGTCCGTTATGAGGATTTTCCCACAATAGTCGTCGAATCGAGTACATTCCCAACTCATATGATTGACGAGCGGCCTCATGCGAATCACCAATCGGTATTGCTGGCCTCGTCTTCGTCTCCAGCTTGGAGACGTGTCTTCTTACCAGCTCACCATCACCAGTTACCTATGAAACTACCACCAGATGACAAAAGTATACCCGCATATTTTAAAATCGTTAAATGACATCAATTATTTTGAATGATAAGTTAATACATCAAAATTTTCTTTTTAAAAATCTTTTGATTATAGAGAAAGATTTTGTTTTAGAATAAATTTAGACGTACGAGACAAATTGCCAATTATTACCATACGTTTATGTTATATTCTTGATAAAATTTATTTAATGCATACTGTTTCCCAGAGTAAAAAGGATTTATTTTGGAACACTGCTAGCATTGTGTGTATACTACTTTTTTAAATATAATTGAAGGTAGAGCATCCAATCCCGGACCGAACTATTGCTTCAATTGGAATCTATATATGATTTAATATTTTTTTGGTTTACTTACTCAAAAAAAGAGAAAACATCAATGTTATTTAGTATTTTATTTTATTTATTGCGTTCTTAAGGTAGGTTTTACTAGATGGTATCCAAAAAGAGGACATGTCATTCAATTCGAGTTTAAAATACTGTCCTCGATCCATTTAAGAAGCGGTTCTCATTCGTCCTCCGTTTTAAAATTGCTTAAGAACGGCTGTTACAAAATATGAGTGATAAAAATATTACTTGAAAAAACCGAGGTACACGGTATAGTTAATCAAAAAGTTTATATTTTTTAGCATTTTCAGTAAATCACGAAACCCCTAGATTACGGGATTGAATAATTCACCGGGATCCCGGGATTGGATGACTTAACTGAAGGCATATTTTCAGTTATTTTTATATTGGATTTGAAAAAAATAAGTTTTTATTATATTTCTCAAAAGAATGTAAAGAACAATAGTCGCTATGTACTGTAGATAATAAGTTTTCCTTGGTCGTTATTAAAAGTAGTCTTAACACTCTTCATCTCATTGATCACATATGGAAAGTTTTTGCAACCAGTATCCATCGATAGGCAATTTATTATTCTGACAGATACACCAAAACGTTCTGCGTTAGAGTTTATTGTGCCCCTACCTTGCTTGTGTAATTAAAACGGTGATGAACGGATGTAAGGCTTGCGCGTACAGCAGTTTTATCGAGATTTCGCCAGGATCTTGGCTGGACCGTCACGTCCTCGGCGACGCGTTCCAACCCTATGAACGTGCGAAAAACTTACGTGATTCTGTCTGCGTCTAGACTTACATCCCTATTAACTCCTAAGAATTCCTAATGGAAGAGTGCACCGGCATATTTTTTTTAAAGTCATGCAATAAATTATTTTAGACAATCCCTACATTCTCTACTCCATACCCTGTACAGATATAAGATCAACAGAGTTCTGGGAACTAATTGATCAAACGCCATATTAGTGAATGAAGTAAGTGACTTTTAACTCACGCGACACCGTTTATATTGCAATCTGTTAGTTATAAATTTTGAACTCAAGATAACTTACTACTTCATAAAAGAAACTTAAATTGTTACACGTGTATATTTAAACCGTCATTCAGGGCATTTTTTATATAACTAAAATATATATGAAGTGAAGCTAATATAAGTTTAGCTTTAAGTAGAAAAACTAGTTTTGCGTAGGTTGATTGACGTTGATTATCCGTCAAAAAAACTCTTCAAATATGAACCACAATTTCATCAAATTTATAGAGCTTATTGTTTTTGACAAATACGAATTTAGCTTGCTTTGTCATTTCCTTTCGACTTTCGAGTTACGGGTTGAAGAAGAAGCTAAAATCTTAATTCCAGATGACGTTTCTTTTTTACCTTATTGAGTGTGTGTTTCAATTTCAATGAATTTGTGTATTTAATCAAGCGATTCAACGCAGGAAGAGCATTTTATGATTAAATAATTAAAACCACGTAAATATATGTAAATATAATATAGTATAATTTATTTTTGATGAATATTCCTCGAAACTATTTCGATCTGTTTCACTTGTTCACATAGGTATGTTTATAAAAATGTAACAAAGCAAGCAATTTATCGATAAGCGTTTTATTATTCCAGACAGAGACTTGTCAAACCATGAGTGTCACCTGCACACAATACAGTGAGACTTTACTTAAAAGAATTCGATCGTTTACGCTTGTAGATCGTGTGAGAGATGACTACACAAAACTATTCACGCAACACTCGTTTGACTTTCTTAGTTTTTCTCCCTCATTATCGATTGTCGATCCGTCGCGACCCGCTTAAGAAGAAGACTCTCACAGTTTAAAACAAACTTATCTTATACAATTGCAGATGATTTTTTTATCAAGTACATTGTACACTGAGCCAACTCAAGTTAATCAAATTTGTCTGTCAACTTTGATGTATAAATGAGGAAAAACATTCTTAATTTTCCGTTGTACTAAGTTAGGTCATGACCCCTTGTTTTTGGTACAATATAATACATAAATAGAAACTTTTATTTTGCGAATAAACCATCTTTAAACAAATACAAAGAATATAGAAGAAACGGTTTTGATTTTATTACTAATAGCAAATAAAATTTGGATTTATTCAAATCTTAATATGTAATTATAATGAACAAACTGGTATAACTTTCATACATATTTAACATTTCGCTAATCATTTAAACTTCTAATAGGGTTCGTTAAAAGATGTTGTTTGACTATTCAGTCACTCAACCTCCATTTTTATATTATGCTATATATCAAGGTTATACTGACAAAACGCATTAACATAATGTCGTTGAAAAACAACAGGATTAAGCCATATTGTTATTTTTTTACTCTGGCAAAAAGCATGATATAACTAAAACTCATCGATACTAAATCTTATGATTTATATGTCAAACATATTATTCTTTATAATGTAAAAAAATCTTTTTAAAAAACAAACAATTGAGCATGGAAGAGAGAGTACTTTCAAAAAGAAAAAATGCTTTAAATTCCATTCCCATGGAGCTTGTTTTTATGTCGTAGTGCCTTCTGTCAGTATAATCCTATGCTTACTTATTTAACACGATATTAATTTACTTACATGAATATTATAATGACGAAAATTGGAGGCTGCGTGCACTCTCTGATTTGTTGTACTTAGTTATGAACATAACCAGCTTTAGTTTGTAAATACTCCAACCAAATGAGAAGCCAGATTTTATAATGAATATAAAGGTTTTACTATTTTGGTTAAACTTAAAAGAAAACCGACGAATATAATGACTTGCTTACTTGATATTCAACCAACTTTAACGTGTTTCTACAAGTTTTGTTTTATAAACCATATATGGAATATGTCATATCACGTAGGTTGGATATTATATTATCGTTTTGATTTTTAAAACTTTCCACTCCACCACTGCTTTTCATGTCAAAAACCCGCTAGAAGCTTCCGATTATGCGTCCCCAAAGAATTGAGCGGCATTAAATAACCCCCTCTTCTAAATTCGTCCTGTCCAAAATTCAAATATAGAATGAGGATATCTCTTGCGTCTGTCCCAGTGAGATTTTTGTCGTTTTTAACCCCCTGGCGAAATTTTTAGAACATTTGTATTTAACGGATAACGCATGTTAGCCAGAATATTACATGTTAGTCATATATTATCTTTAAGACTAGGTACCGAAATTATTTCCCACTTATATGAAATCATTTCCTAGTGCAAAGTGGACATAAATTACTAATATAGAATTAGTTTAACTGTGTGATTATTATTTATGATATTTTTCATTATAAATAATTATTGGTTGCTTTTTTAATGTGGAATATTTATAACCATTTATAGGATTTTGCAGCTGGAAAATTCATTTGTATGGAAATGTAGCACTGAATAGTGAAATTGATTGAAACAAACAATATATATTTTGAAATGATTGGAGTTTACAATATGAAATTTTCAATTCCTTCCTCTACATTTTTGTTGAATGGAATATCTGTTTTGCATCCAAATATAAGAGACGATGCATATTTCTTCAAAAAAATGGTTAATTAGGTATTGAAATGGGTGGAAAATTTTCGGGTCCGTGGTCGAGTGGCTAACGTTGTTGGCTTCGGTTATGGACGTTACGTCCCGGGCTCGAATTCCAGTATGTACAGTTTCATAAATCACTTTTACAATTTTTGTGATGTCGAGAAACACCGTCGATTATAATATATCTCATCAATTTTTAATCACAGACCAACGGAAATTTTGAAGTTTTTTCATTAAAAGTCGAAGTTTGATTCAAATGTTAAAGTTAATAACTCAACATTGAATATCTATTGAATATCCCTAATGTGAGTTCTCAGAATCGAAGAATAGGTAATGTGGGCGTAAAAATAATAATTTTTTATGCTATAACTTTGTAGCAAAAGTAGCGAGCCGCTCGACATCGGTTTGCCGTGTGGGCTTTTGGGTGAAGTGTATAATAATTGTCTGAAAAGTGCTAAGCTTTCTATAAATATTTTTTTAGATATGGATTTTTGTAGAAGAAAATAAAAATCAAATGTAGCAATACACGCCACCTTTATTGTTTGACACATCGTGTTGTGCCATTTTTTTTGAATAATAAATACATTTAAAAAGCGATGCGACATTGTCCAGCGTCGGGACGGACGTCGTCCATGGGAATCACAATTTATTCGCGTCTCGAGATTCCCATTTTACCCACGTCCTCTTTTTTATGTGTATCAATAGAAATACAAGTATGGCTGCGGACTCTGCCTCTCTATGCAGCATTCGATGCTCACTTACCTGAGGGTACAGTCGCCAAAAGTTAGTTGGAAATATTATTATGGAATGAGCTTTAGGAAAAAAAATTGCAATGTCTATCACTATCAATAAGGCTTTTACGCCTTATCTTATACTTAAACGCATCACAAAATAGAAGTTAAAATAATTTATGTCAACTAACACGATAGTTTTTTTCAACCATGACCGCTTCCAAAGTGAAGTATACGGATACCAAATGAAACATCACGCTAGGTGTTGTATTTAATTTTTTTACCGCGAGATTAAGGATATATAACGACGGAGATATTAAAAAACACGTAGTTAGCTAATCGCACTTGTTTTGCCCCGTTTTAATGATTGGATGGGTGGGAGGAGAATGTAAATATCATAGACATCGAAGGCTTTGAACACAAATTTATAAATCGATTTATAGAATTATCCGTAATGGGTTTCGAGCCCATGGTCACCGTAATCTAATTTGGACGAACGCCCCAGTGCGTTGACCACTCGGCACTATGACTACAAATATTAAATTTTATACATAATTGATTATTATTCATTATGTTCAAAACATAATACTATCACAATAATGGAAACATAATGCAAAATTACTATAAAATTAGTGTAGATTATGAATGTTTTGTGTCCTGTTATAACTGTCATAGAACAAAAAATACACTTCAGATGTTTAACATGGTATTCAATTCATTCATTGGTATCTCAAAATGTTTGATATATGGGTGACCACAACTAAAGGGGCTCTTATCTCGATTGTTAAAATTTATGAAAAAGGTAACATCTTGATATTTTTTCGGCGCCAACATTCTGCAGAATTTATTGCAATTTTATTAGTCCTATTTTAACAGGCATTTCCGCTACTATAAATATTATTACTATCGAAAAGTATTCAAAAAAATGTATTTTAATATTATTTGTGGGTTTTTATGATATGGTCATATTATAATAAAATGCCTTATGACAATTATTTATGACACAATAAAACGGTGTTTATATCTTTTATGAATACCGTATGTGATATTTTTATTGCTCAATTTAACGAGTTAATAAATTTAAATTATTTTTTATGATATGCCTTACAAAGGTTTGAAAAGAGATATATTTTTTAATAATTGAATTAATATGGTAACATATTTTCGTATATCAAATAAGGTTACTCCAAACTTTATATATCAAATGTATTTAGTATGACATTTATGTTAATTTATTTAAAGCAATTATTATGGTACATTAACGTTTTAACTATAAACAAAAAGCGAGAAAATGTTTTTGGCCATTTTTCACAAATGCTTCAAATTTATGTAGGAGAAATATTTTGTCAAGTAAAAGTAAGTTGTTTAAAATAAATTCTTGTATAACAAATCTAAGAGACCTTTCAAGTCTTATTAAAAGTTCACACCATATCGAAAACAAATTAGCTTATTGATTGCTAAACTATCTATAGTTACTTGTCCAATTGCCATTCAAATCAACTAAAAAATATAGAGTGTAAAAAATGTCTTCAAAAATAATTCATCCAGCACCTTAACCTTTAATATTTTCACAATCTGTATGATTTGTATAAGTTACCCGAGAGGCTTTTCATTAATATGCAGCTCATTCCTGGTTTCTAATGTCAACTATTATTAATTTGTTACCCTTCTGCGTTTCATATACGCGTTTCTTAAATGAATGGTGTTCACTTTAAATTCTTGGTGGAAAGACATTTTACAAAATTATTAAAACAAACCATTATTTGAAAAACTTGTTCTGCTATTTTATATAAAAATCATGACTGGCTTAGATTAAGTGAAACCAGTCCAGTTCATACCATAAAGAAATAAAACGTTACTTATTATTTTTTTGATTTTGAATTAATATAGACTAGTGTTTATAAAAAGATAACTGTGCTTCCAATAAAAACAATACATAAATTATAAAATACACTAATCAATTTGTTCTTCAATTTCACAAATTGCGGTTTGCGAAATAGACATTGAACACAATTCTGGGAAATTACATATATTTTCTTTTACTTGTGGCGACTCTACAAAATGGCTTTCTGCAAAATGGAAATACGAGCGTTATTTCCACGACTCTTTTTTCGTTGTGTTTACATTTGCCTCAATTTCGTATCGTATCTCATTTGTTTATGCTCTCGGGAGACGGTTGGCAGTTTTCACGTAGACATGGGCAGCGCTAAATCAGCTTCGGACCGATTGGGCAGGCAGGGGAGACTCTTCCGTATCGCTTTTCTACTTATACGAATGTGAGGCTCACCTACAGAGCCGTTTGTACTACTTATATTGGACGAAACAATATTTATTTGCGATATCTAGATACCTACATGCACACGCTCAACCCGTCAACCAACCAATAAACATTAGCCGCCTTTTCATTTTGGTGATATAACAGGTAAATACCAAACTAGATAGTAATGAATACAAGTAGAGTAATAATTGATATATCCAACGACCACCCGACCATTCTAAAGTACTTACGCTGGATGGTCGAAATTCTGTGGAAGAATTTATCAATGAATAGGGAACAAAACTATTTATGAGAAAATGTATTGTTTTTTAATTAAATTTGGCATGAATATTAGAGGGAATGATGATTATTTCAATTTAAGAAAACTGTCCGTGTCTATTAATAGCCGTTCATTTTTTATTGATTCTGTTTTCTAACATTCGTATTTCGTTTAAGGTAAAACTAAACTCCAAAAGAGGTTTGAGCCTTATGAAAGAGGTAAGAAGATACTTTTTCTTTATCTAAGCATTTTTTATTGGGTTTTGAGGCCCAATTATTATGATAAACTTTTAATAATACATTATTTTACTTATTTAAAATAAATATCTGACATTACAGCTAACGGTCAGAGCACTGGATACTTTGAAATCATATGAGATCAACAACGATCATTTTTTTGTAAAGTCACTCAAGATCAACTTGATGAGGAAACATGTCACAAGCGTTCATATCCAAGACCTCAAATTGAAATTGAAAAATCTGAATTTGATATTGATTTTACCGGTACTTGAACCCTGACATAAATGATCTGTAGTCCACAGAGGGTGAATTTTTTTACGTATTTTAAATAATAATTTAAGAATTGATATAGATTTATATATTAAAGATAAGGCTATGTGTATGTCGAGATTCGATGGAAACGAAGAAAGGGCCGATTTTATAAGTAAATATTCTTGTTATCTTAATGTGGACATTTCAAAGTTTTATAACCATGAGATCACGTACTTGTGAGGCCAAACTATTTAACGATGACCATCAAAAAATATCAAAGATTGCCAATAAAAATATTTTATTTCATTCTGGTAATAAAAGATCGAGGATCTAACAAAGTGAGATAGTCGGACGATTTGAAGTATTTTTAACATTGTTTTTGCTCGAGCTCATGCGGTTACGGGAAAAAATGGCATTATTCGAGTAAAGATAATCTTTTAGTGCAGAAGTATGGTTTATGTGTTCTCTACAGGTCCCAGGATCCTCGCCCTGGCGCTAGTTGTGGAGACAATAAGTCTCGCAGACATAACTCATCTGAAAATAAAATGTCGTGAGCGAAACATCATAAAACGTTTTAGTGTTAGGGCGTCTAGTCGCAACGCGAGATAGTGTCAGGTGTTGTCGTGTACACGGTAAATAGGAAATTACTGATACATTTGATAATCTCCCAATATATAGGATGGATAGTTGAAAGACAGGGCAACTCGTATAATTTTGTTTACTTGCGTAGATACTATTTTGTTGCGAAAGTTGGTGTAATTGATTATCTTTTGTTTTGAAACTGTTTTTGTCATTGCTTTTAAATAGATGTTTTCTACTTGATTTGAGTAGTTTTGCTCGACTTCATTATAGTTAGGTTAAACATTTCCGTTCTAAGAGTATCAAAGAGATAATAGAATTAAAAAACATTTTTATCTTTCCATTACATAATCACCATTTATTTTGATTAAATAAAATAAGTACCACACCAAAAATAATCTGAATTTTCGTCTTTAAAACTGACCTGTTCTAATATCTAGTATTCTAAAATGGGTTAGAAACTTTTACGCCCAATTATTTGATACAAGGAAATAATATATAGAAATACAAAATAAATCTGAAGTCTTTTCATTTCAATAAATCAAATTTAGCACAAGACTCCTGTAAATCAGGAATAATGTAGGTAAATTTGAATTATTGAGATTTTGTACACTTACATGTATTTTGTCACTAACGACCCGGGTTTCCCATCAAGCACCCTCAGTCGATGTCTTAAATTACTTAAATAATGTAGTTGTTGTTAAAAAATCATTTTCGACCCACTGACGCAGTATTAAAATTATTTTTTAATTTTCTTACAAAAGAAATACTTACTACTTGATATATTCACTATATATTTTTTTTAATTTTAAGTTGAAAATAACAGTCATACCTACTTTATTTTTATTGATTCTTTATTTTTAAAAATATACAATGATTTTTAATAAACAAGATGTGAAGATATTTACTTTCAAATCGTCCTATAGTTGGAGCTGGGAATCTAATTTTGCGTTATTTGGTTATTACCTGCTTCGTTTGATGGAGACACTGTTAGCTCATAACATTTAATGAATTTCACTTAATAACATATATCAAGTCTTAATAGCAGTGCCTCACTCCGAATCTTGCCATTTATAGTCAGTCGAAGAAACAGATTAAATGCCCATTGTTTTTATATTTGACAAAATATTATTGCTTTATATTTATAATATTTTTTTTGTTCGATAGTTTATCGTCATAGCGATTTTAGCCACAGGAAATTTGTGGGCAGACAATTTCTATAAAATAACTCATATTGGGAATAAATTCAATAAATTAGACGACCTATTTTGAACAATCGTTAATTATTTGCCAGATTTTAAATATTAATCTTAACACAGACTAATCAGTACTTATGATCAAGGTATACTAATAGAGATTTTTTATCTTGATTATTTTGATTATATACCGCTCATCACCTGTAGGATGACCTGTCACACGCCAATAGCTTTGCGCCCTCCTATGACATGCCGAGTATTCTGCCAATGGTTATTAATGGGCGGCCTTTCGATTACGGCGGCATTTTTCGCGCGGCGGATCATATTTTGACACGTTGCTTGTCGATGTTGCAACATCGAAGAGTCACTTTTAGAAGTTACAGTTCAGCTGAGTAGTATATAGATAGTGATCGGAATAGATTATGCTTAAGCAATACAAATATTTCTGGTATCTTGTAGCCGAGTAGTTAGTGAATATTTTCAGTCTTGAGCAGCGTTCAAATCTCTTAAGGAAAGATCCTTACATTCATTCGTATCCGATGTGCGATATCTGTCAAATGTTTTCATTTTCCCCCTACCAATTCTCGCGAGTAACTGACTAACAAATAGTACGTTTCTAACCTCCACGAAGGTTAAATTGGCAGTAGGAATAGATGAATAAATATAATAATAATCTTATGATACAAAACCGTAAAGATAAAACAATTTTATATTACTTTATCTTTCCGTCAGTTATTAAATAAAATACAATTTTTACAGTTACGTAAATATAAATTATACCTATTTCCAAAAATTTCATAAAATTAAGAACGTTTTAATACGAATAAAGAAATACGGCATACAATATTAAATGAAATGAATAAAAAAGTTGTTTCAGAAAGTAGATTGAAATGGAGCTAAACAAATATAATGGTCCATTAAATATTGATGAGGATTACTCAGTGCATTTTGTAGCGGTGGAGGTTTCCCAGCGTCAAAGATGGGGTAAATAATTTTCCATTCTCTCTTTTGCATAATAATATGATCCTGCGAGGCAGGCCGCATAGACGTTCCTATAAGTATTCTCATGGGGAGAAAATCGGATGGATAAGTAACAGTAGAGTATATCGTAAATAGTGGTAAACATATATACTTATACACTTTATCAATTTTAATAAAAGTGCAATTTATTTAGTGAAAATGTTATATTGAAGAAGTTTGCGTTAATTTGCATCAAACGTGATGCTAATAGATATCGACTGTGGAAAGGGAAAATGACGTAACCCACACGCAAAAAATGTTGTGTATAGCAGAAACAAAACGTGTATTAAATTGTATACATTATGATTATCGAAAAAAACTATTTTAAAAAGACGGAAAGATGACTCCTATTGCTTTTCTACACTCGATATATTGTACATTTATATTTTAATATAGAGTATTAGCACGTTTTGCGTGGGTTATACACAATATTTTTGGTGTGGGTTACGTCCTTTTTCCTTTCCAGAGCCGATATAGAAAGCTAGCAATGATTTTGACTATCCAATTTTAATGTAGTATTATATTTAGTCATAATAAGCAGAATTAAGTTCAATAACTTTTCCTTCACTTGATACTAAGTAAATAAGATTACAAACGTTTTTGGTGGACTTGATTATTCGTTTTTTTTAAGAAATTGCTTTATTTTTTCAAAAAAAATTTATGTATTCGACTTATTTACCTACTAAATTATATAGGTTATAAGTGCAAAAATTTCCAAATAGTTTATGTGACTGATACTTACAAATTCTTGAAATTGTGAAAACAATGTAGTTTGTATTAAAAAATCTGTATTCTTCTTTTTAAATCACATCCGTTTGCTATGTGGGGATATGGTGACCACAGTGTGCCATTAGCATCCATTGCAACCCATTGATAATTGCTTCATATCTTATCATGTTAGCATCATTTAGTTCCCATGATGTCAGAATCCCATTGATATGCTAAGGAAGTAAGCTCTCCCAGGCATCCTAATTTCTTTTTCTAATCAGTTTCAAGTCTCTCAAACCCACTGACTTAGCATAGAGCTGCATAGTACGTTCTCTGATCTACGAATTTCCCACAAAGTCAAGCCAACTTACTCCAATATTTGATGCAAACATTTGCTGTGTGCAATTATTCTCTACGGTTAAGTTTGACCGAAGGAATGCATCTGTTAAACGAATGAAATTGATAAAAGCTTATTCGTTAGCATTTCTCTTTTTGAGATCCAAGTTTACATTTCCACATTAGTAAGATATATTAAATCAGTTTAGTATTTAAAAAAATATAAGATACCATTCAGTGAAATTAGTAGCACCTTCCATAAAACTTTATATTTCACTAGTATTTTTTATCCGGCTTCACCCAAGACAGAGAACGCCTGTATAAGATCATTAAGACGTTAAGTTTAGTTATTGTTGAATTTTTTTGATAGTTGAAAATATCACGTGAACCGTACCTCTCGTATCTCCCACAAAATATAGTCGATCAATTAATAATAATGTTAAAAGTTGAAAATAGCAATAATAAGAGATACAAATCTCTCCACCTTCATTCTTGATGAGTGCCTCGTTGTAGATGCCATCGGTATAGTATATTCAAGGCAACGTGAGAATTCTCTCAAAGCAAGATATTCAAAATTATGTATCGTCAGAAATGCAGTCCTTATTATTCTCTCAAAGCATTTTTGGGTTGGAACGTTCACAAAATGAAAGGATTACAGCAAAGAGTGTTGATTTTTTCAATGGCGAACCCCAATTTGCAGCTTTCTTATTGATCGTCATTGTCCAATCGTTCCAGAACGCTCGCTTCAACATACGTGTCACACTCAATTCTATCGACGGATCGAAGATGTTTGAAACTCATTGAACCTTTGACAATATGCAACATCAGTCATATTACATATTATGTAATAGCTTCACTAAGCTTCTGGAGTGCACAGCGTAAGATCGTTGCCTTGATATCAAACCCCTTCATTTCCTTTAACAATTGCATCTTCTTTGCGTGGACTCAAAACATTTTTTGACTTGAATTTCGGAACATCGCACTATAATTATGTATTCTCAAAACTAACATTTTTGAAAGCTCATTCAAGATCAAGATGTAAAAATTTACCATACTAAGTTTTAAATTCAATTTCATCGGCGGTTCGGAGATCTTTGAAACTTGTTGGACCTTTGACTTTGTGCAACAACATTCGTAGGTAATAACAATTGAAGTTTCTGAAATGTACCGTGTAGACACAGCATTCAACATAGATGTGAGCATTAAGCATCTTCGGAAGCAAAGGATTGCAAGGAACGATTCACCTTTTATCAATACCGACATTATCAGATTTCATTTTCACTTTACCCGTTGAGCGTAAAATTACCAATTTTTCATGATGAGCTGTATCGATATCATTTACAATCGTACCTTTCAAATAAATATATTAATCGACATGCAACTTCTTTTGATTCATTTTTGAAAAATAATAATCGCTTCGTCTCGATTTTGGCAAATATGTCCATCAATTATTGACGCAAAGTTGCCTTTAGTTCAGCACACGGCTCTTCAAGTCTGCGCATTGTCAACCAAATACCATGTTTCACGAAATGAAGTTGTCACTGTTTTAAGTATTATAATTTAAATGATGGATAAGCTTCCGCAACTTTTGATTTTAAACAAATTTTACGATTCAAGCATTGACAATAATGATTTGTGACGTTTATGCTATTATTTATAGTTACTAAGCAACACGACGCTATATCAATGACAATCAAGGAATATATTTAGTATGGAGCGGTCGCTAGGCGATCAGCGTTTGTTGATTTTTTTTAACTCCGCATTGAAACGTCAAAAATATCGCGTTTTCAGTTTTGAGATAAAATTTAAATGTTGAGAATTAAAAGTTGAAAAAAGCGCAGTTGAACTAACAATAGCAGCCAGAATGAATTCACGTCGCTGGTGTACGCCGTTTGGGAGGAATAGAGATTTTTATCGAAAATAGTAAATCATACTTAAAGAAATATGGAGAAAATCATTATAAATACATTGTTTTAGAAATGTTTTCTTTTACGGCAACGACAGATGGAACGATTTGGAAAGTAGCTTTTTAATATTATACAAACAGTATGTAGTAAAAGTATTGATAATTAATTGGTATATACTCTTGGTATGAAAATTATCGAACAAAATAATGCAACGATTTATATTGCTAGTTCCTCCGCTACTGATAAACGACACCTCCTTTTCTCCCTCCGAGTTTTGTATGACTGATCAGAGATGTATGAATAATGAAGGAGGTTTTAAAGTGTAGAGGACGCTAACCCCACGACCCTGGCTTGGTAGGATAATAACTGATTTTACAAAACCAACGCATGCCATGAAATGACACTCCATGAGCGGCACATACAAAAAACAGTACGCTATTTTTATTGAAATAGATCCAGCAGAGCGGTTTGCTGACTTGATCTCAATCATGGTCAACATTAATGAATTCGATTATCAATACAATATTATGGAAAACAGAAACAACTTGAGTGCTTTTTAGATTTAACGCGAAGTAGATTAAAATCTACCGACATGTCGTGTTCTTATTATACGGATACATATATCTGAAAACGGCCACCATTTGAAACACTGTAGAACTCTTGAGCATTGAACACTATTCTCTGCCAGTCTTGGTGAGGGTACCAGCAGCTTGTTACTCTATCTTATTAATGTACTTCTTTTGCCACTTTACCTTGCGTACTATGCTGTACAATTAGTTTTTAAAAATGATGTAGTCGCCGAGAAGCAGTGTATCGAAATATTTGTATAATACATAATAAACTGATAATTTAAAAACAATTATAAAAATATTTTTTGTGAACCAAATAATTGATTATTTAAGTTTTAAAATTTAACCCACGTGGCGCCACGCATTTTCCTTCCCTCTTGTCAAAATAGGAAAGGTTGTCGCAATGACGGGAGAGGAGAAATGAGAAAAGAGTTGAACGTTACCTCAACTTTTCACTGTGGTTTTTCAATTATTCATGTGTATGAAATTGAATAAAGCAATATTCGTTAAGTAGATTTTACAGAACCCCAGAACGATTTAATTAAATGAACTTTTCAACATTTCGGATGTAAATCACATCTTTTTCTGACATTGATGAAGGATCGAGATGAAATATCGTCGTTGATAGATAAAATAAAACAATCGAAAAAGGACAGCTGTAATTTCTCTGTACTTGTCCAAAAGCTTTATTATATTTTTCTTGTTTAAAAATATTGTCATGATATTAGTATTGTTTAACTTTGCAAAAAGTTTACAGTCAACAAATCCTCAAAAGTTTTATTTTTCAGAAGGTATGTGCCTAACACTATACTTACTTGAAGCCTTAAGTTGTTGAAGTGAGTTACACAAAACAATATAATATATGATGATTTATATAAACGTATTTTGCCTGATTCTTGATGTTTGTTTGATGTTTTTTTTAACATAAAATATAAACAACATATGACATGAGTCGCTAAATCGCTAAACACTCTCCCGAAGGTTTTTAGAGTTTTGACTAAATCACGAAATACTTTTATGGACAGTACGATAGTTTTAATTTTAGTTATTTAGTGTGTTCCGGTGTAAAAGCAAAAGTAAAATAATCTTTCACATTGTAGTTTTTTTGGAGTATGTCAACCGTGTTAAAAGAGGATCGAGATCGTGAAAAAAAACGACATTTGTAAGTTTAGAAAAAAATTGAATTTCGAACAGGGGACGAAATAGAAATAAATTTTAGACTTACAACTCGAGAAATTGATAGAACTGTAGATAGAGCACATAAGTACATTAAAAACTTATTTTGTGAAAAATCGCCAGGAGCGTGCTTAGGGACTCACATAACCTAATATAACGGTTGAATTCTTACCATAGGTTAAATTGGTTTTATTTTAGTCTTAATGTTCATATTATATTTTGTAGACCAGAAAATATGATTACTTACTGTAGTAACTGAATTAATCAATTAATAAAAATACATGTTGATACTACACATGTCATAATATAAGCGATTAGTTAGTAGTGTATAAGCCATTCGGACCTCGGTAATAAATGAAAACAAAAGTTTTGAAGTTTTCAGTAGCCTAATAATAAATCATTAATTTGTAAAATAAGTAACACGTTGAAATACTAAAAATCTATTCCTGATATGTTATTTACAGTTTTTATAGTATATGCATGTGTTTGTAGGAAATATATTTATATATTACTTTTCCAAATGTTGAGATTTTATTTTCTCGAAATGCTTCGTTAACGAACCGTATGTTGATAAACAAATCTGAATCTCCCTAATTATTTTAAATAATAAAAAGATAAAAAATAGGACACCTAGGCCACACATTGAAAACCAGTAAAACGAGATGTAGGCTGGCGCATAGTACGTCATCCGAAAATAGCCAATAGAAAACAATCATAATTTTAGTGTCGAAATCCCGTAGCGCCGTGTTCGGTAACTTTTATTGTCCTTCGTATGTTTGGTTGCTTTTCGTTTGTTTCCCATGCTGCTGCTAGTATTTAAAAGTCGTCACCGGATATATATAAAACTTTCTTAATAATTTGTCTGCTTGCTGAAAAGCTATAGACAGGTTCAACTGTATTGAAAATATTGAAGTGTCGTCGATAAATTGTATAAAACGAGTAAAGGAATTAAATCTATCGCATCCTATTTGATAATTATTGTGGGTGTAGAGTAATTATCAATGGTCATCGAATGGTAACATTTTTGACAACCTACAAGTACCTACCAAGTATTGATAATATTGTCACTATTTTAATTTAATTTGAATAAAAACGGCCTTCAATTTTTAAGTTAATCATTTAAAATATTAATGAGAGTGATAAAAAAACATTTAAAAACATATTTAAATAAAAACTTTTTATGCTACAAATAAAAGAATTCATTTTCAATTTATTAGAAAAGTTTTCGTAAAACGTTTTAAATGTTCATGAATATCAATTTGAATTGTTGAAATTTTGTATTTACATGCGTTTGTTTTCCCAACTAGGATTAAGGATCATTGTTGTCGGTGTTGGGAGTAATTAATGTATTAATGTAGTTCCTAGACTCGTAATAATATTTTGTCGTATTTTATCTTATATATAAACGATATAAACTATTTACTGTCTGTCAGTTCGAGTTCAGTCATGTGCTCGAATGCCTGAAGATCCCGAAAGGCAAAACCCGGGTAGTTAGTGATGAAATGGAAATGTACAAAATTTGAACAATTCAAATTTGATATTGAAATTCCATCAAGCGTCTTCAGTCGATATCTTGAATTATTCATGGATATACTTAAATGCATTGAATTTATATCCTTTTAAAAAGTAAAATAATTCATACATTTTAGCAATTGCCTAGTTTGGACATCGTTAAAATTTTTTATACAAACTTTTATTTATAAATAGCACTATTGTAGCGAAGAACTGTTGGGTGATGGACGTTTATTCTTCATCTTTGTACAAAACGAACGATTCTCTTTCCGATCGGACGGGATTATTTACACAAGTTGTCAGTGATTTTATGACGTGGCCGTAATAAAACAAAACAGAGATGCGACTGACAGAAAGGATGCATCAAAACCATCAGCACACGAACAGAATTTTATTTTAATAACATTAAATAACAGGTATTTTAATCAAATATATAATTAAGGTTTCTATTCATCAGTTTAAAAAAGAAACTTTATAATTTGGACCACCCGTGAATTTAAAAAAAAATCAAGCTATCATGTACTTAACGTATTACATCAAAAATTTAGCACTCATTCATTACTATTCACATACAGTGTATTAATAACTTCTTCAGGACCTTGCCTACTTCCTACAACGCAAATATTTAATTCAATATTTCTACGGATTCATTTAAAATCAGACGATTTTTGAATGCACACAAGACACTTGCACTTGTTGCTGATGATCTTGTTAATAACAGGTTATTAAATTTGAGTGTCAATGGGATTGTGCCACTTGAACAAATATGTAATTTTGTATTTAAAATTAAATATCAAAATAAAACCAACGATAAACGAAGCGGATGGAGGAAATTTGTCTCGCATCGAAATTTGGGGTTGTGCTTTAGTCACAGACTGATTACTTGTTTTGAAGAAAAAAAAACGTAACGATTGTAAAACAACGATATTGGATAAATAATTATATATTTAGGTTCTTCAAAAGTAAATTGAATCTTTATTTACTTGATGCGACATGAAATGATACATCGTTGAAACGACCCATGGAGTCAACAATATTATTAAAATAAGTACAGGTACCTGAAAAGATACGATATTTGACTATTACGTGATATGGAGTGATAATATGTAGAATATTAGAAATCATTTCAGTAAATAATGCATACTGAATTTCTAATTCATCAAGGGTTTTGTGACTTTTTGGGATGCTGGAAGCGTGAGATGAGAAGAGTTTGTTTGATGTATTGTTCAGTGTACAATGACCGTTTGAGCGATGAGTTTAATTCTGATTCGTGTTTATATGATAGTTTAACGGCTCACTGTTACGACCTAGCCGGATTGTTTATGTGCGATAAAGTAATGGTGGCTAATGAAAATAATCATTTATGAGGCCACATTTTGACTTATGTTGTTATTTGAGTATACGTCGTTTTCAATGAACGTATAAAATTAAAATACATACAATATATTTGTACAATATTAAGTCAATCATTAAATAAATAACGTTTATATACAATTTTAATTTAAAGTTAATTAAACATAATACCGATTGTTATACATTGACAGCTCGTATAGTATGTTTTTTTAATTATGAGCAAGCATCAAATATGTTTGTATATTAGTTTTTATTTTCACTTTTAAGTTGTTAACTGTCAATTCTTGGAGGCGGGGTATTGTATTTTTAAAATAAAACACAATTTATGTTTATTATCAGTTATACCGTTATCATTATACCAAAACCGGTTCTGATCATTATAAACATGTAGAATTAGTAAGTACAAACAAATTCTGTTTTATTTAAAAAAAAATATTTTGTAAAAATGTCATTATTAAAACAATTGTCGTAACATTTTTTTATTATTTTATTCTTTCACTAGAATTTTTAATTTTAATTCAACCAGCCACGTTAAAAATAAGTCCAACCGTCACAGTCACGATATTTTCAACTTCAAAAAAATACTATTTTTACTTTCCATTATTTAATATCCAACATCGAGGAATCAAAATAAATGTTTAATTTTGACATTTTTTACATGGCAACTTCAAAACAAATGATACGGATGATACCACTGTTGCCAAAAATTCATAATGTTATTGTACGACACAAATATTTTTACATTTAAAACTCACATAGGCGTCATTTTTGGGACACTTCACTAGACTTATGACTAGCGGTACACAATCTTTTTACTTTCTTTTAAAATTAATTTTAACCCATCAAAAAAGTATCAAAAAAGTATTCAGGTTTTATTGTTTTTTGTATGTATAAATTGCTCACAGGGAATACTTGGAAATATAAGTCTTACGTGTAAAAAGGTTGTGTTTACATGAAACAATTTGCAAAAAAATAAAATTATTCTACTATTGTTTGCAGTTCAAGCTTAACCTAAGGTATTTATTGATAAAACTTTTATCACATTTTACTTGAAGGATCACGTAAAACTTCAATATGGCTGAAGAGTATTTATTGAATTGATAATTAATTTACTTTAATGAGTGTCTCACTGAACTGTTGTATATAAGGCTGCACAAATCATTCATTAATGTCGCGTAAACAGAAGAAAAACTTGTCCCTTAACCTAGCCTTTCAGTGACTGTATGTAATTTATGTTTATATCAATCTTCTTGGTGAGTTGTATACTAGCTAACTACTATAATTAATTAAAAGTAACGTTTATGTACCAAATTAAAAAAAATGAACGATGCTAGAAAAAGGTGAAGTAAATATTTTTTCCATATGGTAAAGCGTAAAGAAGGAGAATTTTTCAATTTTTTATGTTTACAAAAAGTAGTGATTGTCAACCGGTGCTCCATGAAAATCTGGTAATAAAGTAGAAAATTTTGGAGATCCGCTGAGTTGTTGCAGTAACGTCATCAAAACAATGAATTAATAAACTTATTTCAAAGATGCAGAGGCAAATATTTCACAAGTTTTCATGGTAATAAATGTGAATTTTGTGTTATTTTTTTATGAAATATTAAAAAAAAATCATTATTGTTCTAGGTGGTCTGAAAGGTTGGAAAGACTGCAAATGATGTATATGATATTATCAAAGTCAAATAATTTGCATAAGATAATGAAAAACATAAATAAATTTTAGTGTTTCTATTTATTTGTGATATTTACTCATATTAACTAAATTATTTGGTTAAATTTTAAACTGTTATTAAAGATCAACTACTTGACTTTAATTTAGTAGTTACGCTTTAACTCCATTGATTTGTGGTTTGAAATCGGTCAGACACTGTTAAAATTTTGTAACATGTTCTCAATATTTTGTGTCATTTGATATAATATAATATAATATATGGAGAATATACTGACAAAACACATTATGTCGGACTTTGATGATTTTCTATTTTAAATGTCAAAGTGTATACAATTTAATGCTCTACGTACTAATAGAACGCATAGGATATAATTAATTGCATTGAAAAAAAAACAGTTTTAAGTTATATTGTTATTTTTTTTCATTTTGGAAAAAAGCAGGATATAACGAAAACTCGTCGGTACCAAATATTATGATTTGTATGCCAAAAATATTAATTATTATTTATAATGTAAAAAAAATCTTTTTAAAAAACAGACAATTGTACTTGGGAGAGAAAGTACTTTGAACTAATGACTTGCTTTATGACTTTTATCAGTATGTACTCGATGTATTAAATGAAAGTGAATCACTATTTCTATGTAGCAGTTATTTCATATTAACTATTGACATATTGTAGTATTGCAGTTCTGGAATCATTTTTCTTATCAGTTCGGATATATTTTATGAACTGTAAGAACTGAATCAGAGGAAGCATACCACCCTACCGGCTATAAGTTTGAGCTTTTGCAAAATTTATGACCGACAGGGGAAAGTTACATGAAAGCACCGCTGGGAGCGCTACGAGCACAAACTTTGGTTAACTTCCGCCTTTGGACAGATTTTCTTCTTTTTCTTCACGCTTATACACAAGAACAACTTAAGCGATCAATGTCAATGTTTTTGATAGACGATGGATTTATGCGTTATCAGAATACCCATTGAATTGCTCTTATTAATTTGGTTCATTTATTTATTTCTACGTTTATAGTCAAATAATATTGTTGATATCTATTTTTCCTTCTAGACTTTGATAGAACTCAGTTTGTATGAAATACATCAACCTATTGTATTAGTTTAATTAAGATGCAACTAATCTTTTGATAGTTTCAGTTCAAGTGTCATGTTAGATAGATTTATTCAATATGTAATAATTATTGTTATTAGTTTTGCTTTAAATTTAAGTGTTTATATTTTATACAGTTAAATAGTTACAGAAGCTCACCTAATCATTCTCATTTTTTCACTATATTATGTGAAATAATAATATCAATAAGACGTATAAATAACATATATTTTATAATATAAGCGTTTACATCATTTTTATACATCGCAGCTGTGTTTGTTGACATGTTTATTGAAATAAAATTTAATCTCGTTAGGTTTTTTTGTAACATATTTAAAATAATTATTTTTAGATTTTCATTGGATATTTTTTTGAAAGATAGATAATAATTTCAGCCGTAAGTATAAAGTAAATAGGGTGTGATATTGATATGATCTTAATTGTAAAATGATATGTAATAAACAGCTTTCAAGGTTTTATGGTAAAAGACAGCCCTTCTCAATCGCTGCGTCACGACTAGGGATTGTAATCCCGAGATTTTTAAGTATGAGTAGCATTACATAATGTAAAATGATATAAATAACACTTACTATGCAATATTTGAGAACAAAATCTTTTTTTTAACAAGAAAGCTGTAATAAAATTAGAAATACTATACTTGAAGAAAAAAAACATTATTTGGAACTGTAAACTCTCCATTTAAATAAAAAAAACAAAATTATATGTATGAATCTTCGTTTATTTACTCATCATTCAATCTGTCTTTGTAAAGAATTCAATTCGATTAGATGTTTTGATCCAACTCCTTAGCACGATAAAACAATAAATTTCATCGCTTGTTTGTATGAAATTTCTAAAATATATACATCTGTCGATCTAGCTTAGAATTTTTTGAGACATGGAACCCGAAAATCCCAGAATCGAGGGTTTTCAATCTCAGGAATTTGTGATTGTAAAAATATGGGTATATCACGAAATTACAATTAATCACGGTTTTGCAAAACACTTTATGATATTTAAAAAGGTCGAGCAAATAATACACACCTACCTAATATTCTCTGTCTTGTATTTCGGAAAAGACATAAGTTATAAAGACATAATATCTTAATAGTCTAACTATGTAAAATATATTTTTATCATATATAACGCTTTGAGAAAAAGCTTGAGGTTGAGAAGGTTGAGAAGATTGAAAAGATTGAGAAGCTCTGTCATCAGATATAGATTTGTAACATTTTTTTAGATGTTATTTACATTTTTTTCGTTATTACCTGAATTATTGTTAGCATTATGTCGTGTTAATTGCTCGTTGCTATCTGAGATTCAAAGTCAACGTTCGTTTGATATAACACAATACAATCGTATAAAGCGCGTACAAAATATTGTATTTCTTTAGTGAGACCATGAATATAGTTACTACAAAGGGTTTTATTGCTGTCACCCTCATATACTTTTATGCTAACAACAGGGCACTGACGTTAATAAGGAATGTATTAACACAGCAAGGATAATGCCACACATGTTTAAGTCCGAGTTTATGTCACATATTATTTCGTTAAGCCACTCTAAACCTTTTTTAGAGACACTATAACTTTAAAGAAAATTATCATAATTTAATTCTTATATTTATAATAATCACTTCTAACACTTTCAATTCTTGATGGAAAGATATTAAATATTAAAAATAAAACACATGTGGTTTTTCATTACCTCCAAATCGGTTGATAATGATTGCGATGAGCGAAATTAGTCCTGATCATTATAAAAATGTGGAAGTAGTAGGTACCTGTTTTACTCAAAATGCTCTCTAACTAGCTGAATGGAAACTTTCCCGTTTCTCTATTATATCACAAATCGTCCTAATTTTTTTTATTATATTATATTGTCTATAGCCATTTAAATGTCACGTGATCATAATTAAATACGATATATTTGTTCGCTTATTTATACTTCTCATGAAAACTTTTTTATCAAGAAAATAAAAAGGCATTGCCATATATAATATCTTTGCATTTGTTTTTTTTTCAAAGTATTCCAAAATGAGCACGTTGTAAATCATAAATTTGTTACTATTGCATAAATACAATTACATCTTCACATCCATAATTGGTAAATATGAAAGATGCCTATTGATATTTATTTTAGAAACAATAGATTCTCACTTTTTGTTTAATTTTGTTTACATTCGATTCGAATTCGGAATAATGTAAATTTTTTTACTTCTTTACCAAATCAAGATAGAAAAAGCATGTTGTACAGTTTTTTTCTATTTTCCCTCGCTTAATCTTATAATAATATAAATACACACGTAAAATACTAATTTTTTGAATAGGGAATCAACAGTTCAATTTACCTGGTTGAGAATCAAAAGGTGTCGCTGAGTGATGATCTCTCCTTCAAGTATCATCCCACACCACGCATATATACAACCACCTCTCGCAATGTCAGCAACTTTTCAAATGTGATTGTTTTTGACTATCGGCTGCTAACGACTTAATCACAACTCACATTCGTTTTGTATACGGAGAAAAATTTAAAGTCAATTATTGAAAAAAAATATTTTTGCTTGATAATCAATTATGCGTGTACGTCTCGATAACTGGCAATTAAAAAATTAAGTTATCATTAAGATAAGACACAATTTAAAAAAATGAACTAAAAACTTAAGTTTCTTTTGTAAAACAAAATCACGTTCGTCAATGTAAATACAAAACTTACAAGCAAACCTTGCGGAATATATTGGTGCTGTCTACATGATTTCATCAATTGTGGAGAAGATGTAATGCATGTGCACGATTCCTTGTTTAATCATCATGATTATCATGTTGATACTGTATAGAATAGAAAAAAAATCTTGATTTTGTCTTGTATGAACTAAAAGAAAAGCGTGGCTAGAAAATTGCTCATCTTACAATCAAACTTCAATACAAGAGTATATTTAATGAAAAATATTCACAAGTAATATAAATAAACCGTCAGGTAGACTGAAATCTTATCTGAAATTAAACCATTACCACCACATTGAGGCTATTTTCCAATTATAAATTGACAAAAATACATGTTCAATAATATAAAATAAGTAGTTACGGTTTTCATGGAAATGGATTAAAATCCCTATATATATTAATAACCATATTATTTATTATTAATTTAAAAATACGAAGAGGCAGATGGCTTAGTTACCGATATGAAAATAGTGTAATAATTATGAATTGTAAAAATAAACGTTACTTTAATTTTATCTGTATCGTTTAAATAGTTGCTATATTAATTTATATATAATTCATCTCGTGCTGTGTAAATGTCAGATTGTCGAAATAGTGATTGGGAGAGTACCAACTACGCAATCCAGGAAACAATATTGGGGTCTGCTAGGAGAAGCTTACTGAAGATTTCATCCTGCACTAGATTCAAGTGTTTCTTAATATCCTTTTACAAAAAAGATACATGGAAAGATATCAGAGACTTTTCCTCTAAGTTCAATATTCACATTCCTATAAATGTTTCCACCTTTGATGTTTATTAAAGTATTTATCTTTTATTTTATATTTATGTCCACCTCGGTGCGTTTTATTTATGCTATGTCGCTTCCCTTTGTTTTAACTTTTCTGGCATTCATTTGATCCCTATAACCTTTTTTGATGTGACTATCTTTAAATGAAATATTTATACCGATGTTCAACTTTGGTGTTCTTCAACAGATAACGATTTTTGATTTTTTAATGTTACCTAACTAAGAAAATAAAATCTACATACCCAATATTTATATTTTATAAAATAGGTACGGTATAATAGAATGAATACCTAATTTTAAATGATAATTGTATATAACTATTTTTCAAACATATTTTCAATAGGAGGAAAGATATATCTTATGCGGTTTCAATATTGTAAGTCAAAATGTTTTTCAATTAAAGAACATTTTTCGTAGGGTCAATCTGTCTAACTTTGGCCTAGTTCTGAGTCTTTTTTGTGTTTTTATGGTTCGCCATTGCATTTATGTGTAGAAATGTACAAATGTCTTAAGATGAAATTTAATTTACAGACATAAATTGATTGTTGTAATTTATATATAAATATAGATAAAACAGGGTGGGTCAAAGTTTGCATTCAAATGGGTAACTGTGGCCCACGATACAAATAATCTCTTTAATTACTATAAATTCAGTGATTTTAAAGTCTTGACTATTTTTCTTTATGTTTTCGTGTATTCTGTACATAATTGAGATGGGAAAGAATATGCAGCCTTTGTTATTAGTAATACAAATTGAACATATTGCTAATCCAATTTAATTCAAAATACGTTTTAAAATTGTGTTCTATCATTCCAAGCTGACAGCTTACAATCAACCATAAAACAAATTCTGTTGCACATTAATTCATATTTTTACCACTAGGGGCTAGTCAATACTTTTGCTTAACTAAAAAATATTCATATGGCATTAGTATTATCATGGTATTATAACAGCATAATGCCAAAACCTTTTTCCATGTAGTGGGACAATCTTAGACCGATGGGCAAACCTACACAAATTGATGGTACGTATATATCAATAAAACCCGTAAAAACAACTAAATTATAAAATTAAGAACAATAATTAAATCACGCGTAATCGTAAGGGTCAATATTTCTATTTTATTTTTTCCAATACTTATTCCAATTCAAACTTATCGCTATCAATTTTCATTACGGCCCAGCACAATAATAACTGTGAATTAATTTTTTTAAATAAAATGGCCAGATAGTACAACACATATTATTGAGCCATATTAAGAGAAAAACACAGGTATCGTTAACGTAATCAATAATAAAATCATGATTTGTATTGTGTTAATTCTTTCATTTAGACCACACAATGAGGCAAAGTGAGAAAGACAGGGAGAGCGATTATCTGACGACTATTCCTGAATCCTGACTAGGGATTCCAACTATTCGTTATCATCAATTATTCGAATATCGAATAGTAAAACTGAAACTATTCGAATATATTCGGATATTCGATATGTTTCTGAAGTCTGAAAATATTTTTAAAAATTCGATTTGAAGAATTAATAAAGTAGCATTATATAAATACACATTCCAGTATCGTTCCATTGTATTATAATATTACTAAAAATTGCAGCTACGTTGGATTACTATAACGGTATTTCTTTAATTACTGAAATTACAGTATTTTTAGCACCGAGTCATTCGTCAAACTTAAGTATTATGATAAGATATTGAAAGCGTCCAAATTGGGCAAAGGCAAAAATAACCACTACCTGAGACGAATACCGTTATGGTTCTTGAAATATGGAGAAATTGTAATATGATCTTTCGTCAACTTTGTGAAATATTTCATTAAAAATTATTAATAATACTATTTGAATAGTTTCCCAAATATTCGAATATCGAATAGTTAAAAAAGAGCCTAATACATTCAGATATTCGAATATTCAAGTTGAAGTCCCTAGTGCTGACCTAATAACATAGTGGTTCAAAGACTGGTTTATAAAAATTGTCTTTAAACACATTCTGTTTAAATGCCATACTCCATATCAGAAAACGTATGGTCAACCATAGAATAGAAGAATAGAGCATGATAAAAAAGGTAACAAACTGTTTAAATACAATTTCTTACATTATTCATATTAAAATATACCTAAAGTTTTTTTTATTGATATTCAATTTTATTAGCTAGAGTATGCTAAATAACTGAAATATTTGTGATAATAATGTAAGTGGCGTGCCCATTTTTTGTTTCCGGGGAGTGGAATCTTTTTCATTAAAAATATTGTGGACAGCATTGTCATACAATTTATTTATCAGTATCAGATTGCAATAACATCCTGTCCCTATTATTCTTTTCAAACCGACTCGTCTACCCAACTTTGTATGCGCTAAATGAAACTGAAGCCATAAAGGGGTCAGTTACATTTTAATAATGAATTACTCGCAGACATCATTGTTAATAATGAAAAATAAATAAAAAGAAGACTGCCAAGTAATAATTTTATCACAGACAATATAAATAACCAACTTGAAAACATTTATATTACCCTAGAACGGGGTTCGAAAGACGCTTAGTCCAAGAGCGCCAAATATAAGAAGCACTGCGATTTTGAATTAATTTGTACTATAGTCATGTATGTACCCTCATATCATAATAAATTCATATTTATTTAAATACATTGATAATATGTTGTATATTTGTATTGATAAAGTGAAGGTTTATCGAATAAAATAACAAAAAATTGATATTGCTATTATAAACAATTCAAATGTATACAATCTTTTAATAAAAAAAATATATTCAACGTTTAAACATTACATTATCGGGTCCGTGGTGCAGTGGTCAACATCGTTAGCTACGATTACGGATGTCTTGGGTTCAAGTACCGGTACGGACAGTTTCAAAAATTAATCTTTCAATCGATTTATGGATTTCTCTTCGTAGGCATAGATATTTGTGATATCTTAAATTTTCTCCAATCCAACTGATTCCAAAAACGGGGCGTAGCGAGAGCGATAAGCTCGCCTAGCCCTATTCCTACTTTTTTCGAAAAAGAGAGGTTGAGTAACTGAGTTACAAGCAGTTCTCATATAAAACTTCTTTTGAGATACCTCCATTAGGAGACCATATGCTCCACGCATGTTAAACAAAACATTACATACAACTCGGAGCTTTTTTGTTGGTTATTTGGTTGATGAATATACTACTACTAATGATTTAAATCGTTTATTTTATGTTTTTATTGTTTGAAAATTTTCAGTATTCAAATATCGTGAAATAATTACAAAATTATATGATTTTTTTTTCATGAAAAATTTTTGCGTATTTTTTTAAATCAATTGTTTGCAGTGAATACAGACGATATTACACATAATCGTCATAAGTTTTTTTCACATACATTATCACTATGGTGCACCTAAGATAAGTTATACGACTTTGTTCTTACAGTTATTGATAGACATCCATTTTATATGCACAATCATTTGATTCACTTTTCAAACATTGAAACAGAAACTCAAAATCAAGTTTGAGTAAATTTTGTTTTGTTTTTTTCACGAGCTTATCCACGTCTCAGGTGACGATTAGTTCAATCTCAGACTTCGGACTGAATTAAAATAACTTTTTTATGCTCGAGGAAAAAAATGCATCGAATACTTTTATGTTTACCTTTTTATTAAAAAAATATCTTTTAAAACCCCTCGAATTCCCGAATTTCGTTACGTATCGTATCGATCATTGCCTATTTTATTATTTGATGCTTAGATTTGGACCGTGGAATAACAAGTATCGAATCAAAGTATCTATTCCACCAATACAATGATGATACACGATACTGAGTAAAAATAACACAGCTTCCCACCAAAAAATCGTGAATCAAACTCCAAAGAGTATGTGGTTTCATACCCATGAGTTAAAAAGGAAACTTTATGTTGAAAGTACATACTAAAAAATTAAGCCTGATGAGTAAATTTAATTTTTAAATGTGTTTTTATTACATCTTATATAATGGCAGTTAATAAAAAATTACATAATAGTATTTTTTAACCTATTGAAGTTTTATACATGAAACATAGTTTTTATAAATTATATATTTTTGCATACCAGAATATAAATGATTCAAATTTGGATTATTGAGATTTTGTACACTTCCATGTATTTTGTTACTAACGACCCCGGTTTCACCTTTCGGCATCTTCAGGCATTCAAGCACACGAATGACCGTCAGTTCGAGTCCATTCGTGTGCTAGAATGCCTGAAGATGCCGAAAGGCGAAACCCGGGTCGTTAGTGACAAAATAGATGAAAGTGTACAAAATCTCAATAATCCAAATTTGATATTGAAATTCCATCAAGCATCCTCAGTCGATGTCTTAAATTTTATAAATGATTTTTAGAAATAATACTATAATATTCGTATTATTGTTAAATTAAAGCATATATAATTAATTATTAGTCTTTTAATAGAAAGTATTCTGTGTAATTAATATTTATTATTATTTTTTTAATATAAAATGAGATAAATTATCAAACGCTTTTACTTGGCTTTATAGTCAAGACCTTTCTGAGGGAAATATCTCAATGTATCTATCCAATGCACGATTATTTCTCGACTGTACATCGATTCGATACGTTTTTTTTATGTACCCATCTTCATAGATTTTTATATCCATACGGCCCGTATAAATATTGTCATCAAGACAGGGAAGGCTTTACATTAAAACTGAATTCAAAATAAAACTATAACTAAATTGGAATTTTCGAAAAATGCATATCATCACCGCATCGTCCAGTCAGGTGCAACTCTAGGCATCGATCTAATGCAAACGGTGTATCCAAAATTCGTGTCCGAGGTGTATCATTTGAAGCTTTGGATAATTACCACCTTTCACCATAATATATGTTGTTCTTTTAAACAAATATTATAGTTTTATTAATCATTTGGTATCGAGAACCATAATTAATAAACGGTTCAAGACAAGAAGTGGTTAGCTAATCGCTATGCCTCGTTTTTAGGATAAGATGTGTGGGAGGGAATTCTAGACGAAAATGAATGCCTACGAACAAAAATTCATAAATCGATTGAACAATAAATTTATGAAACTGCCCGGGATTCAACCCGGTTGACCACTGACTGAACAAAAGGTAAAAAAATCCTCATAATACGTCATAATTGAAGCCCGTTTAAGTCGCGACTAATAACTGCGTGTACGAATTGGAAAATTGTATCTAAAAAAATAAAGCGTAAAATTATTTCTTAGATGTCAAAGTATAGGTGTATCTAAATCTTTTGGTTTGATTTTTTACGATATTTATGAGTTGATCAGTGATTGCAATTTCACATATTAAAAAAATGTAAATTGTTGTAGTAGGTGTAGCTATTTGGCTTAATTTTTCCATAGTTTACGTCGTCACTTCTTTACTTTAAATATCAAACTAAAAACTACTCCAAAGAGTAGTATTTCATAATTACATATTTCGAATTCGAAAGTCCCAGATATTACATTGTTTCTACAAATATCTTAAATGCGGGTTTATTAAACTCGGCTATGTTTGGGCATAACCTATAAACTGTAAAATGTTGAATTTACGGGAAAGTAATTTTAAACTTTGCTCATGTCTGTTTACATATCATACTATTGCGCTTTGAGCATTTTAAAATGAAATACATATGTCAAGCTATTACCGAATGAAAGAAAATACTCTAGTAACCCAGTTTTAATCACAGTTCTAATCACAAAATCACCAAAAAGCAGTTATAAGGTTATGCCAAAACAACACAGTATTCATTGGGTATAAAGAGATCATACCAATAATCAGAGAAGACATGTATACCAATAATTGCAGATTGAAGCATGTAATCAAAGCAATTTTGAACTATGTGTGTTTTGTATTCTCAATTTTAAATAAATTTTAAAAATGAAACACATTTTTCTTGTACTACTTCAACATGTTTATAATGACCAGGACCGGTTTCACCCATCGCGAACATTATATACGGTTTTAAAATAAATCGTCGAGTTTATTATTCCACCAACGATGAACGATTAAATTTTAAATTAAACCATTGAATTATTTATATTTTAAGACATCGACTGAGGGTGCTTGATGGAATTTCAATGTCAAATTTGGATTATTGAGATTTTGTATACTTCCATGTATTTTGTCACTAACGACCCGGGTTTCGCCTTTTGGCATCTTCAGGCATTCGAGCACACGAATGCCTGAAGATGCCGAAAGGCGAAACCCGGTTCGTTAGTGACAAAATACATGGAAGTGTATAAAATCTCAATAATCCAAATTTGACATTGAATTATTGATATTACGAAATGAAAAAGAAAAAATTCGCTGGAGATGAATTGTTTGATTAGTCAAGCTACCTGTTCATTTTTCCATTAAAATCATGAATGAATTAGTCTCGCATCCCTTTCGTGTGAGCTGGATTGATTTCGGTGTGAGGAGGATGGGGAGAATATTTTCAAGGTTCGATTCGCACGTCCAACGTGTTAGTCCGTTTTGCTGCAGCCACAACCGCTTCTATACAATTTATTACAATGCATATTTTCCTTGAATCAAAAATACTCATTCATTGTTGGGCATAAAAAGTTATTAAAATATTAATACCTTCTATATACCTAAATCAAATTTGTTTTGAGACATCGAAATGTTATTAGGGTAAATAAGTAAATGATTTGTTTTACAATAATTGAAGCGAGGTATATATCCGATATAAAAATAACCAGTGGTATTTGATAATGATTATGATGAACCAAGTCGATAATTTGCAAGATTGATCATGATTTATCACAAATCCTTGTCCTCAGAGGTAACCCTGTTGCTTAATGAATTTATTTTCTCCTTTAGTGTCACTCTTCATCATACCAAATATCCTGCTTCTGAAATCGAAAAAACTATTGATTAGTTAACAGCTCTCTCTTCTCTCCAAATACAGAATTAGATGGTGTAGGAGGGAAAGGATAAAAACATCACACATCCGTAATACGAATACAATAACCGGTAAATCAATTTAAAAGACAATACATTAACCTGTACATTATTTTACGGCTTAACTGAGCCCGACGAAAGCGTCACCATTCGGCTACGGTGACCGAAAACGTAAAGCGTTTTTACTAAAATTACTTGAGAGAAAGAATATGCCATTGTGAGAAAAAAATTGACTTATTGTATGATATTACATATAAAATCTACTCGACTAAATGAATTTAATATCACTTTATGATATTAGTCTTCAGTTTGAGTCAAATTCTTTTCGGGTGATTATTTTCTCTAGTCAATTATTTTTTCTTCCGAATTGATAATAAATGGCAGGAAATGGAAACAGACACTTGAGTGGTAATAATTAAAAAAAGATCTAGTATCCATAAACCAATGATACGCCTAAAAAACTGTGGAAGTGTGGGCATAAAAAAATCTATTCGTAAAACAAAATGACAACTAGCACGTTGATATAAAAGGACATCGTTCTGAAAGGTGCAGTCAAAAAATATTTTTGAGATGAAAAAATACGCATAATTTTTTTGACATATTAATGAACTCACATATATATATATTATATCGCAGAAAATAATTGATAGTTACAAACTTATTACCATAGAGGTATTTTTTAAATTAGCGTCTTATTAAATCGGGTTTTAAACGTTTATAATAGTACTTTATTAAGTTTTGTCAATGAATTTTGGTGCAATATAAATGCAATAATGCCACTATTTAGGTTTGCTGGACATACGTACGATATGTTCAATAAACACTGGTCACTTAGCACGTGGTGTGGGGAATTAAATAATACGCCAAGTACATTTTACATTAATATGTACTGTAATTGTCATTATAGAGAATTAAAAAAAAACTGTAAAATCCGCCATTTATCGTTGAGAGAAATCCTGAAAACAGGCATATTCTCTTATATACATTTTTAAAATTTTAAGTAAATATAATATAGTAAGGAATTTAAAGGAAGTTGTAATTCAATATAATGTGTTTCCAACAGGAATTGTCAGTTAAAGTGATTAACTAATTGTAAAATAATTACTGCTATAAGTTAATTATGGAATAACTTTTTATAGGTATGTATATATTTCTCAGTTTCAATCAGCTTATGATCACAAATGATCCTCTCTTCAATGATGCCATCTTTCTTTGCAAAAAGTCAAATTATTGCTTAAATAGATATTGACAGCACAAACAAAAACTTTGTTTATTGTCATTTCACAATTTAATCGATATATCGTCCACGAATAATCCAAACCAAAACGCAATCCACCCTTTTCTTGGAAATATACCAAAGCATGATTCTTGAATATAATAATTGAGGGTTCTTTCCATTTTGAATTGAGTTCTGTCCTTACAATTGATGTTCTGCTCACCGTGAATAATGTTCCCTGAATGAACTTCGAACTGAAATTTGGGATTGGTGACGTATCATTTTGCTTTATTCTCATCGATTCCAATTCCGGCTTTTGTCAATTATATGTTGTTCTGCTATAGTATATTAACTACAATGATAGTTAATGATTGGAAAAAATTCTGTCATTTGAAGAGTTAATTGGTTTGTGGTATGAAATACACAACCAAAAGTTTGTGAATGGATACTAATTTGTTTCGAGTTTGATTATTTTTTATCGATATTCTATTACGCAACATTTTGTTATTTTAGAAAAATTTCACCATCACTATTAGATGTTTGCAGTTAACTATTCGATAAAGATTATTCTAAGCATTTTAGCATTCAATTATCAAAGTTCATCTATACAGTTAATTACGTATGGAATAGAATCGAACAATACTTTTCATTTGTTTACGAATTATATTATTTTAATTTGAAATGAAAAAAATATGTCTTAATAATTAGAATACCGTCCCCCCACCCTCTCACTGTTGTATTAGGAATTTAGCAAAATAATCATTTCCCGTTAGGATTTATGTTAATTTTTATATCATAAACATGGTGTAATAATGTCATACTAAGCTCATACTCGTCCGAATTCTTCTAAACTGATTATGAAAGAATTAATTATATGTTTTAAAACATCACTATTAGATAAGTTAGTATTTTTTGTACACAAAGAATATCTGTTTGTAATTATTTTATGTATAATATCATGTCAAGAAATGGCATAAAGAAATAGTAAAGGGGATCTGGATATGCCGTTATACCTGAAGGACGGTTCGATATGATTTTGCCGGCAATAAATATTGTCAGACGCAACAACATGCAAGCGGTGTCAATAGAACGCCCATAAATTTTGTGATAGGAACCCATCTCATCTCAGTCTGTGATCTGGCAGGCGAGTATCCTTATTCCTTATTTTTCTTCAGTCTTCCTCAATTCTGAAGATATCCTGATGACATGATTGAATCTCTAGCTATTTGGACGTGCTTAAAATGATTTTTTAATGTAACAATATTATTTATCAACGAGCGAATATTAAATTGTTTTATTATCTTAGATTTGTAATGGGCCATTGTTTTGTAACAAATGTTAATAAAAAACCTGGCAATTAATAATAAAACAATAGGTCTAGATTTTTATGCAGTAGCGATTATACATGATATGTTATAGTTTAATATGTATTAATTTAATTATGTGAATAAAATAATCAACTTTATAATTGTTTTGTGAAAACGTTTTTTACGCAATCTTATTTACAATAATTAATCATAAAATACATTTTTAAGCCGCTAATGGCGCCCTATACAGAAGAAGGTCAGAGAAATAGTATAATAAATTATAAGTAATATTTAAATCAACTGAAACATTTAAATATTCTATCATGATGGATTTTATCAAGAACACTAAAACATGTAAAAATTTAAATTATTTATTTTGCTTATTAACTGATGCTACTAGCATAGAAGTATAAATCGTTCCGTAAGCCTAAAGGATGTACTGTACATATTGTTGGTTATTGTTTATTGAGAATCGAACGTCAAATATTGTGAATTTCACACAGGAAACATAATATTGCATATGTATTGTTTGATTTTTATGTTAGTTAGTTACAGTTTCAGGAAAAACTTTACTCAGTAAATTTTTATTTTATTTGAATTGATTAAGTCAGATAGGTACGAATTCTGACATCAGAAATATGTTTTACGTTTTTATATACTTTATAGCACAAGTACCTAATTATTTATATAACTAACATAGATCGTTCATACATCGCTAAAGACTATGAATCTTAATGTATTTACTAATCTACATAACAGTGTAAGTGGTATTCGAATGAAAAAATATGTACGAGACAAAGCCAAAATAAAAATATTTGCAGGCAAATAATTTATCTAAAGTCTTTTACGCATAAATTCTCATTTTATTGTTTGTTCAGTCATTTTTATTATTATTGCACAATTTGACATTCCTACAGTATGATTCAGTACAGTGTGACAAATAAATCAGTGCAGATAAGTAAGAAATGAGAAATGCTTCCACTCATCATTAAGCTACACAAAGGGGACGTAAAAAAGGCAACGGATAATAATTTAGCGGTCTTCAAAAATTTTAATGCAAAAGTTGTGTTTTGTGCCATTTTTATAGGCCAGTCTTGCATACACATCATCGCATCGTATCGCATCGCGACGAAGCTCACCACTGCGATGCGGAGACAGGTAGAATGATATACTTTTCTCTTTTTCGACCGAGGGGTCGTCAGATTCTAAATTTGTTTTTCTTTTCTGTATTCAGTAACCAAAATAAATATCACAGTCTATGAGGTGAAACACAATTTTAAACTAAATGTTTGACGTGAATACGATTTGTCTACCGGTTCCGACGAAAATGTAAAAGATTTCCAGCGTTTTTTTTAAATGTTTTTATGAGGTTTCCTATTTTGTCTTAACATCAAAATGTTAGTTATTAAATTCTACTATCATAATATTTGAAAAAGATTTTTAACAGGGATGTCATTTCGGTTTTTTTCAGGGAAGAGGGCTTAACTTTCCACCTTGTGAATTTATTTATTCAACTATATGTGCAAACCAGTAAAGCATGGTGTAAATGTATGTTTTTTCTAATCCCCCACCCCCCCACTTCCCAAACGACATCCCTGACTTATAACCAATATGAATGTTTGAGAAACGAGTTGCAATGAGAAATCTAGGAATAAATACGTTATCGGTTGTATTTTTTTGAAGATTTACAATACTGAAACTAGATTATTGAATTAAAAACAAGTCCACCCATCCAATATATGAAACGTATTCATTGAATACCAGCTCATGGAACTGAACAATGAAATATCATTTTACCAACTCTGCATGATTATTGTTACATGGCATCCTGAGATTTATAGGTTTTTCTATAATATTATTAATAATTCAATTTAATGTTAATTCATTAAATCTTCTTTTGTTTATTATAATCAAACAGCTTATTATAATAAACTATTAAAAAAATGAGGTGCCTAAATCTGAAAACTATATTTAAAATTCTTATTTCTAATGAATGTGAGATAGTCATATAATATAATATTTTAGAATAGAAGCTGTGATAGCTTAATTAACAACTAATATGGGTTTTTAAGGTAAGTATGACGTATTATACTGACCACATTTTAATCTTAAGAGTAAATTTTGTAATAATTTTCATATATGCTTGATATAATTTATTCGAATTTCCATAAATTGCTAACAAATCTTATCACAGTTGTAATAATTAAGTGTTTAGTATGCATTCTACTTTAAATACTTAAAACTTTTCATAACACGAAGAAGTCAAGATTTCTTAGTATTGAATTAATTATAATAATATAAGTATTCTTATTTGCATTTCATTGATATTTTAGTATAATTTGAACCACATTAATATGCATTTCGAAAGTCGTGTTTGAAGCAAAACAACACAAAGAACTGTGATATGAAAGACAAACAAAAAGAGGAAACGGGAATGAATATTTTATACCTGGATGTTTGTATTTTTTCAGCTGGATAATTGCTCCGTATTTCATTCTACTGTCGCGTAAAAATGTCCAAAGAGTGGACCACCGGCTCGCGACCCGCTCCTCTACCCTGCCTATTAAAATTATTTCTATGCATTTTTTATTTATCAACTGTGTGCTTTAGCCACTTTTAATGAATGACCGTAAAGGGCTACTGTTTTTTTTATTCCACTAATCTTTTGTAATTTATATGGGCCATAAAGGAGTTTTGTATCATTCCGAGCTTTGGAGGGATTGTGTTTATTTTATTTTTTTCGCATTTGCTATTTATTTCGTATTAAAAAAACTGATATTTGGCTTCGCATAAACAAAGTAGAAATTTATGTTTATAGTAAAGTTAATCTCCGCTTGGCTTTTTAAAATTTTTCAAACTCAATAAAGATCTGTTTACAATATTTATTTGTAGGTACATTGATACTTTTCATGTTTGTTAAATATATTTAATAAAACAATGTTATTTGGACCAACTAAGTCTAAAAGTTTTATAATGTTGGATCTTTGAAAATAGATTTAGCTACTCTATAAAAGCACATTGACAAGGTCAAAACATTAAATGATATGATTACGAATCAACTGAAAGTAATTAAACTTAAAGTAATCAAATATTATAAGTATTTACACCATTTACTGACTTTCAGAAATATGAAGCTATTATCAGCCCAATGTAGCCTAACAAAATGAGCTCCACTAATTTAACGAAGGTTCCGGTTTCCATATCTGATTAGATCAAAGGTGTATTTACTGTCTTGTTTTTCAACTTGAAATTTAGATTGGACACCTACGGCGTAAGTGTTTGTGATGTCATCTTTCACAAATGACTTAACAAACGGTTTAAAATTTTAAGTGTTTATTTATAATAAAAATTAAAAAGCAATACAAAAAAAATTAAACAAGACGGATAGTGATAAAAATTAGAATTTAAAAAATGTCTAAGATAATAAATTTCTAAGATGAAGAACTACTTTTATTAATGTCACCAACAGGCACTTTATTGTTAATCGAATAGATAAATAGTTGTGATGAAGATTTCAATAGGTAATAAAATGAATCAATAATAAAATCGTGTACGATGTTACTTCTGCGCCTACTCCGGCCTGTCAAAAGCTCCGGCCTATAAGCATCTAGTTCGAGTTTCAGCCTATAGAATCCGCCCGCTCATATTTGAGATATGATTTAATATTTGAAAGCTTGCTCGCGTGGGTGGAACTGCTGTCATAAGCAAATATTCTTGAGAGTTATTATGATATTCCGCCCGCTGGTTGGCTCTCGTTCTCCAACCGCGTGATGGAGAGCGAGAATTACATGCATAGCAGTTAGACTAAGTGTCGTTTGTATAGCTAGGGCGGACCTTGTGATTAAGAGTCGCGGAGCTTGTGTGCAACATTATTTGTGACAATATTAATTTAAATAATATGAACTTGTCTCGATTGTCTTTTCGTACAGTTTACTCATACTATTTTGATATAATATTGTCTAGCAAAACAGACCATTGCTTTATCGAATTTATAAATATATTTGAAAAATATCGATATGAAAATAAAGTTAATATTTCTGAATCAAAAGTAAATCGTTTCAAGAAGTGAAAAATATCTACCATTTTTCTATGCTCACTGTATCGTAAAGGTCCATAGAAAGTATTCTCTATGTAAAATGAATCTATTGCATTCATATCCATGACGTATTTTATAATAATACTATATTTGAGAGATTATTATGAAAATATAAAATCCAAAGTTTTTTTTATAATTATAACTACAACTATAAGTAACTTTACTGATTTTTTCTAGTAGGAAAAGGGTTTAAAGCATCAAAAAAATTCAATGCCTACAATTATGGACGGATGAACATAATCATTTAGTATTTTTTAAATAAATAAATTAAAAAAAACATGAATTATTCTTTTTGAAGTTTGACTTAACGCTTAAAAAACAGTAGGTTTGCAAAACAGTATCTATATAAAACATGAAAGTAATAAAGAAGTTTATCGACCGAGTTCACAGTGACCTAGACTCTACTTGAGCGCTGCTTACTAATAGTTCTAGATATAAACTTTTAATGCAAAATAAACTACTTTATAGACAGCAATAAGTATTGGTTGTTAAATTTCTCAATTATAGGGAAGAAAATAGACCCTTTTTACGGTCATCGTATGACAGTAAAAAGTCCCATCATCTCAAACATATTGAATCACTTTTGCCGGCAGTAAATTTTCGTGGTTCGGATTAAACATTTGACTTTTTCACACACGTTACGTCAGTTAATCAGAAAAAGTGCTCACTCGCTAAATCAGAAAGGTTATCGCCACTCCTGAATATCTATCTCAGCTTAGAACAGCTTCGGTCACTCATTAAGTGGACGTAGTCTTGCGGATATTTTGGTTGGTTTGGTTCTAGAACATTAATTGCATTAATATTTTTTGAAAAAAACTAAATTTGATATTGACCTTGCCAGGAATTGAACCCAGACCCACTCGATTACTGGGGTAAACCTCTTACCACTGGAATCACTAGACCATAGAGGCGGACAAAATTATTTGTTTCTATAATATTTTTAATTGAAATAGCCAAGAACAAGAGTGCAATTTGTTTTTGATGGTGAGGTGTTACGCTCGTAATAAAAAAGCAACATGGATCAGATTATTACATTTGCAAAAATAATAATTATACATATAATCATCAGTGAGAAAATCAGTATATTGAAATCAGAGAAAATTTTTTCAAAAGAAAACGAGACAATTTTATTGATTCAAGTATCATTGAACAATCTTAAAATTTATTCCCAGAAGTATTACCATTAGCTGTCTGTGCTTACATCTGGTGAAGAATTCACTCACATCCACGATCCCTTTCATAATCGTCAGGTCACGATTGGCAGACGTCTCGTTTTGACCTCATACCTATTGGTCGAAAGAAATACGAAGCTGGAAATATGGGACGTGAGTATGCCTTCAGTGAGAAGTTCTCACTTTTTCATGAAGTGAGAAAGCCCACAGGTAGCAACCATATACATTCAAGTATATACAAAATGAAAAATAATTTTTTGATTCATTTTAAAAGAGTAGAAATTTCTGAAAAATCAGAAGATAAATATCAATCAATTTGTAATATTTGATAATTATTGAAATTGAAAAATATGAAAGTAATCTAGATAAACGAGAGCATTGCTACTATCCGCGATCGGTTTTTACTGAGATACGTGTAGGGGGGACTGATTGCTTACTCAACTTGCTTAAATGTATTAAATGCATTAATTTATTATCGTTGCATATTTAATAAAGTAAGATCCCCAAAAATAACAATCGTTGTATGGCTGTCTTTCCTGTGCCGCATCTCCACTCCAATTTATATGTGACTACATTGTGAATTATCCACTTGCCAGGAAAAACTTACGTAATCAACCAAGCGGTGACAATAAAACCCCGGAGCACTCGTTCAAACTGATTGAGAGCATCAAATCAAATGTGCCAATCACCCGACTAACGTGGCTTGTAAGTTTGTGCTTACTGGTCACGTTGTCCGAGGGCACAGGGTGAGGACACTTCATATATTATGAGTTTTCTCCCTTCACCTTTTGTTTTTTGAAGATGAAGACAGTATGGATCTAGAACGGAAAGGCGTAGAAAATGAAACGACCAAAGGGATATCATCCTATTAAAATATAACATTATTGTCAACGTCATGGGTATTATTAATGAAGGTATTTAAAGCTATCCGGTTATAACAAGTCTACGCAGTCCAATTTTTACACGAATTAGAAAAGATTAAAAATTAGAAGCTATTAACTACTATTGCCAGTAACATCGGGCACAAAAAGAATGTGTAAAAGTTTATAAAGACTCATGTTAAAAAACGATTTAAAAAATCACACGGCAATGTTTTATCTACTATTAAATAATATCTTCACTTGTTTTCTTGGTGAGATACCTACAGCAAACAGCATGCATGCGATCCGTGCTGCAGCGAGTGAGAAAATGCGATCTCGAAAAGGAAAATATAAAATAACTTAAATTATAATTAAAGTTGTCATACTGTCCATACCTGACTTACTCAAAACTCAAAAAACTTTCAGGAGCGTGTTATGCGACTCATCAACTCGATTGCAAAAATGTAATAATAATTTTGTAGGGCGAGCGCGAGTGGAACGTTTATTGAAACTCGAATCGAAAAAAAATACATTTTGAAGGTGTTCGAAATTCGAAGTTTTTTCGAAATTAAAAATGTCCTTCAAATATTTGTTTTGCACTACTGTATACCGTTTGGGAGGACTTTTGTGACCGACAGACATACAGAAAGATTTATACATGTATTTTCTGTTATAAAGTAGGGATATTATTTCAATTCTCATTATAGAATAACATTATGTCGTGAGCTGTATTTTCGCTTGTGATTGCAAAGCAGATACCACTATCAAAGTTGACAAGTATGATGCCACTATGCTAGGTCATAGGGTATCCTTTTTTAAATTTAAGGTTAAAGCGTTGGTTACTCATGGGTAAATTAAATTACGTATAATCCCCGATGCAACAGATTAAAAAAAAACACTTAATGTAAAATTATTTAAGATCAACAACTGTAGAAAAGACATTATATACACCAGTGCTTAAGATCTCTAATTTTAAGTTAAAAAAAATGATTTTGACTTTTTCAGAACTTCAAGCCTGACCTTGTGTTTGTTATGCGGAATTATTATCCCTAGGTTACAGAGGGTGGCAATATTATGAGTTGTTAAGTTGTCAGTCTTTTAATCAATAAACATCAATTATAAAGGTAAAATAAAAGTAGGAAAGTTTGATTTGAGCGACTATTATTACTCAAGTAACAGGGGTAGGAAACTTTATGAGTGATCCCGGGGGAATCGCGAAATCTGGTATCGAATGTGACTCAGTAGCATGTTAAGGTGGCCCAGGTTTCGCCCGCCGCCAAATCCAATAAAACGATGATACTTATCTTGATGGCTGTCCAATCAGCGTGAGGCGGAAGTAACAACGTCATCAGGGAAAGGGGAGCATTCGCGCAGAATGGAATAAGACACTGGAAGAGCACTGTCGAAACTGCGGTTACTGTATTGGAAAGATGAAGTGGGCTTCACAATGTCGAGTTCTGGTTTTGCGTCTGCTAGCTCTTCAATAGCAACATAACGCCAAAATATGTGGGGCACTCTCTACAACGATCAATTCATGAGGAAATATATCGATTAACGTGCATGACGTCACAAATTAAACGGTAACAAATCATTGATGGTGTTATTGATATTTCCTATGAATATCTCTCCTATGAATTTTAATAATATATAATAACCTAACCGACAACAGAGCTTTATTCAACATCTAGATAAGTGGTGGGAACCTTTTCATGTTAGAAGGTTGTATTAATTTATCAGTAATGAATAAGCTCGCCTTTATCTTCATTGCGTTTGGAGATGGCTTTGTGGATTTTAAATTGAAAATCAATTATGCTATGGATGTTTACATATCTAGTAGAAAAACAAAATGAAATTTAGTGTTTGTTTTAATTAGGCAGCTTTCAAAAAACCACTGTTAAAAAAATGATAATAAAAAATTTATCTTCAATATTTTGTAAATGATGAAAACAGTGAAATAAAAAAAAAGACTATACTTGGGAACTTAGTTTTATGACATATTTGTCAAAGACTGTAACATAGATATTTGTTAGAAATTTTTGAGATAAAGAAATATTTATTTTTTTAACTCTACAGATGTTTATAATATATAATTGGTTCTGTAAGCTTGGCACAGCCGTCATATTTATATCTAGAGTGTTGATTTGTTAAAAATAATTTATGAAATTGACTGAGGGTGCTTGATTGAATTTATACATCGGTATCTTATAGCTTGTACAACAAATGGTAGAAAAACTATTTTATTGATCGTGATTCGATTTTAATAAAAATGTGATTGCTTAATTAAATGGAAATGAAATAACCACATTTGAAATTATTTGACTGTTTTGTACAAAATTTCATTCAAATTTATACGACGAAGAAGTTCAAATAATGTTACGTAATAATGTTATCGACGTAATTGAAAAATGACTCAAAAAACGTACATGTACACATGAGGTAGCTAGAGTGACCCCTAACTCCCCAGGGAGTATCCTCGCAAAAACTCTCCCTCCAGTCGCGTCGCCAGCCCCTGAACTACCGTCTAACTAAATGACAAATCGAATTATTTCCCAACATTCTGCCCTCATTGACCCCCGCCGTCTCTCGACTGGAGTTCGCGGCTTCTCGTGGCTTTTGTTTAGCTTTGGTTCTGTGTCTGTCCCTTTTTTACCACTGCACATACGCATATTAAAACTAGATAGCATGTCCGTAGGTGAGCGCCAATTTACCAATTTGTTCTGGCCTGCGGCGGAATTATTACTTTGCATCATTTCAGCTTGTTATTTATTTATGTAGGAGAAAAGTTAACTCTGATTTGATTAGTCCCAATGACGTTGAATGGGGAAGTATGGTCTGAATGTGACAGGCTGTTTTTACAAAATAAAAATAAGTTAATTTTACTGCACTGTTTTTTACTGCAAGAACATTTTAAAAATGGTATTTTATGATTCTGCCAAACCCGTGACCGATTGGTCAACGCTCTTGGGCGTTCGTCTGGTTCGTTTTTTTCCACGAATCCATCCACGAACGGCCACTTTTATACATCGATTTATGAATAATTGTTCAAAGGCATGGATGTCTGTAATGTTTACATACCCTCAAGATTTCCTTTTGGGATGAGTTAGTCCATATCTGATCGCAGACGGCTGAAAAACTAATGTTAAATTATGATATTAGTTAAGTCATTTTGTTTTGAGTACATATTCGCATTGATTATTTATATATAAAGTGGTCATGTAGTACATATTACTATTGTGTTGTGTATGTTTTAAAATATTTTTTTACATATAGTTTAAAAAGTGTTATACCTGCAAGTAAACTTGGATACATACGATAAAGATTCGATGATTTTTTTAAATACTTTTTTAAATGCTAAATCATTTCTTTCACGTAAAAATATTCACGCTAAATTATAATATATTGTGAAATGAAATGTTGGGATATATCAAGATGTCTTTATTTGAAAACCGTGAAATTTTTAATAAATTTTCAAATTGCATATTATTCTGTTTATACAATTGAGAAAAGATAATTATTGTCACTTAAATCATATTGTTCAAAAGTAGTTCTTTTATGCCCACAATACGTTCTGTGCATCCTTTTGTTAAGAGTTAGAGTGACCATATTATGAAAAAATAAATTTGTAGTCAATGTACGTAAATATTTTTAAGATAGTTACTGGTTACTAAGGTTATATAAATTTCTTTAACTGTAAGCTATTATTAATTTTAGGAATTAATGTTGTTTCCTGGATTATGTTTCTTCCGATGTTAACGACGGATGAAAGGTACTTCTCGATCTGAGGTTACGAAGAGTACTTAGGAATTAATGTTGTTTCCTATGTTGACGACGGATGATGATGACGGATAAATACTAGAGGTTCCAATCCCGAAATCCCGGGATCCCGAGCAATAAGTCAATCCTGGGATCCCAGGATCCCAGGATCAGAATTCGGGATTGGATGTTCTAATGAATAGGTGGTTCCCGATAGGTGGTTGGTTTCAGACTAATAAATCTTTCTCTATATTTTGCCTTGCTGTCACACGTTTACCGATAATCCTATATGACGATTCCCACAGTCACAGAAGATCTCTGATGACAATCACACACAATAATATTTCACTGACGTCGGTCGGCGAAACATTCTCACGTTTGGCGACAGCCATTTTGTGAATATAATAACTCGCCGTCTCAGCTTTCCAGACAGCGCGTCGTGTATTCCTACAAATTTTATTTAAAATAAATATTTTGAGATATGTAAGGATTGCTAAACATATAAATGTTAATAGAACGAAGGAAGGCCGTCATGCAGCAGTAAATCGAAGACGGTACTACTAGTGATATGTGATAAATGCATTTCTTTAATTAATGTTCTTATATTTACTTAAATTTCCAATTTAACCTTTTGTTTTTAAAAAATATTTATTATCAGAGTCAAGTCCCAATTTCCGGTTTAAATGTTTGTTAACCCACAATACGACCCCTTCAGATGAATCCTTTTGTATGAAATCAACAATCCGTATCATTTAGTCTCGCATTATTTCATCTCTTGCTGCGTCCGGGGTCCATATCATCACGAATGGGTTGATTCAGATGGCGAGGATAGAGTAGTGTCGGTGAGTTATGATGACCAAGACATTTGTTTGCGGTTTGTATTTTCATGATTTTTTCAGGATAATAAAAATAATTTCATGTCTTTTTTTGTACAGCAAAGTCAACCATTATGGATTGGGTCATTTGGATAAACATATATAATTATTTAGGAATACATTATTACACATTTTTTAATCAAGGGTTAAGTTATCTGTGTATGAAAACCTTTCTAAATATATATTATCTTCACATAAAGCATGTTCTTTTTCTTCTATTCGAAATACTTAATTCTTCTATTGAAAATTATCTAAAAAAACTTTTTTTTATAAAGTACATCTTTTTAATTGTCAAAAATATTTACAATAGAACTCATCTACAGACATTGTTTTCAAAAATTTAAACAAACTTTAAGTGTCACGCAGAATCAGAAAAATTTCCTCCATCACCTTGGATACTTCGAGCGTACCCATAACGGTGACTGCATTCTCTCATTGGATTTCTATACTCATGTCGCTGTCTAAGGTATTGAGTGGCACTCACCCGCACTGTCCGTCATTCTTCGACCAATTCCCGCCACCGTCCTCAATGCAGAGGGCCCCCAGGGACCGAAAGTCTCAAAACTCAATGGACAGAAAATGAAATTTGGCGACAGACTGTCATATTTTCTGTATTTACTAGTTTCAGCCGTGAGAGGCGCCAAGCCCGACGACTCAGCGGATTTATTCTCGTGAGATGCCATGATTGTATTCACCACAGTGGCATCCCAAACCATGCATCGCCCCTCTCTCCAGCGGATCATCGTAACACCGTCGGACCTCTTGCCATCCAGGCGGTAAACACCCAGAGTTTCCAGTCTCGATGGGACCCCCGATGAAACCACAGAGCGGCAGATCAAGTCGTTAATGACTGTGTTTTCCGGCGCTCTTCTGACAGCTAAATCCGTGCCACTCCATGCGGTTCACCAACCTCTCACAAGTGCACTTGTGTTCGTGACACAATGCTGAACCAAGCCGAAGAGCAACCAAAATTCGCAAGGCATCATCGCGCAGAAGAGTTCCGAGACTGGGCGATGGAAGAGCATTTAGCCACAACCCCGACTCATTCCGCGAAGCTGCCATGAACCGAGCCATTTCCGTAGGATCACTGAGAGATAAAAGTATTTCTTTTTTCTTAATTTTTTTTTGGATAGATATATGGCTTGTTCGGTGCAGGCTTGCTTGTGATTCTACACCAATTTTATTTTGCGACACTGCCTATGTTTTCCCAATCAAAAAAAATTACAATTTTATTGATTGATTTGATTAAAGATAATATCAGCAAACAAAGCAATCGATAAAACTTTGCAAAAAAAATATATAAAAAAGTAGATTACGGTTTATGATAAATCTTTTCGAATACGTTTATTAAAGTTAGCTGCACGTTTAATTATAACGGCCTTCTAGTTGAAATTATTTTGTCCGTATAAGTTAATTTCTAGAATGGAAAATAAGTATTATTTTATTCCGAGTCTCATTATATAACGTGCTGACGAAAAATAATGGCATGCATTTTTCATCTGTGTAGCGATTTGTCTGACAAATGACGGCGACAATAATACAGCAACAAGCCGCCAAGAGAATAGAGGTCGCAAGACACAGTTTCAATATCGTACCATGAACTGTCAAGTTACTTTTACATAATATAAATAAAAATATTTTTAATCTAATGAAAATATGAAAAATGTATTACAATATTTTCAGCAGACTTGAATGACTGTTAAAGATAAAATTGGGATCTTGCAATATATTCTTAAGACACAATAACCATCGGCAATCAGTTACAATGTGAAGATTGTGAAGTAACGTGTGTAGGAAAATCTTTGCGTATGACACCTGAGAGTGAGCCAATCCGTTCCATTATGGCATTAAACATTCGACAGTCTCTCCAAGTTTAAACGAAAAGCCATTACACACATCCACGCCCATTATTTAAAATCTTTGTTATTATCCCAGAATTAAAACATGGAAACTTCTGATTACTAAGCGGAGACTATTAAATGCAAATATTTTTTTGTGTTTATTTTTTGATGTCCACTCCCAACGTGGAGCATATGGTTTTCTAATGGAGGTATCTCAACAGAAATTTTCTATGAAAACTGATTGTTACTCTGTTGCTTAACCTCTCTTTTTTCGGAGAGTATTTTTTTGTTAAAATGAATATTTATAATTAAAATGTATATTAATATTTGTTTTTTTTTCTATAAAGAACAAATATCCTGAAAACAACCCAATTCGTCGAATTAAAATCAGAAATATTAGTTATCTGTATTAAGAAATTTTGTTTAATACATAATAACAGACCCTATAAGTTAGTTGGAGTTGCCTGAAAAGAAATACTCTCACATGACTAATAGCTCAGTTGATAGGGTCCAACAAGGCACGCTTAAATAATAATACTTGTCATCGTTCTAAGATATGTTTTATTCTTCTAAATGATACTACATAATACAAACTATTATCAAAATTTCCATTCACGAACACTTTTCGAGAACAGCCGTTTTTTCTAATAATTTCTAATATTCCAGCGGTCGGAGAAGATGCTCGCGATCTTTCTTCAGCTAATGATGAAAAAATATTGTATGGAAGATAGATTACAATCATTTGTAAGCATTTTTTGTGACGATGCATTGAAAGGTTTATCGAATCTCGAGATGTGTTTTATAGTCGTCATAATTTACTGTAAGTATATCCTGCTAAATCTCTTTGTTGAAATGACAGATTAATATCATTTGATAATAAAGAGATAGGGCCAATAATATACTTTGCTAAAGCTTTTATAACAATACAGCTAAAGAAAGGTTGATATCACATAACAATACAATTAAGAGTAATTACTGTTACAACATGACATCAACATAACCGTCCGTCATTTGTATACGCTAAATTTGTTCAAAAAATATTAAATTATAGAATAAGACCGCCGTCTTGTCAAAAAAAACTTTTTTAATGTATTTAAATTCCGATACCATTATATGATATGAGATGTACTTTAAGCAACATTTATTAAATGGGACGGCTTTATGAAATTTTCCCCACGGGCAGTTGACTATCTCGAATCGGTCCTGGATTTAAGCCTACTTATATAATGTAATACATTTGAAGCATTTTAATGTGGTATATTAAAACAATGCATGCGCTGTAAAGTAAAAGTTTTAAAAATTAATTTATTGGATACATTCATTCATAATATTGTGAGAATTCCTTTTTTGATACGTGGATAAACAATAGTATGATTATACTTATTTTTTATATTTCTAAACATGTTTTATATCAATTTTAAGGTGTTAACTGTCAATTATTGGTGGAAAAGCATTATATTTGAAAAAATAAAGTATAATTTGTTTGTACTACTCCCACATGTTTTATATGTAATTTTTAACTGAGTAACAAGCAAAACTTTTGTTAAGATACCTCCATTAGCATGCCATATGCTTCCACATTGGGAGCGGACATCGGACGAATCGATGTCGGAATGATACATGATAAAACCTGATACATGCAAGTTTTTCATAAACATGACGTCTTATGTCATTTGAGCACCATGGCTGTAATGTTGTTTTTTAGAAATTAAGTTTTTATCAAATAAAACTTGTTCCACATCTTTGCCGTAATAAATATTGAGATATACTAACCTTTCAAACATTTGATTGAATAAACCAAAATCACGAATATTTGTTTTGTAATTTTCCTTATTTTGAGTCTACGTTATTGATTGCAGTAGTTTCAAGTATAAGTGTAAACATGACGTGTAAAAATTAATTAACATTTTGTTTTCAAATAAAGAATAAATGATACACGCTTTCATTAATTATTAGGTTCATAACCAATTGGTTAGATACAAAGTTTATTACGTGTACGCTGGTATAATGAGTAAAACAACAATTCAATAAAAATGAAAGTATTTATATTTTATATTGACTGTGTAGGTACATTAGATATTAATATATAATACACGTATCGTCGTTTACACGGTAAAATCACTTATCAGAAAAAAATGTGATACTAAGTTTTGAATGCCATTGTATGAAAAACAATTTTCTACATCACCTGGCAAAACATGTAAATGGGGAACCAATAGGAAGGCTCAAATTTTAATATTTAAAACACTTATTAGTTTTTTTATTTCCATTATGTTCTATTCCAGGAATTCTAGAATTTTTAAACTGATGGTATTATAAATAATGAATTTTCTTTCCTTGTTTCATGGAAACTGGAAATAAAAAATTGTATTATTAACAAAAATATAACATCTTGCTTCTTTAAGCTATATGATGTTTTTTGCTTCTCCTGAACAATGGCCAATATTCTGATAAGTGGTTTTGCCGTGGAAGTGACGATATCATTTTATTTTGAAATAATAATCAAACCCATAAATTTGTCGGCGTCCGTGGCGCAGTTGGTAGCGTCGCTGGCTACGGTTACGGATGTCTTGGGTTCAATTCCCGGTGCGGACGGTTTTCATAGATTGATCTTTCAATCGATTTATGGATTTCTGTTCGTAGTCTGAGTCCTCCCTCCCACCAATCCCATACTCACGGGGCGTAACGAGAACGATTAGCTAATCACTAGTCCTGTCATAGCCCTATCTTTCTATCCCTACTCTCTTCGAAAAAGAAAAGAGAGGTTGAGCAACTGAGTGACAAGCAGTTCTCGTAGAAAAAAATTCTGTCAAGATACCTCCATTAGGAGACCATATGCTCCACGTTGGGAGCGGACATGGAAAAAAATAATCAAACATAATTTAAGTCACATGGCTACTTAAAGCATAATTCATTGAAACAGATATTTGAAAAAGTCATATTCATAAATGTATTAAAGATTACTTTTTTTTTGTAACGTCAATATTAATTTTATGGAGTCATTTAAAATTTATCACGTCAATGCTTTAACGAATACATTTTCAAAAAATACATAATTGATTAATTTTAATATTGATGTTTTGTATGAATCATTGTGTTTATTAAATATAAGAATATATATATATATTTATATTTGTAAGTCAAAAGACTTGGAATAAAACAATTTCTCTCAGCTTGACCGCGCAGCGCTCCAGGAAGTGGTAGCGACCGGTAGTAGCGGTAGTGGGTTGCGGGTTGCAACTTATACTGCAGGTAGCGAGACCAGACCCCCTCCCTCTGCCCTCAACCGACTAATATGACAAATGACTCTGAATTTATATTTACTTACGAGTCAGCAGGTTGCCAGTACACGGGCAGAGTAGAATCAGGATGATACCAGTTCGTTTTAAATTTATGTTATCCGCCATTGTTTAATTGACTTTATATACGTTATCTGAACCATATTTTAAAAAAGATGACCAAATATACCCGCGAAAATAAAGACAAATTCGCATATCACAATCTCACACATGAAAATTACACAAAAATTGAACGTGCAAAAAATATAAACAATGAAGTTATTTGAGTATTCTTTTTCTATCCTCATTAATAAATATATAATTATACTATTTTTTAAGAAATATAAGTCATGGAAGCATTAAAAAGAAGAATACATATTGAAATAAAAAGTACAAGCTAGATACCAAACAAAAAGCAATAACCGGAACGTGACTTTGAAAAAAAATAGCCACTCTATAACAAGATGTATAAATTATTGTCTGAATATACAATATCTTAATTTGTTTGATGTACATGATTGCGCTTTTTCAAAATTCAGTATATACGACCGACAAAACTGTTAACTTAGCTATAAGAATATGACATTTTGGTAAAGATGTATGAATTTATGGGAAAAAATATAAGGTCTACGTTTAAGCTCGCCGTCACTAGCGCCCTATCCGACCTATACAGTACAAGCTTAGTGATAGTGAATAGTATAAAAAGGAATACTTTAATCTACCCAGATGCTTTTAAAATATATGCTGAGCTTTGCTAGATTTTATGAATTAATTACATGAATGTTTAACATTTTTTTTCATACACAGATGTGACGCTGAACTATTTCACTCAACACCAAAAAAATATTTTACCATTTCCGCTCCCTGAGTGGACCATATTATGGACGCTCGTAGAGCATTTCCACGGACTCTTTATATGGAGATAAAGTAATATATTTTTTATTAATGCAGACCTGTTTGCAATATTGAATGTTAAGGCTTTAGAGGCGCCCCCTGCTGTCTCCCGCGAAGATAACCGACGTTATTATTACATCCTCATGACACGGCGTGATGTGAGGTCATCCTTGTTTATTGAATCCATACAAGCGGTTTGTTGCATAGGAAATTCCTGCCTCGCTTAAAAATCGACATTGTATGATTATCTAGTCAGAGTGGAGGAGTAGAATATCTTAGATTAGTGAGTACTTACCTTATGCCCAGCCAAAGAGATTACCCACGATTCGTTTATATGAATATGAGTATAATATTAAAATATACCCTAAGATGTAATATTGTATTGTTAAAGCTATATTGGCTTCCAATTTAGAGCAAATGAAATGTAAATTTGGATTATTGAGATTTTGTACACTTCCATGTATTTTGTCACTAACGACCCGGGTTTCGCCTTTCGGCATCTTCAGGCATTCGAGCACACGAATGGACTCGAACTGAGAGACAGTAAACAGTGTCTAACGCTTATATAGAAGATACAAATGCGACAAATATCATTTACGAGGCAATACATTATACGTCTGAGAGCCACACCGATACCTGAGTTAAAATTTCGGAAATCGTCCTAATCCTTATTTTGTAAACACCATATTACCAGAGTGGCGAATTGCCGAAGGCGATTGCCGCTTTTCAACTTCTTTTAGAAATACCAGTGATTTTACAATTATAATAGTATTGTGGGACATTCGCAAATCACTTTCTAATGGAGAACCATACGTTTAATGCGGATGATGGGGTTAAACTGTTGCATAAAAACATGGGGGATCATAAATTATTTTATCAGGAAATTTTAGAAATTAATAGAGGCCAGTTATACTCCTTACCAATCTTGAATGAGCAGCTGAACCTTCCTAATTCTCCGCTATTATATCCGATACGTTGAAACACCTAACAGATTTCACTACATGTGGAATGATTGTATATATTTACCCATTCGTCGAATTACATCCCGTCAAAACCCACAATACTATTATAATTGTAAAATCACTGATATTTCTAAAAGAAGTTGAAAAGCGGCAATCGCCTTCGGCAATCGCCTTCGGCAATCGCCACTCTGGTAATATGGGGTTTACAAAATAAGGATTAGGACGATTTCCGAAATTTTAACTCAGGTATCGGTGTGGCTCTCAGACGTATAATGTATTGCCTCGTAAATGATATTTGTCGCATTTGTATCTTCTATATAAGCGTTAGACACTGTTTACTGTCTCTCAGTTCGAGTCCATTCGTGTGCTCGAATGCCTGAAGATGCCGAAAGGCGAAACCCGGGTCGTTAGTGACAAAATACATGGAAGTGTACAAAATCTCAATAATCCAAATTTAATATTGAAATTCCATCAAGCACCCTCAGTCGATGTCTTAAATTAAATGAAATGTAGTTGTAGAGTATTTTGAACTGATGAAACTGAACGAAAACTCGTCTTGATAATTTTGAAAAATTGTGGTGTACCACAGATTGTGCTGTGCTTAATATTTACGTACATGTATTTTCACTAAGAAATGTCAGCTAATACTGTTAAATGGATTAAAGTTAATCGTGTTTGAGGAGAACATACGAAACTAAAAAAACAATCACCAAATTAGAATTAAAACTAAATACGATCAAGCCCATATCACGTGATATGTAGTTTTTTTACCTGTTTATTTTCAACTGCATTTGAATGCATTTATATCGATCGACTTTTACAATCTTTAATCGATTCTGTCAAAATAATCTTGATAAGTGTGACGCTTAGTAATACAGAAGCCTTTTTAACTGTGACCTTGGTTATGGATGTATTGAAGTTTTTTGATCAATTGAAATAACTGATGAATGGATTCACACACACCTGTAAATAGATACTTGTATGTTATAATATCAAGTCTCTTCAATAAAAAAGGGCAGATGCATGATACGCCCTTTCGAAATCTAATCGTAAACTATACCTGATATAGGACCGTGTATCGATATTATTTGTATTCTTAAGTAATATTTTTAATTTAATTTTGAAAGCCTAAATTCATGTTAATTGTTGCTTTATGCTTAAAATCGTGCTATATTTAAACTACCAACATGAAGTGGATATTTGTTTGTTTTAATATTCATGATATTTATAAAAAAAAACAAATTTAACAAAGAAAATCGTAATACTTAGACAACAAAAGTATTCACAGTGAAAAGACAGTAATATTTTTGATCGCAATGTAATTTTTTTAAAACGATGTCACCTATCAAATCGATGCCACAAGCGAGTAACGGAGAAATTTTTATAATAAAAATTATGTTGATAGACACTTACTTTTAAATGTAAATTATTAACAATATCAAAACATAGTGTCATTGATCTCAAAGAAAATCGTTCAAATAAATAATATGCTTAAGAATACGTTATCTGCAAACGAAAGTAAATTGACAGAAAACGTTACTCGCTAAGAACTTTGAATAGTCTGCCTACTATTGAAAATATATAATAAAGCAAGTAGTTACTTGATGTCTGGTGAAAAACTAGGTGGACATTAATTATTATAAATATGTACACAAAATATATCATTAAGGAGACAAGTTCATCGAATTAAAATTGACCTGTTTCTGAAATTCTTCTGTTTATGTTATCAAATTTGATAAAAAATATATTTAAAATTTCACTATCCAGTGTCACTCGTCAACCTACAAACATTTTTAATTAATTACTTTCATTGTCATATTCTTCTACACATTAGCATTACATTATTTTCATTGAATTTTCATTTCAATACTGTTTTTTAAAAACCAATCAATGTTGTTATCATCTTATATTAATCGCTTAATTTAGCTTGCCCTTTTATCAGTTGGAATTTATGCGGTCAGGAAAACCAATCCCCATATACCGCATTTTTTTTTTATGTATGATGGTATTCAGCTGCCTAACTTTATAAATACTAGACCGATAAGTGATAGTAATTCTGATACATTTATATATAGACACTGGTAACATACTGTCGTAAACCTGACTTTTTCATTTTGCAGGAGAGCAATTTGAAAAATTGTTAATGCAAATGCTGCAAATACAAAAGAACTCTGGATGCACAAAACATTGCTTGTTTCTATCGAAGAAATATGATTTCCTTACAGCTGTATTTCTTTTGAGATGGATTTAAATTAGTTGATTTTTCTCTGGCACTATTTGACATCAACATATAGCAAAAATGAATTCAACCATGTCCATAATTGAGAAATAATAATTTCAGACTTACGAAGATATGAGAGTGCGATAAGTATTACAATAAATTAATAGCTTATCTGTCAATGGTTGACAATAGCGCTCAAGTAATGAAAGATAGATTGTCGTACTGGAAGCCATACAATGGCATGATAATTAAACTAAATTTCCTGCTTCGGCGCGGTTATGTTTTGATGATTCTCGAAGGTAATGGAATACACCGGAAGGGATCGCCGACTGACCGGCGGGAAAAATTTAATTTTTATGGCTAATTGCTGTTATTGAATGAATGCATAAATCCGCAACCATGCAGATCTTTTATTTGGCGGATGCTTACAGTCATTGGAAAGCGAAGAAAACATAAAAAAAAACTTTCACAGATTACAAACAATTTTAGTCATTGTCAGCCTAGAGGAAACAGCTATCAAAATACCGAAAATAGGCTCAAGTGCCACATATAAGCATATTTTTTGTAAAATATTTTCGTATTTTTTCACAATGTGGAGAATACATGGACTTTAAATAGAACTATTTGACAGATATGTTGAATATTAACGAGGAGTGTTTGTTGGCCTGTCACACAATTTGTGTTTTTGTTAGAGGGTGATAGAATAAAGGTGGCAAGAAGAAGAAGAAGTAGATTCAAAGCGTTGACAACACAACCGATTTGATATTTACCAAATAGCTTTGATTACTCGCCTACGTGAGTAAAAAAGAATATTATAAATAATTAAAAAAAAAAATATATCCACTACAAACATTTAAAAAAGAGAAATATATGTCATGCAAGCGTTTAAATATTAATTTCTTTTGAAAAACTTTTTGCTTTCTAAAATTGTAAAATAATGAAACCGTAAGCTCAGGATGAGGTAGAAGCATAATAACATTAAAACCTTCTTTAGACATGCGTTTTTTCTTTAAATAAGTTTTTCTGTAATAATAATAATCACCCATTTTTATAGTTATTCCTACAATTATTTATTACTAAATAATATAGCTATGCTGGTATTAGTATTGCTTATCTTGTATTAGGCCTATCGATCAAATCCAAGTAATTTACTTTGTGACGATTTATAAGGAAAATTAATTTACCCAGTCACGGGATCATAGGAATCTGATGTTGGGATTAAAGGTAGGTAATTATTATGTGTCACCGGGGACTTAATTAACTGGCATCGGATAAATGAAAGAGATTGGGCTTTTGTGAGTGAGCGCGGCCATTTGTAATCTCCTCCGGGTGATGTCGGCTAACGTTAAATCAAAACTAACAGAAATAACGATAAGGGAATTGTTGTGTATTATCTTTGTATAAGAGACATTGTATATATTGAACGCTGTAATACTTTATATTTCTTTTTATAATTCTAAAATATATGAAAATGTAAAATAAGTTAACATTGAAGATTATTTTTATACTTTGTCTTTCTTTGCGCATATTTTATATAATAATTTTGTAAGGATTATACTCTTTTCCTCGATAATAACAGAAAAACACTATAACTTTCATGATTTTATTACAGTTCAACACCCAATATATTAAGATATGATTAAGCATCTGCAAATATTTCTTTTTAGCGTTTATTTGATATACGTTAATATTTGAAAAAAAAACACAATTTGTTTTTTACTTATTCACATTTTGATAATGATCAAACAATCAAAGAATTACATTTTCTCATTGTTGATAATGCTCCCAAAGAGCGATACTGCTCCTGCTCATTATAAAAACGTGGAAGTAGTAAAAACAAAATGTGTTTTTTTTAATGTAATGCTTTTCCACCAAGAATTGACTACTAAAATCTTAAGCGATATCATATTTCAATTATTGAGATTTTGTACACTTCGATGTATTTTGTCACTAACGACCCGGGTTTCGCCTTTCGGCATATTATGCATTCGAGCGCACGAATGGACTCGAATGGACTCGAATGCCTGAAGATGCTTAAAGGCGAAACCCGGGTCATTACTCACAAAATACATGGAAGTGTACAAAATCAAATAATTCAAATTTGATATTGAAGTTCCATCAAGCGCCCTCACTCGATGTCTTAAATAAAACTATATGAGTAGCCATAAAAATTGAATTATTCACGAAATAATGTAATTGATTTGTATATCGTTGTTGTTTTGGAAGAAGCCACTGACTGAAATATACTAGTTTTGAATAATTGGGCTTTGAAGTTTGTCAAATGTTTGAAATACTAATCCTATTTCATTTTGTTTGTTTGTACAAAACTGTTGTTAAGTAAAAGTATAATTTATAAAAATAAGTGTATTCTTTCATACGGTAGAGTTTGAAATAAGGAACATATTGGTATAACTAACGCAATATATAATTTTTTGCGATTTAGTGATATATAAAATATAAAGAATAAGTATATTAATAGAAATGCGGTAAGAATTAAAATCTCTCAACGATTGAATTTAAAGCACTGACAAATACTGATAACGAAATTAATTGGACCTCCCAAAAATCGCTCAATAATTTGTTGCTTGTTTTAGAACTTCATTGATTAAATATTTTAATTTATACGCTGTATGTAAAGTTTAAATTTCTTTAAAAATTCCATTCTATTCAATTACAGAATTCTATAAATATTTAAAAAAAAATTAAAACATGTATCAAATTCCAATAAATTTACCAAGATGTAGTTACTTAGGTAGAGCGAACCAAACAAATCATAAATAGAGAATCCGAAAGAAATTCCTGTGAGATAACATACAAATATTTGTATAATTAATGTGATGCACCTCAATGAATTATGAAATAACTGTTTGGAACAATATGAGAAAATAATATTTTATGAATGTACCCGTACATATTGGGTACATTCATAAAATATGTATTTACTGAACTATAGGTATTGATATATAATATTAAATTTTAATGTAATATAGAGGCTTCTTAAAAATAGTTCGTTTTTCAAAAATATATAGTAAGTAGACAGATACCATAAAACACGGATTCAAAAACTTTTCGAGCAACGAAGCCCTTTTATAATAGTCGAAATAAAATCAAAATCTATTCAGTATACTGAAGTAGACAATAGGTATTTCATAATATAATATTTTTACAATTTTATTGAACATCCCACATAAAACAATTTTACCAATCATAATAATAAATACAAAATGATAGTTATATTTATTTTACGACTTTTAAATGGAGGATTAAAAAGCACACTCATTTAAATGTCGTTAACTTTTTATAGTATAAATAACGTGGGTATATAAAATTATAGAAATATGTTTATTGTCTTACATTGTTATTCAATTTAAAATCAACATTGATATTTAAATCAAGTCCAAAATATTAAATATGTTAAAGACAATCTCTCAAGGATATTATAAAATATTAATGTTATGCAAATAGGATATTAAAAAACCTTTAAACAAAGGACGGGGATCAAACTGATTCCCACACTCGGCCGTCCTGTCATATCGTTTACCAGGAAACCGAAGGAATCTTTCTTATTTTTTTTAAACGTTAGTCATAAATAATGCAAAATATGTCGTTGTAATATTTTAATTATTTAAAAATATTCGGGAAATTTGAAATGGTTCGTTTTAGATATCTACACTTTAAATATTTTAACATAGAGCAATAAAAAACAAATCTCTGTCTGGCATAGTGATATAATTTTTAGATGTGAATTTACACAAGCTTCTTATTAATCCCATTGAGCCATAACAACATCAAATTAACGATGAAACCATTAATTTTTTTCTTCATTGAAAAATATTTTTTTTTGTGGTTAGAAAATATTTAAAAATATATCATTGAGGTAGTTACGGTACGTTAATACCATATTTTCTATTGAGATTTTTTTAAAAGATAGAAATATAATTTTGATTTAGATATAACTGATGAACATATTGAAATGTGATTTTAGGCTCATTGGGTTAACATTGAAATCAATACTATACTCAGTCGCCATATCTGAGTGGTAATACTCGTTTCCGTTGTAATTTTAATCGTTTTTTCGTTTTAGTCGGTTGTCCGATAAGGCTTCGAGTCTCCTGATGGATATATTCATATAAAAACTTTATTCCTAGGCATGGTGTCGTGTGATGTTTTGACCCTTTCTCGCCCAGCGTATCTTGTCCTAAAAAGTACCTTTTGATTGTTCTCTAAGTTATAATAACAACTCAAATATGAATTTTTGTAATGTTTTATTTAGACATAATATTTCTAACTTTAATAATATTAACATTATGTTATGAAGAAAATAGTTCGGAAACTACAATAATTTGCTTCAACTATTCCAAAAAATTCATGTGTCAAATATTTCGTCCCCGAATAACACAGTCTTTTAGTTAAGTTGACTAAATAAACTTAAAAACTCTCTCTCTCTCTCTATGTGAAAACTTTGAGTATCGGTGTCATTAAAATTTTTAATATGAACTGTTGCAAAAAACAATAGTCAAGTGCTTGATGTAAATTACTGAACTAAAATTTTGTACGGTAATTGAAGTCCTTCCGATTTAATGAAAGTATTGTGTTTTTTCAAAGGAAATGGTCAAGCTATTGATATCGTGAGAAGGATTGGCTCCCATTGTTTGTGCTCGCTCATTCAATACTTCTGCTTTTAACGGGATGTATAAAAACATTATATTATATTATGAAAACTTTTTTGTAAAGTTTTTATATCCACTACATATAATTATTTATCGACGCGTACTTTTTACAACAATATTCTCAGATATATTTGCTTCTTATAGGTAAATAAATTTAGTATTATTCACTTTGAACCCATGCCGATGGCGTTAAAATAAGTGTTAATACAAATTAGGTGATACAAGAGAAAGTGACCAAGATATAGTTAACTATTTGACATCTTTCGAATATAAGAGTTGTCTAGAAAGAGTCCAACACAATACATGTCATGTCATAACATACTATAAATATAATATAGAAAAACCTAATCATAAATAAGAATTTAACGAGAGATTTTAACGTTGATTACAAACGTTCAAACAGTTCTCTTTAAATTTGGATTATTGAGATTTTGTACACTTCCATGTATTTTGTCACTAACGACCCGGGTTTCGCCTTTCGGCATCTTCAGGCATTCGAGCACACGAATGGACTCGAACTGACAGACAGTAAACAGTGTCTAACGTTTATATAGAAGATACAAATACGACAAATATTATTTACGAGGTAAGATATACGTCTGAGAGCCACACTGATACCTGAGTTAACATTTCGAGAATTGCTTTAATTCTTATTTTGTAAACAACCCATTAGCAGCGTGGCAAATTGCCACTTTCCAACTTCTTTTAGAAATATTTGTCGTATTTGTATCTTCTATATAAACGTTAGACACTGTTTACTGTCTGTCAGTTCGAGTCCATTCGTGTGCTCGAATACCTGAAGATGCCGAAAGGCGAAACCCGGGTCGTTAGTGACAAAATACATGGAAGTGTACAAAATCTCAATAATCCAAATTTGATATTGAAATTCCATCAAGCACCCTCAGTCAATGTCTTAAATTAGTTATCTTTAACATTATACTCTTTTACACTACGTCAAATTTTCTTGTTTTAGCGATTTGATAATAATTATTTTATACCATACAATAAATAATATGTAAGTACACTTGGGCCTCGTACAACACGGTTGATGAATTGTGACATACTTTTGCACATGATTCATACAACATGATTTCAGCATTTTGTATGTAGAAAATGATTCTATAATGGAAATAAGTTTGTGGTTCAAGAGAAAATTGCAACAGATCTAAGCCCCTTATCACAAAATACGTAAATATGTATAACCTAAAAGGAAACAATTGCTTATTACAGAATTTTCAAAGTCTAAATCCAAAAATTCTCCATAGTCTTCCGATAGTGAAAACTCACAACCGGTTTCGAAGCAGAATCGAATATATAGATTTGTAGGTGATAGCGATGATGAATAAATGATCTATTATATTTTATTTCAGTTTTTTTCAATACTACTACTTCCACATGTTTTTAATGCTCATGACCAGTTTCGCTCATCGCGAGCAAGACAAAATAAATCGGCTCAGTTAGGAATAGCGAATTTTTTTAGTGGTTTATTATTTTTAGTTTCTTAAAATGTAATGCGGATATATATCTGTATGTTAACTTAAAATACGTCACGGCTGAGGTGCTTTGATTATTTAGAAACTTTCGGACGCATGTTTCTAATGTAACGACCACCTCAATTAAAATACACATTATGCAAGTAAGTATCTACCTCAGAAAGTGGACGCTAAAGTGTGGTTGTAATGAAGAAGGATAATGGAAGTATCATGTTATGAATAATAGCCGGGAAGTACGGTGAGCAGGTCTTCGCTGGACGACAAAGACATATTACCAACCTGTAATTTACCTGTCCATATCCGTTCTCACCGAATCACAACGAGCCATAAGTTGTCCACGTGGTTGACACGATTAACCAGACTACATTTAAATCATAAATGAGGCAATACAAGATTTTAGCGCATTAATATCTGTACATCAGAGGCAGACGGATGCAACTCATCATGTTAAAAATCATATTTATTAGTGTCAGAGAGATGCAGGGCCTAGCTGCTATATGAAAGATAGGAATAACATAAAAATGCAATTAGAGTTGCATCTAAATATTTTATTATTTAAACTAATGCATTAGGATGCAACTCCCTTTGCATCTCTCTGTCTCGTAATAACTTTGTGTCTATGGGCACACTAATATATTCTTTAAATGGAATATGTATTGTTTTATTTATACAGATAAATTGCTTTATTTTGACTTAACTATAAAAAGAGAAATGAGATACAAATCCATAGAGTCCAAATGGTTTTAGAAGCAGAACGATGCAAATCCATACTATTTTTTTATTTATTTATTTTTAGATATAAAATAGAATTGAATTTATTTATTTTTAGATATTACAGAAGAACTTTAATTGAATAAGAATATAAAAAAATAATAATCGCAATCTGTATATTTTATTGGAAGTTATGAGTAAAAATTAAAGTGTTTTTAGGCTCCCCTGAACAATTTGGAATTCGGCAGTTGCATTCGTCTGCCTCTGAAGAACAGATATTATATTCGATGGTTTCAGCTGCTACTTCATTTTCACTTAAAAATTGATACTGACTTTTTATTGCTGTGTTATTTACTTTTCTAAATGTGATATACATTTCGTTTCTTTTGATACCAATATGAAGTGTAGTAATTTATTAGTCGAAAACAATTACAATATGTGTGTCATTGTTTTGATTTATCTGTCTGTCTTTCTGTAACGACACATAGATACACACACATTCTCTCTCTGTGTCTCAAAGTATCAAGCGCATTGAGCGAAAGTTGACAGCTGGCATATAATATACTAGTGATAACCCGGCATGCGTTGCAATGCCACTCAAAGAAAGAAAGGGTTTGTATTTTAATTCTATTTACTGAGGTGTTTTTTGATTAGAGGTCTGTACGGGCCGAAATTTCATAAAATTAGCCGGTCCGAGCCCGACGTTTTCAGGCCCGAGACTCAATATCACACTTGTTACCCGAACCCGACCCCAAGCTCAGATTATTTGTCTCAGCCCCAAAAAGCCTGTTTTTTTAAATATAGTAATTGATTTATACTTTTCAAACAATATTAGTTATTGTTTCCACATGTGAAAAAATAAATTATTTAAGTTATGAAAACTATTGCCTTATAGCAGACGCATGATCCGGACATAGTAAGAAATATTTATCTTAAATTTGAATTCCTTACTCGGGCCCGGCCCGAGCCCGACTCTGAATTGTCTTTACCCGCCCGAGTCCAGGCCTGGTAGAAGTCCGCAGGCCAAGTCCGGGCTCATGCAGACCTCTATTTTGGATATAGGGACAATATTTTTTGTTTTTACGTCTGGTTCAAAGATGTCGCATGTTGTACGTATTTGATTCTTATTTTTTAGATTCTTAGATTTTTTTTCATCAAAAACCTTCACGGGGTGTGCGCAAAACAACCCACCAAAGTTTGATCGAAATCCGTTGAATGATAAAGGAATGCATAGAGGACAAACAAAAAACAAATCTTCACTAGATGGTCTATTGGAATAGATATTATTAAGAGAATCGGAGAATCATCCACACCTTGTATCCATAAATCTCATCTACTCTTGATTTTATAGATAAACTGTGGTACCAATAATCACTTACGGTGTTAATTTAGAATACAGAAAAAAATTATGTGACTAAATTTAGTGGATTAAGTTTCAAGTTAAAAAAATAGTTCTTCTCAACTAAAACGGCTTATTTTAGATCAAAAACTCATTAACAATTAAGGAAATAAAATAGATTTAAATACCAATGAAAACTTATTACTCACTCAATTTTTTGAAATGTAAATTATTCCACGAGGTAGTCGATTTGTTAATTATTTTGTGACTGTTTTTCCTGTAGTGACAAAAAATACCATCAAATCAAATCAAGCATGATTCCCAAGTGAATTTAATAAATGTTTTATCATTTTTTATTGAATACAAAATGCGTATTGCCGTGATGGTGATGAATAGAGGATGCCAGCAACGGTAGCTATTCATGACATAATATTTTAATTTAAATTTCCAATCACTGGTATGCTGTCAACAAAGAACAGTTTCACAAAGGCAGCTTATCGTATATCAACGCCCTTTTATTATGTAAATAAACTTGTATCATTTTGTTATATCACAGATGAATTAATGTCACATGCATAAAATGCTCCAGTAACGAATGGATGTGAATTGATTCGATAGCGTTTATGGATGAAACCTCGTATCGTTTTGTATTATTTACCCATACAATGTGATTAAATTGATCAAGTATTTATTTTCCTACCCATATTTTGAGTAGAATTTTTTGTATTGTTAAGCGCTGCTTCAATTATTAGTCCTGAAGTTTGAAATACATTTGAAACATAAAAATATCTTAATTATTGCATCGATACTTATATGCTGGAATATAGCTATTATAAAATTAAAATATAAATAATTATATTTAAAACATTATAAGTATTTAATATTTCGGTGAAAAGAATAAATAAGAAATTGCGAGATAACTCTACTTTAATAACCATATTTTTTCTTTTGAAAAGCATTATTTTTGCATTACAGATCATAAAATATGTCCCGCATTTATTGGATCTATTTCAATTGTTGGTCAGTAAAAAATAACAAATGGTCAACAACTAATCAAAATTGTCAGTAACTAATTCGACAAAAGGTCAGTATATACACGTGGTCAGTTAACAAATTAAACATAACCTTTTTATTTAACCATTGTTTACTGGCCAAACATAACTGACCGTTTATTATTTATTACTGACCATTCATCGAATAAGTTGCTGACTCACCATTAAATATTATGCACTCTTCGCTTAACTATTAGCTATATTTCAGATAATTAAGGATCTTTTGGATCATTCAAAGGAAAATCAAGGATTCGTCTGATTCATTCATAAAAAAATCATTCCACTCTTGTCCGTGTGATCCATCTTGAATGCAATCCAATAGGTGTAGTATTAACTGTCGTTTGTTTTCTGTATGAAAACATCATAGATATCCATGGCATTAAATATGAAACGATTAACAAAACAAATTTCAAAGGGGTCTCTTTGGGGATTACAGCCCGTGGCCGCACAGCTGAAGTAGGAAAATAGCCAAACTGGGAAATAGATTGTATATCTACATATCATTAATTTGTTGATTAAAATTAAAAAAAATATATGTAAATTCTTCAGACTGAAAAAAGATTTTCACGACAAACTTAGGTTATGCGAAACAAAAGTTAGGTAAATAATTATGATATAGAAAAGGTAATGATTTATTGTGCTCCTGAAAACGTGAGATATTTTTTATGTTTACTTACCATTTACGATAATGTTCCAACAAGGTGATTAATCTGATTTAATTATTTGCTAACGTATTTACTGAAAGAAGTTTATTTGAGAAAAACTTCAATTGCTCTTGTATTCATGAAATTTTAAATGTTATGTCGTTAATTTTTTATCATCTCAATTAATGCATATTTACAAAGAAACAGATCTTTCATAAGTAAACACACAAGCAGCAAACTGACGTCACAGATGCAAACATTCAAATATGATTTTAATGTTCAGCGCCAGTTTAGCATTAGATGTATTTTTGATATGCGGTAATTAGATTATCTAAAAGTATTCCAAAAATATGCATTTTTTTACAATTCTTATAGTTCTTTTGCATGGTTAGCATGTTATATTATTGACAAATCCATTTATTTTTGAGTTATTGAGATTTTGTACACTTCCATGTATTTTGTCACTAACGACCCTAATTTCGCCTTTCAGCATCTTCAGGCATTCGAGCGCTTGAAGATGCCGAAAGGCAAAACCCGGGTCGTTAGTGACAAAATACATGGAAGTGTACAAAATCTCAATAACTCAAATTTGATATTGAAATTCCATCAAGCACCCTCAGTCGACGTCTTAAATTAAATCTAATTTATATATGAGAATTTATTTAATATTTTAACACTTTTAATATTTTGTGGAAAGATATAAAACATAATATTATGTTATGATATTCCGAAAGTTACATTTAAAAACAGCATAATTTCAACTTGTTTTTACTTGTTGACATCAGTTGAAAATGATCGCTAGTTGAGTGAAACAAATCCTTCTTTGGAAATTTGAACTTTACATATGTATTTCATACCGTCGTTATTTCATTTCATTTGAGACTGAAATTGTTCGTATTAAAACGATGATGTTAAAATTGTTTTTGGAAAATATGCTGTATTAGAGTTCTGTAATATTAAATAATTATGTTCATATATTAATATTTATACAGAATAATGTACCTGGCGTAAAACCGTTTGTCAAACTTTCTTAAAACTCTAATTTAACTCAATCAGTACTGTTGTTTCAGCTTCAATGGCATATCTTTTTGTTAAATACTTAAATTATGGTGCAACGCTTTTTATCGGTAAAATATCCAAATTTAAGATTTATCATCTGTTTCAATAAAAGAAAAATATTTAAATGCATGGATGTGTGCAATGTTTTTATCCCTTGTCGCCCCGGGACCGAAAGCCATGGTGTAATACCTCTTACACCATATCCTAAGACTGAAAAACTAGTCATTTCATATGCTGTATTTCTATTATTATCAATTCTGAAATCGGAACTTATAAAAAATACTAACAACTTACAGCTAATTATCGTTGGTGCAGTGCGTTGATGTGCTTCATAATTTGATTAACACAATGGGAACACATTGAAAGGTTTTAAAATCTTTCTAAATAAATTTTATTATTATTTAAATCAATCCTACACGATGATTCGTTCATGTTTATGACCGATTAACATAGCTAGTATAGGTGTGGTCAATTTAATTGTATGTGAATAAATAAATATCCAATAATAAAATGCTTTGTTTACAATTCCTAAAGAAATGTTCGGAGCAATCTTGCAATAAAATATTTCTTGTTAATATTGGAATTGAGATCATTCCGAGAATAAATGGCTTTTCGATAAATACTGAATAAATATATCTGCCCACTTACAGTAATTATGGATGAGATAATTATTTAAACATGACGTAATAGTACTACAGTTAACAGTTTTGATACCGCAAATAAATTAATTTAAAATAAAATTTGCGGCTACCGTAATATCACTGTGGAATATTTTATTAAGGCATACAATTAAATGTACTTTTTTTTAGATCATATTTACTTTCATAAAAATAGTTTTCACTTACAATAAATACATTCTAGAAAAAACAGCATTAAACATAAAGTGATCCCACATAATAAAATATATTTTAACGTTGAAGAATAATATACTACACTTAAAAAAATATTTTCAATTGGATAAAATAGTTTTTCACTCTATATGCATACTCACACTTTGAAATCGATAGTCGCACGCAGCCGTAATGAAATGTCACTTATTCTTCTACTTGATATTAGGCCGCCTATATTGTCTTTGCTCCATGTATTAGAATACATTATACAAACCAAACCAGACCAACCCTACATAACCAACTACAACTTAACTCACTTTGCTAAAAGAATCCGTGCCAAAGTGGAAACTACGTTAATACTATCTAATCCGAAGGCCAAACTATCGAAATAAAAGTTCAAGTGTACCAAGTGAATACTATCTAACACAAAGTGCAATTTTTTATAACCCTTTTATTAATAACTATAATTTTATAGAAATGTGAAAATACATACATTGGAGATATAGTATTTTAATCGTTACTTATCATCGAAATATTACTTAAAATGATCTGATAAAAAATAAAAAGAGGATTCATCGATATCATAAATAATGAATTCCAATAGGTTGATGAAAAATAGTAAATAACGCTTTAAAATCTGGTTTTATTTATTTATAAATATCACACAGTGACCAATGGATAAGATTTCTTATTTTTAATGTATTAACTATCAATTTTTGGCGGAAAGGCATTATATTTCAAAAATAAAACAAAATTTCTTTGTGCTACTTCCACATGTTTATAATGATCAGGACCGATTTCGCTCATTACGAGCATATTACAGTTGATAATGCTGGCGATGAGCGACACCGCTCCTGATCATTATAAACATGTGAAAGTAGTTCAAAACAATTCTGTTGTATAAAAAAAAATGTTTTTTGTATTGTCAATTGGTAACAAATTAAATGGTCAGAATTTAATAAATTTCAAAGTCAATATTTGGTCAGAATAAAAAAATTTAACGGTCTGAAAAAAATTATTGTACGGTCAGAATAAAAGTTTATGTTAGTTTAGTTTAGAGATCCTAACCATAGATTATTTATTCTACCCCTGATACATTATAAATTCTGACCAATGTAATATGAATTCTGACCAGAAAAATGCGAATCTTATAAAGTGTGGGTTTAATATTGTTTTTTTATGTTACCAAAAACCCGTAATATTTAATCAACTAAGTGAAATCACTATACGACGATGGAAATAAGCCACGATCAATAACTATAAACAGTCATAACATTGTTCTGTTTAGAAATGTATCGACCATTGAAATTTACTGCCAGTTTGTTTTGTCAGTTGCATGAATTAATTTAATTTCTGTCTGGTGGTCGGATTGGAAATGGTTATGCAAATAAATTATGGACGGACGGTTACCAGAATTATTTGTGCGGCAAATAATATCCTACTTGTGATTTGAAGCGGGTCTTTATTTAAATATATTATTATTACGGCATAGTTATTGAACTGTCAATTAAATAATGGCCTAAAACTTACATATTGTTTAGGTGAAATGATTTTCTTCATTAAGTACGCAAAAGTAAATCAGTTTAAAGAAATGTTGATTAACTTGCATAATACAAAAATGTGGCATTAAAAAACTTAAAATTTTTAATGATTTAATAATTAATTGACACATAATCTCGATACTACGTAAGACACATAATCGGTATAAAAGTAACAATCAAATTTAAAAAAATGCTGGTTGTGCATTATAATATACCTATTTAAACTATAAATTATATTGTAAACCTTTTTATTTGATCACCTTTAAGGTGTTAACTGTCAATTCTTGTTGGAAAGTTTTTGTACACAATTTTTGTACTACTTCAACATGTTTATAATGATCAGGCCGGTTTCAATCGTCGCCAGCATTATCAACTGATCAAGTGGATACGTGGAAGTAGTTTCATTTTTTAAAATTAAAATTTGATTTTGAAAACCAGCTTCTTCTCAAACAGTAAAGAATGCCTTTTGTTTGCCATTGAAAGTGTTTCATACATGGTTATTGATTTAATCGTTTTCATTTTATTGTTTAAAATTTGGCATTTAGTAGTTAGAACTCTATTACAATAGGGTAAAAGTACGTCCGTGGCGCTGTTGGTAGCGTCATGGGCTACGGCTACGGATGTCTCGGGTTCAATTCCCGGACAGTTTTCATAAATTGATATTTCAATCGATTTATGGATTTCTGTTCGTAGTCTGAGTGTTTGTGTTCTCGAAAACTCACTCCTCACCACCCACCCATCCCATCCTCACGGGTCGTAGCGAGATCGATTAGCTAACGACTAGTCCTGTCCTAGCCCTATCCTTCTAACCCTACTCTCTTCGATAAAGAGAGGTTGATCAACTGAGTAACAAACAGTTCTCATAGAAAAAATCTGTTGAGATACCTCCATTAGGAGACCATACGCTCCACATGAAAAAAAAAAGTACTCAAGAATTCAGTTCAAAAAGAGTTTTATCAGTTTGTTGATAGCTATTTGACGATGGTGTAAAGCCGAAATATCTATCGACATACTGACAAAATTCTTGTAAATCTAAATAATTTTTTTGAATGATTTTTGTACTTTTCCATATGTTTTTGTATTTTACACTTCTAATATATAGGGCACTAGCGGTTTAAAAATAACACGTAAAATGTACACCTCGAATGAATAAATAAGACAATATTTTATCTAATAGACGATTTGTAAAATTAGATTTGTTGACAATACTTTAATAGAAAGGTAAAGATTAGGATTTCTACGATACATCACGATATTTTGTACTTTACTATATTTACTAACTGGATAATAAATAATTATCAATATTGTGTATTAAACGTACAACTTATGAGCCGTATGTTCTTAAGTTGTGCGTTTGCCTACATGTATACCATTTTATGCTCATTTTTACTAATGAGTGATATATTATATACATATTTGACATGATTTTGCAGCGTACAAAGGCCACCATCGGAATCCGGGCAGAGTCAGTTTCGCATAATGAGCGAGTACAAATGAGAATTAAATCAAGACCGGTCTAATCGTCGATTCGTCGAGTGATTAGCTTTGCGATGAACTATTTACCTTATCAAGGTAATAAGCCCTTTGAACAATTATAAATAATCAACAACGGATTAGCTGGAAACTGTATTGAATGATTATAATATAGCATAATGGTAGCATACATTTGGTCTTGTGCTGGTACTGTGATAGAACATGATGACGTGTAAAATTACATATTTCCCAAATTATTGAAGGGTTTATAATATTTTGTATGCTTTGTTTTTCAATCCTGTATTCATTTCACATAAATCACACAATTATTCTTTTATTTTTGACATATCTGTCGTTTCCTAAAAATGTAAACTTTTAATTCAGTATTTAAAAACTTTGTTTATCTTTTTTAGGGTGTTAACTGTTTTAAAAATAAAACAAAATTTGTTTTGCATAATTCACAATGATTAGGACCGGGTTTGCTTGTCGCCAACAATATCAACTGATAAAAATACAAATCTTATACAAGGCTATTTAAATAAAATTGAATGATAATAATTACAAGGCATACCGAACGATTGGTTTAAGAACTATGACAAGAATTTAGAGGAACAAATTATGTATAAACGAAATTAAATTAATAGTCTACATCTACAATAAAAATGTGAAGGACTTTTTACAAATCAATGAATACTAATCTGAAATAAAAAAATCAGCAACATTAAAAATCAATTATCTGAGAAAAATATAATGAGTTTAAAAATAATTCATTAATATTCGTTAGCCAAAATAGCAAATGGGAAATTTTCAAAGAAAACTGTGAACCACTTAAATATTTTAATAAGAATAATTAATGAAATATTAAATACATAATTAAAATTCTCTAAGCAGCACATGGTAAATTTGGAAAGAAGATAGGCCGGAAGCATTAAAAAGATATCTGAAAAACAAATTTAAATTCCGATATTTGAATTGAAAAATTTCACCGACTCAGAAAAAAATTAATAGAAAAAACATATATTTTTTTTACGTAAGTTTTACTAAGTTACATACTAACAACTTTTTAATATCATTATAGGACTCTTTTAGTATCGTAAATAAAAAAATATTGATTTAATAAGATAAAGAAAAATTGTATGTGTCAATGTTGCTTCAAAGTCAGATGCTAGATTGAATATAATCGTAAAGATCTATTGAAATTCTACACCATTGGTACGGTAAGATATAAAGCTGCTAAAATAGAACATGTAATATATATTATTATGTATAATAAATATTCATTCGTTTTGGTTTCCTTTTATTTTGTGTTTATCATAAATAGTAAAAATATTATGCACGAGCCAGTTTGCTAACCACAGAAAAGATAAGAAGAATTTTACACTTAAGAGAACAGGATGTGGAGCGAGTGAATTGATTGTATAAATAGACATAGAAATATGAATATAATTTCATTTGGAAAGATATTCAGGATAAAGCCAAGATGAAGTTTGTTTTGGTTGTCGCTGTTGCTCTGTGTTTGTTTTTGAGTGGTATTTCTGCGATATGTACCGATGATGTTTGCGATAACGAGTGTAAGCAGAGAGGCTATGATTCAGGGAAATGTCAAGGGGATAGTTGTTACTGTTACAAAAGTGGTAAGCTATACATTTTATAATATATCGACTGCTTAATATGCAAACAGGCTAATTACAATTTTTCAGGACAGGATTACCACAAACATATTTTTTAAATATATTTCGAAATTGCGTGACATCTTCTAAAGATTTGTGAAAAATATCCAGTGAGCAGCATATAAAGATCGATTCTGTTTTTCACTTGTCGAGTTGTATCAGTTTCTTTTACGAATAGAATAATTACTCAGTGCATTCTTTGCTCATGAATTAGATTTTAAAAAAAGTTGCCGACCACTGCAGTAGAAGGTTAGTGGAATGGCGTTATAAAAAAAAGCTTATTAAACTGAGATTTTTCAAAAGTTTGTCAAGCTGTCTTTAAAGTATTATAAATTACATGAATGTTTGTTAAAAAATCATTACCATATTTTCTCATTCATAATATGTGTGAAAATAGACGCAGCAAGTGAAGTTTTTGTTTCATCATGTTTTTTACTTGAAATTTTATAATATAGACAAAGAAAGTTTTTTTCTGCATTAATAATTATTGTTCATTAGTGAAAAAATTGTTTTTTATGCCAACAAATCCTTACTGAATATCCAAAATATAGTTGTTGCATCAGCACAGAACAGTTCAAGGAATGGAGAGGCTAACGAATATTTTCCATTTTAATTGTTTATATCTACCACCTTTTACTCTAACACTTACATATAGGTATGCATATCAATTTTCATCGATAATATTTTTAAAAATTCGGGAGAGGATGTGGTTTGAAGAGGATTGACACAATCAGTATTCCACAGTATAAAACCAAGATGTAACTTATTTTAATAGACCACAAGATTATTTCGTATACAAGTGTTCACATCATACCAAAATGAAGGGAACTTTTTTGTACATTCTAATAATTTGTCTATTTATAATTGGCATTTCTGCAAATTGCTATGAAAGTGCTTGCGATAGTGAATGTAAAAAAAGAGGATACAAGTATGGCAGCTGTGACCAAGGAGACTGTTACTGTTACATAAATGGTGAATATAATAATATTATTTTATCTCATTGCTTAATTAAAAATCCTTGAGAATAAAGCATGCGATGGCTTCAAAACGTCGAATGATAACCACAGTGTCACCTATAAATAATTATTTTATGAATAGAAACGGGGAAATCTTAATCATTTTAAAGATTATTTAAAAATAATAATAAAATTCAAGTACAGTCAATCTGGGTAACTTTGAGCCAGTTCTGAGCGTTTTTGTATTTGTATGGTTCGTCATTGCATTTATGTGTAGTTATTGTTCTACATACAAATGAATTAACCCTTCCAAACTCATGGTGTAACATTGCGTTACATCGGCTTTTAAATCTTTAAATTATCTGTGAAATAGGTCATTAAAAAATTTAAAATTTTCCTATTTGTAAAAAAAATAGTTCTACATATAATTAAAAATTAAAAACAAATTATAGTTTACGTCTTCTTTGTATAAATAATCGTAATTTGAAAACCTCGTCAATTTTACCATCGAAAAAAAAATTATAGTATAGTGTTAATTATAGTTAAGTAACAATTAATATAGTATAGTAACGACCAGAAATGCATGAACTTACCGTATGAAACCGTTTTTATTCAAACGGCACCGAGATACGTCTTGAGCTTGTTCTGCTATGAAGAATTTCGATTCATGCGTCTTTTGATAATTTCGCACAGTTTGATATGTATTTAAGGTTTGACACACAAAATATGACTTAAAATAACTATTTAATACTACATAAAACCATATTTCACTCTTTGAAATTGTCATTTTACTTTATAAATGCGTTTATATGACAAAACCCACACGGTAACACAATGTAATTGAATGAGATCAAAAGCGATTTTTGTAACATGGAAACGGGAAGGTTAAAGTCTTAAGATGAAAGTTAATCAACATTAATAGATTTATTGTTATACTTAATATATCAGTATAGATAAAACAAGGTGGGCAAAATTTTCATTCAAATAATCACTGTAATTACTATAAATTCAGTGATTTTAAAGTCTACACAACTTTTCTTTATGTTTTCATATATTCTTCTGTACATAATTGAGATAGTATATATATATGTATATTATATACAGCATTTGGTTGACAGATTAGTTATACAAATTGAAAAATGGCTAATTCAATTTATTTCAAGAAAAGGTTTTTAAATTGTGTTTTATCATTCCATGCTGACTGCTTACAAATTCAACAATAAAAAAATCTGTTGAACATTAATTCATAATTTTACCACCACGGACTACTCAATACCTTTGCGTAACTTAAAAATATTCATATGGCATTAGTATTATCATGATATTATAACAGCAACTTTTTCCATATAGTGGGACAATCTTAGACCGATGGGCAAACTTACCCAAATTGATGGTACCTATCATGAAAAAATATCTTTTAAATAATATAATATGTTTTGGTATTTTCGCATTATTTTATTACTATAATTATATATTTAAAACATTATTATTTCTTCATGTTTTACAACATTGGAATAACAACATTATCTTATTTGATATCGAAAATGAATTTATACAAATGAATAATGAGCTATTTTTATAAAAAAATATTATTTATTACGGTTTTTACTATGACAGTAATCGGATAACGCAACATGAATTTTCAAATGAGAGTACAATGTCTATGAGTCTTTAAAAAATGTTAGCCGTAGATTATATTAATTATTTAACGTTGTACCTTCATAAAAATGTCATAGCTGCAAACCATAAAAAAAAATGAGTATTTATAAAACAATGTTGATGATTAAGTATTGGGTGTAAAATATACTATATAAGTAGGCTAAACAACGTTACAAATCAGATAACAATAACAATTTAGATCGCATAGCAAAAGTAATACTGCTCGATCTCAACAATGAATACCTCTTTTACAATACTTGCCGTCTTGGTGTTTGTGTCTTACATTTCGTGTGGCAGTATTCCTAAATGTGACGTGAAAACGTGTTCGGTAACTTGCGAATCAGTCAAATTTAAATATGGCCAATGCACACATCAAGAACATAAAAGTTTTGTATGCCATTGCGCTAATAATCCGTATGATGATGACAAGAAAGGTTTGTAAATATTATTTGACAAAATTACCTTATGTCATCAAAATGCTTCATTTATTTAGTCAGTTTTTGTATCCATACAGTTAGGGAAAGCAATTTCGTATTACAAAAATGAGCAAAAAAATAAATAAAAAGCCCATCGGGAATTGTAATCGAGCAAGGCAAACTTTTAAATTGATAAAATAATTTTTTGAAATATTATTTGCCGATTTTGTTAAAATTGTGATTTCTTTAGCTACAATAAAAAAAATTTAGCTAATTAAAAAAAAGAGGCAAGATGTTTTGCAACCAGTCGATTTTATTTCTTCCATAAACGTGTATTATTTCTTAAATAAATATCTGTAGGCTAGCAAGTTTTTAATCAGTAGTTCATTTTTTTTGTGGATATATGTTTTTAGATGTTCTATTTTTTACAGCAAAGCACAGCAAATTTGAAAAAAGTAATTTTTTGCAATTATGGTTTGTTTGTGTTGTCTCGAAATAAATTAAAAATAATATTCACCTTATGAAAGGTTATGACTCCTTTCAAAAATAAGTATATCATCATAGTATATGGTTAAAACTGTGTTGAATGATTGCTCATATTTCTATTGTATATGATTGAAATATTGACGCATGGCTTTAGCATTTATATGAAATATATTTGTTGAGATAGCTCACAGACTTCAGTTTAGCTTATATTATGAATTAATTTAAAAAAAAAACGTAGAATAAAGTTTTAATAAATGTAATTGTTCTCAAAAAAGAAACATACGAGAAACATACTTGTACGCCAAGGACACAGTAACACAGACTTTGAGATTTTTCAGACTTTTGTTTTTTCTATAAAAAAAAATGATCATACCTTAATTATTATGCGACAACATCTAACATCACAACGTTAATGAAAAGATAATCCATACATATCTTTGAATACTTCAAATGTCTACACCTAAAACCATGAATAGAACTGAAAAGCTAAATGAAACAAATCTCATAAAATATATTGTAAAATTCATGAATTCATGTAACTCTGTAATAACATGAATCTATTACAATGTATTACTTAAAAATGCTTTTAATTTCAGGAGTGATGCTGGATGATTTAACCAAGAACGAAAACAGTGCCAGATTAACTACTTCGGGAATGTAAAAAAAATACTATGGAAACCAAAAAAACTTGACGTTAAATGTTAAATGAAAATATCTCACAACAATGAATTAGCACCGAAAATTGGAAAATATGTTTTAATAAATATTATATCTCATTCGTTTTATTTTTTTTATTGCACTATATTTCATAAAAAAGAAGAACATTTTTAAATGACAAACTTCAATCATCATATTGCTCAATTCGAGATCAAATGAAAATTTGAAAAATTCTTAACGATTTTTCTGAAATGGGATCATTTAATCAGTATCATATTAAAAATACTCTTTAATATGGAATTTACAGCTCTTCTAACAACTTATTATGAGCTGAAAAGACGTCTGATTTTTATAGACAACAGATATTTTACATTGTATAATCGAAAAAAAAACATAGTTTTATGCCAGACGCCGTGAGACCTCCCATACAATGTACAGTCAAAATAACATTATTTAATTGTTGGATTTTGTGGGTGCAAGGACTTAATTATTATTTGGTATCTTTGATAACATTGGTTTTCAGTTGTTTTGGTAAATTTTTATTATAACTTCTGAAGCTATATTGTTAATAAAAATTCTTCTAGATTGTTACAGAGAGTTAGGTGAATCATCAATTATCAAAATACATATTTTTTTTTTATAGCTTTAAAGAAAATTTGAGTGATTTTCTTACAATTTTTTTTCTGAAATAGCCTACATCAAGAAAATACATTAAGATTTTATATATTTAAAGGGCATCGTTCACCGACTAATAGTGCTTTTAGTGTAGTCAACTATTTTGTCAAAATGTAACGCGTGTTCAGACAAATAGTCAATGCGTTGAAAGCTCAAAGATTTATGTAAAAGCATAAAAGAATGCATTGCTACCAGCCAAACCAAATAAATGTGGTTTTTATTATTCTCACAGGAGTTGTTGATATTATCACGCGCATATGTGTTTAGAAGGAATCCAAAGGAAGCCAATGTACCTATATACTATTTGTGGTTTTATTTAACTGGCTTTCTTTTAGGCATAGTCACTTAAGTTTGAAGTACGAAGAAGAACTTACCTGATCACATATTTATTTCGGATTAAACAAGGATAAACTGTGAATTCTGTCATTATCGAGGATGACTTTATGTTTCTAACCATTATCAAAGGAATCGAGGAAATTAATTGTTTCTCCTCCCATTGTTCAGAACCAGTTTACCAATGAGATGCCACTGAGAAAAGCTATATTTAAATGAATAAACCAATCACTGCACGCTTTGACTTTACGAATGGTACTTTATTATAATTGTAATTTTATTATATATTTCACTGAGATACTTGTTAATATGTGTAAATCAAATCGTCATTCGATAGATATGACTTTTCCCATTTTTAAATTACCATCTTTTAGGTAAGTTTTATACTTGGCGCTTCATATATGTCATACAATTTTCAACAAACGAAGAATGATCATAATATCTCTCATTTTTAATATTTGCCATATAAATATGATCATGTGATACCACCATACACCTTACACAGATATTAATACATGATAATATGTACACTTGAAATATCAGCTTCCGTTATCTGCAGATCGAGACAATTTCCTCGGTTTAATTTGTGAGAAAAACATTATGGTTAGGTACTTAAACGAATATTTGGTAGTATTCTGACTGCATCTAATACTTACCCACAGTAACAATGATTGACGTACAAACTTATCGAGCTGTCTGGCTGTCCAGCAAGTAATTATTGGAGTGCTAATGCTTGGACCACTTGCTTGTCCTGCTTGGTTTATTAACAGGTCGGGAATCGCAAATGGCGGTTGGCAGATACCAACCTTTAAGGTTGACTCACTTCCTACTTTATCTTCTGCGACTGCTGTTGTAGACATAACCGCAGTGTTTCAAGTCTAAGTACACTTAATTTCCATTACAATATGTGCATACACATACAATCGATAATATAGGTTAGCGAGATAATACTTTCATTAAAAATATTGATTAATTATAATCACAGAGTGAAGCAAGATTAAATTGTATGATAGTAACATACAGCAACCTCAATAAAATACAGTCGTAGGTCTGAATTTACCATTGTTCAGGATCGCATTTTCATGTTTTCAATTTTTTTCTGTTAATTCAAAAAAGTCTGGATACATAAACTATTGTTTTTATTTTTATGGGAAAAACACGATGTGTTAACAACTGTAGTTTTAGATTTCTTTAAAAAATGAAGATATTTTAACATTTTGAGAGTGCTTTCCGCTGAAACTATATGAACATATTTTATTAAAATAGAGAAAAAAATCACGCGAATCCGCCTATATCCATAACTTACAAATAAAAACTTCAGACTTAAGACACTATTTTACCGATGCCGTGACGTATTAAAAATAGTATTTTGACAAAATGTATACAAAAACTTTTGTTTTTGCCAGATTGAGGTCACTAGAATGTTGAAAACGACTAAGTTGAAAAATATTAAGGACTTCTTCAGTAGGATCGATCCAGTATTGAGCGGTCAGACAAAAAATAAATAAACGGTCAGCATTTTATGTTTAATTTAGTTGAAGTTTATAACTTTTCACTGAGTATTTTGATAATATTATTGAAGCTCATTTAATTTAAGACAGGTACTAATCGATTAAGAAAGAGTCCATTAAATATAAACGTATATTAATAGTGTAACATTATATTCCACTTACGACGGTATTAGATTAACTTAAGTATGAATTGAATTTTAACTATTTTTTTTCATGTCCGCTCTCAATGTGGAGCATATGGTCTCCTAACAGAGGTAGCTTAACAGAATTTTTCTACGAGAACTGCTTGTTACTCAGTTGCTCAACCTCTCTTAAGAGAGTAGGGATAGAATGATAGGGCTATGACAGGACTAGTGGTTAGCTAATCCCTCTCGCTGCGCCCCGTGAGAATGGGATGGGTGGGAGGGAGGACTCAGACTACGAACAGAAATCCATAAATCGATCGAAAGATCAATATATGAAAACCGTCCACATCGGGAATTGAACCCGTAGCCAGCGACGCTAGCAACTGTGCCACGGACGCCGACGCCGATTTTAACTATATTTGATGATTTGTGCTGGGACTGCTGAGTGTTAAAAAATATATTGATTAATATACAAGCATATTATGATTAACGTATATTAATTATTTATTGTGAAAAAATTATGCCCCTATCACGATTTTATAGCACCTCTTGACATTATTTTTTGTAATTAAAAAATATCTAATTAATCTGTGTTTATTTGCTTTACGTATACTTTATTGTTAATTAATAATTGATGCCGATAAAAAAATCATATAAAACTCACAGCCACGGCACTTGTCTAAACATACATCTTAGTTTAAAGATCATTTGTTTTTACCAACATGAAGTTCTTTCTTGTTTTTTGTTGCATAATGTTAGCGACGTCGGTTACTGTATCAGCTGTTTGCAATCAACCATTTTGTGCTGTGGACTGCAAGACGCAGGGCTATGATTTTGGAGAGTGTGACATACACTATTGCGAATGTAAATTTTTTGGTAAGTGTAATTAATAAATAGCATTGAAAAACCAATTTATTCGATTAATAGATCCAGAGTTATGATGAACGAGAGTAAGAGGTTTTGAAAATACCTTAGCTGTCATATGTGACAGTTTATATGTAGTTAACATATCAAGATAATTAGCAATAAAAAGCTGTGACAAAATTATTATTTGAAATACAATTATCTGCCAAATATTTGATACGCTTTTACTGAATGGTTATGTTGTAAAAATATTGAATAATATCGTATTTTGTGGTTCATTTGGTTGCTCAGTAACTTTTATATTATTTTTTAAACGAACATTTATTTTTAAAAATAAAACACAATTCATTTGTACTACTTCCACATATTTATAATGATCAGGACCGGTTTCGCTCATCACGAGCATTATCAACTAATGCTCGTGATGAGCGAAACCGGTCCTGATCATTATAAATATGTGGAAGTAGTACAAATGAATTTTGTTTTATTTTTTAAAATATAATGTCTTTCAACCAAGAATTGACAGTTAACACCTTAAAAGTGAACAATATTTACTCAGTTTTAAGGTGTTAACTGTAAATTCTCGGTCTAAAAGCATTATATTTTAAAAATAAAACACAATTTGTTTTGTACTACTTCCACATGTGTATTATGATCAGGACTGGTTTTGCTCATCAAGAGCATAACTTAACCCACCGTTTGCTTAACAATGGGTTTATCAGCATATCAGTTGGTAATGCTCGTGGTGAGCGTCTTGATCATTATAAACATGTGGATATGGTACAAAAATACATGTTTTATTTTGAAAATGGATACTTGTGTTTCAAGTGAATTGCAACGTTAATGTTAAAACTGAAAGTATAGACATAACTTTATTTAATCATTTTTTTTTATTGTAGGTAAAACAATTTTGGAACCTTTAAAATTTACAGAAAAGAATGACATACCAGTGAGTACTCTTGACTCTTGCTTAATTTGCAATTACATATTAAACAATCTATTTTAATGACTAGACAAGTTTTCCTTCTAACATGATGTTGAATGAATGTAAACGATTCCTTAGTAAAAATATTATATGACTCTTTCCATTCCATATCAACAACGGAACTGCTATATAAATAAATTAATGAATGAAGAAAATTTTTTGTAATATGTATATCATAACTGTGGATTTTTCTATATAAAGTATTTTTATTTACAGGAGTATGAATAGACTGTCTTAATGAAGATATAATATAGCAATGAAGACTCACAATTTGTATAAATTATAAACAATTGAAGTCTTCAAGCAAAATAATTTGAAGACAATGATAATTTTGTTTTGTAAATTTATAATCATAATGAAATAAAGAAAAATTTGTGATATGTGAATTTTTATAGATAGATTTATTGATAAGATTTATTCTCATTGACTTGTGACTAACGGCATGGCTGCCTATGATTGTTAATTTTCCTTCCCAATCACCCTCTATCCCAGTGCTTTGCAACCTTTTTTCACCCGCGGCACACCTAAGTAGTCATTAATATTTCGCGGCACACCACTAGACAAAATTACGATTTATTAATGTGTTTATATTTCATGAATTTGAAATAATAGCCTATATATTTTTAATGGTCTTGATTTGGTGTGTATTATTTTGATACATTCATTCCTTATTTGTAATAATTAATGATATTTGTTTTGCCATTAATGTCTCTCAACATATGCAGCAAAGGATTTTTTGTTTTCCATACGAGACAAACCCCATTTTATTGCACATTATTGCAGTTGCACTATCCGTGTAAACACCAATACAATTATTCCATTACATATCAAAATAATGAAACATTTGTTTCAAGGAGAATAATTTAAGCGGAGATCTCGAGCCCTGAATGCCTTTAATTTTCTTCTTATTTGAAGATACTCGATTTTTCTCATTATGAACGCACTGCGCTGCGGCGCACCTGGAATCATCTCGGGGCGCACTGGTGTGCTGCGGGACACTGGTTGCGGATCACTGATCTATCCGATGCTAAAAATGGGAAGTAGGTAGGCAATTAGTTAACCATTAGCCATTTTTTAGCCTCATTATTTTACCTTCTCATAAAAGAGAGATGAAGCAACTATTTACTACCACTTTTCGTGAACTTCTCTTGAAGTGATCCATCATGATTTCATATGTTATACATAATTCGTACATCCAGTATAAAGCAATCATACCTGCAAATTCATAGTTTTGAGGAGAAAAACGCATTTAAAGTTTTTCATCCATTTAAAATACTCTTTTCAGATGAAATATCTCAGGTACGTAGATATTTTTTTTTGTTTCCACAGTAAAAAGTGTGTTTCAACAAAAATATGTGAAAATATCATGACATCTGTTGTTTTTTAATTTGAAAATGAATAGGAGTAACTAGCAGTAGTGATGCTTTTACACTACATTTATGTGAAACTTACGGATTTTTTGCATTTAAAACAGAAAATCACTAAGTCAGCTCTTATGGTTGATTTATACTGGATGGGCGGCGATATTGTAATTTAAAAAAGTAAAAGTTTAAATTGTCCATATTATTAGTTAGACGTAGTATAAACAGGTATAATAAAATATTTAATATTGTTGAGGTCAATCAGGTTCGAACTGAGGCTGTGTACTTACATACGATAAAAACAATAGCGTCGAGCAACGGCACACGAATCAAGATAGACATCTCAATATCATCGATATGAAATGTGAAATCGATTCCCGTGGCAGTCGGGGTAATTCATCAAACTCCGGTAGCGGGCGGACGACATCCTCGCTGAACATTGTCAAGTTTTTGTGATAAATGGCCAGTCACTATTCAGCGCTGAGCACTATTCATTCGCCCAATGTAGCAGCGACGGCTCTGGTGATTCACTTCATTTGCGAACTTTTATGTTTTTTGTTAATGGAATTATGAAAAAAAATACATTGATGGTATTTTGAATAACTTTGAAAACTATAATTAACTTACAAATACTATAGCCACCTACATAATTCTTGTTGTATACTATAACTACTATTTAAAGTTATTTAACTTGGAACGTCCTGTTGATAATATTGTCAAATAATAGTTTTTCTATTATTTTAATCATAAATGGAGTTTCAACACACTACGTTATTTTTCCCCAGAAGGATACGGGTATTAAGGTGACGTTTAATGACTATTTATTAGCTTCAAGTATCCATTTGAAAATTATGAATAATTAATAACATAAACGTCAAAATATATTAAAAAAAAATAGTCAACGTATTAAAATTGGCATGATTAATATCTGTTAAGATAACGGGTGCTATTTATGGTGTTGTAAGGGTAGCTCTGTATTTACTCCAGCTTGCGCAGATACGAGATTTGTTCTCTTGTCTACACTCTTCTTTTTGTGAAACTAAATAAAACCTAGTGTCACAAAATCTGATATTATTGACCTTTGGCAATAATATAAAATTTAGACATTACTGGTGAGAATAGGTTCTCACTTTTAATATCAATAATCAAAAATAATTTTACGCTATAAATAATGTATAACCGTGTATGTTAGCAAAGAAAAAGACATTTTTTTCGCAATTTTATTGAACATATTTAAATTTGTTTTGCACACCGAGCACAATTTACGATACTTTTTTCCCTTGTTTAAAAATATTGAAATATGCGAATATTCTTCGATTTCCTTTCTATAGTATGCGCGCTGCAACGCTCAAATGACATTCTGTCTGGAAATTTGTTGCATAAAATTGTAATAAATAATTTTTGAATACAGCTTTACTTTGAGTTCAGCAGAATGCATACATTGAATTGATACAGCGTGTGTCTGACGTAATTCATTGTTCTGTTTCGCATGACATTTGTTTATTTGGTTATTGTTTTGAGTTGAATAATCGGACGTCATTAAAGAGATTTACTAGATGAATGCAGAATCTTAAGTATAAGTCATGCTTTTTACCAACAGAGCCAGTGACGACATGAAAGATTTGATAAAAAAATACGTTTGAAAATTGCTTTTCTGCTGTCAACATACAACACCATAATGAAAAAATGATGACATTTTGAATAATACACAATGTTCATAATAATAGTGATGAAAATTCAAATGATAAATATTCCATTCTCGATGAGTGTAGCCAGCCATCATCGTTATATAAAGATTTGGAATTAGTAATCAAAATTGAATCTAGAATGGACAGTAAGCACTATGTACGGTAATATGACCGTATTTTTTTATCTTGTAGACATATTGTTATCCAAGATAAGCTTGAAGTATATATCAGTTTTGGCATTTCTGTGTGTGGAATTATCAATGAAGAAACATGTAATAATAAATGCGAGAATAATATTTAAGAATGATGTTACACGCTTACCACGTTGTATATAAATGTCGTTTTTTTCTGATTTCTGAGGACATTTTCTGATTATTTATTTTTAAACCACGGACAACAAACATGGAAAGTTTGATTTAATAATAAAGTACTTCAATATTTTGTATTTATTTAAAATGTGTAAGGCATAAAATACCAAATATTTGTAATTAATATCATATAGTTTGTTTTTTCTAAAGCAATATTGTAGTAGTAAGGTTTATATGATTTTACAAAAAAAAACATGCAGATTGTTAAATTATCATCATAAAAATTTAAACTAAAGCGACAACGTTTTAACGATCTCCTTTCCTAATGTATAATTAAATACATTACATTATAAGCTGATATATCTAGTAATTTTTCTTTATTTCATATTGTTTTATAATAGGACACGCTACTTTAGAATGCTTATTTTGGTGAAATATTTAATAAATAAATGTAAATATTAAGCCTTAAAATGATCTTTATTTACCTTTGACACTCTAAGATAGTAATAAGAAACATTGTATTTTCTGGCATACCCATGTAGTTGCGAGCCACTGCCAACAGATCTGTGGAACATTATTAATGTTACTTTACTTTATGATTTACTGCGTGGTCAATTTATGGTCGAAGCCAGATCGTAATTTCCATTTAAAATCGATAAAAACTTAGAAATTGTTGTTAATGCAATCCATACAAATTTTTTCACGACATGCTACAAAATTGTTTCGTTCTGGATTTTAACTTAATAATCATGTTGTTATTTTGTTAACATTATTTACGATCAATATAAAAACACTTTTTTCTTAATCAACCGGACCTTATGGATTAAATAAACGAAAGTGATTTTGTTGCGATTTAAGGTTGTTTCAATATTGGATTATAAGATGTGTACAGAAAAAACATCATTATCATTTAGTTAATCAAATGAAAGCATATATTTTATTGTTCTAATTAAATTTATAATACTTAAATACCCAAAACAACCGCCATGAATAGTTTTTTACCCGAAAAATCGACATATTATATTATATGAGCTAATTGTTTCCTATACTTTTCATCCTGTAGGCATCAATTGAAATAAAAATGTGAAAACGCAACAAGTGCCCAGCTAAGTAAAAACACAGCAATTACAGAAAATGTCGAAATTAAAGTAAGGATGGGGTATGATAGAGTGGAGAATTTGGAATATTTTACGCAATAAAAACCATGATAAAATTTATATTTTATGAAAAGGTATAAATGTTTTTTTTAATTATTCAAAAATAACAATAAATCACTATCCAGATATAAATATTACTATACTAAAAGGAAAATTAAAATCGGAGGTCTGATTCTGAAGAACTGTTGAACGTGTAATTACTTTGTTTTTATTTAGCAGAGCAGTATGCATTCTGTTAAAATATTGATCTATTGAAGTGCAATTTATTTATAAATAATTTTTTACTAATATTATTTGTAAAAAGTCGTTGAAATCTGAAATAATTTTCTAATATACTTTTAAGGGAAATAATGGGTCTCTTAAGCTGTCTGTTATCGTTGTTGGACGGATCAATAATTATCCTGATAAGCGAGCAGTTCATATGAACATCTGCTATGTAGGGTATTTTCAGTAATATTTCTATTCATCCCAAGCTATTGTGTCTAAATGTATGTATGTTCATTAAGGTCGTCTCACAGTAATTGACGTTTGTTCGGATACAGAGCAATTACTTCTCCAGTCTTTTACAATAATGCCCCAGCGAAGTATTATTCACTTCAGCAATTATGAGTAAGGGATGGTCAGGCGTACATTAATGCTGGGGATGAAAATGGGAATGGGTAACATCTCTTGAAATGACCATCGGGGGTCACATTATTGACAGCAGGGGTTGAATATAATTTCGTACACAAAATAAGATTGGCCGATTAGTATGATCTACAAACATTAAGGAGAAATAATATGAAATAGAACATGTTCCATATAATGTCGACCATGACATTTAAATAACACGATCTATCACAAACTTGTAACTGTAATATGATTTGAAATACAAGATCGATTTAAGCGCACCATTTCGTGAATTTGTACCAGCTAGATTAGATTTTCAACTGGTATTTTATTTATTAAACAGTATAGACAAAACCTTACGCTGAAAAAATAAGGTTAACATATTGAAATATGTTGATATTGGACGTTATGTATTATTTTTCCAAATTAACGTAATACTTACCAAGAAAAAATATGTGAAAGTAAGGCTCAATATAAAATAGTATAATAACTATTGATTTCAAAAGAGGACATCGATATGGGTAATGTTGATCTAAGCCATTTAATAAGTTGATGAGAATCTGGTTGCAGTTGATATATAACAAATAAAACTGAAAAGGAAAAGATATAAAAATTTTCGTCTATTAGCGTCATATAGTTGATAATTATTTAATATCTCTCACAACTCCCGTAGTTGAAAAAACTAACTATTGAATTTTAGTATTTTGTGTCTCTGTTAAATGTTGTTTTCCATTTCATAAAAATTACTAAATATTTAAGATATCACCATTCAATGTACGTACAATATTCACAGTGGTATGAAAAAATCCCCCGTGAGAAACGACTCGCTTAAAATCATGGGTGCATATGTTTCTAGTAATGTTTGATAAACATATATCTGTTTCATATTAACTTCTGAAAGCATTTCTTATGTAAGTGATGTGTACCGCGAGATGTTGACTTCGTTATGGTGATAATCTAAACATTTACAAAGATAAAAGAAAAAGCAGTGGCGCCACTTATAATAAATACACACACATGATTTCTCTGTAAACATTCTTATGGCTTCATAAGAACACAAAATGTTTTAATTTAACTGTAAGTATTGCAATGAAATAATGCTCCACTTTTCTGTTAAAGACATATCCGAAGAGATAGATTTATTTTTCATAAAAAGTGATATAACTGTATACTGTATGGATATTGATTTTTGAGATATTAAAAATTCTTGATCACAAATGTAAATTTCATGACAACTTGTATTGTTTTAGTAATAACTAAACCCTAAATAAGGCAGGTCGAAATCATTTTCCACAATGGGTAACATAAGATAATATTTTGTATAATGCCGAAGATTGCATTTTTTCAACATTATTTACAATATATTAAATTTTATGTTTGACTTGATTCGTCAGTCTATTACACACATCAAAACGCAGCGCTCACATATCTCTCTCCCTGTCTACGCATTAAGTGAATGCTGTCTGGTGACCTTACCACATGGTAATACTTTATAGAATAATACACAAAAATTGTAACGCTTTTTTCCAAGCCAAAAATTTAAAAAAGAATATTGTTAAATTACCGTAAGAATTATTACATGGTAATTTGTCTTAAGCTGTTGTTCTTCTTTTCGTGAAAAACCTGGATTCCTTTTTTTAATATTAACTATAGATTCATTTACGAGTACTTAAAAATCTATTTACACATAAAGTGTTAAAAATACTAATATATGTTTTATTTCTTGTAATTGATATCTATAAAACTGCCCTAAATGTATTTTTGTTCATGATTTATAATTTTTGGCATAATCCTTTGGCTATTCAATTTGAGTGGAAAATGTTTCATTGCGCTTCATTCAAATGTCGCAAAAAGATGTAGGTACTCGGCACACACAACATTTATACATCTATTAATATTGATAATAAATTTTGAAATCTGTGTATTGTTTGACCTGTGAATGAGTTATGAAAATTGATTACTTTAATTGCCCAAATTGTCATTTTTGGCGCAAAGATTGTTCGTTTTTTCTTTTATAAATTAATGAACAATGACATTTGAAATTTAAATTTTTTGTTACCAGAAACACATATTTTAATTTGATTACTGAGAATAATGTGGAATATTTTAGTAACAAGAAGGTGAAATCATTTGTATCTTTTACCCATTACATACATATCATTGCTGTTTTATTCAAAACCTTGAATAAATTCGTGTAAAATATATGATGTAAAGAAAATATACGCTTTGAATGTAAATGCTAAGCAGGAATAGTATAGCGGCACCCTAGAGTAGGAAAACGAACTTAACACTATGCATAAAACGTATAAAGCATTTAAGAAGTTTTAAGCCGTCTGCGAAAACAGATGTATCAGGGCTGAAAATGGTTTTTCCAGGGGCATATTTTAGCACTAACTGACTGCTCTTGATACTAAATCTTCTTCGCAGATCTCGCGCCCGAACCTTGGGTAAGTAAATAGGTACATTATACCAATTTTATGGCCATGATCGGGAAGAATCGCTGAGGTAAGTTTAGTTACCGCTGCATTGTAATAAATTTATCTGTAATTTATACGTTTCTAACTATTTATTTTACCGCGTCAATGGGTAATGAAATATTTTATCATTGCAATAATTTAGCCAGTGGTAAAGAAAGCATCACATTATTGAGTTTAAAGATTTTTTCTTATTTCTCGTTCGGATAAATAGTTTATCCGAATTCAATGTCTGTACTCCAGTCAATTATTTACACTGATAACACTTTACTTCAAACTACCCACTAGAGTACAGAAAATAACTGTATGTCTAGAACAATATGATTTAAAAAAATAGTCAAGTGGTTAACCCTCCTTGATTACTGTATCCACGGATTCGAATCTCGTACGGACAATCTTGTAAATATTATAGTGTTATGGTAAAAGAAAAATGTTCAGAAACGATATCAAATTATTATTTCATGGTATTGGGACGGAATTAAGGAACAATCATAATTATTTATGAAAAATGTAAAAGTAGTCAACTAATTGATTTATATTTTTAAAAAGAAATAAGTATTCACTTTATTACAAGAATAATTTTTTAAAATTACAAAAAATAATCTAGCACTCGTATATTTATGTTTTAATTTATATTTTGAGAAGTAATGTCTACTGATTACAATGCAAAATAATACACCTACAAGAAAACATAATAATTTATCGAATTTCTATACTTTTTTGCAGTCAGAGGTTATGTAATCTCTCCAATTAATTAGCTCAAGAGTGGGAAGAAAAATACAAATTCTCGACGAATGTGTATTTATATTTACATAAATAACATGTGGCAGAAAACTATTGTGTGTTTCATTGCAAACATGTGTTTTTCGTTGAAGTAGTATTTGTGTATAAATTTCTGCCAGATAAATTCACCGACAAATTAAACTTTCGATTAATTAATGGATACAGTGCGGTTACAAGACATTAATTATTGTTCATATAATTCTTTTAGAAAAAAGCATAATGCTTTGTTTTAGCGCTGTAGCAAAATTCCATTTAGAATATGGCGTCTAGTGCATTTCTTGAATTATTAATAGTATCCAACAAACCGAATAAAACGACTATTTTATGACTATAATAACGATGTCTGTAAAATTCCTTCACATTTACATAACATCCTTACTTTCTTATTGATTTATCGAGCGAACAAAGAAAATAAAGATAGGTCAAAAATATAATCTGCAGTTGGTCATTTTAAAAATAATGTGTTCATTTATTTATAGTAAATAAAAAAATCGTATTAACTTGCACCAAAATATCTATTTAGACAAAACGGATATTCATGGAATCGATCCTCTAGTGACAATGTGTTTTTTTTAATCATATTTTTATTACATTGTGTACATTGAAAATTTTCAAATTATTTTTAATTAAAAATAACTGGAATTACTGTCAAATATTACAAAAGCAAATGTTTATTTATTATTCCACAATTAATATATGAGGGTGTAAATTCCATGTAAATGTCTGATGATACCAAAGATTAAGTAAATGGTAATTTTTCCATCATTTCTTAAAAGCAATTATATTCAAAAATTCACTGAAAAAAATATACCAACCATACCTAAATGAATGAAATACAAATTTTGTTTCACTAATAATGACATTATATATGCAAGTATTTAAAAGTGTGTCTCAAGAATACAAAGGTTTATATTGAATCTTAAAGATAATGGAAAATATTAAGAACAAAACTTTAGATAAATAGGTATTCTTTATTGGTATAATGCGTAACTTGTGATTTTTCTAAGTACTTGAGGGTTTCATGACAGTGGGCTATTTTTTCAAAAAATAAAAGCAATGAAAAAAAAATTTATTTATTATGTCTGTCCACATTGAGTTGAGCATATGGACTCCTTATGCAGGGCAGGACTAACTAATCGTTCTTGTTATGCCCCCATTTAAAAAAAGATAACTGGATTTAATTTAAATGTATCAATGGTTTCTTCGCGGTAATGAATTCGACTATGGAAAACATTCCGACTGATATTTTACGACCACAATCAAAACGATTCAAGAGGACGACTGTGGAAAATTTTTTAAAATGTCTATAAACTATTTTATAACAATTTGCTACACTGAAATGATTTCATTATTATATAATGTTACCTGAATAAAGGAAAACTTTAAATATAAGAGAAATAAATTAATGTATAAAAAAATTGCTCTCAAAAGTAGTAGCTTTTTGGACAGATGTTTTTCTGTAGATTTTTGAATCTTTCTTGGAAGATAAAGATAATTTTCACACGTCTGGTTGGCGAATATAAATGACACTCCACCAATCATATTAAGTCGCTGGCAAAGGGAAACACGAAAATGCGTTTAGACTTACACTGAATCCACATAGCTACGTGCTCGCTCTATTTATACTTTTCCATTTAAAATGAAGAAAAAAATGCGTCAAAGATGCTTAAATCACCGTTATATTGTCTGGAGTTAAGTGGTGACAACTATTTGGCCGTGATTTAGTGGCACAACGCGCCACCGCAAAATGTCATACATTATATTGAAACATCAGCTGCTTTCAAACAAAAGAATGCGAGACAAAAGACTACTTTATATCGAAGCGTGAATTAACAGGATATTCAGTAATTAGTAACCCAAACAAACCATTATCGTTATAAAATTTAATTGGCTTGAATATATTTCGGGTGATTTCAGTGTCATTCGAAATCAAATTTGAGATGTTATACAATTTTATCAGTGGTTTTTGGTTGAAAAGAATTTAATGTGATGCATAATTTTTAGTAATCTAGTAACTTAGGCGGCGCGTACTGTAATTTGCCTTTTCTCCCTGTGCCAAATTAGGTTCATTCTAAAGTTCATTTGTGGATTCATCTGACACAATACATTCAATATGAATGAAGAATAATCAAATAAAAGCACCAATTAACGAAAAGAGATTACCAGAAACCCAAAATATAAGTCCCATGAGGTTTTCGGAACTGCTTGTTGCTCTAGTAGGGATATAAAGATAGGGCTAGAACAGGACTAGTGGTTAACTTATCGTCTTGTTTTAAGAATGGGACGAGTGGGAGGGAATTCTAGGCATCACTAAATCGATAGAAAAATCAATTCATAAAACTGTACGTACTGAAATTCAAACCCGAGACGTCCGCAACCGAAGCCAACGTCGTTGACCACTGCACCCGAAAATCTTCATTTGATTCAGTTTATATTATTATGTTTTTTTATTACAATAAATTATATGAAATATTATAAAAAACTTAATTTCACAACAAAATAATATCTGTCAATAAATCTGACTGGTTTTAATGGCGACGTAATTAGATGAATATTTCCTTAAATTAGTAATATAATTAAGATAACTAAATATAATACAATAGAGTACATATTTGTACAACTCTGTCTAAAAACTTTGTTTCCGATTGTAAATATTTAAATTATTAGCAAGCTTAGAATCACCCAGTAAGTGCTTGTAGATGATTTGGTATTGAAAACGAGTGATTTTGTGATAAGTTTGTCTCTGACACGCCTTGCGGTTCACTTTAAGGTATGACTAAAGCTTGCATATTTAAAACTTCAGATAATCTAATATTCCTACGATGCTACGAAACCTTCATGCGATTGAAAAAATTATATATGTAACGTGATTAGCTTATTTATCAGTATTTTAATACCTGTTGAAGGTTTCTTGTTAAATAATTATAAATTTGCTTTTTAAGTTACCATTAAAAATGTACATGAACATTAAATTTGATGTTCATCATTGGAGGACTGTGGTATTACTTCTAATAAAATACTTTTGTCTATCAAAAATAGCTACGTATCGAACGTTATTTGCTTAATCGGTGAAGAATGTTTACATATATTAAAATGGTGTTTGAGATAAGCCTTAAAGAGACTTTAGAAAATTTAATATTTCAAGTCCGATGGATGAGAATATAAACATGACGTTTACCAATTTTTCTAAAAGGCTCTAATTGCTCAATTTGAAAAAAAAATATAATTAAAATACATTTGTTTCAATAGTTTTCCGTAGTTTTTTTACTAAGAGTAAAAACTTTGTAACAAAAGCCTAATAAAGTATATGGTAAATGGCGATGTGAACAGCTGTCAAATAAAAAAATAAGAATTTACACAATTGATATAAACGTGATATTTTTCAGCGTTGCTAACACAATATTGTTATTATGAAAGTAAATCCAAGTCACCACCATGTGTCGAAAACAAGAATACTTTCAGAGGTAATTAATTATCGAAATCTTGGAAAATCCATTGTAGCCTCGCAAACATTATCTTGATGGAGCTCAAATGAATCTTACCGCAGTATCTTATCGACAATGTCTATTATTTCTTCTAGCTGTCGTCTAAATATAAGCTTCTCGGCGTATTTATGAAGCTTTGAAAGAACAATAAAAGAAAAATTCAACCGCGCAGTTACGCGCGCCCCGCAAGTATAATGGATATTCCGAAAATAAAATAAAATGTTTAAATATTTATCCACGTGACTCGAAATGAATCCATCTAAAAATGCACCCAGACAATGGTAGATGCCGTCGACTCGCTCATAAAAGACGCGACTAATGTGGCATAGGTAATGGAGTGGTTTTCTTTTTTCTCTCATTTACAAATCACATTTTAATCATTTGTGCAAATGGGCAGCCTAAGAATGGTCACATACAATATGACGCTTATGTTATATGAGGGTATGTTTATAGCAATAGTAACATTACTTTATTTATCATTGTTTATGGAAATAGTTAAAAACGAAAGTGTGATGTATTTGTTTATACAGAATTTTTAAAATCCTATTATCAGGAAAAATTAAAAATGAAATATGTTAAGGAGTGTATTGTTATTATACTTCACATAGGAAAATTAAAAATTCATAATTTGGCCTTATTTTTAAAACTTAACGTATTACCTCTCGCCAGTAAAATTTGTCATTATATCATGGATTTAGAATGAACAATATTTTTTATCGATAGTATAAAAACTTTAATGGCGACATAGCCTGTTACATTGCATTTTATTTAATCACGTGAGTTTGAATAATTCCACAACTAGACACGTATTAAATTGGTAACCATCTTTAGTAACAGTATAGTTCTGATCCATGGTGCAGTGATCAACATCTTCGGCTTTGGTTACGGATCTTACGGGCTCAAATCCCGGTACGGACATTTACAGAAACTGATTTTTCAATCTTACAAACGGGGCGTAGTGAGATTAGCTAATCCAGTGTCCTTGTCGTATCCCTACTCTCTTTGAAAAAAGGAGGTTGAGCAACTGAGTGAGAAGCAATTCTCGTAGAAAATTTCTATTGAGATACCTCCATTACGAAACCATATGTTACACATTGGGAAAGGAAATGGTTAAAAAGTATTTATATTGTCACAGTCTGCAATATCGACATCAAAAAATCAGTTTTTCATTGTCATATTAACTGAAATTTTTAGCAAACATTCAATCGAGTAAAACAAAGTTTTTTACTCATCATCCAGCATAAGTGAATTTCATAATAAAAATAAGCTAGTTAAAAAAATGAGCAGTTTAATTATTATCTATCGATTCATAATGGTATACCCATCGTCAAGGTACGACTGTCATGTAACGTAATATATTTTGTTCTATTATATGTAAACAGTGAGAGTTTGGATGTTTTTAAATGAATATATATTTATGTGTACGTATAAAAGTACACACTCCGAGTATGGTGGGGTCACAGTTAAGATGGAAAAAATGCGAAAAGGGAAAACTTCATATAAAATGTATTTTTTATAGTTTTTTGGCAATTTTTGCCCGAGTCTCGCGGGAGTTCATATATTACAGTGTCCGGTGACAGGGTGTATTGAAATGTATGACCGTGGAGGACTGCCCTCGTTAGCCTTACTCACACACACAAACAAATACACATACGGCTTTCTTCATACAAAGACACCTTCATAGGATAAAACACTCAAATGTAAAAAATTCTACCATTACGTTTTTATAAAAAGAGTCGGATTCAGGAATAATTGTTATTTTTCGATGCTATCAGTCAAAATATGAAATATCGTAGTTTTGTATTAGGGTCTTATATTAATGGATATATTCTTGCCTCATCATCGAAAATAAAAATAAAATTATATTTGTAGTGTTTATTAGGTTGCTTCATTTACAATAAAGAATGTTAGCTCATTGAAAGAGAAATTTAATAACGCATATGGCCACAATGTATAAATAATATTATGTATGTAATAAATTGGTATTTTTAACGCATATTTCCAGTCTCCAAGTCTAATATAAATCGAAATAGGTAATCGTAAAAATATTATTTTATTATGTAAAAATGCTTTTCTACTTTTTGTTTAAAATATTTATTATTTTTCTTTTCCCACAAGCAAAAATGGACGGAAAGAAAAGACCGGATTCAAATCAATTATATGGTTAAAGCATATTAATATTTATTCTTATTTAATTTACGTTATCAAATTTTATTAAAAAATTGAATCAATATTAAGCGAGATATTTTAAATCTATATATTCTACTAATATATATCTGAAATGAAATATGTATTCAGTTAATCTTCATAATAAAATCTTAATAAGTTTTTTTTCTTCTCTAATACACTCCTTGAATGAAAAACTTATACAGGGGGTATTTTTTTATTTAGAAATCTCGGGAATATACCCTCGGGTCACATCAGTCGCGCTCTTTGGTGGACATTGCTTGCATATGCACCGTTCCTTGACCAAGTGCGCGTCTCGCCAACCCACGGGGAGTGTGGGGTGGCCGCGGCTCTTTGATATACAACTCTTGGGGTGAGTTTTCCTATTTTTATACCGCACTAAAGCGCTAAATTTACCTACGACATGCTAATCCGATAAAAATGCAATGCGGAGTTTTGATTTCGTAGAAATCCCTAGACAACCTATAATTTGCAACTTACACTACACGTATTTCTTTTTTTATTTATGTGTATGCAAAAAGGGAATAATTTAAATGCAAAGGTGAAGAAAGTTAAGTCTGAAAATGTTCTCAGTGAAGTACGGATATATCAAATTAAGATAAAATCTAAAAAAAGTGTATCTGGCTGTCAAACAAAAACTTTTAATGAGTTCATAAATTTCACTATATGAAACCTAATTTAGAAGCCGAGTAATAACGAAAATAATAAATAAAGGGACATTATAGAACAACATATTTTTAGCAATCCACAATTTAGTGATATAAAGAAATTGATGGATGATCTTGCAGCTCAAAAAATATTGTCAATAGCTTTCATTTTTTTCCACCCATTACTACTGATTATACAAAGCAGGCTCTTAGTTTACTTTCCCGTATATATTATATTTAAGTCATATTATTTATATAATTTAAGACATCGACTGAGGGTGCTTGATGGAATTTCAATATCAAATTTGGATTATTGAGATTTTGTACACTTCCATGTATTTTGTCACTAACGACCCGGGTTTCGCCTTTCGGCATCTTCAGGCATTCGAGCACACGAATGGATGCCTGAAGATGCCGAAAGGCGAAACCCGGGTCGTTAGTGACAAAATACATGGAAGTGTACAAAATCTCAATAATCCAAATTTGATATTGAAATTCCATCAAGCACCCTCAGTCGATGTCTTAAATTATATCAATATTGCTAGTACAGCAAGATTGACTGAACTCTATATAAACGTTAGACACTGTTTACTGTCTCTCAGTTCGAGTCCATTCGTGTGCTCGAATGCCTGAAGATGCCGAAAGGCGAAACCCGGGTCGTTAGTGACAAAATACATGGAAGTGTACAAAATCTCAATAATCCAAATTTCTTAAATTTCTGTCAGTAGAACGGTTTGAGTATGGAAAAAATTAAGTAAAGCCCCGTATAGCTATAATAATTGTCCACTGCAATATATATATATATAAATGAAGATTTGTTTGTTTGTTTGTCCTCTATGCATTCTTTTACCATTCATCCGATTTCGATCAAACTTTGGTGAATTGTTAAATAGAGGTCTGCCCGTAAGCCGGGATTGGGCTGCTTAAGACAATTCCGATTCGGGCTCGGGCCAGGCCCGGGTAAGGAATTCAAATTTAAGAAAATCATTTCGTACCATGTTCGAGTCATAAGGCAATAGTTTTCATAACTTAAACAATTTATTTGACATGTGCCATGAATATTGTTGAAAATATGGAAGCAATAACATATTACTTTGTTTGAAAAGTATAAACGAATTACTATATTAAAAAATAAATCGGGCTTTAATCGGGCATCATTATATTAAAAAATAATTTGGGCTGAGAAAAACATATCTGGGCTTCGGGTCGGGTTCGGGTAATACGTGGGATATTGTGACTCGGCTCTAGTCGGGCCGGGCCTGAAGATGACGGGCTTGAACCGGGTAGTTTTATGAAATTTCTTCCCTTGCAGACCTCTCATCCAAAAGCACTTCAGTAAACAGAATTAAAACACAAACCCTTTTTTTCTTTCAGTGGCATTGCAACGCATGCCGGGTACTCATTAGTATTTTATTTAATAAAAATTTAATTTTTATGAAGAGTTGTTTGTGATGTGATTTTTAATATTATTAATTTACTTTGACTTGAAGCGTTTGCAAAATATATTTTTAAAATTTGTAATTAATCCTTAAGTTCAATACAGAAGTGCTCTTCTTGAATCATGATATTTGATGTATCTGCAGTCAGGAATGGGGTATATGTGGAGTCCTTAAAGAAGACCGAAGGGCTTCACCGATTCCCCGCGGGGGCAGTTCTCTCTACGCCTGACCGCCTTGCACCAGCGACCATCCCTACACATTACTTCATCCCCTATATCGACAGCAATAATAATTTGCAGTAAATATTGAGTGTCGGCTTTTATGCGATTCGCTTTTTTATTTTCGACTTGAAGCCGAATGTGTAATGAATTTCCACGTCGTTCTTTTATTGTAACATTAAGTTGTTTCTGAAGAGAATTCGTAAATAATTAAACACAAGAATCTTTCGATAATATTGTGATTTTAAGTGTTTATTGGTTTTTCAATTTTTTATGATACATACTTCACATAATGTACTCTTATTTATATGAAAGTCAACTTTTGATGATAAAAATAAGATTTAAGATAAAGATATGATCATTTAAGTAATTGTCCTTTGAGTACTTTCTATCACTATTTCTTAATCAGTGGTCCGTGAAGATATTTGAATGCTTCAAAATTTTCTTAAATTTCAAGTAACAAAATATCAAGCGGTGTTGCAATACGGTCTTGCAAAATTACTTGTTTTGAATAAAAAAACAATTATATAAATATTTATTAATTTATTCCAATGTTGATGGTCTGCAAATCTTTTTTTGGTTTTTCGTGGTCCGTGGATATAAAAATGTTAAGAAATAGTGCTTTATATGACTAAAAATAAAAACGTTTCCTTTGACAAATTCAAAAGAATTCCATGGTGAAGAGAACCAAGTGAAATGATCGTAAAATCATAAAAAACAGATAGTTGAATAGAATATTGGCAATATATAACCAGATTGAAGTTTTCTCCGCATAATAACTTATAAAATATCATCAGTTGATTAATGCACGTGATGAGCGAAACCGGTTCTGATTAATTATTTGATATTATAAACATGTGGAAGTAGCACAAACAAATTGTGTTTTATTTTTAAAATATAGTGCCTTTCCACCAAGAATTGACAGTTAACAACTTAAAAGTGATTAAAAAATATGTACCAAGGAAAGTTTATTTTTTATTTAAAAATATCATTATTCTTATTTTGGTGTCGTATTACAATGTAGTTTGGCAACCAATTTGCAGTTTGTCACTCTACTCTTCCGCTTATTGGTCTTAAATGGGAATTTGAATGACCACAATTTTCCGTACCCTCCTGTCATTACTCTATTCTAGCCTGTTTATTAATCCATCTCCACTTGGAACTATTTTATGTTTATTGCAGAAAAAAACTGAGCCAGAACTTATTAAACCACTTCCTATCCTCAGGTATGTATACATTTAGATTTACTATTTAGTCTGTGTACTATCGTACATAATGTTAAAAATCATGAATATTTCGTCTATGTGAAAGTATTTAATATATACACAGAAATAATATTATATTGTATATGTATCGAGTAAGAGAAGACATTAAGATGCTAAGTGAAATAGATTTGTACGTGAATTTACTATCCAATATGGTCGTCAGTATAACTGGTGGTCGGTGGTTTATAACCAATGAAATATCATTGAGAAAAGTGTTCACTTTCTTAAAAGATTGAAATTCTTAGTGCCGTTTACATCATGTTTCACGACATGTCATAAAAAATTATGTCAATAAATCATTAAATATCATATAAGAAAGATATCATAAGGATGAAATATTTTCTCAGGCTCTGCACGAAGAACAATTTTATGTAACCGTTTTTGAATTTAACCCTTTCACTCGCAAATATAGTTAGTATTATACATTCTTTATAATTTAAAAAAAGCTGTTAAAAACGTCTCGTTTTATTATAAAATTCATCGTTGATTTCGATTTCAAAGTATATATGTATATATCAATTTTCCTATTTAGTTTAAGATTAGAATTTAAAGGTATACAATCATATTATTGTGCATTGAAGTCATTTAAACAATTTATCTTTATAACAAGTTAAAATATTAAAGTATTTAATTCTACAAGAATTATATGGAATGTATGACAGATATTTCGGCTTCTGAATCCGAAAAAGCTGTCAAACAATTTGTTTATTTCTCGTAGAACTAAATATTTTGATATTTACTGACAAAATCTCGATGTACCGTTTTGTTTCACATAACATGACAACACATAAAACTACCCGTTATAAGTATAAATAAATGTAAATGATTTTAAGTCGAAAGATTCATATGGATGATTTATTAATTGATACACGTAGGGTTGAGCGTGCAATAACAATTAATATGAAAATTCCGACAGTAATCGATGAGAAACTCGAGTACAAGACGGATAGGGAATGGTGGCTAAGTTGCAACATGGGTAAGATGAACCTTTTCGTCACTATTACACTATTTATGTATTGTGTAACATTTTGACCATAAGAACTTAATTCAAGTAGTCGATGTTAGATCAATTGAATATTTTTTCCGCTAGAAATTGATGATTATTTTAAGTTATATATTTAATTTATTATATTATTTATTTTATAATTGAATAAGCTATTTAATAAGCTATTCAAGTCGAAAGAAATTCAACAATAATTAATTAAAAATCATTTCAATTCGCATTATTTGTAACAAAACCATTTTTTTAAAACTAGCCTTCTCCTCGTCACAGTACCTACACATCAAATTTGAGCAAGTCGATCAAGCTGAGATCGGCTTGTTCAATACGATTATTGTTTTAAAACAATGTTGTTACCATAACAGTATGTAAAGAAAGCTCTACTAAAAATATTCGTCCATATATTGAATTACATTTACTGGAAATAGTCAAGTTTGATTTACGTCGCTCTAACTGATTTAGTAGTTATTGAATATACCTCTTTTAAATCTGCTTCTAAAATGTTATTATGACAAGAATTACTTATCATTTAATTTAAGACATCGACTGAGGGTGCTTGATGGAATTTCAATATCAAATTTGGATTATTGAGATTTTGTACACTTCCATGTATTTTGTCACTAACGACCCGGGTTAGACCCGGGTAGAGCCCAGTTAAACTCCTTGCCAATCTTGAATGAGCAGATGAACCTTCCTAATTCTCCGCTATTATATCCGATACGTTGAAACACCTAACAGATGTCACTAAATGTGGAATGATTGTATATATTTACCCATTGGTCGAATTACATCCCGTCAAAACCCACAATACTATTATAATTGTAAAATCACTGGTATTTCTAAAAGAAGTTGAAAAGCGGCAATTCGCCAGTCTGTTAATATGGTGTTTACAAAATAAGGATTAGGGAGATTCCCGAAATTTTAACTCAGGTATCAGTGTGGCTCTCAGACGTATAATGTATTGCCTCGTAAATAATATTTGTCGCATTTGTATCTTCTATATAAACGTTAGACACTGTTTACTGTCTCTCAGTTCGAGTCCATCCGTGTGCTCGAATGCCTGAAGATGCCGAAAGGCGAAACCCAGGTCGTTAGTGACAAAATACATGGAAGTGTACAAAATCTCAATAATCCAAATTACTTATCATATTTTTTTTTAATGAAAAAATTCCTACTACTATGTGTCTCAACTAACCCCTTTACTCCCTATTTGAAATGCAACAAGACAACATGTTATGTGTGGATATAATATTTATTTTTACAATATCATTAGATAGCAATTAATTATATCGATCTCACTCTATGAATTATTAATAATGCCTGTAATTATTATTCAGCAAAAAAGTATTGCGCAGTCATTATTTATAAAGCCTGTTTCATGAGACTTAGATATTTTATTGTTGTGTTCAGTATTTCATTTATTTTATAACTTTCCAAATCTAATTGAATGAAATAATTTGTGAGATTTTCAAATTAATATTTCCTACTTGTGATTATTTCTAACAAAGAAGAAAATATTCTTAACCACTTAGTGACATTTATTTTTCAATGATTCATTTTAATGATAACAGAGATAATTTTCATTGATTAAGCAAAAATAATCATATTATGATATTTTGAGAATTTATTTATCGTATAAAATATATGATAAACTTGTGGTAAGGCAATATGATTGCCATATAGTATTGTTAAAACAAACAGTTAGATTTCAAAAGGTAATAAATTATTTCATAAATCATGTAACATAATTATTGAATACCAAACATAAATGACTAACATTAAATATTAGTCATTTTTATAACTAAACAAAAAGGAAATGTTTTAAAATATTTGATCTCAAAAATGAGCATATGTTAATAAAATCCTAATTAAAGAAGGTTAAAATTAAATTAACTATTTTTATTACATATTTTTGTTTCCTTCTAAATTGGTATTGACATTCGTTATTGAAATAGTTAGTTTAAATCAAAAAGTATTAGGAAATTTTTCAGTGTCAATTCAGTCTGAAAATGATAAAGTAATGAATTAATAAAACTATAAGGTATTATTAGTGATAATTATACAAGAATAATAAATTTTACACGAATAAAATAAATGCTGAAAGTATATTCGGCAATATAGGTAAATGAATAACACGATGAATAATGATGACATTAAAATCGAATGCAGTTTACTTTAAAATAATGCAAGCAAAAGTATAATTAAAGGTGTTTTTTTTTAATTCTGCCAAGATGATCAAAAGGCGAGACATCTTTATTTGCTCTTCGAATACTTTTATTCCGACTGGTGTGTAAGAGAGTTGCGAATAAATCACGATAAAAATACGGCAAAATTACCGGCCTTTGTTGTCCCGACCGGTGCTCCATTTCATTCCATCATTTATGTGATATTTCTCCACCCATAGCTGTTCATTATTGCCAGCAGGCATGCTTGAGTTCTTTTGTTGCCGCTAATTTAAATTGTTCGTTAGTTACATTTTCATCAGTGACGTTTTCTATAAGAGGATTCGGGCGTTTATATTTTTGCAAAAAATCCTATATTAAATACTCTAGAGCAACTATTGCAAGCAAACCTATTATACATTCCTTAGAGTAACCAGCATACTAACAAAACCAATATAAATGGTCCACCCTTTCTTGAGCCATTACGAAAAGATCATTTAATTACCTTCGATTAACTTCGTTTAATTATTTCACATTATATAAATCTGTTGAATGTATTTTTCTTGAAACAGTTTTGATTAGACTTATAACAAATATATTGTATATAAATTTGAACATGCCTCTCAATGTGACGAAACTCGTGCCACACTCCAATCAATTAATACAACATCAATTTTCAAATATTTTTTCATAAAATTACAAAAAAAAAAAATAAGACATTAAACACACTATTTATTTATATATTAAATTAATGACGTTTAACAGTGTTAATTAATTGATAGTACAGGATAAATTTACATTAAAATATTTGATGAAGAAGTTATATTAATAGCCTATTTTCATAAGTACTACATTGTTACTTTGTAATTTGTTTTGCACAGAGTAGTTTGTCTATATTTTCCTCAAAAAAATTGATTATTTATTGATTGAATTGGCATTTAATTGGTAGAAAAAGAGCTTACGTGTTGTTATTAGTCGTTAAAATTAAGCATTAGAATTTTACTGATTATGCGTAATTACATGGGCTTCTTGTAATGGCTTAGTAAAGTTACTACGTAAGCTCCTTATCTAAAAACACAATTAGTACCTTGAATGATTTAATTTGAAATAAACATTATGATGTTTAAATAAGTGAGATGACGTGATATTGTCATCTTTTCTAAACAGTATATATGGCTAAGCATAAATAAGTTTAAGTATAGTTCTGACGATGGCGTCAAGCAGAAATAGTTATCAACTACCTTAAAAAATTTTGTTGAACTAAAACTTTATTATTTTATCCTATTAATTTATTATTTGGCAAGCCACTGATTTTTAGCTTGCGCAAGTAAGCGTTAATTTGCAGATCTTGGTATTACAAAGAATGAGAATCTCACACTGCACAAGATTTATGATTTCCTATAGATAATATGCAAATTGTCTCCAATATATATGCAGGTATGTATGTTGTGATATTACGAAAATATTCAAATAACAGCAAGAAAAGCGGTAATTGTAATTTTTCTATGAGTATATTTTACAAGATCATGTTCTAGATATAATTCAGTGAACATTTGATTGTAGAACAGTTTTTCATTCATGTTAGGAAAGATATATTACTATACTTTTTATCGTTGTATCTATCTATGCTATATTGTTACGGTTGAAAGAATATATTTCATTACAGTACAAATTGTTAAAATTATTATTTCCCATAAAATGACAAAATAGAAAACGTTTTTTACTTGGAGCATGTGGCCATATACCACAAGGTGATTTTCAGTTCACTTACCACCTCTTTGCTTCTCTCCCAGGTCATCCCAGCGTTCTGCAGCTCCACCGAGTATATCCTATAGTCATCAGCGGTTTTACTGGAATCCATTCGATGGGTAGAAGAGACAGGCATGAATCAAGCAAGAAGCGGGCAACGAGAAATAAATACGTTATAACATATTAGCAATATTTACCTTCACGTTAAATATTAATTTGGGAAATAAAATAACAGATACACCATCACGAAAATCTGAAAAATTTAGAAAAAAATGTAGTAGATTGATACCGCAGTATTTAATAGATATTTTCATCTGTCATTCTTGTTGTGCCTTAAGGTTATTAGTAGTTCCGTTCCTACAAGGATTGAAAACTACATTTGATGCTGCTCAGATTTTGTGGGCGGGTGGTGGTGTGGATTTAAATAATTATTATATTTATACATCGTCGGCGTGCGGTGGACTTATCACTATATGTATCGCACAACTTAATTTGGGTATGAGTCTTGCCCTTGCATTTTGCTTGCATCTTCACTTTTCATGTGATTGAGTGAGAAAGAGATAAAGCCACCGCACGCGCCTGATATATTTATATTGCATGACAAATGGGGGTTCGGAAATTTCTGATTAAAAACAGTGATTTTTCCAGCATATACAGTTGATTAAAATCACACTATAAATTTGGCAATAAACTACATGTATCTATCCATATATATTAATAGTGTGTGGGAATAATTGGTGACATAAGTTTGACGTATAGTTTGACAGATAGGCCACGCCACCTTGGTGGCTAGTAGGAAAAACTGTATTTTTTTATTAACTTTGACGTAGGAAAGAACGAATAAATGATACACTGTCGTTTTATTTCAAGTACTTCTAAGAACAATGTTTTTCGACTTGCGAACCTTAATTTTTAATTTCAATGTTTACAGTGTGCTACTTAAATCCTAGTGGGCGATTGCATCATTGCATGCTGCGAGTCTGACAATCCTTGTAAGAAGACGGGAAAGCTCATTTATTTGCATCAGTGTATGTAAATTCTTTGTATTAAAACTATTTGAATATTAATTAGCTCTTGTTTTAAAAAATCTATTGCATTATTCATATTAACATTTGTGTCGTTTTAATTTCTTTGATTGTACTGTGGTAAGGAAGGCGATGGCTTCAATATTTAAAAAAAAACCTTGAGTAATTGCTCCTTATGTAATCCTCGTGATCATTTTAAAGAGCCAAGTATTTCAGGTTGAAAGCCTCTAGCAGGCGGTGGTGGCAAATTTTAAAATGACGGCATTGATTTAAATTCGAATAAAATATTAAGTTATTTTATCTCAACTAATTCTTTAACTTATTATTCATACATTAATACATTCAACTGACGTTTTACGTTTAGATGTGAAATATGTTGTACAAAATTGAAAAATGCGATGAATATAAATTATTCTGTTTTTATCATCAATTTGCATATATTTTTACATCAAACGCTATGAATATTCATCAATTCATCCGTAGGGTAAAAAGATGAACGAAGAGCGATTACGCCAACCATGCATCTGGTTAACAATTAGAAGCGTGCGTAAACCATTTTTATGAAGAAAAATAAAATAAATATATACAACGGTGATTAAAGATAGCTTGATTGCAATTAAAGAACAATCCGACTAATTGGAATGATGAAATGCTTTGTAGGGTTCTTGAGTGAATTCTCTACGATGTAAAATTTGTTTTCCACACAATTATCATTCGTTTCATCTGACTTGTTTCACATATTTCTGATTGCTTGGCCTCATTGCTAATGAGAGTTTTTCGTAATTTTAGTCATGTTATTCTGTTAAAATTAAAAATTCTAAAAAAACGAATACAATTAAAGTACGTATTGAATATTTGAAGAATGGAATCTTTCGATATATCTCTAAATCCGTTTACAAATAATGATTTTATTCTCCATCACATCACAGTCAGTGGAATAACAAAGTTATCGATTCCAATTTCAAATGAATGCTTTATGCTTATTTAATTTCTCATTGCAAGACTTTTGGAGATTGTAAGACTATTCAATAAGACAATAGATGGTTAGGAATTGAGTTTCCAAATTGTATGATTACAGATATTTAATTTAAGAATAGATTGGCCGTCAACTTGTCCAGACGTATAGGTAAACTGGTGCGGTCGACAGCCAGGGAAGTAGTATTGTTGTCCGTCCGTGTGTAAGGTAGTGCTGCTTCTGCTCGTGTCTGTATATCTTCTCTAGTATTGTCATCTTGTCTGGGTTGCTATCTGTTTTGATTCTTTCCTCACAGATGTAATCGTAACCTGAGTTAAAATTCGATTGAAAACATCACAATGAGAAAAAGTATTGCATATCACAGCTAATTATTCAAATAACGATAGCAATGTATTAAAAAACAAGTAAAATTTGTAACAAAATATTTTCTGGCTGTAAATCGATAACAGTATGGCATTTTGCTACATTTTTCTTTCTCTCTTTATTTAGCTATGCAAACTTGTATTTAGCATGAATTTTGTTTACAGTATATTCACGATATTTTTTCCTAATACCAGATTTAATATAAATAAAAATGAGTAACTAATGAAAAACATCTGATTTACGTGATTGTTAAATTAAATGTAAATTTTCAATCACATTCAAAATATATAGATAATTATTTAATAAGTATTTTAAAAATAAAAAATAATTTTTTTGTACTACTTCCATATGTTTATAATGAACAGGACCGGTTTTGTTTATCACGAGCTTATCAACTGATGGTGGAAGTAGTTCAAATAAATTGCGTTTTATTTTTTAAATATAATGCCTTTCCACCAAGAATTGACAGTTAACACCTTAAAAGTATATACTAAGTTATAACATATTTAATTTTTATTTTTATAACAATATTTGAACAATAGAAATAATACATAAAAAATCTATCGAGCAATTTTAGTAGAAAGTTTCAATCAATTTCAATTAATGTGAAGTTGGCTTATATACCAACAACTAATAATTAAGCTCGGACAATAGACAAAGTTTCTCTATATATGAGAGCTTAGGAAGTTTCCAAGAAAGCTCTGCCATATCCCCTTACATTGTTATTAAACCATCTAATTGGCAATAATCTAAACCGAAGTTTGCAAAACGTGTTATGTGGGATCAGAGCTTTATGGAAAGGACAAAATGCGGAATTACCTATACAGACAACTTTGTTGAGGGAAGCACCTCTGTATCGGAAAGATTATTCTACTCTGACTGTACTTTAGTCTTCATAGAGCCGTATTAGTGTTGTTGGATGCAGGCCCAAAATAATAATTTCATATAAATCGGAATTAATTAAAAAAGGAGAATGATATTTACCAAGGGTATACAACGTCAATAATAGATGTTCAACGAGAATTGGTAGTAAGTTGTAAGTCAGCCACTCAGCCCTTTTTTTGAGAAAGGGTAAAGAAAGGAAAATACATTTGTAATAATGAATATAGAATCATTCTCTCTTTTCATTCCGTTTGATGGTCACCAAAAATGAAATGGGTGGGCTAGACACAAACATTTGGTTGCAATTTCTTATATAGATTTAAACTTTTAAGGTGTTAACTGTCAATTCTTGGTGGAAAGACATTCTATTTTAAAAAATAAAAACAATTCATTTGTACTACTTCCACATATGTATAATGATCAGGACCGGTTTCGCTCATCACGAGCATTATCAACTGATACAAATATAAAAATAACAGGCTTATTTATATAACATTGAGTGTAAAAATGAAGGTATATAAAACTGATGGTTCATGAACTTAGACAAGAAAATACTGATTAGCAAACATATTATACATAAATCAAATAAAAGAGTCTACAATTAAAATGTTGTGGACCTCTTGCAAATCATTAAATATTAATCTGAAATCACAAATATAGCTACATTAAAAGTCCATTTAGCTAAACAAAATTTTTAATAACATTACTAATGTAATATACAATAATGAATCAGGAAAATTATATGAAAATATTAGTGAACCATTTAAAAATAATCAAATATTAAGTATGTAATTAATATGAACCATAAACAGCCATCTTAAGTGGAAAAAGTAGAGCAGCTATGAATATCCATTAAATTTTTAATATCTGAAAAACAAAAATTACAGAGACAGAATCAATTCTTACAAGTTAAAAATAACCTTACAGGTATAATACAAATTAATGAATCGGATATAACAAAGGAGAAGATGCAAAGACGGTTTGTTCATTCAATAAATTTGAATTGGGCAAAAATTTATATCTATTTATTTCTAAAATCTCTTGTTTATCTAAACTCTTGTTTAGATATATTGTCCATTATTTGGTACGAATGCTTGATTGCGAAACCAAATACGACAAAAGCCTAAGATCTGTGCTACTCGCATACATGACGTGTTTTATGTAAAATATTAAAGTATTTAAAATTTGTAATGAACGTCATAGTATATCTGTTATAACATTAAGCCAGATATCTGACTAAAATCAGGTATTGCAGGTTATTTTGATATGATAATGTTTTTACATAACATTATAACAATAAAATAAAATCAATCGACCATCTTATTGAAGTATAATTACTGCTCCCTGAACCACTCTACTAATCTAGCCCTGAAGTGTTGTGATTATCGCTGTATTCTCGCATGAGAGGTGGCTCTAGATGGGGAGGGATGTCTTTGCCCTATCTGACCATGGCATGGTGGAATTGCTTTACCGTCAAACTCAAAACCAGGATTACTAACAATTCAATCTCCCCTTAAGGTATCGACGCTATCTCTCTGCACAATATTGTGTGTACTGTCTCAATAAACGAAGTAATGATTTCACGTGGTTGTTCTAGAGATCAATACATTTCTGAAAATAATTTTTATTTGTTGGCACTCGTAAATATATAATATTTTTTATATTGATAACGACTTCGCTTACAAGATATTTTAAGCTGCGGGCACAAGTATTTTAACTTGCAGTGATGTGGAAATCAACTTTACAACTGGTTTCTAATTTATAGTGGAATGACATTAAAATTATTATAATAATAAAACAAAATTTTAAATTGATAAGAAGAATTGTTCATTCAATAAAAAAAATAAAAACAATATGAAATTAAGCCATGAAGGAACGAAAGAGGCTTATGGTTTTTAATATGACCACGTTATTTTTATTATGATTGGTGCCACGTGACCTGAGGTTTCTAGACAAAGCCATTATTAAATGGGCTATAAATAATTTCACTTTGTGTTAGCTAGTATTCACTTGGTACACTTGAATATTTATTTCGATAGTTTGCACTTTGGATTAGATAGTATTAACTTAGTACATTCAACCATTGATTTTAATGGTTTCCACTTAGTCATGGATTCTTTTAGCAAATTGAGTTAAGTTGCAGTAGATTATGTTAGGGTCAGTCTGGTTTGGTTTGTGTAATGTATTTCAATGCGTGGAGCAAAGACAATATATACAGCCTAATATAGGGTAGAGTGGCGATAAGTATTTTCATTTCATTACGGCTTCGTGGAACTATCGATTTCAAAGTGTGAGTATTTATATTTAGTGAAAACTACTCTATCTATGTGAAAATATTTTTTCGTAATTGTAATATATTTTATCAATGTTTAAATATCTTTTATTTTGTGGGATCACTTTATTTTTACTTTAAGAATTGGTTTTTTGTGGAATGTATTTGTTATAAGTGAAAACTATTTTTATAAAAATGAATATGATCTAAACAAAAGTGCATTTAATTGTAAGACTTGTTAAATTGGTTTTGGCTACTAAGAATATTAATGGTTAAAGAGCAGAGTTGGCTTTTATTGGGCAGAAAGGTAAATCATGTGAATTACCTCATTTTAATAAGATAACATATTCGCAGATATTAGATTATTTTTTTTAATTTACATACTATTATATATTTCTAATTTGGATTTCTTTCACTTCTTACTTTCTTAATATTTGCCTTTTAAAAATCTCAAAAATAAATAATAAGCACAGCTCAAATAATGCACGCTTTTTGAGTAAAATTCAAAAACTCTGAAGTCGTATTTATTCAAAGCTTTTAAAGCTAAATCTTTGTCAAAAATAAAACTTTTATTTATTCTCTTCTCTTCATAGCTGCGAAATTCTACGAGTATCTAAAAAAATATAAAAGAAATTTGAGGCCGCGTGAATATTTTATACTAAAACGCAATGCTTCTCAACATTATTTATCTGTACTTCTGTTAAGGTTGGCGGGAAATAAAGACGGTATAAAGGTACATTAATAAAAAAATAAAAAATGTACGGTTTTTAAACCCATGTCCACTCTTGATGTGTTTCATATGGACTGGTAATATAGTATTTACTAGTAGTTAATCAGAACAGATAATAAGACAGTCGTAAAAAGTCTATTCAGACAAAGTAAGGATAGACAGATGTGCTTGAAAGTAATATTTAATTAATCCGTTTCGTGTTAAACATACGATGAATTCAAATTAAACAAATATTTCTTATATCAATGCTTTTGGATACAAATGTATAAATCGATTGAAATTTTATGTGTAAAAGTTATTATTTAAGCCCTTGATAGCGCAAACGAGGTTATCAAATTAGTACAAACTATGGTGCTTAATTTTTATAAATATTACTTTCCAAACCAAGAATTCACAGCCAACATTCAGTTTTTTTAGTTAGTCACTGTCTTTATAGTATTCCTATATAATACACGATAAATACTTAGCAACAAAATTGAGTTGAAGTTGATTTGAAAGCGGGTAGTTATTGTCATATATATAATAAAAATGCATCTAGTTTTTATTCAGATATTTTGTAAAAATATTATCAGGATCATTTTCACCCAAGTAAGCATTTTAATGAATTTAGTGTACTAAAACTTTTGCTCTATTTTTACACATATTTGTCATTACACGAAGTGTTGACAATTGGCAGAATTAAAATTATCGTTGTCATTTTAAAAAATCCAAAAAAGCTTAATTCTTAATCTATGGAAAATAAACTGATATTATCATTCCAATTATGATAAAAATAAATTTAAATATTTTAGGGGGCACAAATAAAAATTAGTTTTAAAAGTAATTCTGACCATTGATGTTAAAGATATTGATAATTTTTTGTCTTAAAAAAACAGTTATTGAGAACTGTTCAAAATATTTATGAGAAGCCTTGGAATATCGCGTTATTTGTGTGGTTTCACACGATGACGTGAAGTGAATACTTTTATAGGGCATATTATTCTTGGGGGAATGTTTTCCCGTAGGAATGACGGGTGATTTTATTACGAATATTTCAGGTTGTCATTCAAATGCATTTTCCTTTCACTTTTGTGTCAACGAGATCCATTTACATTGAAAACCTGTAGAAAATTCCACAGCCGAGCGATGCACAAATTTTATAAAAGGATTAACCTTTATGGTTTTACTGTAGATCTAGCGAAAGTGGTTTTTTAAGTATTTTTAATACAAAACATACTATAGAAATACATTTTTTTTTTTAAACCATATCCGCTCCGTATTCGGAGCATATGGCCATCACGCGGTTTCTCCAATCTTCTCTGTCTCCTGCCAGCCTCCTCGCCTCCTCCCAGGTCATCCCAGCGTCCCGTAGCTCCGCCGAATACATCCTACGGATGGTCATCAGCGGCCTTCCAGGGCGACGGAATCCACCTGGTTGGTAGAAGAGACAGGCAGGAATTAGGCTCCCCTGGGGCATCCGCAGCACGTGTCCAAGCCAGGTCCATCGTCGCTTTTTTATTTTGGACGTGATAAGAGGCTGGTCCGTCCGCTCTCTACCCTCCGAGTTCCTGACAAAATCAAACCACTGTACCCCTAGTATTCGCTGCAAACATCTGTTTTCAGAGCACAGTATACGGTTACCCTGTGCCTTGGTGAGGTGCCATGACTCGCAACCGTAAAGCAACACTGTCAGGATGCATGCGTTGAATAAGTGGCACTTGGTGATATAGTTTACATACGTAAAATATTATTTTACATAGAATTTTTACGATAAATTTAAGTATCCAGTGGGTTCCAAAAGATTTACTTTCAAGAAATATGAAGAGGCACTTACAAAACAATGTAATTCACACGGTAGGTGATCCTGCAGTGTTTCAAAGGAGGTTGTCATCTAGCAGTAGGTCGATTAGTTTATGTACCCAATTTTATGAATATTCAGCTTGTTGATGGCAATCAACATTTGATCACTCAATACAGTATTCACTCACATAATCAATTTATTTACGTATATAAAACGGCAGAATATAATAGTTATAGTTACTAAAAATCAGATTCAGAGCATTTTGATTGCTTATCTTATTCCTTACGACTACATGGTACAACGTACTACTATTTAACTATTTCATGGAAAGGCGTCACACCGTGTTACACGGCCAATGGTATAACAAATTTTAATTTAATATCTAATACGAAATTTAGCTCTTCAAATTTTGTTAAATTAAAAAAATTAGTATGCCATATCCACCTGAAAACGCTATCTTTGATTGACAAAAGAAATTAAATTCACAATAAAAGTACGTTTTTACATTTTGTATTTCAATTAAAAGAATATTAATAAGTTTCCCCTCGCAATCCTTTGAAAAACGAGATCAGAAAAACTCTTTGAATTTCGATATTAATGCTTTGTAAAAATATTATACCAATTCCCTTTTATATCGCGAGGGTCGTGTAGCATACCCTATAATAAAACTTGTCACTTTTTGACATATGAGTTTAATCAGTTAAAAAGGAAAGAGATATTGATATAACGTACGTCTATAAACGTATCAAACAGAAATATATGTCTACGACTTAACTTTTCACATTTTGCTAGCTCGGATACCGGTAGATTTTTTAGATTTATAACGGTGTAGTTGCAAACATTTTATCAAGAAAAAGCAACTTAAAATCAGCGTTTAACTTTGTTGTTACTATTGCATCCACACTGCTAAATAAACTTTATATGAGTATTTGGTAACAAATTTTCCATTATTTAAGTTCAACGTCATTAATTTATTAAATTTTTATGTTGTTTTTAATTAACAAAAACACAATTAATAGTTAAATCTAATATCTACATCAATTTGTATTAAACACTGTCAAAATATTAACATTAATAATACACTAAATCATGATTATTACTATTAATAGCCACACATTAATGATACGTGTTTGTTACATGCAGTATCATGTTATTATTTTATTATACGCTTTCAAATTTCCTACCAAATATGAAACATTTTTTAGTTATAGTCACGGTGAATGTTTTATTATCAATAGAAGGTATAATATAGTTGAAAATGTACACTGACTCAACGGAAGCGGTTTTTAGGTGTAAATAAAATGTGGAATTTTTACTATTAATAATCTAACCTTACAGTTGATATAAATCACTCATCTTGATGTGGGATTAAACACATTTGATAATTAAAACCTTTTTATGTTTTTAAGTGCTCAAAAATTCATAAAAATATTTTCTATACAAACAGGAAATAACTGAAATATACGACGTTGAGAGCAAAACAATTAAATGTCGTCTGTTGTTTCAGATTAAAATGATGTTATATTAGTATTTTCAGAAAATGTGAGTCAGATTACTCGCAGCTGTTATTTTAAAACAAATAGCATTAAAGAGCTCTCTTAAAATTAATATTGAAAATAAATCTATTAGTAATGTTTATGTCTGATTATATCGTCTGCAATAAAAAAAAAATGATTTCAATATATACTCAAAAAATTGTTGTTGGAATGAATCTTAATTGTTTCTTGAAAACTGTTGTGATTTTTTTCACTACAGCTAATTTCTTCAATAGAGTGAGTGCGGTACACATTCAATTTAATTATAGGTGGACACAAAATGGTCTTAGAAAATCTTCTGTATCATTATTATAATTTGTTGAAAGTTGTAACTGTATAAATTACTTTATAAAATAAGCAATCTCATATAAAATACACATTTCTCATGGGTCATATTTTTTTTCCATGTCCACTCCCAACGTGAAGCATATGGTATCCTAATGGAGGTATTTCAACAGAATTTTTCTATTGAAACTGCTTGTTACTCAGTTGCTAAACCTCTCCTTTTTCGAAAAGAGTAGGGATAGAACGATAGGGCTAGTAGTTAGCTAATCGCTCTTGCTACGCCCCGTGAGGATCGGATGAGTGGGAGGGAGTTTTTAGACATTACAAACACTCAGACTATGAACAAAATCCATAAATCGATTTAAAGATCAATTTATGAAAACTGTCCGCACCGAGAATTAAACCCGAGACATCCGTAACCATAGCCAACGACGCTACCAACTGCGCCACGAACGCTAACGTGCATATATGTATACATTTGACAATATAGATATCGATAATAATATGGATTACAATACTATGAAAATATCCTTTTAAGCATAGCTTTATTTCCCATGCTTGTCCTCCGACTGTTAAGCCATTCCATGCTCCAAGTCATAGTTATTATACTTGCATCACCTGAAGCTTGGTTTTCAAATGTTCCCTAATCAATGATAGGGTTTTGGACTCAAGTGCTGGCAAAGGCAAATATCAAAACTCAAGTGTCAATTTATTTCTAGCAAGATGATGCTGAATGATTGTTTTAAAGTAACTCTGAGTTTGTCACTATTGTAAAATGATTTAAATGGAGGGAGGGTTGAACGAAACAATATATTAAATATGAGATTTCGATGGATTCGGATTCGGTAACTTTGTGGAAATTGATTTTTAATATTAAATTAGTATTTATAACTTAGTTATTCCACTGAACGTATGAAGATGCTACACATTCAGTGGAATTACTAAGTTATCAATTTTAATTTTGTGTTAGAATTATTTGCTATCAAATAAAAAAAACTGGTGCGTGTTTTAAGTTATTATGGGTGGTCAACATCTGACCATCGCATGAAATATAAATATCCCCAACAAATTTCTCAAACATCTCTCCAATCATTTATACGAAGGTTTCAATATCCACATTTATACAGGAGGGGAGGTCATATTTTTTGGGTCGGTTCACGGCAGTTTGATATTCTCCCATAAGATTACATGTCATGACTTACTGATAGGCGAGTCCGATCCATTATCATAAGTCATGGGCCATATAATATCGTGGAGGAAGACGCCGGCCGGCAATTTTCTTTAACCGCCCGATTTATGGCCGCGATCCAATTCATACTTTTACTTCAGCGTTAGTAAAACTTGTATCGCTGAGTCTAATGAATTACCATACTATTTACTACTAGAAAAAAGCTTTTTTAATGACATCATTTTGCACTTACTGGTTTGAATTTTTCTAATGTAAAACAACACTATTATATTTAAATAAAGAAAAAAGTCATTCGTATTAAAGTCACTGACCTTTCATGAAAAATCGGCGGTAGAAATTTAATTGCACGGAAAATTCTTCATAATAAAATTTATCGTTACTTCAATTGGCCTCAAGGAAAGTTTATTGCGATGTTATTTTTAACTTATTTTACTTAAAATGTTACGTACTACACGAAAGTATACCAATCGAATTTGGGATTCCTTTGTTATTTTGATAAATACCTCCGAAAGCACATTACAATACAATATAAGTAGGTATAGATAAACTATATTCGCCAATTTATGAATACATTTCGCATCAATTACGTGGTAGTTTTGAAATAATTTTGGTTGCATTATAACAATATTTATTTATCTTTACAAGTGTCAACAGCACAGCATAGCACACAGACTTTTGATATCTACGTATCGTGCGCATAAATCGCATTGACCAAATTTAGACAGGTGGCATTGTTACCTGGCAACTTATTTTTCTATCAATAGAAAATATGCAAACAATTTATAACGCCCAGTGAGAATTGTCTATGTTATCTTATTTACTGACTTTTATCTAAATTAAAATTGTTTTTAATATCCAATAAACGATCGACTATCAAAATAAACAATAAAATGTGTTGAATCAAATTATCGCCATAATTTTTAGCTAAAAACGGAATGGTCATGATGTGAACGAACGCCCACACACAATAAGAAACAATCAGAACCAATCAAACCATATCATGTGAACATCGTAAAGAGTTGGGATATCAATCTCTTTTACAATTGCATTTTCATGTGGTCAGAATACGTTGCGCGTTTAACGATAAAATTAACATTTTTGTTATTTATAGTACCCCGTTAAATGCAATTTTCATTTCGCAAGTCAAGAGATAATACGGTTTATTACGACATGTAATTTGCATTAGTAGTTCACTTGTTACCGACGCAATTTGTTCAGAAGTTATTTCATAAGACGTCTTCCAGCAATTGTGGTTAAGAAATTTACGGGAAGTTTGACGTATTTTGTACAACGACTCGTGGAAGAGGAATAAATAAAATTAGAGGAATTTAAGTGAGACTTCCGTTGTGTGAATCAAATTTCTTACAATATAATTAAAACTATTATTCCCATTGAATATTGAGAAATTTTATAGTACACATATAAAGACATCTGCATTTTTCGATAGTAATTTAAAAAAGGTCTTTATAAATAAGAGTTGATTGAGTACGGTTTACGCAACTGTAGAACCGAATTTAAGAATGAATTTAGCAGTTTTAGTTCAGAAGTATGGAATGTGCGATCTTTTGACAGATTTTTTAAAATTTTCATTCATTTAAGTCAGTAGTTCACAACCTATTTGAAATAACGGCCAGTTAATCTATTTCATAATTTTTCATGTGCCGCAAAGGGGAAAAGTGTTAAAAGAATAATGATATATTATACTAGCTGAAATATGCATTGAACTATTTTTAATTTAAAATTAACGTAATTTTACTGCTTATAACTTGTTATTTTGGGGAGCAACAAATGCCATATTGGGCTGCATGCAGCCCACTGGTATCGGTTTATACAACACTGATTCAAATAATATACACACATTTTTAAGTATAACGGATGTTAGATATTGAACATATAGAAGTTGGTTAAATGCAGTCTTACTTGATATTTAACAGATAATTGGACCCGACATGGCAAGTTCCCCTACCCGTCATTAAACCTGTCTTTCTACAAAAGATTTATAAAATAATTTATCAATAAAGCCGGTAAAATGTGTCTAAAAATATGAGATATGTATGACGGAAATGCTAAATAGTCCTCAATTTTTTATAAGAAAGAGTTACTATGATATGTATAGTTTTTTCATTACATCTTAAGTCCTTCGATCAAGGATCACCAAAAAACATTATAAAATTAATGTGGTCACCTGGTTAAAATCCGTTCTTTTATACGTGTCTACATAATAAACAAACATTAATTTCTTTACAAAACGTATACAATATATAATATTTTATCTTTATAATCGTTCTACGCGTATGTTCGTACACTGTATCAAAAAAATTAAAAACACCCATCATCGTTATGTATAAAAATTTACACCTGTTGAATAAATTTAACGTAAAGATGTTATCGAGTTAAACATTTGAGTAATGGTCTTGACATGTAACCCTAGCCTCGTATTTTTATTTATGCATATCTTATACAAAAATATGCACTTATCATATATTTTTGGTATTATGATACACCATAGTTTTATTTTTGAACTAACACGTGCTAGTGTGTGTTTAAAAAAGGGGTGACAAGATTTCGAAAACGACTGATTCACAATATATTTAATAACAAAAACAATACAATTCAATTGATTTCATTCGATAATGCGGTGGTAGATCCCTGATGAATCTAACTAGGAATCATAAATACCGTGTTTCTCATCAATGAATGTGTGCCTCAATGTTGGCTTTGGTATAGATTGACTCTGCGAGACTCATAAGCCCGGTGTTAGAACGAACCGCAGCAAATAGCTCTCTCCATATTCAGTTTTATAATACGTGAGTAAGGGCTCTGGTGATTGCAGCCACAAAAAAAATAATCTTCAAACCAACTTTATTTCAACAACAATTTTACTTTTGAACTTGCCATAGGTGGTTACAAGGTGACAAGTAAACTCTTCACAATTATCCTTTAGGCCACGTCTAGTAATAAATCTGTAGTTACTAATGCTTTTTCTTATGTACATAATATAGTAAAAACCAATTTTTTAAAATAATTAACATTGATTATAATTACGGCTGAGTTGAGAAGGCCGTGTAGAAAGAATAGATAATATTAGATCCCCAACAAGGCAAATGAACATCTGGTGAAGGATTGGCAGAGGGTTAGGAAGTATAGGGTTGTTGAACTTGCGGCATTATTAAAAAAATATAAGTAATATATTTGAAGAGCATGGATAAGTCTTCATTGTGATGACAATGTAATACATTATTAGTCGTTCCTGTAAGCGAATGTTTAATGCTTTTGAGCGTTCGTCCTATTCCCTTGCGGGATCACAGGTTCCATTAACCAAACGGATATTTTGCATACATTGATTTACAGAATTGTGTCCAAAGACAAGGTTGTGGTGTATATAATCCTTCCCATCCATCTTATATCAGATCTTGGAAAAACGAGAAAAATATATTAATTTAGCAGCAAAAAACGAATTGAAATGCTTAATTTTACACAACGCAGCAAAAAAAATGTGCATTTGTTGAAGTTATATCTTCTATCTCATATGTTATTTTACAAAGTAATGAAATTGACCCCTTAGAGATACATACGTAGAATATACCAACACACTGGTCACGAATAATTCATATCGATCAGATTTATTTGGGCAACTAATTATTCGATCAGTTACTTATTCCATAAATCGTCAGTAACCAATTCGATAAACGTTCAGTATGAAATAATACAAGATCAGTAAATAATTTTACATAAATATCTGAACGTTTAATTTAATAATTGACTATTTTATATAAATTACTGACCGTTTATTTTATTAGCTGACCACACGTTTATTGACTATTTATCGAGTTAGTTACTGACCATTTATTATTCCTTATTTACCACAAATTGAAATAGTTACTGACTCAATAAATGCAGGCGATTTATTTAAGTAAACATAAAAAAAAATAAAGCGACTTAATCTAACTAAAAAAGTACATATTCAAAAAAATATAATATGTTGAATATTTTTGGTCGCCCCAGCAGCAGGTGAATAACGTTGAGTTTGTTCAAAGTTATTGTTATTGCGCGGTGTAAAAATATTTCATGAGATCTGATGTGTGAAATTAATACGACTAAATGATTTTCTTGGGAGGTGTTAATTGAGCATTTTATAACACAATGTATGGGTTAAGAACAGAAAATATTATAAAATGCTGACGTGTTTTTATTTTTATAACGCGCTATTTCACGGTGAAGGCGACTAATTGATATGATACTGTAAAACGTAATCTAATTAGCGTGCGCATATATTATTATATTAGTTAAAATTAACATTTTATGCCATAAAGATTCGTGTGATGTGAAAAATTTGATAATTTATAGTAAAATATTTAATGAACTAATGATTTACTATGGATTTTCGAAACAGTTGAAATAATTCAAATAATTGAAATAAGTATCAATGCAAGTATTTAGTGTATTTATTTATATATTCAAAGCGTATGACTACCATACGGTGCACCCTAGTCATGTCCTCTCCAATCTCTTTGCTTCTTCTAAGCCACAACGTGGATAGTCTCCAAACGACGGAATCTATCTTTTTGGAAGAAAAGGCTTGTAAGATCCAGGTTCTACTGTGGCATTAGCATCACTTGACCAAGTCTGGTTCATCGCTACTTTTTTCTCATTTTTGACGTTAAAAAATATATGTTTATTTCCGGAAACTTGTTTCCAAGCTCATATTACACAGAACTTTAGTGAGTTGCCATGACTCGTCACCGTAAAGTAACACTGTTGCAATGTACCTTTTGAATAAGTGGCACTTTGTTCTGGACATTAGTGTATGCCGCAAACAACTGTTTTTGAAATTCATGTTATCCAGAACTTTCGTGAGCTGCTATGACTCGTAAACGTAAAGCAAAACCGTTAGAATGCTTGAATGGAATAAGAGGTACTTAGTTCTGACCGAGTACAACCGTTTGCATTATAAATGTTGCTTAGTAAATAATTACATATATAATAAAACTAATACGTAAAGGTGCCATAAAAATATTCGGTATTCGGTAGGGTAAAATTATATTACTTGATTAACAGCCATAAATATTTCTGAATCAATAACTATTTCATTCCAAAAAAAAATATAGACGTCTGCACTTATAGCCGGATATCCGGCTTACAATTTGAATTTTATTGTGACTTTAAAATATTGCTTTGAGTTTGACCAGAGTTCAATGGGCGAATTATTAAATTATTCATCCTGTCATAATATAAAATGTGACTACATATATTTTAAATACTGTGAAAAATAGTATATGGTTTACAGTTTTTATATCAAATACATACTAATGCGAAAGGTTCTCTTCGTATAGAACATTTAAATAGTAAACCCTCAACGAAAACTGTCTCCATGTAAGCCACTCAAACCGATGTATTTAGAGAAAACTGGGCTTAGGAAAAGACTAATCACTCTCTTTTTCTCTCTTCGCTACCTACGATTTAAGAACGGAAGTGAGGTGGAAGCCAGGAATGAAAATGCTTAGCTGTGGCATTTTGACTGACATTTTTAGCTGTGGACACGAATCTATAAAAATACATAATTCATGAAAATATTATTTTCCAAAGCATCAATACAATTTTATGAAAGAAAATATACTATGGTTGAAATCACAGTTTATATTACGAATAGAAGAATATTGCCAGTATCTGTCTATCTATCGTTTTTAAAAATATATTTGCAAAACAATTAATAATAGTCAAAGCGTCAGATATTTTGAAATCACATCAGATAAAAAGAAGGTGAGCTTTCAATTTAACTGGAGACCAATTCATAGAGAAAATACAAATGCCCAGGATTTCAAATGTTATGTTTGATATCGACCCATCTGATTGCTAGGGTAAATAAAGCTCCTACCATTAGACCACAGACGCCAACATATTTGAGGGCAGTATAGAAGTATCAAAATGATGATATGAGTGTTGTTATCATACATTGTTAATATCGAATTTATGTATAAATTCGCTATTTCCTCAGTTTCATAAAATAATACAGTGTGTTAATAAATAATACAGTGTTATAAAGAAAATTCTTCGCTGTTCTTTGTTTGCTTGGTCTTGATTTAAATAAGTTGTTTACATAAATAAAATGTACCATTAATAATTATCATGCTTAAATTATTACGTATTCCTTTTGGCTTTGACTTAAATATTTACACGGTGTTATTTTTTCCATTGTAGTTAGACACAATATTTCGAGTCGTTATAATATTATCAAGATGCAATTCTAGTTGTTTTTATGGACGTGATTAATGTTGAAGGGGCCCAGAAGTCACAAACGTAAATAATTAACTATGCTAATCTAAAGTTTACACTTTCACAATAAAAACCAACCTTATCGAGAGTGGACTTTATATTAAAACACAAAAATAACCATCCGGAACAGAACAAATATTTACAGTCATAAATTATAAGATGTAAAAAATGATATCATTTACGTTTTAAAAAAAAAGTTTATATTTGAGTCAGGATCATTGCGTATAAACTACAAAGTCAAATTTATTAACCTTAATACGCGAAGAGTGTTAAAATAAAATTTTGAATAAATTATTTGCACCGGAAATGAATAAAGTCACAGGTGTGAAAACCTTTTGTACTCCTTTACTTAAATTAAATTAATGTTTGTTTTTTAATCTTAATAGTGTGACGCGTTTGCACAGTAATATTACATTCTTTATATGCTCAATGGTATTTACATTAATTCTCGTAGTCATAATAAAAGCGATCCTGAATATTACCATGATTTTAATTGAGAAAATTTGCTTAAAAATGGAGTTAACTTTGTGGTATTTATTCTGCTTTATAAAAATACGACCAGGTCGATTAAATGCAAGCCAGTAAGCTTTGGGAAATTGCTCCTGAGACGCTCATGGTTGCATTCAAAAAACTTTATATACGTTTAACGGTTACTACACCACTGGATACTATTGCACAATACTGACGTATGGAAAGTTAGTGTTGTCTGGAGGAAGGCAAGTAAGTATTATCATGACCGGTTTCAGTCAGTGAATAAATATTTTCAAATCAATGCTCAGTGGGTCCCTAACTGAGCAAAGCCGGTGTTGACCTTACTATGAAATTTTGAAATAAGCTTTATAAATAGAATAAATATTATTCTGAACTATAATGCTATTCTACCAATTAATGCCAATTCAATCAATAAGCTTTTTTAATGTCATAATTAATCAAACTGCATAATTAGTAGAAATTTTTTGCTGTAGCTTAAAAGGTGGAGCTAAATAGTTAAACATCAGATTGTCTCTAGGCTTGCTCTGGCATTATTCGATTTTTAATTAAAAATTAAAATGCATTTTTTTGATTTTATGCAGTGTTCTCTTTCAAAAATCGTCTCTGCTCATTCAAATTTTCTACAATTTATGTTATGACAAAATAATGTCAATAACTTTAAAAAATGACACACTTCGATTAACATCTGTTTTATTCACTGTGGCAACATTAATATTTTCGAGCCATACAAAAGTTATATTCGCTTAAAAAAATATCATCAATGAATATTTAAATTAGTCATCAGACAAATGAATTCGAAATAGTTCAACAATTTTATGATTCTTCGCTTCTGTGAGCAGTGGAATAAATTTACCTTTGTTCGGTATTAAAAAAAAACAAAATTAATGGCAAAATTATGAACCGAAATAACCTTTCACAGATATGGCTTATGAACAATATTCTACTAAAAATTACCTTTGTTATAATATTAATATAAAACGGCTACGTATTTTAAAAAAAACACTGTAACAGTTTTATTTTTGCTATATTATGCTTACAGTTATGGACGCCGAATGTGTGATTTGAATTTATCTTAGTATTTTATATGATGAATATATGAAATATTTTTTGAATAATGTCCACTCCCAATGTAGAATATTATATTAACTCCTAATGGAGGTGTATTAAGAAAAGTTTCTCTGCAAAAAAGCTTATTATTCTTTTTTTTCCGGATTAGAGAAAAATTCTACAATTCATTTTTGTAATTTATAATTTATGTAATTTATATTAATGTATACATTATGAATTGATAACAGTACGATAGAGTCGGTATGACGATGATTCTCAAAGAGGCGAAATACGTGCCACAATAATCAGTTACACAACCAGTAGAAGAACAGATTTATCAATTTAAATTTGCTAATTATTCAGTCGCTTAAGCCAGTTGTAATTTAGTTGCACATCTTTTTCTTCTTGTATTGGCAGAGGGGGAAGTGATAGTAGTATAATAATCAATCTCCTATGCACTGTATACAGGATCAGTTGCGATGGATGCTTTATTTACTTCGATTAAATAAGTGTAACAAGTGTTTTATAAGAATTAATTTTAATGCTGAACGTTAATAATTACGCCAATGAAAAAAAAATACGACATTAATTTTATAAGCAATGAAACAGCTACAATAGAATTCAAAGTGATTTTAAGTGTAATTGAATTGTCATGTTTAATTTAATACTATGTAGATATTTAAAAAAATACGAAAACAAGTGAAATCGCTGACCTGTGGAGACGGAACATATTATATGCGTACATTGTCTAACATAAAATAACACTTTAAGTAATTGCGATAGTTTAAAATTCATGTTGTGTCAAAATGTCTTGTATAATAAGAGTTTAAATAAACGCAAACTTAATGACTACCGGAAGATTATACTGCTTAAGAAAGTATTACTTTTGACTTTGTATAATAGTAAATTGCTGATAAGAAAGTTAAGTAGTAAAGAATTACTTACCTGACCATAGTTAAAAATATCAATTTGATTCTTTAAGAGCTTGAGTAAAATTCATTCAGATATTTTTCAATTTTGTAAAAGATATCCTGTTACCATCTTTATATTAAATAGATTTGTATTCTATAAATTTAAAGCTCAAGTTAAATCAGTAAATATGCCAACATATAAAATGATGCCTGCTGATTATCATGATGAGCATTTTATTTAAATAACAATTATTTTTTAACGCTGAATTAAAAAATTAAACAACACAATGCTCGTATACAAAATGCAAAATAAAAATAAAGAGAAATAGATAAACTTCGTTTTTACAATTTACTGTAAAAATGAGTCAATTCCAATTATTAAGAGAACAATTTGCCAAATGTTATGCCATGAATTAATTTTGGAATTTAAAATTACTCAAGTTCGCAGTACCGTCATAAAAGAATTTAAAGAACAATTCAGATTGTCACTGCGCGAAAATATTTCATGTTGTCTTAAAGTTGTTTTGACAAGTCTTCTAATAACTTGGCTCAGGGAGCATCTTTGCATGGAGGTCTGCTAATGTACGATTAGCTTCGTTTTGTAAACAAGCGAGTCAGTCATAAAGTTTTTTTATGAAAAGGATTAAAAGTACAATATCAAACTTATAATTTAAGCGATTAAATAACTAATTACGACAGCAGGTTTAAATTTCTATAACAATAACATGCGAGATTAAGCTAGTTTTTTTCAAATATATGTTTTACTTAAAAGAATTTTTCCAAAATCGCTTAAAAAAGTTGGCTAAATTGGCCAAGTATCAAACATTTACAATATATAATTTTGTATTTGCCAATTTATTTACTTAAAAAATAAAAAAATGGTATTTGGCATACCCTGATCAAATTCTGCGACCGCTGGCTATGTGCAACATAAAAAGGTCACTCACTAATCATGACAAATCGAGCCATCAGCGCCAGATATCTTCTCTCTATCTTCTTCTTTTTATCAAGACAAAAATGAAACTAAATTTTTCTTGGTCATTTTGCCTCGTTTTATTTTTCTATATATATTTACATTCGAGTGATTTCTACTTTGATGAAAAATATTACATATTACGTGTTCACGGCAAACATTCAATGAACACGGATATTTCATAATATGCTTCACTGAAGCGAAGAAAAGATATAATTGTGAAGAGATTTATATGATTTATTTGGCAGTCAACTCATACATTATTTTGTTCATATTTCATTAAAAAATATTATGTTGAGGATGCTTTCTTAGGAAGAAAATTTTTCATTAAAAAGAATCAGAATACGTCTGTTTAAGTCTGTATTGAGAAACTATCTATATGCATCTAAATTCAGACGAAACGCTTTGACTCGGAGAAGTCATATTTTGAATTATTCATCAAAGTTGTAATCAATTTTCAAGTTGTATTGTCTGAGAAATCAGACAAAAAATAAATATACAAATATGGGTATTAGAATTCTTCTGAAACAACTCAAGATACATTATACAACTAGATTCACAAATAATCATTGGCAAACAGCTATTTTTTCGATACTTGTTTTATTGCATCCAAAAATTATTCAACATCAATCGATTCATTCTGACATAACATTTTTTAACCATTACAAAGGAAGTTTATCTATTTTGGTATAAACGAAACTATGAAGTATAAAGGCCTAAGACCCGATGATATATTATAAATTATACATACTTCGAGTGATAATTAATAAAACGGATTATTTTTCATACTAGACCATGTTCATTATTATGGAGTTACAGTGTAGCGCAGTAGAATCTAAAATGGAACAATATTTATTTTGTCGATATCAATAAAAAATAAATATTTTTTTATGTAGGTAGGCAGTATTAGGTGGGCAGCAAAAGGGGGCGTATGATATTGATGACATCCACCAGAAAAAAATCTCATTTATGACCCAAAGACTGTGTGCTCTTGTAATAAATATCGAATGATAACAATAGATATCAGATAGGAAAAATATTGTTAAATGATCCGAAATGAATGGTCTCCACCCGCGTCCGTTCTTTTATGGAATATAATAGCAAACGACGTCAGTTTTTTTCGTTAAATCGCCTAGCTATCGGCAGTTTCGTATATCTCGCTTGTAAAAATATTGAAGATAAAATATATATTTGACAAACGTACGTATTAAATATATCCTGTAGACTCACTAACGCCGGGTGTTCAAGGTAATACATACACATTTTTTTGAAGCTTGTCAAATTATAAAATATTTTTTATTTTGAACTAAATATATCAGGGGTAATCTTTTCATGGATAAAAAACCGTATTCAAGGAACTTTCATTTCACATACTTAAAAATTTACATACTTTATTTTGTAAATGAATGAAAACATTGTAATGAGAAACCTGCGTTCAGTGAAAGATGCAGGTTCCCCATCCTTGGACTTTACCATTACAATAAGATAATTATTGTTTCTTTACTAGTTTCGTAAGTGAGTTATTATTGCCACATTCATTGTGTGTAAAACAAACATTTTCTGAAGTGCTTCATTTTTTTGAAATGAACAACTGAAATAAATTTTCAGATTATTGACATTTTATCGGTAATTTTTTAAATGAATATTTAAAAATAGTAGAATAATATAAATATGAAAGCTATAATAATATTATACATTTCTGTAATCATAATTTACAACTTCCAAGTTATACGTAGAAATACTTCTTACTATTTAATACCACACATTTTTTCATTTATTACTACTTAATGAAATAAAAACCATTATTGAATGAAGTTTTTTTAAAGAATTCTTACGTTGAATTTTGAAACACTTTGTACATTTCCAATATGAAAGCTTTCAAAGGGTGAGCTTTAAGAGTTATGAAGAGTAGTTGGTCAAACGGTGGTCCTGTCGAGGGTTGAATCTATCAATGTATCACTTGAGGCTCGTACTTTATCAATAGAGGTTTGATAACTGTAAGGGTGGGCTATGTGGACGGCATATGATGGATTATGATGAAAAAAGATCACTTAAATGAGACATCCGAGTGGAGCATTTTTAGCTTACCGTTACGGCGAAAATTTTTGGTCTCTCTTGAATTTTATTAATAAGATTTTTCAATTTGCCAATATCAAGACCAAATTTTTTACTTAGCCAAGAATTGAGCCCCTAAACCTCCTTATAGGGGAATTATTACTTTTTACCGCTAGCTACAGATATCAAACGACAATTATAATGACATGGTATCAATGCATTAATATTAATTTTGTTTATATGATTTCATGAAATAATTAGTTTTATGTAAAATGTATTTTTTATGACTATTTTGAATTAAAGTTGGTGACATTTTTTTTCATTTTGAGCAAGTTTTCGCAAGCTTTTGACAGGTTTTGCAAGTTATTTGTCATCATTACATATTGCATAAAATGGCATATGATAATGTAATAATATATATATATATACATATTTAAATTTATAAATATATATTTTAGCCCAATAATAACTATACTGTGTATCAGGCTGGGTTGTAGTTCATTGCCGGACTGATTGCGGAAAGAAATGTCATTAAAAATCGTAGACTAATTTTATTATATAAACCTACCACTATCATCATCAGATAAACATAAAAAGAACCTGGTTTTTAGGTAAATTCTATAAAAAAAAATACATATGTGTTCGTTACCATTACGAAGTTAACCTGCTCAAAGTGCTTAGAGTAACCGTACAATTTTTTTGTATAAAACTAATGGTGTTTTGGACTATTATTTATAATAAACTAGTGAGTACCTGGCATGCGTTGCAATGCCACCCAAAGAAAGGAAGGATTTGTGTTTTAATTCTGTTTATTGAATTGCTTTTGGATACACAATATTTTTGTTTTCCGTCTGGTGCGTACACGAATAAATCAGAAAGAATTTTCCGAAATGACGCTGATTGTACGTATTTGATTCTTTTTTTAGTTTGTAAATTTCAAATTTTTTTCAGGGTTTCACCTTCAAAACAACTCACCAAAGTTTAATCGAAATCGGATGAATGCTAAAGGAACGCATAGAAAACAAACAAACAAATATTCATTTATATATGTATAGATTATGTCGAAGAGTTATTTAAAGTTTATTTTATTGTCTGGTTAAAATGCATATTTATTGAATTCGTAAACATTTATCGCTGAGCAGTAATTACTATTTATACAATACAATATTATTTTTTTGGTTATTGTATGTGATTAACAAACAAATATTCAACATCGATGTGAATACAAATATACACCATGTTGAGTAAAGCATGAAAAACGATATAAATAAAATATTGTCGCGTAAAAATATTGTCCTTACATAAAAGATAAATAATCGTTTAACCGAATTCACGCTTTCCGCACACTGCTCCGCGTTTATCTGTTAACTGACTCATACGTTTATTAACCATTATTATAATGCGACATCATACATAAAAACAGCATAAAATACAAATTTATTACACAAAACAGTCATTTTCAAAATAATAAATGGCACTGGATATATTCAGCCGCCTTTTTTCGATAAAGGAACTCGACGGGGCCACAATTTGAATGACCCGCGCCGGAAATGGATATTATGATGCTAATAAGGTAACTAATGGGCATAGATGACGCCATTGCTCGACATATCGCAGGTACTTCCGGCGGTTTACAAATAATAATGTATCATAAAGCAGATTACGCCGTTTTGATTAACTGTATTGCTTGTGTGATCTTTTTCACTATATCAAATTAAAAATGATGCCAACAATTGAATCTGTTTATGGTTCAGATTAAATAATAATGCCATTATTGGCCTTACAATGAATAATTATTTTGTGATTCGAAATAATAATTGCCATGGTTATAATAATTAGCATACAAAATACAGCGTATATAGAAACTATGTAACGTTCATTTGAATGATGTTGTTATAACAATGCATGGATCGTTCATCATTGTTACTTATTTTTGTGTGAAGTATGAATATTCAAACTATTTTTCCTTTCAACCTTTTTCGATTCCAATGCTGACATGAACATAAAGTGAGCTTCTAACGATCATCTCAATAGTTATTTTACGAGAAATAGGTTCTTATTCAGCCGCTTAATCTCACTTTTTTGGACAAGATAAGTATATAATTATAGATAGAAAGAATCTCTAGTTAGCTGATGTGTTGTCCCAGGATCGGAAGGGTGAGAGTGAATGTAAACATCAGATTAATCCATGGCTTTAAATACAAATCAATAAATTAATTATGAAAACATTTGTTTAACTGTCCGTTTAGGAAACCGCAACTGAGTTAAAAAACAGCCAAAAAATTGTCAAGCTAATTTTCTGTAGCGAATTATCTTTGTATATAATAATGAATGTTTGTTTTTTTTTGCTCCGTTTGCGTTCTTTTAACATTTATTCGATTTCGATTAAACTTTGTTGAGTTGTTGTGAGCACGCCTGTGAAGTTTTCTGTAATAAAAATCGAAAAAAAAAGAAAATAAACCGTACAAACAGCGGTATCTCGGAAAACCTTTTGATTTATTCGTGTACGCATCAGACGGAACAAAAATATTATGTATCCAAAATGTTTTCAATAAACAGAATTTAAACACAAATACTTTCTTTTTTGAGTGGCATTGCAATACTAGTGTTCTATAAAATTGTAATATTATTTGTGTTTTCCATTCAATTGAAATTATATTCGCGCACAAAATATCATGCTTAAATGCCGTAATTATTTTTAAACTTCATAATAATTTTGATTCGTTGCACTGGGCGCTTATGAAAACTCTTTTTACAATGATGATAGTATAAAAATAAGAAGTTACGTTTAAAGTTGACGTATGAAGGTAAGTTGTCATGTCATTTTTTTGTATAAATACTTCATGCTTTGTAAAAATTACTTTTTATCCTCTATTCAAGTTTATTCCACAAACCATTAATAAAGAAATGAAATAAATATTTTTATAGGTAATAAGGTATACCTTGAACTGCTTTTATAAGAATTTGTTTCTGTAATGGAAGGTGAAAAAATTCCCCTCTATTATTACAACGTACAAGAACTTAGTATGCATACAAAAAATCAAGCACTTTATCATTTACTCCCCTCGCCTTATACGCACGTAGAAGAAATAGTTAAGATGTTGAACCTTACGCCATCATTATTATTTTCTTGCATGAAATATTTAATAGTTGACTATTTATATTTCGCAAGAAAACTATATTATAAAAAATATTATGTTGTCCACGAGCCAATATAATAACCTATAATCTATTATGTATTAAATTTTTAAAAAATATGCTAGTTAACAAAGTGATCCAGAAATCAAATTTTTCGCGTACTATCGCTATCGTTATGTCTTTAACCTGGTATCCTTTTTTTGGGTGTAGAAGTTTTATTTACAATTATTATTTTTATCAGAACTGACTGTAAGTCAATAGTTCAATTCTAACTCTTTGGAGAGGTTATGAGAGAAGGATGGAGCTAGGAAAGGAATAGTAGTTAGCTAAGTCACTCTCTGTCTACGCCACTTTCCAGAATCGAATAATATGAAAACAGGTGTGGAAATATGAAAACATCACAGGCTTCCATCCATTGAGATGCAAATTAATGTATGAAAGTTTCCATTACGTGATTCGCATCCGTCACCCCGCAACTTAATGGATGAAAGCTTAACGCCTTTGGCCATTAAGCTATGACAATTAAACCTTATTAGTATTATTATAATCAACAATGTGGAATAATTAATCACTTCAAAAATATATTTTTTTTAAAGTATAAATTCTTTAGAAACTATATAACAAAACTGAAAATATGTATAATATATAAAACAATAATGTTGCTTCTAACAGTAAAGAATGTCTTCTACTGCCGATAGTTAGCGATCATAATTGTTAGTCATAAACTGTACGAAACAATAACAGATGGCGTATTACTGTAAAACTGTTCTCATATTAATGATTCTACAAACTATTATCATATTATATAAGAAAATCTAAATGAAATGAGTAAATATAATTTAATCAGTATTTATTATCTAGTGACACTGAAATTCCACAGAATGTCATTGGAATTACATTTATAATATAAGTAGATTTTAATTCTACAATAAACTCTATGAACAAAGAATACAAGTCGATAATTTTGTGAGTTTGAGACAAGAAAATTTATGGCAGGAGAACGTGATTTCATGCATACCTTATTTCCCATCATTGGAATGTGCCCATTTTGATATAAAACTTAATTTTCTACGTGATCAAATTAAAATTCTATTTACAATAATGTGTAAAACAGAATATTGTTTGATGGTACTTGCTCATTTGAACATCACATCAGTGCAAATAGATTAGAAGCATGCTTATTTAATGCATTTTATTTACTAATTATATCCATTTATACAATTGTATTCAATTTGTGAAATCGTAAAATGAATTAAGGAAAACACTACGATTCTTAAATGCTACATAGGTTTCGTGAGGATGTGTTTTTTTATTTCAATATTATTATGTTCGCTTCCATACGCTTCGTCACTCATTAGACTTAACCAGTTGGAGTTAATCCATGTACAAGAAGATTTTATGATGCCTAAAGTAAAATTTTAATTAAATGGAGTCATCATCATGTATCAGGTTTAATATTTAACTAAAGAAAGCATATATTTAACTAAAGAAAGTTCAAAATATTTTAGTGATCTGAATTACTTTTTCCCAATCGCACTCCATGCTTAAATTATTGTGTATTAATAATATTTATCAATATTCTTCGTTGTTAAAAGTTGTAATTCAAACTTGCGTATTTAATTGCGTGCATAAAATTCACTATTTCTAAAGGAGAGAAAATATACAGCTTCATTTTTTTAGTCAAACGTGATATAAATCGTCAAAAAAAGATAGTCAGATACCATAACTGTGCTTAAATTGGCAGCGTAAGTAATTTATATGCATGTGTAGAGTCTTATAAACGTGGCAACATGCGTACACAATAAAATAAATTAAATTGGTAAAAAAATCCTCACCTTTCACACGTTTTTATTTGATTGCACGTGAAGTATGTAAAGCAAAAGACGTCTACGTTCTCGGCATCCATTTGCGATTTAATTTTATGTATTTTTCATGCAAAGTTGAGCGAAGCCATATTTCTAAATCCCGTAATAAATTTTACTATACGGCATTCGCCGGGAGACTTTGCTCTAATTTAGAGTTTTCTCCTAGCATGGTTCAACGTATTACGTTTCCCTTGTACTTACCTGCCTGTAGTCCTGAGAAAAAATATTGAACTTGCGTACCAGTAAAATTTTGTTATTTCACATATTACTTTTTTAAATATCGAAACAAGTTAATATTAATCTGGAAGAATAATGCATTTTTTTATGTTAAATAAATCTTAACGAATCTTCAGTGATTTTTGCGAAGTCTATTTATGTTTAAACAGTCTGAAAAAAATTGTCTATTAGCACATTTTATATTTTCCTTCCCGGTTTAAAAATAATTGCGTTATTATATTAAAACTGATTGATTTATATTATTTTAATAATTTAGATTTAACGTAAATGTAACAAATTGCTTGACCATTTAAAATAAGCCATTAGAAAGTAATTCTTGAGCTAAATAAATGTATACATATATTGACCATCGACGTGTATAAATAAAAGAAAAGTTTACATTTTCCACATTTTCATACATTTGTTCTAACAATTTTATAAGTTTACATGTAGTATAATAAAATCCGGCTTAACCGTAGATGATTACTATCAAAGTTTTATTTCACAATTTCCTGAAAAAGTTACTTTTAAGTCTCATGCAAATAAATAAAAATAATCAGTAAGTAGAGTAAAAAGATTTTTTGTAATAATAATTATGGAAATATGGCGGAAATAATCGTCTAAAATTCAATAAAATGACAAAATTTGAGTAGGTCTTAATATTTCAGTCAAAAAGATTTTTTCGATTACATTTTCAATCGAAGCAGGATACAATTCGACGTAATCAGCAGACCGAATAAATAAATATGCTACTCGACATAAAATATTTGAATTGAGGATTGAAATTAGGCTGCGGCACTTTCTCAAATTAAATTCACTGGAAAATCTGCGCGATCATATTTTCCGCACAACATAAAAAAATATACAAACTGACGCACACCAGCATAAAATTGATATGCAAACTTAGTTCTACTGACCAAAGCAGATCTATTCGTAAAACATTATATATATTGTGATATTTAGATTACTATAAGTTATTTCACCCAAGATAGCTTTTTAGTTAATTTACATTGTTGTTGGACAAATTCTAGTATAAAATTCAATTTAATTACGTTAAGATGGGTATTCAATAATTAACTAATCGAAACAAAATCTTAATATATCAATGAAAATTTTATAATGCTGTGTTTTTATTGTAATATATTTATTTTTCAAATATGTACAAATATATATTCTTCATGAAAAAAATAATATTTTTCCTTGAAATATGACATATCAATATATTTGCAATTTTTCTATTAATAAACATTATATCAGGAAACAATTTGAGCATGTACCCTTTTTCAAGCATGCACACTTTACAAAATGGTAACAACGATATAGAACTTACTTCCATTTTCAACACGTGAATATAATTATACTATTATTATCAAAATGAACATAAATAGAAAGAAAAAATATTGGCTATTTTTGAATTTGTCTTATGATAATACGAATAAAATTTATTTGGCTGCTGCAATTAATGTATTTTAACCACATTTAAATAACAATGCTGTACAGGTTACATCATATAAAGTAGCTCTCAATAATCCAAATTTGATATAAAGTAGCATTTTTCATTTCTTTCGTTTGCGTATCCAATGCCAAAACTTTTTTGCTATGTTTCTAAAATTTTATTATTGGCTAAATATATTTTAATAAAAAAACATACAACAAAATGTATTTATGTAGAACTTGTTTATAAAGAACTACATGTATTATCTTTTATTATGATATAGCTCATGCAAGAATAAATCACAGATTTACAATAATAAACCGTGAATCGCTAATTTTCAGTTGTTCAATGGACGATCCTTTACAAGTTTCATATAAAAGGTCTTTTAAATCGACTGAAAAGGCAACATTTATGGTTAAAAGATTATATTTTTCTTCGCCATTGATGTACTGCATAAGTATTTATGGTGTATCTTCTTTTTATGCATACTCTTAATCTAATTGCTCCAATGAGCGTACTGATACTGATAATACAAAATCCCTAAAACATGTATTATTAATAGTGTTAAATTGAGATGTTTAATACTTATTTATAAAGAAGAATAATAATAGCTCTAGTTATATGAATCACGTTACATAAACCAAACAGACATGAAATGTGCACACAAACAAACAATAAACGCAAATCATAGCAAGTAAGTTCATGCAATTCTGTCAGTGTATTTCGTTTATACACAATAGGTAAACCCACACATATTTACTTCATGAATATTGAAAACTGTCTAATGAAGAAGTGGGCAACATGTTGGCTTACGAACATATAGAATCGTTTTGTATTCACTGTACTGAAGTACTTTCTAGAATATTTCGTGCATAGCTAATATTTATCGTCGAGTTAAAAGATGCCAACTACTGCCCAATTATTAAATTATTCTTAAGCCAGTATCAAAGAGAGAAAATTAAAGATAGGCCCTCTTACCATTGACAATATCTTCGAAACGTTGAATTATTATTCTGTTTAAATTATTCAACATGACCATTTACACAGTACAACCAATTTCATTTGAATGTTTTGTAAGACATAAGGTTATCTTCGAGAACTCTTCTATTCAAATCCAATATAAAAGTATATTAACAGAAATTTTGAAGATAGTGTACCTAGTGAACAAGCAAGAAAATATGAAAGTCGAAAAAATAATATGACAAAACATTGCTTTTACTCAATAACTAGTCAGTTATTATAAATTTATTTTTGACCTTGCGTATCTTTCATAAACAATATATATCATAAAGGCGAAATAATACAAAAGCAAAATAGTCAAGTGACCTGAATTTAAGTGAGGATCGTTTTTTTACACTGTCCACTTCAACGGGGAGCATAAAGCAAGTTCAGTAGGTTCACTGTAACCAGTGAAATCCAATGATTTCTCCACAGCATGTAGATTGATAGTTTAGCGACGTCGAATGGTGAGGGTGATCACAGCAGAAAGTTCTCACAAAATAAAATGATGTGTAGCACTATTATGCGGCATACTCAAGACATGCCCAAGCTACGCTATGCGCATTTACTATGTTGGTTTTCATAAGTGCCTGCTACAATCATAATAAGGTGGTCCGATAAAAATCGCCAATTGTTTTATCATTATTAGGTGGTTTGGTGAAGTTGTATTAAATATATACATATTTAAAAAATTTGTATGAATTTGATGGATATTTAAGACTAAATATCGCCACGAGCCTCTATCAAATTATTGCAATTTTTAACTTGTATAGTGCCTATCAATTATTGGTGGAAAGGCATCGAATGTGTAAAAATAAAACGCATTTTTTGTATGAATTTTTCAATTTTACCAAAATGATCGCGACCGCAAGCATCTTCAGCTGATGAAAAATATATTTTTTTAATAAATTATTTTGTGTCAATGACTTTTATTTTTGGTCAGTTGAAAATACCAACGATGAGTGAAACCGGACCTGGTCATTTATTAAAAATGTAAAATTAGTGGATAGACAAAAATAGGTACCTACGTATTAGCCAATGAATCTTTAAATGTATTTAAATTTTTTAGTAAAATAAATGCATTTGAACTGATGAAGTATTATCAATATTGTTTAAAATTGCGGACCCCTGTTCTATCCACTGTGAATATTCATATAATAAAATAAGCAATCTGTAGGAGCGGTGACGGGCTGCGGGCCGGATCGTTCCATTAGTAAAATTAATATCGAAGTTACGCGGCGAGTATCATCTCGAGTGATTTGCAAATATTACATTGCTTGTGGAAATGTAGATCATTTGCGTAAGTACGGAAGCGTCTTCGAAGAAGAGAGAATGTTTTATGTCTTCCAAGTGATTTGAAAATCTTCTACTTGAATCGACCCGGAAATTTTATTTAATTTTAACTGATATCATTAATTGTTTAAGGAATTGATTTCTAATACTTTTACCGCGAATCACTTTCTTTCCTGTATGCTTTACTTTGTACCCACTACCACCTGCTATAGCAAGAGTGATTTGCTAAGTACTAATACTTTTATCTTTGATTCTGATCTTACGATATACCTAATTGTAGTATTAATAAATTAACAATGTGTCCTATTTTTATAAATATAATGCCTATCAGGAGTTGAAAGTGAACACTATAAAAGTGATGCACTATTTTGCTTAAGTAAAATAAAAACAAATAGGAAATAACCTTTTTTTTCCCTTTCTCTTTGTTTTCAAAATCACAATCTTAATACATGTATCGTGCGATAATATTGACAGTACTTAAGAGATTCATTCATTTGAAATGGGTGACTAAATTGATTTTTAATTGATTGAAATAGTTTAAAATAACAATTTTTATTGCTTTTAGTTCTAACGAGTTTGAGTACCACAGCTCCTGGCAGGTATTTTGATACCTATTGATCGAGAATACGTCGTGCACATTGTAATGAAATGTTTTCGCGGGTGTGGGGTTGATACAGGAGGCTGCCGCCGGAAAGGGTGGAAGAACCAGCTTCACAGATTGCTTCCGCGAGTAATGTCACCAATTTTTGCCCCCACATGTAAGAATGGTGAATGGGAATCGCTAAAAACTGTATATATTTAAATATATACACACACTTTTTCAAATACAATGTTACATTTAAAATTTAAGCGCATTCAGTAAAAAAATTTTACTTTTATATCTTTGAAATCTCAATAAAAATATGTATTCATTGAGATGGCATTAACATGATAGAACAAATTAAATTTAGGTAAAAAATATCACTGTATTTCAACAATAATTATCCAGTAGTCGATTTTTGACGTTTGAACTATTTGTATTTTTTCAGTACAGTATTTTCTGATTTACAATTAGGATCCTTGTCATTTTGTTAATTCAACAAAGCATTATTAACCATTCTTAAGGTAAGATTATCTAATGAAATTTTAAAAAATCCAAAAAGAGCCGTTAGTTTTAAGGCATTTATTTTTATTAATGTTAGATTTTATAGAAAAACTGTATATTAAAAAAAATAATGCGTCACCGCTTAACGACGCCACTGGAGCTCTATCCGTTCAATAAATTATACGGTCAATGAAATAATATGACAAAGAATACCTGACACTAATATGACAAAGAATCAACTAAGACGTTGTCAAAATTCTAACAAGCTTTATTATATCAATTGTACGAGTGTTTGTAAAAAAAGTATTTTTTTATTTTTTCCTACCACTAAAGGTGTCCTTACCTTTATGCTTAAAATAAAAGAAACAAGAATAGGACAAGAAAAATAATTAGATCTCAAATTTTGCAAAATATAAATTGAGACTAACATAGGAATTTTCATGTTACAAAAAAATCATTTGTTATTCTAAGTGTCTTTTGAAATTTAATTTCGTTACATGTTGTCAATACTAATTTGAATTTTATTAACTTATATTATGAATGTTATGATATAAATGTGCGTGTATAAATGCTCGCAAACGCACGCGACTCGATCAGGCGACAGTTAACTAGTTGTGAGCCATAAACTGCTTAGCTTCTTCAGTCAACATCCGATAAGGATATATTCAGGATTCCAGCGCAGTCAAGTCATCTGTCACAATTAATTGAACTATCTTCTTTTCAGATTACACCAACATTTCAGTTCTTCGCAGAAACAGTTTATATCCTGTATTACAATGTCTTCCAGGACGTTAGAATGCCACTCGATCGAAGATCAAGTTGAGGCTGTTAAGCGAATGTTTTATCATAATTATTAGATAATGAATTAATTATAATATATTTAAGTAACTAAGGCACTAAGCGCCCTCAGGGGCACCCCAAAACCCGCCGGATCGGCAAACTTGTCAGGTTCGGTGGAAGTACGTGGCGGTGCAAAGCTAGCAATCGAAAAGTGTGAACGGAGCTGGTGGAGGCATTCATCCAAGAATGGATTGACCCCGCCTGAAAAATGATATTTAAGTAAGTAATTAATATTATTTTCATATTTTCAATTAACCTGGTGGAAATTTGTTTTTTACATAAAATTAAAATTGATTACTTTTTGTCAGTCTACTGCTTGTGTCACCAGTTGTGACATGTGTTTTGTCTCATTGAGAAGCAACTTATATTATTATGAATAATTAAATTGGTGTGGATACATCATGGATATCTCCTTAATTGTTAGAGTGATATTTTCGAGGGTCCTGTAAAACAATATATTTTACCTCTTTCAGATGCACCTTAATGAAAAATATTATGTAATAAATACATGTCAGACTTATTTACACAACCATAGGAAAAAATAATTGTAGTTATTTTAATTTTAGATTGAAAAAGTGGTATTTATAAATGACCATATTGTACTAATCTCATAATAATTAATGTAAAACAATATTCGTTTCCAGTTTTATCCTTAATCATTTTTATATAACGTGGAGAATGATTTTCTATGGAATGATTCACAGCAAATTAAAAATAATCAGTTTTCATTTACAGCTGGGCAATATTTGTAACATAATCACCAAAAAGTTTTCTTCGTAAGTTTCCACTAATCGAATAACTCAAACGAACAGCTTAATAAATTATTTTAAACGACCTTCTTAGGCATATATAAAATCACTTCTTGTACATCGTCTATACTTATGTTAATATTATTGTCTTATCGAAATGAGCTTATGAATTTATGTCCGGGCATCGTGAGAGCGTCGCGACCTTCCCCGGCGACCCATTCCACTGTCACACCTTCGAAATCACCATCAACCCAAAATTGACCGGCCATTTACCAATCGATGACAAATACTTCAACAAATTAATATTCAAATTTTCTTCTGTAATATTAAATAAGTATAAGTTAATAACCACGCCCTTCCTAATGTGGATGTTTATGAACTCTTAATTAAACACCACGATGAAGTAATATTTTTACAAGAACTGGTTGTAATTCAGACGCTCATGCTTTGTATTTAGAGGAAGTAATAAATGAAGAACATTGCAACTAAATTATTTTTGTATAAAGCTTTCGTTCGCTTTAACCTTAGTTTTAAGTAATGACGTGATACATTGAGTGGAATGAAATCAAAACATCACAGATATTGGGATACAGATCCAATAATAAATGGATAAAAATGTTTATTCTGGGATCTAAAACAAGGCCACACAACTGGGTTGGACAATTGTTGACCACTTGGTTTCATGCCTGTTCAACGCCAACGCACTAAAATGTTGCTATACATACGGTATTGTTATGTTACATAAAAAATGATAAATATAAAAGAATAAACTAAAACAAGTTATCCATTGCGTTCGTTCATATATAACTGTGGTAGTTAAAAAACTCCACTGAAAGTAAGCTTTTCTTGATACTTATGTATCAGTGTTTGGTTTATAGTAATAATATTTATTATTAATAATATCATAAAAATTTCTATTTGTACAAGTCAGCACCTTAGCAATTTATTGTATGCGATCGAAAATTATTGATTAAATGATTTAATATATTTTAATAATCGAAGCTAGGTATCTTTAGGGTTGACTCAATGCGCTTTTGTTCTGTATGTCATTTTTGGAAAAACATGTGCTGCATATAAAATTGTATATTCACTACCAATTTGTATGTAAAAATGCTACTGTTTGCGGGAATTTTGCGATTAACGGCAATTTCCGAATTTCCAACACCGATTAATTTTTTTATATACCTAGTCCAAATGCACTATAATTATGAGATTTTTTCTAAGAAAGGACTTAAAGGTAAAAAAATGTGCTTTAGATTAAGAAAAGTAATTATTATATTCATACCACCATGCTAAATGGATAAATGTTTAAAAAACATTTATCCATTTTTTTCTGTAATTCTCTAATTAGATAAAATATATATTAAAAACTTATCGTGAAGTATTTCAACACAGTATATTATCTCATTTTTCAAAAAGTGGTTAAGATGGAGAGTAGAGAAGAATGAATTTTTATTGACTGATGTTAATCTAATAAAATAATCTCAATTTTAAGGAAGTGGTAAGAATTAAAGATAACATAAAATTCATTTCTGAATCCATTAACTGGACTTAATGATATTGTTGCATAAATAAAAAGTAGTATTACCATTTGATCGTAAAGTAGAAATATTTTAATAAGTAGTAATTCATTGAAAGGTATTTTTGTGTACACAAAAAAATATAACGTTTTCATGTGACGTATACTTACCTGCCTATCTGACATACAAAATTACTTTTGATTGATAATTCAATATTCATATCACATACTTATGATCAGTGTATCCTTCTATATTAAACTGTTTACGATCATAAATCCCATTCCTAAGTCATATTCACAAATATTTTTTCACATGGTAGAATTATGATCACGTAATCTTTGGTGAGGTAACGTTATTATAAAGAAGCTGTTTGAATTATTATTCAGTGGAATTTTTAATAGCAGATTCAAATAATGTCGTAGGAATATTAATTGTGTGTATGAAATAATAATAACAAACTTTAACTGTTAGTTTTTAATTGAAATACCTTTGAGACATAGGTATACACATACCATTTATATTTAAGTCTGTCAATATCGATCGTCCAGTTAGTTAGGCACCTCAAAAAAAATGAAGTTTGCACTAAATATGCAGTTATATGTACAATTTTGCGCTCTATCTAATTCAGTACTCAGGTAAATCAAAAATGCCACGAAAAATGTTAAGGTAGTGAGAAGACCCCGGATCGAAGAGAGGCGAGCGGCTGGTTATCCGGAGTCCTGGAAGGGCTGATCTCAGACAAACACCATTTCAAATCCGGTTCAAAACTTATTTATTTTCCATTCAAGATGCAGTGGTTTAACATTACACAAATATATAAATCTTAACACATAAAATTGATTCTACATTTACATTTACTTAGCAACCGAATTTACTTTAAGTTATAATACAAATGACACAACGATTTTAAATTAAGTCCAATGCAAATCAAAAAAAAAAACAACCAATTCACATCGTCACGTCACCTCCGCAACGAGAGCGCAGCTCGTCCCGCTCGGCAGATCGAAATCGACTGTCTACAAAAATTTAAAAAAACTCCCTGCAAAGTTGGAGCTACCCTTTTCCGTAAAAATGGACTCGTCCAGCGGACGTAACCGGGGGCTATTTGAACGCCTGGCAACAAGAAAGAGCCTATTCTGCGAAATATTGCTGTTGCCGCTGGCTGATTTCAGTTCTGGACACTAATGACACTTATACTTAACAAAAACCAGGGTGTGTCAGTAGATAACCTTCTAAAGAATCAAACAAAATATTGATATTTCTTGGTCGGATAAACGATATTTTAAATATCCTTCTACTGTCTATACTCGGAAAGTACCTAGTTGTTAAACATCTGTTCATAAAATGTATAGAACTCGGGTACAAATCAATAATATTTTATGTGTTATTTGGAGATGTCTGAGTAATGAATTGGAAAATTGATATAACATTTTGTACTCTCACTAAAATTATAGTAAGATGTGTTATCTTCTTCGTTCTTGAGAAATATATTAAAAAAAACATTCGTATTTGAGATTTATATCAAAGATATGTGTGAAATATGTCTTCTCGTTTTGACTTCAAATGACTTCCTTACGCTTTGCATTCTTTAAATGTTTCGAACGGTTCCCTATTCACCGAATAAAAATCAATATTCTACTCATAATCAGAATATGGCTTTGATTTGTCATCAATAGCAAGAAAAAAATTTATGGAATACATAAAATAATCAAATCACCTAAAATTGTGATATGCCATAAATATGCTCGACAGTGTGTAGTAACTGTTTATGTCCATAACATACTTAGATACTTAAAATTACGATTGCGCTTGAATCAGTCAGTGTTATATAGAATTATAGCACATCGCGAAGCGAGGAATTGCCTTAACATTTTATCACACTTCTAGTAACGACTCAAATTGACCTAAAGTTGTTAATCTTCTTTTCATTCGCATTAAAATATAACACTACAATTTTTGTAAACCAACTTGCGAGTGGTGAATAACAATCTCGGCGAATTAATTCTGTTTATTTAATAAACAATATTTTATTTTATTTGCATACCTAATTATCTCATAATATGTAGCATTTGAACCAATTCTTATACTTAAGGACTATTTCACCAGTGGTTTTCTTGCAGGCAATAATAAGCGTATAAGCTTGACAGCATGTTCCTTGTCATTGTCTTAGGTCCCTTATTGGAGTGAGTATCGTAGGAATTGATGCAATTATAGAAACATTCATTTCCTATTGATTAATGAATTAAAAATTCAACATCATTATTCCACACGGTCTCAGCAATCAGGAATAAAAATTGATTACTATAAATTTCCATTGATATTTAATATGCGAGACAGACGATGTGATTTTTGTTTTAAAACAAAATGTTTTGTATACAATCATTTTATTCCATTTTCAAAATAATTTTTCTTTTGACGGTAATTTGTCAGTGTTGTCACCTAATATAACTTCAGCTCAGTTAAATATTTTTATTCTATGAACTATTATTGTTTATGCCGATAATAATGTTCCAATTTTAAATTTATCATCATATTTCAATGACAGATAGATGCTATATCGGAGAAACATGATACTATCAATAATTAAAGCTTCAAGTTAAATTCGTAAGAAACTGTGTATTAAAAAACGTTAAACTTTCATTTTACAGCAAGTATATGTCAATGTTCATGTATACATAATATATTTAATCTTATTTTCAGTATTTATTTTATAAAATTGTGATTATTCCAATCATTCTTACTCACATTTTGTTAGCGTGTCTACAATTGCATGCGAGCACGTCTTCTTTTACTTTATGGTACGCGAACAGAATGCTCCCGAATACATAGTATAACTTAATAACAATATTTCACTTCACGGCATCTCCTTACCATATCACTTTCATAATGAATGTTAGTGCTGACCGCATCTGTGTCACTTCTTTCCCAAGGACTGTAGACTATGGAAATATACAAGGATTCGTGCAAGAGAACTTATTCAGGGCTTAAAACCGAGGCCTGCATATTGATATTGACAATGTATTTTAATAGTTCAACAGCCTGTTTTAAATAAGCATACATGTGCTGTTTAGTGCCATAATTATAAATATGTGGTCATAAGTCTTCATGCGAAACACCTATGTTCAGAGAAAATTAGAAAACAAAAAAACTACATGGTTTATTTACCTACATTAAAATACAAAAATTAAGCTTTGTTTTGATAACGACAATTTGTTTAGTGTACAATTAATTATTATGTATATCCCTATTAAAATATAGATAATGTCATTAGCTATGCTGTGGTATATATGTTTTTCTGAGTTTTCAACAGAAGATAGATCTGCATGTCACTCAATTGCTACACCTCTCTTTTTATGAAGAGAGTAGGAATAGAAAGATAAAACTAGCGGTTGCCTAATTGCTTTCGCTACTTTAGACATCACATAAAATCATTTCTACGAACATGGTTTTTTACTACCTTTATTATCCTAAAATGAAAATATTCTGTGGAGTCTGCAAAGTGGGCATCTTGTTTCCTGGCTAAAGTCATTGCTAGGGTGGGTATATACTAAACCTTTATATTCCCTTCCCGCATGTAAGCTATCTAAGTACTGATATCTAAAATGATTCTGTCAGCTGAAGGCTTTTTGTGGGGAAAACACTTAAGAAAAACCCCTTACGAATAGGATTTTATAATCCGATTCAAAAATCAATTTATGAAACTGTCCATACTGGGATTCGAGCCCGTGAGATCCGTCTCCGAAGACAACTATGTTGAGCATTGCACCACAGATCTGACGTATATATATATATTGATAATTTTTTTGATTAATTGTAAAAATATAATGCTTATCACAGTATAGTAAAATAATTACGACTACATTGAGATTTTGAAGCCTCTTCAAATGAATTTTTAGATTGAAATTTATTTCAATACAATAAAAATATAGATTTAACGATACGGAGATTAATTATTTCATTTTTTAATTATTGATAAAAAAAAACACCGCTTGATTACACCTGATTAGAGGTATTCACAGGCCGTTGTTATTAACCTATCGAAATGAGTAATGTTAATATAAAATATTATTCAGATGGTGTACCAGAAGCGTTCTTGACTGGTCTAGAATATTTGATCGTGCTGAGTCTGATTGATAGGCCAGGGAAAATAGTTACAGACGTAACAGGATTTGGGCTACTTCTTTTTCCGTCGATGAATTTCAATTTTGTTCAAGGTTGTGTGCAAAATGTCATTTTACTGCGAATGCTGTGAAATGCCTCAATATATTTTTATCAAATACTACAGTTTAAAGATAAGAAGCAAGTCTGAAAAATATTTTTTATAATTTTGAATCGATTTCGACGACATTTGATAATCTATTGAAGGTCGTTATAGCTGGGTTTCAATGCAGAAACTACATGCACAGAATTTAAGACGGACGTTAAGTTAGTTACGATTTACCTTTATAGGCCTGCCATTCGATAATAATATCGAAGCTAGCGAATCATTTCCAATTGACATCCTGCAAGAAAGCTTAGATGACAAATAAATATGAAGAAAAAACCCAGCGACCTCAATCGAATAGTCTTTTCCGCTAACCGTTTAATATGTATTAGCCGTGTCAATATTATATTCCGAGAATAAAATGATAAATACACAGCGGACGATGCTTTATGACATGCCATCATCGGACGGGCGATGAGAAATTACGCACATTAAAAAAGCATCGAAATAAATACTCGTCAGGTCCATTTTTGTTTGTTTATCAGGTGAGAGGGAGCGGTGGACCAGTGGCGAGTGCAGCGAGATGCCGCCATGATAAGAACTACAAGTGTAAGGCGATATCTTTGATATTGTAAAAGACGTCGGACGCGTTTTTATTGAGGCGACGCATTATTTGTGCGTAGGCCCTCTTAACACCCGCAAACATCAATATAATTATAATTTAATTTAAGACATCGACTGAGGGTGCTTGATGGAATTTCAATATTAAATTTGGATTATTGAGATTTTGTACACTTCCATGTATTTTGTCACTAACGACCCGGGTTTCGCCTTTCGGCATCTTCAGGCATTCGAGCACACGAATGGACTCGAACTGAGAGACAGTAAACAGTTTCTAACGCTTATATAGAGATACAAATGCGACAAATATCATTTACGAGGAAATACATTATACGTCTGAGCCACACCACGGAAATCGTCGTAATCCTTATTTTGTAAACACCATATTACCAGAGTGGCGATTGCCGAAGGCGGTTCCTTTTAGAAATACCAGTGATTTTACAATTATAATAGTATTGTGGGTTTTGACGGGATGTAATTCGACGAATGGGTAAATATATACAATCATTCCACATTTAGTGAAATCTGACGTATCGGATATAATAGCGGAGAATTAGGAAGGTTCAGTTGCTCATTCAAGATTGGTGGGAGTATAACTGGCCTCTATTAATTTCTAAAATTTCTGATAAAATAATTTATGATCCCCATGTTTTTATGCGGTTAACCCCATCATCCGCATTAAACGTATGGTTCTCCATTAGCAAGTGATTTGCGAATGTCGAAGTTTCTTTTTTTTTTTTTAATCTAAAGGCAGCTAAATGTTCTGATACCCTTATATCTAATGTACGTGTGGTTTTACCCACATAGAAATGTTGGCAATCATTGCATTGTAATTTATAAATACAGATTTGTTCTTAAAGTTTACTCTATCTTTATTGTTAATAAGTAATTTGCCTAGAGAGTTTTTGCAGTAGAACGCCGGTCTAACACTATCAGCGAGTTGTTTTTAATTTTAAAGCTTGTGCAACCTAAATAACTATTCTATGCCGGATTCTGGGGCGGTCTATGTCTTTAGACAAGTTCCCGAAAATATAGCATCTTTTCTGCTAATTTACGTTGTTTTTGATACAAGACTATCTATAAGAGACGCCTCATAATACAATGGCAATTTGTTTAATAATGTTTTAACAAAATTAAATTTATTTAGAGGTATAGTGACTAATCTGTGAACCTGAGAATGGAAAGCAGCCAATTTATATGAAAAAGCCCATTCATGACTTTAAAATGGATCGTGGCTTCTGAAAACAGTCTGTTTTCAGAAGCCACGATCCATTTTAAGTCAGAATCCTTCTCATATAAATTGGCTGCTTCCATTCTCAGGTTCACAGATTAGTCACTATACCTCTAAATAAATTTAATTTGAAACTAAACATTATTAAACAAATTGCCATTAATAATGGCTATGAGGCGTCTCTTATAGATAGTCTTGTATCAAAAAAACAACGTAAATTAGCAGAAAAGATGCTATATTTTCGGGAACTTGTCTAAAGACATAGACCGCCCTAGAATCTGGCATAGAATAAGTTATTTAGGTTGCACAAGCTTTAAAATTAAAAACAACTCGCTGATAGTGTTAGACCGGCGTTCTATTGCAAAAACTCTCTAGGCAAATTACTTATTAACAATAAAGATAGAGTAAACTTTAAGAACAAATCTGGTATTTATAAATTACAATGCAATGATTGCCAACATTTCTATGTGTGGGTAAACCACACGTACATTAGATATAAGGGTATCAGAACATTTAGCTGCCTTTAGATTAAAAAAGAAACTTCGACATTCGCAAATCACTTGCTAATGGAGAACCATACGTTTAATGCGGATGATGGGGTTAAACTGTTGCATAAAAACATGGGGGATCATAAATTATTTTATCAGGAAACCAGTTATACTCTACCAATCTTGAATGAGCAACTGAACCTTCCTAATTCTCCGCTATTATATCCGATACGTTGAAACACCTAACAGATTTCACTAAATGTGGAATGATTGTATATATTTACCCATTCGTCGAATTACATCCCGTCAAAACCCACAATACTATTATAATTGTAAAATCACTGGTATTTCTAAAAGAAGTTGAAAAGCGGCAACCGCCTTCGGCAATCGCCACTCTGGTAATATGGTGTTTACAAAATAAGGATTACGACGATTTCCGAAATTTTAACTCAGGTATCGGTGTGGCTCTCAGACGTATAATGTATTTCCTCGTAAATGATATTTGTCGCATTTGTATCTTCTATATAAGCGTTAGAAACTGTTTACTGTCTCTCAGTTCGAGTCCATTCGTGTGCTCGAATGCCTGAAGATGCCGAAAGGCGAAACCCGGGTCGTTAGTGACAAAATACATGGAAGTGTACAAAATCTCAATAATCCAAATCAATATAATTATTTGACACTATTTTTCATAAAGATTATACTACTGTCATACATTGTTGTAGGATTGATTCCCGAATAACTGTCACGACGAAATTGGTGGACAAACGCAATCGATTCTCCATTGATTCTCCACAAACACAAAAATCGTTATTGAAATATGCGATAAATAAAAATGAATAAAAGAAAATAAGTCAGACATCTCTGTCAATTCTTGCTAGTTGGGCGCGTTCAGTTATTTATATCAGCGTTTCTTAGTTTTTCTGCATTACTGTCTATAGTAATAGTGTAATAATTACATTATTAAGGGAGCGGCTTTGAACTATTTTTTTTTTGTGGTAGCGGTGGCTTCTATAAGGTTAAAAAACACTGATCTATAGGATACCTTTAAGTTCTTAATTTTATCAATGGTTATCGTTAATGCGATATTTGTTTCATTTATTTCCTTTCAAAAGATTCTTGTCACTACGGATTATATCGAACTCTCTTAAATTTATATATTTGAGAATTTAGATTTCGCACGCAGATGTTAGAACTGGAAGGAAATAATGGTAGATCGCTTCAAAAACGAACTTTGATTATTTTTCTTTGTAATCCATATCACCAATGGTAAATATTGATACATGTAGTTAGCTTGGTCTTGTTTATATAAATATCTTTAGTGTCAATCATTTAGCTTACATTCTGCATGGTTGCCAACTTCAGTTGATAGTTCTTAAAATTGATTTTGTTGGTCATCTAGATCTCGCGAGAACATAATAAAGAAAAATAGCTTAACTACTCACGATTAATTCAAAATATTTTATCTTCTAATTCATATTCTCTGAGCAAGCTTTTAAGTCAAAGAGTAAATAGTTTAAAGAATATTATTTCTTTTTCCAGACACCTTTCTTTACAGTGAAACAACGAGACGAGTCTTAATATTATGATCGCAAGGACCTTAATGTTTAAGGCATCTATAAAGCATTTAGTTTGTCTTTAATAATAAATGTTCATCATGCAATTCATTCATATTAATGTTGAGTAATATCTTATTGTATTGACCAATAAATGCTTGTCATTGACAATAGCAGAAGACAGATATATTTTCAAGAATGAGATTTTAAAAACAAGCTCTCACAATGAGTAATTATTGATAGTAAAATTTTCTATTATGAGAAGTAGATGGGTATCGAAAGTGTTGATATAACTCTTGGTTTTCATGTAAACTCATTCTGTATTGCGTTCCATAAAAATATTATCGAGATGGCAGTGTACTCGTACAAAAGAAATATAACATGTTTTTAAAATGCCAGTAAATCAATTGAATTCATATATTTATAATATCAAAGTTTTTTATTAGTAATGTTGTCGTAAAATCAGTAAATTCAATTGCTAGAAGATACATGATTTTGTTCTGTATGTATTGTTCAGAGCAATTAAAAATAGAAAATACATTTGACGTGGTATTTTATGACGAATAACAACATTTTTTTCGCGAAGCATATCGACTCCAAATATAGTCGTATTGTTTGTGGAGAATTGGTTGTGATTCAGTTACACAAATTCTTCATCTTATTTTCTAAGATGGTAAAGATAGAATGATTTAAATAATAATGAAATAAATCTTATTGATAGCTCGTGCATATTTTTATTATAATGAGATGAATTTCAAGATTTACCTTACCACATAATATTTATTATAAATACATAATCTATCTTATAATATAGTAAGAACATTTGGTTCTTAGCTACTGAATACTGTAATAGTTAACGAGCTTATTCGGATTGTTAACTCAGTAATACGTACTTAGCCATCTTAGCAGAAGGACCTAACTGTGTTACGCTTTATGGTTAAATACGCGGGAAGAAACAACGCAAAACTCGCGAGCTTCTATTTTATTTTGCTAAATAAATTTTTGCTTACATTGTACAATGACCAGAATATTTTTCCCGCTTTCTTGTAAGTCGGTGAATTTTAGATTATTGTATGTAAAGTGCATTGTGAAGAGTTTCATTTGACATTCTCAAAAAGAATATAAGAACAAGGTTAAAGAGTATGATATACAAATGTAGGTACTTTATGAAACAGAAAAGGCTTGATTTAAATTTGGAGTAAAAAACGAAATTAAGGCTAAAGCTTTATAAAACTTTATAATGAATTATTCAAAGAAATTAAATATTGTATCTAATAAATCCATATTTTCAATTCTTTGCTGTAAAGCTGGTTATGGTATTTTCAGAACTATTTTTGAGTAATATCACTTATAACTCAACTGTCGTAAATTGGCTACAGAATATAGCATTAGATTTATATGGAATGACTTTTCGACGTTTTGTAATTCACAATGTTTGTTGCATTTCTATTAAGTGGCTTTCTCACTGACGATACCAACACATTGTGTTTGGAGTTTTATAAAAAAAAGATAAATTTTAATATTTTTATTGCACTTCAAATCCTTGCACAAAATATCATAAAATAACGCATAATAATACTAAAGTTAATGTAATATTTCATGATGAATATATAACAAAAATGATGGGATTAGCATTTTGATACTTGATAAGCGCTAGCATTATGTCCTGTTTCACGATTGTTTTTAACGGCTTTGGAGTGATGATAAATTCATTTTATATTAACAGGTTTTCTATAACACATGTTTTTTTACTGGGTATCAATTCAAATGATAAACATTAAATAGCACGTTTTCTACAATAATATATGACGAAGTTTTGCAATGAACGCGATGTCATAGTGCTATCCTATTGTATCTTGCATTTCATACATCTATACATACGGTTATAAAATAAAACAAGAGCTGTTGATTTCCGCTTCGCATATCGCTAAAATGGCATGGTGGCTACTAGTTATAAAATAAGCACTTTTCTTGCTTCTTGCGCATTGCATGACGCGAGATCAGATCTGATGTTGGTAAAGGCGCCGCCCATTGTCGTCGAGGGTGGACGACATGTTTATAATTGTAGGCCGATTGCCCACACAAGTGATAAAAAACCATTGACAAAAATTATTGAATATCATACTGAGAGCACGATACAGGCTAATAATCGATATTTATGAACTAATATAAATACTTGGAAAACAATTCCTGCTTCTCATTTAAAAGCACTTGATTGATTTCGTACCACGCAAAAAAATATGATCCAATTTAAAATTTAAAAAACCCTGTGACTTATAACTATATAAAAAATTGATATCTTTGTACCTTAGTTGGAAGCTACTTCACAGTTAATTTTATACGGAATATGAATTTCCACCAAGTAACCTCCCAATACATTGAAATTTGTATAGCTTGTTTTATCATTGTCTAATTTTAATATAAACAAAAGATTTGTGTTAAAGCTTATATACAAAATATTCAGGTAAAAAATATTTCAATTCGAATCAGGAAAAATTGAAAGTTCCTAGTTTGCATTCATGAAGTTGTCCATATTTGAACGTCGAACGATTTAAATTTTCGTAAAATGGTTTATCAGAATGAAATAAGCCTATAGTTATTTTATAAATAACTGTATGATATTTGAAGACTTTTTATAGTTATCATAAAAAATACAGTTGCGTCGACTTTCAATCAAAAATAATTTGAGTTTATTATTTTATAATAAATGTACATTAATGAATTATACATTCATATTTAAATTAGAAAATATATGATCGTTAAATAGTTTCTTTATATGAATTATTATTGATTCTTACATTTGGGCTCATATTCAAATAAAAAAATCAACGTTGTCGACCTCTGTTGATCTATCTGTTGGGTATGATATTTATAGTGTCAAGAAAAAGGCTGCTATAGTTGCGACGCCAAAAGCTGAATTATTGGACGCAACCGGAAAAACAAAATGGCCTATCTCAGATCACTAAACAAGAAAAGACGAGCTTCTGTACTTTTTTTAATACCTACATGAAGTTATTAATATGTAATGGTATTATTACAAGTTTCAAAGATGGATCAGATTGTCGTGAAATAAATTCCTTTGTCATACAACGAGCACCTTTCACACAAAACAACAACATAAGAATACTCAAATATTATAGAAACCTTTAATACATCAATATATATAATGGGCTTGTTTTTAATACTTTATGGCTTCCAGCAGTTTCCTCAAGATTCAATATTTGGTATTGGACTTCCTTTAAACAAGACAGTCAGTCTTTATAACAGCGTTTCATTCAAGCTCCCACTTATATTCGATCAGTTGTATAATTTTATTATTGTTCGATACGACCCTTGTGAATGAAATTTACAACGTTGAAATCATAACACGGTGCTTCCCTATATAATATTTTTATACACACAAGATATAGAAGCATTAAAAATTATATAAATTGTCAATTTTATCTGTATAGAGACAATTTAAAATCTTATTAGCCAAACAGTGAAATATTTATCTACTACCCATATTACGCTGTATTTCGTGTGAGGTGAATCGATATATTTCAACATTTTATTATCAGCACGCCAGTACATTCATTTCATTTCATCTCCATTCTTGCAAAAAATGTAACATCAGAAATACTTTTTACTCATGAAGATTTCTTTTATGTATAAGAAAAATATCTGACATTAAAGCTGACAATCAATGCGCAAAATATTTTTTATATTTTTTTGATAATTGGAAAATCACATTGAAAATGCCTAAAGTTGATATTGACATTGCTGGAACTTGAAGCAGATATTGAATATTTATGGGTAAATTATAAACAATGTTACTGTAATGTATTTGATTAATAGTTTCTTTCTTTACGCAGCTTAATAATTTTAGCAATTTTTAAAAGACTATCAAGTGAATAATTGATGGATAATTGAAGATAACAATATTGTGATTCAAAAGTTTATTATCTGCTCACTAAATAAATGCATCATTTTATTTATACGATAAAAGTGCGCCTGATGAAGATTTAAAAATACTTATACATTAAACTTGATAATTATTTCGGAAAATCACACTGCGAAATGTAATTTTTGTCAAAAAGTATTTTTGAATCAAGAATTGTGAGATTTTCAGCAATTTTAGCAACTTGATAGGCATTTGCCGGCTACCACCCCTCACAAAGAAAAGACAGTGTCTCCACCGGACTGCCAAAGCGACCGGCATCGTTATAGTAACGAGATAAAATCCGTTAATGTCCATACAGTGTCCTGCCGTCGAATTAACGGATTTGAATTAAAGGGGTCTGCCGTTATATTCTGAGTAGTCGCCGTAAGCCTCCACGCCATGGTCTTTTTGCCACCGAAGGGTGTTTTGTAACATTGCAGGGTTGCTAAAGGGTTGTGATATAATAGAATACGGCTAGCTATATTCAATTTATATATTTTTTTGATTGTTGTCAAAACGACAAAAACTGTAGTTCATTTTATTTTGCCATAATGAAAAAATTGTAATATTTTAAATAAGACGAAATTGGAAATTATAGGTATACGAAATAAAATATTATAACCTTTCATATTCGTAAAATAATTTTAAATTAATAAAATTACCATTTTTTTTAAATAATGGGTAGAAACAATGAATACACGTGATGTAGAGTATTTATTATTATGTATGAATAAAAAAACGTACTCTCTTGAAGAGTGTTAACTCTAAATTTTCAAAAAATAGTTTGATATGGGTTTCATTCAGCGATGGAAAAATTTTGAGTGAACATGCTTCTTCAATGCAAACTGCATTGACACTTTATAATGATGTTTAAAAAAATACATTTTTACAGAAATACATGAACAAAATGACAAAACCCACTTTATAATATGAGTATATTCATTCTATTACCTAGTTAATTTTTTGCAAATAGTCTGTGAAAATGTGACAATATACTCAAGTAGAAAGTAATATAGAATGACTTTTTGTATTGAACATATCTGATTCACACATTCTTCGAGTGAGCGTAGGAAGAAGGGATTGAATTGCATTTGTCCTGTGAGGGTGGCTATGCTAAAAACAAAATCCTTTCGTATTTTTACAGCATCATTTTGTATTTTTTTCATTCGTTAATTTTTCCAATTTTTTTTGTCGTTTTTGGTTACTTGCCAAATGGTTTATTTGCCAAAGGTTTTCATGTTCGAGGATAAAATGAGTTAAAAATATAACCATTAGATTGGTAAAAATTTTATTTTTAATGTTTCTTCAAACTAAGTCTAGCGTGTGTATTGTTGATTTTGTTTCTTATATTAATATACTTATACAGTTTTGAGTGTGTAAATTCATCATTTTTAAAACTCACTATTATATAAATATCAGTGCCGTAGACAACTGATATTGGGTCCTACTCGGTTCCACCATCAAGGGTTTGAATTTCCCTACAGACTTTCAGACACATAGATGTTTCAATTGATTAATGGATTTGATTTTAAATGTTACCCTAAGGCCCAACGTATCAAACATGAAAACTGGGTGTAGAGAGAGCGACACAGCTCTCCTCATCTTTCTATCCACACTCTGAAAAGAGAGGTTAAGCGACTAATTTACAATCACGTTATAAAACACCTTCTTTTAACATGACCTCGATACGGTTAAAAAGATAACTTCAAATTGTATTTAGTACTGATTGAGTGTTAGTTGATTCTTCATTTTTATATATTTTAGATAAATAAATTGCGATTGCCAATTATTATTGGACTTCAAGATATTATATTGGAAATTTGGATTATTGAGATTTTGTACACTTCCATTGGAAGTGTACAAAACTTCAATAATCCAAATTTGATATTGAAATTCCATCAAGCACCCTCAGTCGATGTCTTAAATTATATTATATTGGAGATCAAGAATATCTATATAAATAAATCGTAGACAAAGGAAAAGTATTAAAAGAAGTTAATTGATTTGAATTATTTTTTTATACTAATGCTGAATTCTTATTACATAGATATCATTTCCTTCGTACGCCAAACTTTTGGCCTGCCAGTCACGCCAGTGAAATAGCATTCGGACGCGAATAACGTCGCTATTTAAATTGGTTTCTACGAACGAAACCTAATGAACAAAAACACACCACTTATTTATGTAGTTAAATGACTTGGTACATCAAAGGGGTGGCATTGTAGGGAAGTTTGTGACAGTGGAAGAGGGAGCTTGATTCAGTTCCTCGGCAATTTTAAGCAAAATGTATATAATACTACTAAATATATGTTGTATGCACATAGTTTTGATTAAATAACATTTAAATTAAAATTTGAACTTTTTCATTAATGTATGCTTTGGGATTGTAATTTTCAATGTAATAACAAGCAATGCAAGTCTCAAAGTACTGTGACATTATTGTGTAATAAACTTATTAATCATTGGCTTGAAAATTAATTTACCTTTGTCGGCCACTGTAGCTGAGAGGTAACGCTCTAAGACCATCTTTCTATTCGGTTGCGTAGTCATGGGTTCAGCTCCCCGAATTTTCACTTTCATATTGACTGCGTTTTGGTCAATCGATGTAACCCTAAAAAATACGAAAATGAGTAAATGATTGGATCTCATTTTACAGACGACAGAACAGGTCTTGGGCAAATGATGTAAATTAGAAAAAATAAATTGACCACTTATTTGGAAAGGGGAAATTATTTTACATTGGTTTTAAGTTTAAAAATTCTGACCTGGCCTCTTGATGTAAGCCAATATTATACAGACACTTCCTACATATAATCCCGTATCTGCAAACATGCGATTTTAGAGTGCATTTCAAAGATTCATAACGCAACTCACTATGAAATGTTTTCGATAAAAACAGTTTTTACTCTCTTCCGAACAATTTCAATTTTGAGGGTTACATCAATTGGTCAAAACACCTTTGATATATTGATTTTTTGCTCAACCTTTGTATGAAAATCCTAAAATATCGATGTTTGTAGTGTATTTATCGCTTAAAATCTGTTCTGCTCGATCCAGATAATGATTTGCAGACAGAGCGATAAGCTTATTAATGTTTTTTTACGAACCCCATTGTTCTGTCATAACCATATCAGAGAAGAAGTATTGACAATCTAACTTACAAGGATTTCTCGCCGTGTATCTTTAAGTGCTCCATGTTTGAAATCGATATGGTATTGAAATTATATTTCTTTTTTTTATGGATTCTGTGGTAATTTTGTTGAAATTATTTTTTATTGTATTTTTCTTTTTCTTCGTTAATTTTAGTCAACTTCTTTGTATTTCCATTATCCGTACATGAAAACAGGCTTAGAAAAATAGTTTATAATAAGTAATCCTACATTAATAAGTTCATTTATTTTTAATCTTGAGAAAGAGTGTTTAGAAACTGACTATTTTCGGCTATTTTAAATAGTTATGAAACGATTAGCACTATTATACTGATGAATTATGACATTATGTCTATCGTTTGAGCAAATATTCTTTTCATTAATTATTATAAGAAAAGTTTCGTATCGAAATTAATTTAGTTTGATTAATTTCAATTATACGGTCATTACGTTTGAACATTCTGAGAATGTAGAACCTGAAATCGTCGAAGTAGAGGCGTCGGCGGAAGTGACATGGCGCGACCCGGCGTCGACTGTGCTGTCTGTACATACCGAGCGATATTTCACAAGTTTAATTGATTTTGTTTTGAGCATAAAGTTTATCAATTTATTGAGGTATTCCCGTGTTATGGCGCTGGAGCGTACACAAGACGGAGGTACCCAAGCAGACTTTTCGCTTGCATACGCTCCGGCAATGATGAGCGCCACACCAAATTGTTGCCGCAAAGTTTCAATTGACACAATTTGATTATCCAACTTTCAAAAGATCCAAGTTTCTTCATTCGAAATTGTCTGACAACTTTCAAACGCTGTACAAAATATAGTTTATCTACCCTTTTCTAAAACATATACAAATAATGTCTACCTTTACATATTACCGCCTAAAATTGCATTATTCAATTACAAGTAAAGGGACTTACTTTATAGTTTTTTTTTATTAATAAATTAATTACTTTAAGGTGTTAACTGTCAATTCTTGGTGAAAAAATTGAATTAATTATTATTTCCCCCATTCGTGTGCTCGAATGCCTGAAGATGCCGAAAGGCGAAACCCGGGTCGTTAGTGACAAAATACATGGAAGTGTACAAAATCTCAATAATCCAAATTTAATATTGAAATTCCATCAAGCACCCTCAGTCGATGTCTTAAATTATATCTTAAATTATATAATTATTATTTATTTTAAAAATAGAACAGAATTAGTTCTGTACTACTTCCAAATTCTTTTAATGATCAGGATTATTTCCGCTCATCGCGGGCAAATAAAAATGTGATAGTTAGTACCTACCAATTTCTTATTCTCATTAGTTGCCTCATTATTGATATTCTTTTAATATGTTTGATGGATTTGGCGGAAACTGGGTGAAAATTCATTTTTTATATATATTTTAATTTATGACTGTTATTTTATTGGTGGAATCAATTTGTTTCCTTGGTGGAATGTCATTAAATTAAAAAAATTACCTTAGTCATTGGTCACAAATGAAATAACAAACGTCATGATCAAACACCTAAAATTATCAAGAGATAGAAAACAATGGATTAAAAAGTTTCAATTAACGTAATAGTTTGACTTTCATGAATATAGATTAATTAAGAAACATTCCTTGGCTGAGTAAAGATTTGATGACTTCTTATAGCATTTAAATGATTATCCAAAATATTTGTCATATTTATAATCATCAGTCATCTTCTTTACACTGTTATTTGAAAGCGTCTATCATACATGATTATATTCATGGTTGTTTTTGCTACCTGACTACTATGCAATAATTTCATCTTTTTCATGACAAGTAGATCTCTCATGTAGATATTTTTTGGTTATAAACTGACAACGTAAAGTGACCGAAAAAGTATTAGAACTTTAAGGAGCAGACACGAGAATAAGACTTGATAAAATTTGCTAATTAATTTAAATGAAAATGTGCTAAGCATATCAAAGGATAAACATTATAAAAATAAGGAAATGCAAAAGAGATATTCCTTCTTGTATGAATTATGTTAAAATGCTGGTTTTGTGTGAAAATTAATTCCGACAACAAAGCCGTTGTAATTTATATTAACGCATTATTAAAAACTGATATGTATCGAAGTATTTTCAGATGTAATTGTTTCTACGTCTCGTATATTTATAAAAAAAAATAGCTTCTTATAGACAGACTTGTTCGATAAATATATGTTATTATAATGAAAGAAAAAACTCCAACATTTTGTTAACTTAAATTAAAATAACAATTTCCTACTTTGCATAGCAAAAGCAAACATTTTCATGACTTACTTTTATTGCGTTTTTTCGGAAATGCATAAATACATTCTTAAAACAATCGCTTTCCCGTTCGAATGGAGGAAAATTTGCGATATCCAGGTAAGCGCGTTATATTAAAGGAACTCTATCAGTTTCAGTTTATATTATTCAAATGTGCAATCACCCGTGAAATTGAATAAACGTATTTTTATTTAGTTTTTTTATTGTGCTGTGCACTCGTTTTTGTATTATTTGGCGTCGCGCAATTTCCATTTGGACGAACCTCTGTATTTTGTTCTTTCCGATGAGAAGAGGTATCACTGATGATTTTGCCTTGTTAAAAAAAATACCGAACAGCAATTTTAAAAATTGTATGAATGTGAAACCCGGATTAGAATTTTTTTTTTAAAACTACAATACTCGGCTTCTTTTACTTTGTCAAGTCAATACTTAGATTACATGATAAAAATATTTGGAATAAAATATTAATGTATGTATTTACATATTTAATTGATTTGAAATATATTTTGGCATTACGTTATACTGAAAAATTGTTTTAATCGTAAATAATCTCTCGATTTAGGAATCGTTGTAGAATAAAGAGAATTCACATGCGGATATATTTTTTTATAAGCAATGAAATTTATTTGAAAGATGGCTTGTTTTGTGGATAAATGTTTGTTTTTATTTGGAGTTAACCTCTTCTTAAACTAATATTAATCAACAGTTTTATGACAGATATGTAGATATTAAACAATATTCAAAATATTTACTCAACACTAGTATTTTCCAAAATTTGAATGTATTCTATTTGTCTAAATCATTTCATGTCTTCTTTGTTGAAAATATATGCCATAAAAATGATAATTACAATTTATTTCGGAAGTTACATTACCATTAAAGAAACTTGAAATACCTGATTTTTAATTAAATTAATTAATAACAGTGGTAAAAATAGAGTTACGAAAGGGTTGGTAGATAGCCAATCTCTATCTCTCTACGTCCTGTGTTCAGGATCGGATAGGGGGTGATTGAGATAATGTGACATTCACATATATTCATTCCTTTCGATAGAGATCTATTGACCGATTGGAAGATTCATTTATGACATTTTTCATTCGATTACTTCACGGACCGTTTGATTGAGTAGAAAGAAAGTGTAAGAATTTTTATACTTACAACTATTAAGTTATGAAGTTGTTTAATAATTATTTTTGGTGAAGAAATGTGTAAAAATCTACAGTGATGAGCGCTTGGTTTTTTGTGCTTGAATAGTGTTTGATTTAGTCGAACAATTATTTGAATTTCAGCTTCTGAATGGTAGTGTCATGTAACAATGGATGAATTCAATTCCACGTATGATCGTTTATTATTTGAAATATGCAGAGCTTTACATGAATAATAGTTATTCATCACTGCTTTTCATATGAAATTAAAATCATCAGTTAAAATTGAAACAGTAGATTCCTAGTTGTAGTAAAGTTGAAATAGTATCATCTGTTACAATTAAAATATATCGGATTTAACATAAATTGAATATATTATTTTCTTCACATAAAAAAAACTTGAATCGAAATTATCGAATATTTTTTTTTATTTAAATAAAACTTTAGGTATAAGCGCCAGTAAGATAATAATATACAGTTCCATCTAGGTGGAAGAAACCCATTCTGCATATTTATTATAAGGGCGCGATGCCAAAATAGTTATAGATTATACCTTGTAATTCTTATAGAACTTAATATAACTATTCACTGTCAATTCTTCAGGCGTTATTTAAAGTCTGACACAACTTATGTCAAATTCGAATTGTAGAAATTTTGTAAATTTCCATGTACTTCGTTACTAACAACCCGGGTTTCGCTTTTCGGCATCTTCATGCATTCCAGCACACGAATAAACTCGAATCGACGTCATTTTTAAGATGTTAACTGTCAATTCTTGGTGGAAAGGTATTATATTTTATATATAAAATACAATTTGTTTGTACTAATTCCACATGATTATAATGATCAGGACTGGTTTTTCTCATCAAGAGCATTATGAACTGATAATAATGCTCGTGATGAGCGAAACCGATCCTGATGATTATAAACATGTGGAAGTAGTTCAAACAAATTGTGTTTTATTTTTAAAATAGAATTTTATGTAATTTATCACTATTTTATAATATGGCCAAGATAAATTTTTCTCATCGATTGAAAATATGTGTGTTATCTTATTAATAAGTTGAAATGATCAATATGTTAAGCCAATCCTGATCATTTTAAACTGTAATTGTGTTGTATTTAAAATAAAATTGTTTACTTAATAAGATCACAATTAAATAAAAGGTTTTATTTTTGAAATCAAATTATTTTTAATTTGTAAATTTATTTTTACCTTTCTTAATTTGTAAAAAAAATTACAGAAGTACGATAATGTTTTTGTTTTCTTTAAAATTGTGTAATATTGATTGTAATTAAAAGATAAAAGCTAATAAAAAGGCTAATGGATTAATTAGCAAAAGGTTTAACAAACTTGAGGGTGCTAAGCAGATTATACTTAAAGATGTTTTTTTTTTAAAACAAAATATGCAGACTAGCGCTAATTAAATAAACGGCGATTGTTTTTTTCTTGTCTTTTCTTTTCATTGAACGGTTCTGCAATTTTCTGAAATTAAGCACAAATTTTTAGAAAGATAATCAAGTACAGAAAATTTTTGGTGGGTAGTGATATTAAAAATCAGTTGTTTGAGTATACTGCCCTCTTAAATAAAAACAAAGTATTTATCAATTCAATAGTTTATCAGAATCAGGCATCATACTTTAAATTATTTTTTAGTCCAGTATTATTGATTATTTGGGATAATGTACCTATGTGTGACGTCTTCTTTTAAAAGTAATAACTGAATTCAAAAAGTATACATTTCTCTTCAAAAAATCTGTTTATATTTACTATTGGCTAGTATTTTGATATAGCTAATGTAAGTGAAAACACTGTAATTGATAAGTCCTTATTATTTCCTTCCGAAATCACAGAAATCGTGTATTCTATGTTATTTTTTGCCATAATCACAAGCTGTACCATATTTTTTCCACGATTTATATTATAAGCTGGTAAATATCTTTTAAAAATGAAGAAAACTTTGAGTTTCAACACGTGCCAAACTGTCAAAAGCAGTGAAACAGAAAATATTCATAAATCATAACACACACACAAAAATTACTCTGTTTTTACTTATAAAGTCTAGGTGATTTTCAATATTAACAAAAACATTTTCACCTTTTTAAAGTGCAAGATATAAGTTTTACTGTGTTTTTTCTCCACTTTATCATACCCCACGCCATACTTACTTTAATTTTGTCATTTTCTATAAATACTGTGTTTTTAGTTAGCAATAAATTAAAATTCAGATATCTCTTACTGTATAAACAATAGTTGATATTGAAACTTACTTAAATAAATACTAAGTACTATGTTTCCCTCTTTAAAGTCGTATTAGATTTTGAAATATATTTCACATATAAAACCAGCTCAAAAAACTGGCGCTGTAGATTAGTTATCAACATACTTGAGCTTTCGTCCTACATGGCTGCGCTGTCAAAAAAAAAAGAAAAGTCGAATGAAAACTGATTTTACAATCAATTCAATTAAAGAAATATAAAGAGATGATTAAGTTAGAACGGATTATTATTTTATACACTAAAATTATTATTGTTACTTATGTCCTTTTTGTATTATTTTAATTGTAATTATAGACTATATTGTACGTGTATGGCATTATGAAATCGATTGAATTTAGTAGTAATCAGATATTGCACTTTTGAATTCCAAGATCATCGCATGCAAACAAAACACCGTCACCTTGAGACGCAATGTGATTTTTTCTTTCCATAATATTAACGGATGCGCCGTTGTTCGACCGATTGATCGTCGCTCGTCAATCAATATTCATCGTCAAACGTGGAAGCGACATAGTTGCATTTATGCACAGGCGTACAAAAAAATAATAACAGTTGATATTTCAAAAAAATCCTAATAATAATCGGACCCAAATATTTGTATAAAGAAGAATAATATGTATTTTAAGAATGAATCATTTTTCATAACGTGTGTCTCTCCAAATATTTGAAATTATCAACTAAGCGCTCGAGTGTTGATATTTTTTTTGTTTATAAAAGAGCACCATCCGGCTCCTCGGCACTCTAATGGTTAAAATGAGATTGTGTACAATTTTTTTGTTTTTGTTTTAAGAACCTTAGGTTTTTTACTTAAATAAATCACTGGTTATGTCTATATATTTATTGTTCAGGCTATGTTTCAATCTAATAAAATTTGATTTTGCCTACTAAAAATGCTGAGGTAGAATATTTCAATTTAAATATTGCAATATTCATTTGTCTTGATTTAGATGTCTGTCTGTCTATCTGTAGCACACAACACAACACTGCGCTTGCGTACGATGTAAAAACAAAAAGAGAATGTGAATGTCAGCGAGAGTGTTGAGTAAACGGCCTTGAAATATATATTACTAATAATAAATATCAAAAAACCCTTATACCAAGATAAGTTGTCGATAAATTCTAATAATTTACTGAAAGCAATTGCCATATTTTTCTTCAAAAATTTGTTTAACATAAAAAGAGAACGATTTAGAACGACGTCAGAAAAAATCTTTCACCTTTCTTCTGTACAAAATTCCTATTAATTTTCTTTCATTTCTGATTTACTTCGATAGATTGACAAATTTATGGATGATACCGAATAAAGAACAATAACCTCCTTTAGCACTCCACTGAAGTGATTTCAGACAATGATTCCTGATGCATGCATGGTGATGATGTCGGGTCACAGGCATCAGGTATTCTGATGGTGATTGTGGATGGCATCGGGTACCGTTACGGTCGCCAGGTTCGCGTCCTAGGCGTGCGAAGGCCGATGGAAATTCGCATCATGAATACCAACCGAATTTACACGACGGTGACAAAGTCGCGAATCGACGCGACATTATGCGACGCCTGTTATACTTACTAATATGATGATGGGAAGACATTTTAGTACTTTCTCTTTAGTAAATTTATATCTTATTGTCAATTTTAAATATATATAATATATGGTATTATTTTTAATTGTCATTGCACTCGATATTTTAAAATAACTTTAAATAAAGACGTAGATAATCAGAGCAGTCACTAGACTTCAATTTGATGAGAAAAACATCAAAAACACCCAGGCTCAAGATTTCAAATGTTTTATATACACATAGACATTTATTTTTGTTTTGTCATTAAATCTTAACTTTCGTATCGTCAAGCGAAAGTTTAAACGCAAGGATACTTATGCCAAATTATTATAAACCATAGATGTACTTTTGATTTTAAATAGCACTTTTATATCAAGAGAGCTAGTAGATAAATTCTAGTTCTCTCATGAACCCACCTTCACTTAGTGTCTTAGAAGAAAGATCAAGCGTCTGACTAACAGTCGATATGGTCATGGAAGAAGACATGGCAAAAAATCTTGTACGTGGCTTAACGAAACGCTCTTTAAAATTAGTCTGTCGTTTTTTAAAATTTTTTGTGAATACTAAAAAGAAAACACGACAAAAATTGTCAATATTGTTACATGTCGCATCAACATTTTTTGTTTATCACACATTTAAAGTCCATTGACGAGCCAAACAATATTTCGAAGTTCATTCCAATGTTCTTTCCATTCTTGAGAACTCATTCTTTCTACGTCCTCGGTCATGTAAACGATGAACGTTCTACGATACCGGCCATTGACGATTATAAACTATGCACAAATGCATTTTTATTTTGTATGACACCTTTCCTGGCGCCATGGATTTACGTTCGCGCTTTGTAATCAGTTATCGATTGATTATTCATAGTCCCTCATCCGGGCTGAACCGACCACCCAGCCACTCAAAAGCTATAATATATTTAAACCCTTGTGCCTGCACCACAAAACATGGTAAACTCAACGTGTCTGGACTCTATTTGCTATGCCATCACGTAGATATATGAGACAATTTAGCGAGAAGAAAGTGTACTGAGAAAAACTGATTGAATAATTACTACATAGATAAAAGCTACTGAAAGGGTAAAAGTTTCTCACAATCAAGGAGGCGCCTCTGATTTAATCTTAGTAATTAACAATTCATTTGCTTTCTTGTATTGTTTTCAGTCGAACTTGCTTTAAAAATATTTAATTACGTATCGATTCTCAAGAAATCTTGACTAGGAATATTAAATTTGTTTACTTAGCTTTGAAAGTGCGATGAATTACAATGCACTTTATAATATTATTATCAAATGATATATCAAATCGTTTATGTTACCAAATCGTAAATCCTACATAATCTACAATGTGTTTCTGTAAATCAATAATAGATATCTATACCTTTTTAAGGACATTTTTATTTTTATTAAGATTTTTTCAGAACTATCTTTTATTTATGTTCTACATATTTTTTTACATGTTTTTTTGTATAGCATGTATCATCCATTTTAAGAAAGGATTGGTTGTATATATTTATGAAATTATGCTTCAATTTTACATTTACCTTTTGCTTTAAAAAATCACACCGTTCTCTCTGACCCTAAATCACGCCAAGGGTTTATTGATTTCAAATGTATATTTGAGAGGGTAAATACTTGTCGGAGATCTATATTTGAGGAGAACATTTCACTTATATTTTTTCCTTTCTATAATGTTGACGTGGAAAAATAATTGTTAAAATGGTAGGTGTTTCATTATCAGTGGTAATTTTAATTCAATGAATAAACGATTAAGTTGCACATAAGTGATGCGTTCTTACTTAAAAATATTCTAATAAACATTATTATTTTTTTAAGTCCAACACATTTCATATAAAATTAATTTGAGTAGTTCATATAATAAGTATTTTCGATGGATCAATTTATGAGTTGATTCGATTTCAATACATCAGTAACAAATTAGTTGTGTAACTAGCACCTGTAGTCTAAATTAAATTGGCATACCTTATGATTTTATTTATATTACGAACAATTAGCTGTCTCACGCAGGATATTACTTATTAAATACATTTTAGCGCAACTGAATTTTAACCATTGGACTAAATGAATCGGTATAGATAAAAAAACTCAAGATTCATTTATCTTGAAGTCTATCTCAAAGAGGCAACACTAACTTGTGTCACACCTCGTAACGAGAAAATTAGAATAAAATAAAATCAATTTAAATTTTATATTGAATTCGAATATTGTACCACGATATGATCATATTATATTAAACTTTTTTAGTAGTACACTAAACAAAAAAGGATATATTTCTTCAGAGGTATTTAGTAGGAGAATCAACTATATTATTCTGTCAGAAGTTTATTATAAGCGTATATGGAAAAGTTTCACTATCGGCTTCCGCATAGACGTCCCCTGTGGACACCCCATCCTTCAATCAGATGAACATCACTTGAAATATGAATATCGACAGCCAAGCGCTGCCCCACCGAGGGAATAGCCTGGCCGAAATCCTTTTACACGTCTGTGTATAGCTCTTATGGTCCAAAAATGATTGAGCGCCATTGATAATGCTTCTCAAAGTTCAATTGCAATAAACGTCCGCAATTTCTAAACACAAAATTTAGTAAATATATTAATTATTATTTGGGAAATATTAAAAAAAAAACTTGACATTGCGGTATTTGTAAACATACAATTTTCTTACTTCAAATGGTGTTTTATATAAAAATTATTGTTTATATCAGTTATTTTCAAAAAAAAACATTCAAGAAACCAAAGGAAAATAATAATTTACCAAAAATCTTTCTCAAGGGTATCAAGATGCTTCTATAACGTCTTATGGACGATACGTATTTAATAGTTTAATGACAATATTTAAATCAAAATACTGCATTTGAAAATATAAAAATACTAAAATTTATAATGAAATTATTACAATATTTATTTGTCTTTGTATGTCTGTTATAGCTGAAACTGAATAAATTTAATACAGATAATTATTTGTGTGTTGTGTGCAATAATGTCTTAGTGTGTAGTGTTTTACAGCTGCAATCTATTTCCAGAAATGTGTCAACATTATCCTCAACAAGCATAAAATATAAAAGAATTTAATATATTTCTAGAAAACAAATAGTCATAAAAATAAAATAAAACATTTTTATTCGCATCACATTTTTCCTTCTTTAGATGCGTGCGTTATGCGAGAAAAGTCTTAAAGCTCTAGAAGAAAAGCTTTTGAATGTACTGAACAGAGAGATGACAGTTTTAAAAAGTTTTGAAATCTCTAAGTCCCGTATAAAGGCGTCTCTTTCAAAAAGGAACCTCTTCGTAAAATAAACCATAAAGTTAGCACGTGTAAGCTGTCATAACTGAAGTATTAATAATATTGTTTATATGACTCACTTGCCACAAAATATTAATTTTCAATTGCATACTTGGACATAAATTACACAATAGTTCCCCTAAATATTTTTTTTATTTAGTATGGCTTTTTAATATAATATATCAGTATCTAATAATGTTTTCTTCACTTATACTGTCAGTTCTCTTGTGAGTGAGAGTTTTTAAGTGCTTAGATTTTATTCTAACTTGATCTAAGAAGATTAGGAATTATTGTCTACCGTGCCATTTATACTTGGTAATATAACACGAATGAAAGTATTTTTGCAAATAATTGAGAACATAATATCAAAATAATATTATACACGTACAACTGGAAGATGAACCGAAATACGATATTATGATAACTGAGAGTTACATTTTATTAAAAAATAGACAAGAACACAAAAATATTTTCATTTTAATTAAATTTATTATATATTTAAAAACGTTTTCTTCTTAATATAAAAAGAGTAATTAAAAAAAAATAAGAACAAAAACTACTGTACAGACAAGAAATGTGTAGAAAAAGGCTCCGTGTCTAATGTGTTTCTGATGTAATATGACTAACCACGAATAAGAGAAGAAAAAAAACGTAGACAAAATGTTACCAAATTGCCATCGCTTGCTTTACTTTAATAACATGTTATGGATAGTAATGGAATGATATTTTTTATATATGCAGGTTGTATGAAATCATTGAGAATTTTAAGTATTTTTCGTTTCAAATTTCAAAATCGTATCTAAGTATTAACCCTGCGTATCGTTCGTTAGGATAGTATACTTTTTTGGTGTGATATTGTATCTGGCGGTCGTCTGCTGCGGCATAGTGTAGTTTTTCGCGATACAGAAATGAAAGGTGGATATGCTTTAGTGATTGAAACGGTTGGGAAAGCTCTCAAGTGAAATTTGAGGTAAAAATGATTGATGTCGAATGTTTTGCGGCAGGCCTATTGATATCCAGTGCTCTAAAAGGTTTTTGCGGTGCCCGTTTGCCATAAACAAATTTTATTTATGACAAATAAACATTTATTTGAGATAAAATTACGTATTCAACACAAACTTATGATTGCATTTTTTAACGAATTAAAAAACATATTTGAATATACAGTTTTATATAATTTTGATATTAAGATCAACTTCAGATGAAAGACCACTACCAGCCCTGTAATAAACTTCAATTAAATATTGTATTAAACAAACCATAATTGAACCTGAACCTTCTGATCAGGACGATAAGCATAATCGTTTGATAAAACAGTTCCATGTATCAAACAAAGATTAAACTGAAATTATTTTCATATTTGTTAATAGAATTTTTCATCACAAAGCAATTCTTATTTATAACTAGATAGAAATAGTTATTGAGAATTTATATCACCACTATTCAATGTTTAAGTAGTGTAAATAATAAAACATCTAATTAGGAAATTTCTTAGAGTTTTTTTTTGTATATTATACATATTTAATTATTCACTGTATCATGGTGTATCAAAACTATCGATATTATAGTTACAGGTTCCACTTTTCCTTGACGGATAAAAGGTTTTGGTGAGTACATCATATAAATCCTTGTCGAGTAATGCATCTCTTACACGGAATATCCATCATACATAAAATATTCAATACAGCAATGTGTCAATGCAAATCGCCTTGGGACATGCAGTGCAAGGAAACTAGGGGAAAAGAATTCGGCGTAATCGATTAAATTGACGGTCGAATATGTTTTGAAAATGTGCTAAATTTATTAAAAACAACTAAACGTAAAACATAACTAGCATGTAAAATGAAAAAGATGTTCCGCAGAAAATTGAAATATTGTTACGAAAATGGACCAACGTTTATAAAAAACAAAGTATTTTTAAATACAGTATATGTATATTTATATTTAAAAACTCTTCGGTTCTTTGTGAATACTGGAATCGTCATTTTTCCTATTTGACGAATTTTAAGATGCAGGTTTTCATGACTCTTGCATGACTTGTAATTGTTTTGACACGTTTTCGTTGGTCTTCTATGTTTCGATTTTATTCGCTGTCTGGTTTTTATTTTTAATGTATATTTACCGAATTTAATAAATGAACTTTACTCTAATACTATTTTTCTTGACGTGCTAGGAATCTTGAAACTGTTTTTATGTATAAATAAAAATAAATTCGAGCCATTTTTTAGTTCAAGATTTTATATGTTGAGCGTATTTTAATTAATGAAACCTGTCTTCCATTTTTATAGGGGCACCTTTACACGGTAGTGTCTGTAATGTATCCCCCATGCAAAAAGAGAATCGGGTATACATATTTTTTTCAACTGATCAAAATAAACTCTCGTCATTACAATAAATATTATAGTCGCAGAATGTTAGCTACACGATTGTTTCTATATATATATTATAAATTTTATAAAATACTTTACTATCCGGTTATGCCCATAATATACATTTTGATTGTATCTTTCTTGACGTAGAACTTAGAAATGGAAGACCATATCGAACTGAAAATAGCAACATTCATCCGAATTTGTCAAGGAGACTGTATAAAGTTAGTTACAAATGGTTTCATTGTCAAAAGAATATTATTGAATGCTTGTATGAATATTATATATACAAATATAAAATTCGTTGCTGTTTGTTCATGTTTATTTTAATTTCAGAACATTGTTTATTAGGATTTTTTTATTCAACAGAATAACTGGTAGATATTCAAAAAAATATACGTGAATATTTTCACGTAATTCATCGGTTAACCTGTTTATTTGTAATTTGAATAACAATATCACAGTATCAAAAAAAAATCATAGTAACTTTGTTTGAAATATTCGTTTATATTTAAAAATAAAAATAACATTGAAATTGACTCACATCTTAACCTAGCACTAAAAGTCATTAATTTAATTTATTTCTTACTTATATAAATATACTCTATATAGTGCAATAAAATTCGAAGCTGCCTATATATTCTGATTTATATAACAATAAACTTTCAAATTGAGCTTCTAATATCTTTCAAAAAAATAATATGACATATCATTCTTCTGCATTGTCGTGAAAGTTACGTCAAAGCCAATCGACATTAAGTTATCAAAGCTTGCAAGAATTTATGACTGCCATAAACGAATAATATCAATACCGACCGCTATACGAAACTATTGATTTCATATAAAAATATGGGCAGCGAGTGATAGAAAGGAGGAAAGTCGCATCTGCGGTGCCATGCCTCGTGTGGGTGCACATGTAATAAAACTTCTGGCAACAAAAGTGAGCTGTCAAATCGTCGAATTTAGGAAGTATTTCACATAGGGCTATTCACATAAATCTTTCAATAGTCTCCCCAAAACATCATAGATGGCCAGGTACTGTAGCCCTCCCTCAAGTGCTTCAGCATTGATCGTCCAGTTAATCATATCACAAAAATACAAATCGGTCATGTTAATCACTTAACCATATCTAATGTGGAGCATATGGTTTCCTAATAGAGGTATCTCAACAGAAGTTTTTCTACGAAAACTGCTTTTTACTCAACCTTTCTTTTTCGAAGAGGGAAGGGATAGAATGATAGGGCTAAGGCAGGCTAATCACTCTTGCTACGCTCCATTCTTTAGGGATCAGGTGGATGGGAGGTAATTTCATACATCACAAACATCCAGGCACATGAACAGAAATCCATTAATCGATGGACAAACCAATTTATGAAACTCTCTATACTGCGACTCGGACCCGTAAGCACCGTAACCTAAGTTAACAACGTGTATCACTCGACCATAAACCCAACAACTCGCCGGTTACTGAGTACCACAGTTACCTAAAAACTTCAGGTCAATAATATATTATATTTCCTTATAAAATAGGATATTAGCTTGCGAAATCATACTAATGGAGGAAGATATCGTTGGCATCCAGGATTTTATTGTCAATCACTTCAGCCTCTTACTCAAATTATTTTCAAAGGCATTGAACAGAGAGCCGATCTTGTAGCCGAGTGGTCGATGCTCTTTCCGTTCAGCTGGCGAAGTATGCGGTGTCTTGTGGCTTGAATCCTAGAACGCGCGTTTCATACATTGGTTTTCAATCGATTTATAGATTTGTGTTTAAAGGGATATATAGATGATTGTGCTGTTTACAGTCTATTCTTAACCATCCAATCCTTAAAATGGAACGCAGATATAACGATTAGTTAGCTACTGGTCTTTTCCTAACTCCATTCGTCTATATCCTTATTTCTAAAAAGGAGAGGTTTAACAAGTGACTAATTTATTAAAAAAGCAATATTCGTAAATAACACTTATTTTAAGATGCATTGGAAATCCATATGTTTCATATTGGGAGGCAGACATGGTTGAAAAATTTATGCTATATATTTAGAAGAACCACGAAGTACAACGTTCCAGGGGACCGATAGGTAAAGAGAGATTAATGAGAGGCTCTTACATGGAAATGAATTATGTACTGGTGAATTTAATTAATATATTGTTTTATTGTTCAAAGTCAGACATCACTAAATAACTGAACGTTTTATACTTTTGACAGAGCAGAATTTTTCTTTTATGCTATTGTATCAAGCACGACAGGGGGAGGGTTGACCTTAGTGTTGTTTCCCTACAAAGCATTCCATATTAAAACTATAAGCAGTATCAGTAAACCCAGCTCTTTTCCTTACATCTACAAAATGTATCAGCGAATTGTTGACCTGCCTTGGTGAATCGATTTATTGATTTTATTGAATCGACATAATAAAGTGACGGTTGTGAGTATACTATCAAGTTAGCACTTTAATTTAGCGAGATTTTGGAGACTAAGCGTGTTACAGAATACTCTGGCATAATTATATATTATACTATTCACATATATTTTCCGCTGTGCATAGATTCTTATTAAACAGGTAGCTATTTCATAATCTTTTAAATTAGTTTTGATTGACACAATATATTTTATTCACCTAATTTTCTTGTAAAATAACGTATTACAGTTAAAAGTTCAGAAAATGTTCATAAGAGACATAATAAAACATTTCACAATGAGCGTATATAATGAAGCATTTTATTTTTATTTTTATGATATTTCCAAGATATTATCGGTACGATAAGAGTGTAGATAGAAATAAAACTCCAATAATATATATATGTGTATATATAGGGTATACTGACAGAACGCATTAAGTCAGTATTTGATGATTTTCTGTTTTAAATATCAAAATGTATTCAATTATCGCTCTACGTATTGGTAGAACGCATAAAGGCATAGGATATAATGGCTTTGAAAAGAAAAAAACAGCACTAAATCATACAGTTATTTTTTTAGTCTGGCAAAAAGCATGATGTAACTATAATTCATTGATACTGATTCCAAATCTTATGATTTGTATGCCAAAAAGATTATTCTTTAAAATGTACAATTTTTTTTACTACAAATAATTGTTCTTGGGAGAGAATAATGCTTTAAATGCGATTACCTCAGAAGTTCTTTTATGACTTAATGCCTTCTGTTAGTATACTCTCGATAAATTAAAATGTTTTTATAAATTGGCCGGTTACTTTATGGAAATGTATTTTCAATATAAGTATGTATTTACTACATTTGACAAAGTGTAAGTTGTTAATTCTTGAAGAAGTGATAGTAGGTCTCTAATAATAAGCGTATTTTTTAATATGACCAGGACCGACTTGACGAGTAAGCATTTTGAATTTTTGAAAGTGAAAAAGTAAATTATAATTATTTCTATGAATGAAATTAATCTATATTGCAATGACATTATAGTGACGTAATCAATGTAATAAATATATATCAAATGAATATTTTCCCTTCATTTATAAGTGGCAGTCAAATTTTGAATATCTTTGATACTGCCTCGCTACTCTCACCTTACACGGTAGATATGTGTATCCGTTTCTGATCATTAATTACCCAATAGAAGATGAGTATATTAAGCATACTGCACAATTTGAAAGCGATGAATATGTTAATAGGATAACTACTAGATAGTTCTCACGATGGCGTGAAACCAAAATAGCTGTCAACTACCTTAAATTTTCTAGAAATAAATACTTTGTTATTTTATCCTATTATAATGGAGTTCTACCAAGTAAATGCCAATTCAATCAATAAGATGAGTATTTTCACTATTTTCATCAATAATTACGAGTTTAACACTCTTTCATCTGATAATACTTGAATAATGTTCTATATTCTGAAAACAAAACGTATATTCAAATCAATACCTCATTTCAAAGTGTATCATGTCAAAATTTTGCAGTTTTGGGTGAAGTATGGGAAATGTTTTTTTTTGCATTTTCGAACTGAGGTATCGAAATATATTTATAATGACATGTTAATTTAATACAAATTTAGTTAACAGACGCAGTTCAACAAATTACTCCAACTAAATTTGAAGTAATACACGTCGGTTGAAATTTAATGGAATGAACGGTTTTCGCAAATAATAATATAAAGTTACAAAACAAAAGTGATAGATTTACTTGGTCTTTAAGGTCAGCAATGTTGAGAAATCTAGAAAAATCAAGAAGCAAACACAAGCTTGATCTCTTCATTAGCCGCTGACGCCCCATTCTCAAGTCTCAATAATACGTATGTCTTTCAGAGTTTTATTATCCTGTCAATATGAAACACACTTCCGATTAACGCTATCTCCTGGGACAGACTGGGCATTAGCGGGGGATCATACTGGACGATGTGATTGAAGGTGGGGAAAGGAATAGCTTTGAGCGCATCATACCTAGAAATTATACGTCAAATATCAGATACTGCATACGAGTATTTACAGTTGTTTCAGTAATTTTTGGCTTTAAATTACAAACATTATTTTATTTTGTTATTACATATTGTTTAATTAAAGGTTAGCTGTTTAAGCTCATTGGTAGATTGGTACAGTCAAGGGAAAACCGGTAACATCCAACACGGGCTGATAATGATAATGCATTCCACATCAGTCGGTTTATAATATGAGCTATTAGTAAAAAATGATTTATTTTTTAGTTTTGACGGTGTTGCTTCACTATAAGTATATTATATAGCTAAAGAACGTCTTTCTTAATGTAATTACTAAACGTATTTGTTAAAAGTGAAAGAAAAATTATTTTAGACATTGCTGGTTTTGATATCGTATTGTCAAAAATAATAATGACAGTTATAATAAAACTACATACAATGGACGAGGGTGTGATTGAATAAAGAATAACGAAGCATTTAGCCCGCTGGGAATTGATTGAGATTTTGCTTTGATTTCTGTTGAAGTAAGTTTAGTTACGACCATTTCGCCAATTTATCGATCAACCAATTCTACATATTATATTTAAGATAAAACATTATTGAACCAAACAATAAATTAATTTTCTCCAGTTCTGTGAAGAGTTTCAAATAAGCGTTGTATTAAAATATATTTTAAAAGTATATAATACTAACTATTACAACCAGCTTTGTCCGAGTTGAGATTCCGATATTATCTTCATAGCTTGTAAGTTGGATCGGTAAGGAAGCAGTGAGATTAAAATAGACAAATCCATCTTGATTTTATATTAAAAATATATTATGACCTCAGACACTAATTTTAGAAAGATGGTAACGTGACAGGCAAACACAAATATATAAACTTTCTGCTAGCTATATAAGATATTATATAAATACGTTTTTTTTCATTTACATCGAACATTTTATAAAAATGTTCATAGATCAAAGCATATTTAAATTTTTATAATCTGTTAACTCTTCATTCTCAGAAACCTGACATATCGGTCACAATTTAATAATATTTAATTTAATGAATTATGTAAACAATAATTAATAATTAAATATCGCATGTGTATAAATATTAAGCGGAAGTAACTTTTCTCGTTTCTTACTAAATATATCACAAAACATATGAATAAATTGGAATTTCTTTATGTGTTGGAAAAGAATGATATGTCTACCGGTGAAAAGTTTGCAAGACCGGAATAGTGTTTTATTTTAAGTTAGTTATCTTATAAAGCTTGTTAATTATAGCTAAGAGTATAAAAAAACTTTCCCTCATTTCATTATTTAGTAGATATTAATAAATAATAAATTCTAAATCGTATTAAGATCGACTCATATACAAACTTATTAAGGAGGTGAAAAAAAGTATTAATATATGTTAAGAATAGTTTTAATATGAGTAATGAATAGTTAAAATTTTTGAAGTAGAAATTGTTTTTTGTAATAGAATAAATTAGAAGAATCTATTGCATCCACCTCTGGCGTAATAAATGAAAACATTTTCTAATGAACTGAAGGTAAAACTGTGAAATTGAACCATTAAAAGACTTCTAAATGTCTGTTAAAAGGGGAAGATTCGTAAACAAAAGAGCAAGGAATGAGAAGATACTGCTACTAGAAAGCTTTCTTTTATACGTCTGCAATATGATTGATAAAGACAGAAACCGAGTACACTTTTCATTTAGACTAAATCAAAAGAAACTTTTAGATGCGCTTTTTATGAAAGCTTTCTACGTTTTTACCTTGAGTTCGCGGTAAAGATAAAAATAATCAAACATGATACTTACGTTTTTAAAGCAGACATAATTTTAGAAAACAGTGAAAATATTTGACATTACAACAAATTGCCGATGCGCCAGATATATTTGAATAAAAAGTTACTTGAGATTCACAAAAACAATCGAGTCTACAGAGTCTCTATCTTCTCAGGGTACTTATCGTTCTATCCACTACGGATCCACAGGTCTTACTAGGAGTATCTCGAAGCACAGTAAAGTTGAACCATTTCGAAGGGTTGCCAGAGTGTCTTAGGAGCAGTTACTCAAGGCTACTTGCTCTCCAAATGTTTACAATTGAACGATAGACGTTTAAATTTTTTATAACCAAACCAGAACTTAATAATTCCCTTTAACGCTAAGTGACAGAACTGTATAGCATTCTCAAATAGTTCTAGAATATTTCTATTTTTTCATTACTTTGATAAATATTTATCCAAAAGCATCAACTATGTAGGCGAATCTGTTTTCAAATTGCATCTCTTGATTATGTTATGAAACTATTTATCAGAAACTTTCTATACAATGAAATCTCTCATTTTTTAATATTAAATTAGAGAAATAATAACTTTAATATTGTATTACATTACAAACCGTCCTTGTCTTTAAAAATATTATTATTTCAATAACAGCATTCATAATTAATGTTCAATCATATTTTGTACTGAATTTCATAATGAAAATGTATTAATTAAGTACCTTACGTATACCCAAAAATAGATTCTTTACAGTCATTCGTATTTTAATTGAAACTGAAGTCATTATTCAAAAAGTATAAGAGAAATCTACAACCCTTGTAGAAGGGTGAATTAAATTTTTAGAGAACACGAGTAACAGCACTGGTCTTATGCAGCCTCATTCTCCCTTGACTTTCGATGAATGAAATACCGTATTTTTATGCTTGCGTACAAGTCAATTCATAGGGAAATAATTTGAGCGGGGTCGATTGGGGCTAATAAAGACATGCAGGATTGAATGAGATCGTAAATATTATGTATATTAATTTAATGAAATTAAACATCATCATGGCAAAATTCATTTAATAAATTATTTTAAGAAAAAAGTTATAGTTGACATATTAAAATATTTTTTGATAAAGCATAAAACTTTAAAATATGATGCGAATATAATAATTATATTATATCTTATGTTTAAATAGTTTATTTACATGAGTCTTGCATAATTTAATGGCATGTATATTAAAAAATACTTAAATCTTGTCAACTCTCATAAACGTAGAATATTAAATAACATAAATATTTTTGTAAATAATAATACCAATCCAGTAGCCGAGTGGTTAATTATCTTGGTCGTCCGTCAGACTCGGTTGCTCGGATAAGTACATCTTCTGCTTGAAAATCAATTTAAAAAATCGTATTTTAATGCTTTAATTGAATACTTATGTACAATATTTTATTATTCGATATTTTCATCCTTCCGCTGATTGCAGTAAGATGTAACTGATATTCAGATGGGGTGTGAGTTCTGGTCTTTTTTCGCAGATGAAAATATTTCCAAATTGATATTAAGGATACAAAATTTAAAAAAAAATAAAATCGGTATGACGTCATTAAAAAATAAATGCAATATTTATGTTATTTTATAAGTAATTGTAAACGCCTGGTTCGGGCCTGATGTCTGAATAGGGGCGGAAAATTAATCGAGAGTTAAATGACTCGTGCGCTAATTGAAAATATCAGATGGTAATCCATCTCAGACATCTTTCTCTTGAAAGCTTAGAAAACATGCATTATTTATTTTTCACTACTTCCAACATACTTAGCTACATGAAACTGATATGGAAAGAAAAGGCTCAAGACGAACCCGTTTTATATATTGATAGAAATATATTCTGTTATGTGGAGAGTTATTTAAATTCATTTTTATTACATTCTGATTGAAATAGCATCTTAAGACAATATGCGAGTCGAGTTGTGGTATTTTATTTATTTACTGGTCAAAAAGATTAATCATAATATTGTCTTTGGTGATGTTCGCTTTCTAATATATACGACACTGCGCCGTTTCCAAGCCAGGTCCATAAGGGTTTACTTAATGCGTAAATTGAATACGTGTAACTATTTCTGAATGAGTACAACGGTAAGCTCTATACTTTCATTGTGTTTAAAATTAAATTGAATAATATGCATGCATGCTTATCCAAAATCGAAAATCAAGACAAGTCGTAATCAATTGGATCATATTTTTTTTTCTATTTTCCTGGTTTCCAAACCTAAGCACTATCTCAATCATGTTTACTGTCAAGGACTTCATATAAATATAATGTATTCTAGCGAATGTGCAATATTATCTATTTATTAATATTTGACCAGCAATCTGTAAATCCTAAAATCTTCCACGGTATCACATCTGAAGATATGTATTTTCACTATTTACAGTTTACATAGAGAGTATAATTATTTCAATATTTGTTCATACACAGCTATCTGATTATTCAATGGTTCGCTTTGGCAAAATTACTGGATGAATTGTTTTGTTTTTTAATTATGAATTAATTTAATGAACTTACTTAAAATAAATTTTACGGTTACGTTTAAAAAACTCTAAATTAGACATTGATAGCGGTTGAAAATGTTAAACATATAGCATGTACGTTTTAAATATAATTGGTTGAAGCTAAAGAACATTTAAAGCTTCGCAAAAAATATAGGCAGCGAATTAAAACATAAAAGCATTGATTAAAATGTAATATTATTAAGTGTAATCATCTTATCAGATTGGAAGGGGAAATTGCGACGGCGGAAAATATTTGATCCTCTTCTATGACAATTTAATGGCAGATTATGCGCGTTAAGTCTGATTTTAACCCTTCTTCGTTCGGAATCACAGACTGGATAATTATTTAATAACACTCCGTCAATAAGGGAACGCCAACCAGCATATCTGTATGCCTGAATATGGTTTTGAATACATCTGCGTACATAGTCCACAGAATACCCTTTTTCTAGAGCACATTTTTTTATTCATTCAGACGTTCGTTGATATTTTCAATTGGTTTGTACCAGCATTTTAATATTAGAAACAACAAATCTAAAAAATCTCCCAGTAGCGTAAATATATTCTGATTGATTTCACGCTATCCTGGTATTTATATATTCATCACAAAATGAACATTATCATTAACAGAGCAATACTGTATTACTTCTTATTACGTTAGTATATTTTTGGGTATTCCTATATTTATTTTATTCATATTGTATATTAAATCGATAATGGAAAAAATAGCTTGTATTGTTTTAGCTCGAACAGTATGCAAGATACATGTATTTTAGCAGATATAAAGAAAAAGAATACTTTTAGCATTAAACCAATGCTATTATGGTTGTATTGTAAATTTCAGATACCAAGTTCAACTCTGTCAAAATTTTCTGTGAAACAGTCATATCAAATTATACATATTAATTCCGTAAGAAACCTTCCAAGAGTGGCAAGGCTGTTGGGCGCCGTAGGGCTCCCTTGCGCGCGTGTCATAACATCCCGATATTTGGATTAAAATATCCTATTACTTACTCCCTGCCATTTATAATTTACATCTTGGAAGCTTTTAAAATTTTCATGTTATTATTTTTCATTTTTGAATAAATCCTTGAGGCAAAATAGCGACGATGTTCTCTCATCAGTGGTACCCGCATCACTTCAACTGAGGGGAGTATATTTATTGCATTTCATTATGAATATGTTTTTTATTCAATTATGAAACAAAATTAACAACAAGTTGTATTGAATATATTGATTGCATTGGGATCTTCTTTGTTGGGCTTCATAATGAAAAGGTTTAGTAATGTAATTTGTTATCGATGCCTTAATTACATAGTTATCGAGGTAAAACTTTTTTCTACATTATATTTATTTATCCTGTCTAATATTATTCAATAGTAACATTATACCTAAATTATTATTGCGTCTCAATTTCGAAAAGTTTAACAATGCGAGGGACCATACTGCAATAATGAAATTATTTAGATACAATTACGGCTTTTTAAAAAATTTTCAGTGGAAAATGACAAAATTGTACATAAAACAATAATTAGTAAAATAAAACATATATTTATTTAAATTTAACGATAAATTAAAACTGGCTTCATTAAAGTTAAATATGTACAAACTTTCTATTTCCACTTATATATTCACGATAAACGAATTTTAAAAAATGTTTCGAAAATCAATCTACATTAAAATATTATTCATAACTAACTACTATCGCTTATAAAAAATATTCCCAATTCACCGAGTGCAGCATTGGGTTTTTTCTACATATAAAAAACGTGTTTTAAAACATCTTCCAATTTCGGCAATATTCTGTACGAATCAATTGAATTGAGGAATAATGTTTACAACATAAATCAAAAATATCTATTTTCGTATTTTTCTGATTACAATTCATTGAAAAACTTAATGTACTAAAATGTACAATAAACAAACTTATTTTCACTAAATAAGTGATTGATTAAATTTTTTTTCCAATTTATCCCAATTTAACTAAAATGCACGCCACTTTCAAGAATATGATATGGTAATGATGTTATTCATTAGAGATTTCCGGTTCTTGGAAATGAATATAACGAGAGGGTTCTTAATTATTGTGCTCTTTTGTATATTTTTTGTTATTATCATTAAGAAAATAAACGTTCTGTTTTTAAGAGCTAAAAATCTTATAATTCCTATAATTGGCAAAGTATGATTTTGACTGGCATATTGTATTATTTTTCATATCAGTGATACTCAAAACACGACCTAATTAATTTCATTTCAATTAATCTATCTGAAATACGTAACAAAAACCATGTAACTAATAATTTAATTATATTTTATCATTTTGGCAGTAAATTGGCGAAAATTCATTTCTAAATTGTTAACTTTACTGTACACGTGTTGCGTGTATACACTTTCAACCATTGGAATAACAACGTCATAAATTTTAATCCTCCACAAAGAATATGTCAAAATCCAAAGAAATATTTTTAAACCATTTTTTAAGCACATAGCTTTTTTCAAGCATATTATATTTTTAACTATTTCATAATGATTATAATTGTATGCATTTGTTGTGATTTTCACCCTACGATTCGAGCCCATCAAACATATTACAAAAATGCCAAATTACTCATTTTTTTAATACGACTGTTGAGAATTCTGTTTATGATGGCTCCGATTACCAAAATAATTATTACAGTTTTTGTTAATATCATATATTAAGAAAACCTTACACTTATTTTTCATTATTTATTAATATATTATGTATTAAAGTAAAATGAATGTATTATCAATGAAACAGATATTAGGTATTCGTAACAAGTGAAATAATTTATTAGCTTCTTAAAATAATGCGTTACTTGAATTCTTTTGAATTGTTTTGCATGTTTACGGTCGTTTTTATGCAAACACAATTTCTTCTCGTCGTGGTCTAAATGTAAAGTGAGACATCATGATGAATGTCTTGAGTCGATAAAAGAACTGTGAGAATAAGAAAAACTAGATTTATTTTTGTACAAGCATTTATTCTATTGTGCCTCTCGTTACGTATGTATTTAGAGTACTTCATGAGATCAAACTTCTAAATAATTATCAAATGTTTTATTATTAGACTAGAACTAAAGCCAGTGATTGTATATCAAAAATGATATCATAAATGTTGGTGGCTGTTTTTTCTTGTCGCAAATATAATATATTTATAAAAATAAAATACAACGTTTAGCACAAAAAAAATTGTAATATTGACGGTGTTTTGGCGAATTGATGTAACCCAATCATTAATGAGTTAATGATTGGATATCATTTTACAGACGTCGGAGCAGATCTCAGCCAAATTATGTAAATTAGAACAATAAATTGACCACTTTTTAGAAGGGAAATATCATTTTACATTTATTTTAGGTTCAAAAATTCTGACCCCCTTTCCCTCCACTTAATGTAAATCAATATTGTATCGAAACTCCCTACGTATAATCCCATATCTGCAAACATGAAAATTTACATGGGTGCATTTCAAAGATTCATAACGCAACTCACCATTTAATGTTTTCGATAAAAACAGTTTTTATTCTCTCCTAAACAATTTCAATTTTGAAGGTTACATCAATTGGCCAAAACACCGTTGATTATGATCTGACTCAATTACCTTTAGTAAATTAGCATTTTTATTTTATAAAAAATACAACTAGATAACGCTAAAAGCATTAACAAGTTTTACATTCTGACTGATTTGTCATTCTCCCTGAAAAAATCTGAAATAAATATTATAAATTGTGTGTTTATCCTCTGCACAATACGAAATCTAAATATATTTCACAATATAATATGACAAATGAAAAAAACAACACAACATAGAAATTGCATAGAGAATTAATTTTGTAAAATTGAAAATTTTGCAGGAATGTTTATTTATCAATTTCAGAATGGCAATTTTATTTTTGAATCAGAATAAAGCTTTTCATGTAATATATTTATATTTTTACAATATACACCACAAAATCAATTCCATGCTTCAGAAATCACACATACGTACGCACTCTTTCACACTACAGATTGTATCACATAATAATTTACATGCTTATTTGATAGTTGCAATTCTTTTTATGTCAATTTAAATCCCGCATGTGCCAATCTGTCAATTTCTATAAAGGAAACTTCCTGTTGCATCGAGTGCTATAAATTTAAACAGCCAATTACTCAAATAGCACTCAAACAAAACGACTTTAATGACAATTTGCTAGTATTCTTTTATTTGTCACTGAGGGATCAATGTAAGCATGTATTGCTATTATACCAGCAATTCGCAGAATTGAATTAAAAATACGCTTAACCCGTAGGAAAAAACATATGTTTTACCAGGATTGTTAAATATTTCCCTTTTCTATAACAATAGCAATCAGTCACAAATATGGATTTACGTTTGCTAATATGAATTAACTTAAAAGATAGATAGTATAAGAGCTTGCAATCCGGGGATTTTGGCATTTAATTAAGTGTTAACAAAATCATATTTCAAATTAAATTCTTCTTTATTACTACAACGTATACCTCGATTCGTTTATGTGCATACTATTTTATAATTTTTGTATATATATATATGTATTGTGATCTCCCTCCCTCCATCTAACGTTATTTGAGTTGTCAATTTGAGTCCATTCGTGTGCTCGAATGCCTGAAGATGCCGAAAGGCGAAACCCGAGTCGTTAGAGACAAAATACATGGAAATGTACAAAATCTCAACAATCAAATTTGATATAAATATTTATTGTTTTATTCCAATGTTGATGGTCCGCAAAACATTTTTTGATTTTTTGGTGGATGTAAAAAGAAACAGTGTCTTAGACCGTGTATCAACCTACTTACACTTACACATCTTTATCAGGGATGTATTATTTTGAATATGACTATTCTAATGATTTAAATGTTAGAGGAAAACAATTTTTTGGTAATATTAATTGAAGGGAATACAATTTTTAATTTTGTTATAGTTTTTAAAATATTCAATCACTATGGTATTCCTACCAAATGATAAGTTAAAGTTCCGGCTGATTTTAAGTGTTTATTATTCATTAAATATCGAAGAAAATCTTGCTTATCTCGATTATTTAGAATAAACGTAGTCATCTTTCGAGCCCTGGCACCTAGTAATTCGATGCGATCATGACGAGAGTAAAATATGAAAGAATCAGATATTTAACCATATTATAACATAATCGCAACTTTAGTTTATTTTGTGATGTGTTAAATATCCGTTTTAATAATACACATTAAGTAAAAAAAATATTAAAATTATTTTCTTCGCGGGTGTTAATGGGTTAAATAAACGTGTCCATAACGACTTCAATACAATAATATCCGCACTACTTAAAATGCTCGTATTGTTTATTGTCAATATTTATTTTAATTGAACGCTTCCTTCTTAATACGCAAGTAAATCATTTAGTCGTAGTTTATCGATTTCAATTTTGTTATTTATAATATATTATCAATCAAAGAATAATAATAAAAAAAAATTGTCAACGGTTTCATTTCTATTCTTTGGTTAATATAAAATGCCGAATGATATTTTCAACCCCCTCCGTATTTTTTTTCTATCATGTTATCATTGTAGGGTAATTTGACCGAATGAAGAAGTATTAGTTATGTTATGTTAACACAAATCGACATTATTCTTTTTTTTCTATGGATTTCGCGGTAACTTTGTGTAAATTAATTTTTAATATATAATTATACCTAGTTGATAACCTTAGTTGATAAATTGATAACCAAGTTATTCCACTGGTTTTATCACTAACGTGACGCATTTCGGCTCTTTAAGAAACCTCTTCAACTATATCGCAAAAACCATATTGCAAGGTTATTTATTTAAAATAATAATGTAGAAGTACTCCATCGAGTAAAAAAAAAGGTATTAAAATGAATAGCTTAGAGTTTTTTAGAAATTAATAATGAACCTCCAAAACCTCCGAAAAACAAGTAATCGATTTGTAATAAGTAGTGTTATGGTAATTATTCTATCATGTCTTACCCCCTTCTCACCCTTTATTTTTAACGTAAGAATTAGAATCATTGTTTACCTTTTAAATCAATAACCTTGCAATATGGCTTTATATCAACATTGATTTATGATTTTGTTGGCATACTTGTGATTTATCAATATACAAATAAGTATCTAGTGTTTTCAAAATATTTATAAAAAGGAATTATTTACTTGTATCCAAAATGCATCTGATAGTGAACAGTTTGGCATTGCGTTACGCTTTGCCGGCCAAACCTCTCGCTCCCTTGTCAGTAACCGTTCATGACTATGAGAAGAATGCAAAAAGCGGCGAATGCAAAATCTTTCCTGGACATAGCCGCACTCTAAAAATATAAAATAAGTGGCATCATCAAATGAGCGCTTCAAAGACAACCATTCTTTAATTATGGGTATCTATGAAACAGGTACAATATTTTCAATGGAAAATTTGTGGAAATTCATTTTCAAACCCGTTAAGGTTATTCCACTGGGTGTGTTACTAGACGTAGCACGTGTTTCGCTTTTTTGAAAAATATCTTCTGAGTACATAACTCTATCGTAAGATATTTTCGATAGATTTGGCGGTAACTAAGATTTTTATTTAAAACGTACACATTGATTCTAATTCTTAATTTAAAATTTGAAAATTTTACAGTCTTACTAGGCGCTGGTAGAAATAAGAATCAAAAAATAAACGACCATTATTAAATGGTTAGCTCCCCTTTACTTGTAATTGATTTGTATGAGCCTTAATTTTATCAATAATTATTAGACTTTTTGTAACATAATGAAAGTAAAAATATTATTTTACTTCTATTATTTCATATTTATATTAATATAAAATATAAAGAGATATTTCAAATTACATATTCAAATTTAACTATGAGTGCATTCGTTGAGGTTGAGCTATGGTCTATATTTTTAATGCAATGCAATGCAAAATCGATCGGAAACCTAGACACTAGTATTATTTATGACATTTATCAAATGTTATTTGTTATTGCTCAATTTCAATCGCATTTAATACCACAGTTTTTTTGTATTGAATTGTCACAAATTGCTACCGATAAACTATTGATTTATGTATTTTAAAAACCTAATCATTGTATTTTTAAAATTCCCTGTGCTAATTATTTGTTTCTAAATAATTGAAAATTATAAAACTACATCATAGCTTTAAATATTATTGGGATCTGTCTTAAATTTAAAACAACTAAAGTATTAGTGAAATTGTCTGCATCGGATAAATATAATGAAAACTTCAATGTAGTGTAATATCAAATTTGTTTTGTCACTAACTGTCCGGGTTTTCTTTTTCCGGGGGCCTTTTGACATATTCAGATATTCAATTGCCGGATGAATCTAAACTTCCTCGTAGTGTGTAATATGTTGCCTTGATATTTTCATTACATAATTTTGATCATTTTTTATGACACGCAAATTTTTGATCAGCCTATATGCCCCTTAGATTACAAACGAACGCCTTTGCCCTATAGCTCTGTTTTGACCATCTCCCGATTTCAGATGTTGTCTGACGTGCGGGGAATGTTGGCAGGCCGGCCTTTTGTCCCGGGATGATATTCGCGTATGGAAATTTCAGTTTTGTAATGCGTTATGCGACAGCCTCAGAACAACGAGACAGATTTCGAGCTGTGATATGAGCTTGATTTTCGGTACACCGAGAGAAGCTCTCGTATTGATTTTGTGGAATAAGTACCTCTTAGCTCGGATACTGAAATATTATGTGATTTAAACAATACTTACCATTTTACAACAATGCCCGCTCCAAATGTGGAGTATGTAGACTCTTCATCGAGCTTATCTCAACAGAAATTGTTCCACAAGAACTGCTTGTTACTCAGTCGCACAACCTCTCTTTTTCAGAGGGATTTAGATTAATAGGACAGGACTAAGTTTTAACTTATCGCAATCGCTATGCCCGTTTTCATGATCGGATGAATGGGAACAAATTAAGACGTCACAGACATCCATTTCTTCGAATAGAATTCCATAAATAAATTGAATAAAACAATTCCTGAATAATTCCTTAATTACATTGGAGCACGCAAACACTGCAACGGAAATCAAAGACGTTGAGCATTCAACTACAGGCCCAGCCAAATAAAAGGATAATAATTTTCATTTCGCTGGTGAAAGATATTCTTTCCATTCGTACATTATTTGAAAAAAAAACATTTCCCTGCGATAGGTAAAAAACAGCTAGCGGAAAAAAATATTCAGAAAAATATATAATAGTTGTGATTTCAGTCAAAGCAAACGTTTTAAAGTGATTGTTTTCGATTCAGTATTAATTTGTGCTTCACAATATGACTATTGCCGTTTATGTATTTTTACTTATGGCGATAGTTTTGTAACCAATATCAGAAAAATGTTGACCTATTACAGTGTATTTTATCCGCCGTTTAACTAAATTATTAATTAAATTTAATGTATTTAGATTATCTGAAATCAACGATTAATTTTAGTTATCATTCAAAAAATGTAAATTGAAAAATTTATATTAATAATATATGAATTAAAAACATTATAATATAAATGTTTATTCAAAAGCGTAACAAAAACAAGTTATTAAAAATATATTCTAAAAAGATTTAGTGGATTTATGAAAGTATTCTTTTAAAAACACGTTTCGGTGATATTAATTGATTCGTTATAAATGTTATGGATACAAAATTACCATTCAAATAGTAGTGACCAGTTCCTACAATATTTAAATGACCATCCTTACTTCCAATAGCACTCATAAATTCAATTTAAATACCTAAAAAAGGCCTCAAATAGACAGCCACTAAGATGGTATCTCCATCGAAAATAATGGTGCAACACCTCTCGCGTCAAGTTGCCCTGCGACACCTCAAGCCTTACAGCTGACACGTCGAACCTTCTTTCACTCATGAGGCAGCAATTTAAACCAAGTCAAGTCTTCCAGTTAAAGAGTCGATGTCCTACGGTTCCTTGAAGTTGTCACTTGACCAAGTGAAGGACTGGCAATTTTTATAAATAAATACATTTTACGTTGCATTTCGATTATGGTAATTTTACCGGAAGACAAAGTAATCATTTGTCGATTGTCTGAAATGTACATTTTGTATTGCTATATTTAACATATAAAGTGAAACCGGTTTAAGAAGATATCAAAAATCACCTTTCAATTTTTACATAATTTTATTATTTAATATTTATAGTAATAGAATATACTTGTGTTATAATATAAAAAAGGTTTTAAATATAAATTTAATTTATAATGGTATATTAATATAATAACACTAGTTTTTGATTGTATTAATATCTACCATAAATTCAAAAGCAGTTATGTTCGAATAGTATCGACATTTTACTATTTGTAACTGACTCTATAACAACTGAAAATAGATCGGGATATTCATAGAATTCACAAACAATCACTGCCAAAAACGGAAAAAATGATAATTTAAAAATTATCGTATTTTATATAAAAGTTGTACAAAAAAAATCAGATGTTACCCCAGAGTTAAAATATCCTGGGTATCCCAGATGGATGTGATTATTTTTGGCTTGCCACGTCTTTTACTTTCCGAGTTACGAGTTGAAAAGAAATATTATAAGAAATTAAACTACTGGTGCAATCGGATGGTAACGCTCGGTAGCAATTTTATTATATTTTTTGGTATGAACTACTTACTGTAGCAATTGCCAGTATTTAATTCTATTAATCGATCTGATAATTCGTTAACAACTGGAAATATTTATTAAATATATTTCCAGACCCAAACACACAATGTATATAATAAAATAACAAAATTAAACGGACACTCAAAGAGGTGCATAATTTTCTCAAGTCCGGGAGTGACGTGTCGTTTTGTCATGACAGAGAGGCTGCAGACGGACTAAACGTCATTCCCCATTCTCGCTGCATTCAAATAGATGCTACTCTATCATTCAATGACTTTATAAAGGTTTCGCGAGAAGAAGTAACGCGATATAAAAGATAGATTCAAAACAGCGACACGTTTTTGATCGTCCGACTGTCAACCGAAAACTTCGCCGTTTGAGATTATTTGAAAAGAAGATTGTTTGTATCAATTTTAAAACATTGAAACATAACATAAATTATTTAACCGGATAACTGCCAATAGTGACTTAAGACGCGCAACTTTCGTAAACGGTACGCCGCGCATACAAAAATGAAGTCTTTGGACGTTCCGCCTTAAAAGGGATTTTACTAACGTAAATCAATTATTTAAAACATACAAATATGTATAACACACAACGACATAACGAGAACACAGCAACAATAAAGCTCAAGCAATTAAGAGATGTGTGGTGTGTTCATCGAAAAAAAATCGATGTTTGCAAGGTAGCGTCATACATACATCCTACCGGCAGTTTAAAGGTTAAATATACAATGGAACGCCCATCTATCGTTCTCGAATTCATAATTTTTCCCAATTGATTGTTTTCTCACATTCTTGTTGTTTTTTGACGGGCCCTAAAAAAACGATGAATCGATGTTCCACTGTAGTTTGAAATACTGCTGATGATGGAGAGATTGAAATTAAATAAATCAAAGTTCTATACGCATACAGTATATTTTGAGTACCTAAGAATTCATAATTGTTTTTAATAAGCAAATGTATAAGATAACTGATAAGGTTGATAAATGTATAATACCTATGACTGATTTCGGCCGCTCCTGTTGTTGCAGAAATTAAGGACAATAAACATCATATTTTCATATATTTCATTGTATTCTGAAATCAGCCCTTCACTCTTTTTGAATTCACTATCGAATTACCATTCACACATTATCCTGGAATTAAACATGTAATTGTCATTACTCGTAAGCAATTCGATTATCTTGACATTTTTATCTTTATCCGCTGGCAATGTGAATCATATAAACTCCGAATGGAGTATTTCAGCAGAAAGGGATTTACAATTTGGGCTTTTTTCAATCGGTACCTCAACCTATTTTTTGAAAAAAAGGAATGATACAAAAATCAAGAAGTATGAGAAAGTTCAACAATCCGTTTTCAAATTGGATACTGTGGTTGAGAAGAAAAGAAAACGTCACAAACATCCATATTTTTTTTTTTATAAATAATCATACGTCTATTTAAAAATTGGTGTATGACAGCGTTATTTTGGCTTTTTGAACTGTAGCGCAACAGAGTAAAATAAGAACCCACGAATGTTTTAACTCGACTATGAACAGAACCGGCAGATTTTTTTAACATTTAAATCTAGAATTCATTTTTATTTAACAACACTCAAGAAGCGCTATGTTCAAATTAATCTGTGACAATTTATGATTCAATAATACAGCCACATCCGGCGATCGATTGCCGTTGTAAATCGACTGGGAGCCGTACTAAATTCATTTGCTCCTTCTCTGGCATTGTTAAACACCTAATTAAGAGCTGACATGACAACCAGATTATAAATTTTCGTTCAGCACTTACCTCAACTGCAGAATGCAAATCGCGAGTTGAATCAGTATAACGCCTCCCCTGGATTCAATGCCAAGCATAATCGCATACTCGTTTATGCCTACGATTAAGCCCGACGTTTAAAACATGTCTGAGGTCAAAATAGTCATCGATTATACCTATTAAGAAGACTTCATTATTTTTGAATCAATTGAAGCCATATACAATCGAAGAAAAAAATGTTACGTTCAATTTATTATTTGCTTACTGTGCTATTCGCTGTCAATCATATCGATGATGGATTCATAATAATATTATACTCGAATCCCAAAGTGGAAAGTATAATACCTTAAATTTTTGGCTGATCTATGAATTTATATCAAATTTATGTCTGCAATACATAAATAATTCTTTACACACCTCCTATCCTATCCAGAAAACGGAATGTAGAAGAGAGGACTTCACTTATATTAGTCCTTTATTAACAACATCTTTTTATTCTTAGCAAATTTATTATAAGGTACTTAATGTTTTTATGACTAGTCACTGTTTCCAATTCAATATACATACGAGTTCTCTTTAAACGTCACTTTATTGCACTCTTTTCTTTTGTTCTTTTTTACTTTGAAAATAGAATTCTAATGCAAATTATTTTTGGCAGCATCAGTGATTATACTCTGTTGTTAACACTATAAAAATTGTTTCTTCTCAAATGAGACATCGTTAATCCAATAATTGAATATATGTATGGTGAATTGAGAAATTTTGAATGATTGCTCAAAGTGCTGCCAATGTGAAAATATTTCAAAAAAGACGGTAGTTATTGGCGGAGTAATGAAATAGATAATAATTATTAATCCTTCAATCTGACAAAACAAAAGTTCATTAGCAAAGATGTGCATGTTTGATCGGTGATTTGTGCGATTTTGTAAAAACAACCTTCATACGTCTGTTATTGGTATTAAGTTAATATTATTTTAATATCGATCAGAAATTGATGGAGGCAGAAAAATATCGAGTAAATGTGTTCTTCATTAATTTACCAAGCTCAACATTTGCATGGAGTTTCCTATGGCACAATTTAATATATTTATCTCTAGTTTACTTTAATTTTCATTATAAGTAATTTCGTAGATTGGTATGTGACTATAAATATTCATCCGGTATATTTGGTATGCAGGCAATGCATTGTCTTCGATCTAAGCAATGACGAGTATCCAATGAAATTTTGCTCACGAAACCAAAGGGCACAAGAAACTTGCCTTTTAGAGTCATTTATATCTGAGACTAATAAGACTGCATTGTTATTAATATGAATTTTTGGTCATTAAAGTTTTTGCTAAGATATTTTGCAGATTCATTTTTGACGACGCGCTGCCGACGTGCGGACAAGAATACTTTCAAGTTATTATTTTGCGCGCTGAGAGCGTAATATGAGATGAAGGTTTTTATTAATACAATAGGAGCTATAATTTGCTCTGAAGGTATTGTTTCAAAATGTTTCCGTTTGGTAAAAACACTTAAGTTTTAAAAACAAAAATCTTGTATGGTGCCCTTTGATTTTTCAAAAATAATCAAATGTTTTTGGTGTCAAATAAAGAATAAATAAGTAAGACTCACCTTTTTTAATTATCTTTTATTGAATAGTTTGTACTAACATTTATTATAACGATGCAGTATCTATATCAGTAGTCCCTAAACTTATTATGCCAATGGACCCCTTCTTTAAAGCAAAAACCTGACCATTAACTTCCCAAGTAAATTACCTGTACGTAATTTCATAATAAAAAATATGAATTTGGATGTCTTGAATGGTATATGATGATTTAAAAATGAAATATGTTGATATTTAAAATATGATGATATCCATAACGCCACTAAATTCAAGTTCTACTAAATAGGAATACGAGAAAGCAAGCAACAGCCTCTGTACAATGACTTCTAGTGAAGGATATAAAATTGGTATTTGTAACCAGAATTTGTGGTATACTTTTTCTAACATTGGTTTCCGCTCCTCATTTGTAGATTATTCAACAAATTACCCCCTTATTAGTATGAATAAATCTGAATTTGTAGGTTTCCTTGCAAAAGGGTCCAACACCCAACAAATCGCTACCAATTTATTTATTGCTATTTATTTAAACTTTCATAATAATGTGTCACAAATGGTTTTTTAATATTTAACCTTTCGTGGGCCCTCCGACGTTGTCCACGCATTCCTAAATTATTTTTAATTTACTACAGACCCCCTCAGCGGTCACAAAGACTCTTGGAGGTTCGTAGGAACCACTTTGGGAATCACTGATCTAGATGCACATATCAGGTTTTTAAGGTTGATGGATTGATTTTGATGGGAAACACAGTTATAACTTTTTGTATACATCAATTAGTTTGATTTTTATGCTGGTACAAAGGATAATCTATATATATATATATATAAATGAAGATTGGTTTGCTTGTTTGTCCTCTATGCAGTCCTTTACCATTGATCCGATTTCGATCAAACTTTGGTGAGTTGTTGTGTGCATATTCGTGAAGGTTTTTGAAGAAAAAATTTAATTATATTAAAAAAAAGGGTTTTTTTCGGGATGAGAAAAATAAATCTGGGCTTTGGGTCGGGTTCGGGTAACAAGTGTGATATTGAGGCTCGGGCTAGGATTTGCTTGGACCGATTAATTTTATGAAATTTCAGCCCGTGCATTCTTTTAATCCAAAAGCACTTAAAAAAAGAATTAAAAGACAAACCTTTTTTTCTTTGAGTGGCATTGCAACGCATGCCTGGTATTCACTAGTACTTTATAATTTAGAATAACGCATCACGTTTTTGATAGATTGGTGGTTTCCAGGAAAGAGAATACATAGAAATTAAAATTGTACCATATTTTTATGGAATAGTGAATTATTGCTTGTCGATAATGCAGACTGTGACAATATCCATTGACTTAAAAATTAGATCTTGTATCTTCAATACTATAAAAACGTAATGGCTGTATCAAAATTTTTGTATATTTTCATAAAATAAAATAGACAAATTGCCAAACATTTTAACCGTTTATATACCAAGATAATATAACCACTTTTATATAAATTGTAGTTTAATGATTGTCTATCAATGTTCCCAAAATTGTATATTATATTATAGTTATTGATTCTTTTAAATATATTTTAATTAAATACATACCTATACCATGCCTTTATTAATGAGAACTGCCTATCGCAAGAAATGTTCGTGAACCAAAGGTGTATGATTTATTTTTATTATTTTAAATGTGCGTCGAAGCCTTCTCTTGGTTTGCCAAAGAAATCTTCGATAGTGTATACTTCACACAATTTATCCAACACAAGTATTTCAAATATTGATCATTGTTACTCACTCCAACGTTACTTTGCTTTCACACATGAAGATCACAGGATGGATAAAAATGTAGAACAAAGCTCCGCCAGAAGCGAATGCATTTGCCGAAAGTCCTATAAGAAATATTGTAGCGTTTGTATGGGGTCATATAGGAGTTATTGTTTGGTCGGATCCACCATCTTACTAGTATAAAAAGACCAACAAGACATTTTTGTCTAAATAAGTTATGTAAAACTAAAAAACAAATGATAAATTCTGATTCTCTAATAATACACTTTGTGAAGGACAAAAATTTGGCGAATAATAACTATTTAAATTTGAATTATTGAGATTTTGTACACTTCCATGTATTTTGTCACTAACGACCCGGGTATCGCCTTTCGGCATCTTCAGGCATTCGTGCGCTCGTTTTATTTCAACAGTAGAGTTGTTTCATGTTGTTTTTAATTCAGAATGTAAGATTAAGCAATATGTGAAGTAAACATAAAATATTAATGATTAAAGATTAGTTCATCTAATGCGTATAAAATGAGCTTTGTAGATATTTTACGCTAAAACATTTAACCCTTATGTCTTACTGATAGAAGTTGCAGTTTGCGTGCCGCACATAACAAAGGCCTGAAACTTGCAAGTAAGACAACTGCAGCTACTGTGTTAACACATGTAAAATCAATTTTTATACTCTGCACTCTCTGCACATTTGTATTTTCAGAAAAAGAACATTTGCAGCACTGACAAAAAACCTAACTTTTTAAAATAGTGTACCTAAACCAGTTCTCTTCACTGCGTTTTAATAATTCTATTGAATTTTTTTAGTATTTATTGATTTGTTAAAAGGTCCTTAACATTTTAAATGTAGAGTATTTAATTTCATTTATATGTAATTGGTTTATGAACCTTGTAATTGTTAACATTCAAGTTGATCAGTTGATAATGCTTGTGATTAATGAAACCGGTCTTGATCATTATAAACATGCAGAAGTACTAGGAACGAATTGTATTTTATTTAAAAAATATAATGTCTTTCCAACAATAATTGACAGTTAACACCTTAAAAGTAAGTTTTATTGATGTTTGGCGGAATTATTTTAGCTTCCTTCTGTACTTTTCAATCGAGTTATTGAATAAATATCAATGTAATAAAAATTATAAGGAAACCAGATGCCGTGTGCGGATACTCCGGTTTGACTACACGTTGGTTGACAAATAACACAACACCACTACAGAAATAAGACCATTGGTAAAACTTTCAATATTTTTAAGATAGCGATCATAAAAAGATCCGCCTTAAATTGCAATCAAGGAATAACGCAACAATTTAGTTTTATTGTAGTGATTAGTACATGTGTATTTTTAGAATACAAAGATTGCAGTTGACTATGTTTTCTGATTTACAAAATAGTTTAGGGCTTATAAATGACTTGTCTAATTTCAAGAAAGAATAAATGTATAGTTGTATCACTTTTAAGGTGTTAACTGTCAATTCTTGGTGGAAAGACATTATATTTTAAAAAATAAAACACAATTCATTTGTACTACTTCCACATATTTATAATGATCAGGACCGGTTTCGCTCATCACGAGCATTATCAACTGATGATCAGTTGATAATGCTCGTGATGAGCGAAACCGGTCCTGATCATTATAAATATGTGGAAGTAGTACAAATGAATTGTGTTTTATTTAAAAAAAAAAAGTTGTAAACTTATATATTTTTTTAATATCAGATTTGGAATAAATATTATGTTTTAGTGTGATTAATACAATATCCTTAATGTTACAGATAGCACACTGAATAGTAAAAGAATGATATTGGCTAGTCGGCTGGAAGGATAACATCACTGACGCAACGATGATAAAGCTAAAAAAGTTAACAAGTGACTGAAAACAATAAATATACATGGCGATACCCTGAGAAGTATTAATTCACGAATATAGTTTCGGTAAGCTAGTACACTGCAGAAGAAGAATGTCATTCTTTCAGGTATTTGAAAAGTTAATTTTACCACAAAACCTTTATTATTTACGCCAACAGGGAAAAAATGATTCTTACCATTTTTACAAGTGGCAGTGGATATGGCAAAAACCAAACAACGAATAATCGTATAATTTAAAAAAAAATGGATATTATTTTTGATTTAAACATTCTCGTAAGTTCTAAAAGATTTAAAAATCATTGCATACTCGAGCTAAATAATTATATTGATCCCTAAGTGAGAATAAAATTTGATTTGGTTTTGAGAATGTTCACTAGAAATAGTACAATTTACGATACTATTCTTTACAAAATTAAAACGTCAAATTTACTTATTTAAAATGCCAATAAATCAAAAAGACGTCCCGTAATAATGTTGTTCATTTTCCATTATATAATTAATTCTTCTTTTTTTGTACACGACTAGCGCTTTTATAGGTGTTGTAAAATTTGACCGTATTTATTATTTTATAACAAGTATAGAGTCTTTGACAGAAAATTATAGTTGCTGGTCTTTTTAACGAACAATATAAACAGAAATTAATAAAATCTGTTCGCTGTAAAAAAATCTTGCTTGACAAAAGCATTGGAGTATTAACGGAAATAAGTTCAAGACTCCTATTAATTTAAATGAATTCGTTATTTTAATAACATTCAATAGATTGTATTACGATTGTTTATGAAAAAAATATTTTAATATGTCTGTTCAAAATTGAGATCATTTTTCTCAGATCAGATTTTTTTTGGAGATGGTTTGGATAAAAGGACGGAGTTAGGAAAACAATCAAAATTAGCAAATCAATCTCTTTCGCATAATGCTGTTTAGTAGGGTATATTATAAATTAAGTTTCTTTTCACCAGAGAGACTTTATTTAAAATATTGAATTTAAAAAATGAGCTAATGTCTTTTTGAACTATAATTTAGCTGGTTCATTACTTTTCTTTAATTTAACTATAAGTAATAGTTAGATAAACTTGTGATAAAAGTGAGAAAATGATATCTCAAATAAGGATCATTTAAAAAATATTTTTATCTTCAATACGTATGCAAGAACTTGAAAAATGTTGCATTGTTTTGTAATTGATTATTGAATTATTGATCATTTCATATTAAAGTATCGGGTAACATTAATATGAAAAATGTCTCTAAATTATCATGCATGCCCTCCGTTGGTTAATAGGTTAACAGCTGAGTAAACGGGTAAGCTTATTTTAATTTTTTTTTGGATTAGGGTATAAAAATTATCTGTCTAAGATGCCATGCCATTATCGAATTGGTTCCATTTTGTCCTGTCAATAGGCAAGTTCATCGAAATCTACCAGCACATAGGAAGACATGGAATTTTAAAGGAGCCGCGTGGTGACCATTTGATTCACGTATGGAAGGAATATTATAAGAGATAATTTTTGAATTTACTCATCAATATTTATATATGGAATTGGTTGTTTGCTCTAACGTTTGTACCCTCTTCTCCAGAACAGTAGTATTTAGAGCAATTGGCAAACTCTTCGCTCGCTTATCCTATTCATTATATCGCTACTCGATCTGAAATTATTAATTTAGTTATAAACTGACAAACAAATAAATAAACCCCATTAAAATAAATACTATTTATCCAGTCGGTGGGAGATTTGATGAATGTCATAACATTATTGTTGGCGATATTTGATGTTTGGAAAGCTCCATGGACGCAATTTTTAATTTCGACCCTCGAATCGCGAGTCTCACGACAAGTCGAGCCCGGTCCGCGGTGGAGTGGTCGAGAGCAATAAAGCTTCAGCCATTGTGTATACAGGATGTCTACATACAAAAGGCCTGATTATAAAATACAATATCTGCAATATATTCCATTATACGGGGTGTGTGCCGAGTGGCGGCCGCGTAAATAGTGGCCGACACGGAACAAACTTGTCAGCATAGCCACATAAGGTGTGCGCCGGTCTGCGCGCGCAGGTACCGAGCACTGCTCTTCGGCATCTGCGCGGGCGCATCATATTATAAACTGCACTTATCAGCGAATGCAGAAAGAAAAAACTAGTCTGAATGGTTCATTATCATCCAATTACGAATTAAATATCTTTTTATTGGTTGAAATGGAATTTAATTGGTAAGACTGTTCATAATAAGGTGAAGAACACAAATGTATTTTCTTTCCAAATTTTTTTAAAACGAAACTTTCAAAAATATTAATTATCACAGTCTATCCTGGTAAAAACTTATTATCATAGACATCGCAGTCTGTAAATGTTACATTCCCTTCAGTTTTCAACATACTCTCCGCTCAATCGACCAATAATGTAACACTTCAGTTACCTATTATCTATTACTCTTAAAAATTATAAAAGGTTATCAGTGAATTAAAACAACGATAATTGTGTTTTTAATCAAACCTTTGGATCATTCAAATCAAATAAAATGAAAACATAGGCTCATCGAAATAAATTCATTTAAAATATCAGTTTTACTGCACACTAATAATCACAATCTTTTTCTGTTATTTTTTACACAGAAAATAATTGCATATCAATTTGGATTAACGCATTTTCACTATTTCATTACTATGTAAAGTGATTGTTTATTGTTGTATCTTAGGGTTTTGTGAAGTAAAATTAATGGTTTCAGAAGATCAACGATATTTATTTGATCTTGACTGAAACAAGGAGACTGGCGAAGGAAACACTTTTTCTTTCTTAGGTTTAAATATTTCAAAGTTTCTTTATTAAATTTAATCTGGAAAACGCTGCATACTAAGTATAAATATACTATTAATTACTATTCGAAAGAATTTAAAGCGAATTCACTACCCAATGCAGAACGTCTTTCGATGAGATTTTTCACTTAACGTGTTTTATTGAGTAGATATTACGACAAATAATGTTGAATTGTACTTATTGGTTCGGCACTATTTCAATAAAGTCACAAGAGATAAAGCATTCCGTTATAAACAAATAAATAAATTGAGCCGCTCACCTTGATCGTTGCAGATTCAAAGACGTTTTCACTAACAACATAAAAATTTATACGAAAACAATTTTGAATCAGTTTTCAATGAAACAACACGAGTCTTCTTACCCTCCTAAATATATGTACATCAGAATTGTTGAATTCGATTGATTCTTTATTTATATTTGTTGTCAGGAATACCATTTTTATAAACATGGCAGCCCTTATGAAAAATATTATTTATGAGCACAAGATCCCTACTAAATAAAATACTCAAGAAAACAATAAGTTAGCTTTTGTCAATCTAAAATTAATGATAGATGATGGATTCAATGGTTTTGAATCGCAAAAGACCAAGTTTCTTACAGAAGTGATAATGTACATAATATATCTTCTGAATTTTTTTAATTGGTGAAAATAATTAGTTTTTTCTCCGCCCTATAATATTGTTAAAAGTGGAGTTGACAACTTTGTTCTAAAATACATTGAATACGTTTTTTTGTTGGTTAATAATTTATTTTGGCCAGTAAACACTGTCTTGTTTCTGCGTATGTAATTTTGTTAGTTTATTCTGTAAAGCTTGTAACTTCGCTAACTGTAAATTAAGAGGGATCTTAAAAACGTATTTACTGTAAAATGATAATTCATTCAAACAATCCAAAACCAACATCAGTGTTGGTAAGATTATTTTGAAAGATTTGAGTAATATTATGTAGAAATATTAATAGAATAATACGATTCTATGCCTTAAAAATTCGATAGCAATACTAACTTTTGTTTCCAGTTTCATTTCGTGGGTATAAAAAAAGAGTAAAAAAAAAATCCAAAACGTGTAACAAAAAAAACTTCGTAGAAGGTATATAAATATTATTCACTGTATTTTGGAAGATTATAGCTTTGCACTTTCATAACGGTTGTTAATAAATTTTATCAAATTTGAATTATTGAGCTTTTGTACATTTTCATGTATTTTGTCACTAGCGACCCGTGTTTCGCTTTTTGGCATCTTCAGGTATTCGAGCACACGAGTGGGCTCAAGCTAAATCAAACAGACAGTTTATGTCGATTATATTACACATACAAAATAACATAGGACAAATTTTATCGCTGTGTTTAAGAAAATAACATCTGGACTAGTGACCACCTTACGACTGAACAGAGGGGGTGACAAAATACATTGAAATGTACAATATGTAAACAGTAGCTAGCGTATTTTAAGTAGCTTACGTAAAAAAAATTAAAAAAAGATAATTATTAACCTTACATAGAGAAGCTATATAACGTACCTAAAATCAGGAAATGGAATGAGTCAGATTAATTTAGTGATACTGGAAAATAGGTTTTTCAGAAAAAGCATAATTTTACTTCTTTTCTTTTTGTATTGACGGTAATGGGAATACACTATGTCTTAATTTATTATAATTTAACATGTAAATAAAAATATTAGCAAACTTTACAAGCTGGTTACAATCGTCGGTATTCTGGGAAAAAACACTAACTGAAAAAAACTGGTTTTGAGTAACTAAACTTTGAATTTTTCAAACTTTTCAAAAACTATACCTTTTTCATTTTAATATAATATAGCAACTTCCTTCCAGAACAGCGACAATATATTTTATTCATAAAAATATCAAACTAAACTAATTTGGTCTTTGGGCGTTGATTTTAATAAAAAATGAAACATTTCATAGCGAAAATCATAATCATTTCATGATTAACAATTTTCATATAAAATAAACGGTTTCCGCTCTCTACCCTTTTAATGCTGGTAATACCAACCTTATACGTTTCACACGTCGACGAAATATTTAAAATACTTACGTACCTTAAATGTTTTCTAAAATGTTAGCACGTTGGCGTTAGTGTTACTGTTAAAATTACCATAGAGCTCCATAATAGAAAACACAATACATTATTGAATATTCTTAGTGCGGGAATACTGTTTCATCTGGTGGTTGTTCGCACCGTAATTCTTTTGTTTGGGATTCTGGCATTTTTGCTTGAATTCGTGACCTTTCTTTATTTACTGCGGTCAATTCTGCGAGCTTTCGTATTGCCGCCTCTCATGAGTTCCTATTAACACGTTAAAAGCTGAATCCGTATGGATGAAAATTTTCCCAAAGCGTTTTTCAGCGTTTTATCATTACAAATAAATTGCTGAGTTAAAATAATTACTTTAATATATATCAATAATTTATTCGCGAGATTTAATTTTCTAAAAGACTAGTGTTTTTTTAATTTAACCCACAATGCGTTGGTAGTTCTAAAATTTTGGAAATTTCAATTGATTAATATGCTCTGTATTATAATTTTCAACGAATCTTAAAATAATTACTCGCTGAGCAAAACCGATCATTCTATATATATATATATATATATACATATATATATAATAATGAATGTTTGTTTATTTGTTTGTTTTCTATGCATTCCTTTATCTTTCATCCGATTTCGATGAAACTTTGGTGAGTTGTTGTGGGCAGACCCGTAAAGGTTTTTGGATAAAAAAATTAAAATCTTAGAATCAAATACGTACAGACAGCGACATCTCGGAAAAACCTTTTTTATTCGTGTAAAAATAAAATGTATTGTTTGAAAAGTATGAATGAATTACTATATTGAAAAAAAATCTGCCTTTTTTTGGGATGAGAAAAATAAATCTGGGCTTTGGGACGCGTTCGGGTAACTAGTGTGATATTGAGACTCGGGCGTTGGCCGTGCAGACCTCTAATCTAAAAGCACTTCAATAAACTGAATTAAAACACAAACCCTTTCTTCCTCTCAGTGGCATAGCAACGCATGCCAGGTACTCACTAGTGTAATATAAAATTATGGGTAAACTGATACAAAGTACGTTTTATTTTAAATATGTTATATTTTTCCATCAGTAACTGAAAGTTAATAACATTTCGACTGATGAATGAATAAAATATATTTAATTTGAATTGTTGAGATTTTGTACATTTCCATGTATTTTGTCACTAACGACCCGGGTTTTGCCTTTCGGCATCTTCAGGCATTTGATCACAAGTAAATAAATATATTTAATTATTTAAAACTGAGAATTGTATAAATGACATAACAGTACATAATTTCCAAATGGTGACTAATTAGTATTTTCACGATGTTTTTATTATTAAATACAAATCGTCTGTCCTAATAAATAATTATTACATCACCTTTTAGTCTAACCAGATACCAGACAATGTGCGGGTTGCTCCAACTCAATCTGAAAACAAAAATTAATAAATAGGTCTAACATTTAACTCCATTGACAACATGAGCAAAAAAATAAAAACAATTCAAAATGCTTATTAAAATATCTTTCCCATAAAGAACTTTATCGTGAATTTTGAGGTTTCAATTGATTATAAATTCACTCACTATTGTTTTATGTAGGTTCACGGAATTTATTTTTACATATATTTATATATATATTTAATTTTTAAAAATAAAAAAAAATATATGGCATTACATCTGACAACCAATGCACCAAATATTTTGAAAATTGATAAATCATACGAGATAAACCCGATGTGAATTTTTTTAAGTCGCTCATGTCCAAGATGACAAATTTTAAATTGAAAAATCTAAATTTAACATTGACCTTGCTGGGACTTGAACCAGGATCCACCCAATCGCTAGTTCAAAGCTGTTACCACTAAACCGCAGCGGCCGACAGTACATATATAGTTTAATTTAAATTTATTTAGAAAAAGTATAAGATTATAATAACTTGGTGATCTCTCGGCTCAATGAGCTTCCCCGGGATATATTGCCCATATGATAATAATAATGTAAATGTTCTATGTAAAATTGTATAATATTATTTTATTTATAATAAATACGTTGGTATGTAGTTCACGATTTATAAGAGTCGGTTGTGAGTGTGAGCTATGCATGTATTTATTTACTAGTGTGCTATTAACCAACCATTTCTAGATTCATTAGATAAAAAATATATTTAACTCTTATTATTCGATGCGGGTACAAACAGTTATGTAAATATTATCTTCGATAGTTATTATAGATGGTAAACTGCGTGTACCAGAACATCAATAAAGAATATTTCATACCCTATGAATTGATGATTGTCAATTACTTGTGATATGAGGCACGTGCAAAAACGATTTACCTGTCAATAGGAAAACACGAAATAAGTCACCGATTAGGTACCTAATTCACTTGACACGACGTGTCATAAAAACGCATTTCCGGTGTGAACGAATTGACTTCCCGCTGTTATATCCCTCTTTATATGATGCTACAGTATGAAGCAGGCTATGTAATAAACCAGAATAGTTAGTCGATTACTTTCATCGCAATAATACAGCACATTTAAAATAATTCAATAAGTAAAAAACGATTATTTATTTATTACCACTTATTTTGTCAGTAACTAATTCCATAAATGATCAGTCAATAATTGACAAATAAATAAGAGTTAGGTTAGGTCCATTTATCGTATTGGCTACTGACCAGAAATAATTTATTACTTACCAAAAATTTAAATAGTTACTGACCCAATAAATGCAGGCCTTTATTTATTATGACAATTAATATTATCATATAAGAATGTCATCTTTCCTTCAAAAGGTATCAACATAACATATTAAAACTATAAGAATTACGTCCAAATTTAGAGCACATTTTTAACCAATTCAAATGAAACTTTACTTTACATCAAATCAAATTCATTATTAACTTCAGGTTTTTTATGTTTAAAAAAAATTGTGATAAATGTTTTTAAACTGATTATTTTCTTCACCATTCATATAATAATAATTTTACTAAAAATGTCAAAGTATACTCAACTATCTAGCAACTGTAGTATTGTATAATAAAATGAAAAAAAAATGCTATATTTGGTAAAACAATTATAAAGAAAAATTTATTACTCAAGTTTCGTGAGCCGTCTTTTTTATTGCAATAATAATTTTGGAGAGGGTGTTATTATTGTGATAATGGCACGCGACCTCACTCTGCACCCCAGTCAAAAAGGGGTGCGGAAATATTTTCATATTTATATCTACTATTGTTGCTTATTGTGTATGTTCATACTTACCCTTCCAAACAGATATTATGTTTGAAATTGGTTTCGTGCCAGTTATCATATTATTATCATTTATGAAAGGAAACATGACTGTCACTTTTATTGGTTTCGGAAGACATTGATAGATAATTTATTGCTTTACCTCTCATAACTGAATATTTTATTTATTTAAATAAATATTACATTTTTTTCGTAACAAATTGGTAAACTTTGTTTTTTATTAGTGAATTCTCTCAGCCATTTATGTAATAATAGTTAGTACGACTTTTATTATATTTATAGTAAATCGAAAGTTTTATCAAATTATTATGAATGTCGTTTCACAAAACTAATAAAAAATCCGATTTATTTAAAAAAATAGTTTTAGTTGTTCACTGGCTCTCCTTTTTATATCGACTGTGGAAGGGAAAAAGAACTTAACCCACACACAAGAAATATTGTGTATCGCCCAAACAAAACGTGTATTAAATTGTATACATTGTGATTATCGAAAAACATAATTTTAAAAGTCGGAAGGATAAGTCCTTTTGTTTTTCTAACGTCAATATATTATATATTAATATAGTGTATTAACACGTTTTGTGTCAGTTATATACAATATTTTTTGGTGTGGGTTACGTCCTTTTTCCTTTCCACAGTCGATATATTACCAGTTAGTACCCGGCATGCGTTGCAATGCCAATCAAAGAAAGAAAGTGTTTTCGTTTCAATAACGTTTTTTGAAGTGATTTTGGATACACAATATTTTTTTGTTTCCATCTGGTGCGTACACGAATAAATCAGAAGGTTTTCCGAGATATTGCCGGTTGTACGTATTTAATTCATTTTTCTTTGATTTTAGATCTTTTTTCAGAAACCTTCACGGGTGTACGCACAACAACTCACCAAAGTTTCATTGCAATCGGATGACTGGTATATGAACGCATATGGGACAAACAAACAAATTTTTATGCATATTGATAATCATTGCCATTAACAGCTGTCTGATTATAAACTAATCGAAAAATTCCTGCGCACCTGCCCGGTATAGCATTTAGTCACTAGCTGACTAATTTAATGTTTTCCAGAGATCCAGATGTTTTCTCTGTATTAATAAAAAAAATAATCCAGTATTAATATTACTAGTAAAATTGGTAGGTTAATTGGTCGTATTGTATGATTATATTGGAAGCGTGTGGAATGTAAAATGTATTCATTATTCCGTTTAACAGTCATGCAAATTGAAGAAATTTACTAATAACAGTAAAATGCCATAAAATAGTGTGTAAAGTATTACACAAAATCATCTGGTTCGAAGAAGTCGGCCATTAAAATTGCTATTAAATGGCAAGAGCACGTATGCCATTTGCATTAAACTTACCATAGATTTAAAATGAAAGTATACCATCATTGAATACAGTAGAACATAATAACCAAAGTATTTTTAATATTGGTGATAAAGTCACGTATGTCAATTGTAGGTCAATTCAAATTAGATGTAACAATATATATTCAAAGATCATGTTTATTATCTACAGATCGAGATGTGCTTTCTTAACTGTATGTAAATATTAATATTTTTGCATGTTAATTCAATGTCTAATTTCACGAATTGGAACAATGAATGCATCTGCAAAACACGAGGCTCAGGTTTTCGAAGGAACAACTGGATATATTCTAATCTTCATCAATCAATCACGAAATCTCCAATGCTCTTAATTTAACAGCTAGAATTTCAAATGCGTTGAATACCTGTGTCTGTGAAACAAAATATATAGTGATAGAAGCAAATATGATATATTTTGGCATAAAAATTTATCTGAAGTCAACGCTCTAGTAACTTTTTCTTTTTTTATTCAGTTACTGATGTGCAAGATCTGTAAAATACGTTTCAGAGTTTTTGACCTTTACTTAGCTCGATAAACAAGAACTAAGTACACTTGAACAAAAGTGTGCAGGACATTTTGACTGGAAAGGGAAACAAAAGAATAATGTATACATTTCAAATATGAACTAACGGCTATGCCCAAGAAGGGTATATAATAGTAAGGCCGGAAGACACTTATAAGTATACCAGCTGAACTATTTATATGGAAGATATTCGTAGATGATCCGCTTTGACATACGTAGATCCTCCAATAACACGATTGGCGACAACTCTTTTTTAATTGAAATTTACAACTTATCCTTGATTACACGTTAAAATACTCCTGTGCTGCAAGCGTATCCTATGATTTTGTATGAGTATTGTAGCCCTGACAGCCTGCTTCAAGATAGCTTGCACTCCCTATCTACCGTGATATCGGGAAGTCTATTATCAAAGGAAATCAAACGTCACAAACTCTTTAGAGTTGTTCTACTCTATGTAAAAAATGTGCTAGTGATTGGTTTTCCATTAGCCTTCGTTATCATATCTATTGTAACTCAATTTGTAACAACCATGAATCAGACTTTGCTTAAAGAAATCAAGTTGTTTACATCATAGAATATCAAAATTATTCTAAAGTGCGTATTTATCATACGTTTTATACGTCAGGTAGTAATCAATACGCAAGGAGTTGTGACTGCCTTTTCTGATATCATGTAAGAAATATTCTCCCATAACCTGGTGGAATGATTATCTATGTCTTAAAATACGATTGATTGATTGACATTTGAATATAACAGTGCATTACGGCCAACTGCCTAGTTTACCATTTCATACGACCAATAAAATGCTGCTGTGTCCATATAAAGATGTCTTGTGTCTCTAACACTTCTGGCCGATTCTGGATTCAAATGGAAACTCTTTACATGCGTATTAGTTAACGCCAGTCATGACAGACGGTAGTCGACATTTTCCTTAGGTGTTGGGTTCTGGCAAGTATCGAAACAATACATTTTTGTGCCCAATCTAATTAAACTCTACCCAACGAATAAAATTAAAGTAAACTAAGTGCCTATATTGTACAATTATATTTTTATTGTAATTAATGCATTGAAACACATTTTTATCTTTCTTTGATGATGAACTACATACTTGTTAAATAACACAATAACACAATTATAAAAATATGTCATTGTGAAATATTGAATAAAAACGTTTCTTTATTAGACAGCACATTATTCATTATAACAGAAACGTTCCAAGTGCTGTCTAAGCCCACTTCATGTAATAAAGAGCTACATGTTAAATTTTTTAATCTCCGAGTACCTTACAAAGTCAAGTTATTTCCGATATTCAGCATAACCATCTTTCGTGGAAATTCAATTCGTAAATGGTTTTTCTCAGGCTTCATAGTCTGAGAAAGTCCACATTGAATTGATTGTGGTTCTAGCAATCAAAGTAGCTAACTCATTCTTTGTACAGTCACCTTCTGGAATATTTACCTCAAGGTATCTGATGTATCGACCTTCCTGGTGATCTATCTACCAAAGATCAACGCCTTGTCTGAATGATAACAGGTCTTATTTGCGTTTAGTCTTTCAAAGCCACACATCATTAAAGATTGTTCCTATATTAAAAACATATTTGGATGATCCGGGAAAGAGAAGAGTTTTTGGCGCGCTGGATAAAACGAGAACAATTTTTCTATCCTAGTTTCAGAGATATACTTTCCTTCGTCTATTACTCAAACCGTTTGAATCTTTAATTCATAAATGTATAATTAAAATGTATACCATACACTGTTCATACCATTTGTTGCAGAATAAATTAATAAATCTGCTTTTAAGTTCTCGGAGAATAAATAATTTCAGTCAATATGGGCTGTGAAAATATTCCTATTCACCACCTTCAAACACATGAGACGTTTTGTCTGAAAATTAAGTGTCATCTACTCAATAGTCTTGCAGACGAGTAACAAAGTTTCCTTCTACTCGGATAAGCAGCCAAGTGCTCGAATCTTTGTTCATAATAATACATAGAGAATGAAATCTTTCATGGTTGAATTTATATCCAAATGTATAAATGCCATCGAATCAAATGTAGAAAACGATTAGCCAACTACTAGTCTTTTGATACCACTATCAATTTATGCTTACACAGAGGTGTAGTAAATTGACTAACAACTACTTCTAGCTAAACATATGCTGTTTTAATTCTTTATTTTGAAATCAAACACCACAAATGAGAGTGGACATGAAAATAAACAACTTTAATTAAAAGAAACAATTAATTTCATGTATTTATTAATTACTTAGTGTTTATTTTGTTCTGTAATTTATTTCAAATATTAGGGATTCAATTTACTTTACATTGACATATCGATAGTCAGACAATATTCATTAAAAACCTAGAACAGTGCCATAAAATGAAACGTCTCATTCTTGCCTCAAAAGGTGAGCGCACAAATCGTGCCTCTTATAAAAATAATAGTCGAGATTGTACAGGATGTATAAATTGACCAATTTATATTTTCAGTCATTTCGATGGGGAGGGAAATAAACAAAGCATAAAAAGCGACCGTCCAAAAAACATATTTAGGACGGCAATAAATCGACGAGATGTCATTAATCCGAAACCCCTCCGACCAAGATATAAAGTGGGACACTCCTTTCCTGAGAGTATGCTCTCTTACTTGCGAGGGTTATTTATTAACACTTCGGGGGACAAAGCAGTTTCAGGTGTTAATTTTTTGCACCACCAATTATTTATATTATAGTCAAAGTTCTAAGTGTCCTATTTTAAATATTTATGTTTTAATGATATTAAACTTGCTGTATAAAGAAGCATTTCTATAATATCTATTCCATATTTTTAATTAAGTCACGATCAGTTTCTCTCAGCGATTCAGCATTTGCATCTGATATTTAAATATACAAATGTGAAATGAGTATTACATATTGATTTTTATAGCTATAATGTTTTTCTTGGCTGGCATTTATTTAGTAGAACTCTATTGCTTAAAACGATCACCTGGGGTTTCAACGTATTTAGTTCTACAATAACTGTGGGATACAGTGGGACAAAGATTCGCAGCTGAATTATCATTAAAGATACAAGCATAACAAATCATCGACTATTTCATTTTTTGTAACGACTGGTTTATTTAAAAGTTTTTCTTTGATAGATTTGAAGGTTATTTTTGGTGAATAAAAACTATTTAATACTTGGTAATAGAATAATAAATAGTTTGCGAACTATTTAAAAAAAACTTTAGCTAGACAATCGTCAACGAAATTCAATTGGCTAAAGGTATGGATGGAATGACATCAATGAAAATTTATAAGTCACAATATTTATTAAAATTCCCCGGCTTACAGCAATGTCTATATTATATTATTTACATTAATTTATAGTAAGTATATGTACCATGATTATTACTTACTCAAACTATCCATCATGTAATAGTTTCGCCAAATCACTATTGAATCAACATAATTAAAAAATTAAGTGACTCAGTTTAACTAAAATCAAATTCCTTTTGGGTATAATGTGTTAAATCTTGCATCTCAGTGGACAAACGTTCATCCGACAATTTATGGGAGTTTTTAAGAAAGAGTACTACCTAACAACTATTCCATTAAGCACATAGGCGTACGATATATATAACTTTTATATTCATTAATATATTTTTGACATATTCTAGTGTATAATGACAGATTTCAATATTATTATTTCTTTATGAAACAACGAAAAAATAGTAGATTAAAATAAATATCAATAGTATACATAAATTTCAGAAATAGATATATTTATAAGTTGAAATTCATTGATTGGATTGGCAGTTGCTTAGTAAAACTCCATTATGATGCGGTGACAAAAAGCAATGTAGAATGTATCATATTTTTATGAAAAAATAAATATCAACAATATTTGGTAAATGTTGTAGAAAAAAGCTATTTTATTAATTTTATCTAAATATTTTCTCATAATGTAAATATTCTTTTAAGAAATCTTTTCTGTTTTGTTAATCCCAATAATTAATTTCGTAATCCATACTAAAATAAAAACATTTTGAAAATCATTTACATGAAAAAATAAATGTGACTTTAAAATAACAGTAAAATTTATAGCTTTTGTAACACTGGTTCTATAATACATGACACGTGTTTTGACTTAACTCGTGTTTGCAGTATTTATGTATTGTTTGAATTGAGAATTAGTTAGTTTTTATAATCTTCATCAAAGTACATTATTTTCTCGCCATTCCATCCTGTTTCTTATAAATTTTCAATAGAAGCATTTTCAATTTAATTTACGAAAAAAACGAAAAAAAGAAGAAAAACAATAGTAAATATTGAATTTTCCGTAATCGTATCATTTTTATAGTTCATTTAAAATGTTGAAATATCAATTGCACAATGTTTTTCTGACTCTTTGGTTCAATTTCATGCATTTACATACAATATTTTTTTACCTCTTGTGTAAAAGAATTTCGTAAAAGCGCCTCTGCGTATGTAGACAAAATATATTCTAGCCATTCTCAACGTCATGCCGAGATATGAAGAGAATATCGGCTGTCAATTAGTAACATTATAGTATGGAAACCTTATGAGATATTCTGGTGAAATATGTTTCAATATTTAGATAAATCAGGCCATAATAAAACTATTAAATTCAAAGTGTTTTTCTTTCTTGATACACTGACCGTGATAAATATTTTATTTTAATGATATCATAATAAAATTCTAGCATTCGTGTTAATAAAGCAGGATTTTATATCCTTTATTATGTTGCTAGCCGAGTGATGTTTTAATAATAAAAATATTATACTTATTAGCTAAGACTGTCATAAATACAATATTATATAAGAGTTGTAAATCAAAGAATTCAAAACACTTTTAAAATATTAATGCGGATGCGATAAATAATGATGTCATAATAATCTTTAAATATTTGAAACTGTCGTCATAAAATAATAATCTTTATTAATTTGCATGTATTAAGTTGAAAATAAATACCGCGTATCAATATCGTGTGAATTTATCAATAATAATGTGTGCTTATGTTGCAATGAAAATAAGTAATGCCTTGTATATTAAAATTTAATGTTTATTCAACATTTAATATGTTAAAGATGATGTTAAAATTGTCAATGTTTAAGTAAAGCAATCTCTGCGAAAAAAGAATTTAAATTTGTGCCCTATATTATAGTATTGTTAGAATAGCATATATATACAAATTGCAGATTGGTGGCATTTGTTTCAGTCAATTAAAAGTATAGTGTTATTCATTACATACAGTCACCACATTCTTTACACACCATTGAAATAAAATTCAGTAAACAAAGAATAAAAGTTTATTACCCTTTTTTTTTTAAATTTGTGTAGTTACTATATGGACAAATTTTCTGGGGTAAGTATGTGGTACTTATACACATTATTTATAAATGATATTTAATAATTTGGTTTCAATCAAGTTGTCAGACGCCAAATATCTTTATAAAAGCTAAGGAATATTACAGAAGAATCATCGTGATGATGCAGCCCTTAGTCGGTGGTCTTCTCAAGACGAGAGTGGCGAAGGAGGGTGAAGTAGGGTGAAGAGGAGACAACAAGTACTGACTGGCGATACATTAGGCTTCTTAGTTTTAACGCACATTTCTACATAGGACGCTTTACCTCTACATGAGTGTTACAACGTAATTATATATAATAATACACATGCATGATAAAATAAACTAAACCGCATTTTTCGTAAAATAATCTCGCTAATTAAAGAAGATACCACAGCATAAACTTGGTGATAATTGCAGACATAAAAAACACGCCGATACAAGTTTTTAACATATTAATAACTCAAATACCGAAAATTCCCGACCACAAATTCCAAATAAAATATTGTTTATGGGAAACCTGTATATTTTTATTGAAATATGTATATACATTTTTAAATTATGCCAATAATATAAAGCGTTTCATTAAGAAATAGCAAAGATCCTATTAGATTTCTAGCAAGACAGTAATAAGGAAAACTATTTATTTGGTGATGTGTGGATAAAAAATATTTTTGGTTTCAAGAAGGTGGACGAAAATTGTCGGCTTCAAAAAAACTGTAGCCCAAATGATGAAATCAAGATCAGAACTGAGATGGACAGATGAAGATTTAAAATTTTTTTATCCATATTGGTCTATGGAAATACGCCTGGACATTTAAGGAACGTGACGTTGCTAGAGCGATTACGTCACAAATCATGAGGTTTTAAGATGCGCTGATGAGCTATTAGATCTAAATAATACAAAGATCATCAAACGAAGAAAACCTGATTTTTTCACATTTTCCGCAATAATACTTCAATTTAAAATAGAGAAAAGCAGAAGCGTTGGTAGAAAGAGAATGTCTAGATTCTAAAGTATTGGTAACTTAATACAATCAGTTCAGTACAAAAAAACTTACCGCAATTCACTCTAAAATCTTTGATAGAAGCTGGTAACAAGAGAAGACGAAGAATTCATCATTTTTTAAATTTATTTATTCAGATTTTTTCTCAATTTAAAATCATTAGCATATACGCTTTAGTATTTTCTTATTCAAATGACAGATGTGTTAATACTATAAATAAAGTTGGTGCACGTTTATTCTCTCTCGCCAATGCGACTAACAATCGGGCGATATCGAAGTTGTACCACTCGCCCAGGGGGAGGTCGCTACCCACTTAACCTGTGGGTGAACATGTTATTAAAAGCCACTAGCTGTCTGTAGCGATCTTCGAGTTCACACTGCTCGATGTGCGTAAGGTGGATTCGCACCTTGCCACCAGTAATAATGATATGACAAGAGCAGTGTGTTTTGAAATAATAGCATACCACGTTAGGTGATATACAATAATGTGTTGTTTCAAAATACATATAGTAATATAAACAATAGTCAGCCACTGTATTTGTATTATTGAAGCATTGTTTTTCGTATTCTACAGAATGGTTTTTAGGCAAGTGAAAAATAGATTAATAAATAGAGTAGATGCTATATAATAATATAATATGATGTGTCATAACTTGCATCGACGATTGGTGAATATATTTTTTCACTATGGTTAAGCTTTATAAAGTATTATAAAATAAGAATGAACCAGTCAGTACCTATACTTTAATAAGCATAATTCGTTAACAATGAATAATACAGGACACACAAAATCAGCCATGTGTTTCATGAAAAAAAAAATGGAAAATTAGTACTAATGTGAGAAAAGTGTTTTTTTTCTACTTTCAGTACAAATAATTTAGTTTAAACATTGATACGTTCGCGTAAATTATAATTTTAAACTTTTTGAAAAGCGATACCGTCTGAAAAAATGTATGTATAAAGTCAATTTGCTATTATTTGCTTAGCATGGAATCTTTTTTAATGTTGTATCATTATTTAAATACAAACATAAATATTGATGTCTGTTGGATAATTGTATGATCTTAACGAGTGGGCATGTAACAATAAGTGAACAATAATTTTAATAGTTCTTTGAAGAATAAAGCCTTAGCAATATTTTATTAATTGTGTGATGCGATTTAAAAATATGTAAAAAGTTAAATAAAAAGTACAATAAAAAGACCTTCCAATTGTAAATAAGAAAATTATGTAAAATTTGAATTATTGAGATTTTGTACACTTCCATTTATTTTGTCACTAACGACCCGGGTTTCGTCTCTCGGCATCTTCAGGCATTCGAGCGCACGATTGGACTCGAACGAAACTCGAACGAACAAAATACATGGAAGTGTACAAAATCTCAATAATTCAAATTTGATATTGAAATTCATTTTTTATTAAATATTGAGACATACATTTTTTATTAATAATTCGAAAAGAAGCAAAATAATAATATGAATATAACTGATAAATACGGTTTCCAATACAGCGACTTGGAATGCATTCATAAATTTCCATACCGACTAGCCACGAAGTAATATCGCACTGCATTTTAATATAAGAGAGGACAGACGACCATGTCGGTCGATAACGATTGGACTTGAGCCGCGGCGCCTGGTGGCGCGTCGTGCGTCATTTTACCACCAAGCACTGTCCACCGTTTGCTCGAAATGTTAGCGTAGAATTGCCACAATTATTATTAAAAGAAAAGCTCCTCTATTTCAATGAAAACAATCTTTTTTCGGGCTGAATCACTCTTCTCTTAGTAGATAGTAGTTACATTTAATATAGTACATGACTGAGACAATCAAAGCTTGGTAGACCTTAACTGATAGTAGATAATGATAAATGTTAAATTAATTCACATCTTTTCTTAAAATTGAAAAAAATTTCACTACACTGCAATTATTCTCATATTCCAAATATTTAAATTTAATATTCGTCAATAAAGTATCACCAATACAGAGAATGGTTAAATATGTGAGTCGCTGTGTCGCTTAACACGCTCCTGACGATTTTTCAATAAAATAAGTTTTTAATGTACGTATGTGCTCTATCGATAGATCAATCAATTTTTCCAATTGCATGTCTAAAAGCCATTCTTATTTCGTCCTCTGTTCGAAATTTAAAGTCCTTGCAAACTTGATATTGTCATTTTTTACAGGATCTCAATCCTCGTTTTACACGGTCAACGCGCTCCGAGAAAAGGACAGTGGAAAAGAATATTTTACTTTTCCTTATATACCGGAAGACACAATAAAACTATCGTACTTCCCATAACAGTGTTTCGTGATTTACTCCAAACTCTAAAAACATTCGGGATAGTGTTTAGCGACTCACCGATTCATATATATTAATTGACACAGTAAAATAGTGTCATTTGTCTGATCATTTCAATTCACTATACGTGATTGATTGCATTATTTTTATAAAATAAATTCATATCTATATCTTAAATAGTATCGTAGAGTTTTAAAATGTATTTTAAGCATTTTTTTTAATTAAAATTGACGACTGCATTTCACTAAGGGTGCGGTATACTTTTATCAAATAAAAATTTAATATTAGAATTCATATGCCATAAAAAATTGGGAAATTGAATAAAAAATAAATTGTTGTTATTAGAACAAATTTAATATTGTGGAAATATGTACAACGTGCTCTATAAGTATTGTTCATTTAATAATGATTTATAGAATTTTACTTGATACAATAATAATAAATAAACAGGTAATAGTAACAATAAATGAAGCTTCCTGTGTCATTTTTTATAGAAACACGAATTGAATATGCTTAATGCTAATACAAAATAACACTATTATGTTAAAAAAAGAAATATTGAACACCGAAGATTAAAAACTACAAAGAAAACTTTTATGCCGTTTAAAAAATACAAAAACTTTTTGTGTTATATTGATTAGTTAGAGTTGCTTCCGAAATTATATTTTTTTCACTTCATTTCCCATCACGCTTTTCAATGCATATAAATACGAAAGTACGAAAAAATATGGCAAACAACTATTTTTTAAATAATCATTAATTTTTTTTATAAAAGGAATTTGTCTCAAAGCTTTTTCACGCCTACCGACAGCTTTTATAAATTTCTAACAAATGAAATTTTATTTTATTATTTATTAATACAATGTTTCTTGTCATTAATGTAGCTTGAAATAAATCGCAAAATGAAATATTTTTTTGTTCCAGAACAGAATGATTGTATATCAGTCAAACGCGTTCTCGAGAGCTTATGTGCTTAGCTATAATCAGAAGTATTACCATTTTCGCTTTTAAAGTATATCATTGTACATGGTTTATAAATAAATAGCAGATTTTTATGGAATTAGGTTTATATCTAAATCTGTGTGAAAGATTTGTGATAAAATTTTCAGATGCAAAGATTTCAATATCCATTATTTTACCGAGACTGATAACACTGAAGTTCAAGCGCTATTATATTCATTTTGTGCTCTTGCACCAATTACACTTATGACTATGGAAAGTAACTACAAATGATTCAGTGGAGATATCAAATAATGATCTAACGATAGCATTGCGCATTCAATTACCTCTGGCAAACTGTTCTTGGACAAATATACTCCCCGGGATAATCAGCAGGTCGGTTGGCAATAATTTACTTCCAAGTTATCTTATCTGACATTAAAATCATACAGCCGAGTAATTGAAATGCACGAATAAATGTTAAATGCAGATAGTTACAACGCGCTCGGAGCTTTGGCAGAGTCTCGAACACGGGACTAGTAACAAAGGTCAAATGATAAACAGTAGCAAGTGAACAGGGAAAGCTCTGCATTTGTATGAATATAACCTTAATTAATGTCAAATGTATCACTATCGGTCCTTTTACTGATTACTCTATTCAATTTCATTCGACATTATTAATGCAAAACTTTTCAATATGAATAATATTTATATTGAAAATTATTTGATTGACTAAGTCACTGTTTCTCTCATCTTATATTATCAAAAATCACCGGTAGTACATTTGCGTCAACTTGATAAAAATCTTAACTACAACTGGTATATACTTGGATTCATGATACTAGAGTAGTGGAAAAATGAATATATATATCTCATATCTTTCCAAATGTGTATAAATGTTTTAATAATATTGCAAATTTTTCGTTTTTTTATTAACTGCGTGATAATATGTTGTTTTTAATGTTAAACATCTAATTTTATTATTTTGGACAATAGTCCATAAACTTCCATTTACAGAAAAGATAATGGAAGATAGATAAGTTATGGAGGTAGCTGGTTGTTAAGCAATCGCTCTATCACAAATTTTACTGTTAATAATTACATTTCCGGATATATGCGATCCTGTTATGATCAAGCAACGTTTTTATTTGAGTATCCCTCTATCGAAGCGCTTAAAATCATATAAAATAATACATCAAATGATTTTACTTACTGGGTAATACTGATTTAAATAAAATATATTAGCTTAAATATAAAGAATTCGTGTAACTTTCATATCAATTCTACAATCTGTATGTAAGATGTTGTCAATAATTAGAAAGAAATTGATATGAATCTAAAATTGGCGTTAGTAAATTTACTTAAGTGTCTTAATTATTTGATATTAGCGACAAAAACTATTCTTTGGTCGCTAGCTTGAGTTCGTTTGTTTTCTTGATGCGTTGGAGACGCCTAGAAGGCAAAATTCAATTCAATGGTGACGACATTTCGTAGCGAACAAAAAAAAAATAATTTGAAAGTTTCAAATGTGACGCATATTTTTTATTCCAAAATCCATCATAGGCAAATGATAGATATTTTAAAATTTGCTAGACTAACAAATTCCAATCAAAAAATAATCAGTTTAAATAATAATAAAATATTAAACAAGGTGTATTTTTATCCTGTAACAAATGCATCTAAAACGCTAGATAACATGTTTATTTAACAGAAACTTGTATTTACGACCACTACAGTTTCTATGGGGCAATTTTCTCCCCAACCAAAATTAATTAACCCTTTCTACATTACAAGTTGATTTGTTGTATCGTGATTAGTGACAAATATATGGTTCAAATGCCGCGATATTTCAGTGATAGATTAATGACGCGGCCAACTGAACACTTCTTTGTCTAGTGGTAGTGTTAATTATTATTCGGTTCCATTACTCTGCCACTACTAGAACTACACTAGAATGCCCCAGGTAGACTACAATTACGAGTAATTAAAATTAGTTATATATTATGTTCAATTTATATATTCAATGTACGAGTTCATTTTCTAGTTATTGTAATTATATAATACAACACGAGATCCCAACTGGTAGGTCGCGAACTTCAAGTGAGACGTGGAGTGATTTCAGAGCGGGGAGTCGTTAATTACCTAATAATAAACTGAACATATTATTGAGGGTGGGGATATATCAGTTCGAGTTCAATCGCGTACCCGAATGCCTGATGATGGCAAAAGGCGAAACCCTGTTCGTTAGTGACAATATACATGAAAATGTACAAAAACTCAACAATTCAAACTTGATATTGAAATTCCATCAAGTCGATATGAACATATTATTGAGGAGCAAATTTTTTTAACATTCATTTAATATTCAACTGGATGATGAGAAATTTTCGTTACAAAATTGTTAAAAAATATAGAACTTTAAAAATCAAACAGGGCCAAATGTTTTATATCTGCAGGATATAAGTGAGTTTCTACACATTTCCGGCACCCAGAAAAAACAAAAACTGACATGAATATTGTACACCATAAAGTATTAAACCTTTTTTTTACTTGACTATAACGTAGACTCTCTATCATTGAACCAATTTATACATTCAAATTTACTACAACAAAACTTATAATAGAACAACTCTTCGTCAACCTTTCGTCAACAAACTTCAAGTTGAATTACCTTTAAGATGATAGTGCAAAAATGTGCTTTTTATTTATATAGTTTTTTGCATTTCTGAGTTTTTAAATCTCTGGGGAGCTTTTGTCATTCCTTGCAAGCTCACCTACCTGTCATCAGGTATCCTGGCTGAAATGCTTGCTTGCTCCCTTCCATATTCAATAAAGTGGGAAAAAGTTTATAATTTGTGACACAGATTCCTAGAAAAATAAGCTTATTAAAACTAATGAACGATATAAACTAAGTAGAAACAAACTGTACTAGAAAAAAACGTAAGTGGTATAAATAAAAACCAGTCTTTAAAGATAAAAAACATCACAACATAAAAACGTTATCCTATGACGAGAAAATATATTTATATGAATTGTCTGTCACGTTGGTGGAACTGTAGCTGTGGAGCATTAGATTCGATACTCGACATGGTGGATTGGTAATATATATATTTATTTGCAATCAAAAGCATGTATTTATTCATCTCTACATGTTCATCAAAAGTCTTTACTCAAAAAAGAAGAATGAATTCGTATAAAAAATTCAAACTAAGCGATAAGCAAAACATATGATTTTATATTTTTGATGTGTTCGGGCTACTTAGTGAAAATTTTGTTTCGACGTAATAGTATAAAGTAAAACAAGATGTGACGCAAAAAATATATACGTATATTGATTAAAACAACATATAAATGTATTAGAATACCTACATACTCACATACTGTAGGTATATTATTTCATTCTAATTAAACAATTTTGTATAATAGAACGCTATCAATTTCAAAGAACGCTAAAGGTTTAAAATAATTAACATTAATTATACAAGTAAAATAAATTTCTCTGTCTTGATATTTATTAACATAACAATAGGTATACCGAGTTATCCATTACCACGGGCTTAAAATTTAAGACTTCAGAGAGGTGTTGTTTCTATGCATGTTAACCTGATAAATTACTGTACTAAAATTTAATGAATTATTTTGAATAAGTAATTTTGTAGTTACGTACATATATTAAATACATATTGCTCGGTGTGCTGTTAGTTTCCTATCAATCTGATTTATTTTCAACTCTTTACTGTTGTAAGATGTATGTACTTGCAATTTTTTTATGAAACTATTTGTGATGATAATGATATTAAAATAGTGATTATAACATTATCATTTATTGATAAAAGAGTGTGTTATACTGTATTCGTCAGTTACCATCCAAATGGTGTACCCAGCGGAAGTTAAGTATGTGGGAAGAAGCAAAATGGAATCTTGGAGGTGCTGCATGATAGCCATATCCTCTACATATAGAGCGGATGTGCTAGAAGAATATTCCATTTTGAATGACGGAGATGCATTTATAAATCAATGAGTTTCATTATTTTACTCAAATTGTGCAAATATTGCTCAAGTAAAAAACAAGACCTTATTTTGCGTTATATGAAATCCTCTTCCCTTCAATGTTCTTGGAAATTGGAGTAAAGAGAGACTGGCCTACAATAATTCTACATATTCTCATCCGTCACTGTAAAATCTTCTGAAATGAAAGATTGAAAAACTGATTCATTATCATTAAAGAGTAATGTAAAAAAACTTCATAAAGCTTTTGCATTCTGAAATTTTCTTCCGTAACTAAAAATCAACTCGTATTTTCAAAATACGTTTTGCTCTGCATAATACAATTTAATTGCATGTCATTATTTTGAGACATTTTTCAATCTGTAATGAATTATTATCGTGAACATTATTCAAAAAATATGCGTATTTTGTAAATAAACTAAACGACGTTCTTTTACTCAATCATGTAAATACTTGAAAGGAATTTGTTTGTATGAAATATTTTTACGTCATAAATAAAAATAAGTTTTAATAATAGTATATTCTTTGTTAGCTAGAATCTTAAGAAAATATTTTATTACTGAGAGGTTAAGTGACTGAAATTTCTGTCACAACGCTTTATTAATAGGCCAAATCCTTCATGCTTAGAGTTTATAAACTATAAAAGTATTTTTCATTTAACAAAAAAAATACACGTAATTCTGCTGATTCTTTTATGAAGTTTTTCTCATATAAATAAAAATAAATATGTCTCACTTGAATTTATTCTCCGGTAATGATTTTTATTAAACTGCGATATTGAATTAATTTATATCACTAAGGCGACTTTTTCATCTATCTTAAATGCGTTATAAATAGTAATAAGTGATGCTGAGACAGGTGCAAGTAAATAACAAAGGATGAAAAATAAAATTAACAAATTATTACAACGGAGGAAATAATAGCTGATTACAAAAAAGTAGTACGTCAGTGTTGAGTTTAATGTAAAAAACAAATTCATGTTCTCATTTTAGTATTTGGTAACGTTGGAGATGAAAGAAAAGTCCATTATCATTTTCATTTTGACGCATGTGGAATATATAAGTTTGATAATGTTCTTCAGATTATTATGGGTTTTAAAGGAACTACCGCCGTCCAAATGATTATATTAAATTTGCATTTTTTCAATCGCGTTCATTGCCGCGAGGGCAAATAAAAAAACAAGAATAATACGGCAACATGTTTATGCCGCAGTTATAACCATATTATACTTATAAACCATCGATCACTGGGCATGTTGCCCGTTATGGCCGGCCGTGAGGCAGCTTTTTGTTCACTTTTTGCAAATAAAACCATTTATTTGATTCGTTTGCGAGTAGCAGAATTCTTGTAGAAAAACATATTATTCCTATTAAATATAAAAATAAACTAAGTGCTTGCAATCCATTTGTGAAAAGCGTGCTTAAAGCTTCTTCCTAACTTAACAGATAAGGTGATCGCAAAGTTATCAATACAAATTAGTGAATGGATAATATTATTTTTTATCAGAGATCACTCGAAATTAAGCAAAATCTTACAGAAAAATCAGATACAATAACACTGTTAGTTGAAGCAAAATAATTTTGTAAAAATTTTTTTTGATTAAAATAAAATAGATAAGCATTGCGGTCTATGTAAGGTATTTCCAAAAAAATACAGTTTAAAATATGTCAACAGTGGCCAACTAGTAAAATTGTCTATTAAAAAATAGAATAGTCGAATGGCGCATTCTGCAAACCATGCATATAATTTTTGTAAGAAAATCCTCAAAATACTGCGATTTCCTGGAATTGCAAGAAAAATGAGTTATGTAAGATAAAAAGTTTTTTCAATATAGCACTATTTCTATTCTGCAAGTTTTCAGTCAGTATTCGTAAGGGTTTTATTGTTATTGTTTTCTCCATTCAAAGTTTTCAGCTGTGCTTCCAATAAACTATATACCGTAACCATGTATTCATCCTAGCAATATAGTATCTAGAAAGCTCAGAAATTAAACTCCAGATAACATTAGTTTGCTACAGCGGATTGTTAGTATACGGATACACATTATACTTAATATCGCTTGAGCTAAGTGGCTGAGCAAGTCACATTTTCTTTTCATTTCTTTCTTTTTTTTCCTTAGCACAATAGTGCGTGGTTAAAATATCAGTCCCGTGCAGCTCTGCATCGGGCCAAGAATGTGAAGAGTAAGTTCGTTTCTTTTCTTGATCGTTATTGCGTTATGAAAGGTGACCGTGAAACAGCGACTGCATACACATGACGGGTGGAGGTGGGGCAACCAACTTAATTAATATATGGTGGAAAAAGCCTACCTCGTTCAATTTTCAGACGAACACGGTGGTTACTGAAATGTTAATTTATTGAATTATATTTTACGGAAACCATTACTAAATGAATAGCGAAAAAAAATTTGCTCTGGTTAGCTATTGGCACTAATTACTTAACTAATGAACGCGATCTTCCATATATAAACATTTCTTATTTTTTAATGATATCAAGTTAAATGAAATGGCAACACTATAATATATAAGTAATTACGTACTCTTTGATCCAACTGTTTTTTTGTAAGAAATACAATACTTAGATATTGCTATGTACATGCAATTCGCTGAATTTTGTTATCATAGTGGTGTACATTGCATACAAATACCTACTCTCACAACACCTTTTTAACAAACTGTTAATGCTTAATAAATAATTATTTTGTTTTTCAGATTAGATAAAACTACTTAACGTTTTACGTTTGATTTTAAAATGTATATTTTTAATCATAGGTTTACGCAAAAATTCAATCAATAATTTATATTTGTTGTACATGCTTGCTACAAGGAAAATGAATGATTAGTCATAAAAGTGACATTTATTTATTTATCACTGTAAGATATTATAAATACCTTTACGTATATTAATGGCGTAACAAGTACCATAAACAAATATTCTTTTGTTTATTTATTCCTAAAAACATTTGTGGAAGTAATGATTGTTATCTTACACAAATTATTAAAAAAATTAATGCTATCACGAAAAAATATATTTGACCATGTTTTAAAATACACAATGATTAAAAAAATTGAAATGTTTATACGTTTAAATTATTCATTGTGGCTGCATATATTGTAAGGGAACAATAAAATTGCGTTATATTCTATATCAGGGTTTCCCAAACATTTCTTGCGATGGAACACTTTGCAAACCCACAAATTTTAACGGAACTCCATTTTTATTTTGTTGGGTATATAATATGAACATGGAGTCACCAGTTTTTTGCGGAACACCTATTCCCGTTCTGTGGAACATAGTTTGGGACACCCTGTTCTATATAATTAGAAAACATACCTATATTACCATGTTTCTAACAAAAAAGTCTTAAATACATTTTTTGATTAAATCGATGTTAAGATCGATGATATATAGAAGAATTTTGATATCCAGATGCGAATAAATTTAAAAAAAATGAACAGTTCTGTATTTAGAACGGGAACGATATATCTATATATATAAAAATGAATGTCTGTTTGTTGGTTTGTTGGTTTGTCCAGATCTTATAGGCTCCTAAACTATTCAACTGATCGCGACGAAACTTTCAGGAAGGACTTATTGTGATCATGCCGGGAAATATTATATAAAATAAATGTTTGTTTGTCCTTTACGCGTTCCTTTACCATTCATACGATTTCAATGAAACTTCGGTGAGTTGTTGTGCACACACCCGTGAAGGGTTTTGAAGAAAAAAAATTGAAAATCTAAAATTGAAAAAAAACAATCAAATAGTACATACAGCGACATCTAGGAAAAACCTTCTGATTTATTCGTGTACGCACCAGACGAAAAACAAAAATATTGTGTTATAACAAGTGTGATATTGAAACTCGGGTTCGGGTCGGGCCAGACCTGAAGATGATGGGCTCGAACCGGGTAAGTCTATGAAATTTCGGGCTGTGCAGATCTCTAATCCAAAAACAGTTCAATAAACAGAATTAAAACACAAACCCTTTCTTTCTTTGAGTGTCATTGCAATGCATGCCGGGTACTCACTAGTTTCTTATAAAAAAAACACTTGACGTCAATCCTTTTGTTATTTTCTATTTTATTTTTCAATTTATGTTTAATATTCAATCATTCCTGCAATTTTAGTTAAGTATATAACATATATGCATAGTTTAACAGTTAAAACGAAATATTAATCCTGTTAATTAAATTGATTTTTATATCATTTTAATGAGGCTGAATTCAAGTATAGTAACGCTATAAATTCTTCTCGACATAACAAGAAAGCTTTTATAGAAAGAAAACATACAGTTTAATGTAATATTTATTTAAATATCTGTCAATAAAATAAATACTGAGCTTATCAGTAGCTGGGAATTATACGCCTTGGCAATGGCACCCCGTCGCGTTGACGATATTTTCATTCACTATTTTACGAGTTCTATTATATTTCTGTGTGAGTGAGCCGCGGCAGGCAGAGCTACTAATTATTATGGACTGGCTGGTGGCTGCCTATCGGTGTATTTAGCTTATTAGAAGGCTATACCTAGCCTGTGAGACTATAAAGTATTCACTGAAGCCTCATATGGACGAAAGAAAGAATATTAAGCGCCTTTCTGGACCTTCTAAGAACCTACATAACGAGTTATAGTGTCAGACACATTAATTCAAAGCAATATTGATGATACTTTTAAAGAAATATAATAGCTTCTGGTATGGAGTGAAAAATTTAGAAATTTTATTAAAAATAATTTGTCTTTCATCTACACAAGAAAAACTTTTGCATTATCTGTACATATTCTTATTGTTATATTTAAAACAGCACAAACTTAGTTTTTACAGCTTGTGAACCGTTTGAACATTCAGCATACATATCAAATTTAATTTACTAATTATTTGCATAAGAATCATTATCGTCGTGATGTTTTAGAATACATTTCAATTATCACTCCACTATTTTTTTTAATTATTTTCTTTTTTGGTATTTAAAAATTCTCACTAACCGAGCGAAGCCGTTCCTGTGGTGCTTTTTTTTTAAATTACAGTGTAATTTATAATAGCCCAGACCGCTCTGTAGACGTTTTATTACTATCACAATGTAGGTATGAAATTTTCTCATTACCTAAGCGTTCGCAGTTTATATTAAAATAAAATGCAATGACACGCCTCAGACATATTTAATTATTCTACTAACAGTATAAATCGATTAAAATAATAATTTTTAATTGGCTTAAAAAGCATACATATTTCTGTATTCTTCATCAAAATATCGTTTTTTAATGTCCGATTCCAAGTGGAGTTCATAAGCTTGTGGACCGTTTTAACAAGAACTAGCTGTTCTTAACGATAGAATTAAAACAATACTGGTAGTTAGCTAATAGCTCTCTCTAAGCCTTTTCTCATTTAAACGGGTTGGAAATAAATTAGATCAATTGAGAAGGGATCTAAGTCTTGCCCTTCATCTTATGAAGGTAATGTTGTATAGCTAAAAAATAGTCTCGAAGAATACTTTTAACGAAAAAATCTTAATGTAATTAAATAATGAAGAAGCGCAATTAAAGTTTTCTTGATGTGTTGGTTTTTTAATGTTTTAAATCTAACATCCAATAAATTGTATGTTTTTGAGGTTTCGATAACAATAATACATTTAAATAATGATGTATCAAATAGTTTAGTTTAGTTTGATATTTGAATGACCAATTTACCGTATTTATCGATGGATAGTTATTTATTAAGAAACAGAATTTATTTATGAAGTAATAAAGTAATTATCAAAAATTGAACGTTAATTATAATTTTCAAGAGTTGGGAATAAAAATAAAACTGAAGTCAACTTTAATTATAATCCTCTCGACCTTATTGCAGAAAGAATCTTTTGTGGAAGCCGTCCGTGGTACTAAACTTAAATAAGCAAAGAATATAAAGTAAAGAGAACATGCAACAAACAATTGCAAGTATTTGAAGTCTGAATACCTTTTCCATACATGGGACAGCGTTTATTTGTTCGCAGGGACTGCCACTTGGTTGGTTGCGGTGATAAAGCAAACGAGGATCTCTCCAAAGACTAAGGACTGATGAGGATAATAGAATTTCGCGTGATGTAATTATTTTCCGTGGTGAAAATTTTTATTACTTGAATGTCAATACACTACACATTTTTTACAGCATGGACATCATAAGAAAACATCCGAATTAATTTGTTATGTATTTTTAATCAGTTTTATTATAGCATATTTGTCGTATAATTTGAATATCCCATTCAAAATTCTCGAAAAACTTTTAATTTTAAAGTTTAACTTTCACATTAATACCTTAATCGGTATTATTTGATTATTCTGACTATATAAATGGTGCTTTTTTTATACATTACATAATTATAGTTGTTTTAATTAGACATGCGTTGTTCGTAAATGAACGGATACATGAGACCAAAAGTTTGTAGTAAAAGTTAAGGAACTCGTTCGCCTCTATGGAAATATAAGAATCGTCGGGAATCACCATCTCCACTTTAGTTTGTTAATTATAGACTGAAGGAGATAGTAAATGACTTGTGGAGAATCGAATTGGAATTGGACCATGAGTCTTATTTTTGTTACGCAGTGATATGACACGAATGCATCAATTAATTATTCGCCTAGTGACTCATTTTTCTACTATTGTAATTTAATTGTCATTTATCTGTATTATTTGATGTAATAGTAAGATAACTTAAATAAATGTATATTTTCTGCAGTGGATGATAGGACTTTGGTTTATTCAATGGATTGCGGTTATTACAAGAAGAAATGAAAAGTTTTCAAGTGCACTCGACACAATGTGGAACAAATGAGTTTAGAGGTGAGTATTTCATCATTGAAAATAGCTTTACCACTTAGTAAGATAGGTTAGGAATATGGAGAAGTGAATGTGGAAACTGATTTTTAAGCTGATCGCTTTGGAAAAAGAAGGTTTGAAAACATTTTAATATCATTATTGCAGACAGACAATACTACACCAAAATCGCAATTGAGAAAGTACATGTGACACCATTAATGATTATAAAAGGCTTATATTTTTTTACATGAACCGAAAATGTTAAAAGGCATAAAAGTAAAAAAACCCACAAGCATTTCTTATTTTAAAAAACCAGAAATAAAATTCAGACGAAATTCATGTTATTTATAAAAAATATTTGTGTAATAAATTCATCATTGACCATTTATTGAAGATTGCATTTTTTATTGATATAGTTATTACCCTTAATGATAACTGGTATTGAAAACAGATGACTCATATGGAAGGTGCATCAAATTGCATCAAGTTTATGTATGCGGTATTAAAAGTTCTTTAAAGGGTGCAGGATTTATACGATTATCAGTGAAAAGTGAGTGATCGTAATATATTTTCTAATATATTGTAAAAATGCGATATAATTCATTTATTGAATGGGAGCATTTGAGAAGACCCGGATCAAAGAGAGGCGAATGGCTGGTTATCCAGAGTCCTGGAAGAGCTGTGATCTCAAAAAAACACCATTTCAAATCCGGTTCAGCACTTATTTATTTTTCATCGAAGATGCAGTGGTTTACAATACACAAAATATAATCATAACACCTAAAATCGATTCTACATTTACATTTACTTATCAACTGAATTTACTTTAAGTTATAACACAAATGACACGACAAACGATTTTAAATTACGTCAAATTTCAAAACCAACATAAACAATCCATTATGTCAACGGTGCCGACCACGAGGTTGGCAGCTCACCTCCACTCGACAGATCGTAATCGACTGTTCATACATACAATTAAAAAACCTCCCTGCATCGTCGGAGCTACCTTTTTCCGTCAAAAATGGACTCGTCCAGTGGATGTGCCCGGTGGCTATTGAACGGCTTAGCAACAAGAGTCGGCCGATTCTCCGAATTATTGTCGTTACCGTTAGGCAATTTCAGTTCTGGACACTAATGAAACTTAAACTTAACAAAAATAAAAAACCAAGGTGTGTCACAGTCTTAATCGATAAATATTAAAATACAACTCAAAGACATGATATGCTTTTTTGTTATGTATAACTGAGTCAATCAATTAGTGTCTTCCCAATTTAAATTGCTGGTGATATATTAACGTGACAGGATTATAATATGCTAGTGAATTAATTAAAAAAACCAATTTATTCGTATTCTTTCTTTTAATGATACACCATTAAATTTATAACTGTGATGATTGTGCGTTGACCAAATGGAGTTGTGCTAGTTATCATGTATTTCAACACTCACAGATTAAAAACAATCGGTTAACAACTTACGAAACAACGTGAAATAGCCTCTGCTGAAATTGTGAAAAGTATCTAATACTTACCAAGGTATTTTAGCTTATAATAGAAGTACACTTTTTTATAACAGTATAAGGCAGGATTTCCCAAAATATGTTCCGCGAAACACTGGTGTTCTGCAAAGCGGAAATAGGTGTTCCGCGAAAATATGGAATGGTTTTATATGCTGCTCCAGCTGCAAAAAATTCAAACATGCTTGACTTCACATTGATATTATATACCCAAAAAAATAAACAAGGCGTTCCGTTAAAACTGTAAGGATTGCAAAGTGTTCTAACTCAATAAATGTTTCGAAAACCCTGGTATAAGGTATATCCAGAAATCTTAACAATCTTCACAAGCAGAAGTATGATATAACAATACTTAGTAATACATTCATGTAAATTTTAATGATATCGGATTAAGAATATTTTTTAGGCATACAGTAAGTACTGCAACAATCATTCACCCCTTACAATTCCAAAGAAACACTGCATTGGGCGCGTGCTCTTTTCAACTTTTTACAGGCTCTCCTTATGACAACTGTCGAGATGCCAAATATACACTTACTTCTACAATTATGACGAAGCGAATTTGCTAAAGCCTTTGTAAAATTACTCATTTGATTACAAATATTTTTTTTTTGTTTAATTCGTAGTATATTAATTTGAATCGGTGCTTTCAAAAACAAACATTTTAACTATCGCTTAAATTGTAGTAGTCTTTTAACACCGTGAATGAATGGTACAGATATGATACTTCCACCAAATACGCTGTTGCGATTGAGGGTTAGAATCTAAGAATGATAATTTGGAATACATTGATTTTTTAATCAAATACCCAATCTTGCATTTGGGTGGGTTGATGTAAAGAGATTTATTCTCTAAAAACAACACATGTTAACCTAATCTTAATACTCTCAAAATAGATAGCTTATGCTACTAATATAAGTACTTGAGTAACAAGTTCTCGATAAACTCCTATTGTTAAATTCTCCATTGACGTCCGTGTTATGCTTCATATAACCAAATATAGTTTTTATTGAGGGGCATGTAATTGACAACTCAAACACTAGTTGTTGATGAGATAATACTTTCATTTATCTTTGTATGAAAATCACATAATTTTATGTTACAACATAACCATAGAAAAAGTAGTTCCATAAATTGTTACAGTAATATTTAAAAAAAAAACCCGGTATTAAATTACTTGTGCCAAGAATTGTACATATTTCTGCTGACGTTTGTACTTGGTGATCTCCCCGAGTATATGCCATGGATACATTGGTAAAAACTTGGGTGGCTTTTCTGATTTCAAATTGTCGGAAATGAACGCGAGATGTCGGGACCGAGATAGTGTTACGCGTGCGCGTGCGTGAATGCGCTAATATGCGCGAACGACCACTGCGCACCGTTAGAATTACAGATTAGATCATAAATGGTGTCAGTTAGTGGTGGTATTATCTTTTATACAACACATTTTACGCAGAAAGTCACTTTATAAACGTATTTATTACATAGTTAAACATATCTAACACGAACATATTATATAAAATTTATACCCTTACTCATAAAACATAGTAACGATTTATCTGTGAAGTTCTACTATCATTTCATCGATAATGTAGTAAGCAAATAGTATGTTGATGTTTTTATGAGATCGGGTTTGGTTCGGAGACTTCACAGACACTTCAAATCTATGTACCTATAAAATTATATCATAAGTAAGCTTTGTATTTGTTACAATTTGCAAGGTTGATATTTTGCAACAACAGCAATGACCTTAATATGTAATGTTTATTATTATACGAGATCAAAAGAAGCCTAATCCCATTAAAGTTATTTCATTCAATCGCCAGAACTGTTTTTCTTGTCGATTTTAAACTGAAGTCACTTGCTGATCGTAACTGGGCCTTCTTATATCGATCGTGCAGTACCAGATAATGGAAGAAGCAATATTCAAATAGTCACCATAAATCAAATATTATTTGTTTGTACCCGAATTTTATACATTTCATGAACAGGTGTTAATATCCTTTACTGACCCAGAAATATCAACATTTTGTTTTATTCTTTAGACGGTTATCTATCTTGGCATTGTTGAATTATCTGAGTATTAAATCAGATAGAGCGCAAAGATTTTTCATTTATAATTGCATATTTTATTCAAACTTTGTTGCTTTGGAGATGTGTGAGTAATGATTAACTGGACAATCGAAATTCCAAATTGTTTAATAAGTACTACTTATATATCTATTATTTTACAAACAAAACCAATTTATTATAATTGATATTAACGATATTACAATAAACAGTAAAAAACCACAGCAAACCCTTGGACAAGAAATAGTATTTTTTATTATAAACATAGTAGGCGTACAATATAATAAAGACAATAAATATTATAACTGCTTTATCTGTTTCTGAAAATAAGTAAAGAAAATTATTAAAAGGTATTATAATATTTCCAGTTCATTGAACAATTTTCCGCTTTAATCCCATTTTTCTGTAAATAATGATAATGCACTTTCGTAGGTTTTATATTTGTTTTTTATGTACAAATTTCACAACAAATATTGTTTAGTTACCTTCCAATTCCCAATGTTCAACGAACCGACCTAAAATCGATCATGTTTAAATATTTTCCCATGGCAATAATAAGACTAAAAAAACAGCAATTGTCTAAAATATGACATTTAAAAAACACGATTCGTTTTATTTGTCATAACCAATTTATTATTACGCTCTTTTGACAAAAATCGGTGTGGTAATATACCTTGTTTCTAAACAAAATTCAATTTCAATAAATCGACAATCTAAAAAAATTTCACTTGTTAAGCGATAAAAGTTAGGGTTATCAAATAATGATGCATACCTCATTCTTAAGAGTTAATTTTTATTTAATTTAATCACCAGTTATATTAAAATTACACTTTTCGAATACCTCAATATACCTATATTTAATTCATGTTTTAATACACAGGAAAAAAATATTTTCATGATTTTTACAATTGAAAACAGACTCTAAGTATATATGAGTCGGTAAACAAGCTCCCGAAGATTTTTAGAGTTTCGCGTAAATCACAATATTATCAATTCCAAAAGAATAAAGAGTGAAATCACAACCAAGTTCTGCAATACTACAGAGTGGAAACAATCCTTAGTCATGAGACTTATAACCAAAGAAGAATATTGTAAAGAAACTGTGATTTAAATGTTCAATATTCTTAAATTATTATACACTGAGACTACATCACTGCCCATATTAATTTATAATGTCTGATAATATATTTCTAGACAGAAAATTACAGGTTGAAAAATAAATTGCTACTGTAATACATTCACATCTTTGTTAACCTTGTCATGACATTTCAATACAGTACCCTTTTGTTTATGTGACAGATAAAATAGTGGTTGCAGAGAATTATGCTCGAATCAATTGTCTGGTGTGTACGAATGAATGTTTGTTGTAAAATATTGCTGTATATGCGACATGACTAACTAATTTCGTCACTGTTTGTCGCACTAATTAGAGGGGGAGGTAAAATGATGCTGATATCAACGGAAAAAGTATAATTAAATCACAAACACAAAGCTCTGGCGAAATTTAAACATTTCATTTGGAAAATAAAAATACATCGGCTGGTAAACGAAAGCTTTTAAAATTTCGAATTCTACGTTTTCCTTATCATTGGTTATGTGGCATCTACTTTTGTATCGCATGACTGATGTAATGCTGCCTACGAAGTAATATTTTATTTAATAATTAAAATAAATAATATATATTCTTCTATCAGTGACATTATTTTTCGAATTTACGACTTTTAAATGCAATTTTTCATGGTGTTCAATTATGCGATATTTTGACGTAAGAACTTCACTTAGTGATCAGAAGATCTGGGTTCAAGTCCTGACGAGGTCAATATCAAATAATGATTTTCGAGTGACCAAGTGCGTGTCAAGCTTCTTTAATTTATCTGATTTGTTTTTTGCATGCTGTTTATTTTAATTGGTAACAGGTTAAGATATTTTCATAACAAATTTAAAAAAGTGATAAATTGATTACTTGTAGCCCAGTTTTGAACTTAATTTGACTACTCGAATCCACTATTTGCACTTCATGCTTTACAAAGGTAAAATTAAAACTTAACAAAATGAAATTAGTATTGAAAATAATGCAAACCCAAAAATACACTTTGTTAAAATAGTGAAAAAATCTTTCAATTTATTAGAAAATAGTAATTTAAACATAAAAGTTATTGATAGGTTGGCATACTCCATTTTTACAAAACAACGAGTTAGTTGTACACGAAACTCTGTTTCGAGTAGTCAACTTTTCACCATTGAAATATTGTTCAAATTTTTATTTTAGACTAATATTTTATCGGTACATATTCTCAAAAGCTGTCATCTTAAATTTTTTTAGTACGTTGTCGACTCTCAATATAGAACCAAACGGCACACAATGAGCTCAACGAGAACTGGTTATAAATCAGTTACTAAACCTCATTCATCGGAACGTTCAAGGAACGAAGAATATATGATCAGGTGAGGACTAACATTTCTCTAGTCGCTCACAATTTTTCCCATTTTCCAGGATCAAGGTGAGAGGCACGGCGTTCACGCCATTGGATACAAAATACCCAAAGTTGTGAAAGTATCGAGATTTGATCCTGTGATACCGCAACTGAGAGAACTAAGTCCAAGGTAATTGATCACTCAGATACTGAATTATCATTCTCGTTAATTAAAATAATAAAGATACTAGCTGCCCGTTACTGCACCCTACGGGATCACCGGACATCAATATTAAAATTATGTTACCCATAGCTGATCTTAGTACCTATTACTTTAAGTAAATTTATTTTTTATTTCGTCAGTTATTTATATAGCAACCCTAACTAAACAATTAGGTGAATGTTGAAAATAATAAAACCATAATTTTTTTGTGCATTTTTTCAGTTATAAAATTTGTTTATTTGTAAATTAAAAAACATGAAATTACAGCTGTCGCCAATGCGCCATGTATTTATGAAGTACAATAATAATATTACAAACATGTTTAAAATTAGAAAATAGATAAAGAGCAAGATATTATTGACCTGTAAAAAAAAATATTTGGAAAGCAATACCCAGAGTCCGTTTCTAAAAGTTTTCACCTCTCTAGGCATTGCATTGATCAGCCAAATGGCCATTGCAACTGGTGACTCAAATGACCGACGCGAAGAACAAGTTTTAAGAATAAAAATTGTTTGGTTACGGTTTTGTTTTTAATATACATACCTACTTAACATAAGTGATCTGGGCGATATCAATCAATATTGTTATAACTATAGGTTAACTATATTAAAGTTACTCGTCACAAAAGGTCAAACCAAAAATAATCAATAATTTCAAAATAAAAACACTTTCCACAGAATAAAGCCACACAGATAAAATAAGAAAAAACTCGCGTGACGTTACTTCACACGGTATTAATATACGTATAATATGATCGCTTGATAAATAGTATTTTTGAAAGGTGGAACACTTGTACTGTTTCGTTTGAATTTAGTCATAATGATGGACAAAAAACAATCAGCCAATCAGTAACCGAATAGATTTTTTTTATATTCCTTTAACGATGCCTTGTTATTTTATTTTCCTCCATCTGTTAAATGTACACGCTCATTAATTAACTCTTCTTTTGACTCTTACTCTAAATTATTTTGGCCAGATTGTCTCTAAGCGCTGGAACAAATATTAAAGGCGCTCGGTCATCCTTGGGATCGCTATTTCCGTCTCCTTTTGTCTCACTCACTGTATACAGCGCGTGAAAGAGAAAGCCGTATCCTCCGATCATTACTCCTCACGGGGAAAGAATCTGAATAAAATGTAAGATGCTCATTATTAAATACCCCATAGCTCAGTCAAAACATTGGCCGTGTACTGGCCGCTATCACTGAATTAAATCAGGTCTGCATTGGACAATATATATATTTAACGGAGAAATCTTTCAATGATATGACAACACTTTGAACGAAACAGTAGTAAAAATTATATTTATAAAATGATTGCGTTCTTCTATACATTGCCATGATTACAAAATTTTATTTAATCAATAAAACATAAGAAAAAATATCCGTTTAGTATTGTTATAATATAATTTGCTCAAAACAAAATCTGTTTTAAATAAATACATTACAGTACCATTTGGATGTTTTACATGATTTTATTGGTACCATTTGAAATTTACAAAAATTACATAATATTGTGTTGTTATTTAACGATAAGATTTCATTAAAAACTATAAATTAATTTGAATTATTACTGGTTTTATTTCATACGCCGGCTATCAGCTGTCTCCTATAAGAAATAAGTTGTAACTATTTTTTTAGACGCGTTGCGTAAATCTCTTACATTATAATATAGATTCAAATAATACAGTTTCGGCCTATACTATTCGAAACAAAAGAATATAATAACTTTCGAATTGATAATAAATGTGTTTTGACCGTTAATCTTAACAAAGTAATTGATTTGCTATAATTTAAATGTAATATAAATCAAAGCTACAAACTTGTTTTCCAAAAACATTTTATATCATACCTACTGTAGATTGTATTCATGTGCTTTATTCTAACGATTGTTTTTAAAGAGTATTATTGATAATACGCCATCATCTAAAATATAGGTCTAGAACTGAAAACGTATTATCTAGTTATCGTAGGATAAAAAACATTGTTTTGTATATTGTTGAGTTTACAAAAGAAATGACAATCCAATCAACATTATATTCGTATTTAAAAATAATATACCATGAAACCTATCTTTGAAATGTATATTGTAATAAATCTGACGTTAGCTATGGCAGACTTTCTAACAATAGTATATTAATGGGACACAATGTATTTAATATAAATTTTATGATTGAGACAAACAACTTATTGCAGTAGCCAACTTTTTTCAAATATAGTAAATGCTCTAATAAATTATTCGCATGAGATATTTTTGTTTGATATTTTTTTATGCTGTGATACATAATATATACATAACGCTACATGGTTCTTCGGTTTCGAATCCGACCCTCGTCGAAATCTGTGCCCTTGCGAATTCTGCGCATTCAATGAGGAATAACATGCGCGCGATATATTTAAAATTTTATATAAGTATAAAAAGAACGAAGTGCACCCACAATCGTGAAATTGATAAGTGTCCCCTTTGTGTGGTGGCCTGCCTACCCTTGAAATTTATGGGCTTCCAATGTGCCCGCAGATTGGCCCAGACGCTCAGTTCACATCGGCCACTTTTCTTCTTCTCTTCATAAATTCAAATTGATTGGACGTAATCTGATTTTTCCGCTGGTGACCGAGACCTAAACGAACCCGGCTCAAAGATTTCGATGGAAATTAACATCATTTTTTTATCACTACACATGCAAGTAAAACAGACAGTATTAGAAACCAAAGAAGCAAATAAATGTCATTGCTCGTATTGTCAAAGTAAAAATTAATTTAATAACAATGAGTTAAGAGTCAATGTCCGATCAAACATTAATTAAATAAACAAAATAACTTTTGACATTTTCACAACCGTAATGTGCCTAACTCAATAACGATAATGATCAAGAAAACAAATGAATTTACACTTGAAGCTTTTGGCTCAATGCGTTGCTGTGTGATCTCACTCAATGTATTATAGATCAATCTTTTAATCAACCACTATGTGCTTAAAATGAGGAAAAGATAAAAATAAAATAAAATTTAGCTATTAAAATTGATTTAGCTAGAATAGAAAGTATTGTTATAAAATTCGAAATTGTTTTCACTCTGAAAATGTTTTGCATCTTAAAAAATAAATGGTTGATACATTTTGGCTTTTCAGTGTAGAACATATGGATCTTGCTATCATTTGCAAATGTTCAAATTGTGAAAAATAACAGTATCATAATATGTGGTAATGTGTTTATAATACATTGAGTGATTGAAATGTAAATCTGAATAATTATTAATCATCGAGGCGAAGTTATTATAACACGTAATGGCGTTCATAGTGAGGAAAACTTTCAGATAAATAAAACAGCAAATAGCCGCATGAGGTCCTCGATGAGATTTACCTAATAACTCTATAACGACGGCTGGATTGCTTGTACTAGTTCCTTTTCCGGACATTGGTCGGCATTTTCTTATTTCATCCCATAAGGGTAGTTACTAGCCACGTGCGGCAAGAAGTCGGACTGCCTACAAACCATTCTAAGGAAAACACTCGTACTTAAATTAGGAATTCCTTGCAGTACTACGTGACATATTTATTTTATGTTCGATATTCGTTTACATGGAATCTAATTAAATAGTTTCATATTAAATTACTTTTAATTTAATGCATTAGTGGCTATCGAGACGTTACCTTTTTTATTCATTTTATGTTGGCGATTCGGTATTTTAAAAAATAAATAAGTTATGAAGATACATCACGGATTCGATAAAATTAACTAATATCTTAAACATAATTACTTTCGAAATAGCTATCAACGAAGCATGAACATAACAACTTGAAATAATATCAAGTTTTTTGAATAGAGACAAAAGATTATAAAAATCAACTGTCAAGTTCAACATCGTGTATTTGAATGAAGAGTCAACCGGTTTACCAAGCTTTTTTCAGATTTTGAATTAAATTTAATTGATTATTTTGAGTAAAATTAATTTGTAGAAAAATATTAAATTAATGCGCGACGGTACCCTACCCGCGTTATACAGCAGATGGTTAGAGAAATGCTTAATTCTATTAAGTAATTTTTACATTCAATAATACTTGATTAAATCACTTTTTTGTATATTTAATTCAGCGTTTCACTTCCCTTCAATCGGTTTCAGAAAATAATAATATATATTTAGTATTTTATCCATTTATAGCGTTAGAAAAATTTCTATATTACACAATACATAAATGATATTTACCGGTCTTTTCTATTATTAAATATTTTCTCTTGGAAACGATGCTTCTATGAAAGCAAATATGAATTGCAGTTATAAAATAGTTACGAAAGCTTTGTAGAAAAACATTCTAAACTTAAGCGTAAGGTCACTTATTGCTCCTCCACCGTTTACGACATATGTAGTAAGTGGTACTGTCGTCAGGTTAATTCGACTTGATCAAGGAAGGAAATGTTTAATGTAAAGCACGTATATAAAAAATAACATCGCCTTCCACGAGCCGCCAATAGCGCTCCACTTTTCCACAACTCGATTTGACACAATCCTTTTGTAGGGGCTAATATGAAATCACATTGGCGGGCTACAACAACAGATTGAGAATATTTTGTATTTTATGCTTAAATGAACACTAAAGTCACAAAAATAGGAGTGGAACTTAACGGTTTAACGGTGATTCTGTCCTACAAAGGAGTGATCAATGATCTTATATCGACTACAATTTTGGTTTTTAACTTAGTTTTAAAATTCATCTCTGTGGCTAATTTTACCCATTTACTTGGAAGGAATATTTTTTCTTTACTAATATGCAAGAGAAATATATCATTTCTACATTCAAACTGGTATACCTATATTATGTGTGCATAATTTAATTTTGTAGATTTTATAATTTTAGTTCAATGTTACTCCTCGTACAACAATGTTATCACAGAATTCAAATGATACTCATTTCATGACCTCATACCGCTCAATAATGTGACTGGGATATTTAGGCTGAATTATTTGAAAATTAAAGTTATAAGGTCTAGTAAATGAATAAAATATCAACTGAATTATTGGTAAGTGGCTATCCTTTTCATATATTAAAAGATATGTCCACTTTTCAGGCACTATAAGTTTTTGAATACAATTTTTATGTAAAAGAGAGATTATCAAAAGATTCATTAGCACATTTGTTGTGTATTGTTGCTGATTAGATTTCAGTTTACTATTCACACTACGGCACCGGAGAATTTACAATGTATCTCTCTATTAGTCAGAACACATACTTAACATAAGTATTTATTGATTAATTACTTTATCATGACAATAGCCAATTCCATCATCATATCATTTGTATGCCAGTGTATGGTGTATATTCAATATGTTATGCTATAATATTAAAAAACAACGATTGCCTAACTATAATACTTTACAATTAATTGTCTATTTTTCAAGATTAACAAAATGGCACACAATCTATAAAGAATACATGAAAAAATAACGTGTTAAATTGAGGGGATTCATCCTGAACGGTGGCGATACATAATATCAAAACAAATATTACTTGAGGCTTTTTAAAATTTTCCGTACCATCTCCACCCTTGCTATATTAAATTGAAAGTATCTATGGCATGTGCGTACGACGCACCTGTGATACTGAATTGAAATAAGTGCACATTATGAAAATAATGATGCCGGCATATAACTTGGACAGAATGTTGATGATTTGTTACCAGCAAATCGGCTCGTGTACTTGAGATAGATTCTTCACAGTAAGTAACGTTTCTGAAGCCTTTATTTCGTTATAAGTAGCTACTAATTAAAATTCATTTAAAATGTACATATTATTTATCAACATATCCTTACGTTTTAATCGATAACGCATTCATTTGCTAAATAAATATGTGAGTAATTATTATTGTGCTATTTTAAAACAGTAGAAAAAGGATTTCACTGCGTATTATATAATTTATTTCAAACAAATCATAAAAATGTTAATTAAAAAACCTCCTACTTTGCCAACCAGTATAGTTTTTAAAATAGCAAACAACTTTTTAAAACATTATCACCATTTTTCAATGTATTACTCGTAAGAACACATAACTAGCTTACATACTTACAAGAAATTTCCTCACAAAGCAGTTAGTCCGATACTATACAATGTTAATTTTTAAGACATTTGCCGAACTTAATAATGCCGATAATATGGGCTTTCTTCACTCGGTTTCGTTATCACAATTTCGAATAGAAGCTTTCATACTACTTCTCAATCATTTTATGGATTCGTATCCAAATGTCGTAGATATCTGATGTTTCCTTCCCACCCCTTGGTCTTCAAAAAACGGTCAATACAGAGATCGATTGGCTACATTTCCTTTGGCCGTTTCCTAACCTCATCGTTTTTTAACAATTCTCATTTTTGAAGAGAGAGAGTTATACTGTCATTAAACTTCTGAAATAACTTTTTTACGAGTCATTACGCAATACACTGAGAAAAGAACATGGTAAAAAAAATGTACGATAAGTAATGAAAATAATTAACCAAGCACAAACCCTTTTATTGAGTTCATTTTATCAATGATATAGTAGCAAAAATAGAGTCATAAAATAATAAATTTCAAACTATCTCAGACCTTTCAGTGGATTTTTTTAATGACCTGATGATGTTTGCAGTGAAATTTATGATTACAGATTTTTATTAGCTATTTAATGCAACATTTAAAATTTATTATCCATACACATTGCTTTGTTTTCCGGTTCTTAAAGCCTCTTAATCATTTATTTCTCACGGTATTCTGCGATCGGTTCTCAGAATTTATTTCATCGACCAGCGATTCGGAACCATAATTCAATTTGCATATTTTGAATTATAGATGACGTTTGTTTTATACAATCTGATGTTTTCTTGGAAATTATTCCCGAGGTCAGACACAAAATCCTGCGATGCGTAGTTTGCTAGGACAGGGAGCTGCATTCAAATAACTCGGAGGCATTCCGTCCGTTTTAAATAAAAACATGTGGGCTTGCCAATTATACGTTATGACAGAGGTAAGGAAACATTTAAATATATGAATATTCTATCGTGTTTTCTATTATTTATTTATCAAGTTATATGGAATGTATGACGAAACAATTTAAAAACTAACGAAAAAAATAAAACATAATTTAAAGTTCCACAGAACTAGGGACTTAAGTTGGTAGGTATTTTGATCAGTACAACTTACTTATTCAATTCTTGTGAAACTAATTGATTGGCTCTCATATTTAAATGCAATGAAATCAACAATGTAAATTACCTATTCCATGATTTAATATTATGACGAGGATCTGTTTCGCTCAGCATGTGAGATCTTACAACTGAAAATTTTCCCTGTCTGTTTGGAAGCGTACTTAATCGTTGTATAAAATTTTGTAATAAATTCTAAAAATTATGTTATATTATCCACCAAAAATTAACAGTTACTGCTAGTCAAGTGAATACTAATAATTTGTGATAATAATAACTCGTTGAATCCTCGTACTCTGTTGAGTAGATTGTGTGGATACTGGTCATTGATAGTTACACATGTAGATAGTTATTAATTTGTGCAGTTTCACATATTTTCATACCTGTTATGTTTTAACACTATTCTTTTCAAATTATCAAATATCTAAAAGAAAGCAGAGGAGCCCTTTTATACCGAACTGATTAAACTAACACTGCTAAAGGATCATTTATTTTCAGTTCAAAAATGAATGCAGAAGAGTCGTCTTAGTAGCTGTTCATGGATATCTTGATCATTAGCAAGATCTCTGACAATTTAGAATAAAATTAAGTGGTTAATTTTGATGTCATTATCAGATATTTGAGAAGATGGTTTTTGACGACTGCTTTATGCGATGAATAAAATACGAAACGATAATATTTTATATAGACCTGTGTTTTCAAGCAGCATTTGTTGTATTGGGCAACTCACTAACAACCGTAACAAGATTTATATCTATTCATTGTTTAAACGTCAATTAATGAAAAAAATGCTCACCGCTGATTGATTGACAATGCTCTTTTCGAAAATTTATATCTTTTCTGATACATTTTTCGCCATATTATTTTATTCAAAAAGCTTTCCGTGCCAGAGTTGAATATTTTCCGATTGGTTTATCTGAGAAATTCTGTCTCGCGATGTCTATGGTGTCCTTTTGATTTGCTGCTTTTACTCGTGTTGTGCTGTAGCAATGGAAATAATACATGTCAATTTAAATTTATCACTCTTAAAAGATTGTATTTGGTATCGTCTGTTAGTTCATACAAGCTGCTAAATCTTTCACAGAGCTTTACACTTGATATTATTTCAGGTTTACAGTTAAATGCAAAAAAACTATGACAACTGTGAGACTAGTCTACTTCTATTTAAATTATGAGTCTTTCTTTTTATAAATTTGGCATATACGAATAGTGGCAAGATATTTTTTCGTTGTACCTATGCTACATGACTAAATCAAAGTTTATTATTTATACTTTTGTCAGTAAAAAATATATATTCAATCTTTCAACGCATAGGAGTACAAATTACATATTTGAAAAAACATATTATATGTTCATAAATACCTACGAACTGTTTGTTTTCGATATTTTTAATAAACAAAGTTTTACAATGATAATAATTTAACCTTCTGAAATAATGATTTAACAATATTCGATTGTTTGTTGACGTAAACCGATCAAAATTCTATATTATCAACTTTGTTTGTCAAAAATTTGCTTTTTTTAAAAATCTCTACAAAACTCAGTTTGACAATTGCTCTCTCGCAATTATTTTATATAATATATCGTTCTGTTGAAATATGCTGAAATATTTCCGATGCATTAACTATTTTATATTGTTTTCGGCATATATTTGTTTTTTTGTTAACCCTTCTGCACTCATGGTGTAACAATGAGTTACCTCGGCCTTTAAACCTTTAAATTATCTGTGAAATAGGTCATATAAAAAATTGAAAATTTTGTTATTTGTAAATAAAATAGTTCTACTTATAATTAAATATTAAAAATTTATTATATTTTACGTCACCTTTATATAATTAATCATAATTTGAAAAGATCGTCAATTTTACTATCGAAAAATACAAAATTATTGTATAGTATAGTAACAATTAGAATACCGTATGGAACCGTTTTTTTTCAAACGGCACCGAGACACATCTCGAGCTTCTTCTAATATGAAAAATTTCGATTCTTGTGTTTTTCGATAATTTCGCATAGTTTGATACGTATTTCAGGTTTTACGCACAGAATATGACGTAAAATAATAACTATATAAAACCATATTTAATTTCTGAAATTGTCATTTCACTTTATAAATGCGTTTATATGACAAAACCCACACGGTAACGAAATGTGACTGCAGAGATCCGAAGGGATTTTTTAGCATGAAAACGGGAAGGTTAAGTAGAAGTGATTTTTTGAACAAAAATATCATGTCACCGTTTTCAAGAACCAAGGTTTGATAAATATATTTATTTGTAAATAAAATTTCGAGACGTTTTCAAGCGGGCTTGAATCACATAGTATACGCCATATTAGAGTTTTGTATTTGATAGAAAATATTAGCAATTAACTTTCGCAATATAAGATCACATAACAGATATACATTTGAAATGTTTTTATTTGTAAGATGAAATAAACAACGTACCAGAAAAATTTACACTTAAGACTTCTGAAAACTGTCCTTTTCCTTACTACCTTTCACACGAATACCTCTCCGTATGAAAGGCTACATTACTAACAAAACCGATTTATCAACAGTATATGAAACATTAATGATCATTTTGATAATTTTGGGGCGCATACATCAATGAATATAATATTTCATAAAAATTATGTCAAAAATGTAGGATCGTACTTCATATCTACATTACTATTAATACAATACATCAATGTGCGCAACGAGGAACATAATACCATCGTAGAAAATGAAAACAACATCTATTTTTATATTTGATTCCAATAAAGCGTTTCAATATCAATCATTTATGATTCCCTTTTACATACCGATCTGAAAGATATCAATGACAAAAGTTACCAAATTTAGATTACATACCTACAAAGAAATCAAAAAATCTGTTTTTTTAAACGTTTTTTTAATATTAGTATATTTATCGTAATATTGTCGGGTCCCTGGTGCAGTGTTGTCGTTGGCTTCAGTTACGGGCTCAAATACCAGTACGAATAGTTTCGTAAATTGATTTTTCAGTTTGTGATGCTTATAATTTCTTCCCACCCATCCGATTCTTAAAACGGGGTGTAGCGAGAGCGATTAGCTAACTACTAGTCCTGTCCTAGCTCTATCTTTCTACTCACACTCTCTTCGAAAAAGGGGGGTAAGGCCACTAAGTAACAAACTAGGAAAAATTCTGTTGAGATACCTCCATTAGGAATCCATATGCTCCACATTAGGAACGGACATAGTTTAAAAATAAATATATTAATTACTCTGTTACTAGTGGCCAAATTTTCATACTGATTTAAATCCATATGGATAGGAATGTGTGCTATTTGAAATCACTATTCGGAAATATGGGATAATCAACAATAAAACAAGAATTATGCATGGCTCTGCGTTTGGGAATCCTTTTATTAGCGATCAAGTATTAAAAGAATATTTATATTATCACAAATAAACTTTAGAAATCAAATTCTTACTTAAGTATATATTTTATACATAAAAATATCGAGAAAAAAGAGGATAATGTATGAGAAACTTTAACAGTTTTTATGTAAATCAACAGATTGAATGTAATAATCGTGCGAATAATTTTTTGGTACTTTATGTACGTGCACTACTTAGATATAACGATGATATTTTATGATCAATTGAACGTCTTTGCTTTAACACCCAGGGACCTTAGGAGTCTTAGGTCTTATCCAATATTCATAAGACACCAATTCATATTAATTATAACATACTAATCTGTACCAACCCCTTCTCTTGATCATTTTACTAATCCTGTAACATTTTGAAAAAGGCTTTTTAGTGAGTGAAGATTTCCCATGTGTAGTTCCCATAGATAAATTATATGCTAAAAATATTTCTTAGCGAACACCAATGTAAAAAATATATATAAATATCTCTAAGACAATGGCCACATGAAGTCTTTGCGGTGGCAAAAATCATTTCATTTTTCGTTTTGCACAGGTTCCATGCGAACATTTCGCATTTGGAAAGGTGTCCGAGATCTCACGGCGGAGTGCATCTCTCGTCACATATTTTCATCGGCAAAAAAGTGCGCCTATAAATATAAATAAAAACAGCGGCGAAGAGGCTAAATAAAAATTGAAAAATATCGCCCGGCTAACATTCCTTCAAAAAACAAACCGGATTTGCGAAGCTCTGACTCGCGATGTATTCGTTCCTTTTATATTCGGTGTTATTATTGAGTGGAAAACTGCGGGAATAAAAATGTGCCCATCCCTCTCTGATACGGCTGAAGTAGGTTTGCAGAGAAGAGGAGAATAGTTTTCCGAAATATGATGTAAAACAATGACGATTGAGACAATCGAGGTGTTCAGGACCGAATAAAGGAACATAAAAGAAAGGCTTTTTAGTATTATATGGTTTATTAAAAGTACTTTTATGCAGAATAAGAGAAAATTGTCGATCAATACTTTTAAATTAAAAATAACTAGAGATAAACTCGCGCTCAAGTGTTACCCTTTCAAATATTAAATTTAGAATATTCCATAATATCAAATAGGTACCAGCTATTGATCTTTTCAGAATTTGCTACAAAGGATGAATTTTTTTCTGTCACATTTGTAATAAATGATTTTATAATAAAGCATAAGCTGTTATCACTGACTGTGAGCCAATCGCTCAACTACTCTCTTCGGAGATTGTTAAGAAAGGAATATGCCAATTTCCCACTCTACGGCCGGTTTTCAGGATTAGATTGAAGGCTGAAGAGGTGAAAAAATCACAGATATCCATACCGTTGGATACAAATCTATTAATAATTTGACAAATCGATTTATGAAAGTTGAAGCTTAAACTATTGACCACGCAAGCGATTAGTGTAAAATCGCAAGAGTATTGGATATAGACTGGCATAATTTAAAGGAGTGTGAAGTAGTGTTCAGAAAAATATTGCTTACTCAAATTCGAATGTATCTGGTGATTAATGCATTTCTTATACTACTATTCCATTAACGGATTACTGTATTGAGTTGATAGAATGCCAGCGGCGTAAACAGTGACTTGTTATTTTTTTAAAAATGTTTCATGAATTTTCGATTAATATCAGCAAATTTTTTTGAAAATCGTAACGTTTTTAAGCTTATTTGAGTGGATAAAAAACAGTTGTTGTGTAATTTTTCTCACACATTCCTTATAATAATTAGCGGTTAACGCTGCCATATAACTGAATACATAGTTAACGGGTTTTACATCTATAACAGGATTACGATGTTCAGTTTTCTGGGAAGATACAGAAACAAGATTATTATTAGAGTTATTATCCCAATAATGTAAGTTGTTTAAAACGTATGAGTAGAGATGGGATATTAAAACATCCAAAATTGGACATTCGAGGTGCTGAGGAGTCTTTTAGAAAGCCTTAGAACAAGATTAGCTATCTAAGGTGATTGCCAGTGTTAGGAAGACCATACAAGGACTAGTTGAAGGCACACTTATAGAAGAAATATGTTGGAATTACGCAATTAATACTTATTACTAGAGCTCTAAAAAATCTTATATGAAGGCAAGATTTAGCAGTAATTTAAAAAAAAAACGAATGTATGTAGCATGAAAAAATAAATGTCTCCTTTAATTTTCTTGTCTGGATCTGTAAAATATATGTATTCTAACCAGGGATGCCGCAATCATACAATGATAGCTAAAGTACGACCTCGCTACAAGAAGAGACTAAATAATTCATATCGCAGACGCTGCGAGGTGAGACCGGGAAGAAAAATAGATCTTCGGATTATTTTGATGGAAAAAAAATACCTATCAGCAATTCATATTTGAAGGTTATACCAAAGGACCGTGTGGCTTATATTATTATGGATTTATGTAGTTTTTTTGAATTTTTATTACCTTTTTCGTAAGTATGTTTTTATTGTACATAATGGAAAATGTTGAATGTCAAAGAATCAAGAGAGTATTACTATTTTTAGTAAATTAATGCGCATAAAAAACCATTATGTCTATGAAAATATCTTTTTATTTTTTATAAAATATCACAGTGAATTATTTATTATACAAGTAGTCCTTAACTTTTGTGCGTTCGATTTTCATATAATTCACTATTTCGTACATTACCATCAGTTTGGGTAAGTTTGTACATCGGTCTAAGATTGGCCCACTACATGGAAAAAGGTGCTGTTAATACTAATGCCATATGAATATTTTTTAGTTAAACAAAGGTATTGAGTAGCGCCTGGTGGTAAAAATATGAATCTATGTGCAATATAATTTGTTTTACTGTTGAATTTGCATGCCGTCAGCTTGGAATGATAAAACACAATTTAAAAACTTTTCTTGAAATAAATTGGATTAGCCATATTTTTAATTTGTATTTCTAATCTGTAAACCAAATGCTGTTTATTTTTTCCTATCTCTTATATACAGAATATATGAAAACATAAAGAAAAGTTCCCGAGACTTTAAAATCACTGAATTTATAGTAATTAAAATGATTATTAGTATCGTGGGCCAAAGTTACCCGATTTGGATGCAAATTTGGCCCACCTTGTTTTATCTATATTTAAATTTCAATTATAGCAATAAATCAATTTAAAATAGTTAAATTTCATCTTAAGACATTAGTGTATTTCTATGTAGAACAATATCACATATAAATGCAATGGCTAACTATAGAATATAAAAACTCTCAGAACTGGGCCAAAGATACCCAGATTGACTGTAATTAAAATTACGATTATTCTCAAAATGTTATAATGGAAATCAATGTTGTGTTTTTCCTTCCAATACTTACTGCATCATACGGCCAGTTAACCAAACAGCGATAGCCACTTTTAGGCGATATCATTTTAGGAGAATGATGAATTTGAATATCAATGAAAAAACGTTCCTGAAAAAAATACCATTTAAAATATGCCCCAATTGAGAACGTATGCAGCAAGTATACTGCGAAAATATCATATGAAAGTAAAAATATTAAAACTAAAAATCTTTGAACGAGAAAAATAGTTAAATTAGTTAAGGTTTCTTTGAAAAAAGATCTCCACCTTCACATTGGAATAATGCTTTTTAAATAATTAAAGACGTATTCAAAAACCTGATATATTGATAGAACACACGGTACTGCAATCGTAGCTGAATTCGAGATGTTGAGCTCTCCAATTCAATTGTAACTTGGGTAATAGATTCTTTCTAGCAAAAGTAATTTATTTTTTTAATATATTATTTGAAATCTCGATTATTTTTTCAAATATATGCAAATCATCGATTATAAAACAAATCCATAATATTCAAAACAATATTTAATAATTAATAATATATATGGCGACTTAATAAACCCTTCTAAAAGATAAGTATTAAATACTTTTAGGTTGAAGATTTATCTTTAACAAATTATTGAGTATTGAAATCTTTATAACAAAGCTTTTCACTCGTTTTGAGAAGTGACTAGTTAAGATATTATTTAGAATACATTATATTGCATAATACAATTTTTATATCGCGTAAAAGGCTTAAAAAAAGTTTTGTGCAGTTACATGATCTAAATAATCTTCATTCTCCGTATTGATCTTGGCTTTATTTTATATTAAATAGTTTGATAGATATTTTTTTTTAACACTTTTTGTTAATAGCAAAGAATTTGTAAAATGGACGTTGATCATCTATCCATATGTAACTATAGCGAAAAAACATTGTTATTAGCAATACCATCAAATGAGACGTTATCAACATCGAAACTAAAAATAAAATATATTTTTGTGATGGGTACAAAAATATTTTTTCAGTATATCTGTGATTCTCGTACTTTTATTGCTCAACCGTGGTAATGTTTTCTAGTTCGACTGTTGTCGGCACCTTGTCTCAACACGGCCAGAACAAATGTTCGACTTCAAAACTCTCAAGTGTCACTATTCGCGGATTCCCCGATTGTGTTTTGTCCTCGCTATGCAACTCCTGACTATATTATACAACTGGGCAAGTTTACTTGGAGCAACGATTCGATTTTCGGCTTTATGAAAGTAAACACCAAGTAACATTTTTGAGCTGATTCATTATTTCAATTTTACATCTGATTATTTACTATTGTTTCCGACTAAAAATATGTTCACTCTTTTTTAAAAAATATATTTGTATCTTATCTAAAACCTAAATAGAGGCAGAGACGTTATGCTCCATCACAATCATATCCTAAAATATATTATTCAAACATATAAATATATATTGCATATATTTATTAATGTCATTATAAACGCAGTGGAAAATCCTTAGAGCCCGATAGAACACCGTAGAATCTTATATGTTATTAATTTGAAAAAAATGAATTTAAATGTAGAAATTCATGCTAAGCTCAAGTATTAAGTTCATAATGGAATTCTTCAGCTAACCATCATTTTTGTATTTTCAAACTGAAAACAAGAATTCAATTTGTGATAACACATTCCTGATTTTAAAGTGGTAAGTGGTTCTTAACAACAATTTGTAATTTAATTTGTGTTAATTAACCACGGTGAAAAACCTTTGATACACATATTATATCGTTGCTGTTCTGGAAGAAAACACTAAATCGAAAAAATGACATATTGAGTTCATATTTACCAAAATGTTTCTTATTTCGAACTCTATCGTATGAAATAACGCACTTATTTTTATAAATCATACTTTTACTTAACAGTTTTGTACAAACTAAACGAAAAAGGTATGGTATTTCAAACATTTGGAAAATTTCTATGTCCAATTATTCAAAACATGTATCTTTCAGTAAGCACTTTTAAGGTGTTAACTGTCAATTCTTGGTGGAAAGAAATTATATTTTAAAAAATAAAACACAATTTGTTTGTACTACTTCCACATATTTATAATGATCAGGACCGGTTTCGTTCATCACGAGCTTTCAGTAAGTGTTTTCTTCCAGAACTACGACGATATAAATATATTTTTAAGGATAAAAATTAATTATTATGTGATACATATTTTCAAATATACAATTATGATGACAAATAATTATAAAAAAAAAGAATTTTATTTGGTTGAACAACCTTATAGTATTATATTTTATGTTTTTCAAGAAATAATCTAGGATATAATTAAATCTCTGGTTATTTAGAATAAAAATCTCTTGATTCAAGTAACTTTCTTAGTATATGTTATCGGTAAAGAAACTTGAGATTTCAAAAATTGGTTGCCAGAATTCAAAATCGGCAAGATTGATACCGCGGAATGCTATTAGGTATCAACTTTTTTACATAGCAACACCACAGATATCGGGTCCTTTTGATAGGCCGGCTCGAAGGGATATCAAATGCGTTGTATTGTAATGGGGAATTAATGGAAAAGACTGTGTATTCGTAAGCAGCTGTTATGTGAAAATTCGAATGACTGTTTAACACCACATTACTGCGTTATATTTAAAATAGTGGATACATTTCACACTGTAAAAAAATATTAAATGTATATCTACTATAAGTTTTTTTTAATAAATTTTGTAGCTGTTTTTTTATTATTTATGACATTAAAATCAACACAGCCCAGAGAAATAAATTGAATTAATTATACCATTATTTGAGACTTTCAAAAAACATTAGTTTGTTTGAGAAAATAATTGAAATTTAAATTGTTGAAATTGTGTACATTGTCATGTATTTCTTCACTAATAAACTTGAATGCCTGAAGATGCTGAAAAGCAAAACCCGGGTTGTTAGTGATAAAATACATGGAAACGTACTAAATTTCAACAATTCAAATTTAAATTTGATATTGAAATTCCATCAAGCACCTTCAGTCGATATCTTAAATAATCAAAAGTTTATGTTATGTTAAAAATTGTACTGTAATGATTTGTTTGAATTTAATTGGCAGAACGCCATTATAAAGAGAATTTAACAAGAAGTATATGGTATTTGATAGCTGTTTTGTCATCACACCATATTCCTGACGATGACGTGATGGTAAATAGCTATTAACTTTATTGGGTAAATAAATCTTGGGCAATGAAATACTAAGCTATGTTTTGAGTTAATCCTATCATATTTAACGCAACGTTGGCCCCTGTAGCTTGGCGGAAAGTACTCTCTTATAGACTCAAATATACCAGGCTCAGGTCTCGGTATTTGAAATTTTGATTTTCTCTATTTAACAATTGAGATCTTGAGTTGTGAATTAATTTCGAGTGACTTACTTGAAAATTTCTTTCAGTGTATCCTAATTGATTATAAAATACCTGTTGGTTTGTCAATGAGCTGCAATAAGAAAATGTTTCTTTATTTTATTATTATAAACATGTGTAAATCCTTTGATTTTTTTATTCCTTGTATTCTTGTTAATATGACTTCAAATAGATCTACGAAAATACGTGTCAATACAAAACACAGCACCGAATTTGATGTATAAAAACGGAAGAGAGCTTACAAAATTCATATACAAGTAAAATATTCGTATGATAATGTTTTTAGTAAACTTCCAGGTGATATAGTTACGTCACGATAATTGTAATCATGGTGTATGTATTTTTTTAAATACAACAAATAAATATATTACTATTAGTTTACTAGCCTCATCTTTTAATGGTTATCCTCTCTGAAGAGGGTGGTTAAGCGACCGACTTATAACTCCTTCTCTTCCTACATAAGGACTGTATATTATTTAAAAAAAACTTTATTAATGGTTCCTGTTGTCTACTTTACGTTGTGATAGTCCTCTTCTTGCAGAGCCAAAAGCTTTAAATCTTATATTTTTATCAGAATCAAGGTTTTTTATAACTATGAGCAATTAACAAAAAATATAAATTGATTGTATGTAATTCCAAGTAATTGTTAGCTTTATGTAAGAAACAATAAAATATAGAATTAAATGTTTAAAATATTATTCTTTTTAGTCTCAATTAAGTAATTTTAATTTAAAAAATTTAGATTTAAATCGTTGCTTATATAATATGTAATTATGATGGTCATTTGTAATCTAATTTTTATTTGCACATTTGCAAAACGTTTTCACGGAGCAGTTAATACCAAAAATAGCTTCAAAATAGTATAGGATAACCAATGAAACAATTGAATTAAAAATAATATCATAGTCAAATAGAATGGAGTAACCCTAAATGATTATTCACCGCTTATAACACGTGTTCTTTGCAAAGAGCGCAGAGGCCAGACGATCTGTCTCCACGATACAATTTACTACCATTTGATATTGGTATCTGCTCGAAGCCGTTTCCTGCGATTTTTTTTACCTTTTTCACTACACCATGCCAGGTGGGAAAGTTCCCTAGAATGTGTATTCAATGGATATGATCATGTTTTCTATTTACTTTATTTTACAAATACTTTGACTTAGGTCTGGCTGGTATGTTTTAGAAAGTTTTTAGAAAAATTGCCAACAGCATTAATTCGTTTTTATCTAATTTTTATCATATGCATACCAAATGAAATAGATTATACACTCAGTGAAAGCTGGTTACACAAATACATGCAACTTGCTTTATGACCAATGATATAATAACAAGATTTATTGTACGTCGGATTTCCAAAGAGAGTAAATTATAAGCAGTTGGAGCCTCGAAAACCCATGATCTTCGGATTCAGATGCATAATTACGACGAAAACATTGATACGTGCATAATTGTTTTACTAAGGATTTGAGCTTTACACTGTAAGTATCCGCAAAAAGTTCTCATGGGTTGGAAAAAAGCTCGTGCTAACGTTGAAAATCTCAATTTAAAGAATCATGTATTACAATTGTTAAAAATAGAGTAATTTGTATAGAGATATGCTCACGCTAAAATTTAAATTTAGCCTCACAGTTCGAAATTAGTGATGACATGGTTTATTTAATTTTAAATTCTTGTACATAAATATTGTATATCGATACAATTCTATTTTTTTCAACCAAAATATCGCAATGATTTTATTTAACCTTTCGGTGAAAAATCTCACATGCCTTGCTTACTTAAATAATGATGTTTCTAGAACTTGTCTAGAAATGTAGTCTAGAGTGATTTTAATTAACTTTACGTTTATAGAAAGTCATCATTGTATATACATTATAGCAATTGTTTTTATCTAAATCTTTAACAATTTATGACTAACGGACGAGGTGATAACATTCGAAAATTTATTCCAACAAGTACGCCCTAAGTATTTTTACTGACCAAAATTTTGTATAAAAAATCCATCGTGGCACGGAGGCTCCAAAAGTTCTGAGGTATTTGTTTGAAAAACTTGATCGTGCACACTTCAAGAAAGTGGTTTGTTGGAGCAAATATTTGTGAAATGTATTAATTACCAACAGTCATGCGTGCATCGCACTCCTATTGGGATTTTTTCGTACAGGAAGAAAATGCCACTAAAAGACGATCACCATTCCGCTCAAGTAATACCATTGTGTAACGACTGATAATGTTTTGTACTTGGATTAAAGTAAAAAAGGTCTATCCTGTTTATAAGTTCAACATTGATAGAGAAATTTTGACTGAGTTTTGAAATAATATACGGAAGATGAAAATAAGTCTATTTTGTGATTTGGGTAATTGTGAAGATACGTGTTTAAATGAATTATACCAAACAAACTGTAGAGTTTTCATTTAAAATTAAATAGGTGTTATGTCACTTTTCAACATTACATAGATTACAAAAAAATGCATTTTGATTGGTAATACATTTCTTCATAAAGTATAACATTATTATTTTTAATTTATTTGGAGAATTGATGGCTACTATCCGATGTTTTAAAAACATTACAGTTTTTAATGTCAATTGAAACCCGGGTCGTTAGTGACAAAATACATGAAAATGTACAAAATCTTAACAATTCAAATTTGACATTCAAAATCCATCAAGTACACTAAGTCGATGTCTTAAATTATAGTAAATAAATTTGTTTTAATTTTTCCAGACAAAAGTGGTCGGTCATTCATATTATTATTTTCTCATTTGTCTACAACCCTTAAGAATGATACACGCAATGACAACCGATATCTATATTGAATAATAAATTTGCCCTATCATTAATTTAATTATTCGATTAACTGAAGATAATTATTAAAATACTTGCAATAATATACCAAATACAGTTTAAGCAACGGGTTATTCAGATTTCATTGAACCGTATTATAAATTACTCAAAAAATGGTTCAATAATCATAAAATACTGAAAATATATATATTTTTTTACCCTTATAATTATTGTTATATAATACATATATATTTTTTATCATGTTACGTGAGTTGGTTTTGCTAACCCCACAAGCTAATCATTGATGTAAATGTATAATAATTTAATATGGTACATGACATCAGTTTTTGTCGCCATCTACCGACTCGCAACTGACTTTCAGTAGTTCATCGTTTTTGAGTTGAGACAATCTTAAAGCCTTCATTTCTAATGACTGCGCGACAATACCGCAGTCCGCGACAGACACGGCCAAGGCACGCGGCTGCAAAAACGATGACATAAACAATATCATGCAAGCGCGGGCGGGCTCTCTAACTGATCCGCAAGCCATTTTGACGAGCCATGCGAACATGTCGTCCGGACCACGACGGGTCTTTGCGAAAATTACTCGAAAAACTGAACCAATCAAAGACAGGGTTGTGTAGTTAGACTGACGACATTAAATTGGATTTAAATTACTGTTTTCAATGACAATTACTTACAATAATCAGCTCCAGAACTAAGTATGATAAATAAATAGAAAAAAAATCAAAAACTTGTCCCCTAATGTTGAATACATGGACTCATAATGGAGTATCTGAATAAAATTAGTAAATAAAGTACTTGAAGTTACATATTCGCTATTTTTACGCCCCGTTTTCAGGATCGGATAGGGTAGGCACGCGAAAACCGCGGCCCGCCGCTTGTTTTTCTTGGGCCCACGAGAAATATTATATTTTTGAAAAAGATAAAAAGATTCACGTTTTTATCTTTTAACGCCTTTTTTCCTGATAATAAATAGTACATTTGAAAATGGTAATTTACTTGCGACCCGCCGCTCATTTTGGCCTTTCGTCCGAAAAGTGTGCCCCCCCCCCCCTGGGATAGAGGGTGCGTTAGGAGGTATGTGTGCCTCAAATGCAATCATTAATGATCACCACTATAGTGAGGGGCGTATGATGTGTCTTGGGCACTTGGGTCTTATGCTTCGTAATGTAAGCGGGATGAAGGGGAAGAATGTAAATTGTTTCTGATAAATAATATAAAGATTGATTGTCAATGCTTCAGAGGTAAAAACATCTCAAAGTATTTGTACAAAATATTTCTCATAGCTTCATTATCTATACTAGAATTTACACAATTTTGTATCCTACACTAATTCACATCACCGAGAACCAATCAAACTTATATTTTTTCGTCCCGATCAAAATGACATAAGTATCTCTAATAGTGTTAGTAATGAATGAGTTATATTTTCTAATATTCTCTTTGTTTAAAAAAAGTATTTTTGAACATTTATACATTGAAAATTATGTGGTTGAAATGATTTTGCTAGGCCCTATATTACGTGTCTTCTTGATGATGCACTGACCTCAGCATCGAAAGAAACCCGTCCATCTTCATTGTTGTGTTGTCTTGCTAACCCAAATAGGCACCCACTGCAACTGCACTGCACTCATAAAGAGAATAAATTGATTTCAAGAATGATTCGACAATTCGTAACCATAATATGTATCTCCACAAACTTGATTAAAAAGATGAAAAAATATTTTATATATAATATCTTAGACCGGTCTGTAGACGTTTTATTATTTTCATATATCACTTGTAGGTATACATTTCGATTATTAATCAATAAATAAAACTATCTGCTTTAGACATTTTGTATTTCAATTTCAATACCCTCGTCTATGACGAGCGGCCCACTAGTTTATATATATTTAGTAAAGTGTAAGGTTATCTATAAGTTTTTATTAATTAGTCTGTTATCATATTAACATAGTAAAAATATAACCTCAAATACATAATTTGAAATAGAATATGCAGTATAATATGCTTAATTATTTTAGAGAAAGAGCAATTTGCAGCCTCTTATAGCATTTAAAATAATTATAAAGTGGTGATGGACCTAGCTTAGAAAATAGCAACTGTACAACATGAGAGACTTAGTACCATCATTACCACTCATCACTCATTCCTAAGGAGCAAAATCCGTTGTCATGAAAAGCCTTTGCTGATTATCGATATGTTATAGGTACTCGGTAAATTTACATTACAGTGAAGTAGCTTTGGAAGAAATAAAGAGCAAGTTTGGCCATGTGCTCCAAATAGAGAACTATATTTCTTCTTCAGCTTAGGTATATTATTTTCGAAGTAAAATTTGTGCAGTAAAAACAATTGCGTGATTTACGGAGACGTATTGTCTGCGATTTAAATATTTCGACCACCGTTGAAACGAGATATCGCACCACGTCCATGTACAGAGGACTATATCGATTTTTTCCCTAGCCACTTGAAGCAAAGATGTGCCAAAACATGGGTAGGCGAATTTTTGAACAAAATTCAAATGCAACAAGCAAGGACCGCCTGGAATGACATGTCAACGTGTATCAGATGAAGCTGACAATTTTGCTCACTTATCAGTTTACCACATCGACTTAATGAACACGATTTAATGAGAAAAGATCAGACATGCCCAATTTGATACGCTTTTTTCTACGCATGAAGATAAATTCACTTTAGATTATTTATTTTATTATAAATGTAATCATGTCATACAGATATAAATATTTTATCGAACAACTGTAACATTTCCATCATGATTTTTAAATAATATGTATACCTATAATATAACATATTATAGTGTTTACAATTGACAAAAAACACATACAGATCTTTGCATATGAAGTTACTAAATAATGAAAGCGTTTATGTTTATCTACTTTAATATAGCTACCCCGTCATTTTCTGTATCGAAATATATTAAATCTAATAAGTAGCTTGATTTTTTTTACAAAAATTTTAGTTATTAATTGAACGACCTCTATTTAACTTGGATTAGAAAAAAATATTCCAATTGGACAAATTTAATGTCATTTTTTTAATAATTCCATGACTTTTACGTATAAAAAGAATTAAACTATTTGTTTTCTATGTAAATCAGCATAAAAAACTTTTTTATGAAAATGAAACCAGATTTGTGGCACTTATTCCATATAGTATATTTTTAATATAATCAATGACAATTTTTCTCACAAATCACATTTTTAACTAGTTAAATTATACAATTAGACAGAGATTATATATATAACTTATGTATAACTCACTTCCATATTCGATGTCTTATCAAAATAATTAAATTTGTTTATTATACAGTTTTCTGTCAGGTTTTATTTTAAGTGACTTAAGAATATTTCGTATTATTTTTAGATGGATTCGTTTGTTACTTTACAGAAATTCATTTTAATTATTTGGTAAAATTATTGTGTGAAGTAATAACGTTTTCAATTATTATAGATATCATTTTAATTTCAAGAACGTAAACAGTTTTTCTATAAAATATTACTGTTCATACATTCATATACACACGTAAAATATTTGATGTGTGAAAATGTATTTGATTAAAATTATAATTAAGCATTAAAAAAGTGCTTAAATATATTTACGCTTAATTATGACCAATAATAATGATAAATTAGCAAAAACCAGAAAAACAGTTACGATAAAAAATACAAAGGTATCTGCAAAATATTAACATCGGCATAGGGTATGATGGTTGTATTATTCATGACGATAAGTTGAAGAAGCAGACGAAGAAGGCTGTGGAGGCGACGTGAGGCTGTATTCCGAGTCGTTTAGCCATCCACAAAAACACATCTTTATCATAATAATGATCGCACCTGTGCTTAAGGAAAATGGAAGATTTTTCGTGTAATATATCGCACCGTAATGGTGGTGATTAAATAAATATTCTTTTGTCTGAACGCTTTATTTCAATGCGTTCCAGATGTATGTTTTTCTTTCAAAAGAGCTTACACATTAAAGTTAATAATATCATATTACTTTTACCAAGATAATAAATTATCCATAACAAGTATTCAGTAACAACAAATTTAATGGAATAATAAATAGTTCTAGGTGAGAGGTGAGACCATAATCCATAATAAAATTTAACTATTCCCTGCGTTTTTTTCGATTTTCCACAATTTTTGCTTAGCTTATTGTAATTATCAACTGATAAAAATTCAGATGATAATTATAAAATATTGAAATTTTGTTTACGTTAGACGTATTTTTGTTGTGTGTGTTAAATGAAGAAAGAAGGAACTCTTTCATAGGTACATACCTTTACTTTATATGATGTTTAAAGTGAATCCTGTCAGAAAAACTGTCGGATCCTAATAACGAAATAGTATCGGCTTGGAATTTTGTCCTTGCTAAAAGATTCTCTTGTAATATTCGCGACGTCTGAATTTTTCTGTATCATGGATACGACAAAAAATTCACCAAATCGTTGAAAAATGTTTATTACAATGTTTGATGCGGTGGTTGGACCTTTGTAGAACGCGATTCTTCTGTTCAAAAAACAGGACGGTCGCCCACTCGGCGTGAGGTTGAATTAATTTGAAACACCTTCAGAAATTCAATTTCATAGCCATTGCACATGCATTCGTGGCTTTTTTACTTACGTTTTCAAAAAGTCATCGAAAGATGGCAGCCAGACTTATCCCTATAGCCAAAAGTTCTAATATAAATAAATAAAAAGAGATTTTTTCAACTACTTCATGGCCTCAAAAAAATATATTTACCTTTAGTATCTATAAACTAGATAAATAATAATAATAAAAATACTTTGAAAGTTTTTGAAACACTGCTTAAGCACAAGCTTAGTTTAGCTCAATAGGTATTAAAAAATATATTTCAATTTCAATGTTTCAAAGATAAATAATTTTATTCCATTGAAAATTTGATGTAAAAAGAGACAATAAATTTAATTATTCATTTTAATGACATTACACACATATTTACGAAATTACTAGTGAGTACCCGGAATGCGTTGCAAAGCCACTCAAAAAAAGAAAGGGTTTGTGTTTTAATTATGTTTATTAAAGTGCTTTTGGATTAGAGGCCTGCACATGCAGAAATTTCATAAAATTACCCGGCCCGAGGCTGTTATTTTCAGACCCGGCCTGACCCGAACTCAAGTCTTATCATCACATTTGTTACTCACATTTGTTACGAACCCAGCCCGATGCTCAAATTTATTTTTCTCGGCCCGAAAAAAGCCAGATTTTTTCAATATACTCAATTTATTTATACTCTTCAAACAATATATGTTATTGTTTCCATATCTCCAACGATATTCATAGCACATTGCAAAATAAATTATTTATGCAATGAATACTATTGCCCTATGGCTCACTCATAACCCGAACAAAGTACAAAATATTTCATTAAACTTGAATTCGTCACCTGGGCCCGGCCCGAGCAAGAATCTAAATTGTATTCACCCACCCGAGCCCGGGCCAGGACAGACCGCTATTTTAGACACAATACTTTACCGTCTGGTGCGTACACGAATAAATCAGAAGGTTTTTCAGAGATGTCGTAGTTCGCATGTATTTAATTTTGTTTTTTAGATTTTGGATTTTAATTTTTTTTATTCTGAATCCTTCATGGGCACAACAACTCGTCTAAGTTTTATTTAAATCGGATGAAAGGTAAAGGAGCGCATAGAGAACAAACTAACTTAATATATAGAAGATAAACATAGAACTTGCAATTATAATCGACAATGCTTTGGCCAATTGATGTAGCCCTCAAAAAATACGGAAATGAGTTAATTAAAAATATAATTTTACCACTAACGTCATTTTACATTGGTTTTAGGTTTAAAAATTCTGACCCCCCACTTGATGTAAGACATTATTATACCGACATTCCCTACGTATAATCCTATATCTGCAAACATGAGAATTTACACGTTTCAAAGTTCATTTCAAAGATTCATAACGCAACTCACCGTATAATGTTTTCGATAGAAACAGTTTTTACTCTCTCCTGAACAATTACAATTTTGAAAGTTACATCAATTGACCAAAACATCGTCGATTATGACACTTACTATATAGCTGTAAAAATATTGATTAATTATTTTATTGCATTGCTGTAAATTTTGGAATAAGTTGGAATTTGGAATTTTAGAATAAGTTCATAAATAAAATGTTTTGATTTCTAAAAATTTATAACACTGATTAGTTAAACACATACCGGTGAAATGTATTTCTAATATTACCTTTTTGATAAATTTGTGCAGTGCTTTATAAATGTCTAATATATGATGTGCATTCATTTGGTAGAAAATTAACTCCAATGACACTATGCCACAGCACTCACAACTCACAACAACTGTAAACCTGGCATAAATAGACTGACCATCTTAGCCTGAATACAATGCAATGTTTTTAAAAATTTTTTATAAAAATCATTCGCCTACTTTTCGGGATGTTGTGAAAAAACACCATATTTATTATATTTATTGTCTTGTCTTGCGCGTTTGGGTAATTTAACAGCCTACAGTTGCCACTTTGTGGCGAATTTATTGATGTCTACATTTCTTCTTTTATTAGAATTTTTTTCTTTCAATGCTCCACTAAATAGGTTACATCATATGCACGGCCTCAATATTACACGTATTCTGAATCGTTCATAATGAATAGATTAATGACTGAGTAAATTAAACTTTATACCAGTGACAAAAAAATGTATTTAATGTATATTCGATTATAATTCTTTCAGAAAATGTAGAATATATGAATATTCGAAATAAGCCCTTGGGAGCTGTAGCTACTCTAAATCTGCTCGAAGAGTCAAAAGCATAAAGAGACATGCAAATGAGAAAGCGAGCATCTGACATTTTATTTATTTGAAAATTTATGTCAACTCTGACAGGACGTCACATGAAAAAACTGTCCAAATAAATATAGCAGAAGCATTTTACATACCTTCGCATTATGGCGCATCCAAAAAGCCTCCTACGCATACATTTATACTATAAACTGCTACAATTACAATTACACGGATGATTATATCAACTCAGTGTAGTACTATACTAAAATATCCAATGACTTTTCACACAGAAACCAAAAAAGTCCTACACATTTAAATCAATTTAAATGTCAATTTTTGTTATACATCAAAAATATTTCATTAACCTTCCCGATTTCATGCTAAAAAAATAACGTCGGATCTCATGCAGTCGAATTTCGTTACCGTGTGGGTTTTGTCAAATAAACGCATTTATAAAGCGAAGTGGCAATTTCAAAAAATGAAATACGGTTATGTAGTATTAAGTAATTATTTTACGTCATATTTTGTGTGTAAAACCTGAAATACCTGAAAATGAGAATCGAAACTCTTCGTAGGAGAACAAACTCGAGACGTATCTCGGTGCCGTTTGAAACAAAACGGTTGCATACGGTACGTCATGCATTTTGGATTATTATTATAATATACTAAAATTATGTGTTTTTAATGGTAAATTTGACGAGGTTTTCAGAATATGATTAATTATACAAATAATACGTGTACCATAATCAGTGGCGGCCGGTGACAAGAATATTAGGGAGTGCAAAAAAGACTCATCTATTTATACAAGAAATCCATCCTCCGATTCTTGGATTTTGAAAACACTTCAATAACACGAACATTAAAATCCGATATTGACGATACCAATTGTTTCTCTACACTTAACATCGCAAGAGCATTTAGTCTGTCTTGAGTCATGGTATTTCTCAAAAATGACTTGATCCTTTTTAATGTTGAGAAACAACGCTCACTTTCCACTGAAGTCATCGGTATTGTACAAATAATCTGTAATAACTTAACACTTTCACTAAATACTTCGATTAAATTATTGTTTGTAAAAAGTTGAAGTATGGACAATGCTCCATCGGTGACGTAAAAATCTTCCCTACTGTATATGACAGTTAATTCATTTTTAAGCTTTAGTTTGTCAATGAAATCGTAAGTTGATGTTGCAATATTAAAGTCCGCTAAAGGAAAACTTTTTGATAATCCGAAAATTTTTCGCTAAAAAACAATTTAGCTGCTACTAAATGATCATGGTATGCGAAACAATCTTTCGTTTGATTCACTAAAGTATCGCATACTTCATTACAAATGACATAATGGGGTAAGTCATTTGGTCTACGTCTTTTGTAGGTTGGACTAGTGACATTTGGGTATTTTCTCGGATATTCTGAATAGAACGCGTAAAACTTTCGATATTCTTATTTATCTCCAAAACATCTTTCGACCTAGATTGAAGTTGCATAAAAAGTATATCACAGTGTGGCATAACTTTTGCAAAGAAATCTAGCCAGTAATTGAAATGATATTCGTTTAAATATCGAAACAGCATTCCAGCTTGATTGATGGTATCAGCGTCTAAATTTACGGTTTCTAAGATGTGCTCCATACACTCTTTCAACTGCTCGCGATAAGTGTGCACGACAGTCACTGTTCTTATATTAAAATTCCACCTAGTTATTGGTGCTGAAGGTATTCTTCTATGAACTATTTCTTTTAAAATGTCAGCTCTCTTCGCAGATCTCGAAAAAATGATGGAAAAGATCGTAAATTTGCAAAAAGTTCCGAACCATAGTGTTGGCTGAAGCACTTCTCTCCATTATCAAATTCAATTGATGTGCATAACAATGTATGAAATGTGCGTATGGATACGAAGCTTTTATCAAAGCCTGCACACCACCTAATCGCCCACTCATCACTGCTGCACCATCATAACTCTGCCCGATTAATTGTGCTGGTTTAATGTCGAGAAATTCCAGTTCCTTCAAAATTTCAGATGCAATACCTACCGCAGTATGATCTTTTGGGATAATAAATTTCCAGAAACGTTCATGTATCTTCCCGCGCAATTCGTACCGTATTACCAAAACGAGTTGTTGCGTAGTGGCTATGTCAGTTGTTTCGTCCGCCTGGATAGCGATATATTTGCTCTGCGATATTTCATTTTTAATTTCGTTGCGACACACCTCCAAAATTGAATCTAAAATGTCATTTTGAATTGTTTTTGAAGTTCCCTTGAAAACACTGCTGCTCTCTAAGTGCTGTTTCATTGCGATGTCAATCTCTGAGACGAAATCAATAAGCCCTCGATAGACACCTGGATTATGGGAATCTGCAGTTTCATCGTGTCCCCTTAAAGCTAATTCAAATGCACCACAGAACTTCACACCGCTTGGTAACAAATTCTTGAGTTCTCTTCAGTCGTGGAATAAAAAAATAATAAGCACGTTTAAATACGGGTTCGGTGGTATGTAATCATTTTTTAGAGCATATTGTAATACATCTTTTCAAATTTTGATTTTCCGCTATCCAGGGTTAAGGATTTTGCCTTAACTTCTTACTACGAATCGTGAAAGAACTAATCATACTGTGTAAGATTTTTAACAGAAATACAGCAGGACAGCGAAAACATTTTCCTCCTGGTACGCCAATGGAAATATTCAAAGGGGGCTCTGTCATCCCGTTAGACGTACAAGCAGCGCATTTGTTGTCATTTCTCAGGGACTTGTGTCATTCTCTTTTTATTAAAATGCCCAAGCTTAATCTCTTTTTTGTTTGGCAATGTTGACGCAGCTTATATGACAGGGAGAGAAAAGTAGCGAACGCGAATCGAATTTGTTTTTAGCAAGCGTCCTTTACGCTCTACTCTACGGACCAAAGCTCTAATCTCAGCTTTGGGGAGGCTTTTTTACACGTCCAGTAGGATTTTACATAATAATCACTGCCCATCATGATATTTTTATAAGAAAAATCCTCGTAGGTTTTATTTGCGTACCTTAGCGCAAAGTAGCAAATATATGTCAACCAGAAAAAACGTGATGGTAGTAGTTTGATTCATTTTAACAAATTGTAAGAGTTAAATTAGTTCCGAGAAATTAATTTTTGTGCATATTTTATTTCTCACGTACAAAATGACTATAAACTGGAACTTATTGCGGTAATACACTCAAACGCTTGCTTCAAAGATAGTAAGGATAAGGAGAATAAGGAATATAAGACCGTCCCGTTTTCAGAACCAGATTGGTGGGAAGGAATTATGAATACCACAGTCATCCATTTATTTAGGTACGACACCATAAATCGATTGAAAAGTCAACGTCTGAAATGGTTCATTCGAGGATTTGAATCGAGTAGGCTAAAGCCATAGAAAGCTAAAGAAAGTTTTTCTTTTCGTATTTCATAATTTTTATGAAGCTCGATTAAAATAAATTCTCATATAAAGTATCAAGCACGCCATAATTAAACAAAACATAATAAGAACGTTTCATATTATATTATATTGGTAGCTTAAATTATATAATCAGTTAATTTTATCAGTTTAAAGTAAATACCCCTTAGAGGAGATTAAGAGATTGTAAAAATATTTTAAAGTCATCATCAGTTAGTGAATAAAAACCTCTATAAGATCGATAATATTTTACCGAAACCTAATAATAATCATTTCATTCTTTAAATATTTAACAGTACTCTAAATAGCTACGGATAAAACGAGTTACCTTAACACCTTCGTACCTGTATCTTTTGGTCATATATAAAGACCACCCTCACTTTTAGTATCGAACGAAACATAATTCTTATGAAAATATAAAAGTATTGAAAAGAATTGCAGCATAAAGGAATGTTTCATGGTAAAAAACATTAAAAGTAACAGACAGACAATGGATCGTATACATAATTTGTATCTTTAAAACCATGAAGGGTTGAGCATAAATCATTTATCATAGTTGCAAAGTGGGTCATGTTTGTTTAGATCCCTTTTACAAATAGGATGCGCTCTAAAAATATTATTGTCAAGTGAGATGTACCTATCTACCATGCTGTTATATTTTTGCAACCCCCTTTGATTTCTACAATGTAATCTTTTCATACCTTTAGGAATATTTTCGTAGAAACGTTTTGCGTTTATGATCTGGCATAAATCATCTGTTTCAATGAATTTGAAATGAAAAGATTATTTTAATTTTGAATTCTATGTTATATATTATAAATACTAATGACATACGAAAGCGTTGGAAATACATGAATAAACATTAAATTGTTAGAAATTGTAAACTAACTAATTCACATCTAAATAGTAAGTTTTGCAGTATGATACTTCATTTATAAAGAGGTTTAAGTAAATACAAAGGACAATAAAATGCTTGTGAATTTATTATTTAATACTGAAATTCCTTCTATAGTTCATTTTCACAAATTAGTATTTCATGGAAACCCCAATTTCATAGAATATCACTAAATGTACAAGTTGTCATTATATATAGTTTGTTTTTTTATAAAATAAATTATACTGAGCCATCTTCGTAAGCAGTACTTTAACAAATGGCTGCATTGCTTGTGGTACAATGTAGGGTTTAATAATAATATACATTTACCAATAACAGTAGATTTTTTTAAGATAGACTTAACTAAATAATTAATATATAAATTCACTTCCATTTTAAAACCATGTTTACTAAGAATTGTTATAAGGGATGGAATCAATATTAAATACGCTTTTGAGTTGTTTTTGAACAGTATGAATTGTACGAAAATTGTTTGTGAGTGAGAATACCATGAGTTTATTACATAAAATGCGTGAAATTTTATTTTGTCTATCTCAAAATTGTAAAACTGTTTCATTATATGTTGGAATTTTCACTATTTAATTAACTTACATTGCATTTTTGTATTAAACACGTTACAAATATTAATTATTCTACACATTTATCGCGCCTTGACTATGTGTTATTCCAATTAAGAAATGTGCATTCATAGTTCTTTTTCTTAAACGAATATTTCGTTGCTTTAGTGTAGACCCTGAAAAAACAAGAATGGGTGTAAAAAAATCATTTAACCTTATACTCAAAATCATAAAATTAAAAAGTTTACAATTGCAACATAAACATGAATAATAAAGCCTTGCTTGATACATGTAAATATAATATATACCTGGATTACCTTGTTAATTCCATCATGGACTGCATGAAGATGTGTAAGCTTGCATTATTGTTCACGGGCCGGTAATAAAATGCACTTAACAATCATAACATTTATCCCCCTCCGTTTTGGACTTGTTCTCACTCTTTCTTACCCCTCTTCACTTCCCCTCGCGCAAACCGGCGGGCGGCAACTACCCCCACTCTCGCATCGAATATCCCCCCACCAGATAATGGGTTTCGAAGAGCGTTTCAACTCAGCTTGGCACAGCTTACAAATTATCAGCTGTTTGGTCAGTATTAACGGCTGAGAATTTTTATTGCATCGAAGTTAAGATATCGAGCTTTATCGATATATTAAATAACAATAAAACTTGTCAAACAAAATGAGTCAATGAATATACTAGCTATTAAAAAGAAAAGAGCTATCCTATATTCATTATTACTTTCTATGTACTGAAGGTGTCGTTTTTTGCGTGATAAGAGCCCCATAAAACTTAACTGGACATTTTTAAAAGGTTATTAAGTGACTACTTTGATTAAAATTATCACAAATCTATTATTATGACAAACTATTCAATATCTAAAAAGATTGTTTTATTCACAAACATTATAAATTCAATTTTCTTAAATCAGATATTAAAAAAAAATATTGTAATATTCACACCATTTTACATTAAAAATCACCAGTCACGTTCGAAAAATACACTAGTATAGCGATAAAACATTTTATTTATATTTTAAAATCTTGATTATGTACATAGTTTTTAATTATATTGAATAAATTAAATTATTGTACAAAGAAATAATTATTTTCTGAGTAATAAAAACTATTAATTATTAAACTTTCTTTTCTTACTATGTGTGTCCACTTTTTTTTAAATAAGAACTCATTTGTATTTTTATGAAAAGCGAAAGATAAATTTTAAGAGTGGTAAAACAAGTAATAATACGAAAATACGAAGCTTCTATAACTATAAAAATTAGCATTAGTATTCATTACTTTACAATTAATTAAAAGCTATTAATCACTCAGAGCCAGGTGCCAGATGAATTTAATTACAGAACGTATTGGAAGATATCTTATTATTGGAATCGAAAACTTGCAATTCATTGAAAACCATAGCCAAACATGAACCCAATATCTAAGTAGATACACGCAAAACGGCATGAATTATTTATTTTCATTTCGTATTTTTACCTCAGACCGCGAATCGACTCGCTACCGGGCCTCCGTTAATTTATCGTCAGGCGGTGCCAAAGTGGAGTAGGAGAGTTCCCACTCGACGGCCGGTTCCCCCGTCGCCGCCGCCACAGTGCTCCACTAACTGCGGGCTCGTCAACATCGTTGCGTCGCTGCACAAAACAACCCGAAAACAAAAACACAAAATCGACAAAAAAGCGAGCGAAAGCTCCCCCGTTTTGCGAAAAGTCCAAAGAGCAAGACGCCGCCGAAAAACGGCACGAACTTTGATCCCCGTCGACAGAGCCCTGTCACGTCATGACAGCAGCTGTCAAACGGCTCATTTAAGAATATGAATGCAAAACAAAACATTACCAACCCGATTTTCCTTTGACTTGTAGTGGTTTTTCCGGGTAAAATTGTTAGTTTTATTAACAGTATAATAACCATAAGACAGAAAGAGTGATTGTGAAACTTTCGAGAAAGTTTGAGTGTATCGCGATAATTGAAAGCGATCGGCTGTTTGTTGTCTTTGATATTATAATATTAAAGTGTGTACTGTGTGTGGTTGAAGATATAAAGACTGAGTGATTGATAAAAAAAACTGTATAAATACGTAAAATAAAACAAAAGAATTAATTTGATAAAATTTAAAGAAAATTTTCCAGTAAAACCTGAATGGTACCGTGTTTAGGTGTCGACATTCGGATTAGCGCCGCTCGCCGGGCGGTAGTAGAAGCGTGAGGCGGCCCGTTGAAGAGGGCGGCTGTCATAACCGAATATTATGATTATGAATAGGGCGCGCCAATAGTTAGCGAGCGGGGCGGGGGCGGCGCGCAGGCGCGGACGTCACTCGCCGCCTGCCCATACCGCGGCGCGAAGCTGAACGTCTTCTTCCCTCGGGCAGAGCTTCCACGAGAGCACTGCGATTCGGAACTATTATAATACGACGTCCGTGCGACAGTCGAACGCCGGAATCGCAACGGCGCCGCTCGTTTCCGGATAGCCTCCTTCCGGTTTCGATTTTCGCCAACGCGCTGTCGTTATCGCCGGCTCGATTGACCGATTGACGGTTGCGTACACCAAAATTTCACCTGTCAAATGTGTTATTTTTATGCAGCCCAAAATTTTTCCGATTCTGTCAGAAATTTGACAATCAGAAATTTAATTAGTGAATACCATAACAAATAACTATTTAATTATCCTACTTTTCTTTAAAATTAACTTTTTTATAATAAATTTGATAAAGACACTGAATAAGAGCTGTCAGACTTGAAATAGTGAGTGAATCAAATATTCCTCAAGAGTGTTATAATAATAGTCCATCAGATTTAATTTCACTATAAACAGTCTTCTATTTCAGCTAAGACAATCGTAATTTTAATTATATACTTAGCGTGTAAAATTACGGACACCTGGTTACAATTTATGGAACAAACTAATTAATCACATATAAACAATATAAAAAAACAAAGTTTCGACCACATGTGACCGTTAAAAATAATGAATGTCTTCCACCAACGGTTTGGGCCGGTTCCACCGGGGCGACTTGGTGTCTGATGTAGAGGACCTGGTGCTGCGGAACCAGGAGCTTGTCTCGCACGAACTCTTCGGAATGGCGAGGTCTCAAGACAGCGGGGGTAATGGCGGGGGGATAGGGGGAATGTCGCGGAGGAAGCAAGCACGTCCTCTACGACTCCTCGATGATGAGCCGCTACCGAATAATTCCATGATTACCGGTAAGCTATAACGAATCCTATATCGCCATAAAATATATAATACTAACCCGTGTCGGTGTAATAATACTAAGTCGGTGGCATCAATGTGTATACTAACCACCGTGTAAATATTGAGATGGAAACAAGTTTTTCAATAAAAGTAAGTATGAGTAGTTACATCTAAACTACCTGTCAAAATATTGAAAATAAACCATTATTCAAAATTATCATTATTTAACCAATCAAAATACAAACTAATAAATCGAATTCCTTTAATAGGTATTTAAAATGTATATCCTCGTATAACATACATTTGTATTGTAAGAATATTTCATTTATTAATCTTACTGAACTAATCTAAATCTATAATATTCAATATTTGTGAATTGTTTACGAAAAAACATTTGAAAATAGTATTTTAAAGAAAGAATTCGCAAAAGATTAGGTATATAATAAATGAGTCATGTGAAGTCGTGTTCATAACAAAAGCATTTTTCTATGAATTAATGCTAGGTATGCAATTTTAAAATAGAGCAACCGATGTCATACTGTGAGAATGCATTGTGTTTTAAATTTACAAAAACAAAAAAAAACCTTTATATCTACGTCACTATTACTAAATTTACCTTCAAGAAACTTAACAGGTAAGTATTTCAAAAACGAGGGAGTGATTTATATGGGGGGTGTAAAATGACAATATGAAGTTTAACCCATTCAAAGGTAGTTCTGAGGAACATCTTCATGGTCCCATGGGAAAGGAGTTCTTTCATTGTTTTTAAGGTTTTTATCAGCCATAAATGGGCCGTTAAAACAAGAACATAAAATATTTTTATAGCTACGAAAATATGGACTTTTTATTTTTTTCAGTTCGGTTCAAGATATATTTTTTATTATTCCTGACGTGGGTTTTTTGATGACTGCTGTAATTATATTATTTGATTAACTCATAATATAAGTTAATTTATGTGACGGCTAGAAATAATCAGTTGTCTGATCTCTGAAAATATCGCAAATCATTTGATTAATTTTCTAAATTTAATAACACGTGGGACGCTGTTAATTACATTTTAGACAATTAATTTATATTAACAACCATTTATAATATCAGAAAAATAATATAAGTTTCTATTTTAAAAGGATTTAAATAGTTTTGCCTTGACATGTGTATATAATAATATGTTTAAATATGTCAGTTTGATGCGACCATCAAACAAACTTACAACGTTTGTAAGTTTACTGCAAGTCAAACGGAAAACTTGATGCGATAAATTGACGAACGGACCCGTGTTCATAATATATTTCAAAAGAGTTTTCAATCCAAGCTCGTTATATGGCGATAAAAAATAGCACTCACACAAAGGATAATCAAGCAATAAATCTGATGCTGAGGCATAAAACGAGCAAGTAACGACCTGATCCTTCCGCTTAGATGTCCTGTGTATGATGACCAGGCTGTAAACTTCTCTCGTTTAATCATAAAAATATCTACATAAAGGGAGATCTATAGAGTTTGAATTCTTGTTGCAGTTTTCAAAGGCTGCATCCCATGTGGCAAAATATTAAAATTCTTCGCAGTATTCAACATTTTATAACACAATAAAGTGATAAAACAAATATTTGAATATTGTTGCTCGAGCAAAGTTTTGCTTTTAATTGGGGTATATATTTATGATGACGGACAGTATTTTTTAGTATGCGCCCTTCTATAAAAATGAATTGTAAATAAAATGTCTTTCTTGATCATTTTTATAGCAGTGCAATATGAAATTCTTTTTTGATACACAAAGTTTATTATACAAAGTATTCTGGCCTTTGCACGAAGATACAATTCGTGAAAGAAAGACACGATGAAGATTTTTATTCACGCGTAAAGTAAGACTTTCAATGTTAACATTAAGATCAAACGTAAATATACACCGCAGGTAAACTCAGGTATACTTACAAATTATAACTTCTTTTATTACAAATTTTACTTAATCAATTTTGATCACGATAAGTCACACCTGGAGGGGGATGTCATGGTTATCATCAAACGTACTCACTTACTCATCGAATAAGTTTCATTGATTCCCAATTGAAATGTTGAATTCAACTAACTTAAAACAGCTAAAGAATACTTTATTAGTTTTGTTACATTATATTACATGTTTTCAATTCCAAATACTATTTATTATACATAAATCGTTTTGGTTTGATGAAAAATTACTCAATATACCAATATCGTTAATTATTTTTTTGTACGTTATAAGTGAAGTATTTAAAAAAAATATGTCATGAAATGTATGTTTCCTAGATCAAATAGTCAAATTGATACAACAGCACCAATATAAGGGATATTTTGTGAAGTAAATATAGCTGCGATCGAACAAAATACCGAATAGGGAATTGTAACGTAGCCGACGGGAACTCGATAAGCGGTGTACCGGTGTCTTTTGCCGAGCTATTCAGAAGCCGCCGGTGCCCTTCAATATCAAACCTCAAGCCACTACATCTACTTACTTCGCACAGTATAATACAAACGACAAATTCATTTGCCATGTATTATTTATAATAGTATATTTTACAGCAATAACAAATAAAATTACAGCAATTGTGAAGATTGCACATGAAAATATAATGTACCTACTCTTAAATCCACAACTCTTTTCAGTACATATAACTTACTTTTTATAAGTACTTAGTTGATCCACATATATATATATATGTACTTTGTTTACTAATGTATTAAAAATTAAATACATATTTTCCCAATAGCACCCTTTACTTAAGTAACTATTAATATTAAATGAATATTAATATAAGAATATATCAACTAAAAAAACTATTGTTACATTGTTTTTTTATTATAAAACTCTAATATATCGAGTGACTTTTAGAAATAAATATTCTTATTGATCTTATTTTTATTGTGCAACGATATCTACCGGCCTCTGTAGCTTATCCTTAAAAGCTCAGTTGAATGATCAAAAGGTTCCCGGTTCCTGGCTCCTGTTCTCGCAAAGCAATTATCCAATAATATTGATTTTGTGCAATGTAACATGAATGGGTGTTTTTGAAGGACTTTAATTCTCATTCAGTTTGTTAAATTTTTTCTCAGTTGATTTTGAATTCATTGTTTTTGACATATTGAGAATTTGTAATTATCAAAGGATAATGAATATTATTGTAATTAAGTATTAATAATAAGTATCATGTTTATAAATTAATATTAATAAGAATAGATCAATACGATAACAAATATTTATTGCATTACTACGTAACATTTATTACATTATATAGCGCAATATTAGAATATCTAAATATTTTTATTTAAATAAAAAGATGTACAAATCCATGCCATAAAAATAAGTTTAATATATTCAGTATACTTACCAGTCTTACCACCAATAAACACTGAAAATTTGACTAGATGGAATGTAATTTTTTCATTTGGTCGGTTAGGTACTATAGGACACCTAAAATTTATGAACTATTTGTATATTTTGAAACATAATTAATTATCAATAGTTTCCACTTTTATTACATGTCAGGCTCATGATTGATTTAAAAAAAATACATTTATAATTCTGTTTTATCTTAAAAGTTTACAATGGATACCTGTAAAACGGGTTAATTTTGCGCTAATTGATAATACCTTTGGGAGTCTCGCCAAAAGATACCTTTTGATCTGACTATTTGAAAGTACCTAGAAGTGGGCGAAGACAAGACACTGTCGTCTTTTCTCGCTATCATTTGACCGAATCTCTGAAGCTCAAGGCCTCCAGATATCGATTTGTTAATTCTGAAAAGACCTATTCATTCACTGTATTGAAATTGTAGGAAAATTAATTATGTTTCCCAAGATTTGTACAATTTTTTGTTTTATTCAATAGAAATGTATAAAATTAATATCCGTTATGATTTTAGAAAAACGTTTTGACTTGCTAACTAAAATTCAAAGTTTTCGATATAAAAAAAATGAAACAACAAAAAGTTATTTTCCAAATATTTTTATATGCAAACTTAAGACTTATCTCATAGCTTTTTGAAAATTAGTAGATAATGCTTTAGTATTAAATGTTATACAATGATTCGATTCTTACCAAAATGATAGAGTAAAACCTCAATACAATGGACGAATGTGGTTGAGGAATTATTCATTTAAACCGAAAGTCCATTACATAATAATGAAGGTCTCTTAATACGCTTTCTTATTTATTATGAAAATAAAAGTCAAAATACATTTATAGACAATATTAGATAAGTTTCAAATGAAACAAAAAAAAATTCTTTTCTGATATAGAAAAAATGTATGGGAAAAATTGCGCAAAAATCATCAGCTGACACCCGTTAAAACTGTCACAGCTGTGTGATTAAATAATTTTCATACTCACAGTATTATTTACAGGTCGTGGCTCTAGGATTCAAAAATGAATATCAATAACAGGATAATTTAACAATTCAAATTTGTCCGTCAACTCTGAAGTCCGTTGTATCGAGGTCCCTTATATCAATGTTTTAATGCCTTACTACTGGATTGGATTTTATAAATTTTCATTTAAGATTTTATTGTTTAAATAAATCAATGGATAATGCCGTAATTTTAAATTTATTATATTTGTTTTGAATTAATTAATGTCTTGGCGCTTCAAAATCATTGTAGGTTTCATTTTATATGCATGTTAAAATACATTAAGAAACTATTATACCATTAAAAATTCTATCATTTTCCAATTGTTTGATTACAAGCCTTGAGAATGATATCTGAAAAGGTTTTGAAACGCCGAAAGATACACATATAAGTTACAGACCATAACGTTTATTATTTCAAAAATGTGTATGTATCGTTAATAACTGGTGTTAAATTTAATATTGAATGGAAAGACAGTATAAGATAAAGCTCTACTTCTGTATTATACAGTGTTTGATATCTAGAGGCGTAATCATTTTCAGAAGAGTTCAGTGCACAAGATCGATTCAATTGACAAGTACCAAAGTATCGCTCAATACGAATATAATATCATTCCTAAAATCTTTGAACAGAGGCCAACGGAATCTTTAAACGAAAGGAACTTTCGCGGTGCAAGGCCCTCTAATAAAAGTGTAACTATTATCTCTAAGCATCACTGTACTGTTGACAAACTCTTTACGAAACTAAATGGTTAATTTGTCTTTTTTCAAATAGCTTGCTACTGAATAATGTGTTTTTTCGTTGTTTATATTCAATTTAAAAAGTGTATGACGACTTTTTTGATTTCCGTAGTTTTTTATTGTTACAGTATTGAGGATAGCTAGTCGGTGAAATAAAAGATTCAATGTGTTCAATAACTAAGTAAATTTATGGAAGTAAATATGTGTATTCCATGGTCGAGTGGTCTACGTCGTTGGCTTCGGTTGCGGTGGTCAAGGGTTCAAATTTCAGTACAGTAGTTCAGTAAATCGATTGATAGATTTTTGTGCAAAGGCATAGATGTTTGTGATAGATATTTAAAATTCCCTCCCACCCATTCACATCCTCCTCACATTGGGAGCAGACATTATTAAAAAACTAGATTATTTAATTAAAATCATAATCACTTTTACTCAACGAGATACTATTATAATAAAGTTTTCTAAGTATTTCAATCTTTGAATACTCATCTTTAAATAATGAACCCGGGACAGGTTTATTGTTAACATATTATGCAATTATTGATGGTGTTGATTTGTTAAACAAATATTTTGTATATTGAGGATGACATTAATATTATATTCATGAACTTTTTTTCATTGCCGATATAAGTAACATCTATTTTTAATCCTAAATTGTACTGTTGAGCTCTCACCTTTTTGAGTTCCGTTTTAATCAATGACTTTTAAAGTGATCTCTTTTCTCTTTTCTCTTTATAAATCAGAATGTATTTAATGCCTAAATTGTCCTGTGGTTCAATTCTTTCAATTCATCTGTTATGGTGTGTTTGGTAATAGAAAAGTCAGTTTGTTAGTATGTGGTGAGTAACGAAAAGACAGGAATAGTAACAATACGTGACGTTCGATCTGCCGCCTGTTAACGCTTTAATAATAGAATAGAATCACACTTATAATAGGTTAAATCAAATGATTTTATTCGGCTCGCTGATGTATTGGATTGTTCTTTTACTTAGATTAACTATCAAAAAACCTTCTTCACGAGTTTTCAACATTTTTTATTTAACAAATTACTAGTTTAATAGAATAACTCATCAAATTGCAGATCAAATCCATCTAATGAATACAGTGTCATTTAAGGTTATATTAATTTTATATTTTACTAAACAATACTTTCTTCATTACGATTAAAATGAATGCCGTCAAGCCAATGTTGAAAAAAGCTTATTATTATCTAAAGATTCTCAAAGATACAAAACATATGTCATAATAATTAGTTACAATACCAGTAAATTAATAAATTCATCAATTTTAATGTTATATTAAGCTTAAGTTTATTTATACAACAGCTCAACCAATTTAGTACTTCAGTTCTCAATATGTGTATTCATATTTTTTTTATAAAATTAAGATGTCTTGCCGACCTCTTCCATCTATTTTTTTGTTATAATAAGTAATAATTTTTAGTTTTCACCTAACTTTCACCCAATTAGTATTGACAAATCGAATTGAATCTGCATTATTTTTTTTATGGTTAATGTTATCAGCATCCATAATTCTTACTCGAAACATATCTTTAATTTTGCACACTTAAATTCTGCATATTTAAAATATATTTTTTTATATCTTATTAACGCTTGTTTTATCGAAATCAAAGGTTTTTTCGCGCCACCCGCCTTAATTTACATATTTTAACTGTATACAGATTTTACAGGTTTATTCAATTATTATTTGTACTAGGTAATTTTTTATTAAAACTGTAGATAGAGATTTGCATGTTAGTTAAAAAGAAAATTATAAAATCCGTCCATCTTTATTGGTATTCGTCTTAAAAATATACATACGATGAAATTATATTAAATAAAACATATTTTTGCCAAAGCAAGACTTTATAATTTATAAAAAAGGTTAATTACCTAATTGCCTGTCACAAAGTTCTCAAGCGCGGACGTTTTTGATAGCTTTAGGATTGCACAGTTGGCAACGCAAACTCTGAAGGGTATCTAATCGGGAAAATATTTTCCTTCCAAATGTCGTTTGAAGTAAGCATAAAAATGCATTAATTTTGTCAAACAACACGCTAAATACACAATTATTGGAACAACAAACACGCGGTACAGATGAACTTGTGTAAACATCGCGCCGAGGTAGGTGAGCCGGGAGCTTTCCCCCGAAGTGTAGAATTTCAAAAGTCCCGTAGACTAAAAGCTTTGACGAACTCCGACCCGGCTTAGCTTTAACCGAAGTAGGCGCCTCAAAAACAGTTTTCTTCTACAACTCCTTCACGTTATCATGCGTCTTGCTATTTTGTAAAGTCACGCAATTGTCTCACTGAATAACGGCACAATTTTCTTTGGCAATATAAACTACAAAAATATTTCAAATAAATTTGTTTGATTGATATTTAATTTTCTTTCTCTGACTATAGGTATCGTAGTCAATAATTATATTGGTAGACGCATTCATTTGACGTCGTAAATTTAACGTTAAAACCAACAGCGTAGTGATCGAATTTTATTTGAATTGATAGCATGACAAGATTCAAGATCCAAGGCATGGGTGTTACTGACTCATTTTCAATCAAGTTGACGAGCCATGGGTTGCGTATCTAAGAAAATCTTTTTCTATCTACGCCGCTGCTACACTCTTTGTATTTCCCATTTTTCAAAAACATGATGAAATTATACAGCTTCTCTGTATAAAATACATTGGCTTTATGACTCATCTTAAAATCTCTTCATTGAAAACGAAGTTATACCGAAAAATTTCCACTTTCAGCTGATCTAGTGATTTCCGAAGCCTTCAATATTCTGAAGGTATTTTCTGTCTGTATAATACATACAACCAATATTCCGTGTAGCAGTTTAAGAACCCAGTGACACATCACTGGTTTAAAAATAAATTGTGCCACGCATTTGTTGGTTTGGCCTGTTCAGCCTTTACATGACTAGTGTTAGAATTGATATTGCATAAAACGTTGGTACTTATTTCTATTTTTACTTTTTAAATAAAGCAACATTTAAAATTTGACTAACAAGAGAGTATTCCAATGTAACTTTACAACACGTATTTTTATAAATTTAACGAATTCCTTTTATAGTCCACATACGGAAGGTGATTTTCAGTAATGGCATAAACAGTTTTTTAAGTGAGTTTTTGTGAAGATATGTATTTTATGAGAATTACGATTTTATAGGATTTTTTATTAAGTAATTTGATGAGCATTTATTACCATAAAATCTTGGACACTGAACATGTGACACTTATGATTACTTGGCTTACTAATTTATTCATTAACAATATAATAATTCTTAAGAAAACTTTTCAACATAATGTACTTACATAAAGTTATTTCGTAAGGTGTATTTTCCCATAAAAGTATATAGGTGACTAGCTTAAAAACATTTATTTACTTAGTGCGTCACAAAGTTTGACAAAATGAATCTTATTTTAATATTGAAGATGAATTTACAAATTTACAAAAAGAAAACAAATTCAACGAAAATATTTGGAACAGTTTGATGAAACTATGTCTTTCGTTATTGATAAATATTTTATTTGGAATACTCTTAACTACTGACAATTTGCAATTTTGTTGTTGAATTGGCCGTTATATTGCATTTTAAAAATTGACCCTCAACCAAAGATTAATAGATGTATAAGCATAATGTCATATTTAAATAAAAAATATAATTCATAATATAAGTAGTTATAACAAAACTGAAAGAGTTAATTTATATGATAAATTTTGTTATTACATTTTTATAAAGTTACGAAAGAGATTAAAATACATAACAAATTCTTTTTAATCGTTCTAAGATCTACCTGCATACCAAATAGCTCTTAGGTCTTATTAGCATATTAAGAATCAATACGTATAGTGTTTCCCTTTCCCTCGTTTGGCGATCGTCTATGCGTTCTCTTTCTGCGGTGGAAGGATCAGATGGTAAATCATTAAGATAATGTCAATAATTCGTAATTAATTATATCGAGAGACAATCGGTAGTGTGGTATGAACGAACTGCGTGGGCAGGCTTCTCGATCTTCGAATAGGAGAACAGAAGCGTACGTCAGGTATAATTGGCAGAAATTGTATGAGATAGGCCTCATTCAGAAAATGTTAATGTATCCGCCAGCGAATAATGAAGATGTAAGCATAAATCTTGAGTCATATTCTTGTATTTTTATTATTTAGCGCCACAATTGATTTAACAATGGCACCGGATTCGGTTAAGTTTATTAGTCGTTTTGAAGTTCATTTCATGGTCAGCGTATGGGCGTGTTTCCTAATTCAATAAATCACTAGAATAAATCGTGATATATTGTCATTCTATAATTTTATAACTATTTCGATTCCATTTTGTTTCAAAACAAACTCATTTCTATAAGAGATAAAACACTGTAATTTTAATATCCCACACAATGTGTTAATCAGTTCTAACTAAGCTCAAAAATAATTATCACCAACTTTTGTACCGGATCCTGATAATAAGCCTGATTATAATACTTTACAACAAAGGAGAAGTATGTAGGTAAAACGATATTTTAAAATACCTATTAAATGTTGATTACCCATTTTCATATTTTTATTGTAACAGTGCTTTTTTTTAAATAAATCGACTTCTCTAAAAATCTAGCAACAGCTAAACTTACATTACCTTATTTTTTGACCAAAACGTTGGAAAATGCTATTATTTTTTTACCATGTCTGCTATCAATGTGAATTAAATGTACTATCGTGAGTCGCTTGCCCAAACATCATATTTTTGTCAGATAGTAAATGTAAGGAGCGAAACATAGGTTTAGTATAAACAAGTAATAATCAAATTAGATAGAATGGGCGGGAAGGCATTAAAAAATAACAGACATTAATAGCAATCAATCGATTGAATTATCAATAAAATGAAAGTCTGCATTCGAACCTTTGGCCGGACAACCGGGTAAGATGAAAGACTATTTAGCTGTCGCGATCGAATTGGCGTGAAACAACTATTAATTTAAAAACATCTTAATGTAAAATATTATATATATACATCCGCAGTATAAAGATAGATTAGAAGTGAACATCAAAGTAAATAAATAAACAAAACTAAAATAACTAAAAGTTGTACACACCTCTGAAAGCAACAGTTTTAACCCAGTATAAGTAGAGTTACCTGTTTGTAGTGAATGCTCTCGTACGTTGCTAGTTACGCATTGCGTACTTACATATCTAGCAATAAATGCTTGTCAAATGCAATGGGTTATATTTGATTGGCCAGTTATGTTTCTAGAAACCTACTTTGAATTGAATATGATTATGTATTTGACTCAATCATTCAAATGCCCAGTGCGAAATTTTATCAAAATAATAATTCTACTGTTAATATTTGTCGGAGAAGCAGTGTAAAATATAAAGTATTTTTATTGAGACAAAGTTTTTGGTTTTGCTTTGTTTGTTAGCATTTTTAACCCACTGAAAATGTAAATAAATATCGGTATCTATATAATAGTATTGAAACAAAAAAATATGATTAAGTCGTGATTATTTGTGTTCATATAATATTTATTTGATTACTTATCGATGTATCATTCTTTTGTTAGCCTCACATTTTTTAATTATTATATTATTTATTTATTTTTTTAATATATAATGAGTTAAATTAAAACTGAATAGTTATCATCATTTTCATTTTTTTCTTTTAGCTGGAATAACTGTTAAACTTTGTAATGTATATAGAAATGAACAAAAACAAGATACTATGCAATATCAAAAAAGAATTTAGTAATAAATTGTTACTAATTTTGTAATGCATAATATGTGTAGCAACAAACATCACGCATATTTCAGAACGATTTATTTCCCTCACAGCAATATCAATCACCAATAATCTTAATAAATTCTCATATTTAATAGTTATAAAACAATTCTAACCTGCCAAATAAGGAATATATCTGCGAGCGAAATCACGACGAGAATTCTGCATAAGAAGGTAGCTTGGTTCTCATAGAATTGAGAGTCGGTACTTGCATTATCGAGGGTTGTTAGTCATAGAAGTGATGTGGCTAGTTTTGATAAGGCATAAGATAGCTTTTTAGACTTATACAGGCAAATGTGATTTGCTCATAGATAAAGAAATGCAATGTTGGCGGATTAGATGAACCATGGGAGGTAATCTATGACATAGAAGATCAATAATGTGACTGTATTTATGCAACTTCTTATATAGTACTCAACCCAATTGAACGATATACATTTATATATATCAACTGTGGAAAGGAAAAAAGACGTAACCCAAACCGAAAAGTATTGTGTATAAATCACGCAAAACGTGCTAATACACTTATTATATATATATATAATATATCGACTGTGGAAAGGCAAAAGGACTTATCTCTCCATCTTCTCAAAATATTTTTTTTTCGATAATCACAATATAAACAATTTATTACAAGTTTTGTTTGGGATATGCATAATATTTTTTATCTGTGGGTTACGTTCTTTTTCCTTTCCAAAGTCGATATATATTGAATCGATTAGTTGCAAATACTACATCGATCACTGTAATTTCTTTTTTAATATATTATTATAACAAGGCCCTTGAAAATTTCATTAACTTTATAACATTTAAATCTTAATATTGGACTTACATGAGTCTGCCGTTCGTATTTCTTACCTTAAATGGAATCATTTTCTAATGTGACTATTTTCCAAAAATTAAAATTACCATACTTTATAAATCTAAAATATTTAATATAACCTCTCAATCAAAAATGTACTGAAGGATTGAACGCAGTGGAGGAAAATAATTGAAGTGACCACAGTTCACCCCGGACAACGGACCACCCATTACATTTTACCTTATTAAAATAAAACAATATTTACAATTTATAGTGCAGTGTGATTTTATATTAATTTTCTGTTGTATTGACACCTTTAACTTGTTTTTAATTTTCGTTTCACATCAATGTCCAAAAATACGTGCATAGATTGTACATTGTGCTTCTGGAATAAAACCTCTTTTTTCAGATAATACGATGTTACTGAAGAGTAGGATAATAAACATAACTAAAAAAAAAATTTCTTCTATTATGTTTCCTTGTGGAAAAACAAGTCTCCAAAGGTACGCGAATTGCCATTACACCTAAAAAGAGCTTTTAGAATTGACTAAAAAAATATCAATTGCGTAATCCACATAAAAACATGAAGTATTTATTTGTAAATTGCAATTCTTTTGCTTACAATTTATTACCTTATCCATATAGAAAAAGAATAAAATTACATTTTGAACAACGTTTTTCAATTATTATCATCAAACTAATGTGATCTCTCTTTTCTTTTTACATATACCTTTTTTTGGTTGAGGCATTTTTTCTGTTCAAGTAAACATTATGATATTTGCATAAAATTTGCAGTGCTGTAACTAAATTGTGAGCCTGGTTGCAAATCTGTTAGCAGGCCTTTTCTATATGTAAATATTCTGAGTCATATCTCTCTTCTTTGTCCTACTTTAAATATATAATTTAAAAAAATGTAAAATATTACTAAATTTACGAATAAGCCCCGACTCAGAAAAATATGTTTAAAGACATCGTAGTGGGTAATTTGGCAGCACTATTTTTTCAAATCAACTAACGTCGATCAAGCTCTACGTCTACCAAATAATGACGAGAATATCAAATTATTGCTTTAACTTTACTTTAATTTCCCAAAATTTCTCCCTTTTTCTCCCACACAACGGCCGAATAATCTAGTAACATCACCAATATTTTTTTAATCTTAAAGCTACAATTACTACTTGTAAAAAAACGAATGTATATTGTAAAGAGAAAAAATCTATATTATCAAACTTGCATATCACCAAATGAAAAACCATTACCTTTGTCGTCAATAATCTGATGGAAGCAAAAAGCATATAATGTCTGAATAAAATGACAATACGGCTAGTGAGATAAAACCATAGATACTTCTTACATTTCCCTCTAGCCGTGATGATATCATAATAGGAATTTTATAACAGAAGAACCTAAGCGACGCACACAAGCATTCAAACGACTTAAGTAATCACTCTACATTGCAATTACAGATTTCAACTCGAATATTCGAATATATTTGACAGTTTTTTTACTATTCGATATTTGAATATTTGGGCAACTATTCGAATAGTATTCATAATAATTTTTAATGAAATATTTTACAAAATCGACGAAAGATCACATCACAATCTCTCCAGATTTCAACAACAATAACGAATAACCACCCCAGGTACTGGTTTTTTTCGCCTTCACTCAACTTGGGCACTTTCAATATCTTACCGTAATACAACTCGGCGCTAAAAAAAACCCCTTTAAACGTGCCATAATTTCAATAATTGAATAAATAACGAAACGATATTCGAATGTGTATTTATATTGTCTTTGAATGAGATTTGATAAAAGTGGGAAAAGATTTAGTCATAAATTATTATAAAATGTAGGTATCTCATGCTTAATAAAATATTATATGTATATCAGTAATTTTAAAAAAATTATTAAATGTGACTTTTATAATAAAAGAGCTCGTTTCGTTACAAATTTTAATGCATTATTTTAGTAAAATATAATATTATAATAATATATATTATTAATTCTGAAAAACGATTTTTTTAAATTGTGTTCATAATTCAGAAACTTTTCGAATATCGGAATATATTCGAACAGTGTCAGTTTTACTATTCGATTTTCGAAAAGTTGATAATGACGAATAGTTGAAATCCCTAATTACGATCAATGGAATAAGCAATAAAAAAAAACATCATGATGTCAATAAAAGTTTTCAAATTCCTCATCGATTACATGACTTTAAATAAAAAATAAAGACTTGTTTGAAATGATTAGCTTAGGTCCCGTATAACATTGCAAAGTCGCTAAAGCTTTTTTGGTTCAGTATATCGGAAATGATTCCTTCCTTCTCGACGAGCTTCCATTGTTTAGTTAATCTCTTGGCCAGATTACCTTATTATTTACAAGTTCCCGCAACTTTACAAAAGGTACACAGTTTACAGGACCAGCTTTAGGATAGGGTGGTAATTTACACCTGACCGTGTAGATTTTAGATAATAATGATTTTTATTAGTAGCTGTATTGCATAACAATGTAACTGGCACCATTTAAGCAAATTTTTTAATGAAAGCTGAAAAAATATCTTTAAATATCATCCTCGTACGTCCTGTATTCGAAAAAATTTCGATGACCCAAAAAAATATTTCTTTTATTTAAAATATTTAAACGTGTATACTGAGAAAAACTATTGAAGCATTAATTTGCAATCAACGAGATATCAGACAAAAAAGCAAATAATATCTATGAAACAAAAAATAGTGTTATTATACAGTAAAAATGACAAATTATTTAGTTCCACAAGAATCTTATAAAATTCTTCTGTATCTAAATACTATAATGGAGTACTATCAAATAAATGATAGTTCAACACATAAAAAATAGTGTAATATTAACATGTAATGTTTTAGTATTTTCTTTCATTTTATGTGTATTGTTTTATTATATAATTTCTATTCAATAATAAAATAGTTACCAAAGTATCAATATATTTATGTTTTATAAGATGTTTTTGTTTATATTTAATACATATGATTAAGATTAAAATATAATATAATGTTTACATAAATAGAATTTGAAAAAAATGGCTTATTTTGGCACGCAGATCAAACCTATTTGCCATCTCTGTACTATATCTTCACATGGATACCAAAAGGCGATGTAAGTTAAGAAGATGGCTAACTGCACAGCAATCGTGGTGGATGTATTAAAACAATTGTATTTGATTATTAGAGTTTTAATATTTGACTTACAGTTGCCAATATAAAAAAAACTTTTCCTTCGTTAAGACTGCACACCTCTTTTTACTACAGTAAAATACTTGTAGACATGTAATAAACAACTTCAAGTATTTCTTTTCATTCATTTTGTATGGACTTTATTTTTATTAATCTTTTGTTTGACACATTTGCGGTAAAAAAAGATGCGAATATGACATCGCAATCACTATAAAAATGTTGACATAGATATAGAAAACATTAATGATTTCGAAATGAATATTATTTAATGCAGTCATATGGCAAAAAGAATTTCCGAATGCCCACCTGTTCGTTTAGTCTCGTCTTTTGCGATTGCCGTATTCTTTATGTCCGAAGAAACGAGAAAATAATAATATTACAGTTGACAGTTTTAGATTTTCCCATGATCATTTCTTACGAATGTTTATATATTATATCCATTGCCGGTCAACATTATAATGTGATTTAATAGTCAGTCAACATCATATTTACGCTTTTAATTGACTCGTGGCTAACTATTTATGATTTAAAAAAACAAAACATTTAATTTATGACCACAAATATCAAACAATCAGCATAAAATACAGTAGAATATGGTATACTTTACATCAGATTATTTTTAATGATAAAAGATTTCTTTCCTTAGCATTAATAGCTGTTTTCATTTATTAGATTATTATTGAAATACAACAAATAATAAGGATTTTCTCTTATGAAGGTATTTTTAATAAGGAAATACCTACATAAAAGAAATAAATAATGATACACGATGTTTTCACTTGGAGAAAAAAATCGTAGATCAATGGTTTGATATCGAGTAATTGGTTGTGTTGGGTGTTGTATTGAACAAATCAAAACACAGCCTTGTATCTTCTTCAAACGATCGTTTATTATTTTTTCATCATATAGATTGATCTCAAACATTAGAAATAAATACAATGAGATATTTGACGAATGATTTAAATAGCATTTACTTGAGAAAGCTTCTATTATATTCAGATCACGAAATCAATCATTTAAATAAAGTGTAATTTAAGACATCGACTGAGGGTGCTTGATGGAATTTCAGTATCGAATTTGAGTTATTGAGATTTTGTACACTTCCATGTATTTTGGAAAATAATCAATAACTCAAATTTGATTTAAATAAAGGTTATATTGTGAGAATGGCAAGCCACTTCCGGGTACTAAATCTCAGAAATTATTGTTTTTATTGCAAATACTGAAACCATTTTTTAAATCATGGGTCCGCTTTTAATTGCTTAGAGTAAAGGTTAGCAATAAAATGGAAAAATAAAATAAAATCATTAAATATAAAATAACCTCATTCAGGTTTTTTTATTTTATTTTTCCTATGTTAATTCTAATATAAATCTAATACAGGATTCAAATTATAGATTTTTTACGAGGGCTAGTTGTCAAATAATCACTCAACCGAACGAATATGGATCATTTATATGAAAACTATATTAAAATGGCAGCTGTAGGTACTTGGTATGAAGTCGCTTCAATTTAACCACCATGAAAAAAATATTTCAAATTAATTATTTTATGTGAGATATTTTCCACCTTCGTTCAATTTCTGTGTTTAAATGGTCGCAATATAAAAGAAAATTCATTATTTGCTTTCGAGTTATTTACTTTTCTCGGTAGATGTCAGGTGAGTAAACTGTTGCCAAAGCTTGTTTAACGTCGTTAAGTTTAAATGAAATTGGTATAACTTAGCTATAATAGAAGTTTTTCCATTGCTTTATAAAAAAAAACTTTTTTAATTAACGAAATTGTTTCAATACCAATAAATTTTCACATTGAAAAAATCTTTTGCTGAGTGCGTTTAATGGCCAGATTTTATTTTCGTATCAACCTGATTAAAAGTGTTCTTCGTATATATATATATATATATAATACATAAACATTATTACCAAAATACCAATTTTATTTCAACTCCTCCTTTCCATTTTTATTTTTCCGTTTACTTCATTATTATTAAGCTGTTATGCCTGTTATTAAATTCATAAATAAGTTATTTGTATTTTTTGAATTAACAACTTTGTTAATTTTCTTTCACATTTCAAACATTTTTGAATGGTTAAAAAAACACATTATTTATGGGAAAAGTCAACGTTACCGCAATAATAAACAATTTTTTTAATAAATCATAATAATACATCATAAGCGGTTTATTATCAGCATTATGATTTTATTTGTATTTAAATAACTCCATTCATTATGTTAATAGCGTAGTTTTAAAATTTTGATTTAACAACAATAAAATATTAATAAGCTCAAATAAATGCATCCACCTAATAATGATTTTTATCCTAACACGCGTAACTTGAAATATCTATTCCCTCTCTCTCTCTCACTCAGTAGTCCAGGCGAGATCCTATTCGTTCGTTGCCAATACATACGCCAATAAACATTACATTGAAGAATTTAGGTTGTTACGTGTATTTCACGATACGTATCGGATGATGTGAATACCCCAAAACATTTTATAACTAGACTAGTTATTATATTTTTAGGTCTCTGTAGTCGACTCGAGGGTTCGAAATTTCGAATGTAGATGTGATATTCCAATCATTGTGAATATTTATGATGAATTCATCGTTTTACACGATAACAAAATGCAGAGAGCATATAGCTAACAACCATTCATCTCCTAACCCCATCACTCTAAAGCAAGGATGCGCACACGGTCGACCGCGATCGACCGGTCAATCCTAAAGCAAAATTTGGTCGATCCCGAAAACTTCCGTGAATTTTGAAAAAAATATATTTACAGCCGACGAAGAAAAATAAAATCCCGGCGATCGAACTATTCGGCTCGACTTGATTCGTGCTTATCTGCTAATTTAGCGGATTAATATTTTTTTATTATATACCTATGTAAATATATAATAAAAAAATATTTTACTATATATGATTTTTTGTTATATATGTATATATCGTTGCTGTTGTCTAAGAAAATACTAAATCGAATAAATGACATATTGAGTTAGTTATACCGAAAATGTTCCTTATTTTACACTTTGCCGTACGGAAGAACACACTTATTTTTATAAATTACACTTTACCTTAAAAAAAAAATGAAAAAGGTATAGCATTTCAAACATTTGACAAACTTCAAAGTCCAAATACTCATAAACTTGTATTTTTCAGTTAGTTTCTTCTTCCAGAACAACGACGATATATTATAATGAAAATAATATTTTAAAAATATACGAAAATACCAAATTTTAATTATTGTATAAGCACATAGATATTAGAAGTCGATCGCGAGAAAATTTTTAATTGAAAAGTACCTCCCAAGGCTAAAAAAGGTTGGGGACCCTGATAAAAATCAACATGTTTGAATCCATGGATTAAAAAAATAATACTAGGCAATCAATATACTGTGCCGATTATTCAAGACATTCAAAATCTTATTGCGAGCAATAAAAATTTAGCTTTCACGTATTCTTACATAATTTTAGTACAAAATGTTTGATAAGGTAAAATATGACAAGAGTGGCGTGTTAAAAGCTCATAGCGCATTGTTGATTTCAAAATTAACTTTGTACAAATAAATACAAAGTGGAACAATCACGTAATACGTTATCTTCGCATTTGGAAATGTGAAGCGTTAAAAAGTGTTTTGCTCATTCCTTACATGATTCACAACTAGGGACTGCAATCGCAGTCCGTTTTTTAATCCCGGAATTTATGCGTTTCATAATTTCCGGGAATTAAAAAAATATACAAAATATGTAATCACTTTAAGGTGTTCACTGTCAATTCTTAGTGGAAAGTTTTGTACTAATCCCACAATTTTATGAAATTATTTGTACCGATTTCATCGCGAACATTGTCAAGTGAATTAGTACAAATGAAATTTTTAAGTACTTATGTTCTTTTTAAAAATTTGCTTTCTGCTCAAGGCCTAATTAAAAAAAAATCTTTAACTCTTTTACCTTCAGAAGTCTGATTTATTGACGCACATGGAATGAGCTGAAGTGCCTCACAGAGCCGATCTATCGGTAGAAACTTTGACGTATCATTTAAAAAACAGTTATAAAGTTTTTTCATGTTTATTATTTAATTTACTATTAATTATTATAATATGATAAGTAAATGTTTTCGACGATAGATCAGTTCGGTGAGGCTTTTTAACGCATTCGCCGATAGATCGACCTTCTGAGGCTTAAGGATTATTAAAACTTGACTACGATTAATTTCAATAATTAGCCATTGGATGCATATTGGAAAACTCACTGCCTCAGAATCAGATACTTAAACATCAAAGTAAATTAGTGGGCCATCCCATCCCAGCAAATAGGAGACAAGGTATAACAAATGTTTAATTTTTTAAATTAAGTGAATGTTTGACTTTGATATCACGACGTCAAATTCTGTAATTCGAATATATTTCACGGCGAATTTAATCAGAAAATATTACGTTTTCTGTCCCGGTATTTCGGGAAAAGAAAATCAGAATCCCGGGTTCCCCAGGGAATGCAGTCCCTAGTCAAAACAAAATTGCTTTCCGTATTTTATTTTGAACATTATTTATTATTTTCTTTTATTCTTTTCGTTTTCTGAAACACAATCAGATTATTTTAATTACCATTCTGGTGCTTTGTAAAGAATTAAAATTTCTCACGCACCGGCTCCATAACTTATGTCAGGCGTAAAGGTACTAACGAACCAACTACCAACACAACACGTTCTATTTCAAATAGAAACTTCTACTTATTTGTAGAGCTGCAATAATTGTTGGCTTTGAAGATTTTTATTATTTTTTCTTTACAAGATTTAGGATAATTAATATGCGTTACCATATAAATGTTCGTATATTTACCATATCTTTGATAAAATCACGGCTTGGCTAACTGTTTTATTGTTATTGTATTTAATTATGTTAAGGAAATGTGTACAGCTCTTATTATATTCTCTGCAAACAAAAAAAAATAATAGGGTCAAACTAATTAATTTATTAAGATGTAATACACGTTGCATACATTTAAAAGTTTGGTCATATAAAAAATATTGCCTACATGTAAAATAAAATAAAATATCAATATCACCAACCAGCTCATCCACTATTCCGCTCTGAAGCTGAATTATTGTAATGGAATGGATTGGATTTAGGTAAAACCAATAAAAATTGTACATATTCAACATTTGAGAATTAATTATGTAGTATAAATAAATATGTATGAAAGTTAGTAAAACTATAATATTTACGATGGACTCCATGGTAACTTTGCAGAAATTCATTTTTACTGGCTATATCAATGTTAAAAATCAGGGCAATTCTTAAGTGTTTAGTACAGTTGTTAATAAACACCTTATAGCGATTTCATATAAAATCATTCAATACCTAGTCTAATATATTTATATATAAATTAATGTTTTTGTCTTTCTTTCTTTGTACCATATGCGTTCCTTTACCATTCATCCGACTTCGATGAAACTTTGGTGAGTGTTTGTGCGCACATCCGTGTAGGTTTCTGAAAAAAATCTAAAAAAAGAATCAAATACGTACTAACAGCGACATCTCGGAAAACATTCTGATTTATTCGTGTACGCACAAGATGGAAAACAAAAATATTTTGTTTCCAAAATCCAACAAACAGAATTAAAACACAAAACTTTCTTTCTTTGAGTGGCATTGCAGCGCATGTCGGGTATTCGCTAGTTCCTTATAAATTATAATAAGTCATCTCTGTCTGTTGACACGAAGCTTCCAATCTCTTTTTTTCCAAATATGGTCACATTTGTTTAATCTTATAAATTATTGGAGCTACATAAGATTATCCTTGCATATTCTAGAAATTAATTCTAATTTATATTATTTTCCATTTAAAAATAACTAACATGTATTAAATTTATGCATTACAAGTATCGAGAAAAAGACCGAGCAAACAAGTGTATTTTTAAATATTTTTATAAGCATGTGCAGATGACTTTTAGATGTAAAAATACTAAAATATAACTTAAAAACATAGTGATAAAATATTACCATAATATAAGCCATGCGCCAACAAGACATTGTTTGGAGTTTCTAATTCAGCGTGAAGTTTTGAACAACAATTGAAATGCACTTGTAAAATAAAAGCGGAAGCTCAAACAACAAATCTCAAAATGACTGAATTGTGTCCATTAAAGTACTTTACGTGGGATATGAACAAAAACAAATGACGGAAGTCGTTTTCTCCAGTCATCCGTGAAGTTTGATTAATTTGATATCCTAATAAAAATTTCATATAGTACTTATAATTGAATAAAGTTATGAAAATCTTTAATATTTTTGGAGTAAAATAAAGTTTTCTCGCGTTTTCTATTAGGTTATTCTCGTCAAGTTTGGTCATAAATTGGGGAAGCATGGATAACCACAACATGCAACACGCCATATTTGCAAAACTACTCCCTTTGTAAAATGTTGGTTTTACTTTGTACAGCGAACAATAGCTATAACAATAGAATGAGTGTTTTTATTAAGGTAATATAATATAATTTAATATCTTCTTTGTTGAATTGTCATTAGATACATACTATAAAAATAACTGAGTACACTGTAGTGCTTGTTAAGCACAGTTATGGTATCTGACAATTTTTACTTTGTGATGAATTAGAATGCTTTATACTATTTTCAGTTTACTGAAGAGAAAAAAAGCATTCAGAACGAAGTAAAAGATAGCTACGAATGATAATTTATTTGTATTATGTTAACACTTTTTGTGGCATGACAGCTTACACCACTGATCGTCAACCTGGTCCATACCGCCCACTAGTGGGCGATTGACATTTCCATGGTGGGTGGTGGGTAATTTAGTTTTTTTGGTCTGTTTTCATGGAAACCATCTGTCGACTTGCGGGTAAGCTTACTCGAAGGCAATTTAAAAACAACTCGGTACCATAACCCGACGGCAGAGTGTAGGGGTGCATAGGGATGGTGTCTTTTTGTCGCTTATGCCTATTCGAATTAAAACAAAATATTTGTCCTTTTCTGGTCCGGCGGTTGACTTTCGACTTGTTTGCTTGTAAAAACAGTACCAACTTAGATTTGTGAGAGTTTTCAATTCACACCATTTCTTTAATAAGATATATACTCTTTCTACAGTCTAAATAAAATGTTAGATTAAAAAAGTTTTATCCAAATTCTTTATCTTCTGAAAATTATTGCATTTTTAGGGCGGTAAGGAACTTTTTATTATAAAAATATGCAAAAATTGGCGGTAGGTATAAAAAACGTTGACTACTACCGGCTTACACCAAAGCAGGCAGCACAATTAGTGTACATTACCGAACTACCAAACAATAAATAATAAGTAAAATCTAGAAAAAATAGTAAATTGGAATATAAAAGATAATAATTATTTAAAATATTATCAAAAAACAGTCTTAAATGTTAAAAAAATAGCATATTTTTGTTTCGATAGATTTGGTCGTAACTTTGTAGAATCTATCCTGATTTCACTCAATGATAATAAACTTGTTAATATCTTTCTTCGGAAAATATTTTTTTATATAGAATCAAAAGCTAAGAACAAATACAATAACGATTAAAACACCGACATAAAGCAAAAACAGACAAATAAAGTAACAATAAATAATAATCCGGCAAAAAATAAACAAATAATATTACATATTATTTATAACTGGCGTAAAATCATCTATTTTGGAGACACGTTATCAATAACATCAAAGTTGTTACCGGATATCTTACAAACAGCTTTTTATATCGTTAATATTTTAGATAAGATCTTTTTGATTAATAAAGGACGAGTAGAACCATTGTCTCAGAGTGGTATAAACCAGTGTTCCCAAGCCGGTGGTCCGCGACCCAGTGCCGGGCCGCAGAGACTTTCAGCTTTAAGAAATTCGTCATGCAAAAATTTTAAATATAGGATTTTTTTGCCTGCACGTTTTTTGTATTTTTAGTTATTTTTAAATAACAATATTTGGTAGGATGATGCGACACGACGGTGGCTGGTTTTTCAGATTCGACAGTCATTAATCTTCTCATTAATACTCAGGGAGAACGGAAATATTTGCTCATGGAAAGTGAACCTAGATGCAAAACTCTACTTAAATATGTTTCCAAGAATTTCATATGTATATTTGTTAGTTAATGTTGTCTCCATCTATCAAAACATATGATTAAAAAAATATTACATAAGAAACCATTTTTATTTCAATATTAGTGGTCCACGAATTTTTTTACCTTTTTTTTACCGGTCCGCAGGTGTAAAAAAGTTGGGGAACATTGGTATAAACCGTCTCTCTTGTGAAGACAGTCAAGCTTATTGTGTAGGGCAGACAAAGCAGAAAATTTAATATTAGAATTAAAGAGCATATAGAAGACATCTCAATAACAATAATTTTTCACAGTTTGCGAATCATTTAATTGAAAATAGTCATAATTTTCATAAAAATAATAAAAGAATTAAAATGGGTGGTTTAGAGTTTTTGGAAATTAATTATATCATTAAAAGGAATCAACGCTTAGTAAAAAAACATTTTAAATAGGACAGGTGTCTAGCCGCTATTAAATATACTTTACTTAGGATTTTCTCAAGTAGGATTTTAATAAGTAGTGTTTGTATCTAATCTCCTCCTAACTTCCAGTAGAAATAAAATGTTTCCACCCCGCCCTTCATTTTAGTTAATTATAATCATTCATTACCTTATAAATAAATAGCCTTACGATAAAGTTAGTCTGAAGATACTTCTCAAAGAGGTGAACCACGTGTCACAGTGAAATAACAAAGTTATCAATTTTTATATTGCTTATTTTACACAAAAAGGTGGAATAACGATACTTGCTTTGAAAAAAATAGCATAATATTGAATATTGGAATTGAAATTATAATTCAAATGAAAAAATACACGAATTTTATGTGTTGAAATATCAAAAAATACAAACAATGTAACCATTTCAATTTCAGGACATATCACAGAGCCGGGCTTAATGTTAGTCGATAAATAACATTCGTACCTAAGTCCACCATAATTATTTTTTTAAGATTCTGGTGGCAATTGATTCTATGTAAGCAGAGAAATATTTTGAGCTATAATCAAACAAAAGTCTATTTTTTCGTTCGAAAATTACGTTGAACATTGAGGTTTTTTTCAAAATTGCCAAAGTCCATATTAAAATCGTTTTTTATTTAAAATATATTGCACAAAAATTTGTTGATTTATTGGAAAAGTATTTAAGTAGTGTAAAAGAATAAAATCTTTTTTCACAATGATTCATGCCCTTTTGCAGTGGGTAAGACGCTTTCTGCGATATTTAAAATTTTTTTTATATTAATTAGCTCATGAAAAATCGTTATAAACTAAGAACGCTTGTTATTCAATATTATTTTATTGTGAAATTTATCGACTCATTTAAGAAATGTAGTAATTATCCACCTATTGTAAAAGTGACAAAAAATTTATACATTGTGAGAATATATATTATGTATTATAAGGACCTCTATACCCTATAAAAAATGAGACTTGACAAAAGCTGATATTAAAAAAAAACAGCTTTATTTCATCCATCAATAACGATTCAAAGTTCAATAAAAACACTTTTTTTAATTGTATTGTCAAATTAAAAACTGATTAAAAATAAAATGGTTTACCATTTTCGTTAATAATTAAATTAATTACAATTTATTTGAATTATAATTTGTTAGATAATAATGGCGTCTCTCAAAGTATACTATTTTTTAATAATAAAAGAATATTTCGTTATGAATAATAAAAGATATTTAAGACTGATCTTAATACCATCGTTTTATACACTATCTCCGGCCTAATTCGGTCCCTATAATCGGGGTACAATAGCCCGCGATCCCCCAGAGCGACCCCCTAATGAGAGTCTGCGCTTCCCGCTGTGCGCACGCGCCAACTAACAGCCCCCAATTTGCTACCGGGCCTCGCTTTTAAGTCACAGATTGGAAACACCTCCAAATTATCACAGAGGCAATACACAAAGAATGTTTTTTTTAAACTATATCCAATAAATTTGCTTGGATTACAGGATTAGAGACAAGATGTTTCTCGCACAAATGGGATTTATGTATTTTTAAATAAAATGAATAAATATGAGAAAAATTTTACTTATTAAATTAAATAATAATAATAATTATACATTTTTTATACTTTCAATCTAGAAATAATTACAAAATTCTCAATATAAGAACGCCTCAAACGGTATTCAAATTTTTTAATAATTTCAATTTTTAACATCTTTGCATAGCACACTATTCAAAAAATCATTATTGATATATATTATATTGCATCACTTATATATATTACGAGTGTAGTTAGCTCACTGGAACCGTAACTGAGTGATCAATGCACTCGGACGTTCGTTCTATTCGAATGCGGAGGTCACTGGCTCAAAATCCACAATAGATGATTTCAACATTAATTTTTCAACCAATTAATGGTTTGTGTTCAAATCCACAAATTTCTGTGACGTGTACTATCGTTCCCAACCAACCCATATCCGATACTAAAAATAGTTCGTAGAAAGAGATACTGACTTAGAAGTCAGTCTTTTTCTAAACCTACTATACCTATTACTACTATATATATTACTAGTGAGTACCCGGCATACGTTGCTATGCCACTAAAAGAAAGAAAAGGTTTGTGTTTTAATTCTGTCTATTGAACTGCTTTTGGATTAGAAGTCTGCACAGGCCAAAATTTCATAGACTTACCCGGTTCGAGCCCATCATCTTCAGGTCTGGCCCGACCCGAACCCGAGTTTCAATATTACACTTGTTATAACACAATATTTTTGTTGTACGTCTGGTGCGTACACGAATAAATCAGAAAGTTTTTCCTAGATGTCGCTGTATGTACGTATTTGATTCTTTTTTTCAATTTTAGATTTTCAATTTTTTTCTTCAGAAACCTCCACGGGTGTGTGTACAACAATTCACCGAAGTTTCATCGAAATCGTATGAATGGTAAAGGAACGCGTAAAGGGCAAACAAACATTTATTTTATTTAATATTTCCCGGCATGATCAAAATAAGTTCTTCCTGAAAGTTTCGTCGCGATCGGTTGAGTAGTTTAGGAGCTTATAAGATCCGGACAAACCAACAAACAGACATTCATTTATATATATAGAAATTAAATTACTTCAGACTTAAGAAATTGAATTATGGCAATTAATTGTTACATTTTTCCCATGTCGCATCAATACGACTTAAGTTACAAACGAAAATTCTACTTTTTACTCACCTTGTCCTGTGGTATGGGTAATTCTAAGATATGATTCATTTCACTCTTTCCCGTATTCAACCCGACCAGATACAATCGGCTACAATAATTATAAAATACTTAAATTAGCCAGTCAGCCAAAACTTTATTAAATAATATTATTTTTAATCATACTTTTCGATGTGGGCGTCCAACATATATTATCAAAATATTTTTTATATACTCTTAATCGGAGTCTGTAATAACTTAACTTGATAGGTACAAGGGAACGGTCAGAATTTTTCGCAAAATATTTTGAGTGGGTTTAATTTTATAATAACGTTTCTTGGAAATAAAATGTATTTTATAAGATTATTTATTGTGATAAAAATGGTTTTAAATGTTTTATCTGATTTTTTTATTGAAATTTTATAGCAATTAGATTTTCATTCGCGATAATATTTTTTTATGTAATACCATCATAAAATCAAGTTAAATATGAATTGTTTGTCCACTGTCGGCTCCAAATGTTCCCAACAGAAATTCTTGTGGTCGTAATCCAGTTCTTCAACATTCCTTTACAGTGAGAATAAGAAAAGAAATAGTAATTGACTAATCGATCTCACTGCGACCCGTTTTTGGGATCTAATGGGAGGTGAGTGGGAAGGAACGTTAGCACAGAGAAATGTGCCGTGAGATCTTAGGTAATATTTTAATAGCGTAATGGCTGCGGACTCGTATTTGATTCCTTGAAGAACTTTGGTTGCTGTCCGTGGACTCATATATGAGTCCTACGTCATACATTCCATTCTATTGAAAAAGTACTGGGTTATAATCGAGTTTGATTTCAAATGCCAATGAGAGATAGTGGCATACACATCAACGCATTATCTAACAAAAATTAAACAATTATTTTTACTAAATAATTTTTGTAAAACTACCCCTAGATGGTACATTTTAACTCTTTTCTTACTCTCGTAGTATTGGTTATTATTATTTACACATTGCGTAGTGATTTATTGAATGGGCCATATGGCATTTTTTATGGTGCTCGAGTCATTATGATAATCGTGTCCTGTCCCGGGGTGACCTGCAACAACTGCAAGATTTTACATATTTAAAAAAAAGATCTTATAGTAGATTTAAGTTTTTTTCACTACACCACATAAGTATGCAACCCACAGATATAGAACCACCGTTCACTGCAAAATATCTGAAAACCATCAAATTAAATTTGGTTAAGATATCTCAATTGGTTTACAAATTATAGTAAATTTAGTTAAATGACAGTTTTTACGAACTCTTTGCAAAATCGCCCGCCCGCCTGGTGAAATTCAATAAAAAAACATGTGGCCATCAAGCTGTTAACATGGAGTAACGCGTCGGGTGGCGTGGCGTGTTACCAATGTGTCCAACCCTTAAACCAATTAAAAAATCAATGTATTAAAAAATGTCAATATTGAGATTCAAACATGTGACCAAATATGACGGACGCTCGAGAGAAATCATCCACCTGACTTGAATATTATGGAAAAATTGATAAAACATCTAAATATATTTTAAGCCCTTGTAATATTATAAAGTGAACAGTTTTTTAGGATTTTAAGAACAATAAAACACACATTTATTAAATAGTTATTTTAAAGTAATGCAATTATTAAAAATGTCTATTTGATAGAACATAACATATTATGCAGTAATGATTATTGAACGTAAATGTATTTTTAATTATAATTATTTATATGGATATAAGTATGATAGTATGTATATAACTTATGAATGCCTTTCTACAATTAAACCTTACTCTACCACGCCCTTAATATCCTCATTCGTTTATATTAAATTATGGCATTGACCCAAAAGGTCCTTCGACCCAACGTTGTCCAACATTGTACCTTGGCTATTATTTGGACATAAATTTGCCTAAGTAGGTATCACCCAGAATAATTGAAGATTTATGTTTTGGGCGCGTGGCCTTTGTGAGAATACTTCAGTATCATTTAATCATTTATAATGATATAATTTCAAAATAGTACATTCTATAATAGCGCTAGTATTATTCAATAAAAAATCCTGAAACTAATAGCTGGCATTAAAAGCAATATTTTAGAATATCTCAAAACGTTTGTCTCGTGCATGACACACCCCTTCAACTATAAACAAAAATTGTTTAATATTACTTCTTTCTGACAGCACTGAACAAGAAAATTAGTAATAGGAATTAATTATAGACTCGAGCATAGTTTTCCAAAATTTTCCTTCGAACGAACCCTTCACTGATCCGGAAATTTTAATGGAATACGTTAAGTTATTTTTCCGGGTAAGTTGACTTAAATAAAACGATAAAGCATTCATAACATAATTATTTGATAAAAAAGTTATTGTAGTAATCTTCGATCACAATATTTTTAAACTTGTAAACCCATTCTAAGCTTAAATTAAATTCGATATATATATTTTTTATTATTTAAGTAGTATTTTGATTTACGATTAGAAAATCTAAGATACTTTTTCTACAAATACAATATTTCTCTGTTATGTAATCAAGAAAAAACTGCTCATTGAAACAAGTGTATAGACGTAGAAACAATAATAGGGATGATAAAAAGTTTACATTGAAAAGAGACAAAAGAATAATTATATTTTTTAAGTAATAGAATTTCGTTAGTGTATTCAATGGTTGTCATAAAAATATGTAACCTTTATGTTGAACGGACATGTTGAAAAAATATTTTGAAATTAATTCTGTCGCTAAATTCTTAATGTTTTTTGACATGGCAGGTAGGGTATGTCTACACGGTTATTGACAGCGTTCGCAGTGCGTGAGTGGCACAATTAAATTATTATTATGGCAGAAAAAATTAATGGGACTTATGTGATAGAATGTTCGAGGCCAAGCCGGTTCATCGCGTAGCTACTCATATCAAAGTTAAAATCTCTTCTGCCCAAGTATGTGAATATGATTTATTTGTAGATTTACCTACACCGTGTAACAGAAAGCAATATTCAAAGAACTAATCACACTGTTGAATTTATCAAAAAGGCACCCACGTAGCATATTCGTTTAAAAAACACGTCAGTAGGAAAATTCTTATGTTTTATATGATTTTTCTAAATACATTTAAATGATCTATAAATTATAATTCTTATTAATACTTACTTTTGGAATTTTTCATTAAGTGTACGTGTGTTGTATGCTACACATCTTGCGAGGTAATGTCGCGAAAATACTTTCTGAGAAAAGAGTACCTACTTTCTATCTAGCACTTTCGATGAGTGATGAAGCTAATAACAGTCATGTAATTAGCAGATATATTTGTCAGATGGTGGAGGATCATCCAATGTATCACGATAGGATCAATTAAAGTTAGAAGGTCATTGTTCAATATATATTAAGTGATACATGAAGCTGCAGACTTGCGAAACGTAATATTCGATAAAATGTTTTGTTTTGTACCAGAGCATTACGTCTCGTCAGCAAAATTGATAACAATTATTAAAAAAAATATTCGATAAAACGACACTTATGTAAAGTCATCACTTGATATAACAGAGTTACGAAACGTGATATCCCTAAATGTAAATGTAAATAAATATGTAATTGTAAAAGAAACAGTCTGCTAACGTGAGATTTATCAATTTAGACAACATAATGTGATAACTAAATTGGCATACGAATAGAAAAGAGGACAGGATTGAAGAATAAACAGAAATTACTATCATTCCGTCGCCACTCGCTGAACGAGAAACATCTCATATGAACTGCATAATTGTCATCATTTTCATCCTGTCCTACTGTTTAATCTCGTCAAGCATTCTACGATTGGAAATATATTCCTAAATATACTGTAGGGACCGCCATCTCCTGGTCACCGTTATAAAGCCCTCTTCATGAATATTCTAAAGGCATGTATTAAAGAATTAAAATCAATGCCTACGACATAATTAACACCATACGGAAGCCAAAAAATTGAATAATGAGTCATATGATTCCAAGGTGTAAGAAATATTACACCATTGGGTTATTCTACATTACGCAACAAAAGCTATAACAAAGATGTTTTTTTTTATGTCTTGATGGAGTCTTGTAGAATGCTTAAAATATTGTCGATGAGCAAGTCTGTAGTGATATAGGCAGTAAATATGAAATTACGGTCATTCCTTAGATATTCTAACAAAAGCAGTGGATTCCATTGATGGAATACAATTTACTTTCCGTTATGATTGGAGGAAAATTTTTCCTATCGGCAAATACCTGACAGGGTTATTAAATAAAATAATCCTCAATTACCGACGACCCTTTCCCATATGTCATGTCGGCATCATCTTTGAAGACGATTGGTATGGAACGTTTAATAATATACCCATAGGTATCTTTTTACTTCGCGATTTTCATTCGCAATGTTGTGTTTCAGAACAACTCAAAGGAATACGGGTCGATATTAACGCAATTACATATAATTCGAAATCATTATAAAATATTTACAATCAATTATAAACGAAATAAATATTATGAACAATTTTTTTGTTTCCGAAAAGTATTGTAACTCATTTTCTCATTGAATTTTGTAAATATGTATCTCAGTACGTTAATCCTTTATTTTCAAAAGTCAATTTTTTAATAAAAACGTATTAATGCTCAAATATTTAGTCGCGCAGTAAATATAAAACATTGTTTTGTTATTTTTTGTAGATAAAACCTTTTAAATTATTTTTTAAAAAATGTTAGATATAGACAACTAATTATTATAGTTAAAATATCTCTCTACACTTAAGAAGGGTGGATTATTGATGTAAAAAAAACAGGACAACGTTTGTCATTACGTATAATACCGTTTATTGAATAACTATTATAAATAATACCAAAACTTACATGTACAAAATTAAGACAAAGAAGATTAAATTGTGTTTACTAATTTTTGCCGCTTATCGCTGAATACGTCCAACTCTCCGGGCCAGGGTTTCCTAAGCTATGTCCCGCGGAACACTGGCGTTTGACGGAACTTGAATATGTGTTCTGCAAACAAGTTATTATTTTTTTACCTTCCTTTACTACATGTTTTCCTAAAGCATGATTTTCTTATTATGCTGTAAAACAATCTAAGTCTCAACAGCCTCAGCGCTAAGAATTCAATTTTTTGATATTGTGCCTAATATCAAGAAGATTTTCAATCCAAGCACCCAAAATCATTAAAGTTATATATATAATCATTAAAGTTAGAAATATTCCACCGAGGTAAAAGTTTAGGAAAGCCTGATCTCTGCAATACATTGATTAATTGTGATCAGTGACCTTCCAGGATGTAAGGAATACATTCGTTTAAAAGTATATTACAGTTAGGACCACGGTCTATTTAATTTAAATCTGTACCTACACCAAGTCTATCCCATAGTTTAACTTTTTAGCCTCCAATTTATAACTAGGCATTTTCATACTAATAATTATGTTACATTCCATTTTCATTATATTTTTTGATTATTCCATTGCGAGAAAAAATGAAGCAAAACGGTTATGAGTAAAACCTTTTTTTCCCACATAACGGCATTGTGAAGAGATGTTGAAAAATGAGGATTTGACGGGAAAAGAATACAAATTTTCATAGTTAAAAAGGTTTGCCTATGGTACTTTTGGTTAGAAACAATACCTAAATAAATCAATAACTGATTGCTGAAAGCAGACGATTTGTTTCACAAAGCTTTCTGTTTATCTTAATAGTCTTTATACATTTGACTATTTCGATGAATTACAAAAAAATGTGTCCAGTAGTCTGACGGCAAATATTGAATCTTGCGTACAATATAAGTAATATCCTACAAATAATATATATTAAAGTAAATATCTAAGAATTACCTAATGACAAATGATTTATATCTTATAACGCGCAATTAAGTAATAATTAAACTTACTATTGGCATTACTATTTGCAGATTATCGAGTATTTATCCGACACACCGAACGTGCACAATGTTGCCGTGTCATTTGTTATATTTTTTTCCCGATAATTTGCGAGAAATGTCCGCGAGAAATCAAGCCACATAAATATGGTCATTAAAGAGGCGATTAATTTTTTGTCATAAAATATTCAATACGACGCAATCCTCGGTGCATTCGATACCGAGAGATTCGCTTTTAATATTCCCGAAGAGTTTGCTTATAGTGCTAAATTAATTGCATACAACAGACGTCGGCCTGATGGAAAGGTAAAACGTCACGCTGTAATTAACGCAGTAATCTTTCGCATTCTTCGATCTTTATCAAATACTATTTACCGCGGAGTGACTATCACGATCGATGAAGAACAGTCTTTATGCTGTATGACATATCGTCGCTTTCAGAATGGTTCGTTGGATGCACCAAATGTTATGTGTACTTACAAAATGTGTGATGCATTAGGAAGGAATATATCTATATATGTAAAAATGAATGTTTGTTTGTCCTCTATGCGTTCCTTTACCATTCATCCGATTTCGATGAAACTTTGATGAATTGTTGTGCGCACACCCGTGAAGGTTTTGAAGAAAAAAAATTAACTCTGAAATCTAAAAAAAAGAATCAAATACGTACAAACAGCGACATCGCAGAAAAATCTTCTGATTTATTAGTGTACGCACCAGATGGAAAACAGAAAATATTGTGTGTTCAAAAGCACTTCAATAAACAGAATTAAAACACAAACCCTTTCTTTCTTTGAGTGGCATTGCAACGCAAGCCGGATACTCACTAGTTAGATACATAAATAAAATCTGCCGTTGGAGGTTTTAAAAATAAAATTTTCATTTATGCATAGTATATAAATATTTGTCGTAGCTATTTATGCATAGTATGTGCTTAGAAATAAGTATAAATGGATATTTAAGGAAAGAATCCTACAGTGTCAATATTGTAAAATTAGTATCCCTGCTTTTAAGCACAATATAAGCAAGTTAATTTGTCAATACTATACTTAATTAATTTGTTATATGACAATATTCAGGCCTTCATCACGATTTTTTGATCGCAGTAGCTTAGTGGTTATAGCTTTGCGTATTTATTAGATAGCATATTTGCGAAAATTATTTTGATTTAATAATATTTTTTGAATTAACATTTTAATAATATCATATGCGATTCAATAAAAAATGCGTATTTGTCATTTTTTTTTCTCTATTTTAATAAATTCAGATAAACACAGGCATACTTTGACGGAGTCACTCGAGATTTTCTCGAGGGTAAAAGACATCACAAACACCCGTATCAAAGCCAATACCATATATCGAGAAAATTTGGAACGACTTGCACCGCAAAAATGTTGGTCATTATGCGAAACTTTTACTGCTTGTTGCTATGATATAAGTTCAATATTATAATAATAAACCTATCACTTTGAGAAAACCCCGTATCGAAGAGAGGCGAGCGGCTGGTTATCCGGAGTCCTGGAAGGGCTGATCTCAGACAAACACCATTTCAGATCCGGTTCAAAACTTATTTATTATCCATTCAAGATGCAGTGGTTTAACATTACACAAATATATAAATCTTAACACATAAAATTGATTCTACATTTACATTTACTTAGCAACTGAATTTACTTTAAGTTTTAATACAAATGACACAACGAATTTAAATTAAATCCAATGCAAATCAAAACACAAAAACAAACAAACAGTTCACATCGTCACATCACCTTCGTCGCGACGAGACCTCGTTCGTCCGACTCGGCAGCTCGTCATCGACTGTGTACAAAAATTCAAAAAAACTCCGTGCAAAGTTGGAGCTACCCTTTTCCGTAAAAATGGACTCGTCCAGCGGCCGAAGCCCGGGGGCTCTTTTTTAACGCCTGGCAACAAGAAAAAAACCTATACTGCGAAATATTGCTGTTTGCCGCAGGCCGATTTCAGTTCAGGACACTAATGACACTTATACTTAAGAAAAACCAGGGTGTGTCAACTTGTTAATTTTCAATTTGACTACCAAAAAATGCAGCAAATGAAACAGACATATTTATTTAAATTTATTACATAACACATATTTCAATTTGGAACAGTATTTTTTAACCAATACAGCTTTTATTAACAATAAATATGTTAGCACTTGTTTAATTATTTCAAAACAATATATAATAAATCCTCGCTTTTTTATTTATACATCGGATGAGCTTAAGAGATAACATTCCATTTATAAAATTGAAAATCATGCCAAACACCACAGTGAGAATAGTTCATTTTGCACGAATCAAATTCACTTTCGTTTGAATCTAAAAAAATTTTGAAAATGTTCCACTTTTGATGGGCTAACGTGCACAAAATTAGTTCGCGCCTGACTGAAAACAAACGAATTATTTCGAAAGAATCGTGAAAAACTCAATTTCATAAAAATTTGTATGTCATGATAAAGATTACGGCTGCAGTCAAGTATTATTTTGTCCAAAGTTAACAGTCATGGTCACTTCAGGCAAAGTCCGACTTACACGGCAATAATATGGACACACATTATTATTTCTATATAATTATTGCTGGGTAAAAATTGATATATTTTGTTTATTCGATATTTACTCATAGACAATATCTATACAAAGAAATAATTGTTTTGAAGATAAATTCTACTGACTTACTTTCATTAACAAATAATGTTATAATCGCTTAAAAACTATCACTATTTGTTAAATTTTAACTATCCTGTTTGAACTATTGAAAAAATACTAATAAGCAGTATTGTAGTGGAATCAAATTCGGCCTCATCAAAAAAGTGAAAATGGTTCAAACAAAAGTACGATAATCTTGTCACACTTTTGGATTTTTTTTAATTGGAAAAGAGTAATATGTCATATTATTATTAAAAAGAGCTGACCTGTATGAATTTGTAAAAGTTCTTCAGTTTTTATTAATGAGTTGGTATTCAATTATTAGACTTTTTTTAAAGATATTTGGTTCCCATAGAATTATGTAAGACAGTTGACAGATATATCGACATTATGTTATGCCAAACCACGATTCCGAACCATTGCAAGTATAGTTACCAATTATTATGAGTTAGTAGTGTGAACTATAAAAGATTATTGGGTGCTTAAATGTGACAAAAGCAAATTTTAGTATGGAAATAATTCATCACTAATCAATGCAGAGTATCCTGCCAAATATTAGGTTTTGTGATAAAACACTGCACGAATTTATTTTAAAAACGTAGTTAATGGTCACGAAACACAGTATAGAAGAAAATAACATACATTTGACAAGATTTTGAAGGTAGCTGATGATGTTGACGTAGATGTGTAATTTACTCTTGTGGGACTGTCTTTTAACATGGTATCTGTAGAAGGTGATTTCAAGAGCGGTTCCGTGTACAAAGGCCGCTAATAAAAAATGCCTTCCGATTTTATAAACGATTTGTCATCCTACTTCGCTGTTTGGGAACTATAGAAATATTATACAAGTGTTATAATAGTAAGTAGCGAGACCAATTGGGCTTCAATACGACTGGATACCAACAAGAACGCAGCTATAAAAATAAATATATACGTACAAAAAACCGACTTCTTTTTATAAGATATGCCCTTCATGGTGCGTTAAAATTTTTGAAAATATAAAAATTGCTTCTGGTCATATTTTAACACGTGCAGTTGCCAGGCTCGTAAGGATTTATAAAGTGTAATAAAAATGTATACAATGCTTCTAAAAATTATTTTATATCATATTTCCTTTTTGAGATAGCTAACTGTCGATCTTAAACTATTATACAATAGTTTTTACAAAATTTAAAGAAAATTTATTGAAAAAAAAGTTTTTTCTTGACGGTGATTATTATCAATGTGATAAAATTGTCAGCAATTTTTTTCTTTTTCTTCGTTATAATCTCGCTTTAATACCACTCATTTGATATAACATGTATGCAAAAAGTATCTAAAGTTTCCTTTGAATTTACGGAATTTGATATTATTGCTTAACCAAAGAATATTTTGAAATTTGATTTGGCTATTAACGGGTGTTTCATACTTTTGAACAGTTCTGCTGTGCAGAAAATTAGGCAGAATGTAGATGTTACAATATAACAGAAGGACGAAGAATGATATTAAAATATAAAATATCCCGGCTTGGCAATCGGTGAGCCGCAACGCCCGCAACCTTTAGGAGGGGTCGAGAAGTATTTTATAGGATATAATTTAAGACATCGACTGAGGGTGCTTGATGGAATTTCAATATTAAATTTGAAATACATGGAAGTGTACAAAATCTCAATAATCCAAATTTATTTTATAGGAGGTTGCAAACTGTTATAAATAGTTAACTAATCTTTTTGGCTATGATACAAAATTCATTTTCCCATTTTGCTTCTCTATAATTTTTAAATACTTAATATTGAACAGGTTGACATGTTTCAAAAACTAACGTGACAGCTAAACAGTGAACTACATTAGAAACAACTGTTACAGTAGTTTTTGAAACCCATGAATAGGAATTTAAGCTCAATAAAAAGCTGTGCTTTCCATTTTTATCACGTATAGGCTTTGCAGGCTTCTTGGCTATTATAAAATTGGCTTGACTCTCGGAAATAATTGAGAAAATTTGCTATAAAAAATTGAAAAATAATAATCTATAAAACTTGTCGGAATTAGTGTGTTAAAATGGAAGTTCAATGTATCGGAACGACACATAGTTGGTGTGACTACGACATTGTTAAAAAAATTATAGCACATCGCCACCTAATTTTAATTTTATTTTGAAAACTAATAAAAATCTTTATAACTAGTAGATAACTTTATTGTTAAAAATTGTGCATTGTGATTCATATAGGTGCGAGATAGACATAGCTAATTTATTTTCTCTTTGTTGCACAGTAGCGAAGATTATTTTTTACGCGTCAAGTAAATTGCGGGTTCTTTTGAATTTTACTGCCTTTTTATGGGAAGGTCACAAATTCATTTTAATTGGATCTAAATATACGAATGAAAAAATTCTGAAATACATTTGAAAGTTTAACCATCCGCAGGCTGCGGTTGTAAAGTTATTCTTAAAGATACGTGAATAACAATTTTTAAATTGAGAATCATGATGCTGCAAATATTTTCATATTCAACAATGGTAGGTTTTCAATGTTTGCAAAATGTTATGAATAAAAAAATGGTTTAGATTATATATTCGATTATTAATATTTAGTTTCGTTCATATCAAAAGGAACTATGGGCATTTTTTCTATACGAATACTTTATACGCAGAAAAAAGTGGCAGACTTCAAAACGATTTGGTTTGAATATGTATAGGTTCAGTTCAGTTATAAATGAACATTTTTCGCGTAAGAAGTAAAATAAAAACATTCAATAATTTTAGACGTTTAACCTATTCTCCTTGAGACAAATTTTTAATTGGAAGACGAAAAAGAGTTCAGGTTAATATTAATAGCATGCAATTTACAATTTTGTCAGACATTTCGTATTTCATTCAATGCTGGATACGATAGATTTTGCTTTTGTCGACTCTTTTTTTCAATAACTGAATCATGATTCAAAATTCAAAATAACATAAAGCAGAAAACATTACTTTGCCAGCTGACAAAACAGCATTAACCTTTCCACTTTTACTAGTCGTTATAACTTGTAAGTTGTTTTCACTTTAGTCAATGTGGTCTGTGGTAATGAATTCAAATTTGCGCAAAAATCACAAATCGATTCAAAAGGGTAAAAATTAAACATCCCCAAACACTGCGCTAAAATATTGAAGAGTGCGTTTTCTGTAGACAGCTAATGATCGCGACACCTATCAAGCACACAGCTCTTTCATATTCGATATTACTTTTAGGATATTGAGCACCCGTTTACTAAAGCTGTGAATAAACTCAGCAACATGTGCAAATGCACCTAGTGGTCATCGAATTACGATATCATGATTTTTTTAAATGATTTCCTCTAGATAAAATTGCGCGATGGGAGTGTGTTTCAGCTTTAATGCATGTAGATTGTAGGGTCATGTGTAAATACATTTTTTGCGTTGCGGCTAATGTCAAAGCGTTTGATTCAGATTAGTTCACTATGCCTGGCATTTTGCTGAAATTTTGACAGATATCAATTGAGAAATGAAATTTGCGCGCAATCGTGCCATTTTATGTATAAGTATTGTAACATCTCGTAAAAATATACATTGCTTGCAGAATCGCCAACTTCAATGCTATTAGCAGATTAATATGATCCATAAAACCGAATTAAATATATTGATATTTACATTTGAATTGCACTGAAACACATATTGTTTTAATATTATTTTGAAACGAATCACAAAAACGTGCATGAATTATAGCAAAAGCTATTATTTTTTCAATGTTTTGAGCTGAGTCGGGTTTTATTCGCGGTGGCAAAATGAGTTTTGAAATAATAAAGTCGCTTTCAGTTGGAATGATCAGTTTTCATTGTATTTACTCAAAACAATACATTTGTGTTCTTTGGCTAAATTTGATATTTGTAAATAACGGTGATAATATACATTATACGAAATTAATTACAGAATACAACACAATAAGGTTAGTAGGAAGTTGATACCGATTTCATGGTATTATTTAGTTTTTAAATAGAAAATAATTAATTAACATTCAAATTTATTGATACGGATCAAACCGTTCACACACACCTTAACAATCAAAGGGATGTCCATTGGACCGGCTAAATCATATGAGTTTAATGATAAATGGTACCCGACACCCTTTAGGCAGAGGTAACCCTCGCTTATTAATAATATCCCTCTGGAACAGCCCCTCCGGTAATTATCTTACAGACAACTCATGTCAACTTATGAAGTTAACTTTGTGACGGGCCGCATTTTCACACAGTGGCACCGCTAGAAAAGAGGGATGTAGATGGAGCTTAATATTATGTATAGATATATTATGTATTTCGAATTTAGTATTTTCATTAAAGCACATGAGCGTAACTCTTCAATGATTGGCAATCTTTTGAACTTAATATTTTTCTTTTAACTTTTCTATAAATATACGACTTTCACTACTTTTTTGTTTTTTCTTTAAACGACATTGAAAACATTTTTGTATACTTTGGTTTATCCATATTTTTGTTCTATTTATTTCTAGTGAACTAGATTTACAGAGAACTATTAATATTGTACACAATATTTTTATTAATATCCAACATTCGCCCAAAACTAACGCGTACACACACTCTCTCTCTTTACGCATGCGCAGATAGACATAAAGGTTGTCTGTGTGTCCTTCATTAAAGATAAACAGACAAATCGAGACAAGTTTACATTAATTGGTTTTTTCGTCACTTTAAATAATTCTTGAGATTAATTTTGCATATTTCAGAAAAATCGTTGAATTTACTTTATATATTTAAATCCTCTTAATTATTACCTATAAGGGAATACTACAAATGCACATTTTTACCGCAGACATCATAATTTTTATTGGATTCTACGGGACGCCACTGTAAAAGTTAACGTATGAAGTTATCCGACTTGCGACAGGAAGATACATGATGACATGTAACTTCTATGAACATGTTACGCACGATGACTTATTATGTTAGCTTATTGCGGTTCAAGATTCGTCAAAGATTGTTCCTGTTATTTAGCAAATGAGCTTTCAAGAACATATAAATGATCTTTTTGACTAATGGACTGAAAATAAATCTAGCCGATAGATGTATCAATTAAATTTAAAAATAAATTTATTTTAACTTTAGACTCTAGTAACTAAAATCTAGATAAAACAATCATTCTCTAAATTATTGTACTTCTGTCCAACATACCTACTAATAATTTGATACGTCTTGATAATGACGAATTTATTCAATGAAACTGAATAGATAGGAAATCGTCTTTACCTCACATAGAATTTTCAATGCAAAAACTATGAAAAGATCTCTAACTTTAAGGAAATCTGTACATTGGTTTTAATGTTTAATATCATAATAAGCATATAATATAACCATGATATTTTTTGAAATGAAAAATTAAAACATCGTTAAAAAAATTCATAAATACAGAAATATTTTATAATAATACAAGAATATGGCTTTGTATGCGTAAAGATTGTCGTGTGGCTCTTCACAAGGAAATTTTTTGGAATTTTACCGTACAAAAATTAAATATTACAATATTATGAACAATTCCAAAACGTTTCATTTGATTTGATACAATATTTCTATAGTTATAACACTTTTCGTAAACGCTGAGGAAAAATGATATTTATTTAAAAACGGGACGGTCACAGGGGTTATTTTACCCGTTTTATACCAGGGCTGACAGTGTTAATAACCTACCGACTCCGACTCTACCCCATACAATTTTTTCCTATCTGTAATCCATTGCCAAGAATTAACAGTCGTAATTTCACAAACTACTCTACAATAAATTTACTAATTTTATATTGCTGGTATATGTGTATATTTGGATGGACACAGGTGAGCAACTTGGAACTTATTTGCTGTGTTAGACAGCTAATTGCTGATCATTGAATGATAAATCAAAGAAATAAACTATTACAAATATTGCAATACAATATTAATATAAGTACAATAAATCATTCCTTTAAATTCCATTTCAATTTTCTCACTTTTGTTTAACCAAAAAGCTTTGTTATAAATAACAATCTATATTGATCACTTTTAAGGTGTTAACTAACAATTCTTGGTGGAAAGGCATTATATTTTACAAAATAAAACACAATTAGTTTGTACTATTTCCTAGTAAAAACAAATTGTATTTTATTTTAAAAATCTATATTGAAATGAATAGTGTTTGTGTTCGATAATTCTCATAATGCAGTTTATCAATTTGAACGCTGCACATTTAATTTGCTATATATATATACAAACATTTGCTTAGTCTCACAAAATATGGCTACTATTTACATAATCCGATAATTATATCGCCACCCTGGTGACATCAAAGGGCTAAAAGTAAACAAAAGGGTTGATGGTGGGAGGCTGTAATGAGAATTTTACCATTTAACAAAGGGTTGATCTCGCATTAATTGCATATTTAGTCAGTGGGCAGAATTTTACTATGAACTTGGTCCGTCATAAAGGCCAAATGATACCAATTAGCCTTAATGTAGTGTGAGCTACTTCTTTAAATGTGTTAGATTGATAATTATGCGATTGCAATCCATTGGATTGCATCAATTGGCACATACCAATGCATCACATATAAATTTTTCAATCTTCGAACGGAGGCTTATGCCAACAAATCTTTCTCATGATTTAAACCATAATCACAAGATACATCACAATATTTTTTAAAATCTTATTCGTCCACAATGACGAACATAACGTCGTCCCGAAATCAAAATGAATGCAGTTTTGTTTGTAATATTTTTGCTCAACAGAATAGGCAAAAATACAAATACGAAAAATAACTTATGAAATCACAATTTAAAAAAGTAAAAAAGGTAATTTATCTATTTGATAAAAATTTTCAATTCCTGTATGGTAAAATATATTTGTCTTAATTTAAATATTATAAGTTGAAACATATATACCAATTTAACTATATTTGATTTGGTTTTTATATAATAAACCTAAGTTGGTGAGAGAAGATATTATGTGAAATTTACAATATAATCCAAAATTGTAAGATTAGAAAAAATTAAAATAACGATTCAATCTTTGAAGAACAACTCACCTGCGATTCAATCTTCATTTCAAAATACTGGAAATCATCATTCACACGATTTTTCACTCTAAAAGCACTTAAAGTGCGTTTTTATCAATACTCGATTTTTGCATAAGTGCATCTTTAATCTTGGGGCAACGATAATATATGGAATCCTAATACATCATCATCATAATTTACAGAAGTTGTTCAGGGTGAATTTGTTGTCTAGTATTAGCTCAACCTCTCTTACCTAGGAGCGTACGAAAAGAAGTATGGATTTAGTAAAGAACTAGAAGATGGTTAATTTCTATCCCTATTTTTCAGGATCAGAAATTTGAAAAATCACGGATATACATTCAGTGGTGGCCTTTAAGAATTTTTTAGTAATGGAGCTGTAGTTATAAAGTATGAGCAACCAGCATGCATTATAAAAATTCATTTCATTTGTCTCTGTATAAGACGCGTATAGAAATTTTATTAATTCGAACAAATATTTTATACTGGGATGGCTGCAGTCCAGCAGCTCTTCGTGGACAGGCCAGAACCTCTTTGAATATAAATCGATTGAAAAAATCAATGTTTGAATGTTTCGTTCCGGATTCGAACCTGTGACCCTACGACTAAATGGGCGTCCAAGAGCATTGAAAACCCAACAACAGAAAGTACAATTATCAAATTAATATTTTCATTTGTTGTGCTTTAGATATTTAAAGCCTGTCAGTTGGGTATTTGGAAAACAGTAGTTTCCCAGGTAGTAAAGATAGTGAAATAGTTTTTACCAAAGTAATGAAATCTATACTTATAAATATAATGTACATAAAAAATTAGTCAATAAAGAAAGTCATAAACTACCTAAAAAAGCTTTATTTTAAATTTTATTTTTGTTTTACATTTCAATTTTCTGACCCGTACAGGCGTGTAATTACCGCACAGTTCAGTCCATTTTTATTTGCATGCAATCAGACAAATAACATAATATACAATTATTAAATAAGTGTGTATAAAATATGCATGAAATTTTTATTACAGTTCTTTAAAAGATTGGGCACGCACAGAAATACAATAAAGCAAACAGCCATGAATCGATTCAAATATATCCCTATGGGCTTAAACAATCTAACCCCTTTATATTATAGAGAGGAATAAATACCCAAATACAAATCAGCAAAACGCCCTGCAAATTAAAATATTCAAATTGTTTTTATTGAATATTACAATTTGGCCCCCAAGATCCGGACACGTGACATGAGCAATAAAAACTACTTTACTGAAAACGTTTTCTAAAAAATAACATTAATTTTATTTTGCCTAAACTTCCCCTCGGGAAACTGAATCCAATCTTGGAAATGCATTTCGATGCGGAGATTAATGTTATTGCAAGGATTATGCAAAACAATAAACAGAATAACTAGCTAGCTAATACTTCTAAATAATTCAGTGAGAAAACAATCAAGAAGAATATATTCATAAAAGTACTAGAATTACATTTATTCTTCACGTCTTAATTTCATATAATTAAAAAATATTTTTGTCGTATAACTTTTTTATCTTGCAACATTCACTTGATAAAAAATGGATCGAATATAAAATAAAAAGTGTACGAATGCTATTGTGGTTTCATTTGATCAAAGTTTCTGATATTTATTTATTCATGGTAGTTTGTCATATTTGTAAAACATAAGTTTTTTGACAAAAAAAAATGTTTACGGGTTCAAAATGATCAAGGTTTTCTATGGTCGTATAAAAAGCGTTGAAAATAGCCGTATTTTTTTCTAATGTCGACAATTATATAGATACTTAATTACCTATGACAAATTGTTTTTCAACCATTAATGTTTCAAACTAGTCTATTTTGTTTTTAAGGAAAAACAATTTGTATCAGCGAAATATATATACTAAAAGTATTTAAGTTTATAAATCGCTTGCTTCTCTATAGAATAGATTCAAAATGTTATTGTGACGAATTAAAATCTGTGATGTAAGTATAATATTACAAATAATAAACTGCGAATTGGATTTTTGAGGTACATACGATGGTTCATAAAAAATATAATTTTCTTTTTATTCCAGGTAAGAACAAGATCTCATTCTCTTCTCCCAATTGCATAGAAAAGATAATCGTTAAATATTTTTATTGTTTTCTTTAATAATGAAAATACAGGTAAGATCAAATGATTTTATTATTTATTAACTAAAAAAAAGTTATTTTAAGCTACTTAGTTAGTAAATAATTTTGAGTATTTAGCAGAATATTGTTTTCTGATAACAGAAAGTATGTGAAATACGTATTTAAATCGGAAAACATTTGCAATTTATTACGAAACTATAATTATTTGACAGGAAAACATTAAAAAGTAGGTTTTCTGCAATAGGTACAAAGTATGAAGACACAGCGATTATAAGAGTAAGAGATACTTCTTTGATTGTTTTCCTTCATTAAAATAATATAAACGAATAAAAATTTAAAACTAAAACAATCCGCACCTAAATTGATGGTAATTTTTGTTACTATGATTTCCTAATTTTGCTTCATAGTTTATTTTAAATTACTGAATCTTTAAATTCATATTTAGAAAAAAAAGTTTAATTGTATAGTCTCCTATAAATTCTATGAATTATAAATGTTGGAGAGTCATATTATTATTTAACACTTTGCCGTCCAGTAACTGGTGCATGACTTCAGTATATTTCTGTCGATAATTTTACTAAGAAAAAAGTTCTAGATATGCATTAAATCTGTTAGCACACACTTGATGGATCATATTTTGGATTATTATAGAATTATGAGCAACCTATATATATATATGTGATATTCAATGTTGATAATGTTTACGTGTAAGTGAAACTCATCATAAAGAATTTTCACAAAGATGTTTTAATGAATCTTTTTTTATACTTCGTTAAATTTGCCATTTGAAAACCTATTGCTCTGTCTGCTTTCATTTATTTAAAATTTACTTAAACGCATTTAGAGTTTTCTGAGTTATATATTTTTTAATTAAAACATGAAACGGCATGAGGATTTAAGGACATTTTGTGTATTCAAAAAAAAAATCTATCCGTTTTGGAATTACTTTCGCTTATATTCTCTTCATAGCAGGATCATAATCAAACTAATTCTTAAAAAATGTCCCATAAGCCTGATTGTTTATTTAACTTTTTAACTTTGTTTGAAAGGTCTTCGTGTAGACAATAAACATGCTTTTTTAATTAGCTTCGACTCTCAATATAATCGAATGGCTAGCTGACAATGTCGAATCTCATTGTGTTAAATAGCGCAAAGACTCATCGTCTTTGGTAAATTTAGATAGCCGATTCGATGAATTTATGTCGGCGCATCCACTGTTGACATTTTACCGTCAGACAACAATGGGTCGCCATTAATGTCGGCAGTGTTTTACGAAAAATTATGGCCCCAATTGATCGCATGACATTTATTTTAATATAAAATAATTCAATGAATTGGATAATTGCTCGATTACTTCAAGTCACTTGAATTTAGATAAATCATTCGACCAGAAAACCACGTATGGCCGAATCGATGCAACGAAACAAAACAACCGATGGCAAATTAAAACCTAATATCATTTATTACAGAAAAAATCCCATCGTAAATTCAGCTGACACACGTTGTATTTGGTATTCATGTGAACTGAGCTTTTGATCATGCTTAGAATGAATAATAAATCGTTTACTATTTCGATTTTATTATATAAAACTTTTGAGATGCCTGAACAACGTGGATTGATTGATAACGCGATATTTATCGCCACAAGATAAAACCCGGTAATAATTATTTGGTGAATATTGTAATGTCACACTGAAGCACTGTTTTTTTACTCACGGGTCTGAAAAAGGCATATTTTTAAATGAATCACGTTTCCATAAAATAAGTACACGCTTGTTTTATGGGAACGTTCGTATTATGATATTGATTCGAGAATTCATTGTAAATTTCGGATTTTCCCTATAAGTATTATATTTACATTAATAGTAACATTAAAATATATCAATAACCTTAAATTTTCCCAAATATATATTATTTTTGCTTTTCTAATTTGTTGTTAAACTCGAGAAAAGGATGTTCAAAACAGTTACATTCGTCTTGATATATTTGCTTTGTCGTATATAATTTTTATTATCAAAAGACTTACTTACTTAATGCTTTATCGGTTTTTGGCATTTTTATAACATCATCCTGACACAATTGTTGACGATTTTCATAACTGTAATAACTACACTCACAAAAAACGTCTTTCGTATTTGTTTTTTCAAAGCATTTATGCAGTATTTTTTCTTTACAGTCATACGAAGATTTTGTAAATTCGATACCATAATCAGGACTAATATAAAAAGGTATCTTACCAAAATAAAGACTTTATAGCAACTGTCTTATTTGTTTGAATTACTTATTAGTATCAGGATTTTTGCCTAACGACTATCCAATCGCAAAACATCCAGTGCAACTCTGTAGGTCAATCATGTATTCCGGGCGTATATTCTTTATTACCAAACTATTAATAAATTCGTGAAATTGATATGGGGGTCATTTAAAAACATCAGGGCATGCCAATGCCGTGTCGCAGCACCTAAATTACACACCCGTCTATGCATTACCTCTATACTCAGCTCACAAACGGTACGAGAAATACGTGCGTGACATACAGGGCAGGGAATGCAAATCGTTTGATACGATCAATCGTCTGTTATTTACTTATTGATTGCAACATATATATCATGATTGACAACAAAATTTTACAAACGAAATTAGGAAATTCGGCATTGGATGTATTTACCAAATAAAAAAAAACCCAACTAGTGTTTTACGTAGTACCAGATTTAAATAAAACTCATTTGAAAATACAAGATAAATGATGTTTTGATGTAAAAAAGTAAGCTCCACGAATAAATCTAAAATTATTCTTCATTACATTAGATATGAAATAAAAAATAAACTTGAAACATACACTACTCATTGTGTATCGCGAGATATAATCAACTCGCTTCATCCTTTCCCATTTATATTAGAGCAAGTAAGCTTGGATTAAAGGCCTCCAGGTTCAATTCATTATGGGAGGAAAAAGGTGGGAAGATTAAATCTTCAAGATATATAGACATAAGCGAGTTGAAATAATATTTTTTAAAGTAAAATTATGAATGCTACAACTCATCTACGGCGACTTTCACATTTCTATAGGACCCGGTGTTCAGTATTTCTTTACGGGCTGGATTGAACTCTATACCTTGTTATTGCGGTATATCTAAGTTTATAGGTGTAGAGAGAAAGACTAAGCATGGCGTGAGATATAATTGATCAAATAAATCAAACTATTAATATATGTTGTACACATTATCTAATTTTTGTAAAAGTATATTTTTCGTAGTTTTCCCCATAGTCATACAAGCATTGTTTGTCGAGCGACCTACAGAAATCAAAACCGCGGTCCCGGATCAATCGAAATTATTCATATAGTACCTGGCCGACCGTTATCTTTGCGAAACAATGATGGGAAATATTTTTCGAACACATCTTGGAAGCAATAGTGCGACGCAGTTTCGATTGATTGTGCACAACACGTTTTGAATTACATGGCATGTTGAGGTGTCTCAAGATTATTAAGTAACAGCTTACATGTTAAAAGACATGCAAGACATTTTTGTCATACCTCTTGATCCATCTGTTGCCCTGGTAGGTAGACCGAATTCCGTGCATTTTTTTGATTCAATAAACAATACTTTTTATGGGTTTATCAAGGAATCCTTATCTTCGTACTCCAAGATAAATCCCTTAAAAGTAATTTTCAGGAGTGTCTCAGGAGCAATTAATCAAAACTTGGTAGGTTACCATTAAAATTTAGTGTACTTTATACTAAATTCCAGAATTTTTATTTCAATTACGTAGTTTCCAATTATTTTGATTGTCGTAGCGCTATTCATGCTTTCTATTCAATAAAAATTCATATAAACTATAAAACAATAGTGTGACGCCTGTCATAGAAGACTAGTATTGAAATTGTAATACTGAATTTCTAAAGTAGCTAGTAATAGATAAATAATCCCTCCAACTCTGCTGTCGCTCTCGACGTAATCGCAAACGCTGTTTTTCTTTAGTTTCCATACTGACGGAGTGATTGTTATTATTGTTTGTATGCCTTGGACTTTAGCGTCACGTGGGAACTGTGTATATTGTTGTGTGTGTGTTGCATTAGATACCTACATGTGATATGTGATAATAATAAAACGCTTACAGACCGGCCTGGGCTATTATAATATAAATACGGTTACTTTATTTTGCTTTCATATGGTAACTAAAACATTGTAATATGTGTATCTGGAAAAACCTTTAATAGTTTGTACTTATATTTTATTGCTTGCTTCAAGCCAATATAAAAATCATGAAAACAATAAATTTAACTTATAGAACTCTGACAGCATCATATTGTAAGATCTGTGACATATGATAATCATTATTAAACATATATAAACATACATATCAGACGAAATTGATTTTGGGTGCAATTCATCAATGTTTCAACATATTCAAACCCTAAACTACTCCGTAGTGTGTGTGATCTCTAGATTAATATACCACACCACAACACTATCCCAGTCAATGGAATAATACCAAAATTAAAAATCAATTAATACAGTTTTCAGCAGAATACGTTGCTTATTATGGATAATGCACTAATTGTTCAAAGGACTCATTACCGTCATAAGGTAAATAGTTCATCGCAAAGCTAATCACTCGACCGATCGTCGATGAGGCCGGTTTCGATTAGATTTTCAATTGTCCTCAGTAATTATGCGAAACTGGCTTTGGCTGGACGCCGAAGCTTGCCTTTGTATGGTGGCGTCATCATATCAAATGTATAATCTATCGCTCATCAGTACTAATGAGCGCAAAACGTCATGCAAGTATGGAAGCTTATACCTTTATATGGCACGAACACTATTTTGTGCAGACATATAATATTAAGTCTACAAAAATTTTGATGAATTGTAATTATTGTCGATTAAAAGTATGAAAACTGAATTATATTTAGTACATCAATTTTAGTATAAATACCCTCAACTCTAAAGCTACAACTAATCAACGTCGTAGAATGGTAGATATAAAATCTTGATTTTTTCTGAATTATATACGAGATTTTGGCATGAAAAATTGTTATACTTTTCCTTACTGAATCAATTTCGAGTGTTTAATAAATTAATTAATAGTCATCTAATATTAAAAGAATAATAATTTAATAAAACCTATAAATATTCAGCCGTACATTTCATTAAATCGATGACAATGTTGAACACTCGGCATCAACTCACGGAGAAAAGAAATCACAAGCATCTGTACCCAAGATTTTAAAGCCCCGATTGATCTGATATTGGCCTCGCCGAAGCACAAATATCTGACGTATAACCAACAATTTTCTGTAACGTCAAATACCTAAAAATATTTTTATAATATTTAAAAAGTTCATCAAAAATATGCAGTTATTGGCACTAATAAACTAATCTTCTAATTTCGAGGAAGCAAATCTTATAGGTACTCACTTGAAGTGAATTCTTAAAATTATAGATAAACGAACATAAATAAAACAATTGCTGTTCTTTTATTCCACATTTGAATAGATCGGTTTCATTTTGGAATAGCTAAATGATATTGATTGATATTAATTAATGATAACAATACAAGTCTTAGCTTTTAATCTAAATTTAAATTCATTGTTATTATTCTAAAGAAGTCTTTTATTTTTATTTAGGTATAATATATGGTATATTTATGCAAATCTGTAATTCTGTCGAGAGCATTCAACAATTTTAAATTGAATTTTTTAATGAAAATAAAATGCATGTGACTTTAATAATAGTTGAATAGTAGGGTATAAGGGATATATTTATATAATGAATATAAGCATTTTAACAAGGACTGGTTGCTAGTAAGGCACTTCAAATCTCTTTCGAAGTAATATTGTATAAATACGTATTCAGCAAAATAAAACAAAATAAATAATATTTATTCCGAAATTTCGCAGAATAGGCTTATATTAAAATATTCACTCGTTGTCTGTAATTCGTAGAAGTCTTTAATACTGAATTCATGAGCATTTATTTATGTTTGTGGTTAATAAATAAATAAAAAAACCTTCGAATTATTCAATTCATTTTATATGAAAAATGATAGTTATTCGTGTCGCTCTTTTATGGCTTTTATATGGACAGACAACACTGTAGTAAGGGGTAAAAATGATTTACGTGTGCAATATAATTTAATTACATAATGTTACGGCGCGTAATAAATTAACGCTGTCATAGTAATTAATTAAATTTGACGAAATATAACACGGCCGTGTCAGAAACGTTTGACAAATTAATATCAAATCGGCGGAAAACATTGTAAAACGTTGGGGTGAGCACAATTCGTGGAATTTTATGGCGCAATGTTTATATTTGCTGGACGCTTAACCGAGTGGTCAACGTTGTTGACTTGGATGAAGGTGCTCACGGCTCGAATCCCAGTACGGACGATTTCATAAATTGAATTTTCAATCGATTATTGTTATACCAGTCATGCATTACCTCTTTCTTTCTATCCTTACTCTCTCCTAAAAAAAAGAGAGAGATTGAGGAACTGAGTACCTAAAATATCTAAGTACCTAAGATATTTCCATTGGAGGTACATATGCTCTACATTGAGAACGAATATGGTGAATATGTATAAATGTATTTGTGCTACAAAATAAACAAACAGGCTTTAGTCGGGGAAGCGCCAAACGTGAGGTGGGAATAACTGGTTGTTATTCTACTGTCCAAATTAATATGAAAAGAACAAATAATACCCATTTACATGGCCGAATGGTTAACGGTTTTCGCAATACTCTACCTTATAACGGTTGATTATTCAAACGTTCCGAACGTTAAATTTTTGCAGTCTATATTATATCGTCGTTGTTTTCGAAGAAAACACTAAATCAAAATAATTGCATATTGAGTTAGCTATATCAAAATGTTCGTTATTTCAAACTCTATCATATGAAACAATATACTTATTTTTAAAAATTATATTGTTACTTAAAAACAGTTTTGTGCAAACAAACTAAATGAAAAAGTTACAGCATCTCTAACATTTGACAAACTCCAAAGTTCAATTACTTGAAATTAGTATTTTTCAGTTAGTGTCTTCTTCCAGAGCAACGACGATATTATAGGTTTTTATTCAACAGCATGGACGTCTCTGATGTTTTTCTCCTTTCCTAACGACCCTTATCGTTCTTGAAAATGGAGAGCGCAGAGAAAGCTTTTAACTAACGAGTAGTATTCATCTCATCCTTATTGACTGCAATACTTCATGAGATGTTCATAGTATGCTCCATTTTGGCAGCGGACAGGCAGTTTGAAATATATTTAAGAATACTTGATCACAAGAAGCATGTTTTTATTGTTTGAATATTGATTTTTTAAATATTTTGTAAAAATAAATTAACAATTATCAGATTAATAAAAAGTACCACCCACCGCTAACATAACAAGAATAAATTAAATTTTAATCATCATAATATGCATAAATCACCGCCTAAAAATGGCAATTAACTATTCAAATGATAAATTTTAAGTAATATTGTTTTAAATAATTCTGCGATAAAAATATTATGTTATTTTGGCCACCCCGCGTGTATTATAAATGAGTATTAAATATTCCAAAGCCCTTTTAATATGAGTTAATTAAATTAAGCGCTGACATCGCGGGTGGCGCTTGCGTTGTCCATTCACAAAAAGCAAGTCATATTTTCCGTCCAGCTGTAAAAATTGTGATGTGAACAAAATGCTAAATAAAAACGTCACCGCTCCAAGCTAGCGGGGTAACATAATATATTAACTTAATTTATTACAATCCTGCTGGCTGGGGCTATTTGTCATCACTTGACGCAAAGGAATTGATAATCCACCCTTTGCGGAAGTAAACAAAATAAATTTTGAATATTTCAAAATTCAAGACGTAAAAAAATGTAAAGTATGGCTGTTTCACTGGTTCTCAAGTCAAATATTAATTCCATTGTCATGAAAACTGCATTATTAAAATTGCGTAGATATAGTTGGTTTTATCAAACCGTTATTATATTCACTTATAACATTACTATAGTTGGAATCCCACAATATCAATCAGAAATATGATATATTTTTGTAAGAATAAACATTTAATCTCCCTTGACTTATGTGGACAAAGTTTGTTTGTATGATTGTGGATTATAATTATTTTTTCTAGTATTTTTTAATGTGGAGGTTTATTTTTTATTGATAAATAGGAAGTGACTTTTTACCAACTAAAACTATCAAATCTTTAACTCTTGTAGTATCGTATTTTACTATTTGTTATAAATTCAGCATTTTATACCATGTCTACTCCCAATGTGGAGCATATGGACTTACAATAGAGTCTATCTTAACAGAAGTTGTTCTGCGAGAACTGCTTGTTACTCAGTCGCTCAACTTCTCTTTTTCGGAGAGAGTAAGACTGGTGGTATGAAAAAAATTATTAACCTATCAAATATAGTTACTAAGGTTGTAAATGAAATGTGGGCCGTGTTCTAGATGTATTTGCTTAAAAGACATTTACAGCATTCAATCTGTATATCCATTGTTTTCTAAGCAAAGTACATATATAAAATTATATCTCTAAATAATCTAAACGGAGAGCTTCGATTGAAAGCGGTTATTTAGAATATTTTCATACTGTACTTAATTGTACGCTATGAAACATCTTTATTTTGTCAATATTATAATCTAACAAAAATATAATAGCTCTCCTTTCTGTATTCTTACTTTTAACGTTAGTTTGAGCAGGATTATAGTGAGTGAATAAATAATGTAAAAATATTGATCGATTTTTTCGCCAGTACCAAAGCGACATTATTTTCGTTTGATAGTCATTTCAAGGTCCAGTCGAATGATTCATACGCTTCAATATGCATATATAAATTTTTTTGTATTCAATAATATTCGGGCTTATATTTTTATTATTGTAACACGTAAAAAAGCCAACCGAATTCGATTTCCATTGGTGTGATAAATATTTTTTCAAGCAACTGTCATTCAGTTTTTAAACGATGACGACACCGTTGAGATTATATATGGATACCAGAACCAGAATCGTAACTCCGAACCCAATTACTACATTTGTGCTAGCTGAGGTATCATAATAATATATTTTCTGAAAATTTTAAAAATAGATATGTATTACAGTATTGGCCCGACTAAAGGGGGTACGCAATTTTTTTAATCCGCCTTTTGGGGAAAAATATATCACGTCTAATATCGTTCTCAGTAATACCAAATCATGAGGCGTATATATAAGTGAGGTGTAATATAAGGCAACTCCCTGTTTTCGTTTTTCATTATATAATATAAACCTCGCTTATAATCGGGTGTTTCAGTTCATATATATATATACATATATATACACACATACCAGGCACGTGCCGTGGTTTTATCTCTATCTCGCTCAATCACATGGGGAGTGAAGGGTGCGAGCGAGATATAAGGGCATGAGGGTACATGCTCTTGTATCCTACTTGCTCGTACTCAAGTGATGTTGTGCGATAGAAATAGAGATAAGTCCACCACCCGCCAATGATACATACATATCGACTGTGGAAAGGAAAAAGGACGTAACACACACCGAAAAATACTATGTGTAGCTCACACAAAACGTACTAATCCACTATATTTATATACAAATATATATTATATCGACTGTAGAAAGGCAGAATGACAATTCCCTTCGCCTTTACAAAATATTTTTTTTCGACAATCACAATGGATACAATTTAACACACTTTTTTTGTCTATACGCAGTATTTTTTGTGTGTGGGTTACGTCCTTTTTCTTTTCCACAGTCGATATGCCTTTGTTATTTATTATATTATAGCTAATACTTATACTAACCAGATAGAATCAGCATTTCAAGTGTTGATATGCTTTTGTAATGATAACGTTCTTAATATGGAGACGTTACAAATTTCATTTTTTTGAAAAAAAGTTTAGAATAAAAATTATTATTTAGTAAGATAATAGCCCAGACCGGTCTTTAGGCGTTTTATTATTATCACATGTAGGTTTGTTATGCGACACACAACAACATATATGTAGTATGTTATGCAGCACACACACAACAATACATTTATTTATTACAAGCTACTTTAGACATTAAGTATTTCAATTTCAATACAGTCATCTATGACGGGCGTCCGACTAGTTTAGTAAGATACAATTATCATCGAAAATAATATGTCTTGCCTTATTGGCTATGTTTAAATGCAGTGAATACGTATGTATGTACAAAAAATTTTATTTAAACATCTGTGAACTTCGGTGTTTCCTGATTAAAAAATAGTCTCGTATCAAGTGAGTGCCCCCTTTTTTAAAGTAAGCATACCTCAAACCGTTACACATAACTCAATTACTCAAACAACCTTAATTGACGACAAAATATTACGAAAGTAATTTTTCATACGTTTACGCTAATAGCACTTGAAATTGGGTGGACATGTTTGCTGGATAATTATACAGGTATGTATGTATGATGAATTTATGAACGTGTTAGTGTCATTCATGGCAAAGTATAAAAACATCTGTTTTGTTATTCGATAGTATGCTGGTTTTATAATCATTATTCTTACAATACACACGATTAGTAATTCAATTAACGTAGGAACCGACGAATAATTACTGGATTTGGCGAATACGCTTTCAAAATGTACGTATATAGGGACTCATAAATTATAATATATAAAAACAATCCTATAGACAAGTGGTAGATCCTAGATTCGATCGTGTGAATCGACAAATTCTAAAATTATTTTTTAAATCGATCTTTAAATTGTTATAAAAAAACTGATTTCGGTGTTTTTTTTAGTTCCATACTTCATATTTCCTATCCTATCCTATCCTGAAAACGGGACGACGAGAGACCGATTAGCTAATTTTACATTCCTAAACCTCAGCATTATTTCACTACCCCATCTTAAAAGCAAAGTTTAGTTACAACTTACAACCAATTCCTGCTTGAAACACCTTCTGTTGGAATAGTTCAATAGCAACTCCACATTATAAGTGAAGATGGAGAATAAAAAAAATATATAAATATATTTACTTGCTATATTTTTGTTTTTTTTTCCTGTCTGCTCCCAATGTGGAGCATATGGTCTCCTAATGGAGGAATCTTAACAGAATTTTCTACGAGAACTGCTTGTTACTAAGTTACTCAACCTCTCTTTTTTCGAAGAGAGTAGGGATAGAAGGATAGGGCTAGGACAGGACTAGCGGTTAGCTAATCGCTCTCGCTACGCCCCGTGAGGATGGGATGGGTGGGAGAGAGTTTTAGTGTTATATGTTGTATAATTAAATTAATGTATAATATTTATTTGTTTCTATTTTTTATTAAATATTTTTTTCACCAATGGTGTCAGTTTTTTTTCACATTTTTTTTACAAATTTGCAACGTTTTAATTAAAGTAGATTGTCAATTTTTTTGTGTTGAAATATAATCACATGTGCACCTATGTACGAATATTAAATTTATATATATTGTCAATCAAATGTTTTTATGAACAATCTTTATTAATAAGCCTTTCAATCAAATATGTTTTCCATATTATCTGAAAGAATCTGTTGAACATTCTACTTATCCACTTGGCTTCAATAAATTTACATTAGCTACATACTTACAATAGAATTCTTAAGTGTCCCGTGGAACAAGAATGATTGAAATACTTTTTTACAATACAAACGACGAATTTAAAAATAATCTTAATTAATTATCGCTAGACGCTACCCGTTGACTTTTGTGTTATAAATTATTTTGTATGGAATTCAGTATTGACGTCCCAAAAGATGCTCAGCAATTAGTCATAGAACGCCCAAGTTGCTTCAGTCATGAAGATGATGAATATTCATCCAGAGGAATGTCGGGACAATTTTAAACTCCCCACATTTCTTTCTGCGTAATTATTTTTATATCAACACAGACCATATCTCACCATAATTCAGTGGGTGGCAACATTGTTACTGAATTAAAAAAAAAAAATAATTGAGACTCAACCATTATTAGTTTTATAGATAGTAGCATTACAAAATTACAATTTCCTTAATAAAAATGTTAAATTGATATATTAGTACAGGGGTTGGGAAATTGCTGCCATATATTAAAGATTTCCAGTGCGACATCTTTTGCATATAATTTGGAATGCATCTTTTCAGTTAGAGGTAGAATATCTTGAGAAGGGAGGAGTTATATTCTGGACAATGGTGAAAGGGGGGAATGGAGCAAAAAGGGTTGGAAGCACTTGTATTAGTAAGTCGTCACCTAGTATTCAACACTCTTGGGCTTTCACTTTACGCCGTATTTGAATAACCGAATGGACACTTTCATCTATTGAATCTTCAATCGATTTATAGATTCCATTACGGATGCTTAGATTCCTTCTCAACTTCCTCACTAACTGATGCTAGCTATGGAACGCAAAGAGAGCTATTATATGACTAAATGCATGTTTTTTCTTAGCTCCATTCTATTTTTCTTTATGTCTCTGAAATATAATCTCGGTAACTAAATCACTGTATCCTGCCTATTGCAAATAAGGTCGAAAAAAGACAGATTTGTATGTCAAAAATCATATCACCATTACAATATTACCATAGTGATATTTTGTTACTCATATTGTATTCTCCCACTCTTAGTATTATAAAGAGAGTATTCAAGAGATTACTATTTCACAATTTAAGTCGTATTTTTTGTTTGATTCTTATCGATATGATGTTAATCCGCATCACTGGATACTTTATTGCGGAGGCTAGATGTCGTTTTGCGAACATTTCACTAACTCGTTATAATCATATGATTCAAGACAGTAAACACCAGGGACTAGTTAACAATTATATAAAGTATTCAATGTACCGTTTTTGAAATTGTATAATTTTATTCGTTATATTTCTTACTTTACATTATGTAACTCAACAATCATTAAGATACATGATTATTTCAACTTATTATAGTTGCCGATGACTTGGTTCAAGTTTATCACACTTAGTTTTTCATCTGCGCGTTATTAAAATATACAAAATCAGTAAATTAAGAAGTGAGCTTCAAAGAGTTGATACGAAAGATTTCAATCCAAAACATGAGGTATTTTCAGTATTCTGCTTAGACTATGTTAAATGTCAGTTCATATAATTTATTAGTATGTGTTTGATTTGAATCGGTTATTTAGTAAGCTTCTGGTAAGTTATTTTATTTATTTATTAATATAATAATAATTCATGATATACTTTCAATTTTTATAACATGGGGTCATAAGTCAAAATAAAATAAGAGCTTGGTATTTTCACGTTTGCTGTATAGAGTTCTAAGTGAAATGACTTATTCAGTAGGCAAAATAGGAGCCATCATAAAAACACGAATATTTAATGACCAACCACCAGCCGTCCGCATGCATCTTATTACATATAATATAATAATATAGTCCAACTTTGTACAGGTCAGCGGTGATTTTTTCCTGCACAGAAAATGTGCTACAATAATCAGAAGTCGTACGCCTTTAGACGAAAAAAATAGCACTAAAACGGTTACGGCTTAAAAATAAATGTACAATTTGTATGTTTTAATAAACATATTAAATCTTATAGCAGTTTTAGTAATCCACATGAATATACGTTTGAAAAATACGAAATACATTTTGTACTAATTCCACAATTTTATATAATGAGCGAAACTGTTCACGATTATTGAATATATTATTATACAATTGTGGAACTAGTATAAACGAAAGAATTGTGTTATATTTTTATAAATACTATGTCTTTTCACAAGGCTTGACAGTAGACACCTTAAGTGGCTTGTTTATATTTCAATTGAATACTTCGTAAAATAATTGTTTGCGCTTTATATTACTGTTATTTACTTCATAGAAAAAATAAAGCTTCCTTCTAATCGTTCACATTCCACAAGAAAAACTACTTCAGAAAAATTTGAATTTCAAAATACAGCGACTAGAGCTTAAATAAGGCTTTTTACGATGAGCTACCGTTTGCTACGCGGACGAAACTCATGCATATAAAAACACATTTTCTTACATTTAATTTCATAACGACTTATTTTTTTTTTTTAAACTAGGGAAATTAATTAAATATCGCATTGGCCTGACTATAAGGCGACCTTCATGTGTTTGCACTCATTAAAATATATTGTGGTGGAAGTAATATAGTCATCTCGCTCACCACGAGGCAGTGAATATATTGTTCGTTTGCTTGAGACTCGAATATAAGGCGACATACCTATGTTCGTCTCAATTTTCTCAACAAAAACCACGCCTTATAGTCGGACCAATACGGTGTTAAATATATTAGGTTGTGACTAAAAGTCTGCAGTAACGACAAATTTTATAGCGATATGTAAAATCAATTTCTATCAAACTTACGAATTCAAAACTCGATTTTTTAAATAATAATAAAATATGTATTTTTAATATGTTATAGTTAATACGAAATCAATGCCAGCAACCAATTCTGACAACTTAGAGCCGATTGAAAATAGTGACTTAATATCAAAAATTATTGATTAAATGCAATATTGTACAATATTTTCCGGATAGCACGAAAATATTTTCTTACAAGTAAATTCAAGGCCGATTCTGGTTTGCAAACTATGCCCAAGCTTTTGCAGGCCAGACCAGAACACACATTATAATACGTATATGTAACATTTTAATACTTTTCTCGGGAAATTATCTAATTAAAATAAAGTAAAGAAAAATTGAACGCCATTATTTACTTTCTAGAACAATAGCTCTATTTTATTCTTCACGAATCTCAACTGAGAATAGTTTATTATTTGGCAATAAAAAAAATCAACAGCTGCAAATGGTTTGAGGCGGTGTGCTCACAATAAGCACAACTTAAATATTTGTATAACATATTTATGCGTTGTTTTATATCTTTTTGACTCTTGTTATTTCACAAATCATAAAATTTTCTCCGCCTACACTGTTAAAACTTAACGCATACAAATAAACACGAATCCGTGTACATATTTATTTACGACACTATGTAAAAAACTGTGTATCGTACATATTCCACACTTTACTTATCTAGTGAGCGTTGCCAACTAATGGTATTCTGTTAAATCAATTAAAAATATCAGGGGTGTGGAGTCGCCCAAAAAAGCGCGACTCCGACTCCGACACAGGTTCCGACTAAAAAAATCAATAGTCAAATTTTTCTTATTATACATATAATATATAATATGTACATTGCAGGACAAGAAGATGTTATAGGCATGAATAAAAATTAAACAAGTACATGAATACACACAAATGCAAAAATGCACTTTATAGAAAAGGTAGTTGGAGTAGCTCGTGTTTTACAACTCCGACTCCGCAGCCCTGAAAAATACTCATTATCTGAGCGAAACTGGTCCTGTTTATTTAGTAAAAATTATTAAATATTTCAGACTGACGTTTTTTTTTGTTAAAGATACCATTAACAGTATAGATAATAAATATTATATGCAACAATCGAGTTTCAATTATATCTGGTACATATTTGAATCAATATTAATAAATTTCAATTGAGTGAAATTAGGTTTTTTTTTCATTTTAATAACATGTCAGCTCTCTATGAAACAAATATTTATTTTATATGTTTATTTTAAAAAGTATAGTATACACGAGACTTGTGGAAGAAATTATATGTTATTAGCCAAACCATTTACATATCTTTTGTATAGCATAAAATATAATATTATATTAGAGCTTTTAAAAGTGCTTATATAAACGTACGAACCAAATATTTAAAATTCAAAAGTTTTTTTTATAATGTTGCATCCACAAATATTTAATTTAATCAAAAGTGAAACAAATGAACATTTCATTTATATCAAAATATGACTATTTTTTATTTAAATACAATAAACTGATACAAAATTGTGTAAGGTATGCGATCATATTTTATAGATATTAATCCACCAAAATTTATTGAGTAGTAAATTAACCATTTTCTAACCCATTTATCAAATTTCTGTGAACATTTCTCCTAATTATTTACTACATTTATTTTCTGTCAAATTTTTATGACTAACTGTCAGTTACTAAATCATATTTAGTTAATATTTCAAATATTTATACTGTAAACTTATCTGTGAAATAATCATAATTAATGTAATGTGTGAAGCTGGCATTTACACATACTAACAAATGAGCGAGATCCGCATGTCCATACAATCGTAAGTGACAATAAATTTATATTTCACATTAAACTTGTTAATCATAAACCCGAGACTTATTTAAATCAACGTTTGTGAATTCTGAGCTCTCGGCCCATTCCAAACGCCACTCAGTCATCGTGTATGACAAATGCAGAACAGTTATTAGCCAAATCGTTTGCGCCGCCCGTGCCAGAGTTAACACGAGATTAAAAAATCTGTGTTTATAAAAAAAGATGAGTGTATTCCTGTCTGACACATAGTCATATTATAAATGAGTTGAAAAATGACTGAAAAAAATTGAGGAAAAAATGCTAAAAAAACATGACCACACGGCTGGGTGCGGTGTGGTCCGGGAATCTAGGTGTAAATGAGACATTTTTTATAACTTTATCAAGTAAATGAATTCTTTTGTGTAGATTTATGTTATTAATCTCATATCTTATTCACTTTTTGATGAAAATTTAAATTATAAAAAAACGTAAATTTATTGGATCTCAATTGAGCCCATATGCGGAAAAACAGCGTTGTCCTAAAAATATTGATCATAGATAATAGGGGTTGCTGTGGAGATACCCTTTATCGAAAATATTCATCTTTTATGAAAGAAGATGTTCTTAGTATTTTTATTAAGAACACGGTTTATCGATCAAAAAATCTTTTGATGGATAAATGTGTCGATAAAAAAAACCAAATAAAGACTAACGCTGTTTTTCCACATATAGGCTCAATTATGGTTTAATACTTATGAGATTTGGATTATCTTGAGATTTGAAAAATCTAAAATATTATTTTTTATGTGTTCTTTTTGCATTAGTGCAGTTCAAAGTTGGCCATTTACCTTTATCATCAATTCGAAATAATTGTGAAAAATATATGTGTTGATAATATATTTTGAACGTTTACATGACGCATACATGACATATGCGCAAAAAATAATATAAATTTATTTAAAATACATTTAATTAACTCATGTAAACATAAATATCATGTTGTAATTCTGTGATGCTTTTGTATACAAAAATTTTACCGACTGACTTTCTATATCAGAAAATAGGTACAGAATTTTATTTACAAAAAAAATATGTAGTATTTAAATGGCTTACAATTAAATGCACTTTTGTTTAGATGATATTCACTTTCGTAAATATAGTTTTCACTTATAACAAATACATTCCACAAAAAGCAAATTATTTCACTAAAAATAAAGTGATGCCACATAATAAAATATATTTAAACATTGTAGAAATATGTTGCAATTACGAAAAAATATTATCACATAGACAAAATATTTTTCACTCAATATAAATACTCACACTTTGAAATCGATAGTTTCACAACGTTGTAATGAAATGTCACTTATTCTTTACTACTTGCAACATAGGATTTTCCACCATAGACTAGTTTATTTGTCGCAACTCTATATTAGGCCGCCTGTATTGTCTTTGCTGCACGCATTAGAATTTATTCACTAGTATATTATATGAGTGGTATATATGAAGAAGCAGGGTTCTAAGTGGACATGCAATATGTTTATGTAATTTATTTCAATGTCCATAACATACAGAATTAAAATAATCTGTTTCAAAGTCAAGCTATCAAAATTAGTCTGTGGTACTTTGTTAAAAGAATCCGTTTCGAAGTGAAAACTATTAAAATCAAAGTTTGAGTGTACTAAGTGAATACTACCTAACACAAAGTGCAATTATTTATAACACTATTTAAATTTGATCTAAATTATCTAAGGACGTCTTATTCTACCATGCCTCCTCACCACACTTGACTCAATCTGATAACCAACATATGTTATGGTTTACTACTGAGGATCACCAAGTTATTTCCTTGTGTCACTATGTTTACTTATAAACACAACGGTTTTACTCATATCCGAAAAACAAATAATAAAGGGTGTCCCTCAGAAAAGATTATATACACGCTCAAAGCCCGCATAGGAAGACCATGTATCCAAATTGAAAATTGGACCACACTTATTTGGCCAGAATCTTATTTAATAAATTAAGCAATGTGTCATAACAGAACTGCCAGTAAATTTTTTAAGTGTCAGATTACATGTCACTTTTTAGTTCGTATTTAAAAAATTACTGTTTTATTTTTAAATTTGGTAGACATTTAAGTTTACTCTTCTAGTCTATAATTATTTTCTGATCATTTATGCATTCTATACAGAGTAACTGAACGTTTAATGAATTTAATTACTGAACTTAGAATAGTTTTTACAGCTTTCAATCTGAAATACAAAATTAAAAATATGGGTAATTTATTTATAATTCCTCAAAAGTACCCAGTCTGACCAATATATAAAATATTCCGAAGTTTAAATTAATTTTATATCACCTTTGGTGCACATATTTTCATTTGATTACTATACTTTTGACACAGCTTGAACAACCATTATTTTTCATTCTGTGCCCACTGTCTCGTGGTAAGTTCGCGCCCACGACAAAGAGTGTATTAAAAGAACTTTTAAATTAAAATGGCTTTATGTGTAGGAACTTACATTACAACTTATCCTCTTTTTACACAGGGGATACTTCCATGCTTAGCAAACAAACCGTCAAAAACAAGTTGGAGTGAACATAGATAAATAAAAGATAGGTTCCATAACATGCAATTTTAACGAAACTTGTAATGTTATAACTGTATAAAAATAAACCGTCCAAAAAAAGAACCAGGTACATTAACAGTAAATCAGCTTATTGTTAGTTTTTTTTAAATAGTATTTTAAATAATATTCTCGAATTTCACAAAAAGTACAAGATTACATTTATGTCAAAACAAAGTAAAACGATACTTCAATTATCATTGTTTTTTTTTATTAAATTTTACCGATTATTATTCGGCGCTTTAAATATTGGTCATCCTGTCTTTGTGCGATCTTGGAAACTTTTGAACTTTCATCTATTTTTGTGAAGAATTATTATGTCTACAGCGTAGACGCATAAATCGCACCAACAAATGATGGGGCTCATTACATATGACGCTGTGAAGAAAGAGATTCTCCTCGAAGAAATTCTCCTCCAGATATTTCTCGACGTGATCATTTACTCACGACAACACTGTATCATACTAATCAGAAGAGACTGGCATATTTAGGCAAATAAATAAAACTTTTATGCTGTTGTGACATGTTTCATTTTGCAAGGACCGTCTGGGTATATAATAACGCCTCTCAATATTAATTATTATTAAGGGGTAAATTAAATCTACATATTTATTAGTCAAACTTCTGAAAATAAACATCTTTTCAAAATATATTTACTTTGCGATGCTTGGTGGAAATGTAGTGGTATATTTACGTATACACTTATTAAATAATAAATATCAGTCGATTAATCTTGCCGTACATTTCGATGTCGATAAATTCTTTTACATTACAAAAGTCTCAGTCTGTTTATTATCGCAAATTGAATTAAAAATATAAATTTAAAGATTTAACAGCGTAGTATAAATAGCTGCATTTAGGCAACAATTAGGTTATACCCACGATTAGCTGTAGATTGGTTTCTCTAATATTCCGTGTAATTCAGATCCGCTTAAATTGAAACATATAATATTGGAGAAAAATGGAAGATTATATTGAAGATAATATTGCATTTTTCGAGTGCATACGTGCAAATCTAATTTTACTTAAAATATGACTAATGTACGTATACGAAAATCTTACAAAGTATAGCTGCATTTCGATAAACTTATATAGGAACGATAGCCAATATTTACAGAATCCTAGATGGTTGGCTTGACATTTATAATTATTATTGAACATTTTATACGCTCCACAAATTCAGAGTATGCCCGTCTAGGGTCGTTTCGCCAGTGCTCAGCCAGTTAAGCAACAGGTGTACTTTCAAAGGGGATTTTGAGTCAATGAATGATAAATACATATTTCTTTCGCCGTTATTCCATTAAACAGGGATTAAGTAATGAAACCAACTAAAAATGAAATAGTTAAATTTTGTTAGCGAACCCCATACAACATGAATTTGTCGAAAACTTGCGAAGTAAACATGTGCTTCTTTAATTGCTTATTGCATAATATAGGTCAGTATAGTGCAGATATACATTGGCAAGTGGCAAGACTATCTACACGAATTAAAAAAATCTGTTTTTTTTTATTTATCCACTATTATTAAGTTTTAAGCTCAAAAGACCGACTACTGGCGACAGCTGACTTTAGAAGCAAGCACCCTACTTTGAACACCTCATTCGCTTCTTTCCGCATAAAACTCAAGCATTTATATCTTAAATTTTATAGGTAAGTCTCGTGTTGACCTGCATTCACAGAGACGCGGCTCGCCAGTCAATCTTTGTTTTGCTACCATTCCATAGAGTCGTCCGAAAACCATATCTGTAAGCTTCGCCCGAAAAATATAATTTTTATTGATTATTTCTGACAAAAAAAATACAACCAAGTAAATACCAGTGACACCAAACAATGTAGTAACACTTCATATACAAACCTTAACAGTAACTAACAATATGTACAAATAAATACAAATACATCCCTATATTTCATTTCTTGTATATCTATACATAAAAATATAAGTATAATTGAAATAAATGACTCTTATTTTATACCCACCATTCATATTCGCTATATTTAATATTAAACATATGACAACGCCCATAAAATTCCGACACTATTTTCTGATGATGGGTGCCAAATATTTTCTTTCATGTTGGCATCAAAGTATCAGGCGAGCTAATTTTTATATTAAATTCGAGCTTTCTAAACGCATTATTGATTTATGATAAATATGAAATTTAAATTAAGCTTCTCAAAATAACATAAATAATATTCTGCGGCCACTAAATGGCCATACAGTTATTTAGCATACTAAATCTAGTATGTTGAAATAACCGGCTTATAAAGGCAAAAAAGACATTTTTTGATCATATACGTAAACCAAAATATTCCCTTTTGCAAGCTCTTTTGTCCGACAACATAAAAAAATTAATGCCAATAGTATCTGCTACTATTTCAATAAATCTATTCAAAACAAAAAATAAACATACTACGCACAAAATCATTTATCATACATGTATGTTCAGCACAATTATTTTCGAATCTAATAGTATAGCGAGTGTTTCATTTTGGAAAAAATATCTAGGGTCACGTTCTTTTTAATACATTATTGGTGATCAATATTACTCGTTTACGGCTGCATCAAAATCACGAATTATTGAGATGGTTTTATTCTCAAATATTAACGATCATATCTCGTAGAAAAGTAACATTCCACTGATTGATAAAAATATCCAGAAAGATTTTCGCTATTAGTCTTGAAATAGAATTATCTAGAATTATAATTGTACAAAAAACGAGAATTCCTTAAATTGTCAGATACAATAAATATGCTTAACATTACAAAACGTTGATAGAAAACGATCAAAATAAGTGAATTTAAGCCAAGAAGTACTAAGTAGTACAAAAAGTATTGATTTTGTGATATAATAATTGATATGGGCTTACTTTGTACATATTTAAATCATTCATGATTCAGGTTACGGCCAATATTTTGTCAGATTATTTTTGTGTCAGTGTATTTACTTTTTTCATTATCTTGCTGAAATTTTTATGTTTTATATGTTTTACATTAAAAAAATGCGGTCGTTAAAAATAATAGTTGTCTACTTAAAAAATAGTATATTGTTTTTTTATGAGCTATTTTAAGCTTCTTGTCTGTTCACAGATGTTTTTTTTATGTTTTTCTGTGATTCAACTCAACGAAACACACTTTCGGTTTTAATTATCTAGTTGCACAATTTGTAATTATAAAAAACAACTCCAAGCCATTTTATTATAAGATGGATTCAAAAGATACAATATTTTCTCACCAAAAATGAGCTGACTATTTTAATATAAAATTAACTTAGTTATTCCACTGGCTATGTTAATAAATAATATGACACGTATTTCGCTTCTTTTAGAAGCATCTTCAGGCTTCAGCCAGTGGAATAACTAAGTTATCAATTTTAATTTTATGTTAAAAGTGAATTTCCACAAAGTTACCGCCGATTCGTTCGAAAATATAGCTGACTATTCTTTTTTTGAACTGTATTGATATCGTTGATTCTTAGCGTGTCTTTCCTTCCAAAAATGCCAAATTAATAATAAAAATACCAAAGAGTGAAAAATATTTTCCATTTGAAATATGGGGGAATATATTCTCTTATAATTCAAATTATGCCTCTTACAATTTTACATAAAACGATCTCTGTCACCAATTTCAAAGTTAAATTTACCAAAACCTTAACAAGTAAGTAATCATTTGTCATCAGAATAAAACCAAACAGGCTATGGAATGCTTTGAACTTTGTGAGATATCATTCTTTGTCTTAAATAAGCATTTCGCTAGTTATTCTGCATACTTCAAACATAACCACTAAAACAATATGTATTTAACCTTTAATTCTATGTAAATAATTAGGACTGAATTGAGAGATATACCAGACAAATAATAAAAGTGATAAATATGATTGCAAAAAATACTACAATTTATTTTTCTTTTCTATCAAAACAAAAATGTTTGCTTATTCCTGTAGAAGAAGTAAAATATTTGTTGAATTAGCATTTCATGGTAGAACTGGATTACAATAAGGTAAAGTCTGCAATGATACTACTTTCTATTTTGATATAACGCAATCGCCAGAACTATGCCGTAATAGTGAAACAATTTTGATAATTTGGTAATTTTAGAACTAATTAGCTTATAATAATTAAACTAGGCAATACAATTTTGACAATCAACTTCAACTTCATGTACTTTGTATTATAATTAGTAAATGATTATTTCGTACTCTCAATTTCTATACGTACAGAACGTTAGATGTAAAACTATCGTAGTAGGAAGACCAACATTTAATTTACTATATTCTTCGTCTTGTCATCTTGCGGATAGTAAATTGTAAATAGGAGTATTAAAACTAAAGCTACGATTTTTTATTAAAACTTAATTTCGTAGCGTTGTATTATTGTCAGCTGCACCTGGTGCGTAAAGACAGGTAGCCCGTATCTTGCATCTAAAAGTGGCGAGAGGCAATGATGACAGTGCTATCATTGCCAGTCTCGGGCGAGCGTGCATGCCTAATCGCAGCCGCACCGCGCCGCGGACGCCCGCCCACCTGTCCTGTCAAAAAAATCTCTACGTTGAACACAATTTACCTGCGTACCAACTGAGGTAAACGTCCGCGTACATACGTTACGTCTTCACGTTTATCTGGTAACGTCATTCATGAGCACACGGGGTCGTTGCCATTTGCATAATGGTGATTTTCTTGTTTTATGCGATATTTCATAGTTATAGACATTGTAAATGTCAACTACTTCAGTATATTTCTGTTCTGGTCATTTAAACTCATTAAACTGTATAATCTTAGTATTCAAAGAGCCATTAAACTTTAACCAAAAAAAAACCATCAAATTTTCATATCATATTCTATACGATATAACGTCTCTCAAACTTCTTTTTTTTGCCATGACCGCTCCCAGTATGGAGCATATGGCCTCCTTATGGAGGTATCTCAACGGAAGTTTTCTACCAGAACTGCTTTTAAATAAGTTGCTGAGCCTCTCTTTTTCGTAAAGAGTAGGGGTAGAGGATAGAGCTCGGACAGGTCTAGTGGTTAACTAATCGCTCTCACTATGCCGCGGTTTTAGGATCGGATGGGTGGCAGGTAATTTTACACATCACAAAAATTCGTGCTTACGAACAGAAATCCATAAATCAATTTATGAAACAGTTCGCACCGGGACTAGAGCTCGGAGACATCCGTAACTGAAGCCAACGGCGTTAACCACTGCACCACGGAGCCGACACTAAAACTTATTACCTCGTCTTTTCTACGACGCCTAAAATCGAGACAAAATATATTTTTTTAATCTGATGATGATGATGATCTGTGAATCGACAAAATAGTTGTACAACATGATTTGTACATAGGATTTTTTTCCATATTAAATCGATTAATGATCTTCTTTATAAACAGTAAATAATAAACCAATGTGTGCGGCACATTGCGGGTTTTTTGAATCAAAGAATTTTAATCGAGCATCGTGGATCTTATCCAATTAAATTTATAAATAGTCCTTTAGTCACAAGTGCTAATTTAAGAATCGTCTCCAAGGTCTTCCTGTCACTGAAGTATTTTTAAACTGTAAAACCCGCCATCTTGCGCCTCTAATCATCTGGACGCGTTATTTTTCCTGACAATAGATCGTTATTGTCGCGAATTTGTCGAGTTTTCTTTTTGGCTCTCGCATCTGGAGCGTGTCGGCAATAGTGATCCGCCGCCGGAACGTTTGTCGGTGTAAAAAAGTCGTGAAAAAGATGACGATTAGCGATGTCAGACTCCGTGGCGATTGACGCGGATGACTCCATTGCTAATGCCGACAATGAGACAGCGGAGGAAACCGGAACTGCTAGATTCACCCCGGATATAGTGTCATAAATCATATCTAAGGCATAGAGTAATTAATATCAACGAGTTCTTGTTATATTTTGAAATTATTATACTAAGATAACTGATGATTTTTGAATGAAGAATAATTTGAATACACAGATGACATTTTGTGTCCAAATAATTGCTCTCTGAAAATGGAATATTTCACTATTTATTTAGATTTCCAAATACTGAATATATAGAGACTCGCTTATGTACTGCTATGGTATCAAATTTTTTTATTTATTTTCATTTTTATTGATTTTTATTCATGTTTATAATTTTAAAATTATAAAATTGATATTAAAGTTTTAATATTTCCCAAAAATATACTTCCAATCTTCGGAAAACACATTCATGGTGAAATGAATTATTCATACGATCACTGACAAACAATATAGAAACTGGCAATAACACAACTATAGTAATTCAACACTTTAAGTTTGGTATGAAGTCGAAACGAAGAATAATGGACCATAGCAATATGACGTAAGTAAAACATAGTTTATATCTCACTTATAAAAATTAGATAGTAGTCCAAATTTTTTTTTTATATTAAATTAAAATCAATTTTTTATAATAACAAAATTATTTCAGATTACGAATTCAACATTTTCACTTTAAATCGTAAATGGAATTAAGGGAAAAATAATTTAAAGAAAACAGTAATAGTATATATCGAATGTAATCATAAATACGAACAAGAATTTGATGAATTATATTAATAAAGTGTATATTGACATATTGTAAAACGATGAATCTAATCTATTTCAACAGATGCAAAACATTTGAATTTATTTTTGTTTTTTAAATGTTCTACTGAGAAGTAAAATCCATCATTATATAAATTACCTACTAGTATAATTTTAATTCTCAACCATAATTTAAATACACAATCTTTCAAAACTAAAGTAATTAATACTACTAATAAACAATGTCACTTTCACTAATGTGTAACAGTTTATTTGAGATGCAAATATTAACACAATAATAATATTATAATTCAAAGGGTTGTCAGCTGTCACTAAGCCAAGCAATTAATCATTTTTTGCACGCGACATTAATTCATTTGTGAAAACACTTATGAGCAACAGAAAGGTTTATTATATGAAATGGCCATTTAAAAAGAATTACACACATTCTGTGACGCTGTCTGTAGGCTTGAGACGGCCATTTATCTCTCGTTATGCATTTTTATCACAATCTTGTACGCTTTAAAATACAATATTTCGTCCAAGTTCAGCGAAAATTAATTATATCTATTTCCAGTGAACAAAGTTGAATTAATCATTACCATCCCCCTACATTTTACCAGATATTTCTGACTTACGATAAAGTCACATTTAAAATGGTAGTAAGTAATTAAAAATACAGTTAGATACATCTCATTTTTTTCGTAGTTTATGCGCCCAAAAATAACGAATAAATTATAATATGAGTTACTGAGTTAAGTTTAATCTCTTTTCGGGAAACATTCTCAACATAATATAAACTTGTATTTCATGGAAAGTTTTGATCAACTTATTGTGTTTATATAAACATGAATTTAATCGATTAACATTAACGTTTCTTAAAAATTTAGTAGCATTAAGATCTGGATGTTTTCTGAATCAGTACCAACTAAATCTTACAAAAATCTGTTATAATATTAGCCATATAACTTCGAGAGGGTCTTCATATCTAAATTTGCCAAAAGTTATTTCAGACCGTTTTTAATATAAATAAATCAATAAAAATTACTCGACGAGAAATCTGTTATGTTCTTTATGAAATATATAAGTTGCTAAATAAATTGTTAAATAAATAAAATACCAATTAATATGTAATACGTGCAGTATTTTTCATAAGTTGTTTGTCCAAGCATCATTCATGAAGCAGCGAATTGTACAGTATTTCTATATTTTAAAAAATAAATGTCACTCAAACTAATTCAATTTTTATCCATGGCTGCCTTCCACACCACGATTTAAACTCAAGAAAAAAAAACAAATCAATGTATCTCCTCAGGTTTTCAGTTTTTTCCAAAAATTCATGACAACGGTTGTTTTACTACTCACCAAAAACGAAAAAAAGAAAAAAATATTATTTACAAAAGGCTTACAATTAAATGCAATTTTGTTTAGATCATATTCACTTTCATAAAAATAGTTTTCACTTATAACAAATAAATTCCACAAAAAAAGAATTTTCACTAAAAATAAAGTATATTTTAACATTGAAGAAACGGTTATAAATAATAGCACTTTGTTTAAGATAGTATTCACTTGGTACACTTGAACTTTTATTTCGGTAGTTTTCACTTTGGATGAGACAGTATTAACTTAGTACACTCAAACTTCGATTTTAATAGTTTCCACTTAGTCACGAATTCTTTTAACAAAGTAAGTTAAGTTGTAGTAGGTTATGTTAAGGTTGGTCTGATTTGATTTGTGCAATGTATTCTAATACGTACAGTAAATACAATATAGGCCGCCTAATATAGGGTAGAAGAATAAGTGACTCATAACAGCTTCGTGCAACTATCGATTTCAAAGTGTGAGTATTTATATTGAGTAAAAACTATTTTATCCATACGAAATTATTTTTTCGTAAGTGTAGTGTATTTCTTTAATGTTGTAATATATTTTATTATGTGGGATCACTTTATTTTTAGTGAAAGAATTTGTTTTTTGGAGAATATATTTGTTATGAGTGAAAAATATTTTTTATCAAAGTGAATATGATCTAAACAAAAGTGCGTGTAATTGTAAGCCTTGAAGAAATATGTTACACTTAAAAAAATATTTTCACATAGTTAAAATAGTTTTCACTCAATATAAATAAATACTCACTCTTTGCAATCGATAGTTACACGAAGCTGTAATGAAAGGTCACTTATTCTTTATTACTTACCTATATTGTTTTTGTTCCACGCATTAGAATCCATTACACCAACATAACCAGACCAACCGTAACATAACCTACTACAACTTAACTCATTTTGTTAAAAGAATCTGTGATTAAGCGTAAACTATCAAAATAACATTTTGAGTGTACTAAGTTAATAATATCTAATCCAAAGTACAAACTATCGAAAAAAACTCAGATGTACCAAGTGAATACTGTCTAACAAAAAGTGCAATTATTTATAAACCTTTAGAAAAATGCATTGTATAAAATGTTTCATATATAATTTAATAGTTATTGATAACGATAGTGTAATCGGCCAAGAATAAAGTGTACAATTTATTGTTGATGTTTAGAATTGATAGCCGGTTAGCTAATGCCAACAAATTTTTGCGACATATCGACTAATTGTCAAAACGTATGGCAGATGCGGGCTGCCAAATGATGCTTACCATTTCACAATTAAATGAATGATACCGCAGTAAAAAGGCAAATTATTTAATTTGTGGAACGCACAGCCGCCTAATAACAGCGATCGATTGCTGCTTTTAAATTGGATCGGAACACATTGACATATTACTTCAATGACGCATACAGGATTAAAATTTAAAATGTTTTTATAGACATACAATGTAAAGTCATATCGATTGTGAAAAGGAAAAAGGACGTTACCCACACACAAAAAATATTGTGTATAGCCCAAACAAAACGTGTATTAAATTGTATACATTGTGATTATCAAAGAAAATATTTTAAAAAGACGGAGAGATAAGTCTTTTTGCCTTTCTAAAGTCGATATGTTATATATCAATACATAAATATAGTGTATTAGCATGTTTTGTGTTAGTTATACACAATATTTTTTAAGGTGTTACCTGTCAATTCTTGGTGGAAAAACATTATATTTTGAAAAATAGCACACAACTCATTCTTACTACTTCCACATGTTTATAATGATCAGAACCGGTTTGGCTCATCACGAGCATCATCAACTAATCATTATCATGTGTAAATAGTTAAAATATTTTTTTAAATAATATTTTTTGTTGTTGGTTACGTCCTTTTTCTTTTCCACAGTCGATATGTTTATGATAAATAAATTTCAATAAAACTTTTGCAACATAATTATTATGACCCTCATATACTTAGTTATTTTAACAATTATTTAATTAATAGATATAAACATTATGATATGCATTGATGTGAACGGGTATTTTATTCTTTTTTTTTTGCAATATCTTCGGCCGAGTACTTGATTGTTCTAACAGCGTTCTGTAAGTATTTTCATGTCTGTCGATTTTTGATGAATTCAGTTTTAAATTGTTGCCTACCAAGTATATTGTGACTCAAGAAGTTAATACTTAAAAAATGAGAGGTTACGGGAAAGATACACAATAAAAGTACTAAGTACCAAGGCTTAAAAATGCACTAGTGAAAAGTTATGAAATTTCTGTTAACAAACTGCTGAAAGCAATAAAGCACTCTGCCGACGATATGACAAGTTCCACTCGCGCCCACACGGAGTATGTTGATATCGTAATACTGAATCCATAAAGGAGATATCGCTATTGGCAGGCCAGTTCTGCATTTTGAGTAGAAGAAAGTTCCACAATTTATCAGATTGCCACCAGTAACATAATTGATGGCGTAAAAAATTTTGACGTATTGGCATGTTGATACTTCAGTAGTTAAAATAAATTTAATTTAATTGGGTGGATGAAACATTTATCCACTGAATTAAAAATATATATTATCAACCTTAGTAATATTTTTGAAAAATATATCCTCATTTGTTACATTCTTACGTATCGTGCATATAATGTTTGACGTCATTAGCGTTTCGCACGAAACACCCGTCATGACATGCCGCACTCTGCGTGACCTTGACGCCACGCACCGTCTACAACCGACGTCGTATTTACCAAACAATCCGACGCCCACGCGAATCGCGTCTTCTCGTTTTACTATCAAGACGCTAAGGACCGGTTTTTCCCGGAACATTTTGTCGGATAATGATCCTAGATGCCTGTATCAAGTTCCCAAGTCGCTCTGTTAAAATCCAATTCTGCTGTCAATACCAATTACCAAATGTGCTACCATATTGTTTTTTTAGTAATAGATAAAATTCCGTCATCATATCTGAAAAATATTAAATAATTTAAAATATAATACATTAAATGGCTCTGTAATCTAACTGTAATGAAATACACCTTAAATACAAATAATATAGTAAATACTGTGAAATAAATCACTAAAAAAAGAAACAATAATGTATGAGAATATTTTTTAAATATGAACGCTATTTTCCATATCCAGTTGTCAATATAACATTTATATCGTCGTTGTTCTGGAGGAAGACACTAACTGAAAAATACCAGTTTTGAGTAATTGGAGTTTGAAGTTTGTTAAATGTTTGAAATCAAATATATTTTGTTTTTCCAAAACTGTTTTTAGGTAAAAGTATAATTTATAAAAATACGTTTGTTCTTTTATGAGGTAGAATTTGAAATAAAGGAGCGTTTTGGTATAGTAAACTAAATATGTCATTTTTGGATTTAGTGTTTTCTTCCAGAACAGCGACGATATATATATTATGTTTACTTAGTTATTTATTTTCACAATGCTTATACAAATACCAGTTTAATAATTGCTGAATATATTTTTCATACCAGAATGCAATTTAGTAATCTGTATTGTATCATGTATCAAAATCTTAAATATTTCGTGTTATTTATTGTATATATATATATATGTAACGTTACACATGTTCGATTAATATTTTTTCAGTGAGATTTGGATCACTAAATTTTTGCTTTTTTAATTTAAATGATTTGCAATGGCTTGCTTTATCTTTTGAGTCGAGGCGCATTTTTAATATATGCAATTGTGATGGGAAAAATAAATATTTTGGTGCAAATAAGTTTACATTTTTATCCCTACCAGCTGAGAATATTCGTCAAAAAAAAAACTACAGCTGACTCAGTGAAAAAAACTAATATATTTTACGATATCATGTTAGTTATACTACAATATAACAGTGTTTTATTAGTATCAAATGTTGAGTAAACATTATCATTGTCAGATTTCTTTGTAACATAAAATTGTAAGGGGAAATCGTCGACTGCGAGTAAATCAATAGCCTAATATCTCAACGGGGAATACAGGAAGGAAAATGCCTCAAAATTCACATCTGATATCCAATAATCATAAATAAATGGACGAGGTAACGGTGAGGGAAGAACTGTGAGTTATAATGTGAGGGAAAGAACGAATATTTCCAAATAAGGTGTTTCAAAAATTCTTTTTAATAGTATTTAATACTAGGCAAAAATATCTATATAATTTGAATAGGTATCGATGATTGCGAAAATTGACGTCAATCAATTACTTATTTTTATATCAACATTCTTTAAGCAGCGAACGAACTTTTGGAATGCAATGTTGAGAAATATTGTACAATATAGTAATTAAGGAAATAAAAATACTATTGATGTTCTTATCAAAAGTTAAAATATGTATATAAATCGTTAATTCTGCATTAAGGTTCACTGAATTGCTCAAATAGAATATATAAATATTCTGAAAAATTTTGTAGTAACGGCAAAACACAGGCGGAGAAGTTAGTCTTTGACATAATATTCGTAAAAAAAATGTAATTTACTTGCTGACAATTTGTGATTTACTCCTACTTATTTATTAATTACTTATAATGTTATAATTATAACTTATTAAATATCAGGTTAATAATGATGACATTGATGACTATAGAACATTAACAATGATAATAATTTCATTTTTTATTTTTAAAATATTTAATAAGCTTTAATTGTTTCATCAAACTGATACATTTTTACAATATTACGAAATAGGGTGTGTTTCATGTTGCAGTAAGGTCCTTCTACCGGACGGCAGAATATCACTTCACATATTAATACCTTGGGGGTCATTACAATCTGACGGCTAGTAAATTTCGCTATTACACGTTATGAGTTATGGACGCTGTGTATGGACAGGGTAAATGTTTATCAGCTTTTACGAATGGACTACATCAAAATAACTATTTGGAAATTACACCCATGGAAAAAATGTATAAGCATTATTATAGCACCTAAAAATCAATAAAAATTAAAAATAAATAGAAAAGGATGACCTAACTATTTGAAAAAACTTATGCAGTATAGGCCATTATTAAGTTTTGTGAAGCATTATTTAACCGTGAATAGCAATGATTAATTTTATTCTTGGTGGGAAGACGTCATGATATCTATAAAAATAAAACACAACTCTATATACTTCTTTCACAATTTTATATAATGATCAGGACCGGTATTGCTCGACATTTATAAAAAAATATTACATAAAATTTAGGAATTAGTTACAAAGAAATGTGAATAAAAACATTTTTTTAACAGTGCATAGAGTGAGCTTATTTTTCTTTATACTTTAATGCAATCGATACATACGTAATAAAATCATTTCATTGAGGGTTTGATATATTTTCTTACGAAATATTTAATATATGAAATAATCATCACGATTGTACCATTTTAAATTACATTTAAAAATAATGTATGTACATTTGTGACTGCTTATATTCCCGAATTCATTGATGTAAAATATTTTCGAATCTAATAAATAATTCTATAGTATTGTTTGCGATAAGATTTATTTTTGTCCACTCATGCAAATTCTAGTTCGTTTTATTTCCACTTTATCACCCGTAAACAAATTCATATGATAACAGTTTGCCTTTTGTTTCTTTTGTTTAAAGTATCCAAAACCAAAAACAGTGTATCTCTTTTTTGCTTACGGGTTAAGATACTCGAAGAAAAGGGAAATCGTTAGAAGTTAGCGAAGAATATTATATCAATATATTAGAAATTTATATGGGAAAATGGAATATGCGAGGAAGCAAACAGAAATACATATCGTCATAAATGGGACTGTAAAAACTTTTTAACTGCAGTCTCAATATGTTTATAGCTATTACAATAAGTAAATTGTATTATATTTTCAATCTTTGATGAAAATATATTTTCGCAAATCCAGGAAAGCAATAAAATAGCATTACTTAGTATACCAGGTAAACACATTTATTCGCAACGCATTAAAATTATACATAAAGTATGTATGGTGATTTTGGATAAAGTTGTATGTATAATAATACATTTTGATACAGATAATTTAAGTTTATAAATAATAATTGTATTGTATTTCTAGTAGCTATTGGTTGATGTTAAGCTTTATGACTTTGGTTCAGATGTCAACAAAGATGAAAATTAGAATTTTTCTGTTTTTAGAAACCAGAGAAACCCAATCGAATCTTCTTAAGTATGTATATATATATATATTATATTTTAAAAACAATTCTTTAAAATACATTGGCCAATTCAACTCCTTTTGTGCTTTACAAGCGAGGTTGACTTGGCCAATATATTTTAAAGTATAATTTTTAAAACCCAAAAAATAACCTAAAATATAAAACCCAAATCATAAACTTAGAACGTAAGCATGTAAAATATCTACATGCGAGAGAATTTTGATAACACAATAATAACTTATGTAATACTTAAAGCAAAAAAACACTAAGCTAATTTGTCGGCGTCCGTGGCGCAGTTGGTAGCGTCGATGTCTCGGGTTCGATTCCCGGTGCGGACGGCTTTCATAGATTGATTTTTCAATTGATTTATGGATTTCTGTTCGTAGTCTGAGTCCTCCCTCCCATCCATTCCATCCTCACGGGGCGTAGCGAGAGCGATTAGCTAACCACTAGTTCTGCCATAGCCCTATCCTTCTATCCTACTCTCTTCGAAAAAAGAGAGGTTGAGCAACTGAGTAACAAGCAACTCTCGTAGAAAAATTCTGTTAAGATACCTCCATTAGGAGACCATATGCTCCATATGCATTGGGAGCGGACATGGATTAAAAAAAATGTAATTATGATGCATCTCCTTTACTTGTACCCAATCAAACGAGAAATTGAAATAATAAATTATAGATTGCTACTATTGAATCAGATTAAATATCATGTGAGAAGACCCCGGATCGAAGAGAGGCGAGCGGCTGGTTATCCGGAGTCCTGGAAGGGCTGATCTCAGACAAACACCATTTCAGATCCGGTTAAAAACTTATTTATTATCCATTCAAGATGCAGTGGTTTCACATTACACAAATATATAAATCTTAACACATAAAATTGATTCTACATTTACATTTACTTAGCAACTGAATTTACTTTAAGTTTTAATACAAATGACACAACGAATTTAAATTAAATCCAATGCAAATCAAATCACAAAAAACAAACAAACAGTTCACATCGTCACATCAACTTCGTCGCGACGAGACCTCGTTCGTCCGACTCGGCAGCTCGTCATCGACTGTCTACAAAAATTCAAAAAAACTCCGTGCAAAGTTGGAGCTACCCTTTTCCGTAAAAATGGACTCGTCCAGCGACCGAAGCCCGGGGGCTTCTTAAACGCCTGACAACAAGAAAGAGCGTATTCTGCGAATTATTGCTGTTTGCCGCAGGCCGATTTCAGTTCGGGACATTAATGACACTTATACTTAAGAAAAACCAGGGTGTGTCAAACCCCCATACTTCTAGTGTCCATGAACTGAGTTCGGACAGCGTAGCAATAATCACACAAAAACAAGATACAATATACAATAAAGAACACAAAAAAATCAAGTCTTAAAAACACACGCGTGGCAGCGCGTCGGTCGTCACACACGAGGCCACAACACAGGTCATGTCGCGATCGGCATCACAACGGGCGGTGGTGCAAATTTTCCTACGCCAACAGGCGTCCTGTTCCTATCCCAGGAAGGCATCCGCAGCGTCCTCGCTCGGTGGGGCAGGTGTGTCGGCGGCATCTCCTCTTCACAGGCAGACGGCCTCATCTTCTCCCGAGAAGGCATCCGCAGCGTCCTCGCTCGGCGGGGCAGGTGTGTCGGCAGCATCTCCTCTTCACAGGCAGACGGCCTCATCTTCTCCCGAGAAGGCATCCGCAGCGTCCTCGCTCGGCGGGGCAGGTGTGTCGGCAGCATCTCCTCTTCACAGGCAGACGGCCTCATCTTCTCCCGAGAAGGCATCCGCAGCATCCTCGCTCGGCAGGGCAGGTGTGTCGGCGGCATCTCCTCTTCACAGGCAGACGGCCTCATCTTCTCCCGAGAAGGCATCCGCAGCGTCCTCGCTCGGCGGGGCAGGTGTGTCGGCAGCATCTCCTCTTCACAGGCAGACGGCCTCATCTTCTCCCGAGAAGGCATCCGCAGCATCCTCGCTCGGCATGGCAGGTGTGTCGGCGGCATCTCCTCTTCACAGGCAGACGGCCTCATCTTCTCCCGAGAAGGCATCCGCAGCGTTCTCGCTCGGCGGGGCAGGTGTGTCGGCAGCATCTCCTCTTCACAGGCAGACGGCCTCATCTTCTCTCGAGAAGGCATCCGCAGCGTCCTCGCTCGGCAGGGCAGGTTTATTAGCGTCTTCTCGTCTTTACAGGCAGCATGGCAGGCAAAACGGCCTCCCGGGTCGCAAATCTACCAGACACAGTAGGCCTCACTCGTTGAAGACAAAACAGGCACAGCAGGCCTCACAGGTTGCAAATATAACAGGCACAGCGGGCATCACGGATTGCAAACAAACAGCCACAGTAGGCGTCACTCGTTGACAACAAAACAGACACAGCAGGCCTCACAGGTTGCAACTCTAACAGGCACAGCGGGCCTCGCGGATTGCAAACAAACAGCCACGGTAGGCCTCACTGGTTGAAAACACAACAGGCCCAGCAGGCCTCCTAGGTCAGCGCGAACGACGTCAAGAGCGGCCAGTCGAGAAGTAGGGCTTCGTGAAAAGTAACAGAGGCCAGGCACCTTTCACCGACGACTCCCGCCAGTTTCGCCTTTGAAGCTGGGGTTTCGTAGTAAGACGCCGGGAAGCTGACTGGTTGTCTGGTCCCGATCTTGAAGTTCACCTTCAGGGCAGGGTCCGGATTCTTAGTGTGCGTTCGGCGATTTGAAATTCTCGAAGTTACGTTAAAATTCGGTTGGGCGCCATGAACCACAGTTCAAAGCCACTGCATCTTCAGAGCATGAGTCCTCAGGGGGTGAATCCTGAGGTGTCACAAACCATCAATGGCCCCACGTTGGGCACCAAAATGAGAAGACCCCGGATCGAAGAGAGGCGAGCGGCTGGTTATCCGGAGTCCTGGAAGGGCTGATCTCAGACAAACACCATTTCAGATCCGGTTAAAAACTTATTTATTATCCATTCAAGATGCAGTGGTTTCACATTACACAAATATATAAATCTTAACACATAAAATTGATTCTACATTTACATTTACTTAGCAACTGAATTTACTTTAAGTTTTAATACAAATGACACAACGAATTTAAATTAAATCCAATGCAAATCAAAACACAAAAAACAAACAAACAGTTCACATCGTCACATCAACTTCGTCGCGACGAGACCTCGTTCGTCCGACTCGGCAGCTCGTCATCGACTGTCTACAAAAATTCAAAAAAACTCCGTGCAAAGTTGGAGCTACCCTTTTCCGTAAAAATGGACTCGTCCAGCGACCGAAGCCCGGGGGCTTCTTAAACGCCTGACAACAAGAAAGAGCGTATTCTGCGAATTATTGCTGTTTGCCGCAGGCCGATTTCAGTTCGGGACATTAATGACACTTATACTTAAGAAAAACCAGGGTGTGTCACATGCTATATTTAGTCAGTCAATTAACTAATTTTCCCATCGTGAAGGTTGGTTAATTTCACAGTTTGAGATTAGTCACACTACGTGTTATATGACCCCAAAACATGAGGACCATATAACAAAATATGTTTCTAGTTTCAAAGTACACTAACCGCTATGATGAACCCTTTCAAAACGTTATCATTTTATACTTGAAGAAGGGGTTACTCACGTACTATCATATTTCATAGGAATTGGGGACGATGGATGGAGGCTCCGGTAGTGGTGCGAGAAAAACAGGCCGAGATAGCGACCGACCTCCCCAGTGAATCTTTCCGGAAGCTTTATACTAATAATTTTACACCCCATTACTCCGTTCATCTTGCATATTATTGGGGCGGCTGTGATGTCTTTCTTGCGCGACGCCCGACTGCTTTTATAGCGTCCTCGCTGTGCTTAACCCAGAGACAGACAACATTTTTTGAGAGCATATTTCACAGTGGATCAAAATCACTAAACATATAAACATCTCTTTATCTATGCTTGGGTTAACTGTTGATATAATTGTTTCACAAAAATATGTTTTCTACAAAACTCTTCAACAGTATATTGTAATGCAAATGTTTTACATAAAATATCTTACGTGTCTCATTAAAAAATTTTGGAAGATTTTTTCAAACAAATGCTTAAGCTCATTCCCGTACAGTTTTCGTATTCATCATTTTCATGACATGAAAATCTGT